>OY970825.1:5115000-7672500 GCA_963853835.1 Calendula officinalis
GAATTGCTAAAAATAACGCACTCTTGGTCAACCGGTCAACTACGACCCAAATGGCATCGTGACCTCTACTCGTCTTCGGTAACCCTACTATGAAATCCATAGTTATATCTTCCCACTTCCCGGCCGGTACAACCAATGATTGAGCTACCCCATACGGTACTTGATGCTCGGCTTTCACTTGTGCACACGTGGCACACTTAGAGATATACTTGGCCACTCTCGTCTTCATTCCGGGCCACCAATAAACCCGTTTCATATCTTGGTACGTCTTTGTACTTCCCGGGTGAATCGAATACTTCGATTTGTGCACATCATACAACAATTCTTTCCGGATACCACCGAACTTAGGAACCCAAATACGACCGCCTACGGTCTTCAACCCTTGTGCATTCTCGAGGAAATGTTGGTTCTTACCTAACCGTTCTTGTCTTAACTCGTCTTTTCCCATAACCTCTCGTTGGGCATTTTTGATCCTTTCGATAATACTCGAGACGACTTCTATACGTGATAAAATTCCTCGGTTCGGATTTTCATAAACTTTTCGGCTCAAGGCATCGGCCACCACGTTCGCCTTTCCCGCGTGATACACAATTTCACAATCATAATCGGCTATCAACTCGATCCACCTTCTTTGTCGCATATTGAGGTCTTTTTGTGTAAACACATATTGTAAACTTTTATGATCCGTGTACAATGTACACCGAGTACCATACAAATAATGCCTCCACAATTTTAAGGCAAATATAATCGCCGCCAATTCCAAATCGTGTGTCGTGTACCTTAGCTCCGCATTCTTCAATTGTCGCGAGGCATACGCGATCACTTTACCTCTTTGCATCAACACACAACCGAGCCCTTGGTTCGAAGCATCACTATAAACCACAAAATCTTCCATACCATCCGGTAACGTAAGGATTGGCGCGTTACATAACTTTTCTTTTAGCAAATTAAACGCCTCTTCTTGCTTCTTATCCCACACGAACTTCTCACTTTTTCTAGTCAACTTTGTGAGTGGGACCGCAATTCTCGAGAAATCTTGTATAAACCTTCGGTAATAACCGGCTAATCCAAGAAAACTTCTAACCTCGGTAGGAGTTCTCGGAGGCTCCCAATTTGACACCGCTTCAATCTTAGACGGGTCAACCTTAATACCATCACACGTCACTACGTGACCTAAGAATTGCACTTCCCGCAACCAAAACTCACACTTTGAAAATTTGGCATACAACTTCTCCCGTTTTAATACATCTAACACGAGCCTCAAATGACCTTCGTGTTCTTCTTCGGTTTTCGAGTAAATCAAAATGTCGTCAATAAACACGATCAAAAACTTATCAAGAAACGGTTTACAAACCCGATTCATTAGATCCATGAAAATAGCCGGCGCGTTTGTAAGACCAAACGGCATCACTAGAAATTCATAATGACCATAACGTGTACGAAAAGCCGTCTTCTCGGTGTCGCCTTCTTTCACCCGAACTTGGTGATAACCCGACCTCAAATCAATTTTCGAGAAATAACTAGCACCTTGCAATTGGTCGAATAAGTCATCAATTCTCGGCAACGGGTAACGGTTCTTAATAGTTACCTTATTCAACTCTCGGTAGTCGATACACATTCTCATCGAACCGTCTTTCTTTTTAACAAATAACACCGGTGCACCCCACGGTGACGAACTCGGACGAATAAAACCTTTATCTAGCAAATCTTGCAATTGAGTCATCAATTCCCGCATCTCGGTGGGAGCTAAACGATAGGGAGCACGAGCAATCGGCGTCGCCCCCGGC
Organism: Calendula officinalis; assembly: GCA_963853835.1. Taxonomy (NCBI): domain Eukaryota; kingdom Viridiplantae; phylum Streptophyta; class Magnoliopsida; order Asterales; family Asteraceae; genus Calendula; species Calendula officinalis. The sequence continues at coordinate 5,116,788 of OY970825.1, forward strand.
ACCAAATCAATCTTAAACTCGACTTGTCTCTCCGGTGGCAAACCGGGCAAGTCATCGGGAAATACCTCGGGGAAATCCCGAATAATTTTCACACTATCCATTGTCTTCTTTTCTTTTCGGCCATCTAATACGTATGCAATAAACGATGCACAACCTTTTGATATACTTTTCCTCGCCTTAATGGCGGTAATCACATTAGGCATGTGATGTCGTTTCTCCCCATACACATACACCTTCTCATTCTCGGGTGTCCTAATCGACACTATTTTCTTTCCACACAAAATCTTGGCTTGGTGCATACCCAACCAATCCATACCGATAACCACATCAAACGCCCTAATTCCCATGGGCAACAAATCTACCTTAAACTTCCTACCGTCTATTTCAATTTCACAATTTCTATACACACATTCAACCATAGACGTTTTCCCGTCGGCTACTTCTATTTCATAAACCTCATCTAACATCTCGGACGGCACATTCAATTTACAACCGAACTCATAAGACACAAACGAATAATTAGAACCCGAATCAAACAAAATATGAGTTGGCAAGGAGTTAATGAATAGAGTACCTGACACCACATCGTGTGCCTCCTTCGCCTCCTCTCGGGTGAGTTGGAAGGATCGTCCCTTCACCTTAGCCGGTTCCACTTTCTTTTGAGCCGTGGACACCATCGACTCGATTCCCTTCTTTGGGCACACATTGCTATAGTGTCCCTTCTCGTGGCACGAGAAACACTCCACATCGGCCAACGACTTGACCTTACAATCCCGGGCTACATGCCCCGGTCTACCACAACTAAAGCAAGACCTCGACCCACTTCGGCACTCGCCGGTATGATTTTTCCCGCATTTCTTGCACGGGCCAACACTTCCTTGCTTGGAGAAGCTCGAAGTGAACTTCCCCTTTTTGAACGAACTAGAGCCGCTCTCCGCCTTCCTTTTCTCGCCCACATGGGCCCTCTCGGCAACCCGTGCCTCATTCACTTCTTCCACACCCCGGGCGGCACTAATGGCCTCATCTAGTGAAACCGCCCTCTTAACTTCCAATTGGTAGTCCCACGGTAACCCACTAGCATACCGGACCACCCTCAACCTCTCATCCGAGTAGGTTTTAGCAACAAACGGGAGCAATCCCGTGAACTCCCTCGAATATTCTTCAATTGACATATCCCCCTTTTTGAGGGTCACGAACTTCTCGTGCATTTTCTCCAAATCCCTTTCGGGACAAAACTTCTTTTTCAATCTCGTGGTGAACTCTTCCCACGACATCTTTTCAACCACCTCCTTCCCGAGGGTCTCATACACGATGTCCCACCAAACCATCGCATCCTCTTTCAGCAATTGTGACGCGTACGTCACCATATCAACATCCTTACATTTACTACTACCGATCACCCTCTCGGTTTCTCGGATCCACCTCATTGTGACCTTCGGGTCCGAACTACCCGTGTACACATTCGGCTTACAAGCCATGAAGGATTTGAACGAACAACCCTCTTTCACAATGGGCCTAGCCCTAGCATCACTTTGGCCACCCGTGGAGGACTTTCTCTCCCCGGTGCCACTACCCCCGGTTCTCTCTTCCGTGTTAGCCTCAGATTCACGGTCTCCTCCCGACTTCTCACGGTCTCCAATAATCCGGTGCACTTCATCGGCCACCGTTCCCTTGATTTGATCGAGGAAAGTTTGGAGATCTGCCATGGTTACCGGAGTTCTATTAGCTCCGACCTCCGATTCATCAACCCGATGCATCGACGGGTGACTTGGTTGTTCAACCTCCCGATCACCATGATGTATCTCTTCCTCCCGGTTTTCCGGGGCCTTACCACTTCTTCGTGTGGTCACCATTTCTTTCAGTCAAGACTATACGAAAGACATTAAACATTTAGTACCTTGTGTACAACTCATTAGTCTCATAAGACTCAATATCCATAATCATAACAGATTTCATCGGTCCCCTAGGTTCAACCCTAAACTTATCATAAAGTCTCAAGGTTAACCTATGATCTCAAGGAATCTTACATTCCTAATGCTACAGTCTAAGACTAGGATGGTCATCCAACCTAATTCACTTAAACTATAGCTCTGATACCAAGTTGTAACACCTCAAATTTAATGCCAAATATTGGCCAAAATAAAACATTTTATAAATAGAAGAACATCTTTAAATTCGGATTTACAAAAACCTTGGTATGAAATCAGAGTATAAAAGTAGGTGTTACAAAATAGATCATCACCAAGCTAAGACTAAATCCAATCTAGAGTTCTTCTATTCTAGGTCCCGCATCTCTATCCATGCGTACCTAAGCCTTCGATCCCGAACCTGAGTACATAGCAAAACAAAACAAGGAGTACGTGAGACAAAAACGTCTCGTGAGATACATGGGTTTAGACCCATAAATAATGATAACCGTTATCCAAGTATTCAACAAACAAGTAATTTTTGTCCATCAATATAGTCACCCTATGGTGACTCCAAGCCTTGCTTTCCTAGCAACACATATCTAGTTATCGGGTTGCCCCCGAGCTAACTAGCAACACTAACGTGCCCAACTATCGGGTTGCCCCCGAACTAGCTAAGAGCACCCATAAATCCAACTATCGGGTTGCCCCCGAACTAGCTGGAAACTCTATCCTATCTAACTATCGGGTTGCCCCCGAACTAGTTAGGAACATCACCATGTCTAGTTATCGGGTTGCCCCCGAACTAACTAGCATCACATCATCTCATTCTCACCATAACCCAAAGGTTATGCCAACCTAGCTCTCGGCTATCACATTCATCAACAAACAGTTAGTTAATTATTAACAATAATTCATAACTAACTACACAACTATAAGTCTACTCAATTAAGCATTTAGACTGTACATAAGTATAAAACAATGTATTTCAAGGGCTATGTACTCAGTAAAGTCCACACGTACTCACCTTAGCAAATAAGATGTTTTAACCGTATTCTTTCCGCCGGTTCCTTGTTCACAATTCGTCCACTTCAACACTTCACCGAATGTCTAGAACAATTATCACAACAAGATTATCATTACAAACTACTACCAATGTGTTCATCTACCTCTAGATAACACCCAACAACCATTTCCCCCAAATATGGTGATTATCAAACCCTAGGTTTAACCAACCCTTAAGATTCTTACAAATCTTAACCATACACTTGATTTCCTTGTTCATATACCATCTATTAAGTGTATACAACATTTATTTCACCATAAATCACCAACCCAAGAACTAGGGTTTCAACCCCAAGCTTCTAAACCCATAGATCTAAAGCTACAACTACAAAGGAGTGAAGATATACCTTTAATCTTCAACTAGGAGTGAAGTATCACAAGATTTGATGAAGAAATCAGCTCCAAATGGTGGTTTACACCCAAAATCGTTCACAAGCTCGAAGAGAGAAAAACTAGGGTTTTGGTTATGCATTTATGGCTGAAATCCCGACTTTAATGCTGGTCGTCCAGAGTTCGCGTCGCGAACCCATAGTTCGCGTTCGCGAACTTCCCGTGTCTGGTACTTCGCGTTCGCGAGCTGGTCGCGAACCCCTTCGCGAACTCCGATCGTTCAAACCCCAAAATCGCTGGCGACTACTCGCGATCGCGAACCAATGTTCGCGTCGCGAACTCTCCCATGCAGCAGGGCTGCAGTTTTCGTTCCTTGTCTCGACTCGGTTTCGCCCATAACTTTCTCATACGGTGTCCAAACGACACGAAACCAATTCCCACGTATTTTATATGATTTATCCATAATTATCATATTTTTACATATTTTATTTATTTACAAATTCGGGTCGTTACATTATAGCAGCCTTATTCAGGTCAACGTTTAACCGTATCAAAGTTTGCCCCTCTACATACACAAACCAACTTGCATCTCAAGTCAGAGGATAAGTGACAAAGCCTTTGTGAGATTCACTTGTGACATAAATCCAGGAAGTGATTTCTCATAGGTTGGGTCAGTCCAGTTGTGCATCATTATGAACAACATGTGAGTTTGATTTCATTAGCCTTAGTCATACTAAGATAATGTCATCAATGCCCTCAGATTTGTCTTGATAATATTCCTATATTATTAATATGACAATGGACAATTTAGAATATAAAACACAGTAAATATTCAAGGATATAAACATGCAAATATAGAACACAGTAGATATTCATATAAAAACGATCATATCAAATATATCAATTTATTCCAATATAAACTGCTCACAGTTCCATTATCCAAATACTAAAACAGATTTACATGAAACTACTAGCTTGGCGAAGTCCAATGTTCCATTCATATTCAAGATGTTTGGTACAAGACATTGAGTTCGATAAAGCGTCAGCTAGTTAGTTATCTGTTTGAACTTTAAGTGTACGAATTTCACATATCTCGATAAATCATTCGAATGTAGTGAACCTTCGTAAATAGGATCTAGCGTTTTCACGACCTATTTCAAAACCAACACAAGTATAGCAGGTATACTTAGTTTCAGTTCAGTATCTCCACCATGACCAAGAAACATATCTCCAGTACTTTAAAATACTTCAATGTGTTCTTAACAGCAATCCAGTGACCTCTCATGAATTCTGTTGGTATTTTCTAGTAAGGTCCCCTAAGGACGTTACATTTGGCCTAGTGCTCCTTACAGCGTACATGATGAATGCAATAGCCGATTCATAGGGGATTACATTCATCCGCTTCACCACATCAGGTGTGGAAGGTCCTTGAGTCTCACTCATGGCATACGAGGACTTCCTCGTTTGGGAGTACCACTCTAAACCATTTAGAATTTTGTCAATAAGCACTTTGACTTAAACCAATTAACCGCTTTGATCTATCATTATAGATCTTTACTGTTTCACATGAGTGACATGTCATCAACATGTATGACTTGAGAAATGACAACGCTCCCACTAGCTTTCATATATACACATACTCAGTTTGGGTTTTAGGTGAAACAAACGTTTTGATTTCATCATCAACCAAATTTCATAGTCATAGTACACTACTTTGGCTATAAGAATCCTAATGTCTTTAGTAACAGGCGAGAAGGTTTCATCATTGTCAATCCAGTAGGATTGAGTGTAACCTTTTGCTACTATGAGAGATTTATAGGTGTGTATATTTTCATCCATGTCAACAGTCTTACTGTTTTGAGAAAGATCAACTAAGTTCAAAACTTGATTGTCTCTCATGGATTTTATTTTCGCATTCATAGCTTCAAGTCATTTTTCGAATTCAAAATTAGATAATGCAACTTGATAGTTAGGGGGTTCATAATGATCCTCGAAACTTGCTCCTCAGCATCGACATAAATCTATATCGTTCAGGTGCATGAAGTGTCCTTGCGGATCTATGAATGGGAACAACATCATCCTGTGGTCCAACATCTATATGTCCAGCCTCAGAATGATATTTGCTAGTGTTACCAGAAGGTTGTGTATCTTCACTTTGAATCTTGTCAAAGTCTATAGTGCTCCCACTTGCTTTGTGAAATGAGACTGTTCTCAAGAAACTCAGCATACCGAGTAACAACCATTTGTTCTCAGTTGGGAAGTAAAATAGTAATCGAAGATATACTTGATAGATATGGGCTCAAGTTTGTTCGGCATGTCTCGTTCCACGAGATCCTCACAACCCCAGATCCTCAAGTAAGACAAATTAGGGACTTTCCCACGCCATATCTCATATGGTGTCTTTTTAACCTTTTGGTCGGAACCATATCAAGTATTCGAGCAGCAGACTTCAGTGCATGCCCCTCAAAAGGATAGTGTAAGAGTAGTAGGACTCATCATAGATCGCACCATGTCATACAGGGTCCGATATCTCCTTCCAGACGCACCATTATCTTGTGGAGTGTATGAAAGAGTGAATTGTGAGACAATCTCACGATGTGAGGGATGATCCAGAAACTCTTGACTCATGTACTTTCATCCTTAATCAGGACTGAAAGCCTTTGTTGTCTTGCTAAGTTGATTTTCTACTTTTACTTTAGAAAGCTTTGAACGTTTCAAAGATTTCATGTTTATGTCTAATCAAGTAAACATAACCATAGCGACTGATATCATTAAAGCTTCCATGTTGATGTTTAATCAAGTAAACATAACCACATCGAATGATATCATCAGTGAAAGTAGGTGGCACCTTCCCTAGTCTTAGTTCTAAAAGGGCCACATACATCAGTATGTATGAGTCCAAGTAGATTTGTAGCTCTTTCGCCAACTTGGGAGAAAAACTTTCTTGTTATCTTTCCATAATATACAAGAGAGGCATTTTAAATGATTCATAATCATTTGTAAAGAAGCCCGTCGAGTTTTAGTATCAAAATGCGTTTCTTGTTTATGTGGAAAAGATGACGATGATCTAGGTAAGTAGAATCCAAACCAATTTGGATTCTTGAGTGCTACATTTGTATATAGAACTATCGTTTGAATTAGGATCATGCATATTAATTTCAAACATACTATTACAATGAATAGTTATAAAAAAAATGTTATTTTTCATAAAACAAAATATCATAATCCATTATTCAACAAACGATAAAGCTAAACAATGCATAATTGACAATTGTTCAAAACAATAATTAACGCATTAGGAAGGATAAGATCACAGCTTCCATTCATTTAGCTTTCTACTTCACATTCAATCTTGCACATTTGTGTAAATGTGAGTTCCACAACTAGTGTCATACACTCAAGATTTATCACGAAAAGTATAGAGTTCTATAATGAAGATACCTAATGTGCTAAATAGAACACATTTGTCCTTCATCAACTCTGCCACGTAGGCAGGACAATTCCTCCTTCAATGGCCAGTTTCATCGCAATGATGGCAAGAAATATCCTTTGCAGGGTGCTCCTTTTTAGCAGGTGGGGGAATCGTAGGTTTGGAAAAGTAAACTAGCTTATCCTTACCTAGACTCTTGCCTTGTGCTTGCGGTTTACCTTCCCTGATTGCAAGAAAAGTATTGGGTAACCCTTGCTTAACCAGTTTTACCATAGCATGTTCAACGATTGTCTTCCCCATGCTATGTACTTTTAAAACACTTTTCAAACTGGTCATAGTCCTTGGATAGTGAGGTAAGAATCAAGCTCATTCCAAGAACTTGTGGTAAGGGGTAACCAAGACGTTCCATTTGATCAAGATTGCATTGCATATTCAAGATGTAAGTGCTAACTGATTGGCCGTCCTCCTGATTGCAAGCGTGGAATGCTTTAACTGTTTTGAACAGTTCAAGTTCTGCCTTTTGTTGAAATATCATTTTCAACTCGCTTATCATGTCATATGCTGTGAGTTCCTCGAAGTACTTTCGAATCTCGGGGTTCATGCTCACAAGCATAGGAGTAGCAACTTCTTGGTGTTCGTTTAAACGTTTCGGTAAAGGCTTGACGAACAGCAGCAGAATCACTGACAGGAGGTGCCTCAGGTAAGGCCTCTTATAGGTGTATCAACTTTCTCATCTCTAAGGACAATCCTTAGAATTCGATATCAGTAGATAAAGTTGATATTAGTCAGTTTCAGTTTTCAAGAACTGATTTTTGAGTGGAGATACTTAGGTTTTGATGTTGTTGCTATCTGTATAACAACCAAAGTTCAAAAAATAGTATTTTCAATAATAATTTCTTTTAATCAATTAACTACCCAATTAATTTTAATTAAAAGCTAAGATCCCATTGAGCTTCTATCACCGCATCAGTTGATCTGCTAGAGGTGATAGATCCAATAGGTAGGTGACGATCAACAATTGCATTACAAGTGCAACTCTTAGAGGTATGGGACTTCATGGCACCTAGTGAACAAGCATCTAGGGTCAAGTGGCATGTTTGTCGCATCGTCGCCTCGAGTCAAGGTCTCACCGTCAACTCGATTAAGTCATCCAATGTGAAATCATGTCAAAATAGCTCTAGGTCTCACGCGTAGAGAATAATGGCCTCGGATCTAGATTCAAACCACGTCTCACGTGAATTCAAAAATAGAAGCAAGTGATTTACAACCGATTGGACGGCGTGACTTAAATTTTAGGTATGTTAAATTTTAATTAATAAAATTTTATTAAGATATGAATGAATCATGTACTTCATTCATATCACTTCATAAGTCGTTTAATAAACGGTAAAAACATTTAACGATTATTAAGGTTTAAGTTTCAAATCGTATTTAAACTTAGTTTAATCTCAAAACAATTTTAGATTAAAGGTTTAATCATCAATGATTAACGATTATTTTAAGTTTCAAATCATATTTAAACTTAGTTTAATCTCAAAACACTTTTAGATTAAAGGTTTAATTATCAATGATTAACTAGTAATTATCGATGATTAGATGTTTGGATGTTTTAATGTTTGTGTCAAAAAACCATTTTTAATTGTTTTATTTACTTGTATCTAATGGGAAAAGAAAACAACCACAAACATAAATAAAACATGCAACAAATTTTGTGCAAACCTCGACCGATGAAATCCTAGGTTCGGTCACGTGAGTCATCACGACGGACCGAAGGGTCAAACTAGGGGACGGGCCAACATGAACCCAAACGGGCCTACATAAACCCAATGGGCTCCCACTTGCTCCAAGACATTCTTGAGCAAGTAGAACCCAAAATTGTGAAAAAGTGTAATCTGCCAGAAAATTCCAGCAGACTTTGAAGCACGAAAAGTCACTGAAGGAGTCTTCGTTGGTCTTCCCTGCCTTCTGGAAAGTTGTAGCCCACGACTTTGCAAGCATTTTAGGCTTTTGAATCGCCCAAAACGGAGTCCGTATGCCTCTGGAAAACCTGTTTTCGCACAGCCCTCGCTTTTGTGACGGAAATTTGTTGTTTTCTTCATTAGTCTTCAATATTTTTTGTCAACAATTTACAATAAAAAAATAAAATAAATACAATCTATTCTATTACTTTTACATTACAAATTGCCCCAAAAATGGCACCAAAAATAAAAGAAAAATAAAGGAAACAAATTACAACAATTAAGCCAAAAAAACAAGGCTTTTCTCAAACAACCAAACAACCAAACATCAACCACATTCATTCACAAATGGTCTAGACTTTCATCGGTTTGCACAAACAAGCAACAATTGACAAGGCTTTGGCTTGGGATTTGGCAAAAATACATGTTTTGCCATATCAATAACATGGAATTAAAAAATAAATTCCAAGCCAAATAATCAAAAAAATACAATAACAAGATTAATTTTTTTTGATATGATTTTGTAACAAGTGACAATAAGGTTCCAAAAATACCATATTTTAACCCATGTAGTTAATTTAAAAATCGAAAAAAAAACAAAACCCGTGAGGTTTTTTTTTTTTTCCTTCTTCCAATCGGGTTCAAAAAACTACCAAAAAACTTTGTTTTTGCCACTTTTTACAAAATCTAGCTAATTATATTATTAATATAATGACTCGTGATACCACTAATGGTGATTTTCGGTTATTACAAGTAACAAAACGCAGCGGAAAGATTTAATCACCATGAACGGATCTTGATATCAATCATACAATTAAACTATAAGAAAATCAAAGAGAATGGTATAAGAATTCATACCCTAGTTGCCTTTGATTATTGTGTATTCGGATGGAGTTGGTGATGGATTGAAACCAAGTATTCAATTAGAATACCTCTAAAAGAAAGTCCACACAACACTTCAAGAACACCAAAGGAGGATGCTAGTCCTTGATTCTTGAGAGCAAATGGAAGCAAAAGATGGGATGTGTTGTGTGTGTGTGTCATGAATTCACAAGGCAAGGGAGGGAGTTTATGGAGTCATTTACACTCCATAATAGTGCCTTAATTCCCATTAATGATTTCCATAAACCATTGACCAATATTTACACACAAGTCCTTATCTTTTGTTCCTTCTAGTTTGCTCACATTAAGGTTTCAATATTAACATTTAATATTAAACTTATATATAAGCATGTAGCTTATATTAATATATAATGTAATTACCCTAATTACACTATATATCTTATGGTGCTAAGTGTTTAAGTGTGTGACCCTTTAGGCTCACAAACTACTAGCCATATAACTATATGTTATACGCGTGAAGCATATTCCAACAGAAAACCTTAAAACCACTGTACAAAATTGGCTGGAGTTACTTAATAATCAAGGGAAAACCATGACCTATATGAAGCACTACATCAATACTTTGAACAAAAGGCAGAAGAGATTCGAACAAAGGCTTCAAAGGCAATCCAAACTGATAAGGCACTTACAAAGAAGGGTTGCAGTTAGTGAGACTCAACAGGTTGAGATCACTAAGGGGGAGAAAGATCAAATTCAAGAGATGATTGATCAATCTATTGCAGCAGCAGCCCTCCTTAACTTGAAAGAGGTTCATGGTGAAACAAGTCAAAATGTTGGTGAAGACTTGTATAAAGAAATGGATGAGGATGTATTTGTGTCTGCAAATCAATCGCAAACAGCAGAACAAGTAATCTCTCGAGCTGCTACTGAAGTAATAAAGACTACTGATCCTATGGTTATTACTGATGAAAAGGATCATGAGGTTGTTGCTACTGATCGTGTTGAAGAAGGAAATACACCAGTAGTAAATGTTACACAAGAAGATATCATGGATACTACTGATGCCCTAGCAGTAGTAATTCCTACAGAAACCTCACCAGTAGTAAATGTAGAAAGACAAATTGTGCCAGTAGCAGATACACCAGTAGCAACCACATTGGTTACTACTGAGAAGGAAGAAGAAGAAATTCCTGAACTTATTGAACGAGAACGTTATGCCATCATCTCAAAACCACCAACCCCTGATCAACCACTTATCATACATGACATTGATGATAATGTGAATTGGTTTGAAGTAGATGAATGCACTCTTCCTCCACATCCAAAGATTCTATCAGAAGACAAACTCAAACTATTTTCTCCATCAATTATAATCAAAGGTATTTCTGATATGAAATATACTCCACCTCCATCTATACTTCCAGCTTGTATTGGAAAGGGAAAAGAGATTTATGATGATGATTATCCCAACAGAGCACTAGGTTACCACATGGTGAACAAAATTAATCATGTCAGATCTGAGAAACAATCCAGATGGAAGGTAAAACACATGAGGTATTTGAAGAAAGTGGCCATGTATCAGGCTCTTGAAGAAAAGAAAAGGGCTGAAAAGGATGTTCCACAAATAAAAGATGTTCAGATAGTAGATCAAGAAGCTGAATTCAAAAGACATAGAAAAATTGAAGAAGAACATCTAAACTGTCTTGAAGATCTGGTAGCTGAATGCAAAAGAGTCAAAGGTGAACTACCAGATGATATCTTTGAACAAAAGAAAAATATGATTGACTTTTTGAAGTCAAAAGGGCATAGTGCAAAATCTTTTGGCAGAATGAGAATGATTACAATAGTAGATAAATATTGTACTGCCAAAAAGAAAGAGTTAGCTGAACTAGAAGCAGAAGAAGAAAAAGCAAATGCTTTAATCCCAATAAGTCCAACATTGATTCAAACTGGTAGTATATCAACTACTGGTGAAACTTCCACTCCCCAAACTAAGAAAAGAATAGCTCTTCCACAGGAACAAAAAGACAAAAAGAAATAAAAAACAGAACAAATTATTCATGTTCTTGAAGTTCCTGTTGCTCCCCTTGAAAACAATCCAATCATCAATTGGAGAGCGAGTCATGGATAATAATGTTATTGAAATTATAAGGGAAGACAGAAAAGTACAAAGATTTACTGGTTGGAAGCCAATGATCAGATCTTGTTCAAGAAGTGATATAATCAAAATTCTGATAATTGAAAAACCAAGAATGAGCAAGAAAACATGGAAGAATTCTGGTGCTGGATACTTAACCAAGATGATTGATGCTGCATTTTATCCAAATAACTATCCAGAAATATTTGCTAATACAGAAAATGTATATGCTTGGAATGTGTTACCCACAGTTCAAATGTACTTCTTTGAAAGATCAAGCAAGAACTGTGAGTTGTACTTATTTGAAAAGGAATATCCACACTCTGAAGAAACTATGTATCAGATATTCACTAACACAATGATGAAACCTTATGATGAGTTAATGTATAGAGAAAAACTTAACTACTTTATCAAAAGAAACAGCAAGTATATAATAGCTCAAAGGAAAAGTCAAAATCAAAGAACCCTTGAGAAACGAACTGCTGAAGAAGAGCAAAGAAAGAAAGAACAAGAAGAAACTTGATTAATTCAAGATGAATTAATAAGTTTAGGGGGAGATTGTTGGAACACAGAGGTTCTACTACTGAAATTGAATTACTACTGAAGAAGGAAGTTACTACTGATCTCGAGTTACTACTGCTAAAGGCAAAATACTACTGACGATCAAGTTTACTACTGATGCTATATTTAGAGCTGATCGTGTTCGAGATTTTAGTAGAGTTAGTTATAGCATGTAAATCTTTATGTAATTCAATTGTAATCGGGTCCTAGAATAACTAGGTTAAAAGTTTAGGCTTCAAGAACTATTATATATAGTTCCTTATGAATTGTAAACATACGTGTATTGATCGAACAAATTAATACATTGAAGCTTTTTGTGATAAACTGTGTTCTTCGTTATATTCTTATTCAATTCCAGTTTACATTGTTCTTAATCTAATAATACAAGTGTTAATCCGTTGTAACTTCTTGTGTTAAGTAGATTTGGGTTTATAATAACTTGTTTGGTTATTCGATTCTGACACCAACGGATCATCTATCACAAAGGTGACCACAGATGGGATGGTGTGTCACCACTAAACAATGGTGTGCCACGTGGGTGTTGACCACGCGCGTTAAGCCTCTCACAAATTTGCTATAACTAAAAACGTATATGGGAGGAAGGAAGAAAAAAAAACTTCTAAGGACATTATTCAAAAGGTATACTTTTAGCACCGTAACTAGCGAGCTTCTCGGTTTCGACACATAAGATTCTCGAAATTGACCGGATTTGACTCAAATTGAGCTTGAACTACTGCAGTAAATATTCAAGTCGAGCTCGAATGTTAAAATACTTAGTTCGTAAGGCTCGCAAGTCTAATCGAGTTTTTTTTGCCTTTTCACATGTTTACCATCTATATAGTGCATATTTTCACAATTACTTTTTTATTAGTCGAGCCTACTCAAGTCGAGTTTGAAAGTATCAAGTTAATCTGAAACTAAGTTGAGTCGACGGAGTTCAAAACTGTGATTATTTAATCGAGTTGAGCTCGGACTTTAAACTTTTCTTTGAAACAGGCGGACTTTAAACTAATAGCTCGATCGAGCTAAAATTTCAAGTTTTATAGTAGCTTGTCACTATGTCGACTCGACTCAACTCAACTACTCCCATAGATACATTTGTACTTGTCTCATCACATTATTTCAAACTTAAATTATATTCATCATCAAGCAATTGATTCAACTTTCTCAGAGGCTAATAACTATTTAAAAGTTGTTTCAAGTAACCTAAACTTATTAGTTATACTAACATCATTTAATGAACCAATTAACAGTGATAAACTAAATAATTCCAAGTGATAAAAAGTTAGCTCGAGTGTGATTTATTGTTGTTTCATAAGAATTTTACTCCAATTTTGACCCATGTGAATAAGTTTTTATCGATCTGTCATTGAAAGATGTAAAAAGGAGATTAATTGTCCCTCGAGTCAATCCAAGAAGAACCCATATTTTAACTTTGCCTGTAATAAACCCGACTTGCAATAAATCCACCACCACCACTTTTCCACTCCAACCCTAACATGCCTTTAAATTCCCCTATTTATTCTCCCCTGCAACACCAACCTTTTTGCCTAGCTTATAATATCTCCTAAACAAAATAAAACATTAACCATTTTCTCCCTATATCTCCTTCTTTCATCAACTTATCATAATTTAATCTCTCTCTCTCTCTCTCTCTCTCACACACACACACACACACTGATGTTTCTTTCTAAAACCTTCCCATACCAAAGTTGAGATAAAGATATAAGCCCTTTGAAAGAAAAAAAGGAGAAGAAAAGGTAATTGCTTTGTTTCATAATTTCTTTATGAAACTTTGATTTATCATATATGGTTGTTTTGTTCTTATCTTTATTACAAGTTATAGAAAAGTGATTAAGTTAGAAGCTAGGTTTTGCTTCTCAATTTATATACACGAACAATTGCGATATAGTAATTTGTTTATTAATTATAAGTTGAGTATTTTTTATTTTATTAAATTTGGAATTATGTATATTAATTGAAGGTGAACTGAAATGCAGGAGTAGGTGAGAAGTCTATGGCTATAAGAAGAGATGTTATATTTGTCTAGTCTTTTCATTCTTCTGGTGTAAACCAAAAAAACATCCAAAACAAAAAGGGATTAAAAGGAGATAACTTTTTTGTCTCTGACTTGAATTGAATTGAAGTTTGATCATTCATATCATCAATCATCACACACAATCAATTCATCATATGGCTTCATCAAATAGGCACTGGCCTAATATGTTCAAATCTAAACCCACTTTCATCACCACTCATCAAGATCACCAATGGCAGTCCAACAATCCCATCTCTTCTGCCACCCACCGATCATCTCCTTACACTTCTGGTAAATTACACAATTACCCTCATCATCATTGTCATCTTCTTTCTTTATTTTTGACACTTTAATTAATTAATATAGTAATAATCATCAATGTTTTTGGTTTAAAAGTGCTTGTGTTAAGTTTCTTTTTCCGGAAAATTTCGAAACTGTTCTTAATAATCTTGAAATGGTGATGAAATATATAAGTTGTTGTTTCCATTTTGTTATGCATACATCCGGAAAAAGAGTTAAGGATGTTGCATACGTTACAAAATGCAACCTTTTAATATAATTATCATTATCATATGTCTAAACTAAATAATAATTAAACATATATAGGTGGAATATGTGATGAAAGAACCCCAGAACCAAAGCCAAGATGGAACCCTAAACCCGAACAAATCCGGATCCTTGAATCCATTTTCAACTCCGGATTGGTGAATCCTCCGAGAGATGAAATCAGAAGAATCCGAGCTCGGTTACAAGTGTACGGTCAAGTCGGTGATGCAAACGTGTTTTACTGGTTTCAAAACCGGAAATCTAGAAGCAAACACAAGAACCGCCACCTTGCCAAAACTCAAAACCACCAATCTCAGCCGGCCACCAAGGCGGCAGCGGCGGCAACCACCTCTTCTGCGTCCTCCTCCGACAAGTCTTCGGCCAAGTCTATTGAGTTTTTTTCAAACTCTCCTACTGTTTCGGTTAACCAACAACCACAACCCTATTTAACCGGTAACGGGACCGGTTCTAGCTCCCACCACCAACACAACCACCACCACGGCGGTGATCAGTTCTTTCAAGAACCGTTCTTTTTTCCGGTGGTGCAACAGCAACAACAACAACAACCCACCAACACAAGCTTTACACAAGGGTTTTGTTTTCCTGAACTCGGCACTATGATTAATCATGATGATCCGACGGTTGAGAGTAGCTCTGGGATGCTGCTTACTGATTTAATGATGAATCATCAATATGGAATTCCAACTAAGAATTCTAAAAACAAAGAGGTTGAAGAAGATCAGAATATAATGAAAATGTTGACTCATAGCACACCACCACCACCTCCTCCACTAACAGTTCCTACCACCACTATTCTTCCATCAACTATAAATGATCATGTTCAAGGTACTTAATAATTAATTTCCATCATTAATTTCTACTCACGCGTGTGTTTCCGTTTCTTTTTTAATAAGTAGTTCTGCAGGAGTTTTCATTTCTCGTTGGCTGCTTCTTAGAGCATCCCAATGGTTAACCTCGAAATGACTTATTGCTTTTGGGACATCAATTTTTCATTGATTAAAAACCTATTATAAAAAGCATCTCCAATGGTTAACCTTTCAAAAAGCGTTTTCTTATTAATATTACTTGTTTACCTTTATGTATCTCAAATATTTTATAAATGCCCCTCATATATAATTTGACAATTTTTATAGCATTTTATAAAAATTTAACATGCCACAAAAAAACAAAACTAATCATCATACTTATTCTTTAATAAAAATATTGAAATATTACAAAATTATCATTTATAGTTATAAAAATAGTAAATGATTTACATACAAATTTATATAGGGTTTGAAGTGTAAAATTAGTAAATATATAGGGACTAAAGAAATCAAACATTGAAAGTTAGTTAAGAGGTTATGGAAAAATAAGTCTTTTGAATAAGCTTTTAAAAAACCTCTCCACTCTAATGGCAAAAAATCATCTAAAAGCTTATTTAAATAGTAATAAGCTTTATAAAAAGCTATCATTGGAGATGCACTTAGTTAGTGCTTCTTGCTAATTTTCTTTAAAAAGTCGATAGAAACAAATTCCATCATTAATCAAATCTCTCTCTCTTTCTCTTATCATATAATGTTTTTTTTTTGTTGAAATATTGCAGGTGGAGTGGAGGAAGGTGGAAGGGGTAAATCGATAGTGTTTATTAATGATGTGGCGTTTGAGGTGGCGGTGGGACCGTTTAATGTGAAGGAGGCGTTCGGCGGTGATGCGGTGCTGGTGGAATCCTCCGGCCAGACGGTGGTGACGAATGAGTGGGGGGTTACACTCCAGTCTCTCCAGCATGGTGCCTTTTATTATCTGGTGCGCTCGTTCACATACGATCATGCCTCCACCGTCGATTTGGTACATTTTCCATCCCTTTGATCATATCGATCACTACATACAAACATAAAATATAACTAACCGAAACACTTGCATAAAATATGTGATTTTTCTTAAATTCGTGTCAGAAAACTGTGTTAGAGCATGTAATAAATTTTTGTCACGCTTATATGTATACTTCGTAATGGTTTAATAAAGTTTACAAGTGTTTCGAAATAGTTAAATGCTCGCGTTTATAGTTGTGCAAAGAAAATTAATCAACGCTTATGTATAGCATAAAATTCACACTTGAAAAAATATAGAGATTATAAACTTTAAAATGTACTCAATTTCCTAAATAAATAAGCAATTTGTTCAATTTTCGTAATTAAGTTCAAGGCTTTTAATAAGTTTATTTACATTTTTAAGTATGGTGATAGATTAAAACAAATTGACACAACAACTATTCAAACAAGTTTATGTTACACATATTTTAGCTACTTAGAGGGCTATATACACACTTTATTTATCAAATTCTGATAGATTCGTATAAAGAATATCTTCTGTATGATCCTTTCCTCTTAGTAAGGTAACAGTTCGATATGTCACACATCATAATATTATAAAAGCATATTTCTTTAGGTGACTAGTGACTACTGTTTGTTTCTAGGATCTACATATAATATTTTCGCATCATTTTCCAACTCTTATACACACACAAAACCATTACTGCTCTTGAGATTTAAGTATTTATTAGTTTATTTTTTGTTTGTTCAATGCAGATTTAAGGAAAAATGAAGCACGAGAGCTGGAAGAGCGCGCTATCTATTAATCCTTTTTTATATCTTTTTTGTGTTACTGTAATTTTCTTTCGAGTCTCGGTTTAGCTAGTCGCTAGTATTGTGGTGTGAATTTCTCCAACTTTAGCTATAAATATGTAAGGACTTGATATGTATATTTTGTTCATCGATCTAGCGCGGATCAATCCAGATTGAGGCTTGATGATCTATAAGGCGTTAAGCCTTGGTGATTGATCATTTTCCAATGTGTTTTATCTTTAGTTATTATGTTTCATAATTAATATAGAATGGACAAGGTGCAACTTTTGCTCAACTTATAGTGTGTCATGAGGTAACCCACATGAGAAACAAATACATAATTAATACATATAAATGATGCATGCCAGGCAGACGATTTTGACGATGTCATCATCCCTTCATCATAATTTCTGCCAGTTTTTAGGGTTTATGTTTGAGATGGCTAAATCCTCAAATCAAGTCTTACATATGACCCCAAATCGTATTATGTGAATGTCATAGTTCAAGCAGACAACCTCCATCTGCAGTTGTTAAATGAATCTAAATCTGGAATGACTAAGATTTATCGTGTAAACCGACATTCTTGAACATAATTACTCAAATAATAGCAAATCGGAATAAAGAAGAATACAAAATAAATAAATAAAAACATAATTTTAAGTGGTTCAATCGATCAAGAAGATCGGGCTACATCCAATACCGAATTTTTTTTAATACGAAGTTGTTCTAAAACAATATTAGAGCTTCACGACTTAGAGTTTCGTTACTAAAAAAGAAGAAAAAAAAAAACTGAGTAAAAATTGCTCTTTCATTAGTGAAATTACAAACTTCTTATGCATATAATAATTTTGTAAATATAAACTTTATTTCGTTAACCAAAGTTTACATACATACATACTAAACGTCAATATGGTCACGTCTCTATATTATATTATAGTTCAAAACTATGGGTTGATTAAATCCATGGATGTAAACAAACATAAACTAAATATCGCCATAATTTTAGCTCTAATCAGGCTGAGTTAGGTTGATGGGAAGGATTAGAAACAAACTATCGCCATAATTGTAGCTCTAATCAAATTGAGTTAGGTTTTGTAACAACAAACATTCAAATTAAACACATCAAACCATACTACCTATATTTTATTTAAATTGCATCTCTCTAATCTGTAAAGGTACAATTGTTTCAACAATCATAAAGATTACCGTTGTATCAAAAAACAGAGAGAAAATCGTCATCATAACCCAATTTTCGATCTTTTTCTTCACGTTATCCCCCATGTTCTCCATGAACAAAGTTACAATCTCCCATTGACCACAATAATAACAAATGGGGTCGGCGGATGATGACTATGATTACTTGTTTAAGGTTGTTTTAATTGGCGATTCAGGTGTCGGTAAAACCAATCTTTTGTCACGATTCTCAAAAAACGAATTCAGCGTAGAATCCAAATCTACAATCGGGGTAGAATTCGCCACACGTAGCATCAAAGTCGATGACAAGGTCGTCAAGGCCCAAATTTGGGATACCGCCGGTCAAGAAAGGTATTTTAATTGCCTCGAATCATTCTATAAAAAAATGTCACGTTTTGCTTTTGATTATATCATTTATTTATGTCACGAATAATATGTAGGTATCGTGCGATTACTAGTGCATATTATCGAGGTGCGGTTGGTGCACTTATTGTATATGATATTACACGTCAAGCAACATTTGTAAACGTTGAAAGATGGCTTAAAGAGCTTAGAGATCACACGGATCAAAACATTGTGATTATGCTTGTCGGGAATAAAGCCGATTTACGCCATTTACAACAGATACAAACGGATGACGCAAAGGCGTTCGCGGAGAAAGAAAACAACTTTTTTATGGAAACATCGGCTCTTGATTCCTTAAACGTTGAGAATGCTTTTACAGAAGTGTTGACTCAGATTTATCATATTGTGAGCAAGAAAGCGCTTGATATTAGTAGTGATCCCGCGGCTGTACCGAAAGGACAAACGATTAATGTCGGAGGTAAAGAAGATGTAGCTGCTCCTAAGAATTCAGGGTGTTGCTCTAGTTAGAGTTTTGAGTTGAATAATTTGTGTTTTTTTGTAGATTGTTTATTTGTTGGTGAAGATTATGTTAAGTGTTTGAGGTTTAGTTTCTATATGATATTTTCATTTCTGTTTTTTTTTCTCCCACTCCCTAAAATGGAAATACCATGGTAAATGTTTTCAAATGACTTCCTAATGATCATAAGTTCGATCCCTCATTAGTAGATTCTAAAACAGTTACAACAATGATTATGTATGTGACGTACATCAAGAACATAACCTCAGCTACCGAAAGCCCTTGTAATGGGAATACTTTTTAAAATGAATGATGCAAGTACCAAGGGAAAATGATTCTTCTTAGGATTGTTGGATTGTGTGGGGTATTTAAGATGCACATTTGGGAGAATGAACCACTGTTAACCTTGTAGATTCGTAGTAAATTGTATAGATCATACTGTTACATTTTGGATTGGTTTATGTTAATGTTAGTTTTGTAAGAATTATATTGAGTCATAACATTCTCAATTATATTGAGTAATAACATTCTCAATATCATGTTTACGGGTGTTGGACATAAAGCTATAATTCTTGTTTGAAAAGCGGTTGCCACATAACTAAAAAGGCAAAAGCTTTAGAATAGAGTATATAAGTATCAAAATAACGTTGTCAATTAAAATAAAATGAGATCCATTCCCAAAATACTATGATTATAATCTCTTTTACTTAAAAAAACAACTAAACAAATACCATTACCATATGAAATGAAAAACTACCCCATCATTTCTTATTTTCTTGCTTCAGCCTTCTTTTGGTCTTTAGCTGAAACAGAAACAACATTATGCATCAATACTCATTTAATATTAACAGCAGACCAATTTACTTGTTAATTTTGCTTTTTGCCTCAAATTACTAAAATAAACAGATACATTTTTATTTTTACTGTAATAAAATAGACGATTTTAATTTTCCTTAAAAGAAATTAAGAATTTGAGCATTACCAGCTTTCTCTTCTTCTCGTTTCTTAGCAGCTTCTGCCCTTTGTTGCCTTATAAGAGCCAAACGCTCTGCAAATACAAACCATTAACTAAAATGTGGAAATACATTATACGTATATAACATATAACAAATGTGAGATACAGAAATACATTATACATATATAACAAATGTGGAAATTAATTAATATAAAATACTGACCTAAGTCCTTCTTTGCTTGATCTGTTTTCCCCTGTTCTTGCAACTTCATATACCTTTCATGAGCCCTCTGTTTCTCAATTTCTTCCCTGAAACACACACAATATTAAAAGCACCAATTTTGACCCAATTAAATTCAGTCTTTCTTCCATCAAATATCAAAACATATATAAAAAAAGACGAAAAAAAGAAAAAATTACAAACCTTTCACGTCTAGATAGTTCAGTAGTTTTATCCAGCTGAACAGCAAGATAAATCAGCAGTAAGTCAAAGATAAAAAGGGTAAATATGTCACTGTCAGTTATAAATTTGTATATGTATATAACTTACATCAACATCTCTTGCTTTCAAAGTCTTGGGCCTAGCCATATTAGGGTTCTCAATTTCAATAATACCTTGGGTTCCTTTCTTCCTCTACAAAAAAAATAAAAAAAGAAAAAAAAGAAATAAGCATATAAACAAACTGTAATGCTCCATAAAAACTTAAAAGAAAATCAAAGTTATCTGACATCAGATTCGTCCTCAGATGACTCTTCAGATTCTTCATCAGATCTTTGTTCTTCAACTTCAGCTTCAGCTTCTTCCTGGTAAATCAAATATTAATCAGCTTCAGTCACAAGAAAATGTCCAAAAGCAAGCAATTCTGACACATAATTACATGTAGAATTACCTTTCTGAACGTACGAGGACGAGAAGAGGTGCCAGCAACTGAAATTATCAATAAAATTTAAGAAACAAAATAATATTAATTAATATACAACAAAACCAGATAAAGTAATATCAAATTTAGACCATGACAAACAAGGAAATGAACAACAGATACTTTGAACAGGACAAAAAGTAAGAAGAAGCAAAACAATAACTACAGTAGAAAAGCTAGTCTTCTCTGCCATCATTGATAATCACACATTGATGTCTTTTATAATCAAATTCTTAATTCCATATCAAATTATAAGTTTCTGTAAGAAGATTATCTCGCTACCAGTTAAGCATAAGTGAATAACCAAGCACAGTCATTTTTAAACCATTAACATAGACCTAAAAACACCAAACCAAATCAAGCTTCCATAATCCATAACATTCAATAAAATTAATCACCTATTTCAGCAATTCATATATGTTAACACAAAACCCCAAATCCGAGGCCCGCAGAAACCAGCACTAAACAAAAAATCTCAAATCGGCGTTGTAAGGATCCACTCCGTAAAACAAAAGATACGCACACAAAATTACGAATTATAATTAAACATAAAACTATAATTAAACATAAATTGAAAGGGATTATAGCAACATACGCATCTCTTCAGGAGTAGAGAACTGACGACGACCAGTAGGCTTTCCCTTAAACTTCCCTCTCCCCATACTTGATTGATTCGCACAAAAAACTAGATTATAATTCAATGAAGAAGAAGAACGCAAGGAATTTGCAGAACTTCAAAACGCTTGGGTGAATGGGTAGTTTTTCCCTGTGTTGGAGAGATGAGAAAAAAACCCTAGTTGTACAAATAGTGCGTGAAGTAAATGCAAGAATCTACCAAGCGTGGAGGCCAAGGGTATTCGTATAAAACTTTACTACCTTAACTTTTTCAATTAAAAAAAATTAAACTTTTTATTTACTAAATCTTTATACGAAGTATATTTAATATGAATCAATATATTGTCTACAACATTAAATTTCTTTTATCAGATTTAAAAAAAATCATAAATTTGTACAAGGATTTCTAATATTTTTGGAGCATTTCATTCATTCATAACCAACCGTTACCGTATCAAAATAAATGATACATTTTTTATTTATGATAGATCTAAATAAGTTATACATTTATAAAACTTACTTTATTTAGTTAAAAAGTGAGATATTTTCTCTACTAACTATCTACTTTAATAAAATGTAATTACAAGTTTGCTCTTACTTTTACTATTAAACATTATTAATATCATTTTTTTTCAAAAGAAGTGAGACTCATTCTCCACTAACTATCTACTTTAATCCATATTAAATCACCTTTTAATTTTTTGTCTAAAAAATTATGTTTTTTTCTTCCAAATGTATCACTTATTTTGATATGGAGGTAGTATAAAATTTTAATGGTGTACTTTTTTTTTTAATCTAAAGATATTCTTTTTTATAAGTCTTCTCAATGTAACCTAGTTAGTAACAATTGGATGACGAATCACTAGTAAATAGCTAAGAAAATATAGTTAATGGGCAATTCCAACCATTTACCCGTATAAAATAAAATTGTAGAAACATAATGAGTAAAGATTGTCTTTGAAGCAATTATAAAATCATCAATGACATCCCAATGTCTACCCCCAACACCCCCCATTTAACTTGATGTTAAATGTTTAATACGAGGGAGAGCACATTTAACGTTCATCTTAAAACTTTGTAAAAATGTTAAAAATGTTTTAATATTATATTCATACCTTGTGCCCTAATGGTAAAATTTAAAGGAAATAATTTTTAAACTTCAGTCGGGTCTAATCATGTTAATCGAAACTCGATAATAGTAAGCACCTCAGATGCTAACGTTGAGTTTGTCGGATCAAAATAAAAAAAACTCTGATATCAATATAAGAGGTGAATAATTCAGCTGAACTAGCATAACTGGTTTCAGATTAGATTTCAAGTTGGATAGATCTTTTATACGCTCTTAACAATGATCAAGACGTATACCAATCTTATAAATATAGTATGTAAAATTATTGGTTAAGGAACATAAATGGATGTAGAATGGTACAAGGACCATTTATGTATTTTGATGTCAAAATCGCGAACTGACATCCATACATCATCGTATATATTTCCACCCATTTCCCCCAATATCATCAGTTATAGCGTTTCTAGGGCAAAATTCTTCGTCCTTCAACTAAAGTAGATTCCATCAGGTAGAAATATCGTTAGATTTCTCCAAAGAATTGGTATATCCGAGCTGTTTATTTGCCGTTCTCACATATTGTTATCATTTTCTTCTTGCAGATTGAAGCTTTGGTAAATTGTTTTTCTCGTTCTGTCATAGTAAGCTCAAATTTTTAAAATTAGTCTTCTCGCATTTTCTACAATATTTAATATTTGATTGTGGAAAGATCACGAATTTTTTTCACCCATTATATGTACAGACTAGTATTTGATGTTTTTTATGCGCTAATTTCATATTTCTACTATCATGTTAGGGAAGTTTTGTAATTTTAGGGTTACAGTTATAAATTATTTTGCAACGCTAATAGAAGGTTTGTGTATTGAATCGGTCAATTGGAGGTGAATTTAGCAACAAGAATGATAATTTTAGGTAAAGTATTAGGGCCTGATAGTTTTTCCTGTAGAGGTTCGGAGAGATTATCCATGTATGAATTGGAACCCTAGCAGATTTTAGTGTTTTACCTCTTTAATTTAAGCTTGCTTAAATACCTTAATTAGACTAACAACTAAAGAAAAACGTTGACAGATGTTCTAGAGGATATACACTGAATTTTAGAATATTATCAATCAAATAAATCCTACTAAACCTAACTTTAATTTCCATCATGTAACTGCTTTTTAGATCCACAAATCTCACTATGGGGAAGAGGAAATCAAGAGCAAAGCCTCCACCTAGGAAGCGAATGGATAAACTTGACACTGTTTTTAGCTGCCCTTTTTGTAACCATGGAACAAGTGTTGAATGCCGCATGTAAGTCTATCATTATCTGCTTCATTTATATAATTTTCCTTTAAAATAAAGTTCTTAACTTGAATTAAAGTCACATATCTAAGAGTTTTGTTTGAATGAGCTCATATTTGGTGGTTATGTAACTACAGTGATATGAAGAACTTGATTGGTGAGGCATCTTGCAGAATTTGTCAGGAAAACTTCAGCACTACTATCACTGGTACAGAATAATTTTATATAGATATAGTTATAGATATATAATTCTTATTGTTAAATAAGAATTGTGGTAGTAACAGTTTTTAACCGTTTCATTTCTTTTCTTGACCTGCAGCTTTGACCGAGCCAATAGACATGTAAGTACAATACTCTTTACCCTTCTTATAGAAGTTGACCACTTACTTGTGAATGGGTTGTTTTAATCATATTTATTGTATGAATTATTTACAAAAAGATTAAAAAATAAGTTTTTAAAAACATGAATGCAGATATAGCGAATGGATTGATGAGTGTGAACGTGTCAACAATGTTGATGAAGATGGAGTCCCTATTGAAGATGATGCTTAGAAACTGGATGAAGACTTAGTAGGTGTTGTTATTATGTATTATGTAGGGTTCTTAATATTATTTTGTAAAACTGGGATCTTAATTACTGGCTTGTAACTTCAACTTAGATTTGGAACATGTTAATGGCTAAATCTTGTTGTTATTAAAAATAAACAACTTTGTAAATATTTTTAGTGTGTTGTCATCAATTTGAGATATATAAGCGTTTGTGGTAATCAACTTGGCGAATGGCGATCAAATCGAAAGTTCATTCATAAGGTGGCTTAATTTTTCTATTCATTTTTTCTTAAATGTGAAACACTAATTCGAATTAAAAGATATTTATTCAATTATTTGAAAGAAAGATGCCAATACTGGTATGAAATAAGTTGCTTGTATTGAACAATAAGAAATTTATTCGTAACAAATTTCATGAAATAAGTTGCTGGTGAAATAAGTTGTTATTTAGCTAAAGTTAATAGTCCTTTTCAAATGATTTTTCGAAAAGCTTTAAAAAGTTGTTTTAAGAGGTAAGTATATATATACTTTTCAAAACAACTTACTTCGTATAACTTTTTGAACAAAAATTATACAAGTATTATTAATGACTCATCAAAAGCTACCTCTTCGGCCCTTCCTCACTACCACTACCTTTTTTGGTCATTTTACACCAAAAAACTAATTCAAACACATTTTAAAAAATAACTTATCAACTTTTCTATACCAGTAGTCAATAAGTTAAACCAAACATATTTTTAAAAATAAAAAGTCAATGAATGCTTTTACCTTAAAGCACTTTTAAAGTTCAAAAAGCTTATCCAAACAAACCCTCAGCTTATAGGATAAAAAATGCATATAACTTGTGTGCATGTTTGGGTGAAACCGTTTTGGTTTTAACCCGGTTCTAGGGAGTGTAGTTTGTATCCGGTTGAAACCGGTTTGCACCGGATCAAAACCTATTTTGCCTTGAAAACCAATATTTAGACCGGTTCTAACATGTACTTTAACGGTAAAATCGGTTTCAAACTGATTTTACCTCCACAACTCGACTAAATGGTCCAAAAGAAAAAACTAGACATATATCTTGAGAATTGAGGTAGTACTTTTTAGTTTGGCGGTAAAATTATTTGGGTGGGAAAATAATTTAGAGGGGTCCTTTTTAAAATTCTGCATAGTGTAAAAATTAATTCGACTTAACCTACTTGGGTGCCTGAGGGATTCTACAAGGCATAATGTTTCCATTTCATCCTAGGACGAGCATCGAGTGAAGTTGAAGCCAACTCTTGAAACTTGGGTAAAAGAACCTCAAGATAACAACCTACTGGTCATTTTCTGTAATAAAAGTAAGAACGAAATGGTCTATTTGAGATAAATTTGTTCTCACTTAGATTACAACACCATTATGTATTTATTAATATTCTTCATAACACCGATCTCTATGAAACTTACTAAAAAAATGCATAAATAAAAGATTCTTTCTCTAAATAGAGAAAGAAGACAAACGAGAAAAAAATTGTGCCGCTAATCATTTTTTAATTGCAAAACTAATTCGTTTAAAAACAATATTTAAATTGTCTTTTCATTTACTATTTCAATTAAATTCTATATGTGATCGTTCATTCAAACCGAACAAGTAGAATGGAATGCCTTCCAAAGAGAATAATGAAACATATCATGCTTCACAAGTTGCATTATTCAACAAGATGTACCAGAAAAAAACAGCAATTCATATATATACCAGCTGACAAGTTACACAGCTGCTAATTTGAGCATCAAGACCCATGCTCTTTAACCAATTAGCACCAAAATCTTGACAACATTATAATCATCATATAACCTAATTATGGCAACCACATAATATTAATGTTGTTTGTCATCATCATATTCATATCACAAGAACAAAAGCAGGTTCAAGAAAACAAAATAGTCATTTGTCTTCACATTCCATATACCACCGTTAGAAGAATCGTGCTCCTCCATAAAAATCAAGCACATCTATTAACCAACACCAACATTCCACCTTGACTTTGACTTCAATATTAAGTAACAAAACATGACATAAAAATAATAACTAAAGACATTGTTTCTCAATTACCTCTAATAGTAGCCACCATTATCATCTACAAGATAGTCAAACGGTCCATAATCAAGACCATCACTTGGTGCATTCGGGTTCGAACCAGGAAACACGGTTGCACCATTTTTGTTACTGGCTTTCCCTCTTCCTTTAACCGATCTTTTATTAATATTATTATTTTTATTATTGTTATTATTATTATCCAATGGGAATTCAGCAGTAAGTCTTCCCATTTGTTTTTGTAAATCAGCAACGGAAGAAGAATCATTTGCAAGCTTCCCTTTTGGGCTTTTCTTTCCATCAACAAGTTTTAATTCCAATCTGTATAAAGCACAAACATCACATTTGCTGATTTCATATTCATAAAGATGCCATTCCAGGAATTTCATGGGTTGCGGGTCCATGTAATATGATCTTTTTAGCCATCCCGATTCGTTTATCACTTGTTTTCTTGATTCGTGCCAACCGCGCCCGTTGTAATCTGGGAGTGATCTTTGTTTTCGGTTTCCACTCTCGAATGCTCTTCGCGGTTTGTCGAAGAATAACCATTCTCTTAGGGTTTCACCCTCGAAAACTGACAGATCAAACAGTTCTGACAAAAAAAATCATCAAGAAAAACAGAGTATGTGATGATTTCAATTTACAACATAATCATGTTAATTGAATCACAATTTAGGAAAGTAAAAGAACAGAACAGGTAGATTTGGGTTGTCAAAAGAGTGAACTTTACAAAATTAGGAGAAAATTACATTAATGGTCCCTGTGGTTGGTATGATTATTGCACAGGTAGTCCCTAATTTTGAAGCTTGTAACACCAATGGACGAAGCTAAAAAGGCTATTAATTTTTTAGAGAATGTTGATGTTACAATTTTCAAAATTAAGCATTATTTGTGTAACAAAGAAGGTCGTGGGACGAAATTCGTATTTTCATACAAACCACAGGGACGATTTATGTAATTTACTCAAATATTAGCTAATATAGAAATGGGTTAACGGGTTAGCCCAACCGGATCCAACCCATTTTGAACAGAAGTAAAATTTGACCCGTTTTGACCCATTACCCAACTTGCATCTTTTCCCAGTTTTAGAAACTAACCAGGTGCATTCCATGGAGATTTTGCAGTAGCAGCTCCTTCACATTCTGGAACACCAACATCTTTCCCCTGTGTTTTGGCACTAAGTGCAGCAAAAAGCAGAGTATCCTTCAATTCAATCCCTTTGGGTCGAATGACAGGTGTCATCCCTAACCGCCCTTCAGTTTGAGCAAATTCAGCATGCAAACTGCTGCAATAATCAGAAAACCACCCTTGAACGGGCCTGTCAGAGCACCAGCCTTGAGCGGGCCTAGGGCAATCCCAAAGAGCACACTTCGGGCCCAAGAAAGCAGAAGGTGGCGGGCAAATGGTGGGCAGAAAGCCCGTTGTCATTTGTTGTGGCAGGCCCATAGTGTCGAACCCACTGATATAGTTTTGTTCAAAATCGTGTGGTAAATCAAATGAAAAACCATCAAATTGATTAACGGGCCCCACTATGTTGTTGACACCTGATGCAGAGCCTTTGCATTGATCAACCAATTGGAAGCTTTGATCTTGAGTTGTTTGAGCAACAGTAAAATCCTGCAATGAATTAAAAGCTGCATTTTCGCCAGCTGTATGGCCATCAGGGTCAGGTTTTGGGGCAGCTAACCCACTGGTTGCATCATCTTCCTCATCACACAGCTGCAAAAGCCTACTAATATCAGGAGAAAAAGGCCCAATACTTCCACCCTGCATAAAAAAAACATAAATTAACAATTATACCACCATTATAACTGTATATTAAACAAACAATCATATTACAAAATTAAAATCACACCAGTTGCAAAGAAGAAGCAGGTGAAGGTTCATTAAGTTCATTCTTCCATTCTTTAAGCATCTGATTAACCTGTTCTTCAAGCACAGCCACATCAATACTACGGCTTTCCTTCCTTGCAGTTTGCAGACCAGTAAACATATCATGCAGATCCTCCACACGGTTTTTAGCCCTATCTTTGAATATCTGGTGGGACCCAGACTTGCATTTTTTGCTTTTCCCCATTCAAACTCAATATAATATAGCCCTAATTCTTCCTCTTCTCAGTGATCAATCACCTGTTACAAACGCAAAATCACCACAGAAGAACACATCAGTATCACACAATCGAAATCCGTACAGATCATAATAACTTCGACCTCAAAACCCTAATCGCAAACCCTAAATCATAATCCAGCAAAAACAATCCGGTATATAGAATCAAACACACAAAAACATACCGTAATCGTAAACTGTAAACAGAATAAATAGCAAAAATTATTTACATACGCTATAACAAAAGTGTTAACGAATGAATGAATGATGGAACATAGGGTTTAAAAACAAACTAGATTTGGAGAAATTGATGGGGTGGATACCTTTGTGATACCTAAAATCGGTGAGAGTGGAGAGATAATGGAATTTAAGAGAGAATTTGATCTCTCGCACACCGAAAAGAAGTAGAAATTGAGGGAGAGCAAATTATGGGTTTTCTAGATTTGCTTTAACCTCCAAGGAGGCAAAAAAAGTGCGTACCATACCATCACATACCTACGCGGCAAAATACTCCTAATCACAATCCCATAAAACAAGAAAATACTTTTCTCCTAAATTATTAAGGGTTTTGTTAAGAGGTGGTTACGTACATAAATCGTTTGTACTTTCAGTGGTGGGGGTTGATTCCTAAAATGCAAGAGGCGGTTATTGATTATTGTACAAGTTTTTTATGCGTGTCTTGACGTCTTAGTGACAGTCCTTAGGACTGTCATTATCATTTACCAATTATTAATAATAAAACATCTAAAAGAATTAAAGTAATGTTTTATAACATCTAAATAATTAATATTTGAATAATACATGATTTTTGACAAATGTACCACAAAGATATTACATATGTTCCGCGTTCAAGTATATATGCATGATAATTTACCGACACAATTGATAATCTTCTTTTATAAAGGGTTAATCATGTTTATGATGGGTCCCTTGAGGTGATCGAGTTTTGTTCGTGATGTATGTGCTCTAACTGTTTTTATGACCATTTCTGAACCTTTCCATGGTCATCTGGTGATGTTTACTCAGAGAGGATCTAACTTGTAACCTCTCAAATATTATTCGAAAACACTTACCATTGGATTATCATCAGATTCTTATAACTGATATTATTCGGCTAAATAAAGTAACTAATCTTTTTACCTATTATGATTTTATGAAGAGTTCATATAGCTTTATATAGTAATGTTTGACATCTAATTATACATGAACAGGTATAAAACTTATCTTAGTAAATTATGATTTAAATTTAGAGGGTACACTTTGAACTTTACTTGAATAATTAGGCAGCCAAACTATGTTTGTAAGCTCCATTCATATATGTTTGGAATCATAGTACGCAAGGAATTACATGTTACATTTAACATTTTTTAACTAACTAATATATTTTTTTAATCACATAAAATTGTTATTAAAAAGTATGCAATCATAACTTAAAATTTTCGTTTTTTGGTATTAATAATTAGACCAATAGTCGAATAAAAAGGGGAAATAGATGCATATATAAGAATCTGGGTGTCAACTTTCTACATTCTCAAAGTGCTTGACCACTTCATTGTGACAATAATAAAAAGTATGTCTATTGCAATTATTGCGCTCAACAAGAAAGTGTTTGGTATATATTCTTCTTTATTCATTCTATTCCTTAATTTCTTTTGTGTGTAATTACCTATTATAATATACTATCTATCAACAATTCATGAATATTTTTCTTTTAATGCTATAAATATATTAGATTATAAATATGATATGTGTTCTTGCAAATCCTCGAACACATATTCTCATTAGACATAAATTTGATTATGGTAACCACTTACGGAGATATACCCCTTTTATATGTCGACATGGCTCATTTCCCTTTCATACGTTGACATGGCCCATTTCGGTTGGTCAATTAACCTCTTGAGTACTAACATTACAAGATTGAAACATTGTGCAACACATGTAAATAAAGTAAGTTATTTTGCCAATATGAAACGAAAAATCAACCGAATATTGGGTGATTGACATGTCTTTTCTATGATGAGATATCTCATCTTGATTGGTCATTGAACGATAAGTAACTTTTCAAAAGGGCAAATCAAGTTCATCCAAACACAAAAATGGGTTGATAGCATGAAACAAACCGTCCAAAAACTTAAAAAATCACATGTCAATAACCTTTTTGTGTATATTGGAGAATCTTTTTACAAATTCAATTAATCTATTGAAAAATAGATATCTTTTTAACAAATATAACTTATTTATTCGTGTGACGATTGTTTTTCCCTTTTCATAGGTGCGAAAAGTGAAGAAGACTAGAGGAAGAAAGGCATAAAGGGACACCAATTCTCCCACTACCATTCATTAAATTCGTTGGGGTCGATTCTTGATCCTCCATTTGAGATGAAAAAAGTCTTGAAAGCACCAAATGTTATCTTTTTAACAACTATTGAAAACAATAAGCATCTTGTGCCAAAATAATTGTTCTTTCTCAAACAATCATATCATATGAGCATATAACATTATTCAATACCGATAAAGCGCACCTATACAATATCGGTATCCACAAATAATACCTACCGACCAACTTATCTCTTGACTACAACACAAAATGGTTGATCTTTATTTGGGAATGAAAAAATTAAGGGTCAAAAATCAATAGTATTAGGACTAATAGCAATCAAGAATGCAGGTTTACCATCTAAAAATCTCAACCAATGCCCATGATGTATAATTGTTTTACTTATTATAGTGCAAAGTTATAAATTCGGTCATATTAAGGTTGTTGATTGGTTGAAACAGGATTTTTGAAGTTGAACACACCAGCAAGTCCTTTTCCTTTTGCAATTTGTTCGAGTTCTTGAAGTTTTTGCTTCATAGATTCCAATTCTTTTGCTAAATCTTCGTCTCGTTGTCTCATAACCTATTGCCATCAAATAAACTAATTTTGTTAATAAAATTATGTTATAATGTATTAAAAGTAGATATATAAATAAAAAAAAAACCTCCAATTCTTGTTTGCGGATTTCCTCTTTTTTGGCTTCTGATCTAGCACTTCTTTGCACCTCAAATACAAGGGCAGCTCCTGCAACCTATTTAATATATTTTTATTTTAAATTATATTAAATCAAAATTTGCATTAAGCTACATAGCCATTTATATTCCTTTCACCAGTTTTTACCGTTCTTGGCATTTGTTTTTAGTTTCTTCTGCTATGTTGTAAAATGATTAAATTTGAATAAATTTAAGGAGATAATTACCGTGAAAACAAATAGTTCACTAATAAGATCACCAGCTGCCTGAACAGCTTTTTCCTCATTTAAGGGCCGAATTTCAACATCTGTTGCATGCCCATAGATTCGTCTTTGTATATTTGTTGTTAACCGATGGTTTGCCTGTTTCATTTAAACAGCACTATATAATTTGAAACTGGTTTATTTGCAAATCTAAAGATGGAAATATAGTGTAACAGAAATCGAGCAACATTTTCAAATATTGATTCGCAAACCAAAGGTATTAATCTATAAAGTAGGAATTTGGATAATTTGGTGTTAGATTAACTTGTATATGATGCATTTTTTCTTGTCACCTTATATGTTTAGCATCTATCTCTATTAACTCTATAGAGTGAAGGCATGCCTTTAAGAAGCCTAAGTGGATGTAAATTCTCATTCACTCTCCAACTTTACACATTTTACTTCAAAGTTCACCTTTTGATGCAACAAATGTATAAAACATATCTATTTTAGTAACCAACTTACATCATTTTTTACTTTTTGACATAACTAATTTACATCAGAAGGTAAGTTTTGAAGTGCAATGCATACAATAGGTTTGTATATAGTTGGATGCATTCAGGTGTAGTTTTTCTTATTTCAAAATGTGAATGCATGTATAGTGACTAAATATCTATGATGTATATTCTCAAATATTAAGTTGTATTGAAAAATTTCAGAACATCAGACGATATGATATAGACAAGTAGACATAATAAACGAATATGAGCAACTATCTGATTTATTATAAGATCATCATTGTGGAGTTACTGCTATCCTTGTGATTGTGAACATAATGTTGGTAGTTCAGCTGATATATAACATTTACATTGTCTTTTCACTTTTATCTTTTTTCTTTACATATCAAGTTTAAAGGCTGCAGGCACAAATCGAATAATGTTTGATTACATAAGGATTACCAGTAGTAGTTATATGGTTAATGGATCAAATTACCCACCCAAAATTCATCAAAAGAGCAAAATTGGCACAAATATAATGTGAAAATTAACTCTACATTCGACGATTTTGGTATCTAATAGAAAAACAGTTGTTCACAAAAGTAAACCCTAACACCTAATGCTAACATCCAGTTCTACAATCTACACTCTTATCATTTCAATCATAGATAGAAGGACTCATAAGGTTCCGTCTTCAAACAATCAATTACGAAATAGATACAGAAACGAAGACTCGGTACAAATGTGAAGTAATAAAGAGTTGTATACCTGAGCCAAATTGATGATTTTAGTTCGAAATTTGGGATGAATGGCAGCCTGTTGTTTGAGCCTGCTAGCAAGGGGTTTACTAACAGTTTTCAACAGAAGCGTCCCAAGCTTCACTAGCGGGAGAACCATTACTCTTCCGTCCCGATCGGCCGATCTGATAATTTGCTCTTGTCTGTAGAAAATAGGTGCACACCAAGTGTTTGATGAAATGTCTAACTGAATATGAGATCAACAAATCATACGCTTCATTTCAACGACGATCGATGATAGAGAATTCGCTGGGAAGAAGGTGTAGGTTGATACGGAAAAAAACTTTTTTAGAAGTGGATTGTCAATTATACCCCTGTTGTTCTCTAAAATTACAAAAAACACCCTCCTACTAGGGGTGTTGATCGGGTATAACTTTCGGGTATCGGGTAGTTCGGGTCGAGTAGCTCGGGTTTTTTCAAATATAAAAAATATCCAATACCCAAACCAAATTAAATTCGGGTATTTGGGTATGGGTAGTTCGAGTAATGGGTCGGGTACGGGTATATCCACTACTACCCGAGAATTTGTACACTTGATTGCCGGCGACCATAATGATTATATTCGATCTTAATATCCCATATTTGTCTGCAATTTTACCAAACTCCAACTGACATAAGACTCTATCATTGACTTTTAGATGAAATTCATGGACTACAAACTTAACGATCGTATTTTATTTATAAATCTATAAAATATTACCTTTAAAAAATTCCTTTTAATAAAATTCGGTTATTCGGGTATACTCGCCAACTTAAAATATTACCTTATACCCAATCCGTATTATTTTTGAGTTACCCGATACCCAAATGTTTCTATCCGATACCCGAACTACCCGACCCGATCTACCCGAATTCGAAACGAATCGGGCGAATAGAGCGGGTTTTGGTTATTTTCGACAGCCCTACCTCCTACTACAGACACTACACACCCTCACCACACTTCACCTTCGTCTCTTTTCTGTTCTCCTTCATAGCGGCAGCTTAGGGTTCCGCCATTGCCGGACCAGGTACCTCTATCTCTCCCTCTCTTATATTCGCTCCATTTTTCACATCTCCGGTTGACTTTTCAACGCCAGAATCGCATTAAACCCTAACCTTTTTCATTAATTTCTTAACCTGTAGTCTCATTTCCAGTAAGTTTCTCACAACTGAAAATTAAATCTTCATTTGTTGAAGTTTGTTGTTTCTGTTAGGTTTTATCTGGCACCACCACAATTCGGTGTATATGATTTTTTCTTCTTTTAGCTTTCATGATTGAATAAATTTTCTATCAATTCTAAAAATTGTGTGTGTTATTTTTGAAGAATTCTAACTTTAAGACATTAATTGATGATCTGGTTTAGCTCGTATGCTTTTTGCTTCCTGTTTCATTTGTGATTCAACTATATTGGTATTATTAGATACAAATAAACAAGCTCTTGATAGTATAAATTGAAAACTATGCTGAAATCTGGAATAATAAGACACTAATATGCAAGCTCCTACTAGAATTAGGAAAGTTACTGTTTGTTTTGAGGTCAAATTGGTATGGATTAAGATGCCAATTCATTACATTAAGATTTTTTCCAAACGTGTTTACAGGTCTCTGAAACTACAATTAGGTTTTCTAATTTGCTGTTATTAGCATGGCCTTACCCTGTTCTAGAAGGTTGTTACACTCTGTGAGTTCAAGTTATAAACTCCATTGCAGTATAAATCAGCACATTTTACGTCCATCTTTTCACATTATTTCTAATGGTAAGAAATATATATTTCATGATTTCATCAGCTTAAGTCTCTTTTCATTAATCACTTAATCGTTGTTTAATTCAATCTTTTTGTGGGCTTATTATTTCTGGTTCTGCATATAGCCTCCTTACATGATCATGACATCAGTGATGCACAATCTTCTATGGAATACTCAATCTTTAGAAAGGTAAATAATCTTTAACAAATAGTTATTTAGTTTAGTTCAAGTTTAATTCTTCATTTGATGCAGTTAATGGGCAATCGAGGGTTTTGTACAAATGCAGAATCAAGTGAAAGTCCATTCCCATCTGAATTACTATCCAAAAAACAGATTATAACTCCTGAACGTGCTATAGGTATTATTGATTCTTACATGTTTAGTTGAAGATATTCAATTTAATTATGAATTATTAACTCAATTTGAAACATAAAATTCAGGGCAATTACAAGACCTGGTGATCCCAGTGACAAATTTTAAAAACGAAGATAAAGGATTGATGGTATTAGCAGGTGACGTTTTTGATCTGCCAATTAGGAAGGATATTATCCACCGTGTTGTAAGATGGCAGCTTGCAAAACGACAACAGGTATTAATTAATTATTGTATACTCTAATCTAACATTTAAATTTCAAATTTATAAATTAAAATTTAACATTTTTTGTACTTTATATAGGGAACCCATTCAACAAAAACTATCAGTGAGGTCAGCGGTACGGGGAGAAAACCATGGCGTCAAAAGGGTACTGGTCGAGCAAGACATGGAACATTGCGTGGGCCCCAGGTAACTTTTTTTTTGAAATTACCATTTTGCCCTTCTTGCCACGTGTACATCGTTTCTTATTATTTTTTTGGAAATTATGGACGATAGTTTAGGACTGGTGCTGTTATGCATGGGCCAAAACCACGCAGCCATGCATTTAAGCTCAACAAAAAGGTCAGACGATTAGGGCTCAAAATTGCATTATCTGCTCGTGCAGCTGAAGGGAAGGCAAGTCTTTTCTCATTAAATTATTATATTATTATTAATTTAATTTATAAAGAAATAACTTATGAGGAAATTGAAATGTGCAGCTTTTTGTATTTGATGATTTAAAGGTGCCGACTCACAAAACAAAGAATATTGTGAGTTATGTTAACGAAATGGAAGAAACTAAAAAGGTTCTGTTGGTGGATGGTGGGCCCATTGATGAAAATCTAAAGCTTGCTACTCAAAATCTACATTATGTCAATGTTCTTCCCTCTATTGTAATTTACCAACTCTTTTTTTAATTTTTAATTTTTATATTTATTTTCGTGCGTATATTGAATGGTTCGTTCTTTTGCAGGGTTTGAATGTTTATGATATCCTTCTGCATGACACATTGGTGATGTCACGTGATGCGGTTGACCGGATCGTGACACGTATGCACACGCCCATTAATCGTGATGGAGTTAAGAAATTGACTAAATCCGTTCAACAGATTTCGGTATGATTGCTTGTTTTGTAATCTTACATTCACTTTAACTTTTAATTTTTGTTATAGATTTGTTGGAACATGATGTTTTGACATTTTAAACGTTTGAATAATTTGGGAAGGATTTTTGTTTTCTTTTCGAAACAATTATTTTTGATGATTTAAAGATAGTTAAAAACCAACCTAATAAAGCAACAAGCGGGATGTAGCTTATCATTTGGGGTCCAATCTTTTTGTGTCGTAGGCTAAAATATTTACACTTGTAGGCTAAATTTAAAGGTTAGCACATACACCTTGGGCTCAAAGGTGGTCCACCACTGTTTGTAAAACAAAAAGGTTGTAGTCGTGTAGATATTGTGCTATATTTACTTGACGTTTGTCTATTTAAATGCATGAACTTATACGGTTGATCTAATCCATTTATAGAAGTGATCAAGATTCTTTGTATCTAAACATCTTGAGTTGTCATATAACATAATTTTACACTCTTACCCTTATTAAATAGTGTTATGTAGAGACATAAATTGACCATTATTAGAGAATATTAGGTGGAAATATATGAAATTGTAAGGCTGCCCTCATTGTGGGGAGATGTCGGTGTAGTTGGGGACAATGACATTTGATTATGTTGGTTGACCAATGTTATTATTGTGCACTAATATGTAGAACAATATTAGTAATTACTACTTTGGACCGGTGCTATCAGTACCTTCGGTTGCCAACCCACCCACGTCGGTTTTGGTGAACCGTTGACCCGGCCTTTCGGTTAGCTCGCGTCGGTTGTTTCATTCCCTAAGCTAAATGTAAAACGCACGAAGTTAAAGGTAATTTTAGTGGCTATTGATACTTAATGTGTGTATGTTTTATGTATAATATATTAAGTGAATGTGTATTGCTGGCACGTGTGGGAGTTGAGTGTCAGCTGACTAAGCAAAACTGAAGTATTAGTAGTGACAACAGTTGAGAGTGATCTAATCCGTTTAGAGATCGATTATCATCGATAATAAGAATCGGTTTAGACCTAAACCATCCTACTTGGGTCTGTTTGTTTATTAGTTTGTAAGTTTAACCAATCAAACCACATTCCTTACCTTCGGGCTATTACTAAACCGACTAAGCAAGCAACACACCCGTTGGCAGGGCTTTAAATTTTAAAATTATCACTAATCATGAAAACATTTACTTATGCTTTGACCAAGATTATTAATGCTCCAAACATACTTGAGTGCACTTGATGCTATGGTTAGAAATTGATTGTTCATGAATAGGTTCTTCTGCACCATAAATGTACAATATTGTTTATTAAACTGGACCCATTCTTTAACCAGACGCTCAAAACAAATTGGATTCTGAAAACGTACACACTATGTATATATAACGGAAATACTAGTATATAACTATTCATGATTTTTTGGATATTTACTTTGACAACTCAATCGGTATCTATAATCGAAGGGTAGTGATTTTGGGACCACACAAATTACTTCATCTACCACAGTGTACTATATTTAAAGCATATTGTACAAGTATTGTAAAACAGTGGTTGTGGTGTTTGGAGTAATTTATGTGGTCCTAAAATCACTACCCGTAATCGAATAATACAAAAGGCAAAATCAATTTTTGTAGTTTCCGGCCACATAATTCCAAACGGGCCAATCTCACTATCATCTGAGCTCCCCCTACTTTAGGATTCCCCATCGATTCCTTAACATTCGATTGCCGGTTTTACACAATTAGACCATGTCACGACCTTTTATTAAAAAGAAAATTGTATTACGCAAATTATAGAATACTTTTATCTGTTCCAAAGAGCACAAACTTAATTACACATACAACGACACAAATTGATCAAGAAATTGACCTAGCATAAAAATCATGACCAATCGATTTGTTGTTGAAGTTGAGTCTTGTTTCTTGGAGGTTTACTTGTTCCTTTGTGAGCCTCTTCTTGTTCATGTGTTGATGTAATATACCATCCAAAGAAAGAAAAAGAATATGATTATTTTTTCTACTTTCGTGTATACCTTAGGAAAATCATTACCCAACTATTTGATGGGCCTTCAACTATTTCTAATATTGTTACCACATTTGTTTAGGCTTAAATGGAATGCAATTCTGAAATAAATAAATAAATAAGTATTTTGATAATGACAGCCCTCATCAAAATTTTGTATTTCAATATATAACTAACTCCTGAATCTTCGAAATTACCAACCCCATGAATAAATGTACAACTCTTTATGCCTTATTGACAACCCTAAGGGCTGTCATTATCAAAACCCAATAAATAAATGAAAAATTCAGACTTGAAAATATAACGATAAAAAAAGGTTTTAAAAGTGATATGCAAACAAAACTCTAGGAGACAAATTTATTAAGGAACACAATATATCAATAGGAAAATGGTTGATTATGAGAGGAGCCTAGTCGAAGGACTAGTCTCGTCCATCAACTACGGTATACGGGAAGTAGTCAATCGACTAAGATCCTCTTTTAATCGAGCATTCTTGATAAAGAAATTGTTGTTTTTAACGAATGTGACTACTACAGTCGTTGCACAACAAATGTTACAAATCAATTTCTGAATAGCATCTTCCATGGCTATATTCTCAAGCAGATTTTCTCAATCCTTTTCTTGAGAATCACATTTTCATGATGCCCCGTTCAAGTCTACACTACCACGGGAAATGATGTAACGACCCGAATTTGTAAATAAATAAAATATGTAAAAATATGATAATTATGGATAAATCATATAAAATACGTGGGAATTGGTTTCGTGTCGTTTGGACACCGTACGAGAAAGTTACGGGCGAAACCGGGTCAAAACACTTGAAGAAAAGTGCAGCCCTGCTGCCATCAAGAGTTCGCGACGCGAACTAATGTTCGCGATCGGGAACTAGCTCCAGGGAGTTTCGTAGTTGGTCGCTAAGTGTTCGCGTTTGGGTTAACGATCGGGAAGTCCGTATGCTATGGAAAGTTAGCGACGCGAACTATGTTCGCGTCGTGAACTCTGGGCGACCAGCATTAAAGTCGGGATTTGGCTCATTTATGGCATTTATGAACCCTAGTTTTCCCTCTCCGAGTTTGTGAGCGATTTTGAGTGTAAAGCATCGTTTGGAGCTGATTTCTTCATCAAATCTCGTGATTCTTCACTCCTAGTTGAAGATTTAAGGTATATCTTCACTCCTTTGTAGTTGTAGCTTTAGATCTATGGATCTTGAAGCTAGGGTTTGAAACCCTAGTTCTTGGGTTGGTGATTTATGGTGAAATAAATGTTGTATACACTTAATAGATGGTATATTAACAAGGAAATCAAGTGTATGGTTAAGATTTGTAAGAATCTTAAGGGTTGGTTAAACCTAGGGTTTGGTAATCACCATTTTTGGGGAAATGGTGTGTTGGGTGTTATCTAGAGGTAGATGAACACATTAGTAGTAGTTTGTGATGATAACCTTGTTGTTATAATTGTTTTAGACATTCGGTGAAGTGTGGAAGTGGTCGGTTTGTGAACAAGGAACCGGCGGAAGAAATACGGTTAAAGCATCTTTATTGCTAAGGTGAGTACGTGTGGACTTTACTGAGTACATAGCCTTTGAAATACATTTTATTACTTGTGTTATGGTCTATTTGCTATTTGTGTAGACTAGTAGTTAGAAGTTAGTTATACCGATAGTTGTATTGAACTAACTTGTTTGATGTTAGACGTGATAGCCGAGAGCTAGATTGACATAACCATTGGGTTATGATATGTTGAGATGATGTGATGATGCGGGGGATCCCCGGTCATGAGGTATGGAATGGGGAGCATTTGGGCGGATCCCCATCGGCCCATTCCATGATAGTGGTCTTGCTAACTGGAAGTAGTCCGGTGAGTAAGGCAGGTATCGGTAGATTGGGCGAATCCCTCTTGCCTTTACCTTGAAGTATATTAATGCGGGGGATCCCCGGTTAATATACTAATGTGGTTCTAGTTGGTTGGGGATGTCTCGACAACTAGATATGATTGCTAGGAAAGCAAGGTATTAGAGTCACAATAGAGTGACTAGATAGATGGATGATTGCTTACTTGTTGTTTGTTGGCCATTCGAATATTATCATTATTATTGTTGGGTCTAAACCCATGTAGCTCACGAGACGTTTTTGTCTCACGTACTCCTTGTTGTTTTTGCTATGTACTCAGGTTCGGGATCGAAGGCTTAGGTACGCATGGATAGAGATGCGGGACCTAGATTAGAAGAGCACTAGATTGGATTTAGTCTTAGCTTGGTTATGATCTATTTTGTAACACCTACTTTTATACTCTGATTTCATACCAAGGTTTTTGTAAATCCAAATTTAAGAATGTTCTTCTATTTATGAAAATGTTTTATTTTGGCCAAAAATTTGTATTAAAAATTGAGGTGTTACAAATGATATTAACAATAAAACATCTAACATGTAGACACGCGTGTTTGAGTACATGCACACTCTAAAAGATAATGTATATATGATTACATACACTCAAAATTAATAAGTTTCATTAAATTTAGTTAGAAAATT
The DNA here is from genome assembly GCA_963853835.1 of Calendula officinalis. NCBI lineage: Eukaryota > Viridiplantae > Streptophyta > Magnoliopsida > Asterales > Asteraceae > Calendula > Calendula officinalis. The sequence continues at coordinate 5,158,072 of OY970825.1, forward strand.
GTTAAAATTATAAATTGTAACATATCGAATTATGAATACAAGATTTTGAAAACTTCCTTTTCATTAAACATGACTCAACCAGTCAAAGACCAAATACAAGACAAAAACCTCTCTACAAGAAAACTCTCAACGAATCATCATCAACAGACGATGACCGTTTTACACACAAGAAATCTAACCTAAACTGCTAAAAACCCTAATCGGAGAAGACAACTAGAGAGAGAACTTACAGAGTTCACCGTGATTTACACACACATTAATACTGAAAATATCTCCTATTACAATATTTAAATAAAAAATACAACTTCCGCCGACTTAAACTTCATCTTACAGAAACAGTCCCTGCACTTCATAACATATATAAAAAAAAACTATACAAACTTAAACCATACCTGTTTACCGGACTTTAAAGCAACATTACCGAGATTCAACACCTGCACATTTACAATCTTGTTTAGTTTAAAAATATCACAACAATGCCAACAACATATATTCGTTCCTTGTTTAGTTTTGCCGCACCAACATCACACAGTAAAATACTAAATACATTAATTAAGTAAAAATTATGATGTTAATTAAAAAAACTAACATTAAATAAAAAAATATTACATTAATAGAATAAATTTAGGTGTATTATATCATCCAAAGAAAGAAAAAAAAAGAATTTTACTCGGTGTATGAAAAGTTTCAAAGATTGTTACCACATTTGTTTAGGCTCAAATGGAGCGTCACGACAATTTAATTCTAAAGCAAATGAATGAAAAACTCAGACTTGATAATATAACGATAAAAAAATATGAAAAGTTTGATATGGAACAAATGCAACAGACGAAACTGTAGGAGACAAATTTATTAAGGAACACAACATATCAATGAGAAAATTGCTATTATGAGAGGAGCGTAGTCAATCAACTAAGATCCTCTCTTAATCGAGAATTCTTGATAAAGAAATTGTGGTTGTTAACCAATGTGATTGCTATAATTGTTCGCCTATAACATATGTTACAAATCGATTTCCGAATAGCTTCTTTCATGGCTATATTCTCAAGCAGATTTTCTCAATCTTTTACTTGAGAATCACATTGTCATGACACTCGATTTGAGCCTACACTAATGTGGAAAATGATATATGAGCAATAAAAGTAGTGTTTCATTGCATGCACATACACTAAACGATAATGTGTATATGGTTACATACACTCAAAAAACTAATTTGGCATACAAAAAAGAACATCATACAGTAAAATACTAAATACATTAATTAAGTAAAAATTATGATGTTAATTAAAAAAACTAACATTAAATAAAAAAATATTACATTGATAGAATAAATTTAGGTGTATTATATCATCCAAAGAAAGAAAAAAAAAAAGAATTTTACTCGGTGTATGAAAAGTTTCAAAGATTGTTACCACATTTGTTTAGGCTCAAATGGAGCGTCACGACAATGTAATTCTAAAGCAAATGAATGAAAAACTCAGACTTGATAATATAACGATAAAAAAATATGAAAAGTTTGATATGGAATAAATGCAACAGACGAAACTGTAGGAGACAAATTTATTAAGGAACACAACATATCAATGAGAAAATTGCTGATTATGAGAGGAGCGTAGTCAATCGACTAAGATCCTCTCTTAATCGAGAATTCTTGATTAAGAAATTGTGGTTGTTAACAAATGTGACTGCTATAATTGTTCGCCTATAACATATGTTACAAATCGATTTCCGAATAGCTTCTTTCATGGCTATATTCTCAAGCAGATTTTCTCAATCTTTTACTTGAGAATCACGTTGTCATGACACTCGATTTGAGCCTACACTAATGTGGAAAATGATATATGAGCAATAAAAGTAGTGTTTGATTGCATGCACATACACTAAAAGATAATGTGTATATGGTTACATATGCTCAAAAAACTGATTTGGCATACAAAAAAGAACATCATACAGTAAAATACTAAATACATTAATTAAGTAAAAATTATGAAGTTAATTAAAAAAACTAAACATTAAATAAAAAAATATTACATTAATAGAATAAATTTAGGTGTATTATATCATCCAAAGAAAGAAAAAAAAAAGAATTTTACTCGGCCTATGAAAAGTTTCAAAGATTGTTACCACATTTGTTTAGGCTCAAATGGAGCGTCACGACAATGTAATTCTAAAGCAAATGAATGAAAAACTCAGACTTGATAATATAACGATAAAAAAATATGAAAAGTTTGATATGGAACAAATGAAACAGACGAAACTTTAGGAGACAAATTTATTAAGGAACACAACATATCAATGAGAAAATTGCTGATTATGAGAGGAGCGTAGTCAATCGACTAAGATCCTCTCTTAATCGAGAATTATTGATTAAGAAATTGTGGTTGTTAACAAATGTGACTGCTATAATTGTTCGCCTATAACATATGTTACAAATCGATTTCCGAATAGCTTCTTTCATGGCTATATTCTCAAGCAGATTTTTTCAATCTTTTACTTGAGAATCACGTTGTCATGACACTCGATTTGAGCCTACACTAATGTGGAAAATGATATATGAGCAATAAAAGTAGTGTTTGATTGCATGCACATACACTAAAAGATAATGTGTATATGGTTACATAAGCTCAAAAAACTGATTTGGCATACAAAAAAGAACATCATACAGTAAAATACTAAATACATTAATTAAGTAAAAATTATGAAGTTAATTAAAAAAACTAACATTAAATAAAAAAATATTACATTAATAGAATAAATTTAGGTGTATTATATCATCCAAAGAAAGAATTTTTTTTTAACTCGGTGTATGAAAAGTTTCAAAGATTGTTACCACATTTGTTTAGGCTCAAATGGAGCGTCACGACAATGTAATTCTAAAGCAAATGAATGAAAAACTCAGACTTGATAATATAACGATAAAAAAATATGAAAAGTTTGATATGGAACAAATGCAACAGACGAAACTGTAGGAGACAAATTTATTAAGGAACACAACATATCAATGAGAAAATTGCTGATTATGAGAGGAGCGTAGTCAATCGACTAAGATCCTCTCTTAATCGAGAATTCTTGATTAAGAAATTGTGGTTGTTAACAAATGTGACTGCTATAATTGTTCGCCTATAACATATGTTACAAATCGATTTCCGAATAGCTTCTTTCATGGCTATATTCTCAAGCAGATTTTCTCAATCTTTTACTTGAGAATCACGTTGTCATGACACTCGATTTGAGCCTACACTAATGTGGAAAATGATATATGAGCAATAAAAGTAGTGTTTGATTGCATGCACATACACTAAAAGATAATGTGTATATGGTTACATAAGCTCAAAAAACTGATTTGGCATACAAAAAAGAACATCATACAGTAAAAATACTAAATACATTAATTAAGTAAAAATTATGAAGTTAATTAAAAAAACTAACATTAAATAAAAAAATATTACATTAATAGAATAAATTTAGGTGTATTATATCATCCAAAGAAAGAAAAAAAAAGAATTTTACTCGGTGTATGAAAAGTTTCAAAGATTGTTACCACATTTGTTTAGGCTCAAATGGAGCGTCACGACAATGTAATTCTAAAGCAAATGAATGAAAAACTCAGACTTGATAATATAACGATAAAAAAATATGAAAATTTTGATATGGAACAAATGCAACAGACGAAACTGTAGGAGACAAATTTATTAAGGAACACAACATATCAATGAGAAAATTGCTGATTATGAGAGGAGCGTAGTCAATCGACAAAGATCCTCTCTTAATCGAGAATTCTTGATTAAGAAATTGTGGTTGTTAACAAATGTGACTGCTATAATTGTTCGCCTATAACATATGTTACAAATCGATTTCCGAATAGCTTCTTTCATGGCTATATTCTCAAGCAGATTTTCTCAATCTTTTACTTGAGAATCACGTTGTCATGACACTCGATTTGAGCCTACACTAATGTGGAAAATGATATATGAGCAATAAAAGTAGTGTTTGATTGCATGCACATACACTAAAAGATAATGTGTATATGGTTACATAAGCTCAAAAAACTGATTTGGCATACAAAAAAGAACATCATACAGTAAAATACTAAATACATTAATTAAGTAAAAATTATGAAGTTAATTAAAAAAACTAACATTAAATAAAAAAATATTACATTAATAGAATAAATTTAGGTGTATTATATCATCCAAAGAAAGAAAAAAAAAGAATTTTACTCGGTGTATGAAAAGTTTCAAAGATTGTTACCACATTTGTTTAGGCTCAAATGGAGCGTCACGACAATGTAATTCTAAAGCAAATGAATGAAAAACTCAGACTTGATAATATAACGATAAAAAAATATGAAAAGTTTGATATGGAACAAATGCAACAGACGAAACTGTAGGAGACAAATTTATTAAGGAACACAACATATCAATGAGAAAATTGCTGGATTATGAGAGGAGCGTAGTCAATCGACTAAGATCCTCTCTTAATCGAGAATTCTTGATTAAGAAATTGTGGTTGTTAACAAATGTGACTGCTATAATTGTGCGCCTATAACATATGTTACAAATCGATTTCCGAATAGCTTCTTTCATGGCTATATTCTCAAGCAGATTTTCTCAATCTTTTACTTGAGAATCACGTTGTCATGACACTCGATTTGAGCCTACACTAATGTGGAAAATGATATATGAGCAATAAAAGTAGTGTTTGATTGCATGCACATACACTAAAAGATAATGTGTATATGGTTACATAAGCTCAAAAAACTGATTTGGCATACAAAAAAGAACATCATACAGTAAAATACTAAATACATTAATTAAGTAAAAATTATGAAGTTAATTAAAAAAACTAACATTAAATAAAAAAATATTACATTAATAGAATAAATTTAGGTGTATTATATCATCCAAAGAAAGAAATTTTTTTTTACTCGGTGTATGAAAAGTTTCAAAGATTGTTATCACATTTGTTTAGGCTCAAATGGAGCGTCACGACAATGTAATTCTAAAGCAAATGAATGAAAAACTCAGACTTGATAATATAACGATAAAAAAATATGAAAAGTTTGATATGGAACAAATGCAACCGACGAAACTGTAGGAGACAAATTTATTAAGGAACACAACATATCAATGAGAAAATTGCTGATTATGAGAGGAGCGTAGTTAATCGACTAAGATCCTCTCTTAATCGAGAATTCTTGATTAAGAAATTGTGGTTGTTAACAAATGTGACTGCTATAATTGTTCGCCTATAACATATGTTACAAATCGATTTCCGAATAGCTTCTTTCATGGCTATATTCTCAAGCAGATTTTCTCAATCTTTTACTTGAGAATCACGTTGTCATGACACTCGATTTGAGCCTACACTAATGTGGAAAATGATATATGAGCAATAAAAGTAGTGTTTGATTGCATGCACATACACTAAAAGATAATGTGTATATGGTTACATAAGCTCAAAAAACTGATTTGGCATACAAAAAAGAACATCATACAGTAAAATACTAAATACATTAATTAAGTAAAAATTATGAAGTTAATTAAAAAAACTAACATTAAATAAAAAAATATTACATTAATAGAATAAATTTAGGTGTATTATATCATCCAAAGAAATTTTTTTTTTACTCGGTGTATGAAAAGTTTCAAAGATTGTTACCACATTTGTTTAGGCTCAAATGGAGCGTCACGACAATGTAATTCTAAAGCAAATGAATGAAAAACTCAGACTTGATAATATGACGATAAAAAAATATGAAAAGTTTGATATGGAACAAATGCAACAGACGAAACTGTAGGAGACAAATTTATTAAGGAACACAACATATCAATGAGAAAATTGCTGATTATGAGAGGAGCGTAGGTAATCGACTAAGATCCTCTCTTAATCGAGAATTCTTGATAAAGAAATTGTGGTTGTTAACAAATGTGACTGCTATAATTGTTCGCCTATAACATATGTTACAAATCGATTTCCGAATAGCTTCTTTCATGGCTATATTCTCAAGCAGATTTTCTCAATCTTTTACTTGAGAATCACGTTGTCATGACACTCGATTTGAGCCTACACTAATGTGGAAAATGATATATGAGCAATAAAAGTAGTGTTTGATTGCATGCACATACACTAAAAGATAATGTGTATATGGTTACATAAGCTCAAAAAACTGATTTGGCATACAAAAAAGAACATAATTAGAGAACTCTTTTTTATTAAGAGTTCTCATATTGAAAGATTTTTAAACAATACAAGTGGTTGATCAAATTTTAAGTTGATGATTCATGTCTAATGAATCTCAAATCTTAAATAGGCGATGTAAACTGATAATTAAAAATCTGAAAATTTTACTCGCATCTTGTAATTAATGGAAAACATTAAATATGGTTCTTACAGATCAATTTTTATCCATACATATCGAATTATTATTAAAAGACAACAATGCCCTTAGTGAGATGGGTGAAATGTAAAGTGTGATAAAAGGAAAAGAAGAACATGATTGTCTTTTACCATAAAATTGTTTTATGTGGATAAAAATTGCTTTGTAAGAGTCACCTTCATTTCAATAAAAAAAAAACAAGTTTTGCCCTGTAGGCACATTAAATCAAGTGTTAGATAAACAAGAATCTTCCTAATTAATATTAAATGAAATTAGTAAGCAATTAATTTTTCAATATTATAAAAGGAAGATTTTTACAAATTAATAGAAGGTCAAACCTCACTTTTAGGCACATTAAATCATGTGTCTTTCATGTATATACATATAACCTTTTTAAATTTAATTGTTGATTTATGCTATGGAAATTATGTTATTATATAAGGTTGCATGGATATAACTAATTATTCTTTTTGTCCCAAAATGGTTGTCCACTAGATAAAAATACATAATTTAAGAAAATTATCTAATTATACTTTGTAACCAATCAAATTTTCTCATTTCCACCTAAATTCTTTTTTATTGGTTGAAATTTAGAAGTATATAATTAATTTGAGTCATGGCAAAATAGAAAAAATGAACAATAAAATTAAGACGGGGGAGTAATAATTAAGAAACACTATCAATTTTATGGTTTCTTAATTTATTACATGATAAATACATGATAAAATAGGAAAACCGGCTTTTAAACTTTGCTAGCATGCATATGCCGTGAATGCACGTATTAGTAAAATCATTTAAAATTTAATTGTTGGTTTATTTACGGAAGTTGTGTTATTATACATTGTTTCATTGATATAATTAATTAATAACTAGGATATGCTATCAATTTCACATTGGCTTAATTTATTCATTTCAAATACATAATGTAAGAGCAAAAATGGCCTTTAACATTCGCTAGGATGTGCTTTTGGTGCACATATCTGCAATACCCTTTTAAAAGTAGTTGTTGGTTCATGCTATTAAAAACATTGTGTTAGTAGTCAAACATGCTTGTGCAATGCACATATAGAAGTGAAAAATGGATGTATTGGTCTTAGACTCTCGGTTGGTTAGAGAGTCAAAATAAGTCTCATTTTGCAATGAAACGTATGACTAAAATTTAAACCACATTAGGTCAAGTTAACAAGTTAGATTTCCTTTATAAACTAAATAAATAGCTACACTTTGATATTTTTAATCACTTTAATTAGTTATCAAACTTATAAAATGACTATTATATATAATACAATATTTTTATATTATATCTAGAACTTATAACCCCTAAAGTTTAAATGCATAAATATATTGTGGAAAAAATAACAAATTTATACAAATTAAAAAAAAGAAGATATGTGTTATTTTAAACAACCCCCCACCCCCATGTGGTGGTGTGGTGTTGTTGAAAAGTTGTTGGCTCCACCTCACACCACACCAATGTACCCATTCCGACCGGTCTTAACTTTCTATTTATTAATATTTTCAAAACTCAAAATCTTATATTTGGATTCTTATCTTTTTATTATATCTTAAAAATGAGTTTCTTATTATGATTATGACAAAACTCATATTTTAATTTGTTGTTGAATATTACTCCCTCCGTCCCACAAAAAACTTCCCATTTGCCTCTAAATTTTTGTCCCACAAAAAACTTCCCATTTCCCATATTTGATGGACCCCACACAATAAAAAACTATTATTATTAAAACCCCACCACTAATATCCACTAACTATCTTTCTCTCTCCCACTCAACCTTATATTTTAATCAAAAGTATTATCAATGACCCCACCATATACTATTACCTAAAAACTTGTGTGAATGTCAAATGGGAAGTTTTTTGTGGGACGGAGGGAGTATTATTTACCATGTCAACAACACTTGTTGTGACAATTTGCTACGTTTCTTAGTTTTAAATTTTAATTTTTGTTAAATATTGCTAGCTATAATGTAAAAAGATTATATATATATGGAAATTTGATTAATTTCCTAATTTTTCTATATTTATTTATAATTAAATTCAATACTCATATTTAGGTCAAAAATAACTTTTATAATATTATATTACCATATAGATATAGATATACATATAAAGGATAATGGTCCACGTAAAATCAACTTTACATAGACGATCTTGAAAACCAATCTTAGCCTTTACATTTTCTTTTTCTTTTTTTTCCTTTCCTTTCATTTTATTTAATTTTTCTTTTAACTTTTTGTTTTTGGTTTACTCTTTTTTTTTATAATTTATTTGTTTTTATAACCTTTTTACTTTATTTTTATTTTTTTCTACTTATTAATTAATTAATTAATTAATTTATTTTCTTTATTTATCTTATTTTACCTTTTTCTTTGAAATTGAATATTCAGTTTTACATCAACTGCATATTCGAACTACCAAACTACATATTCACTAAAGCAAATACTAATTAAATTAAACTTATAATGTAATAAAATACTTAAAAATATATATTTTACTGTTTTACTTTTTGTTTTTTGTTTTTTAGTTTCAATATGCTATTTATTATTTTGTTTGAACTGTAAATTCAATTTACAACATCTTCATATTCGACTTAATAAACTGCATATTCAGTGAGATAAATATAGGTTAAAAAAGATACAATACGATAAAAAAGCAAATAACATTTAAGATTGAGATCGATTCTGTATGTTCCGTTTGTAAGGATGGTATGTGTTAATCCTTTCTCTACACATAGATACACACTATAAATTATCTCAAAACTCTTGGTATATCAATTTGATGAGTTTTTTTTTTAATTTTTAAAATACATAAAAGACTACTATTTATTATGTTAAAAGTTTTTGCATGAAAAGATTGTAAACTTGTTAATTATTTTATTGTTTAAATTTTTAACTTTGTTCTGTTAAAATAATTTGTATGTCTCATAAGTTTTAGTATATTTTTGTAGTTGAGTTAATTACTCATATTTATTACAAAATAATCAATCTTTATAGTATCTTTTTATACTTTAATTTATTACTCATATTTATTAAAAGAACTTCAATTTTATAATTTTATTATGTATAGAAAAAAAATCAACATTCAATATTAAAATCATTATGTCAAAATTTATACTTAAATTTATTATTCATATTTTCTAACATGATAGTTTATATGCTAAGGAAATTTTGTTATTATATATAGCTGCATTTATACAATTAATTAATAATTAAGAAACACAATCAATTTCACGCTTTCTTAATTATTGCATTTTAAATACATAATAGAAGGGGAAATAAACTTCTAAAATTTGCTAGCATATGTTGTTAGTGTGCATATTTTCAAATTTGTTTAAAATTAATTTTAGGTTTATGTTATGGGAATTTTGTTATTATATATTCTGGGTTGTATTCAAAGTATATCTTAATTTTATGTAGTATAAGGGATAAATCTTAACCATTGATTAATCATAAGTAATACTTAAGATTAATCATATATTTTATATATGGAGGGCTATTTTGGTCATTTTCACAAAAAACTTTTTTTTATTACGAAGTATTTATTTTAGAATTAACTTTTTTTATACTTTTTTATTATTATTATTTTAAAAAATATTTATTTTTCGTTAATAACACATAATGTGATAATCACATGTGATTGTACACTAAAATCACATGTGATTCAGTCATGGGCGGTAGGAGGGGGTGGCAAGGTGGGCCATTGACCCCCTTCCAATTGCAAGACTTTTTATATTTTTTTCTTTTTTTGGGTATAAATTGTAATTCATGGATAATTGACCACCTAAACATGCAAAATTCAAATGCCAAATACAAGGATTTGGAGGCAGGCGATTATATGACTTTATAATTCTAACTTCAACTGTCTTCTTGGTCGATCATCAATTTATTATTTTGAGTATTGACCCCATAATATTTCTCCTAGTACAGCCACTAGATTCAGTACCACATATAATTTTCAAATAATATTATTTTTTAACGAAAAAAATAATAAATTATAAAAAAATAAAAAATAAAAAATAAAAAAGTTGATTTTTTTGTAAGTGTCAAATGACCAAAATACCCCTTCATATATAAAATATGTGATTAATCTTGACCATTAAATCTTATTGATCAATGGTTGAAATTTGTCCCTTAGGATTATACAAAATTTAAGGACTACCTTAAACGTTTCCTTATACTAACTCCGTATCACAATAAGTGATATATTTGGAGTTTCATGATTTTTGAAGCAAAATATTAAAGTAAGATCTAAAATATATTAAAGTAGATATTTAGTAGAGGTTGGGTCCCATTTGTCTTGAATAAAGTGATATTAATGAGTTTTAAAAGTAAAAGTAATGGTATAAGGGTAATTTTACTTTATTAAAGTGGATAGTTAGTGGGTAATGAATTTCATAGTTTTACCAAATAAGATAACTTTTGAAGTGTATCACTTATTATGAAACACCCGTAAATAAAAAGTGTATCACGTATTGTGATACAGAGGTAGTATATTGTTGCATTGATATACTTAATTTAATTAGAATAAGCTATCAATTACACGTTGTTTTAATTTATTACATTTTAAATACACGACCAAAGGGCACAGACGACTTCTAACCTTTCACTAGCATATGGATTTAAAGCACATAACAATACTATTTCAAAAAGTAATTGTTGGTTAACTTGCTTTTTTTAATGTGGTAAATGTACTTTTATCAAACACACGTGATGGGTTGTAGCCGTATCGACATATCATCTACTTGAATCAGTTCCCATCAAATTCACTTCGACAAATCGGAAATCATGGGTACAATACGCACATCTTCTTTCATATGTTTTATCATGTTAACATAACGGAATTCTCCCGGTTAGGCATAGTCACAACATTTGACATTCTTCCAAAATGAAATTACAAATTTGTCTAATTAGCCTTAAACAAATATAAGTTTCACAAAGAAACACTATTAGTCGTAAGATATATATTTCAGGTATCTTCTTTTTAATAATCAACTTAAAGCCAAAGACTATCTTGTATCTTATCAACTAATAATCCAAAACTTAAATAATTAACACTCATAATTTGAAAACAAATTTTTAAATGCCAAAGGAATCTATAGTTATTAAAATTCAAATTAAGAATTTTATTTTTTCATAATTTGAGAAAAACCAAGTAAACAAAACTATCTTAAAAGTCTAATAATCACAAAGATAACTCTCACAATTTTAAGAGAAAAATCAATATATCAAGGATCTCGATAACTTATAATAATAAATCTAATCTAAAAAAATGATTTACTAATTTATTAAGTAAACTCAACACGAATTATAGTTAAATCAAGATGGACAAACAACCTTGTATACTTGATATTATAAATTTAAACAAAACAAAATTAAAATTTTTATAATAAACTCAATTAAAATCTTTAATTTTACATAAACGTTTCAATTAAATACTTTTTTCCGATGCTAATAATTAAAACGGAAAATTTAACTTGTATATTCAATCGTTATTAGCGGAAGAAGAAAAATATATTTTAGATTTGCAGGAGATAACACCACTTTTATGAATAAAATGCAATACACAAAAGGGAAATACGATTACAAATACAAATGATGAAACATAATACGTAAAAGAAAGAAGCAGATAACGAGATGGTTGAGTGTCATGATCTAACACAAACCCCTTAAAATAGATTAGTTGTCTATTTCACAGGGTACAACAACTAAGTAGTGTTATACTACCGAATATGATCCAATATCCGAACAAGTTACCCACGAATTTTGAATTGCCTTACGATCTCAAGAGAGTATTATTGTGATCTTTTTTATGTTCTAAAGTGTTGAGTTGTGTTGTCAAGTGTGTTTATCCGAATGAACCCAAAGTTCTCATTATATAGTGTTAAATGATAACTCATGTTTAGTGAGAACATTAAACTAATTCAATACTACTTAAACAAAAAATCAAACACATGAACTTTGACTTAAATTTTGTTTTTGAACGTCACCTAATCTACACCAATTGTTCACTATGAGACTCAAACACTTGAATTAAATACTAATATGAAACAACTTTTTTGGGTCGGGTCAGGTGAGCTTGAGCTGATATCAAGTGAACTTGAGTTGATATCAGGTGAGCTTGAGCTTAGCACTCAACGTTGATTTGTATTTTAGCAATGTGGGATAACCTCCCAACACATGATTTTTTGTTTCAAACACCCGACTGTTAACGTCGATATGCCATTCAACACAACTTCATTTTAAACTTAGAGCATCTCCAATAGTTAACCTCATAATAGTTTATTAATTTTGACACCTAAGGCTTGTATCCAAGTGATATTTGTATAAGATGTAATGTGTAAGATGTTGCCTATGATTTAATTTTGTAATTATCTTTTCAAACGGGGTGGTGGAAGAATCGGGGTAGGAAGGGCAACCCGAATCCAGCAGGTTACGCACGCCTCATTTGTTCCTAACCTTAACCCATTTATTTTGTGTTACGGTTTTAGATTGACGATTTCACACAATTAGACCATATCACAACCTTTTATCATAAAGAAAATTGTATTACGCAAATTTTAGAATACTTTTATATGTTCCAAAGAGCATAAACTTAACAACACACAATGACACAAATTGATCAAGACATTGATGTAGCAAAAAAATCATGACCAATCGATTTGTGATCAAATTGATGATCATCAAAACAAACATAGAAATCTCCCTGATCACCGAGCAAGCTCGAGCTTCCAATTTCATCACAAGAACTTGAAAAGGAGGAATAATTCATTGTCTTTGATGATACCAACATTTCTCTAGCCTTTTCTAACTCACCTTTGAGTCTCTCAACCTCTCTTTCGAGCCGGTTTTTGTCACTTGAAACACTTTCAAGTCGGTGTTGAAGTGCCTTGTGTTCTGTCTCTAGGCTTTGATTCCTCCAACGGGCTCGTTTGTTCTGGTACCAAATTGCAATTTGTCTAGCTGGGACACCGAGTTCTTGAGCTAATTGACTCTTTCGAGTCGAATCGAGCTTGTTGTTGAAGTTGAAACTTGTTTCTAGGAGCTTTACTTGTTCATATGTGAGCCTCTTCTTGTTGATTTTTTGTGGGTGTTTTTTGGGTTGTGAAAAATCCATTGTTTTAGCCTTTTAGGGGGTGTAATTTTAAGTAATAAAATAGGAATTTGCTAAAATAGAAGTATTGGTTCTTGATCAGAAAGTCGCGATGCTACGTCGTTTTCATGCATGCAAACGGTCACGTGGGGATGCGGCCCATCTACACAGTGATGGATGGAATTGGGTTCCGTAACTTCCGTTTAGACCTCTTACTACATGGCCAGCTCGTTTCTAGTCCTTTATATTCAACTTATATTAACCCTTATTATAATATTTTACCTTAAAAAATTATGAACTTATATCATATGTATTGCGATATATGTTACCTAATAGGTTTCACTTTTTAAGAACATTTTTTTAATAAAATATTATTTTAGATTAACTAGAAACTAATCTTGATATACTTTAACTTATGATTTACTAGAAATCTAGTATTTAATAATAATCGTATCACTGAAGAGGGACTTATACGGCTTATGATTGTTTTATAACTTTAAGTCTTTAACTATTTAATTAAATATTACATATTAAAAGAAAATCTTAACTATAAATATAATCATCTAGTATTTTGACAAGTCATTAAGACATTTTAGAAATTCAAGTTATTATATGTTATAGCGACACATTTTAACTGTATTTAGGTTAATTACAATAAGTTAAAAGCTTTTAGTTTATTTTTGAAGTTTAAACCTTTCTTTTGTGGTGTTTGTTAAGGAATAAAGCATATGTGTAACATAAGCAGAAGATTGAGGGGGTGAAAGTACAAAATATATTATTTAGAAAGTAGGTGATGGGTCTTTGTTCGGGGTAGCATACTCAATTGTGACAACTATTTAACCTGAAATGGGCCCCTTTGTTACAAGTCTCAACTTTGACTAGTTATTTTATTTTATTATAACTATTCCGCATGACTTGTTTGGCAAAATTAATTGGCATCACCCATCATAATATAGTTTTTAGTTAGATGGTAATTGAGGTCGGATTTACATTCGTAAGTACTTCGTTTGTGAGTTGAAAGATTAAAAACACTCGACGTGAAATTAACATATCTATATATACAAGTCAGATATTTCAATTTTAACATGTTTATTTTTAACCTAAATGACTCGTATAACACGTTTAATTGAACGGTTTAAACATATTAACCATAAAATGTGTTAAACATGTCAACTTTTTAAAAATTTATGTAGAACCTACTACAATATATTCATTTTTAAATATATTAATTTTTTTAATATATCTGTAAACTACTATAAATATGTATTCTTAAACATGTTTTAATATCTAACCAGGTTGTAGGATCGGCCCATTTAAATTATCATCAACCTGAATTTAACCCGTTTAATAAACGGGTCAACTGAGTCGACCTAAAACTGAATCCCCATTAAATAAGTTTTTCCCAAGCATGCCCTAAATCCGAGAAAGATCTTTCTATAATCGATGATGGTACAGCCAGAGTGCGATCAAGTTGCTATAATTTATTCCATTTTCAAGTTCTTCGCAAAATTTTATAGGCGCTATTGAGCTGTGGTTTGCAAAAATATGGGCCTAATATTTGTTTAACTTGGGCCTTTTGAATAATTTGAATACTTAAATATATAACGATGGGTATAAGATAACAAAAAAAATGTTTTACTTTTAATTGATAATTGTTTAACCCGTTTGATCAAAAAAATATTGGTAGAAGAATAAAATTTTCTTCTCAACCATTTCCACAATGGTAATTTCCTAACCATCAAAAACCACATTAGACATGTCCATAATTGGGATTAGGGGTGATTATCGGGCCAAAACGAACCGAATCGAACCGAACCAATAGAACTGATAACCGATAACGATGAATTTTTAAAACTGAAACCGAACCGATAGCATGTTATCGGTTTCGGTTCGGTTCGGTTTCGGTTCGGTTATTTTAGGCCATAAGTTCATCCTTTTCCGAAAACCGAACCGATAACGACGAATTTTCAAAACCGAAACCGAACCTATAACATGTTATTGGTTTTGGTTCGGTTCGGTTTTCGGTTCGGTTTTTTCGGTCCAAATGCTCACCCCTAATTGGGATTATCCTCCAACTTTATGCCCTAAACACAACCAATTTCAATGGCTATTTCTCAATTCTTTAAAAGGGTGTCCAAATTAGGCGTAATTAACCAAGCTTCTTGTTGCCTAATCTTATCTTGTCCATAAGTCATAACTAAATCGTGCATGTCGTTTGAGAAAAATGAAGAAAAAACTCAAAAAGCAAATATGACAGTCTAGGTGTTTATACCAATTACCAAATAAAGAACAGTTGAAGGACCTAATTAGGTAAATAGTGAAAAACAAGGGGGCATGTGTGTTTACTTCCATCCCCAAAACCCCTGGTATACCGATCCGAAACCCCGATACCATTTTTGTCTCACCGAACTACATGGCAGCTAGGTCCGTCATCCGCTCCGCCTCCACCTTCACCTCCGTCCGCACAGCAGCAACTAGAATCTCCGACGGTGCTAAGCCCAATGCAACATCGGCGGCACGTTCTCCCTTTCATATCCCCTCTCAGAAACCCCTTTCCCATCGTATTTTCAGGTCATTATTATGATACATGTCTATGCTTATTGTATGTTTGTGATTATATGTTAAATTTATTATTTCGTATTCATCATAAGATAGAAAGGTAAATTTATATTTCCAATTCGAGCATAGCTATCGTTGACTGCTGCTGGCCTATTAATGATTCGATCGCCAAAAAAAATCGTTTAAATTACCTAGGTTTTACGATTATATAGCCTAATTTTGACTACTTAACATATAAAATTGATATAAAAGAATGTGAAATTGTTTGAAATAGGTCACCAGTTGAGGTGAGCTGTGTGTCTGTTGAATCAATGCTACCATTCCACACAGCTACTGCTTCCGCATTGCTGACATCAATGCTTTCTGCTGCTCCACGAACCTGTGGTTGGACTCTTGAAGGTATTTAAATTTCTTCACTTCATTTTGCGACGTATTTTTCATGCTATACATTATACAATATTCAATTTTCTTATGTTTTCCTTGTGATGATGGTTGATGGAACTATGTTATGTGGCTCTTGGGAGTTAGGAATTGCTGAAAGTAATTTTGATTATTCAAGTTATGCGATGTATGTTCTTAGGTTATGCAACTAATGTTCATAAGTGATTCTTCTGTAGATATGTGCTTATAATGCTAACATTAGATAAATTAATTGTTAACATTGATCATGAAAGTTGATAAAAATGTTTAATTTACAACATTTTTTTGCGACTATTTTACAGTTTAATTGATAAATTCACTTGGTCATTATTTTAATTTAAAAAAGTATATAACTTATTTTCGGGAATTAATTAGAGATCATATGTTGATGAAGTGTGCTCTTAAATTTGGTCTTTACGTGTTCAGTTTCATAAAAGTAGTTATACAATTATGATGCTGATTCAGTACTTTTAATCAGATCTGAACGACGATGTATGATGATCTATCGGAAGGATCTGGACCTACTGAATGATCTTCAGAAGCAAGTCTTGATTCGCTTTCATTGTTTTTAATCTTTGATTATAACCCTACATGAACCTGATAGGATGTCTATGATAATATGTATCAACTTAATGTCATGTTTATTCAGTTTGATATGGTTTAGATTGTAGCAAGCATACATTGTTTGACATGAAGTTTTATTTGTCTAGGGCTGTGAGTGATTGATCACTTTTCGGGGGTGAAGAATTAGCATATTTCGTTCTATTTTAAGGTTTTCATTCAAGTAAATTGTTTGTTGATTGTAGATGGATGATTGTGTATGTTTTGCAAGCTGTGCTTTTGATATCAAGATGTTGCTGGATTTTGTAATCATAATTAACGATGATTATTCTTAACGTTTGTACTTTTATAAACTTGAAATCCAATTCGTGCTTAGTTTCGACTTTGCCATATTGTTTTGTAGCTATGGAACAAATTGATTTTGTGATAAAGTTTATGTGCTGTTAAATGTTAATGATCATTGTGTTTTGCAATTAGACTAATAAAGTTGATGTGCTCATAATGGCATTGTTTTTGCATAATCGCAAGAGATGATGACCGGAGGAGAGAGAGAATGAAATAGAAAAAAATTAATAATAAATAATGACTAAACAAATTATAAAAATAATGACAATGGTATTTTGATCATTTTAGCTGTAATAGGACGTAAAGAATAGTGCCTCAAGGACAAAAAAAATAACGAAAAAAATGTCCAGCCAATAACGGGAACAATTTTTTTAATTTACACTACAAATATTTTTACATAAAAGGGAAACAAGTCACGAGTTCAAAAAACCCGACTTTAACATGGTCTATACAACTTCATAATGTTAAAAACGTAGATTATTATCGTTATAACATGATGTCTAACTGTGTCAATCCTTAGAAACAGGTAGTCAACCCGGCATCGATCGTAACTTAACACTTTTGTAAAACATTTTGTTTTTTAATAACATTATTTATTTATCAATTAGTGTATAGTAAAAACTTGTATTACGTGTAGATAATACACATCTAAAAATGCACATGCCAGTTTGTCAGTATTTTATCCTGTTAAAACCGTAAATTTAGTGAGTTGATATAACTTAAAATAGATCTGAACCGAATAAAAAATATAAATGTTATGTTTTTATAATGAAAAATATCACATCGGAAACAACCAGTACAAAAAATAATGAAACGAAACATTACATGTATTTAAACCAAGGTAACTATCAATTTAATACGTACTATAAACACGAATATTCAAAGTAACCAAATAATTATTCGTAAATGATATTTCTCAACTAATAATTAAGAATTGTTAATTATCGAATAAAAACTAAGTTAAAATAATAAATCGTTTGATAAAATAAGTATTAGCTTATACCCGATACCCAAATTAATTACCTATGATATCTCCCAAATTGAGAAGTCAAAAGTTGATTTTCCATTCCTTTCGCATGCCTTGTAGTAGGGGTGTGCATTTCGGATTATCCGAAATTTCGGATATCCAAAAATTAGATATTTCGGATATCCGAAAATTCGGATAATGGATTTTCGCTATCCGAATCCGAAATTTCGGATACGGATATCGGATAATCCGAAATATCCGAAAATCCTTGTCATTCGTTGAATGATATTACCGGCAAATTGAGTCAATTAGCACAATTATTTCAATATCTATAAACTAAAAATAAGATCTTTAACTATATGGAACCTGAAACTATCATAAACATATTAATATAGACAAAACATATCGGTGTACTCTTGATATTTGATAATATTAAATTTTTACATATAAAAAATTGACAAAATATTGGATACCGGATATCCAAAATATCCGAAAATTTGTAATATTGGTATCCGAATCCGGAGATTCGGATATCCGAATTTTCGGATAATTTCGGATCGGATTTCGGATATTTTTTTCGGATTTTCGGATAACGGATATATTTGAACACCCCTACTTGTACGAGCACACACAATATTTGTGCTGCACTCCTATTTTGCTTTTGCTTCCCACATGTCCAGACTTGTACCTAACAAGTCTTCTTACAAAAATAATTCTTATAAAATAACAAAAGTTTCTAGTTTACATAACAGAGACATTATCCAAACTGTTATTCACAAGCGTAATAATGCTCGCACTCTGTTGCGAGTTTATGTAGCTTTAATTTATTCTTCATCCATCTAATTGCGAAATTTAAAAAATAAATATATAATAT
Source organism: Calendula officinalis (assembly GCA_963853835.1). Taxonomy (NCBI): domain Eukaryota; kingdom Viridiplantae; phylum Streptophyta; class Magnoliopsida; order Asterales; family Asteraceae; genus Calendula; species Calendula officinalis. Next base: position 5,177,284 of record OY970825.1, read on the forward strand.
GGTATTAATTTATTTTTCTACATCACTTTTAGTTTGGGATTTTATTTTATAGATTGCTTATGCTTACATATATCAAGAATTATGGAATTAGTTTTAAAATTTTAGAATTTAGGTTTTTTTTTATCATTTAAACTAATTCTTCACAAAAAAAATATGAGTGGGAGTGATGGGTGACTGGTGAAAGATCCCAACATCCTTTCCTTATGTTGAAAATGGACTCCTTTTTCATTCCACAATAAAATAAAAAGTGTTCCATTCAGTAATATTAATTTAATATAATAATATACTGTAGTAAATTTGACCAATCAAATACTTGTGAATAATGTTTTATGGTATAACAATTGTATCGTGCGTATACATATTCAAAAATCCGAACATCCTTTCCTTATGTTGAAATTGGACACCTTTTTTATTCCACAGCAAAATTATAAGCTTTTCATTCAAATATTATTAATTTAATATAATAATATAAATAAATTGGTATCAGGCTTGGTATCGGGTCGTTAAAACATGCCAATACATCATTATTAATTAAATGGTGGTGGCGACTTAAAACAGAAGCAAATGCCCTTCGGGCTAAGGTAATTACCGCAATTCATGGCCCAACTAACTTTAGCTTTTCTGTTTTTGCAAAGAAAAAATACACAGGTACATGGCTTAATATTGCAAAAGCGGGGAATTCTTTGCATTCAATAAATCTCAATATAGAAGGATTATGCACAAGGGCAGTAAAAAACGGTCAAATAACAGATGTTTGGCATGATCGGTGGTTAGGAATTCCGAAACTATGTGATTTATTCCCGAATTGTATTAGCTGGAATCAAACAAAAAATGCAAGGTGGCGGATCGAATTGCGGCCATAATATGGTGTCGTGGTCGGTATCTCCATTCCCGTCGGCTTGTGCGTTTAAACTAAAAGAAATTGAAGAACTAGTGGCCCATGTTCATTTAGTTGCCGGGAACGACCAATGGCGTTGGAATGGTGATGCTACTGGAATATTTTCGGTAGGCTCATTGAAAACAATTATTGATAATATATCATATGCCTCCCCTGAATTTGATTGTTTTTGGAACAATTGGATGCCCCCTAGAGTTAATTGTTTTGTATGGAGGCTGCTACAAGATAGAATCCACACAAAGGTGAATCTTGTTAAAAGAGGTATTAACCTTCCATCTACTAGCTGTCAATTTTGTGACTCTGCAGAAGAATCGATGGACCACTTGTTCTATTCATGTCCGGTTAGCAGGAGCATTTGGGATTGGTTTTTACGATGGTGCTAAATCTCAATCCAAAATCATGATACGCTACAAGATCTAATCAATAGTATCATTAGTGTTGGGCATTCGGTCAAGGTGAAGAAATTCCTTCAGGCGGCAATCGGGGGCCTTGTTTGGCTTATGTGGAAGTCCAGGAATAATTCGGCGTTTGAAAATATAAATGTATCGGTGTCTAGAATCCAAGATGAACTGAAATCTCTATTGTATTCGTGGGTAAAATATAGGGCTAAGTGTCATAATATCTCGTGGTGTATATGGTGTTTATGTCCGGTCTTGGTTTTTTGAATTGTTTGTAATCTTTTCTAGTTCCTTGCTAGAAGTGTTTCTTCTAGTTTCTTGTAGGAGCACACACAATGTTTGTGCTGCACACCTATTTTGCTTTTGCTTCCCACAAGTCCAGACTTGTACCTAACTAGTATTCTTATAAACTAACAAAAGTTTCTAGTTTTCATAACAGAGACATTATCCAAACTGTTATTCACAAGCGTAATAATGCTCGCACTCTGTTGCGAGTTTATGTAGCTTTAATATATTCTTCATCCATCTAATTGCGAAATTTAAAAAATAAATATTTCTGGTATTAATTTATTTTTCTGCATCACTTTTAGTTTGGGATTTTATTTTATAGATTGCTTATGCTTATATATATCAAGAATTATGGAATTAGTTTTAAAATTTTAGAATTTAGGTTTTTTTTTATAATTTAAACTAGTTCTTCACAAAAAAATTGTGAGCGGGAGTGATGGGTGACTCGTGAAAGATCCCAACATCCTTTCCTTATGTTGAAAGTGGACTCCTTTTTTCATTCCACAATAAAATAAAAAGTTTTCCATTCAATAATACTAATTTAATATAATAATATACTGTAGAAAATTTGACCAGCCAAATACTTGTGAATAATGTTTTATGGTATGACAATTGTATCGCGCGTATACGTATTCAAAAATCCCAACATCCTTTCCTTATGTTGAAATTGGACACCTTTTTTATTCCACGGTAAAATTATAAGTTTTTCATTCAATATTATTAATTTAATATAATAATATAAATAAATTTGACCAATCAAATACTTATGAATAGTGTTTATAGTATGAAAACTGTATAATAGATACATTAAGTTTAAGCACCTTCATTATCTCATTTTATCTCCCCTCCCGAAGAATTCTGCAGCATCTCTTGCCTCATTTGCAAGAACAATCAAATCTAAAAGTAGTTAAAAATCATGATCTTTTCTTTAGTTTCATTTTTTCCGCCATTTAAACACAATCTTCTCAAGAACTCACTCACACATCTTTGTAGTAGGTCCCTAGATCCCTGAGATTGTAGCAAGAAGAATCAAACTTTTGAAGCAACAACCATCTCCCATAAGAAAACTCAAACCGAAATCCTTGTGGGTATACTCTTTTCCCTTGATTTTTACACTAGATATTGTATTTTTATGCTACTTTTGTATACTCGTAATGTTATGCTACTCAAAATGAGTATATACATGTCCTATAACTACACACACAAAGATCTTTATAGAATTTAGAGTGTTTACCCTTCCATTTTTGTTTGAAAAACTCGCTTAATCTTTCATTTCCCTATCATATTGCACAATAGTTATCTAGAAAATTCAGCATCTTCCTCTTCATTCCCTCCCAAGAACACCATCCCAAATCTCAATTCCCGGTTTTGCTCTCTATACCCACCAATGTCTGATTATGCAAGGTATGACCGGCGTTGAGAACAACACCACGATATCCCATCGACACCAGCGACGGTGTTCGTTTTCTGGCCACCATCATCTCTCACGTACACCAAAACAATTTGCCCACATTTGAAAAAATTCAGTATATCAAAATTTTTGCCCATTTTAAAAAAAGAATTCTTGTACAGCCCTTGTTCGTCAAACGCTACCTATAACATCTCCCAAATTGGAAAGTCAAAAGTTGATTTTCCATTCATTTCCCATGCCTTGTACGAGAGCACACACAAACATTGTGTCTGCACTCTGCACTCCTCTTTTGCTTTTCCTTTCCACAAGTCCAAGATGTATACCAAAAATACCTTGTTGTATGTTTTTCCCTTTAAACACCTTCATTGTCTTATTTCATCTCTCTCCCTTGAAGAATTCTTCGGCATGTCTTCCCTCCTCTGCAAGAACAATCAAATTCAAAAGTAAGTAAAAATCATGATCTTTTCTTTAGCTTCCGTTCTTTCCACCATTTAAGCACAATCTTCTCAAGAACTCATCGTTTGATAAAGTTCTTTCCACCATTTAAGCACAATCTTCTCAAGAACTCATCGTTTGATAAAACAAATACTTGGTTATACCCAATAGCCAAATTAATTACCTATTTAATCTCCCAAATTTGAAACTCAAAAGTTTCTTTCCATTCCTTTCCCATGCTTTGTACGAGAGCACACACAAACATTGTGCCTACTCTTCATGCTTTTCCCTTTAAATATCAACTCAACACAAGGAGACTATGGCTACCTAACATATATGTTTAAACACCTTCATTATCTCATTTCATCTCCCATCCCTTTGAAGAATTCTCCAACATCTCTTCCTTCCTTTGCAAGAACAATCAAATCCAAGAGTGGGTAAAGATCTTGATCTTTCCGTGAGTTTTCATTCTTTCCGCCATTTTATTATCACAATCTTCTCAAGAACTCACTCACACATCTTTGTAGTAGGTCACTGAGATTGTAGCAAGAAGAATCAAACCTTTGAAGCAACAACTGTCTCCTATAAGAAAACTCGAACCGAAATCTTTGTGGGTATACTTCTTTCCTTGGATTTTTACACTAGATCTTGACGTAATACAGTTCTGGATCTAAAGGCCATCGCTAAATCCTTCTACATTACGAATTTCCCAAAATCTTGGGAGTCACGTGATCTATGGTAGGCTATTCAGGTATTCGGTACAGTAGTGGATGTGTATATTGCCCAGAAATTATCAAAAATTGGTCGCATGTTTGCTTTCGTTAGGTTTATAAGGCTAGATAATGAAGAGTCCGTTCTTTCATGTCTAAATGATGCATGGTATGACTCATATCATTTATTTGCTTCAATTTCCATATTTGAACGTAAAATACATAGAGAATCGGAAGTAAAAATTCAGCAGATGCCTAAAGATTCTATGCCGCAAGGAAATAAAGCAAATAAAGCAGCCATCACTAATGCATAAGTTAAATTCGCAGATTTGTTTAAGAAAGGTACATCGGCTGAGTATGAGGTTAAGATGAAACAGAAACAGGTGGCGGTGGAAGAAAAAAAGAAGGTGGTATTGTTGGATAAGGTAGATGTGATGCCAATCTCGGATGAAGGTACCGTTTTGCTTGGAAAGGTTTGAGAATTGACATTAATTGAAAACATAAAGATGGTGTGTGCAAAATAAGGTTTTGATGATGTCGATGTTCACTACATAGGTGGTTCATGGATATGGACGGAATTTGATAACAAAGTGGCTTGTGACAGGTTTAAAAATCATGATGACATGCAATATTTTTTACTCAGTTGCGTCCGTTGGATAATACGTTTGTTGTTGATGATAAGATAGTGTGGGTGAGAATTAATGGCCTCCCTCTTCTTGTGGGTTCCGTTAATGCTATCAAGAAAATTACAAAAGATTGGGGAAAGTTGATGTTTGTGAACGGGGAACACGGAAATGGAGGTACAGGAAAAGTTTGCATAAAAACAAATATTGGGGAGAAGATTGACTCCCAAGCAGAGGTGATCATTGATAATGCTAAGTATTGATTAGTTTGGATTTATGAAATAGCATTGTGACAACCGATTATGAAAACAGTGGATGTAGAGAGTAAAGGGGGATATCATCAGTCACCTAACTACAATGATTACCAGTAATATATACTATTATTTAAATACATAATTAACCAGAATTAGAAGAACAACACAGTGATGTATCTAAGCTTCCACAGGGGTCTCAATTTCTATCTTTTGAGGATGACCAACGTCAATCGGCTTATTAACCGATTCCTATAACTTTGGCAATGCTTCCCTCATATTGTGATTACTTTCTAAATCACAATCAACAAGTTTTTTTTTTTCCTTTTGATACTTTCTTGGATGTGAACGTAAGATATGCATATGCATATAACATTCTAGTGTATCTTACTTGAGTTTTACTTAAGACTTCAAAGAATAAACAAATGCATAACTAAAATAAATCAACCGGATATCTTTAAGAAAGCAGTGTATCTTTAAAATAAATCACTTTTGACGGGATTATCTATCGTTGCTGATATTTTGTATACTTTGAAATCATATTCCTCTTGATTTTTTAGTACTATCTATTAATTGAAAAACCCAAGATAAACTTAAAGATCTTAAATGAGGATTTGAGTTATTACTAGTGATTATGATATGTTTAATAAAGTTTGTCGCAAACAATATGAATGAATTAGTATTCTAGCGACTAGCAAATACACCATACACAAGGACCACAAACTTTAAAAGAAAATTATGTCTTAAAGAGTCTTCGCTCGAGTCAACGTACAATCTAATGATATTAATCACCACCATCATAATCATAATTATAATCATCTTCTTTGTCTTTCGTAACTAAACTTCCCTTTGTGCATTCTTTACCAGTATCATGCGATGAATTTGTGGAAATTTGCTGTAAAGAAAGTAGAGAATGTATGAATTTAAGGGATTCTAATTACAAAGAATTCGCTTTTTAATTATTATGAAAATCATAACGGTTTCTATATTAAAATGTTTGATGAACATGCAACGTTTGACTTGATCGAAGAATTCGACTATTAGTCAAACGCACATGTAAGATTGATAGATATCTTTAACTTGATATTTAAATATACTTTTCAATATCGAGTCGTTCAAAATGAAGTTATTTAAATAAAGAGAAATGATATTAATGCCTACTAATTATATTTACTTATGTGTCTACCCACTTGATCATATTAAGTGTCAAAATCAAGAGATGATATGAGAAAAGATAATACAATGATTACATATGTCACTTTATGATAAATAGTCACATGAAATAGGCACAATTAATAAACATTAATATCATTCCTTTTAAATAAAATGTTATATAAGGTACTCCTCTATAATACATTTATGGTAGTAAATACCACTGTTCATTAGGATAGATCACGTTCCGTTTTGTATTATCCAAGTAAATACACATTCCTTCCTTATATGTATTCCACGTATTCCATTTCTAAAATGACAATATAATATCATTATTAATATTTTGGTTTCTAAATCTTTGACTTTCTAAAATGACCATACAGTACTTTAGTTTAAATGACACTTACATCATTAAATATTATTATTATTGATGAACATTTTGTTACTTATTGGTGTCACTTGTAGATTTCATTTAAATAATTATATATATAATATAATTGTCATCAATATTATATAATTATGGTATTGTTCATAAAAATTAGCTATAATATGTTGCTATTAAATAATGGAGATGATTTATCTACCACATAGGTTACTTCTTCCACCATAACCTATGTTTTGATATGCTTGTACTGCCTGTTTTAATGTTAGTATATTGTGGTGGGTGAAGTACATGTGGTATACAGATCATCTCCCCTAAATAATTGACAATAAAAGATGTAACAAAAAGTCTTTTTATCTCATTGGTAACCCCTCTTCAACTTATCCCCAAGAATATGCGATCAAATCCCGTTTGGCCCCTCATTTTTTACTTTATTTTTTGCTTTTGTTTTAACTATATTGTTTCAAAATTAATATTTATAATTATAAGAATTTATAAAACAGCCCATGAATATATATCACTTTTAATATTAGTAAATTACTTTTTAATAAAATTATTAACATATCATTACTAATAGTGTAAGCTTTATTATTGCTATTATCATTTTTAATTGTTTTTAATATTAGTGATTCCTTTAAAGATATGATTAAGGACACTAATTTACGATTTTCAACCTTTCTTGAGATAGTTAGTGGTTTTTAGAAGAGCTGTATTATTATGGCTAACATAAACTTAATTACGCCGTTCGTTGGTGAATCAATGTGGTTTTGGTGGCAATGTGTTTTCTGCATGGAATGTTGGCACTAGGGGTGGCAATTTCTGACCCGACACGAAACCCGACCTGAAACCGACACGAAAATAAACAGGTTTGGGTTGGGGTAAAATATAATTGGGTCAGTCTCGGGTTGAGTCAGCTGACCCGTTTATTAAACAGGTTAGGTTCGGGTCAATGATAATTTAAATGGGTCGACCTGACAACCCGTTTAATTATTAATATATATTTTAAAATATATATATTTATACTTAATTTATAGTTTACTAGTTAAAACGTAATTACTAGTTAAATAAAAATTAAAATTGTTACTTAGTAATTTGGTATTTAGTATTTTGTTATGAATTTGGGTACTAATAACAGCATTTTGACATGTTTTACCAGTTTAACTTGTTTGACCTGATAACCTGTTTAACCTGTTTTATTAAATGGGTTATATGGGTTAGATTTGGGTTGAAGTTAAACAGGTTAGGGTTGAGATATCTGACCCGTTTATATAAACAGGTCGATTTCGGGTTGAATGTTTCTGACCCGTCAACCCGCGAACCCGAACCCGTCAACCCGAACCCGACCTGAATTGCCACCCCTAGTTGGCACCTACAGTCTTGATATGACGTGTTTTTTTTTTTTTTTTTTTTTAATTTCATGTTTTAAACATATGCACTCTTTATCACTTTATAACTAGTAGTTTTTTTTTCCATTTAGGCTATAACAACATACAACAAACTGATTTAATATTCAATTTTAATGGCAATATTATATTTGCTACGTAAAGAAGTTAAGACAGTCAAATTGTAAGTTTTTACCTCATTAAAAAACTATCAATTTATACTTAAGTAAGTTATTTACACCCTAATAAAAATAGAGAAAACTAATTAAGAAGAGATGAATTAACTGGCTAACGTGACCTAAACCGTTTAACCTGATTTAACAAAATGCCATAAAATGAATGATTTAAAATCATAAAATGAATGATTTAGAATAACACAGCTCATATAAATTTCCTATAAAGCAATAGAAGAAACATGTAAGGTCCAGTAAGAGAAAATCTGCATATATGGAAACAACTTTAGCAATCACAAAGTGGATAATACAACTTAAAAAACATTAAGGTCATAATGAATCTTTAAGTTTACATGCATGTTCATGTAATTAAAAGAAACTGCATTCATAATGGATCATAACATTTGACTATTAAAGTCAAAATTATAAAATCATGCATGTTTTTTTCTCTCTAAATGTATCATATTTGACTGTTTGCAGCAGTACGCTCTTTGACTACATGTATCTAATTATAAACATACAATCATGTACATGATTGACTTTTATAGTCATCAAAAATATACAAAAATAAAAAATATAGAAACACAATGTGGTAATAAGAACAGAAAATGTGATTAGTGTTCAATATATGGCGCTAAACCTGATTTTCTGATTCTAGGTTTGACAAGTTTGCATCTAACCTGATTATGTTGACAGTAAAGTAAATACATGACAAAAAGTGTTTCGGGTTTTGACCCATTGCGCTTTCGCAATTGACTACGTCTCAATGGTCTCCTGATCAAGTTCCACGATTTTAACTTGTGATACAATATCAATTTATATAACTCCTAAGTTTAGCTAATAAACGCCAATTAAAATCAGTTACATGTGTAATTAGAATGAAACTTGACGAATGAAATCACTATAATGAAATTTATAATACGTAATGCCTTTTAATTATAATCAAATTATTTGTACAGCTTCTATGCACACGTAATTATTTGCGTTGTATAAGATTATCAACTATATATACCTAAATGCTCCTGCTTGAATTGCTGGCCCAAAAGCATCATCTTCTTTGTTAGGAACATGGATCGAAATATAACAAAATAAAAATAAATATATTTAAGATGAAATAACGATACGAAACAAATCAGCCCTCTTAAGTAGTTGTATAACATTGAGTTTGCCATTTCGCAACCTGCATAAAAAAGATGATCAAATCATTATTGAAAATTAAGTCAACTTACAAAAACAGTCTTGTGGTTTGTACCAAATTACGGATTTTGTCCCTAAGTAATCAAAATTACAGATATCTTCCCTAATTTTCAACTTCTCATATATGGTCCCTAATTTTGGTTGTCATTAAAAAAGGTAGTTAGAGCCAGCCATGTTCATTCGCACATGAAGTTTTTAGCAGCCATTTCTAATGATCGTCCAAGTTAGAGAGGGTATGTGTGACAAATTTTAAATTAGGGATGATTTTGGTAACTTTGAAAACTTAAGGACAAAATATGTAATTTGGTAGATTTTGGTATTCACACTATAAATGAATAGCGTGATGGATAAATTTGATATAATGACGAATGATTTATAAAGACAAACCTGAGAAATTTGCATAGGCATTAAGGATGCATTACCAGCATGATTTACCATTTAACCCATAAAAATGGTATTTTGAAAGTAAAGTCAACCAAATGGGAATTAAAATTTAAATAAGGTTTTTTAGATGAGAGTATGTCAACCCCAAGAAATACCTTTTAATTTTCTGCATTTATGGTTTTCATTTTCAAAGGCGTTACAATTAGGTCAACGAGAACATGTTACAAAAATATAATGATACCAAAAAAATATGGAAACAAACCTTGCCAACGCAATGTGCAATGATGGTCAAATTGTTCAACACATTGATCACAGGTGGAACAATGTTTGAGTGAATAAGTTGAACAATCTAAGTCAAATAAAGAAAATTAAACTAAAAATCAGATTAAGAATTACCCGAATTAACTTGTAAGGTATAGCAACTTTTAGTACATCCAATTAAGAAGCTGAGTCAGCAAATTTTAAATCCATAGTCTTTGCTAGTGATATTCTCAAATGTAGAAAACCTAAAATTAATCAATTGCAGCAAACATACCGCTAGTTTATAAGTAACTAAATTTGAAAACTTTAAGCATTTCACACCAAGATGAATGATTACCTCTATTCTCTATAACAAACCAAGAATTGTTGTAATTGAAGGTTTAAAAAGTTAAAGCTAAAACCCATCAACTGAAAACCCAAAAAAACATACAAACCCATAAGTCTAACTACCTAAAAACGAACCAAGATACATGTATTTGAGTTTTAAAACATAAAATATACAGTGGCTCATAAGAAGACACGTGGCCAATATAGTCTTTTATTTATTATAGTAGTAGATAGATTAAACACATGCATATATGTACGTATACTGAGCTTCAACTTTTGTATGGTAGGAAACTATCTAAACGAATAATAACAGTTCACAGAAAATCGCCACTTTCACTACATTTGAAACAACTTTTGTAGAGTTTGATTTAAATTATTTACGAAAATTTTAAAATATAATATGTTTTATTTATTAAAAATAAGCAATGATGTAATTAATCTCTAATTACCTAACAAGAACAAAAAAAAGTAGATTACCTCAATATATATTGAAAACAAATTATATAATTTTCTTTCATAACAAATTAAAATGAATAATGTGATTCAAACACAATCATGTATAATAAATTTCTCATAACAATTAGTTTATCATGATTTGGGTTATATAATACTTTTCATTTAATCAATATTATATTTTATTATAGAAAAACACTCACGATTAGATAGATAAACAATTAAGTTATTAAAATACCAATGTGAAGCGCAGTCCTGACTGAGACAAAATGTTATGCAAAAAACCTGCTGCAACGCGCGCGATATTATATTCCTCTTTAAATACACTTTTCAAGATTTTCAAACTTGTTCGACCCATTTCCATTATAGCAAAAAACCTTCTTCTTACCCAAATGACATTTTTTCATGACAATGTGTATTAAGTGAAGAATTGTATAGAACAACTTGAATACCTCGTCACCGGATAGCATCTCATAATTGATTTTTAAACATAATCTCTGCAATAAGATAAAACTGGAAATTAATTTCTAATACGTTTCCAACAACGAGATATCAAACTTACTATAACAAACCTGCTTCTTTCTCTTTCTAAACAATTGACCAACTGATATTGCATTGGTTCCTGCATGCTCCTTAACATCCATTTCTTTCTTTCTTTTATCTTTCTGCTTAAATAGTAAATAAATATTTGTTAGAAAACAATGTAACCTTTAATTTATATCTTTTACTGTGTATAATGCATTTAATATTTTCCCAAATAAGAAAGTTTAATTTTCAGTCAACACGCTTGCTATTTCTGAACAAATTTGTATTTATCAAAAATAGATACCATGAACGACCTCTATGTTATTAACAAAATGTCTTAACTAACCAACTGAGCTACTAGACCATATGTACCTTACTTGACACAAATTTATCTTTATTTATCCTTAAACCTTAAAAAGTTGAAATTACCACCACCATACACGACCACCTCCACTAGCCACCATCACCAGGCCCGTTCCAAGCACCTTTTGGGCCCTGGGCAGAACCTAAAATTGGGGCCCCTTAAAATAAATATAAGAATTCGTTTATGTGCAAATTATAAATTTTATTAAAATCATTAGCAATATGAACATCAACTAAAGTATAAAACCACACACGATATATATGTGTATGCACATATATGCATATAATAAGTATATACGAATTCCATAAGAATCTAATAGATGACATTCGGTTACCTGTTTCTTTTAGTATGTGAGCTGCATTTAATTCATAGCTTAGGTTTGCATCTACTCGTGAATGCATAGCAGCTAATTCCTCATGATTCAGGTGTTGCATTAACCATTTTTTCACCAATTTCTGCCATTTCATAATCAAAACAATGAACTTCTGCAATTAGCTCAATATAATATTTTTAGAATATAATATAAGGGAGTCATCTTTTTTTTCCTAAAAAGCTCCCGAAGGACTCTATTTAGTGCATATAATAAAACATAGCCATATGGTTGCCCCAACAACAGTAACAAACAGCATCCAGCTATAGAGACCACATAATAAGATACAAAATTTCAGTGGAAGACCCATTAAAATATAGAAAAACTAAATCACTAAATTAGACAACATCAGAATTTCATAAATCAGTCTCGGAATCAAATAGTTACCTGATTAGCCGATTAGGATAACTGATGTAGGAGCCCGGAGTTGAGAAATTCAGAATAAAAAAGATCTGAGAGAAGGAACTCAGCAAAGAAATCACGAACGATCCATTAACTGTAGGTTAGTTGATGCACACGATCGATTACCTGCTGGCTAGTTCACGATCGATTACCTGATGGTTAGTTGACGCATGGTTGAATACCTCAGAACGAAATGGAATAATGACGAAGACAGGGGCCCTAAATTTTAAAACATGTTGGCTGCTGCACACTTATGGAGTCATGGGCTTTTGAAGATAGACTACGCCAATGTCAATATTTAATTGGGTATTTGGGCTTACCGCTTATGTATGAAATAACGATTGGGCTATATATTTTGAACACAGGATAATATTTGTGGGCCCTGTGCAGCTGCCCAGGTCCGGCCCATATCATCACCCACAATTGGTCGCCACTAAAGTGTATCACTTATTTTGAAACGGAGGAAGTATATAATAGTATTTAATCACATCTCGTGCCCCCTTGCAAGAAATGCGCGGGACCTGATTTTCTCGTGGTGTTGTATTGACTCCGGCTCGCATCAGTTTGATAAGATTACAAATGTGATTGATTTTGCTAGCAGTTGGGGTCATTGCCCTAAGAAAAAAGGAGTTGCTCATGTGTATTGTTTATGGCACCCTTTGGTCATTTGTTTGGCCCGGAATGGCAGGATTTTCAAAGGAGATGCAATTCATCTTGCCACGACTGTGGACTGTATCAAGTCTACGGTGGTTTGAACATTACCTGAGAGAACTGGCATTTGCACCCATTTTTTTTCTTTCTGAGTTTGTTCCTTTTTTTGTGTCCTTTGTACTTTGTTCTCTAGTTCCTTGCTAGAGTCCGTTTTATACCATATGAACGAATTAGTATTCTAGCAAATACACCGTACACAAAGACCATAAACTTTAAAAGAAAATCATGTCTCAAAGTTTTCCTAACCATCACCTTAGACAAGTTCAAAAGAAACTAATAAAAAAAACCAAAATATTTGACGTTTAGCTAAGTCTTCGTCGGAATCAACAATCTAATTATATTGATCATCATATTAATCACCAACATCATAATCATAATTATAGTTATCTTCTTTGTCTTTTGCAACTAAACTTCTCTCTGTGTGTTCTTTAGTTCTTTACCAACATCATGCGAGGAATGTGTGGAAATTTGCTGCAACGAAAGTAAAAATTGTATGAATAAAAGGGATTTTAAATACAAAGAATTCGCTTTTCAATTACTGTTATGAAATTAGAACGGTTTCCACATTTTGATGAACATGCAGTGTTTGAGTTGATCGAAGAATTAGACTATTAGTCAACCGCACATGTAAGGTTGATGGATATCTTTAACTTGATACTTCAATACATTTTTCAATATCAAGTCATTCAAGAATAAAATTATTTAAATACACTTTTTGAAATTTTCAAACTTGTTCGACCAATTTCCATTATAGCTAAAATCTTCTTTTTACCCAATTTGACCCGAACCCCAAATGACAATTTTCATGAGAATGTGTATTAAGTGAAGAATTATAAAGAGCAACTTGATTACCTCATGACCAGATAGTTTCTCATGATTGATTTTTGAACTTGATCTCTGCAATAAGATAAAACCGGAAATTAATTTCCAACACGTTTCCGAAAATTAAATATCAAACTTAATATGACAAACCTGCTTCTTTCTAACCAATTGACCAACCGATTCTGCATGCTTCTTCTCATCCATTTCTATCTTTCTCTTAACTTTCAACTTATAAAGTAAACACATATTTGTTAGAAAAAAAATGTAACCATTAACTTATACTCCCTCCGTCCCTTAATAAAGTTCTCATTTCCCCTAATATGTTTGTCCCAAAATAAAGTTCTCATTTCTTAAATTAGAGGGACCCACTCAATAAAATAATATTATTACCATATAACCCACCACTAACTATCTCCTACACTTTCTCTCTCCAAAAAACCCTATATTTTAATCAAATTTATTATCAAGGACCCACCACTAACTATCTCCTAAAAACATGTGCCCAGGAGAAATGGGAACTTTATTAAGGGACGGAAGGAGTATCTTTTATTATATATATTAATTTACGCGAGTATCCTGCTAATACATAAGAATGTTTAGAAAGTACTAACCATATTATGTCTTGAAATCTTGTGGAACTTTTTCATGCGGTAGTATCTCATGTCATCTATTGAAACATTATCTGCAATATAAAAAGACAAGTTGTGGAATATAATATTGTAATCATTGAAAAATATATTACAGCAATTAAAATAATATTGTTAAATATAATATTGAAAACTAATTATTATGTACCTTCAAGCAGATATTTCCCACAATCATCACAGCGTGTGACAGTGAAACTGAAGAAGAAAAAAAAGATCATTAAATAAACCATATATATATATATATATATATATATATATATATATATATATATATATATATATATAATGAAAAATGTGAAGAAAAAGGCCAAAAAGGCAATGAATATAGGTTTTAAAAAAATTACGTATTATCGGTGGAATAATGATAAGATGTATCACAAATTCTTAGACAATGAGAGCACCAACTCATCTCGCTTCCACAATCCATATCTATCATCAAAATTTAAAAACATTATATTCAGATAAGGTATGCAAGTATTTATAATTTTTATGAAATCACATTAAATTATAGATAAGTAAAGATATTATGCCAATTAATTACATATATACGTTTAGTTAGAGTGCAACCTTTAATCTGACGGATTATAAAATTATAATGAAGATATTTTTTCCTTTTTTTACACAAATAATCTCGAGCTCGAATACGTATAGATTATATATATGCATAACTAGCTACTTTTACATGTATCGTAATGTTGGATTGGTAACTCAAAACCTTAAAGTTTGACTGTTCATTGACTCCAAATATTATAGTTCGACTAATCATTGACTCCAAACATTCATAACATGAGGATGCACCCTTTTCATATAAATGTCAAAACGGTTTTAATTTTCAACTTCAAGAAAGATATAATCTTTAGACTTGTACAGAAAAAAAGCTATGGCCAAGAAAATATCTTGAAGACTGCAAGAACTAAAGAAAAACTGTCGAATAGCACTACAGGAAATAAAATTAAGCAATAAAAAGTATTGAAAAAATACAAGTTTTGTTTGTCACACATGATTAATTTAAACTTTATTCTACTTGCATTGTTTCATCGAACACCATAAATCTCACCAATTTATAAAAAGTATCATATAAGAGAACCTAAAAACTATATGCAGACGTTAATCAAAAACCTTATCATACTGGAATTATATCCATCAAAGACATATTCTTAACCATCGGAAAAGTCGCGGGAGTTCAGTGTTAGTTGGATCAATGGAAGATTATAGCTAGGGCGAAGTACGGCTACAACTCAGAACGACGATTTATTTCATCTGTTAAATAACGTTTTATAAGATAATCGATGGGCTTAAATTAAACATAACTTACCGGCAACTAAAACGGCGGCGAAGAAAGTGGTGGTGCTGAGAGTTACGCATGAGAGTGGGGATTTGTTTGCCCATAATTTGGCAATTTATAAGTTACTAAATGGGCTACGCGTTGGGCCACATATTTACAAGTTAAAAGCCCTCTCAATTGAATGTAACAAAATCATCCTTGTTTGCCAAGTTTCGTGCAAAAGAAGTAACGAATTTCAGCTTGCTTATATCTAATTTTTTTTTTTAAAAAGTACATATATTTGTTTACTTTCAAAATTCATTTATGTTTCTTCTCATGTTAAAGAATAATTTCTAATTAGTTACTGGCTTGTAAACCTTGCATAATTTGTTTTTGTTTGACTTCCAGGATAACCGTGTTCACAATCTTTTAACAGCTAATTAATTACGTTGTAACTTTTCATTGCTTCATATTTATGTACACGTTTCATCTTTTTTGTTTTACCACAAAAAAAGGACGGGGTTTATTGTTGCGTGCAAATTTTGTTAAAATATTAATTTGTTTTGTCTAGGAATACTAGATGGTTCTTGGCCGAGCTAGAAACACGGCCCACGTGTATACCAAAATCCAAAAATAGTAACATCTGATAATCAAAAGAGGTTCAAAGTACAATTACATGGTTGGGTGATTTATCATAATGCGTTACCATAGTTCACAAAACTACTTCTAGATCTTCTTTGTTCCAAGACCTATCTTCCTTCCATGAAGGCAAGATTAACATTTTTTTTAATCTGTTTAATCAGCTCGATTCTCTCCATTCACTAAAATGGTTCGACTTCCATGTTTGTTATTGCTCGAATCTTCCAACAAAAATGTAAAAAAGAAGTCAAGTACATATTATGTATTATTTGGTAAGTCCAGGTTGAAACTTGAAACGGCTGATTTTTTAGTGCTATTTAGTACGGTCAAGCATGGGAAATTTTGTGTACACATCAAAACTGTCCATCGGTATTACCCGTCAAAAAGGCTAATTCAGAACCATTTTTTTAGCAAACTGAGTTATTAAACAAGGTGAATCTAAAATCCAATTATTTCAGTGGACAAAAAAATGTAAATCAAGAAGAAAAAGTCGAAGTCTCTAAAGACGTAAGTAACCGAAATTGTAATACAGAAATGAAAACCTTCGTAGTGACGTCGATGTCGTTTGTGGTCTTCGGTAGTCGGTAGTCGCTTGTGGTTGCGAATGATACAGAGAAATACGTTTAGACAGCGATAGAAAGAAGTTAGTGATTTTACCAAATTCAGTTTTAGGATTTTAGATATTTAAGCCGGGTTGCAACAGGTAGTTTCTCAACAAAATCCAGGGTGTTTTCCACCCGTTCTCTTCCCCAAGTCTCGGGTTAACCGGTTGAACCGGCCAGGTCGACCCGGTTTTTAAAACATTGCATATAACACATTACGTGGCCCATTATGATTATAAAATTTATACCGCTAGAAATAATTCAGTTCTTAATAAGAACAACATGATTACCTTAATCATCACCTAATAGCATCTCATAATTGATTATTGAACTTAATCTTTGCAATAAAATAAAATGGGAACTTAATTTCTAACAATTGTCCAACAATGAGATATCAAACTTGTTATTACAAACCTTCTTTCTAAACAATTGGTCTTTCTGCATCAGCATGCACTCTCTTCTTAACGTCCATTTCTATCTTTCTACTATTTATCTGCTTAAAAAGTAAATAAATATTTATTAGCAAAAAAATGTAACTTTTAATTTAAAAGAATAAAAATGTTTAGAAAGTAGTCAAAATACTAACCTTATTATGTCTTGAAATCTTGGGGAGTCTGTTCTTGTATATGAACTCATTTAATGTAACATTTTCTGCAACATAAAAAGACAAGTTGGGGAAGACAATATTGTAATTGTTAAATAAAAATATCAACAATTAAAATAATATTATTAAAATTTAATACTGAATACTAGTTATTATGTACCTTCATATATATAGAACTTTCCCGCAATCAACACATGTTCTGAAAGTGAATGGAAAAGATCATTAGATGAACCGTAAATAAGTGTAGAGAATAAACAATGCGAATAAAAAGGCAAAAAAGGCAATGAATTTAGGTTAAGAAAACTTACTCAGTATTGGTGGAAAAATAGTAATATGTGTCACAATTGCTTACACAATGAGAGCACCAACTCAACTCTGTTCCAGAATCCATTAAAGAATAATTTCTAATTAGTTACTGGCATGTAACCCTTGCAAAATTTGTTTTTGTTCGACTTTCAGAATAACCGTGTTCACAATCTTTTAACAGTTAGTTAATTACGTTGTAACTTTTCATCGCTTCATATTTAATTATTTATGTTCACGTTTCATTTTTTTTGTTTTACTACAGAAAAAGACAGGCGAGCTGAAGGTTTATTGTTGCGTGCAAATTTTGTTAAAATATAAATAATGTTTTGTTTACGAATACTAGATGGTATACCAAAATCCAAACATAGTAACAACATGATAATCAAAAGAAGTTCAAAGTACAATTACATAGTTGGGTGATTTATCGTAATGCATTACCATAGTTCACAAAACTACTTCTAGATCTTCTTGTTTTAAGACTTCAATAGTTTTTCCCTGTGTGCCTAATCTTCCTTCCATGAAGGCAAGATTAACATTTTTGTTGTCTGTTTAATCAGCTCGATTCTCTCCATTCACTAAAATGGTTCGACTTCCATGCTTGTCATTGCCCTAATTTTCCAATAAAAATGTGAAAAGAAGTCAAG
Organism: Calendula officinalis; assembly: GCA_963853835.1. Lineage (NCBI taxonomy): Eukaryota > Viridiplantae > Streptophyta > Magnoliopsida > Asterales > Asteraceae > Calendula > Calendula officinalis. The sequence continues at coordinate 5,195,909 of OY970825.1, forward strand.
TACATATTATGTATTATTTGGTAAGTCCAAGTTTTGGCTGATTTTTTAGTGCTTCATAGTACGGTCAAGCATGGGGAATTTTGTGTAGACATCAAAACTGTCCATCAGTATTACCCGTCAAAACGGCTAATTCAGAACTATTTTTTTAGCATTTTTTATTAATAATTCTTAAAAAAAGCCTGTAAAAAATCTTTTTTTAACTAAAAAAACTTATCACAAAACTTGGCACATGAGAAAGATCACGTCCTTGAGACCCATTGTTTTCAAAAGGTGGCACCGGCCTGATCCTTGGCGACATGAATCAAAAACTAAAGCTAGGCGATGATCTGGCGCATTTAGGATTGTAGTGTCATGCTTTGATTCTCTGTAATCACATTGAGATATTAGTGTTGCAACCTTACTTGTATATATTCTTGTTAGTAAACAATAAAAAAAATCCAAGAAATACCAACCTCACTAAACCTATCACCATTTTGTTCAAATGAAGGCCACAACTTGTATCTTTTTGTCCAAGGAAACATGATATTCTTTTAAAGAAAAATCTCATTAAGACATTAACACAAACACTTGGTGTGAAAAAAACTAACACTTTATAAAGGCATATTTGAGTAGGCATTCTTCCTCAGAGATTATAATATAAAATACCAGGTAATGAGATTTAAGAATTGAAATTATAGTAATTAAATAAGTGAGTAAAAAGTTGAGTATAGTAAAAAAAAATTGGATTGAAGGAGACGTGCAAATTTATCTTTTTGTTTATTACTATTTATTAAACTAAATTACATAGCTGACCAAAAAGATTCATCTTCACACAGGGTAATCAAAGTGGTTATACGTGTCATCACAATAGGAAGAAAGGGTATGACTCACATGTAGAAACCCTGTATATAGCACTCATAAAGTCAAAATATCTGAATAAAAAAACGAAATTTAAGTCTGAATAATTGGATTCATGTTGAAACTCAAAAGCAAAACAAACCAAACCAAACCAAACCAAACGAAGCGAGGTGATAGTTCTTGAAAGTCAACCCGTTTTGTCCCATCCTTGTACACCCCATCATCTTTTCCCTTTAAAAAAGTCACCAACTTTTGATACATCCTACTGTATGAAACTTCAAACCACTATACCCAAAGAAACATAGCAAATTTATCTTTTTGTTTATTACTATTTATTAAACTAAATTACCTATAGCAAAAAGATTCATCTTTTAAACCTCACGCATCTTTGGAAGCTAAATTACTATTTTTTGTCCATACCACACTTCCTGTGTACATACATACACATATCATGCATAACCAATTTAAGAGAACACATCTAAGACACAATATGGATACAAAGTGTTAGGCATTTGAACAAGCACATCAAAATTGGTTCATCAAGTCACATTAACAAAACAAAAAAAGACAAAACTATAGTAAAATGTTCCTGTCATGTACACTCATTAAGCTCACTCCACACTCATCAAACTCACTCCTTTCATCTACACTGCCCTATAGAAGCCAATCATGAACAAGGGAGACACCATTTCCTGAAACAAAAAACATCAAATAAATAACAATAAAAAATAAAAACAATAATAATTTTGAGAATATAACATAAAATATAGACCTGCAACAATGTCTCGGGCTTCTGTGCAGGGAAATAGAGACCTGTTGATACATTTGGCAGTATCTCAGGGCTACTCATGTATTCTTTGAGCCCATGAGTTGCTCTCTTCACATATTGACAAACCTGAAAATAATGGATATAATTTTAGACCATTAAAAAGTACTTATAATAATTGTAAATAAAACATTGGTTTACCAACCTCCTGATCAGTAACAGAAACTAGCCCATCACTGCCCTTGCACTCAAGACAAAAAGGAGTGCATATGGCTTTTTTCTCATTTTCAACCCCTCTTTTTCTTTTCAGATTTTTCACAAAGTGATGTTCGTACAGTTCTGATTGGGACAGTAGTATCCAGCTGATCAAGCAAGAGATATGGTAAACATGAAATGCCTGCCATGATACAAAAACACTTTATAATTGAATGAAACAAAACAAAGATTATGATATATAAACTTCAAAATTGAATGAAAAAAAGACATTATACCCCAAGCTTTTTTCTGTTGCTGCAAATGAAGGTCTTGGTTTGCAGGTTCACAAGAGCCCCAACATCTTTGCCCTTTACCATCTTTTGATTACAGATGTTACAAGATCTGAATGATTCCATAAGCTTCTTTCTCTCTAGTTTTTTCTTCTTGTTCTTGTCTGCTTTAGTTCTCCCTTCATTCTCCTCAATTAAAAGTGTTGTGTTTGCATGATCACTCATGCCACCAAGATCATAGTCAAAGTTAAAAACTACAACACCAAATTCATTCAAAGGAATGATTTCTTTATTCAGATTACAGTTTCCCATCCACTGGCACCAGATCTTCCTCACCCCTTGTGTAACTCCGTTTTTCTGAACATATCTGATTGAAACCTCTCCAACTCCAATTGGACTTGCATTTAAGACAGAAAGTGTACCTTGAATCAAAACTTGTGGAATACTCAGATTCTCCAACAGCTGAGGTGATTTATGGAAGAAAATCAAGCCATCATCAAAGGGCCAGGGATTAGCTTTCAACAGAGTCATCTTTGCAGCCTCATGCTTCTTCGTGTGGGACTTCCCACGGAGGTGTTCATCAAGCACTTTTCCAGAGATGCATAGACGGAGACACAGCACACAGAAGAATGATAGCTTCTTCTCTTTTTCATTCCCACGCCTGATCTGAACGTACGGGTGTCCCTCCGATCGCACCTCAGAGAGTTTCTTCTCCATTGCAGATTCTTCTCGATTGCCATGATTTCTCCTAATTCTCGCCATTGAAACCCTAATTTCGTCAGAGAGCTATTGAACACACAGACAGAATTTCGAGATGTTGTGAATAGAAATATGAAATGGTTTGTTACGCATAGCGGGAAGTTTAAAATGGAACGCAGGTGGATGGAGGAATGGGATCGTAACGGATTGATTCTGCACCGTTGATTTAGATGACTTGATAGCATGAGTTCGCAATCCCATTGCACGACGTACAACCCTTTTTTGCACGAAACGATGTTTGCTCTTGCCATGAAGAAACAATAAGGGGTAAGACTATGAAATTTGAATATTCTAGAAGAAGGGCGTATACAATAAGGGGTAAGATGGAAGTCGTGTAACCCGTTGGATCCAATTACACGTGGAGCTGATCCAATGGTGTGTCTCAGGTGAAGTTAACTACAACAAGTAACGTGGGCTTCCACCCAATTGTTCACGGTTTTTTTTCTTTGTAAAATACCAAAAATTATTAAAAAGGCATACAAATAACTTTCATGCGTTGTAAATATTTGCATATTTCAAGTTCTCAACAGATAAAATTGTTAACCTTTTTCCGTACAAAATAGAAAAGTATGTTGGTTTTTGATGGTATTAATCTTTTTCAAAAGTGTAAAAGAGCGAATTTTAAAATCAGAAATCATGACGTAAAATATATTATCACATAGTAATTTATATTTGAAACGTAGAAAAACAAAATAACTTTTTTGTTAGGTCTACTAGACATGTTTAGAGATGCACAAAAAGTAAAAGCGTCTATAATAACAAGTTATTTAAGAATACAAATCATATTACCACATTATTATATTTGAAATGTAGAAAGATAAAATAACTTATTTGTGAGGTCTACTATACATGTTTAGAGATGCACAAAAAGTAAAAGCATATATAATGAGAGCTTATTAAAGTACAAATTTATTTATTAAAGCTGCTTTTAGAATATCTTTGATTTTTAAAAAGTTTTATAGAACAATTCTTAACTATTACAATCATCTAGGGGTGAGTATTTGGACCGAAAAAACCGAACCGAAACCGATAACATGTTATCGGTTCGGTTTCGGTTTTAAAAATTCATCGTTATCGGTTCTATCGGTCCGGTTCGGTTTTCGGAAAAGGATGAACATTTGGCCTAAAATAACCGAACCGAACCGAAACCGCTAAAATGTTATCGGTTCGGTTTCGGTTTTGAAAATTCATCGTTATCGGTTATCGGTTCTATCGGTTCGGTTCGGTTCAGTTCGGTTTTGGCCCGATAATCACCCCTACCATCATCAAATCACATGTGATTCAATATACAATCAACACCTCCTTCCGGCGCCATGTACCACCGACGGTGGCGAGGGGTTGCCGGTGGTGGAGACGTTGGCCGACAGAGGTTGGTGGTGGTGGTCGGCCGTGTTGAATCACATGTGATTTAATACACATGGTTGTTGGTGGTGGTGATGTGTTGAATCACATATGATTCGGGTGATGGTGATTTGGTGGTGATTAATCCATGGGCTGAGATTTGTTTCTCAAGATTTTATAAAAATTATGGACCTCCTTTAATGTTTCACAAATGAGTATATTAGGTGGCATTTAAAAAATATTCTTTAATAATTATTAGAGAGATTTTTAAGAATAGAAGAATTATAGAAAATTTTTAAAAAGAGATTTTTGATTAATGGAAAATTAATAAGTTATTGTGAATTTCATTCTCTTTCTTCACTTTCTTTCTCTCTCTAATTTTTCTGTAGATTTTGTACGATCCAATTGTAAAACCAATTGAAAGGAGGAGTAGGTTGGCTAAATTTTGCATAGTCGCAATCACTTTTTCTTCTTCTGCCGAGAGGAGCTGCTTTCTTTGTGAAGGAGTACTTCTGCCGTACATGCGCCAATTTCTTTTGACGTCTAATCAACACAACTTTTGACTGGCAATTTATTTATTTAGTTTACTTTTTCTAATCGTTTAATGTATTATTTTGTTTTCCCTAATCATCTTTTTTATATAGTATCTAGTACGAATCTAAACACGTCACCACAAAACCATCTCTGCACACCCATACTCGCTTCACACGTCCGCTTATTTTTAAAATATACCGGACATATCTTCACAAAGCATGTCCTGTACTAGAACGAGTGAAATTGTGAATATGAAAGACTTTTTAAAATTTAGATTATATATACGGGTTTAAAATGTAAAATTCTTAAATATATGAGCTAAAATAATCACACATTGAAAGATGATTAAATGGTTATGAAATAATAAATAGTTGGAATGACCTTATAAAAAAAATCATATATTCAATAATAAAAAGTCATTTTACATGTTATTCAAATAACAATAATCTTTTAAAAACCTTCCACAAGAGATGCTCTAATCTACAATCTATAATAATGTTTAATATCAACACTGTAAAAGTTGAGTATTACCATTTATAATACTAATAGATTCTTGTAGAATTATCTATTCTTGGTTAAAATTAATTCTTAGTTAAAACCAATTAACTTTTGAAATAAATGGGCATTATAACGATAGATTACGATGATACGTGATTTGGGTTTTATTAGGATTCTCGCACATCAAAATGTCTAATGCATACTAATGAAAGAACACCGATCATTTCTTTGTATACCAAAAGCCCCAACACGCGCAGAGTGTTTACCAAAAATTTGCAATTCCCATCAAATTCCATTTTCAGTATTAATTCAGAACTTTAAATTATGTCAAATATTTCATAACTGTAATGTATGGATCATATTATGTCGGGAAAGGAGCCGATAAGCATCAACAGAAAATCACATCATATTTATATTGCTTCGGTTTATTCTTTGTTATGGGGCATTGGAAAAGAAGGAATGCAATCGTTTTTCAACACCAAAATCCTCCGATCGTTTCAGTTTTTGCCGAGGCTCAAGCTCAAAGTTTCTTCTGGATTAGGTGTAGATCAAAGCTTGGTTGGCCAAGTTTGTATTGGTCTGTTTGGTTGGTCTGTTTGGTGTAGTAATCCTAGATCCCTTTGTTAATTTCTTTTTGTGTTTTTGTCTTGTTGTACTTTGGTGTTTACAAGCCACTTGCTAATTCTGATATAAAATTTGCTGTTTCCAAAAACAATATTTTGTAAATATTTAAAAACATATATGTCTGAAAAATGTTTAGTTGTTGCCGTATAACACAAGTAATTCATATGAAGAAAACTTGAAGAATTTACATTGTACGTACGAAAGATATTTGTATGGGCTTTTTATAATTTTTTATAACTTACGGAGAAACGTGAATGTGCATATTCTACAACTAGGTTAAAACCCGTGAAAAATCATGGGGTTGTCACTTTTTACACTCAACATAATTAATATAGAATAAAAAAATTAATAGTTTATTTCTTGATGATTACATTGACTTCAAGAAAATATATACATCTTAAATAAAACATTAAATAAATTTTTTAAAATCACAAAGCAATGTCTTTAACAAAATAAAAAACTTTAAGCAAAATTTAACATCTTAAATACTACATTTGTTTGTAAAAACGTCATCTTTATCTTCTAATAATATTTTCAAATCTTGTCTGCTCTTTACTCTAGTCAAAGCTACATAAAATTGTCAATCTGAAAAGATTATATCTCTCGGTTACATTGATGAAAAAATTTCATGTATAAAAAAGCTTTAAAACAGTATAAGCTGAATAAATATATATGTATGAGCTTTAAAATTTCTTATTTTTTTGTTATCTGTTCGGTTATATCTTCTATGCATTCTTTCTAAGATTGCACCACCTCAGATGGACAGTGTAAATGGAAAATGTATCATATGAACAGTGTAGATGGAATATCAAATGTGGGTGAGCTCTCACCCTTTTGATCTGTTCTCACTATAGAGAGTTATGAAATTTTGACATATAACTCCAATAAGCTCTTCAAAGTAAATAATCACAACAATAGACACGTCATTAAATTTTATTGGAGTAAATGTCAGGTTAACTTAACTGGTTCAAGCCCGTTTATACCTGTATCAAAACATTAGACGTTTCGATCATTTTCTCATTTTTTATCATGAATATAAGGAATAAAGAATACCTATATCATCATCCGGTGGGAAAGGAAGAGGCTCTGGATAAACATTTAAACAATCATTTTTGGAGTTATGCTCACGTAGTAAAGGGCTTTTGATCCTGAAACACTAATATAACAAAATTAAAGAATTAAAAATAATAATTTGGTGCATGATTGAAAACTATTAATAAAGGATGATTAGTATACCAGGACAAAATTTTGGTATTTTAAGAAGAAAAACATTACCAATAAACATGCAGCCCAATTGTTTAATATGTACACTCCATAACCAACTGCTGATATCCCAAAACTCTTATGCTCTTAATAATTCTAACGATTGAAGCATCAATTGCATAATGTCTATCTTTATCAACAGGAGGTATCCGAATTAGCAAATTTAAAAATCATTCATGATAATAAGGGGCGAAGATATTGGGCTTTTCAAATCTTTACCAAGTGTAGACTTTTCAAATTTAGCCTCCATGCTCTTCATTGTCCAAAACAGAATTTCGGGTTTACCAATCCTGGGCCGGATCGGTTTCACGTTAAATACCGGTGTTTTAATAGTCTTTTTTGGTAGGTTATTCTGTCATAATACGCAGCCCGATCCATATTCCGTAATTACTTCCACGGTTTCCAAATCATCTGTATGCACATACATGTACACAAATTTGTTTTTATTATTAATTTTCTATAAAACCCAAAAAGTAGATCAATTTTAGAAACAAACCAAATGATCATCAATTATGTTGCAGTCAAGTTTATTAGAGGGATTTGGATACGTATTATATTCTATTTGAAAAAAGGAATTTTAAAAAAAGGAAAAAACCATAGCTTGTAGCAAATCAAGTAAGATATAAACTTAATACAATTTAGGGTAGCAATAGTCCTACACACCTATATAAATTTAAAAATTGTATTATATGAACATTATCATCATCCTCAACCTGTTTACGAAGAATCTGGTCACACATGTAACTAAAAACTTCACAAAACCGGAGTACAAACGATAGTTTCATGTATATTATTATGAAAAAATATCCTTGTCATAAAGTGTTCACACATGTAACACAATAATTCCAAAGAGAATTGATATTGCTACCACAACTTTTAATGGTTATACCACACTGTACAGGTTTTACAGCTAACTGTACAAGTATATTATGCATTGGATGTGGCATTTCACATGCTAGGCGTAGCTGGTGTATTCGCCGGCTCCCTATTTAGTGTTATGCAAAAAGTTGTGGTAAAAAAATCACCCCCTAATTCCAAAACCATTGGAATAACGATTAGGTCATTTCTTCTACCAATTATTACAGCCAAAACTTGAGTGATTTCAAGTTCGTTTTATCAATTCCATCTACCAATTTCCAATCAAAATGGTAAAGTAAAAGAAGCCTATGAAATCTATATAATTGCTAATAAAAACCTCTATAATCTAACATACGTTTTCTAAATCTTTCTTGATTAAAACCAACAGTTTATGATTTACATTGATCAATGCTTAGGAGTCGAGTAATACAACATCATGAATCCATAACTATTTAGATTAAAGATGAAAATCATGGATGGTCTATAAAGGTTTAATAAAATCACAAGAATATAAAGATGAATGCATAACCTTGATGTAATAAGCTTTCTTAAGTTCAGATAAAGACGAATGCCAGAAACTCGGTTGTGGGATTTCAAATACGTAATTAATCCGTTACAAATCAGTTCACCATTCTGCACAAATATTGTTCACATTACTCAAACCATTAAATTATATACTAAAGATTCTGAAAACATGCCAGATGCATATTCAGGATAATAAATGATCCTCCAATGAATTCTCCATTTATAAATATCTGTGGAAATGCAGGTCAGGTGTTACAGACAAACAATATACAAAAGTTAATAGTGTCATTTTGAATCCCTTTACCTATAAATTAAGGGCTAAATTGAAAATTTAAGCTATGAATGAAAGGGAAAAAAATGAAAATTAGTTGCAAATAGGTGATTGTTACCTGAAAGCTTTTACAACATTTTTAAGCTCCGGATCTTCCAGTAGGTTTCTGGAATGTATAGGAACTCCTTCAAAAAATCACATCAATTAGAACTGCACAAAATCGATTAGAACATTTTTAATCATCTAAATAGCGCCCTTCCCGCCATCGTATTAGAACTGCACAAAATCAACACAAAAACATAAATCGATTAATTACTTCAAACGAACTGATTTGTAGAGCATGTCAACCCAGCCCATACAAAAAATTACCCATTTTGCCACCTCTAAATGAAATACCTTCGAAAGAACATCAAGTCCTAAACATAGAGCATCCAACAACACTTTATCACAGGCCACATGGTTATTCTTCCTGGTATATGAAATGCCATTAATATACTTTAGCATATAACTACTCTTGATTTATCAATGGTAATAGAAAATATGTATCATATAAATGCTCTTAGTTTAAACGTACCATAGAAACAATCAATTCCACAAATTGTATACCAATTTGAACAACGCCTGAAAATTCAAACCCCAATTCAAGTTTGCGATAGTATGGGTATGGTCATACGCAACCAACAGGTATGATAAGTTGAATTAGGGTTAAGAGCTTTACCTGAAATTTAACTAATATCTCAATTTGAGAGAAAAACGGCAGAACTGCGTTACATACATAAACAATGATTTTATCTCGGCAGAAAAAATGTTAAAGATAAAGCTGTAATTTTAATGTGAACTCACTTCTACAAATATAAACGGCTAAGATCGATAGTTCCTTTAAACAAACCATGAGTAGATGACATGTTAAAGAAACGGCCGATGCAATGAGAAGATTGAAGGCTGCGTCATCGACACCCTAGAAATTGAAGGTACTGTGTTTCTCATGCTTTTCATCGAAGCCCTAAAATCCTGATGTAAAGGGAAGCATAAGTGCTTCCAAAATTACTGCCTAAAATCATGGGAACTGAAATCATGGGAATGAAGATTGCTTTTGAAAATTACTGCCTAAAATTATGGTGCGATAATTAATTCCCTGTCAAATATTTCATAACTGTAATGTATGGATCATATTATGTCGGGAAAGGAGTCGATAAGCATCAACAGAAAATCACATCATATTTATATTGCTTCGATTTATTCTTTATTATGGGGCATTTGGAAAAGAAGGAATGCAATCGTATTTCAACACCAAAATCCTCCGATCGTTTCAATTTTTGCCGAGGCTCAAGCTCAAAGTTTCTTCTGGATTAGGTGTAGATCAAAGCTTGGTTGGCCAAGTTTGTATCGGTCTGTTTGGTGTAGTAATCCTAGACCCCTTTGTTAATTTCCTTGTGTTTTTGTCTTGTTGTACTTGTTTGGTGTTTACTAGCTACTTGCTAGTTCTGATATAAAATTTGATGTTTCCAAAAAAAATATTTTGTAAATATTTAAAAACATATATGTCTGAAAAATGTTTAGTTGTTGCCATATTAACAAGTAATTCATATGAAGAAAACTTGAAGAATTTACGTTGTACGTACGAAAGATATTTGTATGGGCTTTTTATAATTTTTTTTAACTTACGGAAAAACGTGAATGTGCATAGTTGTGAATTTGAATATTTTACTTTGTGTTGTCTTATATATGAGCGTGCACTACACACCAAAAGTAACACATCGTATAACCTTACTAACAATCATATCATATATAGGAATAAAATGACAAATTATATATAGTCATGAATTTATCTAGCAAAAGAACAAAGTAACGATACCTAGCTAACAATAACCATCTCACGGGTGGCAATGGGGCGATACAAGGCTCGGCACAAATGTAGGGGCACTCGGGGAATTGAACTCGGAAGTATTTAATATATAATCATGGCAAAAGGTCTTTCCATACGGAATGCACTCATCCAATCTTCGCAGGTGGTATAAATCTACGGACTTCTTCCGGCGTATCCTTCTCCAAGAACACTTTACATTATACTCCTTCATCATCCATATTTTACGTTCGTCTACACTGTACCAGTATATACATAGACATTCGTCCCTAATCCCCAAACGCATATACGTTATACCCATGAAAAACTGATAAAAATCATCATTAGGTTGCGGGATTTCTTTAAATTCCTCTTCGGACAAACGGAAAGAAAGAATTATTTTCCTGTTATTTTCTTCATTATTCATAAACCAATGAAGCGCCCCATTGCATAAGATACCAACTTGGGTAATAAACCTAGACTTCACTTCACCAACATCTTTCCAAACATTTGATTTCAAGGATAAAACATGAAAACATGTCCGGTTCTCGCCCTTTCCAAACCCGAATATAACCTTGTAATCATCTGTCAAGGAATCATACCCGAAACCCCAACATAATAATGACCCAAAACCACGAATTTGTTTGTTTTTTTGAAATTTTTTCACCTCGTTAGTCAAAGGATTGGCGACAAAAACACCAGCACTTTTAGTAGACATGCATACGAGACCATTGGACGAACCAAGGAGATAACTATCGTGTTCGTTTTTGAAACCCCTAAGACTACCTTGCAACCAAGCCATTGCGATCTTTCGATTTTTGCGATCATTAATGTTGGAGTGGTTTAGATGAGCTTTAATAAAATGAGAACTGGAGATTAAAGAATACCAAGACTTACACACGCGCTTGAATTGGATCAATTCTTTCACATCGAACCCTATCAGTATCTTTTCAAGCAGATCGGGGACAAGCTCGGCAGCCATTGGAACCCACCCTAGTATAGTATGGAGATTGACTTCGGTTTTAAGTTATCACCTGCCTCAAATTTCTATCGGCCATATATATCGAATTAAGATAACCATGAAAAATTAAATAAATGAATTTAAGGAAACAAAATATTAGACGTGTTATAATACAAATACGACTCTATTATTATTAGCAAATAATTAGATAACAAGGTTATATAAGTACAATATATGCGTTTTGTCAATATATGAACGGCTAAAATAACGGTGGCAATTGGCATACGTGATTAAAAAGGGGATATTATATATTTTTTAATATCCGTGATTCAAGGCAATGGCATTATGGGTTTCCTAGAAGTTGTGGCATCAGCCATCATGGCATTATGGGCTCTTGATATGTGTTAATTTTCCCCCTAAAATATAGGAACCGATATTATATAATTTTACGGAAAATTTTCCCCTTGCCGTTCATAAAAAAAAATGCCTTTTAAGAAAAACAGAGGCATCCATATTGTAACAGAAAATTTTAAAATTTTACGGTAAATAACAGACATTAATGACTGAAATTAATGCCTTTGATATGTTGCGAACAATATGAATGAATTAGTCAAGTTCAAAAGAATTTGATAAAAAAGATCAAAATATTTGACTTTTACCTTAAATCTTCGTTCGAGTCAACAATCTAATGATATTGATCATCATATTAACCATCTTATTTGTCTTTTGTAACGTTTTTATAAACAACAAAAAAAGAAGACAACAGGTCGAGCTTCGGCATTGCCATCACCCTCCCGAGGACCTTCACTATATTAAAAACTTGAGAATCTAGCAATTTGCTAGATTAACCAAACTCGAGAATCTAGTAACTAAACTTCCCTTTGTGTGTTCTTTACCAATATCATGTGATGAATTTGTGGAAATTTGCTGCAAAGAAAGTAAAGAATGAATGAATATAAAGAATTCTAATTACATAAAATTCGCTTTTTGATTACTATGAAAATCATAACGTTTCTACATTAAAATGTTTTATGAACATGCAATGTTTGACTTGATCGAGGAATTAGACAATTAGTCAAAAGCACATGTAAGGTTGATAATGTAACGTTGAGTCGTTGATACATATCTTTGACTTTGATATTTAAATACACTGTTCAATATCCTTAATATTAAAGTTATTTAAATAAAATTTTATATGAGGTATTAAATACATTTTTTGAGATTTTCAAACTTTCTATCTTCTTTCTGCTTAAAAAGTCCATTTGTTAGAAAAAAATGTAATCTTTAATTTATATTTTTTAATTATATACTAGTATGATAGGGTACCCGCACAATGCGACGGAAGGTACCTTGTGATTATATTTTGCAATCATCAATATGATTCGGTTATAAGTTTCTTTAGAGAAATAATCAAAATCAAAACCATTTAATGATGTTAAACTTTCCAATTAAATTACAAAACACAATTAATACATCACAATAAAATAGAAAACTTGGGCATAGTTAACGTTTATTACTTCATTTTTGGAATTGTTTAACATTATTTAATGACTTTATCATGTGCTCTAGGGCACATAATAGAAAAAAACCCTTATTATTTTGAATGAAATGATATTTAGTCCTACCATTTGGACCTACTCATAGGTCTACCAACTTGATAGGATGACATGTATATTCCACTAATTTTATCTCCTAATATTATCCCTTGATTTTGACACGTGTCTTCGTCTAATGAGTAGGTCTATGAGTAGATATAAATGGTAGACCTAAATACCATTAATCTTTTCTTGGTTTTTATTATCACTAGACTAGATAAAAAAAGGCACTCAGAGGAGTTAAGGTTGAACTTATTCACCGGCGTAGCAAATATCAAATATCTGGTTTAACATCTCAGGCAACACGTGAACTAATGAAGTTTCTGACTTTGGTTGGCTTTTTATTTTAGTGTAAATCGCCCCTGTGGTTGTTACGAAACAAATAATTTCCTTGCTCTTTCAGTGTTTATGCTATAAACATTGGAGATTCAAACTCTCCTAATGCGTTTTGCTGTAAGTTCTACATATAACAGTGTTATCGTTTAATTAGTATTTAATTCACGTGTTTAGCTTTATTTGACCTGATGGATTTTTGGTTTCCGTTTTCATAGCTTGTAATGCCTATTTAAAGGCTACGTTTCTTTGATTTAATCATTCAACCTTTTGAGCTATTGTGTATTTAACATTTGGTATGAGAGGGATATGTGTGTGAAGTAGAAAACAAACACGTACGAGAGTTTGAGGTGTTAAAGTGTGTGAAGTCAAAAAGAATAGCAAACACGTTTTTTGAGGTTTTGAGGATATATATCAGAGAAGTTGGTGCAGCCAACATTCGATGGTATTGGTGGAGAATTTCTTGAGGAGCAAAGAGTTGTGGTTGAAGATGGGATTCCAATCACAGTCAAGTGAGTTGCAAAGGAAGAGCGTGGAGGAGGCCAAGCTCAAAGATTTAAAGGCGGTTGATTCTTGAAACAATTATTGACGTCAAAGGCAATATGGAACTCAAGTATCAAGGGGTGAAAAGGGCATTACGGAAGGAGTTCGAGTTACTATCCATGAAAGAAGGAGACAAATTCGTTACCAAGATGAAGTCAAATGGCCAAGTGATGGAGTCAAATGATGTGGATGTTTTGAGTATTGATGGAGTTCATGAACAAAGAATGCAGGCAGGAGGACGAACGTAGCCTATGATGATAGACCAGGCAGGGAACGAGGCAGACATGTTATTGACAAAGCTTTGATTCAATGTTACAAATTATGTCAGGGAACTAAATCAAGAAAAGGAAGAAACAATCGACTCTGGTTGCTCTACCATATGACAGGGAACAAACAAACATTGGTTTGTTGAGTATTCGGTGGGTGAAAGGGAAGGGCAACATCAGACTTGAAATACAAGGTTAATTTCTCAAGTTTACGAGTTAAGAAATAATCGCTGGTCAATTGCAACAAATTACAAGTCCTAAATTTAAAAAAAAATCCTAAACTACTTCAATCTTTCATATGGTCTATGGTTACACTCTAATGTGTTTTTACAGACAGTATCCGATGTTGTTCAGTTACACGTTTTCTCTAACATTAGTAGAGTACCAGCACTACACAATGGTAGCGGGTCAACTGAAATACGAATCAATAAACCCCTCCTAAACACCTTTGATTTGATAAATTAAAAGTTTCAAGCATTTAAAGTCAATGTTTTAGAACCCGGGCTATTACTCGGCCAGGTCACGAGTTAACCCGGCAGTTCAATCCGGTAAACATAGAAATTACAACTCAGAAGCAAACAAACAAGCAGGTCAATGGATAATTGGATATGAAAGAAATTAATAATATACTCACATGAAGAAAATATCTAACATAATCTGATACAATTTGAGAATCTGCAGCCTGAAAAAACAGAAACATGGCAGCTGTTAAATTGTGTATGTTCCAAGAAAATATGGACCAGTTCAGATTGTAAAGTAAAATTAAAAATAAACCATCACAAACATAAATGTACAATACACAATAACTTCTTTTATTCCAAAAATACTATCAGACTGAGAGCATGCTATGAGAATTGAAAGAAAGGTGTTGGGAATGAAAACTACATTCACCACTGAACCTATACCCTACAGGATTCTAAACACAAATTACTAAATAAATAGTCAAAACTTTAAGCAACAGAATCAGTACCGATCCTGTCAGTTGCTGCAACGGTGATTGGAGAAGTGCTTCCGGAAGCGGTCTGAAATCCGTCTCAAAAATATAAAAGTACATTGTGATTATATTTTGCAATTACCAATATTATTCGGTTACAAGTTTCTTAAGAGAAATAATCAAAATTAAAATCTTTATCTTTATATATACTTCCTCCGATTCAAAATAAGTGCTACACTTTTCATAAATACGTGATTCAAAATAAGTGCTACACTTTTCATAAATGGCAAAAAATAGTAGGACCCACACCCACTAACTATCTACTTTAACAAAGTGAAATGACTCATTTACCCTTACTTTTTACTTTTTAACATCATTAACCTCACTTTATTCAAAAGGTATGGGACCCATTATCCACTAATTATTCAATTAATCTAATTTAACAATCATTACACTATTTTGCTTCAAAAACCGTGAAAGTAGAAGTGTAACACTTATTTTGAATCGGAGAAAGTATATAATAAAGCAAATTTTTTTTGAATCCATAAAAGCCACTTGGCACTTAAATGCCATGTAATGAATGCCACTTAAAGTCCACATAGGCACATTTACTCCACCTCATTTACACGTGGTTGTTAGACTAAACGTATTCACTTCCTCCTTTGATGAAACTGCAGACGTTTTACTTCCTCCTTTGATTTGAGTGAATGTCAATGTCAATTTCTCTGCAAGGGCTCTCCGCTTCTTCTCCGTCTCAAAAATATAAAAACTAAAATTGTAATGTTACCTTTAGCTTGGCGAAGAGGCTCCGACGGCTTTTTGGAGGAAGAAGAGCACATAGCCATGGAAACACCATCAACTGTAACCTAGAGTAGAGCTGGTAGCAGGGCTACGAGGCCCATGTTGAAGCTCGACATCGTATTTATACATACATCCTTTGCTATAACCCCTAAATTCTGGGGAGGAGACGACGAGATTTGGTCGCCCGTGATTTTAGAAAAGTGTTGAAATGTGGGATTGATTACCTGCCCTGATTTTGGGCGATGATAAGTTATCGTTTGTTGTAAGTTTTGTCATTTGTGTCATTTGAAACGGAAGAGTTGATTGGAATGGCAATAAATATTGGGCCGGGCTTTTTGTGTAGTGCAGTTTAAATTGGGCCTGGTAAAAAAAAGTTAAAAGGTATTTAGCATATGAGTACCAAGTCCCAAAGCAGCGGAGTTTGTTTGATGTTTCCACTGAATTCAAGAGATCTTGGTTTCGTATCTCGGCATAACCATTTCTTTTTTAATATCGGATTTAAGACATTCGCAATTGGATTTAAGACATTCCATAAATCTTGAATCGTGAACTGAAAAGGCAGAACATAAATCTCAAATTTAGAACCATAATTCCATAAATCTGTAAAATATGATTATCTGCAGGTTCAAGCAAGTTAGATCCATCAAGATATTATTCTTTTGATGGATTTTTATATGTGCTAGCATTTTTTTTGTTAGATACAGTAGCTATATGATTAATTGTTCAGATGAACATTTTCTGTTGATGCTTATCGGCTCCTTTCCCGACATAATATGATCCATACATTACAGTTATGAAATATTTGACATAATTTAAAAGTTCTGAATTAATACTGAAAATGGAATTTGATGGGAATTGCAAATTTTTGGTAAACACTCTGCGCGTGTTGGGTCTTTTGGTATACAAAGAAATGATCGGTGTTCTTTCATTAGTATGCATTAGACATTTTGATGTGCGAGAATCCTAATAAAACCCAAATCACGTATCATCGTAATCTATCGTTATAATGCCCATTTATTTCAAAAGTTAATTGGTTTTAACTAAGAATTAATTTTAACCAAGAATAGATAATTCTACAAGAATCTATTAGTATTATAAATGGTAATACTCAACTTTTACAGTGTTGATATTAAACATTATTATAGATTGTAGATTAGAGCATCTCTTGTGGAAGGTTTTTAAAAGATTATTGTTATTTGAATAACATGTAAAATGACTTTTTATTATTGAATATATGATTTTTTTTATAAGGTCATTCCAACTATTTATTATTTCATAACCATTTAATCATCTTTCAATGTGTGATTATTTTAGCTCATATATTTAAGAATTTTACATTTTAAACCCGTATATATAATCTAAATTTTAAAAAGTCTTTCATATTCACAATTTCACTCGTTCTAGTACAGGACATGCTTTGTGAAGATATGTCCGGTATATTTTAAAAATAAGCGGACGTGTGAAGCGAGTATGGGTGTGCAGAGATGGTTTTGTGGTGACGTGTTTAGATTCGTACTAGATACTATATAAAAAAGATGATTAGGGAAAACAAAATAATACATTAAACGATTAGAAAAAGTAAACTAAATAAATAAATTGCCAGTCAAAAGTTGTGTTGATTAGACGTCAAAAGAAATTGGCGCATGTACGGCAGAAGTACTCCTTCACAAAGAAAGCAGCTCCTCTCGGCAGAAGAAGAAAAAGTGATTGCGACTATGCAAAATTTAGCCAACCTACTCCTCCTTTCAATTGGTTTTACAATTGGATCGTACAAAATCTACAGAAAAATTAGAGAGAGAAAGAAAGTGAAGAAAGAGAATGAAATTCACAATAACTTATTAATTTTCCATTAATCAAAAATCTCTTTTTAAAAATTTTCTATAATTCTTCTATTCTTAAAAATCTCTCTAATAATTATTAAAGAATATTTTTTAAATGCCACCTAATATACTCATTTGTGAAACATTAAAGGAGGTCCATAATTTTTATAAAATCTTGAGAAACAAATCTCAGCCCATGGATTAATCACCACCAAATCACCATCACCCGAATCATATGTGATTCAACACATCACCACCACCAACAACCATGTGTATTAAATCACATGTGATTCAACACGGCCGACCACCACCACCAACCTCTGTCGGCCAACGTCTCCACCACCGGCAACCCCTCGCCACCGTCGGTGGTACATGGCGCCGGAAGGAGGTGTTGATTGTATATTGAATCACATGTGATTTGATGATGGTAGGGGTGATTATCGGGCCAAAACCGAACTGAACCGAACCGAACCGATAGAACCGATAACCGATAACGATGAATTTTCAAAACCGAAACCGAACCGATAACATTTTAGCGGTTTCGGTTCGGTTCGGTTATTTTAGGCCAAATGTTCATCCTTTTCCGAAAACCGAACCGGACCGATAGAACCGATAACGATGAATTTTTAAAACCGAAACCGAACCGATAACATGTTATCGGTTTCGGTTCGGTTTTTTCGGTCCAAATACTCACCCCTAGATGATTGTAATAGTTAAGAATTGTTCTATAAAACTTTTTAAAAATCAAAGATATTCTAAAAGCAGCTTTAATAAATAAATTTGTACTTTAATAAGCTCTCATTATATATGCTTTTACTTTTTGTGCATCTCTAAACATGTATAGTAGACCTCACAAATAAGTTATTTTATCTTTCTACATTTCAAATATAATAATGTGGTAATATGATTTGTATTCTTAAATAACTTGTTATTATAGACGCTTTTACTTTTTGTGCATCTCTAAACATGTCTAGTAGACCTAACAAAAAAGTTATTTTGTTTTTCTACGTTTCAAATATAAATTACTATGTGATAATATATTTTACGTCATGATTTCTGATTTTAAAATTCGCTCTTTTACACTTTTGAAAAAGATTAATACCATCAAAAACCAACATACTTTTCTATTTTGTACGGAAAAAGGTTAACAATTTTATCTGTTGAGAACTTGAAATATGCAAATATTTACAACGCATGAAAGTTATTTGTATGCCTTTTTAATAATTTTTGGTATTTTACAAAGAAAAAAAACCGTGAACAATTGGGTGGAAGCCCACGTTACTTGTTGTAGTTAACTTCACCTGAGACACACCATTGGATCAGCTCCACGTGTAATTGGATCCAACGGGTTACACGACTTCCATCTTACCCCTTATTGTATACGCCCTTCTTCTAGAATATTCAAATTTCATAGTCTTACCCCTTATTGTTTCTTCATGGCAAGAGCAAACATCGTTTCGTGCAAAAAAGGGTTGTACGTCGTGCAATGGGATTGCGAACTCATGCTATCAAGTCATCTAAATCAACGGTGCAGAATCAATCCGTTACGATCCCATTCCTCCATCCACCTGCGTTCCATTTTAAACTTCCCGCTATGCGTAACAAACCATTTCATATTTCTATTCACAACATCTCGAAATTCTGTCTGTGTGTTCAATAGCTCTCTGACGAAATTAGGGTTTCAATGGCGAGAATTAGGAGAAATCATGGCAATCGAGAAGAATCTGCAATGGAGAAGAAACTCTCTGAGGTGCGATCGGAGGGACACCCGTACGTTCAGATCAGGCGTGGGAATGAAAAAGAGAAGAAGCTATCATTCTTCTGTGTGCTGTGTCTCCGTCTATGCATCTCTGGAAAAGTGCTTGATGAACACCTCCGTGGGAAGTCCCACACGAAGAAGCATGAGGCTGCAAAGATGACTCTGTTGAAAGCTAATCCCTGGCCCTTTGATGATGGCTTGATTTTCTTCCATAAATCACCTCAGCTGTTGGAGAATCTGAGTATTCCACAAGTTTTGATTCAAGGTACACTTTCTGTCTTAAATGCAAGTCCAATTGGAGTTGGAGAGGTTTCAATCAGATATGTTCAGAAAAACGGAGTTACACAAGGGGTGAGGAAGATCTGGTGCCAGTGGATGGGAAACTGTAATCTGAATAAAGAAATCATTCCTTTGAATGAATTTGGTGTTGTAGTTTTTAACTTTGACTATGATCTTGGTGGCATGAGTGATCATGCAAACACAACACTTTTAATTGAGGAGAATGAAGGGAGAACTAAAGCAGACAAGAACAAGAAGAAAAAACTAGAGAGAAAGAAGCTTATGGAATCATTCAGATCTTGTAACATCTGTAATCAAAAGATGGTAAAGGGCAAAGATGTTGGGGCTCTTGTGAACCTGCAAACCAAGACCTTCATTTGCAGCAACAGAAAAAAGCTTGGGGTATAATGTCTTTTTTTCATTCAATTTTGAAGTTTATATATCATAATCTTTGTTTTGTTTCATTCAATTATAAAGTGTTTTTGTATCATGGCAGGCATTTCATGTTTACCATATCTCTTGCTTGATCAGCTGGATACTACTGTCCCAATCAGAACTGTACGAACATCACTTTGTGAAAAATCTGAAAAGAAAAAGAGGGGTTGAAAATGAGAAAAAAGCCATATGCACTCCTTTTTGTCTTGAGTGCAAGGGCAGTGATGGGCTAGTTTCTGTTACTGATCAGGAGGTTGGTAAACCAATGTTTTATTTACAATTATTATAAGTACTTTTTAATGGTCTAAAATTATATCCATTATTTTCAGGTTTGTCAATATGTGAAGAGAGCAACTCATGGGCTCAAAGAATACATGAGTAGCCCTGAGATACTGCCAAATGTATCAACAGGTCTCTATTTCCCTGCACAGAAGCCCGAGACATTGTTGCAGGTCTATATTTTATGTTATATTCTCAAAATTATTATTGTTTTTATTTTTTATTGTTATTTATTTGATGTTTTTTGTTTCAGGAAATGGTGTCTCCCTTGTTCATGATTGGCTTCTATAGGGCAGTGTAGATGAAAGGAGTGAGTTTGATGAGTGTGGAGTGAGCTTAATGAGTGTACATGACAGGAACATTTTACTATAGTTTTGTCTTTTTTTGTTTTGTTAATGTGACTTGATGAACCAATTTTGATGTGCTTGTTCAAATGCCTAACACTTTGTATCCATATTGTGTCTTAGATGTGTTCTCTTAAATTGGTTATGCATGATATGTGTATGTATGTACACAGGAAGTGTGGTATGGACAAAAAATAGTAATTTAGCTTCCAAAGATGCGTGAGGTTTAAAAGATGAATCTTTTTGCTATAGGTAATTTAGTTTAATAAATAGTAATAAACAAAAAGATAAATTTGCTATGTTTCTTTGGGTATAGTGGTTTGAAGTTTCATACAGTAGGATGTATCAAAAGTTGGTGACTTTTTTAAAGGGAAAAGATGATGGGGTGTACAAGGATGGGACAAAACGGGTTGACTTTCAAGAACTATCACCTCGCTTCGTTTGGTTTGGTTTGGTTTGGTTTGTTTTGCTTTTGAGTTTCAACATGAATCCAATTATTCAGACTTAAATTTCGTTTTTTTATTCAGATATTTTGACTTTATGAGTGCTATATACAGGGTTTCTACATGTGAGTCATACCCTTTCTTCCTATTGTGATGACACGTATAACCACTTTGATTACCCTGTGTGAAGATGAATCTTTTTGGTCAGCTATGTAATTTAGTTTAATAAATAGTAATAAACAAAAAGATAAATTTGCACGTCTCCTTCAATCCAATTTTTTTTTACTATACTCAACTTTTTACTCACTTATTTAATTACTATAATTTCAATTCTTAAATCTCATTACCTGGTATTTTATATTATAATCTCTGAGGAAGAATGCCTACTCAAATATGCCTTTATAAAGTGTTAGTTTTTTTCACACCAAGTGTTTGTGTTAATGTCTTAATGAGATTTTTCTTTAAAAGAATATCATGTTTCCTTGGACAAAAAGATACAAGTTGTGGCCTTCATTTGAACAAAATGGTGATAGGTTTAGTGAGGTTGGTATTTCTTGGATTTTTTTTATTGTTTACTAACAAGAATATATACAAGTAAGGTTGCAACACTAATATCTCAATGTGATTACAGAGAATCAAAGCATGACACTACAATCCTAAATGCGCCAGATCATCGCCTAGCTTTAGTTTTTGATTCATGTCGCCAAGGATCAGGCCGGTGCCACCTTTTGAAAACAATGGGTCTCAAGGACGTGATCTTTCTCATGTGCCAAGTTTTGTGATAAGTTTTTTTAGTTAAAAAAAGATTTTTTACAGGCTTTTTTTAAGAATTATTAATAAAAAATGCTAAAAAAATAGTTCTGAATTAGCCGTTTTGACGGGTAATACTGATGGACAGTTTTGATGTCTACACAAAATTCCCCATGCTTGACCGTACTATGAAGCACTAAAAAATCAGCCAAAACTTGGACTTACCAAATAATACATAATATGTACTTGACTTCTTTTCACATTTTTATTGGAAAATTAGGGCAATGACAAGCATGGAAGTCGAACCATTTTAGTGAATGGAGAGAATCGAGCTGATTAAACAGACAACAAAAATGTTAATCTTGCCTTCATGGAAGGAAGATTAGGCACACAGGGAAAAACTATTGAAGTCTTAAAACAAGAAGATCTAGAAGTAGTTTTGTGAACTATGGTAATGCATTACGATAAATCACCCAACTATGTAATTGTACTTTGAACTTCTTTTGATTATCATGTTGTTACTATGTTTGGATTTTGGTATACCATCTAGTATTCGTAAACAAAACATTATTTATATTTTAACAAAATTTGCACGCAACAATAAACCTTCAGCTCGCCTGTCTTTTTCTGTAGTAAAACAAAAAAAATGAAACGTGAACATAAATAATTAAATATGAAGCGATGAAAAGTTACAACGTAATTAACTAACTGTTAAAAGATTGTGAACACGGTTATTCTGAAAGTCGAACAAAAACAAATTTTGCAAGGGTTACATGCCAGTAACTAATTAGAAATTATTCTTTAATGGATTCTGGAACAGAGTTGAGTTGGTGCTCTCATTGTGTAAGCAATTGTGACACATATTACTATTTTTCCACCAATACTGAGTAAGTTTTCTTAACCTAAATTCATTGCCTTTTTTGCCTTTTTATTCGCATTGTTTATTCTCTACACTTATTTACGGTTCATCTAATGATCTTTTCCATTCACTTTCAGAACATGTGTTGATTGCGGGAAAGTTCTATATATATGAAGGTACATAATAACTAGTATTCAGTATTAAATTTTAATAATATTATTTTAATTGTTGATATTTTTATTTAACAATTACAATATTGTCTTCCCCAACTTGTCTTTTTATGTTGCAGAAAATGTTACATTAAATGAGTTCATATACAAGAACAGACTCCCCAAGATTTCAAGACATAATAAGGTTAGTATTTTGACTACTTTCTAAACATTTTTATTCTTTTAAATTAAAAGTTACATTTTTTTGCTAATAAATATTTATTTACTTTTTAAGCAGATAAATAGTAGAAAGATAGAAATGGACGTTAAGAAGAGAGTGCATGCTGATGCAGAAAGACCAATTGTTTAGAAAGAAGGTTTGTAATAACAAGTTTGATATCTCATTGTTGGACAATTGTTAGAAATTAAGTTCCCATTTTATTTTATTGCAAAGATTAAGTTCAATAATCAATTATGAGATGCTATTAGGTGATGATTAAGGTAATCATGTTGTTCTTATTAAGAACTGAATTATTTCTAGCGGTATAAATTTTATAATCATAATGGGCCACGTAATGTGTTATATGCAATGTTTTAAAAACCGGGTCGACCTGGCCGGTTCAACCGGTTAACCCGAGACTTGGGGAAGAGAACGGGTGGAAAACACCCTGGATTTTGTTGAGAAACTACCTGTTGCAACCCGGCTTAAATATCTAAAATCCTAAAACTGAATTTGGTAAAATCACTAACTTCTTTCTATCGCTGTGTCAGGATCGATTAACTATAGACAAGTTAATAAACACCTTAGATCTATTTGATGATAGAAGTTGCAGCGGATCAACACTATATCAATAATTAAGAACGATGAACTGTATGAACAATATGAGAAATATTAAGAACACAGTTTCACAAAAAGCTTCAATGTATATTATTAAGTTAACAATACACACGTACGTTTACAATTCGTAAGGAACTATATATAATAGTCCTTGAAGCTAAACTATTTACCCTAGTTATTCTAGGATACGATATACATCTAATTATAAACGATATACATTGATTTACATTCTATAACTATCTCTGCGAAGATCTCGGACTTGATATGTTCCATAAACGCGTATCAGTAGTAAAACCAATCACCAGTAGTAAATAAGTAACATCAGTAGTAAACTTGGTGATCAGTAGTAAGTCCAGAAACCAACGTCAGTAGTAACTACAATGATCAGTAGTATCTTCAATCTTTGTATGATCAGTAGTAACTAAGTTATAGAGAACACCAGCATCAACTTCATCAGTAGTAAATGTTTCTGCCCCATCAGTAATAAACATAATTATTACCAACTGCAGCATCAGTACTAAGTTGATCTGTGATTTGCTCTAACAATCTCCCCCTAAACTTATTGATTATCCTTTAATCAATCAAGTTTCTTATTTACTTCTTCTTTTTCTTTTCTTCCAACAACTTTGCTCTTTTCTTATCACCTTCTAAAGTCTGTTGGTTCCTTTTATTCCTTTGTGCAATGATATATTTGCTGATTCTTTTAACAAATTCATTCAATTTGTTTTGGAGCATCACAGCATCATGTGGTTTAATAAAATTCATGCACCATAGTTGATAGAGAGTCTTCTCAGAATGAGGATACTCTTTCTCATAAAGGAATAAGTCACATTTCTTACTTGTATATTCAAAGAAGTACATGTTGACAGTTGGTAGCACATTCCAAGCTTGAACATTTTCTGAATCTGTGTACTTCTCTGGATAATTTTCTGGATAGAAAGCAGCATCAATCATTTCAGTAAGATAACCTGCAGCTGAATTCTTCCAGTTCTTCTTAGTCATTCTTGGTTTACCAATGATCAACATCTTAATAATGTCACTTCTGGTTAGGGACATGACCAAAGGTTTCCAAGCTCTGAATCTTTGAGTGACCTTATCTTCTCTTATAATCTCAATCATATCATCTATGTACCTCCAGTTGATGATTGGATTATTTTGTAGGGGAGCAATGGGGAGATCATGAACTTGAACCATTTGTAATTTTTTATTTGGTTGATCAAGTTCTGAAGCAATTGTCTTTCTTTTCTTTGATGTTTGAGAGGATACACCAGATGATTCTCCAGATATTGTTTTTCTTTCTTTCATTTCTTTGGAGTCTATCTGTTCAAGTTTAGTGGTGTACTTCTCATTACTATCTTGCTCAGTAAGATCCTTCTTCTTCTCTACACAGTACTTTTCAATTAAATTGATCAGCTTCATTCTTCCAAATGCCTTTGTGTTATACCCTTTTGATTTTAAGAATGTGATCATTTCTTTCTTTTTCTCTGCAAATTGTTCTGGCATATCAGCCTTTTGCTCTTTGCATTCTTGTACTTGTGCTTCAAGAAGTTCTATTGTTTCATGTTCAAGTTGCCTAAATTTTTTCAGTTCTCTTCTTTGTAATTCCTTTCTTGTTTCAGCAACTTGTTTAGATTTGATCTTCTGTTGAAATTGTGGCAGTTTTGATATATCTGCTATATCTGCCAATTTGATTTCTGTGAAAGGTTGTCTCAATATTCTAGCCCTTTCTGCTAATCTTTTGTTTTCATTTGCTAGAGAGACTTCAACCTTCTTTAAATATTTTGCTCTCTTTACCTTCCACCTATCCTGTTTGGCTGATTTGGCATAATTGATTTTGTTGACAATTTCATGACCTTGTGCTCTGTTGGGTTGGTCTTCATCAGCAACTTCTTTTCCCTTTCCTATGTAATTGTCTTTCTTCATATTTGGTTCAGATTCAATAACAAATTTGGGACCATAGTAGTGTATCTGAGATATGGGAAGTATTTTAGGATGTGGAGGCAGGGAGCATTCATCAACTTCTAACCAGTTGATATCATCATCAATATCTTTTACCACCATTTGTGTTGTTGTTGTTCTTTTTGGAGATGGTGGAAGTATCACTGTAGGCTCTAGTAGTGGTGGCAGCTCAATAATGTCATCAGTAGTAACTAAGGTAGTTACTACTGGTATGTCTTCAGAGATTACTACTGATAGGTCATCAGTAGTGTTTGCTGCCTTTTCTTCATTTACTACTGCTGTTATATCAGTAGTAGGAGTTACTACTGGTATGTCTTTTTCAGCTTGTTTTTTAGTAGGAGCAGTAGTAATTGGCTCTTCTTCTGTAATCATCATCTCTGGGCCTTCATCAACTTCTGTTTCTTTTAAATTCAAGAGGGAGGAAGCTGCTGCTGCAATGGATTCATCAATCATTGTCTGTATGTTATCCTTCTCCCCCTTAGTGAGCTCAACTGGAGGAGCCTCACTATCATCAATCCTCTTTTTCAATTTTCTGATAAGCTTTGATTGTTGATGAAGCCTAAGTTCATATTGTCTCATTCTTTTGTTGATGATATTGACATTTCTTTTCATAGCAGCCATAGTTTTTCCTTGATTTGTTTGGTAATAAAGACAATCTTGTACAGTGGATTCCAAGGAATCCACTTTAGCCGTCAATTGTTGGATTTTAATACTGCCCTCACTCCATCTAGCAAGATCATCGGGCTTACTAACAGGTACATTGGTTTTAAGGTTTTCCTTCCTTTCCATCAATTTCACAGATCTGCCCTCATCACTGCTTGGTGAGTCATTGGGTCTTTTAGACATTCTCTTCTTCCTAGAAGAAGCAGAGATGCCCCCCCTTGTGGTTTCTTGGCACCGGGGTCCTTTGAGTAACTCCTCAAATGAGTCATCACTCAAAGTTGCCGAGGTTTGGGTCCTAATGATGTTTTCACTGTCCTGTGCACCCACCTTTGGGGCATCAGTAGTGAAAGCCCTCCCCTCATGTCCTCTCTCCTCCTTGGAGGACAACTCTTTGAGCCTGGGGTGTGACTCGATTTGTCCCCTGGTGTCCTTTAAAGATTTCTTTCTTTTATAGATTGTAGATATATGTTTGGTTTTGTCTGGTAGGTCTTCTACAGAGTGAAGAGTAGCACTCTGCAGATTTATATCAAGTTCCTGGGACACATTCAGGACTTCTGTTTGAGTTGGTGATTGAGTGGCTATATGGGGTGGTGTTTGGGCTGTATTTGGGGGTGATGGAGTGGGTTGAGGTTCAACTTGGGTTGTAGCAATGGTTGAACCTTCTCCAATATTGGGTTGATCTTTGATCATGTTTGGAAACAAAGGGGTTTCCTTCCCTGAAAATTTAAATTGTTTTCTCATATTTGAGAAAACTTTCTTGTTCAACTCAGGTAATACAAAAATGTTTTTAGGAGTTGACAAGTTTTGTAATTCACAGTTTATGATATGTTGTAGAAATCTGGGATACATTAAAAATTTAGAAGAACTAAGATTTCCCAACATACCATCAAAAATCATATTAGAAAAATTGAATACTTGGTCTGTGCATAAACATACAACAGCAGATGCTATTGCCTTGTTAAACTCATTCCAAGTACTTCTTTTAGGAGAGATACAATGCTGAATGGTATGAACCAGAAATTTCCATTGTGGGGATAGAAGGCCTTTTTGAAAAGTTACAATATTAAGTCTGCCTTCATACCCCATTTTATTTAAAGTATCAGCAATGTATTCCTTAGGAAGAGTATACATACCTGAATCATCATGAAGTTGTAGATGATGTCTGATTGATTGTTCAGTTACAGTGATGTACTTTCCATCTACTTTCGATTTTATCATTGATGATGTGGTTCCTTCTGTTCGCTCAGCATTGGTCCAGAAATCCACCAAGTGCTGTTGATATGCCTTCGGCTTTACAGTTAAGGCAAACTGTATATACGAATTTCTCAAGAATTTTACGATTGGACGGAAATCTTTTGTTCCGTCGGGATTTTTTAAAAATGCAACCATGTTGTGAAATTCTGAGTATCTGAGATCGGTTTGCACATCGAGAGCTTGTAAAGTTGCCATTGTTGTTGAGATTTTGCAAGAATTTTGTTAAAGATGAAGGGTTTTTGATCGTAAACTAGGGTTTATCGAAAGGTGTTTAGAGAATCGAAGTGAAGATAATGCTAAATTAATCATCTGCCGCCTTTTATATCTTTCGATTAAACCTGCAAAACTACGAAAATAGCCTTCGAATCATAACATAACGGTTATTTTCATGGGGGTTAGTTTGGTAATTGTGTTTATGAAAGACCAGTAGTAAATAAGATATCAGTAGTAAAACGTCAGTAGTATCTACTAACATCAGTAATGACTGAGGATTTTGACATCAGTAGTAATTATAGACATCAGTAGTAACCATTACCACACAAGACCAGTAGTATATGTGAATACCAGTAGTACTGACTTACCAGTAGTATCCATGTAAACCTAAAATGCACCAGTAGTAATGAACTATCAGTAGTATTTTGTGCATACACTTTCACACCAGTAGTACAGCAATACTAGTAGTAAAACACTTAAGAAAATAATATTTTACAACACTAACTTTACACATAATTTTAAGTGAGATTTTAAGTTATTAAAATCATTCCAATACTACTGACCAAGAAGTTGAATCTTCCTACATCAAATGCTTTTGTAAAAAGATCTGCTAATTGATCATCAGTATGGATTTTAACTACTTTGATTAATTTCTTTTCATTACAATCTCTTATAAAGTGAAATCTTATTTCAATGTGTTTAGTTTTTGAATGTTTTACTGGATTATTCACAATACTAATAGCACTTTGATTATCAATAAAAATAGGAGTTTTAAGGATAGAGATACCAAAGTCTAGAAGTTGATTTTGAATCCATAGTACTTGAGCACAGCAAGCAGATGCAGCTACATATTCTGCTTCAGCAGTAGATGTTGATACATTTGTTTGCTTCTTACATTGCCATGACACTAGTCTTGATCCAAAGAATTGACATCCACCAGTAGTGGACTTTCTATCTTGACATTCACCTCCATAGTCACTATCTGTATAGGCTATTAGTTCAAAGGGTGAGTCATGTGGATACCATAGACCTAGTGATGGTTTGCCTTTCAAGTATCTGAATATTCTTTTGACAGCCTGCAAGTGTAGTTCTTTGGGTCTTGCTTGATATCTTGCACACACACAAACACTATACATAATGTCAGGTCTTGATGCAGTTAAGTACATCAAAGATCCTATCATTGATCTATATAAGTGTTCATCTACATCCTCCCCCTCAACATCAGGATGTAGGTGTTTGTGTGTTTCCATTGGTGTACTAGCACTTTTACTGTCTTTCAAGTCAAACTTTTCCAAGATGTCTTTGACATATTTTGATTGATTTATCAAAATACCATCAGTTCTTTGACTGACTTGGAGTCCAAGGAAGAAGTTCATTGGACCCATGGAGCTCATCTTGAATTTAATCTGCATCAGCTCTTCAAATTCTTTGCATAATAAATCATTGGTTGATCCAAAGATGATATCATCTACATAGATTTGTACCAGTAGTATATCATCTTTGACTTTCTTTGTAAACAATGTTTTATCAATGGCTCCTCTTTTGAAATTGTTCTTTAATAAGTATGATGATAGTGTGTCATACCATGCTCTTGGTGCCTGATGTAGACCATATAGAGCTTTATCCAATTTAAACACATAATCACCATGTTTTGGATCTTCAAATCCTGGAGGTTGGCAAACATAAACTTCTTCTTCAATCTTCCCATACAGGAAAGCACTCTTCACATCCATTTGATAGACTTTAAACCTTTTGAATGAAGCATATGCTAGGAATATTCTTATTGCTTCAATTCTGGCAACAGGAGCATACACTTCATCATAGTCTATACCTTCTTCTTGAGTGTATCCTTGGGCTACAAGTCTGGCTTTATTCTTGATCACTATCCCTCTTTCATCTTTCTTGTTTCTAAAGATCCATCTTGTTCCAATGGCTCTTTTTCCTTTGGGTAGGGGTACAAGTGTCCAAACAGCTTGTAATTTAAATTGAAGGAGTTCCTCTTGCATTGCCTCAATCCAGTTTGAGTCCTTCATTGCTTGTTGGATCTTCTTTGGTTCATCCTGAGACAGAAAGCATTCATACATACATTCATTAGCAATTAAGCTTATATTACACATATTTGCAGTTGAACTTTTGTTTAATTTGCTTCTTGTTTGAAGTGGTGAGTTAACATCACTTAGAACAAGGTCTAAAGGATGGTTCTTTTGAGTCCTTGTTGTTGTAGCTTTATCCACCACTAGTTGATTTTCAGGGTTGGACTCTTTTGCCTCAGGTAGTTGTTCTTCTTGAGATCCTTCATTGTCATTAGTATTTGGTTCATCATTATCTTGGTCAGAGTTACTACTGCCATCATCTTCATTGAGATCAGTAGTATTGAAGTTGTTACTGGTATCAGTAGTATCTTGAGAATCTAGGTTATAGTTGGGACCAGTAGTATTTTCAGTACTATTACTGGTACCAGTAGTAATGGAATTACTACTGACCTCATTCTCAGAGTTACTACTGCTTTCAATATTTGAGTTCTTACTGACATCAGTATTAACTATGGGAGCAGTATCAACAACTATGTATCTCATCTTTTCTTGACCAGTATAAACAGATGATGTTCCTTCCTTTTGATTAAGACAATTTGAATTACCTGCATTGAAATTCATATTAAAATTAAAGGATTTGGTTAGATTGTCTATGTCAAATAGCCAATCTGGACCATTTCCTTGTTCATTAGGTACATTTTCATTAAAGGATACATTGATGCTTTCTTCAATTATCCTTAGTCTTTTGTTGAATACTCTGTATGATTTGCTTTGAGTAGAGTATCCCACAAAGATTCCATCATCAGCTTTGCAGTCAAACTTACCAATTTGTTCTCTTGTAATCAAAATAGTACAAGGACAACCAAATGATTTTAAGAAACTTATAGAAGGTTTTCTTTTATTGAAAAGTTCATATGGTGTTTTAAAGTGTGGCTTCACTATTAATACTCTGTTTTGAACATAACAAGCAGTATTAACAGCTTCTGCCCAAAAAGTAATTGGTAATTTTGAGTCTGCTAGCATTGATCTTGCTGCTTCAATGATGGTTCTATTCCTTCTTTCAGCTACACCATTTTGTTGTGGAGTTCTAGGTGAGCTGTATTGCCTGTCAATACCTTTAAGATCACAAAAGTTAATTAGGTTAGTATTTTTAAATTCTGTGCCATTATCACATCTTATGGCTTTCACTTTTTGATCAGATGTGTTTTCCAGTTTAACAATTAAGTTCTTTATGAGTTCACTTGTTTCATCCTTTGTCCTGAGAAAGAAAACCCATGTATATCTGGAAAAGTCATCAGTAATAACAAGACAATATTGTTTCTTTCCAATACTCATTACATTTGTAGGTCCAAAAAGGTCCATATGTAAGAGCTGTAAAGGAACAGAAATAGAGTTCACAGTTTTGGACTTATGAGAAGTCTTGTGTTGTTTACCTTTTAGGCATGCAACACAGTGATGATCACACATGAATTGTTTTTGAGGAAGTCCAATGACCAGATTTCTTTTTACTAAATTATTCATGTTTTTAAAATTTGTGTGACACATCCTTCTATGCCAAAGTTCTGATTCAGTGGTGTTTGCCTTGGATATAAAACAGTTGACCTCATTTGTAGAAATGAGTTCTCCCCCTATATCCAGGCAATACACATTGTTTCTCCTTGGGGTTCTTAAAACAACATATTTTTCATCTAAAATAAACTCAGGAGAAAGAATGATGCACTCAATGTCTGTGAACAGAATCTTGTTCTTTTTATCACAAACTTGAGACACACTGACAAGATTGTATTTTAGTTCAGCTACATAAAATACATTATCAAAGGTAATTTTTCCATTAGTAACAGTACCTTTACCTGTAATCTTACCTCCTTTTGGGTTCTCACCAAAAGCCACAAATCCACCATCAAAGGACTTGAAATCTTTAAGAATTTGCAGATTTCCAGTCATGTGCCTTGAGCATCCACTATCAATATGCCATGTTCTACCTTCTTCTGGGATCTGAATGCTCTGCACAAGAGAGTAAAGGATTAGTTAAGTTTGGGAACCCAAGCTTTATATGTCTTGGGTTCATCCTTTGAGAAATGAGCTTTTGGGGATTTAACTTTAAAGACTTTTGGTACCCATACTTGTTTATTAATGGTATTTTGTTTTACTACTGTCCTTTTGTAGTTATTACTGGTGTGAAAATTTCCTACTGATCTTGGTTTATACCCATTGTTTCTAGCTTTTGAATACTTTACTACTGATGGACCAGTAGTATTCGGGTACTTATCATGTTTAGAATGACCAGTAGTGTTTTTAGGGTTAACACCAGTAGTGTTTTTGAAATTTGTTTTGGGAGCAGTAGTATTTTTGAAATTAGGGTTATTACCAGTAGTATTCTTGTACTGGTACCATACAGCATTATAATTAGGGTTAACACCAGTAGTAAATTTGTTAGAGTTTCTACTGGTGTTGGAAAATTTAAAATATTGTTTATTTTGATTGGATTTTCCATTATTCTTGAAGTAATTGCTGTACTTTGGGCTTCCAGCTCTTCTGTTTTGAACAAACCTTGTTTTACTTCTTCCAAATCTTGGATTTTCAACAATTGGATTTTTAATTTTATTTACTACTGAATGACCAGTAGTAACTTTTAACTTTTGAGTTTTAGCATTTTCTTTAAGAACTTTAAATTCTTTTAACTCTTTGCAGTTTATTGGATTGTAGTGACAATCCTTTGCTAAATGGTTCATTTTATTGCATATAACACATCTTAGTTTCTTATTTTTAGCACCTTCAGGTATTCTTTGGTCTAAGAGTTGTGTTTTATTTCTTTCATTCCCCCTTGTTAAAATTTTTGGTACATTATCTGCATTATATTTGGGAGATTCATTTGGACTTTGAGCTGTGTGAAAACTTGTATCAATTGATTTTGGTGATTCACTTTGAGATATAGTAAATTCAATTGATTGTTCATCATCAGAAGAATTATTTGATTCAGATGTTTCATTAGATGATTCAGTTTGATTTTCAGTTTTTAATTCATTAATGATTCTTTCTGAACTGTTTTTAAGAGGTGGAATGATTTTATATGGAGGTGGTACAGCATGATATCCCACCCCATGAACAACCTTTTCTGTAGTTTGATTATTAGTTAATTCATCAAGAATTTTAGTGCTTCTTTCAAACTTTTTAATTGTTAATTTATTTTGTTCAATTTCAAGTTGACATTCTTCTATTTTACTTGTAAGTTCATTATTTTTTGTTTCATAAAACTCTTTCTCATCCACAGCTTGAAGCAATTCTTCCTTGATCCGTTGATCAATCATCTTGTACACCTTTATTTGATGTTCTTGATCAGCAATCACCCCATCAAACTCATAATTTCTTCTGATTGCTTTTGCTAAATCTTCATTTAATTTATTGTTTTCTTTTTCTAGATTTTTAATAATTTTAGCACATTCAGGAGTACAAGGTTTAGATTTTACCTCAGTTTTGTTGTCAGTAAAGGCCATGAGAGCTTGATTTTGAGCATGCTCTTCTGCTTGGAAGCTCCAGTCATATCCTTGTCCTTGTTGTGACACAAGAGCAGTTGATTTTGATCTTTTGTCTGGATGAGGACATTCTTTTGCAAAGTGACCAAGGTTGTTACAGTTGTAACATTTGACTTTAGTTTTGTCAAATCCTGCTTTGTCACCTTTGTTGAAATTGAGGCTTGTCCTTCCAGTTCTTTTTAGGAATCTTTTGGTCCTTAGGCTCAGCATAGCCATCTGCCATTTAAGATCCATCTCCTCAAGATCATCTGGATTCAGTTGTTCCAAGTCATCACTAATCAATGCAGTATGCACATGACTAGTGAAGAAGGATTCTCTTGCAGTATCCTCAGAATCTGCAGCCTTTCCTGCGGAGGTTTCCTGTCCTTGACCTGTACTAGACACAAAAGCAGCATTGTTAGAAGAAATAGAAGGGTTTTTGTGATTTACCTCAGTTTCAAACACTCTGAGATCATTATAGAGTTCATCTAACTCCTTTTCTTCTAAAGCATCTCTTTGTCTGTACACCACTGTGTACATGGCCCATTCTTCACTAAGAGACCTTAGAAACTTCATGTTGACATCCTCTTGATCCATCTTTACACCAACTTGGTTGAGTTCACCAATTAGTTTGTTGAATCTGTCAAACACTTGAGTGAGTGTTTCATTGGGCTTTCCTTTGAAATTTTCAAAGTCTTGTTTGAGAACAGACTTCATATTCCTCTTGGTGCTCTTTGTCCCAACGAATCTCTTCTCCAGTGCTTCCCACAGTATTTTTGCATCATCATATTCAACAAAGAGATGTTGATAATCATTAGGAATGGCCAGTAAGAGAGTGCTTAGAGTTTTGAGTTCAATGCCTTTATCTTTCTTCTCCTTCTCACATTTAAGTTTGTCTGCCTCAGTTGCAGAGCTACTTGCTTGAAGTTGACCAGTTTTGTTTCCTTCACAAACGACTTCCCACATGGAATAATCTGTAATAAGCATGTATTGCTTAATACGATTCTTCCACATCCCAAAGTTATTGGGTGTGAGTATAGGAATTTTGTTGGCCTGAGTGCTTTCATTATTATCAGTCATGATTAATAATGTGTGTGTTTTAAAGATTAAAACTTTTTGTTGTTCTTAACAATTAGTAGATCTAGAACCAATAAGCTCTGATACCACTTGTCAGGATCGATTAACTATAGACAAGTTAATAAACACCTTAGATCTATTTGATGATAGAAGTTGCAGCGGATCAACACTATATCAATAATTAAGAACGATGAACTGTATGAACAATATGAGAAATATTAAGAACACAGTTTCACAAAAAGCTTCAATGTATATTATTAAGTTAACAATACACACGTACGTTTACAATTCGTAAGGAACTATATATAATAGTCCTTGAAGCTAAACTATTTACCCTAGTTATTCTAGGATACGATATACATCTAATTATAAACGATATACATTGATTTACATTCTATAACTATCTCTGCGAAGATCTCGGACTTGATATGTTCCATAAACGCGTATCAGTAGTAAAACCAATCACCAGTAGTAAATAAGTAACATCAGTAGTAAACTTGGTGATCAGTAGTAAGTCCAGAAACCAACGTCAGTAGTAACTACAATGATCAGTAGTATCTTCAATCTTTGTATGATCAGTAGTAACTAAGTTATAGAGAACACCAGCATCAACTTCATCAGTAGTAAATGTTTCTGCCCCATCAGTAATAAACATAATTATTACCAACTGCAGCATCAGTACTAAGTTGATCTGTGATTTGCTCTAACACGCTGTCTAAACGTATTTCTCTGTATCATTCGCAACCACAAGCGACTACCGACTACCGAAGACCACAAACGACATCGACGTCACTACGAAGGTTTTCATTTCTGTATTACAATTTCGGTTACTTACGTCTTTAGAGACTTCGACTTTTTCTTCTTGATTTACATTTTTTTGTCCACTGAAATAATTGGATTTTAGATTCACCTTGTTTAATAACTCAGTTTGCTAAAAAAATGGTTCTGAATTAGCCTTTTTGACGGGTAATACCGATGGACAGTTTTGATGTGTACACAAAATTTCCCATGCTTGACCGTACTAAATAGCACTAAAAAATCAGCCGTTTCAAGTTTCAACCTGGACTTACCAAATAATACATAATATGTACTTGACTTCTTTTTTACATTTTTGTTGGAAGATTCGAGCAATAACAAACATGGAAGTCGAACCATTTTAGTGAATGGAGAGAATCGAGCCGATTAAACAGATTAAAAAAAATGTTAATCTTGCCTTCATGGAAGGAAGATAGGTCTTGGAACAAAGAAGATCTAGAAGTAGTTTTGTGAACTATGGTAACGCATTATGATAAATCACCCAACCATGTAATTGTACTTTGAACCTCTTTTGATTATCAGATGTTACTATTTTTGGATTTTGGTATACACGTGGGCCGTGTTTCTAGCTCGGCCAAGAACCATCTAGTATTCCTAGACAAAACAAATTAATATTTTAACAAAATTTGCACGCAACAATAAACCCCGTCCTTTTTTTGTGGTAAAACAAAAAAGATGAAACGTGTACATAAATATGAAGCAATGAAAAGTTACAACGTAATTAATTAGCTGTTAAAAGATTGTGAACACGGTTATCCTGGAAGTCAAACAAAAACAAATTATGCAAGGTTTACAAGCCAGTAACTAATTAGAAATTATTCTTTAACATGAGAAGAAACATAAATGAATTTTGAAAGTAAACAAATATATGTACTTTTTAAAAAAAAAAATTAGATATAAGCAAGCTGAAATTCGTTACTTCTTTTGCACGAAACTTGGCAAACAAGGATGATTTTGTTACATTCAATTGAGAGGGCTTTTAACTTGTAAATATGTGGCCCAACGCGTAGCCCATTTAGTAACTTATAAATTGCCAAATTATGGGCAAACAAATCCCCACTCTCATGCGTAACTCTCAGCACCACCACTTTCTTCGCCGCCGTTTTAGTTGCCGGTAAGTTATGTTTAATTTAAGCCCATCGATTATCTTATAAAACGTTATTTAACAGATGAAATAAATCGTCGTTCTGAGTTGTAGCCGTACTTCGCCCTAGCTATAATCTTCCATTGATCCAACTAACACTGAACTCCCGCGACTTTTCCGATGGTTAAGAATATGTCTTTGATGGATATAATTCCAGTATGATAAGGTTTTTGATTAACGTCTGCATATAGTTTTTAGGTTCTCTTATATGATACTTTTTATAAATTGGTGAGATTTATGGTGTTCGATGAAACAATGCAAGTAGAATAAAGTTTAAATTAATCATGTGTGACAAACAAAACTTGTATTTTTTCAATACTTTTTATTGCTTAATTTTATTTCCTGTAGTGCTATTCGACAGTTTTTCTTTAGTTCTTGCAGTCTTCAAGATATTTTCTTGGCCATAGCTTTTTTTCTGTACAAGTCTAAAGATTATATCTTTCTTGAAGTTGAAAATTAAAACCGTTTTGACATTTATATGAAAAGGGTGCATCCTCATGTTATGAATGTTTGGAGTCAATGATTAGTCGAACTATAATATTTGGAGTCAATGAACAGTCAAACTTTAAGGTTTTGAGTTACCAATCCAACATTACGATACATGTAAAAGTAGCTAGTTATGCATATATATAATCTATACGTATTCGAGCTCGAGATTATTTGTGTAAAAAAAGGAAAAAATATCTTCATTATAATTTTATAATCCGTCAGATTAAAGGTTGCACTCTAACTAAACGTATATATGTAATTAATTGGCATAATATCTTTACTTATCTATAATTTAATGTGATTTCATAAAAATTATAAATACTTGCATACCTTATCTGAATATAATGTTTTTAAATTTTGATGATAGATATGGATTGTGGAAGCGAGATGAGTTGGTGCTCTCATTGTCTAAGAATTTGTGATACATCTTATCATTATTCCACCGATAATACGTAATTTTTTTAAAACCTATATTCATTGCCTTTTTGGCCTTTTTCTTCACATTTTTCATTATATATATATATAGGGATATATATATATATATATATGGTTTATTTAATGATCTTTTTTTCTTCTTCAGTTTCACTGTCACACGCTGTGATGATTGTGGGAAACAAGGAATGGTATACCGCGCGTTGCTGCGGGGTTTTAAATCTAATTCCTTTTAGAGTAACTGTATTTTTTCCTACCGTATTCTTACCTATTTTAATCATGACAAATGTCAAAATTTATGGATGATTCGAAGAAAGAGAATTAGTGGAGATCACATGTCAAATTCAGAAGTGGGTAGACATACAAGTAGGAAGAAATATCATTTTTCCTCTTTTTATCGTAAAAAGTAATTCTTATTCTTATTTTAAATAAATTATAAATATGAGTGGTGTAATAAGTTGTATCTAAATAGCATTAGAAAAAAAAGAAGGAAAAAAAAGAAAGCATGTTTTCGAACCCAAGATATGCAGTAGACGATGGAATATGATAACCACTGAGGCACAAATTAACTTCTTGTCTAGATCTTCAAATAATCATAAGATCAAGCGGCATTTGAAAAAAAAAAGTTAACAAAAGTCCTTATGAACAGTACCAATGGTACCACAAATGTATATATATAGAAATATCTGCTTGAAGGTACATAATAATTAGTTTTCAATATTATATTTAACAATATTATTTTAATTGCTGTAATATATTTTTCAATGATTACAATATTATATTCCACAACTTGTCTTTTTATATTGCAGATAATGTTTCAATAGATGACATGAGATACTACCGCATGAAAAAGTTCCACAAGATTTCAAGACATAATATGGTTAGTACTTTCTAAACATTCTTATGTATTAGCAGGATACTCGCGTAAATTAATATATATAATAAAAGATACTCCTTCCGTCCCTTAATAAAGTTCCCATTTCTCCTGGGCACATGTTTTTAGGAGATAGTTAGTGGTGGGTCCTTGATAATAAATTTGATTAAAATATAGGGTTTTTTGGAGAGAGAAAGTGTTTTTAGGAGATAGTTAGTGGTGGGTTATATGGTAATAATATTATTTTATTGAGTGGGTCCCTCTAATTTAAGAAATGAGAACTTTATTTTGGGACAAACATATTAGGGGAAATGAGAACTTTATTAAGGGACGGAGGGAGTATAAGTTAATGGTTACATTTTTTTTCTAACAAATATGTGTTTACTTTATAAGTTGAAAGTTAAGAGAAAGATAGAAATGGATGAGAAGAAGCATGCAGAATCGGTTGGTCAATTGGTTAGAAAGAAGCAGGTTTGTCATATTAAGTTTGATATTTAATTTTCGGAAACGTGTTGGAAATTAATTTCCGGTTTTATCTTATTGCAGAGATCAAGTTCAAAAATCAATCATGAGAAACTATCTGGTCATGAGGTAATCAAGTTGCTCTTTATAATTCTTCACTTAATACACATTCTCATGAAAATTGTCATTTGGGGTTCGGGTCAAATTGGGTAAAAAGAAGATTTTAGCTATAATGGAAATTGGTCGAACAAGTTTGAAAATTTCAAAAAGTGTATTTAAATAATTTTATTCTTGAATGACTTGATATTGAAAAATGTATTGAAGTATCAAGTTAAAGATATCCATCAACCTTACATGTGCGGTTGACTAATAGTCTAATTCTTCGATCAACTCAAACACTGCATGTTCATCAAAATGTGGAAACCGTTCTAATTTCATAACAGTAATTGAAAAGCGAATTCTTTGTATTTAAAATCCCTTTTATTCATACAATTTTTACTTTCGTTGCAGCAAATTTCCACACATTCCTCGCATGATGTTGGTAAAGAACTAAAGAACACACAGAGAGAAGTTTAGTTGCAAAAGACAAAGAAGATAACTATAATTATGATTATGATGTTGGTGATTAATATGATGATCAATATAATTAGATTGTTGATTCCGACGAAGACTTAGCTAAACGTCAAATATTTTGGTTTTTTTTATTAGTTTCTTTTGAACTTGTCTAAGGTGATGGTTAGGAAAACTTTGAGACATGATTTTCTTTTAAAGTTTATGGTCTTTGTGTACGGTGTATTTGCTAGAATACTAATTCGTTCA
The DNA here is from genome assembly GCA_963853835.1 of Calendula officinalis. Taxonomy (NCBI): domain Eukaryota; kingdom Viridiplantae; phylum Streptophyta; class Magnoliopsida; order Asterales; family Asteraceae; genus Calendula; species Calendula officinalis. Next base: position 5,235,648 of record OY970825.1, read on the forward strand.
TATGGTATAAAACGGACTCTAGCAAGGAACTAGAGAACAAAGTACAAAGGACACAAAAAAAGGAACAAACTCAGAAAGAAAAAAAATGGGTGCAAATGCCAGTTCTCTCAGGTAATGTTCAAACCACCGTAGACTTGATACAGTCCACAGTCGTGGCAAGATGAATTGCATCTCCTTTGAAAATCCTGCCATTCCGGGCCAAACAAATGACCAAAGGGTGCCATAAACAATACACATGAGCAACTCCTTTTTTCTTAGGGCAATGACCCCAACTGCTAGCAAAATCAATCACATTTGTAATCTTATCAAACTGATGCGAGCCGGAGTCAATACAACACCACGAGAAAATCAGGTCCCGCGCATTTCTTGCAAGGGGGCACGAGATGTGATTAAATACTACTATATACTTCCTCCGATTCAAAATAAGTGATACACTTTAGGTTTCACGGTTTTTGAGGCAAAAGTTTATAATGATAGTTAAATTAGATTAATTAGATGGTTAGTGTGAAATGGGTCCCACATTTTTGAATAAAGTGTGGTTAATGATGTTTAAAAGTAAAAAGTAAGGGTAAAGGGGTAATTTCAATTTATTAAAGTAGATAGTTAGTGGGTGAGGGTCCCACTTTTTTTGCCAAATAAGGTAAGTTTTCAAAGTGTATCACTTATTTTGAATCACCCTAAAAAGGAAAGTGTATCACTTATTTTGAATCGGAGGAAGTACATAATCTTTAATTTCAAAATAAAGGATGACTATGAACAGCAAAAGAGTACGAATAAAGTAGGTTTTAGATAAATAATTGGAAAATATATAATTCAATAAATATGGGTTTGTGTTGGCATAAAGGAAAACAACATATAATTGGAAAACATAAAGAAAAGCGAACTACCTATTTATTCATTATTTTTAGCAACTACCCAATCATTGATTAGTCAACACTAACTTTTAGAATTACAAATGTATTTTTTTTAACAGCAAAACAAAGAAGGCAACGGGTCGAGCTTCGGCAATGCCATCACCCTCCCGAGGACCTTCAAATATATTAAAAAACACTTGAGTCTAGCAAATTGCTAGACTAAAAGTACAAAAACGTTACAACGGGCAACACAACCAATCAACCCATGAGATCTTAATATGATTTCGATGGGTGAACCAATTAAAAGAAAACAATTTAATGCTATCAACTAATTCCGATCTACGCATTTTCCCGCCATCAAAAACTATCGAGTTCCTATATCTCCAAAGAACCCAACAAGAAGTCAAGCCGATCACTTGAACCTTTAACATCTGATGATTATAAGTCGATATAGCAGCACATTTAACCCACCAATTATCTAACGAGCATGGCACGTTCCCTTCTAAGTCGCACCACCTGTAAACCGAGGACCAAACATCTCTGGCAACATTGCAAGTAAATATAGAATGGTTTATCGACTCAACACTAATATTACAAACAGGGCATAAAATGGATTGAACTTCTAACCCTCTTTTTGAAAGGTTTAATCGAGATGGAAGACGATCATTTTGTAATCTCCAAATGAACACATTAACTTTGATCGGGATGCTTTTGCACCAAGTGAAAGACGAATTAGGTGATAAACCCGGAAAAAGACTCTTATTAATGTGGCTTCTAGCTTCACTAACCGTGAATTCACATCGATCTCCCAAAGTCCATCTCACCTTATCGTTTCCTTCGGAAGGACTATAATTACTAATAATCGACAAGAGAGACTCTAATTGTTCTTGTTCTACACCACCTCTAATGGCCCGTCTCCAATTGAAACACCAAGCACCATTTGACCACCTATTAATAATTTTGCAAAACGGATTCATCTCCATCCTATACAACCTGTTAAACGTATTTTTGAGCGGGATTGGGCTACACCAACAACCGGACCAAAAATTTATAAAATCACCGCTCACCAGATTGAATTGAATGGAATTTTGGTCTATAACTTGTATTTCATGTAATAAATTTACGGATCCAACTATTTGACCCCAAACACCGGTACGAGCTCGAGCATTCAAGATTTTATAATAACTACCATCTTCACCATAAATAGACTTAATAATCCGACACCATAAAGCATTTTTCTCCTTAAAAAATATCCATCTCCATTTTAAAAGGAGAGCCAAATTTAATGCATCGTAACTAGAAATGCCTAGCCCACCCGACTCTACATCGGCCAAGCAATCATCCCATTTGATCCAATGCATTTTTTTTTCATTACCGGAGCCTCCCCAAAAGAATCTAGCTCTCATTTGCTCTAACTTTTTAATCACTGAAGATGGAGCTCGAAATATAGACATCAAATATATGGCCATGCTTCCTAACACTGATTTGATGAGCGTTAGACGACCCCCGAAAGAGAGCATCTTTGCTTTCCAAGAAGAAAGCCGTTTGCGAACCCTTTGAATAATTTCAGCCACTTACCAACTGAACGACCATTCTGACCCACCGACACTCCCAAGTAACTGAATGGGATTGTCCCATTAACACACCCGTAAGAAGAACACATTTGCACCTGCTCACTCGAAGACACTCCAATACCCGAAAGGCTAGATTTGTGTAAATTGATTTTAAGACATGATTGTTTATGAAAATCAGAAAGAATACTTACTATGGCTTGAGTATTTTGCTGATTCCAATCCGCAATAAAAACGACGTCGTCCGCGTAGAAAAGGTGAGAAATATTGATATTTGCATGCCCCACCTGGCCACCATAGCACCACTAAACTTTTTGTCAGACACCGCTTTTTCTATCAAAGAATGTAAACCTTCCATAGCCAAAATAAGTAAAAAAAAGGCGATAACGGGTCACCTTGACGTAACCCACGATACATCTTGAACTTCTCCGTTGGACTCCCATTTATAAGAACCGAAACTCTAGCCGAATCTAAACATTCATTTATCAACTTTCTCCATTTAGACCCAAAACCCATGTTCATCATAATATACTCAATATATTCCCAACAAACCGAATCATATGCCTTTTCAAAATCAACTTTGAACAATAATAATCTTTTCCGACGAGATTTGTACCAATTAATAATTTCGCTAATCATGAGCGGGCCATCTAAGATTTGCCTCCCTTTAATGAAAGCGGATTGTTCACAACTAACCAATTTGTCCATCACCTTAGCTAATCGAGAGGGAAGCATTTTAGCGATTATCTTATATTGGATGCCAATAAGAGCTATGGGACGATAATCCTTCACTAAAGATGGATTATGAATTTTTGGGATAAGTGTAATAAATGATGAATTACACCCACTAGGAATCTTCCCAAACTTAAAAAATTCTTCAACTGAATTAAACACATCATCTTTAAACAACTCCCAATACTTTTTAAAAAAATTGAAAGTTATTCCATCCGGACCCGGGGTTTTGTTACTACCACAACTCCAAACGGCTTGTTTTACTTCTTCCATCGTACACATTTTTTCAAGATCAAGTCTCTCCTCTTCATTTAGACGAACAAGAGAGGGGTTCGGAATGACCAGAATTTCAGCATCTATACAATTAAATTTGTCTTTAAAATAGTTAAAAAAATATATTTTTTACCACTTTCGGTTCACTTTGCCACACCCCATCCTCCATAACACCTTGAACCATTAGATACTTTCGTCTTTGATTCAATAACCCATGAAAAAATTTTGAATTCTCATCCCCTTCGACATCCCATTTCAGCTTAAGTTTTTGAATAAGATCGATGTTGACAAGTCGTTCTTTATCCTTTAATTCATTTAAAAGACGAAGACGAAGACCAATCTCTTCAACCGAAGCACATCCGTCATCAATCAATAACCTCGATATTACTTTGGATCCAAGCACCGCGGTTCGAGTTCGCCTCTCTCTGGTCCATGACCCATTTGCGACATTTACCTTTTAAGAATTTCAGTTTGTTCTTGTATCGCACAATACATGAATGACGCTTTTGATTGAATTCATTACACCAGCCTTTGAACAGATCATCAAATTCTTCCTATTCCAACCAAGAATGAGCAAATTTAAAAGGAGTGGGGCCATAATCATCATACTTGGAATGCAAAAAAATAGGGAGATGATCAAATAAATTCCGCTCTAAGGCGTCAACTTTCAAACACGGATCAATAATACACAAATTATCCGAAATCAAAAACCTATCAAGCTTACTCATTTTGGTAGCTTTTTTATTCATCCATGTGAATTTACGACACCCAATAGGAAGATCAATTAGGTGATTACGATCAATGAATTGATTAAAGAGCTCCGCCCCATGTTCATTAAAGAAAGACCCGAATCTTTCCGATTCAAACCAGACTTCATTAAAATCTCCAAAGATCACCACATTTCCAACCACACTTTGGATATACGGACTAATATCATCCCAAACCCGCCTACGAGCGTCTACACTTTGAGGGGCGTAAACGTTTATCAAATGAACGTTTTCTTGTAACCCCATCCATTTTCCTTCAACAATGACATAATTAACCCCACAACAAATGTTCACTTTACTACACACCGCAGGGTCCCAAATAGATAAAATGCCTCCCGAATGACCTCGAGCCGTACTACAAGCAAAATCAAATTTATAATTACCCCAGAGAGCTTTAATTTTAAATAAATCAACCTTAGTCATAAGCGTTTCCTGCACACCTAGAAACATAACGCCATTTTGGAAGCAAAGTCGCTTAATCCACTTCCGTTTCTCTCTATCCCCGATGCCTCTGACATTAATTGATAGAACCTTCATCATTGACCTTGAATACTCCAATACATTTTGCTTCAAGACTTATTGATTTACCTATTTTCTTACGACCAAAAAAAGTTCCACATGAACTAGACTGAGAATCTTCTCCCAAATTAGGAAGTTTAAATCTCATGCAATTCTCGAAGCCCGGAGGGCAGCTAACCGAGCCTGATTCAGGTTTATCACTCGTGATAATAGGAGATCGGGGAACCTCCACGTTCCCATCTATAGACGCAGAAGATTCATAAGTTGCATCTATTTTCTGGTTCACATTTTCATCTTCATCCCCCTCAATATTTTTAGATAACTCAACCCCATCAGGTTCACCATCAGATTTAAGTGATTGGAATTGATCATTGATCTCGTTAACAAGATCATGAATCAAAAAATCGTCCTCTTCCGCCTCCTCACTGAATACCGACTCAGATTCTGATTTTGTTTTAAGAATTTTGCATTTCCATGTCTCTGTTTCCTTTACCCGAACCATATAAGAGACTTCTTCCACAACCACTTTAATAGATTCATTAATACTTTTTGGATCAGAGACACTAATACATAATTTACCCCGACTAGGATTATCATCGAGTTAATCAAAAAAGAGGAATTTGCCCCATAAACCACCAATCTTTTTGTACACTTCGGAGTCCCATGCACACAAAGGGAGCCCGTCAATCTCTATCCAACTAATACGTTCATCTATCACAAAATTACTTACTACTTGTTGGAATTTAGAGAAGTATGCCTTCCAATCTGCACACTTGAACCTGTTACACGCTTTAGCTGATTTGAATTCCAGCCACACCCAGAAACCCCCGACATGATGAATCTCAGTGTCATTGAAACCTTCATTTTCCAGGAGTGCATGTAACTGGGGCATAATATGAACGTCTTTCACTTTGGCCAATATAATCATCTCTGAGTCCTCAGTGACCAATAAATCTGAATCCTTGAGAACGATCTCTTTTTGATAATCAGAAATAACATTTGAATTCTGACCTGTAGGAACCGCTACTGACTTCCCACTAAGAACACTCGCAAAAGACTTTTTTGGGTTTACCTCGACTGAACTGAATTGCTTACTATCACCACTTTTATTCGGGATTCTTTTTCTGTTAAAACGCGCCACCAAAACATACACGTGAAAGGAGTCTATCCACTGATCTGATAGTCTCCGAGCGAAGTTTTCTTCATTATGGATACCCAGGAATCGAATGAAGCCAAAACGCTTCCCGTATTTTGTTTTTTTCTTCGCTATGAATACGTCCACTACCTTCCCGAATGACTTGCACCACACCCACAGAGCTTTTTCATCCATTTGATGAGGAAAGTTCGTGATGAAAAAAGACTTCGCAACCTTCTCTACTTGATTCTGATATGGATTAGCGATAGGTTTAGCAGACATAAAAGGAACCGAATGATTTCTGCCAATCCTCCATACCCAACCATCTTCATCTGTACGAGTCTTGAATTTCCCCATGAAAAACGCTTGAATTGCAATCCCCAAACCTCCCCCCAACCCCAATGTTCGAATTACAAACGCTTGAATTACAATCCCCAAACGCTTGAATTACAAATGTATTATAAGAGGAATTTAGCGAATGTTTACAAATGTTTATTTTTATTATTAATTTACGTCTTGCTATTTGAAATTTATTTGTATATAAGTAAATTAACCTCAAATTTTGAATTATTAAAACGACAATTTTTTATTATTTGTCAAAGTCGGTAATTATCTTTAATAAGTTTACAAATAATAGATAATTAACAAGTTTATTTATTCCAGCATGCGTGGCAGCTGACATGACACTGTTATTATGACATGACACTATTATAGCCTCAGGATTCTTAATTATTTCCCGTTGTTTGTTAATTATCTCCCATCGGAATCAAAGAATTAAGATTTTTTGGGTTGATTGGTTGAGAAACCCCTTGTAACGTTGTTTTATAGTCTAGCTTTTCGCTAGACTCAAGTTAATATAGTTTGGAGGTCTTCGGGGGTAATGACAATGTCGAAGTTCAACTCATTGCCCCTCTTTTAAGCTGTTAAAAAAAGTAAATATTTCTTGGTAACTGCTTGAATAGAAACAGAAAATTATACCTTATATAGATTAGTGATTCAAATATCAGTGTGTTCACTCTAAGCCTATTGTTAGAAAAAGGAAAAAAAGATGCTGCATTAACAAACAATTGGTAACTGCTTGAATAGAAACAGAATATTAACAAACAATTGGTAACTGCTTGAATAGAAACAGAATATTAACAAACAATTGGTAACTGCTCGAATACAAACAGAAAAGTAAAATAAAAATTGGTAACTGCTCGAATATTTCAGTTACACTTGCAGCAATCACCATTCTTCTGAATCAGCATTAAAAAATACATGCAGTGCTAATATGCAGCTACAACTTCGTAACATGAAAGTAAATATTCAGCGCTAATATTATAAAACATTTGCTTCAATATCTGCGTAAATTGTGCAGTAATTAACTTCCTGCTTCCTACTATAATTCAGTAACTAATCAAATCACAAAAAATAAAAAATAAAAAAATTCACATTTAAAAAACAAGCCTGGGAAATAGCAGCATAACGTGCAAGTCCACATGCAGCTTCTATCGATGGACCACAAGGAATGCTGACAACAGTTCGCCTACAAAATAACATAAGATGATAATTAATGATACTATGTCATAGATCATAATCATTATTTTTTCAATACTAGCCTATAACCCGTGATAAATCACGGGCGGCTTATAAAAAGTTTCCTAAAATTAAATTAAATTAATTGTCTTCCTAAAAAAATAATGTCCTTTTATTTTTTATTTTTTAGAAAGAGAACTCCAGCGTTCTGGGGCCCGTCGATGTTGTCTCTCCAATTTTCTTGATTTCATACTTCAGTTTTCTTCCAAGATTAACATAAATATTAATATAAATTAAAACTCTAAAAGAGTAGAAGATGTCCATAAATGTTATTGTTCCTCTCAATTTTAAATGACCATAAAGAATCCACTCTACCCAACAAACTCACCAACAACTTTTTCACCTTCATTACTAATTATGTAATTCATTAATCAATTTTAAACTGTTAGCATCCTAACATATCATCAACAAATCGTTTTGCACGTGAAATTGGTGATAATTATAGATATTATATAAAAGTTGTTACAGAAAATATATGGAACTGAAGATACCCATCTCTGCAAGACTTTCATCAACCACTTTTGCAATCTACAAACACCACAAATTAAGTGAATATTTCACAAATTAGCATGACTAACATAATAACACATATATAATGATTATATTCTCCCACTGTATATCCCATGAAAATTTCAACAACTTCTTTTTAAATGACTATGACACAAACAAACAAACAATGGATATTGACTGGAAACTTATCTATTTTAATAGTCAAGATATTCGTATCAATTATAAGTTGAATCCTAGATTCATTGACTTTTAAAAGTCAAACATTATACACCATTTTAAATCAAGATCATGAACTACATAAAGATGTTAGTGTTTCTTTACCTTCTAAAAAGTGGTCCAAATATGGTTCGTAAAACATCACCACTTTGTTCAGCAACTTAATATCAATTCAAGTGAATTGATGAACAATTTTATGTAAATGTGTTATTTGGTTTGACCAAGAAAAGTCAACACAACATCTCTTTTACGTATAAAGTAATGTAGAAAGATTATAGGAACTACCTTAACTTCATCATAAAGTTTTTTTTCCCAAACATATAATCTACCTAATGTTAATGAATGTCTTCCATAATTTATTAAAAAGCATGCTACACTTAAACACAACCCAATAATCGTAATATGAATTCTAGCTAATTACCACAATTTTAGGGAAATCAAATAATAAAGCCTAAAAATTTATTCTTTAACCCAGTCAAATAAATTTAAATTGCGAAAAAAGATTACAATTTGAAAAATGAAACAAAAAACCCACAGATTGTAGTTCCTGCTATAAACTTCTATAGTATCAATGTAAAAAAAATGGTATTCACAGAAATTACAGTACCTGTTTTGAAGAAAATTATGGAAATTTTATGAAAAAGTAAATATTTAGTTATCTCAGCAGCTATTAGGACAAGACCGTGCAGTCTCAGCTGCAATTTACTGCCATGGTTAACAGAAATCCGTACCTGAAATTGTATTATGATGTTAACAAAATTATAAAAAAAGATTTTCTATTTTAATTTTTTTTTATATTAAGATTCTATCCTCCATTTGACACAACAAAACTACTGAGTTTGTTTTTATCCTTCCATGGCCTTGTCAATCATCAAACAAAAAGGTTTATAAGATACTGCAATATAACATACAAGTTCTACAGTCTATAACATAACATATATAGCTCACCTTTGCAATTCAGACAAAATGTAGGACCTGAACAATTATCAATCGTTTTTAAGATCTGACATAATTAAAAATAGGAATAACCTAATTCGAACCAAGGATTTTGTGCCAAATAGCCCACAACATCTTTAGTCCTATAAGGTCAAAAGCTTCTGAAACAAACATCAGCAGAACTTGAGTACAATTAATAATTTTGATGGAAATGGAGTTTGTATAAATAGTGCTACAGACTTCGAATCGGTTTTTTTTGATCTTACAAATTAAGACGTAATCAAAACCCTAAACTGAAAACATACACAATAGCCGATTGATTACCTTCATGGGGTTTTCATTAACAATTTTTGAATTGAAAGAAAATGAGAGAGAAAGAGAGAAAGCTTAGCTTCAATTTGGAGGCTTGGTTGAAGGTGAAGATTGTGAGAAACTGTTTCAATCGTGCCTGAAATCATGCCTGAAAACCTAATTGCTTCTAAAATCATGCCTGAAATCAAGGGAATGTTGACGGAATAATTTTGTGATTGTCAACTATTTGTCTTACCTTATCAACATTAATACCAGGTAACCATTTTCTTTCCATCAGTAGTTGACTGACGGAGGGTTTCCTCTAAAATGTATGAAACCAGATATGTATTGACTATTGACCTAACCCAGGAGTGGTCAACAAAAGTCGTCTGTAAGCTTTTATTACTCGTCGATTGCAAGGATACCACGACCTGGTGATGCAATTGTTTTCTATTCCACCAAATGAAATACCATTTAGTACATATTAAAACATTAATGTTTAAGAATGATGAATCAATAGATATCCTGAATTTTGAGAAATAATGATTAGTCTCTAATGAAACAAAAAGCTAGATTTATATACATTATGATAGTTTTAACTTACATATCATCATTTGACACTAATCATTTGACACTAAGCGTGAACGTATGTCTCTATTTGAATCCAAATCAGAGATGCATCAAACCACATAATTAAATGGACAACGGCTCTAACATTGATTACAAGGGGATACCAATGTTCTAAGTTCTAACTTCTAAACTATACACACGTCACTTGAAATTATCATTTCATTAAAGAAAACAATAAGAATTTGGTTTCCACAAGCTGAAGAAATCGACACTAAACAACCAACATTACCACTAGCGACGGCGGCGGTTGAGCTGGTGCCGGATTCTTGGCAGCGGTGGTGGTGTGCGGCGGAAACTCTGTCCGAGCTGCAGAATATGGTCGACGGTGGACTCTGCCTACATGGCATTGGTGGTGGCGACGGATTTCTCCGATTCAACTTGGCGGTGGTGGTCTTCGGCGGAAACAGAAACAGATATAGAAAATGGAATTGGTGGCGGTGGGGTTAAGGGCGGTTGGGCTGGTCGGCGGCATAACGTTGGTGGACGGCCGACGATGGAGCGGCAATGTATGGTCGACGGTGGAGCGGCGGCTGGGGTTTGATGGTTGAAGAGGGGTTTATTGAAAAGTGAAATGGAGATTGTTTAAGGTTTGATGGTTTAAGAAGGGTTTATACACCCTTAGGCTGCTGGGTATGGGCACCACATGTGGTGATGCCCTTTTCCGCCACATCATCGCCACCTCACACCCCCACACCACCACCACACCACATCATTTGGTGGAAATACCCACCACACCACACCACACCATTTTATTTTCCAACTCATCATTTCATTTCCATTTATTTTTCACACAAATAATATTTTATATAATTTAAAATTACATTACATTAAATAAAATTAAAATGACAATACTTTAAATGAAAATGAAAATACTAGAAATTAAACATTAAAATACTAGAAATTAAAAATTACAATAATTAAAATAAATTATTACTCTTCATCGTCTTCATCGTCGGCGTCTTCATCGTCGGCATCTTCATCGTCGGCATGTGCGTTGTTGTAGAGATGGTCCGCCAAGTCCTGTCGAAGTCGTTCGTGTGTTGTTCCGTCTCGAATGTCGACAACCCTGTGCAAATATTCTGCACTTCCCGGTACATACAAAGCATGTCGGGGACCGTCCGGCACATATGGAGAAATCATCCGACCAGTATCTTCGACAACCATATTATGCATTATAACACATGCATACAAAATATATCTTAATACACACTACCAAAACACTACCAAAACACTACCAAAACACACCACAACTCTACCAGTGGTAGAGTTGTGGTGTGTTTTGGTAGTGTTTTGGTAGTGTTTTGGTAGTGTGTATTAAGATATATTTTGTATGCATGTGTTATAATGCATAATATGGTTGTCGAAGATACTGGTCGGATGATTTCTCCATATGTGCCGGACGGTCCCCGACATGCTTTGTATGTACCGGGAAGTGCAGAATATTTGCACAGGGTTGTCGACATTCGAGACGGAACAACACACGAACGACTTCGACAGGACTTGGCGGACCATCTCTACAACAACGCACATGCCGACGATGAAGATGCCGACGATGAAGACGCCGACGATGAAGACGATGAAGAGTAATAATTTATTTTAATTATTGTAATTTTTAATTTCTAGTATTTTAATGTTTAATTTCTAGTATTTTCATTTTCATTTAAAGTATTGTCATTTTAATTTTATTTAATGTAATGTAATTTTAAATTATATAAAATATTATTTGTGTGAAAAATAAATGGAAATGAAATGATGAGTTGGAAAATAAAATGGTGTGGTGTGGTGTGGTGGGTATTTCCACCAAATGATGTGGTGTGGTGGTGGTGTGGGGGTGTGAGGTGGCGATGATGTGGCGGAAAAGGGCACCACCACATGTTGTGCCCATACCCAGCAGCCTTATGTAGTTATGTTCGATGGTCGAAGAGCCCATTAATTTGACCTTTAATTATCAACTACAATTAAAGTGACAATTTATTTGGTTAATAATCTTGAACAAATTAGAAGAAAATTTTTATGAGGTGGAACCGACACCGAGAAAAAACTGTGTTGGGTGGCATGGACCATTGTTTTGGCCTCTAAAGATCGTGGTGGTCTTGGGATCGGCTCTTTGAAATCACAAAATTAGGCACTCTTATCTAAGTGGTGGTGGAGTACGGGATAACAAACATTGTATATGGAAAGATTTGATTAAGGCGATCCACAATCTCCGTCTAAAACCGACCTATATTCTGGCAAAACACAAACCGGGTGTTTGGCGCAACATTGCCGGTGTCTCCACAGATTTAAGTAACCTTGGCCTTGATTTTTTTTGATGCAATTTCACTTCGTGTTGGCACAGGTACATCCTTTCTTTTTTTGGATAGATAGGCGGTTTGGTGATGATATTTTAGAGGAGAGATTTCCTAACTTGTATGAATTGGAGAAGTTTCAATAGGTGGTTTGGCACGGTTTTGATGTACACGTGCATCATATTACATAATATGATTATCAAAGACAAAGATAGGACGATATCTCCTAAATTTCCTCCGGACGAGTGACATAGCGAAGCTGATCCCGTACGATCACATGAAGAAATATTGAACGTTATTAGGGAAATCCACAATCTAGAAGGTCATCTAAATCTTAAAGTTATTTGTTTCAATTGGATTCATATTGTTTCAATTTAATAATTGTTGACGTATAATGATCAAAATAATTCGTATGAAGAAAAATTTAAGAATGTAAAATGTATGAAAGTTATTTGTATGCCTTTTTATAATTATTTTATATTATACGAAAAAACGTGAATTTGCATAGTTGTGAATTTACGACATCATTTACTTTGTGTTGTCTTATCCTAAGCAGTAGGTGGAATACGCCGGCTGACAGGAAGGGTGTGTTGATTGAAGCAGTAGCAGGTGGCAAGAGTGTCGCACCGGCAGTGGGTGCAATCCCACGTTACGTGTAGGAATTTTGCTCTCACTTGTAACTTCACCTCACACACACACCATCTCCATTCACACACACTACCAATATCAAGAGTAACAAGTATAATACTATATAGTATGTTATGAATTTTGAACTCTACGAATGGCACTAGATATAGGTGGTGTTTTAAAATTATGTTAAATGTTTTTTGAGGTTTTAATATGAATTTATCACCCGTGGCGATGTTAACCGGCTAAGAAATGGTTTAACATATTGTTAGGAATATTCTAGATAATATTAATTTAGATTTGATGTGTCAAAACTTGGAAACTATAAGGACCTAAATCGTTGATATGGAATTCAAGATCTGAATGAAGATTTAGGAGATAATGATAAATGTAAAAGATTTAGTATATCTTTATAGAATTTAAAAGATTTAGTAATTATCTTTTCCCTGTAAGTTTTAGGTTCTCTATTATATAAAGAGACCTAATGACATATAATTAGTCGTTCTTGAAACCAACGTTTCATCAAAAACGTGTATGTGTGTGTTCTTTAAGCCTCAAGGTCATATTATGATCCTGTTACAAGTTTAAAACCGTTCTACATATTTTATGTAGAATTGAGGCTTTTAGTGATAAAAATAATGAAAAATCTTGTTTAAACAATACAAATATGTTCGTTTAAATTCCGCAAGTTTTATTATTTGTAGTTGTATATTCCAGATCAAGAACTAACTATTCTTGAGCATAAAGATCGATTTATATAGAGTTGTTCTAAACTCATTAAGTGGTATCAGAGCGAGGTGGCTCAAGATCTGGAATAAAATAAGGATCTATCAATGATGAATCAATGTATCAAAGGTTAGTCATAAATCATGCATATTTTTCATCATAAATAATGATACGGTTATAGAGTATTTGGATCGCTGCATGCTACGATGGAATGGCTTGTTTATTTTATTTACAATGTTGTATTTGCCGCACTTGTGTTTTGCGATTTTCCTTTGGTTAACAATTTATAATAGGGATCTCAACTACTCCATTGATTATGACTTTTGTGCAAAGCAGTCAAGATTGCAAGACAAATTAAAAATTTAATTTGGTTGATCCTTATCTTTATAGAAAATTTAAAATCAATATTCAGTGAACAATTATCAATATTTGCTAAATTATAGCATAGTTGATCATGTCAAAGTGTTACTGATGTTCGATCCAAAGTAAATTGCAAAAGAAAGTATTATCAGTAGGAACAACCAAAGTACTATGGACCACAGTTACTAATGGTCACAGTGTTTAAACTGTTTATATTGGTCATACAGTGTTACTACTGCTACATGTTGGTGCTGATCCGATTACTACTGCTCATCGTTTTTACTACTCATCACAATATTGATGCTGAATTATTATTACTACTGATCACTCACTTTTACTACTTGTAACGACCCGAAATTTTGTATTAAATAAATTATGTAAAAATATGATAAACAAGGATAAATCATTTAAAGAACGTAGGAATTGGTTTCGTGTCATTTGGACATCGAACGAGGAAGTTATGGGCGAAACCGGGTTGAGATAAAGATGAAAAAGTGCAGCCTGGTCTACTGGAGGAGTTCGCGACGCGAACTCCGGTTCGCGATCGTGAAGTCGAGGCAGAGAATTTGGTGATCGGACGTGAAGAGTTCCCGACCAGTTAACGATCGCGAAGTATGCTCGAGGCGCGAAGTTCGCGACGCGAACTCTGGTTGATTCTGTATAAAAACGGGAAAAAGCTAGGGTTTGCTCATTTTTCACCCAAATTGTGGTGCAGCCGATTCTAGAGAGAGAAGGGGCGATTTTGGTGTTCTAGAGCTCAAATCTTCATCAATCTTGTGGATCTTAACATCAATGGTAAGGATTCTTGATCCTTGATAGTTGGTAGTTAGTTTGTGAGCTTTGTATGGGTAGAAATGGTGGTTTGGGGAACCATCCATGTCATCTTGGGGAAGATGACTAATCATGGGTGTAGAACACTCATTGCAAGCTTGTAATCGATGTGTACAAGTTGGATCTGAGTTTATGATGGAAATCTTGAACTAGGGTTTGAGATTTCACCAAGTTGGATGAACTTGGTGGTTAGGGTTATAGATATGGACTGATTAGTGACTAGTTATGGATAATAACTAGTTATTGTGATGATATTGATGGTAGGTCAAGAAGACCTAAAGTTTGGTGACATTTCACAAGTTGGAGAGCAAGGATTCGTGTTGTTAGACACGATTTGGAGTTAGCTTGGCTAAGGTGAGTACATGAGACTTTTACTGAGTACATAGCAAGTGATTTTTGAAAACTATGATGTTTTATGAGTCTTTATTAATAAATGTTTTTAATAAAGATATGATTAAAAGGATAAGAGAATGCAAGTAATAGATTAATTAAGTATGTCTAAATGACTAATGATTTTTGAAAGAGATTATGATGATGAAAAGTAATTAATAATTCTTTATTAATATGATGGTTGATTAAGAGTAATGATTAAGAAAGTATGGTATTTGACTTATTAATAATATGAATTAATAAAGCTAATAACAATGATTTTCAAGTATCAAGAATTAATTAGTATATTATACTAATAAAGGTAGTGATTGAATTGTTAAGAGAATAGATAGAAAGTGACTAGTAATAAATATGCATTCTAGTCAAAGAGAAGTTAAAGTGATATAATTTTTATAAATGATAAATATGTTTTATTTAATAAAGGACTTGGTAAAGTCAATATTGAAATTGAATGAGAAACGAGAATAATATGATAATTAGAATAGATGTATTCTAATTTATGTTTGAGTATGTATTATTGGGGCATAGGCCCGTATTTGATAGTTTCAATATGTGCTGAAAAAGGATCCGGATCATAGTTAACCCACATAGTTGGGGGAGTTAGTGACACCTACTTGGGGAGGTACCACCCTGCGCAAGAGTAGACTATCGAGAAATAGTTAACCCGGAAACGGGGGAGAAATAGTTAACCCGGAAACGGGGGAGAAATAGTTAACCCGGAAACGGGGGAGTTTCAGTTAACCCGAAAATGGGGAGTTTACCTAGTTAACCCACATCGGGGGAGTTTGCTACGGAGAGGTCCGTAGCGTATGTGATAAAGATTTAGTAAGCTATGGATAGCTTACAAGTATGTGACTACGTGATGGGTAAGCTTACGGTTAGCTTACTAGTAAATACGAATAAGCGGTAAGAACATAAAATGATAATTAATAAGTGATTAAAGAAAAGAAATGAATAGTAATGACTTTTATATTATTTGAGAATGGGTCGAAAACCCATGTATCTCACGAGACTATTTTGTCTCACGTACTACTTTGTTTTTGGCTATGTACTCAGGTTCGAGATCGTTGGATTAGAGGGTCGCGGTAGAAGTGGCCTAGCGTTGATTAGCTCGGGAGCTCGTAGGTAGATCCCGTTTATCCTATGGTTATGATATTATTTTTGTAACACCGGATTTTAATACTCTGATAATCTTTTCAAAGGTTTTTGTTAAACCGTATTTTTGGATATTGGACTTTGTAATATTTTTATTTAAAAATATGATTTAAAAGGTGTTTTAAAAATTGAGGTGTTACAACTTGGTATCAGAGCTATAGTTTAAGTGAATTAGGTAGGTTTGACCTCCCTAGTCTTAAGCTATGCTAAGTAGGACCATATGTTTCCATAGGATGTCCATGATGAGTCTGTTGAGACCGTAAAAGTGCGAGTATGGGTATATTAGGGTCGAACCCTAAGAAGGAAGATAGTGTTTTGAGTTTTATGGGTTATGTTTGACTAATAAGTCAATCTCTGAATTCTAATGGTTTAATATGTTGGTATAGCAAATGGTGAACCCAAGAAGTGGAGAGATCCCACGAGATCATGAGACGGATTCAAATCGAATCCCGACTCGTCCCAGTAATAATGGAGAGGGTTCCGGTTTGGATGCAAACCAAACCCCCGGTAACCATGGAAACTGTCCAGAAATTGTTTACCCTAATTAGGGAAGTGGTGAATGATGATGTTAACCGGATCATGACTAACCGGTTCAATGAAGAGAAGAATGATAATTCTAAGTCCCGTGGGGGGAGTAAGTCTTCGGGTAGCAAGACCCGTACCGAGAAGCCATCGACCGAAGAGAGTGATGATTCGGGGTCGGAGGAAAGGGAAAGATGTTCATACAAGGCATTCATGGCGTGCAGCCCCGGTGAGTATTATGGAAGTTCGGAACCGAAGGTGACGATGCGTTGGATTCGGGAAACCGAGCAAGTGCTAGAAAGTAGCAAGTGTTTGAAGAAAGACATGGTCACTTATGCATCCCGACAGTTGAAGGGTGAAGCATTGACATGGTATCATGCCATGTATGATACTTTAGGTAGGAGAGCATGGTATGAGATGTCGTGGAAGGAGTTCACGAGTAGATTGAAGGAAAAGTTTTGTACCACTCGAGGTGTCGAGAGGGGTATTCGACGAAAAGCTCAAGAGTTGGCGTCAGGAGGGGAAAAGAGGAAGCTCAATGGTAGTTTAGGATCGACAAAGGAAGAAATATTTGGGTCGAGTCCGTCCAAGAAAGGTAGTGTTGGAAGTTGTCAAAGTTGTGGTAAGAATCACCAGGGAGAATGCAAAGCAAATACGGCTATATGCTTCAAGTGTGGACGGGTGGGGCACCGAGCAAAGGATTGCAAGGTAAGGAACCTCGAGGAAGTGGAATGCTACACTTGTCACGAGGTGGGACACTATAGTAGTGCGTGCCCGAGGAAAAGAACTGACACGTTAGCATCAACCGCCAACACGAATCGGGTGATGGAAACTCATGGAGGCGCTTCAGGTATTTCGTTTATGAAGTTTCGATGTATGATTAGGATTTAATTGCTTATATGTCGCACAATTTAGTGCTTATGTGATCTACGTGTGAAAGTAATTATAGACGAAATGTATGATGTGAGAAATAAGTTTGGGAGGTAATCTCCCCGGGTTGTTATGTGTATAATTGTATGGGATGAAGTTTGGTATGTCGCGAGAGATAAGGGTAGGAAAAGAGATTTCGAAAAAAAAAGAAAAAAAAATGGAATCCTAGTGTTCGGCGGGAATCCGAATCATTAAGGCAATATTATTAATCACGAATGGTAAGAAAAAGAACGGCTAAGGATTTTAGAGAAAATTTAAAATTTTAAATAGAAAATATGCGGGTAGGAAGGAGTCGGGAATGACAATCTTAGAAATTGAATATGATTGATTGAATGTTGACAATAGGTTGTATCATGGATGATGGGTGCGATACTAAGTGTAAAAGGTTAATTAATGGTAAAATGTCCTATATACGGTATGCTAAGTCAAGGGTGACAATTAATTGTTGGAAAAAGGACATGAAAATAATGTAATAGGTTATGTTTGGATTATGGATTGGAGTCAATTAGTTGACTCGAGTTGACCGGGTGATTCGGTAAAATATGGATAATGGAATGAAATGGTGGTTACCTAGGTGGTGAAAGAAAGAGTGGGAATGTTAATAATGAGAAAATGAATCGACTAAAGACGATTGGTAAATGAGAAGATTGGTTGAAAGCATTAGAAATGATTATGTGTATACCGGGTGGTATAAAGGAATAAGAGGGAGTAATGGCCCATGAAAAGGGTATGATTTTAGGAAGGTAATATTAGGTGATATGTGGGAAATGTAAATTGAATAGAAAATGTGCTTGGTTATGAAAGAAAATGATAGCATGATGCTAAATGAATGGTGCATACACGAATTGTATGCAAGATAGAATGGTATTGTATGGATCTGGTTAGATCGGAGGCTTTCGGTTAACGAGATTTGATGAGTCACTATGGATCGGAGGCTTTCCGATCATTGTGACAGTTTGGGAATCGTGATGGATTGGAGGCTTTCCGACCATCTCGATAAGATAGTTAAAGTATAATCTGTTGTATAAGGGATATGATGTTTGTGTCTGACGTATGTAGAACCGCATGGTTAGTTGTTGTTATGATTTTTATGGCAAGTGAGAACTTGGGTTGAAAACACGGGTAGTGTTTAAGTATAAGTAGGTGTAGGAGATGCCTACAAGTTCATGGTTTATGAAAAAGGAATGCTTTTAGGAGGCAAAGTTTGTTAGTAACCAATGAGTGGTGAAAGAGGTATAATGGGTGGTTAGGCCACAATTGGATATGATCGAGGTTCTAGAGCCGGTAATCGGGAATTTCAAGTATGTTATAAGGATAGTTGAAGAAATTATAAATGGTATAGGTAATTGGATAAAGTTAAAAAGTAATAAAGATTTGATATCGATTTAAATGAAAATTGTTAATCGAGTGTGGAAATCGAAATCGAGGAAAAAGGGGACAATTGAGAAAGGAAAATTAAATATGGAAATCGAGAATGAAAGGCTTAGGAAAGACGTTTCGGTAATAAGGAATATGTGAGATTTGCAAGGTAAGTATGATTTTATTCATAAGTCAAGGTTGGTCAACAAGTGGATTGTTGACTTTAGTCAAAATTGGGTTTTGACTTTCGTTTAAAATGATTAGTCAAGGATAAGGACATAATGTATCATCTACATGTGTATGATAGTGGTTAATGGAGTAATGGAAATAATGGTAGTCAAAGGGTACGACTTTAACCGTTGGGTATTTCGAGTTGAATTTAGAAACCGAGTATGATTGTTGTTGGACCATGAAGGTAAGGTCGATTGTTAAGGAATTTATGGTTAATGGAATCACTAGTGGGTAAGGAAATTGTCAAGAAATGGTTGAATTTGTGCTAAGTCAAAGATGGAACAATGTTGACAATTTGGTCAAAGCGAGGGGTTGACTATCATTTTGGTCAAATGGTTATTAGTAGTGATTGGGTCATATCATCCCAATGAGGATAAAGAGTTTGGTTAAATGACGGGAAATGCTAAGGTCGAATTATGGAATTTTAACCGTCCGGGTATTGGAAACCAAGTTGGATTTTTGACCCGTTTGGGGTATCACGGAGTCAAGTAGGCAATTAAAATGTATAAGTATTATTGGATAATAATTGGTAAGCGGAATGAGGATTGAGAATCCTTGAGTTGATTCCGAGGACGGAATCCTTTTAAGGGGTGGATAGTTGTAACGACCCGAAATTTTGTATTAAATAAATTATGTAAAAATATGATAAACAAGGATAAATCATTTAAAGAACGTAGGAATTGGTTTCGTGTCATTTGGACATCGAACGAGGAAGTTATGGGCGAAACCGGGTTGAGATAAAGATGAAAAAGTGCAGCCTGGTCTACTGGAGGAGTTCGCGACGCGAACTCCGGTTCGCGATCGTGAAGTCGAGGCAGAGAATTTGGTGATCGGACGTGAAGAGTTCCCGACCAGTTAACGATCGCGAAGTATGCTCGAGGCGCGAAGTTCGCGACGCGAACTCTGGTTGATTCTGTATAAAAACGGGAAAAAGCTAGGGTTTGCTCATTTTTCACCCAAATTGTGGTGCAGCCGATTCTAGAGAGAGAAGGGGCGATTTTGGTGTTCTAGAGCTCAAATCTTCATCAATCTTGTGGATCTTAACATCAATGGTAAGGATTCTTGATCCTTGATAGTTGGTAGTTAGTTTGTGAGCTTTGTATGGGTAGAAATGGTGGTTTGGGGAACCATCCATGTCATCTTGGGGAAGATGACTAATCATGGGTGTAGAACACTCATTGCAAGCTTGTAATCGATGTGTACAAGTTGGATCTGAGTTTATGATGGAAATCTTGAACTAGGGTTTGAGATTTCACCAAGTTGGATGAACTTGGTGGTTAGGGTTATAGATATGGACTGATTAGTGACTAGTTATGGATAATAACTAGTTATTGTGATGATATTGATGGTAGGTCAAGAAGACCTAAAGTTTGGTGACATTTCACAAGTTGGAGAGCAAGGATTCGTGTTGTTAGACACGATTTGGAGTTAGCTTGGCTAAGGTGAGTACATGAGACTTTTACTGAGTACATAGCAAGTGATTTTTGAAAACTATGATGTTTTATGAGTCTTTATTAATAAATGTTTTTAATAAAGATATGATTAAAAGGATAAGAGAATGCAAGTAATAGATTAATTAAGTATGTCTAAATGACTAATGATTTTTGAAAGAGATTATGATGATGAAAAGTAATTAATAATTCTTTATTAATATGATGGTTGATTAAGAGTAATGATTAAGAAAGTATGGTATTTGACTTATTAATAATATGAATTAATAAAGCTAATAACAATGATTTTCAAGTATCAAGAATTAATTAGTATATTATACTAATAAAGGTAGTGATTGAATTGTTAAGAGAATAGATAGAAAGTGACTAGTAATAAATATGCATTCTAGTCAAAGAGAAGTTAAAGTGATATAATTTTTATAAATGATAAATATGTTTTATTTAATAAAGGACTTGGTAAAGTCAATATTGAAATTGAATGAGAAACGAGAATAATATGATAATTAGAATAGATGTATTCTAATTTATGTTTGAGTATGTATTATTGGGGCATAGGCCCGTATTTGATAGTTTCAATATGTGCTGAAAAAGGATCCGGATCATAGTTAACCCACATAGTTGGGGGAGTTAGTGACACCTACTTGGGGAGGTACCACCCTGCGCAAGAGTAGACTATCGAGAAATAGTTAACCCGGAAACGGGGGAGAAATAGTTAACCCGGAAACGGGGGAGAAATAGTTAACCCGGAAACGGGGGAGTTTCAGTTAACCCGAAAATGGGGGAGTTTACCTAGTTAACCCACATCGGGGGAGTTTGCTACGGAGAGGTCCGTAGCGTATGTGATAAAGATTTAGTAAGCTATGGATAGCTTACAAGTATGTGACTACGTGATGGGTAAGCTTACGGTTAGCTTACTAGTAAATACGAATAAGCGGTAAGAACATAAAATGATAATTAATAAGTGATTAAAGAAAAGAAATGAATAGTAATGACTTTTATATTATTTGAGAATGGGTCGAAAACCCATGTATCTCACGAGACTATTTTGTCTCACGTACTACTTTGTTTTTGGCTATGTACTCAGGTTCGAGATCGTTGGATTAGAGGGTCGCGGTAGAAGTGGCCTAGCGTTGATTAGCTCGGGAGCTCGTAGGTAGATCTCGTTTATCCTATGGTTATGATATTATTTTTGTAACACCGGATTTTAATACTTTGATAATCTTTTCAAAGGTTTTTGTTAAACCGTATTTTTGGATATTGGACTTTGTAATATTTTTATTTAAAAATATGATTTAAAAGGTGTTTTAAAAATTGAGGTGTTACACTACTGATCAGTAGTAAATGAGGAAAGTAGATAAAATTCAACGTTACTACTGATCCGGATTCTACAACGTTACTACTGATTGATCAAAATTTTGCTACTAATCCTCATGGGTACAAATTTAGTACTGATTTCTTCCTCATAACCGATACATCATATTTTAGAAAACATGACACACACCATGTTCGTTCCATACTACGGTTTATTGAAAGTATCCGGTTTAATCACTTATTATTATTTATTCTCGATAAAAAGAGGATGGAGATAACTCGTGATATTAATGTGAAACGAATCACATTATTCACACACACAGGTTGAAAGCTTGATGAAGATAAAGGAAGAAGGTTTATTTGTTACATATTTGATCATCATTAGTCAATTACAGAAGAAGATATATTTAATTTTGTTTGAAGAAGAAGTGGAAAGTCTTACTACATAGGATGTTATGTATTGATGTAACTGCAATTCAACAGAATCTTAACGAAAAGATCTGTTGAAGGCCAAGAAGGTCCTTCATACAAGATATGATGTTGCTGATTACTTGATTTAGACGGGATGTGATGCATAGTTTGATAATCTATTTTAACTTCAAATAGAAGATGATTTATTTTCAATGTAATTGATATAGCCTTGAAGACACAAGAATGATAGAACACTTTCAGGAGAAGAAAAAGTGTTGATCATTCAAGGGGAAGTTCAAGTTTCAGATTTGTATTTGATTATGTCAAAAAGGGTAAGAGACTTGAAGATTCCAAGTTAATTCTATAAGTTTTGTCATATCAAATAGGGGAAGATTGTTAGGAATATTCTAGATAATATTCATTTAGATTTGATGTGTCAAAACTTGGAAACTACAAGGACCTAAATCGTTATATGGAATTCTAGATTTGAATGAAGATTTAGGAGATAATGATAAATGTAAAAGATTTAGTATATCTTTATAGAATTCAAAAGATTTAGTAATTATCTTTTCCTTGTAAGTCTTAGGTTCTCTATTATATAAAGAGACCTAATGACATATAATTAGTCGTTCTTGAAACCTACGTTTCATCAAAAACGTGTATGTGTGTGTTCTTTAAGCCTCAAGGTCATATTATGATCCTGTTACAAGTTTAAAATCGTTCTACATATTTTATGTAGAATTGGGGCTTTTAGTGATAAAAATAATGAAAAATCTTGTTTAAACAATACAAATATGTTCGTTTAAATTCCGCAAGTTTTATTATTTGTAGTTGTATATTCCAGATCAAGAACTAACTATTCTTGAGCCTAAAGATCGATTTATATAGAGTTGTTCTAAACTCATCACATATCGCCAAGTCCATAGTAAATATTTCTTTGGTGAGCCTCACGGTATGGCTTAGGGGTGAGCTCGGTCCGAAAACTGAACCGATCCGATAGGACCCTAAAACCTAATAGAAAATTAACGAGAAACATCAATTTGAGTTTCTTCAGTTTCAACCTGATGTTTGATGTTGATATCCATGATGATCGTATACAACCAAATGATCACTGATGACCGATGATGATCGTAGTTCCAATTTCTTATGAGGGATTGAGAGTATTGATGGTGGTTTTAGGAAAATATATGGGTTTTAGTATTCTGATTCAATAGCGATATGAAACCACATGAAAGGAAACTGGATCGGCTCAAGAAAAAAACAATAGACGTGGTTCATGGACCGAGCCAAATTCTGTTATCGGTATTCGTTCGGTTCAATTTTTTCAGGCATTTTGCTCACTCCTAGTATGGCTTAACACACTTTTGCGGCATCAAAGTGTGTTTGTCGTGCATATAATGGCTCCACACAAGCCCTATAATATAAATCCTAAATATACTTTTTCTACTGTGAGGGTTATTAGTATGTATGAGTATCATCGTCCATACCGAATATATGGTCATATCATATACTACACACGCAACGTACACACCACACCACTTGAGAATAAATATTGATCATTACATCACATAAATCACCCCACTTGTGGAGGAAGGCCAACCAAATGTCATGCATTATCCAGCAAAACACCCACCGATTATATGGCCATGTTATCTATCTAATATACTGAAATCAAGAATCTTGCTAATAACATACTTAAAGTTGTGATGTTGATCACATTAGATCATGTCAAATGTAATTGTGTACATATTCATCGCGTAGTTCTCTATATTATCTTCTATTTATGTTATGTATGTTGCATATTAATTTGTTGTGGATTATATACGTTAACCACTAACCAAAATCCATCAACAAAACAATAGTGAAAATGATGGTAGCAAAACTTAAACACTAGAATACAATAACGAAGACATGTATGCGAATCTAAACAAATGAGAAAATGTATATTGTCTCCTCACTCTTGGTCCTACTCCTGTATTTATTATAACATGCTTATATTATTTTGTGTAGGGCCACTGTCTACGCATGCATATTTACGTTTTGCATGAAAATTCATTTTTAGCAAATGTGTAAAATCAAATCTGTGAAAAGTTTTGAACGAAAAGAAGGAAAAGGAAAGGAAGCTCTAGCATTCCTATCACACCATTAGACCACTCACATTGGCTTTGTTGAAACCAACATCGTCGCTCAATGGCACGGTTCGTCGGCTGGAATCCGTCAATGGTATTTGGCGCTTTTGGTGACAAGCGGAGATGAGTTTGGGGTGAGCTCAATATAATTTAATAGGACATTTGGTATCTTTTTTGTATATATAATTTATAATTATAAGTCCCAAGAAATTAAAGAAAAGAAAATATTGATAGCATGAATATATTAATTAAATTTTACTTACAGTGTCGACGTACAAAAATTAGGTTAATAGACTTTTAGTTTATGTAAAAAAATGAGTAAGTACGTGGGTTTTCATGACATTAAACTCTTTTGTGAATAATTTTTTATTATTAGAATACCAAATTTTATTGAAGTTTTACCAGGAAAGAGTTACGAGGAAGTTTGATAAAAGGGTCGATCGTCCTTTCAATCAACGTCGTCTGTGCCGTTGAACCCTCCGCCACTAATATATAATGTTATTTTACAATTTTTTTACATTACGTGTTATTTTTTGTTTTTTTTCATTCTAATTAGTAATTATCAAGGGATACTTTATTTTAAAATATTATCAAGGGATACTTTCACGTTTTCTTTATAAATAGGATCCAACTCACTACTATATGACTTCCATCTTACCCCATATTTTTTGCCCCTCTTCTAGAATCTTCTATTAACAATGGCAAGAGCCGGTGCTCTCCGTTCCATTTGTTTCCCGCTCTTTGTTGTAACAAAGTCAATCATTTTACTACTCACGTGCGCCACGCGTGCCTTCATTTTACTACTTATTGTGTTTTCCTTCACAACTCCATCATTTCACGCTCAAATTCAAAAAACGCAATATCAGAAAAGCTCTCGAAATTTCATTTCACCGAATTGGGAACTAGGGTTTTAAGCACTGAATTCAATTGCTGGAAATCGTAGTATAGGAGATTTACTAAGAGAGAAACTCGAAGAGGTGAAATTAGAGGGTCATTTATCGATCGAGATCAGGGAAGAAAATGATCGGAACTCCAATTTCTTCTGTGTGTTGTGCAAGTCTGTCTGCCATGAATGGAGGTTGAAGCAAGAACTAAGGGCGGTACCAGGAAATTATTCAAAGGTGGGCAAAAAATTTTGACTTGTGAAAATTTTCAAATGTGGTCAAAAAGTTTTGACTTGCGGTGAAAATTACTCGAAGTCCTTTCTATTCTCTAGCTAACAATGGCAAGAGCTCGTGTTAAGAAGGTTGTTCAAAAAAGGAGTAAATATGGTTCAAAATTTGTGCAAAAGGCCTCCAATTTTCTGCTAACAATGGCAAGGTTGTTGAAAAAAGGTGCAAAGATGGTGCAAAATTGGTGCAAAAGGCCAAAAAAAAATGATCAAACATATTCTTGGATGATTTTTTATCAATGGTCGCCCCTAGCTTCCTTACGATACACATCGACACATGCTCACCTTCCTCTATTCATACATTCCATTTTCGACCCTTGGATTCCCCTCTCTCACACATAAAATCACACACAAAATAAAAAAACAATGATGATGAAGTTATTTTCCCTCTCTTTGTAACAAACTCTGCCACTCACAAGTGCCTTTCGTCTTGAAATTCAGCGTGTAGGTTAAGCAATCCTTAGCCAAGAAGATCAGAAAGTTCTACACAATCCTCATACGTTTATATCAGGTATATCAGATTTCTTCTACACATAAGGTTATATCATACTAGTTTTTAGTTGTTTTTACGTGTAAATGCCTTAATTGTAATATGGTTTTGTGAATTTTAGTGTTTGAATCTGAAATTGAATGGAGGGATCAAGTAAGAAGAATCGTGTTAGTAGAGAGGAATTAGCAAGGAAGAAACTGGCTGAAGTTAGATCAGCGGGTCACTCATATATTGAGCTTTAGGGAGATAATGAGAGGAAGCCGATGTTCTTCTGCAATTTGTGTGTTACTCCATGTTATTCTGCTTTAGTGCTAGATGATCATCTTCTTGGGAAGTTCCATAAGAAGATGTATGAAGCTGAATCGATCGAGATCAGGGAAGAATTTGATCGGAAATCAAATTTCTTCTGCGTGTTGTGCAAGTGTGCCTGCTATAACGAATCTATTCTTGACACTCATCTGCGTGGGAAGTCCCACAGGGAAAGGTATGCTTCTGCTAAAAAGAGTTTACTGAAATTGAAAGAGAATCCATTTCCGTTCAACGACAGGATGGTTTTCTTTGATAGAATTCATTTGTTGGGGGAAAACAATGCTGAAAACATCAATATTGTTCCAAGAAATCAAAATGCAATATTGTCTGAGTTACATGCAACACTAGTTGGTGTTGCAGACATTTCAATTAGATGTTTCCAAAGGGAACAGGTTACAAAAGGTGTGAGAAAAATCTGGTGTGAGTGGGTTGGAAGTCAAGAAATAACTCTCAATCAAGATGATATTACTCCAGATCTTGGATTTTCAGTCGTAGTGTTTAAATTCACAGGTGATTTGGGTGTAGTTGAAGAACATGCTGGCAAGTTAATAGATGGAAATAGAAAGCGAAAGCAAAATCAGAGGAAACAAATCGAACGGAAAGGAAAGCTAGATTCAATGAGATTGTGCAGTATCTGTCAGCACAAGATGTTAATTGGAAAGGATGTTGGCCTGCTGGTCAACAATCAAACTGGTACCTATGTTTGCAGCAACATGAACAGGAGTTGGGTATGTCTTTTCAGTCTTTTTTTGTTTTGTTTTACATTCAATTTTAAAGTTTCATGTCTTTATATAACAATTATATGCAGGTCTTCCATGTTCATCAAGTTTCGTGCCTAATAACCTGGTTACCGATGTCTCAAACTAAGCTTTTCAAGAGTCAATTACTTACTGTTGAGGTTGAGGAAGAAACTGTGACTGCTGAACAAACCTCTGTTTTTGACAATGAACAAACCTCTGTTTCTGACAATGAACAAACCTCCTCTGTTTCTGACAATGAACAAACCTCTGTTTCTAACAATATGACTGTTTGTGAACAAACCCCTATGTGTTCTGTGTTCTGTCCGGTGTGCAACGGAACGGTGATGAGAAAGAGACTCCACCTGTTGTTTCTAAGTCCGAGGTAAGATTTCTTCATTGAAGTATTTTATAATCATTACCTCTGTTCTAATGTTTATTATATTATTTTTAGTTGTCTCACTTTCTGGAAAAAGGATCAGACGCAGCCAAACAGTACATGGAAAACCCCGAAATTTTGGAAAATTGTTCATTGGGATTTTATTTCCCTGCTGCCAAGAATGAAGTCACGTTCCAGGTTCTAATTGAATTCTTCTTTATGTTCTAATTGAATTTGACTTTGAAAGTCTTTGGATAGGTATATGATGACTTACAAGTAGTTGATAACATTAACAATTGATGACATCTAAAAACTAATTGAAATTGGAAATTAGTAACTTTGATCTTGTAAAGGTTTGTCAATTATGTAAAATTGTTAGTTAACCATAAAATGCTTTCATTTCGTATGAATTTTTTCATAGAGCCCATACATCCTTAATTTGTATGAATTAAACTAAGTTATTATTGTTGATAATTGCAGGAATTTGTCAAACCATTCAAGAGAATTAGCTTCTACCGTTCTCCTGCTCCTCCTGCTGGTGATGAGTAGAGTTTGGTATTTCCTATTTTGTAAATGTGATTGTTGAATACATACATACATACTTTTAGCAAATGATTTTGAAATTTGATTGTTTTCCACACTGAATACATACATACATTCATACTTTTAGCAAATGATTTTGTAAATTTGATAATGTGATGGTATTCTACTTTTAGCAAATGATTTTGTAACTTGTAAATTTGATAGTGTATGCACATGCATATATGTGTGGAAGTTTGGTTTAGAAAACATCATGTATCAAAAGTTGGTGGCTTTTTGGCGGTCTAATTTTAAAGAGAAAAGTTGATGGGGTCCATGAAAAGATGGATATATAGGATAAAACTTTTGTAGTGAGTTGACTTTCAAAGATATCGTTTGTCTTCTATTAACTATTTTGGTATTCCACTTGAGAGTATTTTTAGTGTATTAACTTAAGCTAAGGTAAATTTTGGTATTTTACTTGATTAATTAGTTTATACGGGAACTTCACAAATCTAGACTAAAAGTTGTATACTGTATGCAAAATAATCTCTAAAGTAAAACTGGATTGGATTGAACTGAAAATTAGATATAAACATGAGGTCAAATGGGCTTCCACAGGAAGAAGAAAAAGCTACAAGGCATCCACTATAAACCAAATAAATCGAATACAAATATAAAAGCATAGTTTTATAATGGTCAATATACCCAACTAAGCTAAAAATAAATCAATTTCCAAGCTCAAAATGGTCTTAGTTTGTGGTTTTGTAGTGAAAAATGGACTTGTGTCCTCTTTTGTTGTTTTTTCCCACGGTTGTTTAAACATTTTTAGCTCCATTCTTGATTGCCTCCTAATCAATCAATAAATATAGTACTATTGAGTTTAAATTCAGATGTGAAGAACAAGACGATGTGTTTACCTCAGCTCGCGTATCAATGCTGTGTCTCTCTGTAGTAAAACCCAAAAACAATAAAAAATGAAACGTGAATATAATATGAAGCGATTAGGACAACATTTTAAGAAAAGAAAAACCGTAAATGAATTTTGAAAGTAAACAAAAACATTACATGAATAATTAAGAATGCCAAATGTATTTCTAGGTGAAGATAGAACAAGATATATATGCACCTATCATAGAGTCTATGTAAAGCTACTGCAAAAGAAGAACCTAATTAGTGTGGTGTTGACGCAGACTTAAAATGTACGTGGATGAACACATCAAAATATCGAAAAAGATTATTTTGATCGTGATGAAGATGATGAAGATTATTTTGCAATTTCTGGAGTATCGAAAAAGATTGAAGTCTTTAACTTTATGATTTTCATTTTTTATTAGACGCAGGGGCGGAATCAGTATAGAGCACACGGTGACACGTGCTACTACTCGAAAAAAATTCAGCACGGTAAATTTTCGGGACTTTTTTAGTGTTATAGTATTTTAAATACATTAATATATATCCGAAAAGACGAAATAAGTCACATTCATCTCCTAGCGCAACTGGCTAGCACTCCTTGCATGTAAATAAGGAGGTCATGAGTTCGAATCTTGTTGTTGCTATTTTTTTAAATCAATTTTTTCCCTTTTTAAACTCTATATTACAAGGGTTTTTTCTTTCTCAGCCATTTATTGCAATTTTTTTCTTATTTTACCTTATATATTTCAAAAAAAAAACTCTTTAGTCCAAACATTTCAAATCATTTCCCTTTATTTTCCTTATTCAATACTTTAATTATAAAATATAATACTTCCTCCGTATCAAAATAAGTGACACAAATTGGCTTACACGTTTTTTGAGGTAAACGATTAAAGTAGAGGTTAAAATAGATTAAAGTACATAGTTAGTGGAGAATGGGTCCCACTTTTCTTGAATAAAGTGATATTAATTAGTTTTAAAAGTAAAAGTAAGGGTATAAGGGTAATTTCACTTTATTAAATTGGATAGTTAGTGGGTATGGGTGCCACAATTTTTACCAAATAAGGAAAGTTTTCAAGGTGTGTCACTTATTTTGATACACCCCAAAATGGAAAGTGTATCACTTATTTTGATACGGAGGAAGTATAATTTTATAAACCAAAATTTTTATAGAATAAAAATCTATTCAATATCTCAAATCAATTTTAAAAAAACCTCTAACTATTAGTTAATAGTTCACACCCAAAACAACCCTAACATTTGAATTAAAACTAATGTAGTAGTTCTTTTGTAGGTTAATAAAATATATTCTTGAAGATTTGTTGGTGTATGTAACTAAAAAGGGTGATATGTAATATAACTTTTTTTGTGTTAAATTTGTTTTTATTGCGGGGCGTTGCCACTGGGATCCCACTAGAGGTCGCAGTCCCCTTATCCCCGCTTTTTTATCACCACAAGGGTGCTACCGCTGGTGAAAGTTTCTAATTCCGCCCCTGATTAGACGATTCTGTTGTTAGTCATAATCACGCCCTTGAAATGTTCAGTTAATCGATACTTAGTTTCCTGTGTTGGAATACTCTGTTTTTATTTAAACGACAAAATTTTAATATACTCCTAATTACCACCTATGTCCACAAAGGGACTTGAACCCCGACCTCAACGATGTGGGGCAAACATCATACTGCTAAATGACCTTTGGTAACAAGATACTCTGTTTATTTGCTATCTTTTGGGTCAGCCGATTATCAAACATTGTTACGATCTTTTAAATGTTTATAGCATGTTTTGTATATTAGTGGGCCATGAACATTGTTAGTTATGTGGAATTATAACATTTGGGTTCAAAACCAAAATGCAAGTATTCTTTATCTATAACGAATTTACGTATAGCATTATGCAACTAATATTTGTAATATATTTGTTTCTTTATGTATTTGAACTTTTGCTCTGAAAATTTCTACAAGTCGCTCGTGATTTATCACGGGTTATAGACTAGTTGTATATATAAGTAATGTTTATTTGAAGTTTTTACATTATAGTTATATTTTTAACCTAATTTAAAATGTTTTATTTGTAGCAAATAAGTACAAGTTAGTATACAAACAAAATCATACCATAACGAAGTGCGGCTTCTAGTTTACCTGTTGAAAAAGTCTGTTATTGTAACGGATCTATTCATTTAAGTCGATTAAAGCATTTAATTTAGTTACGGGTTAATTAAAATCGGAATTTATGTTCACTTGTACATTTGCGCATGGGACCTCAAAATTTTAATGAAGTTACCCCAAATACTACTATATCTAAACTTGAAGAATTTACTTTACAGTCAACTATTTAGCTATTATACTAAATTGTTATTATTATATCCGTATTTCGCGACGAGTTTTTAAAGATACACATCATCTTACTATATATATAATGCATATGGATATTTTCAAATTAGCAAAACTTAATTTTCAGTAAGATACTTATTTGTGAAATATTTGCGTTTTTTCAACAGCCTTAGGATTTGAACCTGCAACATGTATGTAATTTGCAAGGAGCTCTAACCAACTGAGCTACTAAGGTGAATTTGATTACTTTACTGCAATTACTAATTTATCTTATTATTTTTATTAATCCATAAACCTATATTATCTTCTTTAGCATCACTCATCACCACTACCAACCAACTAGGGGTGTGCAAATATATCCGATATCCGAAAATCCGAAAAAAATATCCGAAATCCGATCCGGAATTATCCGAAATTTCGGATATCCGAATTTTTGGATTCGGATTCGAATACCAATATTACGAATTTTCGGATATTTCGGATATCCGATATCTGATTTTTTGCCATTTTTTATTTGTAAAAATTTAATATTATCTAATATCAAGAATACACTGATATGTTTTGTTTATATTAATATGTTTATGATAGCTTCAGGTTCCAAATAGTTAAAAATCTTATTTTTAGTCTATAAATATTGAAATAATTGCGCTAATTGACTTAATTTACTGGTAATATCATTCAACGAATTGCGAAATTTCGGATTTTCGAATATTTCAAATTATCCGATATTTGTATCCGAAATTTCGGATATCCGAAATTTCGGATTAGGATTCAAATAGCGAAAATCCACTATCCGAAATTTCGGATATCCGAAATAACTGATTTTCGGATATCCGAAATTTCGGATAATCCGAAATGCACACCCCTACAACCAACCAACCACCACCACCTCCACCTACCACCACAATCACTTACTTCGTCACCACCTATCACCACCCACTATTATCCATCACCAAAACTATTGTCACCACCACTATATATCACTAGGGATGTACGTTCGGACGGTTTTCAGTTTAATAGGGTTAATCCGTTTGGGTTATTTGGTTTTTAAAAATATTTATGAACAACCAATATCCAAACCATATAAGTTAAAGCCAAACCAAACAAACCAGATAAGTAATCGGGTTATTTGGTCCCCAGGTGGCATTCAAACAGCCAATTAAGTAAGATGTCCGCATTGTCATTAAAGCTCAAATTCCGTTCAACAATTCTATCGCAACCTCCACCTTCGGTATTGTAACACCCGTATTTTTAAAACATCATTTAAATCATTTAAAATACAATTTCCCATATATTTGTCACATTGACCAAAATACAGTTTAACAAAAACTTTAAAACTTATATCAGAGTTTACAAAATACGGTGTCACCAAGTATATCAAAACCATAGGCAACGGGATCTACCTAATAGCTCCCGTTCTAAACATCTCTAGGCCACTTCTAGTGCAACCTTCTATCACTTCAAACCTGTACCTGAGTACATAGCCACAAAAACAAACGTAGTACGTGAG
The DNA here is from genome assembly GCA_963853835.1 of Calendula officinalis. Lineage (NCBI taxonomy): Eukaryota > Viridiplantae > Streptophyta > Magnoliopsida > Asterales > Asteraceae > Calendula > Calendula officinalis. Next base: position 5,268,744 of record OY970825.1, read on the forward strand.
ACAAAATAGTCTCGTGAGATACATGGGTTTTAGACCCAAATAGTAATAATCATTTCATAAATATATAAACATATATATATATTCTACATCAATACCGTCTAGTCACCCTATTGTGACCCTATCGATTTCTGCTATCCTAGCAATCATATCTAACTATCGGGTTGCCCCCGAACTAGCTAGAAGCACAAACATACCTAATACATAAACATATATGTACTAGAATCACATTAACTTACTAACCGAAATCCATCGCCATTAGTAAGCTTCACATTAACTTACTAACTGAAATCCATCGCCATTAGTAAGCTTCACATTAACTTATTAACCGAAATCCATCGCCATTAATAAGCTTCAAGATACCGGCAAGAGGGATTCGCCCAATCTACTGATACCTGCCTTACTCGCCGGAATACGTCCAGTTAGCAAGACTACTAACGTGGATGAGTCGATGGGAATCCACCCAACTGCCCCTCATTCCACACCTCATGACCGGGGGTCCCCCGCATCATCACATCATCTCATTCTTACCATAACTCAACAGTTATTCCAATCAAAGCCTTCGGCTATCACATCAACCATCAAAAAAGTTAGTTATCTAATAATAACTATTTATGACTAGTTCAGCATGGTGTGAACGTACCTGTATGGTCCCATGGGCCCGATCATAAGCAACCACAATTACTTCTACATCTATGAACCCTATGAGGTCCATACTTACTTTATACATAAGATCCATTTCTTATTTTATCGATATCATAATACTTTTATCTCTTCCTTGACTATAATACACAATTATTACTAGTCGCATCATATTCTTTTTCATATATATTCGTTCTTTACTTTTATTAGTATATCTTACCAATAGGTACTCATTACTATAAAATCATTCCCAATTGCTTTACTAATACATATTTATTAATAAAGGCTCCGTATACACTCTTTTAATCAACTACTTCATTATTATGGTTCATTAACATAGATTCCATAATTACTTTAGTTTATCATATTTTACTTCAAATTCATCAATCATACTAGACATATTCTAGTATCACATTCTACCTACTTTCACACATTTTCAGTCACTATCTTTATCAACATAGTTATTAATAAAGACCCATAAAACATCATATGTATTTTCAAAACTATTTACTATGTACTCAGTTTAAAAATCTCATGTACTCACCTTAGCAATAAAGTGCTCCAACCATATTCTTTACGCCAATTTCATTGCTTCATAGTTCAATCAACTTCCAAGACCTCACCAAAGCCTAATACAATTATCACAACATGATCAACATCACATACTACTACTAATGTGTCCATCTATCTCTAGATAACACTTACTAACACATTTCCCCCAATTATGGAAATTTACCAAACCCTAGGTTTAACCAACCCTTAAGATTCTTGCAAATCATAGTCATACACTTGTTTCCTTTGATAATATACCATCTATTTAGTGTATACATCACTTACATCACCATAACCCATAACCCCAAGAACTAGGGTTTCAAACCCATACATCAAAATACATAGATCTTAAGCTATGAAGATCAAAGAGTGAAGATATACCTTTAATCTTCAACTAGGAGTGAAATCTACCAAAGATTTGTGAGGGATTCGACCTCAATCAGTTCTCAAGCTTGAAAATCGCCAAAGAAGAAACTAGGGTTTTGATATGGCATCAAATGAGCCAAAAACCGACTTAAAGTTGTTCGTCCGAAGTTCACGACGCGAACAATACTTCGCGTCGCTAAGTATGCGTTTCCCATACTTCGCGATCGTTAAGCCATCGTGAACTACTTCGCGACCATTGGTCCAGATCCCTGATCGGAGTTCCCGATCGTTATCTCGAGTTTGCGGCGCGAACTCGCCTACGCAGCAGGGCTGCACTTTTTCATCTTTGTCTCGACCCGGTTTCGCCCATAACTTTCTCGTACGGTGTCCAAACGACACGAAACCAATTCCTACGTGTTTTATATGATTTATCCATAATTATCATATTTTTATACAATTTATTTATTTACAAATTTCGGGTCGTTACAACTATCCACCCCTTAAAAGGATTCCGTCCTCGGAATCACTCAAAAATTCCAATCCACATTCTACCGAGTATCCATTCTCATTCTCCCGTGGTTATTACCGTCAAACTTTTCTCATCCCGAATTAGTCAATAATATGTATGTAAACTTTCAATTAATCCCGTTAGATCCAAACGGGTCAAAAATCAATCTTAAGCCTTTAATGCCCAAATGGGCCAAAATTGCACAATTTTGACCCCAAGACTTTCAATCCTTTAACCGATCATCTTATACACATAGAAATGACATGACCCACGTATTATAATCAACTAATTGGCCAACACCAAGGTCAAAGTCTAGCTTCGACCAAGTTGCCATATTCCAACATCGTCTAACCCTTGACTTAAGAAAAAAGTCAACTATACTTTAACAATTTCCCTTCTCGTTAAGGATCCCATAAATCCTCCTTTCCTTTATAATTGGCCTTTAATTTATGATCCATCTACCATAATATACTCGATTCCCAAATCCAATCTTGACAACACCCAAACGGGTCAGATCGTATAATCCGACTACAACTATTTCAACTATTCCATTAATCCTTTCACATGCATACAATCGATACATTATGCCCTCAATATTCACTAATCGCTCATAACGGACGTCAAAGTCTATCTTTGACTAAGTCAACCAATCACAAATTGGTCAAAATTGACTTTTACGTGAAGTCAACCAAACTCTTTCAAACTAACAAATTTCATACTCACGGGGTACCATCACTAATTTATCACTTCCGGTTCTACTTGTTATTGTTCCCTTAACAATTGTCCCCGTTTTTCCACACCTTCAATTTTTCTCCCCAATTATCCGAGAATCGTACACTTACATAAAGTCACACCGACCTTTACCAAATCTTGACCATCATTTGGTCACTCATGCCATCATCTAGTTTTCTTTCAACCGTCTTTGCGTCACATCAATCAATTTCATAACTCTTATTCTCAATTACCGGAATTAGTTCTCCTATCGCAACATATTCCACTATTTCATACAAGTTTACCATACTTGGTTATCAAATGATAATTTGCTCACTAGGAGTTTCTCTTTCCTCCTATTCTATGAATCGTAGGCATCTCCTACACATGCATGTCCTAAATGTAATCCGCATTTCAAACCAAATTCTCATTTACCATAACATAATAGCAATACTCATTAATCACATGGTTCTACATTCATCATATAAACACATAAACATATACACACATATAGATATACATACATATATCACGCCAATTTAATCTAAACACCTCTATTGTGCACATATACAAACATATGTATATGTCACCAATACCATCTATACATCTCTATTGTGCACATATACAAACATATGTATATGTCACACCAATACCACCTGGTATCCATCTTTTTACATCATGTAGCTTTGCTACTTTCTCGCTCATTCAATCGCCCAATTATTCATCATGCATTCTAGCACCATTCACATAATATCACATTATCGTTTTCTTTCATATCTAACATGTTTCTCATTTGACATATTACTCAACGCGATCCACAAGACACTACCTTTTCATCGTCATATGCCTTTGAAGGCCATTACATAATGCACCTGCATTGTATCCCGCGGATAACTAATAAAAATCTCGTTTCTCTTACACATTAACCACCATTAACCGGTTCATTTCCTTATTACCAAATTTCCAAATCTTTTTGTCACTACGGGAGTAACTATCACTCCATTCCATTAACCATAACTCGCCGGTCATCCCGGTCATTCTTGAGTCAACCAATCGACTCTGGTCTGCACTTGCAACCCATGACTTAGCACCCAATGGCCTAACACTCGATTTTCTACTTTCATACATCGTGGGACTTAGGACTATTCCTTTCCCAATCGTAGTCTTACACTACACTACGTCATACGTTATCACGCCATTGCTATGACACTTTCACCGACAATCTTCTTCTCACCTTAGATTATCGAATCCATCAATCCTGTCACATCACTTGCTATGGCTACACGCCAACTTTTACTCAATTGTTTACAACGATTAAATTTCGTCGTCCCCGACGCTTATTCTTTTCCACATATTTTCCATTTATAAATTCTAAGGTATCACTATACCTTAGTCATTCTCTCCTTTACCATTCACGTATAATATAACATTATTTATCCGGATTCCCGCCGAATATCCAATTTCCATTTCCAAGGGTCCTATTCCCAAAAAAAAAAAAATTTCATCCATACTAACAATTCTTATCAAGACTTGGTACTTCATTGTACTACTACACTTCTATTAGAAATACTCACCATATCTCGTGTCTCATCCTTTATACTACATAGTAGTATCAACCCTTATATCGTTACTACACGCGACACACTTGTCTATAATCCTTTCCAATACATACTTCCACACACATCACTAACCGGGAAGACTATTCCCAAAAATAAATCCCCATGTCATATGACTCGTCTCCAATTTCTAAAAGCACCAATTCGTGCAACAACCAAACAATTAAGCCATAATCACTCAACATCAATCTTCTCCTAAGATCTCCGAGGTTGCATCATGAACCCCCCTCTAGATTTCCTTCCGGGAAGACTTCCCCTTTCAACTCACTCGTGTGTTCCATTCACGACATATTGCACCGCACTCTCTTTCCCAAAGTTTCATACTACACGTTCCACCGTATCAACGCCTCACCCTTTAATGATGTGGAGGTCAAACTCATCATATCTTTCTTTCTTCGCTTGCTACTCCCTAGCACTTGCTCAATCTCCCAAATCCACCAATCGTGACCTCCGGTTCAGAACTTCCGAATTACTCAACGGTTTTACATGCTATGAAAACCTTATACAACATCCTTCCATTTCTTCCGACTAGGTCTTGCTACCCTTTTATGTAGACACTCCCCACTACGGGATTCACCATTTGATTACTCTTCCTTCATATGGTATTGGAATCATTCCACCCCCTTTTTTATTCAATTATTCAAAAAAAAATCTTGTTCATATCCTAATTCACAACTCTTCCAATTTAATGGAGCTCGTCCACTTTTCAAATTTATTCCTTCTCCATACCAACGTATTCAATAAACAAGATTCAAACAGTCGACTCAATAGTCGAAAACAGTACAATTAGATGAAAACATGACATTTCCCATAGGGGTCGACCCTATCATACCAATGCCCTACAGTCTCAAAAGACTTCACATTGCACATTTTATAACAACTTCTATAGGTCCCCTAGGTTCAACCCTAAACTTAACATAAATTCTCAAGGTCAACCTATCGATCTCAAGGAATCTTACATTCCTATTGCTACAGTCTAAGACTAGGATGGACATCCAACCTAATTCACTTAAACTATAGCTCTGATACCAAGTTGTAACACCCGTATTTTTAAAACATCATTTAAATCATTTAAAATACAATTTCCCATATATTTGTCACATTGACCAAAATACAGTTTAACAAAAACTTTAAAACTTATATCAGAGTTTACAAAATACGGTGTCACCAAGTATATCAAAACCATAGGCAACGGGATCTACCTAATAGCTCCCGTTCTAAACATCTCTAGGCCACTTCTAGTGCAACCTTATATCACTTCAAACCTGTACCTGAGTACATAGCCACAAAAACAAACGTAGTACGTGAGACAAAATAGTCTCGTGAGATACATGGGTTTTAGACCCAAATAGTAATAATCATTTCATAAATATATAAACATATATATATACTACATCAATACCGTCTAGTCACCCAATTGTGACCCTATCGATTTCTGCTATCCTAGCAATCATAACTAACTATCGGGTTGCCCCCGAACTAGCTAGAAGCACAAACATACCTAATACATAAACATATATGTACTAGAATCACATTAACTTACTAACCGAAATCCATCGCCATTAGTAAGCTTCACATTAACTTACTAACCGAAATCCATCGCCATTAGTAAGCTTCACATTAACTTATTAACCGAAATCCATCACCATTAATAATAAGCTTCAAGATACCGGCAAGAGGGATTCGCCCAATCTACCGATACCTGCCTTACTCGCCGGAATACGTCCAGTTAGCAAGACTACTAACGTGGATGAGTCGATGGGAATCCACCCAACTGCCCCTCATTCCACACCTCATGACCGGGGGTCCCCCGCATCATCACATCATCTCATTCTTACCATAACTCAACAGTTATTCCAATCAAAGCGTTCGGCTATCACATCAACCATCAAACAAGTTAGTTATCTAATAATAACTATTTATGACTAGTTCAGCATGGTATGAACGTACCTGTATGGTCCCATGGGCCCGATCATAAGCAACCACAATTACTTCTACATCTATGAACCCTATGAGGTCCATACTTACTTTATACATACGATCCATTTCTTATTTTATCGATATCATAATACTTTTATCTCTTCCTTGACTATAATACACAATTATTACTAGTCGCATCATATTCTTTTTCATATATATCCGTTCTTTACTTTTATTAGTATATCTTACCAATAGGTACTCATTACTATAAAATCATTCCCAATTGCTTTACTAATACATATTTATTAATAAAGGCTCCGTATACACTCTTTTAATCAACTACTTCATTATTATGGTTCATTAACATAGATTTCATAATTACTTTAGTTTATCATATTTTACTTCAAATTCATCAATCATACTAGACATATTCTAGTATCATATTCTACCTACTTTCACACATTTTCAGTCACTATCTTTATCAACATAGTTATTAATAAAGACTCATAAAACATCATATGTATTTTCAAAACTATTTACTATGTACTCAGTTTAAAAATCTCATGTACTCACCTTAGCAATAAAGTGCTCCAACCATATTCTTTACGCCAATTTCCTTGCTTCATAGTTCAATCAACTTCCAAGACCTCACCAAAGCCTAATACAATTATCACAACATGATCAACATCACATACTACTACTAATGTGTCCATCTATCTCTAGATAACACTTACTAACACATTTCCCCCAATTATGGAAATTTACCAAACCCTAGGTTTAACCAACCCTTAAGATTCTTGCAAATCATAGTCATACACTTGTTTCCTTTGATAATATACCATCTATTTAGTGTATACATCACTTAAATCACCATAACCCATAACCCCAAGAACTAGGGTTTCAAACCCATACATCAAAATACATAGATCTTAAGCTACGAAGATCAAAGAGTGAAGATATACCTTTAATCTTCAACTAGGAGTGAAATCTACCAAAGATTTGTGAGGGATTCGACCTCAATCAGTCCTCAAGCTTGAAAATCGCCAAAGAAGAAACTAGGGTTTTGATATGGCATCAAATGAGCCAAAACCCGACTTAAAGCTGTTCGTCCGAAGTTCACGACGCGAACAATAGTTCGCGTCGCTAAGTATGCGTTTCCCATACTTCGCGATCGTTAAGCCATCGTGAACTACTTCGCGACCATTGATCCAGATCCCTGATCGGAGTTCCCGATCGTTATCTCGAGTTCGCGGCGCGAACTCGCCTACGCAGCAGGGCTGCACTTTTTCATCTTTGTCTCGACCCGGTTTCGCCCATAACTTTCTCGTACGGTGTCCAAACGACACGAAACCAATTCCTACGTGTTTTATATGATTTATCCATAATTATCATATTTTTATACAATTTATTTATTTACAAATTTCGGGTCGTTAGAGGTATGCCTTCACAGTTCAGCTTCCTCTTTACAGGGAGATAAGAGTAGTTCAAGCAATACCAATTTCTTGAAGAAAAGAATTTTTTTTAATGAAAAAGGTATGTAATTTGTTGAACATAATTGTATTTGCAGATGTTTATTCGAATTTATGCTTAATTTCTGTTTTCAGCCGTTTAATCGAATTTGTGCTCAATTTATGTTTTCAAACTGATTTGTGGTTAAGATTTGTGTTTAGTTTTAATTCATTTAGATAATAAAGCATAAACTCCAACATTTTTATATTTTTTCCCAGTTATGGTTGGTCTACTACTGAGTTCATTTTGATTTTTACAAATCAGAATTGAGAACGTAAAAACACCAATAGTCTTTTTTCAGCAATTATTTTTAATTTAATTTGTTATTACTGAAACTGACATTTTGTATGAATTCAAACCTGCTGTTTTTATAACGCATTCAGAATCATGTGATTCTGGATAGTGCTTATTTGATGATGAATTGGCTGAAGATGGAGAATTGGATGAAAATAGTTGATTTTTTGTTTTTACTGGCTGAAGAATTGGCTAAAAATGTCTCCAAAAAATAGATACCCAGTTGGGTACACTTGAAAGTGTGGGCAATCACTCAGAGTATTTATTTGCAATCAACAAATAAGCTGATGATTTGGTACAAATTTCTTATTCGTATTGGATCTTTACAATTAGTTAACTGACAAATTCTATGTTGTAATATTATGTTATGACTGTCTTCGCTTTCTTCTTCATTACAATTTCACTAATTTGTTGATCCAGTTGCAAAAGCCTCACAAATTCAGGTTTACAATTTTATGTGTCAAAACGGGGCGGATTGACCCAAAACAATGTTTGGCCAAAAAGTAATACAATTTCAACTATGTGAATTGATGATTCACAGAACTACCCATTTGACTCGTTCTCTTTAAGCTTTTTATTTTTTATTTTTCTTTACTCGTAAAATGATAATACACAACCGAAATCGACCCATATTTAAATGTGTCAAAACTAAAAATTTGCCTTATTCTTATTCGTCGCTTAGGTTTCAAGTGATACGTTATGACCTTTTCACATTGCAGGAAAGTAATTGCTTCTGCGTTGTTGATTCAGGCTTCCTTTTCATCAGAGTCATCACATAAATTGCCATCTATTTATTGCATTTTTGTAAGATAAAAATGACTCTTTAATTGATATAAAAGGTACTACAATATTGTTGTACATATGCGCCAAGACATATAAAAATTCATGTCTATCATCACACTTGAAAATTAGTTGTAAAATGTTATGCATTATTTGAATTTTTTTTGGAACTTTCTATAAGCCACCGTAGGGGTTATAGGCTAGTTTACGGATATAAGATGATTCAAATAAGGGATAATTAAAATCTAAATCTAAAACTATGAAATATAAATTAAGAAGACGGATATTTTGGAAATCAATTTCAAATTATTTATTAACAATAAATAAATAATTAAATTTCATCATAATATTCGGAGGTGAGGTGAAAATTAACTTTTATTGTTAACCTTTTGACTTACTTTTTTATGGCGAAAATATATCCAAAACTATGAAAGATGCGATTATTTAGGTTTTCGATAAGGGAAATGATATTTGTGACTATATGTATGTTTACTTAATTCTCTTTTTTTATATCAATAATTCGATAGGGGTAGTCGCGGAACCATACCACATAGTTCCGGCAACAACAAAAGCATCTTTTGGTTTTGACACCTATGATGATCAAATTAATAGACACATGAGTAGGCATAAATACCATTACTCTTCCGATAATATCTACTCACGTCCTGTTTTTTTTTTTTTTGAACGGCAAGTTAGTAAGTTAGTGGTTCGAGCCTAGACAGTGACATCCACAAGGGGCAGTATGCCTTCCCTCAAACCTTCCACCTATGGGGAATAAACCCCACTACCAAAGTCCACGACAGGACTTGAACACATGACCTAAGGATCATGGGTAACACCTTATACCCCCTTATACCACTCACGTCCTGTAATCTCTATCAATTAATAAAAATATCTTTTTATTAATAATAGATTTGTGGCCCCAATCATAGCCCATTTAGTAGCTTATAAATTGCGGAATTGGGGGCAAATAAATCCCCACTCGATCTCACACGAAACTCTCACCCATAGTCACATGGAACACGATATGTTCCAGTACGGGTACGCGGAACTGGTACATAGTTCACCAGTTTAGGTGTATCCGGTACGAATGGGTAGGCTCATTTCGGTACGTGTCTGGTACGTTGTACCTTACATTTTGGAACGATTACATTACGTTGTACCTTTAAAATCAAGTATCTTTTGCATATATATAATTATTTTTAAAAGTTCAAAGTTCAAATAACAAAACATAGCATAAAGTCCATAAAATTTCAAAGACATTAACGAAAATACCAAAAAAATTATGCCAATCGATACTGAAATTTAAAAATTATCCCAATACATTCATGACTTCGTGGGAACGCGTTCCATATTAATCGTGTACGAGGTTCTCACCTAATGGGAACGCGAATTACGATGTACCAATTCATTTACCTTCTTTTATCGGGAACTCCAAATTGTCGTACCAAAGAGCGATCTCGGTAGTGTTCGGTACACCAACGTATCGCGTTTCGGTACACTGCGTCCGGTACGCAATACGTACCCTAACCAGCATATCACTATGCTCTCACCACCACCACCTTCTGCGCCGCCATTGTGAATGCCGCCGGTAAGTTATGTTTAATTTAACCAACCCCATCCATTACCTTTAAAAACGTTACTTAATAGACGCAACAAATAGTCGTTCTGAGTTGTAGATGTACTTGGCCCTATAATCTTCCATTGGTCCGACGAATATTGAGCTCCGGCTGCTTTTCCAATGATTAAGAATATGTCTTTGATGGATATAATTTTAATATAATAAGGTTTTTTATCAACGTATGCATATAGTTTCTGAGTTCTCATATATGTTATACCCTTTTTAAAAAAATTGGTGAGATTTATGGTGCTCGATGAAGAACAAAAGTGATCATGTGTGACAAACAAAAGTTGTATTTTTTAATACTTTTTATTGCTTAATTTTATTTTCAATAGTGCTATTCGACAGTTATGCCTTATTTATTATTGTTATTATTATTTTTTGAACGGCTATTTGGTAAGGACAGTTATGAATGTTTGGCATAGCTCTTTTCAGTACAAGTCTAAAGATTCATATATCTTTCTACATCACGTTACATGTAAAAGTAGCTACTTATGCATATATACGTATTCGAACTGGCAGATTATTTGTGAAAAAAAGAAAACATATCTTAATTAAGGCGAACCACAAGCGCTTAATCTTATAATCCATCATACTAAAGGTCGCACACGCACTAAATGTAAACATACTTACGTATATATGTAATTAATTGGCATACATCTCTTCACGTATCTATAATTTAACGTGATTTCATAAAAAATTAATGTTGTTAAATTTTGATGATAGATGAATTTTGGAAGCGAGTTGAGTTGGTGCTCTCATTGTGTAAGCAATAGTGATACATATTACAATCATTCCACTAATACTAAGTAAGTTTTTTTAAACCTAATTTATTGCCTTTTTAGTCGCATTTTTTGTTCTCTATACTTATTAATGGTTCATCTACTGATTTGTTCCATTCACTTTCAGAACGTGTGTAGGTTGTGGGGACATTCTATTTGAAGGTACATAATAATTAGTATTCAGTATTAAATTTTAATAAATACTATTTTAATTAAGTGCTACTATTTGGACACCCTTCACTACTAAATAAACACTCAAGTTAAAGTTAAATTTTGAAAATTATAATCACAATTAATTAATTAACATGGTTATCTATATTTTTTTTCAACCTAATACGGGTGGTCGACGGTGGTGGTGGTGGTGAGCGGCATATGCGATGGTGGTGGCTAGTTAGTTGGTGGAGGCGGAATGAACGACATACTGAACATCAGAGCAAGTTGGTGATGATGGAGCGAGCGGGCGGTGATAGGGGCCAGCCGATAGATTCCAATGTGAGTGAGATGGTAGGATAGTGGTTAGTGGCGGAGTTCAGTGGCGGCTACGAAAAAATTTATTAGTTACTTATTATGAAATTATGGGGTGTTCAAATAGAACTATGGGTGTCCAAATAGTCAACCCCTTACAATATTGTATTCCACAACTTGTCTGTTTATGTTGCAGAAAATATTACATTAAATGAGATCATACGCAAGAACAGATGCCACAAGATTTCAAGACATAATAAGGTTAGTACTTTGACTACTTTCTAAATATATTTTTTAGTATAAATTGATGGTTACATTTTTTTCTAACCAATATTTATTTACTTTTTAAGCAGAAAGATAAGAGAAAGATAGATATGGGTGTTAAGAAGTCTTTAGAAACCAACGCAGAATCAGTTGGTCAGCTGTTTAAAAAGAAGGTTGTAATAAGTTAGATATCTCGTTGTTGGACATTAAGTTCCCATTTTATTTTATTGCAAAGATTAAGTTCAATAATCAATTATGTAATACTATTAGGTGATAAGGTAATCAAGTTGTTCTTTACAATTCTTGACTTAATACATTCTTATGAAATTTTTTTGCAACCGTCGCTGCCAGTCCGGCTGAGGGTGACAATAGGGGTCCCAAACCCGAACAAAAATGTTGCGTCTTAGTTTATAAATCTATTGCTACATTTCTTAAATGTGAGCAATAAGACGGGTTTTAAAAAATTGCTAAAGTTATCATAAATACTGTCAGTTTTAGTTTTTTGAGTCTTTCAAGAGTTCTTTAAAGTGTATTTTTGTAATGTAATAGATCTTGATTTACCATTAATAGATGATGTGAAGTGTGTTTGTTTTTTTCATTTGCAGGGTAATTTTGTCTACACTTATAACCCTTTCCAAAGTTTATTTTGGAGAAAAGCATGTTATTCATGGTGTATATGTGTACTACTAGCATGTCATTGTGCTCCAAATAATGTGACATCACGATTCAAAAGCATTCATAATGTTAAATCTATTCAAAAGGTTTACAAAATTATCATATTATATATCACTCCAACAATTAATATATATTCTCTCTTATATAAACGAATATTAACTATCCATAAACATTTTAGAAGTTCATAAATGATCCAAATAGTTAAATTTGAATTTTTAATCTGAATGTAACTAAATATCAATTTAATGTATTTATCTGTGTTATATTAAGAAAAATAAAAAAAATGACTGTTGGGTGTTTGTGATAATTATCGATGATGAATGAAAGTATTTTTAAGACTAATGTGGCTTTAATGTAGTGAATTTAGGGGTGATAATGGTCGGATGAATTCGACTTGTTTGTATAAATGAGCCATATATTTCAATCATAATCTATTAACTTTTAAACCAAACACATATAATGTCTCATATAACGCGTTTAATTAACTATTTAAACATGTTAACAATTTGAATAAGTTAAACATGTCGATGGAACAACCTATATAACTCGTTCAATTCAATGATAAACTATTAAAATAGAAATATATATAATGTTATAATAATTAATCGAGTAATGGTATTTAGGCCTATCATTTAGACTTATTCATAGGTGTACTCATTAGATGAAGACACGTGTCAAAATTAAGGGATAATATTAAGAGCTAGAATTAATGGAATACACATGTCATCTTATCAAGTGGATAGACCTATGAGTAAGTCCAAATGATAAAACTAAATATCATTTATCTAATTAATCGGATCAATGAATCTATCCCTCTAAACTATTATCAATTTAAATTGACATGTTTAATAAACGATCAGTTGAAAGAACTAAAACTAACCTAAAACTTTTCAAAGAAAATAAAAAGTGGGATGCTATGCTGGTATTGAACAACCCTGGATCGGAGTTGTTGGATCAGGATTAAGTGTACAATTGTCCAACACGCCTGCGATTTGTCCCCCTCTTAGTTACCTACACGTGTCAATTAATTAGTGGTGACGGCTTTCTTAACGCCTACAACTTATTCACACCCAATACCTCTTTCTTGGAACTTCACTTTCATATGTCACGCGCTTTTACTTTCTTTTCAAAAATACATAATAATTCATTTTATCGTATAAAATATAGGGTATGTCTCTATGTATGTCTCTAAACATCAAAGGATTTAAAAAATGTGTCATATCAGTGTGACATGAGATCTGACTCTGCTGTTATGAAATAGTTCATGACGACAGTATAAGGCATGACATAAGAAAAAACACGTTAACGCGAGTTTTTTTTTAAAGTGTGTTATAAAATTTGAAATTCTTTTGAAAAAAATAATGGGGTATATAATTATAAATTTAAATGTAACATTTTTTTTGTAAACTCCACATATGAATATCATATAAATCAATAGAGACCAACGTCTTTGGAGCTAATGTGGGGTCCGCTCAAGGGCCTACCGGTTTAGGTATATAGTTAATGCGTTCCCTGACCGGAGAAGTCATTTTCGGAGGAGAAACTATGCGTTTTTGGGATCTGCGTGCTCCTTGGTTAGAACTTCTAAGGGGTCCAAATGAGTTGGACAGGAGATCAAAAACTTGAAATAGGAGTCACTTCGGTTCTCTCATACATATAAGTCTAGGGGTGGCAATTCAGGTCGGGTTCGGGTTGACGGGTTCGGGTTCGCGGGTTGGCAGGTCAGAAACGTTCAACCCGAAACCGACTTGTTTATATAAACGGGTCAGATATCTCAACCCTAACCTGTTTAACTTCAACCCAAACCTAACCCATATAACCCATTTAATAAAACAAGTTAAACAGGTTATCAGGTCAGACAAGTTAAACGGTTCAAACATGTCAAAAATTTGTTATTATTACACAAATTCATAACAAAATACTAAACACCAAATTACTAAGTAACATTTTTAACTCATTTATATATAATCCATTTTTTCTGGCTTGGCTAGGAGGAATAGCCTACCTTCGGTAAGGTGATGACTATGTCGAAACTCTATCCGTTGGTTTCTTTTTGCTGTTAAATAAATAAATGTAATGATAAATGCAAATACACCTTCAATGCTATAATTGCACATTTTAAGGATTACAATTTACACAACTTTAAGCAAACAACTGTTAAAATAAGTTGGTGAACAATGAACGGACACCAAGGCATACTCCAGTTTTGATTTTTGTTTTTGTTTTTTTTGTTTTGTCACATTCACTAGCTCTTCCTTCATGGTACGTTGTTGCTTGAAAAGATAATGAGTTCGCACACATATATTCACTGCTGCAGATTTTAAACGCGTATTAATATTTATTTATTTGTTATGCCTTCTTTATGAAGAAGATGAAGCTAAGAGAGATGTGAAACCACCCACAGGCCACAACCACAACTGCACCACTAACTTCCAAATAAACACTACAACAAATTTCACTTAGTAGTTTTTTTTGTCAACCGATGCATGATATTTTTTAGTATTTTCTTCTCCTTCAATTGCTCAATTTATTCTAGTTCCTTAAAGCAGTTTTCTCTATCCATGTACTGTTATAAAATAACAGATTCGGCGTTCGCATTCCATCCCATTCCATTATTTTATTTTAAATCAACTTATGCCCCGACTTTTTATGCTGGAATTCAGGTTCTTCAATCGATTCATCAGAGTTGTGCCCGAATGAAGCCCAACAGCTTATTCTGTACAACATTAGCAAATGTATCTTTAGTAAATGTAACTTTTGGGCCCTGAGTTGAGTTTTAAGTGGGCCCTTTATTTTTTACATATGTAACTTTTAGCAAATGTTGCTAACTGTGCAAGTCACACAGCGCGTGGGATAAACAATCGCCCATGTGCGGTTGCGCGCCGATTTCGTTATCGGATCATAATATTGTCGTATAATCCTCGTATATTTAATTAATTAATTAACACCGCCGTATTTATTTATTTAGATTAAATTAAAGGGTTTTTCTAACTCATACCCTAAGGGCATGAGATTAGAAGTATTTATTGAAGTTATATTTACCTTTTATATTGAAATTTGCATTTAATAGTTGTAAAAATTAGACTTCATTTAATGCATTTTTTGATTTGTTAGGAAATATTTTATTCAATTAATGCTTCTAATCTCATGCCCTTAGTGTATGAGTTAACCAAACCCTAAATTAATAGGTTGGCTGACTGGTGCTCAAGTCCCATGTTGTGTTTTTGAATACTGTTTGTTTTCTTATGGTCTAACTCCTTACTAGTTTTTTTCTTTAATAAAATGTCTGCCGTTCAAAAAAAGAAAATACTCCACCATTGTCATCTGCGCCACGTTACCCCACACGCCTTTTGGTGCTTCCGCCCACCTTTCAGTCAAACCCTCCGATTACCGCTCCTGCTATATAACCAAACCTAATCTCACCTTATTTTCTCCCAAACTTCATCCGATATCTTAAATTACACTTATACCCTTAACACTTTTTTTTCTTTTTCACTCATGGCACCGAAAGAGAGATCTGCCGGAGCCGGAAAAACTAACGGCAACGTCGTCGGCGGTGTGAGTACGAAGGAGCCGCATTTTAGAGGTGTTAGGAAGAGACCATGGGGGAGGTACGCGGCGGAGATCCGAGATCCGAGCAAGAAAAGCCGGGTGTGGTTGGGAACTTTTGATACGGCCGAGGAGGCGGCTAGGGCTTACGACGCGGCGGCGCGTGAGTTTCGTGGTATTAAAGCAAAGACTAATTTTCCAACACTTGACGATGTTAATTTCTTGAAACTACAAAATAGTCCGAGTCAACGAAGTCCGAGTCAAACCAGTACCGTGGAGTCATCCAGTCGTGACCCGGAACCACTTCCCGTTTTAGATCTTAACCTCTCGTACGGCGCACCTCCGCCGTTCGTCGTCCAGTTCCCTTACCAACACCACCAGAATCAACACCGTTACTCTGCAGTCCACGTCCCCGGTGCCGGGTTTTACTCCGACCAAATGGTATGTTTCAGGCAGTCCGCCAGTGTTTCTAAAAGCGATGATTCTAATTCGTCCACGGTGTTTGATTTGAAACTGTCACAGTCATCGCCGCCTCGACGCATCGGAATCGATCTCAACTTTCCGCCGGCGGCTGAATAGTCTTGATTTCGAAGTTTTCATGAAATCGGAAATTTCAAACAGTAGTAATATCACTTTTTTTACTAAATCGAGTAGGTGTATTGCAACGTAGTTTACCGGTGCGATGATGTGTCGCCGATGGAATACTGAAACCGTCGGCAGTAATACAAAATCCGATCTCCATTTTTTGCAACATGTAGAGAAACTTTTCTCGAATTGTTGTTCGGTAAACATATGTAATTTTTCTTCATTCGAATTTCCGGTTACTTTTTCCGATATTTAGTTGTTAATAAATTATTTGATCGAGTGTCTTATGAATCTATGCATGTTTTTATTGGTTCATTTTTTCCGGCGTTAACGCCGTCGGATATATGTGGTCCATCGGGTACTACGAATGGAACACGAGATTTGAATTGTTCGTGTCGGCATAATTGACACGTATGTTAATGTCGCCCACTTACGGCTGCTTTTTTTGTTTGCACTTGGACTAATTTGAAAGACTGAAATGACCATAGTTAGGTTTACATGTACCCCGCTTTTGACCAGCGTTAATTTTATTTTCCGCGATTTTTTTTAATGTGTCCTAAAAATAATTGTAGGTTTGAAAAGAGAAATGATATTTAGTCCTAACATTTAGATCTACTCATAGGCCTACCTACTTGATAGGATGACATGTGTATTCCACTAATTTTCTCTCCTAACGTTATCCCTTGATTTTGACACGTGTCTTCATCTAATGAGTATGCCTATGAGTAAGTCTAAATGGTAGGCCTAAATACCATTACTCGTTTGAAAATTATAAAAGAAAAGTTTCGTTATAAAGATAAAATTATATTTATTTCATAGTGTAATAAATGCATTTTTTATTAAATAATATGATTTTTATCCGTAGACAATAATTTTAGGACGGAGGGACTACTATTATGAGAAATGATATTTTTTCATAGATTTTTTTTACTTATATTTTTACACACTACGAAACTTAACATGTGTAATTTACTAATTTTTTTCCCATTATCCTTTGATTTTGACACCTGTAATGATCAAATTGATAAGTATATATAAGTAAGCACAAATAATACGAACCAATACCATTTCATTATTTCAAGATTAGACAAACACATAATCATTACAATATATGGAGTTTTTTCAAATTAGTACGGTTTAACTAACAAATTTTGAGATAAATTTGCATTTATAAAAAATATACATAATGTAATATTTAAACTTGTGACTTCTAAATTACTAAAGCATAATATCAAACCAGATGAGCTATTAGACTGTATGGTTTTTACTTGATTATAAAATATCTTAATTAATCTCCTAAAATTTAAAAAATTAAAATTACTATCATCACCCACCATTTACGACCATCACCACGAACCACCATCATTACCACCACCAACCATAATAGGCATCACAAAATTTAGTTACAAGATAATCGCCACCACATTACACGAATATCCTTTGAGGAAATTAAAATGCAAGTATTCTTTAATTAGCAATTTTTGTCAAATTAAATACTGAAATATGTCTATCGCTCATAGCCATAACCTACACTTCCAAAGCACAACCTCAACCTTGATGATGTTGTTACGTTGTAGATTTGCGCTAAAGAAAGTAAATTGGTAGCTAAATTTCTAAATATATCACTTATTAGTTATGTTTAAGGGTATAATTGAGTCGAGTTGAGTTCTACCAATTTAACAAAGTGATTTACGAAATATAAGTAAACTGTAATTAACTTAAAAAAATGACACCTCAATAAAAATGGGGTGTTTACCAATAACATATCAATAAATATATTAAATTTAACAAAAAATTTACAATTTAATCAAAAACACTTTGAAATACAAATTTAACATAAAATGCTTTAATGATAAATTAAAATCGAAGTATTTAATTATTATTAAAATTTTCATCAAACATATTTTGATTTATGTAAAAGAAGAAGGTTACAAAAGAATTCTGAGATAAAGAAATCGACTTTTGGAAGTAAGGAGTAAAGAGGCAAAAGATTATACTTATGGTTACCACGTAAAGCTGAAATAAATGCCCACCTGCTTTTGTATTCTTTTGTTGACTGAGGATATTGGAACTACAGATGTCATAACACCCACGTGTGAAATGGCTGTATTGGTTACCATTTTTAATTAGAGGTGATATTTTTACCACAATTTTTAATGCATCTATCATATTTAATGCTTTAAATACTTGTACAGTTAGCTATAAAATCTGTACTGTATGGTATAACCATTAAAAGTTGTGATACCATTATCAATTCTCTTTTTAATTTCTATTACTATATGCAGTTATAAAAATAAAAAATAATATTTAGTCTTACTATTTATACCTACTAATAGTCCTACTATTTTTACTACTTCTCATTTTAATGTGACGATACTAATAAAGTAGTAATGTTAGTTTAAGAGTCTCCCTTATCTACCAAAAAATACCTTTGGTTGAAGTCTAGTTATTTTTAACGTCAGAAATTATATTACATTTTTATTTACTTTTTAATCATTTAATTAATATAAACATATAAAGTCCAAAACAAATTATAAAACTAGGAAAAAAATTAATATTTTACATTGAATTATTTTATTGGTAAGATTATAAATTACAAAATATTAATCGAAAGTAATTTATTTTTCTTAATATTTAT
Organism: Calendula officinalis; assembly: GCA_963853835.1. Classification (NCBI taxonomy): domain Eukaryota; kingdom Viridiplantae; phylum Streptophyta; class Magnoliopsida; order Asterales; family Asteraceae; genus Calendula; species Calendula officinalis. Next base: position 5,288,218 of record OY970825.1, read on the forward strand.
ATGTCGTATTGAATATAAGGCTATTAGAGCATCTCCAATGGTATCTTTTTCAATAGCTTATTACTATTACAATAAGTCTTTTAATGACTTTTTACCATTGGAATAACAAGCTTTTTTAAAAGCTTATTGAAAAGACTTTTTTTCTACTAAACTTTTAATCTACTTTCAATGTTTGTATTTTTTAGTCCCTTATGTTTAATACCTTTTCATTTTAAACCTTACATATATTATATATAAATTATTTATTATGTTTTTATTAGTTAATAAATAAATTATATAATATTTTATGTCAATTATTATAATATTTTGGTATTAGATATTTTAAAAAATATTATATTTAGTAAGATGTTAAAAAACTGTCAAATTATATATAGGGGTATTTATAAAATATTTGAGATAGATAAAGGTAAATTTGAAATATTGTAAAAGAAAAAGCTTTTTGAAAGGTTAACGATCTTATTTAGGAATAGCTTATCTATATATACTTAAAAAATGAGTTTCATTTTTGAAGTTGCTTTTATTACACAACTTTAATTACATAACATTATATCTTCATTTAATCCACAGCCTTTACTCCTCAAAGTCTTTGATCCTGCCCTTTGAATTTCATTATTTACTCCCAAGTCTTTATTCCTGCCTTTTGAATTTCATTTTACCAAGTACCCTGGCCGTTTCACACCAGCCCTTTCACTGCCCACACAACCAGGCAACCTTAAATACAACTGTTTCACAAGTCAATCATGCATATCATCACCTGCAAAAAGGTTCGTACTACAATGGGTTAGTATAGCTTGCAGAGGTTCGGGTGCTAGAAGAATGGCAAACTCATCAAAAAACCAAACCACCAACTTCTGAAATAAACTCATCAAGAATGGCAAACTCATCAAACAGTGAAAACAAAGGTGATCACAGTCCCATTGTCATGATGCCCCAAATAGGATGTTCATACCATTAATGGGAAATGTAACACCTCAATTTTTAACACCAAATATTGACCAAAATAAAACATTTTATAAATAGAAGAACATCTTTTAATTCGGATTTACAAAAACCTTGGTATGAAATCAGAGTATAAAAGTAGGTGTTACAAAATAGATCATCACCAAGCTAAGACTAAATCCAATCTAGTGTTCTTCTATTCTAGGTCCCGCATCTCTATCCATGCGTACCTAAGCCTTCGATCCCGAACCTGAGTACATAGCAAAACAACACAAGGAGTACGTGAGACAAAAACGTCTCGTGAGCTACATGGGTTTAGACCCGATAGTAAAAATGAAATATCACATTTCATATAATCAATCGACATACATATTTATATATAATAATCCAACTATTCATTCTAGTCACCTTAGTGTGACTCTACAACCTTGCCCTTCGGAATACGTCCGATGAGTAAGACTACTATTGTGGTAGAGTCGATGGGAATCCACCCAACTGCCCCTCACACCACCCTATCGTGGTTGAGTCGATGGGAATCCACCCAACTGCCCCTCACACCACCCTATCGTGAATGAGTCGATGGGAATCCACCCAACTGCCCCTCAATCCACACCTATCGTGAATGAGTCGATGGGAATCCACCCAACTGCCCCTCAATCCACACCTATCGTGAATGAGTCGATGGGAATCCACCCAACTGCCCCTCAATCCACACCTCATGACCGGGAGTCGCCCGTGTCATCACATAACTAACGTGGAAGAGTCGATGAGAATTACATCCCAACTGCCCCTCAATCCACACCTCATGATCGGGAGTAGCCCGTATCATCACATCATCTCAATCTCATCATAACCCTATGGTTATGCCAAATCTAGCTCTCTGCTAGTACTTTCATCATCAACAAGTTAGTTCAATACTATCATTGGTATAACTAACTATTAACTACTAGTCTACACAATTAAGCAAATAGACCATAACACAAGTAATGAAAATATTTAAAAGGGCTATGTACTCAGTAAATTCCACACGTACTCACCTTAGCAATAAAGATGTTCCAACCGTGTTCTTGACACCAAAGCTCTTGCTTCACAATTCACCGACTTTCCAAGATGTCACCGAAAGCCTAAAACAATGATCATACAATGATCAACATCACAATCTACTATCAATGTGTCCATCTATCACTAGATAACACTTATCAATCCATTTCCCCCAAATATGGTGATTATCAAACCCTAGGTCTAACCAACCCTTAAGATTCTTACAAATCTTAACCATACACTTGATTTCCTTGTTAATATACCATCTATTAAGTGTATACAACATTTATTTCACCATAAATCACCAACCCAAGAACTAGGGTTTCAACCCCAAGCTTCTAAACCCATAGATCTAAAGCTACAACTACAAAGGAGTGAAGATATACCTTTAATCTTCAACTAGGAGTGAAGTATCACAAGATTTGATGAAGAAATCAGCTCCAAATGGTGGTTTACACCCAAAATCGTTCACAAGCTCGAAGAGAGAAAAACTAGGGTTTTGGTTAAGCATTTATGGCTGAAATCCCGACTTTAATGCTGGTCGTCCAGAGTTCGCGTCGCGAACCCATAGTTAGCGTTCGCGAACTTCCCGTGTCTGGTACTTCGCGTTCGCGAGCTGGTCGCGAACCCCTTCGCGAACTCCGATCGTTCAAACCCCAAAATCGCTGGCGACTACTCGCGATCGCGAACCACAGTTCGCGTCGCGAACTCTCCCATGCAGCAGGGCTGCAGTTTTCGTTCCTTGTCTCGACTCGGTTTCGCCCATAACTTTCTCATACGGTGTCCAAACGACACGAAACCAATTCCCACGTATTTTATATGATTTATCCATAATTATCATATTTTTATACAATTTATTTATTTACAAATTTCGGGTCGTTACAGGAAATACCTAAGTATCGACTTTGTTGTTTCCCAAAACATACCCGTTTTCATTTTTTGATTTTTTTTCTTCTGATATTTGACAAGTTATAAAATCACATGTTCTCTGGGTATGAATAAAAGAGAATCAAAAGATGAAGTATCCGAGTAGAAATTGAGAACCAAAATCCTAATACCGATTTATGGTTTTTTTTCTTTATTACTAATACTGATAGTGATTTATGGTTTTTTCCCTATATTATTGCAGATTTATTTTGCAATTGCTTCAGAAACTTCCAGTCCGCCATTTTGAAATTATTTTAAAATACTTGCAGATGAGAAGAAGCTATAACTTTTTCAAGGTATAATTTTATTTATGATTAATTGTGTCCTGGATTATACCACAAAATAGTTTGGATGAACTGAAAGTGACGAGATCAGTTGCTAATTTATTGAGTAAAAGAAATTTAAGGGAAGAGTGTATATACAAAGTATGGTAGTTGTTATTTACGTTTTATCTGCCTAACAATGATGGACTTCAGTGGATATATATCGTAAATAAATAAAGTGGAAAATGATGGCTGCTAAGGTGCAATCATCTTTGCTTGGTTTTTCTTTTATCATACGACATAAGTTATGTAGTAACAGAAATTTAATATAAAAAAGGACATTTCAAAAGAATATATAAGTGTATTAAATAACCTACTCATATAAACTTTAGCACAAATTTGATTTATTATACTCAACTATACCTTTTTCTTTATATTTCTTTTTTTTAAGTGATTTTTTAGTCAGCTATGTTACACTCTCAAATCAAATTTGACTTTTTCAGTCACAGTAGAAATACATCAAAGAATAACCCTGATACAAATGATCCTTTTTGAAAGATTTGACTTTGACTGCAAGGTCAATTAGTTAAATATGCCATAATTTGTTAAAAGAATAACCCTAATAATCAACAGATTTGACTTTGACTATCAAGTCTATTATAGTGAACTATGATTTTTAAAAGAATGATTCTAATAATATGACTACTTTTACTCCATCATGACCACAAACCAAACACTAATATTACTTTTTATCTATAATAATTTTTTCCATTTTTTTAAAATATGTTATCGGTCGTTTTAAATTATTTTTTGCACTGTTAGCTCTTAACTTAGAATACGAAGTAACTATGTTCAAGAGTTTATCATCAATTTTCAAAATGATGAACCCTAACCTAAATTAGGAACTTGCCAATAATCAACTTATGTATCCTTTAAAGATCCTTCATCATATAATATGTACATGCAATTATAACGAAAATTTTAAAATTGAATTAGCTTTAAAAGTTCAGAACAGATACATGCAATATTCTCGAAACCCTATCGACATTAACATACAAGAAAAATCATTTACCTTTTTGAGTTAAACATCATAAAAAGTCCACGAAAATAGGCGGTTATGTGAATATATTTGGGGGTTGTGTTAGGGGCGGAGGTCGGAAGTCGGAGGTCGTAGGATTCGAGTGTCGGAGGGTAGGTGTCGAACGCCGGAGGTCGGAGGATGGAGTACGGCTGTCATCGGTCGGATTCATGCGTATGGGGTTGTGTACACAAGAGAAAAGATGAAACCCTAGACTCCACTCTAACATCCGTTTGCAAACTGAAATCGTATGTGATATTTTGCGGGTTATGTATATTAGGTATGATTGTTATAAAGTCCGTTTAATTTAATGGGCTATTGTAAGCTTAAATTGGTAACTTGCCCAGTAGCCCAATAACTAATATTAAGGTATTTATCTATATGCTTTTGATTATTTAGTATAAAACAATCACTTTTATTATTTATATATTTATTTTGTAATGTAATTATTTACTCTCTTTACATATTCACGGGTCAAAAACAGATTTGTCCGATGTTAATGGGTCAAGTGAGCGGATAAAATATAGAAAACGTTATTTGATAATAAGAGGTCCAAAAATAATACTAACATTATAAAGTTTGTATACTTCACATGTTATTAACATGAACCATTTTCGTTAAATATTAATTTGAAATTATCTTTGTTTGTTCTTTTTCGTTAAATATTAATTTGAAATTATCTAATTTATAATTGTTGTATTATAGATAAGGATAATAATGCAACAAAGAAAAATCTAATATTGTACTCAAACAAGTGTTTAGAAATTTATATTAACTTACATTTTATTTTTTGAACACCAAGAATTGATCATCATGTATTTTTTATTTTTTATTTTTTGCAATTGGGCTTACCTTTTATTTGAATTGAAATTAACCTTTTATATGAATTGAAATTTGTATGAGTTTGTTAATTTGTCATTGATTACTGACCATATCCTCATCTATTTTTTCAATCACAAATAACTTTATATAGCATTATTGAGAGTCACAATGCCAACGTGAGTTAAAATTCTCATGAATTAAGACAATTACAAGTTGACAAACTAAACTAACAACCAAAGGTATATTTTGATACAAACACATGAATTGAAACTTATTTCTCATTAAATATTAATATATAGGTGGCAAACATATAAGTAATAATTATTTAATTTTAATAAACTTTACAAATTGCATTTTTGGAACTACTATTTTATCGGTGTCGCTTGAAGATATAACATCATTCATCCATAAGTGTGTTATAAATGATAAAGCACAGAGATGCGTACACCCACTTATGTTGTTTTGTCTTTTGCTAATCTAAACATTCATGTTTGTTAATTTACGTTTTCCTCCAACACTCTATGATTTGTTCATAATTTACAGGTGATGAATAAAGCCCGTGCATCGCACGGGCCATGCTGCCTCGTTGGTTATTAAATATTGATGTGGCAAAGGTAATAAATTATTGAGTGCTTAACCATTGGGATGCTCTTAACAATTAAGCGTATTTGATAGAGAAGTAGGTTGAATACGACGGCTGACAGGAAGGGGTGCGGTGATTGAAGGCACTGGTGAGACCAGAGGAGTGGGTGCAATCCCATTATGCTACCCACGTTTCCTGTCCTTACACCAACTCTTAATTTTGCTTTCACTTTTAGCTTCACTTCACACACACCATTTCCATTCACACACACCTAAACTTAATAAACCAAACAAATTGTATGAAAAAGGTAGCTAAATACACCCAATATTCCAATTTTTGTTTAGAAATATTTTAATATATCATGCTTTAAGGTTGTTGTACATAATTTTATCGCGCTAATCTTTGCATTTTCTTTGATTTGTGTTACATTTTTTAACCCATATATGTTGTACATTCGGTTGTGTATTAACATACAACTCAGTATATTCACTTATTGTATGTTCTGATTTTTTTTCAAGATCATATTATGCAATATTATGCAACAATGTTTATTTCTTCGTATACTATACTATCCACCTATAAGATTGTGTCGGTTGTTCAATATCCCACAGCGGCCTTAGAGGACTCCTACATTATGTGGTAATCATATATGATTTTATACTTGATCACATGTGATTGTATAAAGACACCATATTTGATCAAGTATACAATCACATGTTATATTAGGGCTGTCAAAACCTGACACGACAAAAATACACGAAATGAAACAAAATTGGGACGCAACTGAAATTTGAATTCGTGTTCGTGTCGTGTTCGTGTTGTGTAAAACAAATACGAAGTCGTGTCGTGCCGTGTTCGTGTTTAGATATTAACACGAAATTGACACGATAGTTATGATTTTGTCGTGTTTCTCGTGTTTGTCGTGTTTTTAGCATGTGCTAAGTAAGAAATTTGTTATTTATTTTGTGTTGTCGTGTTTATCGTGTTTATCGTTTTTTTAATCGTGTCGTGTTCGTGTTAGCAAAATAAAACACGACTTCGTGTCGTGTCGTTTTCGTGTTGAACGAATTTGTGTCATGTCGTGTTATCCAGAAACACGAAATGATAGCATGATTTGACAGCCCTAGTTATTATACAAAAACATCACATGCGATCAAGTATACAATCATGCACATATAGTCAAATATACGATCACATCTAATTATCACATATTATTGTTTTTTAACGAAAAATAAAAACAATAATAAAAATAATAAATAAATAAAGATTATAAAATTATAATAAATGAGTTAAAATCTATGTAATTGTCAAATAACAAAATATCCTTTTATGTATAAAATATTTGGCTAATTTTAAATTGAGAAATAATATTGCTTCTAACTATTTGTTCTCATTTATCTTCCTACTCATTTGATTAAGATAAATGTCAAAATCAAGGGTGATATCACTGATATGACAAAAGAGAATTAGTAGATTGCGTCATTGCGCATGTCAAGCTTAAAAGTATGTAGAATTATTAGTAGGAAAAAAAATGAAGAAATATAATTTATCTTCCAAATATTAATTATTAATAATTAATAACTTAGATCAATCTCTTCAATATATGAAAAATAGAAAAATAATAAATAGTTTTAACAAACCACATTGGTATGTCTTTTTCCATCACACCTAGACATAAGTTACACGTATAAGTGGGTCACGCATTATTCAATTATTTAAAAAGAATTCAATTTTGTTCACACTTCACACAAAACGCGGATATGATGTATATTGAGACTGAGAGGATTATTAAATTCGAGGAATTATGGAATAATTTCTATAGCTGTGTCCTTAAGATTAAATACGTAAAAGTAATAAATGGAGACATATCTAGTCAAGGGGACCGCATATTTCATACGTGACAATATGACACGTATAAGGTAGGCCCAAATTATTCACGTGAGATTATGTTGTCGTCACTGGTGGTCTTACGAATTCTGTACGCCATCATTTACTCTGTTTTGTCTTATCGCCGAGCTGACGGCGGCCACGGGGATTTAAGATGCTGCGTTTACTTGTCTTTCTCCTGGGGTTCGGTAACGGTGACGTTAGCTAATTTTTCTTGTTTATTTTTTCTGAACATTAATGTTTTTCATTTATTTACAATGAGACTTGAACTTACAAATTATATGTAACACCTCATATCTTACACAATTACCACTAAATCATTAGTTTTAGATAATTTGTATCATTAAGAAAAAGCAATATCTAAAATACGCTTATTTACTTAAAATTGTATTATTAATAAGCTATAATATGATCAAGTTACATAGTTTTTTTTCTTAAGGTTATTATATGACATGAGATTTGAAGGATGGGAGTTAAGTGTCTATTTTACCATGTAAGTTGCACATTATTTTAGCAATGTGCTACAATAGAAAATGCGTAGGAAGGACAAAATAGGATATATCAATGCAAAAGTAAACATTAGTATTAAGAAATTTTGAAGAGTCAAAAACGTATAATACTATTAAGAGTAATGGTATTGTTATCTACTATTTGTTCCTACTTATGTACATACCAATTTGATCACTACAGGTGTCAAAATCAATGAATAATATGACAAAAAAAGATTTATTGGATTACATGTCAAGTTAAGAAGTGTGTATTCAATAGGAAAAAAAGGAAGAAAGAAATACTTCTTCCGATTCAAAATAAGTGTTACACTTTGATTTTCACGGTTTTTGGGGCAAAAAATTGTAATGATTGTTAAATTAGATAAATTGAATAATTAGTGGATAATGGGTCCCACATCTTTTGAATAAAATGGGGTTAATGATGTTTAAAAGTAAAAAATAAGGGTAAATGGATCATTTCACTTTGTTAAAATAAATAGTTAGTGAGTGTGTATTCTACAATTTTTTCCTAAATAAGAAATATTTTTGAAATATAGCACTTATTTTAAATCACCTATATAAAAAAATGTAGTACTTATTTTGAATCCAAGAAAATATCATTTCTCTACTATTAATATTGAGATTTCTAAATTACTTATATTCAAAATAAAAATGATTGGTCAGAGGAGATGGGGTCCATGGAGAGTCGAAGTGAAAGGTGGTCCTTTGCAATGGGAATGGGGGCCATTTTGGGTCTGTCTCCTGCAACTCAAACACCTACCCACGTGGAAACACCTTGCACCACCAATCATATTTATCAATAATCCAATTTTTTTAACCGTATGTCCAAATATTCCGAGTTAGTGGTGTCATTGTGACAAGTTTGAAATATTATCGATTCATTGAAACTCGTAATATTCTTGGCAGGCCAAATGAAATTATTTTATAGTGAATGAATAAAACACCAATTTTATCGGAGGTGAACATGTCTCAAGGTGAAGATGTCTAGAAGTAACATACATGGGATTGGTGTTTCAAGTAATGAGGTGTCTCGTGTCGCGAATGCTATTAAATGTAGTGTGGGGACATCCCCATTTAAATATCTTGGGTTAACAATCGGGGCCCAAATGCATAGAATTGATCAATGGGATGTAATCATTAATAGATTTAATAAAAAACTATCACCATGGAAAGCGAAGACCTTGTCTTATGGTGGACGTTTGATACTTCTTAAGTCCGTTCTTGGAGCTCTTGGATCGTACTACTTGTCTATCTTTAAAGCACCGGAGTATGTGCTTAATAAGTTAGAATCGATTCGCGCAAAGTTTTTTGGGGAGCAAAAATTGGTGAAAGAAAAATTAATTGGGTAGGATGGAAAAATGTTCAAAAACCTCTCAATTTGGGTGGTTTGAATGTCTCGAGCATTAAAGCTCAAAACTTTGCTTTATTACTTAAGTGGTGATGGAGGCTTAAAAATGAGAACGGGTCTTTGTGGAAACAAGTTATTATGTCTCTTCATAATATACCGTCTAGCAAGTTTCCGGGAGTGTGGAACAACATTGTTAAGGTACGTAATCAATTATGCAAACTTAATATCCCGATTGATGATTGGTTCCAAGCGGTTGTAGGAGTTGATTCCCGTCCCATTCGGTGGTCATGGGCTTTAACGGACGACGGGAATTTTACTGTTGCATCTGCTAGGTATGCGATACAAGAAACAATTGCGGGTCCTAGTTTGGAAGTAAATATACCATGGCCTAAAACAGTTCCGATAAGAATTAACATTTTTTTCTGGAGATTGTACCTTAAAAGGCTGCCGACGTGTGTTAATCTACTAAAAAGAGGCGTCTCATTACAATAAGCGGTGTGTTGTTTTTGTGAGAGAGACTTTGAAGATGAAACTCATTTATTCTGGTCATGTAATAAATCAAGACAGATTTGGATCGAATTTTGTAGATGGTGGTCAATAGATATTGGTTCAATTAGAGGTGTGGAAGACTTGATGAATTGGAAAGATCGAGTGAACATGTCAAAAAATAAAGAATGTCAATTCAATACGGCGGTACTTACTGTGTTGTGGATCATTTGGAAGAATAGAAATGAGTGTGTATTCAACAAGAAACAGGTGGAGTATGGCTCTATAGTGGGGGAAGCCCAAGCCCAATCAATTTTTGGATCAAATATAGATCGAAAGAGAAATGGGATAATACGGTTTGGCCCGTGTGGTGTAGTGATCCTATGGTGTGTTGAGTTGTCTGGTTATCATTGTCGGGCCAGGGCGTGTTTTATGTTATAATCAGGGGTGGTAGTTTATTGTGTTTTAGTTATGTTATCTATTTGGTTGTAATCTAGCTTCTCGCTAGCACTTGTTTCCCTATTTAATATATGTCTGCCGTTCAAAAAAAATAAAAAATAAAACACCAATTGATGGTTTTTAAGGTGAATCTCGAGAAGTCATATGATTCTTTCGAGTTGGGAGTTCCTGACTTCCTGCATTCAACATTGTTGCAGATTATATGAATCATGTTGCATCTTGTATTAAATGTAAAGTTGGTCCCACTCATTTCAAATACTTAGGATTGTTGATTGGTGCCTCCATGAATCGGGTGGAACATTAGAACAGTGTCATTAATGAATTCCAAAATTAATTATCTGTGTGGAAAGCATTGACTTTATCAATTAGCGGGAGCTTGGTGTTATGTAAATCAATTCTTGGTATCTACCGTTTCTCGTAATTTAAAATCCCGGTTAAAGTGATTAACAAACGTGACTTTATTCGCACTAGTTTCTTTTTGGGTTGCTTGCAACATGATTCAAGGTGATAAAGAATTTGTCGATTTGAATATAGGGAGCCTCAAAGTTCATAATTTGGCCTTACTTGGTAAGTGGTGGTAGAGATTTAAACGGGATGATATTGCATTATGGGAGTAGGTCGTCTCTTCTATTTATTTCTATCGATCTTCATTTGTTCCGACTAGTAAATTATCCGGAGTTTGAAATAATATTTTTAATATTCAATCCTAGTAAGGTCATGGGTTAAGCTCGTCCCCGCCAAGGTCAATACCTTTATTCGGCGGTTGGACCTTAAGGCCCCGTTTGTTTTGACGCAATCCTCCGTAATCTTCCGTAATTGTAATTCAATTACATTACGGAGGACGTTTGGCTGAACTTTTTTTTCGTAATTAAATTACGACGTAATTTCGAATTACGATATTCGTTGTAATTGAATTCCGTCTCAAAACCCTAAGAATTCAATTACGGTCCTTTAGTAACCTAACAAATTCGAATATTTTATATACTTCAGATTTTAAAATCGTTTAAAAAATTAAAAAAATAATAAAAAATTAAAAAAATTAAGAAAAATTAAGAAAAATTAAAAAAAATCAAAAAAATTAAAAAAAATAAAAAAAATCAAAAAAATTAAAAAAAATTTAAAAAAAATTTAAAAATTTAAAAAATTTAAAAAAAATAAAAAAATTAAAAAATTAAAAAAAATTAAAAAAAAAATTTAAAAATTTAAAAAATTTAAAAAAAAATTTAAAAATTTAAAAAAGTTTAAAATATTTATAAAATTTAAAAAAATTTAAAGATTTTAAAAAGAATTTAAAAAAGTTTTTAAAAAATGTATAAGTATTGATTTGAATTACAACTCAAAATTTTGTTAACCAAACGGGTAACCGTATTCAATTACAACCGAATTCAATTCCAACCGAATTCAATTGCAACCGATTTCAATTAAATTACGGAGAATTACGTCGAGTCAAACGCCCCCTAAATGTTTCCTTACGTCATATAATTTGTTGAATTGAGTGGAGTGATGAGATGTGAGAGAAAACAAAAAATGAGGTTTGTGTGTAGATTGGCTAAATTGCCCTCGTGTGCATATAATCATATTTAACGGATCATTTTAAGCATGTTATGCTAGGGAAAAAAAACATAACACTGTAAATATTATATCTGTTTAATTTCCGGAGTTAAATATCAAATTCATTTTTTTTGTAAATCACGAAGATTAGTAATTTAGAATTTGCGAAATTGCGAGAAGATTATCCGAGCAAGCTACTTCATAACAATATTTTATTTTATTTGAGATAAAGTAAAATATTAGGCTATTAGGAATGGGCCTCACCTTAACACCAAAATTTCTGCCACATCATCTGCCACCTCAGCAACCCCACCCTACCACACCACACCACTTTTTTCAGGAAATACCCACCACACCACACCACACCATTTTTTTTCCAACTCATCATTTCTTTTCCATTTATTTTAAATAAAACACAAATGACATTATAATAAAAATACAAATAACAACTTAATAAAAATAATACAGATAACATATATTTTAATCTTCGTCTTCATTTTCGTCTTCATTTGCATTGTGATTTGCGTTATTGTAGAAATGTTCCGCCAAGTCTTCTTGAAGTCTATCGTGTGTTGCATTGTCTCGAATGTCAACAACCCTATGCAAATATTCAGCGGTTCCCGGTACATACAACGTATGACGGGGGCCGTCCGACAAGTAATGTGAAATGGCGCGACCTTTGTCTTCCACAGTCATGTTATGCATTATGACACATGCATACATCATGGATCTTAAATTATCTAGTTGATAGGTACGCGCCGCATTTTTAACAACGTGCCACTTTCCCTTTAAAACCCCAAAAGCACGTTCTACGTCCTTACGTGCCGATTCTTGTTTTTTGGTAAACAATATTTGTTTTGGGTTTGACGGATGCCGGTAAGCCTTCACAAATGTAGTATGACGAGGATATATTCCATCGGTAAGATAATAACCGAATTGGTATTGATGCTCATTCACAACGAATGGAGCATCTGGTGCCCTTCCTGATAAAATCTCGTTATATATTGGTGATTGATCAAGGACGTTGACATCATTGTTCGAACCTGCAACCCCAAAAAAGGCATGCCGAAATCGTCGTTTGAAATCTTTGTCGTTATAAACACTGTCATCCGCAAAATAATCTCTATAAAGTCGCTGGTGTGCAGCGGCACGATTACGGTTCAGCTTCGCCGTCCTGGTGTCGAAGCGGGCATTACTAGTCTCCGCTAGCTGATTCAGGCGCGTCGCGCAATACACCAACAGAACCGTATCGTATGTGTCGGATGATGAAGACGACGATGATGATGATGATGAGGATGTAGCCATGATTAATTTAGTGATCTTAAATAAGAAATATGGGTATTTATATTGGTGTGTGTTGTGGTATAAGATGGGTATTTATATTAGTGTGTGATTAGGGTATATATATATATAATATATATTATATATTAATTTTTTTTTTTAATTTTGAACGGTAATATTACCGTTGGAATGCCCCCAACGGTCAAAAAAAGCATCCCCAACTCCCGTGAAACGCCGTTGCCGTCACCACCCCCATGCACCACCCGCCCCCACGCCGTGTAGGGGGGCGGTGTGCCACCCGCCTTAACGCCGTGCTCGACCGCCACCTAAGCAACCTAACGTCCCATTTTCTGCCTATACCGATCGGTCTTAGAGGTAGGCGAAATTGCGATACCACCTGACTACCTACAAGAAAAAGAATATGAGAAATATAATAATTTAGAGGAAATGAGTATAAAATTGGGAGGCCGGTAAAGGGCATACGTCAGAAGTAGGGGTGAGCATAACAGGGTACCCGCCGGTTCCGACTGGAACCGGAACCAGAACCGGAACCGCAGGTTCCTGAGATATAGGAACCGGAACCGGAACCTGGAAGACAGGTTCCTAAATTTTCGGATCCAGAACCGGAACCACCGGTTCCAGGGCAGGTTCCGGTTACCCTGTATCTAAATTCAAAAAAATTTAACATTATTTACTGAATAAACAAGACAATAAATCAGACAAACTAACGATTAAAAATATCGTTTAACGGTTATATATATATATTCAATGATTACAAATATGGTTCAAAATAGAAATAAGTGAATAAGAATGACAAAAACATAGTAAATGTGTGATTCATATGAAAGTCAGTCGCAAAGATACGACCTCACGACTAGTGAATGTCTCACTCTCACCCAATTTCTGACTTAATTATAACGAGTAAGACCAATTTATATTTTTATTTGGACTAGTATTTTACATTTAGATAAATAATAAATCTATTTCATTTAATCTTGTATAATATATTATATATTATATATATTTTAATAAAAATATACCGTGTAACCGCCGGTTCCAGGGTATCCACCGGTTCCAGGTTCCTTAATTTTGAGAACCGGAACCGGAACCTCTTAGGGCGGTTCCATGATTTTAGGAACCGGAACCGGAACCTCTTAGCAGGTTCCGGGTCTGGAACCTCCGGTTCCGAGACGGTTCCGGTTCCGATTCCGGTTACCCTCTTTTTCTGCTCACCCCTAGTCAGAAGTGCATACCCAATTTGACATGTCGTATCAAGGGGCGGCTGCTCTAACCCACCGCCATCGCTTTTCTTGGTTTTTTTTTCTTTATTAAATTATTTAATTAAATATACACGAATCATTATATTTTTGCTGACTAAATCTAAATTACCATTAAAATTTGCTATTCAAATACTTAAACTTTTACTTCGTCCCATTCAAAACAAGTGATAGAATTTTATTTGTAAAAATTAAGTTTATAGACGTTTATGCACACAATTGAGCTAGTTGTAAAGTTTAAATGGGTCCCGTACGTCATGTATACTCTCTTTTTTGTATGACAATATAGTCGACTCTGTTGATAGCAATATGAGAGGATCTTGGTCCTGTATAGTTTTACACACTTAGATCGATATTATCTTAATTCGGCAATATATTTTGTGGATATTAAAAAAACCATATCTTGAAAAATGCTTAATTATAGTTTTACAATGTTCAAAATATAATAATTCATATAAAGAAAAAAAAGTTTTGATAATGACAGCCTTTAGAGTTGTCTTTAAATGCATATAAAATTGTAGATTAATTCATGAAGGTGGTCATTCCTAAAATTCAAAGGTTGTTTATAATAAAATTGAAGTACAAAATTATGATGTATATCTATAGATAGCTCTTAGGGTTGTCATTATTAAATCTCAAAGAAAAAAAATTAAGAATTTACAACATATAAAAGTTAGAGTTTGTTAATGACAGCCCTTAGAGCTGTCTCTAACGTGCATAAAATGATTGTACATTAATGGATAGAGTAGCGTGCCTAAATTCATGGGGTGGTTTTTTCATCAATTTTGCTTTATTATTGACAGCCCTAAGCGCTGTAATTATCATCACTACTAGAAAAAGCATTTTTTGACACGGAGGACTTTTTGGGGCGATATTTTACGCCGCAAAAGGCCACAAAACGACAAGATAGTCGAGCGCCCATTTTTTGACTTTTCAACACATTAATTTGCGGCGAGAATATCGCCGCATAAAGCTTATCGCCGCAAAAAGTGAATTATCGCCGCAAAAGATAAGCGCTCGATTTAGGGTTTTAAGTTAGAGCATCTTTCATTTTCTTCAGCAACGAGCAGAGTGAGCAGAGACGAACCAGCACCACATCCGGCTACGATCGAGCGCCGTGTACCTCCGACGAGCCACCACCTCCGCAGAACCGCCACTACCTCCGACGAACCACCACCTCCGCAGAACCGCCACTACCTCCGACGAACCAGCACTATCTCCGACCGATCGTTAATTACTTCGAAGGAACGCCATCGAATCGGAATCTCCACCACCGGACACCACCAAATCGGAATCACCACCACCGAAGACCACCGAATCAGGATCACAACCACCAAACGCCTCTGAATCGGTATGTTTGTTCATAAATTAAGGTCATAATTTCAAATCCTATTTGTTAACAAATTTGCGATAGATTAGGAGCTGTTCAAAATATACTAAAAGATAAACGTAGCTGAATCGTAGCTGTTTATCCTCCTCCTGCAAATCAGCAACAAATTAACATTAACATTAACATTTAGATTAAATTTGTATGGTATGTTGTATTTCCCTAAATCAATAAATCAATTAACGTAGCTGCAAATTAACAAATTAACATTAACATTAACGTAGCTGCAAATCATAAATCAATTTCAGTTAATTATTTGATTAAATTTGTGTCTTGTACATTAGGATTGTGTCTTGTACATTGGGATTGTGGGACTGTGAATTTAGAGCTTTGGTCAGAAGATAGACCTGTTTCCAAACACTCCCCTGTTTCCAAATTTGTGTCTCTTAATAAATAAGTGCTCTGTATCTCCTTACATTTATATATATAATAATAATAGTAATAATAATAATAACAATTGATATTGAGAGCAGTTACATGACTATGTATGGATATTTCACTAATTGTATAAGTTGGTTACTAGATGATGACAAAAGTCACAAAATTAATAATTCTATATCTCAATGCTCAAATATACACAGATACATAGATGCATGAATGCGGATTTTCATATAAAGTTGAAAAACCATAGACAGCCATCAGTAGTAATTCTGGTAAATTAAGTATACATCCCCGTATGAGCTTAGAATATACCCGCCCGAAATTGATTTAGAAATCAGTTTCGGGTTGTCCCCGTATTGGGACTGCTTTTTGAATACTTCATCTCATTTAGGATGTGAAAGCTTATTACATGATTGTTTGTTTAAGAAAGATTCGGTTGCCATTTCCTCTATGCTTCTCAAGTATATATATATTTATTATATATACTTGGGAGCTAGGGGAAATGCTGCCGAATTTTTCTTAAACAGACACTCATGTAATAAGCTTTCACATATGAGGTGAGGTATTCAAAAAGTGGGTTAGGACCACCACCCCTCCTAGAAACTGCTCGTAAATCCTTAGTATAAAATTTATTTGAGTTAATATTATGATATACTGTGAACACAGCTATGACGATCGATAAGAGTTGGACTACTTTAAGAATGCGTAGTTGTCCCGAATTTTTTAAAGGTCTTGATGCATTCCTCGATATGTGTAAGGCCCACTTGAATAATTCTGGTAACTGTCGTTGCCCATGTGAGAGTTGTGATAACCATGTATTTGCCCCGCTTAGTACACTTAGGGCTCACATACATCGATATGGGTTTAGCGCGGCCTACAGAAACTGGA
Organism: Calendula officinalis; assembly: GCA_963853835.1. Classification (NCBI taxonomy): domain Eukaryota; kingdom Viridiplantae; phylum Streptophyta; class Magnoliopsida; order Asterales; family Asteraceae; genus Calendula; species Calendula officinalis. The sequence goes on from OY970825.1 coordinate 5,305,325, forward strand.
GCTATCACGGGGAACCATTTGTTCATCCAACAACGAATGTCGGTCTTGGTGAAAACATTGATGAGTTGCATGATTACCTCAATGTTGTTCGTCAGGAGAATACTACTAATGAACATAACACAAATACCGACGAGCCAACTGAAGGGCCGAGTGACCCAAATGATGAACTTGGTGCGTTATTTAACTTAGCGTCCACAGAGCTATACCCTGGTTGTGACTGGGTGTCTTCTCTCGACTTTTTGGCAAAGATGAGGCACATGAAGGTCATCAATAAATGGACTGATACTTCATTTGACCAATTGGTAGAATACCTTAGGTTTGCATTTCCGATGGCTAAGATCCCTTCGTCACACTATGAAGTTGAAGATATTCATGTCCCACAAAATAGTAATAGCGATGATGATAGTGATGATGTACAAAATGATACTGATAGTGACGATGAAGATTCTGATGATCCTGAATCTGAACCACATTATTTTAGTAGTGATGAATCTGATTGATTTGATATTATATTTTTGTAAAAGACACTACTTTGAATCTTTATTTTTATTATTTTGTTTAATTGTGTTGTTTAATAGCTACACTACTTTGAATCTTTATGTTTAATTGTGTTGTTTAACTGTTATTTGCAAACAAACATTAATGCTTGTTTTTGGGTTTCCATATATTTGTATTTTATATTTACAGATGGCAGACGTTGCACGCGGACATGGTGGCGATTGTGGCGGTGATCCTCCGGGAGGCGGTGATCCTCCGGGAGGCGGTGATCAACAATCACGTCTAGGTGGTTGTGGCGGTAGCGGTATTAAAGAACCTTATGATATTTTTCTTAGTTTAATATAATTACTTGTATTTTTAATTTGTTCACTTCAATTTGTAGGCCGCAAGAGAGTACGTGGGGGATCAAGGAATGTGGAAATGAGAAAAGTGTGGAAAAACAATGATATGCGACGTTTCTCAATTCAATTTGACGGTACTGAAGTAAATGGAACGTGGAAAGCGGTCGGACGTAATGCTAATTATTTCAAGAGCTTGCTGGGGACGTTAGTGCAAGCTGTCCCATTTCGATATTCATCGTGGGCAAAAGTACCGGACGCCGACAAGCTGCGTATTATGCCTGAGATTGAGGTTTAGCTTAATTAATATATATGCAAGCTTTTAAAAATATACAATCTAACTATTATTTTTTATAAATCGCAGATGTACTTTGATATGCAACCGCATTACGATGGGCTTAACAATCGCAATGTCAGAACTGGGATAAATGCTATGTGTGCCGAGCGTTACAGGGACCAAAAGTCAAAGTTCAAAAGAGATTGGTTTGACCGTAGGGGGGGGGGGGGGCCCTCAGATCCTGAGTCACTTCGCCGCTCACCTCCGCCCAACATGACAGATGAAGAGTGGTCTCTTCACATAGACTACTATATATCAGATGCCGTTATTAGTCGATCAGCGGCGAACACTAATGTTAGAGCTCAGCAAGTACATCAAAGCTTGCATGGTAGAACTGCATATGCGCAATATCGATATATGAACGTAAGTTGTTTTCTCTCTAAATTAGTGGTGAGTTGGGTAAGGGTTGACCCGTTAGTGGTGATTTGGGTAAGGGTTGACCTGTTAGTGGTGATTTGGGTAAGGATTGACCCGTTTGTTTGATTGTTACAGCGAGACCCGGTTACAGATGGCCTCCCTTCTACGTTTGACTCGTATGCTCAATTTCATTCACGTAATGGCGTCTTTACACACGAGTTTCTTGCCGAAAATTATGTAAGTAATTATTTTTACTTTTTTATTTTTACTTGTTTTATACGAATTAATATATGTCATAATGTATTTTTTATTTTCACAGCGCCGTATGGTCGAATTGAGAGCGGCTCAAGCCGGGAGCGAAAATCCTTTGAGTGAACGAGAAATCATAATAAATGTGTTGGGCGAACGTCCTGGACATATTCGTGGAATGGGAAGAGTGATAAGTTCCGCGTCTGGGTCTACGCCTTCGTCTTCTACTTCAGAAACTAGCCAACGCATGTACACACAGGCCGAGGTAGATGCCATGTTGGCGACGCAACAATCTCAATACCAAACAATGCAAACACAATACCAAACAATGCAAAATCAGTACCAAACAATGCAAAATCAGTACCAAACAATCGTTGAAGCATTATCTAACTCGGGTTTAGTTAACATAAATCTTCCTTCCACCTCTACTCAATTCCCTCCTAGCACTAGTTTGGCTCGTGATGATCGTACCGATAGCAATGATCATAACTAGTTTGATAGTTTTTTTAAGATAAATATTAACTTTTAAACACGTTTGTGATGAAATTGTAAATATTGGAATGGTTTGATGTTTTAAAAATATTTGATTGTGTCATACTATTATTGTTGGTAGTTTATTAGAAAAGCATTTATTGCCTGGAAATATACCAGGTAAAACTAAAAAAAAAAAAAAAAACACAATTTGCGGCGAGTCCTCGCCGCAAAATGTCGCCGCAAAAAACCGCAAAAAGCCTCGCCGCAAAAACTGAAAATTCGCCGCAAAATGTCGCCGCAAAAAACCTTGAACCGCTCGCCGCAAAATATCTAAAAAGCTCGCCGCAAAAAGCCTCGCCGCAAAACTGAAAAATCGCCGCAAAATGTCGCCGCAAAAAACCTTGACCCGCTCGCCGCAAAATATCTAAAAAACTCGCCGCAAAAAGCCTCGCCGCAAAAGCCGAAAAATTCTCGCCGCAAAAGCCCTCGCCCCAAATACCCAAAAATTGTCGCCGCAAAAACTCATTTACTGCGAAAAGATAGCGACGATCTTTTTGCTGCGAGAGCTCGCCGCAAAAAGTCTTTTGATGCGATATTTAGACTTTTTGCGGCGATTATGCTCGCCGCAAAAAGTCATTTTTTTTGTAGTGCATTTTCCTAAAAGTTATGGTACGTCTTTTTTTTTTTGGTGAAAAATCATATATTTTTAATTGGTGGTTTAGTTTGAGTTGCTTTGTTGATTTTTGTGAACAATTAGATTAGATTGGCTTGTCTTGATAGAAAAAGAGCGAAACTAATTAATTTTTTAGCGATAAGTTGTGTTTGATCGTATTACTAACAATGGTAGACCGTCAGGCGTGTTTTTGATCAATGGTCTTAATTTGTTTTTGTCCCATTAGGTGTTGTTTTGTGTCTTTGTTTGGCATTTATGGGTGTTTAGTTAGTTTTTTTTTGGTTATGTAGTTTATTTAGCTAGCTAGTTTTTAATTATTACTTTGGTTTGTATTGGTGTTAGCTGCTTGCTAGCCTTTTTTTATGCTTTTTCTGGGTTCCTTGGAGGGTGATGATATTGCCGAATTTCTCTTGCGAGTTCCCTTTGCCGTTCAAAATAAATAAATAAACGCTAGACCGCCAGTCATATAAATTATAATATCTGAATTTGATATTATCATGATTTGATTTTGAATTGTATCTAATTTATTTCAATTTGCTTACATCGAAACTTATACATAATCTATAAGGTATGGATAACACCTTACACTAATACTATTAAACTACAAAATTTTAATGGTCACTATTTATTTATTATCAGTTATTTTTAGGTTATATAATGAAGGAGAAATATTAATTCGTCTTTGTTAATTACAATATGTCATCATCCAATAAGCGCTGATGGTGACAAAAGCTATTAAAACAAATCAGAAAAATAATATATCTTTGCAGAAAAGTTACTATTTCATCTATCTATCATGGGTCTTTTGAATAAAGAAGTGTACGGCGGCAGTTTTCACTCTAGAAAAAGAGATAAAGACGAGGGTCTTTACATTTCCATCTTGCTAAATTTATGTGCATTTATTCTTTTATTCAATATAAAATAATACTTATAATCAATTAATTCTTTAAATCAAAAAGTTTATAGCATAGCGGTATCAAGGTGATTATGGTGTCCCACCAGATTATGGGTTCAAGTCCCGACATTGGTGTCGATTAGGGAGTGCGTGTGTTTGCCGTTCAAAAAAAAAAAAACTAATTCTTTAATTTTCACACTATCTTGATCTTGTGTAGCAAGATGCATAAGCACAGATTATAGAATACAATACCAATTTTCTTAAGTTTCAATAACATCCGCATAATTTTTTAAAGAAAAATAATAACAACAAACCTAATAATTATCATTAAAATGATAGAATATCAAATATGAACTTATACTTCAATTAATAATGAAATTATTATTCAGTAATGAAAATACAATCTTCTTATACAATTAATATTTTATCAAAGACAATTTTTAGGGATATTGTTGACAGATGTTTTTTAAATAGTTTTGTGAACCAATTTAATATTGTTTCTTAAAAAATTGAAAATAAAAAAATGTAGTAAATGCAGTCTTCTCGTAATTTAAAAGGGAAAGAAGAAAGAGTTTTGATAATGTTATCACCCCCTCCCGACCTTATAGAAACGGAAATATATTAAAAATAAGTTGCCTCTAGTAATAAGCTAGAGAGCGATACAAATTTGTTAAAATAACATTTAAAGCTTACTAGACTAAATGAATATGTTAACTGTTTAACGGATTAAAAACTCTATTTATTGCGTATTAGAAGAAAGAGTGCGGTAGCGCTCGCCCCACGCTATCCTCCATGTCCCTTCTCTTGGGCACGAACACTCTCACACCACCATACCAACAAACCCTTGAGTCAAGCTCCACACTAAACCATTGCATATATGTTTTTGTATGTCATTTTTTTTATTTTTATAGTGTGTGGTATGAGTATAAAACATTTTGGTGATTAAAAAAAAGTTTTGGATTGAGTTACAACTTATGAGTTATGAGTAAGTAGATATAAATGATTTTGAACATGAAATACGAAAGATTGCTACATAGAAGTGAGCGTTTTTGCTTAAATCACCAGATTACTTTTATTAAACTCTGCTTTTTATGTAGACAATTATTTTTTAATAGAAAGTATAAAATAAATAGTTTTGATAATGATAATTATAACATATTTCTACATTAATTGATAGAGTAGTGTTCTTAAAATTCAGAAGATGACTTTACATTAATTTTATATTATTATTAATAGGCTTAAAGACTGTTATTATCATTTTTCGAATATAAATAACATTTTATGACCTATTAGCCCGGTGTAATATTTGGTCCATCATTTAAAGTTGAAGAAACCAACGGCTGAGATGTAAAGAAAGACTCCATCAAAGGAGAATCAAAGAATAATCACACACAATCCTAGGCCCCCTCTAATCTCTATCATCTCTGTTCCCTAACCTAAGGGAGGCAATCAAAAAACAGACTATCCCATTCCAGTGTAAATGTCCATACACCTACACCAATATACATGTTTTAATGCACACGTTACAAGTCAGTCAAACATTGCTGCCATGTAATAAGCAGCCCCTAATCTTGTAAATGTGCCATTCCAGCCGTCGATTACGGGTGACCCGTGGGCCACCACTGCCGCTTTTTCACACTCTTTTATTTGACCCACAAGCACACATCCATTCCAAGATTTTCTATCTCACTTTCTCTCTCTAAAACACCACCTACTAAACTTTCAAGATTCAAGATTTTCTTTTATGGCGTCTCCGGCACACTACAGGGGCGTACGGAAGCGGCCGTGGGGGCGGTACGCGGCGGAGATACGTGATCCGTGGAAGAAAACCCGTGTCTGGTTAGGCACTTTTGACACGCCGGAGGAAGCTGCCATGGCTTACGACGGCGCTGCACGATCTCTTCGTGGTCCTAAAGCGAAAACAAACTTTCCCGTACCGTCTTTACCTCCGCCACCACCTCCGTCTCTGTCGCTAGACCTCAACAACTTCCCTTCCGAACAACACATCCGGTGGGTGGCTCCGCCGCCAGAGTTTGAATTTCTTCGTACTGGTGTACTAAGAAACCATCTCTATGGAGGTGGGCGTTGCTCCGCCGTCTTGGTGGCCAGTCATGGAGGCTCCAGTGAGTTCCCGGTGGCAGAGGGGCCTCGGCGTGGGTTGGGTATAGATTTGAATGAACCTCCACCTATTTGGTTGTGATATGGAGAACAATGTATTCCTTTATTATAATTCGTCGTTTTTCTGCTGTTTTTTTAACGAGAAATGATATTAATGAATGCATTCTATTCTTATTCTAAATTGTTACTCACCCAAAAGATTAACATGTGTAATATCATTACTATTTTTCTTTATTAATATCATTACTATTTTTCTTTATTAATATCACTTCTTGTTTTCAACACAAATCTTGATGAAATAAGCATATAAGTAAGCAAAAAATTAGACATTAATATCATAACTATTTTTAGTAATAATTCTATTTTATTTCTTGTTTGATGCTTAATCATGTCTATAGTGAAAGTTAAGTATGTGTAGTCTCCCATATACCAACATTAAGTACGTTTTAACTTTTTTGGTGCTTAGATTAAAAATTATACTAGTTAGAAATTGCATGGAAACATGTTATATATTATTTTTTAAGGAAAATTAAGGATTATGAAAGGACCAAAAGTATGATGAAAATGTAAGTTTAAGAAATTGAAGGGGGGGTTTAGTGAAATAGAAAAAGTGATGGGTTGAAAAGTAGGAAGACGGCGTCAGATGTTGGAAAGATGTGAGCGTGTGGGGGTTACTGTTTCCACTCATTCCGGTAATTTAGGTAACATAAGTTCCTTTTTTACATCCACGCGCCTGTTTCCTGCGTTGATGATCAATACTGCTGATGTCATTACCCACACTTTTCATCGTTGATCATGTGCAAGGATGGAAGCCAATGGCTAGGATCGAGTCTCAACAATTACGTGTTGAGGATACACAAGAGCCCTGGGGTTTTTTTTCAAAAGATCTTTAGTTTAAAATTAGTTGGAGATATTCTTTGGTACTTAAAAAACATGGTGGACTTTATTTAAAAAAAAAAGATGAGTTTGAAGAAAATGTAATGACCGCTTAGACCATTTTTAATGGTTAACTTTACAAAAACTTATTATTTTTGCTACATCAATATTCAACAAACCAAAAAGTTATTCCTAAATAACATCCCTAGTTAATCTTTTACAAAAGTTTTTTCTTTTACAATATTTCTAATTCACCATTATCTATCTCAAATGTTTCATAAATACCCCTTATATATAAATTGACAATTTTTTTTACATCTTATAAAGCTGAATATTTTTAAAAATATTTCATACAAAATTATTATAATAACTGATATTAATATTTAAATAGATAAAAATATTACATTGCAAATATTAAAAAGAACACTGAAAGTGTGTTAAAAAGTTTTAAATGAAAACTTATTAAAAATAGGGGATCAAAAAAGACAAATCTTGAAAGTGTGTTAAAAGGTTAATAAAGGAAGGGTTTTGCTAATGACAGCCCTTAGGGTTGTTACTAACATGCATAAAAATCTTGTACATTGATTAAAAAAGTAATATTCCTAAAATTCAGGGGGTTGTCTTTTGTGTATTTTGCCTTCTTAATGACAGCCCTAAGGGCTGTCATTAGCATTTTCCATATAGAAGGGTTTTGTTAATGGCTGTCACTAACATGCATAAAAAGCTTGTACATTGATTAAGTAATATTCCTAAAATTCAGGGGGGTTGTCTTTTGTGTATTTTTCCTTCTTAATGACAGCCCTGGGCTGTCATTAGCATTTTAAAAAAGCTTTAAAATACAAAAAGCTTTTAAAAAAGCTTGTAATTCCAATGGTAAAAAGTCATTCAAAAGCTTATTATAATAATAATGAGCTTTTGAAAAAGTTCCCATTAGAAATGCTCTTAGATGTCACTGTATGACTCAAAATACTAACTTACTATTAAAAAATAATACAAGTAAAAAAATACAGAAGTAAAATAGGTGGTCATTTGCCAAAATCCATAAACTTTAACGTTTGGTTCCTTTTCTATTTCATGGTTTTAAAATGCAAATTGATTGATTGAGATGGAGAAGTGTGGAGGGGACCAAGATAAAGTTAGTCTTACAAATTGAGGGGGCAAATATTATAAAAGTTGCTTTTTGAGGGGTGTAAAAGTCATAACCAAAGTGCGAATGAAAGCTTGATGGGTCATGTGTGAATTGAGCATGATGGGTCATGCGTAAATTGCATGTCTTCTTTCCTTATCAAACTATGCAACAATTCATGCTTTTACCATGGAGTTTTTTTGTACACAAATATATCACATCCTCATTATCGTATCGTGTTGATTAGTCACATTTAGAATATTTTTTCGTACAAAAAGTCTACTTTTCACACTAATTATCAAACCAATTACCACTAAATGGATACAAAGAAAAGAAAATAAAAGAAAAGGAATAATATACAATATTCTTAATTCCCTATTAACACCCCAATGGAGAACCCTAAAGCAACTACTTGCTTCAACTACAACTTCCTAGGGTTGAAAACAAGTTAACCTCACTACATAATCAACGATTTTAAAAACTAACCCGTAACAATGATATACTTACATTCGTGTGTATGTATATGCTCTCAAGTTTCAACTTCAAATAGTGATCAAGAAAGCAGAATAGGCCCGTTTTCAGCTGCAGTCATAGCGTTTTCTGATCGTTACTATTCCTTGCTAATTGCACGTCACGAGTGAAATGAGTTCTTTTTTTGTTTTTGCATAAGGAGCAACTCTTGCTGTTAACAATGTACAAGAGTAATTAAAAATGAATCATTAACATTTAAAGACATTATATAATCGATAAATTAATACTTTTTTATAAATTTTACCAGCAATTTGTTGAGCTTGGAGGATGTTTTGGCGCCTTTTCCACCAACATGTTAAGCAAGTGGATATATAGTCTGGTAAATATCCTCTTAAACCTTGGTTGTCAAGACCTCTGATATCACATATATAAAATTCATTTGTGTTAAATATCATATGACCATATTGTAACATAATAATAATAAATAAATACAAACTTATAATCCATCAATAAACCATTTAAATTTAACATTATCAAATTGACAATCAACTCCACTCCATGGATGCTGCTGAGGAACACACGGATCACCATTCCAACCGAAACGAAGAGGAAGGCCTAATGCACTCTTTAATTTATGTAGAGCTCTTACTACAAATAAACAATTTTTTTTATTAATTATTTTAATAATCTTTTTTGAGGCTATAAATTAACATACCTTCTTCGATTAAAGTTTCAAAGATTTCAATGGCACTGATTATGGTATGACTACCTTTTACAGGTTGCAAAGTCAAAGTCAAACTTCTTCCGCTAACAGGAACCGTTGTGTTCAACACAAGAGCACTATTTACACCACCACTCATTTATTATAATATTAAATACCCGTTGACCTTCCCCTGTAACAGAAGGATCAAACTCTACAAAATGCAACTAAATTGAGTAATCTCTACAAAAGCTTGTTCATCATCATGATTACTCCAACCAGATGGAAATGAGTAAACTAGGGTTCCTTCAATGGATACATCAAACAACGGTTCTTTGTCAAAAGTTGGGTCTGAAACTAATCCGAAAAAGATTCTAACTGAATAATGGCCCGTTCTATATGGTAACAGTTTTCAGGGCCCTCAGATAAAAAAATAACGAAGTGTGGTTAGTGGCAGTATGATAAAACTTGGTCGGGTTGCATATGCATAATATCCTCCACTGTATCCAAAATGGTGATACCAAAATGTATTTGTTGGTGCAGTGCTCCATAGCATATTCTTAGAGCATATGGTGCTGCATTTATGGTAATTCAAATAGTAGAAACTACAATTTTATGCTAAAAAATATGCAGAGTCACTTCAAAAGTTCAAATATTATGAAATTCAATTTTTTTTATCTGAATTATGAAGATTTAATGCAACATTTAAGATGTTTAGATTAACAAGTTTTATGGGACAAGAATTGATTGCTGCTAGTGACCACTTCAAGGTAGGAATTTGATATATCATCACCAATGGCCCTAATTTGAAACAGAACAAAGTCCACAAACCCAAAACTTTGACCTTTTTCAGCTAATTTGTTTGCTGGCCAATAAATGTTTAGTTGGAGGTTGAAATCTCACATTTGATTTCAATCACACAAACTTCGAATTAATGACAAGTTCCCAATTTTCGATTTGCATCGGATACAACAAAATGCAAGCACGAACGGAGAAATTAGATCAATAACGAAGTTAATAGCTCAAAATTAGAATGGAATACACAAATCTAGCAAAATTAGCATGCAAACAAGTAAGAATTCAGTGATCCGTCGTAGATATCCATAGAAGAAGAATGTAATTGAGGAAAATCTAACCTTGGGAAGAAGGTGCGAAAGCTGCAAGGAAAATAATGAGAAAGATGAAGAGTGAGAATGATGTCAGCATCGTCGTCTTGCAATCTTTCACTCTCCCTCTCCCTCTCCCTCTCACACACAGTGAAGTTTCTCTCTCTAGAACTATAGCTCGGTTTCTAGCTTCACAAGCTTGGAGAGAAAGACAGGATGAGTGGGAAAGTCTTGAGGACGTGAGTCCAAACAAGGGGGTGTTTGGTAATTCTTGTGGTTACACCTAGGGTGAACATAACAGGGTACCCCTTCGGTTCCGACTGGAACCGGAACTAGAACCGCAGGTTCCTGTAATATAGGAACCGGAACCTGGAAGACAGGTTCATAAATTTTCGGAACCGGAACCGGAACCGTCGGTTCCAGGGCAGGGATTGTTACCCTGTCTCTAAATTCAAAAAAATTTAACATTACTTACTATATTAACAAGACAATAAATCACACGAACTAACGATTACAAATATAGTTTAATAGTTTTAAATATAATTCACCGATTACGAATATTGTTCAAAATAGAAATAAGTTAATAATAATGATTAATACATAGTAAATGTGTGAAAGGTGTGAAAGACAGTCACAAAGATACGACCGCACGACGAGTGAATGTCTCACTCAATTATAACAAGTAGGGGAAACTTTATATTTTTACTTAGACTAGTATTTTACATTTATATAAATCATAAATCTATATAATTTAATGTATAATATAATATATATTATATATTTTAATAAAAACATACCGTGTAATCGCCGGTTTCAGGGTATCCACCGGTTCCAGGTTCCTTAATTTTGAGAACCAGAACCGGAACCGAAACCTCTTAGGGCGGTTCCATGATTTTAGGAACCGGAACCAGAACCTCTTAACAGTTTCCGGGTCCAGAACCTCCGGTTCCGAGATAGTTCCGGTTCCGATTCCGATTACCCTCTTTTTCTGCTCACCCCTATTTACAACTTACAATCATATATAGTTATTTAAATATGTTACATGACTTACATATAAAAGAAAGAGTTAATTTTATAAATGGTCATTTAGGTTATCATATTATAACTTTGAACCTATTATTTAAAAAATGACGTCCTTATTTTAAAATTATTTTGCATCGATATTCCTTTAGGCTGAATGACGTTAGGTTTTTTTTGTTAAGTCATCCATTGGAAACAATCGTGATAACAGTAAAATGCCTATATCACAAGTAAATCTTAACCACCCATAAAGTCTGTTATAAACAGAAATACCATACTTTCAAATTTTTTGTTTCATTAGGACACAATACATTTCGATTTTAAATGGTCACAAATTCACAATAGTAAAAGCATAAAGCCAAAAACTGCAAAACTAAAGCGAGAATAATTTGTGCTTGTCAACACTAGAGAGACTGTTTATGTAATTTTCTCTAAGATAAGGTATAAAGAGGACTTCGAAAACGAAGAACTAGGACTGTCAACACGTTCATTTGGGTGAATCTATCAAATTGGCCAGGAATATGATAAAAATCTTAAATTGATGGAAACAGTAGCAGATTCTTTTACAATTATGTATTTTGATCCATTCATCAGAAGCAATTTACTCTCATTTAGTGTTTTAAAGAAGAACGATTAACCCTTACTTCCCTCTCCTTGCAGTATCAAGGTTAGTTCAATTCCTCGCAACTTCAGACCTAATAATCTGTTTATATTTGCTCCTGTTTCGTTATTGTTTATTTTGTTGTTTATAATTTGTTATCAAATGCAATTTCGATTATGAAATAAGATAGATATACTGAGGGGGTGAGTGAACTGGTAGCTGCCCTAGAAATTGCTGTTCAAGGGGTTTCAGTTAGGCATTTCTTCGATCATCTCTGACAGTTGGTGCTCAAGTTAATTAATAACATGCGATAGATAATATTCTTAATCACACAGTTACAATGAATATAAAAAGCTGTGATACAGCCTAATAAAGTTCCTCATATATACTTATACAGAAACACTTGAAGTTAATTAACTGACAGAAGAGAGAGAGCAACATGATAGCAAATGTAGTTATAACAACCCTTATTTTATAACTACTTCCATTAATTATATAATCAGGAAGTTTCTCCATATGTTTCATAGGAGCTTTTACGCCTGCGTTCATTATGTCCAGCCAAACGCCTTCTACAACTCCTTTTTGCATCATCAAATTCTGCCAAATCATGAAACCTGCACAAAAGTAATACAGATAAAAGTATAAAACCTAAACTATAACAAATCATATCCTTAAACTACTAATTATCAAATAATCATAACAATAAGTTGATTTACCTGCTGCATTGCTGACAAAACCGTTGCTGACAACCACCAGTGACCACAATTTGAGCCTTAGAATGAAATTCACAAACTTTATGCCGCCTATGATACGCCTTACAATTACTCATATCATTATCACAACCGTCCACCTGGCAACACGGTTGCATGGGCCCACCACTATCAGATCCCCTCTTTCCCAACACCTTCTTCTTCCTACTTCCTTCACCAAAATTCTCATCATCATCATCATCATCTTCTTGATCTTCAACATCATCTAACATTTCATTTTTCAACTTATTGTTCATACTCTTAATTATTCTTCCTGATTTTGTTGTTTCCATACCCTAAAAAACGAGAGTAAATACTAAATACTGTTATACAGAAAAAAGATGGAAGACAGAAGAATATAAGGTGAAGAGATTGAAAGAAAACAAAAGTGTGAGGACCACATTGAATTTAGGGAATAATATTGGGTAAGGTGTATAATAGATGTCGATTATAGTTACTTGAGTCATTTGTGATCATTCATTTGTGAATTTGAATATTTTGTTATTATTTAATAAACTTTTTATCTTGGATTTAAAATGGATGTCGATTGATGTGAAATCAAAGCTAACTTGTGTACCCTTTAGATGCATACACAGGCATTGTGTGCCCCTGCTTACCTTTTTTTGTACTCTAGACTTCATTTAACTCCATTTAATGGTTTTAACTTTTAAAACACTCTATATTAATATTTGTAATAAGTTTAACTTTATAAGCATACATCTTCTTCTTGCGGTAGTCTTTTTCCATATAAAAAGATTATTCCTGCTAATTATAACTAGTATAAAGTATGATTCAATGGTGAAAGGTGAAAAATTTGTTAAATTGTTTGAGTTGTCTAATGTTGGGGTGACACTTGTGTACTTGAGTCGCAAACAACATTCGGGCATTTTTTGTTTTTGTTTTTTGCAAAAAATAAAATTAAAATGAACGATCGTAGTTGAAAAGGTAAGCTTTTAATATGTTTTTGCGGGATCAAATGTAGTTTTATGATTATTTTCTTGAAGTTGAACTGCTGGCATATTTTTTGATACTCAAAAATGAAATGTGATATTTTGTTAAAATAAGAGGTGATAATATTTATCATGGAATTACGAATTGATTTATTGGAGTGATGTGATGATAGTAGTATAGTACACGTAGCATAAAATTGGGCCTAAATGGTACAATACAAAAACGCAGTGTGGTCCCAGTTTTTGTAGGAAGGGAGCCCCTTTCCATTATTATGATTACTACCAGTAATAATGTTATAGTAAGTTGTATCTTTTTATTTTTTATAATGATGATATTAACTTTTATTTTGTAATTATGACTTGTTATACACGAGCTAAAGATATATCTCATTTTTCCTAGTAATCGAATGTAATTGTATATCGGGATTCTATACAAGTCCTTGTGTCGATGTGAATTTGGTATAAATATAAAAAGTTGTTTATTAGTAGTAAACGTATTAACCTTCTTTTATAGGTGTTGATTTTTACACCACATCTTTTAAGGTATCTACAACAATAAGTGTATTATATAGTTATACAGTATGCATAAACATTTGTACAGTGTTGTATAAGCATCAAAGTTTATGATACATAAATTAATTCCCTTCTTTTATCTTTCACGGGTAAAAAGTGTGGTATAGCATTGGGCTTTTTTCGGCTAAATGTTTGGGTTGGTGATAATGACAAGGTCATTCATGGAGTGTTTTCCTCTGCTATTTGGGTGTAGGGGTGTTCGTTTGGACGGTTTGGTTTTATCCGAACCAAATAGGTGAAACCAAATAAAGTCCGGTTTTCAAAAGTTCAAACCGAACCGTCCAAACTAATTCGAAAACCAAACCGATCCAAACCAAATAACAATTTGGTTGGTTTGGTTTTATCCGTTTGGTTTTTCCTTAAAATTTTCAAAATACTATAAAAGTATATAACATAAATAATATTAAGTTCGATATGTAAAATTCCAAAATGATAAACTAATTTGTACATAAAAACAAGTCTAATTCATCAGTAATTGAAATTACATTAGTAGGAATATAAGCCGAAACATCTCCCGATTGGGTTTCAACTATTGGTAAAGCGGTCATACTTCCTTCACCTAGAGACATTTACAATCATATATGCAAAAATCTTGACATCAACTTTATCAAAAAGTCCAAAAAGATTGGTATATCGCCAACTGATACAATATAAAGTAGAACAAATGTTAGTATATAAATTAATTACTGTAAGAAATATAAAGAAATTGAGTACCATAATTGCTTACAATGAAAACTAACAAGTGTTAGTATATATATATATCAATTTACTATATATTACTATTCGGTTTTTTTGGACAATCCGGATTTCACAACGGAAACCAAATCCAATCCGAAATCCAAACTATTAATTTGGTTTAAGTCCAAACCGAACCAAAAAACCAAAAAACCAATCCAAATAGTCCGATCCAAAATGTCCAATTGGACAGTCCGGTTATATCCGAATAGTGAACACCCCTATTTGGGTGTGGAGAAACAAGGTCCTTTTTGCAAAAGATAATGAAAGAGACGGTTTTTTTTCACTAAGATATTTTTCTTGTATTCAAAGAAACTAGCTTATTTGGTTAACTCTTCTGGTTCTTGGTTTTGTTCTCTTTTGATTTTTATCGGTTTCTCGATTGTATTTCTGGTTAGCACTTGAGTGGGTTTTTGTACATTTTGGCCCCTTTATTGGGCTGTTTATTATATATATCTTTCAAAAAAAGCAGCACATTTAGCGATGCAATATGTGATGCAATCTGTGACATTGTGGTGTTCATATTTAGCGATGTATTTTACAATGCTAACAACGTCGCCATCACTAAGCATGTCGCTAATCGCAGTTATGCATTGTTGAATTGTGCTTTCTTAAAGGGCTGCTTAATAAAAATAACACAAATTCATAGAAACATAGCTCATACTTATTGAGGCAAAACTCCATTAGTGATAGGCAATGAACCACATGTTAAATATAAAAGCATTCTTTAATCCGGCATCAATTTTTTTTTTTTTTTTTGAACGACAAATCCTAATCGACTCCCAATTACCAAATATGTTCACGACGAGACTTGAACCCCCGACCTTAAGGATTAGGACAGATTAACATCATACCGCTAGACCAAATGCTCTTTAATATCCGGCATCAATTACTCTATAATTTTTTGTTTAAATAATTGTTTCATGCTAGCTTCTAGTTGTTTACTTGATTAAACCACTGCCATAAATACCCACCAAGGGAAGCTAATAAAATTGTAATTATGTATGGACCGTGCCCATATAATGCCAAGCTAATTATATATTTTTTTTGAATGGCAAATCTCCTAATTAACACATATGTATACTATGAGATTTGAACCATCGACCGTAAAAACAGAGGGCAAACACTTATCGCTAGACCCTTTGGTATATATGAGGTGCCATCAACTCTCTCTTAATGGCATATATAATTGAAGTTATTGCAACTAATTAATTGGCATAATGATATCATTTAGTTATTCTCTTAATTAACTGCTATGGCTACAACATATCATTTTGCTATAATGTGAATATGATTCCTTGCTATAGGGTTTATTTAATGGTGTTTGTAAATCGTTTTCTCTGTATTAAGATAACTTTTTGACAGAAAAAAGCTACTTTTGATAAATAAATAAATAAAACTTATGTTCTATTGAAATTCAATGTCCATAGAATCCAAAATAAATGTTGCAGTTGCATGGCTAATGCTGACAGACCTATTATATGCCTTCGGGAACTAGTAACATCAAACTGAAAAGTACTCTAAGTTCTCGATTAATTTATTAATCGTAACTCGACGGCACCGATAATCATGCATGAACTTCTTTCTGAAATGTAAGAAAAATGTATACAAATCACCCAATAAAGGGACCAAGCTAGTATCATTGATTAAAAACATGGAAGTATCGATAATTATATACAGTTGTGACATAACTGAACCATAAAAGTTTTACTGCTCCAATACGTTTTCTTTGGACCACTCTTTAAAATAATAATAGAATTGTGAATGTGATCAATTAAATGGAACCCTAATCCTATGCATATGACCATCTTAAACTACAAACATTCACGTGGAACTAATTAAAGTAAGACTTAATTTCCTGACATGCATCTCTCCTAATCTCCCAACAATAAAAGAAAATGTTTTTCTAAAGTATTTTCTATGCATTTAATAAATTGAAACAATTATTTTCATTTAAACAAAATTATGTATCTAATATATCTTTTAAAATTGTAGGATTTAGAATTAATTACTGTTATTCAATAACTATTTAAGAAATAATTATTTTAATAAATGCACCTTAATATATGACCTAGGACATACGAAGTATTAGAAAAACCCATAAAATAAATACAACGCGTAGCCAATGATGGCCAGCCTAGCTGGTCTGAGGCACTGGGTTTATACCCATGTGGGCTGCAGGTCGTGAGTTCGAATCCATTTGGGAGCGTTGCATTAGCGTAATTTAACTCATACCTCACACGGGCACATATGGAGAATTTTCCTTGGAAATCCCTTTGGGGGCTGGGTTTGCCCGCTTATGCGGAGCTCGAACTCGGGGTGCTCGCTGAAAAATTGTGGGTAGGCTTCCGTTATTTCATTTGCCGTTTCCAAAAAATACAACGTGTACTTATTCTTTGTCCGCTTAATTACTGTTTGTTACAAATTTACAAGCAGTGTATTATTAATCTAACAGAGCGAATTTGAAGAATCCTCCAACTCATCTCTTCAAGTCCTAATGAGTGGCCACAGGCTCACTCTAATTTGTCTCAATTAAAACATTCTTATGACAACAGAATGTGACTCACCCTTTTGTTTTCTAGCATTTGGAAGTAGGATCTCTCTCTATCTCTCTTCCTGTTCTTGATTTCCTGAATTCTACACCCTTGAAAGAAAGAAAGCAACAACTTTTTCAATTTTCCCTTTTTTTCATCATCTTTAGTTAGATGAGAAGAAAGTATTGATGGCTTCTTCGGCTCGTGTTACTGATCATCAAAAACCAATTGCTCCCCAAAATCAACAACAACCGATCTTGTTCTTGATTTCCTGAATTCTACACCCTTGAAAGAAAGAAAGCAACAACTTTTTCAATTTTCCCTTTTTTTCATCATCTTTAGTTAGATGAGAAGAAAGTATTGATGGCTTCTTCGGCTCGTGTTACTGATCATCAAAAACCAATTGCTCCCCAAAATCAACAACAACCGATCTTGAAGTGTCCGCGATGTAATTCGTCGAACACCAAATTTTGCTATTACAATAACTACAGTTTGTCACAACCAAGACATTTCTGCAAAGCTTGCAAGAGATATTGGACTAGGGGTGGCACTTTGAGAAATGTTCCTGTGGGTGGCGGGTGCAGGAAGAACAAGAGAATCATCATCAAGAAAACATCCACCACAACTACTACTACTACTACAAATGGTCATAATCTTAACCCTAATCTGGATCACTCCACACCCTCAAATAACAACATCAACCTTTTATTACAAGAAAACCCTAAATACCCAAGATTCAATTCTACACTTCCCAATATTAGTAATACGGATGTTTCTAGGTATGATCTTGGATTAGGGTTTTCATCATCACTTGTTTCAAGCTATACCTCCATGTTTAATGGCGGTTCCACTTCTAGCGATCCCATGATGGCTTCTCTTTTAGCTTCGAGTCTTCAACAACAACCAAGGTTTATGGGGTTTGCATCTTTTGGAGATGAGGGTGGTTCGTTAGTGACCGATGTTCATATAAATGGAACAGAATCTTGGAGCAATAATTTTAATGGCCAGAATGATAATGATCATTTCAAAGGTGTAGAATTATCGGATCCAACTTCTTTTTTATGGACCACAAGTGGTGGTGATGGTGGAGAGTGGCTAGATCCAACAAGCAATATCTGCTCCTAGCTCGGTTCCTTCCTTGATCTAGCAAACTAGCTACCCAAATTCTTGTTTTAGTTTCCATATATTGTTTTTTTATAAATCATTTAATCAGCCTCTTGATTCATGTCGATCTGCTGGTAAAAATGATTTCAACCTTCCAAATCTTTTAGTGATCAAGGTTGGAAAATTAATTCTGAATTCTCGCTGAGAGGAACGTCCTCAGATCAATCTACCATGAAGAAATCGGGTGCAACATCTCTGGTCTAGTGAGTTTTTTCTTGTATTTTTGTGTTGTATAAATGTGTGATTATATTATACCCTATATATTTTTATAGATCATGATTCGGGTGTATGGTACGTAGGGGCTTAGTACTAAAAACATAAGTTTAAGAACTCATTTCAAGGTTCTATTTTTGTTTGGGTATATTGATACACAAGTGAAGGAGATATGTTCATTAATTGTTTGGCTATATGTTACATGTAATAACTAATTAACAATCTTCGTGTGGATTTACAAGATATGATTTATTTACCTTTTGAAAATGTTGACATGACTAATCCATATATATATTTGATATATACTTGCAGTTGCAACTTGGGTCGAATAATAAGGTTTCATATATTTTCTAGAAGAGAAATATACAACCATGGACATAAAATATTTGTTTCCTACACATAGATCACTCTATTTAGTTCATTTGGTCGAACCTAGAGTACGTGATCCATTGCTTACTTGATCACTTTGCAGGTTGCAATAAGAATTATTTATGTACAAATCAATGTAGAATAAATAAACGGGTACAAATGGTGGTGTTCCCTTTACAGGAAAAAAAAGCTAAGATTGTGACATCCACTGGTTTCCTCAAAGTCCGAGCATGCTAACTGGAGAATCATATTCCTTCTGTTTTTAAGTCGACAACCAACCAAATAGTGTGTTTGTCATCAATTAATTTAGGTGGCAAAGGAAAACATTACAATTAAGTATGGGTTACATAACCATTGGGTTCATTTAATTTTAATTTTGGCTCCTTCACTCCTATTAAATATCCGATTATATATAAGAGGAAACTATAGCTAAATCGAAAAAAACCATCCTTATCATAAATAATTGCTAGCTCTAACTAATACAAATATAGATCGATCTATGAATATTGTGTACCAAAAAAGTTTTGAAAATTTATACACGTAAAGTGCATGCTAATTTTGACGCTACAGTAAAATCTCTTTAAATTAATAACATCGGGACTTGGGAAATTTATTAATTTAGAGATTTTTTAATTTATCGATGAGAATTTTTTTACAATGGCCCAAGTCGGACCGGACAATTTTTTTATTTTAGAGAGTTTATTAATTTACCGAGTATTAATTTAAAGAGATTTTATTGTAATTATACCATACTTTGTAGGGTGTACATGTAGTTATGTATACGAACCAATTTTTATTATCATTTCATCATAAGTTTCGTAGATTTCATCATCAAATAAATCCATGTGTTAACTGGAATGTTTTGTAAAAAAAATAGTAATAGCATAGAAGGAAAGGCTTTGGAAATTGAGCTCTAATACATGTGCACTCACTTTAAAGTGGACTCCTTTTGAAATTAAGGCTGCTGTTTCACGTGCATTACACCCTTTTAAGGTGTTCTAACAGTCCCACTTTACTTTTTATATATCCACATGCCTGATTATGTGACGATCTTTGCTTTGGCGGATTGCATTTGTTTCTGAAATATCTTATGCCTTTGTTATGTTTTTATAATAGGCATATTGTCTTCTGATATCACCAAAAAATTCAATTGCTAGCTTTAAAAATAGATTACTTAAATATATTCATGACATCATAGCTATGGATAGCGGATATGTAGAATTGGAACCCAAAAATGTTTCGGGACGTTGTACATTCTTTTGCGGAATATAAACAACATAATCTTCAATCTAATAAAGCTTCATTCATATGTTTGGATTCGAGTAGGTGTAAAAATACTGGCTTGATTGGTGTAGTTGTCTCTGTTCAAGTTGGAGTTACTCTGCTTTGTATGCTTGTTCTAACTCCAGATGTTAATTAGTTGCAACTCTGTGTTGCTTTGGTGCTAGTCTTCTTGTGCCAGTGCCTTTTAATATATTCGCCTCCGTTGTTCATAATGTGATATAGACTAAAAACGAGATAAACAATAAATTGAGCTTGTTGATTCACATAATACTAGAATAATTATTCTAGTTATCATTGATTAAGTATTCAACGAATACCGATAATTAGAGTGATTTTTCAGTTCAACGGATTTAGGTGAACTGAGAGAGAATTTTTTTTTGAAATATCATATAATAACAATGTTCCGTAATCACAATAGAGCCCTAAAGTAAACCCAAATTTCGAATGAGTCTAAAAAGACAAACGGGCCGAAAACAAGCCCACAAATAAAGTCCAGCAAAATGGAAAAAGAAAACATAAAAAATGCATAATTCATAAAATGTAGCATTCTTGGGCCCGAAGTTTTTGTAAACCAATGTAGGTTGTTTACGGTGACGTTGTCCTCAATTCAAGCTTGGATTTGAGTAGTCTTGAGCTTGAAACGGAGCCCCGTAGCCCAAGTTATGACCATTTTGTGAAACCTCTTATACGATATTATGCCTCCAAAAACAATAGAGTTTGGTCCTCCATGGTGAGTTTGATATTACTAGATTCAGATGCGTTTAATTAGAGGCCTGTTTTGACTTTTATGTTGGCGGTTTTGTTGTGTTTGTCGAGGTGTTATGTTATTATGTGTCTTCCTTAAGGCTGACCCATGACAAAACATGTGGGTATCACCACTTGCACATTTTATTAGGAAATCACCTACACTAAGAAAATATTTAAAATTATTTTTAACACTATTTTAATATTATTCTGAAAAATTTGAGGGGTTGCACGGGCTACCCCATGCTATATAATAGGCCCTCACTGCTTAGGGTGAGGTTTGAGTTTTGATTTTATAGTTGTTGCCTTGGTGTAGTTTTGAGAGTCATGATGTTTTATCTTTAGGGCTGCATATTGTCATTGAAGAATAGGTTTGACAAGAAGTTTTGAAGCTCGAGTTGATCAAATAAAATTCCAGATCTGATCGGTGAGCCCAATTAAAAACTATTGGGCCTTAAAATAATAACATTTATCAATTAACGGGTTATTAACTTTAGCTACTCTTACGCATATAGCCTAGAGAAATAGTCCTTTGAGAGAAATAGTCCAAGCGTGCAGGATTGAACCATTTAATTTCTAAAGTCCCAAAACTGTATGAATAATATGAGACTATGAGTATAACTTTGGGTATGATAAGGTGTACTCTAGCAAGGAGTTGGAGACGATATAAATAGCAATCATAGGAAACCATAATCATAACAAAGCCAAATGGACTGAAGTCTATGTAGACAATTGGGCTGTGCTTCAAATAATAGGAACATTACAAAATATTGGTTCCATATTACTCTGACAGAATCTCTACTACATTATAGCTTTATAAGATCATTGTAATAATTAATATTATTAATAAGATATGATATTAAGATCCCCCTCCTCTTCTGTCCCTAGGTAACAACCTCTATTTTTCTACACAAAAAGCAATTAAGGTGATGGTGGCTTTTAGTTTTGAAAAGGGTCATTCCCATAGTGCATATCATTTAGCTCGGGCCAATTATTGAAGCCGACTACATTTGCAATCGCGTTCGGGTCCATAGACACGGGAAGGGAATTGTAGGGGCTAGGTGTGAGTGTGGTGTTATCGTTGTTAATCCATGTCATGTTTTGACCTTTCCACGCAGTAGATGGTGGTTGAAACTGTGACCCTTGAACAACAGGTATATTATAATCATAATAAGAGTCCAACTGGGAAAGTTGAGACCGCACCAGGGTTGATGTGGCTGGTGGCGGATGATGATATCCGTCACCAGTGCCTAAATTAACCGCACCAAGTGCAATGTTGACACCATCTAACTCACCATTCGCGCTATAGTTGAAATTAGGTGTTTGGTTCAAAAACCCGCCACCACCAAAAGATTGCATATAGTTTTCAGTTATTGGTGGCCCAAATGTGCCATGAAGCCCATGAGTTGGTGGTGGCGGGGTCAAAGGCCCCGAGGTTGATGGCCTACCCCGCCTACGACTAGGAAGGCTCCTAACAACTCCACCATGGGTCCAATAACGGCGGCAATCCTTGCATAAATAGCGTGGTTGAGCCAAACTGTAATTGTTATAGTAACAAAACTTGGTGTTTCCCGAGGAACACCGTGGACAACTTGGAGGCGGAAATGGAGGTGGTGGACGGATCCGTTTTCCACCATCATTTTCGTTCATCTTGCTTATTGTTTATATTGTGATCTTTTGTGAGGCTTTTCTTGAGTTTATTTTATGTCTATTTATAGGACTTTATGGGGGTTGACCATGTTTTTATCAAGTTCTAAGAATGTGTGTAAAAACAATCCAGGTTTTCCTTGATTTCAAATAACTTAATTAATTCATTTGAATTGTTTGCATCATCTCATGATGTGTATACGGTAATTTGCTGGTTGCTAGTCAAAGGGACAGAGAATGAGAAATTAATAACAGATTTAATATATTTCCTATCTAAGTAATTTCTTGGTAAACAATTTTCTTTCAAATTTATTTTAAGAAAAGTTTGACTAACTCAAATTAAATTAAAATGTACAGATATACAGAAGAACTACTCGGTTTATATCATGAACTAATTGAAACATATACAGTATATATATCATTAGGCTATGGGGTGTGGGCCTCACTATAACTTGAAAAATTTCTGCCACATCATCTGACACCTCAATAACCATACCACACCACACCACTTTATCTAGGAAATATCCACCACACCACACCACACCATTCCATTCCATTCCATTTTAAATACAAAAAAAAGAAAACGTTTCATCCAATCACAAGCAAGCATCTCTCTCCCCCTCCCGTTAAGACTCGTGACCGTGGCAACACCAAACAACATTTTCATCACCACTAGTGGTGGGGGGGGGGGGGGGGGAGATGGGGGTGTTCCCCTCTCATCATCCACCCGGTTAAGAGTGTCCAGTCATCATCACACCACGAGACTTTTATGCCCATACCGTTTAGCTTTAACAATCAGGAAACAAAAACAGGTTGGTTATACAATTTTGCATTGGGAAGTGGTTTTTACACCACAATCTTTTTTTTTAAATGCACTTAATCTACTCCTTTTTTTTATGTCTACGACGGGACTTGAACCCATGACTTTTGGTCATGGGCAACACCGTAAATAATTCTCCAATACCACTAGGCTACAAGGCATTGGGTTTTTACACCACAGCCTATATTTTGATATATTTATACAATCAGCTTTGAAGTTTGTCCTGTGTGGTGGCTAAAGTAGTTTTTGTGGTGCATATCCCTTTTATACTTATCATATTGTTCTTCCAGAATTTTGTAATTATATAAAAAGCTAAAATAGTTTGGTTACTTCTTTATTTTGCAAAATATAGTATTTTCCTTAAATTATAAAAAGATTCACTTTTTAAAAAATTGTTTTAAGAAACACTCGTAAAATAAAGTATTTTTTACAAGTCATATCAACTTCACTTCAAGAAAATAAATTAACATGGTCAAACTTATCTACACGCGAGTCAACATGTCATCAAATTTTGACTTTAATACATGTTAAGATGTCTCTAATTTAATTTTTTTCTTCTAAAGACTGATACTTTTTATCAAATTAATTTGAAAGTTAAATTCTTTTGTATGAGGGGAAAATAGGATATATAAATTCAATGTAAAATTAACTACTTTATTTTGTGAAATGTAGTATTTTTCCTTAAACAAAAAGCATTTGATTTTTGAAAATATTATTTTAAGAAATGCTCATAAGTTAAAGTACCTTTTACAAGTCATATCAGCTTCACAACAGAAAAAGTTAACATGGTCAAACTTATCTACATCGAGCCAACATGTCATCAAGTTTTGACTTGATTACAGGTTAAGATGCCTCTAATTTAAATTTTTTCTAAATATTGATAGTTTTTATCAAATTAAATTGTATGAGGGGAAATAGGATATATAAATTCAAGGTAAAATTAACAACTTAATTTTGTGAAATGTAGTATTTCCCCAAACAAAAAGGATTTGATTTCTGAAAAAATTGTTTTAAGAAATCTTAGTAAGTTAAAGAACTTTTTACAAGTCATATTAACTTCAGTCAGAAAAGAATTAGCATAAATTCTGATTTGATTACAGGTTAAGATGTCTCTAATTTAAGTTTTTTTCTAAAGATTGATAGTTTTTACCTTTATCAAATTAATTTGAAATTTAAATTGTTTTGTACGACGGAAAAATACGATATATAAACTCAATGTAAAATTAACTACTTTATTTTCCGAAATGACGTAATATTTTTCTTCAAACAAAGAGGATTCAATTTTTGAAAAAAATTGTTTTAAGAAACGCATATGCATATTTTGAGGAAAGAAAAAAATGAATCAATTTTTTAAAAGTTGCATTAACTTCCTATTTTAAGAATTTTTCTATATGATCTTGTCTTATATACCCGCAAAAATATCTAAGGCATCTTCCATCAGCTGACTCTTTATTATCAATTTTGCCACATTTAGCACCATATCAGTATTTCTAATCCAACACAACAACAAACACATCAACAACACCTCTTCACTTCCTTCGTCACTTTTGCTTCCGTCTTCCCCATCTTCGTCGGTGAATCAAACAATTCAATCGACGAGCCAAACCGAAGAGGCCGTGACAACAACATCAGTTTGGCGACGAAGCCGGCGAGAGAAACGACACAGCCGTTAGCATAGGCCACATGTCTAAGTTTTAAAACTATATTACCCTATTTCCCCATTTGTTATAAACAAGCGACACAAATTACTTTATAAATAATGATAAATTACATGTTCATTGCATATGTTAAACACAACTTTTTGTGTTCTTAAAAAATTTAGAAACGATATGGCATTTATAAAAAAAAAAATCTTACAAAAGAAAAGTATTAACAAACCTTTTCGCGCTGAGAGGAAATTTATATCACAGAATTATTCTAAACATTAACTTCCTAAGAAGAACGATACACCTTATGTTTATAACGAAATGAACTTCGTGCATACAATATGCACAAAATGGAATTTATATAAACTCACATTATAAGAATCATGGGCCGAGAATCTTAATCCGATTACAAAGTTGTGTTCATATTGAAACTATAATATTCAGGCATCACAAATACTTCTACAAAAATCGTGTATTAAAAAAGTTAATGTTTTTATTCGCTCTTTTCGCTTATTTTCTCTGCTTGATTGGGTGCTAAGCCTATCTCCTGCATTTGATGTTCAACTGAAACCAACCCAGTCTGTGCAAGAAAGCTGCACAAACACCAACAAAATATCAACTGTCAACTGATTATCACTTTAGAAAATATATCAAATTAAGAAAATAGATTGCTATCAGAGATTATCTGCTAATTATTATCTGCTTTGGAGCTGCTTTTTCAAACTGCTTATCTGATTCTGATTAATTAACCTAATTAATTAAGCAAAATTGCCAAACACTGAAACAGTTACTTATTTCAAATCCAAACACTATCTCCATAAGCAGTTCTAGTAAAGCAATTCCAAACACCCCTTTTCCTTATTCCGATTATCAATTCGATAAATACCATCCTAGTAATTATAGATCATAAATTAATGAGCAAAATTTACCTGCTAAGAAGAAAGAACAATGTGCCAGTAATTAAAACAAGAAAAGTGACATGAAGGACCAATGTGGAGTCACTAGAAGAGAAAGCTAAGCCCAACATTACACACAGACAAACACCCAACATCACAAAAGCTCCTTTCAATGCATTCCAAGTGGGACCCTGATATCAAATCAACAAAACATCACTAATTATTTGGGGAAAAATTAAAACTTTTTAAGATTCAGAAACTGTACGAACGTTAACACCAGGGGCTAATGCTCCAAGAAAGACGGCGGTTGCTGATGACACCTCTTCTTTCGTCGATTCCATTCCGGGTTGGGTTTTGGAGTTGATCTAGTGCGGTTGATTTGGAAATTAGGGTTTGATTGCAGTAACTTGTAAGGAAGAATAAATTATGATTTTTGGGGATTCTTTGTTCTAAATAAATGAACGATTTGGGAACCTAGTGATCCCAGATTCACAGGATCCGAGCAAATCGATTCTGCTGAACTTTTTATTTGGAAAACTCTTTTTGGGGATTTTGACTATGAAAACAGAGAGAAGAAACAGGGGTGTTCGGACGTGGGAGTTCAAATCTAAGTTATGCGACTTGTAGTTCAAGTAAGGTTAAAATATAAATAAAATGGTAATTGCATACAAATTAAAAATAATTTATAAATAAAAACTGCAATTAAAGAATTATTTTTATTAATTTGAAACAATAAATTTATTAATTATTTATTAATAAATTAAAAAAAATATATTAATAAAGAACATGTCAATGATGTAAAAAAATTCAAAATAATAATGAGTTGTCAACATGCTATAAAATAGAATTAAATTGTTGTATTTTGGAAAAACTTAATAGTATTTTCATCATCATAATGTTTATCTGAAATCAGTATAAGATACACATTTTTGTGACCTACAAAAATAGTTTCAACTTTTAATATGTACTACATAAACTTCATCCTACATTTAAATACGTACGTATATAAGAGCAATACACACTCGTTTCAAAATCACTCTATATTTGTATTACAAACTGTCCTGTACAAATCTTCAATGCAAGAAGATAGATATGCAAAAGCAAAATACATTCATATTCATATGAAACGTGGAATTAATTCCCCATATACGGATTCCCTCTAAACGGAGTCTCACTTTGCAACTGCCATTCCCTCTCTTTCAAATGCTGCAAAAGTGACGATTCTGCCCTTAACTCACCAACATTCGGTCTTTGATTATGATAATTCGGGCTCTCAAAATACACCATTCGGTTTGTAAGCAACGGGTTTCCCCACTTATCAATAACATCAAACCTCGGGCCACCATTAAAATTACCCGTTCCCGAAACGGGCCAATGCTGACTAGGATTGGGAACCTCGAGACTCAGATTGTTGTTATACCGGTAAAGCCATTCAGAAGAACTTAACCCAAAAACCGGGGGCCGATACGCATCCACAAAACCAGGAACTCCTTGTGGTAATCTGCTGAGTGGAGGTGCACCGAGTATACTGTGTTCTTCGGGTAACAGTGGGGCTGAAGGAATAGGAGCAATGTATGAAGATTCAGTTATGGACAAATTGGATAATGATGATGTTGGGATTTCTGAAATAGGAGCTAATTCTTGTTTTTTTGATTTTTCTTTTTCAAGATTTAAACTTTCTTGGTTAAGAACCCACCCACTAAGGGAAGGTGGGCCATAGAGCCCGTTTGGCCCGTTTTGTGCAGAAAAAAGTGAAGAAGAACGACGTATACTGTCTTCGGAAGCTTCCGTTGACCGGTCAATAGGTTCAGAGTTGTATCTGGCGAGTGGTTTAAAAAGGATCACTTCTTCCTCTTCTGCAACACTTGTTTCTTCCTCCATGATCTCAATCTCGTTTTTCTTTGAGAATTTTCTTGATGATTTATTGAAAAAGATTAAATTTTGAGATGAACCCGTTAATCTTTCAGCTATTTTGATACAAGCGTGAAGAATTCGATTAATACGGGTCGAATTTCCAGATTCGAATTTAGTTTTATTCTCGGAATGAGTGCTGAAATCTAACAAGTCATTTGACTGGCAAACGGGTACAAACCCGCTTAACTCATGGTCTTCCCACAAAGCGGGTTGACTTTTGTTGACCAACTCGTCTTCTTTCAACTGAAATCCACTTACGAGATCAACTAAAGCACCAAAGAAATACGATTTAGCATTCGACACTTTTTCATCTTCACCATAAGTTTCTGCATAATCCATCATACAAACAAACCACTCAAGAAACACGAGGACAGCTGGCAATAACGAGCAACAGTTTTCTTGATTGTTGTCAGTGATACCGATACACCTTTGAACAATATGGCCCATGAAAGTAAATGTACAAGTCCAAGCCCATGTTGTACAAGTGGAAATTTGTTCATCTTTTAATTCGGGGGTTTTGATTAAATTGTGAATTACAAATATGAGAATTGTGACAGCTTGAATGGCCCGATACGGGCCTTTTCTTGACGGGTTGAACGGGTTGTATGCATCTAATGAGGAATTTAATTCCACATCATTTAATGCTAATAATGATTCTAATTCCTTCATTGTTGATGCAAATGTGTGAGGTAAGTCCTCAAATCTGCATAACGAGTAAAAAAATCCTATTATCAATGAATAATTATTAAATTACAACAGATTATGCAGTAAAAGGATCATTTACCCAGGTTTAACCATAAAGAAACTTATCATTCTCACAAAAAGAGGCCATAAATCGATTTTTGCAGTTGGAATATTTTCATTTGCTCCTAATTTGTTGATATTTGTCGAATCCATGCTTGAATATGACTTAATTTGTGATGATAGCCTTTTTAATGGCTTAGAGAAATCAATATGCGCGTCAGTAGAAAGTGACTGCAATTTTAACGATTTGTTCTGCAAAATAACAGGTCGATTAAGATTGTGTATTATCTAAACGGGCCAAAAAAATTAGCTAAAATTGCAGGTCAGACCGACCCAGCCCGTTTGACCCTGTTACCTTCTCAAAGAGTAACATAATGTTATCTCGTGCATCAGGAAAAGGCTCTTTGACAGCCAAACTTCTAATACAATGATATAAGGCAAGAAAATCATCACCAATATATGTTGCCAATAATGCCAACTGCAAAATAGCTCCAAATTTAATTATTATTTTAGAATTTAGAGACAACGTTTTCAACTAAATTTTCAAAACTGAAGTTAATAATACCTGATTTTGGGGATTTCCACTATGGGGCCAAACCGTTGTTGCTTCCAAATAGTATGTAGCTGCAACAGCCCATTTTTGAACATCGGGCTTTTTACATAGCTCCATATATCTTGAAACGTCGCCTAAACAGACTAAAAACCGATGAAATATATAATGACATTTTTGCAAATTTAAGGGTTCAGTTTGACTTCTGAATTTTGCAATTAGGTCCTTGTAAAAGTCTGCAACTTTAAATAGAAACAACTTGAATCCTTCCAGGTAACTATTAAGGTTGTTTGTGCTTTCTGAACTGGCGGACACTTTCTTGATTTTTTTTCGGTATTCGTCTATATGTTTGTAATGAAGCTTCCATAATGAATACTCAATTTCTTGAAGATCAACTGTTTGATAATCATTGAGGATGATTTTTTCGTAATTAGAGCGCGCTTTATGGTACAGATCTTCAACTTCTGGATGTAATATACCTTTGTGTTGAATTGTTGCCCATAGTAGCTTTTCAGTATTAACAACCTGAGATTAAAAAAATATGTAAATTTGGATAATTATCTTCCAAAAATTCAGTTAAAATGATACTGGTGTAGTCTGTTACCTCAAGAAATGAAGTCTGTTTTTCTCTCTGATCTTT
The DNA here is from genome assembly GCA_963853835.1 of Calendula officinalis. Taxonomy (NCBI): domain Eukaryota; kingdom Viridiplantae; phylum Streptophyta; class Magnoliopsida; order Asterales; family Asteraceae; genus Calendula; species Calendula officinalis. The sequence continues at coordinate 5,335,336 of OY970825.1, forward strand.
AGGTATTGCAGGCGGATTTCCGTTCATAATTATCGTTTCAAAGATAAAATCAACTCATACAAACGATGGAAAAGAAGAAAACTGAAATCAAAACGATAATCATCACATAAGAACAACTATTTGTAACAAACACGAAAGCAGGTAATTCTAATTATGACAGTAGCGTAATTCTATAAGTGATCGATTCAGTCAGTCAATTTATCAAACACTTGGAGTGCATAATCCAATACAGAGGATGACGCGAAATTAACAATAAATTATTACACAAAATTGAAAATCCGTGTAAAAGAACACTTTAGATGATCAATAAAAGTTGCCGAAACTAAAAAAATCAGGTCAAAAAAGGTGAATTATTTAGGCTATGAAAAGCACGTCACCTGAAGAAGATTCTGCACGATTCTACAAAACAGATTGAACAATTCCTCAAATTAACAGGAAGAGGCTAAATTCTATCGAGTTGTAAAGAAGAAACACATACATAAACAGAAGTATTTGAATGATTAGCTTCCAAAAAGTGAATATGTTTGGTGGTTTGGCAAACTGTTTTGATTTTATTGGTCTGTGTTGTAGAAGAATGAATCTTGCTGCTGTTAATTTACACAGAAAGAAAAAAAAGCCAGCTGCTTCTAGTCTGATGTGTTTACTGTAAATGACGATCATGCCCTCACTTTGCTTTTCTCTCAACGATATATTTTGAAATGTTTATCTTTAATTTATCATGTCATTAGAAAAACAATTTAATTCTATTAATTTTAGCTGATTTTAAATTAGGGGTGACCGAAGCTAATAAAAAACCGACTGAAATCTAACTGAACTAACTTCGATTATGATTTCAGTTCCATTTTCTTTTTTTTTGGAAACGGCAAATGAAATAACGGAAGCCTACTCGCAATTTTTCAGCGAGAACCCCGAGTTCGAGCTCCGCATAAGCGGGCAAACCCAGCCCCCAAAGGGATTTCCAAGGAAAAATCCCCATATGTGCCCGTGTGAGGTATGAGTTAAATTACGCTAATGCAACGCTCCCAAAGGGATTCGAACTCACGACCTGCAGCCCACATGGGTATAAACCCAGTGCCTCAGACCAGCTAGGCTGGCCATCATTGGCATTTCAGTTCCATTTTCAGTTTTATAATTTCATTATTTTCAGTGTCAGTTAGATTCTCAGACTATATTCATCCCTATTTAAATTACTGATTTTGAATCAAAATCTTAAGATTAATGATTTGTTCTATTCATCATTTATGTATTTATTTTAACAAATAAACAGATGGATATTACACGACGTAAATTATAAATTATTAAGAAAAATTAAATATATGAATAAAAAATACTTAATTTTACCATAACTTCTTTTTAACATTTTGTGTATCGCAAGTAACTTGAGCGTAGTATTAATAATAACAACAATATTAATATACATAAATACTAATAATAATAATGATACGTGTAGAAAAAATAACTGTATAAAATGTACAAAATATAACAGCACCAACAAGACTCAAGCATGAAATTTTATGCTTTAAATAGTCCAATCGTCTTGTTAATAGTTACTACTTCCATTTATTTAAAAAAAAAAAACTGTGACTCATTTTGTAATTTATATTTTTATATTTTTTGCGTACATATATACTTCGTATAAAAATTATATGGACGATAAAGAGAGAGGATATATAATCAAGAAGTTTAGGAGAGTCTTCTGAGCCCACGCCATTAAAATTTAGTTGTGGTTAGGTTTATATTAGGACCCATCCCACCTACATTCAAATAACTTAATTTCCAAATAATCTTTTCAAATGCGTGTAGTATTCTATGTACCCAATAGTAGTGGTGGGCACATTCCGGAACCTATTTTAATTTTGAAATAAAATCTAGGAGTAAGGTAGAAATTTTTTGTAGAAGTACCTAATTTTTTTTCAGAAAACTTATCTAAACTTTTTTTTATATAAAAGAATATCTTGTTGTTTAATACGAGTGAACCTATTTAGTCATAAAGAGATATTTTGTTGCTTTCCTAGTGGTTAGTTATCTACACCAACTGATTTCTCTTGTTTAGCTTACTTGTGTATTTGTGACCAAAAAATGAAAAATTGCAGAAATTATGTATATCCACATTGAGAGGTCAAATTTAACATTGACAATTATTTCATAAACTTAATTTCAACCTATATCTATGTCTATCTAGTAATAAATGTTTTTTTATTTAGTATTAAATATGACTATGAAATGCAAGACACATACGGACCAAAACCACCTTTTTATTAGTTTGGTTACTATCCGTAGAGATCACCCATCATGGTCTTCTCTTTACGTAAATCCTCAAGATGGAGATTTGAAAGGATGAAGACAAACATGTGATTTAAGACATGGTTTTAATCACAAATTTTCAAATTCAGGACCACAGAATAATCTTCTTATTTTTTAAGAATTTTTTTTCTAAAAATTCAATTTATTTTTTATTATTTAGGTAGATTAATTTGTTCAACTGGTAGAAGTTTACTAAGATAGCACATTTTTTCAATCTTATACAAATATGTTATCTACTAACAAAGTGGGATATAACTTTATCATTGTGTGTTGCACCTTAGATGAATTTTATCATCAGTTGACATGAAAAGTGTCGGGTATATAATGAATAACTTCTTCGACATTTTTGAGAAAACTGCATTGATGACAAATAGGAAAATTAGTATGAACAAATAGTAAGAAGCAATATCATTTCTCTTAAAAAAGTCCTGTTAAAACTAAAATTATGATTTAATATTTCAAAATTTCAGGGAACCGACACATAATTCCCGGTAACATCGATAAATCCTATTTTAATAGATATAATTTTTAACAAGACATGTGTTAGAAGATGGATTTGAAAATTATTAAGAGGAATATAAAATTGGAAGTTCAATAACAAAAGCAAACTATATGCACTAGTACAAAAAACATCAATCGCCACTACAAAAAACTGTGGCCATAAGTAATTAGCCACGGTTTTATTTTACATCAAAAGCGTAGTCTATTCTCTCGCGTTTTAAAATGCATATATGGCTACACAAAATTTTAGTGGCCATATCATATGGAAAAGTGTGGCGATAACATACAACAGTGGCTAATGGTTACCATATAGTCATATGTAATTAAAACGACAATAGTTGTAATCCTACTTTTAGAGACACAATTTGTTGTATATTGCGGCTAATGGTTACCATATAGCCACATATCGTTATATTGGTGGTGACTACAAGCCCGATTTTAGACACATAGTTTTATATACAATGTGACTAATCTATTGTGTATTGTCACGTGTAGTTATGTTGAGAGTGACCGTAGAGTTCTTATAGACATAAGGTTTTTGTAATTGTGGCTATAGTTTAACCAATAGCCACATTAAATTATTTTTAATTCGTGACTTTTGATATCATTTGGCCACACTAAAAAAAATACCAACATGGTTATTATTTCCTTCTAGACCTGTCAAACCGATTGGTAATAGTTAAACCCGAGTAAAAAACCGAGTAAAACAGTTAAATTGTCGGCAAAAGAATTGCACTGCACCGAGCCTTAAGTCAAATGGCCACACAACGTGAAAGGCATAAGGGACTTAAGCTTTAATTGCTTCAACATAGTTGGTGCACTTCTTTTTATAGTGAAAGTAATTCACCCAACTTTCATACAAATAGCAATGTGGGACAACATTTAGCCACATTTAAACCAATTAATGAGACAATTGGTTGCTTTTAGACACATAATCAATTTAACTGTAGTCATAATCTTGTTATAGCCACATGAAAAATTGAGTGACTTTATTTTGTCCTATAGCCACATGACACACAATAATGATCGTGATTATATACTAACTTTCAACAACAACGACTTCATGTGGCTAATAAACACATATGCCCACAAATACTAGTATCACACTTAATCATGGCTATTGTTTGCCCTTTAGCCACATAAGTCGTTATCACATATATGTGACCCCAGATAATATTTAGCCACATTTAACATTATTAACGTGACAATTTGCTATTTATAGACACACATTTATATACGATAAAATGGTGATTATAAACTAATTATAGAGACATAATTTTAATTTTACCTTTACCATTGCTATTATTTAGATTATGGCCACACACAATTTTAGTTTTATCTTGATTTGATTTAGGGTATGACAAATATCCATCATATAGCCACACAGACAAAGAAAAGTTTTGAGTGACTATTGTTTATTGTATAGCCACATAACACACACGACCATGGCTAAATACTTCTTACAACAACAATGAATTTCATGTGGCAAATGAATACCAATTTTTGGACACACAAGTAGTTGATTCATGTGGCTAAATATTTGTCTTTCGCCTCACATATTAACCGTCACAATATAATGTTATGTTTTAACAAAAAAAATCATGGCGAAAAGTGTGACATATGGCCACGCTACATAACCGTGACTAGCAATGGACACGTTTATCATGTTGAATCGTGGCTAAAGTGTTCAAATCTAATTTGCAATTGCCATAATAATTTAGTTAAAATGTGGCTAAAACAACATTAGAACATTATTTGTGATATTTAGCCACATGAACATGTGAACCTGTGGCGAGGTTGTTTAAAAAAAACCGTGGCTAAAAGCTATTTTTGTACTAGTGATGCGTTGCCCTATACCAAAGGTCAAAATTAAATGGATGTTGTCCTCGTGTGTTTTCTTGTCTCATAATATCATCTGGATAACATCTTTTATTTGAAAGTGAACATCCAAGGGCTTAGACCGGTCTCAATTCCCAACAGTACCGTGAGTTTGGCGTGAGTTTGCAAGTGGCGTTATGGAACCACTAGAACGCCCCCGCCAGTGATGTCGCTGGTTGGTTCGCGCCGGTTTGGAGACGAGAAGAAGGGGAGCGTGAGTTGGTGAGGTGGAGCCCAAAAGGATATTTTGTGTGTGCATATGTAATGGTGGGACCCAAAAAAATAAAGAGAAGTGGTGTTGTTAGCATGTGTATGTCAGTTTAATGTCAGTTGGAGGGTGAGCTGATGTGATGCTAATTTGACAAAAACTGATGGTATCAGTTTTTGTCACGGTTGAGACCGGTCTTATTTGTTTAGTATTGGATGTTTATGTGTTTTATGAAATTATTGAGTTTAAGTTTTCTTATGTACAAAAATAATATAAATTTACGAAGTATGTATTAGTCGTTCAAAAAAAATTAAAAGTAACTTTACGTCATTGTTTTATTTTCTTATGTATTTAGTGTTTGCTCCTTCTAGGATTCTTTTAATCTAATTGCTAACCTTTTAAAAGAACATATTGGGAAAAATAAAAACTCTACATGATAGAATAATCGAAACCTATCAACCATATATCCATTCCAAATAATATTGTAAACCAAATTAATTTTCATCGCCAAAATTCGTCATAAAAGCTTTTGTTTTATATATTTTTGGTGTCATTTTCACATAATAAATCATCATATCCACCCCCTAACTTGTTAGCTTCATCAAATATTTTTTATTATTTTTGCATGGACCAAGACAAAATGATAGCTATTGGGATAGTTTTGAATTTATTAATATTTGTTAATTATTGATTATTATAATTAAAGTATTGTATTTAAATTTATAGGAATTTTAACTTATTTTTATATAGATGTTAATGAAAAACTAAAATTTTGATTAAAAGGGTATGTTATAGTGTATTTGATTTTGCCTACAATTTTTTAAATGCATAAGAGAAACTCAGGAGAGAGTTTCAGCAATATTATCATCCCTCCAAAAAATACCTGATGAAATTATAAAAATTTAACTTGAAAAAAGTTAGAATCAGCGAATTACAACTGAGTGTATGTACAAAAACACAACATACAACAAAAACCTAACCTCAGGAAAACACCAAACAAAAAACACACTATGAAGCACGACATTGGATCATATAACCAATCTACCACCTGTTCGCCAAATTAATCCTCTTCGGTCAGTTATTCAAGAAGAAGAAAGCATATGCTTGGATATGATTGAACATCAAAGCTTCTTATAACATCAAATATAAAATTAATATATTTTTTAAAAGTCATGTTGTAAATATCTAGAAACGTATATTTTGTTTCTTAATATAAATAATTTGTTAGTGTTGTATTAATATCAGTTTACCATATTTTGAGGTATCATATGAAAATATTTCACGAAATCCCACGATAAGTACTTACTCGTGTTAAAACATAAATATGAAATAATGCATTAAGAATTGTATCTAAAGTCTAAACAACTCAACTCCATTAAACTCACTTATGTTACTCATCTGACATCAACACCAATGCCCCCTCTCCAAAGATTACATGTACACGAACCAAAAATACCAAGACCAAACATATGATAAACACCCGTATTGGTAAAAAAAAAAAAAACTCAGATCAAACATTAAATTAATTTTTTAATACATGTATCACTTATCATTTATAACTTACAAGCAACAAATATACACCACACAACCATGCCCATTTTTAATCATAGGTCCATTGCAATCAGTCTCACTCGCATACTGACATACCACTATCCTATTTATTGGATTGTTAATGGAATGACATTTCATCCTTGTTTTATAAGCCCAACCACTCTTTGGTTTTGAGTCCATGGATTTGGTAGCCCAATTATGGATAGCTTGTTAACTTAATTTGAAAGTCGCCTCGTGTAAAGTGACAAAACACGAGAAAGCATGCATTAAAAATCAACATGTGTTCATTCCTTTTGCATTTGATACTTTTGGTTTCCTTGCACCTGAGGCGGTGGGACTTCTTAACAGAGTCCAACGTGTTATGCATAACAATATTACTACACCCAGATCCACAAATGTTGTTTTTAAAAGAATTAGTTTTGTCATTCAAAAAGGGATAGCGGCGCAGCTTGTTACCCGTTTGCCTTCTTTATCCATGTAAAAAACTATATTAAAATGAATGAAGATATATGATACAAAGATTGTTGAATTTCATATTCGAGAGGTTGTGTTAGCAGCTTCCACTTAAATATAAAAATGAAATAATTTATACTGTAATACTACTATCATTTTCCTCTCTTCATTTTGTTTTATGTGCAATGACAATTTTTTTTGTAGTGTCGTTGATATCATTTCTAGGCCATAATGGTAGAGGAGTATCAAGTTGCGATTGCGCTCAATCGCTCATTGAAGGATATCAGAATAGTAACCCATAAACGACAAAGATAGATGGGAAAATAGTTAGTGATAGAAGTAATGTCTTTTTGCTTATATAAATGTACTACCTTTTATTCATCATCCCTATCCCTGACCATCAATACCCCTCGAACAAGCAGGGTATTTTATACTATATGAAGTGGATAAAATAACTTATGTTATACTTAATAATTAACAATGAGTTTTTTTGGATTGATGGAATATTTTAGATTAAAGGCTACGTTACATAAACTATTTCATACATCACATTGTACAATATTTAAAACAAGATATACATACATTGTAAAACAATGATTATGATGTTCAAAGTAGTTTTTTTTTTTTTTTTTTTTTTTAAAACTTGCCTACCAGATTAAGTTCTACATTGAGTTCAGTATATTCTTTAGCTTTATACCCTTGTGCTTTTAGAAAGTTGAGGTTGATAACTTCGGTTCTATCAGGATCGAATAATCAAACAAGTTATTATAAATCCAGATCTACTAACAAAAGAAGTTACAGCGGATTAACACTTATGTTATTAGATTAAGAACAATGTAAACTGGAATCGAATAAGAATAATACAATGAACACAGTTTATCACAAAAAGCTTCAATGTATTAATTCGATTGATCAATACACATATGTTTACAATTCATAAGGAACTATATATAATAGTCCTTGAAGCCTAACTATTAAACCTAGTTATTTTAGGAATCGATTACAATTGAATTACATAAAGATTTACATGCTATAACTAACTATGCTAAAATCTTGGACTCGATCTGCACAGATACGCTCATCAGTAGTATTTTAGATCGTCAGTAATATTCATCATCAGTAGTATTTGTCCAAGTTCAACATCAGTAGTAATTTCCATTAGCAGTAGTAATTCAATCTTCAGTAGTAGAATCCTTTATGTTCCAACAATCTCCCCCTAAACTTGTTAATTCCTTTTGAATTACTCAAGTTTCTTTTGTTCTTCTTCTTCCCTCTTTCTTTTCTCTAGGGTTCTTTGATTCTGCTGCTAAATTCAATGATGTATTTGCTGTTTTTCTTGGTAAAATAGTTCAATTTATTCTGAAACATTACAGCATCGAATGGCTTCATCATTGAGTTAATAAATATCTGATACATGATCTTTTCAGAGTGTGGATATTCCTTTTCATACAAGTAAAGCTCACAATTTTTACTTGATCTTTCAAAGAAGTATATATTTGCAGTTGGGAGTACATTCCAAGCATACACATTTTCTGAATTTGTAAATATTTCTGGGTATTTATCTGGATAAAATGCAGCATCAATCATTTTTGTTAAATATCCAGCACCAGAATCTTTCCATGATGTCTTTGCCATTCTTGGTTTTCCAATGATCAGAAGTTTGATTACATCACTTCTTAAACAGGATCTAATCAATGGTAACCATCCAGTAAATCTTTGAACAATTTTGTCTTCCCTTATAATTTCTAATACATTATTAGGCATAACTTTCCAATTGATGATTGGATTGTTTTCAAGGGGAGCAATAGGTACTTCAAGAACAGGAATAATTTGTTCTGTCTTTGATTTCTTTTGAACACTCTGTTCTTGAGTAAGAGTCTTTCTTTTCTTTATTTGGGGAGTTGAGGATTCACCAGTAGTTGATATACTACCAGTTTGAATTAACTTTGGACTTATTGGGATTAAGGCTTTTAATTTCTTTTCTTCTTCAGCTTCTTGTTCAGCCAATTCGTTCTTCTTGGCAGTACAATATTTATCTATAATTGTGATCATCTTCATTCTGCCAAAAGACTTTGCACTGTGCCCTTTTGACTTGAGAAAGTCAATCATAAGTTTCTTCTGTTCAAATATATCATCTGGTAGATCACCTTTTGTTCTTTTACTTTCAGCTACCAAATCTTCAAGGCAGTTTAGATGTTCTTCTTCTACTTTTCTAAATCTTTTAAAATTCTGCTTGTTGAGCTTCTATCTAAATATCTTTTATTTGAACAGGTGCTTCAGTTTCTTGAGTTTGTTGATTATTTAATCTTTCTTTTCAGCCTTTTTCTTTTCTTCAAGAGCTTGATACATAGCCACTTTCTCTAAGTATCTCTTGTGTTTCACCTTCCATCTTGATTATTTTTCAGCTCTGACAAGATTGATTTTGTTCACCATGTGGTGACCTAGTGCTCTGTTGGGATAATCTTCATCATAAATTTCTTTTCCCTTTCCAATACAAGCTGGAAGTATAGATGGAGGTGAAGTGTATTTCATATCAGGAATACCTCTGATTATTATTGATGGAGAGAATAATTTAAGTTTATTCTCTGGTAGAATCTTTGGATGTTGAGGAAGAGCACATTCATCTACTTCAAACCAATTCACATTATCATCAATGTCAGGTATGATAAGTGGTTGATCAGGTGTTGGTGGTTTGGAGATGATAACATATCTTTCTCTTTCAATAAGTTCAGGAATTGCTTCATCTTCCTCTTCAATAGTCGCTAAGGTGGTTACTACTGGAACTTTTTCAGGAATTGCTACTGATAGGGCATCAGTAGTGTTTGTTGTTACACTTGGAATTATTACTGCTATATCATCAGTAGTAGTAGGAGTTACTATTGACGTTTCTTCTTGTTGTTTTTCTTGTACTGGAGAAGTAGTATATTCATCAGTAGTATCCATGTGTTCTAGGCCTTCATCATTAAACTGACCTTCAGTCACATTTGATTCTTTGAGATTAAGGAGAGAAGTTGATGCTGCTGCAATTGATGTATCTATCATGGTTTGAATAGTATCCTTCTCCCCCTTAGTGATCTCAACTTGTGGAGCATCACTATCAATAACCTTCTTTCTGAGCTTTCTAATGATCTTTGTCTGTTGAAATAGTCTATGCTCATATAATTTCATTCTTTTGTTGATAGTGTTGATATGCTTCTTCATATAGACCATAGTTTTCCCTTGATTTGTTAAGTATTTCAGGCAATCTTGTACAATGGTTTCAAGGTTTTCCATCCTATCCGTCAATTATTTTTGTTTAATACTGCCCTCACTCCATCTAGCAAGATCATCGGGTTCACTAACTGGTACATTGGCTTTAAGGTTTTCCATCCTTTCCGTCAATTCAAAGAGTTCTGTTCTACCCTCATCACTTCTTGGTGATGAAATGGGTTGTTTGGACACTCTCTTCTTCCTAGAAGAAGCAGTAGTGCCCCCCCCCCCTTGTGGTTTCTTGACACCGGGGTCCTCTTAGTGCTGCCTCAAAAGATGAGTCATCACTTAGAGTTGCCGAGGTCTGGGTCCTATTGATGTTCTCACTGGCCTGTGCACCCACCTTTGGGGCATCAGTAGTGAGAGCCCTTTCCTCATGACCTCTCTCCTCCTGTGAGGTCAACTCTTGGAGCCTGGGGTGTGACTCAATTTGTCCCCTGGTGTCCTGTAAGGAAGTTTTCTTCCTGTTATAAATGATGGATATGTTTTGGGTTACATTTGGTAGGTCTTCCACAGAGTGAAGAGTAACACTCTGAAGATTTATTTCATGTTCCTGGGACACATTCAGGACATTTGATGGTGTATCTGTTTGAGTGGGCTGTATGATTTCTGTTTGGGCTACATTTGGGGGTGATGGAGTGGGTTTGGGTTCATTTTGGTTTATATTGATGTTTGAACCTTCTCCAAGAATGAGTTGATCTTTGATCATGTTAGGAAACAGAGGGGTTTCCTTGCCCGAAAATTTAAATTGTTTTCTCATATTAGAGAACACTTTCTTGTTCAACTCAGGAGTAGTAAAAATGTTTTTAGGAGTTGACAAGTTTTGTAATTCACAATTTATTATATGTTGAAGGAATCTTGGATACATTAAAAATTTTGAAGTTGAAAGATTTCCAAGCATACCTTCAAAGATCATGTTTGAAAAATTGAATACTTGTCTTGTACTCAGACAAACAACAGCAGATGCTATTGACTTGTTGAATTCGTTCCAAGTACTCCTTTTAGGAGAAATGCAATGTTGAATTGTGTGTACTAAAAACTTCCATTGGGGTGAAAGAAGACCCTTTTGAAATGTGACTATATTTAGTCTTCCTTCATACCCCATTTTTTGTAAATTTTCAACAAGATCCTCCTTTGGCAAAGAGAACATACCTGATTCATCATGAAGTTGAAGATGTTGTCTGATGGATTGTTCAGTAATGGTGATTGTCTTTCCATCCACAGTTGATTTAATCATGGACATGGTTGACCCTTCAGTTCTTTCAGCATTAGTCCAGAAATCAACTAGATGTTGTTGATATGCTTTCGGATTGATTGTGAGAGCAAACTTTATGTATGAGTTCTTTAGAAACATTACAATCGGTCGAAAGTCTTTTGTGCTGTCTGGATTCCTCAAGAAAGCACACATATTGTGGAATTCGGAATATTTAAGATCAGTAGGGACATTGAGAGATTTTAGGGTTGCCATTGTGTTTGACTTTGATCTTTTGGAGTGATTCTTGCAGAGAGAGTGATCGTTTTGGTATCAATTTCAATAATGTGCTCGGAATTGAGTTGGTACTGATGTTTAGGTTTTGATCGGATTGTGCAGAGATAAGGGTTTAGCGTAAGGTTTATCGAATCGAGAAAAGATAATGCTAAATTAATCTCAGAAAGGTATTTATATTTTTCGATTAAACCTGCAAAATGACCAAAATATCCTTCGAATAATAGCTTAACGGCTATTTTCATGAGGGTCAGTAATGTAAATTAAGTATTTTACAGATAACGGCCGATCAGTAGTAACTAAGCATCAGTAGTAAAAATATCAGTAGTAACCTTTGTTTTTATACTTAACCTAATTCCTACTGAGAAGCCCTATCAGTACTAAAGCAGACCATCAGTAGTAATAAATAACCAGTAGTAAACAAGCAAAAAAACAAAAAAAAAATTAAAGTAAAAATAACTAGTAGATTTGAAGATTTCAAGCTAATTCTATAAGTTTTGTCAAATCAAATCTTCTTTTCCTTTTAGTCTTAATTTATTAAAATCATGCCAATACTGCTAACCAAAAAGTTGAATCTTCCTACATCAAATGCTTTTGTAAACAGATCTGCTAATTGATCATCAGTATGGATTTTCTCTACTTTAATTAGTTTCTTTTCATTACAATCTCTTATAAAGTGAAATCTAATTTCAATGTGTTTTGTTTTAAAGTGTTTTACTGGATTATTCACAATACTGATAGCACTTTGATTATCTATAAAAATAGGAGTTTTGAGAATAGATATACCAAAGTCTAGAAGTTAATTTTGGATCCACAGAACTTGTGCACAGCAAGCAGATGCAGCTACATACTCTGCTTCAGCAGTTGAAGTTGAAACATTAGTTTGTTTCTTGCATTGCCATGACACCAACCTTGATCCAAAGAATTGACATCCACCAGTAGTAGATTTCCTATCTTGACATTCACCACCATAGTCACTATCTGTGTAGGCTATAAGTTCAAATGGTGATGCATGTGGATACCAAAGACCAAGTGAAGGTTTTCCTTTCAAGTATCTGAAGATTCTTTTGACTGCTTGTAAGTGTAACTCTTTTGGTTTTGCTTGATATCTGGCACATACACAGACACTGTACATTATGTCAGGTCTTGATGCAGTTAAATACATCAAAGATCCTATCATTGATCTGTAAAGGTGTTCATCTACATCCTCCCCCTCAACATCAGGATGTAGGTGTTTGTGAGTTTCCATTGGAGTACTGGCACTTTTGCAGTCTTTCATTGAGAACTTTTCTAAGATATCTCTGACATATTTTGATTGATTGATCAAAATACCATCTGGTTTCTGATTGATTTGGAGTCTAAGGAAGAAATTCATTGGACCCATTGAGCTCATTTTAAACTTGATCTGCATCAGTTCTTCAAATTCTTTGCATAATTTATCATTTGTTGATCCAAAGATGATATCATCTACATATATTTGTACCAGTAGTATATCATCTTTGACCTTTCTTGTGAATAATGTCTTGTCTATTGCACCTCTCTTGAAATTGTTTTTCAATAGGTAAGAAGACAATGTATCATACCAAGCTCTGGGAGCTTGATGAAGACCATATAGTGCTTTGTCTAGTTTGAATACATAGTCATCATGTTCTGGATCTTCAAAGCCTGGAGGTTGACATACATACACTTCTTCTTCTATTTTTCCATATAGGAAAGCACTTTTGACGTCCATTTGATAAACTTTGAATCTTTTGTATGAAGCATATGCTAGAAATATTCTGATTGCTTCAATTCTGGCAACTGGTGCATATACTTCATCATAATCAATCCCTTCTTCTTGTGTGTAACCTTATGCTACAAGCCTTGCTTTGTTTTTGATCACTATACCTCTTTCATCTTTCTTGTTTCTGAAGATCCATCTGGTACCAATGGGTCTTTTTCCTTTTGGAAGAGGGACAAGTGTCCATACAGCTTGTAGTTTAAATTGAAGAAGTTCTTCTTGCATTGCTATGATCCAGTTTGAGTCTTTCATAGCTTGTTGAATCCTCTTTGGTTCTTCCCGTGACAGAAAACATTCATACATGCATTCATTAGATATTAGACTGATATTACAAATATTTGAATTTAAAGCAGAATTAAATTTGCTTCTTGTCTGCATGGCTGAATTGACATCACTTAGGACTAGGTCCAAAGGGTGATTCTTTTCAGTTTTGGTTCCAGGGATTTTGTCAACAGATATTTGAGAATCCAAGTTTGACTCATTTGATTCAGGAATTTGTGCATCTCTTTCTGCTTCTTCTTGATTGTTTGCATTTTGATGAGATTCATCATTACTACTGGTGTCAGTAGTAACATTTTCTTCAGTAGTTTCAGTAGTATCATTGTTGTTACTGGCATCAGTATTAAGTACATCATCTTCACGACTTTGAGTTTCAGAGTTACTGCTGGGATCAGTAGTATCTTCAAAGTTTGAGTTGTTACTGGTATTATTGAAATTAGAGTTATCAGAGTTACTACTGTCCTCAGTATTAACTGTAGGAGCAGTATCAACTAAGATATATTTCATGATTTCTTGTCTTCCACTTGATGATGTTACTCCTGGTTGGTTTTGATTGTTTGAATTTCCTGCATTGAGTTCATAATTGACATCAAAAGATTTGGTTAGATTATCAATATTAAACAACCAATCTGGACCGTTTCCTTGTTCATTCATAAGATTTTCATTAAATGATACATTTACACTCTCTTCAATGATCCTCAGCCTTTTGTTGAATACTATGTATGATTTGCTTTGAGTTGAGTATCCTACAAATATTCCATCATCTGCTTTGCAGTCAAATTTACCAATTTGTTCTCTTGTAATTAGAATAGTACAAGGACAACCAAATGATTTTAAAAAACTTATTGATGGTTTTCTTTTATTGAAAAGTTCATAAGGTGTTTTAAAATGAGGCTTAACTATTAATACTCTGTTCTGAACATAACAAGCAGTATTAATAGCTTCAGCCCAAAAAGTTATTGGTAATTTTGAATCTGCAAGCATAGATCTGGCTGCTTCAATGATGGTTCTATTTCTTCTTTCAGCTACACCATTTTGTTGTGGAGTTCTTGGTGAGCTGTACTGCCTGTCAATACCCTTAAGATCACAGAATTCAATTAGGTTAGTATTTTTAAATTCAGTTCCATTATCACATCTAATTGCTTTCACTTTGAGATCTCTTGTATTTTCCAGCTTTACAATCAAATTCTTGATTATTTCACTTGTTTCATCTTTGGTCCTGAGAAAGAATACCCAAGTGTATCTGGAAAAATCATCAGTAATAACAAGACAATATTGTTTCTTTCCAATACTCATTACATTTGTAGGTCCAAAAAGGTCCATATGTAAGAGCTGCAAAGGATTAGAGATAGAAGTAATTGCTTTGGTCTTATGAGAAGTCTTGTGTTGTTTACCTTTTAGGCAGGCAACACAATGATGATCACACATAAATTCTTTTTGTGGTAGACCAACTACCAAATCCTTTTTTAACTAAATTGTTCATATTTTTAAAATTTGTGTGACACATCCTTCTATGCCAAAGTTCTGATTCATTTGTGTTTTCCTTAGATATAAAACAGTTGATCTCATTTGATGAAATGAGTTCTCCCCCTATATCCAGGCAATACACATTGTTTCTCCTTGGTGTTCTTAAAACAACATATTTTTCATCTAAAATAAAATCAGGAGAAAGAATGATGCACTCAATATCTGTAAAAAGAATTTTGTTCTTCTTATCACAGACTTGAGACACACTAACCAGATTGTATTTAAGCTCAGCAACATAAAAGACATCATCAAAAGTAATTTTGTCATTTGATACAGTACCTTTACCAGTAATCTTACCTCCCCTAGGATTTTCTCCAAAAGCAACATACCCTCCTTCAAAAGACTTGAAATCTCTAAGAATTTGAAGATTTCCAGTCATGTGTCTAGAGCATCCACTATCAATATGCCATGTTCTACCTTCTTCAGGGATCTGGATACTCTGCACATAAAGTAAAAGAATTAGTTAATTTTGGGAACCCAAGCTTGTTTTGTCTTGGGTTCATCCTTTGAAGAATAGGACTTCTTAGCTGAATGATTCTTATATGCAGTTTTGTATTTAGTACTGGTGTTTTGAGTTACTACTGATCTAGGTTTAAACCCGTAGTTTTTAGCCTTTGAAAATTTTACTACTGATGGACCAGTAGTATTTTTGTAATAAGGGTTTTGACCATAGTCAGTAGTATTTTTGTAGTTATACCAGACATCATTATAATTAGGGTTTTACCAGTAGTAAACTTGGAATTGTTTCTACTGATGTTTGAAAACTTTGAAAATTGAGGGAAACGATTTTGTGTTCCATTGTTTTTGAAATAATTGCTTCTTCTTGGACTTTTATACCTGATATTTTGAACAAATCTTGGTGCATTTCTTCCAAATTTATGAGTATCATTAGCATATGTTTTATTGAACTCCTTTTGATTTGGTTGCTTAAACTTCTTTTCTTTTGCTTCTTTAGTTTGTTTTAATTTTAATGCTTTTTCCTTTTCTTTGTTGATTTTGAATTCTTTAAATTCTTTATTGTTAATAGGATTGAAGTGACAGTTTTTAGCTATGTGATTAACTTTGTTACAGATTAAGCATGATAATTTTGTTGATTTAGAGTTTTCAGGTTTTCTTTGTTCTTTTAGTTGGTTTAAATTTCTTTGATTTCCCCTTTTTAAAATTGTTGGTATATTTTCTGAGTTGTATTTTGGGGAGTCAGTTTGACTTTGTGTGGTGTGAAAACTAGTATCATTTGATTCAGTTGTTTGATCATCATCAGAAGATTCATTACTTGTTTCAGTTTCAGTTTGATTTTCAATTTTTAAATCATCTAAAATTCTTTCTGTACTAGATTTCAATGGTGGAATAAAATTTGTTGGAGGTGGGACTGCATGATATCCCACTCCATGAATAACTTTTTCTGTTGTTTGATTACTAGTTAATTCATTAACAATTTGAGAACTTCTTTCAAACTTTTTGATAGTTAATTTATTTTGTTCAAGTTCCATTTGACATTCTTCTAATTTGATTAAAGTTTCTTTTAATTTTAATTCAATGTGTTCTTTTTCATAAGTGGTTTGTAGCAATTCATCTTTTATCTTTTGATCAGTTATTTTATAAATTTTAATTTGATTTTCTAAATCAGCAATACACTCATTATATTCAATTCTTCTGTTTCTATTTAAGATCATCTCTGCTAATGTTTCTTTATTTAGTTTTTCTAATTCTTTGTATGATTTAATGCATTCAGGAGTGCAAGATTTAGAGTGTACCTCAGTAGTAGAAGGATCAGTAGTAAATGCCATAAGAGCTTGATTCTGTGCATGTTCTTCTGCTTGGAAGCTCCAGTCATATCCTTGTCCTTCTTGAGAGACTAAAGCAGTTGAGTTGGACGCACTGTTCTTGTTGTAGCTTGATCTTTGATCTTTGTTTGGACATTCTCTGACAAAGTGACCTAGATTGCTACAGTTGTAGCACTTGACCTTGGTTTTGTCAAAGCCAGCTCTATCACCTTTGTTGTAAGATAGCATCTGCCTTCCAGTTCTTTTAAGAAACCTCTTTGTCCTTAAGCTTAACATGGCCATCTGCCATTTAATATCCATCTCTTCCAAGTCATCAGGATTGAGCTGTTCTAAATCTTCACTAATCAGTGCAGTATTCACATGACTAGTGAAAAAAGATTCTCTGGCTAAATCTTCTGATCCTGCATTCTTCATAGCTTCCTGACCTGTTCCTGTATTTGACACAAAAGCAGCATTGTTTGAAGATAGATTTGGAGTTTTAGAACTTACCTCAGATTCAAAGACTCTTAGTTCATTGTAGAGTTCATCAAGTTCTTTTTCTTCTAATGCATCTCCTTGTCTATATATCACAGTATACATAGACCATTCTTCACCTAAAGACCTGAGAAACTTTCTGTTGATATCATCATTGTCTGGTTTGTAACCGACTTGATTTAGTTCACCAATTAGCTTGTTGAACCTATCAAAGACCTGTGATAATGTTTCATTCTTCTGGCCTTTGAAGTTTTCAAAGTCCTGTTTCAGAACAGACTTCATGTTTCTTTTGGTGCTTTTTGTGCCAACAAACCTCTTCTCCAGTGCCTGCCACAGATTCTTTGCATCATCAAATTCAACAAAGAGATGTTGATAGTCGTTGGGAATAGCAAGCAGAAGAGTGCTTAGAGCTTTGAGTTCGATTCCTCTGTCTTTCTTCTCTTTTTCGCACTTGAGTTTGTCGACTTCAGTTGATGTGGAGGTTAGTTGAGTTTGGATGGTTTTGTTTCCTTCAACAACAACCTCCCACATGGAGTAATCAGTAATAAGCATATATTGCTTGATTCTGTTCTTCCACATCCCAAAGTTATTGGGAGTGAGAATGGGGATTTGTTTGCTTGAGTACTTTCATTGTTATCAGACATGATGAACAATTTTGAGTTTTGAAAGTATGAAACTTGATGTTGTTCTTAATTCGTAGATCTAGAACCAATAAGCTCTGATACCACTTGTCATGATCGAATAACCAAACAAGTTATTATAAATCCAGATCTACTAACACAAGAAGTTACAGCGGATTAACACTTATGTTATTAGATTAAGAACAATGTAAACTAGAATCGAATAAGAATAATACAATGAACACAGTTTATCACAAAAAGCTTCAATGTATTAATTCGATTGATCAATACACGTATGTTTATAATTCATAAGGAACTATATATAATAGTCCTTGAAGCCTAACTATTAAACCTAGTTATTCTAGGAATCGATTACAATTGAATTACATAAAGATTTACATGCTATAACTAACTATGCTAAAATCTTGGACTCGATCTGCACAGATACGCTCATCAGTAGTATTTTAGATCGTTAGTAATATTCATCATCAGTAGTATTTGTCCAAGTTCAACATCAGTAGTAATTTCCATTAGCAGTAGTAATTCAATCTTCAGTAGTAGAATCCTTTATGTTCCAACAGGTTCTATTCCAGATTGGGGCACTAGATTTATATATTGGTAACGAATTTGAATTAAATAAAGTGGTTGTATGAAGAATCAGAAAAAGAATACTAGATGTATGCTACACCTCTTCCATACCAAAAGCAAAAGTTCTAAGTGGACAATAATATTGACTTTTCATCACGAGTGCCCAATAAGAGCAAGGGGTGTGGTGGCTTAAGCCACTTCGCCACCTCTGCACCACCTATGCGCCACATCACCATTTCATATTTCACATTCAAAACCCCCAAATACCCCCTCTACCATCACTTAAGCCATTTGGGCCCCACCACACTTTTTTTCTTTTTTCTTTTTTTAAAAACATAATACTTCATTAAAATAAATATTACAAAATACAAAATAAAAATACCTAAAAAATAAAAAAAAATTACCGAAATTTAAAAAAAATACCGAAAAAAATAAAAAAAATACCGAAAATTAGGAAAAAATAGCGAAAATTAAACAAAAAAAAAAAACTACTCGTCGTCATCGTAGTCATCTTCGTCGACGGGGTATTTTTCGCGGATCGCCTTTTTTTCTTTGAGGATTCTCGCCCTATCTTCGCGCCCCAAACCTTGGGTGTTAGTGCTTAGGAATCGCAAGTCTTCCAACCGCTCGAACCGGTCATCCCGCGCCTTTGCCCTTGCGTAAGCGGATTGAGCGGCTTCACTTTTCCGCTTAAACTCGGCCAACATAGCCTCGCCAAGGTCCGGCGGTGCGGCACTTCCGGCGGTGTTAGCGCCGGATGAAGTTTCCGACCTACTTTTTTTTGCCTTACGAGACTTTCCCGCCGGACGTGGTCTCGTATCTTCCCCGAAAAGTTCTTCGTTATCGGAGAGCGAAATGGGTTCGGGGGCGTCCCATTTCGGGCAATGGCGCAAAACTTCCCACGCACCTTCGTTGTTAAATGGTTTTTTTGCCGCCGACTCGTCACGGAACGCTTGTCGGACACGGGCCAAAAAGTCGACCTCATTTTCACCGCTTCGGCTTGTACGTTGTAGCCGTTTGTAGATACCGTTGAATTTTTGACAATTACCATTTAAGGTCGTCCACTTCCCCGTCAACATGTCTTTGGTACGCGGCGTCGGTGCATCCTTGTTGAACTCAACAAGGATTTTGTTCCAAAAACAGTCATCCGGTTGGTCGGCGCCCTTTTCGCGGTCCTCGGACACGCAAACCCAACACTCCGCCAATAAAACTTCTTCGGCGGCGTCCCAACGCATGACCTTCCGACTTAAGTTGACGGCGGCGACTTTTTTCCCCTTTCGTCTCGCCTTTTCAGCGGCGTCGGTGTCTTGAGGGGGTTGTTGTGGTTGTGAAGATTGTGGTTGTGACCATTGGTGTTGTGACCACATTTGAGGAGGGGGTTGGTTTTGTTGAAATTGTAGTTGTTGTAGGTTTTGAAATTGTTGTTGAAGCATAAAGTGGTTGAATTGGTCTTGGGAAAATGTCGGCATCACGGTGTTTTGGGTGGACGATACCGATTGTTGGGACGAAGGGGTTGAAGGATTGGACGGCGATGAGCCGGAACCTCCCATTCCGAAAATACCGCTCATCCAATCGGGGTACGGTGGTTGAGACATTTTGGAGTGTTTTTGAGAGTGAAATGGTAAGAAATTGTAGAGAGTTTTAGAGAGTGAAAGTGTAAGAGATGGTGTGAAAAAATGTAATGGTAAATGGGTTATTTATAATAGGTTTTATTTAAAAAAAAAAATTAAAAAAATTATTAAATATTCTGGAAAACTAGCCGTTGCAACGGCTAGTGCCACGTGTCGCGCTCCCATTGGTCCGTCGAATCCGCCGAGCATCCCACGCACACCACCGCTCAAGTAACGAGGGGTGTGGTGGCGCGTCCGGCGCGCCGACGTGGCGTCCGGCGCCCACCACCCTTCGCCACTACACCGTTCACTCTAATTAAGGTGTCGTTGACTTCAAATGTTGTCGCAAACACAAAAAAAAAAGCCAATTGTCCGATAACACAAATATCACATACACCAATATTTAAATAGAAACATAAATGAAAAAATAAATTAAGAAATAAAGAATTGAGTAATGATATTTAGGCTACTATTTAGACCTACTCATAGGCCTACTATTTAGACCTACTCATAGGCCTACTCATTAGATGAAGACACGTGTCAAAATCAAGGGATAATATTAGGAGGGAGAATTAGTGGAATGCACATGTCAATCTATCAAATGAGTAGGCCTATGCGTAAGTCTAAATGGTAGGACTAAAAATCATTTCTCTAAAGGATTATATTGCTTTCTACATAATCTTTCCACTTCATCCTCTCATGGTTCTTATCCATTAAATGATTGTCACATGTAATTTTTATTTTTTTGATTTTATCATTTAATTTGAATATTTATATTGATTAAATGACTAGAAAAATAAATAAAATGACAAGTACAACGAGATATCATCTCTCTTGATAAATTTACCAGGTTGTTAAATTTTCTACTAAAAGTCGTACATTACATGATAGAATGTCGATATCAACATAAATTAGCATGTTGACATAGATGGTCAAACAATGAGCACCAACCATATGGATATATATCAACAACTACTAATAAAGATGGAGAGTTGAAGATGACCCAAACATACCACATGA
Organism: Calendula officinalis; assembly: GCA_963853835.1. NCBI lineage: Eukaryota > Viridiplantae > Streptophyta > Magnoliopsida > Asterales > Asteraceae > Calendula > Calendula officinalis. The sequence continues at coordinate 5,356,648 of OY970825.1, forward strand.
CAGTTTTCAAATCTAGTGACCCACAAGGTCCAATCTCCACTCAGATCATAACTAGGGGTATCAAATTTGTATCGAATAAAACCAGTCAACATACTACCAACCATACCAAGAATAGTTGGTAGCCAATATGTTGGTAGCCAACATGTTTAGTTGGTAGTACCGTATCAATTGTGTAATCATGGTACGGTAATGGTATAAAATTTTTAAATACCATGGTATACCGTACCAACCAAGATATATATATTATATGATTTTTAGTTTAATACATTATGCCAAACTAGCAACCTATTTGCCCAAGATTCAATCCAATTAAATATTAAAGTATATGATATTTTATTTAAATTATAGATGTGCCCAAAAACATATCTCTGAAACTAATATAATATAATAACACATACTTATTTTATCATTGAAACTAAAAATATCTTTGAAAATATAATATTTTATCTCTACATTCACATAAATCAGTGATTCAGTTACGACAAGATAGCTACATCTTTTATTACTTTATCGTACTAGATTATTTCTATATAGCACATAACATATTATATCATTTTGCTTATTTTATTTCCATGTTTGGAACACTTGTTAATATGTTTAACTAATCGATAATGATAAAATATCATTGCTCTTTTGTTATTAATTTTTTTAATTTCATATGAGTTAGTGATGTTGGTATATACCATTACCAATTTGTACCAACCAAGATTGTTGGTAGCCAAACAAATTGGTACCAAGTAAACTTGGTATGGTAGTGGTAGCTAAATCAGTGTACCAATTATAGTTGGTACGGTACACGGTATGAAGAAAATATACGTGGTACCGTACCATGTTCACCCCTAATCATAACCACACAACTACATAGGTTTTCGTATCAATCAGTCAAACTAATAAAATATAAAAACAAGATGATTTTCATAAAGGGATGATTTTTGTACCATAACTTTTAAATTATGTACCACATACCATGCTTAATATACTTGTACAGTTAACTGTAAAATATGTACTGTGTGATATGATCATTAAAAGTTGTGGTAGCAGTATCAATTCTCTTTTCATAAGGTTGGTGGGTATAAGACTGGTGCCATCAATCCCCAACTGAAGGCATCAGTTCATCCTCCCCATTGGCACGTTCTTTGATTGGGGGGTAAGGGGCTGGACTTTGCGCTTGAAGGAAGAGGAGAGACGGTTAACATGGTGGGTCCCCAAGACAATTTAATGGGTATTTTTGATATTTAATTAGTGTGTACTTTATAATGGTGGAATCCAAAAAACTGAAGAGATTGAGTATTGTTGGCATGTGTATGTCAGTTGAATGTCGGTTGGAGTGTAAGCTCACATGGCGCCATGGGCGGAATTAGAAATTTTCGCAAGCATTAGCACTTTATGGAGATAAAAAAGCGAAGATTAAGACAGATGCGCCCCTTTGCGGGGATCCCACTGATCACCTAATGGCCTGGTGATGTCGGTGGGGGACGTCCTCGCGGAGCTCCGGGTAGCATCTAGAATAAAAATAAATTTAACATAAGAGACTTTATTATAGATTCACCATGTTTGGTTGTGTACACCAACAAGTCCACAAGAAGTAATTCCTACAAGATAGCTACAAATTTCATAAACGTAAAAACTAAAAACTTTACAAGTCACATACTTTAATTTTTCTTTTTATATGAGTTTGGACTATTGCTAATACCTAAGTTTTTTTTAATATTATTATGGGCTATTGGGTATATTTTTTAATCTGATAGTACAATCATTATACAAAAAAATTGTAATACAAAAAAAAATCCAAGAGAATTACATTACAGAAAAAAAAATTGAGTAGGGGCACATGCTACCGTGTAATCCATATTACATACGCCCATGCGTGGCGCTAATTTGCCAAAACTGATGACATCAGTTGTATCACTATTAGCACCGGTCTAAGCACCTCACAGCGTGAAGAAATCCAATGTGGGCATTGACCATAGGGTGAAGGGCTAAGGAGCCACCTCTTAACCATTTTGTGGTGAGATAGTGACCACGGTCACGGATTAGCACATGAAAAAAGCGAATGATGGGGAGATAATGAACCACATGGGAGTTGGGACACTGCCCCATTTCAAATGTGATGGGCGTGGTTATGTGACGAGCACATGTGGTATTGTTGCTTAGAGCCAAAGAATGTGAACTATACAAGTTAGCAATAACATTGATTAAATGAAATTGAAATCATCTAATATAAAATTAATATTTGTATGCTCATGTAGACTTACACATATCAGCCTAATTTATGAAATCTAAACTAGAATTTTTTAGAAAATGAGAAAAAGTTACGTTTTTAAACGCGTAATTCGAAAATTGTAGGTTCTTCAATGCACCGAAAAGGACCACCACTTCACCAAAATAAGTTTTATGGTCCATGTCAACCACTCATGCTTTTGCATCACTTGTTTTCAAGCTTTTCATCATCAAAAGCTTCCACTTTCCCCTACCATTTCACTTTCTCATGTCTTTATTCATTATGCGTTGGTCTCTTTTATGTGTTTTGAGGTCAAAAAGTGGACTTGAGAGTGTTTAGATATGTCTAAAAGAACAACCCATCACATGATTTCCTTGCCAAACTTCAAAGGTACCAATTAAAAGGCATTCTTGACTTTGGTTTTTAATTTGGACGATTTTACCACTTATATTCCATATCTATATTTTATTGTGGATGCTTATCTAGAACTAGTTCCATCAACTAAGATATACAAATCCAACTTTGGTTTAGTATTTGATTCGAGTTTTTTAGTTCGAATTTAACACTTACGTCTTTCCTTAATGGATTGCAAAGAACATACCAATAAGCATTTTCTTATAAAAATGAGTCAAGTCCAATACCACCCGTATAGGTTTAGTCAATTATATAAATCTTTGTCAAATGTATAAGGTTCTGTTTGATATTTGATAAATGAATTGTGCAGACTAAGTTTGTTATAGACTGAGTTAGAATTTTAGACTGAAACCAGATTTTTATTATATTTATGATTCATTGTGTTAATTGATGAAAAATGAGTTAGAATCGAGTTAGAGACAAGTTTGAACGGAGTCAAGTATACCTTTTTTAGTTTTTTTATTCGGTTCGGGTCAAGAAATAAGTTTGACTGGGTTTGAAGTTTGTATAAAGTCAGATGAAATATAATCAAATCAAACATGAAGATTTCAGACTAGATCTGAAGTTGGACCTAACAAAGAAATAAATTGAACATGATAATATCAAAATGAACATATAACTTGAAGTAAATAATACAACTTTCATAACTACTTTTCGAAAATACATCTTCTCTAGTCAAGATTTCTTGCCCACTCTTCTACTACTTTGTTGACAAGTAGACCCCTAAAGAAGAAAAACTCAACTCTTTTTCACTCACTCTAATCAACCCCTTTTGTTGTTTACTCTGTTTTTCAAACTTCACAAACATACAACGCTTTAATGTAAAATGTACGATACTTCTTGCACATTAAAATAATACAGTATATTGTCTTTAGGTTTTACTTTTCTGTTTTCTCCAAAGGTAATTAATTACATCATTGAATTGTACTTTGTGCATAGGGATTTGTGCTTTGCATTGGATTTGCTCATTCTAACAATTGGACAAATTAAGTTCAAATAACAAGAAAAACTTTCAACTTCATCCCTCATATCCAAAATATCCATTGCCACCCTTTCTCAAGCATTTACATTCTACAAAACATGACGTACAAGTATGTAATGCATAAATATGAGATTGTGATAGAACACATTTTGAAGTAGGGCTTGAAATTGAGAACAAGATAGGAACTCGTAGAATTAAAGGAGAAAAAATTATCATTTCTGGGTGAATTCTTTTTTTCAGTACACTACTGCAACACTGACTTGTACATTGTGCAGTAAAGTTGTATCTTTTCTGGGTTGGTCAAATTTCTAGGTTTCATCTCTCTTCTTTTACCAAATTCGCCCAGATTTTGACCAATTTCTTATGCAAAATTTAACTATAATAAAATCGTTACATTGGAAATTAATTGAAAAACTCGTTATTCAAGAAGAACCTGAAACCCTAGGTGACGTCAACGGAAACAAAGGTAAAAGCCGGGGCTCCGATTCCCTCTTAGGAGTCCTCGCCGGCGATGGATGCAAATAAAAACTTTTCTTTGCAATCGCCTTATCTTCAGCTTCAACGTTCAAATTCGGACTATCTCCGGTCACCGGAGACCTAAAAAGGTCCGGTATAAGAGGTGTAACCGGACTAAGTACCAAAGACGGAAAATTAAGAATTCCCGGCGAAAGAATCTCCGGTGTACCAGGTCTCCGTGGAGATCCAGAAAACCCAGACCCGTTTACAAACCCGGGTACCAACGGGCTGATCTTAAAATTCTTCATACTATTCCTCCGTTCATATAATTTTGAGGTGGGTTTCTTGCTCAAACCCGTTTTCATTGGCGGAATCGGGTTTCGGATGGGCGCATCGGATCGGGTAGCGGCGGCGTTTTTGACGGTTTCTGAGGATCCGGTTAGCATTTGGACGACTTTCTTGAAAGAATTTGTGTCAGCTTGAACGAAAGTAGTTGGGTAGGGGTTGTTCGGGTCGGATCTAGCGATGGGGGTTGGAGGTGGCGATGGGTGGTGATGATGGTGGTTAGTGGTGGTAGAATTTGTGCTATGGCTATGACTATTTGGAGATGGATTTTTGGTATCCAGGGGTCTAGGTGAATAAATGTTCTCCATTTGTGAATGAATCTAGAGAGAGAAAGTAGGAGGAAATCTAGAGAGAGAGAGAGAGAGATATAGAGGGATTTGTGAAGAAGAAAAAGAAGGAAAGATGAGATTATGAGCTGAGTTGATTGTTTGGCATTTTGCATTTGAATTTGTTGGTTTGTGTTTTGGTTTGGTAGGAAATGTGTTGGTGGGACTTTGGATCTGTACCCTTTTACCATTCTCACTCGCATCTAAAGAGAGTTGACTACACCTAAGTTTGACCGGGTCACTCGACACCGACTCAAAACCGACTTGAAATGTATATTAGTTAGGTGACGTTATTTAATGTATAACGGTTGTTTAAATCTGCATTTTGTGAAAATTTATGATGCGTTAAGTCATTAAAAGTTTTGTACTTTAACAGTTTAATTTTATGTGTTCGTCAGGTCAATTTTTACATTATAAACGTTTTAGTTTTTTCTTCTTTCTTTAAACCATGAATCTTAATTTACTTCTAAATGTCACATTTATCTATTTTAGAAATATAATACTAATTTCATTATATAAATTAAAATGCATTAAGGATTCATAATATGTAAAAACAAGAAGTGGAAAAAAATAGTTGAGTCTCGTGATTTAACACGATCTCCTTAAAATATATACATCGTTTATTTCTCAGGATACAACAACAACAAAGTAGTTTTGTCATACCGGATATATTCTAATGTCCGAACACTTATTAAAATTCCATACGTAGAGAAAATATTGTGATATTCTTAGTGTTTTCAAGTGTGTAAAATTTGTGTTAATGAAACAAATGTTACATTTTATAGAGATGAATCGTAACACTTGTTTAATAAAACTATTAAATCCATTTAATACAATTCAATTAGAAGAAATCATAATAATAAAACTAGGATTAAATATCTAAAATTATACTCCTTCCGTCCCACAAAAAAATTCTTATTTCATATTGGCACAAGTTTTTAGGTAATGTTAGTAGTAGGGTAATTGGTAATAAATTTGATTAAAATATAAGGTTGGTTTGGAGAGAAAAAGATAATTAATGGTCGAGTTATAGCTAATAATAATACTTTATTATGTGAAACCCATCAAATATGAGAAATTAGAACTTTTTTGTGGAATAAAAGTTTAAGAAGAAATGAGAACTTTTTTTAGGACGGAAGGAATAATTATCGGTCTAATATCAAGTTGTCATACCAAGTCTCATACTGATATGAACATTTAGTTTGATATGTTTCCAATTTGAGATAAATTTCCACGTTTAATTTCTTGTATCAAAACATATATATTTTCTGAAAGGATAAATATCACTTGGTTAAATGTTTTATTTGAAAATATAGATGTTTGTTAATGTTGATGCTGGAGTAATTGTCAATTTTCTTTTTTTTCTTTTTTTTTTTTGAAAGGCAAGTTAGTAAGTTAGTGGTTCGAGTCTAGACAGTGACATTCACAAGGGACAGTATATCTTCCCTAGACATTTAAGATGTTGCTCATGACCTATTAGTTATGGGTTCAAGTTCCGCCGTGAAAAAAAAAAAATTTCTCAATTTAACAAGGAGTAGTGAAGAGCGTGTGACGCACACTCTGTTGAAATAAGTGGTGATGGAAAGAAGTGCAGGACTGCAGGCACTTGTGATGCGGGACCCAGTAAGACAAAAATGTCAAACAAGGTTCAAGTCTATATATTGACTTATCAGGCCCCTTTTATTACTACATCTCAACTTTTCAACATTGCCACTTAAATTAATTCAATATTTACCATTATTAAACAAGAGAAACGTTAATGTCAATATTTACGGCTGTCGATATTATTTAAAAATATGTGTGAATAGTTCATAATTATGTATTGAATATAGTCATCCAAATTAATTGATTATAAATCTGTCGTTAGCATTGTAATATTGAGGGTAGACAGCGTTAGTGTGTATCGGAATCACCCTCATTTGGAGTCAGAAAAATCGCATTTATCTTTCCTAGATATTGTAATAAGGATAGGTGAGCCTATTTGGGGATGATTCATAATTTTTTCACATATAGGTTCAATACAATGCTTAATGATACACAATTAGAAAGATTCAGTTTAACCATAAAATTATCTATTTTGTATAATCATGATTTTTCAAATATTATACTTTTCAAACACAAAAGTATCTTGAAATAATCTATATACAAAACACAATAATTAACTCAATTATAATGCTTCAACCATAAGCATAATAATTCATATAACATCCACTTTAGACAAGATTATAATTTTACGAGAAAAAATCATCTTGTTTTAACTTGTCCATTAGATATTTAGATGTGTCAAAATAAAATAAGTCTATTAAATACCCATAATTAGAAAAAATGTAACTCATACAATTTAAACTAAATAGTCATAATAATCTCTTTTAAAGCAATTAATCCATAACATGAGTATATATATATATATATTAAACATTTGCATAATGTCTTATTTTCCATTTGTCTAATATTTTATTGATCACAAATATATATATAAAGAAAATATGTGTATATATACACCATAATATATAACATAAAAACCTTAAAGATTGTTGTAAACTTTATATATTCGGTGATTAAATAATTAGACAATTATAATATTAAAACCATATTTGATATTGATAATTCAATATCAAACTCAACACATAAGAAAGAACCAAATGGAATGAACAAACCTGATTCTTGATGAAATAACGAACCGCACGGAATTGAGATTCCTGTCCTTTAAGGTTTTTACGCGCTCTATATGTTGCAAGCCTCGCGTAGAACCCCAGGATTTGATGCAGTTGATCGGTATGTTCTTACAGCAAAAGAATCACCGACAACACAAAGTTGTTTACTCGGAAACAAGAAGAACATGAGCAAAACCACGCAACGGTGTTAACGATGGACGAGCAACACTATCAATTGGGATTTGAGAGCGATTGTTATTTTTTCGTGTGTCTTTCTTCACAACCATGAAGTCCCTTTTATAGGGTCACAAGTCGAAACCTACGTTTTATGACCATTAATCAACTTAATGATGGGGCTCAAAACTGTCGGTTTAATGTCGACATTAATACGCCTTAATTCTAATGAAACATCATTCAACAGTCAGTTTTTCAAAGGTCGACGGTCTTGGCTCGTCTCATCGCGCGTGTGAATTTAGTCACTAATCCTCCACTAAATCCTTTGAAGACTTGAGGCATTAAAGACATTATAAACTCAATTAATATTCTTCCACCCACTAATGTGAGAACTTGTCAACTTGCAATTATTAATTAATCTCTCAAATAATTAATTAATTAATATATCCAACAAAAGTTACATGTTCAAGTTTTGTTATGACTAAATTAAAGTACATTAAGTGCTATTAAAAAAATTAAAATGTTTTAAATTAGAGAAAACAAACAAAATTTTCGACTGTAATTTATTTAGCGGTCACATGCACAAGCAATTTGCATTACAACATGTAAAACCAATGAAAAAAAAACTGCAACATGCTTTTAATATTAACATTAACATCCCATACAAAAGAGGATATATTTAGTCTATTCACTAATCTCAGTTAAGATTTATTTAGTCGATAATTTTAATATAATGCAATCAGCCACGTATCTTTAAATTAATTTATTGATGTTCCATCTTCATCATGAACAAAATATTGGTCGTTTTGATTCGGTAGAAGAAATATTTAAAATATATAAACTTTGTTATGGGGCTATGGGCCATAGAAAGTACCAATTAGTGTACTTTGGCAACTCAATATGAATATTCATGCATTAAATTGATAGGTAAATTGTTAGCATGTGCAGTAACATATACAGTATAAAATTACAAATATCTTTATAAAGTGAATCTTGTTAATAACTGAGTTTCTTAAAAGTAGTTGAACATTATTTGTGATATACATTATTTAATCGTTGTTGTATTAATTTAGGAACATTTCATTAACTATCAAGTAAAAAAGTTCACAGAAAAAAGATCAAACTCCTAACATCTAGAAGAACATTTCAGATGTTATTACTGCTAGATTATCATCATATAGTTAAGCAACATAGACAAGTGTAACTCTTAAATTATGGAATAATATCCACAAACATCAATTAGCGTCATTACTATCTCATATGCCCGGCTTTGAGGTTAATAAACCAATCGTAAAGATATATTACAGATCTACTCAACAACCTGCTAAAAAAATTATTTATCATTTTTTAAAAGATGTTTTCGACATAATATTTGACAAACTATATGTATATTATATGATTTATTTTAATATATTAGTCAATCACAATTCATCCAGACATCTTAAAAGATGTGTTATTATATGTACAAAGAATTGATCTTACGAGGTGAGCAAATGGCCTAACTAGTCAACCATATTGTTACTTAATACGCATTGATTATTAATATGATTTATTTTCTATGCACAAACTTTAGGTTTTGTAAATCATTATGGTTATTAAGAACGTACATTTTATACAAATAATATGAACATTTTGAGCGAATTTTAATTATTTAGCACTTTAAGTCATGTTTAATTTTAGCTATGTTTCCAAATTTTACTTGTTTAACTTAACAACCATTTTAGGTAAAATAACTGAAATCGCCCATTCTAATTCATCATCATTGGATTCTTCATACCACTTGTAGATAGTTAGTTATTACCTTTAAAAGAAAAAAGGAAGAACATATGCATTATATAGGCATATACTTTTTTGATCTCGAACTTATTTAAAATAACTCAGCTTAAGTTTCACATTTTATCTTTATGGTTAACTCAACTTGTAGATCAGTAACATACTAACAACTTCTTGTTTTTATTCTTTTTTGTTTGTAATTATAGTCTAAAATATTTTAATTTCGTAGTCACATCCAAATTACTATTTTTAGTACATTTAAGCTTAAAATTGTAAACAAAAATTCTACTTATGGAAAAAAGTGTATATGCATTCTAAAAGAGATGGATTAGTTTTTTTTTACGGAAAAGGGTACTCAAATAGAGTTTCTGCAAAGTTATCACTCTAAAAGAACTCATAAACATTAAAAAAAACCTAGCTAGAAAGTAGCAAAAATTGCAACCTAGTTACAAGGAGAACTGAAAACAAAACACCTAAACCCTCCTTATAGAACTAATCAACAGAAAATCAATACATAGAACAAAACTAGAAGCATAACATCGGACTTGATAACCAAATCGGCCAATTTTCTGCTAAATTAGGGAGCTTCTACCTGTTTTTTATCTACTTGACCCAAGAGATGTTCTTCAAGATGACTTTCTTGAGGCTTAAGTAGTCGTAAGCATACCGAAGATGGGTTACTACTGCACCTGTTATATTTTGGCCTTAAAAATGTTACATTCAACTATTGAGGCAAACAAATTTCTTGAGAGAGAGGCCTGTAAATTACTAACTAATGGACTAATTTACTAGGCCTGAGCCAGAATAGTGAATTGGCCCAGTGAGCACTAGAAATAAGTCCACACTTTGTTATTATTATCATTTATTCACCTTAGAGCGAATTACATCTAAGGTCTCTGTGGTTTACCACTTATTGCAGTCATAGTCCCTAAACTTCATTAAGTACACTGGGAGTCCCTGGTATTGCCACTTTGTTGCACCCGTAGTCCCTGAAGCAAACGGACGTTAATTAAAGTCGTTAAATCCCCCATGTGCATATCACATGATGGGTAGTATGATAATTGTCCACCCCTTCCTCATATTTAAACCCGAGTAAATTACATGAAGGTCCCTGTGGTATACTTACCTATTACAACCTTAGTTCCTGAACTACATTTATTACATTGGAAGTCTCTGGTGTATACACTTTGTTACACACATGTAGGCATGTAAACGAACGAATGGTTCGTGAACTAGGGTAACAAACATAAACTAGGGTAACAAACATGTGTTTCTTTATGTTCGTTTGTGTTCGTTTATGTTTGTTAAGAAAATTTAGTGTTCACAAACGGTTCGTGAACTATGGTAACAAACATAAACGAACATAAACGAACATAAACAAACACAAACGAACACATACACAAACACAAACACAAACAAACATAAACAAACATAAACAAACTCAAACGAACACTAACAAACGAACGTAAACAAATGAACACGAACAGATGTTCACGAACATAAACGAACGAACGGGCCTTTGTTCGTGTTCGTTTGTTTAACTAAACGAACACAAAATCTTGTTTGTGTTCGTTTGTTTAGCTAAACGAACGTACGTAAACGAACTCCCGCCGAACGGTTCGCGAACTATTCGTTGAACGTTTGGTTCATTTACAGGCTTACATGTGTGTAACAAAGTGTATACTTCCGGTGTAATAAACGAAGTTCAGGGAGTAAGATTGTAACAAGTAGTATGCCACAGAGACCTTCCATGTAATTTACTCGGGTTTAAGTATGAGGAAGGGTGGACAATTACCATACTACCCATCATGTGATGTGCACATGGGGGATTTAACGGCTTTATTTAACATTCGTTTGCTTCAGGGACTACGGGTGTAACAAAGTGGCAACACCAGGGACTCACAGTATACTTAATAAAGTTTAAAAACTGTGACTGCAATAAGTGGTAAACCACATGGACCGATGTAATTCGTCCCCTTTCTTATATTATCTTTCCATTTTGACATTTAACTTAATCTAACTAGTAGGATGATAAGACATAAAGCCCACATCTCAGTCTCATGTCAAGTGTGGATAAAATTTAAAATAAGAAAAAGAAAATAATAACAAAGTTTGGACTTATTTCTAGTACTCACTGGGCCAATTCACTATTCTGGCTCAGGCCTAGTAAATTAGTCCATTAGTCAGTAATTTACGGGCCTCTCTCTCTCAAAAAATTTATTTACTTCAATAATTTAAGACCAAAATACATTTTAGTATCCTTGACTGATAATATATCTTTGGATTATTAAAGATACAACATGATATCCTGAACGTGATACAATGATCGATTTAATACACAGTGATCAATTTAGTACCCTTAACTTGTATTCGTTGGAGCTTTTAACGGAATAAAAAATATATGTTCATCTCAATATACTGATATTAGAAGCAAATCATCCGAGAAAACATGAACAAATTAATGTTAGAGTACTAAATTGATATTTTTGTTAAGTTTAGGATATTATGTTGTACCTTTAATAGTTTAGGGTAATAAATGACCTAATCAGTCAAGTTAAAGCCTTAAAGGTAATAAAATGCATTTGCCATTTATTTAATATATAATTTAAGAAAAAGCATATGTCACATCTTAATGTTTAAATTACTTTAACAATAGTGCGTAAATAAATAGAGAAATATTATTTATTCATACTAAATATTTTTATTTATCTATATATTCATTTAATTAATAACGTTCCTACTCTATGTTATTGATACACGAATAACCTTAATGTATAGAATTGAATATTTTTGTGGGTTCTACATGTATTATCTAAATACAACATAAAACTGAAAACTCTTAAAAATTGACCATCGTATAAAACTAGTTGTCAAGTAATGAAATCAATGAAATTTTCCGTCTTTCTTGTTTGGTATCGCTTTTTTGAAGTGTTCCATATATTTTGGGGTATGGATCAATAGAAAAGGGTCCTTATTTGAAGAAGTTGAAGAAGCAATGCATTTTCGTAAAATATACATATATGTATACATACACATACATAAATGTAAAGATACATATATATTCATACCATAGATATATATATGTGCATATTCATGCCCGATATATATGTATATATACACATATATATACATATGCATTTTACGTAACTTGCATTTTCAGTCGTAACTTGCATTTTCACTCGGAACTTGCATTTTCATTTATGAAAATGCAAATGCATACCGTATATATATGTGTATATATATACATATATACGGTATAAATATGAACATATGTATATCTATGGTATGAATATATATGTATATATACATATATGTATGTATATGTGTACATATATGTATATTTTATGAAAATGCATTGCTTCTTCAACTTCTTCAAATAAGGATGCTTCTTTCTTGATCCATATTCATATTTTGGGTCATTTTTAATCTACTACTGTAATAAATCAAAGCCTATATGATCACATGTCATTTTTTCTAGACCATCTTTGTCATATGTATCATCTTCTTAGTAAAAGTATTCTTTCCGATTAATAAGGAATCCTATGGATAGAATCAATTAATTGCATTCAAATTTAACTTATTCCATATTTTAATTAGTAAAATTAGTCCCCCGTTTGATAAGGATTACTAATATTTAGATTATCATCGAATAAAAAAGTCATATAGTTGCTTAATTTTCATGAATTTAAACTAATATTTTGATTAATATTTTCATGAAATTAAATTAATATTTTGATAGAGAAATTGTAATTAATTAAAAATATTTGTAATTACCAAACTAACATTGTCATTACCTAATTTATTTATATTTTAACTACAAAACTATAAATTACTTTTCTCTACAACTGAAGAACACAAATAACAATGATTTTCTTTGGAACACAAAAATGAAAAATATTGTCTTTTTAATATCTCTTCTTTTATCTTTATTTCTTTTGGGTACATATGCGGATTATCACCTAATTTTAAGATTGGGGCGTCCTAATGCAACGGATTATCACCTAATTTTAGGATTAGGGGTCCTAATACAACTGATATGGGCATTAGGACGCCCCAATCTTAGGAATGCATTTTAGGATTGGTCCATCTTAGGCCTTAGTTGAAATTTATCTTGATCTTAAACATCAAATGTTAGATTCAAATGTTTAGAAGGCGTCCTAATAAAACATCAAATGTTAGATTCAAAAAAGTGTTTAGAAATTTATCTTGATCTTTTAAATATTAAATACTTTTTGAAAATTTGTTATTTGATTCTTTGTTTTCTTTCAGTAGTTATTCTTTTATGTGTACAATATATTTGTAATGTGTAGTATATCCCTTATTATATTATACATATTTAAAATAGGTTTTTGTGATTCATATTTGTATTCTGTAATACTTATTTTTAGCAAATTTTATAAGAGTCTGTAATTTTTCACGGTCATAAACTAATTGGTAGTCAACCTCTATATATGAGGCCTAATTTGATTTTGATTTGCCAACTAATCCATTTCCTACACTCTCATTGGCTAATAATGATGACGTGTAATGGGGATTGATGCCACCTGTCCACTATCTTCCAAAACCACCGAGATTCCTAACCAATTCAAAAAATCAAGCGTTTTAGGCAATTTATTCGGAATTTTAAAGTGCAACAGTATCACTATTTGATTTCCTCCCATAAAAAAAATGTATCCCCCATAAACCGATTACCTCCTCCACCGTACACCATGCTCAAGCACTGATACATCTTCGTTGATTTCATCTCACATGTTTCTTCTAAACTCTAATGGGTAAGTCTTCCACCCCCCCCCCCCCACCCCTGCAAACAATACGGTCACAAAATTTCAGGATTATCTTTGAAAACCTAAAATCCGCTATCTCCAACGGAAAACGTATGAAGTTTTACGATCCATCTCCAATTCTATTAACCCTTTTCTTAATCGCTCAAATCCAAAAAGAATCGCTTCCTTCAGTTTTCTGCAATATAGATCTACGATTTTCGCGTTCTTCCCGCGGTACAAATCCCTCCAGATTGGAGTAATTCTCTCATACTCATTTTGCTATCCTTCAATTTCTGTATCTTTTAGTTCAAAATTTCGATTGGTTTGTTTTTACATTGAATATTATAGTTAGTTGCTGAGTGAAGAGCAGTTAATCAACACATCTCCACTTAGATGACATGCTCATAAGTTTAGTTTTGTAGTGGAAGTTTTTAACATTTTGAATTGGGAAGTTTATGAAAACCCTAAATTGGACCAGGTGCTAGATATATGATAAATGTAGAATGTAACATAACTCTGCTAACTATAAGTCTATTAACTGTTATCAGTTTGATGGCCTTACTCCATCCTAGGTATCTCTATTTGAAGGAAGTTAGTTTATGTATTCGCTAAACATGCTTTCAACTATAGTGCTGATGTCTTGTAATATGAAGTTAGTTTAATGTAACTAATTTTTTAAGGGATTTGTTAACCATAGCCTTTAGGGCAATCGATAAGGGTTAGTTAATTGGTTAATGTACATATATCTAAGGTATAACCACTTTTGGGTGGTTAGGATTTTTAGGGGGTGACACTAACTTTAAGCATGCAATTTTTAAGGGGGTGGTTTTTTATAGTTAATTGGTTAATGTACTGATATATATGATAACTATATCATTTTTGTGGTTAAGTTTCTAATTTTTTGTGAATTTCTACAGGGAGGTTTAATTATTGGTAGTTTAATTATTAGTGATTCTTTGAACCATAACTCTATTGTAAATGGTGCTCGAGGGTCTGGTAATGCAATTAGAGTATTTCAACATAACAGTAAGGTTTATAACCGTTTATTTATATTTGGTTTGGATGTTTCATATAAATGGCTTTTTTATATGTAGCGCCTTCCCATTTGGAGAATGTTTGAGAGAATACATTGTTGACTGTCAACCAAGAACACATAGACCATGGAAGGTGTTGTGCAAGAGGGGATTTACAACATGGAAGGTGAATTTGCAAGCTTCCTTAGATTGTTTTTATCTGTAAAAAATACAAGGTGATGGTGATGCAACTTTTCAAATTTTATTTATTTATATTTTTATGTACGTGTGTATGTAACATGCGCATATGTATAACACAGACATTTATTCATCATTTTCAATACTAATTGACTATATGATTCAAAATCCTATGTCGTTTCACTTCTTGAGAAAGATTCGTAACTTATTAAGAACAATGACGATGAACTTATATGCTTATCACTTCTTCGAATTGCTTGCTTGAATTCGTTATTTATGAATTGTTTGGGCCCGTCTTCCATTTTTATCTTTATTTGAGCGGAAGATGATTGGTTTTAATTACTAATCTTCCAATGAAATCGTTAAAAGGAATTAAAATCCATGAAGAAAGTTGAACATCTATGATAATTGATTGTTTAGCTCAATCCCTAACTAATCACTAGGTATTTGATTTACCTTAGTTACTTGATCATTCTTTTATACCAACTAACAATTAATGTTAATGAATCACAAACTAAATTCATAAGTCTATATGACTACAGGCTGATCAGAAGAACCGAAGTGCTGCAGATTTGTAATGGCATTTATTGTATTTCAAGTTCAGCCTTTTGACATGAGGAGGCATTTGAAGGTACTCTTGATTATGGTTGTGACATGAGGAGGCATTTCAAGTTCAGGTCCAAGACTTGACAAAACTGACAGCTTCCATGCCTTATAATTGCTGTTTCTAGGTTTTAATTAAGACTATTTTTATATTTTATTTGATAGGTTAGATTAGGTTTCTAAATTGAGAGTTTTTTTTATCCCAGTTAATGGGCTCTTTTTGTTTGTAAATTTCTATTAAAATGTTGTATTATGATGGTTAACTTAAACTTGCATCAATATATTTTTTATTAAACTCGGCAAATGCTTGATGGATTATATTTTAAGGTGGAGGTTGGTTGATGACTAAGGGCATAAAATGTGTTTATACAATTTTAAGAAACTTTATGGTTATTAAATAGTTTTATCTAATGTCCTGGGCATTAGTTAGAGGACCTCTTTTCTATATAATTAAATATTATTTTATCTTTTCAATAATATTTTACTATATGATCCTTTACATTTGTTTTTATTGTTATGCATTTTATTTCTTGAGAATGGGCGGGCTATGAAAAGGGATTTTGTGTATGCGAAACATTGATCATAAAGCACGATTATAAAACAAAACGTGACTTCAGATATTACGAAAGAGAATCAATATAATCGAATGTAAGATCATATCTGGGGGCAAAGTTGGTACAATTTGCGCTATCACTTGCATGGTTATTAGTCCGTCCGACAACAAGATGTCTTTCAAATTGAACCGGAGACAATTTCCTCTTCAAGTTTACTTTGCAATGACTATTAGTAAAAGCCAAGGGATGTTAAAATAGTTTGTTTCTTCAAAAACCAGTATTTTCACATGATCAACTATATGTCGGTGTATGAAGAGTTAAGAACAAGAACGGATTGAATGTTATTTGGTGCGACATAAATAGCAATTACACTAATTCAACAACAAATGTCGTTTACAAAAATGTCTTATTTCATCTCTAAATTTCCTATAACATTTATTCATGTATCAGAATTTTGTACAAATTTATCGTTATATTTATGGATTATTATGTTATTTCAACAGTATCAATATTTTTATTATCTTCAACATATCTCTCGAAACATGTTCGCCCAATCGGGCGGGCTTTGAAGCTAGTATATATATATATATAGTGCAGAGTTATATTGAGAACCCTGATTTCAAAAAGAACTCTGAGAACTTTCTATTAATCAATCTAAACCATCAGATTTCAAATTTAACGATTAAGATTAATTATGGCATTTTCGTAAATAAATCAAATTATTTTTTCATAATAATTAAATGGAAAGGACATGATAGTAATTTGCAAAACAATAAATAAAAAGATAAATCAATTTAGTAAAGATCGAAGCACCAAATCCGGAGATATGGCCTACATTCTAGGATCTGTGGCTTTCACCTTCACGTTTATTTTCTTCCCCCACCCTAATTGAGAATCACAACCACCATTGTTTCTCTTTCAAAAAAAAAACTTCACCATCATTCTTCACCATTATTTCCGGCCACCTTACCGATCGAACCAATGACCACAAGTATCACCATTGAAACAAGCATCTTTTCTCTATTAATACGGTACCAGCCAACATCGAAAAAAGAATATGGGGCGGCGGCAGAATTATTGTTCCGGGAGATACGGCGGAGGCGATACTGATGAAACGAAGCAACATTCGCCGGCGGGCGTCTAGCCATTATAAACAACTGGATGTGGCGTATATGCATCATCCGGCGAAGGCAGGCGTGTATGTACTGTCAACTGATTCAAACAGAATTTCAGCCAAACCGTTTTTGGTTTGTATCCTAATATTATTTCTATTTTGATTAATTTATTATTTAATTCATACCACTGATATGTGTTTACTTCTTGCCGGTGGCAGAAACAAGTGAGATCTGCGGCAGCACGCCGTCGGAACATCTAGTGGCTGGAGCAGGCGAGATCTGCGGTTACCTAATTTTGGTTTTTCTTTTATTTCCTTCCATTGGATAATTTTTTTCTTTATTTTTCCTTTAATTTTTCCTTTATGTCCTTCATTAGATTATGGCTTTTATACTACCTAATTTTGGTTCTAAGAAACCAGGACTACTTCGATTCATGGTTTTGGTGTTTTATATTACTTAATTCTCTATTTCCTATTTTTTATATTTTATATTTTTTGGAGTTTAATTAAACAAAATTGAGTTTAATTTAGCTAAATTTAGATATTGGGATTTTGATACAATTTAATTTAACTAATTATACCCAAATTTATCTCTTAGTCTTTGCCTGGAAATCACTAATTTTTATATTATACGTCAATTTGTCTCTTTAGCTTGTAAGTGAGAAGAGGTTGGGGTTTTTTGCAATTTTACATAGTTAGAAGTCTATAAAAGTGGGTCAGTCGCTCAGTGTATTCTTCTTCCTATCACTTGTATTCACATGTTTACACATGCGAATAGTTCCTTAAACATATTTTTCTTTAAGTGTTGCAGTGGGTGGACAACGGAAATTGACAAGTTATATAAGTGAAAAAGAAGAAATGAGTATTTTGTGAGAGTATATAAAAAAGAAAGTTGTTTCAAAAGGAGACGCAATTGTATGCCATCGACCATTATGATGCATATATGTTATTGTTTAAATACATATATGTGTTTTTTAAAATAAGTTTTGAATTTTTGTATGAAAAGTTCTACATGTATGAATAAGTTCTACATATTATGTTTGTTCTATCAATTTTGTAAAATTTGGGTATAGATTTCGTTTGTTAAACATGTTTGTTTTATGTTACATATATGTTCAGTAGCAAACCCGCAAAATAACATGTATGCAAAATCGTCTCGACATATATGCACAACCTACATATAACATTGATTACAAAAAAAACATATATGCACAACCGTCTCGACAAAAATTCAAAAATATAAATAAATATTCGAAATTAATTCCTAAATTTTAGGAAATTTAAAAAAAAAGGAAACAATTTTTTTGGGGTAAAATGTCCTAAATACCCCTCAATAATTAATATGAATTAAATTAATCAAAATCAATTTACTAAATTCTGATTGGTTAATAAGAGTTCTCAGAGTTCTTTTTTAAATCAGAGTTCTCTATATAACCCAACCCTATATATATATATATATATATACTTGTTCTTCAAAAAGTCAAATTATATATTATATATTTATATATTTATTCTTTTACATTTTTGTTGGCTACACCTTTGATTAATGATACAAAAACGTGAATTTTTTTTAAACTAAAAATAAATCAAACAAACAAAGAGATTCACGGCAGCTGTAATGTAAATAAGACCCGAGGACGATGGGAACTATGGTTGAGTTTAAATTTGAAAAGGACGAGTTGCAACATTGTAAATAAGACAAAGACTGGTTTAAACAGACGAACGATAAAGAGAGCTCATACGTCACATACTATTAATAATATTACTTTTTTTTTACGGCTATTTAAATTAAGAAAAAATGCTAGTAAGAAGTTAGAGCAACAACAACAATTAAAAAAACTAAAAATAATACATATATAAGAAAGGAATACCGTTCTACCCATCTATCATTCAAAAAGAAAACGATTAATAGACCTATGTTTTGTCCAAAAAGAAAGGAAACTTAGAATTCGGGTACTAATGAACACCCGTGTTCCAAACGAATACCAAACATACCTCCATGATCACGATGTATAGATTGAATTACCTATTTCCAAAAGGTGTCTTTTTCTATCTTAGACCCGCACCACAAATTTACCAACAAAGCAAGATTAAGAGCCTTCAAATTATCTACTCTCAAGCCACCATTCGATTTGTCATTTAAAATGATATTTCATGATATCGATTTAAAATGATATTTTTCATTTAAAGCAAACTATTCTTTTGCCTTCTTACAAAAAAATAAAAAAAATAAAGAAACACTACATCTTTTTTTTTTTTGAGCGGCGAAACACTACATCTTTTACTTGTACATTTTTTCATTTACTTTTACCATTTTGGTGTCATGGGTTTGCATCGGTAGTTGTGAAAGAAATTGAAGAAATGGTCTGTCTACCCATGCTCATGCTTGCCTTTATTGAGGCATTAGTCTTTTTTTTTTTTGAACGGCAACACGGGAAATCTCGGGCGGGAGCTTCGGTATTGCCATCACCCCCTTCAAGGCACCCAGAAACTAACATTAAAATAAAAGGTAAGCCAGGAGCTTAGCAAAAGATACAATACAAGGAAAGAAAAAAGAACAGAACACCTAAACTCCTTAACCAACAAAAAGACTTAAGATACAGAATTATCCCACACACCCCTTTGGGTCAGTCACCCATCCGCCCCAATGAGCAGCACCAATTTTCCCTTTTGATCTATTCTTCAACCAATAAAATACTTGAGCTTGAAGTTGGGAAATATCAAGCTTGAAGTAGCTCCTGTCTTGAGGTTTAAAGACCACGTCATTGTGGCGTTTCCAAACAAACCAAAGGTAAGAAAGGACCACTCCAGAGAAATATAAGAGTTTTTGCCCATGTAAATTTTCATTTCGACCCCACGACCAAATTTGTGAAATTGTCGTGACATTGTGGCAAGGAAGGTTCCACCAATCTGCAATTTCCTGTAAAAAAGACCGAGTAACAGTACATGAAATAAAGAGGTGCTCCTCGGATTCGTTTTCCACTCCGCACAGTGGACAAACACAGGAGAGGAGTGGAATTCCACGTTTCTCCAGATTCAATTTTGTTGGAAGACGGCCATGTGCAATACGCCAAGCATTAACGTATAATTTTTTAGACATTACCGGAGACCAAATTGTTTGGTCAATTACCGCCTTTTTTAGAGTGAGATCATCATATGCATTCCGAATAGAAGAGACCGAGAATCCGGCAGCTGGATTGAGACCCCAAATCAGTCTGTTTGAAGACATGTCATCCGAAATTGACCTTTGAAACCAACTGCCAAGCGAGATATTCAATTTAAGGAAGTCTTTATAGATTTTAAGGATATTTCTCCATAAGCCCGGAATTTTTCCAGCTGGTTTCGGCCCAACCAGCCCACCATCTGGCCCATGTATAGCTGAGATAACCGAGGACCATAGAGAGGTGCTGCCCGAAGCAAATCTCCAAACCCATTTAGCTAAGAGGCCCATGTTGAGCGCTTTCAAACTCCCGATACCTAGACCACCATTATGTTTATCATTTAGGGCCAAACTCCATGAAACCCAACTTATCTTTTTATTGCCGGTGCAACCGCCCCAAAAGAAATTTGCCCTAATGCTTTCGAGCTTCTTAATGATTTTCTCAGGGGCTTTAAACAACGAGAAGAAATAGGATCCAAGGCTCCCGAGCACTGATTTAATTAATGTAATTTTTCCACCAGTTGAAAGGGTTTTTGCTTTCCATGCACTCAATTTCGAGTGGAATTTGTTGATAATGGGCGCCCATGACTCACATTTGTTTAATGAAGAACCCATAGGTACACCCAAGTAAACAAATGGGAGATAATCAGCCGAGCAATGATGTCTTAGTGCCGTATCCGCCACCTCTTCATCATCAATACCAATACCAAACAAATTGCTCTTCCCAAGATTCATCTTTAGACCGGAAGAGAGAAAAAAGCAACGAAGAATCCGGATAAGGTTAGAGACGTTGCTTTCCGACCATTCACCAATCACAATGGTATCATCCGCATATTGGAGATAAGAAATTAAAGGCCCGTTATTAGGGAGAGAAATTCCTTGGAATATTCCTTTTAGACGAGCCTCCTTCATTGCGAGGTTGAAAGCCTCGGCCGCAATAATAAAGAGAAAAGGAGCAAGCGGGTCACCTTGTCTAACCCCGCTACCCATCTTAAATTCACTAGACGGAGACCCATTTAAGATAACCGATACCGAAGCTGAGGACAAGCAGCCAAATATCCACTTCCGCCACTTTTTCCCAAAGTTCATGCTTTTCATAACGTCAAGCAGAAAGTCCCAATTAAGAGAATCAAAAGCTTTTTCAAAATCGATCTTAAAGAGTAAAGCACTTTTTTTCTTTGCTTTGATCCAAGCAATGATCTCACCAATAATAAACGGGCCATCAAGGATGTTTCTTCCTTGAATAAAGGCCGTTTGCTCTTCACCAATGACTACTTTTATTACTTGAGATAACCTATTTGCCAATATCTTGGAGATTATTTTGTATAAGCTGTTGAGAAGGCTAATGGGGCGGAAATCACCAAAAGTAATAGGGGAGCTTACTTTTGGAATTAAAGCGATGAACGACGAGTTGCAGCCAGTATCGAAAACACCATGTGTCTCAAAATGCTTCACTGCCAAGATAAGGTCTGGCTTGATAGTCTCCCAGAATGTTTTGAAGAAAGCAGATGAGAAACCGTCAGGCCCCGGAGCTTTTTCCGAGCCAATACTCCAAACCGCATTACGGATTTCATCTTCCAAGATCGGGGCTGTTAGGGCAGCAGCTTGCGAGGCAGATAACTTTTTATAGTTATCGCAAGAAAAAGTCGGGCGGCTGCTTTGACAATTAGAGAACTTCTTCTGGAAAAATTCATGAGCCCCGGCTTTTAAAGCAGTCGGATTAACCACCCAATTCCCGTTAATTGAGATGCCGTGTATAAAATTGGATCGACGGTTGCTGTTAATTATACCATGGAAAAATCGAGTATTCTCGTCACCGTCAATGGCCCATTTTATTCTTGCTTTCTGTTTTAGGTCTAGAGTGTTTTTAAATTCCAGATCTTTGATTTTAAGCAAGAGGTCTCTCCGGGCAGATGATTCAGCGGGGGAAAGCGTAAGACTTTCAGCTTTATAGTCAATGGCTTCCAATGATTTTTTCAGGGTTAAAATTTCCCCTGATTTGGCGTTATTAGTATTAGATCTCCACTCCTTTAGTATGCCCTTCATATCCTTTAATTTGGCCATAAACTTCATTAACGGGGATCTATGTGAATCATTAGTAAAATTGGGCCAAGCATTTTTCACCAATAGCAAAATAGAAGGATCAGACAACCAAGAATTGTAGAACTTGAAATACGACGGACTGAAATCAGCCACAATCGTCCTAAAAACCAAGGGGCTATGATCTGAATAGAGCCTTAGAAGGATCGTAACGCTCGGGTTGGGCCACCAAGAGGTGAAGTTTGACGAGATAAAAAATCTGTCAAGCATTGCCATTTTTACTCCGTCCGGACTCATTCTTGAGAATCTCCGGCCACCACTCTTCACTTCCAACAGGCCGGAGGAGTGAATGAAATCATTAAACAATCTGGCACCAGCATATGAGAAGATCGTACCTTTTCTTTCATCTTTATTTCGGACTTCATTAAAGTCCCCAAAAACAACCCAATAAATCTCAGGGTTAGAACAAACCAGGCCTGAGATGTTATTCCACAAAATAGATTTATTACGTCTGTCTTGGTGAGAGTATATGTTGATAAAACCACACTTTCTATTTTCACCGGCCCATGTACCCCAAACTGCCAAGAAATCACTGCCTTTTGAGCAGTTAGTTTTAGTGAAACACGATGAGTCCCAGATCGATAAAAGACCTCCCGATCTTCCCCGAACTTCCACATAATCAAAGTCACAAGAACCATGACCCCATAAGCCATGAATAATCCGCAAATCAGGAATGGACGTGTATGATTCCTGCACTCCAAGAAAATTAATTTTGTTTGAAATACGGATCCCTCTGATCCAATCTTGCTTCTCCGTAGAAGCAACACCCCTTGAATTTATAGACATTGTATTCATTGATTAACAAGGACGTCACCGTTTTTTGACAGGGCATTCCTGACTGAGTTCTCGAATCCATTCATTTGGAAACCCACCATATTTCCTACTTCAATAGTGTTGCGTACCTCAACAGAATTACTGGTAGCGTTGTTATCAAGGATGTTCACAGGTGCTGCTGGAACATTAAGATCGATCCTTCCAGAATTGCTTGGCTGTAAAGATCTGCCTTTTGACACCGAGTTAACTGACATCGTTGGTTGTCTGAACGATCGCCTACTCTGACTAAGAAAAAGACGGGATTTCAGCGGAAAACAAGGGCGGAGTGGTTGTGATTTGGAAACAACCCGGTTCGTTCGAGATTTAGGGATATGGCTTTGTTCCCCCAAATCAGACGGAACCGAAGAAGGGTTCTCCAATGGGCTGCCTGATTCTTGAGTTTCGGCAACTGGGCTAAAGGCAATCTCAGGGCCCAATATAGGATTAATTATAGGATTTGGCCCATCAGAAATATTATCCACAGGTCTATTAGGCCCATTAATTGGATCAGTTATTCCAACATCGGGACCCACAGAATGTGGCCGCACCTCGTGGACTGCATGGATGTTGACATGATTAATTTCTAGAGAATCCCCCACTCCTGTTTCCGATGAGGATTTACCCTCTTCGACTTCCCCAACCCAACCGCTTTTCGCCGGAGACTGATTAAATTCCGGCGGTCGGAATTCGCCCTCGTCTTCCTCATCGTGGTCGGAATCTGAAATATCATAGCCCGCAAGAGAGTTGTTTCCAGATTCAGAGGACAAAACATCGCTATCCGAATTCGAACTTCCAAAGCAGTAGGGTATGAGCCGGCGGGAACCAGCTTGATCTTCCACCACGTTGATTGGATAATTATGCCTATCGACAATAATGGTGCATTTGGCATTAATGAAGCAGAAGTCCTTACAAAGAATGGCCGTCCGCCCACATGAGAGATCAGTATTTTCATCGCCACATGGTTCCTGGGCCACCACCTTACCCCATTTCCCAGCAATTTCGCTGAATGCCGAATCTGACCATGCCACTGGAGGGACCCCAGAAATTTTAATTGAAACTAGGCGTTCATCTATGATAGTACCTGGCTTCCAATAATCTAAGGAGACGAACCAGGGGGTCCATGTCTCTTTAGCCCCAGATAGAAAAGACGACGCCAAATCATTGTTATCAAAGTCCAGTAACATGAAGAGGCCGCCTAAGTAATTCAGCCTGATGTTTTGGCAACCCTCAGCCTCCAGAATATTAGCAATCGAGCAGAGGTTATCAAATGAAGCAACCTTACCAATGAGGGATGAGCTAAGCCATAGTCTTTGCCTTTCCGAGGATTCCATGTGAATGACCACCTCGTTATCTGCAGATTCATCATTTTTTTTACCACGAACCGCATCCACATAAGATCGAGGATTGATCCTGTGAGGTGGATTAGGGTCTTGCCTAAGGTTCGAATCAACATGACCATTACGAGCCGGCCTGCTGTTGGATTCACGCTTGAATCTGGAAAGGTTTATGCTGAGCCTACCCGGAGAGAAAGTTACAGATCTTAACTTCCGTTCCAATAACTTCGGTTCGTTGACACCCAAAAACTTCAGGAAACCAAATCTTGTGTCAGCTTTATTCAATCTCCTGGCAATGTAAACATCTATTAACTTACCAGATTCTCTGAAAACGTCCCATAATGTGGGTTCAGTGGTGTCTTCAGGAATGTTGGAGACATAGAATGATGTTGCTTGTACTCCTAAGATCTCCTTTCTTGATCTCCGATGAGCTTGCACCGGTGATGTTGCCTCCGCTCTTCTATTGTCTTCCTTTGTTTGTCGCCTCCGAGATACCTCCGTCCATCCATCTTCCATTGAGAGAAAAAGACAATTCACTTGAAGGGATTGTGTTATTTTGAGGCATTAGTCATTACTATTACATATTTCTACCACCATTATTGTTGCCTATTTCTTTTTTGTAGGTGGGTAGGTTAACGTTAACTTGTTGACGTATAATTATAAAGTATTGAAATAAAGGACTTTTGGTTTAGCGGTATGGTGATTGACTCTCAATCTTTAGGTTAGGAGTTCGAGTCCCATCGTAGATATATGTGGTAATTATGAGTAGAAGATTTATCGTTTAAAAAAAAATTATAAAGTATTGAAATCTTCTAAATAAATAATTAATATAACATGAATATAAAAAGTAAAATTTTAAAATCATATTCACTTTTCTTTAAAAACGTTCAGATTTTGGTTTCTCGCTCCATGATTTTTTTCTTTTACAAAAAACTGTGTATATAAAACTTTGGTTAATCGCTCCATAAAATACTTTTGCTTTAGTTGTACTGTAGTAACTAGTACGGAAGTTTTAAGAGGTATGCACACATCTCATTTACATTTTTTTTTAGCTATTTCTTGATTTAAAATCACTTTTTTCTTTATCATAAAGTTACTTTTGCTTAAAGAAAGTTATACAAGAAAGCTCCAAAAATCAGAATTAGGGTTTTAAGATTCTAGCTATCTTTTTTAATAATCGTCTCGACGAGTAGGAGCTAAATAGCGGACTTGAGCTGATCAAATACTTGTTGTGTGAGTTCGGCAAGATCACAAAGTATTTGATCTCATTTTTAATATTAGCAAGTTTTCCTTGAAAATGTAATCAATCGAAGGAAAGACTCTAATCTCTATAGCACATATAAAATCTTAGAGCTTTACTTAATTCATGCGCCCAATTTTACCTAGAGTTATTTAGCTAATTCGTAAAAGTACACCCTTGACTTTCGGAAATTACAATACCATCCCTCTAAACAAGTTCTTCATTCTCAATTCTCAAATAGAAATCATAGGACACATTACAAATTACAATAACCACGCAGCATAAACTAAAATCATAAAAGTTCAAATTACACCCCTTAACTATCACCCAATTATCAAATGAGTCCCCCACACTTTAATGACCACACGGAGTTTTGGAAGAAGCCTCAAACGCAAACGGACCCACACTGAACACATCATAGGGAAGTGGGTGGGCATCTGGGCTCGACAATCGTGGCTTCTTGCTAGGAACCAACAATGAACCCTTGACCCCAGCGTGTAGGTTAGTGGGTTGGTTGCATGTAGCCATGGGTGAGGTTAACAGGCTAACCCTGCAAGTGTGGGACCCATACGTGGTCAAAGTCTTGACTGGCTTGATGAAAAAATAGCCGTTCTTGTCAGTTGTACCTTTGACCCTCAGTGGGTACTTTGTATTGTTGCATGTTAACAGCACCTCGGCTCCTGCCATGGTCAAACAAATTTCAAAGACTCATTTTTATGCATACTTGTTTTGGACACATTATGCATTGCTGACTTGTACGGTACAAGTAAACCAAAATATGAAACGTTATAACTTATAACCAAGAAAATTTAAATTGTTTATGAGCGACGTCTTCTATTTTTTAGACAAATTATGTATTGTTGACTTGGACGGGACAACCTACCATTGCATTGTGGACACCTTTTGCATTTTAGACATCATATATAAATGCTTCGAGATTCAAAAATTGACGCATTGTCGAATTGTACATAAAAAAACTATGCTATAAGAAAAGGTAATAATGTGGATAGACTACTTATATATTATTCACGGAGATTTGTAATGTACTATTAAAAAAAACATGCATGCGTAGTAGTTAAAGAAAAAGAGAGAATACCCTGAAGAGGAGTGGCACCCAAGAGTGTATCAACACCCTTGTACTTGCACGCCTTGCAGTAAACAACACCCTCAACCGCCACCAGTTTCCTCGCTGGAATCGGAGATATAAGCGGCGCCGGTGAGATACTCGGTGGCTGAACAGGGGCCTTGGCGGGTGAGTGAACTGGAGCATGGGCAGGAGCCTTGGACGGCGCGTGTGCCATGGGAGGAGAAGCAACCTTGTGGTGATGATGGTGGGCGTGGTGGTGGTGGTGAGGTGCCGGAGCTGCTGATGGTTGGTACGACGGCGCGTGGTGTGGTGACTGAGTCCAGCTGACGTTATCATCAACGGTATCACCGAACACTGTTGTCATGAAGCAAGAGGTTAGGACCAGCATTGAGAGCAAAACCCTAAAACCCATGTTTAGTGTGTGTTTGTGTGTGAAAGGGGAGTGAACGGTGAAGATGGTGGTGATGGGGTGGTAATATTTATACAGGATTAAAAGAGCTCTTGAACATTTCACGAGGTTTTTTTTACGTTTTAAAAGGAGAGGTGGATGGGCCCTACTATATGAAATTTTGTAATACAAATATAATACTCCCTCCGTCCCACAAAAAACTTCCCATTTCATCATAAATTTTTATCCCACAAAAAACTTCTCATTTCAATAAAATACTATTATTACTAAGGACCCCACCACTAACAATCCACTAACTATCTTTCTCTCTCCAAATCAATCTTATATTTTAATCAAAATTATTATCAATGACCCCACCACTAACTATCACCTTAAAACTTGTGTCCATCTCAAATGGGAAGTTTTTTGTGGGACGGAGGGAGTACTACGTAAATGATTTATGATGTATAAAATAAAAGGTTGAGTAAGTTGCAAAAATTGTCCAAACTCTTACAAAAAATAAATTCATTTTTTATCATAATATTTAATTCATACACTATACAGTAAAATATCTAAACAAATATATTAAGTAATAGTTAAGATAGATCCATGAAAGTTATAGTATAAAAATCATTAATTCTTCCAAATTTCCCTTTTTCTTTTTCCGTAAATTATCATCAGTTCATCACCACTAATTTTAACTACAAGTTAACCAACACACTTTGTCAAACAAAATTTCTTCGATCCTTAACCTATTCATTAAAACTAATAATTTTTGAAAATTATACATTTTTATTTATACAACTTGTTTTAAAATTATTTTTTAGATTGATAAATTTTGTTGTTCTGTCCATGTTTAGAAAATATTATGGGGTATTGTGTAATAGGTGTAAAAACCAAAGAGGAGCAGATTTTGGAGTTTTGCAAACTTTTTTGTAGGCAGCTTACCCCTACACGAATGAGTGCTTTTTAGGGGTTTCCAACATTGATTCCACAGGCCATCACTTTCCAACGGTAAAAAAGTAAATAAATTAAGATTTGAAATCACTGTTCTTATTATTATGACGTCAGCTAATTCTTGTTACTAGCCGTTGAATCGTAAACTACAATACCAAATGAATAAACATACATGTTGTTGCACCATATAATTGTGTTTGCTAATTCTTGCAACTTTATCTTGAAGAAAGATGGACTTTTTGTATTAAATTTTGAAGTGCGATGCTTGCAGTTTGGACAATTTAAATGCGCAGGAAAAAAACTTGAAAATTGTTCTGTTTAAGAGGTATTTAAGGTAAGTGTTATAACAATGTGTTTTCTTTTTTATAACAAAAATGGAGTTTTGAAAATAGATATTTATTTGTAATTTTAAAAATATTTATTAAATAGGTGTTTTTCTTTAATGAGGTTTTAAAACATGGACGTAGGAATTAGTAGCATTTTCTGGGAATGCCACCTCCCCCAACTTCAGATTCCGGTGCGAGTTCCGGCAGAACAGAGGAGGACATTGGGGAAGGCGGTGTAGAAAATCTGGACTTGTAGATAGTTACTAAGAGCATCACCAATGGTTAACCTCATAAAAGCTTATTAGTTTTGCCACATCAACATTCCACTAACCAAAAACCTTTTCATAAATGTCTTCTCCAATGGTTAACCTCTCCAAAAGCTTATTCTTTTATAATATTTCTAATTTACCTTTATCTATCTCAAATGTTTTATAAATACCCTTATATATAATTTGACAATTTTTTTGACATCTTACTAAATATTATATCTTTTAAAATGTCTAATACAAAAATATTATACTAATTGACATTAAATATTATATAATTTATTTATTAAGTAATAAAAATATAATAAAGAATTTATTTATAACAAATCTAAGGTTTAAAATGAAATGTTATTAAACATAAGGGGCTAAAAATAACAAACATTAAAAGATGGTTAAAAGGTTAGTAGAGAATAAGTCATTGCAATAAGCTTTTTAAAAAGCTAGGCATTCCAATGGTAAAAAGTCTTTCAAAAGCTTATTAGAATAATAATAAGCTTTTGAAAAAGTTACCATTGGAGATGCTATAAGCTAGATGATTGTTTTCTAAAAGCATAAAAGAGTGTTGATGAGGTTTCAAAGATGCTTGAGGCCAATAGATATATTATGGATATATTGTCATTTAGAAAAATGATATTATTAAAAAAACCACCAATTAGATTAATATTTTTAACCAAAAGGATCTTTGACCTAGCAGTATAGTGTTTGCATCATAACCTTGAAGTTTAGGGGTTAAGTCCCGTTGTCATGTTTGCCACAAATCAGCTAGTTCCGATTAGACGCTCACAAAATGAGTCAAAAAATACTGAAACACGAATTGCATCAATAAACTTAAGAAGACAAAATAACAAAAGACAACCCTCCCTGAATTTTAGGAATATTACTTTAATAATTAATGTACAAGTTTTTTATGCATGTTAGTAACAGTCCTAAGGGCTGTCATTAGCAAAACCCATAAACTTATTTAGAAACAATATTTTTCTGATAACGGTTCCCTATGAATCCAGGATGACTTAACTTTCATCATGATGTATGCAGCATTACCACCTATAGTATAATAAGTTAGGCCCGTACAAAATACACACACAAAATACTAAATCTTAAATTTCGCTACTAAAGTTTTTTCCCCTTTTCAAATTAAAATGGTTCAATCTCCAAACCACACACCAAATATCATAAATCAAAATCAAATACAAAGTCTTTATCAAAATAAAATAAAGTTGCATAAATTATCAAAACAAAATTTTGAGGGCGGCAGAGAAAACTCGAGCAAGATCTCAATCCAAAAGAGAACCTGTTATAAGTAAAACAGCTAGTGTTAGTGGCATAAATTGATCTAAGTAACAAAATTTCATTCAAATTTCAAACCTAAACAAACACAAAGTTATAACATAAAACATAGTTTTCAAAAGTTCCTGCAACCCTTCATAAAATCATTAAACTTTAATTAAGGAGACTTAATAGAGTTCTTAAACTTTCTAAACGTTCAAATATGCTACAACTATCTAATTCATCAGACGATTACCAATAAAATCAAGGAAGAAATAAAAGCAACATAATAAATTACTACCTTTTAAGGTTCAGCTTTAACTTTCTTATCCTGTGCATCATTTGTAACAGTAACTCCATTTTCTTCAACAACAGAATCACCATTTTCAGCAGGTGGTTGAACCTGTTCATCTTCAGGCAAAGGTTCCTCCACATAATCATTCTCAAAAGCATCAACAGGAACTTCATATATTCTCACTTGAGGTTTTTGAGGATCTTTCACAAGAACATACTTCCCTTCATTCAATTTCATACACAAATCCACAATTGCCTTCACAATTCCCCACATATTTGAAGTGTTCAAGTTAATCTGTCCAGCAAATTCCTTCGGTTTATACCCAACAACCGCCAGTATCACATGATTAAAGTGATCACGAGGATGAACTCGAGTAACATAACCTAATTTCATCATATCAGCATTAGCTAAAATGGCTTGTGCAGTCCATTTGGCTAACTTGTTGGCATTGTTCTTCAATTCTGTTGCTAAAACTGCCCCCCTTTGAGTGTCTAACTTCCTTCTCCAATCCACACCAGAAAACTTTGGATCAAATTCATTCAAAGCGTTCACAGTCAAGAAAGATTTCTGATTGTTAACATCAATTACACTCTGAACCTCACATCTAGCCACTAATGACACGTCATTGTCCAGTTTCCATCGCCTGTATCTATACCCGACAGATGCCACTTCTTCTCCTTCCGTCGCAAAAGGATTTGGTTCCTCAAAACCAACCTTTTTCCCATCTCTCTGTAGAACTTGCTGTGAAAAGTTTTGATTGATGTAAGCAGCTTCAACAGACAAAGAGTGAGCTGAATTGATATCGTCTTTTGCTTCTGGTAATGGTTCCTGTGATGTTTCGTTAACAGATAACAGATCTAGTTGTGATCCGTCTCGTTTATCGAAGAACAATTTGTTTCCAACGCGTTGGATTACAATATCCCAGGAGTAAACTGACCTAGGTGCGCACATTAGCGTCGAGAGGATAGAATCTGTCGCGAAAACAGTTGCTTTATCCTCATTTGCGAGCCTTCGAATGATCGGATCGTCTGTAGTTGTAACTTTGAAGAAATTCCTGTTCTTGAAACGCTCCAATCGGCGTTCGTTCTTCGGTGTAGTTCGATCGTAGGTTTTATCGTAATATTCAAGCGAGCCACAAGTTAGTAAATCTTCTGGTTCAGGAACAGTGTATGAAAGTTTTGTGAATGTAGAGAAAGGGATTTGGTCAAGCATGTTCCATTCCGGTTGAATATCAACAGACGATTTGAACACAGCAGCTTCACGCCTAGGGTTATTACCACCAGATCTATTCGCATGATACAATCGGTCGCGGCGAGCTCGTTGTTTCTCTGCTTCACGCTTACGCGCCTCCACCTCCTCATCACGGCGCTGCGGGAGCTGATTGCGGTTGTTCTGGAACCTCCATTTAGGACCGAACTTCGGGCGTGGTGGAGGCTTGCCGTCGACGAGGCGGAAAGTGGACTCTTCGTCGGCGTTAAGACCGCCGCCGAAGGATTCGTCGGTGGTGAAATCAAAGGCGGAGTCGGCCGGGTTATTGTTGCGATTGTTGGAGCGATTGGGGTTGTTGTAGTTCGATCTGGTCCAATCGGCAATCCGGCCAAGTTTGTCGGAACGGGAGAATGGGGCGAAGGGGACATTGACGGGGTGATTGAGGATGGAGACGGTGGAGGTGGTGGATTCCGGTGGACCCCAACCATCGGGGTTGAACGGAACATCGCCGATTTCAAATCCTACCATGGTTTTCCGATTTCGTGAGTTTTTTGTGTGGGAGTGGAGAAGATAGAAAAAAACCCTAGCCGGAATTGTTTCAGAGTGTTGGGAAATTATGGATTAATTGTTAATGGGCCTCAAGTTTCGTTACGGTATAATTGGGCCTTAAAGTTAACTTCACTTTCAATCTGAGCCTAATTTTATTCTGTTTACTATTTCAAAAAGAAATAGCTCAATCTGCAGGCAGCATAATGATGGCAGTGGTGAGGTATGTGCAAATTAAACCGAGAACTGACAGGACAGCAGAACCATACCGAACCGAGCTACACTGGTTCGGTTCTCGATTCTAATTTTTATGAAAAATCGGTTCTCGGTTCCAATCGGTTCGGTCCGGTCCAAAACCGAAAAATATTGAAGAAATTACCTCGGTTCTCGGTACGGTTAAGCTCTAGCCGGTTCACGGTCCGGTCCGGCCGGGTTCCGAGCATCATTGATTCGGTCCTCGGTCCAACAAAAACCATTTTTTCAGTTCTCGGTCCTAATCAGTCCAGTCCGGTCCGGTCCGGTTCAGTCCAGTCCGGTCCGGTCCGGTCCGGTTCAGTCCGGTCCGGTTCTTGGACCGTGCACAGGCCTAGTGATGAGTAATAATGGTAGTAGTAGCTGGTGGTTGCCGCTCGTGAATAGTGATGGTGGTTGTGGGTAGTAGTTAATAGAATAATACGAGTTTAGAGATTAATAATGATAAGAATAAGGATCAAGAAAGAAGCATCCTTATTTGAAGAAGTTGAAGAAGCAATGCATTTTCGTAAAATATACATATATGTATACACATACATAGATATATGTATATATACATATATATTCATACCATAGATATACATATGTTCATATTTTGTACCCTATATATGTATATATATACACATATATATACGGTATGCATATGCATTTTCGTAAATGAAAATGCAAGTTCCGATTGAAAATGCAAATTACGACTGAAAATGCAAGTTACGTAAAATGCATATGTATATATATGTGTATATATACATATATATCGGGTATAAATATGAACATATGTATATCTATGGTATGAATATGTATGTATATATAAATATATGTATGTATATGTATACATATATGTATATTTTACGAAAATGCATTGCTTCTTCAACTTCTTCAAATAAGGACCCTTTTCTATGGATCATTACCCATAATGATAATATGATACATAAATAATAGCTGTTAACTAATCGCGACATGTATCCTACTAGCTCAGTTGGTCGATATAATAATGCAGATTTAGGATTAATGTACAAAGTATGATGTTCACTTCTACTAACAAGAACAAATCAGATCGCAATACCAATGAGCAAATTAAAAGGTTGAAAGTGATTCTCAAGAGAAGAACAAACTTTTAATTGCCTAGAGTGGTTGGGTTTGTTCTGTTCTTTATAGAGGTAAAATTCTCAGTAGGTTTCAAGTTCAATTCGTAAGAAGAAAAAAAAAGTCCTATTTCTACATCGACTACAGGCTACCTACAAAACATACGGTTTCTCTGTTACGTGTCAAGTGTCAACTTCTGAACAATTAAAGTCTACGAATTTAGGTAACTTTTCTGACTACGGAAAATGTACTACCTTTAATGGAACATGTACAACTCAATATAGAAACATACTACTTCCTCCATATCAAAATAAGTGACACACTTTTCATTTTAAGGTGTATCAAAATAAGTGACACACTTAGAAAACTTTCCTTATTTGGTAAAAATAGTGGGACCTATACCCACTAACTATCCACTATAATAAAGTGAAATTACTCTTATACCCTTACTTTTACTTTTAAAACTCATTAATATCACTTTATTTAAGAAAAGTGAAACTCATTCTCCACTAACTATGTACTTTAATCTATTTTAACCCCTACTTTAATCTTTTACCTCAAAAAACGTGTAAGCTAATTTGTGTCACTTATTTTGATACGAAGGAAGTATAAATCATTACATGTTGTTCAACAAACCAAAAACCATCATGGGTTGACATAAGCAGATTTATCAAATAAATGTCATCAACTCAAAATCATATTCACGGGTAAAATACGACCAATATGTGTCGAGTTTCCTGTAATGTACTAAACAAACCAATCTTTAACACCAATGTATAGGTAAAAACTAATCATTCACATAACAAAAAAGAAAAAAAATACCGAAAATGAAGAATAAACGTTTCTTTAATTACAATAAAGCTCGGTAAGTTCTATGAAAACCTCGGTTTAGGCATGGGTTGATGCTGACTTTGTTGATGATGTGGCCCGAGTTTATGAATCCAATGTTTAAGCCCCTTTTTATGATCTAAACAAGTCGGGTGTTGCAAAAGATTTAAATTTCCATCGCGGGCTATAATACTTTCAAATTCTTCCAACACTTTCACAACTTGCCAGAATTCGGGCCTTTTTTCGGGATATGAAGACCAACATTGCTCGATTAATGCTCTCATTGCTGGTGGGCAGTTAGACGGAACAGTTGGTCGAAGATTCTGAAAACACCAAAACAAAGTTTGATAAAATATAAAAATAAAACCAAAAAATTAAATAAATATATATACCTTATGAACAACAGCAAATGCAGCTTGAATTGGAGTCATATCTTTATATGGAATAGTTCCAG
Source organism: Calendula officinalis (assembly GCA_963853835.1). Lineage (NCBI taxonomy): Eukaryota > Viridiplantae > Streptophyta > Magnoliopsida > Asterales > Asteraceae > Calendula > Calendula officinalis. The sequence goes on from OY970825.1 coordinate 5,391,842, forward strand.
CCACCATTTCCCATAAAATAAGCCCGAACCCATAAACATCGACTTTTCTTCCATAAGATTTTCTTTTAATCATTTCGGGTGCCATCCACCGATACGTTCCAGGATCATCGGCTAAAAAATCACAATATGCTTCCTCACAACCGATCCCAAAATCAGCAATTTTGAGCTGAAAATCTTGATTTATTAGAATGTTTTCGGGTTTAAGGTCCCGATGAATAATGCCTTGTGAATGAATGTATTCCATTCCTCGAGCAATGTCTAGTGACATTTTAATAAGTGTTTTTAATGGAAGATATTCTTTTTCTTTTCCCGTATTGTCCTCGAGTTTATGTAAGTATGCCCTTAATGATCCTTCTGATAAGTATTCGGTGATTATACAGAAAACCGGTGGTTGTCTACATGCCGCAACAAACTGTAAAAAAAAAATTACAGAATTTTTTTCAATTATTTGATGACAGAGTTATGATAATGACAATTTGAAGTAACGTTACGTATGAAAAAACTAAAATTAAGAAAAATTGTGAAGTTAAAGTACGGTTACACAAATAAAAATAACTAGCAGTTACGTGTTATCTGATTATTACAACTTCAAACAACAAAAACACAATCATATTGTAAATATATGTATATATACCTTAATGACATTTTGGTGATGTAGGCGAGACAACAAATTAACTTCTCTAACAAACTGATTCTCAAGTCGAACACCTAATTCTTCATTTTCGTCATCATCAGGAACCCTAATTATCTTAACCGCTACCGCTTCATCTTTATAAATCCCATGATAAAGTTGACTATTTGCACCATGAGCAAATCTATGGCCAAGAAAAAGCTTCGAAAGGTCAACAATATAATCATCAACTGATTCAACCGAAATAACTCTCCCTCCGCCATGGTCAAACAGCTTTGACCAAGAATAATCCCGTTTCATCTTCCGTTTATCATGAACCTTAACCGAATTGAAGTGTTTCAGAGGACTAGTACCGTGTAATGGCGACCTCATCTCAACTGCTGTCATGTTTCTTTGAAACATCTTTTTACCTTTATACCCTTTTTCGGTTTCAACCCGTTGCGGGTGTGGAGTTGAGAATCGTTTTGTGTTTGATCTTGCTTCTTTGAAAGTGTCGGGAATGGCGGTTTTGGGTGGCGGGGTTACGGTTCTAGTCTTGTTTGTAATGGGATTTGTGTGAATTTCAACGGGTTTCGGGTCAAAAAGGGTTTTTGGGGGTCGGGTTTTGATACCCGCGAGCCGAATCGGTTCAACATCGGTTACAAATGAGGCTAATCTTGCTGAATCTAACCTATGGCAAATTGTATGAGAAAATTTTGTTCTTCTAATCCAAGAATTAGCCTCACCATCCATTTTTTTAGCTCTAAAAAACCCTAACCTACTACGAATTCGATTCGGTTTTCAGATCAAGAACGGATTTTTATGAGCAAGATAACTCCATATGTTGATATAATCCCCAAATTAAAACATACCCATATCTATAATTGCATAAAATATTTCTTCAACAAATCTTGAAATTCAATTGAAAGCTTCAAGAACACAATCAAAAGTAAGTGGGTTGTACCTTTTGATCAATTGGGGGTAAACTTAAGGTATACAAGAACAGATCCAAGATAAAGACTTTTGAGCGTCGTAATAAGTCAAAGAGCACCTTCCTTCAAAGCCTGGAACGACACACAAATATATATAATTAAATAATCAAACAACGAACCGATCAATATACTAAATAAAGGTAAGGTGACATTTGAATTAAAGAATTATATCAAGAAACAGTCATGATTGAAAGAGATGGAGACAATTATTTCCACCCAACATACTAAAATAAATACAAGCACAATTCATCAAATCAAAAACTTACCAAAAGGGTATATAATTCGATGTCTTCCAGAGAATATATGACCTAAAATAACAAGATTATATTTTTCTTCCAGGGTTACTAAATCAAATCAAAACCCATCTCCGCCCTTTTATTCTCTCACCAAAGAAAGAATCTTTTTCAGGGTGAGAGATTATAAAAAGAGAGAAAAAATCAAGAAAAAAATCAAGATTTTTTTTGGGTGTTGTTTTTCAAAGACGAAAAGAATTAATAGAGGAAAAGAAAAGGAACCCACAAAAAAAAAGGTTTGATTGAAAAATGGTGGTGGTGATGGTAGTAGTATATTATACGGATCTTTGTGCGATGGTAAGTAGCGAGTTGATGTTAATCCGGTGGACCCCGGCGGTAGGCGGTTGTTGGTGGTGATGGTGGGTGGGACCTCCCTTGGTTATTTTGTTTCTACAAAGTCAAGAAAGGAAACAAACAACAATCAATGGCTTGGGGCAAATAATATTAAAAGAAAATAAAGAGAATAATATACATACACAATCTATATATATATAGACTTTGAGAGAGAGAGGGAATGCTAGCGTCTCCATCACAGAATTGGGGTACGGAGCAACAAAAGAAAGCCAAAAGGAAAAGGCCAAATATATCATTTTATCATTCAACCCCTTTAACGTAATTAAAATGGCCAAATATGTCTCAAACTATATGGAATTCATGCTTATCCCTATGAAACCGTTGATATATCTGGTTATTTGAATGTGAAAAGAGAAATAAGTGGTGAAACGGCTCAAGTCACCAAATCTGATACTCTTATGCCAATGAAATTGATGTTATATTTAATGTTTTTGAATCTGAATGGTATATTTGTCTACGTAATGACTAGATAGCAATAGTATTATATAGATGCGTGTTGTCGGGTTTTGAGGAACGCTTAAAGATTTTTAGTTTCAAATTAGTTGTTATTAATTGCAATTTTGTTTGTGTGTTAATAAATGAATGGGGTTACACAATGTCTCTTAATTTATGGTGGAAATGTTATATGTGTCGATCAACTGATTAAAATACCTAATATCCTACAAGAATAAGAGTACATATTTACGGCAATTTAGAAGACCGTTGCAAGTTGCAATTCTTAACTCATACACGAGTTCGGCGTTTATCAATGTAAATACAATAAGGGAAATTGACTAAACGTTTACAAAAGATTGAAACAAATTAAATAGAACAAACAAGTTACAAAGTTTTGGTTGAGTCTCGTGAAATTCACGATCCCCTTAAAATAGATTCGTTGTCTATTTCCCAGGGTAAAACAACCGAGTAGTTTTACACTACCGGATATAATCCAAGCCAAAACAAGTACCAAATTGAGAGTGTTTTTCTTGAGAGAAAGCTGTGATTGAGAAGAAAGATGGGTGAAGGTGTGTCTCCAAATGAGACCCAAAGTCTCCTTTTATAATGTAGAATGCCTAGTGATGTTTAATCAAAACATTAAATGCATTCAATACAATTAAACAAGAAATCAAAATAGTAATCTGCAATTACTGCTAAAATTCGAAACTGCTCAGTCCAGGAACTCAGTATCAGAAGTCAGCGCTGCAGGTCAGTATCAGACTGCCTGCTGCGCAGGTCAGTATGAGACTGCAGTGTCGAAAAACTCAGTACCGAGGTGGTCGGTATTGACCAGTCAGTACGAGACAACTGCAGTGTCGATGAGGTGCAAAAATTGACCCGCACGAGGCCGGAATTTCGGAGCTGCATTCGTGTCCGCAGGTCGTACACGAGTTCAAGCCATTTCGGGCAACTCAGTCCAAATTATTTGCACCCCCCCCCCCCCCCCCCGCGCGTAGGCGTGCGGGTAAAACCCAAGTATAAGGATTTAATCTTCCATACAACTTCCAACCTTATAAACCCACAAAAGGTTTCATCTTTTTCCTATGTGGGATACTCTCCCACATCCCCCACTTCCAAGATTTCTTGTATCAAACACCCTACTTTGAGAGTCGATATCTCATTCACCACAACTCGACTTTGGACACGCTATATACCGTTGCGTAGCTCTCATATAGGAGAACACATAGCTACCAACCAATAACTATATATAACAAATATATATACAATTATATAGGTCCAAAGTTGGTGAAAAATCATTTTATCACAACTTTTTCCAACAAAAATTAGTGCATGAAATTATATATTTATTTTCAAAACAAGGTGGATTCGGTTTTAAAACCGAAACCGAACCGTTAAGGGCTAAAAACCGTTAAAACCGAAACCGATAGAAACCGAAACCATTGGGTTTGAAAATCCTAAAACCGAAATTAGCGGATTTGGTTCGGTTTGAGCCTAAAACCGCCCCAAACCGCCCCATGCACACCCCTAACTCAAACTATTAAATTTAGAGCATTTAAATTTTTTATCAATGCAAATGAGTTCATATATGGGGAACATGGGAAGTTTGTGTCACGTGTTGGAACACCCTACTGACTAATTGATAATCCCCAACTGCACAAGTTATTGTAAGGAGCTCTAACATGCCATTTGAAGGAGAAAACATTTAATGCGACCACCAAATTATGTTGTTGAATGTTTGACATAACTCAAGATATAAATTAGGGTTTTATAAACAATACATTGACTTTTCAATCTGCAGATGTAAGTGGAATAATTATTGATGTCTTGTAGTTTATAGATATAATGTTTAGTGGTGTTTATGATCTAATGTAATGAGTTTAAGTTTTATTATGGATAAATATGTTATACATTTATGGATTATTAAATAGGTAAAACTAATGTATTAATAAAAGTTGTATCATATCAACAAGATATGATAAAGTAAAATAAAGGTCATTACATTTTTATTTTTTTTTGGAAACGGCAAATAGATATATTAGAACAACCAACTTAGCAAGTAGCTAAAGAAGGAGAAACATTACATTACAAAGGAAATGAAAAATGAGAAATACACCAATCCACCCAATTACAATGAAGTTTACTCCTATGCTTTAATCATGTGAATGAAGTAGAGATAATATCGCCCGCAATGTTTGTGTATGTCTTAACCTCATTCTTAAAAACCGCCTCATTTCTTGACTTCCAAATGCACCAAATCATACACTGAATGATCATATTAAGAACCTTTTTCTTCTTGGGGCAATTACCCCAACCCGCACCGAACTCAATATATTCCACCACCGAGTTGAATATAGGAAGTGGAATACCGACCCAGTTGAAGATCCATGATATAATATTGATTACATGTCGACACCTAAGAAATAGATGTTCAACAGATTCATCAATATAACCACAAAATTTACATGATGTGTTGCCGATATTGACACCTCTGATGGCAAGATTTTTGGCCACCGGGATTCTGTCCAAACCAACTCTCCAAACAAAACAACCAACCTTTTTTGGAACAATGTGTGACCATGGCATATTTATGAATCCCGGTGTAGTTAGCTTTTCATCTAAACGCCTTCGAATACAGTGAACCGCATAAACCCCGTCACTAGACCATGAACATCGAATACTATCATTCTCAACCCCGTCACTAGACCATGAACATCGAATACTATCATTCTCAGCTCCCAACCAAACTGAATTTACCAAGTAAAGCACCTCGCGCATATCAGAGAGCATAGAAACCGAATTAGGGGATGTTTCCAGCCCCAAGAGATCAAAAGTCATTACACTTTTGGAATAAATATTTAATATTAAAAAAATGATAATGACAATATTAAATGTTATCCATCAGAAGTCAAAATTATTATAAAGATAACCCTTTAAATTTTAGGATCACGACTTTACCAATAAATGTACAAACTTTTTATATGCATATAAAAGACAACTCTTACCATTGTCGTGAATAAAACCCTTAATATTATATGCAAACGTCAAATTTGTCAGCTACTTGTATATACTTTTATAATAATAATGCCACTTACGTATATATTCTCGTGCAATTTATCAAAATCGTATTAAAACATTTATAATTTAATTAAATCATATTAAAAAGTTTTTAATGATAATTAGAAATTAAATTATTCTTACATTATTATGTTGTTTCAAGTAACCATTGATATTAGTTAAATTTCAAAATAAATGAAAAGTGATGTTTGCAAAACTGGATATTGGGGTTTGACTTCTCTTCTCTTTACATCGTGCTGGAATTGTGTGCCGATTAAAGTCATCTTCTTAGGTGCACCTACAGAAAATAAGATGATTTTGACACTACAAATGTTATTTTTATATAACTATTATTTCAATACATTATATAGTTTATTATAATAAATATATATTATAATGTATGAAATATATTATGTGGTGTTAATGTCACTTCTTATAAAAAATGAGTGACGAGTGAATTGGTGAATTAATGATATATGTGTACTTAAGATAATGTGTTAAACATTGAATGAACTTACATGTTAATTAAACATATATCATAATTGCTAGTTCCAAATTATGATTTTCGTACATTTACTCGTCCAATTTACATTGGGTGGGTTAATTACAAAATCGTATATTCATTTTACTGTATTTTCTATCTATTTTAATTTTAATAAAGTGTATAATCCCTAGAATCCGCTTAATAATTTGTATTGTAATGTTCTTTTTATAGCACTTATATATTAAATTGCTATAATTTTATTTTATAATGATTGTTTGTTGAAATATAACATGTTATCTAAAATTGAGTTATTACTTTCGATACAAAGAACAAATAAATATATTCTCTCACGAATATACTCGCAAGTGTGCAATAAAATAAAAATTCATTGAATTGAGTACATAAAGCCATTGATACTTTTATACGGGTAATGGGGTATTGATGCCGTTCCGAGGTCCATCTATTATGAAATGTTTTATGATAGTTTTGTACATGTATATGTTAAGGGACCTCTTTTGATTTATGGAAAAGTAAAGGGATCGAATATGAGAAATCTATGAATTTTTAGCGTGTGTGGTTGTGGAATCAAATACGGTAAATTGATACGGTACGCACGGATCTAAATGTGTGTTGTACACTTGTACCTGTGTTACGATGGTGGGAAGAGGACAACAACTAGGTAACATGGATGTTATTGCGCGGATGCATGTAGTGGATAAGTTAATTAATTAAGATAGATTCCTAGATAATCAAAGACTAAAATAAATAATAACATGGGGATTAAGAGAATGTTTACAAGTTAAGCAACAAGTCTTTTTCTTTTCCTTCTTTCTTGGATGTGAATGTGAGATATGCATGTGCATATGACATTCTAGTCTTAGTTAAGTTTTACTCCAGACGAAAGAATAAACAAATACATACGTATAATAAATCAAACACTCATTTTATATATGGGTTTATATCTTGGACTATAAACGAGTCGAGTTAACTCATGAGCAACTTGAAATCGACTTGAAAAATACTTGAAAAATCAATTCAATTTAAGTCGAGCTCGAGCTACTCGAGCTACTCGAGCAGACTTTCGAGTCGAGATGAGTATGAAAATGCCCAACTTGTAAGCCTCACGAGCCTAATCGAGCTTTTACTATTTTACATTTTCATCCGTTATGTATGTGCACATTTTCATAATTACTATATTTTTAAATTGAGTCGAAGTTGAAAGTACTGAGTCGAGTCATGTCTAGCTTAGAAATATTGGGTTAGTCAATACATTATATTAGACGAGTCAAGCTCGAAAGTGCCTATTATTTAATCAAGTCGAGTTCGAGTATGAAAATAAAAAACTTGACCGGGCTAAGTCGAGTTTCGAGCTCTAAGTTTTATAATGGATTCGAGCTCAACACCGTTTCAAGTCGAGTCAATTACACCTCTAAATTGATACCTATATTTATAGTACAAAAGTATCCAAAACACAAAGATGTGAACTAAATTTGTGGGCTCTAATTTACTCTTTGGATTACCAACACACAAATGACAAAACTGCTTCGTTTTTTAGAAGTTGTCGAGGTATGTGGGAGCTACGTGTTTTTTTCAGGAAAGACGTGAGTCAAGAGGTTTTCAACTTTGTCACCTGTGTTTTTTTGGTGCTTTGCAATTAATAACTTCTTGTTAGTCACGCCAAAGTTTGCTAAATGACACTAGACATTTGTGGCAAAAGCTTCGGCTCTATGGTATAATTAGGGGTGAACATGGTACCGTATCACGCGTATTTTCCTCATACCGTGTACCGTACCAATTATAGTTGGCATACTAGTTTGACTACCGGTACCATACCAAGTAAACTTGATACCAATTTGTTTGGCTACCAACAATGTTGGTTGGTACAAATTGGTACTGCATACCAAGATTACAAACTAATATGAAACTGAAAAATATTAAAAACAATATATGTTTTATAATATGATATTTTATTATTTAAAACATATTAACAAACTTTCAAACTCGTAAAAATGTAAATAAAAATGATGATTTATTAATGCTATATAAAAATTATCTATGTTAAAAAATCAGTTATATATATTGTATAGTGGAGAGATGTTTAAAGATAAAAAATTAGACCACAATTTATGTAAGTATATATTGTAAGAATTAATTTATTATATGTATACATATATTGGTTGGTACGGTACTACCGTGGTATTCAAAAATCTGTACCATTACCGTACCATGAATACTTGATTGGTACGGTACTACCAACCAAACATGTTGGCTACCAACATATTGGCTACCAACTATTCTTAGTATGGTTGGTAGCATATTGGTTGGTTTTGTTCGGTACAAATTTGACACCCCTAGATTTAACGCATGTTAAAATAATTTTTCTTTCTTTCTTTAATTTTTTTTTATTGGTAGTAATTTTATGAGTCCTAAAGCATGTTGTAAGAATGTTAAATGAGACAAAAACAATTTTGACGTGAAATATAAATCATGTTAAGAGTTATTTTGCCTTTTAACACATAGACATGTTATTTGTATTTACAAATTAGACCTACAAATAGACATCTAGTAGCATGCATGGCTGTTTTTAGCCATTAAAAAACACACAATTTAAGAATGGAAAACTAATGTGGTTTTATGTAGGGGTGTGCATGAGGTGGTTTGGGGCGATTTTAGGCTCAAACCGAACCGAATCCACTAATTGCGGTTTTAGGATTTTCCAATCCAATGGTTTCGGTTTCTAATGGTTTCGGTTTTAGCGGTTTCTAGCCATTAACGGTTTGGTTTCGGTTTTAAAACCGAACCCACCTGTTTTTTAACATCAATATATATTTTCCTACGCTAACCTTATTTTCCCAATATCACATATAGATTTCAGTAGTAACATATAATTTTTAAGCATGAATTCAATGTCTAATCATATATTTCAACACATAATATTAGTTTCTGTCCAAAAATTTAAAATATAAACATATCTTGTATAATATAATCATAATATAAACTATAACTAGTGGGGCAGTTTCTTAACGGTTTGGTTTCGGGCTAAAACCGAGACCAAACCGAAACCATCGGTTTTTTTCAAAATTTGAAACCGAACCATTGGTTTTGAAATGGTTTCGGTTTTAGCGGTTCAGTTTTGTCGATTTTAACAGATTGGTTTCGGTTTTTCGGTTTTTTATGCTCACCCATAGTTTTATGATTGGTGTAATACGGGGCACGGGCATAATGGTAGCTCGATAAATTATCTTGCAAATATATAATTTATTTCCGTATAAAATAAATTTATTTTTATTTATAGTTTGTGATTGCTTATTCAAAATATATATGAAGAATTACGCATTTAAAAGTTTTATGGTTAAATAATTACAAAAACATGATTATTAAAAATAGTTTTTGATTTGACTATTTTGTTTGAAATTATAATAAACAGATAATCAATTTTTTAATATTTAACAAACCTAATTATTTATTTATTTGATATGTAAAATGCCCAAAAAAAAGAGTTTTTAAAACTTAATAAACACATCCCCACATACTTGTACAACTGTCCAATAGTACAATTTATCATTAATGATTAGTGTGTGTCTTCTATGCCATCAATCAAACCATAAAATACAGTTTTTATATTAATTTATTTACTTGATCAATTGATCCACATAGAGGTTATGACTTATGAATACTATCCCTAATCTGAAACACCAAATATAGAATTAAAGATCTTAAATGAGGATTTGAGTCATTACTAGTGATTAAGAATTAAGATATGTTTATTAATGTTTGTCGGAAACAATATAAATGAATTAATATTCTTGCAATGTACACATACTCAAGGACCACAAACTGTAAAAGAATAACATGTCTCAAAATTTTCCTGGTGATTTCACCATTGACTTGGGCAAGAACTAAAAAAAATTGAGTATTTAATAAAAAACCAAAATGTTGACTTTTACCTCAAGTCTTCGTTCAAGTCAACAATCTAATGATATTGATCATCATATTCATCACCACCATCATAATCATAACCAAAATTATAATTATAGTTATCTTCTCTAACTAAGTCTCCCTTTGCGGATTCTTTACCAATAACATGAGAAGACTTTATGGGAATTTGCTGCACAGAAAGTAAAGAATATACGAATAAAATGGATTTTAATTATTATGAAAATCATAACGATTTCTATGTTAAATTATCTGATAAACATGCAAGGTTTGACTTGAACGAAGAATTAGACTATTAGTCAAACGTTCGTGTAGGTTTATATAAATCCTTAACTTGATATTTAAATACAGTTTTCAAATATCAAGTCGTTCAATAATAAAGTTATTTAAATATGATGTTATATAAGGTATTAAATACGTTTTTGAGATTTTCAAACTTGTTCGACCCGTTTCCATTATAGCTAAAACTGTCTTTTTATGTCTTTTTACCCGTTTGACCCGTTATCATGCAACCCCAAATGACCCGTTTTCACAGGAATATGTATTATAAGCAATTAAAAAGATTAAGTAAAGATCAACTTGATTACCTCATCACTAGATAGTATCTCATGATTGATTTTTGAACTTAATCTCTGCAATAAAATAAAATAAAATAAAATGGGAAATTAATTCCTAGCATGTTTCCAATAACGAGATATCAAACTTATTATGACAAACCTTCTTTCTAAACAGTTGACCAACTGATTCTGCATTGGTTTTTGCAGGCTTCTTAACATCCATTTCTATCTTTCTCTTATCTTTCTGCTTAAAAAGTAAATAATTATCTATTTGAAAAAAAAAGTAAAATTATACTAAAAAATCATATATTAAGCTACCCTTCGTAGAGAAAAAGTAGCCTCCTTGGAATTTATCTCCTCAGATAATACTTTCCCACAGGCATAACAATATCTGAAATTATAATCATGAAAATAATTCATAATTATGAAATTAAAAAAGAGGGATGATTAATTAGTTATGGTCAATATTACTTACATGATATCGCATTCTACTGCACAATGGGAGCACCAAAACCCCTGAATTACGTGAATCAAAGATTAAATATAATGAACGACTTTTAATTAGATTTTAATATTTTATACATAAAAATTAATGTTTAGAAAGTAGTCAAAGTAGTAACCTTATCATGTCTTGAAACTTTGGTGATTCTGTTCTTGTAAATCACCTCATTTGATGAAAGATTACCTGCAACATAAAAAGACAAGTTGTGGAATATAATATTGTAATTGTTGAAAAATATTACAACAATTAAAATAATATTATTAAAAATTAACTGATACTAATAATTGTTATTTACCTTCAAACAGAATTTTCCCACAATCAACACATGATCTGAAAGTGAATGGAACAGATCATTAGATGAACCCTAAATATGTATAGAGAATGAAAAATGTGAATAAAAAAGGCGGTTAAAAAAACAAAAAACTTACGTATTATTGGTGGGATAATCATAAGATGTGTCACAATTTGTTCCACAATGAGAGCACCAACTCATCTTGCTTCCAGAATTCATCTATCATCAAAATTCAACAACATCAGCAGCATATTCAGCATTTATAGATTTTATAAAATCACATTAAATTATATATAAGTAAAGAGATATATGCTAATTGATTACATATATACATACGTATCTGTACATTTAGTGCGCGTGCAACCTTATATAAAAGTATGCGCTTGTGGTACCGCATTAATGAAGACATATTTTTTCTTTTTTTACACAAATACTCTGCCTTTGGAATAGGCAAAGATGAATAAATAGATATATATGCATAACTAGCTACTTTTACATGGATTGATATCTCAAAACCTTAAAGTTTGACTAATCATTGACTCCAAACATTCTTAACAGGAAATACTCTTTGCATATAAATGTCAAACATTTAATTATCAACTTCAAAAAAGATATAATCTTTAGACTTCTAAAGAAAAAAGTTATGACCAAACAATATCTTGAAGACTGCATGAATTAAAGCATAACTGTCAAATAGCAAATAAAATTAAGCAATAAAAAAGTATTAAAAAATACAACTTTTGTTTGTCACACATGATTACTTTAAACTTTGATCTACTTGCATTCTCTCAACACTTTCATCGAACACCTCAAAGGCATAAATCTCATCAATTTGAAAAAAATGTTATAACATATATCAGAACTCAACAACTATACGCATACATTGATAAAAAACCTTAGCATATTAAACTTAAATCAATCAAAGACATATTCTTAACCATCGGAAAAGCCGCCGGAGTTCTAAGTTCGTCGGAGCAATGGAAGATTAAAGGTCGGACTACAGGTACAACTTAGAACGACGATTTGTTTCATCCATTAAAGAAGGATTTTAAGATATCTTACCGGCATTCACAACGGCGGCGGCGGCCGGTGGTGCAAGAAGGTGGTGGCACTGACAATTTGGTGTACGAGTGGGGGTTTGTCTGCCCTCAATTTTCCGATTGTTATGATGTCATTAAATGGGCTGTGAGATGGGCCACGTATTTATAAGTTAAAACTAAACTAAAAGCCCTCTGAATCGAAGTCATCCTTGTTGCCCAAGTTTCGTGCAAAAGAAGTACTTGTTCAACTTCATTCCATAATTATGTTGCTTCTATATTTTCTTTCCTTGTTAGGCTCCGTATTGAATACTTTAGTTATAGTACTCCATTATTTAGGAATTGGTTGCTTTCTTTTATGTTAAGTTTCTTTGTTACTAATTTGTAAGGCTTGCATTTTTTTAGACTTTTTAATAGAGTTTATTTAACGTGTTTGGACTTTGGACACATGATAAGGCATATTAAATGAGATTAACAATTCTTTAATAGATTAAATAAGACAAGATGTGTAATTATGATGGCTACAAAACAAGTTTGGAATCGGCGATAGGAATAACTGTTAGGCCGTGTGAATTAGAGTTAAAAACTTAATTTTGTGTAGTCACCTAAACATGGATATGAAATTAACTTTATAATTATTTTTTTCATGAAAAGATATGGAATTATATACGAGTAATAGAGTTCATTAACAATTTTATAATCACCATATTTAGCATGTGTCTTTAAGCATATATGTTAATGTCTTTTTAATGCCGAAGAATGTAACTTATACACCAACAAAAGTTTTTGTACAAAGTAGCTCATGACGATAGTATTAAACGCGGCGTAAAATAAGTCGCAATAAGACAACATAAAGCGCGTCTTATCTCAACTTTTTCTGTGGCGCATTATGAAGATTTGGGATTCTTGAAAGAAACTAATAACATATATAATTATAAATTTAAAAGCATCCAAATAGATGCACACGATACTAGGTTAGGCGCGGTTTAAAAAATCAATGATAAAACGTGCATATATATGATTGATAAAATCCGTTACAATTTGCATTCCAACAATATATATTCAAAAATAGTCACATAACTTAAACAAACATAGTATAAATGTTAGATATAAAAGGTTTTTTTTAATATTTGTGAGGTCAATATCGGAAAAGTCCTTTTTCAATTTCGTGATCCATGTGCGTAATCATCGTATGCACACAAAATGCGTAACACATGTGAAATTAGGATATGATTTACATCCATTCATATTGTGATCCACATATGAGCAATAGTAATTTTATATACAGAAGATATCTACTTTTATTACTCACATACGAAACAGAATCATGAGCCATGCAGGGGATTGGATGGTCAAAACATCATGTGACCTTTTTACAACTTTAGTGAAAATATCTAATATCACATCGTATAATCGAGTAAGGTTGATGATAATACAATCGACAAGTCATATTGGTCGGCATCATTAAAGCTAAAGCGAATCATATATCGAACAAATAAATTTTGGTTAAAATTTACAATTACATGAAAATTGAAAAGCATGCGTAACTAAGATTTAGGTAAACCATATTTTTAAAATCTTATTCTGTCAACTGTAGTATCTGCAGCGACGACAAATATCGTCGCCGTATGTGAAGTTGGGATAAGAGTAGTTTCTTGTAGTGACTTTAAGACTCTTTAAGCTCCTAAATTACATCGACAACAAGAGCATCTTTCTTTCTTATATTAGTTGGGTAATATACGTCATGATTGTATTCAAGAATCAAGATGATTCTTAACTTTTATGTAGTTTCAAGAGATAAATTTCAAATATTGATTAATTATAAGTAATGTTCAAGATTAATCACATATTTTATACATTGAGGGGTATTTTGATCATTTTAAAAAAATTTATTGATTTATTTATTTTTTTAGAATTATTATTATTATTTTTATTATTTTTATTATTTTTTAAAAAATTATTTTTTCGTTAATAATAAATAATGTGATTGCATACTGAATCACGCGTGATTGTACTAAAACATCAAATGTGATTAAATATACAATCACAATACTACATGTAATTATCAAATAAATATTATTTGTTAACGAAAAAATAATAAAAAGAATAATAAATAAGAAAAAGATAAAAAAAATTAAATAAATAAAATAAAAAATATTTTTTAAGTGTCAATTGACCGAAATATCCCTTTATGTATAAAATATTTGATTAATATTAACTATTAGATCTTATTGTTAATATTTATCCGTTAGGAAAACACAAAAAGACTATATACACCAATAGTGAAATATGTATAGTGCCAAATATTTCTAAGCAAATTTTATGTAAGCATGATACTTGCGGATATATACTGTTTCAAGAATATAGCCTAGAACTGATAACATGGCATACCATGGTGAACAGATATTCCATTTAATAATTAAATTTAATGCTAACAAGATGGAAAAAATAATAATAAACAATGAATTATTGAGTTTCCAGACCGCCTTACACGTACGAGGTAGGTGAACCATCAAGGACCACAAGAATGATAATGTGACAAAATCTTCAGGTCCCCTGATTTCTTTCAAGGAAGGTATATTCCGTTAACACCACTTCATCGTTTCACTCGTTGCAAAATAACATTCATTTCGATATTTTAGCCAATCAAGACCAACTATGCATGCCCAAATTTGCTGTTTAAAGGTTTTTGTTTAATTATGGACTTTGTCTGTGGGCCACTTTTTGACCTGAAAATTTAGGTTTTATTTAAAATTTGTTTGGCACACTAGAAGTTTCTCCCAAATATGTGTTTTTAAGTTGAATCAATTTAAAGATTGAATCCATATTTAATCAATGTGATTTTGAAATAGATTATTCTAAGTATTTTAATTAAGAATAAACAGGACTTGTTTTTGTTATTAACTCTACATCACTAACACATATATTTCACGGGTCTGCTTGACCGCACAACCTTTTATAAGAAAGATTATGCGCTTGTGGTACCACCTTAATATAAATATTTTCTTTCCCTTTTTTACACAAATACTCTGCCTATTGGAATAGGCATAGTCGCGTAGATGAATAAATAGACATATATATATATATATATATATTCATTGACTCCAAACATTCATCACAGTACCCTTTGCATATAAATGTCAAACAGTTGATTTTTAAATTCAAGACAGATATAATCTTTAGACTTGTACAGAAAAACTATGGCTAAACAATTAAGCAATAAAAAGTATTAAAATATAGGGTAAATTACAGTTTTTGTCCCTGACCTATGGCCGATTCGGGGTTTTTGTCCCTAATGTTTTTTTGTCGGTTTTTTGGTCCCTTAAGTTTTTCAAATTCTGGAAATTTTTCCTTCCGTCCAATTTTGACCGTTAAGTGACTAAAAACGCAAAAAAATTAAGGGTATTTTCGTCTTTTTTCCTCACTCCTCATGTTCTTCATCTTCTTCCATCTTCTTCATCTTCTTCCCTCTTCACAACCTGCAACCACTACCACCTGCAACTCAGATCTGGACAACGTCTCTTTCTTCTTCGCCAAACACCAACACCCATTTCGTTGCAAAAATTGACACCCATTATTTATTTCCCCCTTTCCGGCCACCATTTTCAACCTTAAACGCCCATCAAAGCCGGTTACAATGTGCATTCAGCTAGATATAATAGCATAGCATCAAAGCCGGTTACAATAGTGATGCAATATTTGAATCCCCCAAAATCGTGATTCAAAAAACACACAAACACAGACTGATCGATCGAGTCCTTGAAAAGTATATAAATCCAGATAAACGAGACGACCGGAGAACGTATTGCATGATCAAAATCAGCCACAAAAACTTCAGATAAATCAAAGATGATCTAATTACGAGACAAATTAAATCAATCACTAACTTCGCCATTTATTACTTGAAGATTAAATCAGATCATCGATCATTCAACATCCGGACGATCGATAGCTAAGCTTCTCCATGTTTATCCACCTGAGTAAGTAAAACCAGAGAGATTGTGTGTATGTGTGTACCTGTGGATCGAGATTAAATAGAGAAATATGTGCCATTCACCTTCTGCGGCGAAGCTCCGGAAAGAGGAGAGAGAGAGAGAGAATCATGAGCCATGCAGGGGATTGGATGATCAAATCATCATGTGACCTTTTTACAACTTTAGTGAAATACCTAAAATCACATCGTGTATTCGAGTAAGGCTGATGATAATACTAGTCAAATTTTCGACATCGTTAAATCTAAAGCGATCATTTATCGAACTAACAAAATTTTGGTTAAATTTTACAATTACATGAAAATTGAAAAGAATGCGTCACTAAGATTTAGGTAAATCGTATTTTTAATATATATACTTAATGTAAGAACAAGGGATGTTACACCTTGCGCGTTCCAGCTGGATTTCAAATTTATTTTTTAAACTAATTTTTTTGACGTAAGATTCAGTTCTTATTTCAACCAGTTTTGATTTCTATGCTAAGATGTGATTTATTGTGATTCGAATTAAAATAAAATTTAATTGGTCTAATAAAAAACAATAGTAACATATTTTAAAATAAAAACCATGTTTATCATATGTTATTTGACTATAAAAATAGTAACATATATTATTGTTATAAATGTATGAGGAGTATGTTAATATTTCATATAAATTTAAGAATTATTTGGTAAGGTTTTATATAAGTTCAAAGATTTGGGTTTGAAATTTACCAATAAAAGAAATATTATGGCCGGATACACTGAGTGGTTAGAAAGTACAATTTTCTAAATCAAAAATAAAATTAATTTAATATTCAGTCCTATAAAAAACATGTTTGGAAGTAAGGAGGAATATCTCATAGCGTATATCATTTCAATCTATAAGTTATGTTAAAAGAAACCTATTTGTAAGAAATATTGTAATATTGGGTTCATTTAGACCGTATTTCGGTAAACTTTTTAATGATATAAATTTTAAAAATTAAATATTTCATCTGATTGAAGTATATGTTCAATTAAAATAATAGTTATAATATTTTTACTATTAGTAAATAGTTCAAGGGTTAAAATTAAAATTTTATAAATATAACCCTATTTCAGTGGTTATTTTAAAACTTTTATAAATCTCAATGCCGTGTAAATCTAATTAGTGGGCTCCATCTGTAACTTCCTTCCCCGTTTTTTCTCTAATGAACAGTACATTTGAATCACAAATATATTTATAGAGTAAAGAATACCATGGTGAACAAATATCCCATTTAATAATTTAATATAGTGCGAACAAGATGAAGGGCATGTTTGGGAAGCTTATTTAAGGGTTTTTAAGCTTATTAGCTTATTAAGATCGAAAATTGCTCTAATTTTCAAACTTAATAAGCTTAAAAGCCCATTAAATAAACATCCCAAATATGGCCGGAAAAAATAAAGAATGAATTATTGAGTTTCCATACCGTCTTACACGTATGAGGTAGGTGAACCATCAAGGACCACAAGAATGATAATGTGACAAAATCTTCATGTGCCCTGTTTTCTTTCAAGGAAGGTCTACTCACTTAACAACATGGTTCCTCGTTTCACTCGTTGCAAAATAAGACTCAATACGACATTTTAACCAACCAAGACCAACTTATGCATCCTCAAATATGGACGAAAAGACCATTTTGTTTTGAGGCCCAATATTATGCGAAAAAATGGACTGAACTAAAATGGGCATAACTTTTACTACGAGTCTCCATTCTTTTGCCCGTTTGTCCTTTTTTATCCATTTGAAAATCTATGGCTTATTTGATACACTTGACGTTTCTCTCAAATTTGTCTTCTTGAGTTGAACCAATTTGAAGATTGAATCCATTATATTTTTTGAATCAACGTCGTTTTGGAATAGATTGTTCTGAGTATTTTTTGAATCCCTTATATTTTTGTTTTTGCTCTACATCACCTACACATATATTTCACGGGTCTGCTTGGCTAGCTAGTTATATTCAAGTTGTCAAACTTATATATAGTCAATACGACTTATAAACAAAGGAAGATTCAACAATTTCAACTTGATGATGCACTACCATCACAAGTATAAATCAGTTATCCATAATTATAACAATCAAATTAAAATTGCAGTAATATATATTTATTTACTTGATATCTCTTCTTGTTATGTTTAGTCAACACCAAATCAGTCATATACGAAAATCCATGACTACGACTGTCTGCCCAATAATTGGTACTTAATTCACTGCATCATAGGGTATTATCACACGTTTTTGTAAGTTGATCAATAGATTTTTCTACACCCAAGTAGAAAACTAGCATTGATTGGATACAAGATCCTTAAATGATCAATTCCAAATAATGAGGAGCTGAAACACATGTGCCACACACACGAAAAGGACAGTAATCCAATGAAGAAGAGGGAACATGAGTGTCATTATCACTCTTTCGTCCATAGGCGTCCCCAAATACAAAACGTCAAAACGTGACTGAAGTAAGCATTTTTGTTTTATTTTGCGTAGTATTCTCGGATGTGATGTAGACTCAAATACGAGAACAGATTGGTCTCGTTGATTCCCATAATACTGGGATAATCTAATCTAAAAATCACTTTGATTCAAAGAATACCATGGATTTAATTAATTTCAAATTTTGTTCAACGTAAGAACACGAATTTTGGGAGAAAAATCAATTTTCATAAAATTATCAACTAAACATTCCAGAGTCTCAGACAAATCCTAAGTAAGGCCGAGACTATAGGTCTGCATCAAAATGTGAGAGTTCTTTACGCGTTGCATAGGCACACCACCTATCTATAAAATGCGAAAAAAGCTTGAATGAAAATACATAACATCAGTAAATTAGTTGATCAATATCAAATGGCAGGAGCGAAAAACATGTTGGCTTCATTCTCTTTTTCTCATGAGGTGATGAACAAACTAAACACTGATGCAATCTGTAACACCGCAAAATTCAAACCCGATTTTTTTTTTTTTTTATAATAATAATGGAAGCGTATAAACAACCATCACAAAAACAGTTAAATCATATAACAGGCCTTTTACAATAAATTTTTCCAAAATATTAAAAATAGTTTTGCAATGTTATAAACACCCGGCGGCTCGTTCACAACTACATCAAAAATCAGAGTGTTGGTCAACCATTCCTATAACACCCTTTGACCCGCCCAAAAGATAAACCTGCAAAAAGTCAACGAGGTGGGGATTAGCTAACAGCTAAGTGAATGAACTTAAACCAATAAAATAATCCAACGACCGATGATAAATTTAATTATCCCAATTAGTTAATTTTGAAGAGTAACGGTGGTTCTGCCGAAGCCTTAAATCATTGTTGGCCGAACAATGATAACCGATGGCCCTTTACTCAAAGACAGTGTGTACCCCCTTAGAACAACCAGTGCTTCTAAGGGCGATACACCTTGTCAATAGTAAACTTCTGCCCAGTAGAATGTTCCGATTACTGACCTCTTCCCCAAAAGTGCACTTAATTAATTACCGAATTATTTATACCGAAGTGTGGACTTGTAATATTAATTACAACCAAAAACCTGCATCTGAAAATGTTCGCGTCGTGAACTCTGAGTTCGCGTCGCGAACTCAATGTTCACGACCCGCGAACATCTTCACGATCACAGCCCAAAATCTCTGTCGAAGGTTCGCGTTCGCGAACCCAAGTTCGCGACGCGAACTGCCCAGATACCGAAATCCTGCACCTTTTACCAAAGTAACCAATTTCCACCCAATTTGTACGCCTAAAGATTGAAGGCTAAATCCACTCACCCTACAACCGCAATCCTTCCAAACTCAGTTGTCTTATATCACTGAGTTTGCTTCCCAATTCCTGTACATAAAATGAATACTGAATTAGTAATCCGAATTTATCAATTGCTCGCAAAAGCAATACAAATCTAATACCGACATTTAGCATAAATGTAATGACTACCTTACTTGCATATTACCAAAGTTGCAATTACAAACTCTTAAGACATTCCAAGTCAAAACCCACAACAATTGCATTTAGTCACTTTTACATATTTTGCAACCAAACGGGTCAAAATCCGTAAACTAACTTTGACACTACCTAATTCATGTCTTGTAAATCTACAATTTCCCAACTTATCATATTTAGACTTCTAAAGTCAAGAATGTACCAAACAATGCATTTTCAATCCAAATTTAACATATTATGCCCAAACGGGTCAAAACCGAACAATTTATCATAACACTTTCCAAATCCAAGACCAGCATATCAACTAACATTTACATACCATTTTTAGGTCAATTACATGTTCTAAGAAAAAGTCAAAGATCAGATTTGACTAAAGTCAATAATATCAAAAATAACAATTTCTTGATTCAAGTACTAAATCATCCCAACACTATCCATACTATGGCAATCTTATCAAATTAACTAGTTATTCAATATAATCAATCACTACATGCTTCTAACACTTCTACTCAAGTCAAAGCCAAACAACAATTATGCATAAATCAAGTTTTATACCTTTTTAGACTAAACGGGTCAAAAAAACGTCTACTTTATGATTACACTTTCAAAATTCCTATCTAACAATACTTTCAACTTTCACATGCCATCTTATGCATAATTAGACATCTATAATTTAGTTCAAATCTCAGTTTTGACCAAAACTCACAATTCCCAAATTTGACTAGTTTGTGACCAAAATTAACAAATTAGCCAAACACTAATTTATACCAACCAAATGCTATCAATCATGATCAAAACAGTTATTAACAACAATTTAATACTTAAAACATAACAAGTAAACCTAAGATAACAAATTTGAACACCAAAATCACATATTTCACATTTTTGGTTAAAAACTTCATCTTCTTCACTTCACCAACAATGGTGATTTCATGGCAAGTTACCAATTTGAGGTTACACATAACAATTAAACATATAATACAAGTTAGTCAAAGATAATCATCTTATAAATCCTAAAGATTCGTCAATTTATCACTTTTACAAGAAAACCCACCAAATCTCATAACCCTAATTTATCTCCTATCAAGAACTTCAAATACATGAACAATTAGGAAATAATCTACCTTGTGATTAAGTTGATTTCGAAATCAGAGATGAGAAAGAAGAAGTTAAACTATGATCTTCAAAGATGCATGCTCCAAAAAAAACACTTTGATTGTGTGTGATGTGTGTGTATACGAAGCAGAGAAAGAGGAAAGGAAAAAGGCATGTGTCCTCCTTAGACACACACACTAACACGTGCACATACATGGGAAGGGTAATTTCATTTAACACAGTGCAATACTGAAAGTCTAGGTCGCGTTTGATTTATTTAAAAATACTTATCTTACTCAGATTTTAATAACGAAGATATTTTTGGAACTGTAATTCAAAGTTTAATATAAGTGTAATTTATCATTTTCATGCTCGACTAAAACAGTTAACACTAATTTTAGCCCCTTAGTTACAATATGTTAAATTCTAAATAAATCACATAATTTATACAAAATAATAAACAAATAGAATTACTTATTAAAAGTAATTTAAAATTCTAGGCCGGGTCTCAGGATGTTACACAATCTACCCTATTAATGTTTGTGGTAAGAGAACCACATTTAAAGTTCACAAGTTCATTTCTTCTTCCAAGAAGAAATTGAAAATTGTGAAAGCTTCATTGGCTATGGATTTCCTGGAGGAAGAAGTAAAGGTTGATGTGTCGTCAATGTTAAAAGTAATAGCGACAGTTAGTGTCAAGATAGATAAGGATCCAATAATGAAGCTCCCGTGGTTATACAACGAGTCTGTGGAGAAGGGTGTTGGTTTTCAACTTGTTAGCACTCAATTAGATCCATGTAAGATTGATCTCTGAGATTTTACTTTTATTTTCTCTTTATTTCGACTAAATTACTCGTATGAAATTATAGTTTTAACATGTCAAAAGTTGGCTAAATCGTCTTCTTAATGCATACAACGGTATTATTTGGGATTTTCCTTAATGTATTTATAAGGATCACGAGTTAATTCTCTTACAACCAATTGGTTTTAAAATGTAACTCAACAAACTTACATCATTAACTTAAAAGATATGTATGTAATGACACACTATATATATTAATGTTACTTTGTCCATGAAATTAGGTACCATGAAGCCCAAGTTGAGCAAGGAATGTGTGAAAGACTGGTCAAAATGTATAACTTCTAAAGATAATGGTAACGGTAGTTTCAGCTTCAAAGTTGAGCTACTTATTGATTCAGATTTCGGGGAACCAGGGGCCATCCTGGTGAGAAACAATTACGATAACGAGTTTTATGTGGAGACTATCTCCATTGAAGGTTTTTTCCATTTTTCATGCAACTCATGGATTCAACCAGCTCACAATAGCAATGAAAAAAGGATATTCTTTTCCAACAAGGTATGTACATAAACTAGCTAATCAAATACATGTTCAGCCTAATTTTAATTACCAAAAGTAGACCGCATTTCCCAAAATAAACTTGTGCAACTTGATTTTCCAAAATAGACCGTTCGACTTGATTTTTTTGTGCGACTCTGTGTTTTTTTTTGTATGACCAGACTATTTATTGTGCGACCAGATACACTTGTTAAATTGGACGTCCTGTTTTGGAAATATTTGAAAGTGGGGTCTCTTTTTTTTAGGAATTTTGAATTTTAATAAGTATATTTTTGGAAATTACCCTTTCTTATAACATATACATCTATTGATGGGTTTGATAGGCATATTTACCAAGTCAAACGCCAAATGGGCTAAATAACTTAAGAGCTAAGGAACTTGAAAATAAAAGAGGAGATGGAAATGGAGCTAGATTTCCTTCGGACAGAATATACGATTATGACACGTATAACGATCTTGGAAATCCTGATAAAGGAGCTGAATTTGCAAGACCAACACTAGGAGGTGAAACAAACCCACATCCGAGACGTTGTCACACAGGACGTCCCTCCACAGATATAGGTGACCTTTTTTGAACCTGCAAATTACTTAATTTGCGTTTAATAAAGTGTTATTCATGAAACAACAAAAAAATATACTTTCATCCGACTGAAAATAAGTGACATATTTTTCATTTTTGACATATATACAGTTTGATAATTTATTTTGTTTTGTAAAAGGCAGTGACCCAAATCCACTAACAGTATTTTCTTTAATATAGTGAAATGACAAATTTATTTTTCTTTAATATGGTGAAATGACAAATTTATTCTTACTTTTACTTTTAAATATTATAAATTATTATTTTATTTAAAATATGTGAGATTCATCTGAATTAATTATCCAATTTAATATAATCAAATATTTATGATAATTTATTCTTTTTGCCTTAAAAGACAATTAATTATCAATATTATATAGATGCAACTGCGGAAAAACCCGTGAATGTGATGATGTCATCAATATACGTACCAAGAGATGAAGTTTTGGAGGGAACAAGGCGCACAGATATCCTCATGGGAATATGGAAGGCTGTGCTTCACAATATTCTACCTATGGTGGCCACTCTTCACAATGAGAATGGAGTTTGTAGGAATTTTGCAGATCTTACAAATCTTTATAGCAATGTACCACAAGCGGAGATGAGTTTGAATATTCATAGACTGTTAAAGTTTTTGGATATTAGTGGATCCGTTGAAGAAATCTTCAAGTTTGAGACACCAAAAAACATGTCATGTAAGTGTTAGGTTAATCGAATAGTTGATATAGACTCTAAAATGGGAACACGGATCGGTCCCGTTGATTTTTAGAATACCCATGACAATCTAATCCCAAACCACGTTTATTAAAGAACACTGTATGTTTGGTCTTGTTCAACACAAGAACACGAATTTTGGGAGAAAACTCAATTTTCATAAAATTAACAACTAAGCATTCCAGAGTCTCAAAAAAAGACAAACAGGCCTAAACCGGGCTTAAAACAAAGTCCAAAATATTTTAAATACTAAAAATGCAAATAATGATAGCTTATTTTACCATGTAATTCTTAGTTTCTTTAGTTTCTTTCTTGTACGTTGGTTTCTAGCTTTTTGCTAGTTTGTTTATAATGATAGCTGTTTCCAAAAAAAAACTCCCCCAAAACAGCGTTTTGGGCCCGAAAATTATGGTCCTCGTCTAGCTCGGATTTGGCTGGCTGAACACCTAAAACGGTGACTCTAGTCAAAATTATATCTGTTTCAATGCAACTCATTTCTTCACACGGTTTTTGACTTCAAGAAACAAAAAAGACTGTTTATATGAGACTCCATCAATAGTTCTTCCTAACATTACGTCCCTAAATTTCAAAATCATGGAATGAAACATCATTAACATATAGGGAAATCAGCAAGCTGCATACGTGATGATGAACTTGGCCGCCAAACTCTTGCAGGGATGAACCCTGTTAGCATACAAAAGTTAAAGGTCAGCAATTCTGATACAATGAATTTTTGTACTAATTTTTCATGGATATCGTCTTATTTTAAGATTTAAAATTCTACGCGCCTTATTATAATCCATTGTTCATACTTGTTTGATTAATATAGGTATTTCCTCCTGTGAGCAAACTTGATTCTTCAACATATGGACCACTAGAATCAGATCTTAAAGAAGAACATATTATATGCCACCTCAATGGAATGTCTGTACAACAGGTATATCTCCCAAAAAAATAAAAGAAAATAAGGAGCAAAGCACTCATTGAGATCAAACTTGTTTAATGATCATCGGATTTTGGTTTGGATTTTAATTATTATTTGTATTTAATTAAATATTCAGGCCTTGGATGAAAACAAGCTGTTCATATTGGATTACCACGACATTTATCTTCCATTTCTTGAAAGAATAAACGCTCAAGAAGACCGAAAAGCATATGGAACACGAACAATCTTCTTCTTAACGACAATTGGAACTCTAAAGCCCATTGCAATTGAGCTTAGCCTTCCTCCTAATGATTTTAATCTTCCATTAAAACAAGTTCTCACTCCTCCGGTTGATGCAACCACCAATTGGCTTTGGCAATTAGGCAAAGCTCATGTATGCTCTAATGACTCGGGTGTTCACCAACTTATCCATCATTGGTATGTTAAAGGTCAAAATGTATTCTGAATTTTGATATTTTGAATTTGACTGACTAGGTCTTTTACTACTCTGAATTATTAAAGGTATGACATAATATATTGAACTTGACAAATTGGTAATTTAGTAGACTGACTCATTAATTTGGTCTTGTTTTCTCAAATGATTTCTTCTAACATCAATATATTGAGATGAACATATATTTTTTAGTCCGTCAAAAGCTCCAACGAAAGTAGATCAATCAAGAAAATATGATCAAATTAATGAGTCATGATAGTAAATCGACCATTTTGCCAAAGTTGAGGTATCATGTTGCACATTAATTAGTTTAGGGTGGCAGAGGACATAGTCAACCAATTTCAAGCTACTAAAATGCATATTAGCGTTTATTAAATGTACTCGTTAATTTTTCACTAGTTGCTAACATAAAAAATTCTATATATAACAAAAGACATGGGGTAAACAGTAACATGACCAATAAGCTTTTGACAGCAATTCATTTTTTTGTTTATATATATTCTCTTTAAGCGAAATGTCAAATAAGTCTGCACTTGGCCGGAGTGGTAGGCTCTTTAGTCATTGAGTTAGAGGTCAAGGTTTCGAATCTTGCGCCAGCTTTTCTATTTAATTCCTTTTCTATCAACTTTCATATTATAACAATTTACTCCCTTTTTTTTAACATCAATTCTAATCTAGACCTAATTTTCATTTATGTCCACAACGGTACTCGAACACCCAACCTCAAGGGTGTGAGGTAAACACCATACCGCTAGGTCATTGGCCTTTTGATATCAACTTTTATATTATCACAATTTACTCCCCTAAATTTTAACTTTTCTAAAATTACAATTTACTACACTTAATTTTAATATTCATCATCTACATTTTAAATTTTAATATTTGTATATAACCAAACTAATTCCTGTATAACTAAAATGATGATTTTCTTTAACAATTATCATTAAACGTTTTTTTATATGATAAATTAATGTTAATAATACTTTTCATTTTTATTTAATATTACTATAATTTCATACATAAAGTTGGTTTTAACTAGACTTACATTTTCAAATTAACAAATTATATGATTTTATTTTTAACATAAAGTTTTAGGTTGACGTACGTAACACATATTTTTACACAAGTAAAACTAAAAGCTATGAATTTACATAATAACTAACTATAAAACCAAATTATATACAATTAGGTAGATGACACACGATATAGCTAGATGTTGTATAACTGAAAAATTTATCGACTTAAAAATATCCTTTGAATGTCGTATGGAAATCCCCGCAACATCGCGCGGGTTTTATTATACTAGTTGACATACAAATAACATGATACGCATAAATTAGTGTAAGTTTATGTTTTGGATAGGGGTGTTCACTATTCGGATATAACCGGATTGTCCAATTGGACATTTTGGATCGGACTATTTGGATTGGTTATTTGGATTTTTGGATCGGTTTGGACTTGAACCAAATTAATAGTTTGGATTTCGGATTGGATTTGGTTTCCATCGTGAAAACCGGATTGTCCAAAAAAACCGAATAGTAATATATAGTAAATTGATTTATATACTTTCACTTGTTGGTTTCCATTGTAAGCAATTATGGTACTCCTTTTCTTTACATTTCTTATAGTAAAATGATTTATATACTAACACTTGTTCCATTTTATATTGTATCATTTGGCGACATACCAATCTTTTTGGAGTTTTTGATAAAGTTAATGTCAAGATTTTTGCATATATCATTATAAATGTCACAAGCTATGAATTAGACTTGTTTTTATGTACAAAGTAGTCTATCATTTTGGAATTTTACATATCGAACTTAATATTATTTATTTTATATACTTTTGTAGTATTTTTGGAAATTTTAAGGAAAAACCAAACGGATAAAACCAAACTAACCAAATTGTTATTTGGTTCGGATCGTTTTGGTTTTCGGATTAGTTTGGACGGTTCGGTTTGAACTTTAACTTTATTTGGTTTCATCTATTTGGTTCGGATATATCCAAACCGTCCAAACGAACACCCCTAGTTTTGGATGCATAGGTTGAGGGTTCATGCGTGTATGGAACCATTCATAATAGCTGCTCACCGGCACTTGAGCTCATTGCACCCAATTTTCACGCTTCTTAATCCCCACATGCAACACGCACTTGCGATAAACGCAATGGCACGTGAGAGCCTTATATCTGTAGAAGGAATTATTGAGTGTGGTTTTACTCCTGGAAAATATAGCACGGAGATGGCATGTGCTGCTTATCGTGACTGGTGGCGCTTTGACTTAGAAGGACTTCCTGCAGATTTAATAAGGTACCAATAAATTAATAATGGAAAATAATAATGATAGCCCTTAAGAAGTCAAAATAACAAAAGACAACCCCCTGAATTTTAGGAATAATACTTTTTTAATCAGTGTACAAGCTTTTTATGCATGTTAGTAACAGCCCTCAGTACAATCAGATCGAATTTTTTACTAAATTGGTCCTAACATCTTCAATTTTGGTCAGTTTTTATGAAAATTTTCGCAACATGTTCGTTTTTCAATTCTATACAAACATATTGGATCAATTTTTCAATTTCACCTTCCGATTTTCCCGATTTTGACCTAAATCAACTTTAATTTTCTGAATTTGATCAAAATACCCAATTTTTTCTTCAAAAACCCATCTTAATCTTCAAAATTAGCTTAATCATCTTCTGTTTTGGATCTAATCTGATTAGAATTCTGCTCTTATACCAATTGTGAGCTATGACTTCACATCTAATCTATGATTAAGCTTCATATTAGCAACAAATGATGAGAGAGATTACAGAGCAAAATTAGATTATCAATCTAAAATCTAAGTTTTGTAAAAACTAATCTAATTTTGACTTTGGTTGCAGAGGAATGGCAGTACCTGATGAGACCAAATCCCATGGACTGAGACTACTCATCGAAGACTACCCGTACGCCAATGATGGACTACTCATTTGGTCAGCAATTGAAGAGCTAGTGCACACATATGTAAACCATTACTACCCTGACGAAAATGCAGTTATTATCGATACAGAACTTCAATCATGGTACAAAGAAGCCATTAATGTCGGCCATGCTGATCTTCGCGAAGCTAATTGGTGGCCCAAACTACGCACTCCCGGAAACCTAACCGAGATACTAACCATCCTAATATGGACCTCATCAGCCCAACACGCGGCCCTTAATTTTGGGCAGTACCAATACGGCGGATATGTCCCAAATCGGCCGCCACTTATGCAAAAACTTATACCCCAAAAAGATGATCCCGAATATGAACATTTTGTTGCTGACCCAGAAGGCTATTTCCTTGCATCCTTGCCTAATTTGTTTCAATCGACAAAATACATGGCTATAATTGATATGATTTCAGCACACTCACGTGATGAGGAGTATCTTGGGGAGATGAAGAACGTGTTCACTACGTGGCCAAATGAACCGAAGATTATTGAGGCTTTTTATGAATTTTCGATGGAAGTTAAGAGGATTGAAAGTGAGATCAAGAGGAGGAATGTTGATCCGACGCTTAGGAATAGATGTGGTGCGGGTGTTCCGCCTTATGAGCTGCTCGTACCAACTTCAGAACCTGGGGTTACTGGCCGAGGTGTACCAAACAGTATAACAATATGATAATTAAGAATAGTATATAAGCATTTGGTTTTCTAGTTTAATTCATTATATGTAGGAAAATGTAGATAGTGAGATGTTAAATTATATGTATGTTGTATGTATTTTGTAATAAGATCAGGATAAGATTAAAAAAAAAGACATTTGTAGCGAAAAAACATGGTTCTTTGAAGAAAAAAAAAGATGATTTGTAGACGAGTTTCTTCGTGATTAAATCATGTTTACCGTATTGTACTTTTGATTCATTGATTAAATTTAATTGGTTATAATTGATGAACGGAATGTCAAATTGACGAAGAAACACAGAAAGTCCTAAAAATTATCAATGACCATACAAATATTACAAACTCGATGCTCGTTTTTCTTCACTTTGTTCTACCGCGTTAAAAAATTGTTCAGCGGTTTGAGTTTTTCTTCACTTTGTTCTATCGCGTTAAAAAATTATTCAGTGGTTTGAAAAAGACGGGTTATTATGTTTTTTTTTTACTCAAATTACACTTTTTTTGTAAATTATTATAAGCAATGCCTATAATTGCTAATTGCAACTCACAATTTTGCTTATGCGTTATTACTACTATTAAAAAAGATCAAGTGAAGCTCCCACGCTAGGAACATGTTTATCTAAGCTAATAAAACCCACCAAGTAAACTAAAACAAACACCCCTAAATATGATAAAAACGTAAAATTGCTTTCTATTTTATGTCATTTCCCGGATAATAGTGTGCACCTGGTGCAATACAACGAACAGTACAACTAGTGATGCATCATGTACTATTCGTAAGATGGGTAGCCACGTTAGAACCCGTTAAACCCTAACTCACTGAAAAACAGAGAGAACAACAGAAAAGCTTCAATCAACAATGGCGAATCGACGGTGTTTTCAAACTCTAACCCAACAGCTCTACAAATCGACACTTCATCCAAATCCTCAATCATATCTTCAGCACTTGAGAACCATAACACAGATCCCATATTTCCCCCCAAAATCCTCGTACCCTAATTCTCACTACACTTTTTCGAGCCGTAATCTTAATTCTTCATCAACTTATTTCACTACGCATCGCCAATTCTCGTCTGGTCCACACGATAATAGCGATAACAACGATGAAAGCGAAGAAGATGATAGTGATTATGATGACGATGATGAAGAAATTGGTGAGGATGTGGCTAATTCAGCTGTAAAGAGAGAGTATTCACCGGAAGAGAAAGAGAGTGAAGCTGCTGCTATTGGTTACAAGGTGCTTGGTCAGCTCCAGCGGTCGGACCGGGTTTTTAAGCCATATGAACCTGTTTTTGCCGTTATTCAGGTTATATTCAGCTCCAGTTTCTAATATATTTCATGATTTAATTCTGTAGAAAAGTGTTTCAATTTGAATGTCAGTTTCCAGTGACAATACTGGCTAGAAATAAACAGAATTTTGCAATGTTCATTGGCATCAAGATTTTGTTTTTCATTGATTCTAGTGGATGATTTATAATGATAGAATGTGATGAAGAACATTACTATGTAGGTGTTATGAACATATATGTTTTAAACGAGGATTTGCGTATTGGAGCACATATATGTGTAATGATTTGATTATATTGGTGTAGATTGGAGCACATCAATTCAAGGTGAGCAATGGAGATTGCATATACACAGAGAAATTGAAGTTCTGTGAAGTGCATGACAAGGTTAGCTAAGCATAAAATCATTAATTCATTATTCATTATATACGTGCATTTGTATGTCATACAGAAATAAATTTCACTTCATCACTGGTTATAGATGATAAAAAGCTATGGTTTTGTCATCAAATAGTTCGGGTGGATAATGATTTGGCCTGCTTAAAAAAAAGTCAAAATTCAAATACCATTATAGAAAATTAAACAACTAAATACTCATAAGCAGTCACATAGAGAACTAGATATGCCTTTTGACAGATGGCTAGGCGTTTGTTACAATCTGTCGAGTGATTCTGGAATTTATATATTAATTTTTTGAAATTCTTTATATCACTTCTGTACAATTACATTTCTTCTCTGAATGAAATATCAGTTGAGGTAAAAATATATTTTTTTATTTCAGTTAATTCTGAATAAGGTTTTGATGCTCGGTTCTAAGACTCAGACTATGATTGGTCGACCTACATTGCCCGAGACAGCTGTCCATGCAGTCGTGGAAGAGCATGTAAGAATAATTTTAATATTTATTTTAAATGCTATTTGTCAAATATAAATATAATATTTTTTGTATCATTTTTTGCAGGCCTTAGATGCAAAAGTAATAATATTTAAGAAAAAGCGAAGAAAAAACTATCGCCGAACGAAAGGTCATAGACAGGTACTTTGCGGTCCTTTCCTTCGTAAAGAGTTGGCAATTTAGACCCGTTTACTTATGAATAGGTCAATTCGGTTTATGTTTCATATCTAATGGATTAAAACGGGTCAAATAAAAGACAAGCTTAAAAGGAATGAGCCAATGGGCCGAACAAGTTGAAAGTTGCCAAAATCAATTTTTTATTATAACAATATAGTTTTTTGTTATAACCCATATTAGTAAAACAAAAAATTGGTTTCGGATGGCCCAAACTCGTCATCCAAGGAATTAATATATTGGTATGCCTCATGTTTTTTAGGAATTGACAAAACTGAGGATAACTGATATACAAGGAATTGAAAAGCCAGAAATACCGACCCCTTCAAAACCCGAAAAGGCTGCTGCAAAGAAGGTGGAAAAGGTAGCCATTGCTGCTTAGGGTGGACTTTAGTGTAGGTGATAATTCTCATTGATGTTTTTTTATCATTTAATCATTTCACAGAACTTGTTTTTATAGCTTACCGATTGTCTTCGAAATCAAGCAAATATATGGTCAGTTTGAGATTGTGCAATTTTGAAAGAAATAAGTTTGTATTTCGTTTGTAGCGCTTTCCTTTCATTTTGTTCGACTTCAAATTCTTTAATTTTGAAGTTTTAGAATTGGCATGAATGTATAAGTCTTGTTATTATTAGTATTTAATCTTCATATACCATTCAAGTTTTAGACAATTGATGGTAGATTCATAGTGTAGGGTCTTAGCAAACATGTGTTATATTTGCTTGATGACACTAGCAATGTGGATAGAAACAATGAGGTGGCATTTACTTTCTTTTTATCCATCACCTACATACAATTTCCAATGGTGGTTTCATCCACTTCCTTTTGTTGGTTGACCCAAAGTTTTACGAGGTGGCAAATTGGTGAGGGTAATGTGTCAATGAGTTTATACTCAACCTTTTATAATGAGAAATTGAGAATTAATTTATATACCATATGTCTTTATGTCTATACTACAGTGTACAAGTAATTTTATAGATTATACATATAGGAAAATAAAAATGACAGTCCTATTAAGAAGACAAAATAACAAAAAACAAATCCCTCTGAATTTTAGGAATATTACTTTTTTAATCAATGCACAAGCTTTTTATGTATGTTAGTGACAGCCCTAAGGGCTGTCATTAACAAAACTCATACATATATATAAAATAATTATTGTGGCATATGAATTAAAAGTTATTTATGTAAAAATCACCACTTTTTTATTAATTGGTAAGGTGAAACACGTTGGGTGACCCACTGACCCAAGATCTTATAATACCGCCAACCCCAACTAAAACCACCCACAGAAAGCATGTTCACTATTTGTGGATTGACTACATGTTACATGAAAATCTTTATGGATTTATATTCCATTTAATTTCTAATGACTTTCTCCAATAAGACATGCAATTAGTTAAAAAAAAAAACACTAAGTGGAATTACTTTATTTCCCAACCATCTGCTTCTCACAACACTTTCCTTTAAGTGCTCCCACTTATGTATTAAATCCGTTGTTTATGTTGTAGTGGACATCCCTGTCATAAATAGTTATTCCACTTTCACTTCTTCAATAATTCACCAACACATATTTTTAATCACACCAAATATATGCCTTGATCTTCAACAGTTGCTACTACTTTGATTTGCTATGTAACTTTTGGATATATGATGGTTTACATATGAATGTATGATATGTGATTTAACGAGTAGTATCCACACTTTGTGACGGTTTACAAATATACATATCATATTTATAAATTATATATTCATAGCACTATATTTTATATAAAAAAAAACTCATATTCATGTATTATAGATGAACATTAGCTTTTCCATATGTGAAATGTTATTATATGTAATTGGAAGTCTGGAATGGGTATGTTGTACACGTTAAATTAGTGGGACCCACACAAAAATGAAGGATATGGCTGCGATTTGAGACATTCATACTTCTTGTTTACGTTGCTCCATTTAATGATCACTCACATTGGGGACCATGACAGATTAGAGTGTTTGTGTTAAATGTATCTACTTAAAGACTAAAACTTTCTTAATATACGGCAATAATGACAACATAAAGCTCATTAACCACTGTGGCCAACTTGTAAAGCAGAAAGTTTTTGTGGTTCTTCCTTCATTAAATTAAATTACTAGGGGTGATTAATGATGTTGAATTTATTGGGATACATGTTGACTTGGAGTATTTGGTGGGGATTGACATGAAATTTGAGTTTCGAAACATCACTATTTTATAATGTGATTGATCTGGAATTACGTCGAAGGAATAAAATATGTGCTCGTTATTTACCAAATTTAGTACAAATTCGTGTTCGTAGAACTCCTACCGAAGTGTGACTTAATTATTGAGTCAACATGTCAAGTTAACGGCAGTAAGCACCTATTACGTAACTTATCTTGAAAAACATATATACATATGACGTATAATGAGTAATGTTTAGGGAACAGGTTATCTATTGATAACATGTGAGGCAATCATTTAAAAAAAGTAATTGCAAATGAATTTTCATTTGAAATAGTCATACATAAATAAAACATGTCCTATAAAAAGTTTTGTTCTAGGTAGTGTATCTTTAAAAAAAAATTTAATAGATAAATCTTAGTCATTAGAAAAAAAAATATCTTAATAAATCACCATCATTAAATCACATGCGATTGAATACACAACCGTTGCCGCCCGCCACCACCACCATCTTCGGCCACTGTCGTCGCCATCCGCCCGCTGCCGCTGACCGCCGACCGCCGCCGCAATCACATGTGATAGGATACACAACACAATCACATGTGATTGAAAGCAGACGGCGGTGGCGAGGGGTTGCCAATGGTGGAGACGGTGGCCGGCGGTGGTGGTGGTCGGCGGTGTGCAATCACATGTGATTTAATACACATGGGGTGTTGGTGGTAGTGTTGATGTAGGACCTGGTGTTGTGGAAATTTAGGGGTTGATTGAACAAATGACTAGATTTGTCTATCAAGACTTCACAAAAAAGATGGACTACCCCTTGAACATTTCTCGTGTCTTATGTAATCATACGTATATAATACTTTATTCACCTATTAAAAAAAAACTGGTTTATTATAACTTAAAATCTCTTAACTTTTTTCTTAAACTCAAAATAACACTTCCCCCTGCGTACATGTATACCTTGATCTTTTTTTTCTTCATATTTTATTAAATTGTAGAAAGAAAAAAAAACTGAAAAGTTAAATTCCATTCCGTCATTATAAAGATTTGTTGTACAAGCACACACACTAGTTTAGCCGGTGACGGTGTCAAAAACAATTATAAATTAGGTTAAGAGACCACAATGTTAGATTGTTAATTGCATCATCATCATATGTATGTTTATTAGTGCTATCTACTGTACTTGTTTTGACATTTTCTAGTAGGGACTAAAAGAAACCCTACAAGTCAATATTCTATAGTCCCATAATATTCAAAACTTTCTTGAACCACCATGTGTGTAAGAGAAGTCTTTAATTATCAATTTGTCTAAAATACCCTTGATGGTAATTAGAGGTGTCAGAAAATTACTAAAACATGTTGTGTAACAGATTAAAACTGCTAGGCATTTTCGTCGTTTTAGATATTAATAAGATCGGTGCCGAAAGTTTTTATTAATAGTGGCCCTCAACTCTTCAGTTGGAGTTGCACGAGGTCTCGGTCCAAATTCGGTTTGAAGAAGTGTCAAGTGATGAAATTGTGGTAATTTTGTGGTTATTAATATTTTTGTGTGTGTATGTTATGTATAAAAAAGTGAAAGGGTATTGTTGGCATGCATATGTCAATTGGAGTATCAGCTGACGTACGTAACACTGGTTTGATAAAAATTAAAGTTTCAGTTCGTGTCACATACTGTTGAGAGCCGTTTAAATAATGAATGTGCTAAATACAAATGTTAGATATATAACGCCATGCCCTTTAAAAGTTGTATAGAAGTTTGAATATAAATAGGACGGTAATGTAGATCTATTTCTTTCATGACCAATAGTGCACACACATGTTAGAAAACCTCGACTATCAACACGAACTTTTATAATTTAAAAGGTTGAATGGCTTAGTTGTTCCATTTACATGATATACCTAATAGTTTCGATGCCAAAAAGATTCTATTTGTAAGATTTGATGAATATGGTAAATAGTTTTTTAATACAAAAAGGATGTGGAAAATGGGTGTAAAGGGAGGAACGGATAGTGAATATTAGTGTAGCATGATGCCATGATCATTCTAATTTCTAATTACACTTTTGAGATTGAGAAAAGTAAACAGCTAAACGGAGAGAGATCTCTATTTAGTAAATAGATTACTCGGAGAAATTCGAGTATTTGACTCTGATGTACGCGTCCTCACCGGTATTCTTATGACTATTTCTAGATTTTCCCCCCTAATCATCTTAAAGTATTAGCAAGATTTGAAACCTAATTTCTTCCAAAAGATCTCCTTTTTCACCAGGACACTTAAAATAGTTTTTGAAATCAAGAAAAGTGTTCTTGGATGATTATTGTTGAGCCTACCACCAACTTGAACATTATATAAAGTGCAACCTTTCATAACTCGAACTGATTTTTTCTAATTATATTTAATTTAAAAAAACGCATTATAATCTATGTGTCTTTGTTCTTAAACTATCTAAAGTTGGTGGTTCTCTTTTCTTCAAAAGCGTGGAATATTCTCAAGGAGTGTACTATATACTTACGAGTTATGATCATCGATCACATTAACTTTTAAAAAAGTTAGAGGCTTAAACTATATGCAACCAACCTACGTACCTAGTATCCAAACATGGATTTTCCTTGCACTAACCCACAATTAAGGATCCAAATCGAAATGTCTTATCTTTTCCGAAAGAATTCGGAAAGGAATATATAACAACATAATATCTATTCAAACAAAAAAAGGTACTCATCAATTAAAAACAAAGATAGCTCCCTTGATTCATTCAAATACCACAAAAGGTACTTAATACATTACAATTGTAGACTTAATATGATTGTATATTATGACCTGTGAAGTAATTTTATGGTGTATCAATTATAAACTCCTACGTACTAAGATTATTAGTAACATGAATGCCGTCTTCATTGAATTTCGCAAAGTTGTAAGTTGTAACTAAAGCACTAAAGCGGTGAATAATCTCTTTCTCCGCACGTCTTATTTTGTGACGTCAAAATGTAATAGATGGTGGAGAAATTCAACTAGCTCATAACACTTTTGTCGAATTCTTTGACTGTTCAACATATCTCGACCTTTTGCATTTACGAAATGAAAATATTATTTATATTAGAATTAAAATTCAATTAGCTCGTAACACTTTTGTCGATATATACTTGTCATTGGCTTAAAAGTACCTAAAATAGAAATGAGTCAAGTGGTCAAACATATAATCGCGTTAAAAGTTTGCCTAACATGTATAATACATGATGTATTCATTGCATACATCCCTAAAATAAAATCACGTTATTAAAAGAAATTAATACTACAATAACTTAGTTCTTATAATTATAATTATAATTATATATATAAGAAGAAAGATATAATTAGATCCATAAATATCATTTCTTACCTAAATTTTTTACTTTATGCCGTTGGAGGTGGACACGACCATTTGTTTCCTTTCTACAATAAATATAAGTAAATAATAATAAGCAAAATATAAAACTTAATTTTAAAGTGGCTATAGCACGAAAAGTAATTTGAACACTTGTAAAGAAGTGAAGTGAAAAAAGAAAGAGATACAGATAGATACAAATGCAGTTGGGATTTGGATGGAGAATAGAAGAAGAATAAGTTGGGGTATATTCTTTTCTTGTTATCTATTTTATATTCCCCTTCCCACCCCACTCCAAATCTCACTTCCATCATTTTCTTGAAATAACAAACAAATTTCAAGATTACATTTTTATTTCAGTTTTTCAAGAAAGAATAATAATTTCAGTTCTTGATATGCTTGATCATGGCGTAAGAGAGGGGATTTGGAGAGGAATTTTACCTCTCTGAACTCCCCACCAAAACAAAATTAAAACCAAAACAAAAAAAGCTTCCTTTTTTTTCTCTCTTTCTTTAAAGTAAGTGTGTGCGTGTGTGTGAGAGAGAGAGAAGAGTGTGTGTGTGTGTGAGAGAGAGAGAAAGGATTAAAGGGTCAACTGGGATTTGCTGTGTATATGAGCTCTGCAGTTGAATTTCACATGAATGGAGGAAGGCCAATGATGTTTCTTGGCTGCAAATGGTACTTTGTTTTTCTTGAATTTTGCCTTTTATGTTCTTGTTTGTTTTCTTTTTGTTTTTTTGACTTTTTGTTCATGATTCATTGATAATTACAAATAAATTTCGTCATTTAAAATTATGTGTATACAAAAAGAAATTAGATAAAAACTTTTGCATAAATTACATACACGTCTTTTTGTGTTGTTTAATATATATGATGGTCACTTCATGGTTGCCAAAGACACAAAAAGTCCTAAATTACTTATTTTCATGGCTAATTTTCACAAAGAGGTTGTTTCTAGTTTCTACACATGGCTTCCTTTTACAGAAAAATAAAATAAATAAATAAATAAAAACAAAAACATGAATTTATTAGAGTCATATTTATTAGAGTCGTATAGAAACTGTGAATACAAGCAGTTGTGCTACTTTCATTAACAAAAACTTGTATAAATTCCATTTAATTTTCAGCTAATTCCAAATATTGTTTCAACAGGTTGCAGAAGCAAACGAATCATGGCTATTCCTTAAACCCGAAACTAGATCCATTCAGGGAATAAATCGTTTAATTAAAATAGCCCAATTTCCATAGCTTAAAACTCCAATTTAATTCTCTTGTGTGTTTTAGTGTTTTTTTAGTGCAATTTAGGTTCTTTTTAAATGTACAATAACTTGATCGAAATTAAAATATTCGATCGAGGGCAAATCTCCTTTGGCAAATTCTTCAGTGACTACCAAAAGAACTCTTTGTTCATTTCGGTTCATTGTGTATCTCTAAATATATTTTCATAATTTATAAATTATTATTATTATCGTTCGTGCAAATCTCCTTTTGGCAATACCAGAATTTCTGGTTGAATATTTGATCCAATTTTTTGGGCAAATCTCCTTTGGCATACCCGTTTATCGGGCAAATTTATCTCCAATTTCTTTGGAGATAACTATCAATTTCTCTATCGAATTATCGATAGTGACATCAGTAATACTTCAAGGTACATTTCCATTCTATATTTCTTAATTATATTATTTTTGTCACATTAAACGTTAATTTAATCTGTCAACTTTCTTTTTTAAGGTTCGAATCGATGGATATGTTTTTGAGCGATTTCGATAGCTACAGTGAGAGTAGCAGCTCTGATGATCAAGAAGATGATGAATTCATCTACAGTGGTCAAGCGAGTTCAATTCTCACAAATCTTCAAGAAACGATTGGAAAAATTGACGATTTATTATTATTCGAGAGACGTTATGTTCATGGCGACATTGTGTGCTCGAATAAAGATTCGTTTCCACAAATGGGAAAAGTGACAAATGTTGAGATCGTTGTGGATTTGGAGAATATTAACGAGAAAAAATTAAAAAATATAAACTCGAAAAAATTGGAAAGAATTCGTTCAATCTCGGTTAATGATTATGTGGTGGCGGGCCCGTGGGTCGGGAAAGCCGACCATGTAACCGATTCGGTTACTGTCTTGTTTGATGATGGTACAAAGTGTGAATTTACAATAACGGGCATGGAGATGGAAAAACTCGTGTCGGTATCTCCGGATTTGGTTGATGATTCACAGTACCCGTATTATCCGGGTCAGCGAGTCAAAGCGGTCAACTCAACCCGGTCAAAATCAAAGTTAAAGTCAACTCAATGGTTCTGCGGGTCAACGAACAGAAACCAGGACGAAGGGACAGTATGCACGGTCGATGCAGGGTTGGTCCACGTGACATGGCTCGGGTGTGCGGTTTTCGGGTCTGAAACCGAACCGGTCCCACACTCGTTACAAAACCCGAAAAATTTGACACCCGTTTCGTGTTTTCCTCATGCAAATTGGCAACTTGGTGATTGGTGTGTGTTACCAAAGATCGAGCACACGGGTTTCACCAATCATACGGTTCATAAACCATCAAATCCGCATTCGGGCTTTCAAGAAATGTTTGTGATTGCAAAAATGAAATGTAAAGTTGATGTTTTGTGGCAAGATGGAACCGAATCTTATGGGTTGGATTCGAGTTCTCTTGACCCGATTAACACAGTCGATGCTCATGATTTCTGGCCTCATCAATTCGTTCTTGAAAAAGGAACGAGTGATGATGATGATAAAAAATGGGGTTTTGTGAAGTTTGTGGATACAAATGAAAAGACTGTGAAAGTAAAGTGGGAATCTGAAAATGTGGAAGAAACTGTTAGTGCTTATGAGTTAATTGAGCATCCTGATTATTCGTTTAATCAGGGTGATCTCGTGTTTAGGGTTCCTAAAATACAAAATGTTGAAGATAAACCGAAATGTGGTAGTAATCTTTACTTGGATCATATCGGGATTGTGATCGGATTAAAAAACGGTATTGTTGAAGTCAAATGGGCTGCGGGTTTTACGTCTAAGGTACAATTTTTAGAATAATATAGTTTTTTAACCATATTTATGTATTATTTATTTATTTAAAAAATGAAAATCAATACAGGTTGCACCACACGAGATTTTTAGAGTGGAAAAATCTGAAGGAATATCAGCTACACTTAGCAATGACAATAACGAACCAAATCAAGAAAAACCCGATCATAATAACCATTTACCCGATCAAAAAGAAAAGGTAAAACCAACATATAATTAATTACCGTTTCAATAACGTTTAATTACATAAACAAAAAACTTAATTTTTATCTTTTATACGGTTAGTGTTTGTCGGATTCTGATGATGAGGATGACAAAGATTGCTTAAAGACATTATACGATTCAACTACTTTTAATGTCTCACAAGCTGCTATCGGGTTTTTATCAAATGTTGCTACACGTTTATTCGGGTATCCGTCTTACACATCGGTGTCAAGTGGGTCAGATCATGTCTCCGAAAACGGGTCGATTTCGGGTTTTGACATTGAGGAAGAAGATAGTCAGGTGGTTGTTGAAACATCTTCTGAGGTAAAGTTCGAGGAAGTCAAAGAGTCAAAGGTGGTTGATTCGGTTTTATCGAGTAGCAACAACATGAATGAAATCAAGCAATTTGATATGGTTAGTGATTGCTCGAACCACCATTTCGTTGATAGTCCTGGAAAGGGGTCGATATCAAGCCAGGTTAGATCTCAATTATTATTTTTATTAAAAAACTTATGTTATGTGTGACTAATGTTAGTTCCTGTTGCATATTCGGAAATGTGGGCCCCATTTTAATGATGGTTTGGGTTTGTTGCAGGTGAAAAAAAGTTGGTTAAAGAAAGTTCAACAAGAATGGAACATTTTGGCCAACGATCTTCCTGGTGAGAAATTTTGTCTAACTTTCTTCAATTTTTTCGGGATTAATTTTTGTATAGTCATGATTATAAAAATTGTATTATTTCAGTAATAACCTAACTGTTTAATAAAATGATTTAGGAGGTTTTATACATTGGAATTTTGACCTGTTTTCTTTTTAGCTAATTGTATTGCTTTTACCATTTTGACCCTTTAAAAGATAAATCATAACCAAAATCGACCCATTAATAAGTAAAATGTGTAATTGAATCTTATGCTTGTTTTAACAGAAAATATATATGTTCGAGTATTTGAAGAAAGAATGGATTTAATACAATCTGTGATCATTGGGGCACCCGGGACTCCTTATCACGACTGCCTCTTCTTTTTCCACATTTTCCTTCCTCCCGAATATCCTCACGAGCCCCCGGTAATCTTTACTTTATTTTACCTTTTTTTTTATCATTAAAACTACTAATATTAATACTATTATTAACAAAAAACC
This sequence comes from Calendula officinalis, assembly GCA_963853835.1. Lineage (NCBI taxonomy): Eukaryota > Viridiplantae > Streptophyta > Magnoliopsida > Asterales > Asteraceae > Calendula > Calendula officinalis. Next base: position 5,433,378 of record OY970825.1, read on the forward strand.
GAACCTTGCAAAGCTAATGGGTCATGTGTTTTGCTCTGTGTCCTACAGATGGTGCACTATGAATCGGGCGGGTTACGGGTCAACCCGAATTTGTACGAGTCGGGTCGGGTGTGTCTTAGCCTTCTGAACACATGGAACGGGACCGGAACCGAGACGTGGAACCCTAACGGTTCCACAATTCTACAAGTTTTGTTATCTCTTCAGGCTTTAGTGCTTAATAAAAACCCGTATTTTAATGAAGCCGGGTACGATCAGCAAGTTGGAAGTGTTGAAGGTGAAAAGAATTCGTGTAGCTACAATGAGAATGCGTATTTAATGAGCTGTAAATCTATGATTTACATACTTCGAAAGCCACCTAAGGTATAAACGATTATTTTTGTTCCTTTTTCATGTTGTGCTTGTAGATTTGTAGAGGTGTCAATTTCGACCCACTTACTTGTGATTAGGTTCACTTGGGTGAACAGCCGGTTGTGGGGTTACAAGTTTAAGTTGACAAAATGATTTTTAATGCATAAAACCTCCTATTTCATTTTATTAAAAACTTTAGGTAACATCTAATATAATATCATTTTTCAGGATCGATTAACTATAAACAAGTTAATAAACACCTTAGATCTATTTGATGATAGAAGTTGCAGCGGATCAACACTATATCAATAATTAAGAACGATGAACTGTATGAACAATATGAGAAATATTAAGAACACAGTTTCACAAAAAGCTTCAATGTATATTATTAAGTTAACAATACACACGTACGTTTACAATTCGTAAGGAACTATATATAATAGTCCTTGAAGCTAAACTATTTACCCTAGTTATTCTAGGATACGATTTACATCTAATTATAAACGATATACATTGATTTACATTCTATAACTATCTCTGCGAAGATCTCGGACTTGATATGTTCCATAAACGCGTATCAGTAGTAAAACCAATCACCAGTAGTAAATAAGTAACATCAGTAGTAAACTTGGTGATCAGTAGTAAGTCCAGAAACCAACGTCAGTAGTAACTACAATGATCAGTAGTATCTTCAATCTTTGTATGATCAGTAGTAACTAAGTTATAGAGAACACCAGCATCAACTTCATCAGTAGTAAATGTTTCTGCCCCATCAGTAATAAACATAATTATTACCAACTGCAGCATCAGTACTAAGTTGATCTGTGATTTGCTCTAACAATCTCCCCCTAAACTTATTGATTATCCTTTAATCAATCAAGTTTCTTATTTACTTCTTCTTTTTCTTTTCTTCCAACAACTTTGCTCTTTTCTTATCACCTTCTAAAGTCTGTTGGTTCCTTTTATTCCTTTGTGCAATGATATATTTGCTGATTCTTTTAACAAATTCATTCAATTTGTTTTGGAGCATCACAGCATCATGTGGTTTAATAAAATTCATGCACCATAGTTGATAGAGAGTCTTCTCAGAATGAGGATACTCTTTCTCATAAAGGAATAAGTCACATTTCTTACTTGTATATTCAAAGAAGTACATGTTGACAGTTGGTAGCACATTCCAAGCTTGAACATTTTCTGAATCTGTGTACTTCTCTGGATAATTTTCTGGATAGAAAGCAGCATCAATCATTTCAGTAAGATAACCTGCAGCTGAATTCTTCCAGTTCTTCTTAGTCATTCTTGGTTTACCAATGATCAACATCTTAATAATGTCACTTCTGGTTAGGGACATGACCAAAGGTTTCCAAGCTCTGAATCTTTGAGTGACCTTATCTTCTCTTATAATCTCAATCATATCATCTATGTACCTCCAGTTGATGATTGGATTATTTTGTAGGGGAGCAATGGGGAGATCATGAACTTGAACCATTTGTAATTTTTTATTTGGTTGATCAAGTTCTGAAGCAATTGTCTTTCTTTTCTTTGATGTTTGAGAGGATACACCAGATGATTCTCCAGATATTGTTTTTCTTTCTTTCATTTCTTTGGAGTCTATCTGTTCAAGTTTAGTGGTGTACTTCTCATTACTATCTTGCTCAGTAAGATCCTTCTTCTTCTCTACACAGTACTTTTCAATTAAATTGATCAGCTTCATTCTTCCAAATGCCTTTGTGTTATACCCTTTTGATTTTAAGAATGTGATCATTTCTTTCTTTTTCTCTGCAAATTGTTCTGGCATATCAGCCTTTTGCTCTTTGCATTCTTGTACTTGTGCTTCAAGAAGTTCTATTGTTTCATGTTCAAGTTGCCTAAATTTTTTCAGTTCTCTTCTTTGTAATTTCTTTCTTGTTTCAGCAACTTGTTTAGATTTGATCTTCTGTTGAAATTGTGGCAGTTTTGATATATCTGCTATATCTGCCAATTTGATTTCTGTGAAAGGTTGTCTCAATATTCTAGCCCTTTCTGCTAATCTTTTGTTTTCATTTGCTAGAGAGACTTCAACCTTCTTTAAATATTTTGCTCTCTTTACCTTCCACCTATCCTGTTTGGCTGATTTGGCATAATTGATTTTGTTGACAATTTCATGACCTTGTGCTCTGTTGGGTTGGTCTTCATCAGCAACTTCTTTTCCCTTTCCTATGTAATTGTCTTTCTTCATATTTGGTTCAGATTCAATAACAAATTTGGGACCATAGTAGTGTATCTGAGATATGGGAAGTATTTTAGGATGTGGAGGCAGGGAGCATTCATCAACTTCTAACCAGTTGATATCATCATCAATATCTTTTACCACCATTTGTGTTGTTGTTGTTCTTTTTGGAGATGGTGGAAGTATCACTGTAGGCTCTAGTAGTGGTGGCAGCTCAATAATGTCATCAGTAGTAACTAAGGTAGTTACTACTGGTATGTCTTCAGAGATTACTACTGATAGGTCATCAGTAGTGTTTGCTGCCTTTTCTTCATTTACTACTGCTGTTATATCAGTAGTAGGAGTTACTACTGGTATGTCTTTTTCAGCTTGTTCTTTAGTAGGAGCAGTAGTAATTGGCTCTTCTTCTGTAATCATCATCTCTGGGCCTTCATCAACTTCTGTTTCTTTTAAATTCAAGAGGGAGGAAGCTGCTGCTGCAATGGATTCATCAATCATTGTCTGTATGTTATCCTTCTCCCCCTTAGTGAGCTCAACTGGAGGAGCCTCACTATCATCAATCCTCTTTTTCAATTTTCTGATAAGCTTTGATTGTTGATGAAGCCTAAGTTCATATTGTCTCATTCTTTTGTTGATGATATTGACATTTCTTTTCATAGCAGCCATAGTTTTTCCTTGATTTGTTTGATAATAAAGACAATCTTGTACAGTGGATTCCAAGGAATCCACTTTAGCCGTCAATTGTTGGATTTTAATACTGCCCTCACTCCATCTAGCAAGATCATCGGGCTTACTAACAGGTACATTGGTTTTAAGGTTTTCCTTCCTTTCCATCAATTCCACAGATCTGCCCTCATCACTGCTTGGTGAGTCATTGGGTCTTTTAGACATTCTCTTCTTCCTAGAAGAAGCAGAGATGCCCCCCCTTGTGGTTTCTTGGCACCGGGGTCCTTTGAGTAACTCCTCAAATGAGTCATCACTCAAAGTTGCCGAGGTTTGGGTCCTAATGATGTTTTCACTGTCCTGTGCACCCACCTTTGGGGCATCAGTAGTGAAAGCCCTCCCCTCATGTCCTCTCTCCTCCTTGGAGGACAACTCTTTGAGCCTGGGGTGTGACTCGATTTGTCCCCTGGTGTCCTTTAAAGATTTCTTTCTTTTATAGATTGTAGATATATGTTTGGTTTTGTCTGGTAGGTCTTCTACAGAGTGAAGAGTAGCACTCTGCAGATTTATATCAAGTTCCTGGGACACATTCAGGACTTCTGTTTGAGTTGGTGATTGAGTGGCTATATGGGGTGGTGTTTGGGCTGTATTTGGGGGTGATGGAGTGGGTTGAGGTTCAACTTGGGTTGTAGCAATGGTTGAACCTTCTCCAATATTGGGTTGATCTTTGATCATGTTTGGAAACAAAGGGGTTTCCTTCCCTGAAAATTTAAATTGTTTTCTCATATTTGAGAAAACTTTCTTGTTCAACTCAGGTAATACAAAAATGTTTTTAGGAGTTGACAAGTTTTGTAATTCACAGTTTATGATATGTTGTAGAAATCTGGGATACATTAAAAATTTAGAAGAGCTAAGATTTCCCAACATACCATCAAAAATTATATTAGAAAAATTGAATACTTGGTCTGTGCATAAACATACAACAGCAGATGCTATTGCCTTGTTAAACTCATTCCAAGTACTTCTTTTAGGAGAAATACAATGCTGAATGGTATGAACCAGAAATTTCCATTGTGGGGATAGAAGGCCTTTTTGAAAAGTTACAATATTAAGTCTGCCTTCATACCCCATTTTATTTAAAGTATCAGCAATGTATTCCTTAGGAAGAGTAGACATACCTGAATCATCATGAAGTTGTAGATGATGTCTGATTGATTGTTCAGTTACAGTGATGTACTTTCCATCTACTTTCGATTTTATCATTGATGATGTGGTTCCTTCTGTTCGCTCAGCATTGGTCCAGAAATCCACCAAGTGCTGTTGATATGCCTTCGGCTTTACAGTTAAGGCAAACTGTATATACGAATTTCTCAAGAATTTTACGATTGGACGGAAATCTTTTGTTCCGTCGGGATTTTTTAAAAATGCAACCATGTTGTGAAATTCTGAGTATTTGAGATCGGTTTGCACATCGAGAGCTTGTAAAGTTGCCATTGTTGTTGAGATTTTGCAAGAATTTTGTTAAAGATGAAGGGTTTTTGATCGTAAACTAGGGTTTATCGAAAGGTGTTTAGAGAATCGAAGTGAAGATAATGCTAAATTAATCATCTGCCGCCTTTTATATCTTTCGATTAAACCTGCAAAACTACGAAAATAGCCTTCGAATCATAACATAACGGTTATTTTCATGGGGGTTAGTTTGGTAATTGTGTTTATGAAAGACCAGTAGTAAATAAGATATCAGTAGTAAAACGTCAGTAGTATCTACTAACATCAGTAATGACTAAGGATTTTGACATCAGTAGTAATTATAGACATCAGTAGTAACCATTACCACACAAGACCAGTAGTATATGTGAATACCAGTAGTACTGACTTACCAGTAGTATCCATGTAAACCTAAAATGCACCAGTAGTAATGAACTATCAGTAGTATTTTGTGCATACACTTTCACACCAGTAGTACAGCAATACTAGTAGTAAAACACTTAAGAAAATAATATTTTACAACACTAACTTTACACATAATTTTAAGTGAGATTTTAAGTTATTAAAATCATTCCAATACTACTGACCAAGAAGTTGAATCTTCCTACATCAAATGCTTTTGTAAAAAGATCTGCTAATTGATCATCAGTATGGATTTTAACTACTTTGATTAATTTCTTTTCATTACAATCTCTTATAAAGTGAAATCTTATTTCAATGTGTTTAGTTTTTGAATGTTTTACTGGATTATTCACAATACTAATAGCACTTTGATTATCAATAAAAATAGGAGTTTTAAGGATAGAGATACCAAAGTCTAGAAGTTGATTTTGAATCCATAGTACTTGAGCACAGCAAGCAGATGCAGCTACATATTCTGCTTCAGCAGTAGATGTTGATACATTTGTTTGCTTCTTACATTGCCATGACACTAGTCTTGATCCAAAGAATTGACATCCACCAGTAGTGGACTTTCTATCTTGACATTCACCTCCATAGTCACTATCTGTATAGGCTATTAGTTCAAAGGGTGAGTCATGTGGATACCATAGACCTAGTGATGGTTTGCCTTTCAAGTATCTGAATATTCTTTTAACTGCTTGTAAGTGTAGTTCTTTGGGTCTTGCTTGATATCTTGCACACACACAAACACTATACATAATGTCAGGTCTTGATGCAGTTAAGTACATCAAAGAGCCTATCATTGATCTATATAAGTGTTCATCTACATCCTCCCCCTCAACATCAGGATGTAGGTGTTTGTGTGTTTCCATTGGTGTACTAGCACTTTTACTGTCTTTCAAGTCAAACTTTTCCAAGATGTCTTTGACATATTTTGATTGATTTATCAAAATACCATCAGTTCTTTGACTGACTTGGAGTCCAAGGAAGAAGTTCATTGGACCCATGGAGCTCATCTTGAATTTAATTTGCATCAGTTCTTCAAATTCTTTGCATAATAAATCATTGATTGAGCCAAAGATGATATCATCTACATAGATTTGTACCAGTAGGATATCATTTTTAACTTTCTTTGTGAATAGAGTTTTATCAATGGCTCCTCTTTTGAAATTGTTCTTTAATAAGTATGATGATAGTGTGTCATACCATGCTCTTGGTGCCTGATGTAGGCCATATAGAGCTTTATCCAATTTAAACACATAATCACCATGTTTTGGATCTTCAAATCCTGGAGGTTGGCAAACATAAACTTCTTCTTCAATCTTCCCATACAGGAAAGCACTCTTCACATCCATTTGATAGACTTTAAACCTTTTGAATGAAGCATATGCTAGGAATATTCTTATTGCTTCAATTCTGGCAACAGGAGCATATACTTCATCATAGTCTATACCTTCTTCTTGAGTGTATCCTTGGGCTACAAGTCTGGCTTTATTCTTGATCACTATACCTCTTTCATCTTTCTTGTTTCTAAAGATCCATCTTGTTCCAATGGCTCTTTTTCCTTTGGGTAGAGGTACAAGTGTCCAAACAGCTTGTAATTTAAATTGAAGGAGTTCCTCTTGCATTGCCTCAATCCAGTTTGAGTCCTTCATTGCTTGTTGGATCTTCTTTGGTTCATCCTGAGACAGAAAGCATTCATACATACATTCATTAGCAATTAAGCTTATATTACACATATTTGCAGTTAAACTTTTGTTTAATTTGCTTCTTGTTTGAAGTGGTGAGTTAACATCACTTAGAACAAGGTCTAAAGGATGGTTCTTTTGAGTCCTTGTTGTTGTAGCTTTATCCACCACTAGTTGATTTTCAAGGTTGGACTCTTTTGCCTCAGGTAGTTGTTCTTCTTGAGATCCTTCATTGTCATTAGTATTTGGTTCATCATTATCTTGGTCAGAGTTACTACTGCTATCATCTTCATTGAGATCAGTAGTATTGAAGTTGTTACTGGTATCAGTAGTATCTTGAGAATCTAGGTTATAGTTGGGACCAGTAGTATTTTCAGTACTATTACTGGTACCAGTAGTAATGGAATTACTACTGACCTCATTCTCAGAGTTACTACTGCTTTCAATATTTGAGTTCTTACTGACATCAGTATTAACTATGGGAGCAGTATCAACAACTATGTATCTCATCTTTTCTTGACCAGTATAAACAGATGATGTTCCTTCCTTTTGATTAAGACAATTTGAATTACCTGCATTGAAATTTATATTAAAATTAAAGGATTTGGTTAGATTGTCTATGTCAAATAGCCAATCTGGACCATTTCCTTGTTCATTAGGTATATTTTCATTAAAGGATACATTGATGCTTTCTTCAATTATCCTTAGTCTTTTGTTGAATACTCTGTATGATTTACTTTGAGTAGAGTATCCCACAAATATTCCATCATCAGCTTTGCAGTCAAACTTACCAATTTGTTCTCTTGTAATCAGAATAGTACAAGGACAACCAAATGATTTTAAGAAACTTATAGAAGGTTTTCTTTTGTTAAAAAGTTCATATGGTGTTTTAAAATGTGGCTTCACTATTAATACTCTGTTCTGAACATAACAAGCAGTATTAACAGCTTCTGCCCAAAAAGTGATTGGTAATTTTGAGTCTGCTAGCATTGATCTTGCTGCTTCAATGATGGTTCTATTCCTTCTTTCAGCTACACCATTTTGTTGTGGAGTTCTAGGTGAGCTGTATTGCCTGTCAATACCTTTAAGATCACAAAAGTTAATTAGGTTAGCATTCTTAAATTCTGTGCCATTATCACATCTTATGGCTTTCACTTTTTGATCAGATGTGTTTTCCAGTTTGACAATTAAGTTCTTTATGAGTTCACTTGTTTCATCCTTTGTCCTGAGAAAGAAAACCCATGTATATCTGGAAAAGTCATCAGTAATAACAAGACAATATTGTTTCTTTCCAATACTCATTACATTTGTAGGTCCAAAAAGGTCCATATGTAAGAGCTGTAAAGGAACAGAAATAGAGTTCACAGTTTTGGACTTATGAGAAGTCTTGTGTTGTTTACCTTTTAGGCATGCAACACAGTGATGATCACACATGAATTGTTTTTGAGGAAGTCCAATGACCAGATTTCTTTTTACTAAATTATTCATGTTTTTAAAATTTGTGTGACACATCCTTCTATGCCAAAGTTCTGATTCAGTGGTGTTTGCCTTGGATATAAAACAGTTGACCTCATTTGTAGAAATGAGTTCTCCCCCTATATCCAGGCAATACACATTGTTTCTCCTTGGGGTTCTTAAAACAACATATTTTTCATCTAAAATAAACTCAGGAGAAAGAATGATGCACTCAATGTCTGTGAACAGAATCTTGTTCTTTTTATCACAAACTTGAGACACACTGACAAGATTGTATTTTAGTTCAGCTACATAAAATACATTATCAAAGGTAATTTTTCCATTAGTAACAGTACCTTTACCTGTGATCTTACCTCCTTTTGGGTTCTCACCAAAAGCCACAAATCCACCATCAAAGGACTTGAAATCTTTAAGAATTTGCAGATTTCCAGTCATGTGCCTTGAGCATCCACTATCAATATGCCATGTTCTACCTTCTTCTGGGATCTGAATGCTCTGCACAAGAGAGTAAAGGATTAGTTAAGTTTGGGAACCCAAGCTTTATATGTCTTGGGTTCATCCTTTGAGAAATGAGCTTTTGGGGATTTAACTTTAAAGACTTTTGGTACCCATACTTGTTTATTACTGGTATTTTGTTTTACTACTGTCCTTTTGTAGTTATTACTGGTGTGAAAATTTCCTACTGATCTTGGTTTATACCCATTGTTTTTAGCTTTTGAATACTTTACTACTGATGGACCAGTAGTATTTGGGTACTTATCATGTTTAGAATGACCAGTAGTGTTTTTAGGGTTAACACCAGTAGTGTTTTTGAAATTTGTTTTGGGAGCAGTAGTATTTTTGAAATTAGGGTTATTACCAGTAGTATTCTTGTACTGGTACCATACAGCATTATAATTAGGGTTAACACCAGTAGTAAATTTGTTAGAGTTTCTACTGGTGTTGGAAAATTTAAAATATTGTTTATTTTGATTGGATTTTCCATTATTCTTGAAGTAATTGCTGTACTTTGGGCTTCCAGCTCTTCTGTTTTGAACAAACCTTGTTTTACTTCTTCCAAATCTTGGATTTTCAACAATTGGATTTTTAATTTTATTTACTACTGAATGACCAGTAGTAACTTTTAACTTTTGAGTTTTAGCATTTTCTTTAAGAACTTTAAATTCTTTTAACTCTTTGCAGTTTATTGGATTGTAGTGACAATCCTTTGCTAAATGGTTCATTTTATTGCATATAACACATCTTAGTTTCTTATTTTTAGCACCTTCAGGTATTCTTTGGTCTAAGAGTTGTGTTTTATTTCTTTCATTCCCCCTTGTTAAAATTTTTGGTACATTATCTGCATTATATTTGGGAGATTCATTTGGACTTTGAGCTGTGTGAAAACTTGTATCAATTGATTTTGGTGATTCACTTTGAGATATAGTAAATTCAATTGATTGTTCATCATCAGAAGAATTATTTGATTCAGATGTTTCATTAGATGATTCAGTTTGATTTTCAGTTTTTAATTCATTAATGATTCTTTCTGAACTGTTTTTAAGAGGTGGAATGATTTTATATGGAGGTGGTACAGCATGATATCCCACCCCATGAACAACCTTTTCTGTAGTTTGATTATTAGTTAATTCATCAAGAATTTTAGTGCTTCTTTCAAACTTTTTAATTGTTAATTTATTTTGTTCAATTTCAAGTTGACATTCTTCTATTTTACTTGTAAGTTCATTATTTTTTGTTTCATAAAACTCTTTCTCATCCACAGCTTGAAGCAATTCTTCCTTGATCCGTTGATCAATCATCTTGTACACCTTTATTTGATGTTCTTGATCAGCAATCACCCCATCAAACTCATAATTTCTTCTGATTGCTTTTGCTAAATCTTCATTTAATTTATTGTTTTCTTTTTCTAGATTTTTAATAATTTTAGCACATTCAGGAGTACAAGGTTTAGATTTTACCTCAGTTTTGTTGTCAGTAAAGGCCATGAGAGCTTGATTTTGAGCATGCTCTTCTGCTTGGAAGCTCCAGTCATATCCTTGTCCTTGTTGTGACACAAGAGCAGTTGATTTTGATCTTTTGTCTGGATGAGGACATTCTTTTGCAAAGTGACCAAGGTTGTTACAGTTGTAACATTTGACTTTAGTTTTGTCAAATCCTGCTTTGTCACCTTTGTTGAAATTGAGGCTTGTCCTTCCAGTTCTTTTTAGGAATCTTTTGGTCCTTAGGCTCAGCATAGCCATCTGCCATTTAAGATCCATCTCCTCAAGATCATCTGGATTCAGTTGTTCCAAGTCATCACTAATCAATGCAGTATGCACATGACTAGTGAAGAAGGATTCTCTTGCAGTATCCTCAGAATCTGCAGCCTTTCCTGCGGAGGTTTCCTGTCCTTGACCTGTACTAGACACAAAAGCAGCATTGTTAGAAGAAATAGAAGGGTTTTTGTGATTTACCTCAGTTTCAAACACTCTGAGATCATTATAGAGTTCATCTAACTCCTTTTCTTCTAAAGCATCTCTTTGTCTGTACACCACTGTGTACATGGCCCATTCTTCACTAAGAGACCTTAGAAACTTCATGTTGACATCCTCTTGATCCATCTTTACACCAACTTGGTTGAGTTCACCAATTAGTTTGTTGAATCTGTCAAACACTTGAGTGAGTGTTTCATTGGGCTTTCCTTTGAAATTTTCAAAGTCTTGTTTGAGAACAGACTTCATATTCCTCTTGGTGCTCTTTGTCCCAACGAATCTCTTCTCCAGTGCTTCCCACAGTATTTTTGCATCATCATATTCAACAAAGAGATGTTGATAATCATTAGGAATGGCCAGTAAGAGAGTGCTTAGAGTTTTGAGTTCAATGCCTTTATCTTTCTTCTCCTTCTCACATTTAAGTTTGTCTGCCTCAGTTGCAGAGCTACTTGCTTGAAGTTGACCAGTTTTGTTTCCTTCACAAACGACTTCCCACATGGAATAATCTGTAATAAGCATGTATTGCTTAATACGATTCTTCCACATGCCAAAGTTATTGGGTGTGAGTATAGGAATTTTGTTGGCCTGAGTGCTTTCATTATTATCAGTCATGATTAATAATGTGTGTGTTTTAAAGATTAAAACTTTTTGTTGTTCTTAACAATTAGTAGATCTAGAACCAATAAGCTCTGATACCACTTGTCAGGATCGATTAACTATAAACAAGTTAATAAACACCTTAGATCTATTTGATGATAGAAGTTGCAGCGGATCAACACTATATCAATAATTAAGAACGATGAACTGTATGAACAATATGAGAAATATTAAGAACACAGTTTCACAAAAAGCTTCAATGTATATTATTAAGTTAACAATACACACGTACGTTTACAATTCGTAAGGAACTATATATAATAGTCCTTGAAGCTAAACTATTTACCCTAGTTATTCTAGGATACGATTTACATCTAATTATAAACGATATACATTGATTTACATTCTATAACTATCTCTGCGAAGATCTCGGACTTGATATGTTCCATAAACGCGTATCAGTAGTAAAACCAATCACCAGTAGTAAATAAGTAACATCAGTAGTAAACTTGGTGATCAGTAGTAAGTCCAGAAACCAACGTCAGTAGTAACTACAATGATCAGTAGTATCTTCAATCTTTGTATGATCAGTAGTAACTAAGTTATAGAGAACACCAGCATCAACTTCATCAGTAGTAAATGTTTCTGCCCCATCAGTAATAAACATAATTATTACCAACTGCAGCATCAGTACTAAGTTGATCTGTGATTTGCTCTAACATAGTCATATCACATATGTGCAATACTAATTATGTAGCAAAAAATATATCATAGGCAAAAAATGCTTTGGGCCAACCAGATCCGCCCATTTTGCCAAAGTGTATATTTAATGCATAAAACTTTCTAAAAAAAATAGGTAATTATTGAAATAATGCAATTTTTGTAATCATATTTGACGTGCTAAATTATTTTAATGTTCGGGCAAAAAGTGTTTTGGGCCAACCCGTCCTGACCCATTATTGCCCGTTACCCAACCCGACTCACCCACCCACCCATTTTGCACCTCTATGGCTCTATGGCTCTACTCACTATCTTTTTCAAACTCGATTCTTGGAAATTATTATTTTTTTATTTATGAATATTTAATTTGCGTAACTAAAGGTCGTTTTTTGTTGATATAAATCAGCATTTTGAGGCACTTGTGGAGGAACATTTCAGCAATCGATGTGAGCATATTTTGATGGCTTGTAAGGCTTATCTGGAAGGACTTCCGGTAGGTTGTGCTTTTGGGGGCCAAGATCTTGAACCCGAAGGGCGAAAAGGTAATTCTACCGGTTTTAAGATCATGCTTTCAAAGCTCGTCCCTAAGCTCATAGAAGCATTTACCTCAAAGGGTTTCAATTGTGGCGAATGTAGTAAAACGGGTTGGTGGCAACTCATCAAATAACAAATAGCCCGTTTTTGGCTCCCGAAAGCGATATATCCAAAGAAATGTACAACTCATAATGCATCAGGTACATGTCATTGAAGCATTATTGATCTGTGTTTGAAAACTCGTTTTTATGGTATAGTACATGTAATATAGGGTATTCTCAACGCTTACTGTATGATAGATTATAAGGTATACTTCCTTTAAGAAGGAAATTACCAAGGTGTGGTGTGTAAAAAATTGGGTTGTTTAAACTATTTTTCACTTTGTAATTTGTGTTCACATCTGTAAAATATTCATCAATAATACGAAAAGCGTGGTACGTGTTGTTAAAATACTGGGCTCAGAGTCTTCTTTTTTGTATAATGTTTAATAACTGTTTCAAAATGTTAGTTCTTAGCTTCAACCTTTTTTTATCTAACAGCTAACTATAACACATTAGATCTTTAACAAGACCTAAAATAAAGTGAATTTTTTAATGCATAATAGGAAAATTGTTTATACTGCGTAAAATATAGAAATACTCTGCGTTTGGTGATATAATTTAGAGAAACATTATTACTTAGCTACTAAACATTCATACTCACTTAAATACACATATCTAAATCAAAATGATAAAATCAAATGATGAGATTAAGAAAGAAAATTAACAATTCACATGTCAATTAATTTAATTTATCTACAATAGGATTAAGTAGAAAGTTTAATATTTATCCACTTTCATATAATTAGGTCGGTTCAAGTTATGCTTTTTCTTTTATGTAAAAAATTGCCAAAGTGTACTTTCAAAAACGTAATTTTGAGATCAAAATTTAGATTATTGTCGAATAAGGAAATTTTTATATTCATATTTAATACACATATTTATAAATACTTATTCGGGAAAAAAATATTTCAAGCCAACCTAACTATTTTGACCCATAATCCAACTGACACACATTTTGGTACATCTACTCACATTTAAAGAGTAAAGAGAAGATTAAAAGGAACTAAAGACTAGATGAATCTGTAATTGGGCTTCACAGGACAGACCATGAAGAACCGGGCTTTTAGGCCCACCCCGTGCCCAGACCTAGGCCCATTTGGGCCCAAATACGAAACTGTAACGAAAATTGCAAGTGACAGCATATTAACTTATATACATTTACCAAAGGTAACTGTGAGTAAGATGAACAGTGCACACATATTTTCTCTTTTTATTTTTTAATTGCTTTGACCTACATTTGTTGACCTTTTCTTTTTTGAGTTCCCTCTCTCTATTGCCTTGTTAACATTAAAATAGTATCTCATCTATTATGAGAAACTTACACTGCTTCAGATCTCACAAAAATCAGATATATTCATTTCACAATTAACTTGCATTAGACCCTATAGTTTTACTCCTGATGATTTGATTAAACTTGAATCCCATAAGAATTCGACTTAAGGTACAATTTGTAGATCGTATTAATAAAGATAAGTGTGGTCAGTGTACATATGAGCTGTCATGTTCAAAGACTGAAGCATGGCTTCCCCTTGCACGTTGAATTTAAACACCGTTATCCCACCATTATTCACATCAAACGCTCTGAACCTAGAAACCACCATCCAAACAAACAGTCACTTTGTTAGTTCGTTATACAGTTAGAAGCGGGTCAAACCGGTCAACTCAAATGAATACATACCACATACCTTTCTGGGCTTAGTCCAAGAGCCGTGCAGATTAACGCCCGTAATATTGATTTATGGGTCACCACAAGAAAATTGTCCCCCTAAAAAAACAAATGCACAAACATGTCTAAAATACCCTTATAATATGGGTTTGTACAAGGGGTAAATAAGTAATTATAAGCTTTTGTTACCGGTGTAAACAAAATTTCTTTCCAAGCTACACTTGCAGCATCCCATAATTGTTTAAGGGGAAATACACCGTTTACATTGAAATTTGAGGGATCTTCTCTCCATGTTGTGTAATCCTTTTGATATATTTTCTTAGCATCCACTGCCTCCAAATACTAAAACTCGTTTAGTAAACATTATTTCAGTTAATTAATGTTCGAATATAATTACAAAAATATGATTTTTAATCCAACAAATTTAGGAGGTTGTATGCAATAAAAATACACTTTAATTTAGGATAATACATAACCTAAATCGATTCATTCATAACTAAATGGGTCAAAATTGTGATCTATATGAGTATATAGTCCAAAAAAGAACAAGTAAATAGTTGTGAAAATGTCTATGCAGACCATTTTTCATGCCTTCAAGGTGGAAGAGATGTGCCTCCTTTAGGTTATCAAGAAAGATTAAAGGCTCATCCCTCTCTGCCCACAAGATTTCAGCAGTCGACTGCATTTATATCATAAAATAAAAATCAGAATTCAAATAAGGTTTTAATGATATCGTTTTAATTAACCGAAGCTTCATTAAAACCTTGGCACGAGAAATTGGGCTTGAAAAACACTTATCAAAGTGTATATCTACCAACGCGTTCTTGCATCTTTCTGCTTGCTTAATTCCTGTTTCCGTCAATATTGACAAATTTGAGCTTCCCTAAATGTACAAAACTATATATAATCAGCGCCTCAGCGGAAGCAAAAAAAAAATATATAATGAAATATCGATTAAAAATAGACGTTCCTACAATTATACTTAAATAAGTTACATTATTTCAGAAGATTAAAGTTTAAAAAAAGGATAACAAACCTGAACTCTGCTTTCATCGTTCCAAGAGCTTAAACCATGTCTTACAAGAGTCACTTTTTTCGGTGATGATAATGATCTTTGTGTAAGAGAAGTTGTTGCTTTACTAAAATCATATGCACCACCAGTAACTGAACCATCATTTCCATTTGTTCCTACAATTGTTTGCAGATATTATTCAAAATTTATATATTAAGTTGTACAAAATCCTCTATCAGTAATTAACTAAGCTAGGTTAAGTTCTTCACAATTCCCACAAAATCACCTCAAGTTGATGAGGTTAAACCACATATGTTATCCGATCATTGAGAACCAATTATCATATACAACAAAATAATTCAAGTACAAAAATCAACACTGAATTTTAGGAATTACCAGTGGCTAAGGTTAGCTTTGGGCCTGATGATGAACATATGATCTGAAATTTAGGGCGTGAACAGGGAGTGTAAATATGAGGAAGCTTGTGTGATTTTTCAGCGATAGAGTTATAAGGTAAATGATGTGTTGTGAGAAGAAATCTAGAGCTCATGTTTGTGAAAGTTTATCCAGTGTGTTTATCTGATTTTAGCATTTAGGATTCAGTAAGATTGGGAATTTTGTGATATTTTGGGTTTGGGGTTTTCAATTTGAACTTTTAATGGTGGAGAAGAATACATTTTTGAAAGATTTAATTATGGTTCACTTGTGGTGCATATCTTTAAAGGTGGGCCATAATCTCCTGTAAACTGTGGAGATGCAACAACGCCCTCATGAATATGCTAGTTTGGGAAACAAAGATTCTCCATCTAAAAAAAACAATAAAAAAAGGAAACTAAAAGCATATATTTAAAGACATGAAATCTTACAAAGTGTGCCCTCCTACAAATAAGAGGTTGTGAACTTACATCGTTCTACAAACAAGATGTTGAGATTCCAAGTTTTATTACAAAAATGTGAAATTGTGAAACATATATAATATGCTGAGTTAGTAGTACTACTATGTGACTTTTTTTAAATAATGTATGTAAATTTATTTTTTTTCAATGACTTATAGTGGGATGATTAAATGGGATGGAAGTCTTATTAGGACCATATAACTTCCAGATACCCAATGCTTGTAGTCTAGTTGTATTAGTGAAATGTGTAAGTTATTACCTATGGTTTATTGGTCATGAGTTTAAATATCGTTGTGGATAAATTGAAGTAAATTAGATGTCCTTGAAAAAAACTTGTTGATGGAAGTCTAATACCGCCAAATTGTATCTCCCATATGGGTACACTTGTACTGTATACACGGTATTTTGTACTGTATACACGGTATTTTGTACGGAGTATTAGTTATGGGTTTTGCTAACCATGCTCTTAGGGCAATGGTTAAGGGAGGTTAAAATGGTTAATGTACAAATTATGGAGCACAACTAATCAAATGTAGTTATTAAAATTCATGAAGGGTGGTTTTTATTAGTTAATTTACAATTAATTTATGCCAAAAAAAAATTCTTAACCATTACCCTTAGGACAATGTTTAGCATTTACCATTAATTATAACAAAATCCCGCTTTGCAATCTGGGTCTTGGCGAAAGATTAAGGTAATATCGCTAGCCCAAAAATTAAGGTAATATCATTAGCCCAAATAATTAAATTAATGTAATATCACTAGCCCAAAGGTCGAGTCCTGTTCACGATACAGTTCATGTCTTCAGGATCATACGGGTTTGTCACAAGCATGGTATTGATTTACTAAATCTTCTTATTTATCTTCTTACTCATTTGATCAATGTAAGTATGCAACTCAAATAATGAGACTAAGGTGGTGTTTGTTTACAGCTTAATGGAACCATTCAGCGCTGAATGCTTAATCATTCAGCATTCAGTGCGTTTGTTTAGCGCCTCTGAATGAAGTATATGCTGAATGGGAGAACAAAAAGCTGCTGAATCATTCTTCCTTAGAACATATGCTGAATCATTAAGCAATCAGAATTCTTATACAAAAATTTCTCACATTCAAAACAAGTTTTATATAAAACCTCTTAATCATTCAGACCGTTAAATCATTCAGCACTTAATCATTTTGTTCCTATCAAACAGCACCTAAGAAAGAGAATTAATGGATTTCACGTGTCAATCATTTTATGAGTAGATGATAAAATATGAAGATTTAGTAGAATCAATATAATCTTTCTATAATTACTGTCATAGCAAATTATAATAAGCTGTAAGCATGAATCTCTATAGTCTAGGCGGTGTTCCCTCATTCATCATGTTCAATTTCATACTCAATAGTTAATACAAAACTTCATAAATGCTGTGATATTTATGCCAATTTGTACACCTTTACGTTGTAGGTGGTGTAAGCAGAATAGCAGATATGAATCTCTCTAATCTAATGACCCATTTAAGTTCGCAATTAGAATCATTTAATCATACAATCTGTCGCATCTTTTAAATGCGATTTTCAGTAAACAGATATGCTTTTTAGCCGTCTATGGTCGTAAAAGAATACACAACTAGTTGAATTAGATCATGTCCAAATGATCAGCAAGATCAACAGTAATCTGTTATCTATACAAAATTCGATAAGATCTAATTTATATCCCTAACTTTATTATAAGAGCTAGTTTCTGGTAGATTTTACTATATTAATATCCAAAGTGGTAGATAACTAGATAAACTTTTTCACTAAAATTAGCAAGTGGGAATTAGACTTTTTATGAAATACCAACATCATTTGCAGCACATGTTTCAATTTAATCATCAGGCGGAAAATCCTCATCAGACGCATTGTCAAGAAACGAGCCCAAAGTTTTCCTCAACATGCTGAACGTTTTGTCATCCTGCAAAACAAACGTGAGTGGTGTCAACTATATATATAATTATGATAATAAAAAAATATATATATTTTGGTAATAAAATGGATCATAACCTGCTTCTTTTTCTTCAGTGACTCTTCCAGTTCAGCAATTTTGGTTGCACAAGCCTTCTCGTGTTCAGTTATCATGTTCTTTTCTTTCTTTCCTGAGTGAAACAAACATGATGGTTAGTTTAATTCATCAAATTATATCACAAATGGAGTAATTAAATTGCTTACTGTGTTGTTCGTATCTCATGAACAGTTTCTCCTTCTCTTCTTCATATTTTGAAACAGTATCTGCCATAATAACAGCAATAAAACGATTTTTTCATTATATATTAATCAAAACACTTAATTCGTAAGGGTTTGGTACCTTTCAGAGCCTGAAGATGTGAGTTCTTCTCCTTGCAGAAATTTTCATAAAGTGTTTGAAACTTTGCAGTCTCATTCTTCAGTGAGTTCTCACACTGTGTATGCAAATTTACAATGATGTTACTATTTTAAATAATAATTGAGAAACAAATTTTTTACAAAGGGTAGTATAGTCTTTGCATACCTCTTTTGAGCTCTTGGATAATGCCTTTGCAAAGTTTTGCCTAAAATTTACATTTAAGATATGAAATTAGTAAAGAAAGACCATATGATAGAGCAGAGGTGAGTCAGTTATTACAATTACCTTTCTTTATCTACTTTGGACTTCAATTCATCAAACTTAGACCTGATTTCTGTAGCAACACTGATCAAATAATGAACATAATCAGTCTCAAATGGAAGAAAATATGAAACTAATATATCAAAATTTTGTCAAATATATATTACTTGAGTGTTTATATATTTTTTCCTTCATTTGGAAAGTCATTTTACCTTGTTCTGGTGACTCACAGACAGCATATTGTAATGACTAATGAATGATTCCATCACTTATTATT
Source organism: Calendula officinalis (assembly GCA_963853835.1). Lineage (NCBI taxonomy): Eukaryota > Viridiplantae > Streptophyta > Magnoliopsida > Asterales > Asteraceae > Calendula > Calendula officinalis. The sequence continues at coordinate 5,452,534 of OY970825.1, forward strand.
AAGTGTGGCTATGCTAATTGATAAACTGAATTAAGTTCAAATTCGCTTCAGCTTTATTTATAACAACTTTTACTAACAGAATTGTATTCTGACACTCAATCAGATTCATTTCAAGATACATTACCTAAGATCCCAACTACATTCACAACTTATCTAATTGTATTATCTGAATAGATTCTTTTAACTGCACAAATTGTATTAACTAGAAGAACAAATTGTTTTTGCTGATCAGAAGAAAGTAAGGGACCAAAGTAATTTAACTGCACAAATTGAAGTTACTCGATCGTATGACAGATTTTTTTGCTGCAAATAAAGCATTTAGTAAAAGATCAACTTACATATGTTCAACAATTCTGTTTGGCTAAAACTCTAAAAGCTTTTAAAATTCCAGTTCTGTTTGTATTTATATACATATTGTATCCAGGTAAAACACATAATCATACTAGTGAATTACTTGAAAATCAACTAATAACACACATAGTTAAGGGAAATTAGATAAGGACTTTACGTTCATGGAAGATTAACTAACTACACTTCAAACAATTCCAAGCAATTTCAATTTAATTAAGCCATGATACAGAGACAGCATAACGTACTTGCATTGTAGCAATTAGTTATCTTATTATGCAGATCCAGATAGCATTAAACATGCATACACTTCATAGAAAACCTCACTAAGTCAAATAGATTCAATCCTCTGACAGCATGTGTAATAAGCAGTTTAAAACCTAAGCAAATAAAGGAAATCACCTCGAAATAGTCTCCTCTTTTTTCTTCTGTCCATCCTTCTGTGCTTTCTCTTTGATCTGATGTAAGGCGTTCATTAAACCTTTTATGTCACTGCAAAATTTCAACAATAACTACCCGAACTCAAAATCTACAGCCAAATTGATGTTTACTACTCATATAAGCAGAAAAATAAGCTAAACTAAATCATCCACTGCAATTACAATTGTACTGATTACTCAGTCATTTCTATATCCTGATGCAGTGTCTGTATTTACAAATAGAAACGAAAATTTGTCAAAAATGATCATAATAATACGCGATTGAATACATCGATAGTAATAATCACGTGAAATCCACGTTAACGACTATTATTCGCGATCGTAAGTATGAAAACGATAATTTACCTAGATAGATCTGCATCGAAATCATCTTCGAATGCGGAGCGCTTTTTCTTCGGAGCTCGCTTCTTCAACTGATCAGCATCGAAACTGAAATCATCTTCTTCAACCATTACTCGTTTTAGTTCCGTTTTCGGAGATTCCGATCCGGCGTTTTTCTTCTTCCTCGAGTTCGATTTTGTTCCAGACATTTTTGTGTGTGAGCACTGAGCAGAGCGGAGAGAGAGAGGGAATTTGGCGCCCCTCAAATTATTAATACTTCCGATTCTACACTTTCCTTCTTTTTGGGTGTATCAAAATAAGTGATATACTTTAAAAATTTACCTTATTTGGCAAAAAATATTGAACCCACACCCACTAACTATCTACTTTAACAAAGTGAAAAGACCCCTTTACCCTTACTTTTACTTTTAAACATCATTAACTTCACTTTATTCAAAAAGTGCAGGACCCATTTCCCACTAACCATCCAATTAATCTAATTTAACCATCATTATAAACTTTTGCCTCAAAATCCGTGAAATTCAAAGTGTATCACTTATTTTGAATCGGAGGAAGTACTTTTATTCGGTGATTTAAACCGCCTAGCTGCACTGACCTACTCCGGATTTCGGGTCCATCATCTTATAAAATTATTATTTTAAATGATAATTAGGACTAAATTAGATTTTCTATTTAAAAAAAATAAAAAAATTATAATTTTATATTAAAATCTTAATGGTCCATCCCTATTACTTGAAACTAAGTGAGTGATTGGTTTGATGGTTTTAACTTTTAAACAAAGGTATAGATATGAAAGTATTATTCATTTATTTGATGTTTGTTGGATTTAGGGTATGATTTATTTTGAACGTTTCCTAAATCCAACCCAATTATATTTATAACAGGATTTGAGCTTATAATTTATGGGATCATAGGCAATACTACTATAGTATAAGCTAGTAGTGATTTCAGCATTAAAGTCAAACTGAGGCTTTTACAAAACTTTAAGTAGAGCCAAATAAAAAATTTGTACTAGAACATTATATTAGCCAAGTCTAAACTCGTTGTTAGCCAAATAAAAATCTATGTGATATAATTATTGTAGCAAATACTTAGCTATCAAAATTATCATTAAAACATTTAAATTACTGTGTTTGACAAGCGTGAACTTACGATAATTAAGCTTAAAATGAATATACAAACCAACTTTACATTAGCCAAGTCTAAACACATCTACAAAAAAATGTATTATACACATATATAAGAACAAAATATACATATTTTACATTGATCAAAGAAATAGTCTGCTCACGAGTTTAATTATAGATATGATTTATGTATCAAGAGCAAGAACTCTTACAACGTCTTTCGTGTTACCAGCTATCAAAATGGGACTGTCACTCTTACTCTTCCAGCATACAGCAGTAACAAAGGAAGATTTGGCATCTTCAGCATCAGCTGTTGTATCCCAATGGTGCCATGTAAGCGGCTTCGAGATTGTCTGAAAAATTCCCCATTAAAACTTAATTAAACAATGAAAATAACTCGAGATAATCTGTTAAGGAAGTTGTTTGGCTTTGTTACTAACCTTATGGTACACAAATACTTCATTTGTTTCACTACCAGACGCCATGAAATCGTTGAATACGGAGAAACCCACAAATTGTGATGGACATTTGTAACCCTTGAAAGTACGTACCTGCAGAAAAGATCGATCATATACCAAAGTAGGGGTGAGCATTTGGACCGAAAAAACCGAACCGAACCGAAAACCAACTGAAACCGAACCGAACCGAAACCGATAACATGTTATTGGTTCGGTTTCGGTTTTGAAAATTCATCGTTATCGGTTCTATCGGTTCGGTTCGATTTTCGGAAAAGAATGAACATTTGGCCTAAAATAACCGAACCGAAACCGGTCCGAACCGAAACCGAACCGAATCGAAACCGATAACATGTTATTGGTTCGGTTTCGGTTTTGAAAATTCATCGTTATCGGTTATCGGTTCTATCGGTTCGGTTCGGTTTTGGCCCGATAAGCACCCCTATACCAAAGATTAAGTTTAAAGTTATTGCAGAACAAAACAGAGAATGGATGACCTAAGCAAAGATTTGGAAATAAATTAATGAAACTCACGGGCAGATTTTTATTCAAGTCCCATAATCTTAAAGTGCTGTCTCTTGATGAGGTGGCAAGCTCGTTGTTTGACAAGAAGTCCACATATACAACAGTATCCTGGTGTCCCTTGAAAATATGAAGAGGAGCACTCGTGTTCCTTAAATCATAATAATAGCTACAACGGTCCGCAACGGCAACCTGTAGAATATATATAATCAGAGAAAGGGTGTAAACGAGCCAAGCCAAGCCCTGATCTCAGCTCATTTAATTTTGGAGACCTCGAACTCGGCTCGTTTTAAGCCTTTTATGTAAAGCTCGTTAAGGTTTTTGAAGGGTCGGTTGAGCTTGCTTAATAAACCAGCTCTAAATTAAGCTCAAGCTCAGCTCGAACTCATTTAATCTAGATAAATTTATAAAACAAAATAATAAATTGTTTGGGCAAGGACACAAAAAAAATAGAGATTTAAGACACGTTTTAAAAAAGCCTAGTTATCTTCCTTTCTTTTTATACAAGTTAAAAACATACCACGTTTTTAAAAGCAGAGGAAGTAAACGTTTACCGCAATGTGCATACTGGAACTTGGATCATACTTGACCCAACAAACCGCTCCTTTCATATCAATGTTAATAGAACTTGTTTCTTGCTTTGTGCACCAAATTTTTACCTGAGCGTGCCAAAATTAGCACTAATTAAACATTCATATAAAATGACACTTAATTAGAAATATCAGCTACTCTTAATCTTAATTAGTACCTTACAGTCATCACCACCAGATGCCAGCATTGATGGTTCCGTGCTTGAAAAATCAACACTCAAGGCTCGCTTTTCATATTCTTTGTACTCCCTCACAACCTTAATGAATTCTCCAAACTTAGTAAAAATATCTAACCCAGAATTAATTCATTATTATAAGGAAGAGTGGAGTTTAATATTACATTACCTGTTGACTGTTCACATCCCAAACAGTTATTCCTTTATCATCACTAGAAGCCAGCTGGTTTTTTGCATCTTTATTCCAGCTCAAGCAATGAAGATTTGAAGATGTTGGTATCTCCACAACAGGGTTGTGTACTTCTAAGGGTTCACTAACAATCTGAATTCAAAAGGAAGCAGCCATATTGCCTCAATATCATGCTTAATTATTCTTCTAGTGATAATTTTACATAAAAATGAATAACAAAATAATTAGGGGAAGAAGCTGTAAATAGGAGGCTTACCCTCGCAAAGTCAAAGACCCTTATATACTTTGAGTATCCAGCGGTAGCAAAAAATTCATCATCCTTGTCAAATTGAATGCTGCTTCCAATAAAGGAGATTGTGCATTACCAATTAGTTTTCATTTAGATATATGATCTTCATTTTACACTAAATTTCAATTTATTCGGCCAACAAAAGAAAAACCATGAAGATATACAATACCTACCTACGGATATGTCTTTCAAATGTATGAGATAGATCCGCAACTGAGACCTCAGCAATCACCCTCAACCTATTTGAGAATAAATTTAAAATGCATATATATTAGCAATAAGGAAAGCCATATTTGAAGCTACAATTCTGATCTTGAAATCATCACACGTCATACCTGTACTGTTTGAACGCCGACAACACAGAACGAACATCCAAAAGGTCTGCATGATAGCTTGTGGCATTTACATCATTTGCATCCGATTTCTCCTGCTTCACAAAGTAATTTATCAAGAATTCTATTTTTTTTCTTTCTATAGAGTATTCCAGTGAGACTTGAACTCACAACCTCTAGGTTTAGCAAGCATTATATTTATAAGGATTTAAGCAATCATAGATATCGACAATAAAACTCACTTGAAAATCTAAGGCACTTTCAAGCTCTTTCACAATTTCGACCATTGTTGGTCTTCCATCTCGATCTTTCCGCAAACATTTGTATGCAATGGCTAAAAATGTAGCAAGACTAGCCGGATCTATTTGTTCCTTCAAATTTTCATAAACAATATCATCTAGTTTATATTTTTTATATCCCTGTGTCGCGAAAGGCGGTACAAGGTGATGACCATCCTTATAATCCACATTGCACAACCTCCCGCACAAGACTTCAAATAAAACAACCCCAAAAGAGTAAACATCTGACTCTTTTGTCAATATGCCCGTCTCAAGATACAATGGATCACAATACCCTAATGTTCCTGCACCATGTGAAACCACAAACGAGAATTTCTGATTGGCTGGCCCTAATTTCGAAAGACCAAAATCTGAAATTTTGGCACAACAATTTTCGTCTAACAATATATTGGAACTCTTGATGTCACGATGTAGAACTCTAAGTTGACCTCCATCTGGATTATGGAGGTACGACAATCCACGGGCAGCATCACAACAGATCCTCAGCCGTTGGGACCACGAGAGACTGGCGTTGCGTAAGTACTTGTCAAGGCTCCCGTGAAACATATGCTCGTAGACAAGTAATTTCTCACTCTTCTCATCACAAAACCCCAAAAGTGGGACAATATTTTTGTGTTGGTAACTTGAAAGCAAGGTGATCTCCATTAAGAACTCATGTTGACCTTGACCATGTCTAGTATCTAACCGTTTTACAGCCACCTTGATTTGCCCCTCGGAATTAGAGAGTTCTCCTTTGTAGACCTTCCCGAAACCTCCACCTCCGATTAAATTTTCGTTGCTGAAATCGTTGGTGGCCAATTTGATGTCATCTAAAGGAATTCTGAGATGTTTCAACTCTTTAATCATAGACATCGTAGTAATTATGAACAGTGAGTGTATAAAGGATGGAAGCTCAGAATTTTTAAGGATGGGAGTAGCTTTGAACAATGAGTGTATAAAGGAACAAAGCTTGAAACAATGGAGCTCTAATTATTGAAACTCTGTTTATCTATCAGTGATCAGTCCACTATATTATTGCTTGGTCGTTAACATGTCTTACACATCGAATCTTATCCTCGAAATCAATCAGTAGCATGGACCCAGTTTTCCATTACTTATATTGTACACGTGACTATTCTCTTCATTTATCATTATTTTTATTTGCTTATTTGATTTTACATTCTCCCCATTTTCAATTTTACCTTCATTATATAAAATTAGTTTTTTTTTTTTATCTTTGTCATTATTTATATTTACATGTATTCAAGGTAGTCTTTGTATTTTTATAATCCTAAGGGACGCATCTCAATCATTGATCAATTATAATTAATGGTCAAGATTAATAACACATTTTATATAGAGGGCTGTCAATTGGGTTTGTTGGGTCAGGTTAGGCTCTTATCAGGGCGGGCCTGTTTGGTTTTGAGATAGAAATTTCTAACCCGAAACCCGAACATATAAGGAATTGGTTGGTTGGGTTCGGGTTTGTCAGGTTGACCCGATCGGATTGGTCGGGTTACACATAAATTGTGTTTTTATGGAAAAAGAAAGAATATTTAAGCACATGGTTTACAATCTGAATTTTTAAAAAAGGCTTAGAAAAAGTGCATGAAATGATCTTGAATGAGATTTTAGGGTTCTACAAGGTTGTTCGGAAATTATTCAACAACCAACACGTCCTTACGCGGTCAATAATTTATGGAGAATCATGTACTTTCGCATAATATTGTATAACATGATATTAAAAGATCATTTCTTTGCGATAAGCGAATATAACGAATTGTATAACAGTCCATGACCAAATTTTCAACGTACGTGGGTCGAGAGACGTGACATTCAACGAAAGATATACAAAGAATTACGAGATAAAGTTGTACACAACAACCTTCGACGTGATATAGTTGAGCATCTTTGCCGACTTAAATTAGAATGTGAAAACCAAGAAGAATGACTTAATGGTTTTTTTTAATTAAATTTTTCATATTGTAATGTGTTTTTTTTTTTTTAATAAATTGTAATGTGATTTTTTTTTAGTGAAATTGTGTTGAATATAATCGAAACGAAAAAATAATGTGAGACCTATTTTGGCTTTAACATGGGTGTTACTAGGAAGGACATCTTTAATATGGATGTTAAAGATGTAAAAACTACTCCCTCCGTCCCACAAAAAAGTACTCATTTCTCATGGGCACAAGTCTTAAGAAAATAGTTAGTGGTGGGGTAATTGGTATTATTTTTGATTAAAATATAAGGTTAGATTGGAAAGAGAAAGATAGTTATTGGATAGTTAGTGGTGGGGTCCTTGAAAATTATATTATTTTATTGAGTGGATCCCATCAATTTGAGAAATGAGAACTTTTTTGTTGGACAAAAGTTTAGGGAGAAATATGTAATTTTTTGTAGGACGGAGGGAGTATTTAACATACCACATCATGTATAAAAGTTGAAAATATTATTGTTGTCAGTTTCCTTGCCCCAGTACATCCACCTAACTAAAATGTCATTTTTGGTTTTCGTTTGAGCAAAACTCATGTGATCTGTTTTCTTACTTGTTTGTAATTTCCTAAAAATGTAACATCCACCTTAATAAAATGTCATTTTTGGTTTTCGTCATGTGATCTGTTTTGTTACTTGCACCATCTTCAAAGATCACCTTCATTTATGCACACAAAACAGAATAACAAAAAGCCCATGTACACCTTCACCGCATCAAGGCCTGCAGACATCCATAAATTCCCAGACCTAAACACAACCTATAGCAACAACAATGGGCCATCCAACACCTAGTGCAACTAGACAATGGGTCAGCTGCATAGCCATTTTAGCCCTCTTGTGGTCAACACTCGCATTAGCTCACGTGGTCAAACCACCTCCTAAACCCGCCAGATTACGGAAGCTCCAAATAGAAAGAAACGACCAAATCGAGACTAACAACTTGCACGCCAGTGACTCGACCAGTAAAGCCACTGAGCACTATCACTCAAAAACCGAAGCCACTGCTAGCGGTGGAAGTGGCGGTTTAGCACCAGAGGTATCCACATGGGGAGAAGGAGGTGATGGGTCAAATACCAATCGGGTTACGGGTATAAGTTGTCAATGTACACATAAAGGGCTCCCAAAGAACTATCCAATTCTGACCCATGGATAGCTCCTCCCTTAATACTATGAGAAAGAACCGGCACAACCACATGTCACCAAACCCATCGGGTAACTAGTACGCCTAGCTAGAGATTACACTTCTTCTAGCTAGACAAATAGTTTTGTATTTATCGTAAAAAAGAAAAAAAAAATCTACTTATTTATCATTTTCCAATAAACAGAAGTTTCTGCGTCTTGTGTGTTGTGATTGTGCTTTTATCTACAATATAAAAGCTATGATTATTTGATATAAGCAACTGCACAACCATAATCTAAGTTGCACGGAAACGCCCAAACTAGTGCCGCTCCCGTTTCAGAAACTTCAAGGATACCGATACTCCTCGGAAACTCCTCGAAACGTTTCTAATCTGCCGGAAACGTTTCTGCAAAGGATCGGGGCCGTTTCAGGGGCCGTTTCTGCCCTACTTGAACTTTGTGATGGGCTTTGAGTCTAGATTGTAAAGAAGGCTTGGGCTTTTTTATCCCTAAAAAGAAGGTCCCCTTAATATAATAAGCCGTATGTGACCACCTCACCACCATTCACCAATTCGACATTCGACAATTACCCTTTGCTTCATTCGTAATTGATCACTCCTTCGTCTTCTTCAGTTATTTGTTTAATAAGGTAATTACTAATTTACTATTGTGTTTAGTACTTCTGTTATTATTTAGTAAACTCCAATTCGTATCCGTTTCCCTGTCCCGTATCCGTGCAACTTAGACCATAATTAGTTGGACCATCTTGTTTAAACTTATCAACCCTTGGTTGTTTTTTTAATACTTTCTGTGCACACTCCTTAACGACACCCGTACCCATCCCGTGAATAATAAAGAGAACCGAGTTAGACCCTTACACTAAGGAATTGGATATTTTACCAAGGTCGGCAATAAGATGAGATGTAGCACCAAATCCAAATCATCATTTGGATTCAAAATCATTGCCGAAAACGCAACACCTAATTTGGAAGGTTTTTGCGGGTTTAAATCTGGAAAATTGGCTTCGGCTTGGGCTTGGGCCTGGGCCTGCTGATTTTTTGAGAATGGAGAAACCCAAGAAGGATTATTAATTTGTGAGGCCTTTCTTGAGGCAACCCAGTAAGGGGTCCGATGTCCAGCCCACCAAGGATTATTATTGGACTGGGTATTAGGGTATACAAGTTCACTTGTTTGCTGCGATACCGATGTGTGCATGGTGAAGACTGAAGAATGTACAAACTGGGCTGAGCAGGTTGAGATACCAAACAAAAACGGATAACCGAAAATGATTAATTTTCAAAATCGAAAACGAACCGGTTACATGTTTTCGGTTTTCGTTTAGTTCGGTTTCGGTTCTGTTTTTAGTCTAAATGCTCATTTTTTCATGCTCATTTTTTCTGACGACCGAACCGAAACTGATAAAACCGAAATTGAAAAGAACTTTCATGACCGAAACCAAACCGATTACATGTTATTAGTTTTGGTTCGGTTCGATTTCGACCGTTTTCTGTTCGGTGTTTTTTTCCCCCAAATGGTCACCCCTAGTATGGAATCGTCTATTAGAACCATGGAGATTAGGGTTTTGGTGGTCGACGTCTGCCATCCTATTTTGAAGATGTAATAGAGTACTTGGAATCGGTAATCAATTGAAGAACCGGAATTGACGTATATGAACTGGAATCAGAAGTCAATTTGGGACCAGTAGGCGATGGTGATTGAACTAGCAAAATCAACCTATATGAAACTCGAATCAACGATTTCACACCCCCGTAAAAAGAAGACAGTTCGTAGGTTCTATAAATAAAATAAAAAAGAACACAACTCGTAGCTACTGCAGATAAAGAAAAGAAAAACGATTTCACTAGTTCGGCTATGATATCATGTAAGATACTAAAATTGGATACCTTTCTTTATTGATTATCAAGGTTATAAATACACAAAATACAAAAGTAATTACAAGGATCGATACAAGTGAATGTGGAAAATACAATACAGTGAATGTTTTGATTGTACTTCACTTTTAGTCAAGCATCCCATACATGGTCAACCATGCCCTCATCTCATCTATTGGTGTAGCTCCTTTCTGGTTATCACATTGCATATAAAGCCAACTTTTAGTGACATCAACACATCCCGATATTTATTGTATTTTCCAGGATTCAGTCACCCGCCCGTTTATCCCATTTGGGAAATGATTTTGACACCACATAAATTACTTTACTCACTACACTGTACAACATTTAAAATATGTTGTACAAGTAATGTGAAGCAATGGTTATGGTGTTAGAAGTACTTTATATGATCCCAAAATCATCTTCCTATCCTATTTATATAAAAGAATGTGCTGATTTAGGTTATATTTTAATATGAATGGGTAAAACATGTAAAATAGAAGCTCCTAAACCATGTAAAACATGTAAAATAGAGTTGTCTAAAGTACAATGAAATGCTTAAACCTCCTAAACCATGTTATTTACAACCCATTTTGACCAGATAACCCTTGTTGACCGTTACCTGTCTTAACTCTTAACCCATTACCCAACCCACTCATTTTGCCAGCTAGCAACTAACTACACCAAAATTGTAGGAATTAAATGAAGTAAAGTTGCGATAAGGACTTGGACATGTATACAAGTGAGATTGAGGGTAACTACATTACCTTATATATACAATTACCGTACAAAGATTACTGTTCATTATAATATTAAAACGGAACGGATTTTAGTTGACCGAATAGAACCGAGATACAAATAAATAGAGTGCAGAAAAATTCAGAAAAACCCCTTAAATGGGGTTGATTTTGTAAATACAATATATAATGTCAAAAAAGTGTCAAAATCATCCCCTTAAAACCGAGTGTTATGGAGATCGTGTGATTCGTGTCTTATAAAATTCAATTAACACCCTTAAAATAGGGGTAGAAACTAAAAAATTTACAAAGTTTCAACTAACGCCCCTAGAAAAGATACAAAGTTTATAAAATTTCAGTTAATACCCCTAAGCATATATTTTTATAATATATATACAAGAGTTATATATAAACTCCAAGACCAAAAACAAAAAAAGATGATAATTTTATAAATGTATGACAACACAAGTTATGTTATTTTCTAACTAAATCTGGATAAAATTAAAATCCGATGCAACGCGCGAACGAAACTGTCTTTGTTAGAAGAACAACTTTAAAAAAAGGAACATTCATTAATGGAATTATGGAAGCAGTGTGAGGTGGTTGAAAAACATGGTTGTAAGTCCAATTATCTGATTTGTTACACAATTTGAGAGATTAACAAAACAAAGTACTTTGGTTATAATCCCTTAAAAGGATTGCAAATTATAAGAGGTTTATGTATATATGTGACATACCTTGATATGATTTATGTTTCAAGAGCAAGAACTCTTACAGCCCCTTTAGAGGTACCGGCTATCATTATGGGACTATCACTCTTCCAGCAGACAACACTAACAATGGAAGATTTGACATCTTCATCATCGGCTTTTGTATCCCGTTGGTGCCATGTAAGCGGCTTCGAGATTGTCTAAAATATTCCCATTGAAACTTAATTAAATGATAAAAACAGAGTCTATAGTGTTATCAAAGTATTATTAAAAATAAACAATGGGCCATTCAACTATAAGGTCAAACAAACTCAATCATTTTAACATTTTTTTTAATGTTTTATGCCATGAAACAAACACAACCTAACCATAACGTGCCACGGTCCGCCATACATTGGGCCCGGGCCCTATTATGTCTAATAATTTATATCGTTAAATTTATGTTTTATTTTAACTCCATTTTCATTAAAAATTAGTTTATCATCTTCATAGGATGTAGTTCTATCATTAAGCTATCTTCATTGCCTGTGTGAGTTTGAGCGTGTATGATGGATGATTCTACTCCACTAACGATCGAGTTTAAAGAGATACGATATTGACTCATTTGAATATTCTATAACACATAAATGAAGTTGTTTGGCGTGCATTGTTACTAACCTTATGGTACACAAATACATCATTTGTTTCACTACCACACGCCATGAAATCATTGAATATCGAGAGACCCGCAAATTTTGAAGTACATTTGTGACCCTTGAAAGTACGTACCTGAAAAGATCATGTACCAAATATTAAGTTTAAAGTAGTTGCAAAGAATGGAGGACCTAAGCAAAGATTTGGAAATAAAAGAAACTCACGAGCATATTTTGTTTCAAGTCCCATAATTTCAAAGTACTGTCTGTTGATGAGGTGGCAAGCTCGTTGTTGGACAAGAAGTCCACATATGTAACAACTCCCTGGTGTCCCTTGAAAATATGAAGAGGAGCACTCGTGTTCCTTAAATCATAATAATAGCTACAACGGTTTGCACATGCAACCTGCAGAATTTTGGAGGTAAATTTATAAAATAAACAAAAATTATTCACGCAAGGACTCTAATAAAATAGTGATTTAATACACGTTTTAAAATTGCCACTGTTAGGAATATTTGTATAATATTCATTATTGATTTGATGTGTCAAAACTTATAAAGTACAAGGACCTAAATTGAAGATATGGAAGTTCAAATTCAAATAAAGATTTAGGAGATAACCACTATTGTAAAAGATATAGTATATCTTGTTTAAATTAAAAGATTTAGTATTATCTTTTCCTTGTAAATCTCTAGGTTTTCTAGTATATAAAGAAACCTAGAGGTATAGAATTAGATGTTCTTGAAACCCACGTTTTAACGTGTATGTGTGTGTACTCTAAGCCTCAAGGTCGTTTGATCCTGTTTAACGAAAAACCGTTCTACATATTTATATGTAGAATTGGGGCTTTTAGTAATCATTGTATATAAAGATAATGATGAAACCTTGTTTAGCTATACAAATATTTTTATCTAATTCCGCAATATTATGATTTGTATATGCTTATTCCAGATCAAGAACTAACTATTCTTGAGCCTAAAGATCGACGATTATGAAGAGTTGTTCTAAACTCAGCAATTGGTATCAGAGCACGGTGGCTCAGATCTGGAATCAAACAAGGATCTATCAATGATCGCAAGAAGAATCATGAAGCCTACCATTATCAATTTGCTTAATTTTTGGTAGTAATTCTGCATCTCGTACGTATTTGGATAGACCAACACTTGAAACTTTCTGCACTTTGACGCCAAAAGGTTTTGTTAAGTTTTGTTAATTTTGTTTAATTGAATAATGGGTGTTGAACAAGAAGTGGTTGTTCCTTCCGATTTGGCATCAAACCCTTGGTTTGTTAGGTTCGAACGGTGGAATAAAGCTGAGAATGATGAAGGAAATTAATTCAGATCTAAATACTACTGATCAGTAGTATATCAAAACATTACTGATGTTTGTTCGATATTACTTACTACTGATCCTATTCGCTATTACTACTGATCAGTAGTAAATGGTGAAACTAGCTTATTCGAATATTACTACTGATCAGTAGTAAAAAGCATTGTTCGAACTTGTTACTGATCAGTACTAAACCGAAGAAACTTTTGTTACTGATCAGTACTAAAGAAGAATAAAAGATGCAAAGTAATAAAATAAAAGAAACATTAAAACCATCGAATTTGGGAAAGTTTCAATTGATTTTAGCCAACATTGGTAATCAATATGATAAAGAATCAGAGTTTTTGACACCCCAAAAGAAGCTGCTGAACTCAATTGATATTGTTGAGAAAGTGGTAATGGAGGAATTGGGTAGATTGAAGAGAACACCAACTGCTAAAAAAGCTGAAAGGGAGAAACGGGTCAGAACTTTGATGTCAATGCGGTAATTTGATTGGTTGGATTGGAATCTTTCTTAGATTCGTGATAGATTTGGGGTGTAGTTAATGAAGGCTCTACTCTTGTTGAGCACAATGAGGATTGATGAATCAGATAGGTATGTTTGATTGATCATCTACTGATGATTGGGCTATTACTATGTTTTTACCTTTTTTCTTTAAAGGTTAGTTTGTTGCAGTATAGATAGTATGATATGATACATAAAATGGAGCATAAGCATAAAAAACTAAGCATTCATAGAAAATGACACTTAATTATAGATTACTCTTAATCTTAATTAGCACCTTACGGTCCTCACCGCCAGATACCAACATTGATGAATCTGTGGTTGAAAAATCAACACTCAAGGCTCGCTTTTCATATTCTTTGTACTCCCTCACAACCTGAATACATGCTCCAAGTAAAAATATCTAACCAAGAGTTAATATTGATCATCATGTTACATTACCTGTTTACTATTCACATCCCAAACAGTAATTGTTCCTTTATCATCACTAGTAGCAAGATGGTTTTTTGCATCCTTATTCCAGCTCAAGCAATGAACATCTGAAGATGTTGGCATCTCCACAATAGGGTTGTGTACTTGATTGGGTTCACTGACAATCTGAATTCAAAAGGAAGCGACATTTTCATACGCCATATTGCCTCAAAATCTTTGAGATATTCATGTCATATTGATTATTAGTAAGAAAATAAGAGGAAATTAACATCTTCAAAAAAGAGGCTCACCGTTGCGAAGTCAAAAACCTTTATACACCTTGAGTATCCTGCGGTAGCAAAAAATTCATCATCCTTGTCAAATTGAATGCTGCTTCCAATAGAGGAGATCGTGCATTGCCAATTAGTTTCGAGTTAAATTTATAAAAGTTAAATAAGAAGATTATTATACATGATCTTCATTTTATATTAAATGCAACAGTTATTGGATTTAAACCATGTTGCTTCTGCACATCACTCGTATAGAAACAACAAAAGGCCTAAACCAATTATGGGATCGAAGGTCTGTTAGTGTTACCTATTCCAATTTTAGTATAATGGAAAAAATATGTATGTCATGAGTTTTATACTTTGGTTCTAGTACAAGTTATAAGGTACTGAAACAACATTACATACCCAACAAGGTGCACAACTCCATTCCATTATTTCAATTTGTTGGACCATAAAAAATATGAACATACATACATACCAACCTACGGATGAATGTGTCAGTTGCAACAGAGACCTCTGCAATCACCCTCAACCTATTAGAGAATAAATTTAAAATGCATATTAGCAACATAGAAAGCCATATATGAAGTTACAACTCTGATCTTGAAATCATCACACATACCTGTAATGCTTGAACGCCGACAACATAGAATGAACATCCAAAAGGTCTGCACGATAGCTTGTGGTATCTACAACATTTGCTTCCCTTTTCTCCTGGTTCACAAAGTTTATCAAGCATTTTGTTTACAAGGACAAAGGACTTATGCAATCACAAATATCAGACAATAAAACTCACTTGAAAATCTAAGGCACTTTCAAGCTCTCTCACAATTTCCGCCATTGTTGGTCTTCCATCTCGATCTTTCCGCAAACATTTGTACGCAATGGCTAAAAGCGTAGCAAGACTAGCTGGATCCATTTGTTCCTTCAAATTATCATAAACAATATCATCTAGTTTATAGTTTTCATAACCTTGTTTTTCAAAAGGCGGTACAAGGCGACGGCCATCCTTATAATCCACATTGCACAACCTCCCGCACAAGACTTCAAATAAAACAACCCCAAAAGAGTAAACGTCCGACTCTTTTGTCAATATGCCTGTCTCAAGATACAATGGATCACAATACCCTAATGTTCCTGCACCATGTGAAACCACAAACGAGAATTTCTGATTGGCAGGCCCTAATTTCGACAGACCAAAATCTGAAATTTTGGCACAACAATTTTCGTCTAACAATATATTTGAACTCTTGATGTCACGGTGTAGAACTCTAAGTTGACCTCCATCTGGATTATGGAGGTACGACAATCCACGGGCAGCATCACAACAGATCCTCAGCCGTTGGGACCACGAGAGACTGGTGCTACGTAAGTACTTGTCAAGGCTCCCGTGAAACATATGCTCATAGACAAGTAATTTCTCACCTTTCTCATCACAAAACCCCAAAAGTGGGACAATATTTTTGTGTTGGTAACTTGAAAGCAGGGTGATCTCCATTAAGAACTCATGTTGACCTTGACCAAATTTAGTATCTAATCGTTTTACAGCCACCTTGATTTTTCCTTCAGAATTAGAGAGTTCTCCTTTGTAGACTTTTCCGAAACCTCCACCTCCGATTAAATTTTCGTTGCTGAAATCGTTGGTGGCCAAATTGATGGCATCTAAAGGAATTCTGAGATGTTTCAACTCTTTAATCGAAGACATTGTGGTACTTTGAACAGTGAGTGTATAAAGGAGGGAAGCTCAAAGCAAAACTTGAAACAATGGAGCTCTGATGGCTGCCAAATTAAGTCAACTATGTTTATGTATGTGTGTTTGCAAAAAGCTGCAATTAACACCTAATGATGTAATTAGATGCGATCTAAGTCAACTCTGTTTATCTGTCCACTGTGAGGTGTTTGCAAAGGGTTAGGTGGGAGCTGCAACAATATTCGATATATTTCTAATTGCTTCGTTTTTCATGTGATCAGTTTTATATCTTTGAATCCATTTTAAATTTACAAGTAGAAACAAATTGACAAAAATTATCATAATAATATGCATGGGGGAGAAGGAGGTGGGTCCAGCGGGTCAAATACCAATCTGGTTACGGGTATAAATTGTCAATGTACACATAACGGGCACAATGACATGTCTCCAAACCCATTGGGTAACTAGTACGCCTAGGTAGAGAATACACGTTTTCTAGACAAATGGTTTTGTATTTTATTTACAAAACAAAAAACAAAAAAACTACTTATATATCATTTTCCAACAAATAGAAGTTTCGGTGTCTTGTGTTTTGTGATTGTGCTTTATCTACAATATATCATCAGCGTTTTCTCTAACGTATGGTATAACGTATAAAAAGTATGATTATTTGATATAAGCAATTGTACAACCATAATTAGTTGGACCATCTTGTTCAAACTTAACAACCCTCGGGTGTTTTTTTAATACTTTTTGTGCACACTCCTTAACGACACCCGTACCCATCCCGTGAATAATAAAGAGAACCGAGTTAGACCCGGTTGTATTAATAGCCATGTTAAGGTGGTCAAACGCTTCTTCTACTCGCATACCACGTAAGTCAACCGTGTTTTTTGATGTTTGCAACACTGGTCCATACGAAACCACTTCATTGTTCTTAATCCTCTGTCCCTAAAACACACACATGCTTAATTTTTACACATAATACTTAAATCATACCCACAAGCTTAAATTTGATGATAAATTTCAATAAGTACCTGTTTTTTGGTTTGTGATTGTGAATTTTTTGTTGTAATCATATCACTGCTCTGAACAGCTTTTATACTGTTGACATTTACACGAACCCTAATTTTTCCATATTGGACAAGAGCAGTGCCATCAGTGCCAGGTGGCTCAACTATATTGGCCAATTTATTTCCTAAGGCGCTCACAATGACTTGGTCCCCAAGTTTCAAATTAAGAGAAGATTTATCTGCTTTTGTGACAGATGATTCTTCAGTGTATCTGTGAGCTTCAACAATTGCTGAAATTGCTGACTCAGATTCCTTAAGGAGTGCATTAAGCTGATCTGTACTAGTAGTTGCAAGTTTTTCTTCAAAATTTTTAATTATTTTCTCCATCTGAGATTTCGCGGTAATTATTTCTTTTTGAATTTTTTGAGTTTCTTTTGCCTTAAGAGCTGCCTCGCGTGCGGGTAGATCTTTTGCTTCTTCCAGAATCTTCATAAAATAACAGCCAAAATCTTAGAGGTGGTTGAGTAAAAGGTTAAAACGGTTGGGTCAAAACAATACTTTTCACGGGTCACGCTGGGTTGGTAGTTAGAAACACTTTTTGTCTAAATTTTACACTTTTGGGTGACTTCAAGCCATTACCCTTTAATCTACTTAAATTACATAAATCGTCCCTCTAGTATGTATGAATTTACATATTACGTCCCTCAACTTTTTTTAATTGTGTGGGTAGTCCCAAATTTTGAAACTTATAACACCAAAAAGGTCCCTAAAAAGAAGAAAAAAGGCCATTAAGTTATTAGGGACTTTGACGTTACAAGTTTCAACATTAGGGACTATCCGTGTAATAGAAAAAGTCAAGGGACAAACCCATAATTTCATACAAAACAAAAAGGGTGATTTATGTGATTTACTCTTTATTAACTTTTACATGTTCGACACGATAGAGATAAAACATAACCCAAATCAGCCCATTCATAACTAAAATATACCTCATGATAAAGATTCATTATATTTGTATATATATGTTCAGCTCTGTTTGCTTTAACTTGTAATCTATTTTTTTCCTCCATTAAAGACTGATAAAGCAAACCTCTTCGTTTCTCTGCTTTATCTGGCATCAACCTACTAACCCATGTTTCAGCACGTGCAACAACTTTTTCATCAAAACCTAATGATTTAGCAATACTCAAAGCATTTGATTCGCCTGTACTCCCCCAAAGTATTTTGTAAGTAGGTTGTAAAGTCTCTAAAGAGAATTCCATTGCTGCATTTTCATATTTAGAATCTTTTTCTTTTAGTAGAGATAAATCTGCATAATGTGTAGTTGTTACTGCTAAGTTGACTTTATTTTTAAGATATTCTAATATGCTAGTGGAAAGTGCTACTCCTTCTGATGGGTCGGTCCCACTACCGATTTCATCTATAAGAATGAGTGATTGTTTGGATGTTACTTCCAATATTTTACAAATCCGTGAAATGTGACCGCTAAAAGTTGATAAACTTTGTTCCAAAGACTACAATAAAAAGATGGAAAAAAAATACAAAATGTTAAATTGACTTATTACTTTTATATCCTTGTAAAATTCACAAATTATTTCTATATCCTTCTCAAAATTCATAAATTATCTCTATATCCTTCTAAACTTTATAATTACCTTAATAACCTTCCAAACCTTTAAAACTCCTTTTTATGTCCAAAAACCTATTTTATTATTTATTAAATCGTAATAATATCAGTAATACAGGTAAATAAACATGATTTTTAATATATAATCAACAAATATATTGCATACTTATTTGATAATTATTGATATTTTAATGATTTAGTAGATATTAAAAATTAAAATAGGTTTTTGGACATAAAAGACAGTTTTAAAGATTTAGAAGGATATGGAGGTAATTATAAAGTTTAGAAGGATATAGAGAAAATTTATGAATTTGAGAAGGATATAGAAATAATTTATGAGTTTTACAAGGATATAAAAGCAATTATCCCATTTAAAAATGTGTAGAGTATTATTAATTTATTATTACCTGACTGTCTCCAATATCTGCCAGAATAAAGTCAAACCAAGGAAGAATTGGGTGATTTTTAGCAGGTAAATACATGCCAGCTTTCAACATAACAGAAGCTAAACCTAATGTTTTCATGGAAGCAGTTTTACCACCAGTGTTAGGTCCTG
The DNA here is from genome assembly GCA_963853835.1 of Calendula officinalis. NCBI lineage: Eukaryota > Viridiplantae > Streptophyta > Magnoliopsida > Asterales > Asteraceae > Calendula > Calendula officinalis. Next base: position 5,472,129 of record OY970825.1, read on the forward strand.
ATATCACAACCACTCTTGTTTCATGTCCAACTTTGATGTCAATGGGAACAGGAAAAGTCAAAGAATCAGAAGACCGTTGACCAGTCAAACCATGTTCTTCACACCAAAGAACTGAATTACTAGATCTTGATGCAACAGGATCCAACAAATTTTTCTCAAGAAGCAAAGGATGTTGTATGCCTTCAATATCTACTGATAGGGAACCAGAACCATTTAGAATAGGACAAACACCGTTCATCCATCGAGCATGAGCAGCTCTTGCAATTGCAAAATCGATTTCAAGAATTCTATCTAACAAATACTTGATTTCTGACTCAGATTGTGCAATATCAGATGTCAGCAAGCCTAAAATGGCTTGTTCTTCAACTCTCTCAGCATTTGCAAGTTTGACTTCCATGTTGTTTAAGTCAACCGCCTCTTTTGGTTCCATGAAGTATGTTGCTCCAGAGCTACTAGTATTTAAAACAATACCATTTGGTAGTAATGATTTATGAGAAGCCCTAATTCCAACACACATTCTTGACCTACGTTTAGTAACCAATGGTTTGTCAATACCACCAGCTAAAAAAATCTTAGTTGATACCTCTTTTAGAAGAGAGTCGAGATCTTCCATGTTAGTTTTTCTTTCTGACCTAATAATCTCCAAATCGTCACTGGCTCTATCGAGTATAGTTGAGAATTTACAGTCGATACAGAAGTCTATCTTCTGCTCCAGCTCCGTTAAAAAATTGCAATTCTGAAGAATTTCAAGCAGAGGATAGTACCTGTGTTAAATGTTAATGCAATAAAGATGATATCCAATGAAACTACTTTGAAACTGAGATTGTATGTATGCTGCATTTCAGTTGTCACTTATATGACCACTGAAATGGAATGTAATCACAATTGCTCTTTGAATTCAGTACTTTATTCAAAACATTGTTAATTTGCAAATTCCAGTACATAAGGCTAGTTAATAACCGGAATTAGGGCTAATGTAAATGACATCTCCAGCCACAACAACTTATAACTAAATCAAATGCGCTAAAAGGAACTCTATGGAGATACAAATCTAAAATTAGATTGAATTCAAGTGAAATTGTAAGAAACAGAATACGGTACTACAAAACAGAATTGAATTCTAAAGGCGTATGCAATACCTTTCCGACTGTTGAGAAATCTTCTTCAAGTGTTCAAACAAATCCCTAGCCGATCGCAAAGTCCGCTTCACCGCACAAATCTCTCTAACTGAAAGCAACTGACCGGCCACTGACGACTCAACGAGCTCTGAAACATCTTCAATTCCAGAGAAATCCGGCGGCAATGGAAGTGCAAATGCAGCGGACGTCTGATTCAGGAGCTTCCGGCTCTCCTCAGGACTCCGTCCTATAGGAATTAGACCGTTTCTGGCGGCTGAAGCGCCTATGGTGGTGGAAGTGAAGGCGGAGACCTGATTGCACACTGACGGCCATTCTAGAATCTTCAACGTCTCGTCCTGAAGTGACTCCGCAAGTTTTAGTCGATGAGTCGTCGTCTCCGCTGTGCATTTAACTGACCGGAATTTGAGATTTGGAAGTGAGGGTTTTATGGGAGTGGTGATGAAGAACAAATTGCAGAGCTCCATGGATGAATGGAGCTTAAATTTCTGTTGTTCATAAGAAGCAGTCGGAGAAGTCTTATCCGTGTTTGAGTGCCAACGGTTTTTAGGTTATTAAACATAAATTTTAATTAATAAAAACAAAGATATTAATATCTCAACAAATTATTTAAATTATATCATAAGTAAGAATTTATTTAAATTTAATTAAAAAATTATATTATTTTTTACTAAATTTATTAAATTTGACATGTGGATATTACATTATTATAGTATTAGTTTGAAGATAAAAAGAAAAACTTAATAAAAAAATAATACCATATCTCAATTAATTTTACTTAAATAATGCGCAAATTCTATATATAACATTTTACATTGAGTAAACAGTAACTCTTCCAATCAAAATATGACAGCACACATATAGGTTTTGTCTTTATCTACAACATGAATGAAAATATAATACTGATTATCTCTCGCCCACATGCCCTCCTATTTCCATTTTTATCTAAATTTCACATACATTGACAATACATCGTTTAATATGTAATATGTTTTCAATTACTTTAATTTTGTTATTACCAAAATATAATTTATGAAAACGATAACAAGAGCGATAACAAGAGCTTAAGATGTTAAGACATGTATCATGAATATGTACATCAACTATAACCAACCCCTAAATTTTAAGAAAATAACTCTTCATTAATAAAAACACATATATTTCATGCATTTCTTAACATCTTAATGTAAAGAATATCATTAATAAAACTTTATAATTTAAACTATATATATATATATATTCCATTTAAGTATTATGAACAAATAAATTTTGTCACATGTCCAATACAACTACAATTTTTGGGTGTTATATGAATATTAGTAAACAACCTTTTGGTATTATGTGAAAATACCTCGCGGCATCGCGCGGGGTAACCTTTTACTAGTTTATTTTTATTTAAGATGGTCATCAACGCACGAAAATACGACCGTATTTGACGTCATAAAAGAATTGGCGGTATAAACGGCGTAAACTGCCACAGTAAAGTTCACTCCAAGCCCTAATTTTAGAATTAATCACAAATTCATCCTTATAATCAACTTACACTCTGAATTCTGAAGCAGTAATCGTAGAAGATTGATCAAGATGCCACAAGTGAGGATTATAGCGAAGAATTTCATGGACATGGTAGCTTCATTACCTGCCATGAAGCTCGACAAACTCTACGAGAATGCGTTCATCTGTGAAGCCATTCTCAGGTTATCTCTCTAAATCTATGAACTTTGAATTGTTAACATATGTTTGATGTTGATCGTTTGCACGATGGTTTTCTGCTTTGAAATTCTATTTCTCATTTCCAGCATTTAAATTGTTAACACCCTCAATGACAATAATAATGATTCCCCAGTAGCAATCAAGCATCATCAGTTAAATGGGAACACCCGTGGCTATTCTCCTGTATTCTTATTTCCTATTTCTTAATCAAGCGCCTTCTAAATCTGCAACCACATTACATAATTGTATGGATTTTAAAGCTACTGGCTTTGACAACCAAAACTACCAAGTATTGAGTTTAAAATTTAATCCCAAATGTAAAAACATATCTCTGTTTTATCAACTATGGTAATCAAGACCTTGTAGCCATACTGGAGGCTCAATTAGCGGGTTAGTCATTTTATAGAATGTACATAGATAATTCTGCAGTTGAATTTGTTATTAGTGAAAAAATACATCTTAAGTAATGGCTTTTATTTATCTTTATTTTCTTGATAATACTGATGAAAGTGGAAGCGAAGCTGCAGTATATCATGCTTATATATTAGAGCATGTTTTAAATGTGATGATATTTCAGAAAACACGATTTTATATGTAACGTCATTTGTTCTGGCTGATGGTGCTTCCAAACATAGAGTTGCTATTGATAGACTCATTCAGTTGAGAGTATTTACTGAAACTGTAGATAGGTACTATTTTATCTATATATTTAACTTTTTTGATCAATGGAATTTAGTACCTAAATGCCCATTAGCATATGAGGATGCACTTCTAATGGACTCCAACAATCTCCAAGTAAAACAAGCCTTATCTACTTGTGTATCCGAACTAAGGTACAAAAACTACTACTAGTTAATTTTGACCCAAAAAGTCAAATCTGGTCAAAGTTCATAGCATATTTGAACATTCTTATAGCATTTACAGTAAATTCCACACCTACAATACATAACAATTATGTTGTATGATACATGAATGTTGTACACCATAATTTATTAATATTTGGTCAAAGTTCTAAATAACAGAACCGCCAAAAATTGATGCTAATAATAGAATTTTTTAGAGGTTTGCCATATTAAGGGCATGTTTAGAAAGTTTATTAAGAGAGCTTTTTTAGCTTATTAGTTTAACTATACTATAATCCAACTAATAAACTAAAAAGCCCCCTTAATAAGCTTTCTCAAATATGTCCTAATTGTCGATTACTTGATATAATGAATATTGTGACATGGTCCATAAACTAGGGCATGGAGGCAAATTATGTTAAGTAGAAGATCGAAGTAAATTGTATATTTCTAACTGTATCCCAATTATTATTATTTTAAATTAATAGTTGGATCAACAATGATAATTTAACATGCAAATCCTTTATAAACACTACAAAAAATCTCAATAAATATTCCCTTCCTCGCGTTTCTTCCATGAACCAACTATATTCCTAAATTGCCTCAAAATTTCAGTAAACGTTACAATTCCCACCAAACCGTAATCCTCCTTCACAACCCACGCATAACCAACACGGTGAGCAATCATTTGAACCATAACCGCCAACAAACTATTCCACGGGTTGCAAACAATCGCCTCTGACCGCCGCCCGGGGTAGCTCCGCCCCATGCCGCCGTTCTTCCCCGCCCCAAATTCCTCATCTGAGCTTGAACACGAAGAAGATGAACCAGGTTTATAATAGTCATCCATTAAGTCCAACATGGCGGTCAACTTCCTTTCTTGTAACCTAATTTTGACCAAGTTGACCAAATCGTCAGGTGGACCAGTGTAGTCCAAGTACGCCATGAGATCTCCAGCAGAAAGGGTGGTGATGGCGGCGGTGATGGTTTCATCACAGCACGAAAGGGCAAAAGGGGAAATTTCACCGATTAATGTGTTGTCGTGGTTAACAACTGCTATTGAAGTTTGATTTAAATGAGATTTTGTAATTAAGGGTAATGCAGAAGAAGCAGGATCATCATAATGGACAGTTAGGGTTTCTGTATTGATTACATTTAATGATTCGATTGTGAATGTGGGCATTGGGGAAAAGACATTGATTGAATTTAGAATGAAGCGAATAACGTCTTCTGGTGTTAACCAACAGAATTCTTTGCCATTATGAAGTGTAGTTGTACTTGTAGCTGTAGTTATAGTACTCCGAGAAGGGTTGATAAACATGTGTTTTTTTCTTTGATTATATCTTGTGGTGGTTTGTATTGGTATAATCAAGTTTTCAGCACCTTCAAGTATGTAATCTATTGCCTCTAATAAGCTGGTAAAAGAAAACAAGAAAAATAAAAGGTCAGTTTTTAGAAAATATATCTTATATTTTGTTCAGTTTAAACTTTGAGGTGACCCTTAGTTGCACCAAACAGGCAAATGAATATTCAAAGGAACAACATTTCTTTTCAATAATAAATACGCATCATTTTCTATTTATTTTGGTAGGTCAACAAAAATATACAATCGTTCCCAGTCTGGAAAAGGTCCTTTTCAAACCTACTTATTTACAAGATACATTTAATGATGAATTGGTTTTTTTCTTTTTTCAACATGTGCACATTTATATTAACTTATAAAAATACAATTAATACATGTTTTAAATGTTTTAAATGTATAAATATAACACTTCATTAAAGTGTATTAAGATATTTTTTAGAAATTTTGAGTTGGATTAATTCACATTCAAATATGCCCTAAACTCACATGTAAGAAAAACCCATTGGTAAATTGATGATTACTCCGTATCAGGTTTCTCAAGTTTGTATAATATATAGTTTGTTGAGCAATTAAAAATTCATCAAAAACATATGTAAGCCTCAAATGTTAATTATTAATGAAAGAGGAAGTAGGTGGAGTCATTGATCATTTCTTAGATATTCTTGATCGAGTCTTAAGATTTTGTCTAAATTATAAGGGCTTTCACATTGACACGTTTATTAATATGTTACAAAAAGTTGAAATGGTTTATGAATTGAGCTTTCATGGTGGGAGTGGTTTGTCATAATATAGCAATGTTTGGGCAAAGATTATTAAGGAGGCTTATTAGCTTAATAAGCTTAAATAATAAGCTTAAATTTTAAACTTATTAAGCTAATAAATCTTTTTAATAAGTTTTCTCAAACATGCCCTAAAGGTTCTATGAACCTTCTTGCCAATCAAATGTGCGTAACTCTTAATGCTCACTTAATACCCCCTTTCAATTAACAAACTTTCAAAAAGTTTATGCATAATTATGAGTTAGTGAAACGGTATGGCATGATCAAATAATATATCTCCAAAAAGTTTTAGCTTAGTAGATGCTCTAGCAAGTAATATCTGTAACTATCTGGTAGGTAAGAAATGAATAACCATAATCATGTAGTCGGATTATTATATACAGTTATGATTAATAAACTGACCTCAGCAGTTGGTAATTGAGCTTAGATATTTATCTTATTTTAATGAGAGTTAATCGGATTCATAGGCCTGCAAGTATGATTTCAATAAAAACACGATCTAACCTACGTCCATAATTCATTTTATTTTGGATAGTAGATCCTTAATAACCTATAATCTGCACCTAAATTGATATCTATGATTCAATTTTGGCTGATCTTCTAATCTCCTGTAACATTTATGGACTAAAATGTAAATCAGAATTCAGAACATCCAAAATGCGGAAACTGCAACGAATCAAATTAAGAACGAACCTCGAATTCGGTTCCAAATGCCTAATTTGCCCTTCCAATTTCAGAACAACATCCAAAACACTCGTTTGAAGAGCTTCGAAAGGACGCGAAATGTTCTCCTCTTTACAGAGATAAGCAATCACATCAACCATACAGATCTTCCCGATACATCGACAAGAAACGACGTCGTTCCCAGTGACCGTAGGATCGGAATGATTACAGCTCCATACACCTATGTTGATATCGCCGGACCTCTTCAATGCAGAGACAGCGTCGGCGACGGTTGCGGTGGCCGGTAACGACCTGAGCGACGGCTTTCCAACGCACAGATCTGAGACTTCTGTCGCGAGAAAGCTACGTGCCATACAATTGGATCGAAATGTAGAGAGAGAGTGAGAATGTTTAGTGAGAGAAAGAGAGAGTTCTAGAAGCGATGAGATACGGTGGGACAAGTTGCGATTCTGTTATCAATTTCCTGAGCCCGATTGAAATTTAATGGAACGTCTGGTATTTATAGGTAGAGGGTGGATGGAAGATGCTCTGGGATCTACAAATATGGTCGATTTTGTAAAGAGGTTCATGAACTTTTAGTTTTTACTCGATTAGACCTTTGAGTTTATTTTTGAATGGTTAACCCCTGATACTTATTTGACACTGACAAAAACGTATTTATATACATGAAACGCGTAGATATTGATGACACGACTTTCGAATTGTGAAACATGTATTTTTCTTTCTATCTATGGTTGTTTTTGTTATTATAGCTATCTTGTTCCTGTTGTTATATAACTTCAATTCTCGCTAAAAATAACCGAAATATATACATATCTTCATAATCTATCCAGCGTCATTCAACATCACATTCACCATCACATTCACCATCAGTGCATCAAATACAATTGACCATCTCTTCAAGTGCTAGCTCCGTAGATATTTCTTTTAAAATGATGTGTTGTTGTTGTTGAGGTGGTAAATGTGTGACAGTAAGATTGATATGGTCCACTAAATCAGACCCAATAGCCTAACATAAGAGATATTCATATTCTATCGTAATGGTTTATAAATGAAAACAACAATAAGGGGAGAAGTTGCCAAATTCTTAAAATTGAAGGTGAATTTGTAGTTTGACATTTGATTTTCTACAAAAGAGTCAAACGCACACCAATTTAACGCGGTGGTATGGTAAGATATATTTTAAAATTGAACGGGCCAGTTGCTTGACCCAACTTTTGTCATATCGGATACTCCGTACATTATATATTTATTTTATATTTGTTAGATACAATTATTTTCTATGTAACCTAACGCGTCTAAATTTCGTACAAGTGCAGTGGATTTTAAAAATGCAACAAATATTGATCGAAACGGGCTTTCTTTTCTTTTAATTATATATTTATGAGAATGAATTATTAACTATATTTATATGTTTTTTAATTGTTATTAATGTATGATGCTAATGGAAAAATGTAAACCGTTAATATAAATTATAAGAGAGCGCAACGCCTCTCATCATTGTTACACAATGTTAATAGTAATTAAAGCAATATCACATGTTACAACAAATATTTAGGCCAAATTACGTAGTTCGTTTTATCAATCTTTTATGGTTTGAACCGTATTATGCATGTGGCGTTACCATGTGACACGTTTGAACAAATTACTTTTGTTGTTAAAGGCTTCCAAATGATTTTTGAGATGTCACGAGTTCGATCCCTCATTTGATAAACATTTATCATCAGAATGTTCATAAATGACCACAATAACTGTTAGGCAACATACATTACAAGTCTGATCATCAAGGGAGCTCATTATAACAAGAATAATATTTTTTTTATAAATAGTAATAGATTAAGATGGTTAGGTACTTAGGTTGGGTAGGGTTGCATCAATACATGACAAAAATCATCAATTAAATATAGCGAATGAGTGTTTTACTCAACATTTTTGTAATCTTGTTATAAAACAGCAATTATACTTGATAAAGTAGTAGGAAAACACTAAAGTGCGTTAGAGAGAGCGATTGTGACCATTTTGATATTATGTGGGCCAAAGTAGTAATGGAGTCTGGTTATTAAATTTTAACACGCACTATCAATACAATATGCTTTATAGACACGTACCGAAAGGTCCACATATTTTAATTCAACCTTTTAACACGCACTATTAATCATTTTGTGACAGATCCGATCTCCTTTTATAAGCACTTAAACATTCTTGTTTATTCTGCACATCAAACTACCCAAGATTCAAGCGTTTAATTCTCTCTTTCACTAACACAATTACTCAGTTCGTATACACGATTTAAGAAATATTTCTGAAATGATGAAAGATAACTTTATGTTTATTCTGCACATCAAACTACCAAGATTTAAGCATTTAAGTCTCTCTTTCACTAATACACTTATGTGTATACACGATTTAAGAAATATTACTGAAATGGTGAAAGATTACTAATGAACGACATTGATTTAAAAAGATAGGAAACATGTATTCAAATGAATCCAATTTACCCACCTTTGCTTGCCAGACTTGGCCACTCCATACATCTTTTCAAATCTGAGGATGAGCAATATTTGCTCATGATATACGCGACCTAACCATTCTCGTGACTATTTTCAAATCTGCTCGCGAGTTTCTTTTATTTCCAAATCTTTGCTTAGATACTCCATTCTCTGTTTTTTTTTTTGCAATTATATATGTAACATACCTTGATAATGGAGGATATAACCAAAACAAAAGGCTTTTGAAGAGCCTATAACCAAAGCCTTTTGTTTTGTTAATCTCTCAAATTGTGTAACAAAATCAGATATTTGGACTCGAAACCATGTTTTTCAACCACCAGAGAACTGCTTTCTTTAATGTTCTTCTTTTTCCGAGTAATTATATTTATTTTATTTACTATAATATATTTAAGCCTTTCTTTTAGTACTGTAGTTACCCTTGATCTAACTTGTGTACATGTTCAAGTCCTTAACACAACTCCACTTCTCTTAATTTCTGTAGTTTTGGTGTAGATAGTTGGGTGCTTAGTAGGTCAAGACGGGTGCGGGTCAACACGAGTTACATTTAAGTTCGGGTCAGAATGGGTTGTAAATTAAATGTTTGAGTAGGTTTAAGCATGATTGTACTTTAGACAACTCTAAGTTTAAGCATGTTTGACTCATTCTCATTAAAATATAACCCGAATCAACCCATTTTTTTAAATATAAATGGGTCAAATCGGTGGGTGTGTGAATTTTGGAAATACAATAAAAGTTGGCGTGCGTTAATGTCACTAAAAGTTGGCTTCATATGCAATGTGATAACCAGAAGAAGCTACACCAGTAGATGAGACGAGGGCATAGTTGGCTATGTATGGGTTGCCTGAGTGTATGACCATTTCACTTTTGTTACATTACTTACATATATATTTTAAAAATGGTTATTAAATTAATAATTTCAATGAATTGAAAATAGATTAACCTTAATAAATTCCCACATTTGAAAAGAATATTTCAGGTTATTATGGGCTCTCATGAGGAGTGAAAGGTTTTCGTGACAATTTTCTATTCACCGAATAAAAATACTTCGGAGTAGGTAATCTGAAGGGCTGCTCACACACAAAAATGTCTGAAACAAAATCGAACTCGAGGGCAGAAGAAAATCGCTGAACCGGAATCTCTGAAAACGGAACTAAAACGAGTAATGGTGGAAGAAGATGATTTCAGTTTCGATGCTGATCAGTTGAAGAAGCGAGCTCCGAAGAAAAAGCGCTCTGCATTTGATGTGATTTGGATTCAGATCTATCTAGGTAAACTCTGATCGCGTATATTAGTCGATGACGTGGATTTTACTATTGATGTATTCAATCGCGTATTATTATGATCATTTTTGACAAATTTCGTTTCTATTTGTAAATTTGAAATGGATTCAAAGATATAAAAGTGAACACATGAAAAACGAAGCAATTAAAAATATCTGGAATATTGTTGAAGTCAGAGGGATTTTTCAAACTTTGCTAACAGCTCCCACCTAACCCTTTGCAAACACCTGACAGTGGACAGATAGATAAACAGAGTTGACTTAGATCGCATCTAATTACATCATTAGGTGTAAATTGCAGCTTTTTTGCAAACACAGATAGATAAACAGAGTTGACTTAATTTGGCAGCCATCAGAGCTCCATTGTTTCAAGCTTGGCTTCGAGCTTCCATCCTTTATACACTCACTGTTCAAAATTACTACAATGTCTTCGATCAAAGAGTTGAAACATCTCAAAATTCCTTTAGATGACATCAAATTGGCGACCAACGATTTTAGCAACGAAAATTTAATCGGAGGTGGAGGTTTCGGAAAGGTCTACAAAGGGGAACTCTCTAATTCCGAGGGGCAAATCAAGGTGGCTGTAAAACGATTGGATACTAGATATGGTCAAGGTCAACATGAGTTCTTAATGGAGATCACCATGCTTACACGTTACCAACACAAAAATATTGTCCCACTTTTGGGGTTTTGTGATGAGAAGGGTGAGAAATTACTTGTCTATGAGCATATGTTTCACGGGAGCCTTGACAAGTACTTACGCAACGCCAGTCTCTCGTGGTCCCAACGGCTGAGGATTTGTTGTGATGCTGCTCGTGGATTTTCATACCTCCATAACCCTGATGGAGGTCAACATAGAGTTCTACACCGTGACATCAAGAGTTCCAATATATTGTTAGATGAAAATTGCTGTGCCAAAATTTCAGATTTTGGTCTGTCTAAATTAGGGCCTGCTAATCTAGAATTCACGTTTGTGGTTTCACATCCTGCAGGAACATTAGGGTATTGTGATCCATTGTATGTTGAGACTGGCATATTGACAAAAGAGTCGGATGTTTACTCATTTGGGGTTGTTTTATTTGAAGTCTTATGTGGGAGGTTGTGCAATGTGGATTATAAGGATGGTCGTCGCCTTGAAGCGCCTTTCGCACAACAAAGTAATGAAAAATATAACATATATGATATTATTTATGATAATTTGAAGGAACAAATGGATCCCGCTAGTCTTGCTACATTTTTAGCCATCGCATACAAATGTCTGCGTAAAGACCGAGATGGAAGACCAACAATGGCTGAAATTGTGAAAGAGCTTGAAAGTGCATTAGATTTTCGAGTGAGTTTTTATTGTGGATATCTGTGATTGATTAAATCCTTGTAAATAGAGGTTGTGGGTTCAAGTCTCGTTGGAGACATGAGTGGTATTTAGTTATCTGTATATTTGATTTTTAAAGAAAGAAAAAAAAAAGAGTGCTTGATAAACTTTGTGAAGCAGGAGAAAGCGGATGCAAATGTTGTAAATACCACAAGCTATCATGGAGACCTTTTGGATGTTCATTCTGTTTTGTCGGCATTCAAGCAGTACAAGTATGTGTGATGATTTCAAGATCAAAGTTGTAACTTCATATATGGCTTTCCTTGTTGCTCATTAATATGCATTTTAAATATATTCTCAAATAGGTTGAGGGTGATTGCAGAGGTCTCGGTTGCAACTGGTACATATACTCGTAGGTAGGTATACATGTTCATAGTTTTATACGAGTGTCGTGCAGATGCAACATGGTTTAAATCCAATAACTGTTGCATTTAATCATCTCTACTGCTGAATACTACTTGTAATCTTTATTTAACTTGTATTAATCTAACTCAAAACTAATTGGTATTGCACGATCTCCTCTATGGGAAGCACTGCAGTATTCAATTTGACAAGGATAACGAATTGTTTGCTACTGCTGGAGGGTCAAAGTGTATAAAGGTTTTTGACTTTGCAACTGTGAGCCTCTTTTTTGCAGATGTTTCCACTTATTTTCTTATTATCATAATCATGTGCTAATTATGATATTGAGGCAATATGGCTTATGTATATGTTGTTGCTTCCTTTTTCAGATTGTTAGTGAATCCAATCAAGTACACAACCCTCGTGTGGAGATACCAACATCTTCAGCACTTAGTTGTTTGAGTTGGAATAAGAACGCAAAAAACCATTTGGCAAGTAGTAATTTTAAAGGAATTGTACATGTTTGGGATGTCAACACTCAACAGGTAATGTAATATGAATAAGAACTCTCAGTTAGATATTTTTACAAAGTGGAGCAATTATTCAGGTTGTGAGGGAGTACAAAGAATATGAAAAACGAGCCCTGAGTGTTGACTTTTCAAGCACAGAACCATCAATGCTGGTAGCTGGCGGTGATGAGTGTAAGGTACTAATTAAGATTAAGAGTAATTCATATTTCTAATTAAGTATGACTTTCTATGAATGTTTAATTTTTAATGATTTTGGCACTCACAGGTAAAAGTTTGGTGCACAAAGCAAGAAACAAGTTCTATTAACATTCATATGACAGCACCGGTTTGTTGTGTCAAGTATCACCCTGGTTCAAGTATGCACATTGCGGTAACGTTTTTAACTTGTATAAAACGAAAGGATGAAAGCGTGTCTTTTTTCAAAAACGTGTCTTAAATCACTATTTTTTTTTTTTGTTTTTTTTTTATAAATTACCTCTCTTGAATATTATGCAGGTTGCCTCTGCGGACGGTTATTGCTATTATTATGATTTAAGAAACACAAATGCTCCTCTTCATATTTTCAAGGGACACCAGGGAGTTGTTTCATGGGTGGAGTTCCTGTCCAACAACGAGCTTGCCACCTCATCAGGTGACAGCACTTTGAGATTATGGGACTTGAAACAAAATCTGCCCGTGAGTTTCTTTAATTTATTTATGAGTAAATTACGCGAATGGTCCTTTAAGTTTATAGCAAATTTCACCAATGGTCCTTTAGTTTCAAAAATTACATTGATGGTCCTTAATTCTGAAAGGTTTTTCACCGATGGTCCTTTACACTAACTAACGTTAATTTATTTTGTTAACTCACCCCATGTGCAATGAACGTGAGGGTAAAAAAGTCATTTTTAATTTCTTTTCATTCTTAAACTAATTTTTTTATCTTAAATAAAAGTTTTTAGTTTAAGAATAAAAAGAAATAAAATGAAAAATGATTTTTTTACCCTCATGTGCATTGCAAATGGGGTAAGTTAACAGAATAAATTAACGTCAGTTAGTGTAAAGGACCATCAGTCAAAAACCTTTCAGAATTAAGGACCATCAGTATAATTTTTGAAAGTAAAGGATCATTGGTGAAATTTGCTATAAACTTAAAGGACCATTCGTGTAATTTACTCTTAATTTATTTCCAAATCTTTGCTTAGGTCCTCCATTCTCTGTTTTTCTGCAACAACTTTGGACTTACTCTTTGGTGTATGATCTTTTCAGGTACGTACTTTCAAGGGTCACAAATGTACATCTAAATTTGTGGGTTTCTCAGTATTCAAAGATTTCATGGCGAGTGGTAGTTCAACAAATGAAGTATTCGTGTACCATAAGGTTAGTAACAATACCAAACAACTCATTAGAACACTACAGTCTTTACCAGCTGTTTTAGTTAGATAATATATGTAACTTTGAGCTGTTTTCATCATTTAATTAAGTTTTAATTGGGAAATTTTCAGACAATCTCGAAGCCGCTTACATGGCACCAATGGGATACAACAACTGATGATGAAGATGACGATGACGAATCTTCCTATGTTTGTGCTGTATGCTGGAAGAGTGATAGTCCCATAATGATAGCTGGTACCGATAAAGGGGCTGTAAGAGTTCTTGTTCTTGAAACATAAATCATATCAAGGTATGTTACATATTTAATTGTATATATTGATCGTTGTCTGTACTTGTACATACACCTCTTATAATTAGCAGTCCTTTTGAAGATTGCTGAAAGAAGTGTTAAGTTTTAATCTGAGCTTAATAATAATCAATTCAGACTTACTGTGTGAGTAGCATTTGTGCAGGTATGGTTTTAGGCTGTACAGCAAAGCTGGAGGGTCAAATGTGTGCAAATGGAGAAATGTAGGAGATCTGGAGCTAAATGCTTACATGTGAAGGTTTCTGTTGTAATATTGGATATGCAGGGTTTATCATCATCTGTAACATCATTCGAATGAGTCGAATTAAGGACGAAATCCTATCTCTATGTTCGTCTCTTAGATATGAAATATTAGGGATTGTTCTTGTATAATTCTCTGTTTTATGATTCATTAGTAATTTGATGAATATCATTAGGTTGTTTAGGAGTGTGATTGGGAGTTTTATTATTCATTAGTTAAGTTTGAACAAGATGGTCCAACTAATTATGGTTGTACAGTTGCTTATATCAAATAATCATACTTTGTATAATTGTACTGTACGTTAGAGAAAATGCTGATGATATAAGCACAATCGTAACACACAAGACACCGAAACTTCTATATATTGGAAAACGATAAATAAGTAGATTTTCTTTTTCTTTTTTTGTCTATAAAATACAAAATTATTTGTCTAGCTAGAAGAAGTGTAATCTCTACGAGGCGTACTAGTTACCCGATGGGTTTGGTGACATGTCGTTATGTGTACATGGACAACTTATACCCGTAACCCGATTGGTATTTGACCCACCTCCTTGTGGATACCTCTGCTGCTAAACCGCCACTTCCACCGCTAGCAGTGGCTTCGGTTTTTGAGTTATGGTGCTCAGTGGCTTTACCGGTCGAGGAGTCACTGGTGTGCAAGTTGTTAGTCTCGATTTGGTTGTTTCTTTGTATTTGGAGCTTGCGTAATCTGGCGGGTTTAGGAGGTGGTTTGACCACGTGAGCTAATGCGAGTGTTGACCACAAGAGGGCTAAGATGGCTATGCTGACTACCCATTGTCTACTTGCACTAGCTGTTGGATGACCCATTGTTAATGCTGCTATAATTAAGTGGTTTTTGGGTCTGGGAATTTATGGATATCTGCAGGCCTGTATGCGGAGAAGGTCTACTTGGGCCTTTTGTTTGTTCGGTTCTGTGTGCATAAATGAAGGTGATCTTTGAAGATGGTGCAAGTAACAAAACAGATCACATGGGTATTGATAAACGAAATAAAAAAAAGTTGACATTTTGTTAAGGTGGAAGGTGGATGTATTGGGGTAACATTTTTACGAAACAAACAACAACTATAATTACACCAACTCCTTCTCGAAATAGTCTCTATTCCTTCATATAAATATATGATTATCTACATATTAGCTACCTCATTCGCCTTCCCTGTCAGTAAGTTAACATATTTAATGAACCCGGCCATACTGCTAATTTCAAACTTAATTCTTTATATTTTCATCAACGAGAAAAAAATTATCTTTAATAAAAATTATTTACTTTTTTGGTGATTAAAATAATAAAATAATTTATTTCCAAAATTTACATCAGAAAATATAGTTGTATAAATTTGAACTATCACATGTTTCGAATGCGAAGCCATTAGTCTCCTTATATTGTCAGCGAATGTCATACTATCAGAGTATTTGGCGAAATGAAAAGCTATCTGCTTTATATGTGGCTAAACAGAACATGGCTAAAAATTGGGCGTCGAACATCGCTCGTGCAAATAGATGCTTTATAATACATCTATTTTTTTTTTTTTTTGAAAAAAATGTGTTCTTGTTTATCACGGATTCCTTCTGAGCGGTCGAGTTTTATTCGTGATGTACGTAACCTAATCATTATCAAACATTCCTCTGTCTATCTGATAAGTATTTACCTAGGGAAGAGATCGAACATATAATCTCGAAGAGAGTATTTCAGACATCTTTACTACTAAACTATCGTGGTGTATATCCTTATAATACATGTATATAATTTTATAAATAACATCTAATATTTTATTTTGGTTATAAACATGTCTAATGATATTTTTTGGATAAATATTTACTTAGTGCTATGTTTAATATATTTTTTATTATTCAAATTCTTAATACTTCAATATTATTTTTGTTTACTATAACTAAAAAGTTGCGCTACATATTAGGAGTATATTTCTTCGTAATATTATTAATTGTTATGAGTAATGACTATCAGACAATGGTCATGTGACTTTTATCACCTACTGTAGGTGTAACACCCTGAAACTCAACCTAGTGTTTTATCACTTTCGATAAGTGACAAATATTATTTATTAATTTATTTGAATTAATTGTTATTTTAGCTAAGGGGTTAAAATTAGTTGAAATTAAAATATGTAGGTATTTTAATGATTTTTATGTCATTAGATTTACTTTTGAACCAAAGTATCAAATATATCATCGTTGCCAAAAAATAAATTAACTAGGCATTTTAAATGGATTAATTGAGAATTAGATAACATAAATTTATGTGTTTAATTAAAACTAAAACTCTTACATTAAAAGGACACGTATCTAGGTATGTGTTGGCTTTTGAGAAAAGAATTATGAACCGACTTATAAGCCTCTTTCCTTATCTTTCTTTGTATTTGAAAAATATTACTATCTCAAGCAAAACAATCTGGTTCACCCTAATCACTTGCTATGACCAAGTATTGTGTAGATTTATTGCAAATTGAAGCGTATTAAAGGTATGTAACCTGAATCCTTATTGTAATTTTATGAGATCTTGTAAGAATAAGAAGAGTTTTTATTAGGGTTTATGATTAATTGAAATTAAATGCAAAATTAGTTTGAATGGTTTTGTATTTGGCTGCAACTCTTGCATATGTATATGCATCATAATAATTATAAAAGAAGATTGCTTTTGTTCTTGAGGACTTGCGTGCGTATAACATGAAACACAAGAAAGAAAGAAAAAAAAATGTTGCTTTAATCCTTTTTGTTATGACCTGCTTAAAAACGATAAAAAGAAAAAGATTGTTGTGTGGTTTGATGGTCTGCGTAGGACCATAAGAAAAAAAAGAAGAAGAATTATGGTTTTGTAGTGACTGCTCTACTTAGACAAAAGAAGAAATTAAAATAAATATGGTTTTAATGTTTTGTTGAGACATGCTACGAATAAAAAGAAAAAAAGAGAAAATTGAAATGGTAGTAGTAATTAAAACGTAAATTTAATTAGTTTGACTTTGACATGAGAAAGTCATCACGGTAATTGTCAAGTTAATAATTGCAAGTATGTGATTATGCAAATTTATGAAGTTGTATTTCGTTACCATTATGCTAAATACATATTTTAACTAATATGGTATTAATTCGGGTATTGTTTTGATTATCAGGAAAATGAAAAGAGACTCAGTGATATTAGACAACTGAGTGGAAAGAGACTTGGCAAAGGTGAGTGGATTTATAACTTTTGTATTGTTTAAATTGCAATGGTTTTGGTTGCAATTGAAAGTGGTTAGTGCTGATTCCGTTAGTGCTGATTCCGTTAGTGCTGATCAATTAGTGCTGATCAGTTAGTGCTGATCAGTTAGTGTTGATCAGTTAGTGTTGATCCCGTTAGTGCTGATCAGTTAGTGCTGATTCCGTTAGTGCTGATCCCGTTAGTTCTGATTTAGTAATGCTGATTCAGTTAGTGCTGATCAGTTAGTGCTGATTCATTAGTACTGCTTCGTTATTTCAGGACCGGTATTAATGGTATAGTGTTAATTAACTGACTATGTGTTAATTAATCGATATGTGCACATGGAAAAGTATAGAGGCAGCTTGACTGGGGGGCTGGGCTTTCGTTTACTGTTAGATAACGGTAATTGTACCTTGGCATATTTGTTGTGTCTTAAGGAAGCTTTACCATTGCTAATGAGTAAAGGGCTATCGGTAAACTGTTGTTAGGCCCACAACAGTTGTAAGGTTCTGCAAAACCGCCGTACCTCTCGTTATTTGTGAATCTGTAAAGATTGTGAATCTGTAAAGATTGTGAATCTTTAAAGATTGTGAATCTGTAAAGATTGTGAATCCGTAAAGATTGTGAATCTGTGAAGGTTGTGAAACGAGATTGTTGTACTTAGACAATATAAAATGTTATATTTTCATTCACTTAGCTTTGTGCTAATCCCCCACTATGTTGAATCTTTTACAGGTTGTAGTTGGACGGGTCTTTTGGAGATTAACTTTAGGAATAATTGACCAAGACTTAAAGAAATGATTTTGATGTCGAGCCGTAATGTTAAGTAACACAATTTTGCAAATACAACTTTTGGTAATAACAATACTCATTAAATGTTTTTATAACGATTGTAAATAGAATGTTTATTATATGAAACGCTTCCGTAAAGTTATTAAAAAAAAATTGGCTTGAAAATTGCGGTGTTACAATTTGGTATCAGAGCCTTGATTTGGCGGTGTGTACACAGTTAGGTGTAGCATTCCCAAATCTTGGCTCAAGTTTGGTCAAACATTCCTAGTGTGTGGGGATTAGGAAAGTGTGATTAGTATGTTAGAGGTTAGTATGTAGGTACTAACGGTTTAAACTAAAAATTTGTGAGATGTTGTGATTGAGTTTACAGGTATGACAGATAAAGAGAACCCGACCCCCTTGACCTTAACATATAGTGGTACATCAGGTAATAATGAAGAAATAGACAGAGTAGGGCATGTACATGAGTTGGAAAGTCAGATGCAGGGGCTTAGAAATGCGGTTCATGAGTTACAATAATAAATTCAAAGTGTACGAACAGAGACTCCTCCAGTTATAACTATTCAGTTGGTGATATCTCTAAATACCAAACTTTTAAACTTTATTTTTTAGTCAACACAATTTCAATCTTATTATCCCTTTCCACCTCAAGGACCATATCCATATTATATCTTGAAATTTCTATCGCATTTGAGTTTGAATCTATCGTATGCTTGCAAACAATTAGTGGATTATAATATTTGGAGTTCGTATCAAGACAAGAATTATAAACAACACTACAGGGAATTTGAGAAAGCCTGAATAGGAAAAAGTTTATTGATCTAGATGGCCGAGGGAATGAAAGTTGATGAGATGATTAGATATTTCAACGAAAAGTTGAAAGTTGTGAAACAGTGGTTAACCGATGAGCTATCATAGGTGCAATACTTTACTAGGGTCTTTTAGTCAGAATACGAGAGTACTTTTGGATTAGCGGAAACATTACGTAGTCTTTTTCCCTGGCTAAAGCTATTGAGGATAACATCAAATTCCAAGAAAAGAGTTATAAGGACGAAATAGTTATGAAAAAATAAAATAAAATCAGAGTTAGATCATACGGTACACAACAAAATAGAAGGTTGATGAGAAACTAAAAACAGGGAATCAAGACCATAATTCAACAGTTGGTGGTATTAATCAGAATTTGCGAGGGTGCAATAATTGTAGATCTTCTCATTCAGACTTTTGTACTTTCCAAATTATACGATGTGTATGATGTGGATTGGTCAGCCATAAAGTAAAAGATTGTGGATATCTTGCTGGTGTATGTTGGAATTGTCTAAAGTGGGAATAGATTGAGTGATTGTCCTTTGGAAAAAAAAAGACTAGGTCAAGGAATGGGGCGGTCGGGAGATCGTCATTTTCTAGCTAAAAGGGAAAAAATGTTATTTCACTTGGGAATGGAGCTTACAGGATGACGACGGATGATGCTACCATCACTGTTGATGATATTACGGGTATGTTTTCGATAAACTTAATACTTTACTTATGTCACGTAATATTAGAGCAAATTGTTTATGTATGTTATGTGAAAATATGTGATATGTTGAAATTAATTGCTTTGTTGTTCCTTTACTTCATGGAGAAGTGAAGATGCTTGATGGTATCATGATTTCGGTCACAATATCTATGATTGAAGTTGAATTTGATTTTCATAATAATTATTGTAAGGATTCCTTAATGAGACGCTTATAGTGGAGATTGATGTAATCATAAATATATGTTGTGTGGTCCGGGTGGGACTAGTGTTTAGAGTAAAGGAATAGGTAATCATTACCGTGGCTTGTCGGGTCACACATAGTGACTTGCGGGGTGTGAGTTGCTCATTAAGTGTTTGTGTTATTCAATGTTGGAGCAAATAGCTCATTTATGTTTTGTGTAAATTGTGATAAGTTAAAATTAATTGTATGAGATTTTCCTTTGCTCCACGAGGAGTGAAGATGATAGGTTGTATGTCGGCTTCCGTCACAATATATGTGACTATAGATTAATTTGAATATAATAGTAATTATTGTAAACCCCTGAAATATAAAGTTATAATTAAAACTGATGTAATTATAGACGTTGGCTGAAATGTCTAAGTAAGACTAGCGGTTGGTATAAGAAAGAGGAAATTTTTATCGTGACATGTTGTGTCACATGTAGTGACTTGAAGAGTGAGGACCGAATATATTGGTTCCATAAATGTGAATCTATTATTACATTTCTTATGGGTGTAAAATATGAAAGATAGATAATGATAAATATCTGAAGGATTTCTGAATCACCTGAAAGATTATATGATGAATTTGCTTAAAATGTCTCTAGAACTAGAATTGGAGTATGAAAATTGATTGCATAAACCTAGAGTGTCGATTACTTTGGATTATTTTGCGAATGATTGATTGATGTTATCCCTAACATATTATAAAATTGGATTTGATTTGAAAATTACTAGAGAGAAATATTGGACAAGATAAAATTGGACGCAGTTTCAGGTGATAATTGATGCACATTTTGATTAAAAAAGATATAATTTAAAATTTAGTGGATTCTGACCGTAAGTTTGATAGCGGTGATTAAAACTTTTGAGTATCGAGACAAGGTTAGATCGTAAAAGTGTACGAAATTTCGATGGAATGATGAACGGGATGTAAAAATTATAGACTTTAAAATGATGGTTATGACCGTAAGTAAGGAAACCTTGAGATTGTCTATGCTTTTGGATTATTAAAAGACATGTGAAGGATTATCTTAACCATAACTTGGGATTTATTATTGTTGTTATGCCTTAAAACTACGGAAACCTTATTGTTTAATTTGAGATGCATCGTCTATGCAGACCACAAAAGGATGTATACTATTATAAAGGAGATGTTTAGAACGTATTAGAGGATTGTAGATTTTAAAACTGAAGGAAAGTTGTTAATGCCTATGCTTGGATTTGTAAAGAAATTATAGACAGTACTTATTTTGGAACAAGTTGAGATAGTTTTGAGTTAGTGGATTGACTGGAATTATGACAAAGTGGATTTCATAAATGATTTTGATGATGTTAACAGAATGGAGGAACCGTATGGATTATTGTTACAAGAATAAAGAAAAAAAAACATTATTGCATATACTTTGAGATACAAGAAATCAAGGGAAAGCAACTATTTTATGTAAATTGGAACAAATTCTGAAGGTGGGGATGAAATAAAATTTTGACATAAAGAGATTGATTTGATAATTTAGTGGATTAAAGATTGATCAATATCATATTGGGTACTGATACTTGGGAGTTCTTAAATTTGACTTTTTTAGTGATTTAAAGAAAAGAAATATGATAAATGTTACACAACTTGTTGGATGAGTTCATAATTGTGTACTGATTAAAAGAAATTGTCGAATACAGATTGAGGTAATTGGAATATTTAGAGTTTTCAAGTGGGTATGAGAACATTGTGAGGATACTAGTTTGATGTGATGAATTAAGACCAAGATAAAAAAAACTATTAATTGATTAGTCTGAGTGTGATCAGATTCCGATGACGGAATCTTTTTAAGGGGGTAGATTTGTAACACCCTGAAACTCAACCTAGTGTTTTATCACTTTCGATAAGTGACAAATATTATTTATTAATTTATTTGAATTAATTGTTATTTTAGCTAAGGGGTTAAAATTAGTTGAAATTAAAATATGTAGGTATTTTAATGATTTTTATGTCATTAGATTCACTTTTGAACCAAAGTATCAAATATATCATCGTTGCCAAAAAATAAATTAACTAGGCATTTTAAATGGATTAATTGAGAATTAGATAACATAAATTTATGTGTTTAATTAAAACTAAAACTCTTACATTAAAAGGACACGTATCTAGGTATGTGTTGGCTTTTGAGAAAAGAATTATGAACCGACTTATAAGCCTCTTTCCTTATCTTTCTTTGTATTTGAAAAATATTACTATCTCAAGCAAAACAATCTGGTTCACCCTAATCACTTGCTATGGCCAAGTATTGTGTAGATTTATTGCAAATTGAAGCGTATTAAAGGTATGTAACCTGAATCCTTATTGTAATTTTATGAGATCTTGTAAGAATAAGAAGAGTTTTTATTAGGGTTTATGATTAATTGAAATTAAATGCAAAATTAGTTTGAATGGTTTTGTATTTGGCTGCAACTCTTGCATATGTATATGCATAATAATAATTATAAAAGAAGATTGCTTTTGTTCTTGAGGACTTGCGTGCGTATAACATGAAACACAAGAAAGAAAGAAAAAAAAATGTTGCTTTAATCCTTTTTGTTATGACCTGCTTAAAAACAATAAAAAGAAAAAGATTGTTGTGTGGTTTGATGGTCTGCGTAGGACCATAAGAAAAAAAAGAAGAAGAATTATGGTTTTGTAGTGACTGCTCTACTTAGACAAAAGAAGAAATTAAAATAAATATGGTTTTAATGTTTTGTTGAGACATGCTACGAATAAAAAGAAAAAAAAGAGAAAATTGAAATGGTAGTAGTAATTAAAACGTAAATTTAATTAGTTTGACTTTGACATGAGAAAGTCATCACGGTAATTGTCAAGTTAATAATTGCAAGTATGTGATTATGCAAATTTATGAAGTTGTATTTCGTTACCATTATGCTAAATACATATTTTAACTAATATGGTATTAATTCGGGTATTGTTTTGATTATCAGGAAAATGAAAAGAGACTCGGTGATATTAGACAACTGAGTGGAAAGAGACTTGGCAAAGGTGAGTGGATTTATAACTTTTGTATTGTTTAAATTGCAATGGTTTTGGTTGCAATTGAAAGTGGTTAGTGCTGATTCCGTTAGTGCTGATCAGTTAGTGCTGATTCCGTTAGTGCTGATCAATTAGTGCTGATCAGTTAGTGTTGATCAGTTAGTGTTGATCAGTTAGTGTTGATCCCGTTAGTGCTGATCAGTTAGTGCTGATTCCGTTAGTGCTGATCCCGTTAGTTCTGATTTAGTAATGCTGATTCAGTTAGTGCTGATCAGTTAGTGCTGATTCATTAGTACTGCTTCGTTATTTCAGGACCGGTATTAATGGTATAATGTTAATTAACTGACTATGTGTTAATTAATCGATATGTGCACATGGAAAAGTATAGAGGCAGCTTGACTGGGGGGCTGGGCTTTCGTTTACTGTTAGATAACGGTAATTGTACCTTGGCATATTTGTTGTGTCTTAAGGAAGCTTTACCATTGCTAATGAGTAAAGGGCTATCGGTAAACTGTTGTTAGGCCCACAACAGTTGTAAGGTTCTGCAAAACCGTCGTACCTCTCGTTATTTGTGAATCTGTAAAGATTGTGAATCTGTAAAGATTGTGAATCTTTAAAGATTGTGAATCTGTAAAGATTGTGAATCCGTAAAGATTGTGAATCTGTGAAGGTTGTGAAACGAGATTGTTGTACTTAGACAATATAAAATGTTATATTTTCATTCACTTAGCTTTGTGCTAATCCCCCACTATGTTGAATCTTTTACAGGTTGTAGTTGGACGGGTCTTTTGGAGATTAACTTTAGGAATGATTGACCAAGACTTAAAGAAATGATTTTGATGTCGAGCCGTAATGTTAAGTAACACAATTTTGCAAATACAACTTTTGGTAATAACAATACTCATTAAATGTTTTTATAACGATTGTAAATAGAATGTTTATTATATGAAACGCTTCCGTAAAGTTATTAAAAAAAATTGGCTTGAAAATTGCGGTGTTACAGTAGGTGACATAGTTTCATACTTCATACTATTATTAAAGAAATAAGTAGGGGTGAACATGATACGGTACTATGTATATTTTCTTCATACTATGTACCGTACCAACTATAATTGGTACACTAATTTAGCTACCACTACCATACCAAGTTTACATGGTACCAATTTATTTGGCTACCAACAATCTTGGTTGGTACAAATTGGTAATGGTATATACCATCATCACAAACTTTTATGAAACTAAAAAATATTAATAACAAAAGAACAATGATATTTTATCATTATCGACCAGTTAAACATATTAACAAGTTTTCCGAACACGGAATCAAAATAAACAAAATGATATATTATGTTATATACTCCCTCCGTCCCTAAATAAAGTTCTCATTTTGCCTTCAAATTTTGTCCCTAAATAAAGTTCTCATTTCTCAAACATAAGGGGCCCACTTAATATAATAATATTATTACCAATACTTTCACCACTAACTATCTCTTAAAACACTTTCTCTCTCCAATCAAACCTTATATTTTATTCAAAAGTAATACCAAATACCCCACCACTAACTATCTCCTAAAATGTTGTGCCCAACACAAATGGGAACTTTATTAAGGGACGGAGGGAGTACTATATAAACATAATCTAGTACGATAAAATAACAAAATATGTAGCTATCATGTCGTAACATAATAGCTTGTAGTATTCCCGCATGCTTCACACCCTTGATTGTAAACATTATCTACAAACAACATAACAAAAACGTAATATATTAGTTGGTTAGTCAAAGAACTCATAACTTGAATATTTTCATGTTCTTATGTGTTAACTTGAATATCATATAATTTAATATTTAATTGGAGTTTTGGGCAAATAGGTTGGTAGTTTGGTACAATATATTAAACTAAAAATTATATAATATACATATCTTGGTTGGTACGGTATACCATGGTATCTACAAATTTTGTACCATTACCGTACCATGAATACACAATTGGTACGATACTACCAACCAAGCATGTAGGCTACCAACATATTGGCTACCAACTATTCTTGGTACAGTTAGTAGCATGTTGGTTGGTTTTATTCGGTACAAATTTGACACCCCTAGAAATCTCCCACCTATATATGGAGCAAGGACATGATTTTAATTTGATGACATGTACCAATAACATTGCTTCTTAATGATGACATGGACGCTGACTCAAAGGCCATAATAGGCAATTAACTTCTTCTTTATATGGAAACATGTTCATGTCTTCCCTCGCTTTGTTTTTCGCTCATAGCTTTGTTTTTTATTTGTAAACAAAAAAATTTAAGAAAATCAAAGTTGTTAAAATTAAATTCTTTACGAAATGAGTATAGTCATAAAAATTTGAAAAAAAATGTCATGGTTGTAGATTGTGAATTCAATGATTAATTCATAGATTAAGCATAAACAAGTGATAATATAGGAAGATTAAGATGGATGGAATATTTGAACACTTTGCTATTGATGGAGGCTGCTACAATTTGGGCAAAGGTTATGCAAATTAGGTTACTACTTACTATATATACCTAGCCAAAGTTTCGACTAAATCCAAAATGGTCCCTAGACTATTGGTTACAATAAATGTGACCCAACAATGGTTCAAACATTTTACGAAAAAAAATCTTGTGATCTAAAAATGTAATTTAAATTTATTATGATCACAAAATGTTATAATCTCAAAAATTTTAAGAAAATCAAAGTTCTTAAAATTAAATTATTTATGAAATGAGTATAGTCATAAAAATTTGAAAAAAAATGTCATGGTTCAAACATTTTACGAAAAAAAATCTTATGATCTAAAAGTGTAGTTTAAATTTATTATGATCACAAAATGTTATAATCACAAAAATTTTAAGAAAATAAAAGTTTTTAAAATTAAATTTTTTACGAAATGAGTATAGACATAAAAATTTGAACCAAAAAATGTCATGGTTCAAACATTTTACGAAAATATCTTATGATCTAAAAATGTAATTTAAATTTATTATGGTCATAAAATGTTATGGTCACAAAATGTTACGATCCAAATTTATTATAATCTAATTTTATTATGATCGAAAGTTATAATAATCAATGTTTAAAAATATTATGATCCAAAAATATTATAGTCTAAACATATTATTATCAACACTCACACATGAAATTGTTGATGATACTATGTTTAGCCTCAATCTTTACACCACATAATTCTTGTATACTATAAAAATGTCAGGTGTCACGCATCATATATTGAAGTTAAAGATAGATGCTCCTGTAATGTGTATGCAAAACATTGATCAGAAAGTAGATTTATGCAATAGAACTAGGCTAATATAATTGAAGGTAAGATCGTGACAAAGTTTGTACAATTTGTGTTATCCCATTATTGATTATTAGTCCTTACGACAAAACTATGCCTTTCAAATTGAGCCGAAGACAATTTCCTATTTAAGTACGTTTTTCAATGACTATTAAAAAAACCATGGGCGAACATTGTCACGGGTTGATTTGTTTGTCCAAATATTAGTATTCTCACATGACTAGTTATATGTTGATGTATCAAGAGTAAAGAGAAACAAATGCTCGAAAATTATTTGTTGCGATCAAGATGGTAACTATACAAACTCAACAACAAACGTCTTATACAATAAAATTTCGTTTTCTTTTTTGATTTATTTTTACTGATTATTCATGTATAACAAAACCTTTAATCATCATTTTAATAATAGTTAATCACATAATTTCTTACGTTTTTTTCATCATTATATATTATATTTCTTACAGCTATCGGGCGGGTTATGAAACTAGTAAGTGTATATAGTGAAATAATCCAACTATTTTTATTTTTATTTTTATTTTTTATTGCCAAAATTAAGGATACTCTCTCCACAAAACAGTTTCAGTATTAGAGGAAGGGGTACGGTGGCGAAGGGTGGTGGGCGCCGGACGCCACGTCGGCGCGCCGGACGCGCCACCACACCGCACGTTACGTGAGCGGGGGTGTTCGCCGGACGACCGACGATTCCAACGAGGTAATGAGCGAGTGCCACGTGGCACTAGCCGTTGGCAACGGCCATTTTCTAGAATTTTTAATTTTTTTTTTTTTTTTAAATAAACCATTAACCCTTATAAATACCAACCCTTTTATACAATATTTTCACACACCATTTCTCACCATTTCTCAAACTAAACTCTTTCACACAATATTTTCTACACAATATTTTCTACACAATCTTTTATCAAGATGCATCGAAATTTGATGGATCCCGGAAGTTATTCGTCCGATGTCGACGACGAGACGGATATTTTTTTATGACTCAAGCGCATCAATACATGCAACGCCAACAAGCTCAACCAACCCGGAGTCGCGTGCCAGTCTATCGAGATCGCGAAGCTGCCGAGCAACGTTTAATGGACGACTACTTTGGTGATAATCCAAAGTACCCTGAGACGGTTTTCCGGCGTCGATTTCGTATGAGCAGGCGAGAAAGTGCAAGAAAAGACGTAAAACGTGCATTTGGTGTCTTACAGGGGCGTTGGGGGATTATTCGCCAACCGGCTCATTCGTGGAGTGTCAACAAGCTACGTAGAACCATGTACGCATGCATCATATTGCATAACATGATTGTAAAAGATCAAAACTTTGCCATAAGCGATATGAACGAGTTGTATGTTACTCCACAACTTAATTTAGAACGTACTTGGGTCGAGAGAGCCGAAATACAACGACTGAGATCAAGGGAATTACGTGATAAACGTACACACGAATCGCTTCAACGAAATATTATGGACCATATTTGGCAACGATATCAAGAAAATCGTGTGTAATTTTTTTCCTAATTTTCGGTATTTTTTTTTTATTTTTTCGGTATTTTTTTTTTATTTTCGGTATTTTTTTTATTTTCTAGGTATTTTTATTTATATTGTGTAATATTTATTTTAATGAAGTATTATGTTTTTAAAAAAAGAAAAAAGAAAAAAAGGGGGGTGGGGCCCAAATGGCTTAAGTGATGGTAGAGGGGGTATTTGGGGGTTTTGAATGTGAAATGTGAAATGGTGATGTGGCGCATAGGTGGCGCAGAGGTGGCGAAGTGGCTTAAGCCACCACACCCCTTGCTCTTATCAGAAATTTTTACACTAGTTCGCATCATTAACTTTGTACCAGCTTTTAATTATTTTTTCCTTGTACAAAGTAAATCACCATCTCAATTAAACAAATGGAATTAGCCGCCTTCTTTTTCTTGGTATATATATATTTTCAATTCAATGTTTTCAGTCTTAATCTTTAGAAGGTCAATTTTTAAGTTAATGAATTAGATTATTATATATTTTCTGTTTAGTTTTATAACTAGATTATTGACAAATATAGCAAACGAGTATCTATAATGTCATTTAATAAAACTTATAATGCAATGTATAGTTCCACTTATATATGAAAGCGACTAAATTGGGTCCATGCTACTGATTGATTTCGAGGATAAGATTCGATGTGTAAAACAGGATAACGACCAAGCAATAATAGAGTGGAGTGATCACTGATAGATAAACAGAGTTTCATTATTTAGAGCTCCATTAATTGTTTCAAGCTTTGTTCTGAGCTTCCATCTTTTATAGACTCATTGTTTAAAACTACTACCATGTCTTCGATTAAAGAGGTGAAACATCTCAGAATTCCTTTAGTTGACATCAAGTTGGCGACCAACGATTTCAGCAACGAAAATTTAATCGGAGTTGGAGGTTTTGGAAAGATCTACAAAGGAGAACTCTCTAATTCCGAGGGGAAAATCAAGGTGGCTGTAAAACAATTAGATGCTGAAAATAAATATGGTCAAGGTCAACATGAGTTCTTTATGGAGATCACAATGCTTTATCGTTACCAACATAAAAATATTGTCTCACTTTTGGGGTTTTGTGATGAGAAAGGTGAGAAATTACTTGTTTATGAGCATATGTTTCACGGGAGCCTGGACAAGTACTTACGTACCACCCGTCTCTCATGGTCCCAACGGCTGAGGATATGTTGTGATGCTGCACGTGGATTGTCATACCTCCATAATCCTGATGGAGGTCACCATAGAGTTTTCCACCGTGACATCAAGAGTTCAAATATATTGTTAGATGAAAATTGTTGTGCCAAAATTTCAGATTTTGGTCTGTCGACATTAGGGCCGGCCAATCACGCCAATCAGGAATTCTCGTTTGTGGTTTCACATGGTGCGGGAACATTAGGGTATTGTGATCCATTGTATGTTGAGACGGGCATATTGACAAAAGAGTCGGACGTCTACTCTTTTGGGGTGGTTTTATTTGAAGTCTTGTGTGGGAGGTTGTGCAAAGTTGATTATAAGGATGGTCGTCGCCTTGTACCGCCTTTCGAAAAACAAGGTTATGAAAACTATAAAATAGAAGATATTGTTTATGAAAATTTGAAGGAACAAATAGATCCCGCTAGTCTTGCTACATTTTTAGCGATTGCATACAAATGTTTGCGGAAAGATCGAGATGGAAGACCAACAATGGTCGAAATTGTGAAAGAGCTTGAAAGTGCCTTAGATTTTCAAGTGAGATTTATTTACGATATCTAAGATTTCTTATATCCTTGTAAATAGAATGCTTGATAACATTAGAGGTCGTGGGTTCAAGTCTTGTTGGAAACATATATGAGTGGTATATTTGCCTTTTAGAAAAAAAATTAAAAAAGAATGCTTGATAAACTTAATTTGTGAACCAGGAGAAAAGGGACGCAAATGTTGTAGATACCACAAGCTCTCGTGCAGACCTTTTGGATGTTCATTCTGTGTTGTCGGCGTTCAAGCAGTACAAGTATGTGTGATGATTTCAAAATCAAAGTTGTAGCTTCAAAAATGGCTTTCGATGTTGCTAATTAATATGCATCTTAAATTTATTTTCAAACAGGCTCAGGGTGATTGCGGAGGTGTCGACTGACATATATATTCGTAGGTAGGTATTATGTTCATAGTTTTTATGGTCCAACAAATTGAAATAGTCCTATAATTGGTTTAGGCCTTTTGTTGTTTCTATATGAGTGATCTTCCATTAAAACGTTAAGACATTTATAAGAAATTTATATACACCCATCTATAACCAACTCCTGAATTTTATGAATTACTCTTCCATAAATTAATGTACAATTTTTAATGCATTATAAGACATCCTTTAGGGCTGTCATTATTATAACCCTTAATATAATATGAAGATCATGTCTGTCTGTATTCTGTAATTAACTTTTATAAATTTAACTCAAAACTAATTGGTAATGCATGATCTCCTCTATTGGAAGCAGCATTCAATTTGACAAGGATGGCGAATTGTTTGCTACTGCTGGACTGTCAAATGGTATAAAGATTTTTGACTTTGCAACGGTGAGCTTCTTTTTTGAAGATGTTAATTTCCTCTTATTTTCCTATTAATAATCAAAGATTTTAAGGCAATATGGCTTATGTATATATGCTGCTTCCTTTTGAATTCAGATTGTTAGAGAATCCGTAAAAGTACAAGACCCTGTTGCGGAGATACCCACATCTTCAAATCTTCATTGCTTGAGGTGGAATAAAGATGCAAGAAACCATCTGGCTAGCAGTGATGATAAAGGGACAATAACTGTTTGGGATGTGAATAGTAAACAGGTAATGTAAATAATAGATTGCAAACAACCCTTGGTTTAATATATTTTTTAGGGTTTTGTTAGTGACAGCCCTTAATGCATAAAAACCTTGTACATTGATTATAAAAATATTATTCCTAAAATTCAGTGGGTTGTCTTTTGTTATTTTGTCTTCTTAATGACGTCATTATCATCTTCCTATTTTTTATTACTAAGTGCTTACTTGGAGAATTCATTAAGGTTGTGAGGGAGTACAAAGAATATGAAAAACGAGCCTTGAGTGTTGATTTTTCAAGCACAGAACCATCAATGCTGGTAGCTGGCGGTGATGACTGTAAGGCACGTACTAATTAAGATTAAGAGTAATCTATAATTAAGTGTCATTTTCTATGAATGCTATATGCTCCATTTTGTTACTTTGCATCTTTTATTTTGGCACTCTCAGGTAAAAGTTTGGTGCACAAAAAAAGAAACAAGTTCGATTAACATTCATATGAAAGACGCGGTTTGTTGTGTCAAGTATCATCCTGGTTTCAGTATGCACATTGCGGTAAAAACATTTACTTCATCTACTCTAAAAAAGGTGGTATGTGTTTTAACTTGCATAAAAAGGAAGGATGATAACGTGGCTTTTTTAAAACATGTATTAAATCACTATTATATTAGAGTTTGTTAGAATTTTGGTAATTTCGTTTGCTTCGATAATCTGAAGTCGTGATACACTTTCAGATTAAAGTGTTTCTCGGTACAACGAAATCTTTAATCGGAAACAGAGAATTTGTGATGATATGAATTTCTTGTACCAGAGAAAGTGATTACCAAATCGATTATCATGCATGTTTCCAAAAACCGACAATAAACTGCCATTGGCAGTTCAAACTCCTTGAAACTGTCCAAAACTGCCAAAAATGGGTCGGATTTTCCGGGTCAAAAAACCAGGTTTTATTTCGAATGCGGATTCGGGTTTTTATTTCGGTTTTTTTTCGAATTCGAATTTTCTGCCCTTGGATCCCTCCAGGGAGCTACCCTAGCTAGGACCCCATTACTAGGGGCGCTAACCCCGAACCCCATTGAGTCATTGTATTTTAATCTTAACAAATTTAAACAAGTGTGCACTTTGCACCATCATTACACTTAAATCATATTGGTGATATAAAATCACCAACTGTCCTTGCGTGAAGGATTTTTGTTTATTTTATAAATTTACCTCTCTTCAATATTCTGCAGGTTGCCTGTGCCGACCGTTGTAGCTATTATTATGATTTAAGGAACACGAGTGTTCCTCTTCATATTTTTAGGGGACACCAGGGAGTTGTTACATATGTGGACTTCTTGTCCAATGACGAGCTTGCCACTGTAGGAGCAGACAGCACTTTGAGATTATGGGACTTGAAACAAAATGTGCTCGTGAGATTCTTTAATTTTTTCCAAATCTTTGCTTAGGTCCCCAATTCTCTGTTTTTCTGGAGCAACTTTAAACTTAATCTTTGGTATATCATCTTTTCAGGTACGTACTTTCAAGGGTCACAAAAGTACAACAAAATTTGTGGGTTTCTCGGTATTTAACGATTTCATGGCGTGTGGTAGTGAAACAAATGAAGTATTCATGTACCATAAGGTTAGTAACAGTTCCAAACAACTTCTTTTATCTGTTAAGCAAGATTCAATTAGCTCTGGTAATTGTACTTCTTCCTCTTCAGTAGTAACCAGAGTAGTTACTACTGGTATGGCTTCAGGAGTTACTACTGATAGGGCATCAGTAGTAATTGGTGCGGTTATTCCCTCTTCTTCATTTACTACTGCTATGATATCAGTAGTAGGAGTTACTACTGATGCTTCTTTTTCAATGTGTACTTCCATAGGAGTTGTTACTGATGTGTCTTTTTCAACTTGTTCTTCCATGGGAGCAGTAGTAATAGGCTCATTAATAGGCTCATCTTCATTTACCATCATTTCTGGGCCTTCATCAACCTGAGTTTCTTTTAAGTTAAGGAGAGAGGATGCTGCTGCTGCAATAGATTCATCAATCATTGATTGAATGTTGTCCTTCTCCCCCTTAGTGAGCTCAACTGGTGGAGCCTCACTATCATCAAGCTTTTTCTTCAATTTTCTGATGATTTTAGTTTGTTGATGAAGCCTGTGCTCATATAGCCTCATTCTCTTGTTGATGATATTGACATGCCTTTTCATTGCAGCCATGGTTCTTCCTTGATTTGTGAGATATTGAAGACAATCTTGTACAATGGTTTCAAGTTTTTCAACTTTTTCCGTCAATTCATTTGAGTTAATTCTACCCTCATCACCAGTAGGTGGATCATTGGGTGTAATAGGTACATTGGTTTCAAGGTTTTCCTTCCTTTCCGTCAATTTTGTTGGTTGAATACTGCCCTCACTCCATCTAGCAAGATCATTGGGACTGTTTGGTTTTAGGTTTTCCATCCTATCCATCAATTCAATAGGACTGCCCTCATCACTTCTTGGTGATTCATTGGGTCTTTTAGACATCCTCTTCTTCCTAGAAGAAGCAGAGATGCCCCCCTTGTGGTTTCTTGGCACCGGGGTCCTTTGAGTAACTCCTCAAAAGAGTCATCACTCAAAGTTGCCGAGGTTTGGGTCCTAATGATGTTTTCACTGTCCTGTGCACCCACCTTTGGGGCATCAGTAGTGAAAGCCCTCTCCTCATGTCCTCTCTCCTCCTTGGAGGACAGCTCTTTGAGTCTGGGGTGTGACTCGATTTGTCCCCTGGTGTCCTTTAAAGATGATTTCTTTCTTTTATAAATTGTGGAAATGTTTTGGGTTTTGTCTGGTAGGTCTTCCACAGAGTGAAGAGCAGCACTCTGCAGGTTTAATTCAAGTTCCTGGGACACATTCAGGACTTCTGTTTGGGCTATTGATTGAGTGACTATATGGGGTGGTGTTTGGGCTATATTTGGGGGTGATGGAGTGGGTTGAGGTTCAACTTGGGTTGTAGCAATGGTTGAACCCTCTCCAATAAGTGTTTGATCATGGATCATGTTAGGAAACAAAGGGGTTTCCTTGCCCGAAAATTTAAATTGTTTTCTCATGTTTGAGAAAACTTTCTTGTTCAACTCAGGTAATGTGAAAATGTTTTTAGGAGTTGACAAGTTTTGCAATTCATTGTTTATGATATGTTGTAGAAATCTAGGATACATTAAAAATTTAGAAGAACTGAGATTTCCCAACATACCTTCAAAAATCATTTGAGAAAAGTTAAATACTTGGTTTGTGGATAAACAGACAACAGCAGATGCTATTGCCTTATTAAACTCATTCCAAGTACTTCTTTTAGGAGAAATACAATGCTGAATAGTGTGGACTAAAAGTTTCCATTGTGGGGAGAGAAGACCCTTTTGAAATGTTACAATGTCCAGTCTTCCCTCATAACCCATTTTTTGTAAAACTTCAGCAATGTATTCCTTAGGAAGAGTAAGCAAACCTGAATCGTCGTGTAGTTGTAGATGATGTCTGATGGATTGTTCTGTTATAGTTATATGCTTTCCATCTACCTTTGATTTGATCATGGATACGGTTGTTCCTTCTGTTCGTTCAGCATTGGTCCAGAAATCCACCAAGCGCTGTTGGTATGTCTTCGGCTTTACAGTTAGAGCAAACTGTATATATGAATTTCTCAAAAATTTGACGATTGGACGAAAATCTTTTGTTCCGTCGGGATTCTTTAGAAAGGCAACCATATTGTGAAATTCTGAATATTTGAGATCAGTTTGCACATCAAAAGATTGTAGAGTTGCCATGGTTGTGAATTTTGCAAGAATTTTGTTACTGACGAAGGATTTTTGATCGAAGGTTAGGGTTTATCGAGAGGTTTTAACAGATCGAGGTGAGGATAATGTTAAACTAATCGATTTCCGCCTTTTATATCTTTCGATTTCACCTGCACAAAGACTAAATTGCCCTTCGAATCATAACATAACAGTTATTTTCATGGGGGTTAATTTGGTAATTTTAATTTTGAAAGACCAGTAGTAAATGTAATGCCAGTAAGAAACGTCAGTAGTATCTACTAATATCAGTAGTAACTAAGGATTTTGACATCAGTAGTAACTCTAGATGTCAGTAGTAACCACTAACACACACGACCAGTAGTATATGGGAACATCAGTAGTACTGATATACCAGTAGTATTTTATGTAAACCTAATACACACCAGTAGTAATGAGCTACCAGTAGTATTTTGTGCACATACCTACACACCAGTAGTACAGACTGACCAGTAGTAAAACACTTATAAATAAATAACTTTTTACAACAAAACTTTACACATGATTTTAAGAGTTTTAATTTATTAAAATCATTCCAATGCTGCTGACCAAGAAGTTGAATCTTCCTACATCAAATGCTTTTGTAAAAAGATCTGCTAATTGATCATCAGTATGAATTTTAACAACTTTGATTAATTTCTTTTCATTGCAATCTCTTATAAAATGGAATCTTATTTCAATGTGTTTTGTTTTTGAGTGTTTTACTGGATTATTCACAATACTAATAGCACTTTGATTATCAATAAAAATAGGAGTTTTAAGGATAGATATACCAAAGTCTAGAAGCTGGTTTTGAATCCATAGTACTTGAGCACAACAAGCAGATGCAGCTACATACTCTGCTTCAGCAGTTGATGTTGATACATTTGTTTGCTTCTTACATTGCCATGACACTAGTCTTGATCCAAAGAATTGACACCCACCAGAGGTGGACTTTCTATCTTGACATTCACCTCCATAGTCACTATCTGTGTAGGCTATGAGTTCAAAGGGAGAGTCATGTGGATACCATAGACCTAGTGATGGTTTGCCTTTCAAGTATCTGAATATTCTTTTAACAGCTTGCAAGTGTAGTTCTTTGGGTCTTGCTTGATATCTTGCACACACACAAACACTGTACATAATGTCAGGCCTTGATGCAGTTAAGTACATCAAAGAGCCTATCATTGATCTGTATAAATGCTCATCTACATCCTCCCCCTCAACATCAGGATGTAGGTGTTTGTGTGTTTCCATTGGTGTACTGGCACTTTTACAGTCTTTCAGATCAAACTTTTCCAAGATGTCTTTGACATATTTTGATTGATTTATCAAAATACCATCTGTTTTTTGATTAACTTGGAGTCCAAGGAAGAAGTTCATTGGACCCATAGAGCTCATCTTGAATTTAATCTGCATCAATTCTTCAAATTCTTTGCACAATAAATCATTGGTTGAGCCAAAGATGATATCATCTACATAGATTTGTACCAGTAGTATATCATCTTTGACTTTCTTAGTGAAAAGAGTTTTGTCAATTGCTCCTCTTTTAAAATTATTCTTTAATAAGTATGATGATAATGTGTCATACCATGCTCTTGGTGCCTGATGTAGGCCATATAGAGCTTTATCTAGTTTGAACACATAGTCACCATATTTTGGATCTTCAAAACCTGGAGGTTGGCATACATAGACTTCTTCTTCAATCTTCCCATATAGGAATGCACTCTTAACATCCATTTGATAGACTTTGAACCTTTTGAATGAAGCATATGCTAGGAATATTCTTATTGCTTCAATTCTAGCAACAGGAGCATATACTTCATCATAATCTATTCCTTCCTCTTGAGTGTATCCTTGAGCTACAAGCCTGGCTTTATTCTTGATTACTATACCTCTTTCATCTTTCTTGTTTCTAAAGATCCATCTTGTTCCAATGGCTCTTTTTCCTTTGGGAAGAGGTACAAGTGTCCAAACAGCTTGTAACTTGAATTGAAGTAGTTCTTCTTGCATTGCCTCAATCCAGTTTGAGTCCTTCATTGCTTGTTGAATCTTCTTTGGTTCATCCTGAGACAGAAAGCATTCATACATACACTCATTAGCAATTAAACTTATATTACACATATTTGCAGTTAAGCTTTTGTTTAATTTGCTTCTTGTTTGCAGTGGTGAGTTAACATCACTTAGAACAAGGTCTAGAGGATGGTTCTTCTGAGTCCTTGTTGTAGTAGCTCTATCAACCACTAGTTGATTTTCAAGATTGGACTCATTTGTCTCAGGCATTTGATCTTCCAGTGGTCCTTCATTGTCATTGATGTTTGGATCATCATCATCTTGGTCAGAATTACTGCTGATGTTATCTTCATTGAGATCAGTAGTGTTGTTGTTATTACTGGGATCAGTAGTATCTTGAGAATTGAAGTCATTGTTAGGACCAGTAGTATTTTCAGTACTATTACTGGTACCAGTAGTATTTGAGTTACTACTGCCCTCATTTCCAGAGTTACTACTGCCTCCAGAATTTGAGTTATTACTGCTGTCAGTATCAACTGAAGGAGCAGTATCAACTACTATGTATCTCATTTCTTCTTGACCAGTATTAACAGATGATGTTCCTTCCTTTTGAGTATGACAATTTGGATCACCTGCATTTAAATTTATGTTAAGATTAAAGGATTTGGTTAGATTGTCTATATTGAATAGCCAATCTGGACCATTTCCTTGTTCATTGAGAACATTTTCATTAAAGGATACATCAATGCTTTCTTCAATTATCCTTAATCTCTTGTTGAACACTCTGTATGATTTGCTTTGAGTAGAGTATCCTACAAAGATTCCATCATCAGCTTTGCAGTCAAACTTACCAACATGTTCTCTTGTAATCAGAATAGTACAAGGACAACCAAATGATTTTAAAAAGCTTATAGAAGGTTTTCTTTTATTAAAAAGTTCATATGGTGTTTTGAAGTGTGGCTTCACTATTAATACTCTGTTTTGAACATAACAGGCAGTATTAACAGCTTCTGCCCAAAATGTAATTGGTAATTTTGAGTCTGCTAGCATTGATCTTGCTGCTTCAATGATGGTTCTATTTCTTCTTTCAGCTACACCATTTTGTTGAGGAGTTCTTGGTGAGCTGTATTGCCTGTCAATACCTTTAAGGTCACAAAAGTTAATTAGGTTAGCATTTTTAAATTCTGTGCCATTATCACATCTTATGGCTTTAACTTTTTGATCAGATGTATTCTCCAATTTAACAATTAAGTTCTTTATGAGTTCACTTGTTTCATCCTTTGTCCTGAGAAAGAAAACCCATGTATATCTGGAAAAGTCATCAGTAATAACAAGACAATATTGTTTCTTTCCAATACTCATTACATTTGTTGGTCCAAAAAGGTCCATATGTAAGAGTTGTAAAGGAACAGAAATAGAGTTGACAGATTTGGACTTATGAGAAGTCTTGTGTTGTTTACCTTTTAGGCATGCAACACAATGATGATCACACATGAATTGTTTTTGAGGTAGTCCAATGACTAAATTTCTTTTAACTAAATTGTTCATGTTTTTGAAATTAGTGTGACACATCCTTCTATGCCAAAGTTCTGATTCAGTGGTGTTTGCCTTGGATATAAAACAGTTGACCTCATTTGAAGAAATGAGTTCTCCCCCTATATCCAGGCAATACACATTATTTCTCCTTGGAGTTCTTAAAACAACATATTTTTCATCTAAAACAAAGTCAGGAGAAAGAATGATGCACTCAATGTCTGTGAAAAGAATTTTATTCTTCTTATCACATACTTGAGACACACTGACAAGATTGTATTTTAGTTCAGCTACATAAAATACATCATCAAAGGTAATTTTGCCATTAGTAACAGTACCTTTACCTGTAATCTTACCACCCTGGGGATTCTCACCAAAAGCCACATATCCTCCATCAAATGACTTGAAATCTTTAAGAATTTGTCGATTTCCAGTCATGTGCCTTGAGCATCCACTATCAATATGCCATGTTCTTCCTTCTTCTGGGATCTGAATGCTCTGCACAAAAGAGTAAAGGATTAGTTAAGTTTGGGAACCCAAGCTTTGTATGTCTTGGGTTCATCCTTTGAAAAGTAAGCTTTGGGAGATTTAACTTTAAACACTTTTGGTACCCATACTTGTTTATTACTGGTGTTTTGTTTTACTACTGATCTTGGTCTATACCCATGATGTTTAGCTTTTGAATACTTTACTACTGATGGACCAGTAGTATTTGGGTATTTACCATATTTAACATGATCAGTAGTGTTTTTGAAAGTTGATTTAGAATGACCAGTAGTATTCTTGTAATTAGGGTTATTACCAGCAGTATTTTTGTACTGGTACCTGACAGCATTATAAGTAGGTTTAACACCAGTAGTAAAGTTGTTAAAGTTGTTACTGGTGTTGGAAAATTTAAAATGTTGTTTATTTTGATTTGATTTTCCATTGTTCTTGAAGTAATTTCTGCTGTTTGGGCTTCCAACTCTTCTACTTTGAACAAATCTTGGTGCACTTCTTCCAAATCTTGGTGTTTCAGTAATTTGAGTTTTATTTTTGTTTACTACTGAAGGACCAGTAGTATATTTTAATTTCTGAGTTTTTGCCTTTTGTTTGGAAGTTTTAAATTCTTTGAATTCTTTACAATTAATGGGATTGAAGTGACAATCCTTTGCTAAATGATTCATCTTGTTGCATATAACACATCTTAATTTCTTACTTTTAGCACCTTCAGGTATTCTTTGATCTAAAAATTGATTTTTATTTCTTTTATTTCCCCTTTGTAGAATTTTTGGTATATTTTCTGCATCATATTTGGGAGAATCATTTGGACTTTGTGCAGTATGAAAGCTTGTATCAATTGAGTTTGTGTTTTCAGTTTGATAAATTGTAAATTCAATTGATTCATTGGTTTGATCATCATTAGAAGAATCATTTGATCCAGATGTTTCAGTACAAGTTTCAGATTTAGGTTCATTATGTAATTCATTAATTATTCTTTCAGAACTGTTTTTGAGTGGAGGAATGAATTTATATGGAGGTGGTACTGCATGATATCCCACCCCATGAACAACTTTTTCTGTAGTTTGATTATTAGTTAATTCATCAAGAATTTTAGTACTTCTTTCAAACTTTTTAATTGTTAATTTATTTTGTTCAATTTCAAGTTGATATTCTTCTAATTTACTTGTTAGTTCTTTGTTTTTTAATTCATAATATTCCTTCTCATCCACAGCTTGGAGCAGTTCTTCTTTTATCCTTTGATCAACCATCTTGTACACCTTTATCTGATGTTCTTGATCAGCAATCACACCATCAAATTCATGATTTCTTCTTACTGCTTTTGCTAAATCTTCATTTAATTTTAAGTTTTCTTTTTCTAAAGTTTTAACAATTTTAACACATTCAGAAGTACAAGGTTTAGGTTTTACCTCAGATTTGCTGTCAGTGAAGGCCATTAGAGCTTGATTTTGAGTGTGCTCTTCTGCTTGGAAGCTCCAGTCATAGCCTTGTCCTTGTTGTGACACAAGAGCAGTTGATTTTGATCTTTTATCTGGTTGTGGACATTCTTTGGCAAAGTGACCAAGATTGTTACAGTTGTAACATTTGACTTTAGTTTTGTCAAAACCAGCTTTGTCACCTTTATTGTAGTTGAGGCTTGTCCTACCAGTCCTTTTTAAGAACCTTTTAGCTCTCAGGCTCAGCATTGCCATCTGCCACTTAAGATCCATCTCTTCAAGATCATCTGGATTCAATTGTTCCAAATCTTCACTAATTAGTGCAGAATGCACATGACTAGTGAAAAAGGATTCTCTTGCAGCATCTTCAGAATCTGCAGCCTTTCCTATGAAGGTTTCTTGACCTTGACCTGTACTAGAAACAAATGCAGCATTGTTAGAAGAAATAGAAGGGTTCTTTTGATTTACCTCAGTTTCAAACACTCTGAGATCATTGTAGAGTTCATCCAATTCCTTTTCTTCTAATGCATCTCTTTGTCTGTATACCACTGTATACATGGCCCATTCTTCACTAAGAGACCTTAGGAACTTCATGTTTATATCTTCTTGATCCATCTTAACCCCAACCTGATTAAGTTCACCAATTAGCTTGTTGAATCGGTCAAACACTTAAGTCAGTGTCTCATTGGGCTTTCCTTTGAAATTTTCAAAGTCTTGCTTGAGAACAGACTTCATGTTCCTCTTTGTGCTCTTGGTTCCAACAAATCTCTTCTCCAGTGCTTCCCATAGCAGTTTTGCATCATCATATTCCACGAAGAGATGTTGATAGTCGTTAGGAATGGCCAGTAACAGGGTACTTAGAGCTTTAAGTTCAATTGCCTTATCTTTCTTCTCCTTCTCACATTTAAGTTTGTCTGCTTCAGTTGCAGAGCTGCTTGCTTGACTGGGACCAGTTTTCTTTCCTTCAAGGACAACTTCCCACATGCAATAATCTGTAATAAGCATGTATTGCTTAATACGATTCTTCCACATCCCAAAGTTATTGGGAGTGAGCATAGGGATTTTGTTGGCTTGAGTGCTGTCATTATTATCAGACATGATTAATAATGTGTGTGTTTTCTTTAATATTAAAACTTTTTGTTTGTTCTTAAACAATCGTAGATCTAGAACCAATAAGCTCTGATACCACTTGTCAGGATCGATTAACTATAAACAAGTTAATAAACACCTTTAGATCTAATTGAATATAGAAGTTGCAGCGGATCAACACTATATCAATGTATTAAGAACAGTAAACTGTAATATGAATATATGAAGAACACAGTTTCACAAAAAGCTTCAATGTATATTATTGAATCACAATACACACGTACGTTTACAATTCGTAAGGAACTATATATAATAGTCCTTGAAGCTAAACTATTTACCCTAGTTATTCTAGGACTTGATTTATATTCAAATAATAAAGATATACATTGAATTACATTCTATAACTATCACTACGAAGATCTCGGACTTGATCTGCTTCCAAAACGCGTACCAGTATTAACTGCAATCACCAGTAGTAAATATGCATCGTCAGTAGTAAACTTGGTGACCAGTAGTAAGTCCTTAATCAACGTCAGTAGTAACTACCATTGATCAGTAGTATCTTCAATATGTGCTTGATCAGTAGTAACTTAGTTATAGTATTCACCAGTATCAACTTCATCAGTAGTATTCATGTTCTGCCCCATCAGTAATAAGTTGATCTGTGTTTTGCTCCAACACGATCGTTAGTGGAGTAGAATCATCCATGGATATGATAAATTGATAAACTAATTCCTAATGAAAATGGAGTTAAAATAAATGCATAACATGCATCCAACACCCCAATTATAAAAGTACAAAACATAAATCTAATGATATAGATTATTGGACATGATAGGGCCTGGTCCCGATGTATAGCACAATAAAATGTTAAAACGATTGAGTTTGTTTGACATTATAGTTGAATGGTCCCTTGTTTATTTGAATAACATCTTGATAACACTATAGACTCTGTTTTTTTTTATCATTTAATTTAGTTCTAATGGGGAATAATTCAGACAATCTCGAAGCCGCTTGCATGGCACCAATGGGATACAAAAGCTGATGATGAAGATCTCAGATCCTCCATTGTTAGTGCTGTATGCTGGAAGAGTGATAGTCCCATAATGATAGCTGGTAACTCTAATGGGGCTGCAAGAGTTCTTGTTCTTGAAACATAAATCATATCAAGGTATGTTACATTGATAATTGTACATATTGATCGTTGTTTATACAATTATACTTATACATAGAACTCTTATAATTAGCAATCCTTTTAAAGACTGTTGAAATTAAGAAGTTTTAATCTAAGCTTAATAATAGTCAATATAGAACTATTGTGTGATTAGTATTTGTGCAGGTATGGTTGTAGTTTGTACAACAAAGCTGGGGGGTCAAATGTGTGGAGATTAAGTGCATGAGATCTGGAGCTAAATGATTACATGTCATATATTGGATATGCAATATATTTAAGTAACAATGAAGACCCATTTGTAAATACCGATCTATCAAATTGAACACCAGTGTACCTACTTCACATTTCAATCTATCAATATCATGACGATGATCAAGGGCGGAACCAGAAAAGAAAATTCCACCAGTGGTAGCACCCTTGTGGTGATATAAAGAATATTTTTTGAAATATATAGGGTTAAAAAGAAAAAAAGTTAAAATATATGAGCTGAGAATAAAAAACACTTGTAATATAGAGGCTAAGAAAGGAAAAAAAGTTGATTTATAAAAGTAAGAAAGACAAAATTTGAACGCTAGACCTCTATACATGCATAAGGTGTTAGCCAGCTGTGCTAACCAACATACATGTATTATTATGACTTTTCGGATATATATTAATGTATTCAAATACAATAACAAAAAAAAAGTTCCGAAAATTTACCGTACCGAAATTTTTCGAGTAATAGCACGTGCCACCGTGTGCTACATACTACATCCGCCCCTGACGATGATGTATCGATATAACTTAATTAACACATTAAAAGTGGGATCTTCGTCTTCCTATGTTATTTTGAAAGTTGCCTCCTGCAATTGAAATTATTGATTCAACAATGGTTTGGTAACTCGTTTACTTTAGACAATTGAGATATAATGTTACATTACAGCTCTACTGTTGCGCACTACATTAAAAAAAAAAAAACCCCGCTGATAAACGTGCTGTATTTTAAAAAACCACATAAAGATCTTGATATATGAAAAAATATGAAATGAATGCACATGAAACATTTTATCACTCCTTTAACATTAGAATATCTCATTGATAATCATCTACATGAACTTTTTTTACATCAAAGATACCACCACTAGATTTGTTTCATACCAGTGTCAAGTTTAACTGTTACTTATGACATAAAAAAAAATAGTTAAAAAGTTTTTTGAGTTAATTTTTATCCTCGTGATAACAAGGCATAAATCACCCAAAGCTAATGCACTTATGTAGTGCCTTTCCGTTAATGAAAAAATATTGTTAAATTTGACCTTTAAAAAGAAAAATATAACATTTAAAAAACTAAGGGAAATGGTAAAAAGGTCCTACCGGGAGTCGAACCCAGGTCGCTGGATTCAAAGTCCAGAGTGCTAACCACTACACCATAGAACCAATTTATTTTGTATTCTTATTTTGAGATATATATTGAATAAACGTAGAGGGATAAAATTGCCAATTTGTTGTATTTTGCTACGTGGCAAATGGCAATCAATTTTGATTTAGGGCAAAAGGCTTTGATTTCAGTTTCTCAAAGCTAATTGCTGATCTAGGGCACCAAACTTTTATAGCCTGAGAGCTTTGAATTCGAGCTACGATGTCTTCTCGGCATGATAGTCGACACATAGACGGTGGCGATGGTGGTAATGGAGGTGGAGGTGGAGGTGAAGAATACGAAGACCGAGAATCTCATTACCAGAAGGTTCCTTTTGTTAAATTTTAGTTTTTTAGGTTTTAACTTAATCGATTATTTACGTTCATAATCATGAATTATAAAAATTACATGATTGTATTTGTATGTGTATCGATTTTACACTAATCCGAATAGGCGGTTAAGTCTAATTTCTGGTAAAAATCGTGCATTATGAATTCGCATATTTAATGATAGGTTTCAGCTTCATAATTGACACGAGAAAGAACTTGATATTCACCTTAGAACTTATAGCATATACTTCATCGGTATCATGTTCAATCTGCATTGAAGGCTGAAGCTTTATATGAAACCTTTTATTTAGCTGAAACAGTAAATTGTCGATTACTGAT
This sequence comes from Calendula officinalis, assembly GCA_963853835.1. Lineage (NCBI taxonomy): Eukaryota > Viridiplantae > Streptophyta > Magnoliopsida > Asterales > Asteraceae > Calendula > Calendula officinalis. The sequence continues at coordinate 5,516,578 of OY970825.1, forward strand.
TTTACTCAATTTTACAGCAAAAAAGTCGTGAGGATAATGAAAGATCAAGAACCACAGAGTCCAGTAGGGCAAAAGACAGAGACAGAGATAGACACCACAGGGATCACTCAGAAAGAAGTAGTAGAGATTACTCAGAGAGAAGAGACAGACATGATGACAATGGGCGTTCCCGTAATCGTGATTCTAGCAGGTTTATATTTTGTAATCTTTTTTTCAATTAACTTTAAATTTTGTGTCCATAGGAATGTGACACGTGGCAGAATAATAATTTGCTCTATTTGCAGGCGACATGATTATGATAGAGATAGAGATAGAGACAGAGTCAGAGAGAGACATCATAGACACAGATCACGGTCTGCATCACCCGATAGATCCAGAGAAACATCTAGATCTCGCTCAAAAAGGTCTGAAATATGTTTTTTTGTTATTTCACTATAGGAAAACAGTTGTTGTTTCAATAAATTTTCTGTTACAAATTTCATATTTTTGTATACAGCAAGAGAACAAGCGGTTTTGACATGGGCCCACCTGCTGCTGCAACTTTGCCTGGTGCAGTTGGTTAGTGTTTTTTTCCCTCTATTACCTTATTTTTAGTATTTTTTTTAATGTATTTCTCACATCCTTATTAGAACTATTATAAAATGCATGTGATGTATATAAATATAATTAATTATTAGTCTTTCTGAATCATTATTTGTTTATAATTATAACCAACACTGAGGACAATTGTTGTGTTGTTGGCTGTTGTGTGTGGTTTTTGTATGTATTATTGTGTCTATATTGGGCCACATGTCCCACTGTGCTACCATGGGACGCCACTACAGTAGATTATATGTTCAACGGGGAACGAATGCTTCAATAAGCTGGATCTTCAAAGGGCAACAGTGAGGAATTTATTTCTAATATTAGTACTCAAATCATATATAAATTTAGGTATGAATTAGTTTTATTTTTTCCTTAGTGCATGTACAAATAATACAAGCTTGTAAATGTGTTGCAACAATTTTGTTTATAGTCATTTTGTTTATAAATTCTCACTTTCTTTTTGTTAATATTTGCAGGACAAATGCCAGATATTCCTCAATCGACATCTGGAATGTTGCCAAACATGTTTCCTTTTGGTACACCACAGGTCTTTCTGCTTCTCATCTCTCTCTCTCTCTATATATATATATATATATATACATATGCATATGCATATAAATATAAATATAATAATTTACTTAACTTTGAGTATTTACGAGTATTTTCATAAATTTGTTAATTAGTTGGGAGCTTTTCCTATGATACCAGCTCACACAATGACTCAGCAGGTGTCATTATGGTGCTCAGTTGATTTAAGCATCATTGCAGGGATGAATTTTTTTAATTTATTTTTATTTTTAATGTAAATAGGCTACAAGGCATGCACGTCGAGTTTATGTTGGTGGTTTGCCCCCATTGGCTAATGAACAGGTCTGAAATATATTGAATAATTTAGTAATTTCTCATTATATTATTTCTAATTGCTTTAATTAAAAATATTAGCAACTGATTTGTATATTTGAGGCAGACAATAGCAACTTTCTTTAGCCAAGTTATGACAGCAATTGGTGGAACTTCTGCAGGACCGGGTTTGTTGACTTTTTGCATACTTATAACATGAAAACTTATAATAACATATTCATATTCATAATCATATGTATATATTTTATTTGCAGGTGATGCAGTGGTGAATGTATACATCAACCATGAAAAGAAATTTGCTTTTGTGGAGATGAGAACTGTTGAAGAAGCAAGTAATGCAATGACACTCGATGGAATCATTTTTGAGGTATTTTAAAATCATTATAAAATCATTTAATCCTTGTAATTTTCTCATGTTTCTGAACAATTTTGATTTCAATATATAATATTTTGACCTAATTTTATTTATTTATTTATTATTAGGGTGTGTCTGTGAGAGTGAGAAGACCTACAGACTACAATCCTTCATTAGCTGCAGTTCTTGGTCCTAGTCAACCAAACCCTAATCTTAATTTAGCTGCTGCTGGTCTTACTCCAGGGTAGGTTTTGTAATTTCTACAATTTATAAATTGACAAGTTTTAGGTGGATTTTATTTTTTATAAATCTGAAGATGAATTTGCTATTTTTTAATATTATTTTGAAGATGATTTTTAAACCTATTTTCAGTGGAATTGGTGGAGTTGAAGGACCTGATCGTGTATTTGTGGGAGGATTACCGTATTACTTTACTGAAGTACAAATACGAGAATTGCTAGAATCATTTGGGTGGGTAATTTTGTACTTTTAGCAATTATCAGCAATAATTAATTTTATTATAAGTATAAAATATAAATCACCTAAATTATAATTATGTAATTATTCAGGACACTTCGTGGGTTTGATCTAGTTAAGGACAGAGACACAGGAAACTCCAAAGGATATGGATTCTGTGTTTATGAGGTAAATGCTTTTAAATTACTTTTTATAATTTACCTTTTTATTAAATTAAACTTTAATTGTAATAATTTCCATTTGAAACAAAAAATAAAACAAATGGGTGTGGTGTTGTGTTCAGGATCAAGCGGTTACAGATGTTGCATGTGCTGCATTAAATGGCTTGAAAATGGGTGATAAAACACTCACAGTAAGGCGTGCTACCATTAGGTTAGTATTATTGTTGTATTATTTATCTTACAGTAAAACAGTATTTTGATTTTAAGTATGATAAAAGAAAATATTAAAAGTTGTTACATGCATTTGTACAGTGGTGGGCAGATGAAAACAGAACAAGATACCATATTAGCCCAGGCCCAACAGCATATAGCTATGCAGGTTTATTTTTTATTTTTTTAACTTTATTGTAATTACGTTTGTAAACTCGTATTAATTTAATTCAGATTTTTTTTTGGATATAGAAAATGGCCTTGCAGATTGGTGGTTTTAATCTTCCTGGAGCAGGGTTAGGGCTTTCAGCACCTGCTGAGGTTCCAACTAAAATCTTGTGCTTAACTGAGGTACCCCCCACCCACCCCCCCACCCCACCCCCCACCCCACCCCCCCACCCCACCCCACCCCCCCACCCCCCACCCAACCCCCCCCCCCCAACACACACACACACACAAAAATATGTATATATCTATATATATATAGTTGGTAGATGTTTGAATGAGCATGATGTTTAATGAAGGTGATAAGTGTTGATGATCTGATGGATGATGGAGAATATGAAGACATACTAGAGGACATGAGGGAAGAAGGAAGGAAGTTTGGTAACCCGATTATTATTATTATTATTATTATTATTATTATTATTATTATCATCATTATCATCATCATCATCATCATATAGTTATTTATTTATTTGCTGTATGGTTTTTAGTTTTTCAATTATAAGTTGTTAATGCAGCTAAACAATTTTATTTGTAGGGGATTTAACGAATGTTGTAATTCCACGTCCTAGTCCAAATGGAGATCAAGTTCAAGGTCTTGGGAAGGTACGTGTAAATTAATTCTATAAACCTTTTGTAATACTTGTTTTTTCTGTTAATATTTTATTGTAATGTAACTGGTGTTTTTTTTGTTTCACTTGATAACGAAAATTAACAATGTCTATTGAGCCTGAAATTTCAATAGTGTTAAGAGTCAAATGGTTAATGTAGTGTTGTTGGTAAATTAATTTTTATAAACCATGAAACATCAAAATCAAATTTACAAAATTTCTATACAGGTTTGGTTATCTACAAGTATAATGAATCAATTAGAGTGAATTAAAAATTTATTTCAGTTGTTTATTTGTTTGCAGGTGTTCTTGGAGTATGGCGATACACATAGTTGTGCGAAAGCAAAGGATTCTCTGGGTGGGAGGAAATTTGGGGGAAATGTGGTGACAGCTGTCTATTACCCTGAAGACAAGTATTTCAACAACGATTATGGGGCTTAGATCGTCAATTTCTTGTTTTTTTTCTATATATGTTAAACTTAATTTTGGTTGGTAATTTTGTACGTCTATCACAAAATATTGACAGCATTGTTGAGGAACGAGCTATTGCAAAAAATGTTTAAGAATATATTTTGTATACTTTTAGACAGATATTTCCAAATGTGTTTCTTATATACTTCTATATGATATCATATGATTGTAGACTATAATTTGATTGTATGCTGGACATTCCTTAAATCATGTGTTCATCATAATCACTAACATTCATATGTTGAGTTCACTTGTTTACGGAATGAAAGAGGCTTTTAGTAAACCATAATCTTTGACATAGTTGAAGATGGAAGAATTAAACGGTCTTTTTTTTTTCATTTCTTGAAGCCAATAGCCGCCTAGCTACTCGATAGCGTTTTTCTCATTAATTAAATTCCTTCCGCCATTAAAAGAATCAAGCATACAAACTTCTGATATCCTTAAGAGGTATGTTAAGAATTGTGCACTTTTACATAATGTAACTGGAAATAGGTCTTGACCCTTATCCGATTATGAACCCGAAAAAATTATACGGATTTGGATCATAATTTGTGATTCTTTTACCGGTTACCCGTTAACCCTTTTACTAAAAGGGTCGCGTATGGATTAATAGATTCAATACCGATACGATTCGTTTATAACCCAGCCCGCATTTAATTTTAAAATGAAATTAATTTATCTTTTTCTTTTGTTGATATTTATGGTTTATTTAATTGCTCTCTTTAAGAACCAATAGAGATTATGAATTAGAAGTTATAGATTATGAATTAGAAGTTATAAACCGATATCTATATTTCTCATGCAGTTTCCTATATTTATCCTGTATATATTTGGTAACATCTCTCTCTTTCTCCACCTCAAATAATGTATCTATAAATAACCAAGAACAAAAACAAATGCCTTGAGACCATCAAATGTTCCTACTTTTGTGCATGGTGTTTGCTTATAACACACAAACATAATTTGATCGATTTGAGTTGTTATTTGAAAACTAACAAGAAAGAAGAAAGAAAGAGAGATTAAGATGTTGGGAGTATTCAAGAATGGATTGGTGACTCCACCAAAGGAGCTAAACAGCCCTGATAACAACGCTAATAGCAACCAATCAAACAGTCAAGCTCCACTTGAAGCCTTCATGTCATCTCATCAAAATAATGCTTCCTCCATTTCTATGGGAAAGGATGCTTCATTAGCCTTTGCTCATTCTTCTCACGACCTTATGGCCACACAAAGGTGACATACATACATACATGCATACATACATATGTCAATATATCGATCTAATTGCAATTATGTTAAATTTGGCATAACGGATTACAAACGTGTTATCTTTCTTTATTACGCGGTTAAATAATCTTATTAAACACGCGATTAGGATATCTTTGGATCTTAACTAAAAGACCAAACTTTGATTTCTCAAAAGCAAACCAAATCAAATGATAAAATAAGTAAATCCTCCTTTCTTTTTCTAATACTCCCTCCGTCCCAATTTTATTGTCCATCTTTCCTTTTTGGTTTATTCCAAAATTATCGTCAATTTAAAAAATTAACAAAATCAAAAAATAGTTAAGTGGTAAAAATGGGATTTTATTGGTTAGACAGTGTAATAAATGCATTTTTTTAAACAGTGTGATTTTTGTCTGTGGACAATAATTTTGGGACGGAGGGAGTACTTTTTAACCCTTTTGTAGAAACTAATCATTCGGACATAATGACCTCTTGTTAATTAACTTGTATTTTGTAGGTTGTTTAGTTGTGTGGATGACATCTATTGCATATTCTTGGGGAATTTGAACAATTTATGCACTCTTAACAAGAACTACGGGCTAGCCAAGGGCACAAATGAGTCCATGTTTGTGATCCAAGCCTACAAGACCCTTCGAGACCGAGGCCCGTTCCCAGCCCATTCGGTCCTCAAGGACCTTGAAGGCAGTTTTGGCTTTGTGGTCTTTGACTTCAAGGCTAAAACCGTCTTTATTTCACTTGTAAGTTATTCTGAATAAAAAATAAAACATAGTAAAATGTGAAGGGTATTTTTGACATTTTACTTGAACAGGGTAATGATGGAAGAGTGATGCTTTTCTGGGGTATAGATGCTAGTGGAGCTGTTGTGATTTCTGATAATTTGGAGGTTATAAAGTCTAGCTGCTCCAAGTCTTTTGCTCCCTTCCCAACTGGTATGTGGGGGTAATTTTGTCTTTTCCTTAACATGCATTCATGGGTTGTATACTACTTACTCCATCCGTCCCACAAAAAAATTCTCATTTCTTCTTAACATTTTGTCCCACAGAAAAGTTTCCATTTCTCAAATTCAAGAAGCTACTTAATAAAATAATGTTGTTATCAATAATTCAACCACTAAAATACTTTCTCTCTCCAATCTAACCTTATTTATTTATTAAAAGTATTAATAAGGACTCCACGACTATCTATCTCCTAAAATCTTGTGCCCATGAGAAATGGAAACTTTTATGTGGGATGGAGGGAGTATATTACAAGGAATAAAGGGTAAAATGGTAATTTCACTAACGAATGAAAATGGGATTGTAGGTTGCTTGTACCATACAGGAGGAGAGTTGACGAATTTCGAGCACCCAAAGAACAAAATGAAAGCAATCTCAAGGGTTGATAGTGAGGGTGCAATGTGTGGGGCCACCTTCAAAGTTGACCTTTTTGCAAAGACTAAAAGCATGCCAAGGGTTGGAAGTCATGCTAATTGGGCTTTGGACCAGCAAACAGGCGCAGTTAACACTTAAAATCAATCCATTTTCTTCTTCTTATTAGGTCTGGTGATTATCAAGATTTTGTCGTATTTTCTCTTGTTTTTTTCCCTTGAGTCGTGCAATTATGCATTGAAATAATCTGCTTCTTCTGTATGAATAATCAAGAATTGTTTTAATATGGTTGGCCTTGAAAAAAAAGCAAATATTAGAGTGTTAAACGGTTAAACCTATTTACTTTATGTTAAACGTACGTCCTTGCTATATTTACATCAGAAATGTATTTCAGTATGGGACCCAATTTATAAAAAAAAAATAAAAAAAAATTACATTAATGAAAAAAAAATGCTTATAAAGTTGTAACATATGTTAGTTAACTAGCAGGTTTTACCCCACGCGATGCCGCATGTATTTTCATATAATATCTAAATTCACCAATAATATCATCAACTAAAAAATATCAAAAAACTTAATTCTTAATTGTCAGTAGCAAAATATATATCATCACAAAGTACATCCATTGCGAACATCTATAGGATAATATTCTATAACTGAAGAAGAAAAATAACATGGCTGGTTAAAAAAAAGTCAATATTCTATAATTGTTGCCATTTTGCGAGTTAAAAGCTGATGTTTGTCGCATGCATCTTATACATTGCACAAACCATTAAAAAAAACAGATTCATTCATTTTATTTTATTTTTTTTAAAAGGGAGAGAACATACGATACGATATACCTTGTATCAAACGCCTTCAAGACCTGTTTTCCAAACAGCAGTTACAACATCTCGTCTAGAACCCATAATCCCAAGATAAAGCTCCTAACCCAACTGAAGTAATCAACCCAAAAGCGGCATCTCGTTCAGACATCCTTCGTTTTCTGGGCCATAATCTTTGGACTTCATCAACTGAATCTGTACTGTACAACTGGTGGCCCGTTCAAGGACCGAATCATCTCATCTGACAAAATTGATTAATGAATATTTCAGTCTCCAGAAGTGCTGATTATACAAAGTTAATGGATGAAGCAAGAGGCGGCTGTTAAGAATTATAATTGTAACATCCGTAAACCCGGCCTAGCATTGTATTAATTTTGTTATGTAATAAATAATTATTTATTATTTTGTATGAATTTAGTTTAATTATTTAAAGTAAAATAATATTTTACCCATGAGGTTAAAAGTAGGAAAATAAATGTTTAAGTATATATGTAATATTTACATAGATGAATTCGTTTTTAGACAAGAGTTTCAAATATATCTCCCTTGCTTAAAAATAAGTTAGATAGATATTTTAAATAAATTAATTATGAATTAGATAATATGTATTTATACTCGGTTTAAGAAAAAGAAATTACCCCCACTGTGATTATCGGATCAAAACCGAACCGAACCGATAGAACCGATAACCGATAACGATGAATTTTCAAAACCGAAACCGATAACTTGTTATCGGTTTCGGTTCGGTTATTTTAGGCCAAATGTTCATCCTTTTCCGAAAACCGAACCGATATAACCGATAACCGATAACGATGAATTTTAAAACCGGAACCGAACCGATAACATGTTATCGGTTTCGGCTCGATTCGGTTTCAGCCGGTTTTCTGTTAATTTTTTTGGTCCAAATGTTGACCCCTACCCCACTATGTGAGACGTATTGTACATTTGTACATGTGTTTGTTAGAAAGATGTCGTAACCTTTTGAGTCTCTCTCTTTCCTCATTCTTATCAGCAGCACCAACTACATGTGTTTCTTCGAAAAATTGGGGAATTAGCTTGAATCTTCCATTCTTCACTCATGAAATTCGAATTAAAGTAAGCATTTGGGTAAGTGATTGTTATTTACATGTTCTTGAAATTCTTGATGAAAAGATAAACTAGGGTTCTTAACTTTTTGTGGGTTTCTTATTATTTGTTAAATTGATGAAATTAAAGCCTTTCTTTAACGTTTGTTAATGTTTAATAATTAATTAATAAGAGTTATTGTTTTGTTTCTGGGTGATGGACATCAAACAGAAGAAGAACAAAAGATAAAAATAAGGGAACGATGGAATGTTTCTACTATGTTATATACATGTATAATTATAATAATAAAAAGATTATTGTTATTAATTTTTGTGTACATGATGCGTAAAAGGTAGCACAAAGAAAAGAAAAAAGTTGGGATTTGGGTGGTGTTGTTGCCTGTTACCTTGTTACCTGCGTAGAATCAAAAGAAAATGAAATATATGGTTTTTGGTTTTCTTGAGGATAGCTAGGAAAAAAGAAAAAAAAAAAGAAAAAATAATAATAATACGGTTTTGTCTTTTGACTTGTGTCAATATATGTTGAGTATGAAACAAAAGGGGTTATTATGGTGGACTGTTGTACATAGACCTAAAGAGAATCAAATGGAATATGGTTTTAGACATACTCCATATAACATAAAAGAGAAGAAAAAAATAAAATAATGAAGTATGGTTTTGTGTTGATGATGTACCTGCAACAAAGAATAAAAATATTTTGATGACTTATTTATGAAACATAAAATAGTTTTGTAAACTGATATTTTAATTATATTTTGCAGATGATGGGTCGCCCTCGAGATGTTTGTATTGTGGGTGTTGCACGTACGCCTATGGGAGGCTTTCTTGGTTCTCTTTCATCTTTATCAGCCACCAAGCTTGGATCTATAGCTATTAAATGTGATTCACCAATTACCAAATTATTTAATACTATAGCGCTATTGAATGTTGATAATAAGGTTTTAATTATATAGGTGCTCTGCAACGAGCTAATATCGATCCGAAGATAGTACAAGAGGTGTTCTTTGGAAATGTCCTAAGTGCAAATTTAGGGCAGGCTCCAGCAAGGCAGGCGGCTTTAGGTGCGGGCATACCCGATACAGTTATTTGCACAACTATTAATAAAGTATGTTCCTCGGGGATGAAAGCAACGATGATTGCAGCACAAAGCATTCAAGTTGGTGCCAATGATATTGTGGTGGCAGGTGGCATGGAGAGCATGTCTAATGCACCTAAATATGTAGCCGGTTCAAGAAAGGGGTCACGGTTAGGTCATGAGGCTATAATCGATGGGATGATTAAAGATGGGTTGTGGGATGTTTATAATGACTTTGGAATGGGAGTGTGTGGCGAGTTGTGTGCCGAGAGGTATAATATAACGAGACAAGATCAGGATGATTATGCGGTTAGAAGTTTTAACCGTGGGATTAGTGCACAGGAGAACGGTGCGTTTGAGTGGGAAATAGCTCCGGTGGAAGTTTCTGGGGGAAGAGTTGTTGATAGAGATGAAGGATTGACAAAGTTTGATGGTACCAAGTTGAGGAGTTTGAGACCTAGTTTTAAGGTCAAAGGTGGTTCGGTTACTGCAGGTAGGGCTGTCAAATCGTGCTATCGTTTCGTGTTTTTGGGTAACACGACACTAGACGAATTCGTTCAACACGAAAACAACACGACACAAAATCATGTTTTATTTTGCTAACACTAACACGGCTAAGATTAAAAAACGATAACCATGACAAACACGACAAACACAAAATAAATAACAAAAATAATAAATTTCTTACTAAGTACAAAAATATAACATTGATTTCTAAATGTTGCCAAAATCATAACTATTGTGTCAATTTCGTGTGAATCTCTGAACACGACACGACTTCGTGTTTAATTTACACAACACGAATTCAAATTTCAATTTCGTCTCAATTTGGTTTCGTTTCGTGTATTTTCGTCGTGCCGTTTTGACATCCCTAACTGCAGGCAATGCTTCGAGTATAAGTGATGGTGCAGCTGCGTTAGTGCTAGTGAGTGGAGAAAAGGCGTTAGAACTTGGATTAAAAGTGATTGCTAAAATCAGAGGGTTTGCTGACGCGGCTCAGGCGCCTGAATTGTTTACCACTGCTCCAGCTCTTGCGATACCTAAAGCTATTTCAAATGCGGGGTTCACAGCTTCTCAGGTGGATTACTATGAAATTAACGAGGCCTTTTCTGTTGTGGCCTTAGCCAATCAGAAGCTTCTAGGAATTGCTGACCAACGGCTTAACGCGCATGGTGGAGCTGTGTCCTTGGGACACCCACTCGGTTGCAGTGGGGCTCGCATTTTGGTCACCTTAATTGGGGTTTTGAGGCGTAACAATGGAAGGTTAGGGGTTGCTGCCATATGCAATGGGGGTGGTGGAGCATCCGCGTTGGTTCTCGAGCTCATGCCAACTGCAAAATCCAGGTTGTGAACATGTTGTAATAAAAGGGTTTGACCGTGAATTTGTTGTAGACCTTCATTCGTGTTTGCTATTACTTTGAGTATAATTATGTGCTACTTGTATTTGATATAATCAGAGGTTTTCTGCTGACATAATATAATTAACAAAAACAATAACTGGATCAACTCCCAAACAAATAGTAATGAAAACGACTCTTGAAACGATACAATCAGACTGTCCTGCAAACACTCTGTAAATTCACAAACAGTATTAGTTATTAGATTATTATTCATGTGTCATCACTGTTGGGGTAAAGTAAATATGAGATTTTATTGGTGGACAGTGTAATAATTGCATTTTCATAAACCTGTGTGCCTTTTGTCTAGTGGACAATAAATTTTTGGGACGGAGGTAGTATAACTCAACAAGCAGCTTTTATATCAATGAAATAATTATAATAAATAAACCACAATGTAAAAGAATCAACTTTTTATACCAGAAATAACAGTATAGTTAACAAAAACAATAACTGAATCAACTCCCAGAGCATAAGAATGAAAACGACTCTTGAAACGATACAATCAGACTGTCCCGCAAACACAACTAAACCATTTCTGTAAATTCAAAAAAAAAATTATACAATCATTCACACCAACAAGAACATGAAATATTTCTATAATAAGAAACTAGGCGGCCGCAACCTTGGTAGCCACCATGGGTGGTTGGTCAGCTGGCAAGGCTGAAACTTCAACTGCATCTGGTGTTGCTGTCGTTGGTGCAGTCTTTCCATCTTTAGAAACTTTCTTATCATCCTTGGCGGGAGGCGGTGGTGGTGGGACCATGTGAGCTGGCGGTGTTTGCTTCAGTTTCACCAGAATCTGTCTCAGCCTCGAGAGATCAGTTGGTTTTCCGGGTTTGGGTCCCTGAATAACTGCAATTGATGGTTTTTTGTCTTTATCCTTCTTGCTGCTGCCTCGTTTCTCCATGTTAGGTACTTCACGAGGAACAAGTTCAGCAATTGCTTTCCAGTACTGTTTGTCAGCTTCTTTGTGGAATGTCTCTTGCTTAGCTACATATAACTGTTTCAAAAAAGAGCCAGCCTGTTATTAAATTTATTTTTGGGTCAATTTAACCCGACCCGGTTTGACCCGTTATGTACCTTTTCTCCTTGTCTATTTGTGAGCTTGTTAGTCTCCATGTTCTGGAGTCTTTTTTCATGGAAAGCTCGTTTGTAGACTTCACCTTCTTCGATGATCTCACTTCTTAATTCCTTCTCCTTGTTTTCTTTCTCCTCCAAACGAATTGCATTTATCCTGCATATGCAAGACAAAATTACTTGCTGATGTGTAAATAATCATTGTTAACATCTTAATTGTAGTAGCGTAACATCCTTCAACTGCTTTGAATTCCCATCCCTAATTTTTTAAATCCAGATCAATAGATTGAATAAAGGCTACCACAAACATTATACCATAAAGTCCACTCGGCACTCACTATAAGAGACATTTGCCATGGGAGAAATAGATACAAATAAATCATCCACTCAAGATATAGTTCATTGATCACAGTTTTCTTCCTTTGTCCATTTTGGTCAAGGAATTTAACGATTCACATTGGTAAAACTACAGCTTATTATCCAGAAAGCTCCATGGATCTACTATTTCTTATACCTAAAGGAAATTGACTACTTTATGACAGTTGACGATCTTCCTAAGTAAATTTCTATTGCCAAGGGATCGTTGGAAGGTTTTGCAAATGGCAGTGCAAACACTCAAAACTATGATGAATCCAACAGAATAATCATTACAGATAAACATCATTACCACAAGATCTAGCAATTGTTAAGAAAATGTACAATATCAAGTACACAGGGAACCTCACCGTCGCCATTCACGAAGAGCGAAACCTTCGTCCCGCATCTCACTCGGAGGTGGAAGCAGTGGTCCGTCAGAGGTGAAAATTCCTTCAGCATCTTCTCCAACATTGTATCCATGGCTGCCGTTACCATTTGAAATCGGGATAGAGGAAACATCGAAGGGAGAAGATCCAGCCTGGGAGTAAGAGTTAGGGTTAGGATCGGGATCAGCGAATCCGAACGGATCTGAAGCGTCTACGGTCTGATCTCCGTGGTACGGCGGAGCATCGGCGGTGGAGTAAGAATTGTTGCTGCCGAAGTAAGATTCATCGAATTGGCCGGAAGATGGAATTGTGGTGGATTCATCGCCATTAACGCTGAATGAATCGAACGACATCTCTATTTCTTTCTCTCTCGATTATCAGTGGGTATGATTTCCCTGTGGAAATGTGGGAATTGAGATGTCAGCCTGTCAAGGTGCTCGCTTTTATATTCACGTCTCTTCTTGTGGGATTCCACGTGGCACTGTAAAAGAACGTACGTAGCAATGGGTAAAACCCGGTTAAATGTGGTAAAAATTTCAAGCAAACTACGTGAATGGCCCTCCTTGTCTGCTTAAAATTACAAATATCATCCTCGTCAATTTTTTAATGAACTCATTTGGTAGCTTTCACTTGATCTTTCGCACATTAAAAGTTTACTAGCAGGGTACCCGCACAATGCGGCGGCGGGTACCCGTAACTATATTTCGAAGTGGCGACAGTATCGGTGGTGGTGACAATAGCGATGGTGATGAGTGGTGGTCCGTAGTGATGGTATGTGCTGACATTAGTGATGGTAGGGTCAGATCCGAAATTGACCTTTTTTTGTGAAAGTAAATATGGGCCTTTTAAATAGAGAAATGATGGTTGAGTTCTCGTGACGTTAAAGCTTATATATATTAGTATCTAGAATAAATCAAAATAATCAAGTAGTTGAGGTGGTTAACACACAGTGACTACTTAGGAGAGGTCTTGTGTTCGAATCTTGTAAGCAACACTTTATTTTTTTAGTTAAAGAACTTACTAAAAGTGGAAATCTCCTTAAACTTAAAATTAAAAAACTCCTTAAACTTACTAAAAAAGATAGACCTAAATGCATTAGTAAGTAGTAAGATAAAATAATTAGCTTACCTTTTAAAACTTGCATTTTACTTCCTCAATTTTATAAGTTATAAGTATTTTGCCTAGTAACAAGGGATCAAATGTGAAAACTGAGTTTTTCAAATAATGAATATGCTCTAATTGCTAGGATTGTTCAAAAATATTAAAAAATCAGGTATTTATAAAAACAAAATGTGATAAAATGTAATTGAATTTATCATCACTTAAGCATTCTTTAAAAAAAGAATGAATATGCTCTAATTGTTCGCTTGTTCATTTGAATTTGTCATCATTTAAGCATTCTATAAAATGCAATTGATATTACTTTTTATTTAGACTAGCTGGTACCCGCGCAATGCGGCGGCGGGTACATGTAACTATTTTTATGGCAACTAATTGGTTGGTACCCTATGGCTATATGTCGGGATGACGATAGTAAATGTGGTGGACTGGCGGTGGTGGTGCATAGTGATTGCGGTTGGTTGCGCATGGTGAAGGTGTTGTGGGGAGGTGGTGGGTGGCACTGGTAAGAAATAATGGTGGGTGATGGTCAATAGGATGGTAGAAACATTTACACATTGGGCTGCACCACGGTTATGATCATCTATCTCAACGTTTAAGAATGGAGGTAACTAATTAACACTATGAGGTTGAAAAAATTTACAATAATCAAAATTCAAAATGTTACAATAATCAGAAGTTTTATTAAAAAGAAATTAGGAAAAAACAAATCTTTCTAGTGAAAGAAATAATATAGTATTAACCACATGAAAAACTCTTATCAAGTTATCAACATTCGATTTCGAGTAGATAATATATTTGTCTAGTGACACACGGGCCTGGGAGTAACTCACGATTGCAATCTTTGCTATTGCAGTCACAACAAAACAGGAGTCTTGACTGTGATGATCTTCTAACAGTTGAGCTACTGACCCAAGAACAGAATCACCAACTCCTAAACGACTTTTTAACAGAAAATATATACATATGAATATTGTTTTTGTAATACCTGTTAACCCTCAACTTTCAGCAGGTAACAAATAACACCCACTTTTTCCACTTATTTTGGCCTTTACAACATTAACTATTTGTAACAAAAAACATTAAGAAATGGATATGAAATGCTAGCAGGTCAACCCAACCCGGTTCTACCCATTTTGACATATTATTTTGACATGAATGTCAAGTGTTTGAAGTTGAAGTTGTAATGCCGAAAGTTCTTGATTTTCTTTTCTAGCAGCTGCTTCTTTTTCTGTTGCTTCCTTAGTTGCAGTTACAGCTTCTGCATCTTTAACCCTAACTATCCCTTCAGCCCTAACAACCGTTCCTAAAATGACAAACACGTTCTCTAGCTTTTGCCAGCTTATAACGCCATAAAAGTGCTTCTTGATGTCAAGAATCTCTTTCTTTCATAAGTTGCCCTTGTTCTTTACCAAAAACTATCAAGTATCACCTTTTCTTCAGATTCTTTTTACTATAAAACAAATTATTAGCATACTCATTGTTAGAGGTGGCAATTTCAACCAATTCATTTTTAATGGTTTAATTTGGTTATTGTTATATAGTTAATTTGGTTTAAGTTTTATGTTACCAGCATTAACAAATTAAATAAGCAGCAATATGTAAATTGTTTAATTTTAATCGAAAATAACTTACCATTTTACAGGGATGATATATGACATACTTATATCCCAAAGTAAAGTACTACTGCACGTTCTAGTGAGAATTATGCTTGTCCTCCAAAAGATGAAGTCACATAGTAATTCTGCAGTTAGTTAAACTGTTAAATAATAATCTAAGCTGAAATTATGTGACTATTAATGCATATATGGATTTAATTAATTAGTCATACACCCGATATGTACCTCATTTCGTATACCTGAAATTACATCTGCACGAGAAAGAAGAAGAGAAATATACAAATTACATCTGAACTTACATAGGAATATAAGATGAAATCAAATGGTAGAGAAAGAGAAGGATGAAGAGAAATATACAAATCAAACAGCAGAGGAGGACGACCACAAATTCTATCCGGCGACTGTTGATATAGAACGAAGAATGGAGGAGGTGTGTTGGAGAAGACATTGCTATTAGGTTAAATCATGTTTGAAGTTTACCGAGGAGTTTGAAGGAACCGATGAGTTGAGGAATTGACCTCTGCATGCGTAGATTGAAGGAACCAAGGAGTTGAGAATTGGAATCGACGCCTTTTAAAGTTGCAGAGCAAATTAGGGTTGATTTAGTTACACGGTTAGAGTATATAGGCAGAGGAAACGAAATATAAACCAAGTTTCTACTGGTTAAGTTGGTAAGGTGTTGTCCTTGTAACCTCAAGGTATCATGTTCGAGTCCAATCCAAAGCGTTTTTTTGAAAACGCAATTCTCTCTAAAATTGGCAAGTGTGTTGGCTGAATTTTCAGCCTTACTATCTAAGGAAGGTGTAAATGCTTTATAATATAGTAGAGATAGGCAAAAGAACGTTTTCTTTTATCGGGGTTAAACTTAAAGAGTAGTAAATTGTAATAATGCAATACATAAAGGACCGAAGCTGTTTATTTCTCTTTCCCTTGAAACCCATATAAGCAAAAGATAATTAAATCCAATAAAATTTGTTTAGTTTTGCTGCATCGATGTCGGAGGCATATGAGAGAGTGAAAGGGGGCAGGCTAACCTTCAAAGGAGGAACCCTAGCTTCAAAAAGCAAATCAATTGATAAAAAGAAGAAGAAAAAGCACAAGAAATCATCCGACGTAAACGCTGAATTCACCGAAGAAATCCTCACCGGAGACGCCGCAGCTACTGCTGCGGAAGGCGGTGGTTCCACGGCTGCGGAAGGCGGATCAGAAGCAGCAGCAGCTGACGGAATTTACACGATTGATGCGGCGAAGAAGATGAAATATGATGAATTTGTTTCCTGTGGAGGCTAAGAAGTTCAGGTATGATCCGAAAGAGAAGGTGAAGTCGGTTGAGGATGCGCTTGATGATAGAGTAAAGAAGAAGGCTGATCGTTATTGCAAATAGATCGAACAAATTCCAAATTAAAGGTACTGAATTACTGATAGTCATTAAGTGATGTTAAATTGCAGAATTAGATGGATTTAATATTGAATTGATGTGAGTTGATGTGAATTTCTGCTTAGGATTATTGGTCTAATTGTATGTCCGGTCACATTTATGTAGACATTGAAAGGCTGCTCATCATGTTATAGTAGATTGCACGAGTGAGCCTTGAAGTAACTAGAAATCTTGCTCGATATTGTGTAAGGAGTTTGGAATTATATGAATATGAGTAGATTTATCATAGTTCTGTTTTGTGGCAAGTATCTTCTATGATTAGAAATAATATTCTTTGGTGAAAACCAAATTATAGTTGCTGAAATGTGTTAGCTTACCACACGGTCTCAACTCTCAACATATGTTGTTTTTATTTTCAGCTGTTGGATCTTACAAACTATCAATTTTTGGTTTCTTGGAATTGCATGGCATTAAAATTCAAGTAGTTCCCGTGGTTGCATACTTGATTTTCCAAGCAAGAAGCTACCTTTTCTTGTTGTCGAGCCACTTTTGTCATCGTTATGGAACCAAACTCTAATTTCTACCAAAATGGGTTTGTTGTACTCTCGGTTTTATTTAAGATACAAGTATGTTAAAGTTTGTATTAGAGAGTTTACATGTTTAAATCCTTTGATCAGTCTTGTAGATGTATACAGACTATGTATCTTACTATCGTTCTGGGTAATCCCTTTTACATTATTATATAATCTGTCTTAGAAATTGCATTAAACTCGTTAGAGATCAAACATAGCCCAAATAGACCAGCATTCATAAGTAAATGGGTCGAAATTGCACCTCTATTTTCTTTATTAGTACTTATGTTATATCAATGTGACATAAAATCGTACCTCCAATTATGTTGAAATTCTGAAGTCCAACTTCCGTGCCGTTAAGAACACCCAAACATACGCTCCCTTTCGACTTTCCAAAAACCCGAATCTGAATAGCACAAAGCTAGATTTTCTTTGATTGTCATTTACTTCAAATTAGTGTTTCTTTATAATTAATATGGGATTAAGAAGACTTACTGAGATTAAAAGATATCCTCCAAGGGGAATTTCGAACTGAGTTTTAGATCTCCAACCATTAGAAAAGCTTTTTTGATTAAGGGGGGAATTATGAGAATAAGTTGATCAATATATCCTTTTTGAATGATAGTATACTTAGAAGTTATAACTATTTAGTCAACATTCATGAAAAATGAAAATAATTATATATTTTTGCTTTTGACGATGATTCCTTTGAGAGAATTTCTTGTGAACAAAGGCATCACAATGTCATTGCTTCATGCATTTGACTCCTTTCCTTTTCTTTTCTTTTCTTTTCTTTGTTTTGTAGATGGGTTTAATATTGATTCACTCTATTTCACGATTTATTTTTAGATAGAGTACTATGTTCGTAAAAATACACGATAGCAACAATAAGGGTACGAGGAAGGTAATATGTTGACAGTTATAACTCTACCCGGAGATAGAGAAACTGCTTTCAGAGAGACATCTGACGAAAGTGCATACCTTTAAAACATACACAAGTAATACATGCGATAACAAATATGTGTAGTATAAGCAATTGTACAATCTCTTTCACAAATACGACAATTTATTATTATAAAATGATGTCTATATATAAAAGAGGGAACGTGTAAACAGCCTATCCCAGTAACAACAATTATCGAAAAAGAAAGAATAAGAAAACAAAGTAATATAAATATATGTTTGATCAATACTACATGAAAACCAAGTCAAAGCATCCTTAACTTACGTTTTATTATTGTATATAACACCAAAAAAGGAAAAAGAAAAACAAGAATACGGTTGTAGAAAAGAGACAAGTCTCAGGTGAAGCTTCTAATTCTCGAGGATCGACTTCTTTATGGCATTCATAGATTTACTCACATATACTCAAGCAAGTCTTGCTGGTTTCTCAAATCCCATACAACCATTTTACCATCTAGTCCTGTAATGTTTATCAAATTAAAAAACAAAATCATCAAAAAAAGGTCAATATATAAACTTGTAATGAAATAAGTTGTAGCAACTAGCAAGTACTAATTATAGGCGATATGCAAAGTGCAAATAATGCAATAGTAAATGAAAGTTTCACATATGTTTACCTGAAGTGCTAAAGCTGGTTATTTTGTCATTCTCTGTTCTCTTCAGTGGCACGATGCAGCTAGAAACACAAAATTTGGCAAATTAAATAATATGTAACACATATTAAAAATACAATAAAATAAAAAGGTAAGGATATACATACTTAATGCAATTGTCATGAACACCACCACGGCCTTTATCATTGCTAGTTCCCTGTTTTGAGCTTCCATAAAACTTTCCAAATGCTGCTGTCATCTGGAAATGAAAAAATGAAATGTTTATATTAATAACTAAATAAGCAGACAAAAAAGCGTTCCTTATAAAGTCAAACAGTCAAATTACCTGCGAACCGTATTTTGAACTAGAAGATGCTGACTTTTTTTCATCAAGGAACCTAACAAAGCTCCTAAAAAAGGAAAGCAATTAACTTTGTATGTGTAAAAACCCTAAATTTGGAATATGAAAATGAAAATGAAAATGAAAATATTACCATGAGCCTGTTCCATCTGCTGCAAAAATCATAGGATTGCAATCATAGCCCACACCAATCACAAGTTTCTCAGATACAAACATAACCTGAAATAAATAAATATAATTCATTTTTATGACCATTTGAATAATAAATAAATATTTTTTTTTAAAAAGGTTGAGAGGATGCTGACCCACATCACGAAGAGGCAGATCACGCAGTACTACACTTTGAGCAGAAGGAGATGCTCCAATTTCATCAACAAAGTATATCATAGAATTATGCCCTGCATCATCATGCCAAATATAAATTAATAAATTAAAATAAAATCATTTAAATGTAAATATCAAGAACAGAGTAAGTTTTGATTTCTCACCTACATAGCATAAGCTACTGCCACTTGGCGACCATTTCACACCAAAAGCCCAACAAAACGACAGGTCAAGCTGAACAATTTGCTGCTCAAAAAATAAAAAAACTTTAATTATATCATATCTGCATACCATAACATTATAAGTTTAAAAATGGAAATTTAATAGACAACAAACCTCTCCAAATTTTCCTTCTAATGAGGACCCACTTCCTGATTTCTTTGGTTTACTGCCAACCAAAATATTATTGTAGATGTTATTAGTGCAAGTATTTTGGTAAAAAATAGTAAAAAATGTAACATATTACATACCCTGCATCAACTCCTTTAATAAAAGTTGAGAATACTCTGCATTTTCCATCAGCAGATGTTGTAGCAATAAGAACCTGTCAAAATTAACTAAGCTTGGTTAAATCATGATTAGCAAATCACTAACATTTGATGAAATAAGAGAAAATACAAACGTTATTAGGATGCCAAGAAACGCTGGTCACAGAAGAATCATGCTTTTTCCTGATTAGCTTACTAACCCACCTGAATAATCATTAATCACTGTCAATTATAGCACTAAAATGATGTTAATAAACAGTAATTTATTACCAGTTATTCTCCTGCTCATAGTAACATATACAGACAGTTTTAGCTCCACTTCCCACAGCAAACTTGTTTCCTGAAAAACCATAATTGCCAAGATTTACACACAAATATTTGAGATATTATATGTCTTCTAAAAATCAATACGCTTATCTTTAAAAATAAATCCCTTATTTAATAACAGTGATCAAGAAAACTACACTACCTTTAGGACTCCACTGCACACAGAGTGCAGCACGATTGAGCCGTAGGATAACAAGGGTTGGTACCCAAACAGATCCTTCTTGGTTCCAAACATACCTGCAAATTAATCATAAGAATTTAAGAAATAATATACACTAATAAATAAATTAAAAAAGAATATACAAGTTTACTCACGAATTCCGGTCATGTGACACAGTAACTATCCTGTTTGATGATTTACTCCAATCTATCCCTGCAATAATTTGGTCATGCTGCACCAACATACAAGGGGAAAATAACATGTAAAAATAGAAGAATAAAAAAGGAATTGCTGGAATTAACTTAATATCAAATACCTTTTCGAGAACATGAATCCTTTCCCAGTTTTCTTCCACTAATTTATAAATGTGAACCTCGCTGTTGTTTGGACATAGAGCAATCACTGCATTAACACAAAGACGATCACAATTAAATAATTAACAGACTAATTAGAACTCCAACATTTTTTATGAATTGCAACATGTTTCAAGAAAAATCAAGAACCACACTGAACATTACAACAAATACAGTATTACTGAGTTTGTAATTTAATCCATACGAATTCTGCATCTGTGAAGTATTGAGCTGGACCTTCAAAGATCACAGGGAGCATAATTCACTATGACAATAGTTGTGCCCGCTAAAATCAGAACAGCTAAGCGCTTTTTAAATCTATAAATTTTCAATTTTTATTTCTGATTATGATCATATCTCTAATTAAGGAACAAAAAAAGCATTTCCAGGTTATTAACCTAAACACAAATTCATTTGCAATTTATTGAAGATTGATTAAATCTGAATCTTACTAGAGTGATCGGGGCTCCAAGCATGACAAGTAATGCAATCGGCAAACTGATTTACTGCAATTGCCGCCATTTCAATCTGCAAAACAGAAAAATGATATATAATATTTTTTCGTCAGCTGTTCGATCTTTTCATAAACTTACCAAATATCTGATGAACTCGATGTGGAGAGAGATAGAGGATCACAATTAATTAGATTGGAGAAGAGGCGTAATCATGTAGATTTGAATAGAAGCAAAGGCAAGATCTGTGCCTAAATGCGAATCGTTGCGTTTTTTACAATCCATTAGGGTATAAAAGTATTTTCTTCCGTACTTATTTACCTTTTCTGGAGGTTTTATTATTAATTTTCACTTTGAGTCCCTTTGCTCAAAAACATTATGCATATGAAAAAGAAAGAAAAAACCCTAAAAAAACAATATAAATATTATAAAATATCAGGTTAGCTGGTTGATCATCCGAAAAGACCAGCTAAGCATCATTGGCTTGGTTAGCCTTAACCTGATCAACTACCTAATACTACGCAGGCTCATTAAACAGCGCTTTTTAGCTTTCTTCAGGATTTGGCCCGAACTGTTCGGCAGATTCCCACGCGTTACGCACCCGTTCGCCACTTTGTTCTCAACTCTTCTCACCTCTTGGGCGAGACAAGCTACCTTTAGCTAGGAGCCTCTTTTCCTTCTGCCCAGCTCCCCGAAAACAACGTTCGACTTGCATGTGTTAAACATATAGCTAGCGTTCCTTCTGAGCCAGGATCAAACTCTTCTTTTGACTATGATTTGACCCTACAGTGGTAGAACCTAGTGAACCGGACGTACTACTTCTCAACCTACTGTGAACTTTTCTTCTCTTATAATTTTTGCTACTTTGTTTAGAAAAATCAACCCAATTAGATTTTATAGGCTCCATTCAACTATGTTCCGTAAAAACTACAACGATACAATTCGACCCACTTTTTGCTTGTTAACCGGCTACATTCAGATGGACCACACGTCCACACATATTTTTCAGTCTGGGCCGGGTATTTAAAACACTGTAAATACTATGGGTCGCCTTTTAAAAAATGCAAGTTTTTGGACAAGTTACATAGCATGTAATAGAAGTCGTAGATTCAAACTATATCTATATACTTCAAGTCGACTTTCACTTTAAAAAATTCTCTATATGTAATAATAAAACGTATTCTGATTTCTCCATCTTTGCTGAATTAAGATCATCTTAAGTTAGCATAATAGTATTTAATTATCAAATAATATAACAATTAAATAAAAAAATAGCATTGATAAACATTTTTCTATTTCCATATAATGACTACTTCATTAACTGGAATATTCTATTTCCTACAAACGGAGCGCCACAATACGCCTCTTACCTACTATAAATAGAAACCTCCATTACTTCACCTCATTATATCGCCATTAAATTTCTTCAAATTTGTGCATGCAAATTAACCACCATCGCCATCTCTCCCTCTCTTTCTAAAACCAGAGTTTAAACACCATTGCCGCCATAGCCATTGAAGCTCCACCAAACCATGTTCAGAATCCACAGATAAAGAAACACAATTCGATGGATTTCAGCACCAACAAGCAGCGATCTCTCTTCGCCCTAGTCTCAATCGTTTTCCTTTTCTTGTTATCTTTTAACGGCGCTTCAATCTTTTCCGTCAGGATTCCGTCATTCACCCCCGCCGGCCACTCGTCGGTAAAACTACCCAGACCTTCAAGAAACTTGATCTCTATAGCAAAAGAAGAAAACCCATCTGAAATTTCAATACCCCACTTGAAATTACAAACTCAGTCACCGGAATTACCACCCGCCGGCGCCCAAGATCCAAGAAACTTCGTCTCCGTTCCGTTCTTCGAACACCCAGCTCGAAACCCTTACCCAAATGTGAACCCAAATGTAGACCCGCAGAAGATTTTCCCACATTTACGTAAATCTCATAGTTTCGAGATTGAATCGGAGAATTCATCGGAAAACAAAAACAAGAAACTGCTAAAGATGTTAACGGCGTTCGGGTCAATTCGCCGCCGCCGGGGAGAAGATTTTCCGACGAGAGTGAACGAATTTTTCAGCAAGAAGAATAACGAAACTTCTTGTCAGGCTCGTTTCTTCATGACATGGATTTCTTCCCTAAATTCATTCAACGAAAGAGCAATTCAGTCAATTGAATCAGTATTCAAAGCACACCCAAACGGGTGTCTTCTAATCGTATCAAACTCTCTTGATTCAATCAAAGGACACCAGATTCTAAAACCCTTTACTGACAAAGGGTTTAAAGTAACCGCAATTTCGCCAGATTTCGAATTCTTGTTCAAGAACACCATGGCAGAACACTGGTTTGCAAGGTTGATTAAAGGTCGCATTCAAAGTGGTATAATCCCATTAGGTCAAAACATATCAAACTTGCTTCGGTTATGTTTGTTATACAAATACGGCGGCGTTTATATCGATTTTGATGTTATAGTTTTAAGAAGTTTTACACATTTGAAAAACTCAATCGGAGCACAAACTATGGACCCAAAAACCAAGAATTGGAGCAGGTTAAACAATGCAGTTTTGGTGTTTGACAAAAGGCACCCTTTACTTTACAATTTCATCCAAGAATTTGCATTAACTTTCAATGGTAACAAATGGGGTCACAATGGTCCTTATTTGGTTTCAAGGGTGGTTACAAGGGTGCAAGGAAGGCCTGGATTCAATTTTACGGTTTTACCCCCGATGGCGTTTTATCCCGTGAATTGGGACAAGATTCGGTATATTTTTCGGGGGCCTAATAATGAGACCGATTCAAGATGGTTAAATGTGAAATTTGAGCAAATTCGAAACCAGAGTTATAGTGTTCATCTTTGGAATAAACAAAGTAGAGGGTTACGAATTGATGATGGGAGTATTGTTAGAAAGATTTTATCCAATCATTGTGTTTTCTGCAATATGACGTCTACCAAAGACTTTAATGTAAGTAATATAGAAGACTAATTCACCCGATATACTATTTTTAGTTAGGCGTCAATATTTCGTTGTATATGTAGTTGTGAAGTAAATTCGGTTCATTTTGCATTTAGATATTGCAAGAGATAGTAGGTATCAGATCGAGAATTCGGAGTAAATGAGTTGTAATTTGGTTTTAGATATATGAATGGTACTTTTGGTTTATAGCTATATATCCTTGTATTTTGTGCATTAAAAGTTGTACTATTTCATCCTCGGTTAGGGGTAAAATCTTTAATATGATCGTATGCTCAATTTCAATTATCTGTTTGCTGTTTTTATCAATTTCACCTTTGATAATTGGTCTACCCCTTGCAAGGTAAGGTCTAGAATGGCATGTACTTTAATCATAGAGAGTTGGACATCTAACTTCTGAGATACCTACTATGTTGCATCTCTAGTGGTGCCCATTCGGGTCGGGTTTGGATTGCGGGTTGTCATATCAGAACCACATGTTTATATATAAACGAGTCACTACCCATATAAGTCATTTAATTCAACGTGTTTAACATGTTAGCGGTTTAAATGGGTCAAACGGGTCAAATATGTCTGCTTTTTAAATGTGTATGCGAAACTTACTAAAGTATATCAATTTTTCAAATATATTATAAACTACTCCAAAGTATAAATATATCTAGTTCTAAACATGTTCTAAATTATCATCAACCTAAAATTTTAATAAACATATCACTGTATCATTTGAGCTGACCCTATAATGGCTCGAAACTTGTTTAACCCAACCCTAAGTTGTTTATTTTTGTGTTGGTGGTCTTGAGTCGGATTTATGTCGATTCAGTGCCACCCCTAATCTCTTGTACTTTAAATGTTATATCGTTCGATCTGGATAAAAATTTGTTAAAATAATTTATACAGTATACATTAAATGTTGTAAGGTGATCATTTACCATAAGGAAAAGGCCTACTTTATTTATGATCATGCGATTTATGTGATTCAACTTCCTTTTTGTAGTTAACCCCATGCCGAGAGTGGTATTCATCTAATACATACCGGTCGATAGATAGACATAAGTTTATTTCATTAAAGGATGTCATCCTTCGTGACTTGTTACATTTGTTTTTCGAAAATGATAAAATTTTAAATGAAGGATTAATAAATGACATTTAACATAATCTCATTTTGTAGTTGCATATGATCCTATTAATTACATGGCTTTAAAACGTAAATTTGACATAATAAACCTATATACGTGTGATAAAGATGAATTTCTGGCAATCCGAACAAGAGACCGTCCCAATCCTATCACGTAAGAGGTAAATTACCTAGCGACCTGCTGGCTCATACGGTGGCTCAACGAACCAATCCATCCATCATCCATGATGATCCACCCTTGCCAATTAATTTTTCTGATAAATCAGGTTGCTCCTACCACATGTGGGAATTGAACCAGTGTTAATTTTACATTCATAGTGTAAAACTTGTGTTTATTATATACTAGTTTATATTAGTAAATATGTATTAGATTATCTATATTTTGTATTTAGTTAGTTAGATATATTAGAGTTATCTCCTTATTTGTATTCCCCTATATATAGGGATCTTTATGTTAATGAAAGACAAATCAATTATTGTACCATAAACACTTTTATGGTATCAGAGCAAAAACCATAGTAGCCTCCTCCTAGCCGTCGATCTCCACACCATGCCGGCGTCGACCAGCGGTTCTCCGAAGAATGAACAGCCTAAACCCTCGAATCTTCATCCCGTTTATACCGTTACGAACATTCAAAACAAAGTTCGGGTATTAGACGGCGTGACAGTTTCGTATTCTTTATGGGTTAAGCTCTTCAAACTTCATGCTAGAGGATACAAGGTGCTAGACCACATTGACGGTACGCCGTCTCCCGCCAAAACCGACGACACATACGAGACATGGTCTGAGATCGATGCTATCGTTTTACAATGGATCTACGGAACATTGTCGAATGATCTCTTGGCCCGTGTACTCGACGCGGAAGCAACGGCTCATGATGCTTGGGCAAAGATTCGTGACATCTTTTTAAACAACAAAAGTTCTCGAGCCGCTACTCTTGAACACGAATTCACGAACCTTACACTTGGCGCGTGGTCGTCCATGGAAGACTATTGCCAAAAACTCAAAGCTTTGGCCGATCAACTCACCGACATGGATAATCCGGTCAGTCAAACCCGTATGGTACTCCAACTTGTTCGAGGCTTACCGGCCGAATTTGACACTATGGCATCCTTCATCAATCAAAGCTCCCCTAATTGGGATGTTGCTTGTAGTATGCTTCAACTTGAGCAACATCGCCAATCGGCTCGCCAAAACAACACCGGCTCGGCCATGATAGCACCCACGGGTACTAAAAATCCGCCTGCTTCCGGACAATCTTCATCATCCGACGATCCACGTAACTACGGGAGAGGACGAGGCCGTGGACGATCATCTAGCCGTGGGGGACGCAGCAATAACAGTGGCCGAGGACGCGGCCAATCGATGATGCCTCCACCGTATGGTTACCCACCACAAGCCTACCCACCGTGGGCCTGGTGGGCTCCACCGCCGTGCCCTTACCCAACACAGAATTTCGGTCGGCCCAACAACATGGCTCCACCAACCAAACCAGATGCGGCCCAAGCCCATGTCACGCCACATATGGAGT
Source organism: Calendula officinalis (assembly GCA_963853835.1). Lineage (NCBI taxonomy): Eukaryota > Viridiplantae > Streptophyta > Magnoliopsida > Asterales > Asteraceae > Calendula > Calendula officinalis. The sequence goes on from OY970825.1 coordinate 5,543,697, forward strand.
CCGATCCCCAACAAGCCGCCTCATCGGCCCAATCATCCGAACAGGTCCAAGACTACAATGCCCTATACCCAACGGATATTGGCGTTGCGTTCCATGCTATGCATCTCAACCAACCAGACCCAAATTGGTATATGGACTCCGGCGCAACTTCACACATGACCTCGGATGCAGGTAAATCAAATCCCATTTATCAAATTCTAATATACGTAATGTATTTGTTGGTAATGGCACATCTACCGATTAAAGGATCCGGAAATGCCTTACATACCACTCCACACAAAACATACCACCTATGTGATATACTTTACACACCTAACATAATTAAAACCTTTTATCAGTCCGTAAATTTACACGTCATAACCACGTTTCCCTTGAATTTGACCCTTATGGTTTTTCTGTGAAGGATTTCAAGAATGGGATGATTCTTTCGCGCCACAATAGCTCGGGTGACCTCTACCCGTTCACCACACCCGAACCCTCTCCATCCGCTCACTTGGTCACCTCATCCACGGAACAATGGCACAACCGTCTCGGTCATCCGGGCAACACTATCTTAGATTTTCTTCGTACTAGTTCATTTATTTCTTGTAATAAAAGCAAACCGTCTACGGTTTGCCACTCTTGTCAATTAGCTAAAAATAAAAGACTATCATTTTATGATTCTACTACAATTACTTTCGCACCTTTTGATATTATTCATTGTGACTTGTGGACCTCACCCATCATTAGTAACTCCGGTTATAAATATTATATAGTCCTTATTGATCACTTCACACAATATGTGTGGATTTACCCCCTCATATATAAATCCGAAATTTTCACTAACTTCACCAAATTCCACAACCTTATCCGCACCCAATTTAACCGCAAAATTAAATGCTTCCAATGTGACTTGGGGGGGGGGGGGGGGGAATTCGACAACCATAACTTTAAAACCTTTGCCTCCACCAACGGACTTGAATTCTGTTTTTCCTGTCCCCAAACCTCACCCTAAAACGGTAAATCTGAACGCATGCTACGACGTCTCAACGACATCGACGCTCTCTCCTCACCCATGCCCACCTACCACCCAAATTCTTGGTCGAGGCCCTTCACACTGCCACTACCTTCATAACATCCTACCCACTAAAACCCTTAAATCGCTTACCCCTACGTACGCACTATACCTTAGACACTCCACTTATGATCACCTTCGAGTCTTTGGTTGTGCCTGCTACCCGAACACTTCCGCCACCCAAACCCACAAACTCCAACCCCGCTCTATCCGCTGCATCTTCCTCGGGTACCCCACCAACTTCCGCGGCTACCGCTGTCTTCACCCAACCACCGCTGTCATGTTGTTTTTGACGAACTTACATTTCCGTACCCCCACATAACACCATCCCCTCATACACCTTCCTTGACGAGCCACTGCCCACGCAACTACTAGACCCTACCGTACCCCCACCCACCCCTTCACCACATACTCCACAAACACCACCACCGAACCCCCCACCACAGCCCCCACCAATCCCTCCTCATGACACACCACCACTACCGAATCTGCTCCCACCCACCCTATTACCCACCGCCCCAACCCAACCTACAACCGCACTGCCCACCGTCCCAACCTAACCCGCCACACTCCCCTCCGGCCCAAACTCCGCCTCATCATGACAACCCTCCTCCACCCACCAACACCCACTCCATGACCACCCGTGCCAAAGCCGGAATTGTCAAGCCCCGCCAACCTCTAAACTTACACACCTCCACCGACCCATCCATCTCCCCTACACCATCCACATACTCTAAGGCTTTCCAGGATCCTAATTGGTTATGTGCCATGAAAGATGAATATAATGCGTTAATAGAAAATGATACTTGGGAGCTTGTACCACGTCCCGCTGATCGCCCGATTATACGTTGCATGTGGTTATTCCACCATAAATTTCATGCGGACGAGACGTTACAAAGATATAAGGCACGATTGGTGGTAAATGGAAAATCTCAAACAATTGGAATTGATTGTGACGATACTCTTAGCCCGGTTGTAAATCCGGCCACGATCCAAACCGTACTTAGTCTCGCAGTTTCTAAATCATGGCCAATACACCAACTTGACGTGAAAAATGCATTCCTACACGGTGACCTTAATGAAACAATTTTTATGCATCAACCACCCGGGTTTGTCGATAAAAATGCCCCACATCATGTATGTAGACTGCGAAAATCATTATACGGGCTTAAACAAGCCCCCAGGGCTTGGTACAATCGGTTTGCTAATTATATAACACCTCAAATTTTAATGCAAAACATTTGCCCAAAATAAATCATTTTTCATAAATAGAAGAACTATTCCAAAATATGGATTTACACAAACCTTTGGTATGAAAATCAGAGTATAAAGTTTGGTGTTACAAAATAGATCAAAACCAAAGCTAAGCATAAATCCAATCTAAAGTTCTTCTACTCTAGGCCCCGCATCTCTATCCATGCGTACCTAAACCTTCGATCCCGAACCTGAGTACATAGCAAAACAAACAAGGAGTACGTGAGACAAAACGTCTCGTGAGCTACATGGGTTTAGACCCAATAATAATAATAATAATCGTATGACATATAGACAAACATGTAAGTAAATCATCCATCTAACTAGTCACCCTATTGTGACTCTAATACTTTGCTTTCCTAGCAATCATATCTAGTTATCGGGATGCCCCCGAACTAACTAGAACCACCTTGACTTATTAACCGAAATCCATCACCATTAATATGCCTCAAGATACCGGCAAGAGGGATTCGCCCAATCTACCAATACCTGCCTTACTCGCCAGACTACCTCCAGTTAGCAAGACTACTATCGTGGTGGAGTCGATGGGAATCCACCCAACTGCCCCTCACACCACACCTCATGACCGGGGGTCCCCCGCATCATCACATCATCTCAACATTTCATAACTCAATGGTTATGTCAATCTAGCTCTCGGCTATCACGTCTATCATCAAACAAGTTAGTTCAATACTATTATCGGTATAACTAACTACTAACTACTAGTCTACACAATTAAGCAAATAGACCATAACACAAGTAATAAAATGTATTTCATAGGCTATGTACTCAGTAAATTTCCACACGTACTCACCTTAGAAATAAGATGCTCCAACCGAATTCTTGCCACCAAATCTCTTGCTTCACAAATTCACCGACTTTCCAAGATGTCACCGAAAGCCTAATACAATGATCACAAGATGTTCAACACCTCATACTACCAATAATGTATCCATTAACCTCTAATTACCATTAACTAACATTTTCCCCAATTATGGTGATTTACCAAACCCTAAGTTTAACCAACCCTTAAGATTCTTACCAATCGAAATCATACACTTGTTTCCTTTGTTAATATACCATCTATTAAGTGTTTACATCATTTATTCACCATAAACCATAACTCCCAATAACTAGGGTTTCAACCCAACCATCAAAATACATAGATCTAAAGGTACAAAGATCAAGGAGTGAAGATATACCTTTAATCTTCACCTAGTAGTGAAATCTACCAAAGATTTGTGAAGAGATCAACCAAAATCTGCACTTGAGCTCCAAAATCGCCAAGAAGAAAACTACGGTTTTGGAAATGCATTTAATGAGCTAAAACCCGACTTTAATGCTGTCGACCAGAGTTCACGGCGCGAACTAAGTTCGCGTCGCTAACTCTGCGTTGCACGCCAACTTCGCGATCGCTAACTACTCGTGAACTACATCACGCTCAAAAGCCAAATCCGCTGGAGACAGTTCCCGATCGTTATCTCGAGTTCGCGGCGCTAACTTTCCTATGCAGCAGGGCTGCATTTTTCGGTTGTTGTCTCGACCCGGTTTCGCCCGTAACTTCCTCATACGGTCTCCAAACGACACGAAACCAATTCCTACGTTCTTTAAATGATTTATCCATATTTATCATATTTTTGTACAATTTATTTATTTACAAATTTCAGGTCGTTACAAATTATATCACCAAAAACGGGATCCGGAGCAGCACTTGTGACAACTCGTTGTTTATATTTCGTCAAGGGGATCAAACTGCTTACATCTTATTATATGTTGACGATATTATACTTACGGCCTCCACCAACAAATTTTTAAACTCCATCATACGTACTCTCTCACGAGAATTCGCTATGACGGATATTGGGGCGTTACATCATTTCTTGGGCATCGCGGTTTCACGTGACACTAAAGGCTTATTTCTTTCTCGATCACATTATGCTCAAGATATACTAAAACGGGCTTCGATGACAACATTCAATCCATGCAACACTCCGGTGGATACAAACTCCAAACTTAGTGCCACTGTCGGAAAACTCCTTGCCGACCAGTGGCGGTATCAGGACAAATTTTAAAGGTGGGCGAAATTTTAGAGTGGAAGTCAGGTTCCTGGGTGACTTTTTTTTAAGGTTTAATTATAAACAAAACCAAATGATCAATCTTAGTTCGAAGAAAATCTAATTATAAATTAAATCAGTCAAAATTAAAATTAGTTTGTTAGTTAATTTAAGAATTAAATCAGTCCAATCATAAATTTAGTTATAATGTTGAAGTAAAATTTTTAAAGTTTTTATATATGACTGATGTGAACTAATATGTCACTAGTTAAAATACATATGTAATTAAATACATTGCAAACATAACATTTTTAAACAAAAAAAAAAAAAAGGAAACTATTCAAAAGAAAAGAAAATTTTAGTGGGAAAATACAGCAAAAAAAAACATTAAAAGGAAAATAAGGAAAAAATAAATTTAAAAAAAATATGCATATGAAATGGACTTGAACTTAATGTTATATGTTTAAGATATATGAGTTAACCACTAAGCTATTATACGACGTGAACTAGGGGTGCTTATCGGGCCAAAACCGAACCGAACCGAACCGATAGAACCGAAACCGATAACGATGAATTTTCAAAACCGAAACCGAACCGATAACATGTTATCGGTTTCGGTTCGGTTCGGTTTCGGTTCTTATGAAGATGTGGACTATAATCATTGTGAAAGATTGTTGGATGTTATTTTATTATTAATCTTTAGTTGAATTTATTATTACAATATATTAAACTTACTAGTTGTTTTTTATTTATAACGAAATGAGTTAAGTTTTGGAGTTTGAATTATTATACTAAATTTTAAGGTAACAAACTGGTAAATTTAAAGGAAAACAAAAAAACCGAAAAAAACCCCGAAACCGAACCGAAAAACTCGAAAACCCCGAAAAACCAAAACCGAAAAACCCGAAACCGAACGTGGCGTAATTCTTAAAACCCGAACTTTTGGGGCGGGGTTTGGTTTTAGTTAAAAACCACCCCAAGCCGCCCCAAACCGCCCCATGCTCACCCCTAGTACATTGCATTATATTATCATGTTTGGTTAGCATGAAGGAATGAAAAATATTATCAAATGTTATTGAATGTTTTTTTTTTTGGTAAAGGAGGGCGGCACCTCCGGTAAAATTTATTAATAAAAAGAATTAATACAATAGCAGGCTGGGGACTCCCCACCTATGGAAACAGAAACAGTCCACGGGACAGGCCCCGGGTACTGAACAACCTAAACAGGCTAAACATGAAAAACATAACAAAACATAACATACAAGACAAAGCTAACAACAAAAACTAGCCCGAAACAAACCAGGAATCCGATTCACGGCGGGTGCTGATTGGCTTTGTCTTCATTCTTCATCGGCATCCTCCAAATAGTTTTAGCTTCACTGACATTGGTGGAGGGCTTGAACTTTAAACTTAAGAGACGAGCACGAACATCATCGGTGATAGTCTTCACAATAGTCTCGTAGGGTCTTCTCTTGTTCTTGAAGATCCTGTTATTTCTCTCAATCCAGATGTGATAGACCGTACCTGCAAGCACTAAACGCCTAATAATGGACCAAGCGGACTTGCCCTTGCAGGCCCGCTTGAACATAGCAATAATATCAATCCAGGTGTCAGGGACCAACCTGATATTAATCAAGGTCTGCATCTCGTGCCAGATTTTGGAAGAAAAGGGGCAATCGAAAAAAAGATGGCTGATGGAGTCCGGGCAATCCTGACAGAAGCTGCAACACAGGTTTTGGCGGGCCTCCCAAACTCGAATCTTGTCATGAGTTTTGAGGCGGTCCTTCAGGGTCACCCAGAGAAGAAAAGCATGACGGGGAATGTTTTGGGAAAACCACACAAGGTGGTGCCAGTCAACGACCGGCTCATCCGGCCTAAGGCTAAGCCAGACTTCCCGAACAGAGAAGGGGACGAGGAGACCCGATTTATTGCGCCAGAAGAGCTTATCGGGGGAGAGCGGAGAAAGAGAAGGAGGAAGATGATTACTGAGAGGCCCCACCGGGTCACACCAAAGGTGAGGGCGAACCCAGTTACCGCCAGAGACAATGTCCCTGACAGTGGCGTCAGTAAAGAAACCCGCCGCGTGGATATCACGGGGGGTAAGAAGACGGGATAGGGGACCCGCAGGATGCCAATTATCATACCAGGCAGAAGCCGAGCTACCATCACCAACCTTAGAGACAATGAAATCTCTGATCTTATCGCGCATACCAAGCATGTTGCGCCAGCCCCTCCCAATGCCGCTCCGGGCAGGGGCAACCCAGAAATTGCGACCAGCCAGACGATAAGAATGAATCCATTTAACCCAGAGCGAGTCCTTGCTGGTCAGCAACCTCCAGGTATGGGAGGCCATGAGAGCAATATTCCAAGTGGAGAGACTCTTAATGCCAAGCCCACCCTGAGATTTGGGCAGACAGACAGTCTTCCAAGAAACTTTAGCCTTGCCTCTCTTCAGCTCCCCATATTCCAATTGAATGTTTTTTTTAAAACATATTCCAACTGAATGTTTTTTTTACTGTAGTGCACACTGCACAATTGGTAATGTCTTTTACTGTAGTGCACACTGTAGTTAAAACATATTCCAACTGAATGTTTTTTTTATAAATCACTATTATTGGTTAATATATAACATAATTTTTTTAAAAATAAATAACTAAATAATATTAAATATTTAAATATATTGATATGATTATTACATAAAAATATGTTTTATACTTAATATAAAAAAAATACTAATTATATTTTTATTCTAAGAAAATAATGTTTTATAAAAAAATTATGTTAAGCATAAATTTATCTCTACTTTATATATTATTGATAAAACTTTAAATATATATTATACACATAACACAAATTAAATATAATAAAAACTGGCTAAACCAGAATACATATTATAATAAAGAAAACACAATATTTATTTATTTTTCTAAAAAAAAATATTTAGTTACATTTTAAATTATATAAATTAGATTATATGTAAATATGTTAATTAATTGTATTTATTCTATTCAATTACATGATGGAATGAAAAAAAACCAGCTCCCCCTATGTAATGAAAGGGAAGGTGAGTAATGATCTATTACATTACATTGATTAAAACAAATATATTTTTTTCATTCTAATATAATGTATCATTTCATTACTTCTTTGATTCCGACGTATCAAACGCAAAATAAGTATATCATCTGATACTTTTGTTGGAAATGTAGACCTCCTCCAACCTCCGTATTCCACCGTCGTACTCAAGGATCCACACCTGCACCACCGTTGATTTCCGATGAAAGTCGAGGTTCCTAAAGGCGCAATGGAGCCTGTCCCCTCTCACCCAAACGTAGGCTTCAAAATCTAAAGATAACAACAACCAGCCGTAGGCGGCGGAAAGAGAAGAAAACATGTCCGCCGGTGGAGAGGGTAAGGTCGCCGGAAACGCTCTCGGCGATGCTGATGGCAGTACCGGAGACGATAGCGCAAAAGAGAACGCTGATCCTCAGGTTTGCTTTTTAGGGTTAAAAATGCAATTTGGTCTTATGATATGTTCAGTTTTCGATTTGAATTACTGTAGTGCACAATTGGTAATGTCTAGAAGCTGATTTTCTCAAGCTGTTAGGGGCCATAGTGCTTTCAAGCGATATATTACTAGTAAGTATATTAATTTATGAATCTTAGGCTAATTTAACTAGATAAAAGCTCTTAGAACTACTGTTTGAACAAGGAAAATGTTAATAAACTAGTTAATCGTTTTGACTTGAGATGATAGTGTATAAAATGATAAATTTAGCTTTTCGCAGAGAATAAGTAATACTTTGACTATAGACATAATTTATAAGGTAGTGGCATTTGTTGTTATCGATTCTAATATGTTTCTTATGAGTTGGTTTGTTGCAGGCGAAATGAGGTATTGAAAAACAGGCATTTCAGCTTCCTGATTTTATTGCTGCGATAGGGATTGAGAAAATTAGACAGGTAAGCTAAGATCTTGTGACACCTGTACTGAATTGAAAATTTTGTTCTTATTTATTGTGATTGCTTATATAGTGTAGAGTTATTTATTTTCACGAGTACATTTTCTATAATATCTGAATTTGCAGGCTTATATTGAAAAGGAGGATGATAAGAAGCTTAAACAGAAGCAGCGTGAGAGAATGCGGCCAAAGATGGATATTAATTATCTAGTCTAATCACTTGATTATCTTGTAATCATTCACATGATTAATTGATTTTCCTACAATGTTTGGTTCACTTGTGCATATGGGTCGTTGATATCAATCTTGAAACTGATTGTGCAGGTAGTTTTTCATGAAGGAAAAGAGTTTGAGGTAACAGAAATAAACATTATTTTCGATGAATACTATGTTTAAGGCGACTTATAATATCTGATAAATATTGCGTGCGGAATTGGTCAACACGGGTCAAACTTAGAGAACATGAATTGGAGCTAAAAGGGATGTGTCATTACAGCCTAACGAGTTGGAGCTTATGAAAGTGTCTTGCCCGCCAAGTATGTTCACACATTCACCACCTTTAATCACATTAAAACATAAACCCGATTTTATTATTTATATTTATTTTGTTTTATTAGATACGAGGAAGCCCGTGAGGAAGAAAGGCAGCATAGCCAACGGGAGGACTTCAGTGACTTGGTTGCCGGCAGTATGTATTACCATACCAAATTTCAGTTTTTTATTTTTTTATTTTCTACAAAAAGAAATATAAATATGAGAAAATCGATATTATTAACTTGATTGTGTCAAATTTGTAGAATGAAAAGAAGCTGAAGTGAAAGGCGCATGAAAATAAACTTTCCTTTTTCTCATAATATTGATTTGAACTCGACATGAGCTATCCTAACAGCGTGGAATATCACTTTCGCCCTAATCTTCGTGCACTGGTTTTTTTTTTTTTTTTTTTTTTTTTTTTTTTTTTTTTGTCATAATTACCTCACGTCAAGTCATCAAATAAAGAACATTCACAAATAGGGGTGAGCGTGGTCCAAGGGCCGGACCGAACCAGAACGAAACCGAAAATCATGAAATTACAAAACTGAAAATCATGAAAATAGTCAAAATACAAAATCAAATCTGAAACAAAAATCATAATCATAATCGGTGTTGGTTTGGTTCAGTTTCGGTCAGTTTTCTGTTTGGTATGTTTTTTCAGACCAAATGCTCACCCTATGGTCACAAACTAGCATGTTTTCACTATATTGAGGATTGAGGATTTGAGGTGTATAATTGCTATATATAGAATATGTACCGACCAATTTTCACGTTTTGATGTCGGGTTTTTGTGGGATATATGAATTTTCTTCAAGGGAAAGCATTGTCCATTTAAGTGTGTGTTGGGGGTGAACTTGATTTTTGTGGTTAGTCAGTCAGTCACGGGTTGGCTTTCATTGTAAATAATCGAATTGTTTCTTATATGGTAAATGTTGAAAAAACTTTGTGGACTTTCGTTAGCTTGCAAATAATTCTCTAGACTTTATTTTTACATGATTAAAATCTCTTAACTTAAGAAGACTCTAAAATTTCCTTGGACTTTAATTATAAAAATATAAGTCTTTAATAATTAAAGAGGAAATCATTCATGCAATAGTTGCAGGGGCATAATCCATTGTTAAAAATACAGGTTAATAATGTATGTAATAGTTTTTATAGATATTTATTATTAACAAAATCATTTTATTAATTTGACAAAAAAGAAATGTTTCCACCTATTTTGCCTTTTCGCTGCAGGCAAGATCCATGCAACTAACTACATGGATGATTCCCCATAATTAAATCCTTAAACTTACAAAAAATCAAAGAATGCTGTCATTCTTATATGATTAAGTCCCTTAACTTTATATGTAAGAATATTATCATAACGTCACTTATTTTTAAAGGGTGTAGATAAATGTTATGTGAGTTACCCATCTACCAAGAAGTTGTAAGTTCAAACTGAGACACCGTGTAGTATTTAATTGTGTGATTTTTTTTTAAACTCTTGTTGCTAATTCAATAATTTTAAGAATTATTAAATAATAATTGTCCCACAAGTTCCATTTTTACCCAAACATGAATAGGGTAATCCATGAGAATCTTGCATCAAATCACATAATAGAGGTGGATGATAGTCATAGACCCCAATGTCCCTTCAAAATTCTTTCATATCAACATCTATAGTAAACCCAACCCCAGATAACTTTGCTACGATCGGGTTCCATTTTGCTAGATGATATTGATTTTTTTAATTTTTTTTGAACGACGAACACATATACTTACTAAATCTACACTAATTTGTCATAGACAGGACTTGAACCGAGAGACAAAAGGACTATTTTTATGCAATTTAAGGTTATGATGAATGTTTTATGGTCCTAAACTAATTTATACTAATTAAAAGGTTATTCATTTATTATAATGAACTCTCTTGGGATGGTCAAATTTTGCGTGTTATGTATGCAACTTAATCGATACCATGGTCTTTTCCCAACCTTCCTCTGACCACATGGTAGATGTTTACTCATAGAGTAATTGAACTCGTAAACTTTAAGAAGTTATTTGAATGTTGTTACTACTACTTCACCACCTCATGGTTAAATGTTTTGTGATCCATATTTAATTAAAACTCTAAATTATTTATAAAATCACAAGAGGTACATTTATCGTCATTCTCAAATTGACGACTGACAAATTATTCTATATGTATGGCCAAGTGTTAGGAATATTCTAGATGATATTCCTTGAGATTTGATGTGTCAAAACTTGGAAACTACAAGGACCTAAATTGAAGATATTAAAGTCGAAATTTGAATGAAGATTTAGGAGATAATCACAAATGTAAAAGATATAGTATATCTTTATTTGTTTAAAAGATTTAGTTATTATCTTTTCCTTGTAAGTCTTAGGTTTTCTAGTATATAAAGAAACCTAATAACATAGAATTAGATGTTCTTGAAACCCACGTTTTAACGTGTATGTGTGTGTGCTCTAAGCCTCAATGTCGTTTGATCCTGTTTAACGAAAAACCGTTCTACATATTTATATGTAGAATTGGGGCTTTTAGTAATCATTGTATATAAAGATGATGATGAAATCTTGTTTAGCAATACAAATATGTTTATATAATTCCGCAAGTTTGTTATTTGTATATGCTTATTCCAGATAATAACTAACTATTCTTGAGCCTAAAGATCGACGTTTATGAAGAGTTGTTCTAAACTCAGCAATTGGTATCTTATATATTATACTCACAGGCAAACTTATAAAGTAGCCCCCTGGCCCATGGTATTAATCAGATTTTAGTTCGTAATTTTTGTCAAGAAAATTTGGTTATGATGTTAGTACCATATTAAAAAACCTACCTAATAGTTGTAACTTGTAAATTTATGAAATTTGTTTTTGGAAATTTATTAGTGTATATAACTACAAAATTTATATAATAGAGTCTCTTATGTCAAATTCGCCAGGGCTACTCTTTGTGGAATTTTCTAGTTCCGCCCTTAAATATACCCACTTAATAATAAACTAAAAATAATATATATACATTTATTTACTAACGTAATTGTTAAAATCAAACAATACTATGAACAAGCTAATTAAGAATTCTACATCAAAAAATGGTAAAAGCGTATACTTTTAAAATGGATTGTAGAAGAGTTTTGCAAGAGTACAAATCATTGTATCCATCAATTTCGAACGAGTTTTCTAAACTAGTGTCATTAAAATTGACGTCATTCGATTAATCTTCTCACCTAATCAAAAATTAAAATAACGACACTAATTAATTTTTTAATTGGATTAATTACACTTTAAAAGGAAAACCATAGGGTGGTCCAAAGTTCAAGAAATATATATATATATATATCAAGAGGTTGAGAAAGAAAAGAAAAAAGAACTCAATAATCACTAAAACACGATCATCAAGACATAGGACTTTCTTAATGCTATCTCACCAAAAATTATGTTTTGAATGCTAGATCCAAGGGTTTATTGATCAATTGTATCAAAATCATCCCAATCCCAATTGCTTAGCTCCAAGATGTTGTTTGTTTGTTGAGAACTTGGCATGATCATGCTTGTTGGAATGGTTGAATCCTCACCATTTTCTAGAATTTCGATAAAAGATCTTGGCGTATTTGAGCTAGAATTTGTCTCGAAAGAGCTTGAAAGTTTAGAAAACCCCAATCTTGGAAGATCTTCATGACCCAATTCTTGCATCGTAGAACCTATAAAGCTTCCATAGAAATCCCAAGAAACCAAACCCTTTAACTCTTCAATATCTATGTATGATTCTACGTCATCTCTCCTTTTACTGCCAGTTGGTTTAGTGAACGATACTTTAGAAGCATCACATGTTTCTTTGGGATCACTCGGACTATCATGATCAATAGAGGAGTTGTTCCTAATGACCATGGAACTAGTGGCGGTGTTGTTAGGTCGTCTGAGCCGCTTGTTTTTCCATCCACCGCCAATCGGGACATTTCTAAGAGTGCCGCCTTTGGTCCAATGCCTCTTACAAGCTTTGCAAAAGTACCGAGGTTGTGTTTTGTTATAATTGTTGTAGTAACAAAACTTTGTGTTGGTCGATTCGCATCTTGGACAATTTAAGGGGTCGGGTTGTTGTTGTTGTGTATGTGGTTGCCTTCTTAAAGGTCGACGAATTGGTGACTCTGAACCATGTGATTCTGACATGGTTGTAGTCCGGCCAATTGAGTTCACTATGGTTAAAGAAAGCTAGATTGCTATATATATGAGAGGAATGTGAAGTTATAGTAATCTTGCTTTTATTTGTGAGAAAGTAAAAAATATAGATGATGTGAGAAAGACCCCAGACCACTGATAGTGCTTTTATGTGTCATTTGGCTTCTTTAAGGCAAGACCTATAAATTCCTCCTTCCCATCCTACCCCTATAAAATAGCACCATAATGTAGCCCAAAATATATCTTGTTATCTTAAAATTGGTTGATTGATTCATCTACTACACCGAACTATTAAAGTTATATCATATTACTATGAATCTGAGAAAATGGTAACTTTAATATTCTGACTCGCTAACTTGTTCTAAAATTGTCACGTCATTTGCTTCTAATATATTGAGATGAAGATAGATTTTTTTAGTTCGTCGAAAGTTATAAGAGAAGTAGACCGTGTAAGAAAATTTGAGCACTATGAGTCAGAGTATTAAATTAACTATTTTTTCAAGTTTAATGTATTAAGTACTTTTAATAATCACGGTAATATAAAATTCGGTCACCAAATTCAGTGTAATGTATTTTGGCTAATGTAAGGGAGAATTGATCTTAGAAATATGTATATCAACTGTATTCCTATATACGATGTAATTTGTATGTATTTTTTAGAATTATATAATTTTCATGCCATGAAAATAACAAAATTGTAGGGTAAATTTATTTGGTAATATAACTACTTAATTACATATGCAAAATATGAACTCACTTACATTTACTTGAAGGGATAAAAATAAAATAACTTTTATAAAACTAAGTTGAGAAACGTCAGAATAACGATAATAGCATTAGGAAAGTAGGAGATGGTGATATGAAAATGAAAGGGTAGACAATGGTCGGTTTGTCTTGTTTCAACTTAAAGTAAATTAATAAGTGTACTAATCCTTGCAACTCGACTCTACACATGATGTAGACACATGTGAAATATATATGGGAAATTCATTTGAAAAAACCATTTTTGTGTAATAAATAACATTTTTCGGTTTTAAAATAACAAATAAAGGACTAATATTAAATAGAGTGAAAAATGTGAACTAAATATAATCGAATGTAGTCGAATTAAAACGTATTCAAATGCTTTGTGTGTTTATTATGTAACTTATTTATGCAACTAATATTATATAAGTTAGGTATGTAACAAAGACAAATTTTGTAATAAAAAATTACTTCTTGTTATAAATATTGAAAATATTTTGTTTTGGGTAGAAAAACAATTGTTAGTCAAGTTGAGTGTGAAATTAAAGGTGAATTGTATCGGATGAGAAATAAATTTCTTCAATATTGTTATAAAATCTTTTACTAAATCCAACAAGTATGAAATGAAAACAACGAATTTTATAATTAAAATTGATCTCTCTATTATACACAATAAAATCACGATAGTACTACTAGTAAGATTCCAACCCGTACCTGTCTATAGTCTATTATAATTTATTGTTAGTTTTAATAAATGTGTAAGAAACTAATTTTAAGATAAGCCATTCACCAGTTAAAATAATCCCATCAGTTAAAACGAAATTAACAAGATATCAAATCTGTAACAACTAACAAACATTCAATCAGTTAAAATGCTCCCATTCTGATTCCAGTATTTCTGGTAGGAATGACACCTTCATCGGATTTGTTGTAGAAAACATAATAAAGCTCAGAAACGATACCCGTGAAAACCACAAAAGCAGCCCCAGCACCAAACACCCCTTTTCTTAGGGTTTCACACGAAGGAGGATTAGCAGAAATCACAGTCCTGTATTTTGTGTGATATGCATTCTTCACTGATCCAGCAAGCAAGCATGACTCAGCAATGATGAATGTAACCCTAATTATCAAAATCAACCCAACAAATTTTAACTCTTTTAATGTATGATTTTAGGTATGTGTAAGGTTAAGAATGTAATTTACCAGCAGGTGATGAATAAGAAGACGGCTAATGATCTGGAGCGACCCGGGCTCAGGGCCCGCCCGCAACACATGCAACGGGTTGCAAACATTACAAGAAGTTGGCTCACGAGAAGGAATAAGAGTGCACCCACGCCCATGCCCGTTGCTATATCAGACTCATAAACACAATATTTTGAATTTGCATCTTGATCGATCCGAGCCTGATGTACAATTTAATATTAAATTATATTTATATTTATATTTTTGTAATTATAATCAAGAAATTATTTCTTGAGAAACGCTACATGTTTTAAGGGAGTTAATTTTCATACCATAAATATTGATGCATATACCACACTGTACAACTATTTATGCAGACTGTACAACTACATAAAGCATTTGTTGTGGTACATGAGTTAAAACATTTGGTACAAAAATCACTACCTATGTTTTAAATAATCAATAGAATATTGGAATACTGATGTGAAACATTTACTAGTTCACTTGTGAGTCAACCATTTACTTCATGTTTGACTTCTACAAGTCAAATTATATTATATCTAATTAAGTGACCCCTGGATTTACCCTAAGTGTCATATAAACACATACATTCCTCCTTCCAGGGCTAAATTCTAATTTTGACTTTAAAAAGTCAAACAAATCAGTACTTTTAGTTCTCACTAGGAAATCGATAAGAAGTTTCTTACTTTCTTACAGACGAAAACATTCTGAGCTAAAAGATCTAAAAGGTTTTAATACAGATTTCGAAATTGATTCGCTAAAATTTCGAATTTCAAACTAATAGTGGCTTAATATTCTTCAAGGAACATTCAGTTAATCACATTTACAACGACACCAACAATATCATATCAAATCAAACAGTGGATTCTAGAGATAAGATGGAATTTGGGGAAAATTAAAAAAGATAAAAAAATAAATTGAAAGAACTCACAGAAGCTCTCCTTTGTTCAGCGGCAACAGCAAGTGCGAAAGCAACGAGATCGAACACAAAAACGACAACCAGCAAAAATGTGGATGCCATCTGAATCAGCGATTGTGAAATGAGAAGGGTTTTTTAACAAGTGAATGCTTTAACGAAAATGGTGATGGGTTTGGTTTGTTTGTCAAAAAGAAGCTTCTTTATGAGAAAGTTGAAAGTAGCGTGAATGCTTCTCTTTTCATTCATCATCTCATGTTCGATTGGCGGTGGATTTCAAAACTTTTCCACTATTTGTTTAAATCAAAATAGAAGAATTAAGTGTTTACTAGTTTTTTTATATACTGAAAATATATTTTTAGTGATAATCTTGTGTTTGTATTAGAAAAACTTTAAATATACACTTCTAAACACCCCCTTAACAAATTTACAATACTTGACAAAAAAAAATTCTTTTGAGTGCAAAGACTTGGTTTTTGTAATTTTAATTTTATGTACATTAAAATGGGCACACAAAAAAATGAAGCAAGGGGAAAGTGAAGAGAGAAGAAAATAAAATCTTTTGTGCTATAAAGTGACATGTAAAGATTGTAGTAAACTATTTCTTTGATGTGGTTTATAAATGCAAGGTGGCCACAACTGCAAAGATTGTGCTATGATGTGGTTTGCAAAATTGACATTCGATGTAAAAATAATTTTAGCATGAGCGGTGGTACCATACTACACAACTTTAAAGATAAAGAAAAATTAAGAAGATAATACACAATACATTTACAGGCCATATAGCAAAAGAATGTAAGCTACCAAAATATGTTCTTAAACAAAATTCAGTTAGTAACACTTAACCTAGGTTATTTATGAATACGTCCCAACTAGAGGGTGATCCCTAGACCCTCGCTATATTTTATAAGTGATCTCAAATGAGTTCTAACCAATGTACACTTTGCACTCACCTAACTCATATTAGAGTTTAACCGAAAATTCTTGATCACAAAATAAATCACAATCACATATGACCGATAACCCTAAAATCTTCCACAAATATAACACAAACAAATAGTCAAATACGCAAAGATATTTATGATACGGATTTTTGTCTTTAAAGAAAATAATATGATATTAAACACAATATTGTTAACCGTGTTAACTATCTGAAATTTTTAATTAAACCACATAAACAAGTTTTCGAACTGAACTTTTTCCTCAATACTGTAATTAGATATCTCGTTCTATATATCTATGATACTTGTAGGGGTGTCCAAAGGGTTGATCCGACCCAACCCGAATCCAAACCCGATAACACTAGTCGGGTCGGGTGCAATCGGGTCCTGTGATGATATCGGGTTTTTTAGACCCGACCAACCCGATTCCTTATCGGGCCGGGTTTCGGGTTATGATTATTATTATTTTCGGGTTTCGGGTTGACCCGATTAGAGTTGAGTTCAAAATTTAAATTTTAAAAATTTTAAATATCTTTACCAAAAATATATAAAAAGAAAAGGAAACCAAAAGTCACAATTATTACCTACCTAAATTGATTACCTATTGCGGGTTTCTTTGGTTGGGGTGATGGCAATGCCGAAGCTCTATGCTAAAGTGCTCCCTTTTTTTTGAAAAAAAAATAAATTTGATTACCTATTAGCGTCATTTTATTTTCAAAGTATATACGGAGAACAAGAGAGCATGTTTACTAATCTTCAAAGTCCGCGTTTGATGTTAGCTGCTTGAAGCAGCCTGTTTCCATGCTCCTTTACAAAAAATCACATTTGTTAATTGCTCGAAATCACATTTTCAAAGTATATATAATTTCTCTTTTTTCTCAAAAAAAAAAAAAAAAAAAATTATAGATGGCTAACCCGACCAACCCGACAAACCCGAAACACGACCAACCCGAAACACGACCAACCCGAACCCGACTAACCCGGTTCATTATCGGGTCGGGTTTCGAATTATAATTTTTTAGCCTCAAACCCGATAGACCCGACCCGATAAGAGCCGGGTCGGGTCGGGTTGAACCCCTAGTTACTTACTTGTGTAAGGAAAAGTCGTTGGGCTTGATCTCGTCTTGTTTGGGCTAAATGGACTATATGCTCTAGTACAATGAGACTATACCCAGTAGTAGTAGTATTAGGGTAAACATTAAAATACTTTTGGACTTTGGGATCCACAGATCCACGATCAAATTAAACTCATAATGTTTAAATTTTAAACCATTAAAAATTTCGGATTAATCAAACTTTAGGTTATCGAGCTTCAATTTTTAAATATATATAAAAAGTCATACATTTAATATAATCAAACTTTAGGTTATCGAGCTTCAATTTTTAAATATATATAAAAAGTCATACGTTTAATATAAGAAATTATTGTCATAGTTATTAATCAAACTCTAGTACATGACAATGTCATAGTTATTTTGTGTTATTATATAATTTGTTTGTGTTATATTTTATATAAGAAATTATTGTCACATATTTAATTATAATGTGTAAAAAATCATATCTAGTTTGCATGCTAAGTTGTCATCAGCATCTTATATATACCTTCATATCAAAATAAATAATACATTTAAGTTTTTACGATTTTTGAGGTAAAAAATTATAATGTGAGTTAATATAGATTAAACTTGATCAGTTAGTAGAGAATGAGTCTTACTCCTTTTGAATAAATTGATATTAATGATTTCTAAAAGTAAAAAAATAAGGATGAAAATGTAAATTCATTTTATTAAAATAGATGATTAGTGAAAAATGAGTTCCACTTTTTTACCTAATAATATAATATTTAAAAGTATCACTTAATATAATTCACCTTTTAACCATCCTTCTAATTTTATAAGTTTTACTTTTTTACCAAATAGTGTATCACGAAAGTAGTATAATATTCCTCCTAACCATCCTTCTAATTTCCCCTTCACATACAAAATTCCGCCCATTGGTTCTAGTTGTATGTGGTAAACGGTAATATATTTGAGTCAAGGGTACCTTCTTACTAAAAGTTTTAAATTTTATATACTTCATCCGTTTCAAAATAAATGATACACAATTTTATTTTAGTGTGTTTTAAATATTATTAATATCACTTTAATCAAATACAGTGAAATTCATTTTTCACTAACTATCCACTTTAAACTATCTTAACTCATGTTTTATTCTTTGGCTTTAAAAAACTGTAAAACTTAAATGTATCACTAATTTTAATACAAAGGTAGTATTAAACATAACTCACAACTTCTGTTAATATTACAAAAGACATCAATCATATGATAAACATCATCAATTCATCAAAGGATAACATAGTTTATTACCTTTATCCGATTTTAAATTCAAAACAATATGAGTTTTTTTTAAACAATATTCCTTTTTTCTAATTATCAATCTGGCTTTTGTAATAAAAAAGAGATTATATAATACTTTATATGTAACCTTTTGATTAATTTATTCAAACCATGATGAGTTAGTTGTAATATTTAATCAATTAATAAGCTTTTTGTTGACCAATTGGCTTTTGTATCCAACTAATTTTCTAAAGAAGCAGCTGTTATAAGCCAACAGATTAGATCCGTTTGGCCACGTGCAGCCAACTAAGCTTCATGTGAATGGTCAATTTACCTTACTTTAAGACTAGACAGAATGGGTCCACGCCCCATGAGCGTGGGGTGATGACTAGACCACCACGCCGTGGCAAAAAGCAGAAACACCGCCCCGTCCCCACGACGTTGGGGGTCGGCGTGGCCGGAGATCGCAACGGGCAACGCCCCTCCACGCGATTGTTTGATCGTTTTTTGCGTAAAATATAGCCGTTGAACGGCTATTATAGCCGTTGGAACTTTTAAAAAAAAATAATTAATTAATTTAATTTATTTATTTCCTATATAAACACACTCAAAACACTACCAAAAACACTACCAAAACACACCACAACCCTACCAAAATACCCCAACTCACAAATAATGAATTATCTTGGTTCATCATCTGACGACGATGACTTGTTTATGCTAACAATTAGGGGTGCCCAACGGGTCAACCCGACCCGACCCGGCTCTTATCGGGCCGGGTCCGTCGGGTTTGAGGCTAAAATTTTTTAACCCGAAACCCGACCCGATAAGGATTCGGGTATGTCGGGTTCGGGTTGGTCGGGTTTCGGGTTTGTCGGGTTGACCCGATCGGGTTAGTCGGGTTACACTTGAGTTAGGAATTTTTGGTAAAAACTATAGAAATTATTTAATATATTGAATTTCATGAGTATTTATTTAACACTTTTAATTGTTAATTGATTTTTATTGAATATTTTATCATATAATTTGATAATTAATTGATTTAATAGTAAAAATATGTTAATTTTTATAGGAAATAAAATACTTAAACTTTAATCGGGTCTAATCGGGTCAACCCGAACCCGACAAAGGTAAGAAATTCTAACCCGAAACCCGACCCGATAACGAATCGGGTTGGTCGGGTCGGGTTTAAAAAACCCGATAACAACATGAAACCCGAATAGACCCGACCCGATAAGCGTAATCGGGTTCGGGTTCGGGTTAGGGTCGGGTCGGGTCAACCCTTTGGGCACCCCTACTAACAATATACTCACAACTCCTCGATGATATATTCTCCGATGAAAGTGAAGAAGTGTTTGACACTAGAACCGCGAAGCTAAATATAAATCGAGAAGCTGGACACGACATGCTATACCGAGATTATTTTGCGGATGATCCTGTTTATGACGACAACAATATCCAACGAAGGTTTCGTCTGTCCAGACATTTATTTATGCGCATATGTACCGCATTAGAAAACAGGTATCCTTTTTTTCAATTGAGATACGATGCTAGAGGTAGGCGGGGATTCACTGCTTTGCAAAAATGTACTGCAGCAATTCGATCTATGGCTTACGGGTCATCCCCTGATTCTCTTGACGAGTACCTACGCATGTCTGAAAAAACTGCTAGGGAAAGTATGTATTGATTTTCACAAGGGGTTTTGGAAATATTTGGACCTATTTATTTGCGAAAACCAACAGTAACCGATGTGCAAAAATTATATGAGGCACACGAAGAGAGACATGGTTTTCCTGAAATGCTTGGTAGCATTGATTGTATGCACTGGGATTGGAGGAACTGTCCACAATCGTGGAGAGGTGAGTACACCGGTGGACATCATGGAGTACCGTCGTTGATATTAGAAGCTGTTGCTTCCCAAGATTTATGGTTTTGGCATGCTTACTTTGGGGTTGCGGGTTCTAATAATGATATTAACGTGCTTGATCAGTCACCAATATTCAACGACTTGTTATCAGGAAAGGCACCCGATGCACCTTTCACGGTGAATGGCAATCCATATAGATTCGGTTACTACCTTACCGATGGTATATATCCTCGTCATGCGACGTTTGTCAAAGCCTACCGACATCCAATTGATCCAAAAGAGGTCTTGTTTTCCAAAAAACAAGAATCCGCACGTAAGGATGTGGAACGGGCTTTTGGAGTTTTAAAGGCGAAGTGGCACATTGTCAAAAACGCGACCCGTTCATATGACCTTGAAAGATTAAGATATATTTTGTATGCATGTGTTATAATGCATAATATGGTTGTCGAAGATACTGGTCGGATGATTTCTCCATATGTGCCGGACGGTCCCGACATGCTTTGTACGTACCGGGAAGTGCAGAATATTTGCACAGGGTTGTCGACATTCGAGACGGAACAACACACGAACGACTTCGACAGGACTTGGCGGACCATCTCTACAACAACGCACATGCCGACGATGAAGACGCCGACGATGAAGACGCCGACGATGAAGACGATGAAGAGTAATAATTTATTTTAATTATTGTAATTTTTAATTTCTAGTATTTTAATGTTTAATTTCTAGTATTTTCATTTTAATTTAAAGTATTGTCATTTTAATTTTATTTAATGTAATGTAATTTTAAATTATATAAAATATTATTTATGTGAAAAATAAATGGAAATGAAATGATGAGTTGGAAAATAAAATGGTGTGGTGTGGTGTGGTGGGTATTTCCACCAAATGATGTGGTGTGGTGGTGGTGTGGTGTATGAGGTAGCGATGACGTCGCGGAAAAGGGCACCACCACATGGGGGTTTATTTTTGGGTTTAAAAATATAAAGATAATTTCATGTTACTAATATATATCATTATAAAATTCTAATATTATATGTATATATTTGTACAAAGTTCAGTACTAAGTATACATCCTTCAAATAATATTTAAATCTTTAAAAGTTTAAAACATAAATCCTAATCTGAATTAATGATAAAATACTCTAAATACGCTTAAACCAATCATTCGCCTCACTAGAACCATCATCTCGCCTAGTCAACCATCGACTACCAATCTGCTCACCGTATTCGGTGTCACAATACGTCAACCATCGGCTTCCAAGTTCGGCAAACTCTTCTACCAACGACCAGCTATGCTAACATCCTCACCAGAATTGACGTTAAGCTCATCAACCGACGTTTTCCATGTTGTCCCATTGCGACCGCAACAGGCGCAACAATTTCACGTTTTATCATTCAACAGAGATTTCGACGTTCATGTCTCTCGGGATGATTCCGATAGCTATAACCCTTAATTTGTTTGTGTGCTCCCATTATTTCTTTTAAATTATTTTAAGCTTCTTATAATGTGTAACTTTGTTGGGTTCCATCTTAAAACCAATTTGTTTTAAGTGTAGTAGCTTAGGACCCTCATAAATACATTACATATTCATTTGTTATTCAATGTGGGACATTACTCAAACCGCCCCCTCACGTAGGGGTGAGCTAGGCACAAAAACTGAACCAAACCGAAACCGACAACGATGAATTTTCAAAACCGAACCGATAACATGTTATCGGTTTTGGGTCGGTTTAGTTTCGGTCCGGTTTGGTTTTTTTTGTCCAAATGTTCATACTTTTCCGAAGAACAAACCGAGAGGAAACTGAAAATGATGAATTTTCAAAACAGAAACCGAACCGATAACATGTTCTCTGTTTCAGTTCGGTTCGGTTCGATTTTTTCAGCCCAAATGCTCACCCCTACCCTCATGTGTAGCGTCATTTTTTTTCGCGCCTAACATATGGATATTTATGGGTTACATGGAGTCTGTGTGGCCGTTTGACCAACTGCGAGTGAACCTTGCTCTATACCATGTCTCAAAGTATGCACGTGGATGACTAGGAAGGCTCAATCATGAATTTTACATTGGGTGATGCACGTGGGGCCTCTAACAACAATTTGTAGATCAAAATCTCTTTATCCTTAGTAACATCCACGTTGACTAACAACTCCAATTTCTTCAGCGCTGTTGACGTTTCCAAGATAACCTTTACAAATTATTTTTCAGGTTTCAGTTTGCCAAAAATTTTAATCTTCAATTCCGTCAGATGCTCCAGCTAAAGATCTTATAAGTCTTCTAGTGTAAATGAGTCAATCTCAGATTCCTCATCCTCGTGACATATCTCTAGCGTGAGTTTCTCTAAGTTTGGAGAACGTCTAAGTACAAGCCTAATAATTTCTTCTGAGTACTAAGGACGAGAATTTAGATTTTGACTAATTTGATTTGTAATTACATTTTCTTCTACCTAATACTAGTTTGATTTATTTTACAATTTGACATTAATTAAAGAAAAACCTCTCTTGAGAACATGACTTGCAATAAAAAAACTTGTCCACTTTCGAAAAAAATTCTCAAGTCAAATTTTTTTGCTGACCTTTGTATAAGTTTAGTGGTTTTTACATGTCTAGGTATAAGTTTCTAAGATTACCAAATCCAATAAGGGGGTCTCGGTAAAGTGGTTCATGGTAAAGTGAGCATCCGACAAGCTTAAGGTGTGTTAAATGTTGCAAAGTGAGGAAAGATGAAGGTAATACATCACTGGAGAAAATTGAGATTTTCATGAGGGTATTATGCCTCGACAGATGATGACGTATTATTTTGTCGAAATGATCACAATGGTCAAAATCATATTGTTGAGTAATGTCCCACACTGGACAAATATCAAACCTGTAATGTGCTTATAAGGGTCCTGGGCTACTCCTCATGACAACCAAGTCTACATCAATACCCGCTCGAACAAGTTCCTCCCTTGTTGTTGAGGTGACTTGTTTTGTTGCTGGTTTGTCACCTTTGGTGTCAACTCATCATTCTTTTTGCCATGCTCTTTTTTCTGAATGGGCATTAATGCAAGTTTTTTCCATTGTCTTTCATGGTCTTCCGCTTTTTTTCATTTCAGCCTGCAACGCCTTTGCGGTTATAGATTCCTTACCTTCAAAAAATTTACATATCACATGATCATCTCGATTTTTGATCTCGCTCTTGTACAGTCTGTATTCCAGCATCTCCCAGCTGGTATTCCTTTTCCCTATGTTTTTTTACTGTTCCAGCCATGAACTTGAACTTGGAAACTGTTCCGATTATAGCATCCTCTGGACCAGATATACAAACTTTATTTCCAACATGCTCGTAACCGCCTTTCTCCCCGGCGTTTAACCTATACAAAGTTTATGGGGTTCCATCTTAAAACCAATTGGTTGTAAGAGGAGTAGCCCAGGACCCTTATAAGCACATTACATGTTTGATATTTTTCCAATGTGGGACCTTACAACACGCCCCGTCACGTGTGGCGTCATTTTTTTTCGCGCCTAACACGTGGATATTTGATGAGTTACATTTGGTCCGTGTGGCCGTTTGACGAACTACCGGTGAACATTGCTCTGATATCATGTTAGTTTGTGGGGTTCCATCTTAAAACCAATTGGTTGAAAGAGGAGTAGCCCATGACCCTTATAAGCACATTACATGTTTGATATTTGTCCAATGTGGGACAATACTCAACACATATGTGTTCTCTGTAATCTTGTGAATGGTGAACTTAGTTATCGGGCCTTGGTGAAGTTTTAAAGCTTGGTTTATAGCCTCCAAAAGTACACTAGGATTTTCAATGGTTATCTCACGTGTTGGTGGAAAATGATGCTCATAAAACTCCAGGTTTGGAATTCGGGTCCATTTATACCTCCAATCCTATGAAAGAACACTTGTCCTTCTTGCCTCTCTAATTGGTAGAAGGCACAAGATGATTTCTATTATGGGGCATGAAGCATACTTATCATAACGTTACAAAGTGAGGAAAGATGAAGGCAAAATCACTGGACAAAATTGAGTTTTCCATGAGGGTGTTATGCCTCGACAGATGATGACGTATTATTTTGTATTGATCACAATGGTCAAAATTATATGTGTTCTCTGTAGTTTTGTGAATGACGTACTTAGTTATCGGGATTTGGTGAAGTTCTAAAGCTTGGTTTACAGCCTCCAAACGTACACTAGGATATTCGATGATTATGTCATGTGTTTGTGGAAAATGATGCTCATAAAACTCCAGGTTTGGAATTTGGGTCCATTTACCGTTAATTTAGATTTAGGAAATGTGCGATAACACACAAATTGTTTAAGACGATTCCATGTAACATTAATTGATACACTAGATTTAAACCACATACAATCACTCACTCCTGTTGCTTTCATCTTTATAATAAATAACATAACTATATAAATTAAATTAACATTTTATTCCATAAAAAGTAACTAAAACACTTATGACGAGGTGGCCGAGATTAGCTCGTGATGTACGCACGACCTAACTTTTACCTTAATTATTTCTGAATCTTCATATATCCATCTGGTAACCATGTCTTCGCTATAAGGTTTACCTAGACATCATCATTCCTTTTTTTTATGGCGCAACAATAATAAAAAATAATAATAAATCTATTTTATTTCATCAATAGCGATGACATGTCGCAATATATTATCAGAAGTCCTAGTAATCTATTTTATTTCTCGCCGACTTTATGACGATGAGATGTCGTTACTACATAGTTTGAAACTTGGTCAACCCTATGACATGTGAGAAATCGGATGTCTGACTTTTAGAAAGTAATTCGAATGTTATTACTACTAGGATACCATAATTACTTAACAATTGAATATTGAATTTAGAAACAATAGTTGGTGATATCCTTTTAAGAACTTTTATAAAACTGAACGCTTGGAATTGAGAATATTATATGATCAGTGACTTTACCTAACTTTGTGTTAAGCCGCCACGCTTAACAAAGAAAAAAGAACGGTGATATTAATATAATTTCATTTTGTATCAAAGCTACCATTTTTTATAACATATCCAGATAAACTTGTTCGTGACACTAATGGATTAGTTCGATAAAAAGATTATGACAACGATGTTCCAATTTTGCATAGTGACGAATCCATGACTAAATTTAGAAGGACTTTTACAAATTTTAAGTGAGGATCATATAATATTATGTTGGAGCAAAACACAGATCAACTTATTACTGATGCTGCAGATAGTACTGACATACTTAGTACTGATGGGGCAGAATTGATTAATACTGAGAAGTTGATACTGATGATACTATAACTAAGTTACTACTGATCATGCAAAGATTGAAGATACTACTGATCATGGTAGTTACTACTAACGATGTATCTGGACTTACTACTGATCACCAAGTTTACTACTGATCTTCATATTTACTACTGGTGATTAGTTTTATTACTGATGACGCGTTTTTGAAGAATATCAAGTCCGAGATCTTCGTATAGATAGTTATAGAATGTAAATCAATGTATATTATTATTATTCGATGTAAATCAAGTCCTAGAATAACTAGGGTAAATAGTTTAGCTTCAAGGACTATTATAAATAGTTCCTTACGAATTGTAAACGTACGTGTGTATTGTTAACTCAATAATATACATTGAAGCTTTTTGTGAAACTGTGTTCTTAATATTCTTGCATATTGTTCTTACAGTTCATTGTTCTTAATTATTGATATAGTGTTGATCCGCTGCAACTTCTATCATCAATTAGATCTAAGGTGTTTATTAACTCGTCTATAGTTAATCGATCCTGACAAGTGGTATCAGAGCATATTGGTTCTAGATCTACTATTTGTTAAGAACAACAAAAAGTTTTAATCTTTAAAACACACACATTATTAATCATGACTGATAATAATGAAAGCACTCAGGCAAACAAAATCCCTTTGCTCACTCCCAATAACTTTGGGATGTGGAAGAATCGTATTAAGCAATACATGCTTATTACAGATTATTCCATGTGGGAAGTCGTTTGTGAAGGAAACAAAACTGGTCAAGTTCAAGCAAGCAGCTCAGTAACTGAGGCAGACAAACTTAAATGTGAGAAGGAGAAGAAAGATAAAGGCATCGAACTCAAAACTCTAAGCACTCTCCTACTGGCCATTCCTAATGACTATCAACATCTCTTTGTTGAATATGATGATGCTAAGTTGCTTTGGGAAGCACTGGAGAAGAGATTCGTTGGGACAAAGAGTACAAAAAGAAACATGAAGTCTGTTCTCAAACAAGACTTTGAAAATTTCAAAGGAAAGCCCAATGAAACACTCACTCAAGTGTTTGACAGATTCAACAAACTAATTGGTGAACTCAACCAAGTTGGTGTAAAGATGGATCAAGAAGATGTCAACATGAAGTTCCTAAGGTCTCTTAGTGAAGAATGGGCCATGTACACAGTGGTGTATAGACAAAGAGATGCTCTAGAAGAAAAGGAGTTAGATGAACTCTATAATGATCTCAGAGTGTTTGA
The DNA here is from genome assembly GCA_963853835.1 of Calendula officinalis. Lineage (NCBI taxonomy): Eukaryota > Viridiplantae > Streptophyta > Magnoliopsida > Asterales > Asteraceae > Calendula > Calendula officinalis. Next base: position 5,571,263 of record OY970825.1, read on the forward strand.
AACTGAGGTAAATCACAAAAACCCTTCTATTTCTTCTAACAATGATGCATTTGTGTCTAGTACAGGTCAAGGACAAGAAACCTCCACAGGAAAGGCTGCAGATTCTGAGGATACTGCAAGAGAATCCTTCTTCACTAGTCATGTGCATACTGCATTGATTAGTGATGACTTGGAACAATTGAATCCAGATGATCTTGAGGAGATGGATCTTAAATGGCAGATGGCTATGCTGAGCCTAAGGACCAAAAGATTCTTAAAAAGAACTGGTAGGACAAGCCTCAATTTCAACAAAGGTGACAAAGCAGGATTTGACAAGACTAAAGTCAAGTGTTACAACTGTAACAACCTTGGTCACTTTGCAAAAGAATGTCCTCAACCAGACAAAAGATCAAAATCAACTGCTCTTGTGTCACAACAAGGACAAGGCTATGACTGGAGTTTCCAAGCAGAAGAGCATGCTCAAAATCAAGCTCTCATGGCCTTTACTGACAACAAAACTGAGGTAAAATCTAAACCTTGTACTCCTGAATGTGCTAAAATTATTAAAAATCTAGAAAAAGAAAACACTAAATTAAATGAAGATTTAGCAAAAGCAATCAGAAGAAATCATGAGTTTGATAGTGTGATTGCTAATCACGAACATCAAATAAAGGTGTACAAGATGATTGATCAACGGATCAAGGAAGAATTGCTTCAAGCTGTGGATGAGAAAGAGTTCTATGAAACAAAAAATAAAGAACTAACAAGTAAATTAGAAGAATGTCAGCTTGAAATTGAACAAAATAAATTAACAATTAAAAAGTTTGAAAGAAGCACTAAAATCCTAGATGAATTAACTAATAATCAAACTACAGAAAAGGTTGTTCATGGGGTGGGATATCATGCTGTACCACCTCCACATAAATTCATTCCTCCACTTAAAAACAGTTCAGAAAGAATCATTAATGAATTAAAAACTGAAAATCAAACTGAATCTAATACTGAAACATCTGAATCAAATGATTCTTCTGATGATGAGCAATCAATTGAATTTACAATATCTCAAAGTGAATCACCAAAATCAATTGATACAAGTTTTCACACAGCTCAAAGTCCAAATGAATCTCCCAAATATAATGCAGATAATGTACCAAAAATTTTAACAAGGGGGAATGAAAGAAATAAAAAACAACTCTTATACCAAAGAATACCTGAAGGTGCTAAAAATAAGAAATTAAGATGTGTTATATGCAATAAAATGAACCATTTAGCAAAGGATTGTCACTTCAATCCAATAAACTGCAAAGAGTTAAAAGAATTTAAAATTTTTAAAAAAGGATCAAAAACTCAAAAGTGAAAAAATACTACTGGTCCTTCAGTAGTAAATACAGTCAAAACTCAAATTGCTGAAACTCCAAGATTTGGAAGAAGTGCACCAAGATTTGTGCAAAACAGAAGAGTTGGCAGCCCAAAGAACAGCAATTACTTCAAGAACAATGGAAAATCCAATCAAAATAAACAATATTTTAAATTTTCCAACACCAGTAGAAACTCTAACGTATTTACTACTGGTGTTAACCCTAATTATAATGCTGTATGGTACCAGTACAAGAATACTACTGGTAAAAACCCTAATTTCAAAAATACTACTGCTTCCAAAACAAATTTCAAAAATACTACTGGTGGTAACTCTAAAAACACTACTGGTCATTCTAAACATGGTAAGTACCCAAATACTACTGGTCCATCAGTAGTAAAGTATTCAAAAGCTAAAAACAATAGGTATAAACCAAGATCAGTAGGAAATTCTCACACCAGTAATAACTCCAAAAGGACAGTAGTAAAACAAAACACCAGTAATAAACAAGTATGGGTACCAAAAGTTTTTAAAGTTAAATCCCCAAAGGCTTATTTCTCAAAGGATGAACCCAAGACATACAAAGCTTGGGTTCCCAAACTTAACTAATCCTTTACTCACTTGTGCAGAGCATTCAGATCCCAGAAGAAGGAAGAACATGGCATATTGATAGTGGATGCTCAAGGCACATGACTGGAAATCTGCAAATTCTTAAAGATTTCAAGTCATTTGATGGAGGATATGTGGCATTTGGTGAGAATCCCCAGGGAGGTAAGATTACAGGTAAAGGTACTGTTACTAATGGAAAAATTACCTTTGATGATGTATTTTATGTAGCTGAACTAAAATACAATCTTGTCAGTGTGTCTCAAGTTTGTGATAAAAAGAACAAAATTCTGTTCACAGACATTGAGTGCATCATTCTTTCTCCTGATTTTATTTTGGATGAAAAATATGTAGTTTTAAGAACTCCTAGGAGAAACAATGTGTATTGCCTAGATATAGGGGGAGAACTCATTTCTACAAATGAGGTCAACTGTTTTATATCCAAGGCAAACACCACTGAATCAGAACTATGGCATAGAAGGATGTGTCACACAAATTTCAAAAACATGAACAATTTAGTAAAAAGAAATCTGGTCATTGGACTACCTCAAAAACAATTTATGTGTGATCATCATTGTGTTGCATGCCTAAAAGGTAAACAACACAAAACTTCTCATAAGTCCAAAACTGTTAACTCTATTTCTGTTCCTTTACAGCTCTTACATATGGACCTTTTTGGACCTACAAATGTAATGAGTATTGGAAAGAAACAATATTGTCTTGTTATTACTGATGACTTTTCCAGATATACATGGGTTTTCTTTCTCAGGACAAAGGATGAAACAAGTGAACTCATTAAGAACTTAATTGTCAAACTGGAGAACTCATCAGATCAAAAAGTTAAAGCCATAAGATGTGACAATGGCACAGAATTTAAAAATGCTAACTTAATTAACTTTTGTGATTTTAAAGGTATTGACAGGCAATACAGCTCACCTAGAACTCCTCAACAAAATGGTGTAGCTGAAAGAAGAAATAGAACCATCATTGAAGCAGCAAGATCAATGCTTGCAGACTCAAAATTACCAATTACTTTTTGGGCAGAAGCTGTTAATACTGCTTGTTATGTTCAGAACAGAGTATTGATAGTGAAGCCACATTTTAAAACACCATATGAACTTTTCAATAAAAGAAAACCTTCTATAAGTTTCTTAAAATCATTTGGTTGTCCTTGTACTATTTTAATTACAAGAGAACAAATTGGTAAATTTGACTGCAAAGCTGATGATGGAATCTTTGTGGGATACTCTACTCAAAGCAAATCATACAGAGTATTCAACAAAAGACTAAGGATAATTGAAGAAAGCATCAATGTATCCTTTAATGAAAATGTACCAAATGAACAAGGAAATGGTCCAGATTGGCTATTTGACATAGACAATCTAACCAAATCCTTTAATTCTAATATGAATTTCAATGCAGGTAATTCAAACTGTCACAATCAAAAGGAAGGAACATCATCAGTTAATACTGGTCAAGAGGAAATGAGATACATTGTAGTTAATACTGCTCCAGTAGTTAATACTGATGTCAGTAATAACTCAAGTTCTGGAACCAGTAGTAACTCTGAGAATGAGGACAGTAGTAATTCAAATACTACTGTTACCAGTAATAGTACTCAAAATACTACTGGTCCCAACATTAACCTAGATTCTCAAGATACTACTGATACCAGTAACAACAACAACTCTACTGATCTCAATAAAGACAATGGCAGTAGTGACTCTGACCAAGAAGATGATGAACCAAATATCAATGACAATGAAGGATCTCTAGAAGAACAACTACCTGAGACAAATGATACCAATCTTGAAAATCAACTAGTGGTTGATAAAGCTACAACTACAAGGACTCAAAAGAACCATCCATTAGACCTTGTTCTAAGTGATGTCAACTCACCATTACAAACCAGAAGCAAATTAAACAAAAGCTTAACTGCAAATATGTGTAATATAAGTTTAATTGCTAATGAATGTATGTATGAATGCTTTCTGTCTCAGGAAGAACCAAAGAAGATCCAACAAGCAATGAAGGACTCAAACTGGATTGAGGCAATGCAAGAAGAACTCCTTCAATTTAAATTACAAGCTGTTTGGACACTTGTACCTCTACCCAAAGGAAAAAGAGCCATTGGAACAAGATGGATATTCAAAAACAAGAAAGATGAAAGAGGTATAGTGATCAAGAATAAAACCAGACTTGTAGCTCAAGGATACACTCAAGAAGAAGGAATAGACTATGATGAAGTATATGCTCCTGTTGCTAGAATTGAAGCCATAAGAATATTTCTAGCATATGCTTCATTCAAGAAATTCAAAGTCTATCAAATGGATGTTAAGAGTGCTTTCCTATATGGGAAAATTGAAGAAGAGGTCTATGTTTGCCAACCTCCAGGTTTTGAAGATCCAAAACATGGTGATTATGTGTTCAAATTAGATAAAGCTCTATATGGCCTACATCAGGCACCAAGAGCATGGTATGACACATTATCATCATATCTTTTAAAAAACAACTTTAAAAGAGGAGCCATTGACAAAACTTTGTTCACAAAGAAAGTCAAAGATGATATACTACTGGTACAAATTTATGTAGATGATATCATCTTTGGCTCAACCAATGATTTATTATGCAAAGAATTTGAAGAACTGATGCAAATTAAATTCAAGATGAGCTCCATGGGTCCAATGAACTTCTTCCTTGGACTCCAAGTCAATCAAAGAACTGATGGTATTTTGATAAATCAATCAAAATATGTCAAAGACATCTTGGAAAAGTTTGATTTAAAAGACAGTAAAAGTGCCAGTACTCCAATGGAAACACACAAACACCTACATCCTGATGTTGAGGGGGAGGATGTAGATGAACACTTATATAGATCAATGATAGGCTCTTTGATGTACTTAACTGCATCAAGACCTGACATTATGTATAGTGTTTGTGTGTGTGCTAGGTATCAAGCAAGACCCAAAGAACTACACTTACAAGCTGTAAAAAGAATATTCAGATACTTGAAAGGCAAACCATCACTTGGTCTATGGTATCCACATGATTCACCATTTGAACTCATAGCCTACACAGATAGTGATTATGGAGGTGAATGTCAAGATAGAAAGTCCACTACTGGTGGATGTCAATTCTTTGGATCAAGACTGGTGTCATGGCAATGTAAGAAGCAAACAAATGTATCAACATCAACTGCTGAAGCAGAGTATGTAGCGGCATCTGCTTGCTGTGCTCAAGTGCTCTGGATTCAAAACCAGCTTCTAGACTTTGGTATCTCTATTCTTAAAACTCCTATTTTTATTGATAATCAAAGTGCTATTAGTATTGTGAACAATCCAGTAAAACACTCTAAAACCAAACACATTGAAATTAGATTTCATTTTATAAGAGATTGCAATGAAAAGAAATTAATCAAAGTAGTTAAAATTCATACTGATGATCAATTAGCAGATCTTTTTACAAAAGCATTTGATGTAGGAAGATTCAACTTCTTGGTTAGCAGTATTGGAATGATTCTGATAAATTAAAATCTCAAATCAAAATCATGTGTAAAGTTTTGTTGTAAAAAGTCATTTATTTATTTAAGTGTTTTACTACTGGTATCTCTATATTACTGGTATGTATGTATGTGCACAAAATACTACTGGTAGCTAACTACTACTGGTGTGTATTAGGTTTACATAAATACTACTGGTAAGTCAGTACTACTGGTACTCACATATACTACTGGTCTTGTGTGTTGGTGGTTACTACTGATGACTATAGTTACTACTGATGTCAAAATCCTTAGTCTCTACTAATGTTGGTAGATACTACTGACGATTTATTACTGGTACCACTCTTCCTACTGGTCTTTCAGAATCACAATTACCAAACTAACCCCCATGAAAATAACCGTTATGGTATAATTCAAAGGGCAATTTAGTCGTTTTGCAGGGTAAATCGAAAGATATAAAAGGCGGTAGTCGATTAATTTAACATTATCTCACTTCGATTCACCAAATTCTCTCGATAAACCCTAGTTTACGATCAAAAACCCTTCATCAGTAACAAAATTCTTGCAAAAACTCAACAACAATGGCAACTTTACAAGCTCTCGATGTGCAAACCGATCTCAAATACTCAGAATTTCACAATATGGTTGCATTTTTAAAGAATCCCGACGGAACAAAAGATTTCCGTCCGATCGTAAAATTCTTGAGAAATTCATATATACAGTTTGCCTTAACTGTAAAACCAAAATCATATCAACAGCACTTGGTGGATTTCTGGACCAATGCTGAACGAACAGAAGGAACAACCGTTTCAATGATCAAATCAACAGTAGATGGAAAGCACATCACAGTAACAGAACAATCCATCAGACACCATCTACAATTACATGACGATTCAGGTATGTTCACTCTTCCTAAGGAATACATTGCTGAAATTTTACAAAAAATGGGATATGAGGGAAGACTGAACATAGTAACCTTTCAAAAGGGTCTTCTCTCCCCACAATGGAAATTTTTAATACATACCATTCAGCATTGTGTTTCTCCAAAAAGAAGTACTTGGAATGAGTTTAATAAGGCAATAGCCTCTGCTGTTGTCTGTTAATGCACAGACCAAGTATTTAATTTTTCATACATGATATTTGATGGTATGTTGGGAAATCTTAGTTCTTCTAAATTTTTAATGTATCCCAGATTTCTACAACATATCATAAACTGTGAATTACAAAACTTGTCAACTCCTAAAAACATTTTTATATTACCTGAGTTGAACAAGAAAGTTTTCTCAAATATGAGAAAACAATTTAAATTTTCGGGCAAGGAAACCCCTCTGTTTCCTAACATGATCAAAGATCAACCCAATATTGGAGAGGGTTCAACCATTGCTACAACCCAAGTTGAACCTCAACCCACTCCATCACCCCCAAATACAGCCCAAACACCAATCCAAATAGCCACTCAATCACCAACTCAAACAGAAGTCCTGAATGTGTGCCAGGAACTTGATATAAATCTGCAGAGTGCTACTCTTCACTCTGTGGAAGACCTACCAGACAAAACCCAAAACATTTCCACAATTTATAAAAGAAAGAAATTTTCTTCAAAGGACACCAGGGGACAAATCGAGTCACACCCCAGGCTCAAAGAGTTGTCCTCCAAGGAGGAGAGAGGACATGAGGGGAGGGCTTTCACTACTGATGCCCCAAAGGTGGGTGCACAGGACAGTGAAAACATCATTAGGACCCAAACCTCGGCAACTTTGAGTGATGACTCTTTTGAGGAATTACTCAAAGGACCCCGGTGCCAAGAAACCACAAGGGGGGGCATCTCTGCTTCTTCTAGGAAGAAGAGAATGTCTAAAAGACCCAATGAATCACCAAGCAGTGATGAGGGCAGATCTGTGGAATTGATGGAAAGGAAGGAAAACCTTAAAACCAATGTACCTGTTAGTGAGCCCGATGATCTTGCTAGATGGAGTGAGGGCAGTATTAAAATCACCCAATTGACGGCTAAAGTGGATTCCTTGGAATCCACTGTACAAGATTGTCTCAAGTACTTAACCAATCAAGGAAAAACTATGGCTGCCATGAAAAGGCATGTGAATACCATCAACAAAAGAATGCGGTTCTATGAGCAAAGGCTTCATCAACAAACCAAAATCATCAGAAAATTGAAGAAGAAACTTGATGATAGTGAGGCTCCACCAGTTGAGCTCACTAAGGGGGAGAAGGATAACATACAGACAATGATTGATGAATCTATTCCAGCAGCAGCATCCTCCCTCTTAAATTTAAAAGAAACAAATGTTGATGAAGGCCCAGAGATGATGGTTACAGAAGATGAACCTGTTACTACTGCTACTATGGAAGAACAAGTTGAAAAAGAAATACCAGTAGTAACTCCCACTACTGAGGTAATAGCAGTAGTAAATGAAGAAGAGGAATTAAAAGCAACAAATACTACTGATGCCCTATCAGTAGTAACTCCTGAAGTTACACCAGTAGTAACTACTCTGGTTACTACTGAAGAGGAAGAACTACATTTTCCAGAGCTTATTGAAAGAGAGAGACATGTCATCATTACCAAACCACCAACACCTGATCAACCACTTATCATACCTGACATTGATGAAAATGTGAATTGGTTTGAGGTTGATGAGTGCTCACTTCCTCCACATCCAAAAATACTTCAACAAGATGAACTTAGATCATTTTCTCCTTCTGTTATAATAAGTGGAGTGCCAGACATGAAATATATTCCACCTCCACCTTCAGCACATATTGGAAAGGGTAAAGAAATATATGATGAAGATTACCCTAACAGAGCTCTTGGTCATTACATGGTAAATAAGATAAATCTTGTTAGAGCTGACAAACAGTCCAAATGGAAGGTGAAGCATAAGAGATATTTGGAGAAGGTAGCTAAGTATCAAGCTCTTGAACAAAAGAAGGATCAAAGAGAAATTCCTGTTCAAGCACCTGTTCAAATTAAAGATGTTCAGATAGAAGCCCAAGAAGCAGAGTTCAAAAGGCTTAGAAAAGTAGAAGAAGAACATCTAAACTGTCTTGAAGATCTTGTAGCAGAATGCAAAAGAACAAAAGGTGATTTACCAGATGATATATTTGAACAGAAGTCTCTTATGATAGACTTTCTAAAGACAAAAGGTCACAGTGCAAAATCTTTTGGAAGAATGAAGATGATAACCATAATTGAAAAATACTGCACTGCAAAGAAGAGAGACTTGGCTGAACAAGAAGCTGAAGAATCAAAGAAAGCCAAAGCCAAAACTTTAATCCCAATCAGCTTAAATTTACTCAAGGCTGGTAGTGTCTCAACTGTTGGTGATACTTCAACTCCCCAATCAAAGAAAAGAAAATATGTTGATCAAGAACAAAGCCCTAAGAAGAAGTCAAAACAAATTATACCTGTTCTTGAAATGCCAGTTGCTCCATTACAGAATAATCAAATTATTAACTGGAGAGTGATGCAGAACAATGTCATAGAGGTCATAAGGGAAGACAAAGTTGTACAAAGATTCACTGGATGGTTACCCTTAATCAGATCATGTTCAAGAAGTGATGTAATCAAACTTTTGATTATTGGGAAACCAAGAATGACAAAGAAATCATGGAAAGAATCTGGAGCTGGATATTTAACAAAGATGATTGATGCTGCATTTTATCCAGATAATTATCCAGAACAATTTACAAATCCAGGTAATGTGTATGCTTGGAATGTCATTCCTACTGCAAATATGTACTTCTTTGAGAAATCAGGAAAAGTGTGTGAATTGTACTTATATGAGAAAGAATATCCACATTCTGAGAAGACTATGTATCAGATATTCATAAACACTTTGATGAAACCCTATGATGCTGTTATGTTCCAAAACAAACTGAATTATTTTACAAAGAGGAACAGCAGATATATTATTGAACAAAGGCTTCAACAGAATCAAAGAACTCTTGAGAAAAGAAGAAAAGAACAAGAGGAACAAAAGAAACTTGATTGATTAAAATATGATCAATAAGTTTAGGGGGAGATTGTTGGAGCAAAACACAGATCAACTTATTACTGATGCTGCAGTTAGTACTGACATACTTAGTACTGATGGGGCAGAATTGATTAATACTGAGAAGTTGATACTGATGATACTATAACTAAGTTACTACTGATCATGCAAAGATTGAAGATACTACTGATCATGGTAGTTACTACTGACGATGTATCTGGACTTACTACTGATCACCAAGTTTACTACTGATCTTCATATTTACTACTGGTGATTAGTTTTATTACTGATGACGTGTTTTTGAAGAATATCAAGTCCGAGATCTTCGTATAGATAGTTATAGAATGTAAATCAATGTATATTATTATTATTCGATGTAAATCAAGTCCTAGAATAACTAGGGTAAATAGTTTAGCTTCAATGACTATTATAAATAGTTCCTTACGAATTGTAAACGTACGTGTGTATTGTTAACTCAATAATATACATTGAAGCTTTTTGTGAAACTGTGTTCTTAATATTCTTGCATATTGTTCTTACAGTTCATTGTTCTTAATTATTGATATAGTGTTGATCCGCTGCAACTTCTATCATCAATTAGATCTAAGGTGTTTATTAACTCGTCTATAGTTAATCGATCCTGACATATTACGACTAACTTTTTTTTATAAATTTTTCTCTACATGAAAGTGGCCCACCAAGTGATGATCATACACCCCTTATAACACACTGAATCCGCCCCTGTAATTGCATGACACACTAATACACTACAACAAATATTTACATATTCTTCTTTTCTTCATTTGTAATTACACTAAAGTGTATATTAATCACATATATAACGAAACATTTGTATATCACTTAATTTTGTTACTGGCTATTGCCATGGAAATTCAGTTAGACTTTTCTTTATCGAATCAATATATTTATTTGTCATAATTCGTTGCGGATAAAATTGGGTAGTTTTAAGAATTATTAAAAAAAATAAAAAAAATCATACGGAGTCTATGTTTTCTTAATTTAAAGTTTTTAAACTTTTTTTTTCACTTATTCTTGCTATTAATAACTTCTACTTAAGAGTAGATTAACTTTATATTTATTTATCATCATCGAGGAATCATATATAAGAAAATAATTGATAACATACGTTTTTATTAAAATATATCTTCTTCGTTATTATATTGTTTTGTTATAACGGATAGTGTATGTATAATCTATTGCTTTAATTTGTCCAAGTGATTGTAGTCTTGTTGATTAGTATTTGTTTATGTTTGTCAAGTTTAAAAAACATGCAAATTGAAGTTGCCTTAGAAAAAGTCATGCCCCAATACATTATATAAACATATAACCCTTCATCATAATCCAACACTCAAACTAAAACAATGGCATCTAGTGCACCACCGCCAACCGCCACCGCCGGAAAAACCTTCTCTTCCTCCACCACCTACGCTTCTTCCTTCTCTTTCAGATCATCTCAAGTTCCCATATCCAGAAAACGTAACAACCGCCATGCAATTTCATGCAAAACCCTAGATGACGACCACAAAGAAAACTCCGGCAAAGTTGACCGGAGAAATCTCTTGTTAGGTCTCGGTGGTCTCTACGGTGCCGCCACCACCTTTGGCCCCGGTTCACTGGCGTTTGCAGATCCAATCATGGCACCGGACGTCACAAAATGTGGTGCGGCTGACTTACCACAAGGTGCTCAACCCATGAACTGCTGTCCTCCACCAACCCAAAAGATTATCGATTTCAAACTTCCACCGCCGGCAAAAGCCCTCCGTGTCCGGCCGGCAGCTCATTTGGTCAACAAAGATTACATAGCCAAATTCAACAAAGCAATCGAGCTCATGAAAGCCCTACCGGATGATGATCCTCGTAGTTTCAAACAACAAGCTGCAGTTCATTGTGCTTATTGTGATGGTGCATACGATCAAGTCGGTTTCCCCGATCTCGAGCTTCAAGTTCATGGTTCATGGCTCTTCTTACCTTTCCATCGCCATTACTTATACTTTTTTGAGAAAATTTGTGGCAAATTAATCAATGACCCGAATTTCGCAATCCCGTTTTGGAACTGGGATGCGCCCAATGGGATGCAAATCCCCGATATTTACACGAATAAGAATTCGCCACTTTATGATTCTCTTCGGGATGCTAAGCATCAACCACCATCGGTAATCGATCTCGACTTCAATGGTGTCGATGAGAATCTTAGCCGATCAAAACAAGTGTCCACAAATCTTACAATCATGTATAGACAAATGGTGTCTAGTGCAAAGACTACTAGTCTTTTCATGGGTAGCCCTTATCGGGCTGGTGATGAGCCTAGTCCTGGTGGTGGCTCTCTAGAGGGCCTGCCACATGGTCCGGTCCATATCTGGACCGGAGATAGTACCCAACCCAATGGGGAAGACATGGGTAACTTTTATTCTGCAGCTAGAGACCCTATTTTCTATGCACATCATGCAAATGTTGATAGAATGTGGTCAGTTTGGAAAACCCTAGGAGGAAGAAGAACCGATTTCACCGATAAGGACTGGCTCGATTCGTCGTTTTTGTTCTATGATGAAAACGCGGAGATGGTTCGAGTCAAGGTGCGAGATTGTCTCGATTCCAAGAAACTTGGCTATGTTTACCAAGATGTGGACACACCATGGCTAACCACCAAACCGACACCACGAATCAAAAGGGCTTTAAACAAGATCAAGAAACTCGGTTCGGCTCGAGCGGACGAACACCGGCCTTTTGCTAAAGATGTTTTCCCGGCGACTCTCAATAAGCCAATCAAAGTGTTGGTCCCGAGACCGAAGAAATCAAGAAGCAAGAAACAAAAAGACGAAGAAGAAGAGATTCTGGTGATTGAAGGGATTGAAGTTAAGAGAGATGTGTTCGTGAAGTTTGATGTGTTTGTGAATGATGAAGATGAAGAGGAGAGGGCTACCGCCGATAAGACGGAGTTCGCCGGAAGTTTTGTGAATGTGCCACATAAGCATAAACATGGGAAGAGTGTGAAGACGAAATTGAGATTAGGGATTAGTGAGCTTTTGGAAGATTTGGATGCTGAAGATGATGATAATGTGTTGGTGACATTGGTGCCCAAAAATGGAGGTGGTGACGTTTCCATTAAAGGGATTAAGATCGAGCTTGAAGATTGATTCGATAAATAATTTCATTTCTTTGTCATTACTATTTCCAAATAAAAAGTGACTACGAGTTATTTGCGGGAAGATCATGTTGCGTCTTTTGTATTGTATCATTGGATTAAATTAAATAACTTTTTGTGATCTATCTTGAAGGTCATGACTATATTCTCGCTTCTTCTTTTTTGTTAAATAATATATCTAAATTACCACCTTTTATATTTTACCGTATAAACATTACACCAAAGTAACTTTCTAAATTTTCTATTTTATGCATCAGATGAGCAGTTACCGGATCAAATTGACATGAATAGGTTATCCATTTTTAATATTTCCTCCGTCCCAAATTAAGTGTCCCCTAGATAAAAGACACACAATTTTAATAAAATGTAATTATTGCACTGTTCATCAATAAATTCTCATATTTACCCACTTATAATTCATATGATTAGTTGTAATTTGAAATTGACACTTATTTTTGGACAAACTAATACTAACGTGGATAATAAAAATGAGACGGGGAATACATTTTATTAATATATTTCTATTAATGTAAATAAAAATCAAAAGTATGTACATTCTTTTCCCAAAGAATTAAAAATGCAAAACAACTCATCATCCTCTTTTGTTATAAAATCCCAAATTGACCGCCCCCTCACCACTCCATCCGAACCTGCTCAACCACCACCACTACCACCACTTGCTTCAACCACCACACCATTGCTATGGTTTCTATAATCACGTTCGTATCTGATTATACATGAGTAATGCCGACGTTTATTGCACCTGCTAGCCAATACGTACCCACGATGCCAACATTAATTACATTCTCCCATAAGAAAAGAAATAAAAAAAGTAATTAAGTTTGATGATGTCATGGATGAGTTCATATACTTAATTTTATAAGGCTATACACATTAATAATGATTAATCCACATACTTACGGATAAGATCATTAACCACTATATTTTTTATCTGTGAATTTTGGCATTAGTTTCGACTTTCCACATATTTTACCTACTTTCTGACATTCATTCATCCAAAAAAGTCATTTTTTCATGTACGTAGTCGCACGCACCTAGATATCCGTCATATACACGTCTTTTGTAGCCACTATGAAGCTGCCTTATAGATTCGGATATAAAAATAATAATATCATACTGCATAATATAAAACTAAAACAATGGTCGGTCAAATAAAATATGCTCCATATAACTTGGTTCAATCCACAACCTTGAATATATACATCGAACATAAACTATACAAAAAATTATGCCATCTGGAAGATAATAATAATAATTAACACATTAACTAAATTGGTTATTAATTATGAAGTTCTAACAAATAAAGCAAAACTCATAAAATTTTAAGCTCTCTAAATTGATCGCTATGGTTTAATTTAAATATTTCCTTTGGTAACAACCCCAACAAACAAGAAGGAAAAAAAAAGCTAGAAAAGATGGCCGGAGTATCAACCGCATCACCTACTTTTCCGATGAGTCTAGACAGAACGATGACGGTGGTGGTGGCAAGGCCGGTGAAGACCAAAAGAGAGACCGGTGAAGAAGAACAAGAAGAAGTATTGGTGATAGAAGATATAGAGGTTAAAAGTGACGAGTTTGTGAAGTTTGATGTGTTCATCAACGATGAAGATGACGTGGCGGAAAGTGGTGGCGGGCCGGCGAAAGTGGAGTTTGCCGGAAGCTTTGTGAAAGTGCCACATAAGCAAAAGGAAAGTGGCGGAGATGGTGGCGGCGGTGGGAAGGTGATTAAGACTAAGTTGAGATTAGGAATCGGTGAGTTGTTGGAGGGTTTAGGAGTTGAAGATGATGATGAACATGTGGTGGTGAAATTGGTGCCAAAGTGTGATAATGTTCATGTCATAATAGGTGGTGTAAAGATTGAGATCGATTGATTATTTAGTTATTGAGTGTTGATCTTAATTATATGTTGTTGTCAAATGTCAAGTAGTTTTAAGATTGTATTTTTACTCGTTCCAAAATAAACGTTATACTTTTTTCAAATATGTCTTTAAAGCAATTTCCCCTGTTAAAATAAATCTTATTTTCGTTAGCCCAATTTCTTCGTGTTCTTTTGTTCTTGGCTCTATTGATAATACTAAAAAAGTTGGTTGATCACTGGAGACTCTATCTTTCAATTCTGCAAAGTTATAGCTATTGCGTCTAATTTGGCATACAGAGCTGCAGCCATCCTTAATTATATTAGTTTTTTACCAGGAAAATCTTCAAACACTGCTAGAACTTACAATAAAATATATAATCTTAGAGCATGAATTAATATTCTAAAATAACCAAATAGAAGGACTATGAATTAACTTATACCTGTGTTGTGTTTCATCAGTAAGTCTCTTCATATGGGATTCGACGTATTTGTGAAACTTTTATAAGCTAAACCTTGCTAGAAATTTGGTTTCGATTGCCTGGATTATCTGAACTCCTGATATACTTTCAGATTAAAGTATTTCGATGGTATTATCGAAATCCTCAATCAGATGAAATCAAGGATTAACAAAGATTAGAGTATATGTATGTGTTATGTTTATTGTACCAACCCAGAAAATTGACCAAAATTGAGACATGTTCTCAACGAAAACTGGCCTTAAAATGGAGCAATCTTCATCAGAATTCATGCTCGAATAACCTGGAGTTGGTGAAGATGGAAACTTTAATTTAACTAAACAAGACTCCATGAAAGACTTTAATTTCAAACTACCAGTTAAATCTTCACAAGCCATATAATTAATCCACTGTAGCAAATTGCCTGTGCCATTGTCATTTCAACAAACAGTTGGCGTGCTATAGCAGTTCCCGCAAATTAAAACACAAAAACTAAAATGAGGGCATGAAATTCAATGATCTGAATTGGAAACAAAGAACTTGCAATTCAGTATTTAAACCAACTTAAATTTAAAATTGAACTAAATGGAATTGAAGTTCCCAGTTTCCAAAATTAAACTGATGACTGATTCAATACAAGACAATTAAGTAACACCGTCAATCCCGGAAGCGAAATTCCAGAAGGAATTTGTAAAATAAAAAAAGAATATGATAGAAGCATGCACTGATTAGCTGGCGCCATGGCCTACGACTTTGAATGATACTTATCCCATCTCAAACTAGAATGAAAAAGGATGACCACTGCTAGTGAAACCCGATACTATCAAGTGTAGCGAATCCAGATTCAAATTAAGTATTATATACAATCGAATCAAACAATACCTTCTTTATGAGGATTAGAAACTAACATGATCCACGATAAAGAAAAATAAGCCATTTCGTAGCAAAATAAGTATTACCAGAATTTATCATGTTGAATATTTGTAAAATTTTACTTTAATCAACATGTGATGGCGATGGTAGGTAGTGATTGTGGTAAGAGCATCGGGTATGGTAATATAAGTTGGAATGCCACATATGCGCCACCTCTGTATCACGTCACTATTTTATATTTCATTTATCATAGCGGCGCAGCTTGTTGCCCGTTTGCCTTCTTTTGCATGTAAAAGCTGATAAAGTTCGATTTAATGAACTAAGAAAACCCCAAATACTCCATCTACTATCACTAACCAATAATACTCATTTGAGACCCGCCAAAATACCCCTAACTCACAAAATAGCCTGAAAAAAAATTAAAAACTTTATCTCTCCTCTCGCCAAACCTTCGACGTATGCCACCACTCACACCACTTGGGGTGTGGAGGCGCACCAGTTTGAGGGTATGTGGCATCCAGCAAGGCTTGCCTACGCCACTACACCCATGACTCTAATAAGTGATAATAATGGGTGGTCGTTAATAAAATAATAAGAATTTTAAAATTAATAAAGATAACAATGTAAATAAGTAACTACCGTCAAATAATCAATGCATATTTTATCTCGGCTCTGTTAATTAGAACTTCAGCTAATATAAACATTAAAAGTTCAAGTTCTATACCTGTTAATTTTGTCAAAACACAAATATTTCATAATATAAGACATGCCAATACAACAATTTCCCAACACTTAGAATTTTAGTTTGTATAATTTCTTGGCGCATACGCATGGCTGCTTATAAAGTTCCAAAAAGTAAATTCACACGAAAATTAAAGCAATCTCGCATACGACGATTTCAACATTAACATTGATTTGAATTAGTCAATCATAGAATTAAATTATAATCACGTGGAAAGTAGCTTTTAATCAAATTAACTAAAATAGGTACTTGAATTACTTTATAATAAGAAGATAGAAGAACAGAAGTATAATGTAATACCCTTGAAAACTTCAATTGTGTAAATACAGAGTCGGAGTTTTGTAGGACATATTTTTTTTAAATCATTACTTAAAATTTCAATAAAAACTAGCAAAAAGCTAAAAAAAGAATATAGGTTATATAAAAGTATATTATTCGTTTGAATGTCACTGCATAACTCGAACTATTAACTAACTTGACATTAAAAAATATAACTCACAAATCGCATGATCTATTTTTAAAAGAATTGAATGTGGAGTATTTTTTAGAAATCCTAGTTTTTAAGACGCCGATAGCACACAATGCCTCTAAATGTTGGCAGATATCAATTGATTTTATAACTCGGTTTGTTCACATAAAGGAAGCATAAACTTCACAATTATATATTTTGTCGTCGGGAAGTCCGGAACTATGAATAAATGAAAATATTAAAGCAGTAACCAACACTTTCGATCAGCATTTTATTAATGATTTGTTGAAAATATTACATTAAAGAAAAGAATTACAATTTTGAATCAAAGAAGGATAATACAATCGATCAGAACATGACTTTGAATTTGAATTTTCAAATTGCAGTCCTGGGGATGTACAAAAAAATTAATAAATTAATTGAATGAATTTCCATTATTAATAGTATATGCAAACTAAATGAATTAAATTAATTGTTTAAAATAATGAATGGTTAATTGATTTTAGTCAGCAATATTTTCATTAATTAGTTAAATTGGCTGATTAACTTTTGCTGCTCCTGCTCTTCCAGTTCCACTTCTATCATGTTCTCGACAATCGCTTCAGTAGCCGTCATCAAAAATTCTGGCCAATCCCTGCATTTATCGGAGAAAACTTTAGTTAGTAAAAACTCGAAACGTTACATATATACATAAGTTAAGAAATATATACAATATATTCCTTAATTATGTATGATTTTATTATTTTATATTAGTCTTTAGAAAAGCTTTGCACTCGTACACAATGTGATAACATGATACATGTAAAAAGATTAATTATGCTCGCATGTAGAGTGTCGAAATTAAGCATTTAAAATGCCGTCTTGATGCATTATGTCTTGCTTAAAGAACTAAAGGTCATAATATGCACATTTTTTGTATACGCATGAACATCTTAAGGTGCACTAGTGGAAAAAGAAGTCTTTTGTCTCATAAGATAACAGGATTCAATTTCATCGGGTAATACTTTATGATGGACATGAAAAAGAGTCTGAAAACGGTCATGGGAAAACCGGTTAGGCAGTGTACATCAGGGTTAAAGTCTCGATTTTCCCCGAGTAGGCTAAACAATTAAGGATCTATCTTCGTGTGCCCGTTTACCTATTATCATGCATATGCATAATTAACAAACGTCCCCCATGCATGCATGATATGTGAGACTTATCAATTTAGAATCTCTATCATTAAAAGAACATTAAAATTGCAATGTGCGTTTAAGTAATTAATACTTACCCATTTGACGAATTGAAGGTTAGCCCGACAGTGTACTTAGCCTCCTCGAGAGCCGATTGAAACCGATCTAACTCCTTTTTAGGGGATCTCCAATGGTTTTTAATGGTAAGCTCGGAAGGTTTTACATCACAAAAAATCGGTATAACCTTCTTCTTAGCCTCCATAATACGAGTCAATTCATGCATGCAAAAATATGACTCACAATATCGTGGAGAAAAAACCGCAACCCCGACTTTGCACCCGGTGATTGCAGAGTCGATTTTATCGAACAATTTATCCCCCGGTTTCATATTCTTGCTATCCAAAAAAGGCCTTAATCTTAACCTCATGAGATGATCGTATAAAAGTCCGGAGACATTCTTCTTGGTGTCAATCCCACGGTGGTTAATGAACACATCACACGGTGTTTTCTGCCGTGTGACAATGGCGGCAGTCAGTGGTTTGTTGTATTGGACGAGGCTCCGGTGGACATTCTTAGCTGAGGAAATTGTACGTTGCATGGATAAAGGGATGTGAGTTATAGTAATTTGTACTTTGTGCGTCGAAGAGTTGTACTTTGTCTGTGTTCCTATTGGATTCTTTTCATTTTGATGCGGGGATAAATGGGTATTTATAGATTTGAAGAAATAAACAAAATTTGAATATTGACTATTCCAAGACAAGATCATACATATACTTGGACTTTAAGAATATTGTAGTAATAGTATATGGGTTTGAATATTTTGACTCTTTTTGTATTACGAAGTGTTAAAAACCTTCAAACACGGACGTAAATTATTTCCATTAAAACGCTGACGTAAATTAATTAGAATATGTACAATTAATATATTTGAGCTATTATACAACTTTTTGCTTAAAAATATAACAAAACGTTTTTTACTTTAAATCTGTTGGAAGGATATCTTTCTTTTCTAAAATCAATCGGATTTTCCCCCCTCCTTACACCACTGTCAACCATAACATAATTGACGCCGCCAATTCTTACCAAACGAGCGTAATGTTAGATCACACTATAACCGATACTCAATTGGTACATTCATGTCATCAATATTATTTTTCTTTAAAAATTTTTGGTCTCAAATTTTTAAAAGATATATGTACACACAAGAAGTGAGATCGGGTGATGACTCAAATTTGGGTAAGGACTGTAAGGACAATTATCGATCAATCATTTTTAAAATTAAGATTATTTTCAGAATTTAGGATCATTGTCATCCTCGTAAAGATCCTAAAATTCCAATAATGATCAATTTTTTTTTAAAATGATTGGTTGAGAATTGTCATCACAATCCTCACCAATTTTTAAGTTATCACTGGATCCACCATATTGCCTTCTCCACTCTTCGTTCAACCGATGTCTTTCACTGACATAGTCCAACTAATGGAGTGTGCCAATGGGTGACGGCGTCAGTTGGCACCTGTCTTTAGAAATTACTATCTTATTAAAGATATGTTATCTACATTTTAGCTCTTTATACTCTTCATATGAAGGAATTGTGTATCGATTTTATTGTATAGAAATTACCATCATAATATCTACCTAATAAATGTCATTACTAAATAAATTTTTACTACTCTAAACAAAAGTGTCATTAATAAATTCAAATCCCATCATGAACAAATTGGGTTCACAATTTAATTAACATAACTCTTGGGTGCTTTAGGAGAGATTAACCCATTTCGTTGTCTACTATTTTCTCGCTACCTTAATCACTCACAACTAATTACACTAATTAGCTTAGATAATGAGATTCACAATTGGTGTGGAGCATATTAGCTCTTACTTCGTGGTAATCAGGCTTAATCTTGCGTAGTTTTGATACGGATGAATCAAAGAGGGAATTTAATCAACTATTCCAATGTAATATAAAATAGTTGTTTGTTACATATTTGGTAATGTAATAGTTAACTACATTGAATATCTCATTACATTACAATCCATATTTTCTATTCCATAGGTGTCCCCATGTATTTTTTCATTCCATTCATGGGTATTTTTATTTTTCCAATTATGCCCCTTAAACACATGATTAGTATCTATATTATAAGGATATTTTAGTCTTTTTAATGTAATTCCATTCCTTTCTAATGTTTGTTTATACATACCAAACAAAAGGTATTAATCAATTACTACATTCCAACATAAAAGCCAAACATGACAATGTAATCGTAATTAATCATTCTATTACTTGACTCATTCCATTACAATCAACCCAACCTGGTGATTAAAGTGAGTGTGTTGGGATATGAAACAGATATAAACATTCTACTACTGATGCTGCAGTTAGTACTGATCAACGTTTATTGAAGTCGGTATTGATGGGGCAGAAACACTACTGATGATGCCGAACTTGGAACGTACGTGTAAACGTACGTGTGTATTGTTCGAGCATATCAATATACATTGAAGCTTATTGTGATTACTGTGTTCTTATTATTGGTTCATTCAATTACAGTATTCATTGTTCTTAATTAACAAACACGAGTGTTGATGCGCTGCAACTTCTCGTTGTTGGTAGATCTGTGATTAAATAATTTGTTTGAATTATTCGATCCTGACAAGTGGTATCAGAGCTTTACGGTTCTAGATCTACGAATTAAGAACAGCAAAAAGTTTCATACTTTCGAATCAAAAATTGTTAATCATGTCTGATAACAATGAAAGTTATTACTGATTATTCCATGTGGAAAGTTATTGTTGAAGGCAACAAAACCATCCAGACTCAAGTAGCAAGTTCTTCAACTGAAGTCGACAAACTCAAGTGTGAAAAAGAGAAGAAAGACAGAGGAATTGAACTCAAAGCTTTAAGCACACTTCTGCTTGCTATTCCCAATGATTATCAACATCTCTTTGTTGAATATGATGATGCAAAGAAGTTATGGCAGGCACTGGAAAAGAGGTTTGTTGGCACCAAAAGAAACATGAAGTCTGTTCTGAAGCAAGACTTTAAAAACTTCAAATGCCAGAAGAATGAATCATTATCACAAGTCTTTGATAGGTTCAACAAACTCATTGGCGAACTGAATCAAGTTGGTTACAAACCAGACAATGATGATGTAAACAGAAAGTTTCTTAGATCTCTTGGTGAAGAATGGTCTTTGTATACAGTTATATATAGACAAGGAGATGCTTTGGAAGAAAAAGAGCTGGATGAACTATACAATGAACTGAGAGTGTTTGAATCTGAGGTAAGTACTAAAACTCCTAATTTACCTTCAAACAATGCTGCTTTTGTGTCTAGTACAGGAACAGGTCTAGAGGCTACAAAGAATGCAGGAATTGAAGATGTAGCAAGAGAATCCTTTTTTACTAGTCATGTGCACACTGTATTGATCAGTGAAGATTTGGAGCAACTCAATCCTGATGATCTGGAAGAGATGGACATCAAGTGGCAGATGGCAATGCTGAGTCTAAGAACAAAGAGGTTTCTTAAAAGAACTGGTAGGCAAAATCTGACCTACAACAAAGGTGATCGTGCTGGATTTGACAAGACCAAAGTCAAATGCTACAACTGTAGCAATCTTGGTCACTTTGCCAGAGAATGTCCAAACAAAGACCAAAGATCAAACTACAACAAAAACAGCACTTCAAATTCAACTACATTAGTATCTCAAGAAGGACAAGGATATGACTAGAGCTTTCAAGCAGAAGAACATACACAGAACCAAGCTCTCATGGCCTTCACTGAGTCCACTACTGAGGTACATTCTAAATCTTACACTCCTGAATGCATTAAAGCATATAAAGAATTAGAAAAACTTAACAAAGAAACACTTAAAGAGATGATTCTAAACAGAAATAGGAGAATTGAATATAATGGTTGTATAGCTGATCTTGAAAATCAAATTAAAATTTATAAAATAACAGATCAAAAGATAAAAGATGAACTATTACAAAATACTTTTGATAAAGAATATGCTAAACTAAAATTAAAAGAAACTTTAATCAAATTAGAAGAATGTCAAATGGAATTAGAACAGAATAAATTAACTATTAAAAAATTTGAAAAAGTTCTAAAATAATTGATGAATTAACCAGTAATCAATCTACTGAAAAAGTTGTTCATGGGGTGGGATATCATGTTGTTCCACCTCCAACTAATTTTATACCTCCTCTTAAATCAAGCACATAAAGAACATTAAATGAATTAAAAATAGAAAATCAATCTGAAACCAATATTGATTCTTCTGATGATGATCAAACAACTGATACAAGTTTTTGTAACGACCCGAAATTTGTAAATAAATAAATTGTATAAAAATATGATAAATAAGGATAAATCGTTTAAAGAACGTAGGAATTGGTTTCGTGTCGTTTGGACACCGTATGAGAAAGTTATGGGCGAAACCGGGTCGAGACAACAACCGAAAAATACAGCCCTGCTGCCGTTAAGAGTTAGCGGCGTGAACTATAGTTCCCGATCGGGAACTGTCTCCAGCGGATTTGGCTTTTGGTCGCGAAGTAGTTCACGATGACTTAGCGATCGCGAATTATGAAGAACACGAACTTAGCGACGCGAACTATTGTTCACTCCGTGAACTTGTGTCGTGCAGCATTAAAGTCGGGTTTGAGCTCATTTAATGCAATAGAAAACCCTAGTTTTTCCCTTTGGCGATTTTGGAGCTTAAGTGCAGATTTTGGTTGATCTCTTCACAAATCTTTGGTAGATTTCACTCCTAAGTGAAGATTAAAGGTATATCTTCACTCCTTGATCTTTGTAGCTTAAGATCTATGTATTTTGATGGTTGGGTTTGAAACCCTAGTTATTGGGGGTTATGGTTTATGGTGAATAAATGATGTATACACTTAATATATGGTATATTAACAAAAGAAACACGTGTATGATTTCGATTGGTAAGAATCTTAAGGGTTGGTTAAACCTAGGGTTTGGTAAATCACCATAATTGGGGAAAATGTTAGTTAATAGTAATTAGAGGTTAATGGATACATTATTGGTAGTATGAGATGTTGAACATCTTGTGATCATTGTATTAGGCTTTCGGTGACATCTTGGAAAGTCGGTGAATTTGTGAAGCAAGAGTTTCGGTGTCAAGAATTCGGTTGGAGCATCCTATTGCTAAGGTGAGTACGTGTGGAAATTTACTGAGTACATAGCTTATGAAATTCCTTTATTACTTGTGTTGTGGTCTATTTGCTTAATTGTGTAGACAAGTAGTTAGTAGTTAGTTATACCGATAATAGTATTGAACTAACTTGTTTGTTGATAGACGTGATAGCCGAGAGCTAGATTGACATAACCATTGAGTTATGATATGTTGAGATGATGTGATGATGCGGGGGACCCCCGGTCATGAGGTGTGGTGTGAGGGGCAGTTGGGTGGATTCTCATCGACTCCACCACGATAGTAGTCTTGCTAACTGGAGGTAGTCCGGTGAGTAAGGCAGGTATTGGTAGATTGCGCGAATCCCTCTTGCCGGTATCTTGAGGCTTATTAATGGCGATGGATTTCGGTTAATAAGCCAAGGTGGTTCTAGTTAGTTCGGGGGCAACCCGATAACTAGATATGATTGCTAGGAAAGCAAAGTATTAGAGTCACAATAGGGTGACTAGTTAGATGGATGATTTACTTACATGTTTGTCTATATGTCATACGATTATTATTATTATTGGGTCTAAACCCATGTAGCTCACGAGACGTTTTTGTCTCACGTACTCCTTGTTTGTTTTGCTATGTACTCAGGTTCGGGATCGAAGGTTTAGGTACGCATGGATTGAGATGTGGGGCCTAGAGTAGAAGAACTTTAGATTGGATTTATGCTTAGCTTTGGTTTTGATCTATTTTGTAACACCAAACTTTACACTCTGATTTGTAGGACCCAACCACCCATATATTGTTTAATAAAATCGATAAAGACAAGATCATATACGTCATACGATTATTCTTATTAAGCACACACATATAAAATGTGTTCTTGGTTGCGGAATAACCAAGAACACTCCACAAAGTGTTACATTTAGAATTGGGTTACCGGTGATCCACACAAATGATCAACCGGGATCCAAAAGGATGCTTAACAACTAAAGACTAAACCTCTATTTATAATGTATAGAGGTTTTACAATTAACCCTATTCTATATGTAACTCCCAATTCTAATAAATACATACCATGATTAAAAGATTTGACTAATTAAGTAAACATGGAAATATTAACTCAGTCCTTCTACTCAGTATTGAGTTTCAATACTGAGTTCCAATACTGAGTGCCCAATACTGACCACTCAGTATAGGACTGAGACTTAACACTAGTACCAACAAGTTGAGGGCAGAAGATCATGCACGGATAACTCGGTCATTCTACTCAGTATCAGACATATACTGAGTAGCTCAGTATGAGACCGATACTGAGTAGGTCAGTGCAACTCATTTGTGATCATCTTCAAAGGTTTTGAGCTGTCATAACTGATCGACGTCTATCTACTCAGTATCAGACCTATACTGAGTAGCTCAGTATGAGATCTGCCCCACTTGTTTGTTTTGTAATCATAAGATAACAAGGGACATGGGCTTTGCCCTAACAATCTCCCCCTATCTAATGATAACAAAACAATCTTCAATCTTGTCTTGTATCGTCTTCTTTTTTTTGAGATCTTTTCATATTCTTTATTCATAGAGTACTTCAAGAAACTATATATCACACTAACTTTTCTCCCCCACAATCTTTGCCTCCTTTCTCAAACTGTCCGGTAGATTTGAATTGTAATGAAACATCACTAAGGAATCATTCAATTAGTAGATTTCCTCAGTTTGAAATGATTCAAGTGATTGTAAAATAATATGTGACACGTACCCCCTTGAATAACTTAGCATGAACATCTTAGCTTAAAAGAACTTTAGCTTCATATTAAGAAAACACATATCACATTGTGTTTTCCCCCCTGAATCAGAGTCATCTCCTTAAACTGTTCGGTATATTTTATCTTTGACTTGAAACATCACTAAGGAATCAATCAACTTATAGATTTCCTCAGTTTAAGATGATTTCTTATGACTAAAAGGAGAAAAATATGTGAAACATACTCACTTGTATAATTCAGCATGCAGAATTTCATTTCTCTAATTTTGCAGCAACTTCAAAAATCATATCTCCAAGTATAATCTTCTGATCATTATGAATTTTTTACACAACATACCTATACCTGTCTTCAACATCATATCCAAAAATCATAAGGATCCAACGGTTGAAACGATCACAGCAGTCTCATACTGACCACTCAGTATGAGACACTCAGTATCAGAAAACCAGCAACTTTGAAAATATGTATCTCTCAATATATGTTCCTGATCAGTCTGAAATTTTGATACCGAGTAAATGTATGTGTTATGTATATCATATCCAAAATTCATGAAGATTCAACGGTTACAAAAGATATAATAGCCGTTTTATCACAGTTGCGCAGAATTAAAAACATACCATAAATATTCGTCAATAATCTTCAAAAATATATATCTCTTAATTAACGATTCCTTTTGAAGATCTGAACGGCGGAAACATTAAACACATTATGGTGAACCTTCAGTTAAATTTCACGCTCATTCGTTGTTTGAAGAAGGAGAGCCAATTTTTCTTCCATGGCTGCCCAGCAGGTAAGGAATAAAAAACCAAATATATGACCTGATGCGCCTACCATATCGCTGTACGCGAATCTTCAAATACAAAACTGAACGGTCAGATTGTGTGTCTGTGTGTTGAGAACCTCCTGTTCAAATTTCACACATATTCGACTGTTAACGA
The DNA here is from genome assembly GCA_963853835.1 of Calendula officinalis. NCBI lineage: Eukaryota > Viridiplantae > Streptophyta > Magnoliopsida > Asterales > Asteraceae > Calendula > Calendula officinalis. The sequence goes on from OY970825.1 coordinate 5,597,321, forward strand.
AGGAGATCCGGCATTTCTTCTACCCGTGCGCAGAAAATGACGAAAATTCTGCATAGTTCTTCTTTATGAAAAGACTTGATCTTCAACAATATATAGGGTTAAAAGATCATCAAAGTTGTAGATAACTTTGAACCGCTCTGATACCAGTTATTAGGTCACAACGAACCCCAATATTGATAATAACATCGGTAAAGACAAGATCATATATGTCATACGATTATTCTTATTAAGCACAAACGTATAAAATGTGTTCTTGGTTGCGGAATAACCAAGAACACTCCACAAAGTGTTACATTTAGAATTGGGTTACCGGTGATCCACACAAATGATCAACCGGGATCCAAAAGGATGCTTAACAACTAAAGACTAAACCTCTATTTATAATGTATAGAGGTTTTACAATTAACCCTATTCTATATGTAACTCCCAATTATAATAAATACATACCATGATTAAAAGATTTGACTAATTAAGTAAACATTAAAATATTAACTCAGTCCTTCTACTCAGTATTGAGTTTCAATACTGAGTTCCAATACTGAGTGCCCAATACTGACCACTCAGTATAGGACTGAGACTTAACACTAGTACCAACAAGTTGAGGGCAGAAGATCATGCACGGATAACTCGGTCATTCTACTCAGTATCAGACATATACTGAGTAGCTCAGTATGAGACCGATACTGAGTAGGTCAGTGCAACTCATTTGTGATCATCTTCAAAGGTTTTGAGCTGTCATATCTGATCGACGTCTATCTACTCAGTATCAGACCTATACTGAGTAGCTCAGTATGAGATCTGCCCCACTTGTTTGTTTTGTAATCATAAGATAACAAGGGACATGGGCTTTGCCCTAACATGATTTTCATACCAAAGGTTTTTGTAAATCCATATTTTTGGAATAGTTCTTCTATTTATGAAAAATGATTATTTTGGGCAAATGTTTTGTATTAAAATTTGAGGTGTTACAACTTGGTATCAGAGCTATTGTTTAAGTGAATTAGGTTGGATGACCATCCTAGTCTTAGACTGTAGCATTAGGAATATAAGATTCCTTAAGATCATAGGTTGACCTTGATACTTTATATTAAGTTTAGGGTTGAACCTAGGGGACCGATGAAATTGATATGATTATGGATATTGAGTCTTATGCGACTAATGGGTTGTACATAAGGTACTAAATGTTTAATGTCTTTCGTATAGTCTTGATTGAAAGAAATGGTGACCACGCGTAGAAGTGGTAGAGCCCCGGAGGGCCGGGAGGAGGAAATACCTCATGTTGAGGTTGTGGTTGAACAAGAAAGTCAACCGTCGATGCATCGAATGGGTGATCGGAGGTCGGAGAAAATAGAACTCCGGTGACCATGGCGGATCTCCAAACCATTATCGATCAAATCAAAGGAACGGTGGCCGAAGAAGTGCACCGTATTATTGGGGACCGTGAGAGGTCGGGTGGAGACCGTGAATCCGAGGCTAAATCGGATGAGAGAACCGGGGGTAGTGGCACCGGAGAGGGGAAATCCTCCACGGGTGGTCGAAGTGATGCTAGGGCTAGGCCCATTGTGAAAGAAGGTTGTTCGTTTAAATCCTTCATGGCATGTAAGCCAAATGTGTACAAGGGTAGTTCGGACCCGAAGGTAACTATGAGGTGGATCCGAGAAACCGAGAGGGTTATCGGTAGTAGCAAGTGTAAGGATGCCGATATGGTGACGTATGCATCACAATTGTTAAAAGAAGATGCTATGGTTTGGTGGGATATCGTGTATGAAACCCTCGGGAGAGAAAATGACGTGGGATGAATTCACCACGAGATTGAAAAAGAAATTTTGTCCCGAAAGGGATTTGGAAAAGATGCACGAGAAGTTCGTGACCCTTAAGAAGGGTGATTTGTCAATCGAGGAATACTCAAGAGAGTTCACGGGATTGCTCCCGTTTGTTGCTAAAACCTACTCGGATGAGAGGTTGAGGGTGGTCCGGTATGCTAGTAGGTTACCGTGGGACTACCAATTGGAAGTTAAGAGGGCGGTCACACTTGATGAGGCCATTAGTGCCGCCCGGGGTGTTGAGGAAGTGAATGAGGCACGTGCTGCCGAGAGGGCCCATGTGGGCAAGAAAAGGAAAGCCAAGAGCGGCTCTAGTTCGTTCAAGAAAGGGAAGTTCACTTCGAGCTTCTCTAAACAAGGAAGTATTGGCACGTGCAAGAAATACGGGAAAAATCATACCGGTATATGCCGAGGAGAGTCAAAGGCTTGTTATAGTTGTGGCAAGATGGGGCATATAGCCCGGGATTGTAAGGCCAAGTTGTCGGCCGATGTGGAGTGCTACTCATGCCATGAAAAGGGGCATTATAGCAACGTATGCCCGAAGAAGGGAATAGAGTCGACGGTGTCCACGGCTCAAAAGAAAGTGGAGCCGGCAAAGGTGAAGGGGCGGTCCTTCCAACTCACTTGGGAGGAGGCGAAAGAGGCACACGATGTGGTGTCAGGTACTTTACTCATTAACTCCTTGCCAACTCATATTTTGTTTGATTCGGGTTCCAATTATTCGTTTGTGTCTTATGAGTTCGGTTGTAAATTGAATGTGTCGTCCGAGATGTTAGATGAGGTTTATGAGATAGAAGTAGCCGACGGGAAAACGTCTATGGTTGAATGTATTTATAGAAATTGTGAAATAGAAATAGACGGTAGAAAGTTTAAGGTAGATTTGTTACCCATGGGAATTAGGGCGTTTGATGTGGTTGTCGGTATGGATTGCTTGGGTATGCACCAAGCCAAAATTTTGTGTGGAAAGAAAATAGTGTCGATTAGGACACCCGAGAATGAGAAAGTGTATGTGTACGGGGAGAAACGACATCACATGCCTAATATGATTACCGCCATTAAGGCGAGGAAAAGTATATCGAAAGGTTGTGCATCGTTTATTGCATATGTATTAGATGGCCGAAAAGAAAAGAAGACGATGAATAACGTAAAAATTATTCGGGATTTCCCCGAGGTATTTCCCGATGACTTGCCCGGTTTACCACCGGAGAGACAAGTCGAGTTTAAAATTGATTTAGTCCCGGGGGCGACGCCGATTGCTCGTGCTCCCTACCGTTTAGCTCCCACCGAGATGCGGGAATTGATGACTCAATTGCAAGATTTGTTAGACAAAGGTTTTATTCGTCCGAGTTCGTCACCATGGGGTGCACCGGTGTTATTTGTTAAAAAGAAATACGGTTCGATGAGAATGTGTATCGACTACCGAGAGTTGAATAAGGTAACAATTAAGAACCGTTACCCGTTGCCGAGAATTGACGACTTATTCGACCAATTGCAAGGTGCTAGTTATTTCTCGAAGATCGATTTGAGGTCGGGTTATCATCAAGTTCGGGTGAAAGAAGGCGACACCGAGAAGATGGCTTTTCGTACACGTTATGGTCATTATGAATTTCTAGTGATGCCGTTTGGTCTTACAAACGCGCCGGCTATTTTTATGGATTTGATGAATCGGGTTTGTAAACCGTTCCTTGATAATTTTTTGATCGTGTTTATTGACGACATTTTGATTTATTCGAAAACCGAAGAAGAACACGAAGGTCATTTGAGGCTCGTTCTAGACGTGTTGAAACGGGAGAAGTTGTATGCAAAATTCTCGAAATGTGAATTTTGGTTATGGGAAGTGCAATTCTTAGGTCACGTGGTGTCGTGTGATGGTATTAAGGTTGACCCGTCCAAGATTGAAGCGGTGTCAAATTGGGAGCCTCCGAGAACTCCTACCAAGGTTAGAAGTTTCCTTGGATTAGCTGGTTATTACCGAAGATTTATACAAGACTTCTCGAGAATCGCGATTCCACTCACGAAGTTAACGAGGAAAAGTGAGAAGTTTGTGTGGGAGAAGAAGCAAGAAGAGGCGTTTAAATTGTTGAAAGAAAAGTTATGTAACACGCCGATTCTTACGTTACCGGATGGTATGGAAGATTTTGTGGTTTATAGTGATGCTTCGAATCAAGGGCTCGGTTGTGTGTTGATGCAAAGAGGTAAGGTAATCACATATGCCTCGCGACAATTGAAGAATGCGGAATTGAGGTACACGACATACGACTTGGAGTTGGCAGCGATTATATTTGCCTTGAAGTTGTGGAGGCATTATTTGTATGGTACTCAGTGTACATTGTACACGGATCATAAAAGTTTACAATACGTGTTTACTCAAAAGGATCTTAATATGCGACAAAGAAGATAGATCGAGTTGATTGCCGACTATGATTGTGAAATTGTATATCACGCGGGAAAGGCTAATGTAGTAGCCGATGCCTTGAGCCGAAAGATCTATGAAAAACCGAACCGAGGAATTTTATCACATATAGAAGTCGTCTCGAGCATCATCGAAAGAATCAAGAATGCCCAACGAGAGGTTATGAGAAAAGACGAGTTAAGACAAGAACGGTTAGGCAAGAACCAACATTTTCTCAAAAATGCACAAGGGTTGAAGACCGTAGGTGGTCGTATTTGGGTTCCAAAGTTCGGTGGCATCCGGAAAGAGTTGTTGTATGATGGGCACAAGTCAAAGTATTCGATTCACCCGGGAAGTACAAAGACGAACCAAGATATGAAACGGGTTTATTGGTGGCCCGGAATGAAGGCGAGAGTGGCCAAGTATATCTCTAAGTGTGCCACGTGTGCACAAGTGAAAGCCGAACATCAAGTACCGTATGGGGTAGCTCAATCATTGGTTGTACCGGCCGGGAAGTGGGAAGACATAACTATGAATTTCATAGTAGGTTTACTGAAGACGAGTAGGGGTCGCGATGCCATTTGGGTCATAGTTGACCGGTTGACTAAGAGTGCGTTATTTTTAGCCATTCAGGAAACGTTGCCACTTGAGAAGTTGGCTAAGTTGTATCTTGATGAGGTGGTTCGACTCCACGGGGTTCCGTTATCGATTGTGTCCGATAGGGACGCGAGGTTTACCTCGAGATTTTGGCGATCTTTACAAGAAGAGTTGGGTACAAAGTTGCGGTTGAGCACGGCTTATCATCCGCAAACCGACGGTCAGAGTGAAAGAACGATTCAAACGGTTGAAGATATGTTGAGGTCGTGTGTGCTAGATTTCGGGGGTAAATGGGATGAACATTTACCGTTGGTCGAGTTTTCGTACAATAATAGTTATCACTCGACTATCAAGATGCCGCCTTATGAGGCGTTGTATGGAAGAAAATGTAGAACTCCATCTTGTTGGTTAGAAGCGGGAGAAACGAAACTCACGGGTCCCGAGATCGTGAGAGTGACGAATGAAAAGATCGGTATTATTCAAACCAACATGAAAGTCGCCCAAGATAGACAACGAAGTTATTCGGGTTTGAAGAAAAGGCCATACGACTTGGATGTCGGTGATATGGTCATGTTGAAAGTGTCACCTTGGAAAGGTGTGATGCGGTTTGGTAAGAAAGGAAAGTTAAGTCCAAGGTATGTTGGACCGTTTAAAATATTGAAACGGGTCGGGCTTCAAGCGTTTAAGTTCCAAGGTGTGCATGACACCTTTCACGTGAGTTGTTTGAAGAAGTTTATCGGGGAAGTTGAAAATATTATTGCATTGCAAGAGTTGCGGGTTGACGGCCCGAACCGGTTAATCGAGGAGCCCGAGGCTATATTAGAAACGAAAACAAAGAAGCTTCGGAATAAGGAGATCGAGTTGGTTTTGGTCAAGTGGAAGTATTCACTTGGGCCGAATTTGACTTGGGAAGTCAAAGACGAGATTCGGAAAAGATACCCGGATTTCGTGAACTATGATGAGATTCCGAGGACGGAATCTTCTTAAGGGGTAGATAGTTGTAACGACCCGAAATTTGTAAATAAATAAATTGTATAAAAATATAATAAATAAGGATAAATCGTTTAAAGAACGTAGGAGTTGGTTTCGTGTCGTTTGGAGACCGTATGAGAAAGTTATGGGCGAAACCGGGTCGAGACAACAACCGAAAAATGTAGCCCTGCTGCCGTTAAGAGTTAGCGCCGCGAACTATAGTTCCCGATCGAGAACTGTCTCCAGCGGATTTGGATTTTGGTCGCGAAGTAGTTCACGATGACTTAGCGATCGCGAATTATGAAGAACGCGAACTTAGCGACACGAAGTATTGTTCACGCCGTGAACTTGTGTCGTGCAGCATTAAAGTCGGGTTTGAGCTCATTTAATGCAATAGAAAACCCTAGTTTTTCCCTTTGGCGATTTTGGAGCTTAAGTGCAGATTTTGGTTGATCTCTTCACAAATCTTTGGTAGATTTCACTCCTAAGTGAAGATTAAAGGTATATCTTCACTCCTTGATCTTTGTAGCTTTAGATCTATGTATTTTGATGGTTGGGTTTGAAACCCTAGTTATTGGGGGTTATGGTTTATGGTGAATAAATGATGTATACACTTAATAGATGGTATATTAACAAAGGAAACAAGTGTATGATTTCGATTGGTAAGAATCTTAAGGGTTGGTTAAACCTAGGGTTTGGTAAATCACCATAATTGGGGAAAATGTTAGTTAATAGTAATTAGAGGTTAATGGATACATTATTGGTAGTATGAGATGTTGAACATCTTGTGATCATTGTATTAGGCTTTCGGTGACATCTTGGAAAGTCGGGGAATTTATGAAGCAAGAGTTTCGGTGTCAAGAATTCGGTTGGAGCATCCTATTGCTAAGGTGAGTACGTGTGGAAATTTACTGAGTACATAGCTTATGAAATTCCTTTATTACTTGTGTTGTGGTCTATTTGCTTAATTGTGTAGACAAGTAGTTAGTAGTTAGTTATACCGATAACAGTATTGAACTAACTTGTTTGTTGATAGACGTGATAGCCGAGAGCTAGATTGACATAACCATTGAGTTATGATATGTTGAGATGATGTGGTGATGCGGGGGACCCCCGGTCATGAGGTGTGGTGTGAGGGGCAGTTGGGTGGATTCTCATCGACTCCACCACGATAGTAGTCTTGCTAACTGGAGGTAGTCCGGTGAGTAAGGCAGGTATTGGTAGATTGCGCGAATCCCTCTTGCCGGTATCTTGAGGCTTATTAATGGCGATGGATTTCGGTTAATAAGTCAAGGTGGTTCTAGTTAGTTCGGGGGCAACCCGATAACTAGATATGATTGCTAGGAAAGCAAAGTATTAGAGTCACAATAGGGTGACTAGTTAGATGGATGATTTACTTACATGTTTGTCTATATGTCATACGATTATTATTATTATTGGGTCTAAACCCATGTAGCTCCCGAGACGTTTTTGTCTCACGTACTCCTTGTTTGTTTTGCTATGTACTCAGGTTCGGGATCGAAGGTTTAGGTACGCATGGATAAAGATGCGGGGCCTAGAGTAGAAGAACTTTAGATTGGATTTATGCTTAGCTTTGGTTTTGATCTATTTTGTAACACCAAACTTTACACTCTGATTTTCATACCAAAGGTTTTTGTAAATCCATATTTTTTGAATAGTTCTTCTATTTATGAAAAATGATTATTTTGGGCAAATGTTTTGTATTAAAATTTGAGGTGTTACAGTTTTCATACCACACAAAGTCCAACTGAATCCCCAAAATATAACTCAGAAAATATACCAAAATTTTTAATAAGGGGAAATCAAAGAAACTTGAACCAGTTAAAAGAACAAAGAAAACCTGAAAGTGCTAAATCAACAAAATTAACATGCTTAATTTGCAACAAGGTTAACCACATAGCAAAGAATTGTCACTTCAATCCTATTAACTGCCAAGAATTCAAAGAATTTAAAGTTAACAAAGAAAAGGAGAAAGCTTTAAAATTAAAACAAACTGGAGAAATAAAAGCAAAAGAACTTAAAAACTCACATGTTGAAATTCCCAAATTTGGAAGAACTGCACAAAGATTCGTGCAAAATATCAGACATAAAAGTCCAAACTGAAGTAAGTATTTCAAAAATAATGGAAAACAAAATCAATTTCCTCAATATTCAAAGTTTTCTAACATCAGTAAGAATTATTCCAGATTTACTACTGATCAAAACCCTAATTACAATGTTGTCTGGTATAATTACAAAAACACTACTGACTATGCTAAAAACTCATATTACCCAAACACTACTGGTCCATCAGTAGTAAAATACTCAAAAGCCAAACACTACGGGTATAAACCTAGGCCAGTAGTAAAACAGAACATCGATACTAACCAACAAACTAAGACCAAAACTGCATATAAAGCTCATTCATCTAGAAAAACTTACTCTTCAAAGGATGAACCCAAGACAAAACAAGCTTGGGTTCCCAAAATTAACTAATCCATTTACTTTATGTGCAGAGCATTCGAAATCCCTGAAGAAGGTAGAACATGGCATATTGATAGTGGATGCTCTAGGCACATGACTGGAAATCTTCAAATTCTTAGAGATTTCAAGTCTTTTGAAGGAGGATATGTTGCTTTTGGTGAAAATCCAAGAGGTGGTAAGATTACAGGTAAAGGTACAGTCTCAAATGGTAAGATCACTTTTGATGATGTATTCTATGTTGCTGAGCTTAAATATAATCTGGTTAGTGTCTCACAAGTCTGTGATAAGAAGAACAAAAATCATTTTACAGATGTTGAGTGCATCACGACTTTATTTTGGATGAAAAATTTGTTGTTTTAAGAACACCAAGGAGAAACAATGTGTATTTCCTAGATATAGGGGGAGAACTCATTTCTTCAAATGAGATCAACTGTTTTATATCTAAGGCAATCACAAATGAATCAGAACTTTGGCATAGAATGATGTGTCACACAAATTTTAAAAATATGAATAATTTAGTCAAAAAGAATTTGAAGAGCTGATGCAGATCAAGTTCAAGATGAGCTCAATGGGTCCAATGAACTTCTTCCTTGGACTACAAATCAATCAAAGATCAGATGGTATTTTGATCAACCAATCAAAATATGTCAGAGCCATTTTAGAGAAGTTTGCAATGAAAGACAGCAAAAGTGCAAGCACACCAATGGAAACTCACAAACACCTACATCCTGATGTTGAGGGGGAGGATGTAGATGAACATCTTTACAGATCTATGATGGGTTCTTTAATGTATCTCACTGCATCAAGACCTGACATTATGTATAGTGTTTGTGTATGTGTCAGGTATCAAGCAAGACCTAAGGAACTACACTTGCAGGCTGTCAAAAGAATCTTTAGATACTTGAAGGGAAAACCTTCTCTTGGTCTTTGGTATCCACATGCATCACCATTTGAACTCATAGCCTACACTGATAGTGACTATGGTGGTGAATGTCAAGATAGGAAATCTACTACTGGTGGATGTCAATTCTTTGGATCAAGATTGGTGCCTTGGCAATGCAAGAAACAAACCAATGTTTCAACATCAACTGCTGAAGCAGAGTATGTAGTTGCATCTGCTTGCTGTGCTCAAGTTCTATGGATTCAAAATCAACTCCTAGACTTTGGTATCTCTATTCTTAAAACTCCTATTTTTATTGATAATCAAAGTGCTATCAGTATTGTGAATAATCCAGTAAAACATTCAAAAATAAAACACATTGAAATAAGATTCCATTTTATAAGAGATTGTAATGAAAAGAAATTAATCAATGTAGAGAAAATTCATACTGACAATCAATTGGCAGATCTTTTTACAAAAGCATTTGATGTAGGAAGATTCAGCTTCTTGGTTAGCAGTATTGGAATGATTTTAATAAATTAATTTCACAAAAAGAAAATCATTTGTAAAGTTTTTGTACAAGTTTTATTTTTTTGTTTTACTACTGGTTATTTATTACTACTGATCTTGTGTTACTCCTACAATTTAGTACTGATAGGGTTCTTAGTAGAATTAGGTTTAGTATAGAAACAACGGTTACTACTGACGTTTCTACTACTGCCACTTAGTTACTATTGATCGACCGTTATCTGTAAAATACACAATTTACCATACTTACCCTCATGAAAATAGCCGTTGGGTTATTATTCGAAGGACATTTCGGTCATTTTGCAGGCAAATTCGAAAAATATAAATAGCAAATTGTGATTAGTTTAGCATTATCTTCTCCTCGATTCGATAAACCCTACGCTAAACCCTAATCTCCGCAAAGTCCGATCAAAACCCTGCATCAGTATCAACTAAATTCATTCCACATATCACTCACTCTTGCAAAAGCGATTGAACTCTCTGTGAAATAATCATCCTCAAAATTCAAAATCATTCAAATGGCAACTCTAAAGTCTCTTGAAGTCAAAAATGATCTCAAATTTTCAGAATTTCACAACATGTGTGCATTCTTGAGAAATCCATATGGCACAAAGGATTTTCGACCAATAGTGATGTTCTTAAAGAACTCACACATCAAGTTTTCACTCACCATCAACCCTAAAGCTTATCAACAACATCTGGTTGATTTCTGGGAAAATGCTGAAAGAGTAATAGATTCAAATGTATCAAAAATCAAGTCCGTGGTAGATGGAAAGCAAATCATCATCACTGAACAGTCAATCAGACATCATCTTCAACTTAATGATGAATCAGGTTTGTTATCTTTACCAAAGGAAGATCTTGTTGATATTTTACAAAAAATGGGGTATGAAGGAAGACTAGATATAGTCACTTTTCAAAAAGGTCTTCTTTCACCTCAATGGAAATATCTTGTTCATACTATTCAACATTGCATCTCTCCTAAAAAGAGTACTTGGAATGAGTTCAACAAGTCAATAGCTTCTGATGTTGTTTGTTTGTGCACATGACAAGTATTCAACTTTTCAAACATGATTTTTGAAGGAATGCTTGGAAACTTATCATCTGCTAAATTTTTAATGTACCCAAGATTCCTAACTCATATTCTAAACTGTGAAATTCAAAATCTTTCAACACCTAAAAACATTTTTGTTTCACCAGAACTAAATAAAAAGGTGTATTCTAATATGAGAAAACAGTTTAAATTTTCTGGGAATGTAACTCCTCTGTTTCAAAATATGATTTATGATCAACCCCCAACAGGAGAAGGTTCAAGTCACCCCATTGACCCCCAACCAACTCCACCACTACATACAGCCCAAACACAACTCATTCAGTCCACTCAAAGTCCTGAACCAACAGATGTCCTGAATGTGTCCCAGGTACATGAAATTAATCCACAGAGTGCTACTCTTCACTCTGAGGAAGACCAGACCATTGCCAAACAAATTTCTAAAACTTACAAAAGGAAGAAAACTTCCTTAAAGGACGCCAGGGGACCAATTGAGTCAAACCCCAGACTCCAAGAGTTGTCCTCCAAGGAGGAGAGAGGACATGAGGAAAGGGCTCTCACTACTGATGCCCCAAAGGTGGGTGCACAGGCTAGTGAGAACATCATTAGGACTCAGACCTCGGCAACTCTAAGTGATGACTCATCTTTTGAGGCAGCACTAAGAGGACCCCGGTGCCAAGAAACCACAAGGGGGGCACTACTGCTTCTTCTAGGAAGAAGAGAGTGTCCAAACAACCCATTTTATAACCAGGAAGTGATAAGGGTAGAACGAAACAACCTGAATTGACGGATAGGATGGAAAACCTTCAAACCAATGTACCAACTAAGACCAATGATCTACCCAAATGGGCTGAGGGCAGTATTAAACAAACACAATTGACGGATAGGAAAGAAAACCTTAAAACCACTGTACAAAATTGTCTGAATTTACTGAATAATCAAGGGAAAACCATGACCTACATGAAGCACTACATCAATACTCTGAACAGAAGACAGAAGAGGTTCGAGTATAAGCTTCAAAGGCAATCAAATTTGATCAGAAAATTGCAAAGAAAGATTGCAGATAGTGAGGCTCAACAGGTTGAGATCACTAAGGGGGAGAAAGATCAAATTCAAGGGATGATTGATCAATCTATAGCAGCATCAGCTCTCCTAAATTTAAAAGAGGTCAATGGTGAAATAGGTCAGAGTTTTGGTGAAAACCTGTATAAAGATATGGATGAGGATGTATTTGTGTCTGCAAATCGATCTCAAACAGCAGAACAAATAAACTCTCCAGTTGCTACTGAGGTCATAGAGACTACTGATCCTATGGATACTACTGAGGCAAAGGATCAAGAGGTTGTTACTACTGGCCATATTGAAGAAGAAGACATACCAGTAGTAAATGCTCCAGAAGAAAATATCATGTATACTACTGATGCCCTAGCAGTAGTAACTACAACAACAACCTCACCAGTAGTAAATGAAAATCAACAGATAGTGGTATTTGAACCAGAGATTATACCAGTAGCAACCACCTTGGTTCCTACTGAAGATACAGATGAAGAAATACCAGAAGTTCTTGAACGAGAACGTGTTATAATCATAACAAAACCTCCAACTCCAGAACAACCACTTATCATACCTGACATTGATGATAATGTAAATTGGTATGAAGTTGATGAGTGTGAACTTCCTCCACATCCCAAGATATTACCACAGAATAAAATTCATTTATTTTCTCCATCAATTATATTTACTCCTGTTCTAGATATGTAATATACTCCATCTCCACTTTTAGCCTGTATTGGAAAAGGAAAAGAAAAGTTTGATGATGATTATCCAAACAGAGCTCTAGGTCATTACATGGTAAACAAAATGAACCATGTCAGACCTGCAAAACTGACAAATGGAAGGTGAACAGGATAAGGTATCTAAGAAAAGTTGCTAAGACTCAGGCTCTGGAAGACAAGAAAAAGACTGAAGAAGAGAGACTAAAAAATCCAGAAAGTCAAGCAGCTGATGTAACAATTCAAGGAGTCCCGGTAGATGATCAAAAGGCAGAGTTTAAAAGACAAAGAAAAATAGAAGAAGAACATCTGAATTGCCTTGAAGATCTAGTAGCATAATGCAAAAGAGAAAAGGCTGATCTACCAGATGCAATTTTTGAACAAAAAGCAAATATGATTGACTACTTGAAATATAAAGGTCATAGTGCTAAGTCCTTTGGCAGAATGAAAATGATAACAATAGTAGACAAATATTGTACTGCCAAAAAGAGAGAATTAGCAGAAATTGAAGTAGAAGAAGAAAAGGAAAAGGTATTAGTTGAAATAGATCCAACAATCATTCTCTCCAGAACACCAACATCTGGTGAATCTTCAAAGCCCTCTAAGAAGAGGAAAGAAACTGAATCTGAAACAGGATCAAAGAAGAAAAGAAAACAAGAAATACAAGTATTTGATGTTCCTGTTGCTCCTATTGAAGATAATCCAATTATCAATTGGAGAGTTGTTGAAAATGTCATAGAAGTCATAAGAGAGGACAAAACAACTCAAAGATTTACTGGTTGGAAACCCATGGTCAGATCTTGTTCAAGAAGTGATATAATCAAAGTGTTGATTATTGGAAAACCAAGAATGGCTAAGAAATCATGGAAAAACTCAGGAGCTGGATACTTAACTAAGATGATTGATGCTGCTTTCTATCCAGACAACTATCCTGAAATATTTTCAAACAAAGAAAATGTTTATGCATGGAATGTGCTTCCCACAATAAACATGTATTTCTTTGAAAGAGCCAGTAAAAACTGTGAATTATACTTATTTGAAAAAGAATATCCACACTCAGAAGAAACAATGTATCAGATATTCACAAACACCTTAATGAAACCCTATGATGCTGTGATGTTTCAAGAAAAGTTTAATTACCTTGTCAAAAGAAACAGCAAATATATAATAGCTCAAAGAAAAATGCAAAATCAGAGAACTCTTGAAGGTATGCAAAGGAGAGCAAAATTGTTAGAAGAACAAGAGAAGAAGAATGAAGAAGAGAAGAAACTTGATTAATTAAAAGTGAATTAACAAGTTTAGGGGGAGATTGTTGGGATATGAAACAGATATAAACATTCTACTACTGATGCTGCTGTTAGTACTGATCAACGTTTATTGAAGTTAGTTCTGATGGGGCAGAAACACTACTAATGATGCTGAACTTGGATTTACTACTGATGATCAAGAATACTACTGGTGTCTATTTATGGTATTGATCGAGTCCAAAATTCTAGTAGTGTTAGTTATAGAATGTATTTCTTTGTGTATATTGATTGTAATCGAATCCTAGAATAACTAGGTTAATAATTTAGGCTTCAAGGACTATTATAAATAGTTCCTTACGAATTGTAAACGTACGCGTGTATTGTTCGAGCATATCAATATACATTGAAGCTTATTGTGATTACTGTGTTTTTATTATTGGTTCATTCAATTACAAATTCATTGTTCTTAATTAACAAACACGAGTGTTGATCCGCTGCAACTTCTCGTTGTTGGTAGATCTGTGATTAAATAATTTGTTTGAATTATTCGATCCTGACAGAGTGTTTGAAGATTTTGAAGAAAACTTAGGTATTTTGATCAAAATTTGAAGAATCCAAGCTCAAATGGAGATTCTAATCAATATGTTTTTTCTTCATTCAATTTCGATCAGTTTGGAGTATCATTTCATCCAGAAAACTCGAAAATTGAAGTTAATTTGTTGGATTTTTGCCTAAAAATGGTGATAATTAGTTTTATCAAGATTTAGCTACTAATTTCATCAAATGTGTAAACTTTAGTGCATATTTTTGGAAATTTGATCATATAGGATTGTTCTAAATCAAAATGCAGTTGTTAGCGGGAAAATATAAGGGCAACGCTGTCAATTGACAATTACTTTTCTCCTAATGAAAATAAAAAAATAATAAAGATTACTTTTCTCCCAATGAAAATAAAAAAATAATAAAGTAAATTAAAATCAATCGACCTTTTCTTTTATTTATTTTTTAAATCTGTTGTTGAACAATGAACTCTGTTTTCGTAAAAGAAAAAGAATTAACATATGTAAATGGTAAATGTCATATATTAAGCATAATTAACTAATTTTCTTGTTTGGCAAGTAAGCATATTGAAATAATGAAAGGTCTATTTGTAGTTATTTGAACATGTGTTGTGTAGGTTGCTATTCAAACAACAATTCTTATTAAAGTGTTTCCCAAACTTATTTCGTTGATGGTTGAACGAGTCATGCATTTGAAAGTAATTTATTATTTTTATTTTGTTGTTGTTTGTGTGTTTGGCTGTTTGCTTTGTCCAGAATCATCTTCTTACATGTCTATATCTTTACCACTCTTACATACATACAACGTATTTGAGACAAGACTTAAAATTAAGTTACACTAGCTAATTTGTGAAATATTAGCTTTTATAAAAGGGTTTGGCTAACTCATACCCTAAGAGCATGAGATAATAAGTGTTTAATGAATTTAAAATTTCCTTATTTTATCTTATCCAATTCTATTTATTACATGTATTAAATGCATTTGAAAATAAGAATGGTAAATTTAGATCATTGAATGCTTCTTATCTCATGCCCTTAGGGCATGAGTTAGAAAAACCATTTATAAAAATATGCATCATGCAGCTTTTAAACTTGCGACCTTTAAATTATTAGCACAACACCATACCCAAATAAGTTAACAGATCATATGTTTATTACTTGATTGTAATTATTTTTGTTAATCCTTTCAATTTAAAACGTTGAAATTTCCACCATTATCACTACTCACCATGGCCACCTACCACCCACCGTCACAATCACGTACTACTGCTACCATCATACCACTCATTATTATTGTTATTGTAAAGAAAAACGTGACCTGAACATTTGCTCACCGTGAAATATAGTTACAGGATACTCGTCACCGCATTGAGTGGGTATTCTGCCCATCCTTTTGTTTTGTTTTTTTTTAAGTCCTAAATTTATCGTAATTTTGTCTGTGGCGAAATTTTAACTAATGAAAGTAGCCTTAATGCTCATCAATTGCTTCTTCTCATAAAGATGTTACCAATACCAGTAAGTTATAAATTTGCAACAAAAAGAAGAATATGATAATTTAAATACTCAGTCACTTGCTTCATCTGATAAAGACGTACTCGAATTTTTAACATCGAATTTATCAACCAAATGCTTAGTATTTTAATTCGATAGATTGTATAGATTATAACAAAGAAAACATCGTTTTCTTCATCAAAACAACAAGAAGAAAATCTTGTAATCTCCACCAAAGTTCCCAATTTCATGTTCTTAAATTGCAAATTTGACAACCATAATCAAGACCTAAGCATCATTAACTGATATTCAACTGTTGCTTCAATGGGATTTCTCAATTCCCCACCACTAACCAAATGTCCTCGATCACTCTCATCTGTCACGGTCCAAATATCATCTGAAAGATCTGAACCCTGTTATAAAATTTATGCAGTGTTTTCTTACAAAGAACACGTCGATGACATTAATGTTTCATGTGTGATGGGGTGTTTTGACCCGCTAATAAACACATGGAGTCACGAGTGTTTTGTGCCCGGGATGACTGAGAACCACGTTTTGAAAGGTTTTGCATTGGTGTCAGTTGGAACGTCAGTTTACATAGTTGGTGGTGAACAAGTCACAGAAAACAGTGTTGGACATACACACCTCGGTATTGGTGTGCAATCGCTAGTGTCACGTTATGATGTCATCACTAAAGAATGGTTTACATGCGCACCACTTATTACACCAAGGTACGATTTTGCGTGTTCGGTTTGTGATAATAAGATCTACGTGGCGGGTGGTATGTCCAGATTGGATAGTGTTACGGGTGTATCATCGGCCGAGGTGTATGATGTGTCACTCGATGAGTGGACGCCTTTGCCAAATATGAGCATTGTAAGATACAAATGCGTGGGTGTGACGTGGCAACAGAAATTCCACGTCATCGGTGGATTCACATGTAGTAGGAACAAAATGCCCTTTATGGACCGTTGTTCCGCTGAGGTGTACGATGTGGAAAACGGGAAGTGGGACCACGTGAGGGGAATGTGGCAGTTAGACATTCCCCCTAATCAGATCGTCGTTATGAACGATAAACTGATTAGTTCAGGGGATTGTCTTAATGTCTGGAAAGGTCAGATTGAAACGTATGACCATGACCTACATTTGTGGTACCCACTTGAAGGATCGAGAAAGAAAAATTTATTATCGTTTCCTTGCTCGTCAAACGGGAACGAAGGGGGGAATTTGGAGTCACTTGAACGAATTTGTTTGACCATGGCGCCGGTTGGAAACTTCCTTTATTTCATGGCGGGTTATCGAGTACCCGGGGACGAATCTTCGTGTTGCACGATGTCAATGGTTCATAGATTTGACACGTCAGCAACGAACAACCAATGGGAGACTTTCGAACCGATGCAAGTGCAAGGGGGGAGAGAGCTATGTAGCCATTGTTGTGTTGTTCAACTTCCATAAAAGGGTCTTTTGTGTCTTTCTTTTGGTATAATGTTATATGGTCCAAGAGGAAAATATGAATTAGTTAGCATAGACAATAAATTTAGTTATCATCAAAATGAATCATAAAGGTATACTAAGGGCGAAACTGAGAGAGATATGGCAAGTTAGCACTTCCTCTTGGTTGTTTGGATCTCATAATCTTTTGTTTTGAATCATTTAAAATAGTAATGGAGTTGTATACGAATCGGAATATATTAAATTCTAAGTATTTGTTTAATTGTATTCTTACTTCTACGTTTTCGCAATGGATACAACTGAATTAGTTCTGAAAATATGTTTTGATAAAGCTAACTGCTAAATCAGCTTTTCCAATGGATGATACGCGTTGCATACTATTATATATATATTTTGTGTTGTTTATAAATACAAGTAGAACAAGAATATTTATTATTCTTTGTAGTTATAAATTCTCAATACAAGTAATTAACTCAGTTCGACCTGATTTGATTATATCATACAGAATTGTCTCTATTAAGTCAATCAGATACTTTTGATAAAATTTTGCAAAATTCCTAGGTGAACAGAACACATGTAGTAGGGTTAAAAAAAAGTAAATTACAGAAATTATTCGATTTTTAAATTCTGCAATGTAATCTCAAAATATTTTTCACGATTTTGTCCATGACGTTGTCAAATTTCATTTTTTTCACCAAAATATCTTATTTTTAATATTTTTTATTTTTTTTAATTTCATCTCTATTTCCGATCATATTCTCTAGTGAGTTCCGGCAACCTCAAATTAGATATTTACGCTCCTTTTCTCCATCTTCTTGTCCGAGTATAGAGAATATGGGGTTGTTTGTGGTTAAGATCGTAGGTTGAATGTGTTGGTGGGGTGGCCTCGACCTCCATTAAATCAACGACTACCAATTTACGGTTTGGCCGATACGCATTTTAATATCTTGAATTTGTTCGATTTCTGCCCTGTTTCTTCATTCCACACGTTGCTTTCTTCATCTTCATAATGCCACAAGGCCCACAACAATTCACAATATATACAATGTACAGTGAGAAAGAACAAGAAGAAACACAGAGAATAAATTAGGATCGATATTTTATTTACGATGACATACAACGTATTTATACACAACGAAGCGGTGCAAACGTACCGGTGCAAACGAAACGGTATGTCTACAACAGTTGCCTGCATGTAACGCTTATAACTACTTTAAACCTAACATATCTTGGGCCTTTTATTTAATATGTACAATGGCCCAAGTAAATACAATTATCCAATACTTACATAATAGCCCATAATAACTAAAATAAAGTCAGCAACTTATTTACACGTAATATTTACTTCAACTTTTGGGATTAAAACATTAGTTTCCAACAGAATTTGACTGAGTATTCTATTACCCTAAACTATTAAAGGTACAAAATTATACATTGAACCTGACAAAATAGTTGATTTAATACCTCTACTCACTAATTTGGGCTTGTTTTCATAATTGACTTACTTTCGTTGAAATTTTAGACAGACTAAAAAATGTACGGTCATCATAATATACTTAGATGAGAAGCAAATCAAATGATGTAACAAGACCAAGTTAGTGAATCAGAGTATCAAATCAATTATTTTTCAAATTATAATATATCATGCTCGGTATTATTAAACATGATTAGTCAAGTTCAAAATACTAACATATATCTTGGCGACACAATCCACTTGTATCCATCACCACCACCTTTTTTTGTTTATAGTCGCTGGTCCCGAGAGGAGATCGAAAAAATGATTGGCTTACAATGAAGACTTATGTCACAAGTGAAATTATAAATCGTGAAAAATAGATTTACCAAAATTAAGCCAAATGGCTTTTTTATAACGGCAAATCCTAGTACACCTATTTTCTACCTATATCGAACCCTCAACTTATAGATTATAAGGCAAATATCATTACCGTTAAGTTAAAGGCCCTTTGGCAGGCCAAACCGCTTTATAATATAAGATAACATAAACATCCCAAAATTGCAAGAACTGCCTTTAAAGGCATATCCATGCATCTATTAATGGAAGTCTATAACTCTATATAACCCCATTGTGGAAATAATTATAAGATGTAAATGTGCCCATCAAAATATTAGCCTTTTAAAGAGTAAGAAGCCCATGAATACGATTATGGGCTAGAAAAACCAATAGCCCTATTTCAAACGTCAAAATCCCTAAAAAGAAGAGAGAGGCGAGGTCTTTGTCACGTAACCCACCAAGCCTATTCAAGCTCATAGGCACGTGAGTCCTAGGACCACCATCTGACACGCACAGTAATCGGTCAAACTTTTAGAACCTCAATTTTGACTTGATCCAATTAAAGGCTCACATCCCCCATAATCTATTACAGTACTAATTTTATTTTTATTTTTATTTATTATTTTTTATACTTCCTCCGATTCAAAATAAGTGATACACTTTCCTTTTTTGGGTGATTCAAAATAAGTGATACACTTTGAAAAAGTTTCCTTATTTGGCAAAAAAAATGGGACCCACATCCACTAACTATCTACTTTAACAAAGTGAAATGACCCATTTACCCTTACTTTTTACTTTTAAACATCATTAACTTTACTTTATTCAAAAGGTGTGGGACCCATTCCCCACTAACCATCCAATTAATCTAATTTAACCATCATTATAATCTTTTACCTCAAAAACCGTGAAACCCCAAGTGTAACACTTATTTTGAATCGGAGGAAGTAAAAAGGTTAGTCAGGGGTGTTTGTGATTATTTATTGAAAAAAAAATTACACATTTTTTAGAATAGGTAATCATATAATTAATAGTTTGAATTTTATAATGTTGTTTGAAATCATAATAATCAGATAATCAACTTTTTTAGTATCTAGCAAATTTGATTTTATGCTTATTAATAGGTAAAATGCAATAAGCAGTTATTAAAACGCAATAAGCACCTCCTAACATACTTTTCCAAAACTCCATTTTGAAGGTGTCAAAACGTATATAACTGATTGTTTCTTATTTTTTTTACCAAACACTCATGTTAGATTATTTGCGAATTCAAAACACAATAAACTAATCATCTACCACAAAATGCAATCCTAAACACCCTCTTAGTAGTTCGAGTCGAATCTTGAACCCCCCAAATTTGGGTAATAAACCCCAGCACATTATTTATATAAGGAAAAGCCTTCAATAAGACTTGAACCTGAGATCTTGTGAAGGAAAACCCTCCAAGAATTCTCTTAGCGACCGGTTGATATACACAAATTATTTTACTCTATTACACTTAGACATGTCCCAATGGGACTTCAGTCTGCACATCTCAAGAAGCCGACACATCTCAAGAAGCCGACAGCTTCTTTCCAATGGCGCGCCTCTTCGATTGAAAAGAGAAAACGGAAATTGTCGGTCGAATGAAGAGGTGGAGACGAGTTGGGGTGGAGCTCAAATTGTGTATTTGATATATTGTGTGTGTATATATATTTTATAATGACGATGCCTAAAAAATTAAAAAGAATAAATATAGATGACATAAGTATGTGAGTTGAATGTCAGTTGGAGTATAAGTTGACTTTACGATGATTTGGGAAAAAACTGATCGCGTCAGCTGCGTCACTGTTGGCATCGGTCTTATGCCATCTGTAACGAGAATCGGTTGGAATTACGTAATGAAGCAGTGTAGTTCAGTTCAAATCTAAAGATAAAACCAAAAAAGTCAAAGAAAATTTATGTTCGCAGTTTAATATTGTTCTTGAACTATACACAAACCTTTACTCATGTACTCCAAACCACAAAATGCGTCACACACACCAAAGGATCATAAGACTTGTGCCAACGGTACGTCTGTAAGCCTCGTCGTGGGACTTTTTGTGGGCCTTTTTTTGGTTGTCGTCCCACGACGCCATTGGCACGGCCACGTCGTGGGTGCCGTCGTTGGAGGTGCGTCTCGGTGAGGATGGGGGAGGCTGGCGTTGTTGCAGGCGGAGGAAGAAGAAAGGGGGAGAAAGGAAGGGGGAAGAGAGAGAGGGGTATTTTGGGAGTTGTACTTTGTGGACAAAAACTTGTACATTTTGTATATATTTTAATATAAAATCTTTTTTTCTCTGTTTTCTTTTCATTTTTTTTAATTTTAAACTTTTTTTATATATATTTGTTTTTGTAGGTATAATATATTATTTTTATTTAAAATTTATTATTTATTTATTTATTAAATTTTAATTAAAAATGATGATGTGGAAAAGATGTGTTAGTGATGGGTTAGTGATGGATACGGTTAGCACGAACGTGTCAGTAACATGTCAGTAAGGATGTGATGATATAGCGCTACTGATGGGTTTACTAATGGGTAACGGTTGGGAGAGGCGTAAAATGGGTTGTATGATGGTGGGAGCGAATACTGAGCCACACATCATGTTCTAATTAATAATAAAAGGGTGATTCCTGTACGACTTCAATATTTCGTATATTGTAAGCTTATATTTTAACGATATTAGACATACGGTTTTTAAATATTATACACGAAGTATATAGTCTAAGACCCGTGCCAACGGGCACGTCGGGGACACGTCGGGGCGTCGTGGCGTTGGCACGGGCACGTCGGGGGCTGGCGTCAGGAGGACGGGGGGCGGGAGCCGTCGGCGAGGAGAGAGAGGGCGGGGAGAGAGAGAAGGAGGAAGAGGAAGGGGGGATGGGGGAGGGTGGACTTGTACCTCATGCATTAATATTTGTACAATTTGTATTTTTTAATAAAAAATCTTTTCTTTTTCTCTGTTTTTTTTAATTTATTTTTTTTATATATATTTGTTTTAATAATAATGATATATAACTTTTCTTTTTCTCTGTTTTGTTAAAAAAAAAAAATTAATTTACTATTATTTTTATTTAGTTTAAATAATGTATTTTTAAACTAATGTAATATATTTATTAAATATTTTATAATTATTTTATTAATAAAAATGATGATGTGGAAAGGATGGTGTGAAAATGATGGGTTTAGTGATGGGTTAGTGATGAGTATGATTGGCACGACCGTGTCAGTAATATGTCAGTAAAGATGTGCTACGTGACGCTACTGATAAGGTCTACTGACGGCCAATTGGGGAGAGGCCTAATGATGCATAAAAAAGGTTTTATATTCTTAGATAATGAACCAATTTAAATTGTAGTTGTACAAAGAAAATAGTGGACCACGGGACGTCTGGACCTACTATAAAAATAATTCATGCTTCTCGAGGTTGTACTATTCTGTTGACGTCCACCAATTCCCAATCCAATCCATCAAATTATGCACCGGTCATGCGCCAACTCCGACACTCTTACTTTTTGCTTATTTCTTTCTTTTCATTTTCATAAGAATAAAAATATTATATAATGCGGGAAAAAAGAGAATATCCTTTGTTTTAAGAAAATTACAATGCAATCAGATGATAAGACAAATTTTATTTCAAGACTCGTGTATTTAAAACAAAATTACTCCAGAATGATGAATATCAAAACATTGCTTCGATATTAAACATCGTTTAATTCAGTTAATGTCAAAAGAGTATCATTTGTTCATATACTTATATTTTTAATTATTAGAATAATATATGTCAAATTCATGGATATGAGAGAATATTAATAAATTACACATATCATATTGTTAACTATATAAAAAAGATAAGTAACAACAATTGATATAAATAAATATTATTTCTCATGTCAAAAACTCTTTTTAACCATAACATTATTTGGTAACTAATCACACATCAGCTTATTAAAAAAAACTAAACATATAACCAAACCTCTATAATAGCAAGTAGTAATTAAAATACAAAACTAAACAAAAAAAGTTGCACACAACACAAACATCCGGTCGTCTAAGTGACCAAACACGGCAAAATAGGGGATGGAAGACGCATTGTGACGGGTGCTCGTTAGGGAGATGGATGTGTCGCGCAGGAGGTGGGCATACCTTTTTTTGTCATCCTGTTACGAAATATCTTGAAAACATATAATCTTTATAAAGACTGTTTAGGAAGCAACCTTATGTGAGGAAAACAAATTAGTAAAACATTGTTGACAAGATAAAACATCAAATACCTCCATTACATACTCTAGTCTAAATTAGTTAATGTGAAATATGAAATCGAAGATTTTTCACATAACACTTGAGATTAGAATATCCACTATAATGGTTGCAACATTTATCATTTACCCAATTTATTGTACTTTTGAACAACAACAATTACTTCCTCCGTATCAAAATAAGTGACACACTTTCCATTTTGGGTGTATCAAAATAAGTGACACACTTTGAAAATTTTCTTTATTTGGTAAAAATAGTGGGACCCATATGTAACGACCCGAAATTTTGTGAATAAATAAATTTTATAAAAATATGATAAATAAGGATAAATCGTTTAAAAATCGTAGGAATTGGTTTCGCGTCGTTTGGACACCGTATGAGAAAGTTATGGACGAAACCGGGTCGAACCGGAAGTCAAAAACTGCAGCCCTGCTGAGCTGCAGAGTTCACGGCGTGAACTATAGTTCACGATCGTGAACTCGGGTCAGGGATTTGAGGTTTTTGGTAATCGAAGTTCACGGCTGGCTCGCGATCGGGCAGAGTTCACGACACGCGAAGTTCACGAACGTGAACTAGTTCGCGTCGCGAACTATGGCAGACAGCAATAAATCGGGAAAAAGCTAGGGTTTTCTCATTTTTACTCCTCCACTTTGTGCAACCGATTTGGGAGCTCTTGGGGGCGATTTTGGGTGTTCTTTGGGCATAGAGCACCACCATCCTTGGAGATCTTCATTCCTTGTTAAGGATCTAAGGTATTTTCATCTCCTAGCTAGATTGTAAACAAGATTTGGGGGAAATGATGATTTTGAATGTGTTGGGTTGGAATCTTGTTAAAAATGGGTAATGAGGGTGTAGAACACCCATAGGAGGAGGTATGGAGGCCATGGATCTATGGTTAAGTTGTATCTTGAAAGTAGTTTCATGAACTAGGGTTTGTGGATATCCACCAAGTTGGTGAATTTGGTGGTTGGGGTTGATTATGTTGATGTTAAATGATGTCTAGTTATGGATGATAACTAGAATTGTGATGATTATGTTAATAGGTTGCAAGAACCTAAAAGTTGAAGATGTTCCAAAGGCGGGAGGCAAGGATTCGTGTTGATAAATACGATATGGATATATCTATCGCTAAGGTGAGTACATGAGACTTTTAAACTGGGTACATAGCATAAAGTCTTATAAATACGTATGATATATTACGGGTCTTTATTAATAAATGTTTTGATAAAGATAGTAACTAAAATTGTATGAAAGTATCTCGAATGTGATACTAGAGTAAGTCCAGTATGATTGATAAATTTGGAGGTAAATATGATAAATTGAAGTAATTATGGAATCCTTATTAATGAACCATAATAATTAAGATAATGATTAAAAGAGTGTACATTAAGTCTTTATTAATAAAATATGTATTAGTATAGCAATTGGAAATGATTTGGTAGTAATGAGAATCCATTGGTAAGATTCACTAATAAAAGTAAAGAATAGATATATATTAAAATGAATACGATGTGACTAGTGATAATTATGTATCATAGGCAACTAAGAAATAAAAGTATTATGATACTGATAGATAAGAAATGTATCTTATGAACTAAGTAAGAATGGACCTCCTAGGGTCGTAAAGAAGGAAGTAAATGTGGTTACCTACGATCGGGTCCACGAGACTATATGGGTGTGTTCACACTATGTTGAACTAGTTATATATATATAGTTATTATTAGATAACTAACTTGTTTGATGATTGATGTGATAGCCGAAGGCTTGATTGGAATAGCTGATGAGTTATGGTAAGCATGAGGTGATGTGATGCTAGTTAGTTCGGGGGCAAGCCGATAACTAGACATGGCGACGTTTCTAGCTAGTTCGGAGGCAACCCGATAGTTAGATATGATAGTGCTTCTAACTAGTTCGGGGGCAACCCGATAGTTAGAGGTGATAGTGTTTCTAGTTAGTTCGGGGGCAACCCGATAACTAGATATGTTGGTGCTTTAGCTAGTTCGGGGGCAACCCGATAGCTAGATATGTATGCTGCAAGTTAGTTCGGGGGCAACCCGATAACTAGATATGTTGTTATGGAAGCAAGTTCGATAGGGTCACAATAGGGTGACTAGTCGGTATTGATGTGTTATATATACATGTTTATATACATATGGAATGATTATTTTTATTGGGGTCTAAAACCCGTGTATCTCACGAGACTATTTTGTCTCACGTACTATGTTTGTTTTGTGACTATGTACTCAGGTACATGTTGAAGTGATAGAAGCTTGCACTAGAAGTGGCCTAGAGATGTTTAGCTCGGGAGCTCATAGGTAGATCCCGTTGCCTATGGTTTTGATATACTTGGTGACACCGTATTTTTGTAAACTCTGATAAAGGTTTTAAAGTTTTCGTTAACTGTATTTTGGACAATATGTCATAATTTGGGAAAAATGTATTTTAAATGTTTTAAACGATTTTATAAAAATACGGGTGTTACACCATACACACTAACTATCCACTTTAATATAATGAAATTACCCTTATACCCTTACTTTTACTTTTAAAATTCATTATTATCATTTTATTCAAGAAAAGTAGGACCGCTTCTCCACTAATTATGTACTTTAATCTATTTTAACCTCTATTTAATCTTTTACCTCAAAAAACATGTAAGCCAATTTATGTCAATTATTTTGATACGAAGGAAGTATGTTTAATCAAACCTCCAAATACCCTTTAAAATCAAATTATTACCCCCGAAAAAACCCCGCTTCACCTTCAAGACTCCAACCTAGGGGTGACAATTGCTGACCCGACACGAAACCCGACCTGAAACCGACACGAAAATAAACAGGTTTGGGTTGAGGTAAAAAATAATTGGGTCAGTCTCGGGTTGAGTCAGCTGACCCGTTTATTAAACAGGTTAGGTTCGGGTCAATGATAATTTAAATGGGTCGACCCGCCAACCCGTTCAATTATTAAAATATATTTTAAAAAACATATATATTTATACTTAATTTATAGTTTACTAGTTAAAACGTAATTAATAGTTAGATAAAAATTAAAAATGTTACTTAGGAATTTGATGCTTAGCATTTTGTTATGAATTTGTGTAATAATAACAGCATTTTGACCCGTTTGACCCGTTTAACTTATTTGACCTGATAACCTGTTTAACCTGTCTTATTAAATGGGTTATATGAGTTAGGTTTGGGTTGAAGTTAAACAGGTTAGGGTTGAGATATCTGACCCGTTTATATAAACAGGTCGGTTTCAGGTTGAACGTTTCTGACCCGTCAACCCGCGAA
This sequence comes from Calendula officinalis, assembly GCA_963853835.1. NCBI lineage: Eukaryota > Viridiplantae > Streptophyta > Magnoliopsida > Asterales > Asteraceae > Calendula > Calendula officinalis. The sequence goes on from OY970825.1 coordinate 5,623,931, forward strand.
CCCGAACCCGTCAACCCGAACCCGACCTGAATTGCCACCCCTACTCCAACCCTTCCACAAAAACAAAAATACACACATTCACCCAAACCCCAAACATTTCTTTTTCCAAGCTTCATCTTTTCACACTTTTACAAGCTCTCCATTTTCATCCTTGGTTAAATCTTTAACTCTAACATGTTTTCGTGATCATAATGCAATTCAAACACAACCCATTTCAATCTTTCAACGAAAATCAAATCTTTTTCAAAATCCAGCAAACATTGCGCGTGTAATTTCTTGATGGGTCATCATGATGTTCATCAATGGGGTTTCTTGCCACCTACTGAAGCTCCATCGTTTTACTCACAAGAACAAAGAGATGATCATTGGAGACATTTTGATAAATCTGTAAATGCTATCTCTTTTGGGTTTGTTGCCACTGCCATTTTGATCTCCATGTTTCTTGTTATGGCAATTTTTGAAAGGTTTCTTAGAACCACTTCGCCGGTGTTGTCTCCCGCTGGCGGTGGCCGAAATGCTGCCGGAGGTGTTGATTCTCATATGGGTTTCAATTCTAAGCTCAATCATTCCTCTCTCAAGGTTAGTTATCACTTTAAAGATTATTAAAGTAAGATCTTTTTTAAGTTTGCTTAATTTTCCATGAATTTGATTCTGGGTTTTGTAGTAATTTGAACTTAAAAATGATTTAAGTTTGCTTAGAAAGGAAATTATCTTAATTACTACTATGTTTGTCAAGTATCAACCACATGTTTCGAGTAATGTAGAAGGACGAGCTCAAATCACATAATCCCAATTTCAAAATTTTACTACCCTAAAAATTTTGAGATATTTAAGATAATGAAATAGCCTTTTTATATAACAAATTGGTGTTTAGTGTTACCTAAGGTCATGGGTTCCGGTCCAATTATGGACAAATTAGGTTAGATTTAGGCGCCATTAAAAAACCCCTAATGATAAAATTTATTTAGCCCTTTGATTATTTAAAAAATGGATATTATGGATTGAAAGTGATTTGTTAGTGCAAATTTCCTTTTTTTAGTGGGCTTTTTGTAAGAGTTTATATTGTTCCTTTTGATTTACTACTTTAAGGCAACACCAAAATTTTCTTTCATAACTTTGCTTAACTGAGAATAAATTATGGTCCTCTTTGTCAAGACAAGGCCACGCTTGTGCATGCCTTTTTGTGTCTCTTGGTTTTCTCAACTCTCATATGTTATGGGCCCTTTGTTTGTTTAAATCCTCTTATTATTATTTTTTTCTGTATTTATGACAAAATATTGCATTTTGACTCGTTGTTTGATCATTTTTGTGTCTATATGTGTGTACGTGCCATTATGCCATATTAAAGGAAGGTAGACGGACATATATTTATGGGCATTTTAGCACTTGGTCAAAATTTGGCTTTTTAACCATTTCCATCAAAAGGAATGATGGAAAACGTGCAATACTTAACGGACCTTTTTGACGGGTGTTTAACAAATAACCATCCATAAAACATAAAGGTTAATAAAGGACTCCTTCTGGAACTTTTTGAAAAAAAAAGACCATATTTGCAATTTCAGTATACCTAAAAAATCATTCATGCAACTAACTCTTATTATGATTGTTTTCTTTATCATTTCTTGAGTTCCGCTTGGTTAGTGGCTAGTGTATAACGTTTAGAATATGGGTTATGTGGGTAGGCATAAGTTTTTTATACTACGCCCACATGACAAATAACAAACAAATAAGAGGAATGGGTGGGGTTTGAGGGTGATGCTTTGTGTTTTTTTTATTTTATGATATCATAATGTGGGTGCTACATCTTATGGTATGTTCTTTGATTATGATAGTTGTATGATTACCCCATCTATCTAAGAAATAACTAGCTGGTTTCTTGTCCCCTTCACATGGCGGGTTTTCGTGGGTTGTATCTCATCCCATTTGTGCTTAGCGGTGTTGTAAATGTGTTTTATTATCTTGTAAATAAGTCTCTTTAGTGGTGTGAGACAAATTAGTCTCTTTATAGAACGGGTACCCGTCGGGTTACCCGTACCCGACGGGGATTTTTCTACCCGAACCCGACGGGTATTTAACCGGGTACGGGGCGGGTACGGGTATGGGAATAGCCGTCGGGTACGGCTACGGGTTTTGCAGTCTCCGCTACTACCCGTACCCGTTTGCATCTCTAGGTGTATTAATCACCATTAAAACATAACTTACATGTTTAACCCTTCAACTTTCTTAAATGTACATAATCATCTCCTATGAAATAATAATTCTAGAAATTTGTCACATTTTCAAGGTTTCACCAAAAGAATAAGAATAACTGTAATAAGAAACCGAAAGATGGTTGGGCTAATTTGGTTTAGGTCAATAGGAATTTTACAATATAGCGAGTTGGACGTTTGAATTATTTGAGTTATAATAATTACAACAATAATACCTAATACTTTGAAATGAGATGTTTGAATTATAGTGATTTTAGTATATAGTTCTTCAAAGTGTTCTCGAATAGATAAATTCCTAAGCACTTACGTACAATTTTTATTCTATATAAAAAAACTAATACATTTGTCTTATTGAGGCATTTGATATCATTATCCAATTATTAATTTGTCGGGATCCGATTAAACCAACATATGCCCCATATATTAAGGACTCGAATGAATCAAGGCATGATTTTGTACATACAATTTTAACATTTTTGTTTTTATCCGTTTAAAATATGGAAATGAATCTCGATCTTAGTGACTACCAAATTGGTTGTCGTTATTACGTAATTGTTTAAAATATGGAAATGAATCTCGATCTTAGTGACTACCAAATTGGTTGTTGTTATTACGTAATTATACGCTAAAATTAATTTCATACAATGGTAATAAAGTTTTAAAAGTGTTCTATCTACGTCATTCAAACTTTCACACACAATATACAGTAATCTGATAACTTGTTATAAAAATCACACATGCACGCATACAAATTTCTAGAATATTATAAACATTTGTTATTTACTCGATTTAGGTATCCGAAAATGCTCGAGAGGTTTCAGTTTTGATGCCGGGAGAACATGTTCCAACTTTCATTGCACAGCCGGCTCCTGTGCCACGTCCATCGGGGCGTATTCCATGGTCAGCTGACGCACGTATCCCCTATCCAAAGATGAGTTCAAATTCAACTACTCAATCGAATTGAGAGGTCATGTCATTGGTCAAAGTCAAACTTCGTTTGAGATCGTCAATGTTTAAAGTTTGGAAGATCATTTGTTAATTTCATTACGCCCCTTGTCTCTCTTTTAGATCCATTGCTAGAATTTGAAGGGTTCATGGTTTGATAGATATAATATAACCCTAATATTGGTGGGTTTGATTTTGTATATATTGTTAGTAGTTAAATTGCAAAATGTCCCTAGACTATATGTTGATCTTCATTTTTAACTTGCATCAATGGCTCTTAAATGGAAATTTTCTTTTTAACATTTTTTATTTATTGTTTAGTAGGTTCGGCTTTTTAAGTTACAACGAAAACTACGAACCATATTGCCTCTATTGCTTTAACTTGAATCCAAATGAGTTGTTCAATTTGAATTGGTTCAACAAATGACACCACAAATCTAATCGAAAAAATGGTCTATAATTTGTTGAAATCCAAACTAAACAGACAGCCTCTCTACATTAGATATATGTATAAATGTGTACATTTTACCTTCATCATACTCCTTTTTTAGGATTATGTATCGTTATTATAAATCTGTAACTGATTTTGACAATCAAGTAATGGTACAGTACAACATATTATTATACAGAAAATCAAACATAAATGGATGAAAACTGAAGCATTACGATTAACCAATCTAACATTGAAGTTGGATGACAACATATTACCTTTCGTATTAGAAGTGTTAATTTACCTTATTTGGTAAAAGATGTAAGACTCGTCCTTTATTAATTATCCATTTTAATGTAGTGAAATGATAATTTCACTTTACTTTTAAAAATCGTTAGTATCACTTTGTTTAAAAGTATTGGACTCATCCATTATTAATTATTTACTTTAATCTATATTAACCTTATTATAATAATTTAGCTCAAAACCCGTAAAAGCCCCAATATATCATTTATACGAATGTACTATTAATATTTTAGCTCCAAGGTTACCTGGCATCCCCATGTTACTCCGTGGGCCAAAAGAGAGACGGGCTTGAGGTTTCTTTTGTTAATGTGCTTTAGGTTCGTTCTACTTTTTCATCCTTTTGTTATTGTTATTCTGTGAATGTATTATGTATGTGATTAGTTTGGTGGGATTTCAATTTGTATATAATATCATTATGTTGGGTATGGATACCAAATTCTAGGTTGGATAAAGGATGAATCAAATGCTAATATATAAAACAAAAATTTACTTCATTTATTACCAGTTGGTTTAAAGCGAAACCCTATATAGCTTAATGTTGGTAATTGTGACGGGCTAAATGGTGCTCTTTACAAAGTAAAAAGTGGTATTAGAGCAAGCCGGATGTGGATAGCGTTTCTCAGTTAGACCTCGATTTAACGGTGTAACAGTGAATTATTTTCAAAAATATGCTTATTTTGATTTGGTTTTTCACAAATAGGCTCGTTTGTTTTCGTTTTTCAAAAATAGGCTTTCCGGAGACCCGGAGGCCGGCTTTCCTATCGAATTCGTCCTCCCCGAGGCCGGCTTTGGGCTGGTCTGACACATGGCTGATACAAGGCCTCCCCGAGGCCGGCTTCGCCTTAAAAATGCCTCCCCGAGGCCGGCTTACAAGTCTACAAGCGCAAGGTACAACTCGTCAATGCAGTACTTGTTCTAGCGAGACTCAGATCTGTTAAAAAAATCAAAGCGAAAGGATTAAACCGTCATGGCTGCAAATCATGAGGTTGTTATAAAACAGCCGGAAATTTGCCCAACCAAGCTACGGAAAATCTCAAATCTGCTCGATTTACTCATACAACAACAATTTCATCATCACCGCCTCTTCTTCTAATTATTATTATTATTACCATATTCATCACAACAGTTTTACAGTCCCCAACAATTATGTTGTAGAGCGCACAAGCTGTAAACACAAACCCGGGTTAAGACATTGACCATAAAGAACAGTCATCGCTTTACCAACTAAGCAGAAACGTTTCTGTGATTGCATATATATATATATATATATATATATATATATATATATATATATATATATATATATATATATATATATATATATATATGTATAGATAGATCTAAGAAAGGTGGTTGACTTTGGGGGGAAAATTGAAAATCATCGGCGACGGAAGACGGCAACTAAGCAGAAACGTTTCTGTGATTGCTAGAACAAGTACTGCATTGACGAGTTGTACCTTGTGCTTGTAGACTTGTAAGCCGGCCTCGGGGAGGCATTTTTAAGGCGAAGCCGGCCTCGGGGAGGCCTTGTGTCAGCCATGTGTCATACCAGCCCAAAGCCGGCCTCGGGGAGGACGAATTCGATAGGAAAGCCGGCCTCCGGGTCTCCGGAAAGCCTATTTTTGAAAAACGAAAAAAAACGAGCCTATTTGTGAAAAATCAAATCAAAATAAGCCTATTTTTGAAAATAATTCTGTAACAGTATTAGTAGATTCTGATATAACCTTGTACCTAAAGGAAGCCAGTATGTTTCAATGGAAAATGTCTGCAGCTAGCATGAAAGGCAGAGATTATATGGACTTAGTTGAAGGGGAGGCTGTTAGTTTTAAACAATTCTATCCTATACAAATCACAAACCCTTTTCATTTTTGAACAAAATCACTACTTTAACAGATTCAGATTTTATTGCGTTGCTATTAGATTAAGCAAAATGCAACTATTTGGACATACGGCACATACTCCCTCCGTCCCAAAATAAAAATCTCATTTCTCTTGGACATAACTTTTTAGGAGATAGTTAGTGGTGGGGTATTTGGTATTATTTTTTATTACAATATAAGGTTTGATTGGAGGGAGAAAGTGTTTTAGGCTGGACGGTATGGTCCAACGCCGAGAAGGGCGTGGGGGGTGACTCGGCAGCCACGGCGTGGCGAAGAAGGCGAACACCGCCCCCCACAACGGCGTGGGGGGTCGGCGTGGGTGGAGAGGGGCACGGACAACGGGCTACAACGGGCGTGGGAAGCTTCTTTGGGACGAAAAATAGTCGTTTGACAACGGCTATATAGCCGTTGTAATTAAAAAAAAAAGTTTTTTTTTATTAAATTATTTACCTATATATATTACACACTTTCACTCATTTTATACACACAATTAACCCATTTTACTCTCTACAAACCCCTATCTTCATACCTCTCTACTTACAATGGATCCACACAACAATCCTCCACAAACACCCAACCAACCTTCACAACAAAATATACCACCGAACCTAGGATTTGGTTGCTTCGACCAATACGCCAACATCCTAAATCCCGGTGTTGTCCCACATCCACAATATTATCCACAAACCGCACCTCAATTTCAACTCCTTCAATTTCAACAACCTCAATATTCACAAAATGTATCCGAATTTGCACCCACCGGCCAATATTTTCAACAACAACAAATTCATCAACAAGCCCAAACACAAGAACAACAAGCGGGGGGGAGCAAGAGAAAGGCGAAAGGGAAAGGGAAAGGGAAAAGGAAAGAAAAAGAGGTTGTCGAAGACGTTGGGGGAGAAGATGTGGAAGAAGACACACAACTTTCATGGACGGAAAAGGAGGAACTTGCGTTGTGCCGAGCTTGGTGTGCCACTTCTAAAAACGAGAAGGACGGGAATGGCATGAGAATTAAAAACTATTGGGAAGCCATTCTTTCTAAATTTCATACCTTCATGGGAGTCGCGCCATACCGAAAAGACAATAGTCTTAGTAGCAAATGGCGTGACATAAACAACAAGGTTACAAAATTCAATGGTATATACAACAAACTCTCGTCGGAAAGAAGTGGCAGAATGGCCGCGTTTGATGTTTTGGAGGCCGCTAAGAAACAATAAAAAATTGAAAAAAATGGCCATGCTTTTGAGTTAGATCGACATTGGTTGATTTTAAAAGAGGATCCAAAATGGATGAGCACAATTACTAAAGATCAACAACAATCGAAGCGCTCAAAAAGTTCACAATCGGTTGACGTTTCTGATGGTCGTTCTCGTGTCGACCTTAATGCAGGGGACGATGAATTTCCCGATGACCTATTCGACGACATTGATGAAACCCCAACTCCTCTTGAACGACCAATTGGAAGAGACAAGGCTAAACGAGCGGGTAGGCATGCGGCGGAAAAGGAAGCGAAGAGCAAGCATAGGCAAGACATTCAAAAACGATTAGACGAGCACTTTGAGGCAACGAAAGAGCGCGTAGAGATGCGTCGTCAACAAGTTCAACTGGAACAAGAACGACGTCAGCAAGAGAGGGAGAAAGATGAAAGAGAAAGGGTGCTTGCAACCGAACAAAGAATGATCAATAATTTGAATATTTTGAGTATGCAACCGCCGCCAGGCTTGCCGCAAGAAGATCTTCATCATTTCCTAGCCGCGAAGGAAAGGGCTCGAAAAGCCATGAGCGATTTAGGATTGTAGTTTTTTTATTTTAAGTATTTTTAATTTTAAGTATTTGTATTTTTATTTTAAGTATTTGTATTTTTAATTTAATGTATTATTATTTTAATTTTAATGGAAGTTTAATATTATGTTTAAAAAATAAATGGAAAAGAAATGATGAGATGAAAAATAAAATGGTGTGGTGTGGTGTGGTGGGTATTTCCACCAAATGATCTGGTGTGGTGGTGGTGTGGGGGTGTGAGGTGGCGATGATGTGGCGGAAAAGGGCACCACCACATGTGGTGCCCATACCCAGCGGCCTTAGGAGATAATTAGTGGTGAAAGTATTGGTAATAATATTATAATATTAAGTGGGCCCTTAAGTTTGAGAAATGAGAACTTTATTTAGGGACAAAACTTGAAGGAGAAATGCAAACTTTGTTGAGGGACGGAGAGAGTATTATATAAGGGACTATATAATATCTCAAATCTTTTAATGCTAATAAAAACATAAATTAATTCAGAAAGAGTTTTGATAATTACAGCAATAACAATAAAAATAATATACTATTTATCCCGTTTTAACTTCTATAGTTAAATTGTCATCCTTTTTTCTAGCACATTCAAAATCTTCCAACAATCAAAATTAAAACTGCTTATTCTTATCTATTTTTATTAACAGCCCTAAAAATGTTATTATCAAAACTAAATATACATAAAAAAAAAAAAAAAAAGTCGAACAACTGAGATTTAGGAAGGCCCCATCAAATATTTAAGGATCTATGACCTTTTCTTATGTTATCTTTTTGTTTTGTGTACCATTAAAGTAATAACAAGTGTATAGTTTGCACGACGTCAACAAACGTCTCGTTCAGTGTTCTTATAAAATCATTATACTAAAAGGAAATGAAATAAAATGCAGAAAAAGTAAAGAGAAGAAGAGGATATATTCTAGTTATTATCCTGGACCTATCAATTTGTGGGGTTCCATCTTAAAACTAATTGGTTGTAAAAGGAAGAGCTCAGGACCCTTATAAGCACATTACAGGTTCATCATTTGTCCAATGTGGGACATTACTCAACACGCCCTCTCACGTGTGGTGTCATTATTTTTTTTGCGCCTAACACGTGGATATTTTTATGGGTTACGTGTGGTCCGTGTGACCGTTTGACCAACTATGGGTGAACCTTGCTCTGATACCATATCAATTTGTGGGGTTCCATCTTAAAACCAATTGGTTGTAAGAGGAGTGGCTCATGATCCTTATAAGCACATTACATATTCGTCATTTGTCCAATATAGGACATTACTCAACAGGACCATTAGCGTATCAGCAATTCTATAAATTATTATTTTTATAATGGACGTATACTTTTCCAAAATAATTGACTAAGTATGGCGCATTAAAATTTCAATAAAATCATAATCATGACTAACATTTAAAGTTTCATTAGTTTTATTGATATCTTTTCACCGCGATCTAGTCATCCATGTTTAATGCGGAATCTATAGTGGCCCGTGGCCGTATATGTAAAAGTTAGTGACAAATCTGTATAATATATCACCCATTTCAAATCATGTTTGTTGCAAAGTGATAGGAGTACTGTAGGGGTGGCAATTTCTGACCCGACACGAAACCCGACCTGAAACCGACATGAAAATAAACAGGTTTGGGTTCGGGTAAAAAATAATTGGGTCAGTCTCGGGTTGAGTCAGCTGACCCGTTTATTAAACATGTTAGGTTCGGGTCAATGATAATTTAAATGGGTCGACCCACCAACCCGTATAATTATTAAAATATATTTTAAAAAATATATATTTATACTTAATTTATAGTTTACTCGTTAAAACATAATTAATAGTTAGATAAAAATTAAAATGTTACTTAGTAATTTGGTGTTTTAGTATTTTTTTAATGAATTTGTGTAATAATAACAACATTTTGACCTGTTTAACCCGTTTAACTTGTTTGACCTGATAACCTGTTTAACCTGTTTTATTAAATGGGTTATATGGGTTAGGTTTGGGTTGAAGTTAAACAGGTTAGGGTTGAGATATCTGGCCCGTTTATATAAACAGGTCGGTTTCGGGTTGAATGTTTCTGACCCGCCAACCCGCGAACCCGAACCCGCCAACCTGAACCACTTTTACAATGATCAAGTCACCAGAATCTAGCAAGAGACTGAGTGTTGGAGCAAAACACAGATCAACTTAATACTGATGCTGCAGTTAGTACTGAACATACTTAGTACTGATGGGGCAGAACATGTTTACTACTGATGAAGTTGATGCTGGTGAAGACTATAACTAAAGTTACTACTGATCAAGGCTTATTGAAGATACTACTGATCAATAGTAGTTACTACTGATGATGGTTTTAGACTTACTACTGATCATCAGACTTACTACTGACGTTGCATATTTACTACTGATGATTGGTTTTACTACTGATACGCGTTTATGGAACATATCAAGTCCGAGATCTTCGTAGAGATAGTTATAGCATGTAAATCAATGTATATCTATAGAATTAGAATGTAAATCAAGTCCTAGAATAACTAGGGTAAATAGTTTAGCTTCAAGGACTATTATAAATAGTTCCTTACGAATTGTAAACGTACGTGTGTATTGTTAACTTGATAATATACATTGAAGCTTTTTGTGAAACTGTGTTCTTAATATTTTCGTTTATTATTTACAGTTCATTGTTCTTAATTACATTGATATAGTGTTGATCCGCTGCAACTTCTATAGTCAATTAGATCTAAGGTGTTTATTAACTTCTCTATAGTTAATCGATCCTGACAAGTGGTATCAGAGAATATTGGTTCTAGATCTACTATTTGTTAAGAACAACAAAAAGTTTTAATCTTCAAAACACACACATTATTAATCATGACTGATAATAATGAAAGCACTCAGGCCAACAAAATTCCTATACTCACTCCCAACAACTTTGGGATGTGGAAGAATCGTATTAAACAATACATGCTTATTACAGATTATTCTATGTGGGAAGTTGTCCTTGAAGGAAACAAAACTGGTCCTGGTCAAGTAAGCAGCTCTGCAACTGAGGCAGACAAACTTAAATGTGAGAAGGAGAAGAAAGACAAGGGAATCGAACTTAAAACTCTAAGCACTCTCCTACTGGCCATTCCTAACGACTATCAACATCTCTTCGTTGAGTATGATGATGCAAAGGTACTATGGGAAGCACTGGAGAAGAGATTCGTTGGGACAAAGAGTACCAAGAGGAACATGAAGTCTGTTCTTAAACAAGACTTTGAAAATTTCAAAGGAAAGCCCAATGAAACACTCACTCAAGTGTTTGACAGATTCAACAAACTAATTGGTGAACTTAACCAAGTTGGGGTCAAGATGGATCAAGAAGATGTCAACATGAAGTTTCTAAGGTCTCTTAGTGAAGAATGGGCCATGTACACAGTGGTATATAGACAAAGAGATGCACTAGAAGAAAAGGAGTTGGATGAACTCTACAATGATCTCAGAGTATTTGAAACTGAGGTAAATCAAAAGAACCCTTCTATTTCTTCTAATAATGCTGCATTTGTATCTAGTACAGGTCAAGGTCAGGAAACATCCACAGGAAAGGCTGCAGATTCTGAGGATACTGCAAGAGAATCCTTCTTCACTAGTCATGTGCATACTGCACTGATTAGTGATGACTTGGAACAATTGAATCCAGATGATCTTGAGGAGATGGATCTTAAATGGCAGATGGCTATTCTGAGCCTAAGGACCAAATGATTCTTAAAGAGAACTGGTAGGACAAGCCTCAATTTCAACAAAGGTGACAAAGCTGGATTTGACAAAACTAAAGTCAAATGTTACAACTGTAACAACCTTGGTCACTTTGCAAAAGAATGTCCTCAGCCAGACAAAAGATCAAAATCAACTGCTCTTGTTTCACAACAAGGACAAGGGTATGACTGGAGCTTCCAAGCAGAAGAGCATGCTCAAAATCAAGCTCTCATGGCCTTTACTGACAACAAAACTGAGGTAAAACCTAAACCTTGTACTTCTGAATGTGCTAAAATTATTAAAAACTTAGAAAAAGAAAACACTAAATTAAATGAAGATTTAGCAAAAGCAGTCATAAGAAATCATGAGTTTGATAGTGTGATTGCTGATCAAGAACATCAAATAAAGGTGTATCAGATGATTGACCAAAGGATAAAGGAAGAATTGCTTCAGGCTGTGGATGAGAAAGAGTTTTATGAAATAAAAAATAAAGAACTAACAAGTAAATTAGAAGAATGTCAGCTTGAAATTGAACAAAATAAATTAACAATCAAAAAGTTTGAAAGAAGCACTAAAATTGTTGATGAACTAACTAACAATCAAACTACAGAAAAAGTTGTTCATGGGGTGGGATATCATGCAGTACCACCTCCATATAAAATCATTCCACCACTTAAAAACAGTTCAGAAAGAATCATTAATGAATTAAAAACTGAAAATCAAACTCAATCACATAATGAATCATCTGAATCAAATGATTCTTCTGATGATGATCAATCAATTGAATTTACAATTTCTCAAACTGAATCACCAAAATCAATTGATACAAGCTTTCACACAGCACAAAGTCCAAATGAATCTCCCAAATATGATGCAGAAAATATACCCAAAATTCTAAAAAGGGGAAATCAAAGAAATAGGAATCAACTCTTAGAACAAAGAAAAATCATAAAGGCTCAAGATAATAAATTAAAATGTGTTATTTGCAACAAAGTAAATCATTTAGCAAAGGATTGTCACTTCAATCCAATAAACTGCAAAGAGTTAAAGGAATTTAAAATTTTTAAAGAAAATGCAAAAACTCAAAAGTTAAAAGATACTACCGGTTCTTTAGTAGTAAATAAAAATAAAACACCAATTGCTGAAACCCCAAGTTTTGGAAGAAGTGCACCAAGATTTGTGCAAAACAGAAGAGTTGGAAGCCCAAAGAGTAGCAATTACTTCAAGAACAATGGAAAATCCAATCAAAATAAACAATATTTTAAGTTTTCCAACACCAGTAAAAACTTTACAAACTTTACTACTGGTGTTAACCCTAATTATAATGATGTATGGTACCAGTACAAGAACACTACTGCTAAAAACCCTAATTACAAAAATACTACTGCTCCCAAACCAACTTTCAAAACTACTACTGGTGTCAACCCTAAAAACACTACTGGTCATTCTAAACATGGTAAGTTGTAACGCCCCGGAATTTACAAATAATTAATTATTAGATTAAATTAATTTAAATTACGGTTTTATTATTAAAACTTTAATTGTAACAGTTATGTTATGCTAATTAATAAGGGGCGCGACGCTTCGTTATTCATGTTAATTAATTATTGAAACGTTCATTATTGTGACAGTTTATAATCACGTCGTTTAATCCCGAGCTATGATCTTCTTTAAGCTTTATGTCGAGTTTAGAGATTGTGAGGCCGGCCGGAGGGCCAATGCCGAACATTTTTTTATGATTCTCTTCGAGTTGAGTTATATCAATCTTTTACACTTGTGTTTGTATGAGTCTATGAGTTAATTTCCGAGTGGGTTAATTTTTGGACTTGAGCCTCATTATAATTCTCGGCCCAAGAAGGAAGAAGGAAGTCGGGCTTAGGGCCTTGGTCAACCAGTGATCGTTATAGCCCAATACCAATCCCTAAATCCCGTAACCCACTCCCCTCACGTCTCCAATTCACGTTTTCCTTTCCAGCCGTTTTCTTCCAAATTCCGTAATCACCATTGTGACACGTTCAAAAGCAGGGATCGACACCCAAAATCCCAAACCATCGCAGCCTTCTTCCGTTCGGGATTTCATTCAGCGTTTGTATATCGTGATCTACCCGTAACCCTCTCGTTTTTTTTCTGTGACATCGGATTTTAGATCATCGAGCATTAGACATGGATACTAAGCAGGAGAACCGGAGATCTCGAGCAGGAAGGAGTAGTCTACGGGTTGCAGCGAACTAGACAGGAATCATCAGCGGGTCTCGGTTTTAATAGTCACCTATTCGGTAATTCCTTAATCATAATCCTTGTCTTCGTTGTTGATCGAGTTTAATAATCTGTCCGACCATAAAGTCTTAGGTTTTCAATCTATTGAATTATTGCCGAGTCCCAAGTCGATTTCCAGTTGGTTTGTGATTGTTGTACAGCTCGTTAACTCGAGTAAATTTTCGGGTCTAGTTGACCGGTTAGTCGTTCAGGGTGGGACTACATTCCGGACAGCCGAGATCGAGTCTCGAGTTGTCACGGTAGGTTGAATTATGTACCTGTTGTTATAGAATTTGGGGCTGAGTTCGTCTCATTATTTTCGGTTAGATCATGTGGTGAACCGAAAGGAAACCGAACCCGTAGGGTTCCTGGTTTCCTAGTCGGGAAAGACTTCTTTATTTTACCAGGTTACCCTTGTTAGTAATTAAGCATAATTAAGCTAATCTGAATCCTAGGAATTACGGGTAAAACTTGGTGTCGGGTTTTGCTCGGTGACAAGTCGGGTTGTTAAAACAAGCTTTTATAAGTGAACATTTTTGGCAGAATCTGCCCTCCTGTTGTAAACTGTTTTTGGTATATTTTAAATAATCTTTTTGGTTTTTGGCCCGTGGTGGGACCTTGGTTTTTGAGTTAGCTTTCCAACACCGCAACCCTCTCGTCAATCCGAATTACGGTTTAAAAGTTATAGTTAATTTAGTATGCTGCTGTTAGGAAGATGACCTGTGCAGCATATCTGTCTTGCATCACTGTTTTTAGACACTTAGAGTCTGTTTTGGCCAGTGACCGTCTCACAGTAAATTGTAGTTCTGATTGTCTTCTTTTCATGGTAAAAATATGGGATAAATCTACTGCACAGTTTAAGAGTTATAGCAGTTTCCGTGAGACCGACGGGTGCTGCCAGTTTTCTAAATTGAGTCCTTAGAACGGATTGTAATTCGGGTTTCATTTTTATGCTTTTAGGATCATCTAGGAATAACCGAGCAGCGCCTTAGAGTATTGAGGAATCCTTTGGAGCTTACGTTTCTCGAGGTGAGTATTCTCACCGTGTATTCAGTTATAACGTTATACATGCATGACTTACGTGTTACTTAACTTGCACCATATTTGCTATCTGAGTTTGATTTGTTATCTGAGTTTGACATGCTGTCTGAGTATCTGAGCAGCTGTTGATTTATCTTAATCTGAGACATTGTGCCTGGGTAACCGAGCTCGGCACAGGGTCATTCTGTGCTACTACTTGCTAGGGCATCTGAGATAATTATGTTAAAGAGATAATAAAACATAATAACACACATCTGAGCTTTTGGCTATATGCCTGGGATCACCTCCCGTCTGAGTTTTGGGATTATTCCCGTCTGAGTTTTGGGATCACTCCCGTCTGAGTTTTTGGCTTATGCCTATCTGAGGTGTGAGGAGGGGCGAGGTTGATCTCTCGTCCCAAATCACACAAGCGCGCTATATAAATTAAAATCTGAGTAATAAAATCTGAGAAATAAATCTGAATAATTAATCGAGTAGATTCTGAGTAGGAGTACACCGATGTGCCCTCATGTGTTGTATGTTATGATTGTATGCATTTTGAGATTATTCACTCAGCTTCTCCAGCTGACCCCTATTTTCCCCCACATTGTTTCAGGTACCAGCAGAGGAAAGGAGAAGGTGGACGGTTGACCGCTGTATCTTTCATTACCGATGTGGATGACATTTAAAATTTTAAAACACTTAATTTTAACTATTTCCGCATTAAATATATTTTTAAATGAAAATACTATTATTGGGACCTTTTGATTATAATTTTATTTTCAAAAAATTTTAAAAATCTTATAAATTTTAGGGTGTTACATAAGTACCCAAATACTACTGGTCCATCAGTAGTAAAGCATTCAAAAGCTAAAAATCACGGGTATAAACCAAGATCAGTAGAAAATTCTCACACCAGTAATACTTTCAAAAGGGCAGTAGTAAAACAAAACACCAGTAATAAACAAGTATGGGTACCAAAAATGTTTAAAGTTAAATCCCCAAAAGCTTATTTCTCAAAGGATGAACCCAAGACATATAAAGCTTGGGTTCCCAAACTTAACTGATCCTTTACTCACTTGTGCAGAGGATTCAGATCCCAGAAGAAGGAAGAACATGGCATATTGATAGTGGATGCTCAAGGCACATGACTGGAAATCTGCAAATTCTTAAAGATTTCAAGTCATTTGATGGAGGATATGTGGCATTTGGTGAGAATCCACAGGGAGGTAAGATTACAGGTAAAGGTACTGTTACAAATGGAAAAATTACCTTTGATGATGTATTTTATGTAGCTGAACTAAAATACAATCTTGTCAGTGTGTCTCAAGTGTGTGATAAAAAGAATAAAATTCTTTTCACAGACATTGAGTGCATCATTCTTTCTCCTGACTTTATTTTAGATGAAAAATATGTTGTTTTAAGAACTCCAAGGAGAAACAATGTGTATTGCCTGGATATAGGGGGAGAACTCATTTCTTCAAATGAGGTCAACTGTTTTATATCCAAGGCAAACACCACTGAATCAGAACTATGGCATGGAAGGATGTGTCACACAAATTTCAAAAACATGAACAATTTAGTAAAAAGAAATCTGGTCATTGGACTACCTCAAAAACAATTTATGTGTGATCATCACTGTGTTGCATGCCTAAAAGGTAAACAACACAAGTCTTCTCATAAGTCCAAAACTGTGAACTCTATTTCTGTTCCTTTACAGCTCTTACATATGGACCTATTTGGACCTACAAATGTAATGAGTATTGGAAAGAAACAATATTGTCTTGTTATTACTGATGATTTTTCCAGACATACATGAGTGTTCTTTCTCAGGACAAAGGATGAAACAAGTGAACTCATAAAGAACTTAATTGTCAAACTGGAGAACACATATGATCAAAAAGTTAAAGCCATAAGATGTGATAATGACACAGAATTTAAAAATGCTAAATTAATTAACTTTTGTGATCTTAAAGGTATTGACAGGCAATACAGCTCACCTAGAACTCCTCAACAAAATGGTGTAGCTGAAAGAAGAAATAGAACCATCATTGAAGCAGCAAGATCAATGCTAGCAGACTCAAAACTACCAATTACTTTTTGGGCAGAAGCTGTTAATACTGCTTGTTATGTTCAGAACAGAGTATTAATAGTGAAGCCACATTTTAAAACACCATATGAACTTTTTAATAAAAGAAACCCCTCTATAAGTTTTTTAAAATCATTTGGCTGTCCTTGTACTATTCTGATTACAAGAGAACAAATTGGTAAGTTTGACTGCAAAGCTGATGATGGAATCTTTGTGGGATACTCTACTCAAAGCAAATCATACAGAGTATTCAACAAAAGACTAAGGATAATTGAAGAAAGCATCAATGTATCCTTTAATGAAAATGTACCTAATGAACAAGGAAATGGTCCAGATTGGCTATTCAACATAGACAATCTAACCAAATCTTTTAATTCTAACATGGAGTTCAATGCAGGTAATTCAAATTGTCACACTCAAAAGGAAGGAACATCATCTGTTAATACTGGTCAAGAGGAGATGAGATACATAGTGGTTAATACTGCTCCAACAGTTAATACTGAGGACAGTAATAACTCAATTTCTGGAACCAGTAGTAACTCTGAGATTGAGGACAGTAGTAATTCAAATACTACTGATACCAATAATAGTACTCAAAATACTACTGGTACTAACAATAACCTAGATTCTCAAGATACTACTGATACCAGTAACAACAACAATACTACTGATCTCAATGAAGACAATAGCAGTAGTAACTCTGACCAAGATGATGATGAACCAAACATCTATGACAATGAAGGATCTCTAGAGGAACAACTGCCTGAGACAAATGAGTCCAATCTTGAAAATCAACTAGTAGTTGATAAAACTACAACCACAAGGACTCATAAGAACCATCCATTAGACCTTGTTCTAAGTGATGTTAACTCACCACTACAAACAAGAAGCAAATTAAATAAAAGCTTAACTGCACACATGTGTAACATAAGTCTAATTGCTAATGAGTGTATGTTTGAATGCTTTTTGTCTCAGGATGAACCAAAGAAGATCCAACAAGCAATGAAGGACTCAAACTGGATTGAGGCAATGCAAGATGAACTCCTTCAATTTAAGTTACAAGCTGTTTGGACACTTGTACCTCTACCCAAAGGAAAAAGAGCCATTGGAACAAGATGGATCTTCAGAAACAAGAAAGATGAAAGAGGTATAGTGATCAAAAACAAAGCCAGACTTGTAGCCCAAGGATACACTCAAGAAGAAGGAATAGACTATGATGAAGTATATGCTCCTGTTGCTAGAATTGAAGCTATAAGAATATTTCTAGCATATGCTTCATTCAAAAAGTTCAAAATCTATCAAATGGATGTGAAGAGTGCATTCGGGAAGATTGAAGAAGAGGTCTATGTTTGCCAACCTCCAGGTTTTGAAGATCCAAAACATGGTGATTATGTGTTCAAATTGGATAAAGCTCTGTATGGCCTACATCAGGCACCAAGAGCATGGTATGACACATTATCATCATACCTATTGAAGAACAACTTTAAAAGAGGAGCCATTGACAAAACTTTGTTTACAAAGAAAGTTAAAGATGATATACTAGTGGTACAAATCTATGTAGATGATATCATCTTTGGCTCAACCAATGATTTATTATGCAAAGAATTTGAAGAACTGATGCAGATTAAATTCAAGATGAGCTCTATGGGTCCAATGAACTTCTTCCTTGGACTCCAAGTCAATCAAAGAACAGATGGTATTTTGATAAATCAATCAAAATATGTCAAAGACATCTTGGAAAAGTTTGATTTGAAAGACAGTAAAAGTGCAAGTACACCAATGGAAACACATAAACACCTACATCCTGATGTTGAGGGGGAGGATGTAGATGAACACTTATATAGATCAATGATAGGCTCTTTGATGTACTTAACTGCATCAAGACCTGACACTATGTATAGTGTCTGTGTGTGTGCAAGATATCAAGCAAGACCCAAAGAACTACACTTGCAGGCTGTTAAAAGAATATTCAGATACTTGAAAGGCAAACCATCACTAGGTCTATGGTATCCACATGATTCACCCTTTGAACTCATAGCCTACACAGATAGTGACTATGGAGGTGAATGTCAAGATAGAAAGTCCACTACTGGTGGATGTCAATTCTTTGGATCAAGACTGGTGTCATGGCAATGTAAGAAGCAAACAAATGTATCAACATCAACTGCTGAAGCAGAATATGTAGCTGCATCTGCTTGTTGTGCTCAAGTACTCTGGATTCAAAACCAGCTTCTAGACTTTGGTATCTCTATCCTTAAAACTCCTATTTTTATTGATAATCAAAGTGCTATTAGTATTGTGAACAATCCAGTAAAACACTCTAAAACTAAACACATTGAAATCAGATTTCATTTTATAAGAGACTGTAATGAAAAGAAATTAATCAAAGTGGTTAAAATCCATACTGATGATCAATTAGCAGATCTTTTTACAAAAGCTTTTGATGTAGGAAGATTCAACTTCTTGGTTAGCAGTATTGGAATGATTCTGATAAATTAAAATCTCACTTAAAGTCGTGTGTAAAGTTTTGTTGTAAAAAGTTATCTATTTAAAGTGTTTTACTACTGGTAGATCTGTATTACTGATTGTAGGCATGTGCACAAGATACTACTGGTAGTTCATTACTACTGGTGTGTATTAGGTTTACATAAATACTACTGGTAAGTCAGTACTACTGGTATTCACATATACTACTGGTCGTGTGTGATTGGTGGTTACTACTGATGTCTATAGTTACTACTGATGTCTATAGTTACTAGTGATGTCAAAATCCTTAGTCTCTACTGATGTTAGTAGATACTACTGACGTTTTACTACTGATATCACATTTACTACTGGTCTTTCAGAATCACAATTACCAAACTAACCCCCATGAAAATAACCGTTATGTTATGATTCGAAGGGCATTTTAGTCGTTTTGCAGGTTAAATCGAAAGATATAAAAGGCGACAGTCGATTAATTTAGCATTATCTTCACTTCGATTTGCTAAATTCTCTCGATAAACCCTAGTTTACGATCAAAAATCCTTCATCAGTAACAAAATCCTTTCCTGTTTCTCTCAAAATCAACAACAAATGGCAACTCTAAAATCTTTGAATGTTCAAACCGATCTCAAATACTCAGAATTTCACAATATGTGTGCTTTCCTAAAGAATCCCGACGGAACAAAAGATTTTCGTCCGATAGTCAAATTTTTGAGAAATTCTTATATACAGTTTGCTTTAACTGTAAAACCAAAATCATATCAACAGCACTTGGTGGATTTCTGGACCAATGCTGAACAAACAGAAGGAACAACCATGTCTATGATCAAATCAAAAGTAGATGGAAAGCATATAACAGTCACAGAACAATCTATTCGACACCATCTCCAACTACATGATGATTCAGGTATGTTTACTCTTCCTAAGGAATACATTGCTGAAATTTTAAATAAAATGGGTTATGAGGGAAGACTGAACATAGTAACTTTTCAAAAGGGTCTTCTCTCCCCACAATGGAAATTTTTAGTACATACTATTCAGCATTGTATTTCTCCTAAACGAAGTACTTGGAATGAGTTTAATAAGGCAATAGCCTCTGCTGTTGTCTGTTTATGCACAGACCAAGTATTTAATTTTTCTTACATGATTTTTGAAGGTATGTTGGGAAATCTTAGTTCTTCTAAATTTTTAATGTATCCCAGATTTCTACAACATATCATAAACTGTGAATTACAAAACTTGTCAACTCCTAAAAACATTTTCATATTACCTGAGTTGAACAAGAAAGTTTTCTCAAATATGAGAAAACAATTTAAATTTTCGGGCAAGGAAACCCCTTTGTTTCCTAACATGATCAAAGATCAAACACAAATTGGAGAGGGTTCAATCATAGATACAACCCAAATTGAACCTCAACCCACTCCATCACCCCCAAATACAGCCCAAACACCACCCCAACTAGTCACTCAATCACCACCTCAAACAGAAGTCCTGAATGTGTCCCAGGAACTTGACTTAAATCTGCAGAGTGCTACTCTTCACTCTGTGGAAGACCTACCAGATAAAACCAAAAATATTTCCACTATTTATCAAAGAAAGAAAATTTCTTCAAAGGACACCAGGGGACAAATTGAGTCAAACCCCAGGCTCCAAGAGTTGTCCCCCAAGGAGGAGAGAGGACATGAGGCGAGGGCTTTCACTACTGATGCCCCAAAGGTGGGTGCACAGGACAGTGAAAACATCATTAGGACCCAGACCTCGGCAACTTTGAGTGATGACTCATTTGAGGAGTTACTCAAAGGACCCCGGTGCCAAGAAACCACAAGGGGGGGCATCTCTGCTTCTTCTAGGAAGAAGAGGGTGTCTAAAAGACCCAATGAATCACCAAGAAGTGATGAGGGCAGGTCTGTTGAATTGATGGATAGGATGGAAAACCTCAAAGCCAATGTACCTGTTAGTGAGCCCGATGATCTTGCTAGATGGAGTGAGGGCGGTATTAAAATCCAACAATTGACGGAAAAAGTGGATTCTCTTGAATCCACTGTACAAAATTGTCTTACATACCTAACAAGCCAAGGGAAAACTATGGGTGCAATGAAAAGGCATGTAAATACCATCAACAAACGGATGTGGTTATATGAACACAGGCTTCATCAACAAACCAAGATCATAAGAAGATTGAAGAAGAAAATTGATGGTAGTGAGGCTCCACCAGTTGAGCTCACTAAGGGGGAGAAGGATAACATTCAAACCATGATTGATGAATCAATTGCAGCAGTAGCATCCTCTCTCTTAAATTTAAAAGAAACAACTGTTGATGAAGGCCCAGAAATGATGGTTACAGAAGATGAACCTATTACTACTGCTACAATGGAAGAACAAGTTGAAAAAGAAATACCAGTAGTAACTCCTACTACTGATATTATAGCAGTAGTAAGTCTAGAAGAGGAAATGAATGCACCAAATACTACTGATGCCCTATCAGTAGTAACTCCTGAAGTCACACCAGTAGTAACTACTCTGGTTACTACTGAAGAGGAAGAATTACAGCTACCAGAGCTAATTGAAAGAGAAAGATTTGAAATCATCTCCAAACCTCCTACACCTAATCAACCACTTATCATACCTGACATTGATGATAATGTGAACTGGTTTGAGGTAGATGAATGTACTCTTCCTCCACACCCTAAAATTTTATCAGAAGATCAACTACATCTGTTTTATCCAAAACTTCTGATCTTGGGTGTACCTGATATGAAATACACTCCACCTCCACCATCTGCATGTATTGGAAAAGGAAAAGAAGTCTATGATGAAGACTATCCCAACAGAGCCTTAGGTCACCAAATGGTGAACAAGATCAATCATGTTAGATCAGAGAAACAGTCTAGATGGAGGGTAAAACACAAGAAATATTTGGAGAAAGTGGAGATGTATCAAACTCTTAAGGAAAACAAAAAGAAGAAAACTCAAGAAATTAACATCACTGGTCAAATACCTGTTCAAACAGATGACATTCAGATAAAAGCTCAAAAGGCAGAATTCAAAAGGCTCAGAAAGGTCGAAGAAGAACATATTCAATGCCTTGAATATCTGGTCTCTGAATGCAAGAAAACTAAAAGTGAGCTAACAGATGATGTATATGAACAGAAAGCCAATATGATTGAATATTTGAAATCAAAAGGGAAAAATGCTAAGTCATTTGGTAGAATGAAAATGATGACTATCATTGAAAGATATTGTGCTGCAAAGAAGAAAGACTTGGCTGAACAAGAAGCAGAAGAAGAAAAGAAATCCAAAGTCTTAAGTCCAATTAAAACTTTAATCCAAATCAGTCCAAACTTAATCAAGAAGGATAGTATCTCAACTACTGGTGAGCCATCAACAAAGAAAAGAAAGATGGTTTCTCAAGAACAAAGTGCTCAAAAGAAGTCAAAAACAGAGCAAGTCATTCCTGTTCTTGATCTACCAGTTGCTCCATTACAAAACAATCCTATCATAAATTGGAGAATTTTGAATAATAATGTGATAGAGATCATAAGGGAAGACAAAGTTGTACAGAGATTCACTGGATGGTTACCATTGATCAGGTCCTGTTCAAGAAGTGATGTTATTAAACTATTGATCATTGGTAAACCAAGGATGAGAAAGAAATCATGGAAAGAATCTGGAGCTGGATACCTAACTAGAATGATTGATGCTGCATTTTATCCAGACAACTATCCAGAACAATTTACCAGTGAAGAAAATGTTTATGCTTGGAATGTGATTCCAACTGCTCAAATGTACTTCTTTGAAAAATCTGGAAAAGTATGTGAATTGTACTTATATGAAAAAGAATATCCACACTCTGAGAAGACAATGTATCAGATATTCACAAATACCATGATGAAGCCATATGATGAAGTAATGTTTCAGAACAAATAGAATTATTTTACAAAAAGAAACAGCAAGTACATTATAGCTCAAAGAAAAGCTCAAAATCAAAGAACCCTAGAGAAGAGAAGGAAAGAAGAAGAAGAACAAAAGAAACTTGATTGATTAAAAGATAATCAATAAGTTTAGGGGGAGATTGTTGGAGCAAAACACAGATCAACTTAATACTGATGCTGCAGTTAGTACTGAGCATACTTAGTACTGATGGGGCAGAACATGTTTACTACTGATGAAGTTAGTGCTGGTGAAGACTATAACTAAAGTTACTACCGATCAAGGCTTATTGAAGATACTACTGATCAATAGTAGTTACTACTGACGATGGTTTTGGACTTACTACTGATCATCAGACTTACTACTGACGTTGCATATTTACTACTGATGATTGGTTTTACTACTGATACGCGTTTATGGAACATATCAAGTCCGAGATCTTCGTAAAGATAGTTATAGCATGTAAATCAATGTATATCTATAGAATTAGAATGTAAATCAAGTCCTAGAATAACTAGGGTAAATAGTTTAGCTTCAAGGACTATTATAAATAGTTCCTTACGAATTGTAAACGTACGTGTGTATTGTTAACTTGATAATATACATTGAAGCTTTTTGTGAAACTGTGTTCTTAATATTTTCGTTTATTATTTACAGTTCATTGTTCTTAATTACATTGATATAGTGTTGATCCGCTTCAACCTCTATAGTCAATTAGATCTAAGGTGTTTATTAACTTCTCTATAGTTAATCGATCCTGACACTGAGTATTATTGATGAAAAATTAGAGGACAATGTTCTTAACGGTATTTTAAAATTAAAAAAAAATCAACTATACAAACGTCTATTTCAAACGGTACATCCAAAACTCGTCGGTTGGAGGCTCAGAATTCGTTGGTACACCCACGCCGTTGGCACGGGCTCGTAGGTTGAAGTCGTCAGTGATTCGATATTTCACAAGTTGTGGGATTTGTTGGACCTCGTTGATGGACGATTCCTATGTGAAAAGGGAGAAGGAAACACCAGGGGAGGGGTGGGGTTTATGTGTTCTTTTTAATTTATTTATTTTAGTATTACTAATTATAAAATATTATTTTTCTTTTTCTTCTTATTTTAATAATGTAATTTGTATTTTGCAATAGTGATGCAATAGTGATCAAATTAATGCATTGCAAATTTGCAATAGTGATGCTTGTCAGTCATAAAATATTTAGAAATTTGGTCTTGTGAACATATTTTCGTATCAACTATAATGAGAGCAAAAGATTGCTAAAACATATCGTTTTACAAGGAAAAAGAAATTAAAAAGAATTTGATATTGTGTGGCCCATCCCATCTCTTCAATGAGTTATCCACATGTCACGAATATTTACTCAAAGTCTCAAGCCCACCAACCCAATCAAATCTGTTACCAAATGCTCATTTCACAAGTTACCTCTATTTCATCTCTCTTCCGACCCAGTGGCGGTACCAGGAAAAATATGATGAAGGGGCAAAAAATAAAATAATAATCATGTAATAAAATATAAGTCTATATATTAAGCAGTTAAAAAACAATATACATATATTAAGTGCGGTAAGTCATAAATAATTACATAATATTGTTTCGGTAATTGACAACAACGAGGTCTTATACCTTGAATTTTTTTAACAATTAATTCATCAGCAACACTATAAAACACATCTTTCTCAATGTATGTAACAAAGCAATCATTCATCCACCGATCTCCCATTTTGTTGCGTAGTCGAGTCTTCACGATCTTCATTGCAAAAAATTCTCTTTCAACCGAAGCGATTGACACGGGTAAAACCAAAACCAATTTAATTAGTCGATAAACCAATGGATAAACAAACAGTGTAATATGAATCTGGTGTGGTGATAACAATTAACAAATACAATTTGTCGAATAGCACTTCATAATTTGATTCTTCTAACAATTCCGGTGATGTTTTTTCTATGATTTTTCGGTGATATTTCAGGTGATAGAAACTTTAATAAAAGTGCTAATATGATTTATGAATATATACATATAAGATAATGTAACAATGATATTCGAGATTGGTTCAATAGTTAGCTTAAACTTCAACTGGGAAACAACTGTGTGTCATTAACGAAGTAGACGGTGTGCAGTGGTTGAATTGGACAGTCAGCTTGTAGTTTTGAGAAGAGCAGCCTGATTATAGAAGTTCACTTTGCAAGTTTCATTTTTGAGTGGTCAATTTTCAAACATTACACTTTATACCCTAAAAAACAAAAAAATATATATATATAAATCTTGTATTTGGAGGGTGGTCAATGGCAGACCACCCCCTCCTACCGCCACTGTTCCGACCTACACTAGCTCATTGCTTTTAGCTTATCTACTCTCTCTAGTCTCTAGCAACAAAAACTTTTATTTTGAACTTAAATTTGTTAGTGATTTGAGTTAGCTGTGCCATCCAAGCAGGTAGGGTGCCCATCGGATCAGTTTGGAGCTCTTATCAGGCCGGGTTCGTCGGGTTTGAGGTAAAAAAACCTAGCCCGAAACCCGACCCGATAATGATTCGAGTTTTTCAGGTTCGGGTTGATCGGGTTTCGGGTTTCGGGTTTGTCGGGTTGACCCGATCGGGTTACACTTGAGTTAGAAATTTTAAGTAAAAAGTAAAGAAATTATTTAATATATTGAATATTATGTGTTTTTCTTAGCTTTGTAATTGTTAATTTTTATAGGTAATACAACACTTAAACTTTAACCAGGTCTAATCGGGTCAACCCGAACCCAACAAAAGTAAGAAATTCTAAACCGAAACCCGACCCGATAACAAATCGGGTTGGTCGGGTTAAAAAAACTTGGTAATAATATAGGATCCGAATATACCCGGCCCGATTAGCATAATGGGGTTCGGGTTTGAGTCGGGTCGGTCGACCCTTTGGGCACCCCTACAAGCAGGTAGTGTGCCTTCTTCGAATTCATCTCCTTTTTTAGGGAATAAACGTCACTATCTTTTTTATCTACAAGTTATGCCTCCAACAACTATTGAACCCAAAACCTTTTGAAAGAAAACATCAAGAATATATTTAATGGCCAATTAATTTAGACCAATTGGTTTCTAGCAACAGAAACTAACCATAAGAATAAAATTTTAACATTGTTATCATCTAAAACTTACAACGGAAAATATATTAAAAATATCAAATAAAAAGTCTAATAAGAAGTTAAAGACCCAAAAATATCTATTAGAAAGAATCTTGTAAGTTGTTACCAACCGACTCAACTGATCGATCTTTTCTATATTTATTAGAAATTTAAAGGTAAGAATCCAAAATAATATTATCAAAAGTTGCTCATTTTCTCAGCTTCGACTTTGCAAAGGGAGATGTATTTCGGAAATTTTTCAAAAAACCACAAGCTCGTAAAAAAAATCATTTGCAAGAAATCTTTTAAAACCTTTCTCAACCTTAAATTCTTGAACCAATTCATCTAATATGTGCTACAATCGAGTTTTAATTGGTATAGAAAATAACATTATGTGGCGTGGGCCTACATTTAACTGACAAGCGTAGGGTGAACACGCAGGCACGATACATATGAATAACCATGGGTCACCGACATTATGACGCTACGACCAACATAAAAATGATGCTTAAAAGAAAGTTTTATTTTCTAGATATTTTTTATTTCGAAAAATTATATTATTTTATAACAAATTATCTTTTTATCCATAAATTTATCAAAACTTAAAATTTAATTCTTTTTACCAATGTTATTTTTTAATTTGGACATATATATTTGGTCAAAAGCAATATCATTGATTAATCTTTATTTTTTTAAACGATAAATACACGCACTCCTTAATAATAATGTACATCATATTGTTAACGTCGGGAATTAAACCTACAACTTTGCGGGACACCTAATCACTTTAATCTCTAAATGACGTTTGAAAGCATAATTAATTTATTAACAAGCGTTTTATGAAGGCAAAATTTTCTTTTTACCAAATTTAATATTACAAAATTCGTATAACTTTGATAGGTATATCCTGTTTAATTATCCTTACAAAAATCATTAATAATTTATCATTTCGATATTTAAAATCATACTACTAAACATCCGTTTGAATGGATTCCTAGATAGATAATTATAGATTTATACTACTAAACAATTTCTACAGAAAAATAAAACATTCCAACGACACAAGCGGATTATCAAGTGATTCCTCGTCGTTTCTATGATCCGTCGGACCCCAATTACCCTCTTCTCTCTCCATACCCGAAAACATATCCGGTTTCATGACCCTCTCCGGTAAATGTAACCCGACCCGACCGGGGGAGTTTTCTCTCTTCTTCGCCGACGGACTTCTTCCCGTCCCATTCCTAGCCCCACCACCTCCTCCTCCTCTAGCCACCGTACGATTCGCCGGAGATCTTGATCGTGATACCGGTCCAGTCCCTGTTACCGGCCTCTGCCGGCCAGTGGAGCCAAAACCGGGACCTCGGTTGCTTATTTCGTGTCCGGATCTGATCCGACCCGGAGATTGTTGTTTACCTCTCACTGGAGAATTTCTTAGCACCCGGAGTTCGCCGGAATTATGCTGCCGATTCCTTAACTTTGCCGGAGAACTGTTGGTCGTTCTCCGGCGAAGAACCTCGACGTCTTCTTCAAATGTAGTGGTTGAGATACTCTCACTCATATTACTGCAAATCTCGGACACTTCGCCGGAGATATTAATATCTTCAAGATTGTAACTTTGTTGACTTTGGATCTTGTGAATGCTCTGTCTGGGTGTAATTTTTCTGGGTTCATCTTCGATTTTTGACAAATGCTTACGGTTTGGGGTTTCGGAAAGCACTTCTTTCACCGTCTCTTCATCCACCGGCGGCGGAGCTCTGCTTGATTTCGATGAATGCCGGTGGAATTCTGGAGATTGGGGCGGTTTTTTCGTGCTCGCACAACAACCCATGATTTAGAAAATGAAAAAGATTGGAACTTTAATAGATATAAGAATGGATGTAACCGGTGGTGATGTTGGTGGTTTGCGGCGTTGATACGGTGGATTTATATTTTAAGAGTGTTGTTTAGGTTTATACGTGTTAATACAACAACCCCTCATGTGGAACTTGAAAAAGATAAAAAGTTTGATTAGTATGATACATTAGAAGCGATGGTGGTTTTGGTGGATTCCGGCGCACTTGAGTGGTAATATGGTGGTTTTAGGACTATTGAAGAGGTTTACTAGTGAAACTTGATCAGGATTTGAGTGGAAGCCATTTGCGGTGGTTTTAGGAGAGGAGAGGGTCGTTGAAAAGAGTCGTTAGGCTGAGTGAAGAGAAAGTGAAGAGGTGGTGTTAAAAGGTAGTTTGGAGTTAATGGTTTATGAGTGTTTCCAACAATCCAAAATAGAGGCAAAATTCTTCAAATTAATAAATTTGGTGTAGATTATAATTTGATGATTAAAAAAATAATAAATAAATAAAGGAAAATGATAATGACAATCCGTTAATAAAAAGACAAAATAGATATAAAACCGTCCCGCTGAATTTTAGGATCACTACCTTGTCAATGAATGTACAAGTCTTTTATGCATGTTAGAGACAGTCCTTATGACTGTCATTAACAAAACTCATAAATAAAATATCGTTGATTAACAACTGAGACTTCAGTCTACAATTCTCAAGAAGCCGACGTCTTCTTCTCAATGACACCACACATTAGTTTCATCTTGTCGACCGACGGTTTAAGGAAAGGTTGAAAGGCTTATGATGGGATTCAAAGTAATTTAATAGAGTATTTAGTATATTGTATGTGTATATATATTTTATAATAGTGGTGGTCAAATTTTTTTTGAAGAAAATGTATATTAATGACATGAATATGTTAGTTGAATGTCAGTTAGATATGAGTTGATGTATCGTTGATTTGACAAAAAACCTGATAATATTAATTATATCATTGCTAGCACCGGTCTAAACAATGAAGACAATAATGGAAAATGTAGGACAAGAGGATACTTAATTGAAGATTAAGAGTGGTGTAGGCAAAATACTAAAATGTGAAGAAGGTTTAACAATGAGAAGGTTTAGAAGAAGGTTTAAAAATAACCAAGACAATGATTGTATTATTTATATGATGAGCAATGTCCGGTGACCTGAGAGAACCTGTCATATATTATCATTATGATATACTTCTTCCGTCCCATAAAAAAAATCTCATTTATTTTTATAATTTTACCGCACAAACAAGTTTCCATTTCTTAAATGTGAGAGCTTAACTTATATTTTAATCAAAATATTATAAATGACCCCACAAATAACGGTAGTAGTCTAAAAGATTTTGACCAATAGAAATGAGATTTTGAGAAGTAGGGATTATCAAATACTCCAACGGTTGAAATTTATTATTTCTAAGCCTAGAAAGACATTTGTTTGCATCTATTTGTATTTACACAAATCTTATATCACTGTCGACATTTTCCATTTTCTAATAATGTAACGATAATAATACGAAGTAATACACTTAAAAATTCTAAATCGGGTAGAAATTAATGTTTTGTGAATATACCCTGAGAGTTTATTATATCGTATTTCAAGTAAAACAGTACCTTTTCCTTAGAAATATTTTGGCTTTTTACACATTTATTGTTCCATTAGTTTATAGGTTGCCTCACATGACACCTGAACTTACATGTGACCCTGCCTATTTCTTTTAATATAAGGCTACAAATATTTATTATATTTTACTTTTTATTTAATCTTTGACCAAATATCAACAAAATAAGAACGCATATGATGTTAGATTATACGTACATATATGAGTGTTTCTTGAGCATCAAACTTATAACTTCCTAACATTTAAATTAATAAACGTGATAGAAACACATTTTTTGTTAATTATAAGGTCCATATTAACGGTAGAGAGAACATCTCATCAGTTCTCATCATTTGTCTTCCCACAATTGGCACAAACTCGTCAGTTTCTCATATCTTTCTTCTATTCCTTCTTGTCTTCGGAAATCGGGTGAGGTACGCCACGGGATCTAGAGACAGTGGGAAAGATAGAGAGAGGCGGAAAGGGAATAGAGGAGAGAGATTTACTAAATAAATATCTTTGTTAATAGTTTTCAAATAATATTAAAAAAAATAATTTATTTTGAGTTTTATCTTTTTTATTTTATTTTTATATACTTTACATTTAATAATATATTAACATTTGTATCTAATTGAAAAAATAGTTATGCATCGATGATTTGGCAAAATGAAGAAAGAATGAATAGATAATGTTTTACAAATATTTGTCAGCTTCTTGTCAGTAATGAAAATGATGATATGATATAAATGTGATACAAATGATGATTTAAAGAATATATAACTACTGGGAGATAGACTATTAAGTTCGCTTTTCGTGATAAAATTTTGAAAAACGCAATTGACAACATAAGTGGAGTAATATATAAAAAATTAAAAATGCATTCATTTGGGCATTGGATTCTTCAAAAAAATGGGGCATGGGAGTCTAACAAAGATCTATAACTAACGTGGTTTCTGTCCATGGT
The DNA here is from genome assembly GCA_963853835.1 of Calendula officinalis. Taxonomy (NCBI): domain Eukaryota; kingdom Viridiplantae; phylum Streptophyta; class Magnoliopsida; order Asterales; family Asteraceae; genus Calendula; species Calendula officinalis. The sequence continues at coordinate 5,654,537 of OY970825.1, forward strand.
GGTTTCTAAATTATTATTAGTATTCATGTCTGTTTTTAATCGTTTAAACATATAATTATACGAAAAGCTGAAAAGGGTATGATCATTTTATGAATTTATTACATTAGAAATAACTATTAATTAATTAACGACCTAATAATGCTTATTGCATGTTACAATATGCCAAAATGAAATCTAAGAGCCAAATAAAAACTTTATAATAATTGAAATTCTCTGAAGGGACCCAAATGTTTATTGCTAGTGTATTTCTAGATTACGTATACATAAGAAAACCGTAAGAAAACTTTATAGTGGGTTCCTTGTAAGTTGATTTATTTCTTCTCAAGGCCCATTTGACCTCATGTTTTCTTCTCTGGAGGCCCTTTAATTTTCAGTTCAAGTTATGATTTGATTTTGTTTTATGAGTTGTGTTCAAGAGGTCCATGATTTTTACAAAGTTCTGAGAAACAAATCTCAATCATTGATCACTATAATCTAATGGTCAAGATTAATCATATACTTTATACATGGAGAGGTATTTTAATCATTTGGCACTAAAAAAATTATTTTATTTTATTTTTTATTTTTTAATTTTTATTTTAAATTTTTTTATTTTTTTATTTTTTAATTGAGGGGTATTTTGGTTATTCTGAAAAAAATATTATTTTTATTTTTATTTTTCGTTTTAAAACTTTTAGTTTTTTTTTTTAAAATTAATTTTTTTTTAAAAATTATTTATTTATTATTATTTTTTTTAAAAAAATTATTTATTTATTATTATTTTTAAAAAAAAAATTATTTATTTATTATTATTTTTTTAAAAAATATTAATTTTTCATTAATAACACATAATGTTATTGCATAGTTAATCACATGTGATTGCATTCTGAATTATATGTGATTTAACTAAAACATGATTTTACACTAAAATCACATGTGATTTTACCGTAAAATCACATGTGATTAAGTTATACACATAATTATCAAATAAATATTATTTTTTAATAAAAAACATAAAAAAAATTTAAAATAAAAAAAAAAGAAAAAAACGAAATTTTTTTTAAGTACCAAATGACCAAAATACACCTTCATAATAAAAAATAAAAAAATAAAAAAATATTTTTATTTTTTAAAAAATGACCAAAATACCCCCTCAATATATAAAATATGTGATTAATCTTGACCACTAGATCCTATCGATCAATGGTTGAGATTTATTCTTTGAGACTTCCTAAAGATGATGGACCTACTTAAACATTTCTCTTTCTTTTATATATACTTAAGTTTTGTTTGAATAGTGTAGATTTGTAAGTATTAGATAATCCCAAATGAATTAAAAACACAGGATGTGTTACAAGGATATTAAAACAATCATAGCAACAAACATTTCAAAAAACGCAATAACTTTCACTTCAAACAAACGTAATCTTATCCGAAACCCTAAACTGGGAAATTGGCAAATTATGAAAATATCATAACTTTCTTAACCCTCCATTATTAACTTAACTAACTAACCACTAATATCGACCAACCAAAATAAAATCATCATCATCAAGAACCTGAACATCTTTCTCCCCTATGAAATTCTCCCGCCCAATTTCCTTAACCATATTAACAAACTCAACCCTTTTACTCATAGGCAGGGGTATATATGGTAACCGAAAAATCGGTCTTACAACCCCAAGTTGAGCAAGAGCAGTGTTTAACCCAATCGGGTTGGGCTCACAAAACAACCATTTTATCAAAGGCAAAAGCTTCGAATTAAGGCCCGAATTCTTACCTTCAAACATGAGTTCCCTCATCAACCCGGGAACCAAATTGCTAACAACCGAAATGACACCTGTCGCCCCGTGGTCCCACCTCGAATCATGACACTCATCATCGTTACCACTCCACACGGTAATTTTATTTTTGGTATGTGTGTCGATTCTGTTATGACCAACACATTCTTTGACTCCCGCTAAGTTGGTGCTTTCGGCCAATGATTGGATGACAGCTGGCGAGATGTCTTGGCCCGTTCGTGACGGGACATTGTAGATGATTGTGGGGCCCATTGGGAGGACACATTTGAAATGTGACATCATTCCTTGAACCGAGGTTTTCCCGTAATACGGGTTGATGTGAAGAGCTGCGTGCATTCCAACTGCAAACCCTTGTTCGGTTGCGTGAATTGCTTCACGGGTTGAGTTACTTCCCGTGTTTCCTATCACCTGAAATCAAAGTTTAAACAATTTTCATAATCGCCCCTTGAGAATATCAAAGTTTCAATATCACCCCCTGACCTTAATTTTGGTACCGAAACAGTTGATGGTGTGACCGATGAGCATGATGTGTTCATCCCAGCTCATTAACTGGCCTTCACCGGTGGTCCCACCAACAATTACACCATCAGATCCGTTTTCAATCTGCATATTTACTAAGGCATCATAAGCTTCTAGATCAAATCTCCCATCTGGTAAATATGGAGTTTTTATTGCAGTTATAAGTCGCAAAGATTTTATCTCATCTGTACAAGTCCTGATTAAATATCAACATGTATTAAAATCGCGATAGTAAACAATTACATACAACATATAATAATTAACATAATACCTGTTCTTAACTTCAAAACTGCGCATTGGTAGATGGAAATTGGGAATTACAGCTGCTTTCGGGGATATCCATTTTGCACTCCTGTTTATTATCATCAAACAAAGAAAGAAGTTATTGACAGTATAAACTCAGAGAACTGAATAATTATCAAAGTGTCAATCTTGTGTAGGATCTTTGCAAGAATAGGATATCGATAATGACCATAGGATAGTAAGATGTTGATCTGATCTTGCTTAATTAGTAAATTAAAAAAACTACAAATAGGCTATCTTTAGCCAGCTAAGCGGTCCATAAGAGGAAATTTCATGAAATCCTTTGACTTTAAATAGTTCAACACCCTAATTTAAAGCTCTTAACAACCTAATTTAGTAATCTAAATCCCTGTGAGTTGTATTTCACTACTGCCATCACGTTTAAATTTTGAACCTTTAGTAAATTTGTCATTATGTTCGTCTTTGATATGGAAGAAACTATCACATTTGAGTAGGATCTCCTACTCATGATCCTGGAAACTAAAACAATCGAGAGAAAGATCTCAAGTTTGACAACATTGGTTAAAAGGCGATCCATATAAAATCCCAAACATATCAACTTTTAACAGATAATTAAAATAACTTAGTATGTGACGCTGACATTGATCCTAAACTACACCTCACAAAATCTTGGCTGCAGACTAAGATTTGAATATTGTATCATAACATGCACCAATAATCTTCGCAAATTGCAAATACAGTGACATTTGTGTATAAAACAGATGAAATCACGTAAAAGATGTATACTTTATTTAGGTTTATCAAAAATGTATCGAGAAGAAGTTTTTTAATAGTCCACCATTCAGCTCTGCATTGTAATATAACAGAATGATGTAATATAACCATATCAACAAATCAGGGTTTCAAATAGTACCTATTGCGAGTATTCGCCGAATTTGGGCGTACAAATCGGAAAGCAGAGTCATTTGCCAACGAATTGGAGCTCTTAAAAGCAGACATTTGCTGATACGCCATTGACATCTTGGCAAAATCGGAGAATGGTTGAAACAGAAGGACGATTTAGTTAATTAGCTCAAATAGATATGGTGATAGTTGGAATAGTAATAATAAATTGAATTGTTGTAGTATCTGTGACGGTGGTTGCGTTGCGGAGGTTTTGGGCGGCGAGGTGGTGGAACATTGCTGTGCGTTATGGATTGATTAGAGCATCTCCAACCAACCTCTATCATCCACTCTATCTCTATATTTGAAGTTCTTTCCACTCCAACCCACCTCTATCTCTCACTCTAAATATAGAGTGAGAGAAAAGCTCACTCTATATTTGAAGTGAGAGAATGCCCACTCTATCAATAGACCCCACCACTTCTATTTAATTATTTGATATTTATTTCTATTTAATTGATTTTGTTTTTTGTTTGCTAGCCTACAATCCATCCAATTGAGTTCCTTTGTTATGGGTCCCACAAGTTTTAAAGGGATGGATAGAGTTTATGATTGGAGTTGAAGTTTTGTTTAGAGTTAATGGGTCCACTAAATATAGAGATAGAGTGACTTGGATAGAGTTTATGGTTGGAGATGCTCTTAGAGTGAAACTGGAACCCTAAAGATTATAGTCTTCCACTCTCTTGATTTTAGACGGTAGATTTATGTTTAATTCTAATCAAAATCACATTTCCCATATCAACTAGGGTGACATTTTCTGAACCGACACAAAATTCGACTTGAAAACGACAGGTTTGGGTTGGGGTAAAAAATAATTGGGTCAGTCTCAGGTTGAGTCAGCTGACCTGTTTATTAAACAGGTTAGGTTCGGGTCAATGATAATTTAAATGGGTCGACCCACCAACCCATTTAATTATTAAAATATATTTTATAATATATATATATATTTATACTTAATTTATAATTTAATAGTTAAAATGTAAGTAATAGTTAGATAAAAATTAAAAATGATATTTAGTAATTTGGTGTTTAGTATGTTGTTATGAATTTGTGTAATAATAACATAATTTTGACATGTTTGAACCGTTTAACTTGTTTGACCTGATAACTTGTTTAACCCGTTTTATTAAATGAGTTATATGGGTTAGGTTTGGGTTGAAGTTAAACAGGTTAGAGATGAGATATCTGACCCGTTTATATAAACAGGTCGGTTTCGGGTTGAACGTTTCTGGCCTGCCAACCCGCGAATCCGAACCCGTCAACCCAAATCCAACCTGAATTGCCACCCCTAATATCAGCACATAGTATATTTTTTTCCGGGTTAAATACAAACAAACTTCGAACAAATGCAAGACCAAACCCGCATCTAAACCTTGTTATTAATTTTATTATGAGAAATGAAATTAATTTTTACTATTTATTTATACTTCCTCCGTATCAAAATAAGTGACACACTTTCCATTTTGAGGTGTATCAAAATAAGTGACACACTTTGAAAACTTTCCTTATTTGGTAAAAATAGTGGGACCCATACTCACTAACTATCTACTTTAATAAAGAAAAATTACCCTTATACCCTTACTTTTACTTTTAAAACTCATTAATATCACTTTATTCAATAAAAGTGGGACCCATTCTCCACTAACTATGTACTTTAATTTATTTTAATCTATACTTTAATCTTTTACCTTAAAAAACGTGTAAGCACATTTGTGTCATTTATTTTGATACGGAGGAAGTATGTATTTTCCTACTAACTTAATAAGATAATATATGTAAACTATTAAGTTTATATCTTATTATTATCCCTTGATTTTCACAAATAACTTAATTTAATGAGTAAAAAGATAAGTAGAAGCAAACGGCACGAAATAATCTATTACTCTTTTATTATTACATATAGTAGGTTCTAAAAGACGCAAGGCGCGGCGTGCCGGCACTGTCAAGCCTCAAGACATGGCGAGCCATTGCGAGGCATGACGTTTCTCAAGGCGTGACATAAGGCGACAATTTATATATAATTTATAATTTTATATACATAATTATAAATTTATAACATAGTTAATCAATTTTCTTCTTCATTTTTGACATATTCAACGATTCTTATAACTAAAATACCTATATATATCTGGCCAGTATGATTTAATACCTTTAATACGCTTAAAAACACAGCTTATAACGGGTAAAAGTGAGCCAAGTTGGGCCTTTACATACGCCAAGCCTTACGTCCAAGCCTTGGATCAAGGCGTGTCGGCATAGTCAAACATTAAGCCTTTTCAAGACATGGTGAAGCCAAGACGGGCTTTTTAGAGCATCCCCAATGGTTAACCTTACAATAGCTTATTACTTTTGCCACATCAACAATCTACTCACCAAAAACCTTTAAATAAATAGCATCTCCAATGGTTAACCTTTCTAAAAGCTTTTTTTATTACAATATTTCTAATTTACCTTTATCTATCTTAAATATTTTATAAATACCCCTTATATAATTTGACACTTTTTATAACATCCTTACTAAATATAACATTTTTTAAAATATCTCATATAAATATATTATAATAATTAACACCAAATATTATATAATATATTTATTAACTAATAAAAATATAATAAAGAATTTATGTATAATATATCTAAGGTTTAAAATGAAAGACTATTATACATAGGGGACTAAAAATGACAAACATTGAAAATCCAATAAAAGCTTAGTTGAAAAAAAGTCTTTGCAATAAACTTTTAAAAAAGCTCACCATTTCAATAGTAAAAAAATCATATAAAAACTTATTGTAATAATAATAAGCTTTTAAAAAAGCTATCGAGACTCTTTTAACTATACCATTTACCGCGGTCTGACATGTTGGATTGTTGGGTAATGGGCTGAAAGTTGAAACAGGTTAGGGGTTAAATCGAATGAATCAGGTTTAGTTGGGCCATCCCACAAACAATTTTTACCAATCCTTTAAAAACTTAAATAATTAACTTTTTCTTAATACAGTAGTCTAGAAGGTATAATGATCTTTAACCGGTTTCAACCATCTCTTTTTTAGTTTAATCATGTAAATTAACATATGTTATCCGTTACGAAAAAATATGCCTAATTCATTGAAATTTTGTTTATGCTTCTATAGATCATGTTTGGAATAGCTTTTTTAAGGGGGTTTTAGTTTAGCTTAATAAACATAAATAAACTTAAATTTTCAAGCTTATTTAAACTTATTAAATTAATAAACTTAAAAAAAAATCTTATACTTATAAACTTTCCCAAACATGCCAATAATTTTTATATAATTAAACTTTTTTCTTTTCATTTTCTGGAGTGTTCCTTCTGCTCCAAAACCTCTTCCTCATGAACCTCCAAAACCTCTGCTCCAAAATATATCTAATGAAATAATGAGATAAACGTGTGAACATGATTATGCGAGTTGCTTAAAATAAAAAGTTAAAGTAAAGGCACGTGTAGGGTCCAAGTGATAGGAAAGGACAAGCACTACGTTAGCACTCAGCATATTTTATCCACGTGATTTTAATTTTAAGTCACCATTCTTTTGGATTATGTGGCTTTACTTGTTCATATATATATTTATTTACCCCCACTAATTATCGCCCGCTAATTTTTTAATATCATGGGCATAAAATATACTTTGGTTAAAGTTAGGTACATCGGATTAAAAATTTCTTTATACCAAAATATTTTAAACAGATAAAGCTCACTCACCTTTTGTGTAGGCAGAAGGTTTCTCATTAAAAAAAGCTATTTGCCACTTGTTATATATTCAAGTCCGATTAAATTTAGTACCACCATAGCACAACATATGATATAATATTAGTTTCATAGTTTCTAATGAAATATTATAATTAGTGTTATGACCGATTAAAATGGATAGTTTAATAAATATGAGATAGAGTCTTTTTAAATAAAATGATTTTAATGATTTTTAAATGTAAAAGTAAGAATAAATGACCATTTTGCTATATTTAAGAAGAGCGTTAGTGGGTGTGATGCCAAAAATATAGATCATTGCATCTTTATTTGGTAAAATTGTATTTTGGCCTTAATAATACAAAAATTGTATCTCCAAGCCAAGTTCATTTATTGTAAGAGCTGAAGTTGATCAAGTTTTACTAAAATGAACCTACAACAAATACAAAATTTTTGGAGTTACATTCATGTAATTGTATTTATTTAAATTTCATATTTGTTCTTATAACTTCAACTCTAAAGTTATAGGAATTAATTATCAGTTGATATTGTTGTATGTAGCCTGTAGGTTATAAATGTATGTGTAATTTAAATTCGGAATGCAAGATGAATATTGAATAAGTAGATCATAATAAAGACAAAAGGAAAGAAAGTAGTCCGTGTGAAACCTGAAAGGAGTCAAACACCAGTCAAAAAGTTGTTGACCTCTTACGTAATTAAGTCCAAATCCAGGGGCATTTCCAAAACATGCCTCTATATATGCTACTAAATGATTCCAAGGACTTGAATAACCAATCAACAACCAATAACCACCGCAAGCCGGCGTCTGAAAACAACAAATTAAGATGGCCGGAGTAAGAAGATCAGGTGCAATTAAGACCGGAAGTATTCTCCGATCAGCAGCAGCAGCTCATAACCGTCCGATTCCTAGAAGAGGTCAAGTGAAGGTCGGTATCGTATTAGGATTAGCTCACTCGGTGGCTTCATTGTTTTCTTTCACCAACGTTCGCTCCTAATCCGGAATCTCAGCCATGGATCTGGTTACTCATCTTGCTTTCTCCTACTTTTAGCGAGAGAAAGTAGAGATATAGATAGATAGAGTGTGTGTGTGTGTGTGTGTGTGTTTGATTGTGGTAAAGATTAATGGAAATATTAATTAATCTGTTCCTGTGATTTTGAATATAACTATGTTGGTTCAACGATTCCAAATTGGTACAAATTTTTGCTTCGCTATATATGATTTACATAATTCATGTTCTTCCACTTTTAGCTTATACACATTATACAACATTTAAACAAACTATATAAGCACCCCAAAACAATGATTAGTTTTTTTTTTTTAATAGAAAATCAGGAATCAAGTCCCTTAGACTATGCGTAATGGGTGACCAAACCCAGTTTGGTCACCCTTGCCACCTCTGCGCCACATCAGCCCGACCAAACACATAAAAAATCCCGACCAAACACACGTAACCAGGCGACCAAATCATTCCCCTTTGAAAAAACCTTCCCCCTTTGAAAATTGATCGGTCGACTAGTCGACCGTTGGGCACGGTCGACGCGTCGAGGGATGACCGAAGTAACGCAGGGGACGCGTCCCTTGCCTTTCCACGTATGATCGACCGAATGGTCGACCACACCCGTTACGGACGGTCTTATAAATTCAGATGTATGGTCCGGATAATCATATCTTATGCGATTTTGTCGATAACCAACCCATTTTCATTGTTCATAGTTCCGCTAACCAACTCTATAGTGTAATATGGAAAACAAATTTCAACTTTTTATATTTTTGTTGGTTAATTAGTGACGAAGTCGTTGTTTCTATGAGTTACCCAAAATTAGGGGCGAGTTTTTTTTTTTTTTTTTTTTTTTTTGTAACTTGGGTTCCGACTCGCTTTGCAAGCCGACTAATCCCAGGGCGACCACCTACTTTGCAGGTAGCCCGGAGTCGGCGCAGGTGAACCTCCGTGGCCACAAGGGGAAATTTTTTGCTCCAAGTGGGATTCGAACCGGACCTCTAAGTAATTTCGTCAATGAAGACCAAACTCTTACCAGTTACCACTAGGACACCCCCTTATGGTTAATTAGGGGTGAGCTTAGTGACTAACATAAATCGATATTGGACTAGAATCGGTTGTATACGGTCATGTCCTTGCTACATTATTTGCAAAAATATGATTTTTTATCTGGTCTATTTTTTTTTTTAACGCCAACTACTAAAATTTTCTTAAATATCACTACAAATATATTTTAGCTAGATTGCGTTTATCCGAGTGAAGGGCTCACACTCCCCTATTAACATGAACAGAGAATACTTCATGACCTGTTTTGCTAAAACATATCTAGCCATTTACGCTTCCTACTATATGTAGTTTATTAGGAGCTAGCGAATTGAGTAGGTAAGAATATGAACTTATATTAAAATATAAAACACTTAGGACTGTTCAACTAATTTGGATTACAGTAATGAGAACCTAAAATTATTTATTTAAATTCCATATTTAGCATATCGGATGAATAACGAACAACATAAACGTGTTGTAAAACTTTAAGTTTCAATTATTAAACAAAAGAAAAAGTTAAAGGCACGTATAAGCTGTAAGATACACGTGATAGGAGAAAGACTATAAAGTATCCACATATTTATATTTTATGTCACGCTCCTTTTACTTTATTTGCTTTTTATTCATTTATTTGATCTCCCACTACTTTTTCTAATGGTTTAGTGGAGGCAAAGTGGCATTATTCTCTAGATTTACGATTATTCATTGATAAACAGATAATGCCACTTTTATTTTCTTAGGAAAGATTATATTATATTTTATTAAATCTTTTTATTTATTCTTTTATCCATAGAATGACGGGAAATAGTATTGAGACTTATTATTTGTGTTTACTTCAAGTTGCTACTCGCCACAAGGTGACATATAAAATTACTAATTATCTCTCCCTATATCATTCATAATACTAAGCACCAATATTATTTTTCTAAAAAAGTTGATATATAAAATGTATTAATTTTTATATAACTGATTTAAGTATTTTTATTGATAAACAAGTAGAAAGTTAAACAGAAGAATCACAGAAACAAATACCATCTCTCTTTTCTTATTTATTGCATATTCAAATCGAGTTATCCAAATAGAGACAAAGGAATAAAAGAAGTGTGATCTTTTTTTTTTTCTTTTCGAAAAAGAAGTGTGAAACTTGAAAGAAGTCAGGGTCAAGATGGTCAAAACATCTGTCAAATATTTGTTGACCTCTTAAGTAATTGAGTCCAAATCCAGGGGCATTTTCCAAAACCTGCCTCTATATATGATACTGGCGGACTTCATTTACCGATCACCAACAACTAACAACCACCGCAAGCCTTCGTCTGAAAGTAGCGAATTAAGATGGCCGGAGTAAGAAGATCAGGAGCAATCAAGACCGGAAGTATTCTCCGATCAGCAGCAGCAGCTAATAGCCGTCCGATTCCGAGAAGAGGTCAAGTAAAGGTAGCTATTGTGTTTGGATTAGCTCACTCGGTAGCTTCCCTGTTCTCTTTCAACAACGCTCGATCCTAATCCGGAATCTCAGCTATGAATCTCGTTAATCATCCTGCTTTTTTCTAGTTTTAGATAGAGAAAGTAGAGAGAGTGTGTGTTTGATTGTGGCAGAGATCAATTGAAGTCTGAATTAATCTGTTCTTGCGATTTTGGATATAAATAATTTGGTTGCAGGATCCCAAATTGCTACAAATTTTGGCTTGACTGTATATGATTGATGATAACAATTCAGTTTCTTTCAATTTTAATTTTCAACTCGACAAATTCCAATTATTATTTTTTTGAACGGCTAACAAATTAAATGCACCCTAACACCAATTTTATCCGCAACATACTTGAATTCACAACTTTGTACGAGACCACCTTGATACCGCTTATAATTCCGTTGATAAATGCCAATTAATTAATTCGGAAAAAGAAAATGTCAAAGTGGGAAGAATCGTATCTTTTGCGAGTTTGTTGATAACGACTCATTTTGGTAACAAATAACCAAAATGGCTAAATTTCATAATTCTGAAGCTAATGTAGAGTGTAGACTAACCGTGGCTAAATAAAATGTAGCTAAAACTCGTCATAGATTTAGCAAATGAGTATTAATTAATTAACATCTTTTAAAATACATTATTAAAGGGAATATGTTGGCTAATAATGATTTGTATGAATTAAGCAATTAAACTAATATAATTATGTTGCTACTATTGTATCTTCAATCGAATTTGAGCCCCCAAAAACCCGATTCAAAATCATCGCCAAGCGGACTCCACCTTGAGCGATCCTTTTCATTACAATTGGCATTCTTGAGTTAAAATAATCATCTGTAAATGTGAAATATACAAAATTATTAAGATTTAAGTACAAAATGTAAAACTATAATGAAAAAAGAATAATGGAATAATATAATATTACCTGAAAGAGTTTCACCAGCCTCAACACCTTTGTAACCCCATTTGCATGCCAGTTTTATACTTTCCGTTGCATACCTTTCCACAATTACATTTTTAATAGAAAAAACCACTCATAATTATTGAAATATTAAAGTCATGTTCATCTTTTATGTCTATTGTGATAAAAATCGGATAAAATTAATGATATCATAATTATGCTTGTTATATTCCAATGTTTTATTTACAAACTTACTTGTTAACGCAGGTGGAGAGATCATCACAATCCTTCCAAGAGCTGACATCATCTGACCATAATCCCTAATGTTTCAAATCCAAAAATATACTATATATTATTAATGTATAATTTATAAGTAATTAAAGCTGATTTTTCAATTCTTTTTATTGAAGTTAGTCTACATAATTTGCTTGATCATTATAACATAAATATAGAATTCATAGATCATATTATCACAACTATGAGATAAAAACATTTATTGATATTACAATTACCATTTATATTGACAAATGAATTTCATAATTGGTAAAATTATACTTCATTTAATGCATTTTTCGATATGTTAGGAAATAATGCGTTCAATTAATACTCCTTACCTCATGCCCTTATGGCATAAGTTAGAGATGCACAAAAACCGGTTAGGCCAAAAACCGGTTTCGGGTTTGACCGTAACCGGTTTTGGTCAACGCCGGTCATAACCGGTTTCTCCAATAACCGGTTCGGTTAGTAACCGGTTTCGACTCTCGAAAACTATAACCGTGTAATGGGTATTGTAACCGGTTCGGTTCGGTTATAAACCGGTTAACCGGCCAAAACCGGTGTGTTGACCAAATTTGTGGTCGGTTATGGTCAAAACCGGTTTCGGGTAACCGGTTACTAACCGGTTCGAACCCTAAGAACCCAAACCGGTTCCTAACCGGTCGGTTATTCAATAACCGAACCGGTTACGGTCAAAACCGGTTTTGACCGGTTACGGTTTCGGTTCGGTTACCGGTTTCGGTTTCGGGTATTTTGTGCACGACTAGCATAAGTTAGCCAAACCCATTAAACAAATAAGTTACTGTAACGGTTAATTGATTTGTTCTGTTCCATCAACAATCGGATATTTAGATTTGTAAAATCATACTTCAATGGATAAAAAGTTTATGTCAATATTTTTTTAAATTTTTTTTAACTGTCAATATGATTACTAAGATATATACTCAATATAAATTTTTATTATTATATATAAAACAATAATACTAAATTAAGTACTTATTTATTTTGTTATTAGTTACTCATTAATTAAATAGGGGGTCCTTACATGAGTGAAGTTGGCTTGAATGGCTTTTTGGAGAGACTTCATATCCTTTTCATAGAAATCTGCTGCAGCTGTAAGAATTATTTCTCTGTCCCATACCTATTTATCATCAATGGTTTGTGGATTCTTTTCAGTAATTCTAATGCAAATGCATTATTTTTATAAGATTAAAAAATAAAAATTTAAATACAACAGTATTTAAAAGAATATAGATTTTCAATTAATAGTTATATTATAAAATTTCTAAAATATAAGTAAATATTAAGATACTTACATGGTGCAAATTTGATTTATGCCTGAACCATCGCAAATCAATGGTGTTTCCTCCTTCATCGCTAGTGAATCCAACATGCATTGGCTGATTAAATTACAAATATAAATCGGTTAATTAAGTAATCACTAAGAATATAATTTTTCAAGAAATATAACAGAACTTAACAAAAACGAGGTACCTGATGAATATCTCCCATGAAATGTGATACAAATAACAATGCCTCAGTCATGTTATCTACACCAATTCCCCAAATTCAAAATCAAAATCAAATTAAAAATATAATTTTTACTTTGTGCAATAAAGTTTTATACATATTTAGTGTTATGAAACTTACATCGTCGATCTGAAGTTCCCTCGTGATAATGTGAGAGTTGAGATGTGAAATTTTTTATGGCTCCCGCAACACACATATCGTTGCCTCCATGTGTGTCGTGACAATCCCCTAGTTATACAATTCAATTAGTTTACTAAATGGTACGAACATGAATTCATATTGTACAAGTCGATCATGCACGAGATGAGAGACATAGAAAATGGTACTTGAATAATCAAAGGAGCATGCATCATCAGGGGTATCGATGAAATGTAGAGGGCTAGTCCACCGGTATCGGTACCAATGCCGGATTTGGTCCGGCCACACACAAAGAGCAGATAAGTTACCGTTTACATAATCCGGCAACAACATTTGTACCGCATGTGCTGCATCTGGTTTAAGTAATTTCTGTTGTATATCGATCATAAGAAGAATTAGAACATATAAGCATCTATAAATCGTAAGTACTTGTAAAATATAACATAAAAAATTCATTTTTACAACAGCTGATGCACCATGTAGTGCAAATTTTATAACTAAATGTAATATCATAATAAGCCATGATTATTGTGTAAAATTCACTTCTATATCTAACGCATGTATACTTGTGCTATTTGGCATGTCATGACGTGTCCCTCTTTGCTCCATGCTTGAACACCACCAAGCCCATTAATCAAAACAAACCCAAGAAAAGAAATAAAACATAATCTTAAAAAACCCAATTTGCCCATTGTTTTTTTGTAAGAAAGTAAAATAAATAGCATATGAAATGTAGAGTATATATGGTGAGGTGAATCCGTTTATATATACAAAGACCAAAAGCAATTTGTTGAGTGCAAGTTTAAAATTGCTCATGCTTTTAAGCACAATCAATTAAAACTACTGAGAGTCCCACAAGCAAAGGTTGGGGATATACCAAACTAGATAAGGATATGATACCCTTTTTCCCACATGACCAAAATTGTATCACAAAAAACCCCAATTTTAATGATAATTATTTGGATAAAGGGACTAAAAAATTACTATAACAGGCTAATTAGGCGGACGGTTGTTGCTTTACGTGTTGATGTTGAGGTTCAAATACTTCTTTTGATTTGCTGAATTTTTTAATAAAATTAGATAATATGAACGAATTGGAATTTGTAATTTCATACTTTGTATGGTTGAAACCAGAATGAAATTAATTAATTTAATATTCAATTTATAAATTATATGTCAACATATATTATATAATTATAAAAATAGTGGTGGCAGTGGTGAGTTGTTTTTTACATAAACTTGTCAGTTTTCTTGTCAATAAGGAAAATGATGATTTTATGCTACTAATAAGTTAAAGAATATATCATAACTGGGATACGCCTATATTAGGAATGTCATTCTAGAATGAGTAATACCATCCATTTTTACTACTATAAATTTAGGTGCAACACTATCATGCATCGCTTTTTCATTCCTTAGCTTCAAGGGTGAGATTATATGGCCAAACTTAGAAATCTAAATTATTAGCAGGGTCGCAATATGAGTTGAAACAAGATTATAAAAAAATTAAGTTAATAAGAATTATATAATATTTTGTTTATGTAAATCATATATATTATAAATCTTTCATTAAAAGCTCAAAGGATTATTTTTAAAAACTTATTAACATGCATAAAAAATGTATACTTTTATTAATGGAATATAATTTATATAATGCATAAACTAATTGTCGATTTATAAATTTTTTAATTTATATCTTAAACTCTTCATATTATCGTTATCAATGTTTATAAAGCTGGTTTTTGCGTTGAAGCGGTCAATGTCTTGAATACGATCAAATCAGTCGAACCAGATGAACCGGACGGTTGACCTGTATGATAATATTACTAAGTATTTATGATGTAATAAGTATATAAAATAGTATATAAATGAAAAAAAAAACACTAAAAAACTACTTTTCAACTAACTTTAATACTTTTAGGTTTTAAGTTCTATATAAAAAGTTCATATTGTTATTTTATTTTACCTTTTTTCTCTTTCCAAAAAGCTACTTTTTCGGTTCGACCGGCCGTTTCAACCTGCTTTATGTCAAAGTGGTCGATTCCAACCAGGTTATAGCCCCTGAACTAATCGATTCATTCCAACCGAAACCGATTTTTAGAACACTAATCTAATTATTATTTCTTGTTAAAAATACATTTCAACCTTTACTCGCATCCACTCCCTTTCTTATAAAAATTAAACTAGAGAAAGTGCCGTGCGGAATTTGAAAAGGAGTAAAGCTTCATAACTCTTGTCTTCGATACAATCCTAGTCTACAGGCAAAACTTACTTCCGATCACCGGCGACGATGAAGGCTGTTGTAATCACAACTCCGGGAGGTCCCGAGGTTTTAAAACTGCAAGAAGTAGACGACCCAAAACTCAAAGACGACGACGTATTGATCAGAGTGGAAGCCACAGCTCTCAACAGAGCTGATACGCTTCAACGGCAAGGAAAGTACCCTCCGCCAAAAGGCGAGAGTGAGTATCCAGGACTAGAATGTTCTGGAACTATCGAAGCCGTCGGCAAAAACGTATCCCGTTGGAAAATTGGGGATCAGGTAAGTTAGGGCTCAATCGATTATTTTTGTGAATATATTCAATCAAGTGCCAATTTAGTTTCTTGTAAGGAATTTTTCTGTGTTTGAATAGCTTTTAGGGCGTGAATTTTGTGATTTGAGCACACTGCAGATTATACTTATAACTCATGAAAGCTTCCATGAGCACAATCATGGTCTACAACTTGTTCATCTGGCCTCTATAGTTTGAAATATGTGTATAACTTTACAGTTTACAGTGAGTGAATGGCCAACATATTCTACATACAATTTTGAACGGCCTTTAGTCAAGTCCAATTTGAAATAGTTCAATCATGTTCAGAAGCTTGCTTTACAGGTTGTATATCTGGTGAGTGCAGCTGAAAATTTAGGTAACTTAGAATGAGTAGATAGTCAACTTTAATGGCACACATGTCTGCTGCTAAGAAATATTTGTTACAACGGTTGTATATTATTTGCAAGAAATTGGTTAGATCTCATGTGAATACTTGGCGGCTGCTTTCTGTATTTTGTAAATCCAATCAATTATTGGGCATGATATACAAGATTTCATATATTTTTGAACAGTTTTCCTGCAAGTTTCTTGTTCTTCATGTATGTGAATCTTGAAATGTAGGTATGTGCTCTCATAAGTGGTGGAGGATATGCTGAAAAAGTAGCCGTACCTCGCGGTCAAGTTCTTCCTATTCCATCTGGTGTTTCTTTAAAAGATGCTGCATGCTTCCCGGAGGTCGCATGCACCGTTTGGTCAACCGTCTTTATGACCAGCAAACTATCTTCAGGAGAGACATTTCTTGTAAGTGAAAACTATTATTTCCTTCTATACTTCAATCTGAATCTAATTTTCTAATACGATTTCAGATACATGGTGGTTCCAGTGGCATTGGTACATTTGCCATTCAGATGGCTAAATATCTTGGAATTAAAGTGTTTGTTACTGCAGGTAAATTCACTTTTTCTTATTCATGCACCATTCATTCAGTTCCATGATTACCATACAAGCTTTTATTAATTTAAGTATTAAATTAAATTATTATATTAATTTATTTAGGGAGTGAGGAGAAATTGAAGGCCTGTAAAGAGCTTGGAGCTGATGTCAGCATCAACTACAAGACAGAAGATTTTGTTGCACGAGTGAAAGAGGAAACAGGAGGAAAAGGTGATAGATATGATATATATATACCTGTAAATATCCAATCATATTTTCACTTGTGTTTTTGTTTCTTAACATGTAAGCATGACCAATAGGTGTTGATGTTATACTGGACTGTATTGGTGGGCCCTACTTCCAGAAAAACCTAGAAAGCTTAGCTGTCGATGGCAGGCTTTTCATTATCGGTTTCATGGGTGGTGCGAAAGCAGAAGCAAATAATTTATCATTGATGCTCGCAAAACGTCTCACTGTGCAAAGTAAGTATATCCTTTTTTTTCCTTGACTTAATGATTTTAATCCACATTAATGAAATTTGGTAAAAAAAAATGATTGATTTAGGTGCTGGTCTGCGAACGAGAAGTGTGGAAAAGAAAGCTGAAATAGTGAGTGAAGTTGAGAAAAACGTTTGGCCAGCGATTGCACAACGGAAGGTTAAACCTGTCATTTACAAATACTTGCCTTTATCAGAAGCAGGAGAAGCTCACAAGCTTATGGAAACCAGTTCACATATTGGCAAAATACTCCTACTTCCATGAACATCTTCTGTTAAATTCTTCAAATATATTGTTTCATGGTGTGTTTGAAGTAGTAAATGTAATGTTTAATTGAATAATTTCATTTTCTTACAACAATCAAAACACACAATCGCAAAGAAACACACAAATAAATCGTCACAAGAATATAATAAGAACCATTTTGAAAACATATTAATAATGTTATTATGTTAGAAACTATTTCTTGCATGTAATTCCATTTCCTCCACCTTTGCAATCTAGCATGCCATAATCCATCATTAGCGAGTCGCTTTCATCTTTGATATAATCGGGAGAAAAAACGCAAAGGGCACAATCCGTTGCGAGTAGTGAACTAGTCTTATACTTGTCATCGCCACCAACCACCGGCATTTCCACTCCCGGTTTTGCTGGATTCTGAAAATCGGGACGATAAGTTCTACCTAGAATACCTTCCACATTAGACGATAACCCAAAGAATCGAAATTGTACTTCCAAATGAGCAAAGCTATCGTTTTCGGGAATCTGATAATTATGTATCTTGCTATCTTCTTCTGATACTGGAATCACATTAACAGATATTTCAGCGAGATCAGATATAGTTATTGTTAGACTATTGGTTGTTGAAGTTCTTTCAACTTGTATATCGCCTACGGTTGAATTCCATTCGGAGGAATGCCCTTCGGGAATGATCAATTCCGTTCCATCGTATGATAATTTTAGATGGTCAACATTGTCATCCCATTTTTCGGCCCTTGTTGCTTCAAGGGTGAAATTATGATGGCCGAAATTGAGACCTAATGCTTGGATCCACGTGTAGTCACGAGTTCTACCTTCTGGTCTAAGGCCAATAAAACGTGCGTTGATTTGAAGATCGGAATCGGATATCAAACTGAAATGCTCATTGCTCCTTCCATGGAAATAGAAGACGATTCCATCACCACCTATGAACCGCGGGTCGTAGCATGCGGCTCCGGGCCCGTTGCAGTTTGGTTTTCGTGCTATCATACAAATAATTTATCAATCAAAATTTTAAAAAATAAACTTAGTAAAAATCAAAATTTTCCATAAAATATTTTACTTTCAAATCTTCCCAAAATAAATCATGTTATTGTACGACTCCAAACAAAATTTGACAAATATATTATGGTCATACAAAAATACTCTGGTTGCACAAAAATCATCTACCTACCGGCAAAAAAAAGGGTCAAGTTACATGGTCTATTTTGGAAAAACTAAGCCACCAAGTTGTTTTTATTTTTTTTTGGGAAAAGATTCTATTTTTGGTTTTTTCTGATAATTACCTCAAAATAATATTACCATTCCAGTTTTTCCTTTGTTTTATAAATCTTATGCCTCTATTTGTAATGTCAAAATGAAAAAGGTCACGTTTTCACTTACATTTACACACGGCTTCACATTTGGGTGAGTAACAATCAAGAAAGCACGCTTTATCTTTCGGGTTCTTTGGTTTAACTTTGGGGCATTCTATCGGGCACTTGATACGCTTCATGAAACACTTGCTTTTACGACTCTTGCAGGTTAAAAGCTCTTGTACGGGTTTCACGGGTTTAGGAGGCTTAACGCGCTTAACCTTACCTCCAGACGCTGCTTCAATTACCATCGAGGCCAACATCGCATGTAAAATTAAAAATATTATTAAGGTTTTAACACCCGGCATCTTCATTTGTAGCTTTGATTTTTCTTTTTTCTTTTTGAAACTACAAAAGAAATGTAAGAAATGATACAATTAACTGAGGGTTTCCGAGCTCTATATATACAAGTCTACTTGGTGAATTTGCAACTAAATTTTGTAATTTTTTAAGAGTTGTGAATTGGGTTTGGCCAAGTTTGGTTATAAGCATTTCTTGAAGTCAATAATGTTATATGCCCAACCTGAAATGAGTGCTTTATTGGACCAATTTTGACAACATGACTAAACCCGAGATCCTACTAAACACACACTTGGACACGGTAGGTTTCGGGAAACGAAAGTCAGACTACTTTACAACTCCTATTCCAAAAACATATTTGGATTTGATATTAGAAAAGACTATGGAGTTAGGCAAAGTTGGGTTCCAAAATTCGTTTGGAACCCGTAAGGTGGTGCCATGGGTCAAATCGCCGCCTCAGCAACCACATTCCCTCATGCGGGTTCCTATGAAAAATGCAAAATTTTATTAATTTGAAAGATGGGGCAACCGAAAGTGAAAAGGACTTTTGGATCAAATACAACGTTTGTATGATTTCATGACACCATATATGCCTCGAATTCCCCTTAAGGTGCATTTTTCAATTATCGGGATCTTGACATTGGTATGAATCACAATGGTGCAAATAGTTATGTTGAGGGGAAGGTTTTTGGTGAAAAAATATTTTGCCAGGAATTTTGATAGGCTCGTGGAAGTTAATTTCTTAGCGTACCGATCGATTTTGAAAGCAATATGATAATAGTATTTTGGTTTATGTAAATGATAATTACCATTGTTATTTGTATCATGCTTATGAGAATTTGTGTAATACCACTGTATCACCTATAATTGAATTATTTCCAAAAACTACTAGAATTTTCAAAACAATTACTTCCTCTTTATCAAAATAAGTGAATCACTTTCCTTTTAAGGATGTATTAAAATAAGTATATCACTTTAACAATTTATCTTATTTGGTTATAATTTATATTTTTAAAATTACCCTTTTACTCTTACTTATACATTTTTAAATATCATTAAAAGTGTGCGGCTCTATCCATTTTTGTTATCTTCCTATAAAAGCAACAAAATAGTAAAAAGTATTGATCCCCATCCATTCTAATTATCTAATTTAATTTCACTAATATCTTATTACCTTATTTTATATCAAAAGACGTGAACTTTGAAGTATCATTTTTGTTGCACTTCTACAAAGCTTTTCAAAAATGTGGTATGAATACAACACGTGCATGTACTCTGTAAGAGCTTTAGACTATAGTCACCAAGTTACATGGTTTGTAATCCCGGTTTCTGACATAAGTCAGATTCCGGATTTTGAAGCCCCTAATTCTAAGGGTCCTACTAAAAGCACTCCTCCCATTTTTTTTTTCTTTTTCTTTTTCCTGAAAAATAGTGCACATCAATGTCAATCCATCAATCATTTTATAAAAGTGATAGTTTGTAATCATTTAAATATTTTATTAATCTTGTTTGAAAATATTTATACTACATATATCATTTGTTTTACCAAACATTAATTACAACAATTTTACCGAATTGACCAGATGTAAACATTCTAATTTATTTTATTTTTAATCTTAATAATTAACAATTATATTTAGACATTTGATACAAAATAATAATTAAGTAGTCTACTTTACCTAAATAATATAATTGAATTTGTATATTTGTCAATCAAATTGAACTACTTTTACCAAGTGATGTTGTAATTTTCTCAAAACAAATGCTCTAAATATTTATTTTTTAAACTAGACTTATAAATGTTTGTGATATAAATATATACCTATAAAAGCAATGTTATAAAAACCCGATTGCACCAGGAACGACAAGATAGTCGGTTGGAATGTGCCGATTATACCGATGCTCATAATTTGGTCAGAACCAGTCATTTGGACATAAAATCCAGATAAACAGACCGGTCGAACCGTAATTTTTATTTTAAAAGATAAAATAATAGGCTTATAGATTTTTTATATATGTTTTAGAACTCAAATACAATAAATATATAGGGTGCTTTTAGCTTTTTTCCATTTATATATCAGATATGGGAAGACACATATGTTAGTCGTCTGGAAGAATTTTACGAACATTAAAATAATTCTGAATATGTTTTGATGTTAATTATATTTTATTAATTTATGAATATTATAAAATTTAGTTACTTTTTATATAAAATGGTTTTTTTTTTAAAGTGTCATTTTTTTACTAGAAAAAGTGAAAAGGAAAAGATATCAATAAAAATATCATTTTAAAATGAAATTTTTTTCACCGTTATATAAAATGAACTATTTTTAAACATACATAAATCAATTTCGATATTTTATTTAAAATTTAGTAAGACAGGATTTTGTTTTAAATCCACATCATATATTTTTATTACTATTATATTGTGTTAATATTTGGATATTTGTTTTGTAAAAAATGTCATTTTTATTATTAAAGAAAGTATTATCTTTTTCTTATTATTAATGTATGGAGTTAAATTGTCACTTTCTAATCATTGTTTTAACCACATTACTTTTCAATCATTCTAATCATTATTTTATTATGATTTTTCTACCAAGGAGTGAAATTAGAATGATTCAATTCTAATTTTGACCATGATAATAAGTCTCTCTCAAACACACTGGACAAAATATAGATGATGTTGCAGTTGAGACCGGAAAACATCTTACCTTAACCATTACTGAAACATATATTATCAATTTTCAAGATAAAAGTCTATCTAAAAACAGTTGGCCAATAATCTTTTCCCACTAGCTTTTTAAGTAGGATATTTCATAATCTTTTATCAACTAGTATTAAAGTTATTATGTGTGGGAAAACAACCCCACAAACCTGTCTTCAGTCACTTAGTTAGAAACCATATCTATATTTTAGTCATTCCATAGATATTTCTTCCACCAAAATTTGATTTGATTTGAAATATAACCAAAATTTATATACGTCCAAAAACTAGTTTATGCAAATTTATCATCAGATCTTTAGTTTGTGGACCGTGGTAGATAGAAAGGTGTTTAAAGTGGATTTTAATCACTTCATATTTCAAAATTGTCTAATATCTGAATTTTGACTGCACAAACCAATTTTAATCACTATAATGAATTTTATAGTATGAACTACGAAGAAGCAATTTGATTACACGTTGACCGTAAAGAGTCAATAGTACACGGCGACAACAGGTAAAAGTCGGCCGCCAATACAAACCCACCCATCCAATAGACTATTCCAACTCATCTTCCACGTTGACTGCACAAATTAACTAATTTACCCTTTCAATCATTCCCTATTGTGTGTGGAAAAGAATAATTATGAAAGCAACACTTTAACATCCAAAAAGTTTAAAATTTATCTTAATTATACAAAAAAATGTGATTTTTAACATTTATAGAATATACCATCTTGCAAATTTTGTTTCAGTTTTTCTATTTAACGCCATAGATAAATATGGTGATAAAAATACAAACTTCAAACTTAAGATTTCTAGATTATAATGTAAATTTGTAATATTTTTCAAAAGAATATTAACATTACTATCAAAATAAGTGACACACTTTCTATTTTGGGATGTATCAAAATAAGTGACATACTTTGAAAATTTTCCTTATTTGGTAAAATAATGAATCTCATACCCACTAACTATCCACTTTAATAAAGTGAAATTACCCTTATACCCTTACTTTTACTTTTAAAACTCATTAATATCACTTTATTCAAGGAAAGTGGGACCCAATCTCCATTAACTATGTACTTTAAACTATTTTAACCTCTACTTTAATCTATTGCCTCAAAAAACGTGTAAGTCAATTTGTGTCACTTATTTTGATACGGAGGAAGTATTTCGTAAATGGAAAAAACTATTGTATTTCTTATTGATTCATGTAACTATACTAAAAACGCTCATACCTTTTTTACACCTGTGGAGTTACATGTAACATGCCATAACTTAAGATTCCAAACTTTAACTTTTCCTAATGTTAAAAGATTTCAGTTTTCTCATACTACTATTAATTATGGACTTAATCCGTAACTTAAATATAATATATGGACTAAAGTTGTAATAACCTCTAATTATATTTGTAAGAAGAGGCCTGCGTATCTACGCAAGCCCAAAAGGCTCCCAACAGAAAAAGGAATTTCTCATTTTTATCACAGAGTATAAAAAAGTCAAAATCCAATCAAACTCAAATGTTCTAAAACCCATTTCTCTGTTATTCCTTACAAATAATTCTTCTTCTTCCTCTTCAATCTTCATAGCTACGTACATAAACCCTCGGATTCATATATACATAGATTCTGAACATGAATCAGAAATCACGCGTTACAAAAGAGCTCAATGAAAAACACCGAAAGGTTTGCTTTTTATCACTTCTTTCAAATTTTTCAGTTTTTAATATATTCCTGTTGCATAACGGAATTGGGAAGTTTCTGTGGTTTATTGGAGATAATATGATTAAATTTCATGTCTAGTTATACAATTTGAGCTTTAAATTTTGTTAATTTTACTGCTATCCAATTCCCAATGATTCAGTTGTGTATCGATTGGTTTGAAATCATCAATTAGGTTGTGATTTCATATGTGTAGTTTCTCTAGGGTTTTTGTGGTTTCACTGTTTGATAAAATCATTAGGATAATTCTTCGGCTGATTTGGTGAAATCATGTATGATTTTAATGTTTATTAATATCATTTCATATTTGACTTTAATTAGTTTACCACCGTCCAGTTCTAATCTATTCAATTTTTAAGTGATTTGCATAGTTTTTTTATGATTATTTGCATTAGCTGGTTCCTGAGGTGGCGATTAATCAGCAAAACATATTTCCACTATTTCTTCCACAAAAGTTTAATTTTTCCTTCAAATTAAGAGCTTGATTTTGGAATTTTGAATTCATGTTAATTATTGTAATATATATTGTTATAAAAGATTTTAAATTTGTGGGTATCCTTTAAGGCTAGCATTAAAAGTTGTTTTAAAGGTCAAAAGTCAGTTACAACATTTTCTGCATGATGTACAAGTACTGAAGCATAATATCGTATCTAATTAGTTGGTGGAAATTATTCGGCAAGGAAAAGACATGCTATATGAGTAAAAGTTCTTTATGCCTAACTCACTTATCGGTATTAATTTATTAAAAGTACAACTAGTAATGCATTGTGTACAAGTCAATGAAGCACAATTTAGTGGTTTCAATAATTGGGTTGGTGTAATATGGTTGAAAAAATTTAAAGAATAAAATTAATGTAGTGATGAGTTATCAAAATCTATTTAAGAGGTAGTCATACCTTCCATTTTTTCAAAGTACAACCAATTTTGCACGGTGTACAAGCTGTATATAGCAAATGAGAGGTTACGGACTTACAATAATTGCTCTCCAAAATAAAAAAATTTGTAGTTATTTGTAAGTTATGCAGTAAAAAAAATGTGTACATCATGCGCTAGAACGTGTACCTTGCTAGGGAAAAAGGCCTGACATTTTAGAGGGTAGCTGAAACTTTTAAACGGTCACGAGTAGTTCAACTATAAAAACACGCACAAATAAAAGACCAAAACTTGTGTCGAGCCTAAAATTGACATTTGGAGTACATATTATATAAAGTCAAAACCAAAAGTAGAATTTTTTTTTCTCTCGGAATTACCGATTCGAATTTGTTTTTTGCAAACCGGCCACAATAAATATTGACAAAAGGTTCACATGGTGTTGTGATACCTTAAACAAAAAGAGAAATAATAATTGAAATTAAATAATTGTAAGACCTTCTTTTGTGTGTTTGTATTCACTTATATGAGTTGGTAACATAGCTGTCAAAGGATGTTTTGGTAGATGCCAATATGTTATATTGCAACATGGGGCACACTTTTATGAGTTGTTAATCTTGTAGGACATGTTATATCGTAACATAATTCATATTAGTATTTGTTTTAAGGGCAAAATGCAACTTTTGACCGTCAATAATATAATAAAAAATTTCGCCAACCAAAAGTAACATTTTTCATTTTAATGATTGGCCACCGAATGCAGTTACTCGAGGGATTACTAAAATTACCAGAGAATCGAGAATGTGCTGACTGTAAAAGCAAGTAAGTGGCAATACATTTAGCACACTAAGAAAAATGTTAAAAGATTTGAAAAATATATAAAATATATAAACTATGATTTCAGGAGTCCAAGATGGGCTAGTGTAAATCTTGGAATTTTTATATGTATGCAATGTTCTGGGGTGCATAGAAGTCTTGGAGTGCACATATCAAAGGTCCAATTCTTTTTAATGATAATATTTCACAGTAAATAAAAGTTATTTGATTTAATTCATATTTTTATGTTTATTTAGGTGAGATCTGCTACCCTTGATACATGGCTACCAGATCAGATTGCATTTATACAAAGTGAGTTGCTAAAACTATAACCTTGACTTTCATGTTTGACCATGGCATTAAACTATTAATTCAGTATTTATTAAAAGAAAAATGATTTGTGTTTATTGCAGCTATGGGGAATGATAAATCAAATAGCTATTGGGAAGCCAATTTGCCTCCTAAATACAAAAGAGTCGGGATTGAGAATTTCATTCGTGCAAAGTATGTTCCTTTCGCCATTTTCACAACAATTATATTAATTTTTGCAACATATATAGCCAATTAAAAAATTAAAATGATTTTAATCAGGTATGTAGACAAGAGATGGATTTCTCGAGAACGAAAAGTTGAACCGCATTCGAGTATAACACGAGAAAACCATGTGGCGGTTTGTAAACCCGCGCCCATAGTTAGTACCTTAACTAGGGTTAATGTTCAGTTACCTCAATTAAAACAAAGCCTGAATCTTTATAAAATAAATAAAACTACACCTTCTCTTCCTGCTGGTGTTATGGAGCAACAGGTACAACTTCTGAAGCTGACTTTTTTGTTGACTTTTCATTCTTGACTTAATTATTTTACCCGTTATGTTTATAGGTAATTGTTCGTCCAAAACAGATAGAACCCGAATTAAAATCAGAAACAGAAGAAAGCAAAGTTGTTGATATTATATCGGATCAAAAGGTTGTTGATTATCATGCCACAAATCTTTTTGACAAGATCCCAGTGGATAGTAAAGTTACAGAAAATGTCCCCAAACCACAAACAAGTAAGGTTCTCAGTGTGTATAATGAGTTGTACTTTAAAGGGTATTTTAGTCTTTTATACCTTTAATTTCATAATTAAAAGATTTAATTTAATTTAAATGTTGCAGCATCAGGTGCAATGGTACTTGTGACAGAAAGTAACAAAGTGAAAACAAAATCTGAATTTGAGGATCTTTTTGATGGATTAGATTGGGTAACAGCAACACCTCCTCTTACACAAGAACCGTGTAAACAAATAAAAAACGACACCAAAAATATTTCCGATAATGTAAGTTCATCAACTCATGTGTTAAAAGCAAATTAACATTAGACTCGTTTTATTACAACGTTGTAACGTGTTCTTTGACTTTTTGATCAGTCAACTATGCAACAACTAACCGTTCATACTCAACAACAGTCTAAGCCGATGATAAACCAACAAAACGCTATTAACGGGTTCCACCGACCTATCGGGAATGCCAGTTCTTACACAACATCCAGGTAACGTAAACCTGCATTACAAGTTGTACCTTGTGCATTCACAATTGTACTTTCGATAATCGCATGATGTACAATTCGTGTATTTTGTTTTGCAGTATTTATCGAGTTGCACCGAGCATGAAACCTATTGGGGCAAGTAGACCGTCTACGGGCCCACTAAGCATCCCGACTCAATTAGGAGGCGAATACGATTTCTCATCGTTAACACAAGGGATGTTTACAAAACGATAAGGGGTATTTCGGGGTTTTATTTAAATGAATAATAAAGTTTATAATCTTTTAGATATAGAGTTTTATAGTAAATTTAATCATTGTTTTGGAGTTGTACATTGGATTAGTTTAGTTTTTATATTCATTAATTTGTCATTGATTTGAGTTGATATACACGAAATAAGATATATATTCCATTTATCAAAAGGAAAAAAAAGGAATCACTTGTATTCATTCAGTAGTACAAATTACGGGCTTGAGGCCCAACCAAATAAGAATGTGGTCTAAGATCCAGATTGGGCTACAACCGAAGGACTTTTCAAGATTTTCCGTTAGGACTTATTTTTCGGGCCGAACATAACCCTATTTAAAACCTTGTTGAGTGTGTGTTTTAAGTTTATGCGTTATGTTAGATGTTGTTTTGGGATAAAACAACGTATCAAGTAGATAAATTGGTTAATACACAGTCCGTACTCGCAAAAGGTCTTAGGTTTGAATCCCCTAAGCAATATTTTTTTATTTTGTGGTGTTTAAGATGTTTCCCAAAGTAGAAGTTTAAGATTAAGATTTTTTAAACTTAGAATGCCTAAATGCTTTAAGAAGGAGTAAGATTAGCTATAAAATTTACATTGTATATACATACTTACATGATAATACTAACACAATATTTAATGAATTTACTTAAAACTTTTTATTTTATCTATTTTGCATGGTATATATTTATCACTTTATTCAACTATTGTTAAAATTATCAACTAACCTCTCGTTTCATTATTACTTCCATTGCCTTATGCCAGTAAAATTTTGATATTCATCCGAATTACAAATATAATTACATGTTGATAAGTATGATATATGAAATCTATAAGGTTTATATCCCTAAAAAAATATTCATTTTCGTACTATCTATTATGAATAAATTAGAAGTATAATTTTATAAAAGACATCTTTTAGAACTTAAAATATAATCCTTCAAGCTATTTTTTAATCATAATATTTTCACTTTTCTATATTTTTGTTTCAAATAATGATAATTCGGTCTATAAATATGTTTTTACACTATAAATATATTTTTACACCCGTAGCAACGCACAGGTTAATAAACACGAGTTTTTAATTAAAAAAAAAACAATGCAACGCCACTAGTTTTTAATCAAATTGTGTAAGTTCTTTTTACGTATTTGACTGGCTCAATAAAAAGTATAGTTTAAATTAAATATCTGATTAATAATAGGTGATGTCAATTAAATTTAACATGCATCATCAATTCATATTCTAGTGGTATTGTACGTATCTGTTGTTAATGTTATACATGTGTGAATTACATGTGTAAGATAAAATTAGATAATGGATGAATCACCACCTGTCTCTATAACATTTGTAATGTAATAATGTATCTTAAACTTTTAGTTGAAAATCATATGCAACAACTTTTCACCTTCCCCGCTCAAAATAAATTAATTCGTATGTTACGTATCTCACCCAATTTATACTTTATATAGTTTAAGTTGACTTAATGAATTAAGGATTCAGCCATGCAAAAATTACAATATCTAGATTTGGATAATGGACGGTAGCATTCTCTTGACTTCTCGTACTTTGACTATCGCCATGCACTACAAGAAAACAACCCTATGCCGACAACACAAAAAAAGCCTGTCCCGACGAGGTGTTGTCGCCACAGGCTATCCCGACAACATGTCGTCGGTAACTTTTCGTCGCCATTGCTGCGTCGCTATAGGTTAAAAATTTCGTCGCCACAGTTGTCGTCGGCATAAGTCGAGCAATACCGACGACACTTTGTCGGCATAATGATTGTTGCTAAAAACTTTTCAATTTAAAAACTTAAATAAAAAAATACTTTTATTTAACATATAGGAACGAAATATCGTCGCCATAGCGTCTATCCAAACCGCATTTTTCTCTCCGGCAACTTGATTAAAAGAAATTAAAAAATAAAATTATATTAACTCTATAGCGACGACGTGTCGTCGCTATAGGGTAAAACAGAACGACATCGTTTTGCCTCCGGCAACTTGATTAAAAGAAAATAAAAAATAAATTATATTTATTCTATAGGGACGAAGTGTCGTCGCGATAGGGTAAGACATAACGACATCGTTTACTTCTCCGGCAACTTGATTAATAGAAAATAAAGAATTATTTATGTTTTATCTGTAGCGACGACATGTCGTCGCTACAGAGTGGAATAAAAAAAACAAAATTAAATTCTGCAACCCGTAATTTAAAAAAATCAAAATTAAATTATCTTTTATAGTTACCGACCAATTGTCGTCGGTAAACACCTGACAAAATTTACAATTTTTTTCTCACTCTATAGGGACTAAATGTCGTCGGTATAGGTAAAGTCAAATGTTATATTTGGTCAACTTTTTTTTAAGCTGTGCCGACAACTTGTTGTCGGGATAGCCTGAGTTGTAGCGACAACACGTGTTGTCGGGATAGGTGTCGTCGGGAAAGGGTATATTTCTTGTAGTGATGGTCGTTAGAAATGGTCAAATTTACTTGACATCTGTTTTCAAGAATTTCAGTAAGCTATTTTTAGAGTAATGGTATTTAATAATAGCATTTAATCATACTCATGTGTCAAATTAATGGATAATTGATGTGTACGATCTAGTTATAAAATTATGTCTCCTAAATACCACTAATCTAGATTACCACATTCATAGGCAAGTATACCTAATCGTGGGTAATATAGGCTAGGTAAGTATTTCGGGTTATCGAATCCACAGGGAACAGTTTATGTAATCCAAGTAAAGAAAGTTAAAGAATTAATCAAGAAAAGATTTTTGTTCATGTTTTGATTTATATGAAATGTAATTAATATTTGAAATGGCAAGAAATGCAAATTTGAACGATTGAAATGAGATTTAAGGGATATTCACTATGTATGGATTCATCTAGTTCTAAGTATGGTTATTAAGCACCGGCTAGTTTAATGTTCTAGAAGTCACGGCATTAGATTTCTCTCAATCCAATTTAATAAACTAATTACAACTAATAGGAATTTCTTCTCTCAAAAGCTATAACTAATCACACTTCTATTTGTTGAAATTACCGTCTTGAATTAACTAAGACCTCTAACCTAGAATTTTCATTACTAGGGTTGAACTTCTTGTTTAATCTAACTTATTGGAATCTTATCTCTAATCCCTATTTCTAGTGAATTACCAACTAGGTCATAATGAAAAGTTGGGGAGGTAATCAATTGAACCAAATGTTGTCAGTATCTAATTTAATCAATTACCAACGATAAAGAAACGAAAACTCATAAATTAAACCAAGAAGAGTAATTAAACATCAACAATTATTTTGAACACAAACAAACCCTAAAATTAAACCATACTTAACCCTAGAATCATCCAAACATAGTGAATATAAAGATTACTAGCACATAGACATGCTAGAAATCAACAAACAAGAGTTAAAGTATAGAATTACAACCATAGATTTAATCCAAAATGTTTGAGAATCAATGATTGCTATAAACTTGACTAATCCCTTGATAAACTGCTTCCAAAATCGTCCTTAACTGCCCAAAAACACACTTCCAGAAAAAGATGCCTGACATTTCCCTTTGATCTAGTATAAAACACGATCAGAGGCGCATAGTTCACGGCGCGAACTACAGTTCGCGTCGTGAACTTCCTGTTTTGATGACATAACGATCGGTAACTCTCGATAACGAACGCGAAGATCATACAGGGACTTTGGTGACTGATCGTGAATAGTTCACGATCAGTTCACGATCGTGAACTATTTTTGCCTTATAATTTTGTATTTTTCTTCCTCTTTTGGCCCGTTTTTGGCACCTCTTTCGATATATCACCTGAAATGTAACATAAACACATAATTGAGTAATATCACATGTATTTGCTTCTAAAACGTACTCAAAATTGACGATATTGACGGGTTCGAACGTGTCTAAAAACGTCAATATCAATAATATTAAGAGAGAGAGAGAGAGAATCAGTGATAACACATATCATCTTATCAAGTGGGTATGACTATTAAAACATTTAAATTGGTATGCAATTTATAGTGTTTGCTTATGATAACAATACTTTAAAACATATATAAATGTCATAAATTCGAATATCATGTCTAATAATTTATTAAAGATGCATCAATAGGTGGAACATACCAAAACAATGTTGCACTTATGAACGGTGTCTTAAACAATAAAGAAAAGTAATCTTCAAAGACTGGAGAAATTATGTACAACTTTCTAGTTTAACGTTTCCAAGTTTTTTTTTTACTTCCTTTACATCATAAAATGAGATCGTAAGATAAAAGTAGTATGGAGCCCTACTACTATTTCCATTACGTTTCTCATAAAGTGATGTTAATTATATTTAAAAGTAAAAATATATGTAAAAAGATAATCTTACTAGATTAAATGAGCTATTTAGTAGGTGTAAGCCCTACTACTTTTTACCAACTGATGTAAGTTATCAAAATATATGCTCGTAGTATTTATTGACTTATTGACTTTTCAAAAACGTGTTTTGAAAAGTAAAAATTCTCTTACTTCTTAAAATCTTCTTTTTGAGATTTTTACCCAAATATCTTACTAACTTATTGACTTCGTGGAAAGTTAACAAGTTACTTTTTTAAGCTTTCCCAAACACCCTCTAATTCTAGTTTCCAAAAACATGGAGAGAATAAAAGAGAGGAAATATCAAATATGAATGGAAGAATTTGGATAAGACGAAAAGGACAAGTGACCAGGAATGGACTATAGAGGACATGTCGTTAAAACGGTTTCAAACTTAATTAACTGCCCATGGGTGTTGGACCCACCCTTATCTTTTGACTTAACAAGGTTTGTTGGTTTTTCTTTTTGTAACTTTTTCATAAACCATAATATAATAACGTATTTTATAAATATAATAACGTATTTTATAACCAATTGGTGTAGACAATTGACCACTAAAAATAATATTAAGGAGTTTTTCTTCATAAAATATTAAGTTCAAGTATTGTTGAAAGTTTTTTCTCAGTTGAATAGGTATTGAAGTTTATTCTCCATAAATAAATGATTCGAGAGAAGATACAGTGCCCTTGTGAAATTTTGGATGAGGAAATGGGAAATTGTATAGAAAAAAATCTCAAACTTTTAATTGACACAACAACCACAAAGAGATTGTAACTTTAATTTGTTAACTAATTTACTTTTTAATTATTTAGTAGACAAAAATAAATGAAAAGGAATCCTTATACCCAAAAAAACAAGAAAATAACTAATAGAATAATTCTTTCTATAAGCTTATCATCGTTTTCACAACTATACCCGCCCCTTGAAATCCCACGATATTTAATGGGCCAAAAACCCTTTTCTTTAATTAACGGTTTATATATACTTATACTATTTTTCAATAAACAAAAAAATTTCTTTTATCAGCGAGCCCCACGGTTAACCATATCCATGTACTGATTCAGGGATTCTTGTCTCTGCAACCTCATGTCATCATTAAACTTCTTTATGAACGCTTCAACTCGCCGATTTAACTCGTCGTGACTCAGTGACCCGTCGCTCTTCAACTTCCCTCCTGAAACCGGCGATGATTTTATCGACGATGGCTGAAGATACTGGTTCTCGTTTTCGTAGTTTGTACGGTACTTAAACGTTTCCGATTTCTTCGCCATTTTTGCCTTTGCCGCCGCCTCATCGGACTGACGGTCTTGTTGTTGAATATTCTCGAAGGAGTCCGACTTCTTGAGGTGACTCGTCAACGGCATGCGATGACGACCGTCGGTTATCATCTTCCACGTGCTATCCAACGTCTCGTGTTTCTTCGGCTTCAGTACTCTCAGTGCTCTCGCACCTGTTAGGACAAAATGTTAGGATAAAATATCATTAATGTTTTCAGTCTAAGTATCTAACCATTGCAAATAATTCAATTACAACAATAATTTGAATAAAAGATTCAAAATGTGTTTTGGATGTTATTTTATGTAACAAATTATTTATTTATTGATGAAAATTACCTTCTCTTGTCTGTTTACGATTGTGAGCGAATCTGGAATTCACGAGCTGTTTCTCTCTAATCGGAAAATTAAACTCTGGTTGAAGCTTCTTTGGAGGTAGATGAGAGTTAATTATAGTGTGTGATGGATTCCACGTGGATCTCGACGTAATTTCATTACTTTCGTCAACAACCTCGGACTCGGCCATTATTGTAGTTCCGATATCGTAAACCACCGGAGGCTCAGCCATTATGGTAGTTCCGATATCGTAAACCACCGCCGGAGACTCCATTACGCCGACACTAGACTGAATCGACACCGGAGGCAAGTCGGTCGGATAATCAACATGATGTTGATTCTCGTGGTGGTTGTGTTGGCAGCGTGTTGTGGCGAAGATTGTGATGATTATTCCGTTGATGATAAGGTAAACATACGGTGGCTTTAGCCAGGGGTCGATAATTGACCAAATCGCAGGCAGCTCGTTGACGGTGAAGTTAAGCATTAACGGAACCACTGATTTCATCGTTATGGCTATAGACACGACGCCGACGGAGATTAACAGAGACAGAATCCATGAATTGCTTGAAGATGAAGACGATGCCATATTCTAATTTTCCCGTTAGTGAGGTGTGTGTGTGAGAGATATGGAAGAGAGAGACAGTTGGAATTAAGGATGCAAATGTTAAGAAACGCAACGGTATAAAAATAGGAGGATGTTGCATGTTGGTCCCTTGACTTTTGGTTTTTATTGTAATTAGTCCTTTGACTTTTGATAACCTGGGATCACAATATAAATACTAGAACTACTGTAATTAGTAATTTCCTTTAGGACACCTTCTAAGATATGATATAAGTGGACATTAGTATAAAAGTTTTGATAACGACAGTCTGTCAATAATATATTATTTTATGTATTTAAAAATTATATTTTTATTAGTGGATAAGTGATATCTAAAGTGCATGGGATGGTTATTGATTAATATACATATTATAATGCTTTTATTAACATCTTTTAGAACAATCTACATTTAACATAAACCATTTGCTTTTCCGACATGATGGTTGACAATTGGTTAAGAGAATATTATAAATGACTTATTAAACATGTCTAAAAGTGAAAATAATGATAGATAAAACTATACAAAACATGTGTCAAGTTAAATGAATCAGCCTATTTTTAGGCATGTATTTATAGACGTATTTAATATCACTTGTTGGTTTATTAAATAACTATAAGAGCATCATCCATTTATGAATCAAATTTACACCATTGTAATATAGAAATATCATATCTTATATAAAATGTATATAGAAGTTAATAGATTAAATTACTGAAAAAAATAGTTTAGGCTAAAATATAGATATACATATATATTTGGTAAATTTTAATATGTTACAATGTTTTTGTTTCATATAAATAAAGAATTGGGTAAAACTAATAAAAGATAATCTAAAAGTCAAAATGTCAATAGGTAAACGTTTGAGAATTGAAGCATAATTATTATTTTCTTTAATTATATCAAATTTGTTTCAACTTCATTATGAACTACTTTCATGTCAAGTTTTTTAAAACAAATGATTAGTCCCGATCAAAGAATACTTAAAAATAGAACAATATACTTCGTAATTGCTTATCAAAAAGGTACAACTACTTTTATACTTTGTATTAGTAAATGAACTTATACACGGATATATCACTTATCGTTTAAATGTTAAGCCTTTATCAAATGATATTTGATCTAGCAATGTTATAGAGACCTATTAATTAAAAACAATTGTAGGTTTAAATCTTTTTAAGACAAAGCTATATAAAAAGATATTATACACTAAAAAGTTATTAAGCAGGAACACTCAAATTTTACAAAGTGACATATATGATAAGAAGTATAATTAAGTTGATGATGAATGATAAATTAGAGTGAGTGTTTTCAAAGTCCAATTGTTCCAACCTGTGGTACATTTGGAAAAACAAGTTGGAAGCTGGAGCTTTTATTTAGAATTAGAAGTTAAAGTTTTTTTTTTTGGAAACGGCAAATATATTAAAAAGAGAAAAAAAACAACCGAACTTAGCCAGTGACTAAGACGGAGAGTACAGAATTACAAACAACATGAAAAAAGAAAAATTCTCCAATCAATCGGGTTACAACATAATTTACTCTTTCACCCACAAAAAAGAAGTTGAGATGATCTCATCCGCAATGGCCGTGTATAGTTAAGATAAAGTTTTTAATTTCAAAAATGTATTTGCAAAAGTAGCTGAAAAGTTAAGATAAAATGTAAATGACATAAAAGGATAAAGTGATAAACAAAAGGACCAAAATGTAATTTTTAAAGGTAATATGACAACTTTTCATTTTAAATTTTTAACTCTTTATAAAAAAACTAATTAAGGTTAACAAAAGTTAAAAGCTCATAAATTCAAACAATTTTTTTTATTTGATAGAAGTTTTTATTCAAAACTAAAAGCTAAAAAAATTCAGAAAACTACACGCCAAACATATACCGATTTATGGACATATTTATATAATGAAATCTTGTTATGATAAGATTGGAAAGGTGGAGCATTGAAGAGAATATGCACCAAAACCGTAGAGCTACAAATCATAAGAGGTGTATAGACTAAAATGTGAACCTGAGGTGGTTAAATGCAAACTATTAAGAATTTAAGGAGGAGGGACGCGGTTTGTATGATGGGATTAAACTTCAGCCGTTGGATTGAAGTAAAAGACGGTTTGAAATCTTGAAAAATGGATTCTTGGCTGGCTGAGTTGTCATTCCTGGCTTTATGCCACTTGGCTGGCCCCTGACGTAACTGAGAACTGCATAACTATAAAAATCACGAAATTACCACATCATAAAAATGCATTAAGCAATTGATTCATCAACCTAATTTTCGTTTAAGAGTATTATTGTTGGGTTTTTGTTTCCCGTAATGTACGCGACCTGACATTTACTGCGATTGTTTCCGAATCTTCTTATTCGTCATCCGTTAAATAATTATCTAGAGAATAGATCGAACCAGTTAACTTTAAAGATCATTTTAAGTGTCATTACTGCTAGACAATCAACTTAAGTTATCAAACTAAATATAAGTCTAGGTAAACTGCAAATGACAAGTGTAAAAAAATGATTTATTAGAAACAAAACTAGGGTCATCGAACCTGTCTTTCGGGGTTGAAAAATTGACGGTGATCCTTTTTCTTGTAATATCCTCTTTGGTAAATTTGTGTTTGGTTATGCGTTTGTTTACCGCTATGGAAGTTTAATCAGAATTTGTTATGTGTTTGGTTGGAAGAAATTAATGCACCTCATGCGGTGACCAAACTTACGGTAGTCATATATATGATGGTAATGGTAGTATTCAGGACCGTCTCAAGCCGATTTGGGGCCCGGGGCGAAATATAAAACGGGGCCCTTAACATGCTCCGAACCATAATACATAAAAATAACAGCTAAATAAAACTCTAAATAAACTTTCATTTTCGAAATATAAAATGGGGCATTTCTCTAATATCAATCAACTTTTATTTTGGGTTAAGTTTGGGTCTTTCTAGCAATGTATGATTATTATTTTTTGGGCTAAATATATTAGAACTACTAAAATAGGGGGTCCTTTGGTGTTTGGGGGCCCGGGGCGGTCGCCCAGCTTGCCCACCCCATTGAGCCGGCCCTGGTAGTATTACTATTGGGCTCACATTCTCTCACAACATGTTTTTGCTTGATTTTCTGGCAGTGAAGACTGAATATATGGACTTCAACTGTTTGCTTGTTTACGATTTGATTGTTTTTGTTGAAAACAGAAAAACAATTCCATGATATTGTAGTTAAGCACAGTAAAATTGATTATTAAAAAGTTCCAAATCATGAGTTTTAACAGTAAAACAAGGTCTAAGTATGTATACATGATCCAGAAGCTTCATCATGGAAGAAATTAGTAAAATAAAAGCACAATTATGCATGATGCTTATTTCACTTAGTTACTTTAGACTATCAATGATTTATCGAAGTGTCAAATGGCACATATACTATGTGATATTTCAATGCTACAAAAAAACATTGACATTAATGAGTGACCCATGTTGTTTATCAACAAAACAAAACACAAGTAACCGTCATGACATTAACGAAGGTGTATCCTAAAACATATCCGCGACAACATCATAACGATGCATTAAAACCATCACACGCAACGCAAATGTACAAAAATGACGAGGATTTGAACTTTTGTTGCGTTTGACGAAATAATAGAACAATCAAATCATAGAAACCAACCTAATTGACAATGCTATAACTATATTTTCAAATGAAAATGTCGTATTCGGACTTTCTCCATTTTTGAAATAAATGTTTTGGGTGGAAGGCTATCGATGTTAAGAGAGTCGAATTTAGGCAAAAATAGATACGTTTTTTGTGGGTTTTCTTAAGAGTGTCGCTTTAGCCTATTTTGACACAACTGATG
The DNA here is from genome assembly GCA_963853835.1 of Calendula officinalis. Classification (NCBI taxonomy): domain Eukaryota; kingdom Viridiplantae; phylum Streptophyta; class Magnoliopsida; order Asterales; family Asteraceae; genus Calendula; species Calendula officinalis. The sequence goes on from OY970825.1 coordinate 5,692,306, forward strand.
AAAATGACTTTTATGTTTCATGACATAAAAAGAAACGAATGAGAAGGATGTGTAACCTTTCTAATTTTCATTTTTGAGATCAAACGGCGTGCTTTTTTTTATTAACTTTTCTCAAAATTATACGTTTCTAGAAAGGTATTTGCATTTAATCCTTCGGTCCCATTATGTATGTTCTATATCAAAACGTATATAAAAATTTATATGTTTCTAGAAAGGTATTTAATTGGTTCCAATCCCTCGGTCCCATTTATGTATGTTCTATATCAAATGAATTTAGTCGGCCGTTGTAGAGGGGACGACATACATCCACATGTTTTGGTATGAATCAAGATTTCGTTTTAAGTCTGATATTGTATGTCGTTGATGTTAATATTAAAATTCGAGTTGATAATTAAGTTGAGTTGACTCGGTTTCAATATATGCTCCTCGAACTCTATTTAAAGACTGACTCAACTCAACCCGACTAACCTAAATTGGGTTGACCCGATTTGGATTGAGTTGGACATAAACAGATGGTCAAGCACTCCTTTTCTACTGTACCACAACTGGCTAATGAAGTAGATGTTAACATATGATTCAAATTGGGCCCAATGCCGATATTATCAGTTCGGCCCATGTTTCACCTGTAACAGTAATTTTATACTTTACAATACTTTTCATTTAATTGAAAAACTAATATAGTAGCTCAAATTTCTTTAAATTATTTTGTCAAATATTGCCTTAGGGCTATGGTTAAAAAATTTATTACATGCAATTAATGTACTTCAAACAAAAAACCCTATCACCTTTTAAATTGCACAAATCACCCAAGATAATTATGCTTTAGAATTTATACACTACTAATAATATTATTAATCTTTAACTATTGTCCTAACTGCAACTGTTAGCAATTTCTTGTCGGTTCTCTGTGAAATACTCGATTGGCCGAGGGCTTCCAAACCCATCGTAAGCTAAACCAGTGAGTCTTCTTTAAAACTATATCATTCAAATTCAAATTTATATTATTAGAAAATAACTAATGGGAAAAAGGTGAAAAGGTGAAAATAAAACTATAGCTAAGAATTACTAGTAGGAAAATAATTAGGTTTAAATCAATCGTGACATGCGTACCACAACCTATGCACATGGTACAAGGCTAACATTCGAACCCCAACACACAAAAGCTTTATATTGAAGGGTTTTGAGCTTTGGCATCTGTTTACCGCCGGCGAGTGGTGTTTACAGTATAGACAGAAACGAAGGAAGCTGCGATGGAGGTGGACGGAGACGATGGAGAATCACAGCAAATCGGAGTACAAGCTCACCATATCAAAAAGAGAGCTCTGAAGAACAAAGCCCTTTCTGTTTCCTTCAACGAAAAGGACCTCAGGTATCTATCAATTAACCTAATCAAATGTTCTAATTTTGAATTCGGAATTTATACGAGCTCGTGTAACTTCTTCTAGATCATTCACCCCAATTGGATTTGTTTCTCATGAACTGTGATTAGGTTAAGTGTTCACCAAGTGTTTATGTGTGTGTAACTTTAGGTCGAACTGTTGGATTTGTACGCAAATTGATTTCTGGAAATTCAGATTCTCACACAATCACACACACTGAGTGTCCTTGTGCTCATGTGTATATATTTGTGTAGTTTTTTTTTACTGTATGCGTCTATGTGTTATTTGTTATATGTGCTAATTTTAAGCTTCTAAAAAAATATCATTAAATCACTTGTGGTTAAATTGGATATATTCATGATGAATGTGAGACTTTGAAGTAACTCTGCCTTTATATCCAGTGATTTTGTGACTGGATTTCACAAGAGAAAGAAGAAAAGGAGAAAAGAAGCACAAAATCTGCAACAAGAAGCCTTAAGGCGCAAACGTATTGAACTGCGCAAAAAGGTATATAATCTTTGAAGTTGAAAAGTATATATTTCTTGTTTTTATAACCATTTTGCTGTTTTTCATTTGCAGAGAAAACTAGATAGAGAATATGTTCTGTATGGTGGAGCTGCACCTGATCAAGATGGGGAACCTAATGCAAACGATGAACCTAAAGAAGATGATGATGAAGAAGAAGATGATGATGATGAAAATCTGACATCAGTTTCTGGTATGTGTTCAAGATTTTTTATTTTTTTGTCATTGAAATTTTGATACTTTCTTGAAAATTTTAAGATAATTTAAGTTCTTTCCTAATAACTTAAGATTCATTATTTGATGTTTAGTAGCTTGTCATAACATAATTGTAAGATGATTTAATTTTAGGGACAAAATAGTAATTTTACAATGTTTTTTCAGCTTCACCTGATTGCTCTTTTTTAATTCTAGGAACAAAAGTGTACGACACTGGTAATGTGAAGGTTATGGTGACAACAAGTGAGATCTCTCGTGAAGACGATTCTTTGGATGGAAAGATGAGGGATCCTGAAATACCCAAAATACCCCTGGGGCCTGAAAAGAAAGTGAATTTACCAGTGATCAAGAAGAAACCAGTCAAGAAAGTTGAGAAAAAACGATCTCGCCCAAAAACTCTTACAAAGAGAGATAAAAGAAAGAATAAGAACCAGGTTGAAAAGAGGCGCTAGCAGTTTTAATATTTGTGTCATTTTTGCTGAATTTTTTTATTTGTAACCCTAAATGGTTGAAATTTCTTATGTTAAATTAATGCTAATAGATTACTAAAAAGTGTTTTCATTTTGTTAAATATTGTGCACTAGTAGCCTTGTACTTTATGCATTAAAGGTTATGCATATTGTGTACGGAATGCAAGTCCCAAATGTTTGATGTGGCTTCTTTCGCATTTTCGGCATTGTGCTATAATAACTTGTACAGTGTGCATTAAAATTTGTATCTGGTTGTGTTCTCAAGCACAAAGTACAACTATCTATGCATGCTGTAGAATATGTGAACTCAGTTGGCTTATCGTGCAACTGGCTTATGGTCGTCAAATTCTTGTCAATGGACTAGAAAATAGATATTCGCTTCTTGGTATTATGTTATAGCTGTGTGTACCTTGTGCATTAGTGATTGTACTTTGAGATAGATCAGGTTAAGTGGACTGCAAAAGGTCAATAAAGGTCAATGGTCCATATCCAGCGCAGAAGCAGATGATCTAAGCTGATTGGGCCAGATAGATACATTGAATGTGTGTGCTTGTGGTTTGGGGTAATTTACATTCAGGCCCCTTTTTTCAGATTTTTTCCGTTTTGAGATACTATTTTTAGGACCTAACAAGACTTTAAAATCGGGTTTAAAAGAAGTGTTTTCCCCTGAATAAAGATGAATCCATCCTTATTACTACTTCATGTATAAATTTCTGAAAATAATATCCAATAATTAAGCTTGTAATTGAGTTTGAGAGGATACTCAAAAGCTTCTAAGATGTGGAGAATGTCCAAACTTAAGACGATACGTATCTTAAAAAAATGTTTGTGATATATACCATGCAACATGTACATTAGACGACTTGCAACCGCTACTACTGGCACTTCAATTTTTGCTACGTAAGCTCACATTACAACTGATACATTCCTACCAACAATACACACTTATTCAGTTTTTGTGGCATAACACATTATAAAATATACACATACATAATACCACATTTATTCAAATAGGCCCCACAATTCCGTCTTCTATCCTTCGGCAAAACAACGCTCCCCAACCGACGGATGAAGTAAGATGCCGTGCCATTCATGGCGGTAGGCCTTTGATTATAAACCATTTTAGAGATGCATTAAAAATGCAAATAATATGACTAGTGTTAGAAATTTATTTGTGCAATAATAATGTTGTTTTTCCCTAAGTTATTGTTACTATATATATACACTCTTCCGCAATTGTATATTGTTCTTTTGAGAATATATAAATAAATTCACCTTTTGGAAGAAAAAAGAAATAGTCAACCACGATTTAGAATCAAAACAAGACACTACAGATGGTAGGTATATGATCAAAATCTCAAGGGGGTATAGTTGTTAAACTTTATAAATTATAGTGGGCTAATATGCAATTTATCAAGCCACCACAATAGAATCCACTTTTATTTCCTGGTAGAATAAATTTTTATGAGAAAAAAGGAAAGTTCCCAGATCCTGACCTGAAAGTTCTTCGTTATTTCTCGAAATAAAAGCAAAAAGGCGTAAAATTTTCATTTAATTTTCCCGCTTTCCTGTTCTTCTTTTAATCCTTTTATCTTTAATTGGAATCCCTTTTGAGTGGTAAACCCCTTTTTAATTTCAGTTTCTAATATAAATTTTTAGCCAAAATCAATTAGGGTTATAGATCAGATCTGAAGAAGGGTTTGTGTGTTTTGAGCAGAGAAAATGCAAAGAAAAATTATGGAGAAAAGGGGATTAGATCCCAGTGGTAGTGAAGAAGGTCAACCCGAAAGGAAACGACCAGCTCTTGCTAGGTATTTTCTTCAATCCTTATTTTATTTATTTTTGTAAATTTTGCAAATTATGCAATTTTTTAACATATTTGAAGTGGGTTTTGTCATTATTGATTACTCCGCTAAAAAATCATGTCTATTGTTCAACTATTGTCCTGATTGTTTAGTCTAATTTAGTAATGTTTGGTACTGGATTCTATTTATTGTTAGTTTTGGGAAATTACTGTTAGTTATGCAACTACTTAACTGATTATTCCCATGTGGCGATGTGTATAATCTCCTGAGTTTATTTATGACAGTTGACTTAAATAAGTGAACAGCAATAATTAATAGTGTCATCAAACTTGCAAAGTTAAGAACTACAGTTTATTAATAAGGAGAGAAAAACATGTATTACTATAACATTAATGTTTTGATTTTTATGTTTTTAACTAATGGGATTACATTCAAGAAATTCATATCCAGTAAGTGAAATAAGATATAGCATAATTCATATAAATTCTTAAAAAGAATAATTTTTATGCAGTGTGATTGTTGAAGCTCTGAAGGTGGATAGTTTGCAGAAACTTTGTTCATCATTGGAGCCAATTCTTCGAAGAGTTGTAAGATATTTACTCCCTACTAAAATATTGTAAATATCTAATAAATTTACATTTAAATTTACAATTAAACTTACTAATTACAATATTTGGGTTTTAATTAAATAGGTTAGCGAAGAAGTGGAGCGCGCCTTAGCAAAGTTGGGCCCACCAAAACTTAATGGAAGGTACAAAAATTCACTAATTTTTACGGGCCAACGAGAATTCACTAATTTTTTTTATTTTTTTTTTTTGGAAATTTAAACAGGGTATCTCCAAAACGAATAGAAGGGCCCGATGGAAGAGATTTACAACTTCAATTTAGGTCAAAATTATCACTCCCACTTTTTACAGGTGGCAAAGTAGAAGGAGAAAGGGGGACCGCAATCCACGTGGTCTTAATCGATGCAAATACGGGCCATGTTGTGACAACGGGCCCGGAAGCTTCCGTGAAACTAGACATTGTGGTTCTAGAAGGTGATTTTAATAATGAAGATGAAGAAGGATGGACTCAAGAAGAGTTTGAAACACATGTGGTTAAAGAACGTGAAGGAAAACGACCGCTTTTATCGGGTGAATTGCAAGTTTGTTTGAAAGAAGGTGTTGGGACTTTGGGAGAGTTGACTTTTACTGATAATTCTAGTTGGATTAGAAGTAGGAAGTTTAGACTCGGGCTTAAAGTTGCTTCGGGTTATAGTGAAGGAGTCCGGGTTCGTGAGGCGAAAACGGATGCGTTTACGGTTAAGGATCACCGAGGAGAACGTGAGTTTATTTATTTATTTATATTTTTAGATGGGTCAAAATGGGCCGGGTCGAAACGGGTCAAATTCTGTTGATTTTTGACATGTTTGACCTGTTTTTTGGCTAAATATTGTTATTTGGCCCATTTCATTGTTTTAAAATAGAATACAACCCAAATGGACACATTCATAAGTGAACAGATCGAAATTGCCTCTAGTATTTATTATTGCATAAAAGAACGATAACATGATCACATAAGATTTTTTTTAATTTTTTTTTTTTTTTTTTGGGATTTACAGTGTACAAAAAACATTATCCACCCGCTTTAACCGATGAAGTTTGGAGATTGGAGAAAATTGGAAAAGATGGATCGTTTCATAAGAAGCTGAACAAAGCAGGAATATATAGTGTAGAAGATTTTCTTCGTCTTGTAGTCAGAGATCCAAAAAAACTAAGAAATGTAATATTCATTTACTTATTTTTTATCTTTTATTAATAAAAATGAAATAAATATACTATTATTTAAGTATTGAAACAAAAATTTGACAATTTTTATTGTTATTATTTATTTGTAGGTATTGGGAAGTGGCATGTCGAATAAAATGTGGGAGGTGCTTGTGGAACATGCAAAAACTTGCATTTTGAGCCACAAACTTTATGTTTATTATTCTGATGATGTAAGAAATGTTGGCGTTGTTTTTAACCATATTTATGAATTAAGCGGTTTAGTTGCTGATGGCCATTACTATGCAACCGATTCACTTTCCGATAATCAAAAGGTCACTAATTTCCATATTAAAAATTAATATATTATTTTTATTTTGTTATTGTAAGAAATAAATTGTTAATTGTGAATCTTTTTATATGTGCAGGTGTTTGTAGATACCTTGATGAAGAAGGCATATGATAACTGGATGCATGTTGTAGAATATGATGGTAAATCCTTTTTAGGGGCCCACCAAGAAAAACAGCCCGTTTCACAAATTGATATGGGCCCGGGCCCACAAAATTATTCAACTTCGTTTGATCATCAACTCACTCTACCACAGCCACCACCCCCTCAACAACAACCTAATTCAAATCAAGGTGTCAATGTTGGAGGTATATTCTTAATTCTAATTATTTTTAGGGATAATTTCGTATATATCCTTGCAAAATTCTAATATTATGTATATATCTTTGCAAACTTCATTATTACGTATATATCCTTCCAGAACCTCAAAATTCTCATATATATCCTTTTACCTGATTTAATAATATTTAAATCTTTTAAATTTTAAAAAACATAAATCCTAATCTAAATTAATGGTAAAATAGCCTAAATACCCTTGACGACAGAAAATGTAGTTGTCGAGTTTGGCAAGAAAAGACCTTTGACGAAAGTAAAAACCTTTGACCTTTAAGGGTATTTAGGGCATTTTGCCATTAATTTAGATTAGGATCTATGTTTTTTAAAAATTTGAGAATATAAAAAATGATATATATGAGAATTTTGAGGTTTTGGAAGGATATACGTAATGATGAAGTTTGTAAGGATATGTACGTAATATTGAAAGTTTGCAAGGACGTATATGAAATTATCCGTTATTTTTACCCGTATTGGTTAAATGACTAAAATACCCTCGAGTAACAAAAATGAAACATTTATGTAGGTTATGATAATTCTGTGATGAATCTGAACACGCCTACTCAATTCGATACAGCTACATTCAATTTTCACAGTCCGTTAATCAACGGCTCTCAACAGCCTTCTAGAAATGATAGCAACATCTTAGCCCTTGGATTAACACAACCATCAACCCCTAATTTTCTATCTGGAAATACAAACACATTAAATTTAAGTTCTTCATTTAGAGGATTAGACGATTATTTCCCCGAAGAAGAAATCCGTATGAGGAGTCACGAGATGCTTGAAAACGAAGATATGCAACATTTATTAAGGTTGTTTAATATGGGTAATAATGGGGCCCATGGTCAAACATCGGGTGCTCCGGTCAATGAAAATTATTACCCGTATAATTCAACGGGTTATATGCCAAACACACCGGGTAATTTCGGGTATGGGTTTGATGTGGATAAGACCCGTTCTTCTGGGAAAGCGGTTGTGGGTTGGCTTAAACTTAAAGCTGCTTTGAGATGGGGTATTTTTATAAGGAAACAAGCTGCTGAAAGACGGGCCCAAATAGTTGAGTTGGAAGAAAGCAGCCCGTAAGTAATGGGCCCGTTTTAGTGATAAATGTGAAAGATGGAAGTTATGTTTACGGTTGATATGAAGGAGTATTTTGCAACCGTTATATTTCAGTTAGGAATGATGGTGGTTGTATTATAAACAGAGGCTGAGCTTTTGTAATGGAGACGTAATCTGATTTGGGTTAAATAGAGATTGATTTTGGTGTATTTTGTATTAGTTTTTGTCGTCTTGTGTTGTGTTGGTTAAGATGTATGTAACATAACAACTTTTTGTTGTATGGTGTGATACGATATCTAATAATAGTCACAACTTTTGTTTTCATATTCAGTTCACATGTGAATATTTTCAATCTCAGCCCTTCATTTTTTGATCCAAATGCTTAGAAGAGTTTTTTGTTCTCAAGTATCATCGAGTTGTGAGATGATGAACTTAGACACTCTTAATCCCTTTAATTTTTCAAAAAGTTGAAATTACTAACTTAACCCTAGACTTTCTATATATAAAAAAGACATTTAAAAAAGGCAAGTAAATTTTTTAAACGATATTGAGTAAAAGATTAAAAGTGTTGATACTACCAGCAATGAATAATCTGTTTTGAGAAATGTTTATCTTCATTAATCGAATTTCTTCTTCTTAAGGACAATCAATTACTTCTGCAATTAATTCAATTATAATACATTTTTGCAAAATAGATTATCCGTTTTTATTAACATTATTACTCATTCTTATTGACAACCCTTAGAAATATTATTATCAAAACTCAAAAATTAAATACAAAACTAAAACCGAACGAAGATGATTTATATTAAACAGAACAAATTCAAATATTCAGCTATATAATCTATATATGTTAATTTTAAACATTGCAGATGTACATAAAACAACAAATGGTAAATCTGAATAATGTAAGTTTGTCCTATTCTGCATCTGAGATTTGATCCTCATCTTCATCAAGAATGTAAACAAGAGCACGCTTTCTTGTTGCAAAGACACATGCAACACCTCTAGATGCTGTCAACATTTTATCATCAATCAGCAAAAGTTTATATTATCAATTATTATTATTTTTATTTTTTTTAAATAAAAGAAACGAAATGATATATAATAAAAAGGTTAAATATTGAAAGAGGTAGTTACCACTAACTGCTAACGGGCAAATGACACTGTGCGGGATTCCTCGTACTTTCAAACTATCCATTTGCAAGTATAAAATCGAGTCCTGCAATAAATAATTATATGATTAGTTGATTACATAAAATATATCATGTTTATAATTTCCTAAAAACAGCAGTCTTTTAGCTTTATGATATTTGAAACTGTTTGTACCTTTAATTCGTGCAACTTCCATGGGCTGGAATTAGATATAGATACAGGTATAGATACAAACGGAAGATCATCAACTTGCATAATTGTCATACAAGCTTTCTCTGAACTTTCAGAGCTAGAAGATGGCCCGTTCAATAGTAGAACAACTTGACATTCCTGTTATTAGCAAAATGACTAATTTACCCTTCTTCACAAAGTTTCAACCTAAAAGTACCCATTTAGTAGGAGTGATTATTTATTACCTTATATAGAGACAAATCAACACAAGTATATCCATCAGGAACACACAACAAAACTGCTTCTAATTCATTCATTAAACATCTTGTAACAACTATGCAGTTTCCAACATCTGAGGAACACTCTTCTGGTAATTTAAAACATATATAATCCACAAAACCCAATTCTTTCTCATCCTGCATACAAATCAAAATGGACACCTTTTTTAATGGTTATTTTCAGGGGTATAATCGTCTTTTAACATACCTTGTAATATGATATGGATGTTGGGACAGTAGATGGTGTAGATTTTTTTGGGACTGGAAAAAATGGCAATAAATTTTGGCAGTGTATTTTTTTGGAAATTGTAGTGAAAGGCATCTGGAAGGCCTCGTTGAAACTGCACAAATAAAAATATAAAATCGTGATTTTATAAATTAATTTAAAGTTGAGGAAAATAATTAAAAAGTATACCAAGATTCCATTTGTTGAAATTCTTTTGCTAAAGTTCTTCGCAAGTAGTCAAAATCTGTAAATCCCCCAAAATTACCCAATTCTTCTACTCTTTCCATTGTTTCCCTATATTGCAAATAGCCAAATATAATTATTATATATATAATATATTTTGTGAGAAAAAAAAAGATAATAGCTTGTTGGATAAGTTACTTACAAGTCCACTTCAATAGTGTGATCAACTCCAGTTGATTCGAGCAACCGCTTTACTGGATCTTGATCATATAGATACTTCAAAAATAATATAACCACTTCACTGCCAAAAACAACGGGATTTTTTAAATCTTGAATATTATAAAAAATTAATTATAATAATAAAAAGATATGTGGGTTGATAACAACAAACCTGTTGAACGAAAGAAGCTGGTGTTGGTCACTTGGTTCTGACATTAGCATTTTCACACATTTGTGAAGCCAATTGAAGAAGTTAGAAAACTGCAGGAAAACAGAGTATTACAACTTAAAGATTCGATTTTTATAATCTTTTGAATTAATATAAGATTATCTTTTAAATTAAAAATAATCTTTTAATTATGAAGCAAAAGTACCTGTTGGTTAGAAGAGGTTAAAACCCTCATAAACCTTTCAACTTGAATAAGCAGCATTCCTGATTTTTCAGTTGCATTATTTATTAAAATTTCATCCAAACCGACACCTTTATAACGTGAACGCCATTTAGAAAGTCCTCTTAATTCTCCTAATCTAAATCCAATCATCTCTGCAGCGGGCTGAACACCAAAATTAAATTGTTAACGGGCCGATTTTGTTGTTTTTATCTCAAACGGGCCAAATCACAAAATTAGCTAGCAAAAATATATAATATCCTTAAAATTATATTGTTTCTGAAAGGTTAAATCCTTTTTAAAAGAAATAAATTTTGGACAAAAATTGTTTTGGCCCGTTTCCATGTCTGGCCCGCAAATTGAGCGGTGTTTATCTACCTGTAGATTTTCAAGAACGATAACTTGAAGCTCCTTTCCAGCACCACAAACCAACTTTGTTATCCGTTTGAGACCCTAATTAAAAATAAATGTTTTATCAACAAAATACAAATTTCTATTTTTTTGTAAAAAATTAAAACAGAAAAAAAGTAAAGATTATTATACCGCTTCACCAAGAGAAGTGGCTAAAAATTGGTGAACAGCTGGACTGGTGCGGGCCCCACCTAAAAGGCTAAGTAATTCCTCTTGTGGGGTCGAGTCCAATCCTATGTTTGAAAAGTCAACGAAAAAGTCAACAACTATCATAACAGAAACAAAACAATTATGAATTTATGATTAAATTTTGATTAGTTACCAAAATCATGAATTAGATTAGTGAGGGAATCAAATTTGTCATGAAATGTGTGCATTGCATCAGACCATTGTTTATTCATGACAGATAATGAAGCTCGAATCACTTCGGTTAAATCCTCAATGTTTGAAGCTTGTTGAGCAACTTGATGAAGCTCATTTCTCCTGAAAGATTTTTTTTAAATACCATATATACCCTCCAATATTGATCAAATGAGCAACATTTTAAAATATTCAAAAAATTACCTTTTGTGGAATATTGAAGTATCGAGTGTTAAGCAATGGAAACCGTGTAAATTATGATCTGGAACTTGAAGCTCACCAGAGCATAATACTGTCAAATGACAAAGATCTTTTGATAGAGCAACCTAAACACAATTTATAAAAATTAGTACAATTAAACTTGATTATGTTTCTAATTAAAAAAAAGAAATTTAGATGCCCAAAATGAATATAATTAAAAAAAAAGCTTGATTCTATTTCAGGTTATAATTTAGGGTTTAGGGTTTACTTGAAAGTTGCTTAAAATGTGTATATAATTAATGCATAAAAACCTCCTAAATCAATTTATTCAAAAAATATACTATTATTGAAATTATTTGCTTTTTAGGGTTTAGGGTAATACCTTGCAGATTGAAGCATTAAGCAGTTTACAATCAACATGCTTATTTGCAAGTGGACAGCTAACTAAAAAATCGCGTATATCCTGCAATCCAAGAAAAAATTAATCATTTAATCAAAAAACAAGAACAAAAAAATAACTTATTTTGCTTAAAGTGAAGAAAAAAGAAAATGGAGCCCAAAAATGAAAAACGGAGAAATACGGTGAGAAAACAGCTTACAATTTTCCCAATTGGAAATATTCCAAATATACTAAAACTAATAACTCCATCTTTATCTGCACTACACAAGATATTAAACCGTTGATGTGAAGAATTTGATAATTCTTGTGATAAATTATCACTTTCATCACTGAAACCGGTTTCTCCGGGCACAAGTCCGGGCACCCGAGGAACTCTTGGGGCAGGAGGAAAAAAACGGGAGGTTCGATCTTCATATTTTGAGATATAAGAATTGTCATCCTGAAAAATACATATTATTTAATTTAAAAAAAAAAAAGAATGATTATAGCTATAATAAAGATAACTGTTTTTTAATCATACTGCATTATCTCTGCCACCATCATCTTCCCAATTGAGGCATACAACAGCAACTGTGTGGGATTTCATGCTTCTTAACAGCTTTCCGTTCTGATTAATAAAAAATGTCAACTATTTTATGACAAAAGTATAGAACAAATTGGTTTACACGGTTTTAAATTAATGATTTTTTGAAATTAGAATTTAATGCATTTGGTCATAATACAGAAAACAACTCACTTCAACATCATGCAATGAAATAGTACCATCTTGAAGCCCAACTGCAATTGCTTTACCATCCGGACGCCAGCATAAAGATGTTATGCATCTTCCTGTTAATTTTACGCAAAATGTGTAAAATTTTCAAACTTTTTTTTGCAAATTTATAACACACAATAATTGAATTATAATACTAATATTGAAAATACGGAAATAAGTTAACTAAATGTGACCTGGAGAGATGGTCCATAGCCTCTGCCAGTTAAATCGATGCAGCAAAATCTTTGAATCCTCGGTAACCATAGCCAGCAAATCTTTCTCTGGGTTCCATTCTGCTATTTTAATCTTCAAAATTTAAAATGTATTTCTTTAGATTGTGAAACTCAACTACTATAATGTTTCTCTGAATTCCGTTCAGCTATTTTAATCTTCAAATATTAGAATTTGTCCCCTAATTAACATTCAAAATAAAAAAGGTTAGAGATCTATCGGACCTGTGAGGCAACTGGTTTGTCGAATTGAAGCTGAAAAGGAACGATTCTTGAAACGTCTTCTTCATCTGTTTCCATATCGACCGATTTGTGTACGAGTTTTGTGATTCCACGCTGCAATTTTTTGAGTGGGAGCTCGTGAGTGTAGGTTTAAGAAACAGGGCGGGATTTGGGGTTTTGAGGGGGTGTTTGGGTATGGTGCTATGATCTTTTTTTTAACCATTTAATTTAATTTATTTATTTATTTTCGGATGTATCTTAAAAAGAGTTTGACTAACTCGTGTCTTAAGAGTAGAGATGTAAACGGGTACGGGTAATAGCGGGTATTGTAAAACCCGTACCCGTACCCGACCGCTATTCCCATACCCGTACCCGCCCCGTACCCGATCAAATACCCGTCGGGTTCGGGTAGAAAAATGCCCGCCGGGTACGGGCAACCCGACGGGTACCCGTTCTATAAAAAAATTAAACACAATATCTAAAACATTTAATAGTCTTAGTTCGTTCAGGCTTATTTCGTTCAATACGTAATGGACTAACGGGAGACGAGCCATATTTTAACCATTATTAAATTGGGCTAATGAGAGATTAAGAGTTGGGCTAAGTTTGAGTAGTGACTAGTGGGCTAAATTTGTATTAAAAAAAATACACATTAATATATATATTCGGGTCGGGTATAAACGGTGCGGGTATTATAAAACCCGTACCCGACCCGTACCCGACCCGTACCCGCTCTCGGGTATGAAATTTAAACCCATCCCCGACCCGTTACCCATTTAGACGGGTAATACCCGTCCCATAAGACTTGGGTACCCGCGGGTACCCAAACCCGCGGGTTAAATTTGCATCCCTACTTAAGAGTGTGTTTGGTACCAGAAATAAAATAGAGAAATGGAATTGAAATGAAATGAATTTCTCTTGTTTGATAATATGAAGTTTGCAGGTTTGAGTCATGTGATTGTTAATTTTTTCAAAATGTAAATATTTCTTAAAAATAGCAAATGTTTTGGCTGGAAATTAAATCTTGCTTATTTGGTAAGTTTCAAAATGCATTATAATAAACATAAAGATAAATGGATGAGTAATATCGCTAATCCGGTAATATGGATGGCAAAAAGACTTGCACATGACGGGGAAACCCGAACTAAGCGGGTGGGCATTGGGCAAGCGTTATCGGGGAATAGGGGCGAGGAATGGGACATTAATGAGGATTTTATTTGGGATATTGTGCCCGATTATAAATTATATAATATTTCACATATATTATATATTATACTTAATATATAAAAATTACATGTATTGTACTTCTCTGAATTGGCCAAAACAATATGTTGGTCCATAATAATATAATATCGTTTTCATTTAATCGTCCATAATAATTCATATACACAGAAAGTAAGTATATGCCTAGTGTATCCTTTTACAAATGCTGATCGGGCCCGTTTAGGGGTCACAAATGGGCCAATAAGGGCCGCAATGAAACTGGTAAATCTTAAAAAGTAGCTTGTGGGTTGGATTACATAACATTGAGTTGGTTCTGGGTCTGTCCCGATTTTGAACCACTTGATCTATATGCAGTAACTATGAAAACTGGGTTTTATAAACTATAACGGATCTTATCTGGTTTTTGGAGGTTATATATGAACTCGTATAACATTTTCATATTGGATTTTTATAAACCGGTAAAATAGAAAGATTTTTTTGATCTGGTTTTTGGTTTTGTAAAGTTCTGACAGACGCAAGTTATCCAAATCCGATTATAATATCTTCTTTTAAATGCCGGTTTCCTATAATCCGGTTCCTACAAATTATGCTATTAATAAAACGGCTACTGCTAGTTCTGTTTACTTGGATTCTTCCTCATAGTGGCGTGCTATATTATGTCATATACATTTTAAACACATGCAAAATATTGTTGGAAATAGTGTCCAACATATCAAATAAACCGGTATTCCAGTTCGGGTATTTTAGAGTCCTATTCGGGTTCCCCTCGAGGCGTCTACGAACACGAGAATAAACGAAGTATTTAATTAATAGTTTAATTAAATGACTATCGGGCTTAGCGGGCTAGTGTAGTTAATAAGTAATTAACTAGCTATAGAGATCGGGCTTGGCATAGAGATCGGATCGGGCTTAATGGTGACGGGCTTAGACTAATTAGAGTTTGACTCTAATTAGGTTTAATACACTATATAAAGAAGTTAAGGGGCATTAACCTAAACACTCTTTTGCTTGTACCCTACATCCTTCGGCCGAGCACCACCTCCACCGTCCGACTGCCGCCGCCTGCCCCGCCTAGCGCCGTCGTCGAACCTCCACCGCCGTCGCAGCTCCGCCGTGCGCCGCCGCCGAAAAACCGAAATAGTTTTCGGTTTGGTTTCTTTCGGTGATCGTTTTCTCAAGGGTGCTTTGTACTACCTCGTGGTACATCGTCTCGTTCGTGACCAACCTTGGGTGTGATACGATAGAGGGATTCTTGCTTGAATCCTAGTGCATTGTTTGATCTGGCTCATACTAGATCACATGGTTTATCTAGTTCACCGACTCGCGAAGAACAAGTAAGTTTTCGGATTTGTTCTATTTAATTACTTTAAATATCTAGTTGCTTTAGAGTTGTAAACCTAACGATCCAAAATAGTTTTAAACGGGTCAATGTTCTACCAAGTTGTTTTTTATTTCCGCCTTAAACAAATTGTGGCTAGATGCATAGAAAACCCAACAAATATGACATAAAACAATCTAGTTCCTATGTTAAGTGATGAATGACCTTAGATATCAAACACACATGCACCGCAAATGTAAAGGTCGACGCTTTTGGGTGGCATATATATGACTCTATTAATGTCGATTTATAATCGTATAGTGTGAGTATTTATTTCTACGATGTAAATGGTGGATAGATCTTCTCCATTTACTTAGGTTCCATATATGTTCAGAAAATTAAAATATATTTTACAATAAGTATTAGTAGTAGCCTCTAATGTTTTGAAAACCGGTTCGAATCGGTTGGTCTAACTGAAATCGGGAAGTTAGTTGGTTGGAAAGGAGCCAATTAGATCGATAATTATAGCTCATTCAAATCGGTCACTTGGATATAAAAATAAATAACCTAGTTGAACCGATGACTTGTAACCCGAAAAAACCGGTTTTCTAAAAAGTAGACATGAGCGTTTTCATAGGTTTTTGAACTAAATATGATAAATTTAGTTGGAAAAGAGTGTTTTATTTGATTTTTATGCTATTTATTATTTTTTTTTTTGAATAATATTGTGATCCAGTTTACACGACCTATTCAATTGTATTTGAAGCATTAGTCGACGGGAAAATCAGTTTTCAAAATGTTTACTTTTGTCTACTTGCATCAGCTATGTTTTTTTAGTTTTAGTGTGGTCATTAATTACCATCCAATGATTAGATCACGGGAATCATAGATTCTGAAATTTTAATTAACTAAGAAAACATGCTTTCGTAAGCTTTGTATTGTGATAAGAATAAGAAACCATTTGGCATGAAATGGAAAATCAAGTTTTCTACGTAATACACACAATTATGCATAGTCAATTAGTCAGATCTCGTTTCAATGTTTCTATTTATTCTTCATACTCCTTTGTTATTTGTTAGTTTTTCCTAACCAAACTTTGTGTAAACATTTTTAATTTAATTAACAAACTATATGAACTAACAAAAATATAGTAATGTATGATGATTGCGATGACGATAATGATATTTAATCATTTCAAATAAAGAGTACGATGAGAGTAAAATATAAACAATTATATATCAATCCAGAAGAAGAACGACTGCTTCCAGTGGAAGTGGTTGAGGGTTATTTCAATGCCTATATACTACAAGTCTACAAATATAACAATTTAAAGCAAAGGTTAAAAATGACCTATCCAAAGTTTTTTATAATTATATATGAATATGAATTCAACATAGATAGTTTCCTACCTAAAGTTAAATCATATAGTCCATGTACAAAACTTAAATGCCACTAAATTAAATTACACATAATTTACGGTGCCGGCATAGTAATCGCGTTTGACGTGGATCAACTAGGCGAGTGGAAAACTGTATAAACCGAGTCAACAGCCGTCAACAGCCGGCCGCCGAAATAGAACAAACATTACCGTAACTGACTCTACACGATCACCCTCAATAAATCCTAACCGTCCATTAATTTACCAAGCGTGTCAACATCTAAACCGTCGTATTTGACACGTGTCACACATCTACTCGTGAAACCACATAGGATTCTCCAAAAAAAAATATGCGTGTTCAAAAGGAAACCCATAGACAGCCGACTCAAACCGACCATATATTCCACGTCATTTCAAACCACACCACTAAGCTTCATCTAACAAATCGCAACCTAACACGTGTCCTTCTTCTCTAACGGCTACTTTTTTTCTTCGTTGTATAAAGCAGGTGAACGAAAATATCAAGAATATTCGAGTCATTTCCACGCAACTATTTAAAAGAGGAAACACATTTATTTCGGAATACAAATTACAGAAAGCCTTAAACCTCTCCAAAGATTTGCAGATTTGCAGGAGGCGTTACATCATCAAATTACTACAAGTAGAAATTAGGGTTCATACCCACTCCAAAACAAGGTTTGTCGATTCAGATTTCATGTTTTTAGTTCGTTCAGGGTTTATTCCTGTTCTTAATTTCTAATTCTAATTAATGGAAATTACATCAGGAATACAATGGCATTTGGATTAGTGAGACGTACGAGCTCATTCGGTAGAAAGAGGATTTTGATTTTGAATGAAATGGATATCGATTCTACCGATTCGATTTCACCTGCTAAGAAACGATCACTCGGAAACGATTTCAGTACAGAAAAATCGTTTCTTGAAGCTCTACCCCAGGATATACTCGTAAGTTCTGATTTCGATGAAAGCAGAATGCTTTTTTAGGTTTTTAATTGCAATTGATCTCACATAGTGTTTGTGTGTGTTTTTGCAGATTAGGGTTTTATGTGGTGTAGAGCATGATGATTTGAAGAGACTATTTCATGTTTCGAAACCCATTAGAGAAGCTGTAAGTTCAATTTTCGATTTACAGATTGTATTACATCAATTTCATTATCGTTATGTTTCCAATTTAATGATTAATTTATGTTCGCAGGCTATGATTGCAAAAAAATTGCATTTTGAATATAGCACACCAAAAAAGGTGCCTGTTTTTAGATGTTCAGTAGATCAATCATCACTCGATGATGATGAAATTGAAGCTCGAAATGCTCCAAGACGATCGAGAGTAGCTCGTTCTCGATTGGATGGTAAAAAATTGGGTGATATCTCGGTGGCATTGTTTGCTTCTTCTGAATTATAGTCGAATAAAATGTTCGATTTTGTTGTATAGATAGATTTTGTTTATGTTGTAGAAAATGGTTAAGAGTTGTACATTAGGCAATTTGGGTTCTTCAATTGGTCCATTGAAGATAAGGGTTTAGCTGGTTGTGCTTAAATTGCTTGTACATTTTGGGCAGGGAGTATACACACTAGGATTGAGAAGGTAGTTGTGGATCCTGTATTTATATCTTCGGTTTTATATTAAAACTTTGAATTCAATGTAATGTAATGTGTTTCCTGTTTTTCTCATTTCATATGTTTAGGAAGAAAAATTGTATCTCTCCTTACTAAAACTTCCTAATTTATCATCCTACACATAAAACGGTCATTAAGTTTTTTTATCATCCTACACTCTTGAAGACATAAGATTGCAGTAACAAAAGCAAGATGGGTTTTGCTAATGACGTCCCTAACTAACATGCATAAAAAGCTTGTAAATTAATTAAAAAAGTAATATTCCTAAAATTCAGGGGGTTGTCTTTTGTTATTTTGTCTTCTTAATGACAACCCTAAAGGCTGTCATTAGTATTTTTCAAGCAAGATTATGGTTCTCTAATCTCTACCACTAAAATTAAAAATTAGTTTTGCAATTAAAAAAGAACTAGCCCTTTTAAGTCATTCTCTATGTAAAAAAGAATTTTTATAAATAAAATGATTTAATATTATGTTTGCAAATTTTATTGCAAATGTTGTTCTTTTAATCGATCAGTTTTCGTTGAAGACAATAACATATATTTCAAGCCACAAACTCGGATCAATATTAGCTCTACTTTAAATTTACTCTTCGTCTTTTAGGGAACTTATATTTGACAATCGCGCATTAGAACTTGGGGCGTAATCAAGCCGGGTCGAGTTGACACGGTGCCAAGCTCGAGCTCAACTAGATTTTAAAACTCGAAAGTCCACTCAAGTTCGATCAAGCCTTTATTTTCAAGTTCGAGTTCGACTTGATTAAATAATCGACAATTTCGAGCTCTACTCGATTTGACTAGGTTATCATTATAATGTATTAATTCAGTTGATAATTTTAAACTCGAAGTGACAAGACTCATTATTTTCGAACTTGACTCGATTAGAAAATATAACAATTGCAAAAAAAAGTACACATGATAAAGGGTGAAAAGGTAAAATAACACAACCTCGTACTTATACTTTCATACTCGAGTTTGGTATTTTTCATATACTTGAGCTCGACTTGAAAGTTTGTTTAGTTATGTGACAGTCAAATACTCATTTTTCCATTCATAAAATTACACTCTATGTAAAATCGTATGGATGTAACTGATATGGTTGTTAAAAATTTATAATTGAAATGTGTAGCGTATAATTCTAGTTTGGCTGAGTTCACTTGTTTAGCTTTAGTCAGTTTTTTTTTTCTTTCTTTTTTTGTGTTTCATTTTCGATCTT
The DNA here is from genome assembly GCA_963853835.1 of Calendula officinalis. NCBI lineage: Eukaryota > Viridiplantae > Streptophyta > Magnoliopsida > Asterales > Asteraceae > Calendula > Calendula officinalis. The sequence continues at coordinate 5,712,162 of OY970825.1, forward strand.
TCTTATTGTCTTTTTTCTTTTTTTTTGCGGTATTCTTGAACTTTTTGGATCCCTTTTATACTCAGTAAATATATTTGCCTTTTAGGGAAAAGAGTTTTGTTACATCGTAATTTTTATGTTTTAACATATTACAGCTTTTCACATGACAAACAAGTATAACCTAATAAATAAATAAATAAACTACAAAGATAAATGTTACAACTAATTAGTGATTACCCTTGTTATTCGTCATCTATCATGTATGTTTAGACTTTAGATGTTCCTCATTGACGACTTTGAGTGTGAAGTCTCTCAAGGCTGGTCTCATATATAGTACCAAAAAGTGGCCCAATTTCAATGCGTAATTTAAAAGCTATGTGCCCACCCCCCTTTAATTATTATTTTTCTTTATATGACTTCTATTTACACACTTTTAAAACATTTCAAGGCCTCTACTTTTTTATTTTTTTATAGTTGTAGCTCGGCCGGAGCCGGTCGTTGGACATAACAAACCGGTTAAATCAGCCGGTCAAACTAGAAAAACATAATTTTTCTTAAAAATGTAGATAAATATTATAGACATATGTATTTTTTATATAGATTTCGAAACCAAAAAAATGATAAACTTAATTTTAGAAAATTTTATGGTATTTATTTTATATTTTTCTTTTTTTTTTTACATTTGCACACTATTTATACAATCAGTGCAAAATAAATATTCAACCCTATTGTTATCTGGCTCAACCGCCAGTTAATCATGTCCGTCCGGTTTAACCTTATTTAAGACATTGACTGTTTGAATGTAAAATACGGTTTTTAAAAGATTCGAGAAATAACTTTTAATTAAAAGTGAGGTTTTTAAAAGGATTTGAGTTAAGAGTCCCGGTGGATTGTAATCTATAATTTCTTGTACTCCGTATTCCGTAATACATTTAGTTTGTAATGTTTTTTATATCTTGGTTCTGAATGGTTAAAACTAGGGGTGTCAAATTTGTACCGAACAAAACCAGCCAACATGCTACCAACCATACCAAGTATAGTTGGTAGCCAATATGTTGGTAGCCAACATATTTGGTTGGTAATACCGTACCAATTGTGTAATCATGGTACGGTAATGGTACACAAATTTTAAATACCACGGTATACCGTACCAACCAAGATATATATTATATGATTTTTAGTTTAATATATTATAACAAACTAGCAACCTATTTGCCCAAGATTCCAATTAGATATTAAAATATACGATATTTTATTTAAATTATAGATGTGCCCAAAAAATATCTCTGAAACTAATATAATATAATAAGACATACTTATTTTAACTTTAAAACTAAAAACATCTTTGAAAATATAATATTTTATATGTACATTCACACAAATCAGTGATTCAGTTACGACAAGATAGCTACATCTTTTGTTACTTTATCGTACTAGATTATGTTTATATAGCACGTAACATATTATATCATTTTGCTTATTTTCTTTCTATGTTCGGAACACTTGTTAATATGTTTAACTGGTCGATAATGATAAAATATCATTGTTCTTTTGTTATTAATTTTTTTAATTTCATATGAGTTAGTGATGTTGGTATATACCATTACCAATTTGTACCAACCAAGATTGTTGGTAGCCAAACAAATTGGTACCAAGTAAACTTAGTATGGTAATGGTTGATAAATCAGTGTACCAATTATAGTTAGTACGGTACGCGGTATGAGAAAAATATACGTGGTACCGTACCATGTTCACCCCTAGTTAAAACATCATTTATCACTAAAGATTAAAGTAATGCGGCCAACAAGATTCTTAATTATTACATAAAAGGTTCCATGCTTTTCAATTCTATATTTGATTATGATGTTCTTTTTCCGTAACTTTATAAAAAATAATGTAATACTGTTATAATAGTGAAGATAAATCAATAATGAAGTTAAACAAGTGGATGATCAATTAGTCAACCTCCTTGTCCAATACAATTAATGTTTTACCCAAGATTGTATCTTTGTACTATTACTAAGTATGAGTTCAAGTGTAAAATTTATAGTATAAATACTCATGTAAGTGAAGATGTAAATTGCACCTAAAAATACACTTTCTTAAGTGTTATAAACTCTCTCCATCTTGTTCTTGTTCTTATTTATAACCTTCAAGTAGTTTGATTAAAGTGCTAATAGGGCCTTAATTAAAGTTAATTCATAACAAATACTATTTTATAGGTTTTTCTAATATATTTTCAAGATGTCATATCAAATGTTAAATATCTTTTCTTGCCATTGCATTAATTCGTAAATAACCCATTTTTCATTTACAGCAAATCAAAAATTGATTTAACATAAAATAGTTAATGACTTAATTAATAATAATTTACAATTTCATTTAATACTTTATATCATGTGGATATTAATAAACCCGTATTTAATTATATAACAAAAGTATCCCAAAACAATTAATATAATTAGTGTTTCATAATACTTCCTTTGTTTCAAAATAAGTGATACACTTTCCTGTGAGGTGTTTCAAAATAAGTGATACTTTGAAATTTTTCTTATTTGGTAAAATATAGCGGGACACATACCCACTAACTATCTCATTTAATAAAGTGAAATGACTCGTATACCCTTACTTTTACTTTTAAACATCATAAAACTTACTTTAATCACAAATATGTGGGACTCATCAAAATACGTGAAAGCTAATTTGTATCATTTATTATGAAACAGAGGAAGTATATAGTTGGAAGTTTGGAACTAGGTTTTATGTGCACGCGACGAGGAAAAATCAAAATTATTAATTTAGCACTGATATGTAATGTTTAGTTATTTACGACAAGTGTGAGATAGTGAGATACCACCTAACTTGGAAAATTATTATGAGTAATAATATTTTTTCCTATCATTTCTTCTCATGCATTATATTCCCATCCATGATAAATGTTAAAATCAAAATCAATAGATGACATGAGGAAAAAAAATTAGTTGATGATACATGTCATAAAAGTTTATAACGGATGACATGTTTATATAATTGTGACCTATATGGTTGTGATTTATAAGAAAATAACATAAAAAATGTTAATGTTTATGAATCTCTACATAATTTAATGCCATATTTCATTTTGAAAACATTTGAAAGGTTGTCCATAGTAAAAAATATATTTTATTACGGTTTGTAATAATCATAAACGGAGTATATGACATGACAAATTTACAAAGATTTAGAAGGATCTATTATAGAAGTTGCTATATAGTATATACTTCAAATCTATCGAAAGACATGAACAATCGAACAAAATATACACGAGTCACATAACTGAAGTGTACGTAAACCCATTTTTATTCGGTTGATTGATTTGATATAAGTTAAAGGTATTTGTTTTCATCAAATTACGAATTGAAACCTTGTTATATATTCTAAACTATTAATTCACTTATTCCAACTTGTTAAACAGCATTATTAGTTCCTAAACAACTAATGTCTCTACTTTATAATTAAGAGTTCTTAAACAACTAACATCACAACTATGTCAATTCTTTTCAAGATTGGTGGCAAACATGTGATGGCTTCCCCGTTAGTAATTATAAAAGATTGAAGCGTTAAGTGATTGGGATTACAACTTGTTGGTGGCTTTGGAGATATAGAAATGCACATGTTTTCAATGCTGGTAGTATTCGGAAAAGTGATTTAGTTGATAATATTGTTTTGTATTCGTTTTTTTGGCTTCATCATAGAAATCGTAAAATTAAGATTTTTTGGGATGATTGCTTTATAAACCCTTTGTAATTATTTAGTGATTTGCTAAATTTTTAGTTATAAATTGCTGTTCAAAAAAAAATAAAATAAATCATAATTATATGATTTTACTGAATTATATTTCCAGATGGAAAAATAATTGTTCTAAATTGTGGCATAAACCATGACCCACATAGCGAACTCTTATGAACTGATATTCCATCGGTTCCGTGAATATTACAAACTCTACAAACAAAATATTCTTTTATAGATGATATTCAATTTTATATTTGTTAAATAAATATAACAAGATCAATATCTTGACTAATTTATTACAAATTGTTCTTTAACGTTTCGATTTGTTATTAGATCGTACAAAGGTAAACCTAGAAAAAAAAAATTTGAGGTTGTACCAATTGCATATTTTTTTAGTACCACCTATTAATTTTTTTTTAACATTATTCGTGAAATTTTGAAGAGTATACATGCTACTTCGTATTACATGATACGTTCATCCTTGAGGCCATCTAGTTTGAAGTTTTTCCAAACCGAAACAAATTGAGTTGTCCAAAAGCCAAATTGATTTTTCTGGTTATGTCTTATTTAGCCTTATGATTTGATGATTGATTCTATTTATATTCGTATCATCTAAAATAAAACGAAAATAACAAATACCAAAGAAACTAAGAGCATCTCCAATGAAAGCTTTTTGTAAAACTTATTACTATTTAAATAAGTCTTTGGATAACTTTTTGCTATTGGAGTGAAAGACTTTTTTAAAAGTTTTTTTCAATGACTTATTCTTCCATAACCTCTTAACTATCTTCCAATGTTTGATTTATTTAGTCCTCATATTTACTAATTTTACATTTTAAACCCTAGATGAATTTATATATGAATCCTTTATTATTTTTATAACTATAAATGATAATTTTGTCATATTTTAATATTTTTTACAAAAAACAAGAATGATGATAAGTTTTGTTATTTTGTGGTATGTTAAGTATTATAAAATACTATACAAATTGTCAAATTATATATGAGGGGCATTTATAAAACATTTAAGATACATAAAGGTAAACTAATAATATTAATAAGAAAAAGCTTTTTGAAAGGTTAGCCATTGAAGATGTTTTTTTTTAAATAAGTTTTTTGTTAATAGATAGTTGATGTGACAAAAGTAATAAGTCTTTATGAGGTTAACCATTGGGATGCTCTAAGAGCAACGTACCTAATTTTCTTGATTTTTTTTTTTGTCTAGAAGCTTCATCCCTTTGTTTTGTGGGGATAAGCCTCCTACAAAAGGATGCATTGGCCTTTTCGGTGGTGGTCATGTTACTTCTTTCTAACACATCATGTGCGTGTATGGTTAAGTTTCTGGTACGGGATGGCCCAACTACTTTGCTTCTTTATAAATTGTTCCTATTTTTATAAGGATTTTCTGCTATGGTCGAGCTTATGTTCGTGATGTACACGAGCTAACCATTGATTTTACTATTTTCAAACTTCATCGGGGATTGAATTCATTTACTTGCCTAAAATAGCTTTCAAAAGGCATGCTCAAAACTGAACTCATTTTACCATGCTTTCTCTTTGATTTTTAACCGGTAACTTAGTATATCAAGTGTGAACTCCTCAAAAAACTATGTTTATTTTTGTTACATAAAAAGTTGTTGATTCTTAAGTTATATATCAAAAGGTTGTTACATACTGTAAATTATAGTTTTTTTGATGAATATCTTTTATAAAGATGTTTTAGTCAAAGAAGCAGGAGATTGAGTAGTCTATGTCAATGAAAACCACAAATGGAAAGACACCTTTTGCTATCACATAGTTGGATCATCAAAAGATATGTCAATTGTACATGAACAATGGGAAAGAAAATGGTGGTTGGCAATGGCCACTCCACCCTAACCCCACTAGCACATGACCCATTTTTCTTCACACTTACACAATTCAATCTCATCTATATACAAGATGGTCCAAAATTTTCCAACCAATAATGTTACAACTTCAAAGTTATTGCACTTTTTTTCTTCTTTCTTATAAACCAACTAATTTTTTTTTGGAAAGGGCAAAAGATCGTTAAAAATAACATAATATAGTAATTTCGATTGTGTGGTATATGTTAAAGTTTTCGTCATTAAAAGTTTACATAAGTTAGTATTTTTATTGCAAAATGTTGAGTCATCAATTATCAAAGGGTTTATTTAATTCTAATTAATCGATGGTTTAAGACTTTAAGTTATATCAAAAGGCATCAAATTTTATTTCTGTTTGTGCCACCCTTTGTTTCTTTCTTTGATAAAGACCAGCACTTTGTTTTTCTTTCTAAATGTGCCAACAATAAAAGATATCGTTGGATTTTGATTTCTTATCATCATTATTTTTTCAAAGATATATATTTATCAACCTCAAAATAAAATATATATATTTAGAACTTAAGTAGAGACAAATAATAGGTAACAATACTACTTCTCATGTACTGTAATTAACAAAAAAAAAGGCGGTTTCTACTTTCTACTACTTTACCCCAAAAATAACATAGCTTTTAACATTCCATGCCTTGCTTTTACGCACTCCACAAAAGCTCCCTTTATTTCATTACACATGTATATATATTCGCTTTTCCCACACCATCACTAGCAAATGGACTGCTTCCCATTATTTGTCTTAAATTCCTAGCAAACCAATGGAATCTAATTCCATTCCTTTCATTTTCTTCATCAAATCTATTCATCAATTCTTCAACAAATTTTCATCTCTATGTTCACACCCTCTCTTCTCCACCATTGTTGCTCTATATACTTTGATTCTCCTTTATGCTCCATCCTTTTTCCTAAGTATACTTCTTTCCCCTATTCTCAATTCTACCGGAATCATACTCCTTTCCCTTCTTAGGCTTGGGGCAAACGAAAGGTTGGGAAAAGAATCTAGCGATCAAGAATCAATAATCATTGACACAATTGCAAACGAGAGAAACTTAGGTTTATATTTCGTAGACCAAACTCAAACCCATGTAGAATGCAAGGCTAAAATGGATTTTGGTCTCGAATCTAACCATAACCATGTTGAGTCTAAGCCTATATTCGGTTTAGACCAAACATCCAATCATATGAACGTAGAACATGAACATGATTTGGATTTGGAATCCAATTCCGCAGATGATTATCACAAATGGGAGTTTTTAGATACCGATTCCATGGAAATGGATTCAAAGCAAGTGGATACAACAAGGAAGTTTCTTGAATGGAACGTGAAGGCACCACTAGAGATCATATATGAAGCATATGAAGGAGAAGAAGAGGATGACAATGAGAGTAATGAAAACAACATGATTAATAACGATAATAATGGAGCGGGTTGTGAGAGATATCCATCCTTATCGATGTATTACCCGGAGAGTGAGACGGATAGCTCATCGGACGGTGGTTTCCCGATGAACGTAAACTTTGAAACACACGAGAGTATGTTTTTCGGGTGGCAGGATGAAGAAAACGATAGGGAAGAGCTTATTGAGATTTCATTAGATCGTTATGGGAAAAGGAGTATTGAATTTTGTCACTACGAGGATGATAATTTGATTGAAATCGACATTTTTCCCACTAAAAGTTGAAGTTCGAGAAGAAGGTTTTCTTCGTCGAACAACTTAAGGGTATATAGGTACGATTTAGAAAGTTGTTACTGAAGTTTTGAACGACCTTTATTTTTAATTTGTCACAAATAAATATTTTTATGTTGTTGCATTTACTTACTTATAATCCATCTAAATTCATTATGTTGTGTTTTTTCTTTCCATTGTGACGAGAACAAAACTTGTTTTGAAACCAACAAAAAAATTTGGAAAATACAACCACCAAATATACAATTACAACGTTTCAGAAACTTAATGTATCATTAACCATCCCCTCCCCCACCCCCCACCAAAAAATTGAAGACTAGATAAAATTAATTAGGGGTGAAAATCTGGTCAAATTTGAGTTAGTAGGTTCAGTGTAACACTAGTGGATTGGAATCAATTAACTAAAATTAGAATCAATCAACCAATAAAAATCAACGTTAACCCATACACATTTAAACTATAGTAGTTCAGACTAGACCCATATAGCTTAAAATGTTAATCGGTGATTCGAATGAGTTAGCGAGTTCGGAACCAGGTTGGTAGGTCATAACTAAAAATGGACCAAGATATAATGATAATCGTGAGGAAATGATATTTCAAACAAAAATTCAAATATGTTTTAGGCGGATTGAAGGGAATTTATAGTGACATCATTTTTAAAAAACTTTTTAAAACTAATTGGATAAGCAAATTGACCTGTCAATCTAAAAACCCAATTTATAAACAGGTGTACGGGTCATCCTATTTTTAACCCGAACCTATTTTAACTCAATACAAACCTTAATGATCCAATAATGGGATTTTCTATTATGACATCCCTTTATTTTATTTGAACAACCTACCTATTCTCTAAATAAATAAAGTAATCAGTCAACCCACTATCTTTCTCTAATCTTTTCTCTCTCTACACAATAATGACCAACCACCATTTCCGTCTCTCTTATTCTCTCCCAACCTCCCACCCACCGGAATCAGATGTGCACCGCCTCCGCCGCTCATCTTCTGGGCCGCCACAACAAGCTTCCGACCATCTTTCCCGACGCTCCTCCGGTAACATGCATGCTCCTCCGGCCATCATTCCTTATATCCCTTTTCCCTTTACATCTGAAAATCGAAATCGAAGAAAGAGAAGCAGAAATCTGTATATGCAAATCGAAATTTAGATCTGGGTGTTGTGTGTGGAGAAGATGAAGAAGTTCTCAGAAATCAATTTCCAAATCTGTTGTTAAAAAGTGTGGGTTGTTTGCGTGTTGAGAGTAGATTTTTTCATGACTGGAATGGTGAGATGGTGATGTCGTGTTCTTCATGATTTGTTTAGATGGTTTGTTGGGAGAGAGAAGAAGAAAGACGAAGAAAGAAAGAAGAGAAAAAAATATATGATAGATGTGTTAATTTGCAGAGGAGAGAGATGATAGTGTGGATATCAATGTACTTTATTGTTGTCAAAAACAACTTCCAAAATAAAAAATAATTAAGTTTTAATTAGGGTTGTTTTTTTCAAGAAATAGAGTTGTCCTAATATATTATAGGTATGTCAAAATAGTAGGACCCTCCAATAATTCGTATGGGATTCGTGAGGTTTTATGTTGTGTTGACTATTGAGGATCACCGCCCCTACATGGAGTAAATGTCTTTGGAATACTCATTTTTATTGAAAACTGATTTGTTTCCATTAAAATGATAGGATTGGTCATTCACATGTGTAGGATGATATGTTGTGTAAACGTCTAAACTAATCTTATTTTTTTAGATTATTTTGCATGATAAGATGAAAAATAGTTCATATTATGGTGACATATCTATCATATTTTCTTAGTATAATAAGACGAGTGTCAATCGTGATACAATTAATCTCCTCAGTTTTTTAGAATTAATATTACGTCATGTGACACTCAATTTTATATATTTACATCAATAATACTCATTATTTTTAGTCTTTTGGCCCCACAATTACACATGCAATACTCCTATTGAAGTATGTATAGACTCTAGGGGTGAGCATTTAGACCGAAAAAACCGAACCAAACCGAAAACCGACCGAAACTAAACCGAAACCAAACTGAACCGAAACCGATAACATGTTATCGGTTCGGTTTCGATTTTGAAAATTCATCGTTATCGGTTATTGGTTCTATCGGTTCGGTTCGGTTTTAGGAAAATGATGAACATTTGGCCTAAAATAACCGAACCGAAACCGTACCGAACCGAAACCGAAACCGATCCGAACCGAAACCGATAACATGTTATCAGTTCGGTTTCGGTTTTGAAAATTCATCGTTATCGGTTATCGGTTCTATCGGTTCGGTTCGGTTCGCTTTTGGCCCGATAAGCACCCCTAATAGGCCCAACCAAACCTCGTCTCCTCACTTCAGCCATATGACATGAACAACCGAAGAATCCAAACCGAACAATTGTGCCAAAGGTGAGAAGAGGCCGACAACGTCGGCTTGAGAACCAATGTGCCGTTGGCATCGGTCTTGTTAAATATATATCCTCGTATTATTCATTTCGTAATGTTCAAAAAAAGTTTAGTCGAATTGTTTTCTGTGTAGACAAAAAAAAGTCACTCTTCGTTTTTCAAATATGCTCTTAACATATATAAAAATCATACAATCGAATATAATTTTTGTTCTATTAAAATTATATATGAATATCAAATGTTCTAGACTTTTATAACGCTATGGTAGAGTCAAGTGAGCACTGAGCAGTCATTTGACAAAAGCTAGTGGTTTTTATACCACTAAAATTAATTTACATATCACAATGTACATTTGTTATAAGAAATATTATACAATATAAAAACAACATTAAAATAATATGATCTACTGATGATTGATCAACGGATCAAGGAAGAATTGCTTCAAGCTGTGGATGAGAAAGAGTTTTATGAAACAAAAAATAATGAACTTACAAGTAAAATAGAAGAATGTCAACTTGAAATTGAACAAAATAAATTAACAATTAAAAAGTTTGAAAGAAGCACTAAAATTCTTGATGAATTAACTAATAATCAAACTACAGAAAAGGTTGTTCATGGGGTGGGATATCATGCTGTACCACCTCCATATAAAATCATTCCACCTCTTAAAAACAGTTCAGAAAGAATCATTAATGAATTAAAAACTGAAAATCAAACTGAATCATCTAATGAAACATCTGAATCAAATAATTCTTCTGATGATGAACAATCAATTGAATTTACTATGTCTCAAAGTGAATCACCAAAATCAATTGATACAAGTTTTCACACAGCTCAAAGTCCAAATGAATCTCCCAAATATAATGCAGATAATGTACCAAAAATTTTAACAAGGGGGAATGAAAGAAATAAAACACAACTCTTAGACCAAAGAATACCTGAAGGTGCTAAAAATAAGAAACTAAGATGTGTTATATGCAATAAAATGAACCATTTAGCAAAGGATTGTCACTACAATCCAATAAACTGCAAAGAGTTAAAAGAATTTAAAGTTCTTAAAGAAAATGCTAAAACTCAAAAGTTAAAAGTTACTACTGGTCATTCAGTAGTAAATAAAATTAAAAATCCAATTGTTGAAAATCCAAGATTTGGAAGAAGTAAAACAAGGTTTGTTCAAAACAGAAGAGCTGGAAGCCCAAAGTACAGCAATTACTTCAAGAATAATGGAAAATCCAATCAAAATAAACAATATTTTAAATTTTCCAACACCAGTAGAAACTCTAACAAATTTACTACTGGTGTTAACCCTAATTATAATGCTGTATGGTACCAGTACAAGAATACTACTGGTAATAACCCTAATTTCAAAAATACTACTGCTCCCAAAACAAATTTCAAAAACACTACTGGTGTTAACCCTAAAAACACTACTGGTCATTCTAAACATGATAAGTACCCAAATACTACTGGTCCATCAGTAGTAAAGCATTCAAAAGCTAGAAACAATGGGTATAAACCAAGATCAGTAGGAAATTTTCACACCAGTAATAACTACAAAAGGACAGTAGTAAAACAAAATACCAGTAATAAACAAGTATGGGTACCAAAAGTCTTTAAAGTTAAATCCCCAAAAGCTCATTTCTCAAAGGATGAACCCAAGACATATAAAGCTTGGGTTCCCAAACTTAACTAATCCTTTACTCTCTTGTGCAGAGCATTCAGATCCCAGAAGAAGGTAGAACATGGCATATTGATAGTGGATGCTCAAGGCACATGACTGGAAATCTGCAAATTCTTAAAGATTTCAAGTCCTTTGATGGTGGATTTGTGGCTTTTGGTGAGAACCCAAAAGGAGGTAAGATTACAGGTAAAGGTACTGTTACTAATGGAAAAATTACCTTTGATAATGTATTTTATGTAGCTGAACTAAAATACAATCTTGTCAGTGTGTCTCAAGTTTGTGATAAAAAGAACAAGATTCTGTTCACAGACATTGAGTGCATCATTCTTTCTCCTGAGTTTATTTTAGATGAAAAATATGTTGTTTTAAGAACCCCAAGGAGAAACAATGTGTATTGCCTGGATATAGGGGGAGAACTCATTTCTACAAATGAGGTCAACTGTTTTATATCCAAGGCAAACACCACTGAATCAGAACTTTGGCATAGAAGGATGTGTCACACAAATTTTAAAAACATGAATAATTTAGTAAAAAGAAATCTGGTCATTGGACTTCCTCAAAAACAATTCATGTGTGATCATCACTGTGTTGCATGCCTAAAAGGTAAACAACACAAGACTTCTCATAAGTCCAAAACTGTGAACTCTATTTCTGTTCCTTTACAGCTCTTACATATGGACCTTTTTGGACCTACAAATGTAATGAGTATTGGAAAGAAACAATATTGTCTTGTTATTACTGATGACTTTTCCAGATATACATGGGTTTTCTTTCTCAGGACAAAGGATGAAACAAGTGAACTCATAAAGAACTTAATTGTTAAACTGGAAAACACATCTGATCAAAAAGTGAAAGCCATAAGATGTGATAATGGCACAGAATTTAAAAATACTAACCTAATTAACTTTTGTGATCTTAAAGGTATTGACAGGCAATACAGCTCACCTAGAACTCCACAACAAAATGGTGTAGCTGAAAGAAGGAATAGAACCATCATTGAAGCAGCAAGATCAATGCTAGCAGACTCAAAATTACCAATTACTTTTTGGGCAGAAGCTGTTAATACTGCTTGTTATGTTCAAAACAGAGTATTAATAGTGAAGCCACACTTTAAAACACCATATGAACTTTTCAATAAAAGAAAACCTTCTATAAGTTTCTTAAAATCATTTGGTTGTCCTTGTACTATTTTGATTACAAGAGAACAAATTGGTAAGTTTGACTGCAAAGCTGATGATGGAATCTTTGTGGGATACTCTACTCAAAGCAAATCATACAGAGTATTCAACAAAAGACTAAGGATAATTGAAGAAAGCATCAATGTATCCTTTAATGAAAATGTACCTAATGAACAAGGAAATGGTCCAGATTGGCTATTTGACATAGACAATCTAACCAAATCCTTTAATTTTAATATGAATTTCAATGCAGGTAATTCAAATTGTCTTAATCAAAAGGAAGGAACATCATCTGTTTATACTGGTCAAGAAAAGATGAGATACATAGTTGTTGATACTGCTCCCATAGTTAATACTGATGTCAGTAAGAACTCAAATATTGAAAGCAGTAGTAACTCTGAGAATGAGGTCAGTAGTAATTCCATTACTACTGGTACCAGTAATAGTACTGAAAATACTACTGGTCCCAACTATAACCTAGATTCTCAAGATACTACTGATACCAGTAACAACTTCAATACTACTGATCTCAATGAAGATGATGGCAGTAGTAACTCTGACCAAGATAATGATGAACCAAATACTAATGACAATGAAGGATCTCAAGAAGAACAACTACCTGAGGCAAAAGAGTCCAACCCTGAAAATCAACTAGTGGTGGATAAAGCTACAACAACAAGGACTCAAAAGAACCATCCTTTAGACCTTGTTCTAAGTGATGTTAACTCACCACTTCAAACAAGAAGCAAATTAAACAAAAGTTTAACTGCAAATATGTGTAATATAAGCTTAATTGCTAATGAATGTATGTATGAATGCTTTCTGTCTCAGGATGAACCAAAGAAGATCCAACAAGCAATGAAGGACTCAAACTGGATTGAGGCAATGCAAGAGGAACTCCTTCAATTTAAATTACAAGCTGTTTGGACACTTGTACCCCTACCCAAAGGAAAAAGAGCCATTGGAACAAGATGGATCTTTAGAAACAAGAAAGATGAAAGAGGGATAGTGATCAAGAATAAAGCCAGACTTGTAGCCCAAGGATACACTCAAGAAGAAGGTATAGACTATGATGAAGTGTATGCTCCTGTTGCCAGAATTGAAGCAATAAGAATATTCCTAGCATATGCTTCATTCAAAAGGTTTAAAGTCTATCAAATGGATGTGAAGAGTGCTTTCCTGTATGGGAAGATTGAAGAAGAAGTTTATGTTTGCCAACCTCCAGGATTTGAAGATCCAAAACATGGTGATTATGTGTTTAAATTGGATAAAGCTCTATATGGTCTACATCAGGCACCAAGAGCATGGTATGACACACTATCATCATACTTATTAAAGAACAATTTCAAAAGAGGAGCCATTGATAAAACATTGTTTACAAAGAAAGTCAAAGATGATATACTACTGGTACAAATCTATGTAGATGATATCATCTTTGGATCAACCAATGATTTATTATGCAAAGAATTTGAAGAGCTGATGCAGATTAAATTCAAGATGAGCTCCATGGGTCCAATGAACTTCTTCCTTGGACTCCAAGTCAGTCAAAGAACTGATGGTATTTTGATAAATCAATCAAAATATGTCAAAGACATCTTGGAAAAGTTTGACTTGAAAGACAGTAAAAGTGCTAGTACACCAATGGAAACACACAAACACCTACATCCTGATGTTGAGGGGGAGGATGTAGATGAACACTTATATAGATCAATGATAGGATCTTTGATGTACTTAACTGCATCAAGACCTGACATTATGTATAGTGTTTGTGTGTGTGCAAGATATCAAGCAAGACCCAAAGAACTACACTTGCAGGCTGTCAAAAGAATATTCAGATACTTGAAAGGCAAACCATCACTAGGTCTATGGTATCCACATGACTCACCCTTTGAACTAATAGCCTATACAGATAGTGACTATGGAGGTGAATGTCAAGATAGAAAGTCCACTACTGGTGGATGTCAATTCTTTGGATCAAGACTAGTGTCATGGCAATGTAAGAAGCAAACAAATGTATCAACATCTACTGCTGAAGCAGAATATGTAGCTGCATCTGCTTGCTGTGCTCAAGTACTATGGATTCAAAATCAACTTCTAGACTTTGGTATCTCTATCCTTAAAACTCCTATTTTTATTGATAATCAAAGTGCTATTAGTATTGTGAATAATCCAGTAAAACATTCAAAAACTAAACACATTGAAATAAGATTTCACTTTATAAGAGATTGTAATGAAAAGAAATTAATCAAAGTAGTTAAAATCCATACTGATGATCAATTAGCAGATCTTTTTACAAAAGCATTTGATGTAGGAAGATTCAACTTCTTGGTCAGTAGTATTGGAATGATTTTAATAACTTAAAATCTCACTTAAAATTATGTGTAAAGTTAGTGTTGTAAAATATTATTTTCTTAAGTGTTTTACTACTAGTATTGCTGTACTACTGGTGTGAAAGTGTATGCACAAAATACTACTGATAGTTCATTACTACTGGTGCATTTTAGGTTTACATGGATACTACTGGTAAGTCAGTACTACTGGTATTCACATATACTACTGGTCTTGTGTGGTAATGGTTACTACTGATGTCTATAATTACTACTGATGTCAAAATCCTCAGTCATTACTGATGTTAGTAGATACTACTGACGTTTTACTACTGATATCTTATTTACTACTGGTCTTTCATAAACACAATTACCAAACTAACCCCCATGAAAATAACCGTTATGTTATGATTCGAAGGCTATTTTCGTAGTTTTGCAGGTTTAATCGAAAGATATAAAAGGCGGCAGATGATTAATTTAGCATTATCTTCACTTCGATTCTCTAAACACCTTTCGATAAACCCTAGTTTACGATCAAAAACCCTTCATCGTTAACAAAATTCTTGCAAAATCTCAACAACAATGGCAACTTTACAAGCTCTCGATGTGCAAACCGATCTCAGATACTCAGAATTTCACAACATGGTTGCATTTTTAAAAAATCCCGACGGAACAAAAGATTTCCGTCCAATCGTAAAATTCTTGAGAAATTCGTATATACAGTTTGCCTTAACTGTAAAGCCGAAGGCATATCAACAGCACTTGGTGGATTTCTGGACCAATGCTGAGCGAACAGAAGGAACCACATCATCAATGATAAAATCGAAAGTAGATGGAAAGTACATCACTGTAACTGAACAATCAATCAGACATCATCTACAACTTCATGATGATTCAGGTATGTATACTCTTCCTAAGGAATACATTGCTGATACTTTAAATAAAATGGGGTATGAAGGCAGACTTAATATTGTAACTTTTCAAAAAGGCCTTCTATCCCCACAATGGAAATTTCTGGTTCATACCATTCAGCATTGTATTTCTCCTAAAAGAAGTACTTGGAATGAGTTTAACAAGGCAATAGCATCTGCTGTTGTATGTTTATGCACAGACCAAGTATTCAATTTTTCTAATATGATTTTTGATGGTATGTTGGGAAATCTTAGTTCTTCTAAATTTTTAATGTATCCCAGATTTCTACAACATATCATAAACTGTGAATTACAAAACTTGTCAACTCCTAAAAACATTTTTGTATTACCTGAGTTGAACAAGAAAGTTTTCTCAAATATGAGAAAACAATTTAAATTTTCAGGGAAGGAAACCCCTTTGTTTCCAAACATGATCAAAGATCAACCCAATATTGGAGAAGGTTCAACCATTGCTACAACCCAAGTTGAACCTCAACCCACTCCATCACCCCCAAATACAGCCCAAACACCACCCCATATAGCCACTCAATCACCAACTCAAACAGAAGTCCTGAATGTGTCCCAGGAACTTGATATAAATCTGCAGAGTGCTACTCTTCACTCTGTAGAAGACCTACCAGACAAAACCAAACATATATCTACAATCTATAAAAGAAAGAAATCTTTAAAGGACACCAGGGGACAAATCGAGTCACACCCCAGGCTCAAAGAGTTGTCCTCCAAGGAGGAGAGAGGACATGAGGGGAGGGCTTTCACTACTGATGCCCCAAAGGTGGGTGCACAGGACAGTGAAAACATCATTAGGACCCAAACCTCGGCAACTTTGAGTGATGACTCATTTGAGGAGTTACTCAAAGGACCCCGGTGCCAAGAAACCACAAGGGGGGGCATCTCTGCTTCTTCTAGGAAGAAGAGAATGTCTAAAAGACCCAATGACTCACCAAGCAGTGATGAGGGCAGATCTGTGAAATTGATGGAAAGGAAGGAAAACCTTAAAACCAATGTACCTGTTAGTAAGCCCGATGATCTTGCTAGATGGAGTGAGGGCAGTATTAAAATCCAACAATTGACGGCTAAAGTGGATTCCTTGGAATCCACTGTACAAGATTGTCTTTATTACCAAACAAATCAAGGAAAAACTATGGCTGCTATGAAAAGAAATGTCAATATCATCAACAAAAGAATGAGACAATATGAACTTAGGCTTCATCAACAATCAAAGCTTATCAGAAAATTGAAAAAGAGGATTGATGATAGTGAGGCTCCTCCAGTTGAGCTCACTAAGGGGGAGAAGGATAACATACAGACAATGATTGATGAATCCATTGCAGCAGCAGCTTCCTCCCTCTTGAATTTAAAAGAAACAGAAGTTGATGAAGGCCCAGAGATGATGATTACAGAAGAAGAGCCAATTACTACTGCTCCTACTAAAAAACAAGCTGAAAAAGACATACCAGTAGTAACTCCTACTACTGATATAACAGCAGTAGTAAATGAAGAAAAGGCAGCAAACACTACTGATGACCTATCAGTAGTAATCTCTGAAGACATACCAGTAGTAACTACCTTAGTTACTACTGATGACATTATTGAGCTGCCACCACTACTAGAGCCTACAGTGATACTTCCACCATCTCCAAAAAGAACAACAACAACACAAATGGTGGTAAAAGATATTGATGATGATATCAACTGGTTAGAAGTTGATGAATGCTCCCTGCCTCCACATCCTAAAATACTTCCCATATCTCAGATACACTACTATGGTCCCAAATTTGTTATTGAATCTGAACCAAATATGAAGAAAGACAATTACATAGGAAAGGGAAAAGAAGTTGCTGATGAAGACCAACCCAACAGAGCACAAGGTCATGAAATTGTCAACAAAATCAATTATGCCAAATCAGCCAAACAGGATAGGTGGAAGGTAAAGAGAGCAAAATATTTAAAGAAGGTTGAAGTCTCTCTAGCAAATGAAAACAAAAGATTAGCAGAAAGGGCTAGAATATTGAGACAACCTTTCACAGAAATCAAATTGGCAGATATAGCAGATATATCAAAACTGCCACAATTTCAACAGAAGATCAAATCTAAACAAGTTGCTGAAACAAGAAAGGAATTACAAAGAAGAGAACTGAAAAAATTTAGGCAACTTGAACATGAAACAATAGAACTTCTTGAAGCACAAGTACAAGAATGCAAAGAGCAAAAGGCTGATATGCCAGAACAATTTGCAGAGAAAAAGAAAGAAATGATCACATTCTTAAAATCAAAAGGGTATAACACAAAGGCATTTGGAAGAATGAAGCTGATCAATTTAATTGAAAAGTACTGTGTAGAGAAGAAGAAGGATCTTACTGAGCAAGATAGTAATGAGAAGTACACCACTAAACTTGAACAGATAGACTCCAAAGAAATGAAAGAAAGAAAAACAATATCTGGAGAATCATCTGGTGTATCCTCTCAAACATCAAAGAAAAGAAAGACAATTGCTTCAGAACTTGATCAACCAAATAAAAAATTACAAATGGTTCAAGTTCATGATCTCCCCATTGCTCCCCTACAAAATAATCCAATCATCAACTGGAGGTACATAGATGATATGATTGAGATTATAAGAGAAGATAAGGTCACTCAAAGATTCAGAGCTTGGAAACCTTTGGTCATGTCCCTAACCAGAAGTGACATTATTAAGATGTTGATCATTGGTAAACCAAGAATGACTAAGAAGAACTGGAAGAATTCAGCTGCAGGTTATCTTACTGAAATGATTGATGCTGCTTTCTATCCAGAAAATTATCCAGAGAAGTACACAGATTCAGAAAATGTTCAAGCTTGGAATGTGCTACCAACTGTCAACATGTACTTCTTTGAATATACAAGTAAGAAATGTGACTTATTCCTTTATGAGAAAGAGTATCCTCATTCTGAGAAGACTCTCTATCAACTATGGTGCATGAATTTTATTAAACCACATGATGCTGTGATGCTCCAAAACAAATTGAATGAATTTGTTAAAAGAATCAGCAAATATATCATTGCACAAAGGAATAAAAGGAACCAACAGACTTTAGAAGGTGATAAGAAAAGAGCAAAGTTGTTGGAAGAAAAGAAAAAGAAGAAGTAAATAAGAAACTTGATTGATTAAAGGATAATCAATAAGTTTAGGGGGAGATTGTTAGAGCAAATCACAGATCAACTTAGTACTGATGCTGCAGTTGGTAATAATTATGTTTATTACTGATGGGGCAGAAACATTTACTACTGATGAAGTTGATGCTGGTGTTCTCTATAACTTAGTTACTACTGATCATACAAAGATTGAAGATACTACTGATCATTGTAGTTACTACTGACGTTGGTTTCTGGACTTACTACTGATCACCAAGTTTACTACTGATGTTACTTATTTACTACTGGTGATTGGTTTTACTACTGATACGCGTTTATGGAACATATCAAGTCCGAGATCTTCGCAGAGATAGTTATAGAATGTAAATCAATGTATATCGTTTATAATTAGATGTATATCGTATCCTAGAATAACTAGGGTAAATAGTTTAGCTTCAAGGACTATTATATATAGTTCCTTACGAATTGTAAACGTACGTGTGTATTGTTAACTTAATAATATACATTGAAGCTTTTTGTGAAACTGTGTTCTTAATATTTCTCATATTGTTCATACAGTTCATCGTTCTTAATTATTGATATAGTGTTGATCCGCTGCAACTTCTATCATCAAATAGATCTAAGGTGTTTATTAACTTGTCTATAGTTAATCGATCCTGACATTTATGACATGAGAAACACGTAGTGTAAAAAGAACTTCCTTTTAACAAAAGAGAATTATACAATGTTTTTGTTCTTCAATTTCATTTTCGTGCGCAATTCGTATGTAACCAGCTATTATAATGAGTGATGCAGACTTGTATTTTGTATTCACTTAGTTGCAAAAGTTCAAAAAATAAAAACAAACGCTATACAATATGAATCTATTTGCTTACTAATTTCATGAATATGGGCCATCATGTCTTTCAAGCCCAGTCCAATATAAATTTTGTTGGTGGCTTATCTTGTGTGCATTATAAAGAAAATTAAGTCAATCACCACGTGGCAAAACCCCACAATAAGCCACTAATTGGACATCAAGCCTTGACAATGATAGAGGAAAGCGATCGGTAGAAAGAACATGGGGTTCTTAATGTTTAGGGGACAAAAGTCTTAAAAGGTGTCTAATCCAATCACATACTACTTTATTACTAATCAAACATCACACACATGTTTCCATGATCATGTATCATTATGTTGTGTTTAGGGTATGTTTTGGGGCTTCTTTGCACTTGATCTTATCCTCTTATCATTTAACCGCGCACATCATGTTTGTTCATATAAATCAAGAAGTAATATTGGATCAATTATATCGGTTATAAATAACATAATGCACATACAATGTTATATATGCATTGGTTGTAGATATGTAGTTTATGTATTTATTTTTTAAAAACTTGATATTTTCATATATTATGAATCACTCGCTCATGTAACCAATGATCTCACCGGTTAGCTTTCCAATTCCGGGTTCAACAAGTGGAAAACATTGGTTTAAAACTTTAAATTGAATGGAGGCTAGGGTGGTAAACCGCGAATTATCCTATAGTTCAGGGACTTAACTGTAACATTTATTTTCATCCTCACCTGGCTTTTAATCGGCAAAAACTTGCTACTTTTTTCTGATTTTAGAGAGAGAAACCGAAGAGAGAGACAACACAGAGCTCCATTAATGGCTTCTTTCATCATCATGTAAATCAAATCCTTCGATTATCACGGGTACGTATATTATTTACTTTCGCTTTTTCCCTCAATCATTTCATTAAATCTAGATCTCGAAGCTTCTTCAATTATAAGTTTTATTAAAATTTGAAATATATCTTCATTTCGTTTTGCTCATCATCATATACTGAAATGAAGCTATTCCAGCAAAGTATGGATCCGATTCAGAAGAGAGCCAGAGTGCTTGACCGAGTCGAATCGGTCAACTCTGGTGTAGAATCGTTCGAATCGACTCGGTTTTGCCCTTTTCCGGACGAGGTTTTAGAACGAGTTTTGTCGTTGATAGACTCACATAAAGACCGTAGTTCGGTATCCCTCGTTTGTAAAGACTGGTACAACGCCGAGCGGTGGAGCAGGCGCCACGTGTTCATCGGTAACTGTTACTCGGTGTCGCCGGAGATTGTGGCCGCTAGGTTTCCGAGGATTCGAAGCGTCACTCTTAAAGGAAAACCCAGGTTTTCGGATTTTGATTTGGTACCGGAGGATTGGGGAGCTGATGTGCATCCATGGCTGAGTGTTTTCTCAACGGCGTATCCGTTTCTAGAGGAACTCCGGCTGAAGAGAATGGCGGTTTCCGACGAAAGTTTGGAGTTTTTAGCGACGAATTTCCATGGGTTTAAAAATCTATCGCTATCGAGTTGTGATGGGTTCAGTACTGATGGATTAAAAGCTATTGCTACCCACTGCAAGTAAGATTCTTTTCCTCTTTCCCCTCTTGTGCATCCTTTGCTTGTACTGTAGATGTTACTGATTGAGTTTAAAGTTTCAAACTTCATCAAAATGTTTTTTTTAAACTGTGATCTCTGATTACTTGAATCTTGTTTTAACTTTACCGAAACAAGAACAATTTTTCGTTATTCTTGAATCTTGATCCTGCTGGAATTGTTGGAAAATTAGCAATCGTTTAATTGTGCTTATTACTCAATAAAGCTCTTTTCTTTGATGACATTTGTAGAAATAAAATGATTAAGGAAAATAAATTGTTATTATTAATATTGTTACTGGCATTGGCATCACCTAGAATGAAAAGTAGAATATATTTAATAAATAGGAATCAAAAGGGTAAAGAAAGCAAGATATTTGCATGTAATGTTTGATTCGTATTGGAAAAAGATCATGTCTTGGTGTCTGATTTGCTCAATGGGGACTACTTTAGAAGATTGTGTATGAATTTTGTAAAAAAAAGATCATAAAATTAATGAGGGTGCTTTTAGAACATTGATCATGACTTGAGGGGTTAAAAAACAAATCTTTCTGCTCAAGGTACAAATTTTATTGCACATCGAACAAATAAGCATATAATGATTTCCCTGTACATTGATTTAAGCAATTTAAAAAAGGATATATGAGGTCTTGTTTCCTTTCTATTCATTTTCCATTGTAGTCAAAAGCAATGTATAGTATTTATTGCACAAGGTACAACTCAATTTTACAGATTGTTTTTTCTTGTGGATGGTTAATTGAGTGGAAACTGAGGTGGTACTACTTTATAGTTTCTTGACTTTTTCTTTGGTTGTTTTCTTGATTGTGACATTTGACCTATTTAATGGATGGCATGTTCTTGATGTCATTCTCTACAGAAAAATCCACAAATTGGATAATGATGTTTGCAATTTGATTTAAGATATGTACTAAACTAATAATTTCATTTTAATTTTTTATTTAATTATGCAGGAACTTGAGAGAATTGGATATTCAAGAAAACGGGATCGATGATCTCGGTGGCCATTGGTTAAATTGCTTCCCAGAAAGCTTAACCACATTAGAAATCCTTAATTTTGCAAGCTTAAACAGTGAAGTCTGTTTTGAAGCACTTGAAAAACTCGTTTCTAGATGCAAATCTTTAAAGGTGTTAAAAGTCAACCGAAACGTGAGTTTAGATCAACTGCAAAAGCTTCTTTTGCATGCTCCACAATTGTTGGAACTCGGTACCGGAACATTTATGCAAGAACTCGTGGCGGGTCCTGTTACAGAACTCAAAAATACTTTTAAAAAATGTAAAAATTTAATCACTCTTTCGGGTTTGTGGGATGCAACGCCACTTTATCTCCCGGTTATTTATCCTGCATGTGCAAGTTTGACTTTTTTAAATTTGAGTTATGCAACTTTACGCAGCGTTGAACTTGCAAGTGTTCTTTCTCATTGTAAAAGTCTTCGTCGCCTTTGGGTAAGTAATTTATTTATTTGTTATTTTTTTTTTTGTTATAAGATCTTATTGGACTAGTGGTTACATTTATGAAACCTTTTTCTAAATGACATCCGACTTTTACATTTGCCTCTAATATTTTTATATATAAATCTAACAATTTTTTATTCAATTTATCATTTCTGAAACAATTTTCTATTATAAATGAACATTTTTTAATGAGCCAATTGGGAAAAAAAAACTTTTTAATGGCCCAATTGAACAAAAGTCTGTACAATGATTAGTCAAAGGAAAATTGTTAAATTATGTTGCAGTTTTAGGGAAAAAGAACTGCTTTTTTATTTTTATTTATTTGAACCAGGTCAAATAATAATATTTAGCTAAAAGTTAAGCACTGTTATATCTTATATTCAATAAATTTGCTAAAATATGATATAAAATTATAAAGTAATATTTTTTTTGTGTGTACAGCTTCTTGATACTGTAGGTGACAAGGGTCTAGAAGCAGTTGGATCCAGCTGCCCGTTACTTGAAGAACTGCGGGTCCTTCCAGCTGACCCGTTTGACCAAGAAATCTTTCTCGGTGTGACCGAATCAGGGTTCGTATCCGTTTCCCGTGGCTGCCCGAAACTTCATTATGTCCTCTTCTTTTGTCGCCAAATGACAAACGCAGCTGTTGCCACAATTGCCCGAAACTGCCCGGATTTCACTCACTTCCGTCTCTGCATAATGAACCCGGGTGAACCCGATCACTTAACCAAGGAGCCAATGGATGAAGCTTTTGGCGCCATTGTGAAAACCTGCCCGAAACTTCAACGGTTATCGGTTTCCGGTCTGTTAACTGACCGAACATTCGAATACATCGGGAAATACGCGAAAAATCTAGAAACGCTTTCGGTGGCTTTTGCGGGCAGCAGTGATTTCGGGATGGAATGTGTGTTAGAAGGCTGCCCGAAACTGAGGAAACTCGAGATACGAGACTGCCCGTTTGGGAACGCGGCTTTGCTCTCGGGTTTGACCAAATACGAGTCAATGCGATCCTTGTGGATGTCGGCTTGTAATGTGACTATGAACGGGTGTAGGGTTTTGGCTAAAGAAAAACCTAGGTTAAATGTTGAAGTTATGAAAGATGAAAATAATGATGAAAATCAGGCCCATAAAGTTTATGTTTATCGAACCGTTGCGGGCCCGCGAAGAGATGCACCACCTTTTGTTCTCACCCTATGAGTCCAAACGGGCCCACGGGCCCGAAAACAAATTTGACAAAATGCACCATTAATTGTTGATAATGGTTGAGATTTGAAGGCTGGAACAAATGAATAAGATGTATATATACGTCAGACGTGATCAGGGGTAAAACTGGTATTCTTTTTATGTTTCGTATTTCTTAAAAATTTGGGATAAGATTAGTAATTTCATGAGCTTCTTCTACTATCTGTAAAACGACAATTTAGGTGTTTGGATGTTTGTCGTCAACATGATTAGTATTTGTTATCAGATTATTAGTTGTAATAAAATGCATTGCAGGATATGCTATTTTCGTTTAATTATTATTTTTAGGGTTTTGCTAATGACAGCCCTTAGGGCTGTCACTGACATGCATAAAAAGCTTGTACATTGATTAAAAAAGTAATATTCCTAAAATTTAGGGGGCTTATCTTTTGTGTATTTTGCCTTCTTAATGACAGCCCTAAGGCTGTCATTAGCATTTTTCTTATTTTTAACTAGATTGGTTGGTATTTGGTTTCTTGTGTTTGGAATTTTATCATTTTTATTTAGGAAGATAGTTAACTTAATTGTTTGTTATTTTCTGAATTTGATTAGATTATCGTTATGTTATTTCCTGTGTTTATTCTTGTTTCATCGGCTTGATTTTTGTTTGAGCTATGTTCATCAATCATCAGAAACTTGTAAAGTTCCGTTTTGCAGATACATTTGAGTTTTAATTAGTAATTTTGAGGTCTTTGAAATATACATAAAAACAGTGTAGTTGTAATTTTGATTTTTGAAAATACATTTGAGTTTTAATTACTTCCTCCGATTCAAAATAAGTGATACACTTTCCTTTTTGGGGTGTATCAAAATAAGTGATACACTTTGAAAATTTACTTTATTTGACAAAAAATAGTGAGATCCACACCCAATAACTATCTACTTTAATAAAATGAAAAGGTCATTTACCCTTACTTTTACTTTTAAACATCACTAGCAGGTACCCGCGCAATGCGGTGGCGGGTATCCTGACATATTTTGCGGCGAGTAACGTTGTTCAATTTCACATTTTTCCGAAAAGTTGAAAAAAAAGGTCATATTCTTCACTGTTGCATGAATGATTAATTCGACTTTCAAAGCATATTAACTATTGGATCTCAGTATATGTGTCAATTTCAACCTATAAACAGGTTGATTTGGGTTCATTTGTATTTAAAATGAGTAAAACGAAATAATTTCTAAAGAATAAACGTATCAAGGTGTCGCTGTAATGCGAATGGAGATAATTCCTTCACTTACAAAAGTAGCATCAAAATTCACCATTAGAATCATTTCATCTCCTAATTACAAGGTGTAGAAATGTAAAAAGTATGTTAATACAGCTCTTGATAAACAATTACGCCTCAACTTTTCATTCTAATTTGAAATTTCCAAATGCTAAATTAACACTCAAATTTACATAGAAAATAGAAATGCATCAAAGTTTTAAAAATGAATGATGGTGTGAAATAAGTTAAAAGCCTTTTCAATTTTCATCTAAAAGTCACATCGTAGCAAGTATACATTTGGATTATGAATGCATTAAACAATCCGGAACACCAATTAACTACTTATCATGTATTAAAGCAACAAGAGTTTGAAATCGAAAATTACTTTCACTTGTTTCTCCGAGCCTTCTTTTCACCAATTTCACGTCTATTGTGAATGAAATCAAGAGAGAAACCTGAAAATGGGTCATCTTTAAGTTTACCAAAATAGGTCAAGACACTATGAATTTGTTAATTATGATTAAAATATAATCTAACTCTTGGAACACACCGTATTAAGGGTGCCAAGGTGGTATGCTTGAAAAATATAGATTTGGTTGACTTTCAATATGTGTGATGACCCGATTGAGCATTTTAGTTAAAAAAAATATTTGACCCGTTTGAGTAAAACACAACCCATCCGGGCAAAACTTATAGTTAATTAATTAAAGCATGATTCAGTTAGAAGGTTTAGCAGTCACCTTACAACAATATTTACGTCTTTTGTTCAGTTTTGACAATGTGAACTCCACCTTGAAGACCACTTGTGAACTTTTCTAGACCCCTTCCACCAGCAAGGATTTAGCTGTTTACAACCAATGATAATTTAAAATGAAAAAAAAGAAAGTATTCGACATGTGAACTCAATTTTTATAAGTTGAAACAGTTTGACACACTACCTCCTTTTCATTTGGAGATGTTGTTTGTTAGCATTTTTTAACTTCCTCAACAGAAGAAAAAGCAACACCTTTTGACACTTTAATAGCAATTTTTTTTTACTGAAGAACATAATATTAATTATTCCATTCCAGATTGCTTTCGAAGGCTATTAATTATTAATATTATAACACAAGTAAATTCATTATCCATATGATTCTACTGAAGAACATAATATCTATGATGATCAACTCACCACCATCCTCCAATTTGTAGCATGAAAGCAGATTTAGTTTGCTCGATCTATTGTTGCACAACAATTGGCCATCTCCATGAACCTTCCAACCACAATAAATGAAAAACAAAGTCTGTCAAGTATTATAAGTCGATACTTTTAACCAAATCCCAAATAAAAATCAAACCATTCTTGATGAATCTCACAAATCCCAAATAAAAATTAAACCATTGTTCATGAATCAACTAAATGAAAGAAAATGACAAATTCAAAGCATACAATCGGTCAAAGAGACTTATATGGTGATAAAATTACAGAGATGCCCGGAGAAACTTACAATCCGTCGCATGATGTGAAGAGGGAAGAAGCGCAGTCGGAGCACCACTGTCCGCCGATCGAGCAGGAAGGTGTCAGAGTTCCGTCCCCGTCTGCTTTCTGAAATGGAACACTCCTTGTGAGGAGATGCGCTGGCGATGCAATTCTCTGCCTCCCATTCGCTTTAACTATCATTTCCACTTCCCAGACAACGTTTGGGCTGCCCTTTAAGTTTGAAAAATAGATCGTTTGGGCTGCCCTTTAAATTTTAAAAAATAGATGGAAGATTCCTTAAGGATATATAATCAATTACAGTGAATTAAAATACTAAGAAGCTCCTTAGCTCCCTTGGTTAGAGTATGTAGCCGTTAACCTTGTGGTCCCGTGTTCGAATCCTTGCGCCCATTAATTTTTTAAGACGTGAATAAAGACAAAAATGGTAAGTGTGTTGGCTGAATTTTCAGCCTTGCCAATTATGGAAGGGGTAAATGCTTTATAATATAGTATAGATTAACTCCACTTTATTCAAAAAGTGTGGGACCCATTTCCCACTAACCATCTAATTAATCTAATTTAACCATCATTATAAATTTTTATCTCGAAATCCGTGAAATCCAAAGTGTATCACTTATTCTGAATCGGAGGAAGTAGTAAAGACCCTACCGGCCAAATTTATTACCGAACTCAGCTTAAGGGGTGTTTGGGATTACAATATCAAATAAATTATCTGCTATTCTGGAAAAACATCCACGAAACTGTTTTTTGAAGTTTAGTTTTAGAAACATCATTTTCGACACACGGTTTTTCAAAATGCAATCCCAAACATCCATTAATATGTTGCTTTTAACTTTAGGATATATAGATCAAGAATTACTTAATGCAATAAATTTTCAACAATAAATGATGCAGATATGACCAATCAGCTTATTATAACACCAAAGAACTTGTATAGCGGTATAATGCGTTTTGTATAGCGATATAATGTGTTGAAAGATGTTCTTTTATTGACATGTGATAATGTGTCCAAGTTTGGTTGTGAATAATATGATGAATATTTAGTAATAGTTTAAAGAGTGTGTTTTATACACGAAAAGAAAAACAAAACAAAAAACAAAATAACTAGCTTATTTTAACGAAAATTATTGCCGTCCAAGGTATAGAACAATTTTTTAGAAGATGACAATGTCAACTAACAGTTTTCTGTGATAATATGTATATTTAAAAGGCGTTAATTAACAAATACCCATGTTAGAAGAAGCTCTTCGGGGAGTACCATCCAATATTTTGAAATCGGGTTTTTAGTCGGCCAAGTATGATGGCCGGGTTAAGATTCCGGTTGAACCCTGATTAAATCGTCTGATTTTCTATTATCCGGTTTCTAAAATCGCCGTATCATCTTTGAAATTGCCTGATTCAGTTTCCAATTTCGACTAATCAGTTTTTAAAATTGAAGTTTAAGCAAGATTATATGTTATGACTGTGTCACAAACGGTTTCCGGGTCGAGTTTTACAAAACCCCATTGTATCGCAACGAGTCATTAATGGGCAAAAACCCGAATAATTTTGACCTGCTCTCTTCACCGGGTCCCGATTTAACCGACTGAACTGACTGAATCAACCTGAGTTTTAAGACACGAATACTATCTTATGTTCCCTTAATTTTTTAACCAACATATATTTATCGATTTGACACCATTTCATTTCTTTCTTTCTTTTTTGAAAAAAATGGATAATTAGAAAAGAACTTCGACATTGCCATCACCCTTCACTAGCCAACCAAGAAATATATATATATTCAAATTATGAGTACAATCATACCAACAGACTACCATATACTAGGGGTGGCAATTCAGGTTGGGTTCGGGTTGACAGGTTCGGGTTCGCGGGTTGGCAGGTCAGAAATGTTCAACCCGAAAACGACCTATTTATATAAACGGGTCAGATATCTCAACCCTAACCTGTTTAACTTCAACCCAAACCTAACCCATATAACCCATTTAGCTTAAACAGGTTATCAGGTCAAACAAGTTAAACGGGTCAAACATGTCAAAATGTTGTTATTATTATACAAATTCTTAACAAAATACTAAACACCAAATAACTAAGTAACATTTTTATTTTTTATCTCACTATTAATTACGTTTTAACTAGTAAACTATAAATTAAGTATAAATATATAAATTTTAAAATATATTTTAATAATTAAACGGGTTGGCAGGTCGACCCATTTAAATTATCATTGACCCTAACCTAACCTGTTTAATAAACGGGTCAGCTGACTCAACCCCAGACTGACCCAATTATATTTTACACCAACCCAAATCTGTTTATTTTCGTGTCGGTTTCAGATCGGGCTTCGTGTCGGGTCAGAAATTGCCACCCCTACCATATACATTCTCGAAACACCTACTAACCAACATGACCAATAAACTACAATACCAAAACAATCAAACGACATACAATGCCTGTATAAAACAACAAACAAATCAATCATCTTTAATCTTCATGTTAATATTTCACTCTGCAGCCACTTTAGCAACATTCTTTAACACATCAATTGCAGTTTTATACTCTCAATAATCCCATTCAGTACAATATTAGCAGACTTTTCCTTAAGATTGAAAATCCGATCATTCCTTTCTCTCCATATATGGTACACAATGACAACCATACCAATCCTTCTCAATACACTCCTAATATTGTTATTACAGATGCAATTAGCCATAGTAGTAACAATATTACTCCACTCATTGGGGACACCATTTCATTTCATTATATGGAAAATATAATATTTTTTATTATCTATATTTTAGTACTAAGTAGATAAGTTTATACAACCCAATTAAATACTTTATAACATGTTCACCTAAAGTTTAGGTTTATAGAAAACTAATATGACACGCTAGTAACATAGTTATGAACCAAGTACAATGCGGGAGATGATGATGATCCTCTAATCATGTAACTGTCTAAAGGAAAATATCGTTGAGTTCGATCTAACATCCCATGTGCTTTCTTGACTACTTTTGGACGAGCCTAAATGGCATAGTACTAAAATCAAAGTATACGTGCAAAGAATTCACACTTTCATCAATGAAGAGAAAATAAATAAATAAGAGAATTGATATCTACACTAGAAAAACTACTTTACTTAATGTAGTGAACAAGTCTTAAAGCAAATTATACAAGTATATTAAAATATAAATTATTGTTAATGATATAGTTTTTATGGTGTAAATATCACCTTTTAAAAAAATAACTTTTAGATAATTCTATCACCATACAAAAGAAGTGAGTTGCTTTATAAATGATACCCATTTTGTACAGATCATTTTATATAGTAAGTTATTTTGTATGATATAAATTATTATTATTATTATTATTATTATTATTATTATTATTATTATTATTATTATTATTATTATTATTATTATTATTATTATTATTATTATTATTATTATTATTATTATTATTATTGTTTTGATTTCAAGAATCATACATATATGTATTTATGTGGCACTTTTAAATGAATAATACATGACCAATTCAATTTAAATTCTTAAATTTCAATTTGGTTGGTTTTGAGGGTAATTTTTAATAATAATAATAATAATAATAATAATAATAATAATAATAATAATAATAATAATAATAATAATAATAATAATAATAATAATAATAATAATAATAATAATCCGTATATCATAATCAACAAAAAATAGGCTCTAACAGTATAGTTTTCGTCCATTTCATCAAATTGACAATATGCATTGCTACGATCCATTGATCTCTCATGCCTTATTAGACTATTTCATATTTTATATTTAACTTTTTATGTCAAAGATTGGTTTATTAGCATCCATATTTTGACTTGTACACATTGAGAAAACTATCTATTATAAAGTATTTTGTTTTAATACTATAGATACCAAAAGCGCTATATTACAAACTAGAAATTATGTAAATTAAAAAAAAAAGTTTCATATATTTAGATCTCTATCATTACTCGTTTTTATGTCTCAAAATATAATGTTAATTAACACCAAAGTATAAATTTAAACTATGAGTTTTTATTACTATAAAATAAAAAAGAATTTTTTAAACGTATTCAACTAAACGATATAACATATACAATTATTAGTTTGTTCTTTTTTGGTAAACTTGCATTTCACTCAAAGGATCCATCCAATAACTCAATCACGAGTTGCAATATATTTTCCATATATCCGGGCATTCTTACCAAACCTTGATAGCCACTAGCTCCACTCAACACACTTTCTTTTGTTGGATTATAAAAATGGCAAAATAAACATTTATTATTTATTTATATTTGCCTAAGAATACATTTTATTTGTTATTTTCATAAAAATAAGTAGTGTTTTCATTAAAAATGAAGAAATGGTTAAAAAAATGACCCCAAGCTTCTTATCCTAAAGCTGGCCCTTAGATCTTGAAGTAACCAACAATTGGTTCACATGGTAGGGTGATTGTTTTCTAATTGTTTATTCTTCCACCCAAACCTTCTAATCCCCATGGATCATGCTTTAAATGTTTCCTACATCATGTAATATTAATGTTTATTGAGCTTATTTACATGACAAAACGTTATATAATATTGTAATTTATTTTTTAAATTAAAAGGGTATTCCCATTATAAGGCTTCTTTGGGGTGGCCGGATTTTGCTCATGATGTACGTGATCTAACCGTTGTCGTGGTCATTTCCAGATCATCTCTAGTTCCTCAAACTATCTGGTAAATATTTACACATGGAGGATTATGTCTGCATTCGTTTCCTATCTAAACACGTGTTCATCAAAGTTGATGCAAAAGTTTTAAAACTCTGTCTTACAAAACATAATTCAAAGTACTACAATTATATGTTGTAGATTATGTTGATTAGTTGTTGATAATACACAAAAATTAATAAATATAATATCGTAGGTGGTTAAATATTTGATAGGCCTTCCTTTATTTGCACACATGTTCTTGGTTATTTTGCTTCCAAATCATACGCACAATAATGGGGTTTATTTATTATTTTATTAAAATCTATGTTGCTTAGCTTGAGGGATGGGATTGGTGTATTATTCATTAGCTTGATTTTGCTTGTGATTCAATAAGTGAATTTTGATTCACCAATTAATGATGAATACACTATGAAATGTGGTTCTAATGATTTATCTAGTGATAGGTGCTCTAACCTTCTTAAAAAAGTTATGGTTCAAATCTCATTAATGACAAAATCATAAGGGTGATCCGAGAAATGTTAGGAAGGCTACGAATATACATCAATTAGAATGCATATATCTGAGTCAAAAACTCATTCTCCACATTATAGTCTGAACAAAGGAAATCTAATCCGGTTATCCATTAATTATGGCTATCATAACTTGTGGTGCCTTAACTACAAGGAAAATTGTTAAGTTTTGATGTAAGTTAGCATAACTGAAATTGACTTGATAATTGGGTGACTATAGAAGTATTAACTATTTTGGAGAAATGATATTTTTTTCTACATTTCACACTTATAATTCTACCAATTTCTAAGTTTAACATGTGTAATCTACTAATTCTCATTCTTCATATAATCACTTAATTTTGATACTTATCATCTTCATATTGGTAAGACCACGAGTATGCACAAATACTACCATTTCTCATTATTTTGAAATATGGATTAGGGTGACTTAACCTTTAAATAAGAACTTTAAAAAATAGAGATATGATTTGTTCAAAACAATTTATTATTTATATAAGGCAAGTTAGAATTGTTCAAGGCAATTAAATAACTTTATTTGCCTTAGATAAAACAAAAGGTTACCAATATGACATGCCTTATATAATAGAGCTTACTAATATGACTTGCTTTATATATAATAATAGAGTTTTGTTAATAACAACCCTTAAGACTGTCTCTAACATGCATAAAAAGATTGTACATTCATTGATAGAGTAATGTTCTTAAAATTTAGGGTGCGATCTTTGTGTTGTTTTTACCTTGTTATTGACAGTCCTAATGACTATCATTATCATTTTCCTAGATAATAACATATAAGCTCTATTGTTTTACCATGTTTGTTACCAATTTACTAGGAAAATACGGTGGACTAAAAATTACAAAAAAAATATCTCACCAATTACTTGAACCAAAAGAAACAATGTTATCATTTGAAAACTATAACTTCAAGTTCAAACTCCATTAAATGTTGAATGATGTCTTTATAGAAACCTAATAGTTCGTTACAATTAAAGGCCTGTACCCAACATTTTCATCAAGACTCAATTAAGACCAATTATTTTTAAAATGATAGCATTATTTTTTTTTCTCAAGGTGAGCATTATTTTTTTTCAAAATGATGGATTATATCTTTTAAGGTTACACGTATAAAAAACTATATATTCCGTCATAAATTCTAACATTATTCTAGCTACATATTCCGTCATAAACTTAAACATTATTTTAGCTACGTCATTTAACACATCATCTAATAGACAATAAAAAACTTACGGTAAATGCATTATGACATTACTCGTATTAAATTTTATATTTATCTTTTTTTTATTTAATTAATTTAAGGATCTAAAATTCTAAATCAAATGATATATTACCTCCGTATCAAAATAAGTGATACAATTTCTATTTAAAAGTAGAACAAAATAAATGATATACTTTTAAAACTTATCTTATTTAGTACTCCCTCGTCTCACAAAAAAGTTCCCATTTCTAATGGGCACAAATTTTTAGGACATAGATAGTTGTGGGGTCCATACTGATATATTTTATTAAAATATAAGATTTTTTGAGAGAGAAAATACTTTTAGAAGATAATTAGTTGTGGGGTCCATAATTTTAATGTTATTTTATTAAGTGGTCACTCACCATTTGAGAAATGAGAACTTTTTTGTTGGACAAAATGTAGATGGGAAAATAGAAC
This sequence comes from Calendula officinalis, assembly GCA_963853835.1. NCBI lineage: Eukaryota > Viridiplantae > Streptophyta > Magnoliopsida > Asterales > Asteraceae > Calendula > Calendula officinalis. The sequence goes on from OY970825.1 coordinate 5,745,895, forward strand.
TTTTTTATGGGACGGATGGAGTAATAAAGTGCGACCATATCTCCACTAATTATCTACTTTAATAAAATAAAATAATTTTTTTACTCTTATTTTTAAAGATTAGAAAGGAGAACTAATAGTTTTCATATATTAATTTTATTTTATAAATAAGAAAATTAAGCATAAAGATTTAATAAGAAAAGGAAAAATTATTATTTTTCTATCTTTTTTTCCAATCAATATATCTACGCACTTTTAAACTTGATATGTATAATACATTAATTTTTTTTCATCATATTATCGTTTTGATATTTGTCCTCATAAAATAGATAGACATATAAATATAAGGAAAAGATAAGAATCGAATACCATTTATTTGAAAAAAATTTACTTTAATTTTTTAAAAATATACTACCTACTCCGATTTAAAATAAGTGATACACTTTTCTTTTTTAAGTGATTCAAAATAAGTGACACACTTTGCAAAATTATCTTATTTGACAAAAACTAATGGGACCTACACCCACTAACTATCTACTTTAATAAAATGAAATAACTCATATACCCTTACTTTTTACTTTTAAACATCATTAAACTCATTTTATTTAAAAGATGTGAAATTCATTACCCACTAACTATCTAATTAATATAATTTTAACTATAATTATAATTTTTTAACTAAAAAAACGTGAAATAAAAAGTGTGTCTTACTTTGAATCCACGAATTATATCTAATAGAAGTATAGAACACTGTTTTTTAACTAACCAACCCGACTCTTTCCCATTGTTTTTAACTTCTTAATGGAAAATTATGAGAACACCCTTTCTGTCCCTACAATCTTCCCCACGTATATCAACTTTCAAAGGGTAATCCGGTAAATGTACACTACTTCAGTTCTGTACTTCTGCTGCATACACATAGGTCATAGGATAAGGTCACCGGCTGTCTATCGCACTCATTAATTCACCATCGGAATCCTTCAACAACTCCCCGGAATCCCAGCACCCGTTTCACCGGAAACTCCGCCGGAGATGGGTTTCTTCCAAAGTTAACAAGACACCGACATGGTAGAAGAAAAAGCCGAGCTCGCCGGAACAAACACCGGAAGTTCAAGACTTCGGCAAACTACAGATCAAATCTCTTCGTTAATCTTCCTCTCACATTCAATCAAAGTCTTCTCGTCAAAATGGATACTAATAAGAAGCAAACTAGACGAAATTCTCACCATCCTCGCCTCTCTCCCACCGGAAATGCAAGATTCCGGCGACAGCAACACAGTTCTCTCCGGCATCATTCAATCGATTGAAGACACAGAAAGTTGTTCAAACAATTTGGCTCAGAAATGCATCGAACATTCCTACAGCGGGAAGCTGTTAATGCAAAGTGATCTCGATATAATATTTGTTAAATTCGACAAGAATTTAAAATCTTTGATCGAATTTGTTAACACATATCCGTTTTTATCAAACAGTAATCACGCAATTGTGGTTTCAAGACCTGGGGCTAACGCTTCTAGAGATGATATCAAGTTTTATGTTAAGGATTTATTATGTAGATTCAAAATTGGGCGAATTGAAATGAAGAAACAAGCTTTAGTTAGCTTCAACGAAGTGATACAAGAAGATGAAAGGTACGTCAAGATTGCCATGGAAATCGATGGGCTGGTTCACGTTTTAATGAAAATTTTGAACTCGAAAGAAATTGGGATTCAAGAAGAGGGGTTAAAATCGGTTGTTACAATTTGTGGATTTGATTCGTACAAGAGTGTTTTAGTTGGAATCGGGCTCGTTGCATCATTAATTAGGGTTTTGGAGAGTGGAAGTGATCTGGGTAAAGAACTGTCCACCAGGTGTTTGATGAAAGTCACAGCTAATTCCGATAACGTATGGGCTGTTTCTGCAAACGGTGGGGTGTCTGCGTTATTAAAGATTTGTGGAATTGGTTCTGACGATTGTGTTATTGGGGGTGAATTGGTCGGTTTAGCTTGTGGGGTGTTGCGAAATCTAGTCGGTGTTGATGAAATCAAGAGATTTGTAGTCGAAGAAGGTGGGATTCCATTATCAATCAAGCTCGTTAGGTCAAAAAACGAGTGTTCACAAATAAGTGCAATCGAATTCATTCAAGTTATGGCATCTGGAAACGAATTCGTTCGTGGTTTGATTGTCAATGAAGGCGGGATCCGTGTTCTTGTTCGTGTAATCAATCCAAAAACAGCTTATTCATATAAAGCACGAGAGAAATCCATGAGGGCACTCATGATCTTATGTTCTGATTCGATTGTTTACATGAATAGTTTGAAAACGTATGGTTTTATGGATCATATACTTTATTTTCTTCACAATGGTGAAGTTCCGATTCAAGAATCTGCTTTACGAGCTGCATCTTGGCTTTCTGCAAATTCAGATGAGTTTAAAAAGGCGATGGGTGATGCGGGATTTATACAAGAACTTGTTAAATTTCTTGATTCGAAGTCGTTTGAGGCACGAGAAATTGCAGCAGAAACGCTTTTGAGATTGGTGGTTATGCCGAGAAACCAAAAAAGATTCGTGCAAAATGATCAAAATGTGAACTTGATTCTACAATTGATTGATCCAGAAGAAGGTAATTCTGGTAATAGAAAAGTTTTACTTTCATTAATAATGGCATTAACTTTTTGTAATGATGGAAGAAAGAAAATTTTAAGCTCTGGTTACTTGAAAAACATAGAAAAACTCGCTGAGGATGAAAATTTAGATGCGAAAAAGATTGTTAGGAACCTATCGTCGAATCGATTTCGAAGCATGATTAGGGGAATTTGGCATTCTTGAACTGTAATTTCACTTGTTAATTGCATGTAAATCTTGATTTTGTTTTGTTTTTTGCTTTAAAGAAAATAATGAATATTAGATCACTTGTGTTAATTTGTACCCATCGTTAGAACTTAGAAATCTTATTATATGTAGACTAATCATCTTTTAAATTATAATGTTTTATTTAGTACTTTTGCATTTTAATGGTTTAGTAAATGTAACTTTCTAGGGTTGTTTTGGTTCAGTATTGATATGCATCCAAAAATATAAATAAAATAATTTATTGCATCTTTAATTGATCTTGGCAAATTTGGATAATAATGATGTAATATTCTTTACACCAATTATTGTTGACATGAGTTAATATCTATATTCTCCTAGTCTTCACAAAAAGCATTTACTATTGTAATTTCTATTAAATAGAGACGATATTACTTCTTATTTAATTGTTATATTTATATTTGTACTTATTTGGTTAAATAATACACGGATAAATGATAGGATGAAGAAAGAAAAATAGTGAATTTAACCTGTCAATTATTTTATGGATACTCAAAAGAAATGATAACATTTAGTATAACAAATATAATTTTTCTTAATAAGAAAGAATGTAATTCTATTGGCTTTTAGTGTCTATTGTGTTAAAAAAATGACCTTCTTAGTGAATATGATTGTGAGCATTTGTATTATAAAAATACAAATGTTAATGATAACTGAAACACAAATCTTGTCATTATATTTCGATGTGAAATGGTGTTTAGGGGATGCACATGGGTGAAGTATGTGGGGTGGGGGGACATGTGAGATGTAGCAATCAATATTTTGTCTACCTCTCCATGATGTACAAGTAACACAGCAGAGAGTACCATGAATAGTAGATGTTGTTCTGTCCTTTTTTGTCTTGTTCATCTTGTAATGGTTTATTGGTTTATGTGGGCATTAAATTGTTTATAGTATTGGATGATACATCACCTCTAACTGCTTTTGCAGAACTATACACTCTTAGATAGTTAGATTCGTTTACAAACAAAAGTTGCAACAAACAAACATTTGACACTATATTTATTTCATCCGAGTAAAATAAAAGATAATTTCCCCTCTATTAAATATTGAATGCTGCTCTTGCAAGAAATCAGATCAAATGTGCTGGAGTAGCGATGAGAAACTAGTGATGCTCATTTTAATGATACAGTTCGTCGATAATGCTCCAGTGAATTGTTTGAATAGTTTGGTCGCTGCATTACCGACGAACTGCACTATTAAAATCTCATCGCTAATTGTCCGCAAATTTTCATTGGTCAAGCCTCGCTGCTCTGTTCTCTGTTGCTACAAAATCAGCTTATAAGAAATACATTCTATGAATATTAGCTATTCCTGTAACTATATGCTTTCAAAATCTATTACAATATGTAAACCATACCCACACGTTTTATATTACGAAATAACATGAAACTACATTATAAACAACATTGTTGGAGATGGCCATTGATATAAGTAATGCTCTTGTTGTGACTAAACTTTAAATCAAGCAGCGTCCTTATTTTAGTCGCTAAATGATATTTCGTGAGCAAAATATAGTTCAATAAGTAGAAAGTATAAGACTATAAGCCATCAATATAAAATATGGAAATATATACACATTGAACTAAGTTCTTTTTTTTAACGGTACCTAATCTACTCATTTACCCATAATACGACTTGAACCCATTACTTATAGATCATGAGCAACACCTTATAATTTATATTGATATCAATAGGCTATAAAGCTTTGGGTTATTTCAGCTGACTTGATGCTAAAAAAGGGTAGCTAGTTTGTCATTACGAAACTTTGATGTATCGTTTTCGGACAATAACATTTTGAGAGCTTTTTTCTAATAAAAAAGGAAAATGATAACAATAACTCAAAAGACTACAATTAAGATATTTAGACACTAACATGAATTTGTACATCAAATAATAAAACTTCTGCATTTTAGGAATTTTCTCTCTATAATTGATAACAAATTTTATTTTTTTGCACATAATAATTATTAAGATTTATCATTGACAAACCCCGTAAAAAATGCACAAGGATTCTTAGAAGAGTGCAACAAATAAATTTCTTCGATAAGAAGGGAGCAAATTCTTCAAGAAAACTAATTTTAATATTCTTGAATACGCTAGCACAATGCAAAACTCAGAGTCTGTTTTTGGCTAAACCAATTGTAGAATATATATAACAACTTACAAAGAATAATCCTAAAAACAATTAGAGATTTATCAAGGAAGAAACAAACAGTGATAAAGTAGCAAGTTATTAACTTATAATGACAATTAAGAAGTCTTGCATGGATTTATAACCTTTTTTTAGATGAAGAGAAACTTGAAGCAATGAAGGAAAACTAATTCCTATTTGTAGGAGATTGAGTAATCTTAATATTAGTTCCATATTATATCTGTATAATAGAAAGTATTTTAGTGTTATCGTTACGAAACTCGAACTCTCATATGTAACCTCCGAACTATATATAAGCATTATAGGATTAACAAATTAAGATAAACCCTCAAACTCTTTTATCATCATAAGCTAGTGATCACAAACAAATATGCCAACAATTAGTTTTATGTTAGTTCTCCTTTGCACCGCCATTCTCAACGTCTTTCCTACCAAAGCCGATGAACTCAAAACCTACATTGTTCACTTAAACTCATCTGAAGGCCAACAATTTTCTCAGTCATATGATCATCTCGAAGAATGGTACAACTCGTTTTTGTCTAAAATCACCTCAAACTCAAACGAGAAACCAAAGATGGTTCACGCGTACCACCACGTGATTATAGGATTCGCTGCAAAGATGTCACCCGATCAAGCAAACGAGATGGAGAATTTGGATAAAGTCTTGCTTGTAAAACCCGAAAGTGTCTACAAATTGCACACAACTCGTTCACCGCATTTTTTGGGCTTACGAAAGGATTCGGGATTGTGGAAAGAATCAAACTATGGGAAAGGAACCATAGTTGCGATTCTAGACACCGGAATTACTCCTAATCATCCTTCGTTTGATGACAAAGGGGTCCCACCTCCACCCGCAAGATGGAAAGGCAAATGTGACGTGGCAGGGTGTAATAACAAACTAATCGGAATGAGAAGCTTTGTTGATGGAAGCTCACCAACCGATAAAGAGGGCCATGGGACCCACACTTCAAGTACCGCAGCCGGAAACGCGGTGGAAAACGCGAGCGTGTTTGACAATGCCGAGGGGACCGCTTCGGGGGTGGCCCCACTTGCACACGTGGCAATGTATAAAATATGTGGCGAAGATTGTACCGATAGCGCCACGTTGGCGGGCATGGATGCGGCCATTGAAGAAGGTGCCGATGTGCTTTCACTTTCGTTAGGCGGTCCTTCGATACCGTTTTATTCCGAATCTATCACGATAGGTGCATTCGCCGCCATACAAAAAGGCGTATTCGTGAGCTGCTCGGCTGGTAATTCGGGCCCTCGTGAGAAAACGTTATCTAACGAGGCCCCGTGGATCCTTACGGTGGGGGCTAGTTACATGGATCGAAGGATAAGAACAACGGTTTCTCTCGGGAACAAGAAGTTAGTTGATGGTGTATCGTTATACCAACCGAAAAATTACATTGAAAAGGTTCGGCCCCTTGTTTACCCCGCTGAAAACGGTTATTCTTGTGACAAACTCGACCAAGTTGACGTCAAGGGGAAGGTGGTGTTGTGTGACGTGGATTATATCATCGTGGGAACAGGATTTGGTGAGGTAGTTAAGAAGGCTGGTGGAGCTGCTATAATTCTCGCAAATGATAATTATACCGGTGAGAGTTTAGCGGTTGAACCGCAAGTTCTTCCTTCATCACACGTCGGTTATAAAGAAGGAGTCGAGATTAAAAAGTACTTAAACTCGACTTCATCACCCGTAGTAACCATCATTCAACGCGGAACCGTACTCGACGTAAAAACGGCTCCCGAGGTAGTTGGTTTCACTTCCCGAGGGCCTAACGTCGCAAGCCCCGGGATCCTGAAACCCGACACTATCGGGCCAGGTGTCGACATTCTAGCAGCATGGCCCGAATCAGTTGACAAGACAAAAACGAAAAAAACATTTAACATCATACATGGTACGTCGATGTCATGCCCCCATCTCGCGGGAATAGCAGCCTTGTTGAAAACCGCACATCCCGAATGGTCTCCAGCCGCCATTAAATCGGCTATAATGACCACCGCAACCCAAGTGAGCTTAAATGGTCGAGCCATTGTAGACCAAAGAGCTCTCCCTGCAGACGTGTTTGCCATGGGTTCTGGTCACGTGAACGCATCAAAAGCGAGTGACCCAGGGCTAATATTTGATATCCAACCGGATGACTATATTCCATATTTATGTGGTTTAGGGTATTCCCCTAAACAAATACAAATAATTGTTAAAAAAGTCGTTTCGTGCTCAAAAACGATAACGGAGGCAGAACTGAATTACCCTTCGTTTGCGGTTACACTTAAAAGAGGCGAATACAAAACGTATTCTAGGACAGTGACTAATGTTGGGAATCCAAACTCGAACTACACGATTGGGGATATTGTCGCACCGCAAGGTGTAAACATTGTGGTCGGTAGTAATTTTCAAGAGCTGAGTTTCACGGATGTGCAGAAGAAATTAATGTATGAAGTAACCTTTAGTCGAGATAGCAAGGATGGTGATAAAGATCGATATGGTGAAGGATATATGACTTGGGTGTCGGGTAAATATTCGGTTAGAACCCCGTTTTCGTTCAAGTTTGAATAAGGAAGTCTTGATTAAGGGAGACATACCATGAGATGAACTGAATTATTAAACTTGTGCCTAACTTGTAAAACATTTTTATATGATCTTTTAAATAAGTAATTCTTATAACATAATAAAAAAGGCCAGAACATTTTAATTAAATCTCTATATATTACAAACATATTCGGTTGAAGCTACAAATTGTTTAAGTGTATATTTATCGTTTATACGGATGTATGATCAGACAAGTTATATTTGTTTCGTTAAAATCAACATGTCTAGATGGATTAAAGCCTTTCTGGCTTTCCCGACCGACTGTGTCTCAATAAAAAGTTAATTGCTAAGAATTACTTTAAAAAAGGGGTAATAAAAAAGTATAACCAAAACAATGGCCGGCTGTAAATTCTCAGATTACAAAGTGAATTTGGCTCATATCTAAAGAAAGATTTAAAAAAAAAAAATCCAAATATTTCACTATAAATATGAACGTCAAGAACCCAGATCAGATATCTCAATATTCTCATCTTTCTTTCTAATAAGAAAAAAACCAAAAACTCGATAATTAAGTCGATATCATGGCCAAGAACACTTCCATGTTTATACTCTCGCTTTTCCTAGTGCTCGTCGTATTGTCAGAAAGTAGAGTTACTCTAACCGGTAAGTCATTCGAATTCATTAATTTATATATTAAGCCTTTCGAGCGCTTTCTTTTCAGTCAAAATGTAATATTTATTAATCGTTTTTTTCCTTTTAATTGATGGAATATAATGGCGAACATACTATATACGCAGATGGTTTTGTTAAGGCAAAATCAGTTGTATGTAACGAAATTACGGGTGTGGGAGCTGGTGATGATTGTACCAGCATTAGCCAGGCGTTCAAGATGAGCTTGAAATCGTTTTTGGCAGTTAATCCCAACATCAATTGTGAAACAATCTTTGTGGGTCAATGGGTGTGTGTTGATGGAAGTGCAACCAACTGATTAACCACGAGAAACCAGTTATCGATCATGAAAAACTTAATAAATGAATAAAGAGCTAGACAGACTTCAACTAGTTCTAGTTTAGCTTTGCAAGTTTAACCTTTTTTTCAGTTGTATTTCAGAATGTGACACACTTAATGCTTCATTGTTAGATCGTCTTTTATTATGATTAATGGTTTTTCATGTTTAAAATATATCTTCGTGTGTCAATGGGTATATGTTGATGGAAGTGTGACCGATTGATTGTGGTCAAACACATGGTCAAAAGGTATCCAAATTAATAACGAGCAAATCAGCTCTTGTAATTTCATTTTCCAAAGTTATACTCACTCATAAATAATTGAATAAATAGATCGAATCGCAATTAAATTTGATTAGTATAAAGCGTACGTAAAGCAAAACTCGAAACAAAAGATAAACAACACAAAATCTTAAATTTGATGAAAGGAACTGACCGACGACTGCAAGTCCGAACAGTACCTTTGTGCTGTCTTGACTTGTACAACTTACCAACAAGTGGAAAAACGTCTGGTAATAATATAGAATACGATAATATACGATTTATACGAAAGCTTTTTACATTGTAAACATACTGTCTTCTTCTTCCAAGTTTGTGCACCACAGAATTATACAAAACCAACTTAAATTAAGATCAGTTGTACAATTCCAACCCTTTTTGTTTTCATTACACCGAGTCTACACCTTCAACTTGTTGTCGTGCCAAGTATCTTTCTCTTCTCTCTTTCTACAAAGTATATGAATCATATTTAAATATTTAATTTAATAAATTATATATATAAAGAGAAGTTAATAATTAAATTAAAATGAGATATTACTTACCCATTCATCTATGACAAGGCCTTCACCGACAATTTTTGTCCCTATTTCTTCTGGTGGTTTTTTGCGGGATTCAAGAGCAGCTTCTGCTTCTGCTAATTGTCTCTTCAGTTTTTCCAGTGCCTTAAAACAGGAAATTTATAATTAAAATAAAAAATAAGAAAATGTTTATATAATAATGGTTAATTTTTTTGAGATATTTTGGACTTACGGGACTAGGGCGTTCAACGTCTAGAAAAACAACTTGCAGTATCTGTTCCACTGCTACTTGATCTTTCTGCTCATCAAACTGAGTAAAAAAATAATAAAATTTATTAGTTTGATATATGTGTAGTCCATCATTCCTTTGACTTTGACCAAAAACAACATAAGAATGAGATGATAAATGTTTGTAACTGAATACTCACTAGCTCAGGTACATAGTCCATCATTCCTTTGACTTTCAGACTCATGATTTTGAATTTCACTTTTCTTTTTTGATCCATTGTTTTTTCATTGTTCTCTGGGGGCTCAACAAACTTGAAAACTAATAAAACCCATTGTTCGTCAGAATGTTAAATACTTATAACAATAAAAAAACTAACAATAAATTAAAAAAAGGATTTATATAAATTTCATTACCAGTTGCAATAATAGTCTCGCCAGGAGCAAGAATAGCACCAGGAGGACGCATGAAACAGCTTTTTGGCGCAGTTGTTTGAAACTTCAGCAATACAAGAAACCAACATTTATCAGATGAAAAAAATTAATAGTTTAATTAATAAAGTTGAATTTTTAGAATTATTTTTTAAAGTTATACCTATACAATTAATACAACGATATTGAAAATAATTAATAGCAGGTTTGAGCCAAATTCTGATGATACCTTGAAAGCTACATGAGATTTGCTAGTGTTCTTTATCTTAATAGCACTTTGAACTTGCTTACCAGGTTCATCTGGAATGTTTAAGATGAAAATGAAAATTAGGAAACAAAATTTTTAATAATTGATTTATACAGATTGCCTCTCTAACTTGTGTTGTTTTCATAACAAAAAGAAGTGATCCCACACTCATACACTGCCACTGAGAGTCACTAGATGATAAACAAAAAACTCATAATTTATTACCCATGCTTGCAAGTAACCTAAACCTAGCAAAGAAAAGAAAGATCTCTTTCTGCAAGCCATTAATTCTAATTACTAATTAACTTGTTTTGTATAAAACATTTATTATATAAAACTTGTGAATCTATCAAAAGCAGGAACTATAACCTAATTTAAGCGATTTAATTAGAATAAGGCAAACACCGCAATTACTTCTAGAAAAACTTTAGCACAATTAAATATGAGTAAATCTGTGTGCTATTAATCAACTTGACAGATGCTGCAGGAATACACAAGCTAAAGAATTAACTACAATTACCCTCCAACCATCAGAAATTTCAGTAAGTAATGTGGCTGGATTTCGCTATTTTCAGGTCACAAGCATATAAACCAACACTAAAAATAAAAAAAAATGCAAATCAATTAAGAAATTTAAGTAGATCTCGTCAAATTAAAAATAAATAGGTCAAATTTATGACAACTAATACCAAAAATCAATAAATATCGAAGAAAAAGGAGCAGTGGTAAAGGTGAGTGTTCGTACAGGGGAAATATAGCTTATTACTCGGATCAAGTCGTAGACGACGTCGTGTTGGTAATAGAGATCTAGCAACAGATGAGACGGATGTGGTGGAGCTCGAGCTATGGTTACTGATGCTGCTGTTATTGTGAGCGTTCGATCCTTCAAACTGGTAAGAAGAAGACGATGAAGTTGTATGCGTAGTACTATTATTTGTGCTCCGAAACGGTAGTTTGAATAATCCCCAAACTTTGCTGCCGCCGTCCGACGAAGGTCTATCGTCAACGATGGCCATCTCCGGTCAATCAGATATAGAACAAGCGTGTTTTCAGACTTCTTATAAATAAGAGCTTCTCTCTCTTCAGAGAAAATGCTTCCTTTTTTCTCTTACATATATTTTATTTTTGCACCCCTTTACTTTACTTTTGTGAAAATTGACGCTTTAGTTCTGAATCTTGATATCTTCACGTATGTAGGGGTATAACCGAACCGAAACACAATTAAAATAGAAGTGAAATGAAACCAAAAATATGTAATTAGTTTGGTTTCGGTTTTGAAAATTCATTATTCTTTATTATGGTTCCATCGGTTTCAATTCGATTCGGTTTCCAGACCGTGTTCACTCCTATCTCCATGCTAAGTTTACATTTTAAGCAAATGTGACACAATCAAGCTTCAACCTTTACAATATATAGCGAGATGTTACGTTTTTTATGACGTAACTTAAGGCGGTAATTTTTTAATATAATTTTTATATATGTATATCAAGTACACAAAAAAATTATATCTATTGATATGTATGATATTCATATGTGAAGATCATAAAACATGTTACATCTAGATTTATAATTATATATCTCATCATTTAAAAAAATTATTTTTTCTAAAAAAAGATATTTTTTTCAAAATTTCAAATGTCATAACGTACCTGAAAAATCGCGATAAGGCGCTTCTTACGTATTTTATCTTACGCTACACATTACACTGCAACCATAAACTATTTTGTAACGACGGAATCATGTCCTGCACCATCATAATACATTTTTTTAGAACATTGGTTTTCATGAATATCTTGTTATTCTACCTTAACCCCAAAATTGGGTATGCAATTAATTATTGTTGTCTATATTGGAACCATACACTGATACACTATACATGTATGGTATCAAAAGTAGATGGGGGGATTTTATAATCAAATACGGGAAAATGTTGAATTCAGAAAAAGGTAATGGATCAATGTAAATAGTGGATATAGTGAGGGTAGCAAAGTGTATATGCACCTTAAATTAGCTTTAATAGCTGGATATTATTAATAAATTAATCATAATGATGGTCCCACGTGTCCGCGTGTTTGTTTCTAGAGTTGAAACGGTGACGTATGGAGGTTTGACATGTCAGAAAGTGTCAAACTGTGAACCTGGTTGACTTGTATACAATTTTATTTAGAGTTTTGGACGTTTATCTCAGCTGAAATGAGATTTTTTTCTACTTTTTAAAAGGGCAAAATGCGTAGAAGAGTAACATATTTTGTATCAAAGTTTATTTAAGGGTATGTATTTTTATTTTGATCATTAAAAAGTAACCTACTTTCCATCAAAGTTTATTTAAGGGTATATACTTTTATTTTGATCACTAAAGGGTAACCTACTTTCATAAAGGTATATAAAAAGGTAAAATGTGACTTGTGAAAGCGGTTACGGTAATCATTTATTCCATATGTTTCTCATGTGCCTTTTTAAGGCTTATACAATCAGTTTTGTTTCACAACCTTCAAACTAGGTCAAAATATAGTCGATCAATTCTTCCTCAAATTCCAAAAATTCATCTTTGTTTGAATTAATGGTTAATGTATGTTGATTTTTTTTATAATATGATCATTGATTTTGTTATTGTAGTAATTCTAATGACGAAATATTAAAGAATGGTAAGTTCATCTTCTTCAAAAACCTCAATGTCATAAGAATTACTACTTCATGTAAAATGTGACTTGTGATGTTTATGGAAGAAGATGAAGTACTCATTTTATAATATTACATCATAAGAATTACTACAATAATAAAATCAATGATCATATTATAAAATAAATCAACATACCTTAACCATTAATTCAAAGAAAGATGGAATTTTGGATTTTGAAGGAAAAATTGTTGGATTGTATTTTGACCTAGTTTGAAGGTTGTGAAACAAAACTAATTGTATAAGCCTTAAAAAGTCAGTGGGAAACAGATGGAAGAAATGATTACCGGTAATAGGTTTCACAAGTCATATTTTACTTTTTTTATATACATTTATGAAAGTAGGTTACTCTTTAGTGATCAAAATAAAAGTACATATCCTTAAATGAACTTTGATGAAATTATGTTACCCTTTAGTGATCAAAATAAAAGTACATACCCTTAAATAAATTTTGATAGAAAGTAAGTCACCCTTCTATGCATTTTGCCCTATTTTAAATATTTTTGTACACTTCTAAATTTAATTCTTTTTATTCATATTATTGTTTGATTTTAATATTTATCATTATTAAATGGAAGAAGAGTTATAAGTAAATATCATCACTCTTGTCTCAAAGTTTCAAACCCTGTAAAAATACCAAATATATTCAGTGCTTTTTACCCAAGTTAGAAGAAACTATATTTTAATTTAATTTCTATTCTTATAAATAAAATTATCTGCTAATTTGTGATAATATTGTGCGACTATTAAATTATGTAGTCACTATTTTAATATAAAAAAAGTTGGTTTAGGATTATAATTTTTACAACTAAAATTGATTTGATTTAACTTACGGTTTACAATTTAATGCAATGCATCTTCCCACTATTCATGGATTTCAAAATGATTCAAATGTATAACATCGTAATTTATATAATTTATTTCATTGTTATAAAGGGTATTCAACAGTTATTTCGTATATGATTTGTCCAAGTAGACATATTTTACATTTTGCGGATTATAGAGTTATCAAACATGTGAGTTCACCAACTTTTATAATATGTTGACATATTTTACACATATTGAATTACCACATTTGGAATCAAATTTTGTCTTTATTTCTAATCATTCTAGATATCGAATGGAAATATTTATTAGTATTTTATTCAATACAATCATGTGGATCATTCACTTTTGGTTTGTAAGCGTGTAATGATTGGTAATCCATGTCTAGTGCCATATTGTTTTGCCATAATTCATTTGTGATTATCATGTAAGTCTTAGTCTCGTTCTCCAACCATTCTGGCGGGATATGACAGATGGGGTCGGTTGTGGTTATCATGTAAGTCTCAGTCTCGTTCTCCAACCATTCTGGCGGGATATGACAGATGGGGTCGGTTGTGGTTATCAACCGGGGTGTGACAGATGGGTTCGGTTATGGTTGCCGGTTTCAACCTTTCGCTTGATTTGAGATAATTCCGGTAGAAGCTGAAATTAATATACAATGTAAGATCATGATCACCCTCGATTGTCATAAGATCTAACGTAACTTTGTCCCCAGCTTTTAATTCATACTCATTGACGACTTGACTAAATCTTAATAACACAAATCTTTGTCCTTTACAAGCAAATTTCAGATCGTGAGTGCCAACGGTTCCATCGGATACATCTTTAATACACAAAACAACTTTGAATTCGGCATTTTCACCAAAGAGTCTTTTCTTCTGATCATCACTCATACGAGGTATTATATTTTCTTCAACGCTCTTCTTCGGCAACCAAAGTCTCGATTGCCAGCTTGTGTCAGTTTGTGATAGTTTTTTGGATAGTTTTTTGGTTATTTCACACGATGACATTTTATGTACCGGAGAAAATATGTTTTATGCTTGAATAAATATATATTCCAATATCTCGATCAATTTATATAGAGATCAGAGCATGCAATATCTTTTGTATTTATTGGTGTTAATTTGATTTTTTTTTTAAAGTGAATATTATCTCAATTATCATACGTTAATGTAATAAAAATATTATTAAAGAAATCAACAATTCGATCTCCTATTAGACGTGGATTGTTTTATTCTATATTTAGGAGTAAATTAAACGGATGGTTATTTAGATTTGGTCAAAATTATGACCGTAGACTACATGGTTATTTTTACTGTTTTGTATTTGAAATACTCTTATCATTATGATAAAATCACGCTTGATCATTTAGGTTTTGTCAAAATAATTTTAGCCATAGTAAGTCTTTATATAGTAATTCGAGTGTGAGTTTTTCTGTTTTGATAAAGGGTAGGAAGTTGTCTTTGCTGTGGCTATGGTAATTCCATCATTTGTCTTTGATTATAATTACTTGGCGCCAACATCATCTGCATTTAGGCAGTCAATGGTGGCTGTACGTTGACTCTGGTTGGTGAGATGTTCAGACTTCAGACCTTATTTTGCTATGTAGTTCGGATTTGCCTGCGAGCTTGATCTATTTGTTTCCGGCCTTCTTTTTATTATTTCTGTGACTTATTGGTAAGTGGTAACCCTATTTGGGTTGTCCATGGCTTATGGGCTCCACGACTTTGTTTTGTGTATAGACTCTTGGTTTATAATACATTTGTCTTTCTAAAAAAGAGTTGAAAACAGATCGAGTAAACAACAAAACAACATTTTACGTTTTTATAATCAATTCATAAATAAAATTAAGATGTAAAACAAAAGTTATTTCGATATAGTGAAAGTTCAAGGTAGTTTATGTTTTTTTGAAGTCATGAGGGATAAATCATAGTCCTTAATCAACTTTTAAATCACCACCAACATCAACATCACATCTGATTCAACACATCAATACCTCCACCAGCCTCATGTGTATTAAATCACATGAGATTGTACACTGCTGACCACCACCACCCACATATGTATTAAGGGGGTGTTTGGGAAAGCTTATTTAAAAAGCTTATACTTATTAGTTTATATAAGCTTACGAGCTTATTTAAATTAATAAGTTTTTGTTAAATAAAATGTTTGGAAGAGCTTATATAAATTAATGGGTAAATTATAGTTTTTGTCCCTGACCTATGGCCGATTCGGGGTTTTTGTGCCTAATGTTTTTTTTCGGTTTTTTTGTCCTTTAAGTTTTTAAAATTCCGGAAATTTGTCCTTCCGTCCAATTTTGGTCGTTAAGTGACGGATTTTTTGTCCATTTTACCAAATTACCCCCGTTCTATCCTTCTTCTTCCTTCAATAAACCCTAATCCCCGAAATTGATGAACCCTAAATACTAAATCTTCAAATTCATGAAACCCTAACCTAATTTTCATTTTCCGAATCACATCTGACTGTACTAACTTGACCATGGACGTCGCTTATCTACAACAAACCAAATGCATATTCGATTTCAATCCAACTTACAATTCAAATCGTCATCGACCTGTTTCTGTTCTTTCCAGAGTGTTAATTTCAAATTAGAGAGATTACAATCACATGCTCGTCGTTCGTTCCGGTGGGGGACTCGGAACATGTGTTTGGCTTCAAGCTCCGATACACTTGTCTCCGGGAAGTCTTCTTCTCCTATGGTTGCCAGTAAGAAAGATAAGGAGTTCGAGGAAGAAGAAGATTTGAAAAAACGAACTTGTCGGAGAAGACGACCTACCGGAGAGCGAGGAGAGCACATAGTAGAGAGGGAGGAGCGGTGGGCTTGTGAAGAAGAAAAACGATTGCAGGTTACAGAGAAACGACATGATTCACCACCATTTCTGCCGCCTGTTGCTCCGGATTCACCATCTCCGCCGCCTGTTGCTCCAGTGCCGCCGCCGCCGAATCACCACCATTTCTGCCGTTGATTCACCACCACTCTTTCCGCCTCTGTTCATATTCTGGAGTTTTGGGAAAGACGCCCAGATTTTGTTTGGATTTTTGGGGAAGACGACTGGAGGATGGAATCGAACAACGAAGATGAAATCGAACGAAAATGTTGTAGCTGGAGTGATTAAAGACGAAAATACCCTTTAATTTTTTGCATTTTTAGTCACTTAACGGTAGATTTTGGACGGAAGGACAAATTTCCGGAATTTTTAAAACTTAAAGGACAAAAAAACCGACAAAAAAACATTAGGGACAAAAACCCCGTATCGGCCATAGGTCAGGGACAAAAAACTGGAATTTACCCTAAATTAATTGTAAAATGACTAAAAATGACATTTTTAATAAGCTAATAAATTCAATTGTTTGATTTAGTTGTGCTTGTGTAAAAAATGTTTCATTGATGAAAGGAGGGGGTAAAGAGGTAAAAATCTTAAATAAGCTAATAATCCCCTCCAAAATAACTTATTTAAAACCCTCTAAATAAGCTTATAAGCATAAGCTTATAAGCCCAACCAAACATTAAGTAATGCTTATTAAACTTAAATAAGCTTATAAGCTCATAAGCCCCTTAAATATGCTCTCTCAAACACTCTCTAAATCACATGTGATTTAACACCATGACCACCATTGCAAACCTCTGACGGCCACCATCTCTACCACCACCAACATCTCGCAATCGTCAGCTGCTTTCAATCAAATGCGATTATGTATCCAATCACATGTAATTGCGGTAAGTGACCGACAATAGTGGTTGTATATTAAATCACATTTAATTTGATTTGATAATTGTGACACTTAAAAGAGATTTTTTGATCCAATTAATATTTTATATATTTAATGGACGGAGGAGCTGCACCATTTTCGGATCAACTACCAACCACCACCACCGTTAAAACTGTACGTTTTTATTCCCGCCATGGATCTCCTTCATTACTCAAGGTTTCAAAACCCTACTACCAAATTACTTCAATCTCACCGCCGATTCAATGCATTATCAACGTCGCCGTCATTGTATCTCCGGCGATTTATTGTGAGGTATCATCCACTCGATTATTATCACTCTTGTAGTTAACACCACTCTGCTTCTTTCCCCCAAAATTTAGGGTTCCAAATACTGGAAGTTTGACTTATTCTTCATTCTGCAGATCGAGCCTTCCATCTTCTGCTCAGAATGCTAAGTATAACAGAGAGCTACGAGCTGCTGTCGACGCCGTCGAGCGGGCTTGCCGTCTTTGCGTTGACGTAAGTTTCATCGTTTTACATTTCTCAAATTTTTTTTGGTATCAAATCAATGGGAGGTGTTACGTGTATACATGTCAAATCTACAACTTTACAATATCAAATTGATAAGATTTTGCTGCAAAATACAGGAATAACGTGTTTTAATATATAAGTCCTGCACTTGACAGTTAGTTCACCACAATTTTTGAAATGAAAGTGTTATGCTCATGTATTAAGAATATGCCTCAATCTGATGTCTTTTTTGTGATTCAGGTGAAGCGATCTTTGTTCACAAGTGATGGAAGTATTCTTGAAAAAAATGACCAAACACCAGTCACAATTGCAGATTTTGGAGTTCAAGCTCTAATTAGCTTGGGTATATGCATCTGGTCCCAACTCTTATTGTAACGAATTCATTTGAATCTATTAACCATTAACTGATTAAATTTATCAAATAGTGGTATAAGCATATAATAGCATCGAAAAGTTACAACGATTTCACTGTGTATTTAATTTTCATATTCATTTCAGAACTGGGGAAACTATTTCCTTCAATTCCATTAGTGGCTGAAGAGGATTCAGCATTCTTACAGTCAAATAATCTGGTAGAATCTGTTCTAAATGTGGTTAGTGATAAAACAAGCTCACCTGATAAAGAATTAACACATAATGATGTACTTGAAGCTATTGATAGAGGAGGAACATTTGGACCTAAACCAGCCACATATTGGGTTTGATTTTATTTTCTAATTATTATTTTAATTAACACAAAATAATATAATTTCTTTTGCAGGTTCTGGATCCTATTGATGGCACACGAGGATTTGTTAAGGGTCCTGAGGCCTTATATGTGGTAATAACTCTTCTTAATGTCTCCCTTTGTAAATAATAGATTTAAAAAATAATAATTACAACAATATAGTTTTTTTTTTTTTTTTATCTCATGTTTACAGGTAGGTTTATCTCTTGTGGTAGAAGGAGAGATTGTGTTAGGAGTTATGGGCTGCCCGAACTGGCGGGCAGAACAAGATATTTTGGGGTCTGGAATGATAATGGTTGCACACGTTGGTTGTGGAACATGGTCCAAAAACCTAACAGATCTAAAAAACATTAATTGGGACAGATGTTTAGTTGATAAATATAGTTTAATTCAAAAAGGACGGTTTTGTATATCTGAGAGCCAAACATGGGACTCGTTGCCTTTATCATCTTCATTTGGTTCAACAATAAATGTGGATAATGTTAAGGATAACGAAATTCTTCTTTTGCCTACATGTTGCGGAAGGTTTGATTTTTTATTTTCAATTTTCAATTTTTTTATTTATTTATTTATTTTCGTTTCGTAATGTTATAACAGTAATTGATATATTGTATTTTTTGTAATCAGTTTATGCAAGTATTTGATGGTGGCTTCTGGGAGAGCATCTGTGTTCATTCAACGTGCACGACCTGATAGAGTCATTAAGGTAATGACTAATGACACACTAATTAACATAAATAAATTATCTAAAATAATGGTGGTTTATTTTAATTGGGAATTTAGGTTTGGGATCATGCTGTTGGAGTGATATGTGTGCAGGAAGCAGGAGGAAAGGTAATTGAATTAAATAATTATTTTATTTATTTTTTAATTTAGCTTATATTTCAAGACTGTTGTGACAGGTTACTGACTGGAATGGAAATCAGCTTGATCTTGCTGCAGATGAAGTTGAGCGCAAGGCATTATTCCCGCCAGGTGGCATTCTTGTATCCAATAGCAAGTTACACCAAGGGATATTGCAGATAATTGCTTCCAATTCTTCAGTTATTTCATGACATATTATGGTAAGGGGAATTTAATATTTTTGTTACATGTAATGTAAAATATGAGAGTGATTCACATTCATTGAGTGAAAAAAGTTATTTTTGGTATCATTTTATTGATCATTGAATCTTATTACGAAGTATTAGTTTCTATTTGATTAAGAATTATATAAAATGTATCAATTTTATTATTTATAATTTTGTATGAATCAACTTATTATTTAAAAGTTTATAAATATTAGTTATATTAGATTGGTGTCACTTTAAATGACAACAAATTCATCAAACTCGAGTCCCATGTATTAGAATTACATCAATGGAAGCACTATAGAAGAAGACAGAGAAATAAGAACTGTAGCAACTTGTTCTTCAAAGGGTTACATAAAGTTATAGAATATGATATTCATTTTATGAATTAAAATAGTGTAATGTTTAAAAATTTGTGAATATAGATGTAGATTTCCGTACTTATAAACCATTTATTTAACTTTATATAAGGCTATAAGCCACAAATAGCATTTATGTAATTTACTAAAATAATTATTCATAAGATAAAATGTAAATGAAATAGAATCATATCTCCTACTTTTTTAAAAATTAGTAATTCTTCCATATATGTTATTTTAAAATCAATAGTTTCACCCATAGTTTTTTAAAGAAGAAAAAAGCTAGATAGTTATAGAATACAAAATTCCTATTCAGAATTTAATTACTTGGAAAGTGTCATCCTTTGCAACAGAAGACAAATTTGCCAACTTGCACAAGATTGTGACATTGCTCGTCTTCATAGTGAATACGTGAAAACATCTTTCTTTTCCTTTATTTTGTCAGTTATTGAAGCTGACATTTGATGTAATAGTTTAAAGAGAAAAATGTAGTATAAAAAAAACTTGTCAATTAGTTCAGAATATAACTAATTGCAAAATAAACACATCTTTAGTGAATAAAAATTCAGTTTTCAGAGCTAAATTTTACTATCAACATATCGTATTATAATAATTAACTCGTAGATGCAATATCCAAAACTGAAGGGTAACTTTTATAACTTTGGCAAAATTAAAGGGAACGAAAAACGAAACTAGAATGAACTTTTGAGTTTTGACAGTTGCAGTCCCTGAATTAAAAAGAAATTGCTTTCATTGAGAGTCGAACTCAAGACCTCCCGCTTACTAAACGGGTGCTCTAACCAACTGAGCTATGAAAGCAAGTTGAAGTTTAATTCCTACATTCCCTTTTCTCTTTAAATAAACCATCATTTCTTAACTTATTGCATATAATATTCTACATTGGCAAAAAATTGAAAAAAAATCAGACTATTAAAGACAAATAAACATGATAAATTAAAACAAAAATAAATAAATTATCACTTATCAAATACAGAATTGATATGGATCTGGGTAAAAACTGAACAGGAAATATTTGTCTAGAAACTGTTATAAATAAACAGTATTTACCTATATATGCATATTGAATGAAAATTAAGCTAATATGTGCATCTGGTGAAATTGAACATTGAAATTATATTTAGTTGCAAAATATGCCAGAAATCTTTATTCTAATTTCACTTTTCTATAAGAAAGATGATTTCTTTCTACTTATTGATGTTAAAGCCTAGTTAGTTTGACCCAAATGTTTAAAATCCTTTTCAAGAACAAGAGGGAGTAATGATTGACTTGTAAAATCTGAAACAAATTTTCTGCAATTATCTAACTTGGACTAAATTTGACTTTTCTTGTAAAATTCAGTTACTAATATAAAAGATCAAAACTAGTTCCAAGCACTTAGTTCTTGTAATCTACAGAGAAGATTCAATTTTCTCAAAATATGTTATTAAATTCTTCATAACCTTTTGTGCTGAAACCTTGTCAATTTGACCTTGTAAGTCAAACTAGTTTTCTACAACCTCATAACAATTGAAACGTAGAAGCTCATGATATGAATCGTCACAATTGTTCTGTTTTTTAGTTAAATGCTTGCTTTACAATTGAATTATTATATTTTAATTCGCCGTTCAGAAAAAAATAGTCAAGTTTTTTCGTTCGAAAATGCAATATATATATATGATCAAATTTCAATATAATTGAACTTCAATATATGCGACATTCTCATAAAAAAATACACAATAACGTAATACAGCATACCCAAAATGAGACGATAAATAATTCTAAAAAGTTAACAAATTCAAATAGAAATATAATTCTTATATACTAGAAATCCCTAGCTAATTTGGTTTCACAAGATAGAAAACTAAAACAAAAGCAAAAACAAACTAAAACAATATTTTCATTAAACAAATAAATTATTTTCATCCATGCTCAAAAGGTCCCGTTACCGATTATCCACAACCAATCAAGAGCCACACCAGCAAAAATCCCACCAAGAAGAAACAACACCAAAATGTTTCCTAAAGCGTTTGCTTCTGGACCCTAAAAAAATAATCACCAAAAACACAAAATTTTTAAAAAAATAAAAAATAAATAAGTCTCTACAATATTCTTATTTGTAAATTTAACTCACCGTGTAACCTTTAGGAGCTACAGTCATGACACATACAGTTAAATAACCATTTGATAACCCGAGCAAAGATATAAGCATAATCATCCAACCTTGATCCCCATATTTTGCAGTGAAATAAAAGGCGGGAACAAACAAGAAACGTGACAATATTGTAATCACTAACCACTTTCTTGATTCTATTTTGACAGATTCAATCAAAGGAATGTATCTTGCAATAAGATCCCAAACATTGTACATTGCAATTAGAACAAGTGGGTACCTGTGAAATAATAGTTAGATTAAAATAAAGGGTTTTGCTAATGATAAGGGCTATCAATAACATGCATTAAAATGTTGTACTTTTATTACCGGGTGAGGGATACCTAAAATGCAGGAGGTGGTTGTTGATTAATTTACAAGTTTTAATGCGCTTATTGACAGCCCTTAGGGCTGTCATTAGCAAAACCCTAAAATAAAAATCCAAACTTTAAGCAAAAAAGATAAAATCCTACTCCTAATTTCAAACCATTTCTAGTAAACGGATCAAAAATTTACTATACCACAATAAATTACACATTTTGACCCGAACCCGTTTTTGACCCGTTTGTAATAATTCAAAATTAACCAAGAAACACATAAATAATTGGTTTTGAGTGAAATTACCATGAACCCAATTGATGTTCTCCTGTATTTTCATACAAGAAACCAGGAAAAATAGATAGAGTAAGAACATATATCAAGAACAAATCGAGTGCATAATCAATGTTCTTGACCAATAGTTGTTTGGTGCTCAATCTTGCAGGAAGCTTAGCATCAACATTTTCCTGAAAATTTAAAAATATATATAAAACTTTCTATTGAAGCAATTGTGAATAATTTATAAACTTTGAAATTAAATGAAAAAAGGTTAGTATTTACAGTTGCATTAGGTTCAGTTTGGATGCCTGCAGCAGCAAGATCAGATGAAACTGTTTTCGATCCTTCTCGTGCTGCTTTTGTACGATAATATTTCACGATTGGTAATTTTGCAAACACAAGTGCATACAGAAAAATGCATAAAAACTCGCAGAACATAGAGATTGCTAGAAATAACACTGCAATTAAAAAAAATCAAGATTATAATTTTTGACAGTTTTTTAATTTTTACTTATATTATATCCATAAAAAAAACTTACGAGTCCCTTTTCGTAAACCATTGGAAGATTTGTCAAATGCGGCTTTTGTGATTAGCCTTAAACCAGATGTTAAAGCTCCTGAGGCTGCTAAACCAGCAAAGAATGACTGCAAAATCAGGGGCAAAATAGTAATTTTAGTTCTATTTAAGTCAATTATGTTTCAACAACTTTAAATGTGTTTTTTTAATAAAAATATTACTTGAATAAATTCTGGCTTCATAAAAGCCAAATCTCCAACCATTCCACCTTGAACATGAGCATCAGCCACACCAAAACCAGCCACAAAAACACAAATCGCGATGTAATTTCCAATTCCGCCCTTCCCGGATGAGGCTAAATCAATCTGTAAACAAGTTTGGAACGAATTTTTAGAGGGTAGAATTGTAATTAATCATGCCCCTAAACAATTTTAAAACTTGAGTTACCAGAATGAGTGCTAAAGTGCATAAAAAGAACAAAATATATCCTGCAATGTTGCGTTTTCTAGTATCGACTTTTGATTCGTTATATGCTAAAATCGCCATTGTCCCTATAGCAAACGGTTGGTATACGAGTGTAAGTACCCTTGATGGATGATAATCCTATTAAATAACACAAAAATATTATTAATTTATAGCCAAAAAAGAAAAGAAAAAAGAAGATGGACTTTTTTGGTTACTTACAGGAAATAATGCATAATAGTAGTCTCCAATGGTTAGCATGCTATTCCATGCCACTAAAGATCCAAAACCAAGAATCCAACATACTAAAATTGCCATAGATTTCCCCTGAAAATTCAAAACAATATAAAAAACTTAATATTTAGAGTTAAAAAAAGAGCAATAAATATGGATAAATATAGTTTCCGAAATTTGTGGAGATGTTAAAAAACAGAGTATATTTTATCACAAACCTCAAGTTTCACTGGTGCTCCATTGGGGCCAGCAACATCCATGCCTGTCATACTGTAAAAACAGAGATAAAAGGTAAATATCATTGAAGCTTTTATATTTATAAAGTTTAGATTTTTAAGGATTACCCACTTGGAATTTGCAAGAATTTTGATAGTTGTTGGTAAATCTGAATCCGAAATCTACTTTTTGCAAATGGGGTTGTGTGTTTTTGTATCAAGAACAAATGAAAGATGCCGGTTTTAGGGTTCAATCATTCGACCCTGATGTGAGCAAAAACAAACAAGCAAACAAAAACAAGAACAAGATAACAAGTTATCAAGAATGGAGTCAAGACCCAAGTGGGTTAAGTGTGTGTATACGTGAAGTGTGTGAATTTGATTATAAAAGTTGGAACTTTGTCAAGATTGGAAAGATACTGTTTCACTTTTATAGGCGGTGACTTGTAATATATAAATAGAGAATTGATGTGAAAGAGAACGGAATCTGATGATGATGAAGGTCTGGAATCTGTAAAGATCTTTAAATAATACAGTTGGAATTTGCTGTGATGTTAATTTTTAAATATTGGTTTTGATAAAATCAAAGGTATTTAATGAGAAAATAAAGGATCAGGTTGAACCAAGCCAACTTAATCCACAGCTTTGCCGATATAAGGGGGGCAAAAAATCCATTGTTTGTTATTTTATACAGTATATTGTTCTATAAATATATTTAAAATTTAAATTATATAATTAAAAATGATTTTGACTTGGGAGTTTGGATTTTCTTCTAATAAAAAGGGATAATATTTAATAGGTAAAAAGAAATATTTAATAGGTAAAAAGATTGCTGAGAAATTAACTGTTTAGGAAATTAAATGAATTTCCATGTTTGGTAAATAAATAAATAAAAGAAACGTTACTTAATTTGTAAGGGAGGTGAAAAAACTGGTTTATACACATAAACCGTAGCTTTGATTGCCTAGTAACATATATTCTAAAAACAAAAAAAAAGAACAAATATAAATTTTCCTAATTTACCATAGTGTATACTGTAAAAAAGCATAAAATCAATACTTCTATCTGTGAAGCCCCGCGACCCGGAAAGCGTTTGTGACCGGTTGCATCCTATAATCAAGTTTAAACTCCCAATTTTATAAGCTGGTTTTGGAAAATGGTATTTAATAAGTAGTAATTTGCCTATGCCGGCCCTAGGCGATCATGGCGATCCTTGATACCCGACCGAATTTCTATCTCTCTTGTTGATCGATCTTGTAACCTTCCCTGTGATTACGAGAGATCGTAGATCTCTTGTTTTACGAGTGTAGTTACAGGGTTTGATCACTTGATCTCATAGAGTTTTGTCGAAATACCAATTGAACTATTATCGTCTTGTTGATTGATCTAGTAACCTTCCCTGTGATTACGAGGGATCTCAGATCACTTGTTTTACGAGCGTAGTTACTGGATTGAATCACTTGTACCTATAAGGTTTAATTGCGTGTTTTTTGGTTTCTTTTCTCGTTTAGGGTTTTTGGCGGCGTTTGGTTGTTGTGATGGGGTACAAACAGCGAATAGACTCTGAAGGTTGGATGTGGAAGACCGGGAGAAAAAACGATGATACAATGGGAAATAGAGGTAAACATATTCAGAATCCGTATTATAAATCGGTAGAGAAAATTGCGACGTCGTTTTTTATTACAAATTTTCCATATTCGTTGACTGAAAGTGAGTTATGGGAATGGTGTAAGCTGCATGGGAAGGTGGTGGATGTAGTCATTCCTAGGAAGGTCTCGAAGTTCGGTAAGAGATTTGGGTTTATCCGTTTCTTGGGAATTGGTGATGACCTAGGTTTTGCTAGGAAATTGTCTCTAGAGTGGATGGGGTCATTCCATATTTTTGTTTCCGTAGCAAGGTTTAATAGGCAAAAAACATCTGTGGGGGATCATAAAAGTAACCGGTTTTACTCTAAAAAGGTGGAAGGTCCTAAGAAAGTTGCCACTTTTAAACCTGTTGTACAGGGATCATCATATGCATCGGTTGTTGCCGGTGGAAATACTAAGAACAAGTCAGTGGAAGGGGGGAGTAAGAGTGAAGAAAATTTACCTTGTATGAAGAAAATTTCTCTACAGGAAAAAGACTTAATTAAACTTGATGACGCAAATTCAATTGTTCTCGCAAAGGTTAGAGAAGTGGGTCTTATGACGAATCTGTATGATCATTTCGAAAGTGAAGGTTTTGTGGATGTAGAAATTCACCATATTGGAGGATTATGGGTATGGGTGAGTTTTAAATCCCAGAAATCTTGCTTTAGGTTTAAAAATTTGGATTTGTCACATATGTTTGTTGAGGTGCGTCATGTTCTTAGCAATTTTGTGATTGATGAACGAATGGTGTGGTTAGAAATTGATGGGTTACCTCTTTGTGCATGGAGCTCAGAAGCATATAAGAAAATTGGAGGTTTGTGGGGAAAATTTATGTTTTTTGATGAGGAATCTAATGATGATCCAAGTTGTGGCCGTGTATGTATAAATACGAAAGAGATGAGCTTAATCAACGAATGCATTCAAGTGGTGGTAGCAGAAACGATGTATGTGGTACGGGTGAAAGAGAAAAATATATGGACGATCAATATCAAGAAAGAAGGTACGGAGAAGGAGGATGACAGTATATATGAGACGGAAGGTGAAGAAGAATCAGATAGTGAAGAGGAGGCATTATCAGTTAATGAAACAAATGAGAATAGCTCTCATGAGAATAAAGGAGAGGAAAATACATGGCATAATCCAGTAAAAATTATTGACGTGGAAGATGATACTGTGGTGCAAGACAGTGTGGTGGATTTGGGCGTAGAGAAAAAAATTGAGGAAGAGGAAAAAATAAATAATCAGGAAGATGATGGAAATTCTGTTAGTTGCCCGCCTGGTTTTGAAAATTGTAAAAAACAGGAGTATATAGAGATTGGTAAAGGGGGTGCCATCGGTGGTGAGGGTAATGGGGAATCGACTATAATCGAAAAAGTGGGTGACAAACCTACTGATGTGGATGGAGGTAGGATAGGTGATGAAGTTGATAAAAAATGTTGAATATTCTATCCTTAAATGCGAGGGGGTTGGGTTCCGTTGATAAACGGAATTGGATAAAAAATATGTGTTATATGAATAGTGTGTCGTTTTTGGGAATCCAAGAAACGCTTATGACCAAACCGGATTTATTTCGGTTTAAATCAATTTGGGGAAATTTTCATTTTGATTTTGCTTGTAGTTCGGCGTGTGGTCGTTCGGGGGGAATTGTATCTATTTGGGATACGGCGGTGTTCAAAAAGGAGAGTATTATGTGTAGTAGGTATTTTGTTATAGTTGAAGGTGTGTGGGTGGGTTTTAATGAAAAAGTTTTTATTATTAACATTTATGCGCCACAAGATGTTGTTGCTCGTGCCGGTGTTTGGGAGGAGATTAGGGTGTATATGGAAGGCAAAATGGGGAAGTTTGTGATTTTTGGTGATTTTAACGAAGTTAGGGAGGAGTCGGAAAGATTTGGTTCGATTTTTAATGTGGTAGGTGCTAATAATTTTAATAACTTTATTGATGGTTGTGGGTTAATCGATCTAGATATTGGAGGTAGAAAATACACTTGGATGAATAAAAAAGGCTCAAAAATGAGTAAATTAGATCGTTTTTTGTTGTCGGAAAATTTGGCTAACATTGACCCGGATTTGAAGGTGTTGGCGTTGGATAGGAAGTTATCGGACCACTTACCGATTCTCCTTACTTCCAAGAAAGGTGATTATGGACCAACGCCTTTCCGAGTTTATAACTCGTGGATGGAGTTAGACGAATATGATGATCTTATAAAGAGCGGTTGTGAAGAGTTTGTCTCTGAGAATGATTCGGCAATTATAAAAGTGAAAGACAAGTTTAAATTTCTTAAGACTAAAAGTAAAGTTTGGTCAAAAAACTTATTAATTGCTCGAAATGAACAGGTTAATGAGATGCAAAAGCAAATTTTGGCTATTGAAGATCGTATGGATAATGGAGTGGCGACTGATCCGGAAATTAACTTGAGGTTGGAAATTTTATGCAGATTAAAAGAAGTGGAAAAGATAAAAAATATTGATGCTATGCAAAAGCTTAAAATTAAATGGGATGTGGAAGGGGATGAAAACTCAAAGTTTTTTCATGGCCTCATTAATCAAAGAAGACGTAAGACAATGGTCCAAGGTGTTATGGAAGATGGTGTGTGGCATACGAACCCAAATACGGTGAAATCTATATTTTTTGACTACTTTAAATCTAAATTTGAGCCGATCATTACATGTATTCCGGATTTGGAGGAGGAACGTTTTAAAAAGATTGATACAAATCAAGTTATTGAGTTAGAAAAAATTTGTTCAATAGATGAATTGAAGGTTGTGGTGTGGAGTTGTGGTAGTGACAAAACCCCGGGCCCGGATGGTTTTAACTTTAAGTTTGTGAAGAAGTATTGGGAGTTGTTGAAAGATGATTTATTATGTTCGGTAAATGAATTTTTGGATACGGGGCGGTTTCCTAGAGGCTGTAATACTTCTTTTATCACTTTAATACCTAAAGTGAACAACCCTACATTAGTGAAGGATTACCGCCCCATCTCGTTGATCGGTGTACAATACAAAATCATTGCTAAAATGCTAGCGATGAGGATTTCTCAAGTGATTGATAGTGTGGTAAGCTGTGAACAATCTGCGTTCATAAAAGGCAGACAAATTTTAGACGGCCCGTTAATGGTTAATGAGATTATTGAATATTACAAGAAAATGAAGAAGAAATTACTGCTATTTAAAGTTGATTTCGAGAAAGCGTATGACTCCTTGAGTTGGAATTATCTTGATTGTATTATGTCAAGAATGGGGTTCGGTACGAAATGGAGGAATTGGGTGAAGTCTTGTCTTTCATCGGCTACTTTATCGGTGTTGGTAAATGGTAGTCCGACTGAGGAATTTAGTATGCATAGAGGTGTTCGTCAAGGAGACCCTCTATCCCCCTTTTTATTTATTATAGCGATGGAAGGGTTACATCTTGTTATTGATAAAGCGGTGGAGAGTAATCGTATAAAAGGGGTGGATCTTGGGACTAATTTAAATATTTCTCATTTCTTTTATGCAGATGATGTGATTGTCGTTACGGAGTGGAGAACGGAGGATATGACTAATATTATGCAGATTTTCAATAATTTTTACTATGAATCCGGTTTAAAGATAAATGTGCAAAAGTCTAACTTGTATGGAGTGGGAGTGAACAATGTTGATATCGAGCAAATGGCACGTCGGTCGGGTTGCGCTGCGGCTAAGTTACCGTGTACGTATCTAGGTATGTTGACAGGGGGTGATCTATCTCGACAAAGTAATTGGTCTAAGGTTATTGCTTCCTTTCGTAAAAGATTATCAAATTGGAAAGCTAAAATGCTTTCCATAGGTGGTAGGTTGACTCTTATTAAATCGGTTCTTGGGAGTGTTGGTATTTATTGGATGTCGTTATTCCGGGTGCCGGATATTGTGATTAAACGATTGGAACAAATGCGTGCCCGGTTTTTTTGGGGTTGTCAAGATATCGAGAGAAAAATACATTGGGTTGCATGGAAGAATGTGATTGCAGTCAAGGATCATGGTGGTCTTGAAATTGCAAGTTTAAAAGCTTTAAATTTGGCTTTGTTATTAAAGTGGATATGGAGATTATATAACGAGCCAAATGCATTATGGTGTCGAGTTATAAAAGCTTTATATGGGTATGATGGTGGTTTAATTAATTCTAATTCGAACAGTAATTTAAAAGGGCCTTGGTCTCGAGTTGTGGATGCGGTTCGGTATTTACATGAAAATCACGTCATAGATCATAATGCCATTAGGTATGCGTTAGTTAGTGGCGATAAAATCAAGTTTTGGAATGATACGTGGTTAGATAATCAACCGTTGAAGGAGACGTTTAATCGTTTATTTCGTTTAGATATAGATCAGGATTGTTTGGTTAAGGATAAATGGTGTGGTGGGGGTTGGATATGGAGGTGGCGTAGACAAATAAGAGGTGGTATTGAGTTAGAGCAATTTCAAGGGTTAACCTTGCTTCTTGAACAAGTTAATCTTGGTGTTGGAAATGATAAATTGTGTTGGTATGAGGATCAGCAAGTTGATTTCTCAGTGGCTGGAGCTCGGATTATAATTGACAAACTTCTTCATCCGGGTATAGATGTTAATACTAGTTGGTGTATTTATGTCCCGATAAAAGTGAATGTTTTTATATGGCGGTTACGTTTGGATAGATTACCGACTAGGCAAAATATTTCGCGTAGAGGTATGGAAATTCAGGAAATTGCATGCCCGGTATGTAATTCCGGAATGGAGTCGGTGGAGCATTTATTTTTCGGATGTAATATGGCGATGCAGATATGGGAATATATTTGTAAGTGGTGTGAAATTGATAGATTTCAGGGTACATCTTATGATGAGTGGTCGATGTTTATTTCCGGCCTCCGTTTATCCAAGAATGGAGTGATTAAGCTGAAGACGATAGGGATTGCAGCTGTTTGGATGATCTGGCGGTTCAGGAATTCGAGTTTATTTGATAGTGTTAGTTTAAGAAAATGCGATGTAATTGAGTTTATTGTTCTTTTTTCGTTTAATTGGTTAACCCATAGATATCGATCTTGTAAGATTTCTTGGGTTGACTGGATTAAAAAACCTTTGTATGATTTAGTTTAGTTTTCTGCTAAACTTTTTATTGGAGTGAAGGTTTCGGGAGGGTGATGGCAATGCCGAAGCTCCTCCGTTCCCTTCTTTTTGCTGGTCAAAAAAAAAATAAGCTGGTTTGACAAAATTGGAAACCAAGTCAGGGAAATCAGACGATTTGTAAAGTGATTATGCGATTTTAGAAATTGAATCATGAGAAATTATACGTTTTGACTCACCAATTTTTAAAGTCAATAAGTTAAACCTACCACTGTTTTTTAGGGATTTGATAATAACAGTCTTAGGGCTGCACGTCGAATTAATTTTCAAATCAGCTGGAAAAAAGCTTCCACACTTGACTCCACCTTTCAGGAGATGCCATTCCTACTTCCCAAAAGGGAAAGACCAAACAACGACTTCCCGAAAGAACTCATTAAGCAGACAGAGCGAGCGAAGAACTGTTGCCATAAAAGGTTATCTCAAGTTTTCAATAAGAGCATTAAAATTTATACATTAATAAAAAAAGAAAAATGCTAATGACAGCCCTAAACCTTAGGGCTGTCATTAAGAAGGCAAAATACACAAAAGACAACCCCCTGAATTTTAGAAATATTACTTTTTTAATCAATGTACAAGCTTTTTATGCATGTTAGTGACAGCCCTAAGGCTGTCATTAGCAAAACCCATAAAAAAAACTCACCACTGCATTTTAAGTATAACTTATCCACTAATAAAAATATAAGTATCTAATACATGTTATTGAGAGCCCTTAGATCTGTCATTATAAATAAAAATTAACTCCTTTTTAAAACCAAAAATTTAATAAAGTTTTTATCTAAAAGCATTTTTATAATTCAAAAAGCTTATCCGAATACACAAAAAAAAATAAAAATATATAATATTTTAAAAGAAAATCCAATCCGTGTTACTGTTGGGTCATATAATTTATTAATTTAAGTAAAGTATATTATTTTCTAAAAATAGCTCTTATGTTTCACGTTGATTTTGAAAATCCGCGTGCTTGAATTATGTATTAACAATTAACCAACTTACAATTATGTCACGTTGCGTATTTTAATATAAAGTAATTTTAATTTATTTTTATTCTGAATCCCAGAAGTCTACAAATTATTTTGGCCGGAGTGGCCAAAGGTGTGAACAGTCAACCCTTTGAGAGCAGCTGCTGAGCTGGTGAGTGGTGACAATGAGTGCATTTAAGACACATAACAGTTGACCTAACCTCTTTACCTTTAAAATCAACATCTTATAAAAGATACTGTTAGCATTTCTAAATAACCAAACAATCCACCTCAAAAGATACATATAAAAGACACTAAATAAGTCCCTAAATAAGATGATTAGGGAAATAAGAGGTTAAGGATGTAAAACATCCTAAATAAGCGAACAATCCACATCAAAAAAACTTATTTAAAAGTATTTAAATAAAATAAGCTTATAAGCACAAGCTCTCCCAAATACTTACAAAAGTTTATTAGGCTTAATATAAGTTTAAAAGCTTATAAGACCTCCCAAACACCCCTAAATATATTATAGTAAATTGTGTGTCACTATGAATATATGTGATATTTAAGAGTAAATTAATATTTATTATTAAAAAAATTATATAACATGTTAAAATGTTATGTCATGTAAAGTAGTAAATTGTTTATTGTAGTTCATCTTATAACAATAGTCCCAAATGGCTAACCTTAATAATTGGATTAAAACTGATTTATATCAGATTAATCACATACTTTATACATGGAAGGAAAGGGAAAATGACAAAATTACCTTTTGTGTATCACACGTGATTATATTTGACGAGGAAAATAAACGCATGTTTAGATAAATGACCAAATATGTCAATACTTTTTGAAATAAAGTCAACTAGTATAATTTATGAAACTAAAGGACCAAATTTATAATATGATATAAACCTAAAATAACATTTTGTAATTTACTCAAATTTAAAAGACCAAAAAGTTGTTGACCCAACAAAGTCATGGATTGGGAAATGGGAGCCTAGAACTCTAGAAGGAAGTAACTTTGCCTTGGTTGCCAATTGGTGGTGGTGATTCCTGATCAATTCTATTTGGTGTAAAATTATCAAATTTTCGAATAGATGTAAATCGTTTTCTTTGAAAAGGTTAGATTGGTTTTGCAACCCAACTTCTGCTCCCTCTTTTTTGTAACTTTTTCCTTTGCTTTAACTCCTTGCTAGTCTTTTCCAATATATTTTAGAAATAAAAGTTAGAAAGATTAAAATATCACATTATTTAAACGAACATATTCCATTTGTTTCCCGCTAAAGCATATATCCCCCTCTTTACATATTCCCAATCTTGTGAGCTTTCAACTATTGTCCAATTAATTTACCCCGTTTATGTCAACACACAACAAACTACTCCACTTAACAACATCTTGATCAGTAACTTATTGTATTGTTCTTTTGAGTAGTTTGTTTGTTTTATTTGTTACATTAAGATGTACGATTCAACCGCGAAATTGGAATCTTGCCTTTTTCATTTAAATGTTACTTTGTTAACTTGTTTCTGCGTATAAAACACACACAAACACACTTTCGATCAAAAGAGTGTCCTTCAATTTAATTAACCAATTATAATTAAATACATCTTGCAAATTCTTTGAGTTTTAGAAAAAAAAAACAAAATCTACAACAATCTTTTTCATTGTGAAAGATTCCGTTGCACTTGGCGATTAAGTTTATGCTCTATGGAAGCCATGAATGTTGCTGATCCTGGAACTCCAATGAAACTTAAGGTTTGTGCTCAAATATCTGTGATATCTTGTAGAGGCTCCATGAATTTTGGATCCAAATTGTTGCCCCATATTTGTAGTCTGACCTCTAAATTCTCTGTTTTTGATGATATTTTGAATTTTAGGGAAGGTTTCTTGCAATTGTAGTATGTTGGACCCTTGGATTTGGATCTTTAATCTCATGGAATAGCATGTTAACCATAGGAGACTACTACTACGAGTTATTTCCGGTTAGTAAATAGGCTTTAAAGTTCAAAATCATTTAATTTGCACAATTATGTTCTATTGAACGACCAATTTAATATCATTTATTTTTTCTAGTTCTTTGTGTTTGTTATTGCAATAGATTGGTACGTAAGTATTACTTTTCTTTTTTTGCACAGGATTACCATCCATCAAGGGTACTTACCCTTGTCTACCAACCATTTGCTTTAGGAACAATGGTGTTTTTTGCATCTAACGAGTCAAAGGTCGATACTAGGAAACGTAACATTACAGGGTACACCTTGTTCTTTTTATGTACTTTAGCTCTCATTGTGGTAAGTCAATTTCTCGACATGATTAGTTATGTTTTATATATTCGTGATTCGACATAAAAAATGTTGCTCTAAACTTGCTCACAGTTAGATCTAGCCACAACAGGGAAGGGTGGAATTGTAAATTACATTGGTATATGTGTTTTTGTGGCTGGTTTTGGCATCGGCGATGCTCATGTTCAAGGCGGAATGGTAGGAGACTTGTCCTTCATGAATCCCGAGTTCATCCAAGTGAGATTTTTTTATAAGGAAAAAACATACTAGCTAGGTATCACGATAGGTAATACATTTATGGGTTTCACGATTTTTTAGGTACAAGTTTATCATAAAGGTTAATTAAATTGATTAAAAGTGAATTCTTCTTTTTTTAACAGCAACAACTTGAGACAGATTGATTAAAAGTGAATTGTTAATGGATGCTGAGTCACATTTCTTTTGAATAAAATAATATTAATAACGTTTATAAGTAAAAATAAGAGTAAAAATGTGATTTCACTATATTAAAGTTTATAGATAGTGTAGGGTGACTCTCACGTATTTTAAAATAAATGACTTGTTTTGAAACTGAAAAAAATAGAAAATGTGTCATCTATTGTTATATGGAGGTAGTATTAAAAACCATTGAATACCTTACCGTATTAAGTATTAACTACAAATTTCCTAAGTCTATTGCACGGTGGATTTCGTAGTCTTACTATGGCGGTTTGGCAGCATCAGGTGCTCTAACATCTTGTTTGAGGCTATTAACAAAATTTGCCTTTGACCAATCTTCCAATGGTCAACGGAAAGGGACTAGTATGTATACATTTTTTTTTTCTACAATTCAAGTATGTTCTAGCCTGAAGTCCAAATTTTAATCTTGAGATCTTTTTCTATTGCAGTGTTATTTCTAACAATTTCAACAATCTTCGAGTTTCTATGCATTTTCCTCTACGCGTTTGTGTTTGCAAAATTACCAATCGTGAAGTATTATCGCACTAAAGCAGCACAAGAAGGCTCAAACACTGTTTTATCTGATCTGGCTGCTGCAGGCATTCAAACCGAACCAATCGGAATAGTACATTTTACCTATTTTGTTAGAGATCGTTTACAAAGCATCCCAAGTGTTTAGGATAATTTTTAACCTTTTTTAATATTTGTAGGCTGATATTGATACTAAACTTCCAGACCGATTGAGCAATAAAGAACTGTTGTACAAGAACTTTGATTACGCGTTGGACTTGTTCTTGATATATGTTATTACTCTTTCTATTTTCCCCGGCTTCTTGTACGAAAATACTGGAAAACACCATCTGGGTTCATGGTAATATGTCGTTAAAATAAGTGATACACTTTAAAATTTACCTTATTTGGTAAAAGAAGTGGAATCTATCATCCACTAACTATCCACTTTAATATAGTAAAATGACCATTTTGTCCTTATATATACTTTTGAACATCATTAACATCACTTTATTCAAAAGGAGTGAGACTTATCTTCCACTATTATCCACTTTAATTTATCTTAACCCTTGTTATAATTTTTTACCTTAAAAAACTGTGAAACTCACAATATATCACTTATATATTGTGATATGGAGGTAGTACCTATAATTTATCTTGGTCAAAATTGATAGTGTTTTCCGTAGGTACTCGCTTGTTCTAATCACAATGTGCAATATCTGGGATCTCATAGGCAGATACATTCCTGTTATCAAATTTCTTAAAATGGAATCACGGAAAGGCTTAATGATTACTATTATCTCACGTTTTTTGTTCGTTCCCGCCTTTTATTTCACTGCAAAATACGGTGATCAAGGGTGGATGATTATGCTTGTATCATTGCTTGGATTGACAAAAGGTTATTTCACTGTATGTGTCATGACCATTGCTCCTAAAGGTTACAAAGTGAGTCAAAATTAACCAAAAAAACTTTGACTTTTTTTTATAAGAGTTTGGACTATTGACAAATTAATATGGTTGTTTTTTTCACAGGTCCAGAAGCGAATGCTTTGGGAAACTTGTTGGTGTTGTTTATTGTTGGTGGAATATTTGCAGGTGTTGCTCTTGATTGGTTATGGATAATCGGCAATGGAAGCTTCTGAGTAAACAAATTCTAGTCCGAAAGTGAAGAGCCTGTTGAATCTCGTTGACTCGATTATTAAAATATCATACAAAAAGAGAGCCATAGTGCGGTATTTCTGAGAATAACTTTTGAAGGCATTGATTGCAAATGAAGGATTTATTCCCTTACGAATCACTTGAAAAGAAATCATTCCTATTCTAAGGGCATATTTTGCAATGAAATAACAGAGAATTAGATTATGATTTATAAAATATGAATTCTAACATGTAATTATCACTAAATAATGGTGATAAAAAAATATAAATGTAACATATACAATATACTAACGTATGTCTATTGACAAATAATGACTACATGAAAAAATGATGAAATTAAATTTAGATTTTTTAGTATTTTTTCAATGTAATTCGGTTACACACTTTTTGGCGACCGCCTCCTATTTGAGGCCAGGTGGCATCACAAGCACCAAACCTTCTTTTTGCTCTTTCTTCGGTTATCTCCACGAACGCGCTTAGGTATTCAGAACTTGTTCCAAACCTTTGGAACCAGATTGAAGCCTATCATATCTAATCGGATCCGAATATGCTGGATTGGGATTGGTTCGAGTATCCATAGGAAAACATGTTTGAAAACCAGATTAGGAAAAAAAAAACTGGTTTAAAAACCGGATTGGGCGAAATTGATTCAATCCCGGTTTAAAAACCGAATTCAAACTGGATTCGGTTATATATAAGTGATTTGGGCTGGGAAAATGTATAAAAAACAGATGAAATTCGGTTTCGATCCGATCAAATCCGGATATTGGTACCAAAGTTTTCGACCCGAATCCGGTACTAAACCGATTCAGTTTGGACTCAATCCGGCTTTGACCAACTTTGACCGGACTTTATCCGGTTTTGAAACTGGTACAGTTTTTTTAATCCGATTTATGTACATCTAACTTTTTAGTGGGTAAAGTTTGACTCAATCGGGTCGGGGTCGGGTCGGGGTCGGGTCGGGGATCGGGCCGGGATTGGGTTCGGTTATTTATTACGGGTCGGATATGCCAAAACCCGACCCGAACCCGACCCTTTGCCAAGAACGCGTCATGTCATTAAATTTTATTATTTTATTAAAGATTTTGCTTTTTCTTTTTGTTAATACAATTTTAATAATGTTTCTATATGTTGTTTGTATGTTTTGTTTAAGTCACTGTAATTATCACGAATTTATAAAAAAATGGTAAATTACAGAAATTGTCCCTGTGGTATACCCGATTCTGCATTTATGTCCCTAAACTTTTTTTGTCGGTTTTTTTGTCCCTAAAGATTTTTGGATTTCACTTTTCTGTCCTTCCGTCTAATTTTGGCCGTTAAGTGACCTCAAATGCAAAAGATATGAGGGCATGTTAGTCCTTTTTCCCTTTTCTTTTTCTCTTTTAATTTTTTCTTTTTTCATCTTCTTCCCCAACACCCACAAACCCTAAACCCTAAACCTCCAACACCACCACCGCCGTTAATCAAGACGATGAACTCAACCGATTTTAGCAATTAAAAATCCAAACAAAATCAGTGATGGAGGAAACCCCAAGAAAACGACTGCTAAACCTAATGTAGATGATGGTGGGCTTAATAATGAACAAACGATTTTGAAAATCCAAACAAGCGATTAAAAATCTAAGGTGCTGAAACAAATGATTTTGAGCAATTAAAAATCCAAACAAAATCATCTTTTTTCCTTTTGTTTTATTCTCGATTTTGAAGAACAAATAATTTGTTCGTCACCATCTCCAAATTAAAAATCTAACAGATCGCAGGGTTTAATGATGATGATGGTGGTGAAAACGATTGTTCAAATAGATTATTCTCCCTCTCCATATCCGAACAAATAGATTATTTAATGATGATGATGGTGAAAACCCCCAAATCCATTTGCAGATTCTACCATCTCCATAACCCTTGTTTTCCTACTTTTTTTGTTGTTGTTGTTGTTGCAGATTCTACCATCTCCAACAACGGGTTCGTTTCAAAAAAGTGATGGCGACGAGCGGCGGTAGGTGCAATGGTGGTGACGGTTCGGCCGGAGAAGACGACCGGAGGTGTCGCATGTATCATCACGAGGTGTCGCCGGAGATGGTGGTGTCGCGTGCTAGTGATGTTACGATTATTGATTGATGCTTTGGGGAAATGTAAAAATAATTGAAAAAGAAAAATGTACAAAAAGATTTAAAATAGTGGTAATTTGGGGGGAATCCAAAAATCTTTAAGGACAAAAAAATCGACAAAAAAAATTTAGGGACAGAAATGCAGAATCGAGTATACCACAGGGACAATTTCTGTAATTTACCCTATAAAAAATATTTATATTCTATGTTACCTACGGGCTACGTATATTGTGAAAACTAAAAATTAAGGGTTTAAGTCACTGTAATCATCGGGCAAAACGCGTCATGTCATCAAAACATAGCGCTTTGACCATAGAAAATCCATATTTCTGATGTCAAATGTTTATATAATTTTTCTGAAAACGGCAGGATGAGATGTTAATATAAATTCAATATTGAAAAGTTATAGTATTATTTATTATTAAATCTTCTTAGTTTACTGCGTTTTATTAATTTTGAAACCCAAATTTTGATAGTGTCTTGTAGGGGTTTTTATCTTTTTTGTTGATTCTTAAATCACACAAATATATAATAAAAATTATAGGACGTTGCTTTTCTAGTTTTAGTTTGCCAAACAACAAAAGTTATTATAATTATAAAAATTATTAAATTATTATAATTATAATTTAAAAAAGAAGGAAAAAAAAAACTATCTATTTCTGCTTTATACTAATCTCCAACTGAAAATGAAAAAAACGTTGTTCTTGTTGGATGATCCATTTTGGCTGTATTTGACAGTAATAATTAAAATAGTTATTTTAAAAGTTTCAAAAGTCTCTTTGAACATTTATATTATATTTATTAGTTAAGACTTAAGAGTCATATCGTCGACCACCCTTGACCCAAATATAAATCCTCTGTTTTAGACCGTTCGGTATGGGACGGATCCCGTGAGCGTGGTCATGAGGTGGCAGCATGGTCACGGCGTTAGGCTTCGGGGAACACCGCCCCCCTTAACGTCGTGGGGTGCGGTGGTGAAGAATCGGGGGCACGGCAACGTATCTCAACGGGTGGAGTGGGAGGGTTTGTGACCGTTTGGAGGGACTTTCGAGGGGGTTAAGTGGTGTGGTGCGGTGTGGTGGGTATTTCCTGGATAAAGTGGTGTGGTGTGGTGTGGTGTGGTGTGATTGCTGAGGTGGCAGATGATGTGGCAGAAATTATGAAGTGGTGGTGAGGCCCATACCTGATAGCCTTAGGTCAACGGTATATCTCGTCTGGTTTGTGACTGGAGTCTGGAGAAACCCCTAACACATTGTCAGGACAACCATTCATTGTTTTACACGTTCGAGTTCTGATTTGTCCGTTTGAAGCTCCGTACTCACTTTTCTTATTAGAAACTTTTGTCGAGTTAAGCACTCTCAGTGGTGCGTCACTAAATGCACTGTATGTCACATCACCTCATTCTCACTGACAAGTTCCTGATAAAGTCGTGCCAACGGCAACTCATCATTAACACATCATCATTTTTAATTAAAAAAAACACTACATTAATAAAAAAATTACAATAATTATAAAAATAAAACAATACAATAACAAAAAAAAGAAAAAAAAAGTTTTTTTTTTATAAGAAATGAAAATAGTGCAAGTTTTTAAGCTTAAAGTGATCAACCCCTAACAACCCCCCCCCCCCCCCCCCCCCTTCCCGCCTGACTCCCAACCCACGACGCCATCGTCTATCCCGTCCTCCCCACGACGGGTCCCTGTGAAGGCTGCCACCAACGTGGTCGTGCCAACGGCATCGGTGGCCGACGAAGAGACATGTAAATACATGGTTATAAATTTTATAAATTTAGTGTAATGATATTTCGTCCTACTAATTCTTCCTACTATATTTCTATCTATTTTGATCAAGACAAGTCTCAAAATCAATGGATGATATGAGGAAAATAATTAATGAATTACACATGTCAAATTTAGAAGCATGTAAGAATATATGTATGAAGAAAATATAGGAAAAGAATATTATTCTCTTACATTCAATGCTAATATTATAAAATATTAATATACATACTTATCTAGTTATCTTTATGTTTGGTGTTGTTTTTTCATTTAATACTTATCTTAATTTTCGTCAACAACATGCCACTACATGTTGTCCTTAATTATAAGGTTGGCTAAGTTTTTTTTAAAAAACCCTATGAAGACAACATGTTCTTGTTATAGGGTCGGCGAAAAAACAAAATAGATTACCCGGTTGACGAAAATTTAAGCTATATTGACAACTTGTCATCAGAACAGGCAAAAATATATCATCACTATAGGTGGAAAATGTTTAATCGCTATAGGGGTTGTTTCTTGAGTGTACATGGGAGCGAGATATGAAAAATTACGTGGCAAGCTAGTTTATTACATCAAATGACATGAATGTAGTGTATTACTCTGTTTAATGACTAGCTACATACTAAAGTATACGAGTAATAACCATGTATTAATCTTGATCATTTTACCTATTTAAACTTAAGGATAGAATAAATTATCATAAAACATTAATAATCAATGAAAGGGTATCAGTGTATCACCAGTCACTAAGGATACCATCAAAAAAGCTGCCGATAACATCACAACCAACGGTTATATCTGTACATCATACCTTTTAGTTTACTATATATAAGTATCAACTAGCTACAAAACCCGCCCGATGGGCGGGTATGCTGTAAATTTTAGTATGTAGAAAAATGTCCAAAAACTTTATATACTTCTAAATGACATAATAATCGATAGATGTGATGATGATTTTGTACAAAAAAACGGTAAATGAAGAAATTTTACATATAAATGTTACATATAGTTATTTGTATGTACGATCTTTTAAATAGTTATTTGTTTCCTTGTATGTAGGAAGCCGTATATGGAGCATATGAATGTAGACCGTAAGCCGTACCAGATTCGTTTGCCGTATATGGAGCATATGAATATGAATGTAGACCGTAAGCCGTACCAGATTCGTTTGTATTAGTGCAAATGATGTGGACCAATCAGGGAATTCCAAGTGGCATTATGGAAGAATAGGAATGCTTGGAATTGCCATGGTGTCAAACCCTCTTCAAATTTAGACCTCATATATAGGGTAGGATATTTATAAACTGTTGTGTTAATTAAATTTTCCAAATGAATGAAAATATATATGCTTTCATTTATTCTGTCAATTTCATATTTCGATCCAACAAACCAATCAAGAACGAGATAAGTATGTAACCATTTTTGTTGGGTTTTCTATGCATCTAGCCACAATTTGTTTAAGGCGGAAATCAAAAACAACTTGGTAGAACATTGACCCGATAAAACTATTTGGACCGTTAGGTTTACAATTCTAACGCAACTAGAATTTAATAACTAATTAAATGATAAATTCAAAACTTACATTGTTACGGTTTGGCGAGGATGACAAACCTTGTGATCTCGTTCTTGCCAGATTCACACTATGCCTAGGATTCAAGAAAGAATCCCTCTATCGTATCACACCCAAGGGTTATCACAAACAGGACAATATACCACAACGTAGTATAAAGCACCTTGAGAAAACGAGTACCGAAAACCAATCGAAAAACTCTTTCGATTACCGGTGGCGGCGGCGGCGGAGCAGCGGCGGTCCGGCGGTGGTTCGACGGCGGCTGGACGGCGGGGCAGCGGCGGTTCGGTGGTGGCTGTGGGGTGTCGGCCGAATCTTTGGAGGCAAGGGATCAAGTATGTGTTGAAGTCTATTAGGTTAATACCCTTGACCTCCTATTTATAATGCACTAACTCTAATTAGAGTCAAACTCTAATTAAGTCAAAAGCCCGTCACCACCAAGCCCGGTCCGTCCCTATGCCTAGCCCGAAACATCATTTAATTAATTAATAACCCATTAACTAATTAAATCCGTTAAGCCCGATAGTCTATTTAATTAAACAATTAATTAAACACTATGTTTTCTCGTGTTCGTTGATTCCTCGAGGGCAACCCGAATAGGACTCTAAAATACCCGAACCGGAATACCGGTTTATTTGATGTGTTGGACACCAATTCCAACAGTCTCCCACTTGGACATCTCATTAACTATAAACGGTATGCGTTCGTGTATCCTTTAGAGTGTGCATAGCATGTGCAGCTGCTGAACTCTGAACTATCAGAAACAGTCCTATGATAAGTGATCATATGTCCTTCGTTGCACGATATCATGTAACTAGTGACATGGACATGTCAATCACTCTAGTTACGATTATGTTTCCTGATTCGAGATTTATGATGACGATTTGACTACATGATTGAACTTTCAATCTAGTCATGACCTGCGCAGGTATTTTAGTGTCACATCAAATCAACAGGGGGCCCATAGATATCTCATCTATCACTTTGATCAGAGGGAACGAATAAACCTTAACTACATCGTCTTCCTTCATAGTCATCACATAATGCATGGAACTAATCTTTATAGCTACCAGTTACGAATAGCGTTGGAGTTAGACCAATGCATCACGAAATCGTACTTAGGAAACGATGCATCTTGGTTTGAAGACTCATACGATATTATCGCCTCACTATTACCCATGATAAAGTCCATGGGGTAATACTCTGAGCGTGGGTTGGTCCAACATTTAAATACACCTTTTTAAATGCTCATGAGAGTAGCAGCAATCTCTATGCAATGTTCATACCTTTGAACAATCTACTCACTCTCCCATGACATCTTAATTCAGTTCTTATTCCCATAAGAACGATCGACTGTGGACGTTTAAGTAATCTCTTAGTTTACTTAGGAATAGGTTCTAAACATGCAAAAGGTTTGAAATGGAATAATTAAATACTATATGAATGATAGAACACTTGCAAATTATTTAATCTCCATAAATAAATCATCAATTCATACAATTTAATATTCACTACAATTTCAAATGAATGACAATTTATGATAAGTCACTATGAAATCTAATTCCTATCGTCCTCGCATGAGCATCATGCTTGGCACGACTTAGTGCTTTTGTGAAAGGATCAGCCGGGTTATTTTCCGACGATACTCTTGTCACTATCACGTCCCCATCTTCAACTCGCTTTCTCACGTAGTGAAACTTTCTGAGTATATGCCTGGTTCGACTATGATCTTTGGATTCTTTAGTCAATGAGACTGCACCTTCATTGTCGCAGAAGATTTTCATTGGTTCCTTGATGCTTGTTACGACACCAAGATCCCCAATGAAATTCTTCAACCATGTGGCTTCTTTTGATGCCTCACAGGCAGCAATATACTCAGATTCGCAAGTTGAATCAGCTACTGTCTCCTGCTTGGAACTCTTCCAAGTGACAGCTCCTCCGTTCAATAAGAACACCCACCCAGTTTGTGAGCACGAGTCATCTCTATCCGTTTGGAAACTCGCGTCACAATAACCTTCCACAACAAGTTCGTCTTTCCCACCATACACTAAGAACATATCCTTTGTTCTCCTTAGGTACTTGAGAATCGTTTTCACCGCAGTCCAATGATCGTTGCCAGGGTTGCCCTGGAACCGGCTCACCATGCTTAGCGCATATGAGACATCCGGGCGAGTACATACCATGGCATACATGATCGATCCAATCGCCGAGGCGTAAGGGACTCGACTCATTTTCTCCAGTTCTTGTTCAGTACTGGGACATTGACTCTTAGACAATGTTATGCCATGATTCATGGGTAGATACCCTTTCTTGGAATCAACCATACTAAAACGTTTTAGTATTTTATCCAAGTATGTACTCTGGCTTAATCCTATTAGACGTCTTTCTCTATCTCTGTATATCTTTATACCGAGTATGTACGCCGCGTCTCCTAGGTCCTTCATAGCGAAACATTTTCCCAACCAAGACTTCACGTCTTGCAGTGTAGGAATATGATTTCCTATAAGGAGTATGTCATCCACATACAGTACTAGGAAGACAACAACGCTCCCACTAGCTTTGATGTAAACGCAGGACTCATCTTCACTCCTAGAGAAACCAAACTCCTTGACTTTCTCATGGAAGCAAAGATTCCAACTTCGAGAGGCTTGTTTCAATCCATAAATGGATTTCTCAAGCTTGCACACTCTATCAGGATATTTCTTATTGATAAAACC
Source organism: Calendula officinalis (assembly GCA_963853835.1). Taxonomy (NCBI): domain Eukaryota; kingdom Viridiplantae; phylum Streptophyta; class Magnoliopsida; order Asterales; family Asteraceae; genus Calendula; species Calendula officinalis. Next base: position 5,790,482 of record OY970825.1, read on the forward strand.
TTCTGGCTGTGCCATATAGACATCCTCAGTAAGTCTTCCGTTAAGGAAGGCGGTTTTAACATCCATCTGCCAAATTTCATAGTCATGAAATGCAGCTATGGCAAGCAATATTCTGATAGACTTTATCTTGGCTACTGGTGAAAAGGTTTCATCATAATCAATCCCATGAGTTTGAGTATAACCTTTTGCAACCAACCTAGCCTTATAGGTGTGCACATTCCCATCCATGTCTTTCTTCTTCTTGAAGATCCACTTGCATCCAACGGTTTTGACACCGGGAGAAGTCTCAATCAAGTTCCATACTTGATTGTCATACATGGACTGAATCTCACTCTCCATAGCCACTTTCCATTTTTCAGCCTCAGGGCCTTCCATAGCTTCCTTATAACTCGATGGCTCATCGTCATCAACTGGTAAACTATTAACAGTAGATGCATCGCCTTCAGCAATATGGAAATCATAATAACAGGAGGGCGAACAGTTCTAGAGGATCTACGTGGAACGGTAGGAGTTACATCATTTTGTTCAACAGGAGTCTCATCCTCTGGTTGAGTGCTAGTGTCAACTATAGGTTCCACTACATCTTCATTGTTTGACTCTTGACACTCTTCAAGATCAATTTTGCTCCCACTGTCTTCTTTGGATAATAGCTCTCTCTCGAGGAAAAATCCTCTTCGAGATACGAACACTTTGTTCTCTTTCGGATTATAAAACTGATATCCAAAAGACTGTTGTGGGTAGCCAATGAAGTAGCACTTCTCTGATTTGTTATCTAGCTTGTCGTGAGATTCATGTCTCACATAAACTTCACAACCCCAGATTTTCAAATGTTTGAGGGAGGGAGGATTCCCTGTCCACATTTCAGAGGGAGTTTTGGCAACCTTCTTAGTTGGTACAAGGTTCACGATATGTGCTGCAGTTTCTAAGGCATATCCCCAGAAACTCACTGGAAGTGTTGATCGACTCATCATTGATCGAACCATGTCAAGCAAGGTTCGATTTCTCCTTTCCGACACTCCATTAAGTTGTGGAGTTCGAGGAGGTGAGAGTTGGGATACTATTCCACAACTCTTTAGATAGTCGATGAACTCTTGACTAAGATACTCTCCGCCCCTGTCAGAACGGAGCATCTTAATCTTCTTGCCCAGTTGATTCTCTACTTCTTTCTGATATTCTTTGAACGTTTCAAAAGTATCAGATTTATGTTTAATCAAATAAACATATCCATATCTACTGAAATCATCAGTAAATGTGACGAAGTATCGCTCACCATGTCTAGTGTTAGACTTGAACGGTCCACATACATCAGTATGTATGAGGTCCAACAAGTCTTTGCCTCTTTCACATGACCCTGTGAATGGTGCCTTTGTCATCTTGCCAAGTAAACAAGACTCACACACATCATTTGATTTGAGGTCAAATGATTCTAACACTCCATCCTTTTGGAGTTTAGCTATGCGTTTCTTGTTTATATGTCCTAAGCGACAATGCCATAGACATGACTTATCCAATACACCTTTGGATGAATCAACATTTAATATTAGATTCCTTTTGTTTACGCAACCATCTATTTCATATATACCAGCACAAGGAATAGCTTTAAAATAAAACACATCATTTTTATAAACTAAAATAGAACCATTCTCATTATCAAAAACAAAGTTAAAACCATCCTTAAACAATGCGTAATACGAAATAATGTTGCGTGCCATAGAAGGCGAAAAACAAACATCTAATAAAAGTAAAGAACATCCATTCCCAAGCATGAGCTCATAATCTCCTATCTTGGTGACAGCAGTCGAGACTCTGTTTCCCATGATCAGATTAAGCTCTCCATGCTTCAACTTCCTACAATTCTTAAGTCCCTGCATATCAGTGCAAATGTGAGTACCACACCCTGTATCTAGAACCCAAGAATTAGACATAGAAGTATGATGGAGTTCAATCATAAACGTACCTAGGACACCAGACTGTTGGATCCTATGATTTCTCAAATCATCAAGGTACTTTGGGCAATTTCTCTTCCAGTGACCCATCTCATCGCAATAGTAGCATATAGAGTCTTTAGGTGCTATTAAAGAGGTTCTCTTTCTTTTAAGCTTTCGTTGGGCATGTCCCACCTTAGCTTTTCTTTTCCTCTTAGGACGAGAAAGTTTACCTCTTCCAGCATCATTAGACTCAATGTTCAAGACTGGAGATTCGAAATCACAGTCGCAGGCCGTTAACAAGTCATTCTCAACGACTTTTAACTCCTCGTACAGTTCAAACGTTGTGATTTCCCTCTTATTCTTGTCGTATTCTGATACGTATGAAGAATACTCTGGAGTTAGCTTGTGTAGAATCATATCGACAGCTAACTCGTTAGAGATAGGCATACCCAGACTTTCTGAGTTATGTATGTATTCCCTCATCTTCGAGATGAAGTTACACACTGATTCTCCATCTTGCATTTTGCAATTCTTGATGAGTTCCATGTTCTCATGAACAGCACGAGTATTACCGAGATAATCCACATAGTCAAAATTTCCAATAGCTTTTCGAGATGAAACCTTATTAGGAGATGACTTTGGTGGACACGGTAGTGCGAGTACAATCGGGAGTGGAGGTGGTAGAGGAATTGTGTTGTCATTCAAGTTTGAACCCATCTACAAAAGAAACAATTTCTTTGTTAGTGAATTCAATAATTAATCCTTATAATAATTTTCCCAATCTTTATTCATAAGGCTAGGATACGCCCACTAGTTATTTGATGTGAAGAGGGATGCCGTATTTCACACCAAACAATTTCGTGTCGTAGGCAAACTATTGTCAATTTCAATCTTATGAAATCCCTAGTTCTTTGAGATTCATTCTCGTGGGAGAATGGCATGTTAATCTCGAATCAATGCTCATTCTAATCTATATGACAGGGATACCGTGGATCATATATTAGAAGGTGAAACAACCATGGAATACCCACGTGGACTTCTCGGCTCAAGTTCGCTTGAGTATCGCGAGAATCGTTTCACTCGTAAAATAATCTCACAATTAACGTACCGGTTAACCACACGAGTTCCGTTAATCAGACTATGATACGAGCGCGTGTCATTCTATGGAGAGCACACAATGTTCACATTTAATTAAACGGGAAGAATTTTGTTTAATGTTATGATTATACTTTTAATCTTAATATCATCCTATTATGCCTGTTCGGTAGCTCCATTCTACGACAAGGGAAGCGGCGGGGCAGGTCAGCGCAAGGCGTGTTAAAAACGCAACCCCGTTTAGAGATCTATATCTCTTCCTTTTCATCCTTTAGATGTCATAGAATATGGGTGAGCCTACTAGTGACATAAGCGACGATATATTTAACTTTAGTTATAATATATATAAACTATTAGTATATAATTATATCTATGTTAATTAAAACCTTTTAATTACATTTACTAAAGTTCTATATAGTATAATTAATTATATAAACGTGCGAGGACGCGACGTTTTAATTACTATTATAACTATATCTTATATAATATTTAATAAACTTTTATTACATAATATTATATATATAAGGGAGGAATATCAAATCATATTTGATATATATAGGAATTTCGGAATTAATATATATATATATATATATATATATATATATATATATATATATATATATATATATATATATATATATATATATATATATATATATATTCTAAATTAAACTTTTAATTAATATATAATATATAATTAATTATTTTTAATATTTATGCCTTTATTTCTATTATAAACAATTATAAGTAAATAAGATAAATAAATAAATAATTCGAAAATCCAATCCCTTTAAATATTTAAAATTTCCGAAAATAATTTTAAATATATATATATATATACCGAAAAACAATTTTCGGATATATATATATCCATATTTAAAATATCTTTTAATTTTAAATTTATCTTATTTTAAACCCTTTTAAAAATTATCTCCTTATTTAAACCTTTTAAATAAGTAAACAAGATTTACCCAAATCTTTTATTTATGTACATGTATTTTCGGAAAAATACATATACCATAATAAAAGATTTCTACTTCCCTTTTATTTAAATACCTTTTAAATAAAAAAATATATATTATCTATATAATCCGAAAATTATATATAATATATAATTAATTTAAAACTTATTTAAATAATTAGAAGATATTGACAAAATCTTATTTTCCATAATTATAGATAATTCCAAACAATTTGAAACTATCCTAATTTAATTTATTTAATAATAAAAACGTTTTTAAATATTAAATAAATATTTCCGAAAATTCGGAAATACCCAAAAAATATTTTTCGAAATTAAAAAACAATTTTTTTTACAATTACCGAAAATTACTAAAACAATTTTTAATGGGTTTTCTAATTTTCGGAATACCCGAAAAACAATTTTCGGTATTACCGAAAATCATAAACAATTTTGTGGGTTTCGAATTTCTTGTCTAGCACTATTAGACTTGTAAACCTGTCTCTGATACCACTGTTGGGTTTTCTATGCATCTAGCCACAATTTGTTTAAGGCGGAAATCAAAAACAACTTGGTAGAACATTGACCCGATAAAACTATTTGGACCGTTAGGTTTACAATTCTAACGCAACTAGAATTTAATAACTAATTAAATGATAAATTCAAAACTTACATTGTTACGGTTTGGCGAGGATGACAAACCTTGTGATCTCGTTCTTGCCAGATTCACACTATGCCTAGGATTCAAGAAAGAATCCCTCTATCGTATCACACCCAAGGGTTATCACAAACAGGACAATATACCACAACGTAGTATAAAGCACCTTGAGAAAACGAGTACCGAAAACCAATCGAAAAACTCTTTCGATTACCGGCGGCGGCGGCGGCGGAGCAGCGGCGGTCCGGCGGTGGTTCGACGGCGGCTGGACGGCGGGGCAGCGGCGGTTCGGTGGTGGCTGTGGGGTGTCGGCCGAATCTTTGGAGGCAAGGGATCAAGTATGTGTTGAAGTCTATTAGGTTAATACCCTTGACCTCCTATTTATAATGCACTAACTCTAATTAGAGTCAAACTCTAATTAAGTCAAAAGCCCGTCACCACCAAGCCCGGTCCGTCCCTATGCCTAGCCCGAAACATCATTTAATTAATTAATAACCCATTAACTAATTAAATCCGTTAAGCCCGATAGTCTATTTAATTAAACAATTAATTAAACACTATGTTTTCTCGTGTTCGTTGATTCCTCGAGGGCAACCCGAATAGGACTCTAAAATACCCGAACCGGAATACCGGTTTATTTGATGTGTTGGACACCAATTCCAACAGTTTTATTAGACTAGCTCATCCTGTGTCTCCATAATTAGAGGGTTTGTACCATTTGCCGTGTGGGCCCATTTTGCCTTAATGTGCTGTCACAAATCACTGTCACTCTCGTACAACATATTAACTGATCACTCCATGTGGAATGTTAATTTTGCCTTATATAGATTATATCTTTGACAAAATTCAGTAGAAAATTAAAATTATATTGATTACTAAATTTTGCTATTCATAAATATATAATTGACATTAGAATCCACTTATTCTTTTTTTATAATTTTATCTAATTTAAACATTTATATTAATCAAATTGGTATGAAGATATATAAATATTTAGATTTAATAAAAAGTAATATCATCTATTAACAAATATTAGAAACTTTTACAACTGTACTTGATCATGCATAAAGCAAAAATTATGTTTATGTTGGATCAATGTATGATAATTGTAATTATTATTTTTCTATATAGCACTTGTAAGTTGTATTTATGACGTCCAAGTAAAACCTCCTCAATGTGCCTTTCTTCAACTAACTTATACAATTTCAATATTTAAATGTAGTAGAATGGTATTACGATCTACCAGTGATCAGGCAGAACACTGATGTTGTAGTCATTATGGTAATTATTAAAAGAGCTAGTAGGATCATCGTACGAATCTTGGAAAAAGCAAGCAGAAGACACATATGGGTGATTGTTTCCAAACTCCAAGTTCTCCACAGGGAAAAGTTGGTCCCAAAAACATTGAAGATCGTCAATAGTTCCTGGCGAACCAGTATCATAATAATCTTCATTATCAACTTGCATTTTATCATAAATGGAAATCATATGATTATCAGACTGTTGTATTATATCAACGTTATCAGTTTCAAATGCGGGTGATGAGTTCATTTCATGAATTTGCTCGGTTTTTTCGAACTCTAGGTTGTGTTCAGTCGCACGTTTCTTGAGATGGGTATGCCAGTAATTTTTTACGTCGTTATCAGTTCTTCCCGGAAGTTTTGATGCAATCATCGACCACCTACGAATAGAATTCAGAAATTAGAAAATGTAAATACTGTATATTACTCCCTCCGTCCCACAAAAAAGTACACATTTCTCCCTAAACTTTTGTCCCACAAAAAAGTTCCCATTTCTCAAATTGATGGGGTCCACTCAATAAAATAATATAATTTTCAAAGACCCCACCACTAACTATCCAATAACTATCTTTCTCTCTCCAATCAAACCTTATATTTTAATCAAAAATAATACCAATTACCCCAGCACTAATCTTTTTCTTAAGACTTGTGCCCATGAGAAATGGGTACTTTTTTGTAAGACGGAGGGAGTATATCCCAACAAGCTATAATATTTCTTTAATATACGAGTTTGTCTAATTTGTGTGGTTGGTGCATGAGATAAGACATTTGATAATCTTTAAATTTTCTAAAATTATGTAAACAACCATCAATATTTTTTTTTATCAATTTATGAGAGATGCATTCAGGCATGTTTGGGAAAATTTATTTAAGAGGTTTTTAAGCTCATTAGCTTAGTAAACTTGAAAAATTCAAGCTTATTAAGTTAATTATATCAAAAGCCTCTTAAATAAACTTTACCAAACATGCCCAAAATCTATTTTCAATTGTTTTGTTAAATCTTAAAATTATTAAATGTGTCTTATCTCATGCACTTAATTAGGGTATTAGTTAGACAAACTCTTAATAATATATGTAAGCATACTTATTGCCAAGTAAGGAATGAGAATGGAGTATGGTTTCTTCTTCTTCTTTGGAGAATTTCCCTCTCTTTACGTTCGGTTTCAAATAATTCATCCACCGGAGTCTGCAACTCTTTCCACTTCTCGACAAACCTATAAACAAACAAATTAAACACAATCGATCAAAAAATTATTTTCATTTCACTATCTCGTGTCGGGTTAATTTGTGACAGTTCGATTATTCTACCGGCAAATCTGGGCATCTGAGACCAGTTCCAAATGCCATATTTGTTGATATAAGAAATCAACTTTTGATCTTCTTCAACACTCCATGAACCTTTCTTTAAGTCTGTCTCCATATCACTAATTTGAGAGGTCATATTCGACAAGAAATAGACTAATTTCGTCACTTGTATGATCAGTTGATGGATAAGCAGTTATGGGTGTTCTGATATATATGCTTCCTTGTATGGCAATTTTCTGACTTTACTGATCAATGCATAGCAATTTTCACGTTGGTCAAATAACGTCATAACTGTACGATACTGATCTCACCTTCTAAGAAGATTCCATCAAGAAGAAAAAAAGTACATAAAAATAGGGACGTATTTCGTTACGGAATTAAATCGTATTACTATATTAGATATTATACAAATATTATTTCCGTCCCATAACACATCATAACATATTGTTATCACTTCTCATATTGGTCTGATACTATCTCAATCTAATATCTAATACTATAATATATGTAGGTTTATGATAATGATTATTATCACCATCATCATTATGCAATTGCAATGTATATTACTATGTAAAGCTCTTGCATTAAAACTATTATGCTCTTGCATTAAAACTATATTTAACCGGACTCTTTGCGTTCCTATGCTTCTTTTTTTAATTAATGGCTGATGTATATTAAAAAAAGCGTACTAGCAAGAAGCTAGTAACAATAGATAACATGGGAAGCATTATGTTGGGTAACATTTGTTGTAACCAATAGTCTAGAGACCATTGTGTATTTAGTCGATATTAGTCCTAGGTATAAATAGTTAGTAGTAACCTAATTACCTAGCAACCTTTGCCCTAATTTGTAATGTTCTTATCAAATGCAAAGTGTTCTTAAGAAATTCTCCATCTAAATCTTCCATATTATCACTTGTTTATGCTTGATCATTGATTAATCCTTGAAATCATAACTCACAATTAGTATCAGAGCGAAAGTCTCAATAGATTCGATTTAAATCAGCTGTGATTAAGTAATTTTTTTGAAGATTTTGATGGGTTTTTGAAGATTTTTGGTGAAAAAGTGCTCAAAAGTGGGTTCAAATTCAAAATCGAATGTATGATTCAAGTTTTTGATAGTATAATATTGTTCTATTACTGATTTCGAGCAAATCAGTAGCAAATTTCATAATAAAATCATCAAAAACAAGGTTTAATTTCATTTTTAAAAGTTTAAAAATGAAGAACATGAATAACACCATATTTTCGGAGCTTTAAAGCTAAAATCGAGAAAATCGGAACTTGTTTTCGTAAAAGTGTTTGAATAGGATTGTAGGTAATTGAAAAACGAACGTTTTGCAAAAAGAATCATTCGATTTGGTTAACAAATGAGCAAGTTATGATGATTTTAGTAAATTTTTGAAAAATCGAGATCTGATCTAAAAGTTCCCGACCCGAGAACCCAAAAGTTCCCGACCCAAGAACCTAAAAGTTCTCGTATCGAGAAGTTACTATTCAAAAGTCAAAAATCAAAAAGGAAAAGAATAAAAGCTGACAAACAGCTCATAGAACGTCGTTTAGGAACGAATGAAAAGCTGTTAGTAGTCTATCGAGACACACAATCTGACAAAGAAACAATCTCTCTATCATTATGGGTCTTATTTTTGGTCGATCAATATGTATCTTCAAAGTAAAGTCTTCAAAATACTTTTTGTAGTTGAAAAGCTAGAAGAAGTATTCGTTTTCACAGGTTTACAATGCTCAAGTTGAACCTGATACATCATTATTCAACGAAATATCTACAAGGTCAAGCTTTTGCTAAAGATGAACACTTCGAAGATACGCTTCCCACACTATTGTTACAAAGGGGGAGATTGTTGGGTCAAATTTGTTGTAACCAATAGTCTAGGGATCATTGTGTATTTAGTCGATATTAGTCATAGGTATAAATAGTTAGTAGTAACCTAATTACCTAGCAACATTTGCCCTAACTTGTAATGTTCTTATCAAATGCAAAGTGTTCTTAAGAAATTCTCAATCTAAATCTTCCATATTATCACTTGTTTATATTTAATCATTGATTAATCCTTGGATTCATAACTCACACATTAAATGGCTTAATTATAAGCCAAAGAAACGGTTTTCGGGTTGCAACACCGATTGATACAAATAATACTAACAATATTTTCTATTTTAATGAAAAAAATGGTAAACTTTTGGGTTGTCTAATATTTTTGAAGTGGTCAGCTGAATTCTCCCCTTGAAACACCTTTGTGTTTCTATGCTTCCATAAAAAACAAATTGAACAAACCTTCACGACGTCCAAAATAGGTGGACCCGAGACTGAAAGAGTTTCCAACTTAATGCATGATCGATTTCTCTGGCCTCTTGCCATTTTCGGGCATTTAAGCCCCACCAAGCTCGAATTTTGACTCATATTTCGGTGGCCAAAGAGCATGAAGAAAATAAAAGCACATTCGTTATCACGCATGGGACATAACATGCTTCTACTTTTCAAAATCACATAACTTATTTTTTTCTCACTCTTTAAGAGGCCTAGAAATTAGAAAACTAGGTATATTGTAAGTGTAACGACTATTTATATACTCTCTCCGTCCCACAAAAAAGTACTCATTTCTTCCTAAACTTTTGTCCCACAAAAAAGTTCTCATTTCTAAAATTGATGGGGTCCACTCAATAAAATAGTATAATTTTCAAGGACCCCACCACTAACTATCCAATAACTATCTTTCTCTCTCCAATCTAACCTTGTATTTTAATCAAAAGTAATATCAATTACCCCACCACTAATTATTTTCTTAAGACTTGTGCCCATGAGAAATTGGTACTTTTTTGTGGGACGGAGTGAGTATTATTTTGTGAAGCCATTGTTAGAGCTAGCATGATACACTACTATAGATCGGGTTTGTTAGTGCGGACCAATAAATTTATTTATTGCGGTGGTATAATATAACCGCAACAACAAATTCAGTTCGCACTGCAAAAGAAAGAATCGCAACAACAATTCAATTTGTTGTTGCGGCCATCGCATTAACAATTTCATTTGTTGTTTCGACCATGCTAAACCCGCAATAACAATTCCATTTGTTGTTGCGGCCATACGTTACCCGCAACAACTACCAAATTTGTAACACCGCATTTTTTTTAAAAGGCATATTAAGTATTAATCTAAGTACGGAAGCATTTAGTTAGTTAGGTTTACAAACCGTGGTCCCACCAAAATATTACAACCAAAGTTAGTTAAAAGACGGTATTACTAAGCACGGCTCATTTTACAAAACATATAATTTAAGCATGGTCAAACTTCCCGTCCAAGCCCGACCCGTTCAAGCCATCCAACCTGAAATGTGTCAATAAGAGAGGGATTAGCACAAAAGCTAAGTGAATGAATTCCTAGCACTACCAACTACACTAAACACTTAAACACGGAAGTTAAAGAACATCTCCGGTTAGGTAATCACTTGTTTGAGAGGATCGGCGGCTTTGCGGGCCTTAAACCATGGTCGGCCAAAACCACGGTAACCGATAGCGTTTTGTATCCAACACCCGGGCAACTCCCTCCCCTTAACCATGTAACGCATACAGGTAAGGTCGGATACCCTATTAGTCGATACACTGTGCCCACCCGTTATCCATCCGACACTGACCTCGTTCCGATTGTGCACATAGTCATGTATGGTATTCCCTAACACTAGGCATACATAACAAATAGACTAGCTACGAGTAAACACCGCGAAAAATGTCACAACAGAGTTCCCAATCGCGAACTCCAGTTCACGATCGCGAACTAGAGTTCGCGACGTGAACTCTGATCGTGAACTCTTCGCGGTGAATCAACAACTTCGTTGGAGCTACTTCACGATCGCGAACTAAAGTTCGCGTCGTGAACTCTCCACGTCTGGTAATTTCCTGCATTTTTCACTAACAAGCCAATACCAAATGTAATAACCGAAACCCGAGTTGTAGGTCGAATCCACTCACCTTTCAACTTCCGATTCCTTAACTCAGTGAGCTAGTATCACTGAGTATCCTTCCCGGTTCCTGTCAACAATATACCGAGTTAGTGATAATCCACCGAATCGTCAAAATCATCAATTTCAACAACTAACTACACAAGACTCATAAAATGCACATTTTATGACATTCCCAACTAGCACCATTCCTTCATCAATACAATTGGTTATTTTAACCATTTAGCAAGTATTCACAACTAGTTGACCCAAACGGGCCAAAAACCCGAACGTGATCCTAACACTTCACATTTCCATCAACTAGCAATTAACCTTTCAACTAGCAATTCACAATCATTTAACAATTCCACCAAGGTTGACAACTATCACAATTCCAAGTAACATACTTGTATAATCACTAGATCACCATTTTGACAAAATCATCCAAACACTAGTTAAATTACTTCACCATTTAATTAATACTAGTTTTTTAATATCTATAACTTACCAAACATGATTTCACAACCTAATAAACAATTCTATCCAACCAAAACTCAAGAAATCCAAGATTTGTCAAAACCCACCTTCAACTTCCACCATTAATGGAGGTTGAAGGTGATTTTCACCAAATCTTGTCTTCCTTCAACAATCAACCATACAAATGATGTAAAAGCTTGCACAAACACATAAAACAACATCCATAACAAGATTCACCAACAAATAATCAAGCTACATAAACCCTAGTTCAAACTCTAGCTCAAGAACACCAAGAACAACCAAAGGGAAAGGATGAACTTACTTCTAGACTTCTTCTACACAAACTTGAGTACCAAAATCGGGTCCTAGCACCAAGAACAAGCTCAAGAAGATGATGAACAAGTAGAGAGAAAGATATGGAGTTTTCAATGAAATAGTGTAAGTAAAATGAGAGGATAATGTTTGAAGGAGGGAAAAAGAGAAGAGAGGGTGTTTCCCTCTCCCCCTACACCGGCCAAGCAAGAGGGAGTGGGGGCCCTCTTGCACCTTTTTCCACTTTAACAGTATCCGTCTGAAAGTCCATTTCGTAATTAATTTATTAAAAATAGCAAACGGACTCCAATTTTAAAAATGAAAGCATTTCTGGAAACGATATTTAACAAGGAATCCAAATATATAAAAATCACGTTTTCATTCCAAATAAATCACAAGTCGGGTATTTTAACCCCTTGGTTAAAATACCGCAAAGGACAGCAGGCTAATTTAATAACTAAGCATTTAATCAGATAATCATTTAATAAGATACCTTAAGGTCAATAAACAACTAGGCCGGGTTTTGGGATGTTACAAAATTTGTTGTTGCGGCCATGCTAAACCCGCAACGACAATCTAAATTTTCAGTTTAAATTAATTAATTAATTGGCAAACAAAAACAAATTTCATAAAGATACAACGATAACATTACATATATGTAACATACTATTATAAGCCAAACCAAAACAAGGACAACCAAAACCTAAACACAAAGCTAACTAACATCATGTTGAATTCACAGAAGAGTAACGTTGAAGAAAACTCCACCACCACTGTTTTTTCTTTCGAGATCAAGGGTGAACTATGTATATGATCAACTATAGCAAAAATTAATTTATTATATATTTTGTTTTTCTTAGGCTATATGGAAGGTGTCAAAAGTGTTGGCGTTCCTAAAAGTCGCCATTCAGGTCGACTTGAAGGAAAGGGAGGAGTAGGTTTTAAGATAATAGTGCCAATGCACGGAGAACTACAAGTTGCTCATTTAGTAATCTTAAAGCACATGACATGCCTCACTCCATATGTTGATGAACATATGGATATGTTAAAGTCGACGAACCCGGGTAAACAACAAGTGTGGTACATAAACAACCAAAACAAGGATTTGGCAAGTTGGTTGAAAGAGAGGGTGACAATAAGTGACGACGTTGATGACACTGTCAAAAAAATTAGGACAAGGTCCAGATGCTAGAGTAAGAACTTACCAAGGATATGATATTAATGGTTATACATTTTACACCAAAGATCAAGATAGAAAAAGTACAGTGCAAAATAGTGGAGTTACAGTAATAGCATCAACAACCGAAATCGATAGGCGTGATCAAGATACATTGATAAGCATCGCAAAAGATTCTTATTACGGTGTGATAGAAGAAATTTGGGAATTGCAGTATTCTGAATTCATAATCCCAGTGTTCAAGTGTAAGTGGGTAAATAACCGTACGGGTGTTAAAGTTGACGAATATGGTTTTACACTTGTCAATCTTGAAACTAATGGCTACAAATCCGAGCCATTCGTTCTCGCAACACATGTATCACAAATTTTTTTCGTCAAAGATCCAAGCAAAGCAAAATACCACATTGTGTTGCAAGGTAAAAGACGTATTCTTGGGGTTGATAATGTTGTGGATGAAGAAGAACACGACAACTTCGATGATTTACCACCATTTTCCGTCGGTATCGAACCCGGGAATTTTGAAAACATGAATAGAAGCTCATATGTACGAACTGACGGAGAAGGAACATATATTTAATAACTCGATCTATTATATATTATTGAAAATTAATATTTGTATTATATATGTGTTTTAGTACTATGCAAATTTATAATTAACCTACTGTTTTATTCATGTGTAACATCTTTTAACAATTTGAATTTGTTACTATGCAACGTTCTTGTAACACATAAAAAAATGAAACTCAAAACCGCAACAAAAAATTAACAAAACCGCAACAACTAATTCACCCAACCGCAACAACAAAAACAACCGCAATAACTAATGGACATAAACCGTGGTAACAAATAGAATAAAATAACCCGCTAAAACGAAATAAAGACCCGCTAAAACGAAATTGTTTATTCCAAATTTTCAAATCCCAAAACATAAGTTATCCAAACATCGAATCCTTAATCACTTTTGCACAAAACCTTAATCGACCAAACCGTCCGTTTTCTTCACCAAAATCACTCTGCACTAGTTCGCCGGAGTTTGGATTCGCCGTCGTTTTCTTCACCTTGGATAGTAACCGACGTTGCTTTCACCACGTCGTATCCTTAATCAATTTTCCAAAAACCTTAATCAGTACGTCTCGTCGACCTAAACCCTAGTTTACCATTACATCGCAGATTTTCCTTCACCAAACTAGGTATTAAAGTATTATGTTAATGATTTCTTGTGTTTGTTATGCATTCGTTCTTAATCATCTTTTTCTGTTAACGTATTATGTTCACGCATTTGTGTCGTAATTCTGCAGAAATGGCCGATAATCAAGAACGTAAGAGACGTAGAGGCGAACGTGGTCCTGCATTTTTTGGGAAGAAATATAGCAAAGATGTATATAAAACTGAATTTGATGAAAATCATATCCCTCTGAGTAAAGAACTGACGTCATGGTTTGGGATGACGGTTCAACATCGTTTCCCGCTAGCAACTGATATGGGCAAAATGGACAAAGACATATATGAACAACTATGGCTGGATACCAAGGTATATATTTATTAGAAATATGAAATAGTTGTTAAGTGATGATAGCATATAATTTATTTACTCTAAATTGTAGAATATGTGGAATATCGAGAACGATGATGCAAAAGAGTTAATGAGGAAGAAAGCTGTGAAAATGGGTACTAATTTTAAATCTAGGCTTGTTAAAAATTTCGTCCTTACAGGTAAGGATGCTTGTGAGAAGTATAAGTTTCTTAAAAGGGATGATTGGGAAGCATTTAAGGCACAAAGAAGCACCCCAGAATTTATGGTATCTCTTAATTATATTATATGTTTAGTGTTGTACAATATTTTATTATTAACAACTTGTTAATTTGTGTAGCTAAAAAGGGAGAAAGCACTGACAAGCAATGCAAGCAGACAATTCAAGGTCCGCGTGGGCCGAAGCGGGTGGACCCGTTTTAAAAAAAATAAAAAGAATGCAGTTTGGTCTGAACTTCTACAAAACCATAGTGTTCTTTCGGAGATTCAAAATGAACGGTCTAAGTTGTTTTTGATGGGTTGTGTAGTTAAGAATAGTGAAGGAAAGTTTGAGCTTCCTAACGAAACGATGGACAATTTCCAAGTTTTGGTAAACTAAGTTTTATTTAATTGAATATTTTTATCTTTTTGGTAAACAAATACTTTTTGTAGCTCGCGGAAGAGAAAAAGATGATAGAGGATGGTACTTATGCATTAAATAAAGAGGATCCTTTAATTCGTCTTCTAGGACCCGAGCACGGGGGACGATATCGGACCGTATCCGAGGTAATTGGATACACAAAGGTTAAAGGTGGACTGATTAGAAATGTGATCCCGCAAAGTACCCCCGCAGTCAACACAAGCCACCATGATTCATGTGGGTCCCGTAGAACGGCGGAACACTAACCACCTATTGAGGTAACAATTTAAAAGTTTTGCAGCCTATACTATCCAGCCTTATAATTGTATCTGTTTTTACAGGTGTTGTCACCGTGTGAGTTGCTAGTTAGGGTGGCTGATGCCCATTTAGTCAAAGTTGGTTACGGACGAGTATGGCCAATTGTGGTATTCTAAGTGTTACATAATAAACAGATTTCCGATGGTTGTCTAAAAGTCCAAGTTGATTCGATCGTGGCAGGAAAGGAGGATTTGCCTGTACATCCTCTCACAAAAACAGATGATGTTCAACTGGTTGAGAATTTGCCATATAGTATAGTACAGTGGCCAAGATATGCAGTGAAGGTATATTTTAGTTTTTTTTATTGTTTGTGAACGCTTTTATCTAACTTTGTAGAGATGTTTTAGCTTATCGGTGATGGGCTTGTCAATTCCCCGGAAAGGGACTTGAGAGAATCCTCTCCATTTGATTTGTCAACAAACAATGTTTATATACCAGAAATGCCCGAAACTTCACCATTCCCTTTAGACCAAGAGTTTTATGGATATGCACACATGGTTAGTCTTATCATTATCATTATTTAAATCATTATTTTTAAATACTAATGTTTTTATGATTACTTGTTATAGTTGCAATCGGAGGATCCAACATTCCCCGCAGCCCAAACCGTCCCCGCAGCCCAAACCGTAACCGCAACCCAACTCATTAACCCAGCCCAAACAGTCCCCATAGCACAAACCATTATCCTAGCCTAAACAGTCCCCATAGCCCAAACAGTCCCAGAAGCCCAACCCGACAGCCCAGCCCGAACAGTCCCTAAACCCCAAACACCCACCGCAGCGCAAACAGTCACCACACCTCAACCCGACAGCCCAGCCCGAACCATCCCCGAAGCCCAAACAGAACCCGAACCCGAGGATGTTCCTCTAGATCCTCAGTACGACCAGCATTATGCGATGGTAATGGCCGATGCTCCCCAATTTCTCCCAATACTTGATGCATTCTTCAGATATAACAAATATGGTCTTAGTGTTCCTTCCCTCCGGGTATGTATCATGAGACATATACAGAAGGCATCCCAGCCACTGAGGTTTTACAATTTGCTCGATTCCATTGGGTTGATAGCAGCATGATACATTATTTGTCAATGTAAGCTTAATATTTTAATATTTGGGTATAATTGTATTTATTAACTTTATGTTGTATATTTAAGGTATTATTATGCAATGGCGGGCAGCAATTCACGATGTGCATTTTTCAATGCACACTATATTACCGAGCCAGAATGTCGCACCAACAAGAACCATGTCATCCAACATATCAGGGATGTGTTAAATCATCATCCAAGCAAGTCATACATTCTTGCACCATACTATCAAGCGTAAGATTTGATTTTCCATAATACAAGCAACACTAGATGTTTTAAATCATCATACAAGCAAGTAACTTTGATTAATTGCTTGTGTTTACTTGCAGTCAACACTGGATGCTTTTTATCCTCTGTCCTAAAATGAATATTGCATATATTGTTGATTCTTTAAAGCGTGAATCTGGTCCCGATTACTACACTCTTGTAGGAGTAATCAATCATATTTTTCCCCGTAGATTTAAATGGATAAACACAACTGTATGTTTTCAATTTCCATTTTTTACCAATTTATTTAAGATGTATAAAATATTAAATATATTGAAATATTACAGTGCTGGAAACAAGACCAAAGCTGAGAATGTGGTTACATTGTTAGTCGACATATTGAAGAATTTTTACAGACCATACAGTTTAACATCAACCAATCTGTAAGTTTATGTTATAGTTTTAAAATATTACTCATTTAGATGTAAAAATTATTGATATTAATTG
This sequence comes from Calendula officinalis, assembly GCA_963853835.1. NCBI lineage: Eukaryota > Viridiplantae > Streptophyta > Magnoliopsida > Asterales > Asteraceae > Calendula > Calendula officinalis. The sequence continues at coordinate 5,807,917 of OY970825.1, forward strand.
TTTTTCATGAGCAGATGTGGAAGACTAATAAGAGTTTTGATGCTTCTATGATTCGTGAATACATAGCAAGGTTGTTGCCACTGTATCTCGAATGAATGAAGAGGTGCAAGCAAAGTGATGCCACTTATTAAAGGTTAGCAATTAAGCAAGTGTAAATTTTTGAACATATAGTTGTAAATTTTTGAAACACGGTCCATTACAATGATCACAACCTGTAAGTGTACATTTTTTTGACATTAAGTTACTGTGCGATTGTATATTTTTGGGTGCTATCTTTAAATATATAAGAGCTAGATTTATATATATATATATATATATTGTGGAATGATTTTTTTTTTGTTTATTTTGAATAACAAATATTGCGGTTACTTTATCATGTGTGCGAATAACTAATATTGCGGGTATAACATCTAGTGTAGTGTGCGAAGAACTAATAGCGCGTTTTGTTCTTTAACGTTGCGGTTTCTTTCTTATTGCGGTCTCTGTGTTTGATATTGCGGTCTCTCTTTTGTTGCGGTGTTGGCTTTAATATTGCTGTTTCTTTCTTGTTGCGGTCTTTGTGTTTGATACTGCGGTTTCTCTTTTGTTGCGGTTTGTTTGTTTGATAGTGCGTAGTTTGTTAGTGCGTTCCTTTCCCCGCAACAATAAATCGTTTTCCCCGCAACAACAAATCGTTTCTGTAGTAGTGATACGATCATCTTAGGGGTGTTTGGAAGAGCTTATTCATGGAGCATATTAGTTTTTAAGCTTAATAAGTTTTTATTAGTGTTTGGTAGAGCTTATAAGCTTGTGTTTATACTTCCTTCGATTCAAAATAAGTGATACATTTTTCTTTTTGGGGTGATTCAAAATAAGTAATATATTTTAAAAAAATACTTTATTTGACAAAAAATATTGGAACTCACACCCACTAACTATCTACTTTAACAAAGTGAAATGACTAATTTACCTTACTTTTACTTTTAAGTCTCATTAACCTCACTCTATTTAAAAAGTGTGGTTATCATTCCCCACTAACCATCCAATTAATCAAATTAACCATCATTATAATCTTTTTCCTTATATACCGTAAAAGCCAAAATGTATCACTTATTTTGCATCAGAGTAAGTAGTTTATTTAAGGGCTTTTAAATAAGCTCTTTTGATGTGGATACTATAAAAAAAAAAATAAAGAATATATATGTTCGGGTTGATAACCCGCAACTAGGGAGGGTATAATCTAGTAGAGTCAGGTTTCGCCAAGCTCAGCTCGACTTGCATGATGAAAGTATCGTTACTTTCGAGCTGATTTAATTTAAAATGTACTAATAAGTTGCATCTGCCCACTATATTTAACAATCTGCAAAACATTGTTACAAGATAGAAAGCATAATACTGCACAGCACCATAGTCAAAAAGTTTCATACTTCGTATTAAAAACGGGTAAATTAATATAAGCTCGAGAGCATGACAAGCTGTATTAGGAAACTTTAACTTGGGTCGAAACCTTACTCGAGTAGCTTGAGCTCGAGCTAGGTTCACAAAGAGTCGATCCCGTGAGTATTTTTCGAGTCGGTCTTGATCTGTCTCGACTCAATTACACCCCTACCAGCACCGCCTGTTAGTCGACCACAGCGAGCATCGAACTGAAAATAATATATTTAAACGTGATATAGAAAGACAAATGTTTTATTTTTAATTTGTGCAGATATAGTATTTTGATCATTGAACGAATTTAAAAATAATATATTTAAACGTCATATAGAAAATAATATAATTAATGTATAGTAAGGAAAGAATTTAAAAATATGAGATAAATGTTTTATTTTTAATTTGTGCAGATATAGTTAGTATTTTCAAACTAAGTGGGCGTCCAGTTATATTGACTTTTGATCATTGAACGAAGACTTTTGTAATTTATTCCATTAGAAGTCACATTTTACACCATAATAATCCATACTAGAATATAGTAAGATATTTACAAGCTATATAAAAATTGACTTCAAATATAAAGAAAAATGTGCTAAACAAGTAAAACAAAAATGTAGAGAATTAAAAAAAAAAAAACATGTGGTAAACATGTGCTAACATTACGATAATATCACATAACAAATTCAATGAAGATTATAAAGAGTGAAAAAATAAATAAAATAGACACATTTCATAAGGTAGAACGATTAGATATATTATTAGGTTGATATATTAGATCTAATCATCATTTCTGAAATAATAGCAAGTAACGATTCATTAAGATAATTTGGGTCTATAAATCAGTTGAATTAAAAAAATACTCAACATTAGTTTAAACACTTACGTTTTATAGAGTCCATTTCAACCAAAGAGCTTCTAGCTAAGTGATATGTCATCAGCTGAGAGATTATTAATTCAAGTCATGTCTTAGGTATATGTGAGTAGGGATGAGATCAGGACTAGAACCAATCTGGAAGGACGTGGACCCGAAATAAACCGAGATATGATTTCAGATGCTTAGTAGATCCAAGAACCGAATCGTTTTACAGCATAAGGTTCCGATTCGGTTCGGGTTAATCGGGTATAAAACCAACCTACTGAAACTGAAATAGCAATTGAAGCCGGTTTTAGGTGTTTGTATGATATTTGTTAGTTTATAAATGTAAGGGTAAATATCATAAATTGTCCCTTTGGCTTTTCTGGCATTTTGTCCATAAACTTTTTTTTTCAAATTTTTTGTCCCCGTACTCTTTAAAATTCTGGTATATTGTCCTTCCGTCCAAATTTGACTGTTAACTAACGGAATATGTCAAAAGAGTGAGGGTATTTTCGTCTTTTTTTTCCTCCTTCATAGCATTCATCCTTCTTCTTCTATGTTCTTCATTCATGAACCATAACCCCCAATTACAACACAAAAACGAGGAAAAAGTGGGGTATCTCGGGTCTTAGGATCCTCAATTCTCTAACCACAAAAACCATCTCAAATTTTCCATTTGATCACTCACAAACCCTAGATTTCCTAATTTGATTCTTATTTCTCACAAACACTTCGTGTGAACTTCAATCATGGAAAACACTCATCATTGCTGTCGCTCATTGCAGTCGCTCATTGCAGTCGCTCGTTGCAGAAGCGCTCGTCACACGCCGGAGATGCAGAAACGCTCGTCACACGCCGGAGTTGCGAAAACGCTCCCTTGTGGGATTTCCTGATCCGACGGGCAAGGGGTGTCGGGATGTTGAATCGAGGTGGTACCCCCCCCCCCCCATCTCGAACCTTCCGAGTCAACTGGACTGGGTCCGCCGGCCCAGAAACTCCGGCAACGGCCGCCGCACAGAAGCGTCATTTTTTAGCCAACTTGAAACTGTGATTTCAGAAGGTTTTCTGGTCCGATTTGAACGCCTGGTCATACTAGATCGATGGCAAAGATGATTCCGAGTTCAATGAGACAACTTTTAGCCCTAACCTCCGGCCAGATTGGTCGGAATCTGGAAAACGGCCCCGGAGTGCGTGAAATCGCACCTTTTGTGCGTGTTTTTGTGGGTTCAAATTAGGGTTACATGGTGAAGAAGAAGGGTCAACATTGTAACGACCCGAATTTTTGTGAATAAATAAATTGTTCAAAATTATGATAAATAAGGATAAATCGTTTAAAGAGCGTAGGAATTGGTTTCGTGTCGTTTGGACACCGTACGAGAAAGTTATGGGCAAAACCGAGTCGAGACAAGGTTGAAAAACTGCAGCCTTGCTGTCTGAGGGACTTCGTGACGCGAAGTAATGGTCACGATCGGGAACTCGGACCAGGGAGTTTGGCCTTTCATCGTGAAGTAGTTCCCGCCAGCATAACGATCGCGAACTATGCGTGTGGGAAAGAGTTCGCGACGCGAACTCTGGTAGCGATCGCGAACTTTGGGCGATACCAGTATTTAAGACGGGAATTCTCAATTATTACACACAAAAACTCTGGTTTTCTTCTCTCGTTTGGTGTGTGCGATTTCTGAGCTTAAGTTGCTGTTTGGAGCTCAATCTTCAACAAATCTTGGTGATTCTTGCTCCTAGTTGAAGATCTAAGGTAAATCTTCATATCTTTCGTGTTATAAGTCTTAGATTCAAGTAGGGAAGTTGAATCATAAACCCTAGTTATGGATTTGTTCAAGAATGGTTAAATAGAAGTGATATAACTTGAATCTATGGTATTTTGACAAGGAAAGCGTGGTCATGTTATGAATACACGGAATTATGGTGAATTATGAACTTAGGGTTTGGTAATTTTGGGGAAAATGGTGCTAGTGGTTGACTAGCCATGAATTATATAGTTAGTATTGATGATTGATGTAAACCATTGTATTGGTTTTGATAATAGATTGTCGGTTAGAAGATTTGAGGCATTCAAATCTCGAGAAGTGATATTGGTGTTCAAGGAACACAACATTGGATAAGCTTGGCTAAGGTGAGTACATGTGAACTTTCAAACTGGGTACATAGCTAGTAAATGTTTTTATGATTAAATGATTTTTATCGAGTCTTAAAGTAATTTAGTCATTTATGTGATATTTGATGAATTGCTTGAATGATGGTTAAATGAATGATTGAATAAGAAAAGATGGAGCTATAAGCTCATAACGATGAAAGATAAGTAATGATGATGATGATGATGATGATGATGATGATGATGATGATGATGTCCCTAGGGTCGTAGTAGATTGGAGGCATTCTGGTTATTACGGTACCTTAAGGTTAGTGGTAGATTGGAGGCATTCCGATTACCCAATACCTATGAGTCCCGGTAGATTGGAGGCATTCCGATTACCGTGGAAATGATGGTCTTGATAGATTGGAGGCATTCCGATTATCTTGACATTGGCCAATGATGAAAGTGATAAAGTGACCCAAAGCGAACTTAATAATATTATTTTAAGATTAAATGATATTATTTGACTAATTGTTTATCGGGTCTAAAACCCATGTATCTCACGAGGCAATTTTGTCTCACGTACTATGTTTGTGTTTTTGCTATGTACTCAGGTTCAGGATCGAAGATCTAGGAGGCCCGTTTAGAAGAGGCCTTGTTGAGATTAGCTCGGTGTTGATGATTAGAGTCCTTATCCTATGGTTAAGATATAATTTGTAACACCGTTTTTGTAAACTCTGATAATCTCGAACGAGAAACCTTTTCGTTTTTGTAAAATCGGTATTTGACACCGTTGCTATACTATGTATTTTGGATTAAATGTTATTTAAATGTTGTTTTGAAAATCGAGGTGTTACAACTTGGTATCAGAGCTATAGTTTAAGTGAACTAGGTTGAGTTGACCATCCTAGACTTAAACTGAGCTAGTAGGACCGAAGGTTCCATAGGATACTTATGAAATGGCTATTGAGACCTTAAAGTGTAGGCTCAATAGGGTTGACCTTAAGGGAATAGGTCATATTGGTTGTGGAACGGTCAATGCCACCGTTACTTTAATGAATTGACTACTAAATGTTTGATGTCTTATTATAGCGAAATGGTGAGAACTAGAAGTGCAAGAGGCCCACTTGATCAAGGGCAAGATTCGAATAACCTTGTTGAACCGGTATTTGGTCCTCCACCTCGTGATGAAGTGGAGAATTCGGGTGTTGAAAGGAACACTCACACCCCGGTCACCGTGGAACACCTCCAAACTATGTTCAATCAAATGAGGGACATAGTGAACGAGGATGTGAACCGACTTCTCAATGAGCATAGGGCACGTGAAAGGCGGGAGGAATCTCCACCCCGCACAAAGAGCAAGTCAAGTAGTGTTGCTCAAACTGAGAAATCATCAACGGAAGAAGATGGGAGTGACCCCGAACCGAGGGAAAGGAAGGGGTGCACGTATAAGAACTTTATGGCTTTTAAGCCTGATAACTACTATGGTAGCTCCGAACCGAAAGTCACGATCCGTTGGATCCGTGAAACTGAACAAGTCCTTGAAGCTAGTAAATGCAAGGAAGATGATATGGTAATCTATGCTTCTCGTTTATTGAAAGATGAAGCCCTCGTGTGGTGGGACACCATGTATGAAACGTTGGGAAAGAGGGCGGTGTACAAGATGACATGGGATGAGTTTGTGAAACGGTTGAAGGCAAAGTTTTGCCCCGAAAGAAACTTAGAAAAACTTCAAGAAGAGTTTGTTCATTTGAAGAAGGGTGGTTTTAGTGTCAATGAGTACACTAGGAAGTTCACGGGGTTAATCCCGTTTGTGATCAAATTGTATCCGGATGAGAGATCTCGGATTGTTCGGTATGCCAATGGACTCCCGTGGGAGTATGAGTTGGAAGTAAAGAGGGCCGCCACACTAGATGAGGCTATTAGTGCGGCAAGGAATGTGGAGGAAGTGGGCCAAAGGAGAATCAACGAGAGGCCAAAGTTTGAAAAGTTTGAAAAGAGGAAGTTTGAGGGGAGCTCGGGTTCGGTGAAGAGAGGAAAGTTCACCCCGACCTTCTCTAAACAAACAAGTGTGGGTGCTTGTAAGAAGTGTGGCAAGGACCACAAAGGGGAATGTTTGGTGGATACGAAGTCATGTTTCAAGTGTGGAAGACCGGGGCATATGGCAAGGGATTGTCGGGCCAAACCGTTGGATGAAATTGAGTGCTATTCGTGCCATGAAAAAGGGCACTATAGCAATGCATGCCCGAAGAAGGGAAGTGAGACTATGGTGTCAACCGCTCAAAAGAAAGCGGAGCCGACAAAAGTCAAGGGACGGTCCTTCCAACTTACCCGAGATGAAGCCAAAGAAGCCTACGATGTCGTTTCAGGTACCCTACTCGTAAATTCTATTCCCGCCCGGATCTTATTTGACTCGGGTGCTACTTATTCGTTTGTGTCACATGATTTTGTTGTGATGTTGAATGTGCCATTAGAACTCCTTGATGAAATTTATGATATAGAAATTGCGAATGGTAAAACCTCCATAGTTCAACATATGTGTCGAAATTGTGAATTGGAAATAGATCGGAGAAAGTTTAAGGTAAATTTATTACCCATGGAAATTGCGGGTTTTGATATAGTTATAGGTATGGATTGGTTGGGTGAGAATCAAGCAAAGATTTTATGTGGGAAGAAGATAGTCCCGATAAGGACTCCCGACAACGAAAAAGTTTATGTGTATGGTGAGAGACGACACCATTTGCCATGTCTTATGACCGCGGTTAAAGCTAGGAAATGTTTAGCCAAAGGATGTTCGTCCTTTTTAGCATATGTGTTAGATGGAAGGAAAGAGAAGAAGTCGGTGGAAAATGTAAAGGTGATTCGGGATTTTCCCGAGGTATTTCCCGACGATTTACCGGGATTGCCACCGGAGAGGCAAGTAGAATTCCGTATTGATTTAGTTCCGGGAGCGACGCCGATAGCTCGTGCTCCATACCGTTTGGCTCCCACCGAAATGCGGGAATTGATGTCCCAGTTGCAAGAGTTACTTGACAAAGGATTTATTCGTCCTAGCTCGTCTCCATGGGGTGCGCCCGTATTGTTTGTTAAGAAGAAAGACGGTTCAATGAGAATGTGCATTGACTACCGAGAGTTGAACAAGATGACTATTAAGAACCGATACCCATTGCCTAGAATCGACGACTTGTTTGATCAACTTCAAGGTGCCGACTATTTCTCGAAGATCGATTTGAGATCGGGTTACCATCAAGTTCGAGTGAAAGAAGGAGATACCGAGAAGACGGCGTTTCGTACACGTTATGGGCATTACGAGTTTTTGGTGATGCCATTTGGGTTGACCAATGCACCGGCCATTTTTATGGATCTTATGAATCGGGTTCGCAAACCATTTCTCGACAAGTTTCTTATCGTATTTATTGACGATATTCTTATTTATTCAAAAACCGAAGAAGAACACGAGAGTCATCTAAGACAAACGTTAGAAGTGCTACAACGAGAGAAATTGTATGCTAAGTTTTCTAAGTGTGAATTTTGGATTCGAGAAGTCCAATTCCTTGGTCATGTCGTGTCCCGAGAAGGAATCAAAGTTGACCCGTCAAAGATTGAAGCGGTTATGAAGTGGGAACCGCCACGAACTCCAACCGAAGTGAGAAGTTTTCTCGGCCTTGCCGGATATTACCGTCGATTCATTCAAGACTTTTATCGAGTGGCGACACCACTCACATTGTTGACCCGAAAGAGTAGTGAGTTCGTGTGGGGAGAAAAGCAAGAAAGAGCATTCGCCACATTGAAAGAAAAATTGTGTAACGCCCCGGTTCTCACGTTACCCGAAGGGATGGAAGACTTCGTTGTGTATAGTGATGCTTCACATAAAGGTTTGGGTTGTGTTTTGATGCAACGGGGGAAAGTGATTGCTTACGCCTCGAGACAACTAAAGAATTCGGAAGAAAGATACACGACTCACGATTTAGAGTTGGCGGCGATAGTGTTTGCTTTAAAGTTATGGAGACACTACTTATACGGTACGAGGTGTACGTTGTACACGGATCACAAAAGTCTTCAATATGTTTTCACTCAAAAAGACCTAAATATGAGACAAAGAAGATGGATCGAATTGATACAAGATTATGATTGTGAAATTGTCTACCATGCGGGGAAGGCCAACGTGGTAGCCGACGCCTTAAGCCGAAAAGTGTATGAAAAGCCGATTAAGGGAAAGCTAACACGTATTGAAGTAGTCTCGAGTATAGTAGAACGAATCAAGAATGCCCAACGGGAAGTGATGGAAAAAGATGAGTTAAGGTAAGAATGATTGGGAAAGAACCAACATTTTGTGGAAAATAAGCAAGGGTTGAAAACCGTGGGTGGTCGAATTTGGGTTCCCAAGTTCGGGGGTACCCGAAAGGAATTACTAAACGATGTTCATAAGTCTAAGTATTCGATCCACCCGGGAAGTACAAAAACGTATCAAGATATGAAGAAGATGTATTGGTGGCCCGGGATGAAGGCAAGAGTGGCAAGGTATATTTCTAAGTGTGCCACGTGTGCACAAGTAAAAGCCGAGCATCAAGTACCTTACGGGGTAGCTCAATTGTTACAAATCCCGGCCGGTAAATGGGATGATATAACAATGGATTTTATTGTTGGGTTGCCAAAGACGAACAAGAACCACGACGCCATTTGGGTCATAGTTGACCGGTTGACCAAAAGTGCATTGTTCTTAGCAATTCGGGAAACCATGCCACTTGAGAAGTTAGCGAAATTGTATGTGAATGAAGTGGTAAGACTTCATGGAGTTCCGTTGTCGATTGTGTCCGATAGAGACGCGAGGTTTACCTCGAGATTTTGGAGATCGTTGCAAGAAGAATTGGGAACGAAATTGCGGTTGAGTACGGCTTACCACCCGCAAACTGATGGTCAAAGTGAGAGAACCATTCAAACGGTTGAAGATATGCTAAGATCGTGTGTGCTAGATTTTGGAGGTAAATGGGATGAACATTTACCGTTAGTTGAGTTCTCCTACAACAATAGTTACCAATCGACCGTTAAAATGCCGCCTTATGAGGCGTTGTATGGAAGGAAATGTAGGACCCCATCGTGTTGGCTCGAAGCGGGTGAGACGAAACTCACGGGTCCCGAGATTGTGAGGTTGACCAATGAAAAGATTGGGATAATCCAAACCAATATGAAAATCGCCCAAGATCGACAAAGAAGCTACTCGAGTTTGAAAAAGAGACCGTATGATTTGAATGTTGGGGATATGGTGATGTTGAAAGTATCACCTTGGAAAGGCGTAATGCGGTTTGGTAAGAAAGGCAAATTGAGCCCAAGGTATGTTGGCCCGTTTAAGATTTTGAAACGGGTCGGTTTACAAGCTTTCAAGTTAGAACTCCCACCCGAACTTCAAGGTGTTCACGATATGTTTCATGTAAGTTATTTGAAGAAGTTCGTGGGTGAAGTTGAAAATATAATTCCGTTGCAAGAGTTGAGGGTTGATGCCCCGAACCGGTTGATAGAAGAACCCGAAGCCATATTAGAGACAAAGACCAAGAAACTTAGAAATAAAGAGATTGAGTTGGTGTTGGTCAAGTGGAAGCATTCCCTTGGACCGAACTTGACTTGGGAAGTCAAGGATGAATTCGGAAAAGATACCCGAACTTCGTGAACTATGATGAGATTCCGAGGACGGAATCTCCTTAAGGGGTAGATAGTTGTAACGACCTGAATTTTTGTGAATAAATAAATTGTACAAAATTATGATAAATAAGGATAAATCGTTTAAAGAGCGTAGGAATTGGTTTCGTGTCGTTTGGACACCGTACGAGAAAGTTATGGGCAAAACCGAGTCGAGACAAGGTTGAAAAACTGCAGCCTTGCTGTCTGAGGGACTTCGCGACGCGAAGTAATGGTCACGATCGGGAACTCGGACCAGGGAGTTTGGCCTTTCATCGTGAAGTAGTTCCCGCCAGCATAACGATCGCGAACTATGCGTGTGGGAAAGAGTTCGCGACGCGAACTCTGGTAGCGATCGCGAACTTTGGGCGATACCAGCATTTAAGACGGGAATTCTCAATTATTACACACAAAAACTCTGGTTTTCTTCTCTCGTTTGGTGTGTGCGATTTCTGAGCTTAAGTTGCTGTTTGGAGCTCAATCTTCATCAAATCTTGGTGATTCTTGCTCCTAGTTGAAGATCTAAGGTAAATCTTCATATCTTTCGTGTTATAAGTCTTAGATTCAAGTAGGGAAGTTGAATCATAAACCCTAGTTATGGATTTGTTCAAGAATGGTTAAATAGAAGTGATATAACTTGAATCTATGGTATTTTGACAAGGAAAGCGTGGTCATGTTATGAATACACGGAATTATGGTGAATTATGAACTTAGGGTTTGGTAATTTTGGGGAAAATGGTGCTAGTGGTTGACTAGCCATGAATTATATAGTTAGTATTGATGATTGATGTAAACCATTGTATTGGTTTTGATAATAGATTGTCGGTTAGAAGATTTGAGGCATTCAAATCTCGAGAAGTGATATTGGTGTTCAAGGAACACAACATTGGATAAGCTTGGCTAAGGTGAGTACATGTGAACTTTCAAACTGGGTACATAGCTAGTAAATGTTTTTATGATTAAATGATTTTTATCGAGTCTTAAAGTAATTTAGTCATTTATGTGATATTTGATGAATTGCTTGAATGATGGTTAAATGAATGATTGAATAAGAAAAGATGGAGCTAAGCTCATAACGATGAAAGATAAGTAATGATGATGATGATGATGATGATGATGATGTCCCTAGGGCCGTAGTAGATTGGAGGCATTCTGGTTATTACGGTACCTTAAGGTTAGTGGTAGATTGGAGGCATTCCGATTACCCAATACCTATGAGTCCCGGTAGATTGGAGGCATTCCGATTACCGTGCAAATGATGGTCTTGATAGATTGGAGGCATTCCGATTATCTTGACATTGGCCAATGATGAAAGTGATAAAGTGACCCAAAGCGAACTTAATAATATTATTTTAAGATTAAATGATATTATTTGACTAATTGTTTATCGGGTCTAAAACCCATGTATCTCACGAGGCAATTTTGTCTCACGTACTATGTTTGTGTTTTTGCTATGTACTCAGGTTCAGGATCGAAGATCTAGGAGGCCCGTTTAGAAGAGGCCTTGTTGAGATTAGCTCGGTGTTGATGATTAGAGTCCTTATCCTATGGTTAAGATATAATTTGTAACACCGTTTTTGTAAACTCTGATAATCTCGAACGAGAAACCTTTTCGTTTTTGTAAAATCGGTATTTGACACCGTTGCTATACTATGTATTTTGGACTAAATGTTATTTAAATGTTGTTTTGAAAATCGAGGTGTTACAAACATAAGAGTACAAGTTAAACTGCATAGTGTACAAGTACTTTGGGTAAAATGACCAAAATACCCTCACATGTTTAGCATGTGAGGTTACTTAACAGTCAAATTTGGACGGAAGGACAATAAACCAGAATTTTAAAGAGTACAGGGACAAAAAATTTAAAAAAAAAGTTTAGGGACAAAATGCCAGAAAAGCCAAGACCACAAGGACAATTTATGATATTTACCCTAAATGTAATATTGACATGGTTTACAAATAACAATTGTTAAATAAATATAAACTAGACACTACCAATAATATTATACCAAAACAAATATGAACTAGACCGAATTTATTATATACCCGATATACTCAGATCCGAATAAGCTGATACCCGATTCCAATAAATACAACATTTGTTTAATAAAAATGGTGGGCCAGCTCTTGCTAGACTTGTTGTATAATGTGAAAGTAAATAGTGTTGGATCCAAAATTTGCAAAAAAGTTGATAAGATGACTAGGGGTGTTCGTTTGGACGGTTTGGTTTTATCCGATCCAAATAGGTGAAACCAAATAAAATCCGGTTTTCAAAAGTTTAAACCGAACCGTCCAAACTAATTCGAAAACCAAACCGATCCGAACCAAATAACAATTTGGTTGGTTTGGTTTTATCCGTTTGGTTTATCTTTAGAGCGTTTATTGATGTTATGAAGTATTAAAGTTAAGAAAATCAATGTTTTTTTCCATCTTTATTTGTATAATTGTATATGTATAAGTATAATTTATCTACAAGATTATCTATTTACATTACGTTTTAGAAACGTCATGATCTCGTCATGGCTTCACTATAGCTCGTCAAAGCTCGAGGCTTGACTATGCCGTCACGCTACGTCTCACGTTATTTAGAACCTTGACAATGACTCGTCTTGACCGGTTTAATTGAAACCAGATTAGCTTAAATTTCACGTGTGGGGGCGAGTTAATTACATAAATGATCCTTTATGTTTGTACCATATTATAACTTTGATCATTTAGTTTTAAAAATTACAAGTAAATTTTTGAAACCTTCGTCAGCGTTAGTCATTTAGGATAAACATTGTTAAGTTTTTCCGTTAAGTCAGCTCATGTGTAATTCACTTGAGGGTATTTGGCTTCCGATGTCTAGCTCAGCTGGATTGATGCATGAGTTTTACTCCCATATGAGGCGTGAGGTCGGGAGTTCAATTCCTGTAATACACCTCTTGTGATGCCAAATATGGGGGATTTTTCCCTGGAAATCCCTATGGGGGCTGGGTTTGCTCTGTATAGGAGCTCGAACCCGGGGTGCTCGCTGAAATATTGCGAGTAGGCTTTGTTATCATTTGCTGTTTCCAGAAAAAGAACAAAAAAAAGAACCCCCTATCAGATTTGTATACAACTCAGCAATCGAAAATGGCAAAATCTGAGATACTGATGAATTATGTCGTTACAGTCTAATATAAGCATACATGTAACTTCAAAGATGCTGAATATGTACCGGAAAAGAAGATACTGCCGGAGACGATACATTATGTCTGGATGACGGCAGAAAGGTTGTTGTGAAACAGAGTAACTTTCCCTTTCCTTCAATGGCTCAAAAGTCGACTCTCGCTTTTCAATTTTTAGGACACAGAAGAAGAGCCAAAAGTTTTAATTCGATTTCAAATCCCCAAAACAGGTAGCGCTCATAGCTGTAATTTGAGGATCCATTTCTTACCGGATTTGGATTTTATTTGTCGGAATCGATAAAGTTGTTGGTGTATTGCTGAGTTGAGTAGGAGATAACGCCGGCTACGAATCTCCGGCATAGTAATCGTCGTCGTCATCCTTGCCGCCATTTTATGTGCCCTAATCTGCGTCCTCGGCTTAGTCGCAATAGCTCGCTGTTCATGGATTCGCCGGATCTCCGGCATAGTAATCATTGTCGTACGGGTCAATCCTCCACCAACTATCGCAAACAAAGGCCTCAAGAAGAAGGTCTTGAAATCTCTTTCGAAGCTCCCAAATTCAACGGTTGCGCTATTTGCTTGACGATTGCGTAAAGTTGTACCGGAGTGGAGTGAGTGAGAGTTAGAGAGAGAGAGAACAATGAGAGAGAGAGAGAGAATGGATAATAGAAGAAGATAAAGTAGATGTGTATTAAATGCATGGAAAATTGTACATATGATTTAGTTTTTGTTTCTTAAGAAACTAATGGGAGATGACAAAAATATCCTCATGTGTATTGCAAATGAGCTTACTTAACAGAAAACTTAACATCGTTTTACTTAAAGAACTATCTGTAACGACCGAAATTTTGTTAATAAATAAATTGTACAAAAATATGATAAATAAGGATAATTCATTTCAGAACCGTAGGAATTGGTTTCGTGTCATCTGGACATCGTATGAGGAAGTTATGGGCGAAACCGGGTCGAGCCAAGGACCGAAAAGTGCAGCCCTGCTGCAATGGGGAAGTTCACGGCGTGAACTTTTGTTCACGACCGTGAAGTAGCATCAGGGAATTGAGAATGTTGGCGCGAACTACTTCCCGACTAGTTACCGATCGCGAACTTCACGACACGCAGAGTTCACGGCGCGAACTCAAGTTCGCGATCGTGAACTCAAGTTCGCGATCGTGAACTCCTAAACTCTGTTTAAAAACGAGTTTGGGGCTAGGGTTTTGACACCTACACCCCTAGAACCCTACCAGCCGTTATTTTGGAAGAAGTGCACGAGTGTTGCTGTTCTTGAGCTCAAATCTTCATATTTCTTGGAGATTATTGATCTAAGGTAAGAATCCTTGTTAGTTTATGCATCTCTTTGGTATTTTGAGCTCTATTTGGGCATTAATGGTGGTTTTGGGAACCAACCACATCATCTATGGGGAAGATGATCTACCATGGGTGTAAAACACTCATGGTAAGCTTGTAATCAATGTGTACAAGTTGGATTTCGGTTTTATGAATAGAAATCTTGAACTAGGGTTTGAGATTTCCACCAAGTGGTATGAACTTGGTGGTTGGGAATGTCAAGATGGATTAACTAGTAGTTAGTTATGGTTTATGACTAGGTTTGTGATGATTTTGATAATAGGTCAAGAAGGAGTTGAGATTGGAAGTACTTCCTTGTTTGGGAAGTAGAGATTGTGTTGATTTACACAAGTATTGGATAGCATTACTAAGGTGAGTACATGTGATCTTTCTGAGTACATAGTAAACCATGTTTTATGAATTGAAATGATTTTAGAGTCTTTATTAGATAAAGATTTTTAATAAGGAAAAGATTGAATTGATAGAGTATGAATTTAATTTAATTGAATTGAATTGTGAATTTGTTGCTTAGTTACCACTAGTATGATTGAGTTGTGATATGGGCTTTGACCCAAGTTGATGATTGTTATGTGGTAGCTAATCGATTGGATCCTAGATAACCCACACAAGTTCGGGGAGTTAGTGACTACTACTTGGGGCGGTACCACCCTGCGCAAGAGTAGTATGTCGAGAAATAGATAACCCGGAAATCGGGGGAGTTTGAGATAACCCGGAAATCAGGGGAGCAAATAGATAACCCGGAAACGGGGGAGTTTACCTAGATAACCCATATCGGGGGAGTTGTTTTGGGGAGGCCCGTTACGTATGTGTTTGGCTTATGGCAAGCCTTAGAGATTGATTGACTATGTGCAATTTGATAATTTATTAATTATTATTTTATTGCAAATTATGTCTAACCGGGTCTAAAACTCATGTTTCTCACGAGACAATATTTGTCTCACGTACTACGTTTACTTTGACTATGTACTCAGGTTCGGGAGCAAAAGATTAGGCGGCCCGTAGTGATAGCATTTGGATGATTAGCTCGGTGTACTACTTGATTCCATAGACTATTGTTTTTGATATATATTTGTAACACCGGTTTTGGCACTCTCTAATTATTCCAATGTTTTATTTTAAACCATATTTTGGATATTGTGGATTTTTAAATGTTAAACTTGATATTTAAAAAGTTTAAATTGTTTTGAAAAATCGGTGTGTTACAACTTGGTATCAGAGCATTAGTCTAAGTGAATTAGGTTGGTTACCCACCCTAGACTTAGACTTTGCTTTTAGGACATTATGTTCTATAGGAAGTTAGGTTGACCTTTAAGAACTAGGGTTGACCATTGAGGGAATTGTTTTAAATCGAGCTATTCTTATGTTTAATTTTGACTTTTTAGTCAACTTGTTGGGTTCTAATTGAGTTGACATCTTATTATAGTAAGATGGCTAGAACGAGAAGTGGTCGAATAGTGGATGGAGAACAAGCTTCAAATGTGAATCCAGATGGGAATGGATTGGCCAATTCGGGTATCGGGAATAACCCTACTCCGGTAACAATGGAGGCCATTCAATCCATGCTCACTAATATGAGAAATGTGATGCAACAAGATGTTAACCGGATCATTAATGATCGGTTGAACTTAAGAGATGATGATGAGGAAAGGGAGGAAGAGGAACGTCTTTTTGAGGAGGGGAGGGAGGAAGGTGAAGATTCCCCTCAACTCACTAAGACCAAGTCAACGGGGAATGCCAACCCGACCGAGAAATCCTCCAATGGGGAAAGCGGTGAAGAGAGAAAGATTGAACGTGAAGGATGTTCTTACAAGACATTCCTTGCTTGCCGTCCCGACTTCTATCTCGGGAGTGCGGAACCAAAAGTGACGGTTCAATGGATTCGAGAAACGGAATGTGTGCTTGAGAGTAGCAAGTGCAAAGAGGAAGACATGGTGACTTATGCCTCACGTTTGTTCAAAGATGATGCTCTTACATGGTGGGACACCGTGTATGAAACCGTGTGGAAGAAAGCCATTTACAAGATGTCGTGGGATGAGTTCACTAGGAGACTCAAAGAGAAGTATTGTCCCGAAAGGGAGTTGGAGGAGTTGTTGGAAGAATTCTTGCACTTCAAGAAAGGCAATTTGACCTTGGATGAGTATACCAAGAAGTTCACGGGATACCTCCCGTTCGTGTCAAGTACTTACCCAACCGAACATAGTCGTGTGGTTCGGTTTGCCAATGGGTTACCATGGGAATATGAGCTCGAAGTGAAGAGGGCAACCACTCTTGATGAGGCGATCAATGTCGCCCGGAGTGTCGAAAAAGTTAGCAAGAGAAGAGTGCAAGAGAGATCGGTTGGTAATGAGAAGAGGAAGTTTGTAAGCTTTTCGGGGCCATCCAAAAAGAGCAAGTTTGCCCCGAGCGAGTCATAACAAGGAAGTGTTGGTGGATGTAGGAAGTGTGGTAGGGACCACAAAGGAGAATGCAAGGCGGATGCTAATGGTTGTTTCAAATGTGGTCGTTTTGGCCATAAGGCTAGAGATTGCAAGGTTAAAAGCCTTGATGAAGTGGAATGTTTCTCATGTCATGAAAAGGGGCACTATAGTAATGTGTGCCCAAAGAAGGGAACCGAAACATTGGTGTCGACCGCTCACAAGAAACCGGAGCCGTCGAAAGTCAAGGGGCGTGCCTTCCAACTCACGCGTGAAGAAGCCAAGGAGACTCATGATGTCGTCTCAGGTACCTTATTCATAAACTCCATACCCACTTATGTGTTGATTGATTCAGGTTCTACTTATTCTTTCGTGTCTCATGAATTTGGTGCTAAGTTTAAGGTTCCACTAGAATTACTTGATGAATTGTATGAAATAGAAGTAGCCGATGGGAAAACCTCTATGGTTCAACATGTCTATAGAAATTGTGAGTTAGAAATCGATAACAAGAAGTTTAAGGTTGATTTGATGCCTATGGGAATTAAGGCTTTTGATGTAATTATTGGGATGGATTGGTTGGGAATCCACCAAGCCAAGATTTTATGTGGAAGGAAGTTAGTGTCGATTAAATCTCCCGAAAATAAAAAGGTGTACATCTATGGGGAAAAGAGGCATCGTATGCCAAACTTGTTAACCGCAATTAAGGCAAGAAAATGTTTAGCGAAAGGTTGTGCATCATTTATAGCCTATGTCCTAGATGGAAGAAAAGAAAAGAAGACGGTTGAAAATGTGAAGATTATTCGAGATTTTCCCGAAGTTTTTCCCGATGACTTGCCCGGTTTGCCACCGGAGAGACAAGTCGAGTTTCGTATTGATTTAGTCCCGGGGGCGACGCCAATTGCCCGAGCCCCGTATCGTCTAGCTCCCACCGAAATGAGAGAGTTGATGGCTCAACTTCAAGATTTGCTCGATAAGGGTTTTATCCGTCCTAGTTCGTCACCATAGGGTGCACCGGCTTTATTTGTGAAGAAGAAGGATGGTTCGATGAGAATGTGTATTGATTACCGAGAACTAAACAAGATGACGATTAAGAACCGATATCCTTTGCCAAGGATAGATGATTTATTTGATCAACTTCAAGGAGCCGATTATTTCTCCAAGATCGATTTGAGATCGGGCTACCGTCAAGTTCGTGTCAAAGAAGGTGATACCGAGAAGACGGACTTTAGGACCCGTTATGGTCATTATGAATTTTTAGTTATGCCATTCGGATTGACGAATGCCCGGCAATTTTTATGGATCTCATGAATAGGGTTTGTAAACCATTCCTCGATAAATTCCTCATCGTATTCATCGTTGATATTCTTATTTTCTCCAAAACCGAAGAAGAACATGAAGAACATTTGAGGCAAACTTTGGAAGTCTGGAAACGAGAAAAATTGTATGCTAAATTCTCAAAGTGTGAATTTTGGTTGCGGGAAGTTCAATTCTTAGGTCATGTGGTATCTCGAAGCGGGATAAAAGTTGACCCGTCTAAGATCGAGGCGGTGAAGAATTGGGAAGCACCGAAGACCCCGACCGAAGTTAGGAGTTATATTGGGTTAGCCGGTTACTACCGAAGGTTTATTGAAGATTTTTCCCGAGTGGCGGTCCCACTCACTAGACTCACGAGAAAAGATGTAAAGTTCGAATGGGGGAAAAAGCAAGAGGACGCTTTTGCCTTGTTGAAAGAGAAGTTGTGCAATGCACCGATCCTCACTCTACCCGATGGTATGGAAGACTTCGTGGTGTATAGTGACACCTCGAATAAAGGTCTCGGTTGCGTTTTGATGCAAAGGGGAAAGGTGATAGCTTATGCTTCAAGACAATTAAAGAATTCGGAAGAAAGGTATACAACACATGATTTGGAGTTGGCGGCGATTATTTTTGCCTTAAAAATTTTGAGGCATTACTTGTATGGTACAAGGTGTATCTTGTACACGGATCACAAAAGTCTCAAGTATGTGTTTACACAAAAAGACTTGAATATGAGGCAAAGAAGGTGGATTGAATTGATTAGTGACTATGATTGTGAAATCGTCTATCACGAGGGGAAGGCCAATGTGGTAGCCGACGCCTTGAGTAGAAAAGTTTATGAAAAACCGGTTAAGGCTAAATTAATGCGGATTGATGTAGTATCTAGCTTCATTGAAGGTATAAAGACCGCACAAATGGAAGTGATGGGAAAAGACGAGTATAGGCAAGAGAGATTGGGAAGGAACCAAGTGTTTGAGGAAAATGGTCAAGGGTTGAAAACCGTGAATGGTCGAATTTGGGTCCCGAAATTCGGTGGAAACCGAAAAGTGTTGTTAAATGATGCTCACAAGTCTAAGTATTCGATTCATCCCGGAAGTACAAAAACTTATCAAGACTTGAAGAGAATTTATTGGTGGCCCGGGATGAAGTCGAGGGTAGCAAAGTTCATATCAAAATGTGCCACGTGTGCACAAGTGAAAGCCGAGCACCAAGTTCCTTATGGTGTTGCACAATCATTACAAGTGCCGGCCGGGAAATGGAATGACATCACAATGGATTTCATTGTTGGTCTCCCAAAGACGAGTAGGAATCATGACGCCATATGGGTGATTGTTGATAGGTTAACGAAAAGTGCGTTATTCTTAGCTATTAGGGAGACCATGCCACTTGAGAAATTGGCAAAATTGTATGTTGATGAAGTTGTTCGTTTGCATGGGGTACCATTGTCAATTGTGTCCAATTGGGATGCAAGGTTTACCTCGAGATTTTGGAGATCACTCAAAGAAGAGTTGGGGACGAAGTTGAGATTGAGCACGGCTTACCATCCGCAAACCGATGGTCAAAGTGATAGAATGATCCAAACAATCGAAGATATGTTGAGGTCGTGTGTTTTGGATTTTGGTGGTAAATAGGATGAACATTTACCGTTAGTTGAATTTTCATATAACAATAGTTATCACTCGACCATTAAGATGCCACCGTTTGAGGCTTTATATGGGAGAAAATGTAGGACGCCTTCTTGTTGGTTAGAGGCGGGTGAGACGAGACTCACGGTTCCCGAGATTGTAAAAATAACAAATGAGAAAATTGGAATAATTCAAAGGAATATGAAAGTGGCACAAGATCGCCAAAAGAGTTATTCGGGTTTGAAGAAGCGGCCCTATGATTTAAATGTCGGTGATATGGTGATGTTAAAGGTGTCGCCTTGGAAAGGCGTGATGAGGTTTGGTAAGAAGGGCAAATTGAGCCCAAGATATGTTGGCCCATTTAAGATTTTGAAATGGGTCGGTTTGCAAGCATTTAAGTTAGAACTTCCACCCGAGTTGCAAGGTGTCCATGACACCTTCCATGTTAGTAATCTGAAGAAATTCTTGGGTGAAGTGGAAATTATTATCCCGCTTCAAGATTTGCGGGTCGATGCGCCCAACCGGTTGATTGAAGAGCCCGAGGCCATATTGGAGGCCCAAACAAAGAAGTTAAGGAATAAGGAAATTGAGTTGGTGTTGGTCAAGTGAAAGCATTCCCTTGGGCCAAATTTGACTTGGGAAGTCAAAGACGAGATCAAGAAACGCTACATAAATTTTGTAGATTATGATGCGATTCCGAGGACGGAATCCTCTTAAGGGGTAGATAGTTGTAACGACCGAAATTTTGTTAATAAATAAATTGTACAAAAATATGATAAATAAGGATAATTCATTTCAGAACCGTAGGAATTGGTTTCGTGTCATTTGGACATCGTATGAGGAAGTTATGGACGAAACCGGGTCGAGCCAAGGACCGAAAAGTGCAGCCCTGCTGCAATGGGGAAGTTCACGGCGTGAACTTTTGTTCACGACCGTGAAGTAGCATCAGGGAATTGAGCATGTTGGCGCGAACTACTTCCCGACTAGTTACCGATCGCGAACTTCACGACACGCAGAGTTCACGGTGCGAACTCAAGTTCGCGATCGTGAACTCCTAAACTCTGTATAAAAACGAGTTTGGGGCTAGGGTTTTGACACCTACACCCCTAAAACCCTACCAGCCGTTATTTTGGAAGAAGTGCACGAGTGTTGCTGTTCTTGAGCTCAAATCTTCATATTTCTTGGAGATTATTGATCTAAGGTAAGAATCCTTGTTAGTTTATGCATCTCTTTGGTATTTTGAGCTCTATTTGGGTATTAATGGTGGTTTTGGGAACCAACCACATCATCTATGGGGAAGATGATCTACCATGGATGTAAAACACTCATGGTAAGCTTGTAATCAATGTGTACAAGTTGGATTTCGGTTTTATGAATAGAAATCTTGAACTAGGGTTTGAGATTTCCACCAAGTGGTATGAACTTGGTGGTTGGGAATGTCAAGATGGATTAACTAGTAGTTAGTTATGGTTTATGACTAGGTTTGTGATGATTTTGATAATAGGTCAAGAAGGAGTTGAGATTGGAAGTACTTCCTTGTTTGGGAAGTAGAGATTGTGTTGATTTACACAAGTATTGGATAGCATTGCTAAGGTGAGTACATGTGATCTTTCTGAGTACATAGTAAACCATGTTTTATGAATTGAAATG
Organism: Calendula officinalis; assembly: GCA_963853835.1. Taxonomy (NCBI): domain Eukaryota; kingdom Viridiplantae; phylum Streptophyta; class Magnoliopsida; order Asterales; family Asteraceae; genus Calendula; species Calendula officinalis. Next base: position 5,829,447 of record OY970825.1, read on the forward strand.
ATTTTAGAGTCTTTATTAGATAAAGATTTTTAATAAGGAAAAGATTGAATTGATAGAGTATGAATTTAATTGAATTGAATTGTGAATTTGTTGCTTAGTTACCACTAGTATGATTGAGTTGTGATATGGGTTTTGACCCAAGTTGATGATTGTTATGTGGTAGCTAATCGATTGGATCCTAGATAACCCACACAAGTTGGGGGAGTTAGTGACTACTACTTGGGGCGGTACCACCCTGCGCAAGAGTAGTATGTCGAGAAATAGATAACCCGGAAATCGGGGGAGTTTGAGATAACCCGGAAATCAGGGGAGCAAATAGATAACCCGGAAACGGGGGAGTTTACCTAGATAACCCATATCGGGGGAGTTGTTTCGGGGAGGCCCGTTACGTATGTGTTTGGCTTATGGCAAGCCTTAGAGATTGATTGACTATGTGCAATTTGATAATTTATTAATTATTATTTTATTGCAAATTATTTCTAACCGGGTCTAAAACCCATGTTTCTCACGAGACAATATTTGTCTCACGTACTACGTTTACTTTGACTATGTACTCAGGTTCGGGAGCAAAAGATTAGGCGGCCCGTAGTGATAGTATTTGGATGATTAGCTCGGTGTACTACTTGATTCCATAGACTATTGTTTTTTATATATATTTCTAACACCGGTTTTGACACTCTCTAATTATTCCAATGTTTTATTATAAACCATATTTTGGATATTGTGGATTTTTAAATGTTAAACTTGATATTTAAAAAGTTTAAATTGTTTTGAAAAATCGGTGTGTTACACTATCGGTGACAAAGGTTTAAAAAATAAGGACTATTGATGTAAATTTTGAAACTAAAAGACCAAAGTTGTAATATAATATAAACCTAAAGGACCATTTGTGTAATTAACTCAGTGGGGGCCGGTTCTTTGTTGGATCAGCTGGTTTGGTTTTCAAAACCCTGGTCACTATCAAAAAAATCAAATTCTTTCAAGAAAATAAAATAAGTATTAAATAAAGACTATCGTTTTAAAAAGGGTACAACGTGAAAAACACTAATTCGACATAGAAAACCCTACAACAAAGACAAAATTGGAAAATATATGATATTGGATCTATTCAACTTGGCCTTCATAGCACAATGTATGTCGGAAACAAAAAGGGCAAAATGCATAGAAGGGTAACCTACTTTCCATCAAAGTTTATTTAAGGGTATGTACTTTTGTTTTGATCACTAAAGGGTAACGTACTTTCCATTAAAGTTTATTTAAGGGTATGTACTTTTGTTTTGATCACTAAAGGGTAACCAGCTTTCATAAAAGTATATAAAAAGGTAAATGTGACTTGTGAAACTTGTTACCGGTAATCAATTCTTCCATTTGTTTCCCACGTGACTATTTAATGCTTATATGATTAGTTTTGTTTCACAGCCTTCAAACTAGGTCAAAATAAAGTCGATCAATTCTTTGTTCAAATTCCAAAATTCCATCTTTTCTTGAACTAATGGTTAAGGTATGGAAACAAAACTGATCTAGTGACCCAAGTTAATCAAGTGACCCAAGTTAATCAAGTTCAAGACTCATCTCAGAAGCTCAACTTTAAGAACCAATACATGATCATTTTTTGAATTTTTTGTTTGAGTAAAATGCTTTAGAAACGAAGAAGCATGTACATTTTAAACTTTTTTTTTTGTAACCGTTCATTTTGGTTGGAACAGGTAAATTAAACTTGTTGAGTGAGTCATTTCCCCTTTTTATGTACCTTTATGAAAGTAGGTTACCCTTTGATCAACATTTATGAAAGTAGGTTACCCTTTGATCAACCTTTATGAAAGTATGTTACCCTTTAGTGATCAAAACAAAAGTACATACCCTTAAATGAATTTTGATGGAAAGTAAGTTACTCTTCTATGCATTTTGCCCAAACAAAAACAAAAGGAGATATTTTAAACGAAAATGGGTGTACATTTTAAACAAAAACACTAATTCGATATTGATGAGATTTTAATTGTAATAAAAATATCAATTTTAATATCAAAATTTTGAATATTATTTTTTCATTAATTTTTAAATGGTAGTGAAAATAAGTTGTACAGTAATGCTACATACAATGATAAATATAAATCTTTTTTTACTCAAAATGTAAAATAAATTTTAAATATGACTTTATCAACTAAGAGTTGTTAATTCAAGTCGCATATCAAACATGTAAAGTTAGTATTATGTTTAAGTGTGTGAATATTTGTTGTTAAAAAAACGTCCACCCCTCCTAGTTTCATTAATTAATCTAAGAGCACAAAGTGTGACCATTTAATAGTCAAGTTATACCTTATAATATGGGTTATACCACACTGCGATTTATGTTTTCGTCATGTTAAAATGAAAATAATGTGGCCATGGCGGTATATGATAGGATTTTATGCTTAAAAGTTGTATTTAACCTGACTTTAACATACTAACACCATATGGGATAACATTTGGTTTTTCCAAAAATCAAAACCACTCACATCGGTTTCTGAAATGTAATTACTAATAATCTATACATTAGAGCTTTTATTGGTAGTTTGCTTTTCGACAAACTTTTTTATATGATCTCTTTTTCTGTGTTTTTTCGTCTTTGATTTCTAAATCTGTTATTATTTCTATATTAGTGTACGTTTGTACTACTAATTAGTTTGTTTTTTGTATGTATGTGTCAATTTCTGTTGTTTCTAATTTTGTTTAATTAGACCGTGCGTAATGGGTGACCGTTCGGAGTTTGGTCACCCATGCCACATCTGCGCCACATCAGCTTTCTCTCTCCTGATCAAACACACGACCAGACAGCGACCAAATGCCCGTAATGGGTGACCGTTCGGATTTTTTTTTTTAATTTAAATTTCATTAATAATTAAAACATTACATTAAAAATAATTTAAAACATTACATTAAACATAATTAAAAAAACATTAAAAAAACTACTGGTGGGCTCGTCGATTCCAAATGTGTTCCACCAAATCAGATCTAAGATTAAGATGAGTTTGTTTATTATGGATCTCCCTGATAACTTGCAATACTTCTTCATGTGATCGTACGGGGTCGCCTTCACTATGTCGCTCTTCCGGATGAAAATCGGGACATATGGCCCTGCCTTTGTCTTTGATAATCATATTATGTAATATGATACAAGTGTACATTATATCCCTTATTTTGTTAACATTTGGGGACATTGCAGCCGTTTTTATTATACCCCATTTTTTCTTTAGAACGCCAAATGCTCGTTCTACGTCTTTCCTTGCAGCTTCGTGTGCTTTCTTGTAGTTCACCCGCTTAACATCATTCGCATTTGGGTGTGAAATGGACTTAACAAGAACAGACCATTCCGGATATATCCCGTCAGTAAGATAATATCCCCATTTGTAAGACACCCCGGTTGCCAAAAAGGGTACCTCAGGTGCTTTCCCGTCTTTGAGATCATTGAAAATATGGGACGCTCGTAAGACGTTGATGTCGTTGTTCGACCCGGCGACACCAAAGAACGCGTGCCAAATCCACAAATCCTGCGAGGCAACCGCTTCAAGTAAGATGAATGGTTCGTTCCCGTGATCCCCTCTAACATATTGCCCACGGTAAGCATTTGGACATTGAGCCCAAGGCCAATCAGTACAATCAATGCTTCCTAGCATACCGGGAAACCCATGTTTCTCCTCATGAAAAGCGTATAGCTTCGCCACATCAGTATGAGTAGGCTTTCGCAGAAACTCATCTCCATACAAGTGCATAACCCCTTTACAGAACTCTGCGAGACTATCACGGCTAGTTTTCTCACCAATTTGTAAGTATTCGTCTAGAGCATCGGGTACGGTCCCGTATGCTAACTGACGAATTGCAGAAGTGCACCTCATTAGCGGAGAAGTACCTGCGTTCCCAAGTGCATCATATCGTTGCGCAAATAATGGGACGGTATTAGTGAGATCGCGAACAATGCGTGTGAAAAGATCACGACTCATCCTGAAACGTTTGCGAAAATCATGCTCGTTATACGTGGGATTTTCAGCGAAGTAGGCTGCCACGAGACGGTCATTCGCACCGCCACGGTCCCTATTCACGTATCTTCTAGGAGTTCTAGGGATATTAGAACTAGAACCTTCAAGAAACGCGGCCGCCGTTTGTAAAAAACCAAGATGTATAACCCTGTCCTCTTCCTCGTCGCCAAAAATGAAATTAGCGACATTCATTTCATCGTCGGAACTCATTTTTATTATAGTGTGTGTGATAAAGAAATGAGAAGTGTGAAATTTTTTAGAGAGGGTGATTGAGAGATTTGAGTGTGTGTTTGAGTGGAGAAAGAAATGAGAGTTGTGAATTATTTGGTAAAAGAATTGGGTATTTATAAGGTAAAAAAGGGGGTAAAAATTAAATTTATTTGGGGTAAAAAGTAGCCGTTGAGGCTTGCAACGTTCGGATTCGAACGGTCGATTAGTCGACCGTTGGGGGTCGGCGACGCGTCGGGCCTTTTGCCCGTAATGGAGGGGGACGCGTCGGGCATGCTTATTTGGCCCGTCACGACCGTTCGTTCGGTCACCGTTACGGACGGTCTTAACGTCGTATTCTTGAGTTATTTTGAGAAAGATATTAAAGAATGGAAAATGATAGGAAGATAAAAGTATACTTCCTTCACAATCACCTTTTTTAGTGTGTACGTTGATAAATTTGACTTAAAAATACATTGTATCTCCCATCTAATTTTGGACTTTCCACCTCTTTTTCTTCAAACAAATATGCAAAACACATTTTATATTGGCAAAACTTAATATTAATAAATATAATCAGATAAAGTAATTCTCAGGGAATTATAATGGGCCCGAACCCTATTGAGAAGAACTATTTTGACTTTTAATATAGTCAATTAGCCATGGACACAATTCATCAGAAAAGCTTCACTCTTAACCTGGTTTTCAACTCGCACATTCACTTTTAACCTGGTTTTCAACTCGCTTTTCAAACCGACTAATCTCAGGACAATCATCCCGCTTTGCGGGTAGCCCAAAGTCGGCGCAGATGAACCTCCACGGCCACAAGCAATATTTTTTTGCTCATAGGAACCTGGGACCTACTATGATTTTTATTCTTTTATGAAGATCAAATTTAACCACTAAACTACCACCTTTGTGGTTAAAAAACTTCATTTGCAACAAGATTTAATTACCTCGTAAACTTTTGATAACAACGTTCGACCAAAGCCCAAGGAAGATGGTATAGAGGCTATAAAAGACGAAGATTTACCAGCCCAATTGATGCAACAATAGCCAATAGCCTGCCTGCTACCTGGACTAACGTTGCAAATGGTTGGCCCAATGTTCTTCTAATCGGTTGAAAAGGAAGCAGAGCCCCATTTACCCATTAAATAGATACTGATGCATACATGAATACATGATACATGCTTGTTTACTTTCATCCCATGTTTCTAAGTTTTTACTCCGTGAAAATTTCATGTGATAAATAAAAGACTGTTTTTCAATTTATTATGCCTTTAGGTGTACGTTACTTATCACAAGGTTAAGTAGAAAATCTTTTTAAGATGGAAAAATATTTCGGATGTCATGTAATGAATAACCAATTGTTGCATTGGTTAGTTAGGTAGAAATTAAGTAGAACACTATGTTTACAAAAGCAAAAAATGCTGGCAACAAGAAAAATTGGATGTGAACTGTGAGCGAAAGTAAAAATAAATCAACAAAAACAAATAAAAAATTGACCTACTAGGCTGCAACTATTCATCTGATCTAAAATGTTATTTCTATTTCTATTTCTATATATATACAATTCCCATTCATAATTTACTGTTCATAAGTATGATATATATTAGTTATGTGGAGTGGATCCCAAATCTCAAGTTGGTTAAAGGGTAATGTCGCTTGCCTTCTTTATCAATGCCCTAGGTTCGAACCTTATTATACACATATTTTTTTATTTTTTTTCATACTAAATTTCCACTTTCACCCATAAGTAATATAATTTCTTTTTATAAACACTAAACTTTCATTATTTGCAATGTGAACAGTATTTATAAATTTCATTCATTTTTATTACTAAAAACACTCCTTAAACTTTATTATTTTCATAATAAATTCCCACTTTCACCCATTAAGTAATATAATTTCTTTTTATAAACACTAAACTTTGATTATTTGCAATGTCAATAATATTTATATATTTCATTCATTTTTGTTACTAAAAACACTCCTTAAACTTTATTATTTTCATAATTTTAACACTTAAACTTTAATAATTCATATTTTTAACCTTTAAGTTTTTATATTACCAAATAATTTATTTACTTTTTTACTAAAGAAATATTTGAACTGGGTTTTATTTTATATTCTTTACAAATAACGATTTTTGTAATAATATATTAACATAGCATAATTCTTTGACTTTTTTACTACTTATAAACTAAACGAACAAATAATAAAAATTTTATATTGTCACACTGAAACACGGCCTATTACTATGCTCGTATATATAAATTGATGGTTAGTTGATAGTTTTATGTAATGTTTTGTATTAATGGAATCATAAGAAAATTGCTCCAACTATCCTCGTTCTTAATTAAATTTTTTGCAGTTTATCCAACTCGAATCCACCAACATTTGTTTTTGAGGATGCAACAGGGAAATAGAGGACGGCGAAAAGTATGTCCATAAATAAATTCGACTCGAGAGTTTAAAAAAAAAAAAGTTATGCTTCCTTTTCCCCCTTTCAGTTCACAAAAAATCTTCTTAATTAATATTGAAAATAAAAGTTAGAAAAAATTATTCTTCATGTTTACATAAGCATCAATTGGTTATTCTTCATGTTTACATAAACATTAATTGGCGCGTATGAATATCGGTTTAATTAAGTTGAGAACAAAACAAATATCGGGTCAAATAAGTTAGGTTGGTTTAACTGAATCTGGTACTCCATTGGACGGTTTAACAACCATCTTTTCTTTCTTAATTCTATTTAGATTTTCACCATTGGACGTATCAACATTTAACAACCATGTTTTCTTTCTTAATTCTATTTAGATTTTCTGCAATGTTAAATAATATTTCCTACTTATTTTTAGAAGGAAAAACTGTAAGGTTGTTAACATTGTCGGATCTTTTATCAATCGATGTATCAAACAAGCCCGGGTCAGTCCAATCAATATTTAGATCTTATGCATTATCTTAAAAAAGACTCCCTAAATATAAATCTTTTCTCAAATTCTAGTTCGACTATTTTTAATATTTTACTGTATTTACATTTATGGAAATCATATATATGACAAGATTGTGTCCATCTATAACTTGAAAGTATATTCGATGAATGATGATCATATAATCGACTTTCGATTCATGCAATTTTACTGATCTTATTTACTGATTTATTAGTCAAACATAAAAGGGTCAATTGCATTTGCAATTAGATGCTTTATAGTTATTCTTCTCCAATTTGCTACTTGTGAACATTTGGTCAATTAAGGTGGGTCCGAAATGTCACACTATTTAAAGACTTGTTATATGGAGCAATTTGATATTTTTTAATACCCGCTCCATTATTTAATTAGGTTGTCATTTTGATCCGTGTAGCATATTAATCATTAATATAATTATTGCTTCATCATTGTTAAACATATTCTTGCCGGCAACTAAAATATGATTGTTGTTTAGTGACAAATAAAATAATGTTACTAAATGTTGAAATTGATATTAAAAATAAAGACCAAGTTAAAAAAGTATTTTCATGTTATATATTATATTGTTAAAAAAGGCGCGCCATGGCGGCGCTATAATGCGAGGCGGAGCACCCATGTTATGAAATAAACCATGGCGCATGTGTAAGGCGTGATGTAAGATAAGACGTGATATATTACGTCTTATGGTGTTTTTTTTAAGCTTGGTATGAAAATTGGGTATGGAAAATACTCTTAAATATGTGTATGGAATACTTTCTATGTACTTACTAGCATTGATCTCATCGATAAAACTACTCCTTGAAATGTGACGCATAAAATTATTAAATAATTAGTAACAACTTTTTATTGAGTAATATAATAATCTAAATACCAAGAGAAGTTACATTATTAGCTGCTGGCTTTACCAATTCGCACATGTATGACTAATAAATTATTCTGAACTCGATAATACATCGAATTTATTTTAACTAGAATTTTAAATTGTTTTACGAGTGGACTAATCACATGATTATTTATTTTGCGGGTGACCCAAACCAGCTGCGCAAGTTAGCCTCTGTGAATATAAGGAAATATCAAATCCACACCACTAGATCACTACTATAGTTGGGTACTTGGGTTAACACATGAAATTTTAATTAATAACTAAAACATTAGCAGCATGCTTTGGAAGAATTGTCTATATGCAGTCAACGGAATCCGTAATTCCAACCACGAGCTTCCAAAAATAAGTCAATTCAATATCTTCTGCCTACACATCAACTACTTCAAAGACAAAGTACCCTGCTTCATGAACATTCATATTTTCCAATATTCGTCTAGCTCGTTTTTCCTCCCTGCATTCGTATAATTAACATCCTCATGATATCTATAATCTAGATGGATTTATATCAACAACTTATGAACATGGGGTATATAAATTACAAAAGGCCAACAAATCTTCATGTTATCACGTTCTGCTTTCTTTTGTTCAGTCTCCACGTGTTTTCCCAGTCAAATAACAACAGAATTAGCCAAGGAGACGTGATACGAGATGGGGAAACCATTGTTTCTCCAAACAACGTTTTTGCTTTAGGTTTTTTCAGTCCCAGAAATTCGAGTTTAAGATACGTCGGAATATGGTATAACCAAATACCCGTTCAAACAATCACATGGATAGCAAATAGAAACGCTCCAATATCGGGGAATTCTTGCGTTTTCGGCATTCAAAACAACGGGAGTTTGACTATTTTGACTATTTCCGATGGAAACGGTACAATATACTGGTCAACTAATGGTTTTCCGGCGGCCGGAAATCTTACAGCCATGCTTGCTGACACCGGAAACTTCATTCTCTCTCCTGCTGCGAATCCCGGAGATGACACAAACGCGTTATGGCAAAGTTGCGAGTATCCAACCGATACTTATTTACCGAATATGAGAATTTATATAAACATATCAAGAGGAGATAGTGTTTCATATGTTTCATGGAGAAATCCTAATGATCCTTCAATCGGGAACTACTCCATGGAAATTGACCCCCGTGGTTCACCGCAGATCGTATCTTCCGATCAATCGGGCCGCCGGATTTGGAGATCCGGTCAATGGAACGAGCAGATATTCATCGGATTGCCGCAGATGAGATCGATATTTCTACTGGGTTTTAGACTTGTTCCAGCAGATAATGGACGCATGTACTTCATCTTCACAAATCCAAATACAACAATTTTAATCAGATTTGTGATGCAATGGAATGGAAAAGCACAACAGTTGACTTGGGATGAAGGAAGGTCGGAATGGGTTGTGCCATTTTCGTTACCTTCTACAGAGTGTGATCAGTATAACCGATGTGGTAGTTACGGAATCTGCAATAACAGGAATTCTGGTTCATTGTGTTCTTGTATGCAAGGATTCGAATTTGATTCAAATAATCAGTGTATTAGGAGAACCCCTCTAGAATGTGGATCGAATTCTAGCTCAAATGACGGATTTGTAACCCTAAATGGAGTCAAGCTTCCTGATTTCGCCAATACTTTACGGGTACAAAACAAAGACGAATGTGAAGATCGATGCTCGAGAAATTGTTCATGTAACGCGTACGCATATGTTACTGGAATCGGGTGTATGATCTGGAGTGGTGATTTGGTGGATATTGAGGAATTTGAAGAAAGTGGACAGACACTTTTCCTTCGACTCGCAAATTCTGAATTAGGTAACGTCATAAATTTTGAATTCATTTAATTGAAAGTTACATTAATTTGAGATAGTTTTTGGTTGCTAGGTGGTGGAAATTCATCCAAAACTGCAGTTATAGCAATATCAGTTAGTGGAATTATTGTTGTTGGTGTCATCATATGGTTAATCTGGAGATACAGGCAAAACATCAAAGGTATGTTTCATTGATCTATATATCATAGAAAAATGTTTGTTGCTTTCAGCTGATTGTTGTATACTAATTCTGTATTCGTTATTTGATATGATGATCAGAAATCTCGAATATTTGGGGGAAAAAGACGAATTTCCCACAGCCCGTTCAAGGTTCATATAGCCTAGAAATTTCTGCGGGTTCCACAGGACCGGGTGCTCTTTCAGATGAAGGAAAACCATTCGAAGGGACATTATTCAGTCTCGTTTCACTAGAATTAGCGACGGAAGGTTTTGCTAATAAAAACAAGCTTGGTCAAGGAGGTTTTGGTCCTGTACACAAGGTTAGATTTTCTCGTACAAAACTTGGCTTAATTTTTTATGTAGACTAAAAAGGAAAATATATAGATTGCCTAGTTGATTCAAAGAATGCTGGGATAATCTAATAAAAATCACGTTGATTCGAGAATACCATGGGATTCGGCCTTCAAAATTTGTTCAACACAAAGAACAAATTTAGGAGAGAAAAAACAGTATTCACAAAATATTCAACTGGTTATTTCAATGTGTAAAATACACTTTAAATATGGCTCAGATTTTGAATGGACCTAAAACGACAAACGGGCCAAAAATTTGGCCTAAACAAAGTTTGCAAAATTAAAGAAAAAACACAAAAAACATGAATTAAGTGTCCAAAAACACGCATTTAGTAAAGTTCATTTTCTAACACGATCATGAGCTTCCATAAATACAAGGGCCCGCTCCTCTACATTGGGCCAGCAACAATTTTAGATCCTCTAAATGAAATGAGACGATTTGGTTTAGTTCTGTTTAATTTTTCAGGGAATCTTGCCTGGGGGACAGGAAGTTGCTGTGAAAAGGCTGTCCAAATGGTCTGGACAAGGCTTGACGGAATTCAAAAACGAGATGATTTTGATTTCTAAGTTGCAACATAGAAATCTTGTTAGATTGCTCGGGTATTGCATCGAAGCGGAAGAAAATATGTTAGTTTATGAATACCTGCCAAACAAAAGCCTTGATACATTTCTTTTCGGTATGTTTTTCTCACCTTTTTCATGTTGTGGCTTATGGTTAAATGTCTTTGTAATTGTAATGGCAGATGCGGAAAAGAAAGTGCATCTAGATTGGAAAACACGGTTTTTGATCATCGAAGGGATTGCTAGAGGTCTACTTTACCTCCATCGAGATTCTAGGCTTCGAATTATTCATCGTGACCTGAAAGCTAGCAATATTTTGCTTGATGAGGAGATGAACCCTAAGATTTCAGATTTTGGCATGGCTAGAATATTTGGAGTGAATCAAAATGAGGCAAATACGGTCCGAGTTGTAGGCACATAGTAAGTTAAAAATCATCAAACAAGTCTTGTAAAATTGCATTCACCATCTTCCTTACATGCGTAATCTAACATTTTAATATATTGTTATTCTTGTAGTGGTTATATGTCTCCGGAGTATGCAATGGAAGGTTTATTTTCGGTGAAATCCGATGTCTACAGCTTTGGGATTTTGGTACTAGAAATCGTTAGTGGTCAAAGAAACACAAGTTTTCACTCTAATGAGTCCACAAGCCTAGTTAAACATGTGCGTAATCATCTTCCTACCCATTCCTTCCAATTTCTTCTTAAACTAAAACCCCAACTAAAAACAAGATGGTTAGAATCAATGATAAGAGTTAAATGCGTAGAAAAGTAACGTCATTTAGGTGGATTTCCACTTTGATTACCGAAATTTTTTTACCAACAAAAAGTAACATGTTAAAAAAGAATTAAGGAATCGGCCTTTTAACAGTTATTATAAAGTTAATCTAATGTTTGCAACTTTTTTTCAGGCTTGGAATCTATGGAAAGATGGGAAACAAGAAGAACTAATTGATCCATCAATTTTAGATTCGTGTGACAAGAAAGAAGCACTACAATGCATCCACGTAGGAATGCTTTGTGTGCAGTTTTCAGCCGCTCATAGACCAACCATGTCTTCGGTGGTTTATATGTTGGAGAATGAAAGCACAAGTATTCCTCTACCAACACAAGTTGGTGATATATCTCTCAATTCAGGTGAAACGGAGTTGATTATGGAAGGTCGAGAAATCACTTTTTCCTCAAACGATGTTACAGTTACACAAGTGATTGGAAGGTGATGATAGAAAGAAAGTAAACAATTTTTGTGTACGTATGATTTTGTATGTTGTTTTAGTGTCGATTTGTTTAAAGTGTAGAATTTTCAATTTTGTACTTATAATTGAAATAAAACAGTAAATAATTAAATATCACCTACTTTGCGCGAGAAATGGGCTTAAAAGTTAGGATTTTAATAATGACAAGGGCTGTCACTAAGTACATTAAAAATGGTACAAACGAGTATTTCCTAAAATTCAGTAGTCGGTTGTAGATGGAAGTACAAATCATTTATGCATGTCTCATAACAACCCTTACAAAACCCTAAAAGTTAATTTACTCCCTCTTTACAAGTACACACATCTAGTTTACCATAATTAATTAATTATTACTATTGATTTAAAAACAAGGATGCAAATATTCGAAGAATTTGTAAGCCCAATATCTTTCGGTCTTTAAATTCTATTAGCCCAATAGCTTCAACCCAAGACCCAATAATTCAATCGAAATATCACTCTGTTTTCTCTTCACCCTTATCCCTCTCGCTTCATTTGCTTACACCTGCAATGGCTACTCTCAATTTCTCCCTTCTCTCTAAAACCCTAACCCCTAAATCCCCAAATCCCATCTCAAGACCATCTTCGTTCATCACTTCTAACCTCCCATTTATCAATTCTCAATCCCTAAAACCCGTTTTTACCCGAACCATCCCGAATTCAACCCGTGTTCGAACCCAGCAAACAAAAGCGGCAGTCGATGGGGATTACTCGTCGAGAAGGAGCAGTAGCAGTGAGCCTAGAGAGACGATAATGTTACCTGGATGTGATTATAATCATTGGTTGATTGTTATGGAGTTCCCAAAGGATCCTGCTCCGACCCGAGAGCAGATGATTGAGACTTACCTTAACACTCTTGCTACTGTTCTTGGCAGGTTCTTTTTTTCTTGTGTAAATTTAATAATTTGTAAGTATTTTAAGCTTTTATAAGAGTGTTAACACTTGATTGTTATCTGGTTTTGTTTTTCTGTAGTTGAATATTTTGTATGTTAAGCTGATTTATATGCTTTTGACGTTGTATAATATTTGAATGCACAATAGGTGTTTGTATTAATACCTAACTTGAATATGTAAATGTTAAGTATTTTATACAAGTATTTATGCATAATTCACAAATAATTGTTGCAAAATTGGGCTTGCAACTTTCTGCTAACCAGTTAACGATAACTGTATTAGATTTACATTGATACGGGTGTAAAAGGAAATTGCGCCTGGATCCTGTGAATTCATACTGGATGAATAAGAGTTTAGGTTAAACTTTTGACAAATGTAGGAGTAAAAGTTTAAATTTTTAACAAAATTAGGGACCAAGCTATTATAGTTTATGTCTGACAAATTTCCTTACATTTTAAAAAAAATGTATTTTCACTCATATTAATAGAGGTTTTCATAAAATTGCAAAAATATTGAATGTCAGCATGGAAGAAGCAAAGAAGAACATGTATGCTTTTAGCACTACCACATATACTGGATTCCAGTGTACCGTATCTGAAGAAACATCTGAAAAATTCAAGGGTAAGTGACCATATCATTTAATTTATTAACATTAAAGAGTTAAATTAAAAATAATTATACATTTATACCTAAATTTCCGCTGGTTATTTATTTATTCAATTTTTATTTTGCAGGGCTGCCTGGAGTTCTTTGGGTTTTACCTGATTCATACATAGATGTGAAGAATAAGGACTATGGAGGTGATTTTTTTTTAACCTTACCTTTTCTTAAAAAATAAAAAAATAAAAAAGCGTTTTTATGTATATGAGCAATAAAAGTTAACACTTGGAATCAAATTGATGAACATGACATTTTAAAATAAATAATGTTTTTTTTTTTTCTTTTTTTTGTAAAATTTAAGGTGATAAGTATGTGAATGGAGAAATAATTCCTTGCCAATATCCAACATACCAACCGAAACCACGAAAACAATCAAAATACGAGAGTAAAAGGTATGTAAGACAAAGAGATGGACCTCCTGCTGACCAGAGAAGACCAAAACAAGAATCTGAATCACCCTCAACATAATTCACTATAATTATATGCCAAAATTATGTGTATCACATCTAGTTGAAAATGATTGTTTAGTTTATTATATTTGAGGGATTTATTTCTTGAAATTAGCGCGATCAATCATATGAGAAAATCAAGAAGATAGCATTTTCAATGGATTTTTTTTTCCTTCAATTTTATCATACTTTTAGTTATTACATATGCTGGAATCATCATCTTGATTATTATGGTTCTGACTAGTCTTATGATTCCCTATGATTCCAAGTTAGTTATTCGGTTTAGACATATATCAATTCCAGGTTTACTGCATACAAATTTTGGTTATTTTTAACTTTTAATGAAATTTGCGCAAATATTAACTATGTATAATCAACAGAACCACCAATCTGGCAAAATATGGTATTAGCAATTTTAATATCTAAATTCAAAATCTATGTTATTATTTAAGATCAAGTTCTAAATTATATACATGTAACATATCTTCAACCCACGATTGGATGCCCTTTTGTCCAGATGTGCAGAATTCGATTAGACAATTATAGAAAATGATTTAATAACAAGCTAATAAAAATGCAAGTAACGATGACCGATGGCTAATTTAAGCTAGCGGACGTACATAAATCGGATTGCAATAACGGATACTAACATTTACTAAGCTGAGGGACTATCACTGATATTATTCATACTAAAAGGGGTCTAATTTTAAATAACATAAAATAATGGCGAAAGTTGAAAGTTTATAATCCTCTGCAAAACCCTTCTTCCTTTGTCACCGAAAATTCGTTTTCTTTTCCCCTCAAAAATCATGTCTTCCGCCGCTTACAACCGTCTCCACAGCATCTTCAATAACACCACCGCCACCGGAACCGTATCTACCGCCACCAAAGTAGTAAAAGAAAAAACAAAAAGGCCCAAAAAGTCCCCCACAGTCAATACTCCGACAACCGCCGCTGCCGCCACAACCGCATCCACAACCACTACCGCCACCGCTACCACCAAAGTTTCGCGACCCAAGAAAGAAAAACTGGCCTTTGTGCCCTTACCAATGACACAGTTAACAGATTCATTAGGAAAACTCAAAATGTTCATCGATGCATTTAAAAGAGCCTCGAACTCAGGTCCGTTTCGCTACTGTTACAAATACTACGACGACGACGTTTCTCATCTTGCACAAGCCAAGCAACATTCCTACATTGAAGAAATCCTCGAACACCAAAAGAGATACAAAATCGACATGACCCACGAGCCATTTCTGGTTCGATTAATCTCTTTGTACGGGAAATCAAGAATGTACGATCACGCACGCAAACTGTTCGACGAAATGCCTGAACTAAATTGTCCACGTACTGTCTTATCCGCTAACGCCCTTCTCACAGCCTGCGTAAATTCAAAAAGATTAAACTTAATGCCTGAATTGTTTCGCGAGCTGCGTGAGGAGCTTTCCATTGAACCTGACGATGTATCTTACAACGTTGTCATCAAAGCTTTCTGTGAAATGGAAGCAACTGATCCTGCAATCTTACTAACTGATGAGATGGAGAAAAACGGATGCAAATGTACTTTATATACATACAACACCATTCTTGATGCCCTATACAGAAACGGTAAAATATCAGACGGTGATAAACTATGGGAAGTGATGAAAAGCAAGAATCTTGAACCTGATGTGATAACTTACAACGCAAAAGTTCGAGGATTGATAGTTGATAAACGGATCACAGAAGCTATTGAATTACTTGATGAGATGAAGAGCAACGGGATTAACCCAGATGTGTATACTTACAACGGTTTGATTCATGGATTTGTTAAGGAAGATGATTTGACTGAAGTCAAGAATTGGTACGCAGAAATGGTGAAAAATGAGATTGTTCCGGATTCAGTAACGTTTAGGATAATCATCCCGTTTGCATCTAAAAAGGGGGATTATGGATTTGGATTTGAGTTGAGTAAGAAGGGTTTGATCCGTGGGATTAATGTTGGTAGATTGAATTTGCAAGGTGTGTTGGATGGATTAGTAAAGGAGGCAGCCATTGATGAAGCGAAGGAGCTTGTGGAGCTTGTTAAGAGAAGTGATTTCATATATTATAAACTTAAATTGTCTGTTGATTCGTAATTTGGAGGTTGAAAACGATATTTGTATTCTTGGTTATCTTGTAGCATTTTGTTATTCTGCATTGATACTCTAATATGGTTATTTTGGTGTTATTGTTGCAATTTTTTTACCTATGAATTTGTCATGACTTTTGACTGTTATCACTCGGTGTTAAAACTATGTTAAATAGTTACTGAGGGTTTAATGGGTTTAACGCCTCGTCATATCCTTTGTGAAATCAATTTTGGGTAGTGAACTAGTGATTATGATGCTCCTTTTCAGAGTTGACCATATATTTGAATCTTTGATTATGTAATCATATTAAAAAAAGAAATCTGTACATAGTTTTATAAACACTCATTTTCAGAGTTGACCATAAAATTGTTGGCAGTAGCCCTCTTAATAATTTGTCATGGTAGGACATGAAATGACTAACACCAACTCTAGATATATGTATACTTTATGAGCCACAAAATCCAAACAATTCCTATAATTAAACGTTGAGTAATATGTGGTCGAAACTAAGAAGTCTTCCATTATATAATTTTTTTTCATTGCAACCACGTGAGACATACAATAAAAAACAAAAGATACCTTATTTGTCAAAACCTTACAACGAATGAATTAATCAGAAAATGCTTTCATATAATCATAATAAAATCATTATACTAGTAATTGAAGTTGATGGACTTTTCTCACTCTACAAAAAAAATGAAAAAAATCCTCTTAACTCCACCTATATATAAGGGTATTATTTATCCGAATAACCTGACCAACCCAAATAAGAATAATGTAAATCGGGTCGGCTTTTAATCAGGTTTCGGGTCGTACAACTCGGATTCAATATTCTCTTAATTCGTTTTTTCACATATTCTTGTAATTAATGAAGAATAAGTGGATCAACCAAAAGAGACAGGACTTGTTTACGCGTATCTTGATCTTGGACACCAAACCCGTCTCCTTTCTGATAAATGAAATGTGCCACCCGAGCAATATTAGTTATATACTTAACACAGGGAGATTGTGACACGTATACGTTGTAGATTTTCTTCCATGTATCGTAAATCATGTCCGAAATTTGCTTCCGAGCTACCTCCTCTGAAACATTTGCCTCTCTCATATAGCATACGACTGATGTTGGAGCATCACCTCTCTCTAATTCCGCCTACATATAAATAACCCATTATACACGGAATGAATTTTGATCTTGTTATTTTCTATTAAATTTTCATACTGATCTTTTGATTAAAATAAGTGTACAAATCAAATGATCAGGACAGAGAAATAGTGAATTTCACATATCAATCATTTTATAAGTAGAATGATAAAGTAGGAAAATTTATTAGGAAACATGACATTTTTTCTAAATTAATATCGAATAGGCATTTAGAACCTACCTTTGTAGTCCCTTGATCGTTACAAAGTCGAACGATCATGGAGGTATTGTAGATAAGATCATAATTACTTTTCAGAAAATCATTAGCGGCTTCTTGATCTCCATGTGATACCGAATAAACTACATGCATCGATAACAGAGGCCCACACGATGTTATCCAACCATTTCTTAAATACTCATTAAGGTTGGGAGTGTAATTGTCATGGTACCATCTGGCTTCTACTAGCAACCCCTTGCAGAACTCTATCCACTGATAATATCAAATTATACATTTCTTAGTAATTTAGGACATACTACAAGTACAATTTTTCGGCCAAAATGTATTTTAGTATCTTGAACTTGGCATAGAGAATCATCTACTACCCTGAACTTAACAAAATGGTTGATTTAGTACTCTAATTCACTGGGTTAGTCTTGTTTTCTCATGTGATTTGCTTCTAATCTCAATATATTGAGATGAACATATATTTTTTAGTCCATCAAAAACTCCAACAAAAGTAAGTTAAGTAAGAAAACACAACCAAATTAGTGAGTCAGTGTACTAAATCGATCGTTTTGTTAAGTTCAGAGTACCATGATGCATTTTTATATAGTTTAGGGTAGTATAAAACTCAGTCAGTCAAGCTAAAATGTATTTTAGCCTAATTGTTAAAGTGGCAGGAGGGGTAATATACAGCATTTTGTAGATGTTGTTGTACTGTCCAGCCTTTTCCTTGTAGAATTTCATTTGCAATTTCCTCCACAGTATCATAGAGCATCTTCATACAAAACTTCATGGACTCTGGTAGAACCTCTGTTCCTTCAGAATCCCATCTAAAATTAAATACCATTGTTCGATCTTTAAGGAGTGGACATGGACATATTAATTTAGGGACACAAAAATGCAGATCATGAAAGAAATAATTACCTTTCAACAGCACTTGTAAATTTTTTTAATTCCTCCAAAGTGCCAAAAACATCATAAACATCGTCGATGACAATCACCAACTTTGTTACTTTAGTAAGCCATTTTCTTAGATTTCCATATTGTGGTTCAAAGGCAACTCCTGTTGCCCACAAGTAGCTTTCGACTACACGGTTCCTTGTAAAGCTCAAATTTTCTTTGGTTCCTAGTAACTTCCACCACCTAAAGTGAAAAATATTTACATTATTCGGGAAATTTTCAAGCAATATATGGAGAGAACACATATTATTCCCGTTGATTTTTAGAATACACATGACAATATAATCCAAAAATCACGTTGATTCAAAGAATAGTATGGATTTTGTCTTCAAAAACTGACATGAATGTTGGGAGGAAACAAAGTTTTCATAAAATTATCAAATAAACATTTCATGTTCTAAAACAAACCCTAAATAAGGCCTAGATTTTCGATGACCAAAAAAACAAACGGGTCTAAAAATGGACCTAAAATAGTCCGAAAATTAAACAAAACACTAGTTTTGATTTGGTGGGTCGAACGCCTGAAATGGAGACCCGAGTCAATTTGTATGTCCATTTTAGTGCATCTCATTTCTTCACACGGTCTTAAACTTTAAATAACAAAATGGCATGTTCCTCTAAAACTAATACCAACATCATAGAGCTTCAAGTGTATCGATCATATTAAAGTTTTCATTAAGCACATATAAAAAAGTGCATGATATAACTTGATAATTTTTTATATGTACCTTAATATGTCTTTGAGATCTCTTTGATGTACCGCTTGAACCAGGTTAAAGTTGAGTTTTGCTAACACGACCAAACTGAAGATCGAACTATCCTCACTCTCATACTCACGAATGTGATTTCTCACATTATACCACTCCACCCCCAAGTTCAAAGGAATCTCCAAAGCTCGGGTAACTTCGTTTGCAAGCTTAGTACCCTCCGATTTCGCACAAATGTTTTTCAAAAAAATTGTCGAAAAAACTCGAGCTTCTTCTAATATGTTTTCACCTTCATTGGCAAGGTGTGAAGCCTCAAAAACACCAAGCATTGCTTTGACATCCAGCTTCTTGCTTTTCCTTGCTTTGTCCATAAACTTTACGAACATATCTTCGATTATGATAATAACAAAATTAATGTTCTAATCATTATAATATAGATGTTTCAGATTATAATTTAGCAAAACATAGCCACCACACTTTAGTGCAGAGTGGTCCTATTGTGTAACATAAGATAGCCCATGCAGCCAGTGTTAAAATAATTTAAAACTTTTTTTAGTGTAGCTTACAAATAAATGTGTTAGTGATACCTCTCAACTTTTTTTCCTGGGACCGCCTGATTTATTGTGATAATAAAATTTATGCTACCAACTTTTTGTGATGATTAGTAATGAATAAACAAATAAAAATGAGAACTACTACAAAAGTGAAATACTTTGTTTTAGAATTGCGACAATCCAAAACATATGAAGCATCTACCTTGGGAAACATTGAAGCCATGAAGTCTAAGCATCCTAAAGCAAAGAGATGTAGCATAGAGATCGTCTTCTAGGCTGATTCTTTTTATAAGCGACTCAAAATTCTCAAGAACTTTGTCTATTTCGCTTTTAAAATAGGTTTCTAATCCTAACTTTCCGATGTTGTCTAATAATTCTAACATCTCCAACGGATTAGTAGTTACATGAAATAACTTCTGAACTTCTTCCTTCATTTTATGTGCTTGGCTTTTGTGTTTCTGTTCCTGCGAAAAGAAAAAAAAATCTTCATAATTTACTTTTTTCTGAAGAAAAGAAAAAATAACGTTTTTTGTTGCAAAGAACCATAAATATACTTAAAATCAAGAGTGTTGAATATAATACATCAAATTGTCCTCCAAGAGACATGAGCAGTTGGTCGTAATTCCAAATGTTTGGTTTGTAATCAGCAGAACGCCTATTGGCAGATTGGTTGGTGGTCACCTCCAAGTGATCAGTTGGCATCATCATATCATTGTTTGTGCAAGCCATAATTAAGTTTTAATCTGCTATGAATATGTTTTAAAAACTTAAAATAGAAGAAGATTGATCAAGATTTAATAATTTTTGGAGCTTGAACAATGCGAAGCTTGTATGAAATTATTAATGACCTTCAGTATGGCTTTTATAGTAACTCCATGCTATATACGGACAAAGGAAAATATATATGGTTGGTCAAAACAACTAGGATTACCTCAGAACAAGAAATATCTGAAAATTTCGTGGTGGCATGTGATCGAGGACCTGTCCATTCACGTACGTTGTCAATCTCATTATCTAAACTTGTTGGAACAAAATCACAGATCAACTTATTACTGATGCTGTAGTTAGTACTGATCATAGTTAATACTGATGAATACTATGGTTGATACTGATGGGGCAGAAACTTACTACTGATGAGTTGATACTGGTGAAGACTATAACTTAGTTACTACTGATCAAGGCACATATTGAAGATACTACTGACGTTGTATCTGGACTTGCTACTGGTCACTAGAGTTACTACTGACGATGCTTATTTACTACTGGTGATTGCAGATTACTACTGGTATACGTTTTGGAAGCATATCAAGTCCGAGATCTTCGCAGAGATAGTTATAGAATGTAATTCAATGTATATCTTTTATAATTCGAATGTAAATCAAGTCTTAGAATAACTAGGGTAAATAGTTTAGCTTCAAGGACTATTATAAATAGTTCCTTACGAATTGTAAACGTACGTGTGTATTGTTAATCGATAATATACATTGAAGCTTTTTGTGAAACTGTGTTCTTAATATTTTCGCATATTGTTTTACAGTTTATTGTTCTTAATATATTGATATAGTGTTGATCCGCTGCAACTTTTATTATCAATTAGATCTAAAGGTGTTTATTAACTCTTCATAGTTAATCGATCCTGACAAGTGGTATCAGAGCTTATTGGTTCTAGATCTACGTTTTTTTAAGAACAACAAAAAGTTTTAATCTTTAAAACACACACATTATTAATCATGACTGATAATAATGAAAGCACTCAAGCTAACAAAATTCCTATACTCACTCCCAATAACTTTGGGATGTGGAAGAATCGTATTAAGCAATACATGCTTATTACTGATTATTCCATGTGGGAAGTTGTCATTGAAGGAAACAAAACTGGTCCGGCTCAAGCAAGCAGTTCTGCAACTGAAGCAGACAAACTCAAGTGTGAAAAGGAGAAGAAAGACAGAGGAATCGAACTCAAAACTCTAAGCACTCTCCTACTGGCCATTCCTAATGACTATCAACATCTCTTTGTTGAATATGATGATGCAAAGGTGCTGTGGCAAGCACTGGAGAAGAGATTTGTTGGCACCAAGAGCACCAAGAGGAACATGAAGTCTGTTCTCAAGCAAGACTTTGAAAACTTCAAAGGAAATCCCAATGAGACACTCACTCAAGTGTTTGACAGATTCAACAAGCTAATTGGTGAACTTAACCAGGTTGGGGTTAAGATGGATCAAGAAGATGTTAACATGAAGTTCCTAAGATCTCTTAGTGAAGAATGGGCCATGTACACAGTGATATACAGACAGAGAGATGCACTAGAAGAAAAGGAGTTAGATGAACTCTACAATGATCTCAGAGTATTTGAAACTGAGGTAAATCAAAAGAACCCTTCTATTTCTTCTAATAATGCTGCGTTTGTATCTAGTACAGGTCAAGGTCAAGAAACTGCCACAGGAAAGGCTGCAGATTTTGAAGATGCTGCAAGAGAATCCTTTTTCACTAGTCATGTGCATACTGCACTAATTAGTGATGATTTGGAACAATTGAATCCAGATGATCTTGAAGAGATGGATCTCAAATGGCAGATGGCTATGCTGAGCCTGAGAACCAAAAGATTCTTAAAAAGGACTGATAGGACAAGTCTCAACTACAACAAAGGTGACAAAGCTGGATTTGACAAAACTAAAGTCAAATGTTACAACTGTAACAATCTTGGTCACTTTGCAAAAGAATGTCCTCAGCCAGACAAAAGATCAAAATCAACTGCTCTTGTGTCACAACAAGGACAAGGCTATGACTGGAGCTTTCAAGCAGAAGAACATGCTCAAAATCAAGCTCTTATGGCCTTTACTGACAGCAAATCTGAGGTAAAACCTAAACCTTGTACTTATGAATGTATTAAAATTGTTAAAAATTTAGAAAAAGAAGACACTAAATTAAATGAAGATTTAGCAAAAGCATTAAGAAGAAATTATGAATTTGATGGTGTGATTGCTGATCAAGAATATCAGATAAAGGTGTATCAAATGATTGATCAAAGGATAAAGGAAGAACTGCTCCAAGCTGTAGATGAGAAAGATTACTATGAATCAAAAAAATAAAGAACTAACAAGTAAATTAGAAGAATGTCAACTTGAAATTGAACAAAACAAACTAACTATTAAGAAATTTGAAAGAAGCACTAAAATTCTTAATGAATTAACTAATAATCAAACTACAGAAAAAGTTGTTCATGGGGTGGGATATCATGCTGTACCACCTCCATATAAATTCATTCCTCCACTTAAAAATAGTTCAGAAAGAATCATAAATGAACTAAAAACTGAAAATCAAACTGCATCTAATAATGAAACATCTGAATCAAATGATTCTTCTGATGATGATCAAACTACAGACTCAATTGAATTTACAATCTTTCAAACTGAATCCACAAAATCAATTGATACAAGTTTTCACACAGCACAAAGTCCAAATGAATCTCCTAAATATGATGCAGAAAATATACCAAAAATTTTAAAAAGGGGAAATCAAAGAAACAGGAATCAACTCGTGGAACAAAGAAAAACCATAAGGGCTAAGGATAATAAATTAAAATGTGTTATTTGCAACAAAGTAAATCATTTGGCAAAGGATTGTCACTTCAATCCAATAAATTGCAAAGAGTTCAAGGAATTTAAAAATTCTAAAGAAAAGGCAAAAACACAGAATTTAAAAGATACTACTGGTCCTTCAGTAGTAAATAAAACAAAAACTCCAATTGCTGAAACACCAAGATTTGGAAGAAGTGCACCAAGATTTGTGCACAACAGAAGAGTTGGAAGCCCAAAGAACAGCAATTACTTCAAGAACAATGGAAAATCTAATCAAAATAAACAATATTTTAAATTTTCCAACACCAGTAAAAACTTTAACAATTTTACTACTGGTGCTAACCCTAATTATAATGCTGTCTGGTACCAGTACAAAAACACTACTGGTAAAAACCCTATTTTTAAAAATACTACTGCTGCAAAACCATTTGCTCAAAATACTACTGATCATTCTAAACATGGTAAGTACCCAAATACTACTGGTCCATCAGTAGTAAAGTATTCTAAAGCTAAAAACAATGGGTATATACCAAGATCAGTAGTAAACTCTAAAAAATCCAAAAGGGCAGTAGTAAAACAGAACACCAGTACTAAAAAGGTATGGGTACCAAAAATGTTTAAGGTTAACTGTTCTAAATCTGATTTCTCAAAGGATGAACCCAAGACATATAAAGCTTGGGTTCCCAAACTTAACTAACCTTTTATTTACTTGTGCAGAGCATTCAGATCCCAGAAGAAGGAAGAACATGGCATATTGATAGTGGATGCTCAAGGCACATGACTGGAAATCTGCAAATTCTTAAAGATTTCAAGTTATTTGATGGAGGATATGTGGCCTTTGGTGAGAACCCAAAGGGAGGTAAGATTACAGGTAAAGGTACTGTTACTAATGGCAAAATTACCTTTGATGATGTATTTTATGTAGCTGAACTAAAATACAATCTAGTCAGTGTGTCTCAAGTTTGTGATAAAAAGAACAAAATTCTTTTCACAGACATTGAGTGCATCATTCTTTCTCCTGACTTTATTTTAGATGAAAAATATGTTGTTTTAAGAACTCCAAGGAGAAACAATGTGTATTGCCTGGATATAGGGGGAGAACTCATTTCTTCAAATGAGGTCAACTGTTTTATATCCAAGGCAAACACCACTGAATCAGAACTATGGCACAGAAGGATGTGTCACACTAATTTCAAAAACATGAACAATTTAGTAAAAAGAAATTTGGTCATTGGACTACCTCAAAAACAATTCATGTGTGATCATCATTGTGTTGCATGCCTAAAAGGTAAACAACACAAGTGTAACGCCCTGAAATTTTAATAATTAAATAATATTAATTTAATCACAACATTTTAATTTAAAATGAATAATTAGTAAAAATATTATAATGAAGTTAGACGGTTCGTTTTTATCAGACGTTATTTATTCGTGAGTGCGTCTCGGGTTTTAATGCGGCTTGTAGAGCGAGAGCCCGGTCAACTAAATTAATTAATAACATTAGTGGCAAAGTTTTTAGTCTAACTTTTAATGAATAGTTAGTAGGCGATTTATAATATAATTAAATGTTTCGTCTCGATTTTTGGACCGGTTAATTCGTAAGAGTTGGGTGATATTTTAATGAGTCGGGTTATTCTTTTGAGTCGGACCGGCCAAAAGCCAGTGCCAAAATCCAATATTTTGTTGTCGGGTCTTATTCGTTTCGGGCTTAGGGCCTATTAGAAATTAGACGACCCATTAGCTAATAAATTTAAACCCCTAAAACCCATTTGTTTCTAACTTTGCAACCCTAATACCCTTAGGCCGTAACTTCTTTGCGTTTTATTTTCCATTGTCGACATTGTTGAATAAGATCAGCCGTAAGGAAGGTTGTAACTAGCATATGGAAGTCATTTAGAGTTGGTGGCGTGTATTGTGAAGTCGGCAAGAGTCATACGGTAATTTTAGATGGAGAATTCCAATATTAGGTGGCAAGGGCCACTATTTGTGCCAATTAACCAGAAACTCTATTTGTGCTCGTCCAATGGGAAACAAGATAGCAAATATGTTGTTTAGTCCTTATTGTTGTGCCAAGAAGAAATATCTCAGCCATCGCTTGTGTCCAATCGTTGTCAAGTTTGTCTAAATATCTGAAGATCATCTGATCAAGTGGTGGTGACGTGGTTTGAAGATTCGGGTGTTCGTGTTTCTTACATATTGGACCGTAGGGTATAATCCTTGTTTCTTTTTCTCTGTAGTTGATAATAATTTTCATTTTTGTTTCGATCTGTGTGCTCCAAGTCTCGATCGATCTCTCCTTTCCATTGTGTTATCTTAATTCCTTTCGGGTTTAATCTAAGTTTTTCGTAGAATTCAGGGGCCGTAGAGTCGGACCAGATTTAGTGTCGATTGTTGTTGAATTGTTCATTTGTTTGTTCGACTGCTGGCAGTTTCTGTCCAGACTTTTGCGACCAGTTTTTCACACCCTTAGAGTCGGTTTTAGGAGAGGACCGTCTCTCAGAGATTTGTAGTCCTCCGACTTAACTAAACGTTTCCGCTGACCTCTCGTTAATCAGGATTTTGGTTTGTAAGAAAAGGCCATTTTCGTAACAGCCTGCAGTGCTGAAATACTACACTGATCAACCGGATTGCGGGACTATTTCGAGGCCTTTCCGGTCTGATCCGGGCCGAACTTTATAAAGACAGATTGTAGTGATATGTGTCTAATATATGCTGTAAAAATTTGGAGTCAATATAGTAAACGGTTTTGGGAGTTTTGGCTGTTCCCGTGAGACTAACGGGTGATGTTAGATTTTTTTATATTGTAAGTCCTTGGGTTGGATTTTAATTCGAGGTTTCGTTTTATGTTTTAGGATTGTCTAAGAGGTAACCTATTGTGCCTTTGACTGTCGGGAATTCTCTGGAGCTTACGTTTCTCGAGGTGAGTATTCTCACCGTGTATTCAGTTTTAACGTTGTACATGCATGACTTATGTGTTACATTTCTTGCACCATAATTGTTATCTGAGCTTGAGCTGTTATCTGAGTTTGATCCGCTATCTGAGTTTGATTTGTTATCTGAGTTTGATCCACTATCTGAGTTTGAATTGTTATCTGAGCAGCTGTTGATTTATTTTAATCTGAGACATTGTGCCTGGGTAACCGAGCTCGGCACAGGGTCATTCTGTGCTACTACTTGCTAGGGCATCTGAGATAATTATGTTAAGGAGATAATAAAACATAATAACACACATCTGAGTTTTTGGCTATATGCCTGGGATCACCTCCCGTCTGAGTTTTGGGATTATTCCCGTCTGAGTTTTGGGATTATTCCCGTCTGAGTTTTGGGATCACTCCCGTCTGAGTTTTTGGCTTATGCCTATCTGAGGTGTGAGGAGGGGCGAGGTTGATCTCTCGTCCCAAATCACACAAGCGCGCTATATAAATTAAAATCTGAGTAATAAAATCTGAGAAATAAATCTGAGTAATTAATCGAGTAGATTCTGAGTAGGAGTACACCGATGTGCCCTCATGTGTTGTATGTTATGATTGTTTGCATTTTGAGAATTATTCACTCAGCTTCCCCAGCTGACCCAAACTTTCCCCCACATTGTTTCAGGTACCAGCAAAGGAAAGGAGAAGGTGGACGGTTGACCGCTGTATTTTTTCATTACTGATGTGGACATCATTTAATATTTTAAAACACTTTACTTTATCTTAACTATTTCCGCAATAAATACGTTTTAAATGTTAAATATTAATATCTGAGATTTATTTATGGGACCTTTTGATTATAATTTTGTTTTCAAAAATTTTAAAAATCTTGTAAATTTTAGGGTGTTACAACAAGACTTCTCATAAGTCCAAATCTGTGAACTCTATTTCCGTTCCTTTACAACTCTTACATATGGACCTATTTGGACCTATAAATGTAATGAGTATTGGAAAGAAACAATATTGTCTTGTTATTACTGATGACTTTTCCAGATATACATGGGTTTTCTTTCTCAGGACAAAAGATGAAACAAGTGAACTCATCAAGAACTTAATTGTTAAACTGGGAACACATCTGATCAAAAAGTTAAAGCCATAAGATGTGATAATGGCACATAATTTAAAAATGCTAATTTAATTAACTTTTGTGATCTTAAAGGTATTGATAGGCAATACAGCTCACCTAGAACTCCTCAACAAAATGGTGTAGCTGAAAGAAGAAATAGAACCATCATAGAAGCAGCAAGATCAATATTAGCAGATTCAAAGTTACCAATCACTTTTTGGGCTGAAGCTGTTAATACTGCCTGTTATGTTCAAAACAGAGTATTAATAGTGAAGCCACATTATAAAACATCATATGAACTTTTTAATAAAAGAAAACCGTCTATAAGTTTTTTAAAATCATTTGGTTGTCCTTGTACTATTCTGATTACAAGAGAACAAATTGGTAAGTTTGACTGCAAAGCTGATGATGGAATCTTTGTGGGATACTCTACTCAAAGCAAATCATACAGAGTGTTCAACAAAAGACTAAGGATAATTGAAGAAAGCATCAATGTATCCTTTAATGAAAATGTTTCTAATGAACAAGGAAATGGTCCAGATTGGCTATTTAACATATACAATCTAACCAAATCCTTTAATTCTAACATGGATTTAAATGCAGGTGATTCAAATTGTTATACTCAAAAGGAAGGAACATCATCTGTTAATACTGGTCAAGAAGAGATGAGATACATAGTAGTTAATACTGCTCCCACAGTTAATACTGAGGACAGTAATAACTCAAATACTGGAAGCAGTAGTAACTCTGAGAATGAGGACAGTAGTAATTCAAATACTACTGGTATCAGTAATAGTACTCAAAATACTACTGGTCCTAGCAATAACCTAAATTCTCAAGATACTACTGATCCCAATAACAACAACAATACTACTGATCTCAATGAAGACAATAACAGTGGTAATGCTGACCAAGATGATGATGAACCAAACATCAATGACAATGAAGGATCTCTAGAGGAGCAAATGCCTGAGACAAATGAGTCCAATCTTGAAAATCAACTAGTGGTTGATAGAGCTACAACAACAAGGACTCAGAAGAACCATCCATTAGACCTTGTTCTAAGTGATGTTAACTCACCACTGCAAACAAGAAGCAAATTAAACAAAAGCTTAACTGCAAATATGTGTAATATAAGTCTAATTGCTAATGAATGTATGTTTGAATGTTTTCTGTCTCAGGATGAACCAAAGAAGATTCAACAAGCAATGAAGGACTCAAACTGGATTGAGGCAATGCAAGAAGAACTCCTTCAATTCAAATTACAAGCTGTTTGGACACTTGTACCTCTACCAAAAGGAAAAAGAGCCATTGGAACAAGGTGGATCTTTAGAAACAAGAAAGATGAAAGAGGTATAGTGATCAAAAACAAAGCCAGACTTGTAGCCCAAGGATACACTCAAGAAGAAGGAATAGACTATGATGAAGTACATGCTCCTGTTGCTAGAATTGAAGCAATAAGAATCTTCTTAGCATATGCTTCATACAAGAAGTTTAAGGTCTATCAAATGGATGTAAAGAGTGCTTTCCTTTATGGGAAAATTGAAGAGGAAGTATATGTCTGCCAACCTCCAGGTTTTGAAGATCCAAAACATGGTGATTATGTATTCAAACTAGACAAAGCTCTATATGGCCTACATCAGGCACCAAGAGCATGGTATGATACATTATCATCATATCTATTAAAGAATAATTTCAAAAGAGGAGCCATTGACAAAACTTTGTTTACAAAGAAAGTCAAAGATGATATACTTCTGGTACAAATCTATGTAGATGATATCATCTTTGGTTCAACCAATGATTTATTATGCAAAGAATTTGAAGAACTGATGCAAATTAAATTCAAGATGAGCTCTATGGGTCCAATGAACTTCTTCCTTGGACTCCAAGTAAATCAAAGAACAGATGGTATTTTGATAAACCAATCAAAATATGTTAAAGACATCTTGGAGAAGTTTGATATGAAAGACTGCAAGAGTGCAAGTACACCAATGGAAACTCACAAACACCTACATCCTGATGTTGAGGGGGAGGATGTAGATGAACACTTATATAGATCAATGATAGGCTCTTTGATGTACTTAACTGCATCAAGACCTGACATTATGTATAGTGTTTGTGTGTGTGCAAGATATCAAGCAAGACCTAAAGAACTACACTTGCAGGCTGTCAAAAGAATAATCAGATACTTGAAAGGCAAACCATCACTTGGTCTATGGTATCCACATGATTCACCCTTTGAACTCATAGCCTACACAGATAGTGACTATGGAGGTGAATGTCAAGATAGAAAGTCCACTACTAGTGGATGTCAATTCTTTGGATCAAGACTGGTGTCTTGGCAATGTAAGAAACAAACAAATGTATCAACATCAACTGCTGAAGCAGAGTATGTAGCTGCATCTGCTTGTTGTGCTCAAGTACTCTGGATTCAAAACCAGCTTCTAGACTTTGGTATCTCTATCCTTAAAACTCCTATTTATATTGATAATCAAAGTGCTATTAGTATTGTGAACAACCCAGTAAAACACTCTAAAACCAAACACATTGAAATAAGATTTCATTTTATAAGAGATTGCAATGAAAAGAAATTAATCAAAGTAGTTAAAATTCATACTGATGATCAATTAGCAGATCTTTTTACAAAAGCATTTGATGTAGGAAGATTCACCTTCTTGGTTAGCAGTATTGGAATGATTTTGATAAATTAAAATCTCACTCAAAATCATGTGTAAAGTTTTTGCTGTAAAAAGTTATTTTTTTGTTTAAGTGTTTTACTACTGGTAGGTCTGTATTACTGGTGTGTAGGCATGTGCACAAAATACTACTGGTAGGTCAATACTACTGGTGTGTATTAGGTTTACATAAATACTACTGGTAAGTCAGTACTACTGGTATTCACATATACTACTGGTCTTGTGTGTTGGTGGTTACTACTGATGTCTACAGTTACTACTGATGTAAAAATCCTTAGTTACTACTGATGTTCGTAGATACTACTGACGTTTTCTTACTGGCATCTAATTTACTACTGGTATTTCAAGTCAAAATTACCAAACTAACCCCCGTGAAAATAACCGTTATGTTATGATTCGAAGGGCAATTTAGTCTTTTTGCAGGTTAAATCGAAAGATATAAAAGGCGGCAGTCGATTAGTTTAGCATTATCTTCACTTCGATTTACTAAAACCTCTCGATAAACCCTAACTTACGATCAAAAACCTTGCACCAGTAACAAAACATTCTTACTTGTTTCTCTCAAATCAAAAGATCAAACTCTTCAAAATAATCAACAATGGCAACTCTACAATCTCTCGATGTTAAAACAGATCTTAAATACTCAGAATTCCACAATATGTGTGCGTTTCTACGCAATCCAGATGGTACAAAAGACTTTCGACCAATCGTACATTTTCTGAGAAACTCATACATAAAGTTTGCTCTAACTGTAAATCCGAGAGCATATCAACAGCACTTGGTTGATTTTTGGACCAATGCTGAAAGAACAGAAGGTGCAACTGTGCCTATGATAAAATCATCGGTGGATGGAAAGACGATCACAATCACTGAACAATCGATTCGACACCATCTACAACTACATGATGATGCAGGTATGTTTACACTTCCTAAGGAATTCATTGCTGAAATTTTAAATAAAATGGTTATGAGGGAAGACTTAACATAGTAACTTTTCAAAAAGGTCTTTTCTCCCCACAATGGAAATTTCTTGTACACACTATTCAGCACTGTATTTCTCCAAAAAGAAGTACTTGGAATGAGTTTAATAAGGCAATAGCCTCTGCTGTTGTCTGTTTATGCACAGACCAAGTATTTAATTTTTCATATATGATTTTTGAAGGTATGTTGGGAAATCTTAGTTCCTCAAAATTTTTAATGTATCCCAGATTTCTTCAACATATTATAAACTGTGAATTGCAAAACTTGTCAACTCCCAAAAACATTTTTATCATTCCTGAGTTGAACAAGAAAGTTTTCTCAAATATGAGAAAACAATTTAAATTTTCGGGCAAGGAAACCCCTTTGTTTCCTAATATGATCAAAGATCAACCACAACTTGGAGAGGGTTCAATCATAGATACAACCCAAATTGAACCTCAACCCACTCCATCACCCCCAAATGCAGCCCAAACACCACCCCAAATAGTCACTCAATCACCCACACATATAGAAGTCCTGAATGTGTCCCAGGAACTTGAAACAAATCTGCAGAGTGCTACTCTTCACTCTGTGGAAGACCTACCAAACAAAACCCAAAATATTTCCACAACTTATAAAAGGAAGAAAACTTCCTTCAAGGACACCAGGGGACAAATTGAGTCACACCCCAGGCTCCAAGAGTTGTCCTCCAAGGAGGAGAGAGGACATGAGGCGAGGGCTTTCACTACTGATGCCCCAAAGGTGGGTGCACAGGACAGTGAAAACATAACTAAGACCCAGACCTCGGCAACTTTAAGTGATGACTCATTTGAGGAATTACTTAAAGGACCCCGGTGCCAAGAAACCACAAGGGGGCACTTCTGCTTCTTCTAGGAAGAAGAGGGTGTCTAAACAACCCAATGAATCACCAAGAAGTGATGAGGGTAGATCTATGGATTTGATGGAAATGATGGAAAACCTTAAAGCCAATGTACCAGTCAGTGAGCCCGATGATCTTGCTAGATGGAGTGAGGGCAGTATTAAAACCAAACAATTGACGGATAAAGTGGATTCTCTTGAATCCACTGTACAAGATTGTCTTAAATATCTCACCAATCAGGGAAAAACAATAACAGTGATGAAGAGACACATTAATACAATCAACAAAAGGATGCTGTTATATGAGCACATGCTTCATCAACAAACAACGATTATAAGAAGATTGAAAAAGAAGGTTGATGATAGTGAGGCTCCACCAGTTGAGCTCACTAAGGGGGAGAAGGACAACATTCAGAGTATGATTGATGAATCAATTGCAGCAGCAGCAACTTCTCTCCTCAATCTCAAAGAAACAAATGTTGATGAAGGCCCAGAAAGGATGAATGTTGATGATGAGCCTACTACTACTGCTCCTATTGAACAACAAGCTGAACAAGAAGTATCAGTAGTAACTCCTACTACTGATATTATAGCAGTAGTAAATCCACAAGAGGAAATCATTGCAACAAACACTACTGATGCCCTATAAGTAGTAACTCCTGAAGCACACCAGTAGTAACTACTTTGGTTACTACTGAAGAGGAAGAACTACAACTCCCAGAGTTAATTGAAAGGGAAAGACATGTCATCATCTCCAAACCACCAACTCCTAATCAACCACTTATCATAACTGACATTGATGATAATGTGAATTGGTTTGAGGTAGATGAATGTACACTTCCTCCACACCCTAAAATTTTATCAGAAGATCAACTACACTTGTTTTATCCAAAACTTCTGATTATGGGTGTACCTGATATGAAATACACTCCACCTCCACCATCTGCTTGTATTGGAAAAGGAAAGGAAATATATGATGATGATTATCCAAACAGAGAATTAGGTCACCAAATGGTGAACAAAATTAATCATGTCAGATCAGAAAAGCAGTCCAGATGGAGGGTAAAACACAAGAAATTTTTGGAGAATGTGGAGATGTATCAAGCTCTTGAGGAGAAGAAAAAGAAGGCTCAAAGTGCAATCCCTGTTCAAGTACCTGTTCAAATAGAAGACATTCAGATAGAAGCTCAAAAAGCAGAATTCAAGAGGCTCAGAAAAGTTGAAGAAGAACATATAAAATGTCTTGAAGATTTGGTTTCTGAATGCAAAAGAACAAAAAGTGAGTTAACTGATGATGTGTTTGAACAGAAGACAAATATGATTGATTTTCTCAAATCAAAAGGGCACAATGCAAAGTCCTTTGGCAGAATGAAGATGATGACCATTATTGAAAAATATTGTGCTGCCAAGAAGAAGGATTTGGCTGAACAAGAAGAAAAAGAAGCAAAGAAATCAAAAGCCCTAATTCCAATCAGTCCAACATTAATCAAAACTGGTAGTATATCAACTACTGGTGATTCCTCAACTCCCCAATCAAAGAAGAGAAAAGCTGTTACTCAAGAACAGAGCACTAAAAAGAAGTCAAAAACAGAACAAATCATTCCTGTTCTTGAAGTACCTGTTGCTCCCTTGCAGAACAATCCAATCATCAATTGGAGGGTTATGCCTAACAATGTCATAGAAATTATAAGGGAAGATAAAGTTGTACAAAGATTTACTGGATGGTTACCATTGATCAGTTCATGTTCAAGAAGTGATGTAATCAAGCTTCTGATCATTGGAAAACCAAGGATGTCAAAGAAATCATGGAAAGAGTCTGGTGCTGGATATTTGACAAGAATGATAGATGCTGCATTTTATCCAGACAACTACCCAGAACAATTTACAGATCCAGGAAATGTTTATGCTTGGAATGTGATTCCAACTGCCAATATGTACTTCTTTGAAAAATCAGGCAAAATATGTGAGCTATACTTATATGAAAAAGAATATCCACATTCTGAAAAGACTATGTATCAGATATTCACAAATACAATGATGAAACCTTATGATGCTGTTATGTTCCAGAACAAATTAACTTATTTTACAAAGAGAAACAGCAAATACATCATTGCACAAAGACATCAACAGAATCAAAGAACTTTGGAGAAAAGAAAGAAAGAAGAGGAAGAACAAAAGAAACTTATGTGATTAAACAGAATCAATAAGTTTAGGGGGAGATTGTTGGAACAAAATCACAGATCAACTTATTACTGATGCTGCAGTTAGTACTGATCATAGTTAATACTGATGAATACTATGGTTGATACTGATGGGGCAGAAACTTACTACTGATGAGTTGATACTGGTGAAGACTATAACTTAGTTACTACTGATCAAGGCACATATTGAAGATACTGCTGATCTTAGTAGTTACTACTGACGTTGTATCTGGACTTGCTACTGGTCACCAGAGTTACTACTGATGATGCTTATTTACTACTGGTGATTGCAGATTACTACTGGTATACGTTTTGGAAGCATATCAAGTCCGAGATTTTCGCAGAGATAGTTATAGAATGTAATTCAATGTATATCTTTTATAATTCGAATGTAAATCAAGTCCTAGAATAACTAGGGTAAATAGTTTAGCTTCAAGGACTATTATAAATAGTTCCTTACGAATTGTAAACGTACGTGTGTATTGTTAATCGATAATATACATTGAAGCTTTTTGTGAAACTGTGTTCTTAATATTTTCGCATATTGTTTTACAGTTTATTGTTCTTAATATATTGATATAGTGTTGATCCGCTGCAACTTCTATTATCAATTAGATCTAAAGGTGTTTATTAATTCTTCATAGTTAATCGATCCTGACAAAACTAATTAGTGTTTGGAAATAATAACGTTATTGTATTATGTTGGGAAATAATAACGTTATTGTATCATGTTGGCAAATTTGCTTTTCCATATTTGTGAACTTTGTTAATCTGTGAATTTAAATACCGGTAGTTTTTCAACCAACAAGTAACATTTAGCGTATTGAGTTCAGTTTGAGCATAAAACCGTCCCAAACTGCCTCATGCACAACCCTACTAAATACTAACTCCTATGGAATTTATGTTGAAGCGGACTAGTATTAGTTTGTCGTGAATACGATGTGTGTTTTCAAATTAAAATGCGCGTATGCCATTTCATTATTTTCTTCAAACACGCAACACTTGTTTGAGGAGGTAAAGTGGTCCAAGTGGATTATTGGTACATATATTCATAGCGTGTGGGTCTCTAGTTCTTTTCATTCTCATTAATGCTGATTAATTACAATTTACAACCACGTACTATATCTATCTATGACATGTCGTTTTGCATATGAATTGTGTGTTTGTAACTTTGTCGTTCCGCTTCCGCATATGGAATGCGTGTTTCTAAATTTCTATGACTATTTATTCATGGGTTTTTCTAATTTACTCCCTTGGTCCTATAAAAAACTTCTCATTTCACCCAAAAATTTTGTCCCACAAAGAACCTCTCATTTGAGAATTGGAGGGACCCACTTAATAAATTAATAGTATTATCTCATTAACTTTATGTCATTTTTTTAAAGTTTCTCTCACTAACTTTACGTCAATCTAGTTATTATTTTAAGGTTTCGTGGGTTGATTGGATTAAGAACCCATTGTTATGATTTGGTTTAGTGTTTTGCTAAACTAGTTATTTTAGTTGAAGGTCTTCGGGAGGGTGATGGCAATGCCGAAGCTCGATCTGTTGCCTTCTTTTTTTGCTGTTCAAAAAAAAAAACTTTATGTCAATCTCTAAACTAATCCTATATTTTAATTAAATTTATTACCAAATACCCCACCACCAACTATCTCCTAGAAACATGTTGTAACGACCCGAAATTTGTAAATAAATAAATTGTATAAAAATATGATAAATAAGGATAAATCATTTAAAGAACGTAGGAATTGGTTTCGTGTCGTTTGGAGACCGTATGAGAAAGTTACGGGCGAAACCGGGTCGAGACAACAACCGAAAAATGCAGCCCTGTTGCCGTTAAGAGTTAACGCCGCGAACTATAGTTCCAGATCGGGAACTGTCTCCAGCGGATTTGGCTTTTGAGCGTGATGTAGTTCACGAGTAGTTACCGATCGCGAAGTTGGCGTACAACGCAGAGTTAGCGGCGCGAACTTAGTTCGCGTCGTGAACTTTGGTCGTGCAGCATTAAAGTCGGGTTTTGGCTCATTTAATGCATTTCAAAAACCCTAGTTTCTTCCATTGACGATTTTTGAGTGCAAGTGCTGATCTTGGTCGATTTGTTCATCAAAGCTTGATAGATTTCACTCCTAAGTGAAGATTAAAGGTATATCTTCACTCCTTGATCTTTGTAGCTTTAGATCTATGTATTTTGATGCTTGGGTTGAAACCCTAGATATTGGGGGTTATGGTGAATAAATGGTATATACACTTAATAGAAGGTATATTAACAAAGGAATCAAGTGTATGGATAAGATTGGTAAGAATCTTAAGGGTTGGTTAAACCTATGGTTTGGTAAATCACCATAATTGGGGGAAGTGTTAGTTGATGGTATCTAGTGATTCATGGATACATTATTAGTAGTATGTGATGTTGAACATTGTATGATTGTTGAATTAGGCTTCCGGTGAAGTCTTGGAGTTTGACCGAATTGTTGGAACGAGGAAACCGGCGGAAAGAATACGGTTGGAGCACTAGATTGCTAAGGTGAGTACGTATGGACTTTACTGAGTACATAGCCATGAAAATACTTGTTATTATATATGTCGAGTCTATCTGATAATTGTGTAGAATTTAGCAAATATAGTTAGTTGCATATTGTTGAATATAGGTAACTAACTTGTTGATGATTGATGTGATAGCCAAAGGCTTTGATTGATATAACCGTCGAGTTATAGTAAGGTTGAGACGATGTGATGACGCGGGGGATCCCCGGTCATGAGGTATGGAATGGGGAGCATTTGGGCGGATCCCCATCGGCCCATTCCATGATAGTAGTCTTGCTAACTGGAAGTAGTCCGGCGAGTAAGGCAGGTATAGGTAGATTGGGCGATTCCCTCTTGCCTTTACCTTGAAGCTTGTTAATGCGGGGGATCCCCGGTTAACGAGTTAATGTGGTTCTAGTTGGTTGGGGATGTCCCGACAACAAGATATGATTGCTAGGAAAGCAAAGTGTTAGAGTCACAATAGGGTGACTAGTTAGATGGATGACTTACTTATATGTTGTTTATATGTCATACGATTATATTTATTATCGGGTCTAAACCCATGTAGCTCACGAGACGTTTTGTCTCACGTACTCCTTGTTTGTTTTGCTATGTACTCAGGTTCGGGATCGAAGGTTTAGGTACGCATGGATAGAGATGCGGGGCCTAGAGTAGAAGAACACTAGAACGGATTTAGACTTAGCTTTGGTTTTGATATATTTTGTAACACCGAATTTATACTCTGATTTTCATACCAAAGGTTTTTTGTAAATCCGTATTTTGGGATAGTTCTCCTCTTTATTAAATGATTATCTTGGCCAAATATTTTGTATTAAAATTTGAGGTGTTACACATATGCCCAAGTCAAATTAAAAGTTTTTTGTGGGACGGAGAGAGTATGTTTAGTACAACACAATTTTTTTTATTTAAAATTGAAAATCATAATATATTAATGCATCTTTTAAAATGATAGAAATTAAAGTTTATTAATGTTATTCACGACATATTATTAAATTATCACTTCGAATGCAACCTAACATGTTGCCCTATAATATATGTTAGAAAAGCAATTCATTTATTTCTTCAATGTTATGTCTTAATCGACCTTAACAACAAGTGCGTGATTGTGATGGTATAAGTTTATGAAGTGTTTGATCTGATTT
This sequence comes from Calendula officinalis, assembly GCA_963853835.1. Lineage (NCBI taxonomy): Eukaryota > Viridiplantae > Streptophyta > Magnoliopsida > Asterales > Asteraceae > Calendula > Calendula officinalis. The sequence goes on from OY970825.1 coordinate 5,867,406, forward strand.
GAATGTGAGTTTATATACGTTGAGTTTTTATATTGCATTGGGGTCAAAATTAATTCATAGATAACCGATAAAATTAGTATAACCCGGCCCAAGTCCCAACCTCCAATATTGGAAAAATTTAAATGTTACTCTTGATGAGATTATGCAATATTCATATATTGCATAATTCTTTTTAATCATGTTACTCTTTTTGAGGAATTACCTACCTCTTTTCTACAACATTTTTCTAAAATGAGCAAAAATGACGTACATGTACTCTATATGGATCGGGTGAACATTCACTAGCTTCTAAATAGAACGGCAAATCCAGACACGCTTTGAAACACGATACGAACCTGACATCGAAATAATTGGGTTAGGATTGACGCTAAATGAGTTTGGATTAAAAAAAAAGATATCGCCTTGTCCAACCCGTTTATAAACCAGGTTATGTTCGAGTTGGTTTATGTTTATACGTGTTGACCCACTAACTAATTTAATTTTATAAACTTTTTTTCAATGTTTATTAAAAGTAGGTAAAGACTATAAATCCCTATAGCCCGCTGCCCGCCTAAAAATCTATGGTTGAAAATATTTTAACCATTCAATCGTCTATTCCTCATGTCTATTTTATTAGCAGTTAATTCATTGAAATCATGTAATGGTTATCCTTTTATTTAAGTCTATTTTTTACTTATAACCAATTAACATAGTTCTGACCTGTTAATTCATTTAACCAACCAATATGTTAAGTTATATGAGCCAAATGAATCGTATTTGGGTTACTTGAGTTTAAATGTGACCAAGTTATGGTTAATTTTTTTTATCTGAAATTCTAAACAAGTCGGGTTCAAATTGATTAATTCCAACCTACCAAACTGTCTACTTCTAATATATTGTTTTTAATTCAAATTCACTATGAATAAAAACATGTTTCAAAAGAATAAAAAATGTATTGAGTTTGATCGATCCCCTTAACTCTCCATCGGTTCTGAGATCGCCATCGGACCTACAAGAACTTAAAGACGTAGGGACGGATTATGATAGGCATAATTAAAATGTGGCTATATATCTTTGATTCCTAGACCGGAGGTACATGGACTTAAAGAAGGGGGACCAGATCATAGATGTCTTTTGTTGAAATCATGTAAAATATGGTTATATACTTTCCAACATGGTTGCAGAACTCGTTACTCGCTACCTGTTCGTTCGACGACCTTATAGCGAGTACTCGGTTACTTGGTGAATACTCGGCGAGTACTCGGATTGAGATTTCCATATATATTTTATTTATAAAAATATATAATATACATAAAATTTCCATAGTTCTTAAAAATACAACATATTTTGGAGAAATTGACCGAATTTTAACCGAGTTTATGAGTTTTGACCGAGTTTTAACCGAGTTTGTGAGCTTGACCAAGTTTGACCCAGTTTCCTAATTTTGCTTTAGTTTTTGACTTGGATAAGTTTTGACCGAGTTGGCCGAGTTTTTACTGAGTTGGCCGAGTTTTTCACCGAGTTGGCCGAATTTTCACTGCATTTTATATTGACCGAGTAATTTGACCGGTTCAGACCTACCCGACTCGGCACACCACCGAGTAGCAATTACCCGGCGAGTCGGCCGAGTAGACCGAGTTTTACAACACTGCTTTCCAACACAACACATTTACATGTAAAAAGTCTCTTGTGGGCCGGCCCTGGGCCTGGGCCACCAATTTTTATTAAATTTCCCGAATTTACATATAGGCCCATTTTTCGTTTAAGCCCAAAATCCATTAGTTATTCTGCTGTTCGAAGGGCATGATCTGTAAATTGAAATAAACGAGTCTCACAAGAAATATGAGAATTGAAACGTCAACATAGCTGCTAACGATCTGCGACTCACTCATCTTGGCGACGGTAATCACAGGCTGACGACTCACCGCTCTCGCCTCTTAGGACGGCCGACTGAAAATCTGTAATGGTTCGTAAATCGTCACTCGTAACCGGTAACTTATTTTGTTTCTAATTTCATAACTGATTTTTGATATCTTGATCTCCTTCACAGTTCAGTAATCACAGATTCACGGTCCATAATCCATTGGCATCTTATTTAGTTCGTTCAATTTCCATTCTTGTTGTTCTCACTCAGGTGTATCAATTCCAATCCTTTATTTGCTTGCCTAAATCCAAATGACGGTTAATTTGACTTGATTTTATTTTGTTTAATTTGACTGATTTCTTGACTGTTAATTGATGTTAATTTGACTGATTTTTGCCTAATTGACTGTTTTTTACCTAATTGTCTTGTTATTTGCCATAGCTTACATAAATATACAATGTTTAATAAAAAGCATTTATCCGGAAGAAAAAAAAGGAAACTGAAAAGGAAAAAAAGCTTTAAAAGGGTCAATGGATAGGTTTGTTAAAAAAACAAGTTCTTCTAATACTTCAAATATGAATGAAATTAATAGGAATGAAAATGAGACTGAAGTTCATGCGAATGAAAATGATAATGAAGTAGATATGAACGAAAATAATGTTAATATGAACGAGAATAATACTAATATGATTCAAAATAAATCTGATATAGACGAGAATGAAGCTAATTTAGATAATGATATTACAAATTGAATGAAAAAAAAAAGATATTTATGATCCTAGCACAAGAGATAATCTTAAGATCAAGTTAAGGTTAATTTTGGTTGAAAAGGGGCCAATAAGAGAATTAAATCTTGAGTTCCCTAAGGATAAAGATTCTAGATATTTTGCTTATGTTCATTATACTAGGAAGTTAAGTGATGGAGAATCAGTAGATCGATAATGGTTGATTTACTCAAGGCTAGTAGATAGAGTGATGACATTGCCGAATCTGTTTTCCTGGTCTAACCTCTTTTGCAAAAACAAATGTTCTATATGAAATTACTTATTTGGCGAGAAAAAAAATACTTAATGGGCCCCTTTTTTAGGATTCTTCCCATTGATTGGAACGGCGGTCCTTCACAAAACTAGTTTAAGAATGTTTGTTGAACAAGCGTAATGGTCTCCGCGCGTTGCTGCAAATTTATTTTGTTTACATTTGTGTAAGTTACATTAATAAAAATATCATATTGGATAAATTTTCTTTTCGAAACTCTCTCTACTATATTATAAAGAATTGTCTTTATATATAACTCGAATTAAAAATATCAAATAACCAAACCCGATACATTGTGCAGGTGCCCAGTTAATTATCTTATATATAACTAGGCTAAATATATATCATAACATTTCACTAATAATTAAATACTATTTTAAATATACTATAATTTAGTACCTAAAATTATTTGGGATAGACGTGCCAAAATTTTAAAGTATTTGTAAATAATAAATAGTTTAGGGTGAGAAATTAAAATTTTATGATATTGACAAATGACCCCCTATTTAAGGAGATTATTAAAATTTTCAATCCCGTTTCCACGTAACATGTCTTCCGTATTACATTAGACGTGCCAGTTGATAATTGGATTAAAACAGAGTTATTATTTGTTAATGCACAGTAGATTTTTATGGCTAATGTATCATAAGATGAATATGGCCCATCCACTTGTGCATTTACGAGTAGAGGTGGGGAAAAACCGGTTGTTGATCCAAAACCAATTTGATCGGATTCGAAACCGTCAGGTTGGGATTGTTCGACTACATTTGGCAAACCGATTAAAAGTTCGGATTAGCGAAAAGCGGTATGAAAACAGATTTGGGAAAATCGAATTCAAAACCGATTCGGGTATTTGTAACTTATAAGTGATTTGGGGTGACTAATTAATGTACAAAAAAATGACATGATCTGATCCGATCGATTTTAATCTTATCCAATCATGTTTTTGGTGGTTTCTAAGTTTCGATCCGACTACGGTTCCAGTTCTATCCGGTTGTAACCTAATCCAGTTTTGAACAACTTTGACCGGATCCGATCCGATTCTGGATCCATTCCGAGGTTTATATTTTTGAATCCAGTTTGTACACCTTTATTTACGAGTGTGTTGGGTTAACTTTTTTTTTTTAATATCAGACACACTCAATAAACTAATCTTAATCTATATCAATTTGTCAATATCAGGACTCGAAAGTCAAACCAATGAGTGTAGACCAATATTAAATATTTTTTCAACATTTTATACTGATAAATTACACCTGATTTGGTTGTTGGGTTAACTGTATGTGGTTATGTGTATCAGCACGTTAGAAATTAACTTCACACGATGTGTAGGTCTCTTTCATACATAAACTATAAGGGAAATTTACCTTAATGTCACATTTACCCTTCTATATCTATAATCTATAATACTTATAAAATATATAGGTCTTCCGCTAATAGAATGTCTTAATTTTCCCCTTCCTTCTTTAGGAAATGTCTTAAAACATTAATAGCCTAAAATATTAAAACGCAATATCCAGGATTCGAACCCACAACCTCTCGCCCAATGCTCCAAACGATTCACCACTGAGCTAGGGGAGATTATTGGTTTAGTATCAACTCCCCTTAATCTTAAACACACATTGAATCCTCACGTACAATCATTATCGTTATTACAAAATATAGTTACAGGGGATCCGTCGCCGCATTGCGCGGGTACCCTTCTAGTTTAAAATAATGTCATCAAAATTACAACTTTTAAATAAATGTCACCTTCTCCGCTACATTGGTAAGTCCGCTAATTCTTCGAAAACTCAAAGAATCACATTTTTTTTTTCTAAAAAAACATAATGCAATAATGTGAGTGCTGAAAGAAACTTTCTGGCCCAACAGATATGACATTGGGCTTATAAACCCTTAATCTTGAGTTCCGCTTTAGATTTTATCATATTCTTTTTGTTTATATTTACAACATATTTTAGGATGAAAATGAATGTTAGGATAATAACTCAATAATTTACCCCAAACTGTTTTACGAACTGCAGATGTTTTTACAAGGGGATTCTTGACATACCCAAAAATCAAATTTTGATGGGGGAACAACTCATTGGAGATTACAAAGTCCTCGACTGATTTTTCAACATTTCTTTTAAAATGTTCATTGATGCAATATGACTAACTCGAGACACAAAGATCAACTCATACACCAAAAACATGATAAAAACTGAAGTAGCAGAGATCAAACCCATGATCGAATGGTTTATTAGTTCAACGTCTTATCCACTGGGCCAAAAAGTTACTCCATATTCTATGAGCGAGCAAACTCATATTATAATATCCATTATGTTTTTTTAGGAAAAAAATGTGATTTTTAAAAACAATTTGGTGATTTAGCTAACGTACCCCTTCTCTCCTAAATGGTTTAGTAGAGGGGATAAAGATAAATTTTAATGGGAGATAATTTTTTAATGGTATAGTAAATATATTTTAGTAAAAAAAAAAGGAAAAGAAAATAAATAACTCTATGCAAATTAATGAATTACAATATAGGCCCCCCCATCGTTTTTTCGTCTACATTTGTGGTTTGCAAATTATAACAAAGCAAGGGAGCAATGCTTTGGGATTGAGCAAATAAAGTTCTTCAATATTTGAATAAACGCCAACTTTTCCAGCCAATGAATCGAACCCAGATTGATTAGCAATTTCTTGAATGTTTTCCAACGGCTTATGAACCCTTCCCGCAATCACCCTACAAACAATCAAACCTTTCCTCAAAGAAGAACCACCGTTGACCTCAATGGCTTCAAATGCACGTTGACTTGTTGAAGTAGTGAAAACACCACCAACCGCATTTTTGTTGTTGCCACTTTTCTTGATCGAAAACCCGTGTCGTAGAATTTGACAAACGTTGCAGTTATTTGATTGACAAAGGCTAGATGAGCCGTTTAGACCAAGGTTGCATTCTACTAACGTCCCGTGAAACCTGAGTAACTCGTTTCCGTCAGCTAGACAGCGAGGATGCTTCTTTTGGAGTTTGCTAGCTTTGACTTTGACCGTTTCTCGATGTTCTTCAAATTCGGATAGTGTTCTTTGCATGTTGTGGACCTTTAAGATCCTTCCTATTCCTCCGATATTGGCTTGGGATTTTGACCAGCTTGTTTTGTAGATTAATTCGACGATTTTCCTTGACGAATCTCCCTCAATGAGCTCAGTAACTGCCAACCAAAAGTAATCGGTTTTGTTCTAGTAAGTTTTTATTTTTATTTTGGGTAATGGTATTTAGGCCTGCCATTTAGACCTACTTATAGGCCTACTAATTAGATGAAGACATGTGTCAAAATCAAGGGATAATATTAGGAGAGAGATTTAGTGGAATACGCATGTCATCATATCAAGTGGGTATGTCTATGAGTAGGTCTAAATGGTATGAGTAAATACCATTTCTATTTTATTTTTTAAGGAGAATGATAACGATAGTCCTGCTTAATAAAATGACAATATATGCATAAAAAATTTGTACACTAATATATAATTACCCCTTCATTTTAAGAATTATCCATCATTAATAAGAAGACAAACGTTTTATGTACTTCCTCCGTACCAAAATAAGTTACACAAATTAGCTTACGTGTTTTTTGAGGTAAAAATTTAAAGTAGAGATTAAAATAGATTAAAGTACACAGTTAGTGGAGAATGAGTCCCACTTTTCTTGAATAAAGTGATATTAATGAGTTTTAAAAGTATAAGTAAGGGTATAAGGGTAATTTCACTTCATTAAAGTCGATAGTTAGTGGGTATGGGTCCCACTATTTTTACCAAATAAGGAAAGTTTTCAAAGTGTGTCACTTATTTAGATACACCTCAAAATGGAAAGTGTCACTTATTTTGATACGGAGGAAGTATGTAACTATTCCTTAAAGACAACCCTTAAGATTGTCATTAACAAAACCATTTTTTAACAGCATAACTCACTTAAACTACTCCTAAATTAACATCATTTTGTGAATAGTGGGCTCGAACCCATAAACACATGCCAGTAAAAAATATCTTTCAACACCTTATAGGCTTATACTCCTGGCCTGTAAACCCTTTGGTATGTCCTAGTAACTTAATGTACTGCAACAAAATATTTATTCAGGTAAAAGGACGCTTAAAATTAACTCAAGGAGAAAGAAGATCAAAAGAGTGATATTAATGACAACATACTAGCTATACATCCTGGATTCACACCTATATATATATCCCAATTTAAACAAAATAAATCTATATATGGATTTAAATTTTTAATATGCTTTATCTATGAATAACTCCACACTTGTGGTCGGGGTCCAAGTTCCTTAACTAGTTGACCTATGTGGTATTTAGGAGTATATTAATATTTGCTGTTTAAAAAACGTATCAAAAATTGAATTCTTGAAAAAATAAAGCCAAGAATGTTTTCTTACCAGCATGTTTGGATTGATGATGGATTTCAAGAGCTTCAAATTTCACAAATTGCTCACCACATTTATGACAAGCCAAACTAAAGATCCCATGATCACTATTATCTGCATCCAAAGAAGGTCTAGCTTTTGCAGGATTAATGGCACCAAACCCAGACCCTAAACCTTTACCAACTCTAGAAAACCCCAAACCGTTTCTTCGATTAGCCATTAATGGTGATCTTGTTGGCTTGTGATGATGATAATGATGAGGTCCAGGTGTTCCAGGTTTTAGAGTACCCTCAAATCTTGACGAAACACCTTCATCATTATCACCATTAATACCATTTCCATCTTGCAAAGAACCGAATCCCGTGATCTTGAGCTCACAATTTGAATTCGATAGAACGACTTCATGCGCAATTGGGTTTACAAGTTCTGAACTTCCGATGGATCTTGGGCTAGCATTTGTTGCTGTTGTTGTTGCTTCCATTGTTGATGGTTTTTCCTCCATGTGTCTCTTGCTTCCATGGATCACATCCTTAAGATTTGCTAAAGATCTTGAACATCCGGATTTCCCGCCTGTTGATGTTGACCATTTCTTTGTTTTGGTTACTATTTCGCTCAGATTCTTCCGTTGAAAATTTGGATCGTGGACATCTGCTGGTCCAGATTGGCATTGCAATGACTTCCGTAAAGATAACCAAACTGCAGGCATATCTGTGTGGGTGTTTATAGTGTATATATGTATGTGTTCTTCAGATATATATCATGAAGTTAATTTTGATCACTTGAATGTAACAGAAACCAAATGAAACCCATCTAGGATTGAAGTTCTGGCATGATCTTTTAACATCTTTTTGAGATTATGACAAGTAAAAAGTCAACTGTTTGACCTACTCTACAGAAGCAATTAACCATATTTTTGACAAAAGTATTCATAATGGTTTAAAAAATATTTTCTGCACCAATTTGGAACAGAGGAACTGAAGAATTGAATATGAATTTAATGTGAAATGGTGCATTGACACCTCCAGTGCTCTTGGTCATCATCTCTAGGAGTGAATAAATGTGGATGGGTTTTATAGGGGAATCCAACCCTATGAGATTAGATTCCGTTTGTTGTAATTTGTTGTATTCTTTGTATTATTATTAGGGATTTTCGTGTAGTAGGGAATAAGTTAACATGTATTTAATAAGCCATTTTTTTGCCTATCTAATGTAATTTGACATTAATAAATTATTAATTTTATGTGTTGCAATAAATGTACTCTCGTTAAAATTAAGAATGAGGAGATTTAGAATTTAATACAAGAATAAAATAGATATTTAGCATTTTTAGATATTATTTCTATCTCTTATATGTGGTTGTGTTCGAGCAACGATTGTCAAACACGAAGATTAGGCGACGTCAACCTTAGATCTCCTGTGATGATCACAGTGCAGACCCAACAAGTTCTTGGCGAACCTAGGGTGATCGAGGTTGAGTGCGAAGGTGAAAGGAAGAGTGTGTGAACTCTATATTCTTAGGCTTTTTGAATCTGTCTCAGTGTGTGTGTGTCTGTCCTCTGTGACAATGAGTTAGGCCATGTATTTATATGGCAGTCTCAGGTATATGGACGTTGGTCCATTATGACTGCAATAAAGCAGTCATGAAACGCCATTATGAGAACGTTGTAACGCCTTACTATTATGACTGCAGTCATGAAGCGCCATTATGACGGGGCGCGCCATTATGACGGGACGTCCACGACTCTAATGACAGGGACGATCTTGACAGGCGTCGTGACTTGACAGGCGGTCGTTGACAGGCCGACAGGCAGTCGACAGTCATGACCATTAGTAGCGGAATTGTGACGTGAGCCATCATTAGTAGTGAAGATCATCATTTAGGGTTTTGGGGAGTTATCTATATATACAGGGTAATCCCTACTAACCTCATCATGCCCCCGAGTTAGGATTTGCCAAAACAACTGTTTGCGAGTCGTAACTATCAATACATGTAAGTTTTCTTCCGTCTTTTTTTTTTTTTTTTTTTTTCCGAGTCGTACTGGTTGTCCTTGACCGGCAGCCAACCCTAGACCGAGGGTGTTCACGACCGGCAGAAGTGTTGAGACGGATCGCGTAAGTCGATAATTCGGGATCGAGCAAGACCGGCGGTCCCAGGCGATGCTAGTCGATCTTTGAGCACAGACCGGCGGTCGCAGGTAATCGTTCGTGACCGAGCAAAGACCGGCGGTCGTAGGCAGACAGGATCGTTCGTGACCGAGCAAAGACCGGCGGTCGTAGGGAGTTCGTGACCGAGCAAAGACCGGCGGTCGTAGGGAGTTCGTGACCGAGCAAAGACCGGCGGTCGTAGGCAGAGGATCGTTCGTGACCGGCGGTTTTAAGGATCGTTCGTGACCGGCGCTTGACCGGCGGTGTTAAGGATCGTTCGTGACCGGCGGTTTACGTCTTGACCGGCGGTTTTAGGGATCGTTCGTGACCGGCGGTTTACGTCTTGACCGGCGGTTTTAGTTGGACCGGCGGGGCAGATTGTTAATGTTCGTCCGACGGTTTTCGGTGGACCGGCGGTTCTCACATTCCGGCGGTCTTAGGGTTTGAGGAAACCGCGGTTTAGGGTTTGACATGCCAGCTGGTATTGGGTTTGTTCGACCGGCTGTTTAGGGTTATGGGCCGGCGGTTTGGGTTTGCTCGACCGGCTAGGGTTATGGGACGGCGGTTTGTGGTTGCTCGACCGGCTAGGGTTTAATCTTGTGGACCGACGGCACTTTTGATGGTTTTGACCGGCGATCAATTGAACCCTTACACACTTTTAGGGTTGTTTTGCTCGAGTTGATCGGCTGCTCAATCGTGCTCGTGACCGGCGGGGTGGTGACCGGCGGTCGATAAGTGATGCACGAGTGGACCGCTGCAAGCAGGCGGTCGATCGGTTGGCCGGCTGTCCAAGGCAGACCGGATACGGGCGGACGGCAATCGCAAGTTGATTAATACCGGCGTCGTCGGTATCAGACCGGCGGCTTTAGTTAGACCGGCAGACTATTTTGTATGTTGTAAATAATTAACTCCTTCCTAACTGTAATTGTATGTTGTTTGCTGCAGGTTTTAGCTGAGCTGCTCGCTACCTTACAGGTATGTACTTGCTTGTCCATTGCTTTGCTTTGAAAAATAATGTTTTATTGGATGATCAAGCCAATAACACATTTTTGTTTTTATCGTTTTATTATGGATGTTGTGTCCATGACACCGTCTTGGGTGTGCATGACAGTGTATATTTGGTTGTTCGTATGACACTTTCTTGAGAGCCCGTGATGCCTTTGTATGCCAATGACTTGGGTAGATTTGGGTATCTCTGATGTATGCTTCATATTGTGCCTGTGACACTGTGCCAATGGCACTTTTGTTGGTTAACCTTTACTTTGTTTACTCGCGAGGATTGTCGCTTCCCAGTGAGAAGTGCTTATCTTTTATCAAGTAGATTAAAAGACGAGTATGATTGTATGTTATTTGGCCAGACAAGGTTGTCTTTCTTGGCTTCATACATGTTGTATTGAACTATGTTCTTAGTTGTGTACATGCACATGCATGCTCAAGTTGTAACATTGTACGTAATGAAAGTGCATGTTTGGCTTTAGACTGAGATGTCTATTGTGGCCTTATGCTTTGTGTATTGAATCCTTACTTCAATATTTATTTGTTTATGCAAAAACCATAGAAAAATGATATTGTGAGATAATATTGGGATACAAGATCAGACCAAATGCTATTATCTCCAGTTTCATGCATGACCATGACATTCCATGTGCTTGGAAACATGTATTGAAAACATAAAGGAAAAAATGACAGTAAAGACTATCGCACCTTGATAGGTCAGTTAATATTGGCTCCCTCATGTATCATGAGGACATGGCCATCAGGTGGTCCGGGATGTTCTGTATCTTCCCCCTTCTTTTGCCAGGCATAACTCTTCTTAAGTGGAGGTTTATTTGTTTGCTGCTTAGCGCCAGGGACAAGGTGTTCTAGTTTGCCTTCTTCCAAAGCCCGCCTGATTTCCCTTTTTAGCTCTCTACAGACATTCGTGTCGTGTCCATGATCTTCATGGAAATCACAGTATTTATTCATGTTTTTCGTACCTGACCTATGCTCCATCTGGGGTGGAGGTGTGAAGGTAACGCACACCTGCTCTGTTATCAAGATTTCTTTTGGTGTTTTGCTAAGAGCACGCTCAGACGGATGTTTATCGTATGGGCCAAATCTCCGGTTGCTCCTTTCATCTCGTTGATGGTCACCAGTTAGAGCATCATGCCTGCGATCTGACGTGTCGGTCCATGACTTGATGGTCATGATCTTGATGGTCACCAGTTAGAGCATCGTGTCGGTCCATGACTTGCCGCCTATCTCTCTTGTCAGGGAGACAGTTTCTTTTGACCTTAGATAGTCATATGCCCTGTCCGTGGCTTCTTTGAAAGTAATTGGAGTTCTCTTGATTAACTTTTCTTGCAGTTGTCCTGGAAGCAGGGAGAGAGTAAAGCCCGAAATTTGCTGACTTTCGGGTAAGGCGACAATTTTCTGCACTCCTGCGTGTAACGCTGAATGAAGTCGCGTAACCCCTCGCCTTCCCTTTGTCGCAGTAAATGTGCTTCTATATGAGTTCTCTGCTGTTTCTTTTGCTGGACAAAGTGAGTTACAAATTTAGCCTTTAGATCTGCAAAGTCTTGAATACTCCTCTCCGGTAAGTCAGCAAACCAATCACGAGCGAAACCCTGCAACGTGCCAGGGAACATGTGACAAGCGACTGGGTCTAGCCATTTCTCTGTCATAATGGCCTGTTCAAAAAGAGCAAGGTGGTCATCAGGATCTCGTGTACCGTCGTAAGTACCAACGATGGACAGAACTTTTTGTTTGTCAGGGAGTGGAAATCTGGCCACCCAGTCACAGAACTTCGAACTAACCACCGACAAAGGCATAGTGGCCGCTCGGGGTGGTACGGCTGCGGACACGAGTGCTTGCAACACGCGCAACATGTCATTAGATGTGTCCCGTGGTGGATGTGGTGGTGGGGTGTGAATGGGTGGTTGTCTTAACTGCTCCAATAATTGTGACAGCGGATCTACTGGTTGAACAACCGTTGGCTGCGGTGCTGGGCGCAACGCCGCCACCAACTGAGACAACAGGTCCGATGAAGTAGGTGGTGGAGGAGGCGGTGGTGGCTGAGTACTCTGAGCCAACCTTCGGAGTAACTCCACAATTGGATCCTCCCGAACCCCCGGCATAGCGGCCTGTGGAAAGTTGGAAACAGGCTGCCTGACCGGATCCGTGCCATCCTCCTGAGAGCTTGTCCCGTGGGACAAAAGAGGCTGACATGAAGGGATGGGCGTCACTGGCTGTGGTGAGGTAAACGAACTTGATCCAACCAGCCTTGTGGAGAAAAGTGGACTTGTTAAAGAGGGATACCCTCGTGTCGGCCTGACAATTGACATTGTCCACTCAGAATCGACGTATGGTTCCATGATACGACTAGGCGAGGTTATCACCACCTCGGGTATAGTCGTAGTCACGGTAGTGGTTATTAGTGGCGCTAAAGAAGTGATCAGCGATGGTTGTGTATCCGCCATAGAAACGGTTTGATTACTGAGAAGGGAAAAAAAAGAAAAAGTTTGGAAAAGTGAAACGCCGTTTAAAAACGTGTCCCACGGATGGCGCCAATGTTCGAGCAACGATTGTCAAACACGAAGATTAGGCGACGTCAACCTTAGATCTCCTGTGATGATCACAGTGCAGACCCAACAAGTTCTTGGCGAACCTAGGGTGATCGAGGTTGAGTGCGAAGGTGAAAGGAAGAGTGTGTGAACTCTATATTCTTAGGCTTTTTGAATCTGTCTCAGTGTGTGTGTGTCTGTCCTCTGTGACAATGAGTTAGGCCATGTATTTATATGGCAGTCTCAGGTATATGGACGTTGGTCCATTATGACTGCAATAAAGCAGTCATGAAACGCCATTATGAGAACGTTGTAACGCCTTACTATTATGACTGCAGTCATGAAGCGCCATTATGACGGGGCGCGCCATTATGACGGGACGTCCACGACTCTAATGACAGGGACGATCTTGACAGGCGTCGTGACTTGACAGGCGGTCGTTGACAGGCCGACAGGCAGTCGACAGTCATGACCATTAGTAGCGGAATTGTGACGTGAGCCATCATTAGTAGTGAAGATCATCATTTAGGGTTTTGGGGAGTTATCTATATATACAGGGTAATCCCTACTAACCTCATCAGGTTGAAATATAAGAATAAATTATCTTGTAATGAGGTTGATTGGAGAATTTCTTTTTTTTGTCACTTTTGTAATTGTTTTTTTCGTCTTAGTGTTTTGCTAAGGTCAGACTCTATTAATATATTTGTCGTTTCCAAATTTTTTTTAGCATTTTTTATCATATGCTTTTATGACATATATTGACAAAGCTCTACTATTAATTAATTGGGTATTTTTGTTGCACCGCTTCATTTCTACATTATCAAGAGTAAATTAAAAATGCTCAACAATATTCTCTTCGTCTTAAAAATATAATTAAAATGTTTGTAAACATATATTTCACATGCGTTAATATATAAGATTAATCCAAACCAGTTTTAATATTCAACAACAATATGACCCAACTTTCTGTGATGATGGTAGAAGATATCTAGAGTTCAGAATCACTATGGCATTATTACTTATTACAGGGACTGAATTGTAAATATTGATTAATTATTTGGTTAAGTCAGTTATTAGATAGAAGGTTAGGTCAGAGTTAGTTACGGGATGCATTATGCTTTATGCATATAACTACTTACGTAATTTTGTTAATGGAATAAATTCGTTTTACACAATTCAAAAAATTTGTTAATGATTATTATATATATTTTTTTCTAATATCATGAATAGCATTTTGGACCAAGATTTGTGCATTTAATAAGGAAGATGGCCAGCAAATGAAGCCATGATTTTTGGTAAACAAGGGCCACAATAATTGACATGCCCATGTTAATGGTATACTATCATAATTTAATCTTATGTCAAACTTTTATTTATTGCGACCAAAATTGTTGTCTAATTATGCCAAGACATGCTTTTGCGGAATTAAATATAACGATATTTTTTTTTATTAAATTATAGATACATCTCAAATAATATGTTATAGTTAGAAAAACAGAGGTTTTGCACCCAAGTTAGAGGTACTTAGTTACAGCTCACGATCATGTTTTAGACCGAAAGTGTAGTTAGCTCATCAGTTAGATGCATTTTATGTTTACTAGGATAAAACCCGCGCGATGCGGCGGGCTGCGAAATATATAAACCTGGCGATTAAAAGTTCATTGGTTACATATTTTTATAACGAAACAGTACATAATTATAAACTGTGTATACAATAGAGGTAAAAAGCAAGAATTAGCATTGTCGTTGAAATGTTGTTTGGTTACATGTTTTGATATATAGTGGGGTACCCGCGCAAATGAGGCGGCGGGTACACTGATACATCTATTCCGCGACGATGTTGATGGTGTTCGTGTACATGTTTTTGTATAACGATTATTATACAAATGACTGATAGTTGGGAATGAAATATGTATAAAACTACATTGAAAACTTATCGGCGTTTAAAATTTGTTAAATTACTTGTTTTGAAAGAAAAAAAAACATACATGGGGAAGAATTATCACGTATATTATCCATCATGTAAGACCTCTTGATACACCACATTTGTTGTGTAAACGCCGTCAACATTAAATTGTTTTGCTGGAGTTACCAATACTTTTGTCGTCTGCCGTGAAATTCCTCTTGACAGGGCAACGTAAAGTTGGCCATGTGAGAACACTGATTCCGGAAGATAAACGCCGACGTTTGGAATTGTTTGTCCCTGGGCTTTGTTGATTGTCATAGCGAAGCTTAGCCGAACGAGAAACTGTTTTCTTTTCAACTTGAAAGGAAACATGTCGGATTCAGACGGACATAGAGGTATTCTTGGCAAGAAAACCTTTTTTCCAGCATGCTGACCAACAGCTATTTCTGCATCAATCAGATTTGGCTCAAACTTTCTGCATATGAGTCTCGTGCCATTACATAATCCATGCGAGGGATCGAGATTCCGTAAAAGTATAATCGGACACCTAATTTTGAGCCGGAGAACATGAGGCGGCAGACCACTCACACTAAGCGAGTTTAAGAATTCCATAGGATATAAGCCGTTTCTGTCATCTTCTGCTTCATCGAAACTATAATACGTTTTCTCTTCACCAGAAAATCTGTTGATCAACTTATCGTTAAGTTCATCAACATGGTCGTTTTTTGTCGATAATATTGCCCTAGAAATGATATAATCAGCTGATCTTCCATTGACGTCCATAGAAGGAAATATCGAATTAATCAACTCTTCCTTGGACGCCTCATTATCAATGTACAGAATGGCCATGCCGTCTGGGATGCGAATATACTTTTCATCTATAACTTCTTCGTCCCCATCCCCCACTCGTAAAAGAAAGTCGGAAAACCATGGATCCGTTCGCGCTCTCATATTGATAGTCAGCCTCATCTTTTTAATGACAGACCACAGCGGTGACATTCTTAGGCTTGAGTCTACAATTTGGGCTCGCGTTCCACGTCTAACAACCGGCAAGACTTGCCTAAAGTCGCCTCCCAACACCATAACTTTACCGCTGAAAGGGACTCTCCTCCCTGTGATGTCTTGCAATGATCGATCTAATGCCTCCACAGCCTGCCTCTTAGCCATGGAAGCCTCATCCCATATGATTAGCTTTGCTGCTGTAAGAAGCTTTGCGGTCCCACTTTGTTTCTTAATGCTACAGAGTGAGTTGTTTTCAAGATTTATTGGAATCTTGAAGCGGGAGTGAGCAGTTCTACCGCTCGGCATGTTATTGGCTGCCGCGCCGGACGAAGCTGTCGCGAGTGCAATGAAACCACGAGAACGGACCTTTGCAAGGAGAGCTTTATACAAAAAAGTTTTTCCTGTTCCGCCAGGCCCATCTATAAGGAAGACACCGGGAATGTTGTTATCCACATGCCTCAATATATCATCATACGCGACTCTCTGGTCGGAATTTAGTGAGTCAAAAGCAAGCAAGTCTTCTTCTTCCACAATTATGGAGTACTCCTCTTGTAATTCCCGAACAACCCCAGATGATAAACTCGTGTCGGTGTTTAATTTAGGAAGTTCAAAATCATCTAGATCTTTACCCATAGACTGGAGGAAAACTTTGATGTCTTTCAGGACCATGTTGCGGGAGATCTCCAGATTTGCGCACTGTCGTCTATAATCTTCCGACAATGACTCGTAGTGGTCATCCCACAACTTCCGAACATCCCCCGGCTCACAGAATATCAAAATAGTACCAAATAACCTCCTAAGAGCAGGTGGAAACTTAAACAAAGAACCCTCCGCAAGACATGCCGAGATATTATTATCATCCTGAATTAAACCTCTCGCGAGAGCTGCTGCGCGAAAAGTCTCGTACAACACATCCCCAACAGTATAGAGACAATTCCAACCCATAGGACCAGGAACATGGCACAAGAGTAGGCGCAGGTAGAATCGTTCTCCTTCAGCGGGGTTAGCGGCAACCATTCTTCCCATCATTAATCCTTTTTGTCTAGTATTCCAGGTCCGTGACATGTTGTTCCATGTGAAGTATCTGGGAAAGTCCTTGTACAATAAACCCCTGGCGTCTTCATTGATTCTATTCGTCTCAAAAAAAAGCTGTAAGCATAGATGCCTTGTCTCTTTCCCTGGAAACAACGTCGTCCATTCTATCGTTGTCTCGAAATCTAACCATTTGTTTATTTGGGAGATGAATTTGCAGAGCCATTACGTATGGGTTAATTTGTGAAAGACCGAAGCTATAAATCCTCCAAATTGCCTCGGGGGGAGACACATAACGAGCATCCTGGAATCTCTTTATCTCGTTAATGACTACGTTATTACTTTCAGGATCAACATGGACCGATTGTTTGTCGTGACCCTTGTAGACATACTTAAAAACATACTTCACCGAGATTATACTCGAACAGACCTCGACGTTGATGTGACAGTTGAACATCATCAACAACTTTGGGTTGTAAGGGATGACCCATCTATTGTCAAGGTTTTCTCCACGCACGTCCACGCTAATACCATTGTCTCTCCTTCGATACAATGGATACGAGTCATGCCCATTTGTTGTTACGTCGTTGAATTGTCGGGGATATTTGAAGCAACATTGTTTAGGTTCACCCTGCATACAAGGGCTGCTTGATCTTAAGATCCCACACGGACCATGAATCATATGTTTTTTCACCAGCTCGTGCATTACTGGATGCCTTGTTGCGTCTGGAATTTCACAGCACACTATTTTATCATAATGATCTGGATTAGTCATTTTGTGATCTGATGCCATTATAAGAAGGAAATGAGCGTGAGGAAGGCCACGCTTTTGAAACTCTATTACGTATACATATGAAGCCACAACACCGATGACATGCCTTTTGAAGAGTTGGACCTTTAGATCCTCCAATTTCGCCCGGAACACTCTTGAAACAAGGTCTGGCCGG
This sequence comes from Calendula officinalis, assembly GCA_963853835.1. Taxonomy (NCBI): domain Eukaryota; kingdom Viridiplantae; phylum Streptophyta; class Magnoliopsida; order Asterales; family Asteraceae; genus Calendula; species Calendula officinalis. The sequence continues at coordinate 5,885,270 of OY970825.1, forward strand.
TCTTGTGCAGTCAGCCCGGGCAATAGCAGAGTTTGGATTTCTGGCCAATTTGGATTACATGTCATAGTAAGGAATATATCAGGTTTCCCTCCCTCCTGTACCAACGTCATGGCATCCAAATAACGTCTTTTCATGTCACGGGGACCCCCAATGAATGACGCGGGCAATACAATTCGTTGGCCGATTCTATTTGGTTGGACTTCACCGGCATTGACACAGTCGACAATACCTTGGTATAAATCTGCCCTAATCTTGCTTTGGTTAAGCTCACAAAAGGTTAAGCGTGAAGTTTCTATCTTTATGTAGGTGTCTACCACAAACTGTTGAAAAAGTCGCCGACCTAATAAAATCAAGTTTGGAGTAGAGCAGATCTGGAACTTGTAACAGTAGTACTCTCGCATGCTTACAGTCTTCCTGCCCGGTGCCATTTCGTTTGGATCTAACAATAAACAAATTAATTTACATTACGAACATATAGTAAGGTGTACACATATTCATACAAAGGAAGAGCAAATTAAAAGTCATTTGATGTTGTTTGTACCTTCAATATCTTCATCTATATTAGCTGCGTCGTCAGTGATATCGCTTATTGGTATGCCCTCCCTTGGTATTCTGTCGTGCCATCCAGGCTCACCGTTTGGAAATAACAACACATAGGACAACGGGTCGTAGGAAGCAACGTACGGTTCAATCTGGGTTGGGTAATTAGACCTCCCATACACGACAATACTTCTCTTATACGCAGTAATATTGTTGTTGCCCTCAACCCAAATACCAGCAACCTGCATATGGAAGAAATGAAAACCGTTATAGCGGATCGTGTGAGTTATGGAGGTGCATGCAATTAAAGGAATATCAAACCTCAGATGTGGTGGGGACGTTGTAGTTCCTTTGGTCGAGTTCCACAGATGCATTTAAGGATACTCTGTATTCTTCAAGCGGTCCTAGGTCAGCTAGGGATCTAAACGTTGTGACGTAAGGGTTGGTTGCGAGAATACGGGTTAAAATTTGAACAATCTGTCTTTCAAGATTTGGCCATGCAAGCCTATGGGATAACTCTGTGTCGGGATCATAGAAGTACAATTGCAGGTACCTAGGTTGTCCTTCTCTGGGAACCAACTGATCGATGTTATAGTAAATACCTCCGTGCGCACGAAACGTATACACTCCAGATGTCATATTTGTCATCAAATTATCTAAATTGACACCCATAGATGTGAAAGAGAAATTTGTGTTGTATGCATGTATGTTGTGCATGAACACTTTGCTCAGTTCACTCCCTGATGTAAAAAGGTCGTATAGGTCTTCAGGAATGGTCGGGGATAGCAATTTGGTTTTACCCTTCATGCAACAAAAACTGGGGAACTCAAACTTTATCCTGACCGCGCCACAGTACGCACACGGGGGTTGATCTTTTAAAACAAGGTGTTTTGTTGGGAGACCGTGGTATATGAAATCGTATGGATCGTAGTATTGGATGTCGGGTACGGGCGACGATTGAGTCATGACAGCATCAAATGAAGGCAGCAGTGTACGGCCGTCACCTCGAATGCCTCTGGTAATCATCATACCGGGCTGACGATTGGCATTTGTAGAATATGTTGATCTTTGAGTACGTGGATAGTTGTGTGCGTGACCCATGTCAGACTCATTCATTCGTTGACTATAATTTCTTTTATTACTTCGACATAGGGGAACGTTTTCTTTGTTTGCACTGGAAGAATGGGATGTTGTTGGAAATGGGGTATTATTTGGTGGCGTGATATCTATCACTCCTCTGGCATGCACAGGCGAGTGTAAAAAATTTATAGGATGGTCTTGCAGTATTACTAAACGAGTCCTTTCCGGTGTTTCCGCATCCGTTCGAGAAGATTCTTCTGTAGTTAAATTGATGACAACTGCGGAGGGTTGATTACTGCTTTCGCCAGATGCTTGTTTAAGTCGCTCCGCCTTTTGCCGAGCATGATGATTTTTGTTATATTCTTTTTTCCGTTGTGAGGTTGCTTGACTGGCGTACAAAGGCGATGCTTGGAAACCTCGAGAATTAGTGCATCGCAGTAATCCTAAAGGCGTCCTTTCCGGAGTTTCTGTATCCATTCGAGTAGATACAGGTGGGGGTAAAGTCGTACCAAATGTGGCGGTTTGAGTACTGCCTTCGCCAGATGCCAATTGATTAAGTCTCTCAGCCTTTCGTCGAGCATAATATTGTTTCTGATATTCTTTTCTCCGTTGTTTACTCGCTACAAAAGTAAGTTCCAGGAAGTGGGTAGACGGTGGCGTGTCCAATCTCGATTCAACCATGACATTTTTCATTCTGTAGTTAGGAAAAAGCTCATTATATATAGCGATGACAATATAAGTATTTATAAAAGTATACGTATCAAACGGTAATTGAAAGTTACTTATGATTGAAATCTTGTATCTCTTGTATTCCACTGTTGACAAACACATGAGTTGCATCAAAGTAAGTGGCAACCGATGTTAGACCTATACATTTAGAAACGAAACACTCGTTAAAGTTAGAATATTGACAAATAAAATATCATTTATGGTAATACTTAATATTATTAAATTTATTAATTAAAAATTACCCTTCCATGTGTCTATTTTGGCAAATTGAAGTATTATTACGACACGATCGGTTGGTTGTATGGAGTCTAGGTAATTTTGCAAACTATGAGCATGTTCCCCCCACAAGGTTATAATGATTTTGTCACCCCTGCAATTAAAGCAAATCGATTAGTCTACAAGGTCAATTATATTATATATATACATATATAATGATTCGAACGAACTCTATGTTTTTTATTTCTATTGGGAGCTTGTGCTTGCTTCTATCTTCACTTGAAGAATTAAGGCTTTCGACGACGCAAATTTCTCCGATTACATCTAAAAAAATTTCGTTAATTAGTAGCTGTATAGGGTAATATGACATATAAATCCTACATAGGAAAATGAACTTTTCTTTTACCAATTGACTTTGAAGCTAGTAATGAGTTATTCAAAATCTTATCGTATGCGGCAAATTGAAAACCGTGTAAAGGGTCAGACCACTCAGTGCATTCTTTAACCGTTGTGCTTGATTGAAATGAAAGCTTTTCATTCAGGCCAGTAAACGTGAAACTTGATTTGGTCGCCCATAACTTACCTCCTTTGATAATGTAAACACCGTCTTCCTTAAGTTTTGTTTGAAATTTACTCATTAACTTCACGTATATAGAACCTTGAATCCTGCCTCCCTACAATAAATTTAATACAAAATGTAGTTAATTGTAAGTTAACATTGTTGAGATAATATATATAAGTAGTGATGATTGATCGAATATGATTAAGAGTAATACCTCTTCGTCAATAAGAATCATCTCAAGTGATATTATCTCGTTTTTGTTGTTGAAGTTTGTTTGGGGCCAAATCCGGCAAACCTTGACCTTGATGTGAATTTTTCTTTGAATTCATGAATGTTTCTTACAAAGTGCAATCCGGTTGTTGACATGGTTGTCGACTTATGATGATAGTCGATGACTGGTGATGTTTGGTGGTATTAGAACTAAAAAACGTGAATTGAAGTAGAATGGTTAATTTGTCTATTTATACACAATTAAAATACTGTATATACGTGATATTAAATGTAATATCACGGCTATTTAATTTGTTGATACATTTTTAAACTTAATAAAACGTATATTAAGTGAGATGGTCAACTAAAACGTCTATTTTAAAGTTGGTAAATACGGTATATTAAATGTAATATCAATGCCATTTAATTGCATGAACGTTTTTAAAATTAATAAAACGTATATTAAGTTGCATGGTCAACTAAAACGTATGTTCTAAAGTTGGTAAATACGTTATATTAAATGTAATATCAAGGCCATTTAATTGCAAGGACGGTTTTAAATTAATAAAACGTATATTAAGTTGCATGGTCAACTAAAAATTCTGTTTTAAAGTTGGTAAATACGTGATATTAAATGTAATATCAAGGCCATTTAATTGCAAGGATGTTTTTAAACTTAATAAAACGTATTTTTAAGTTGTATGGTATTAGAAAACGTCTGTTTTAAAGTTGGTAAATACGTGATATTAAATGTAATATCAAGGCCATTTAATTGCAAGGACGTTTTTAAACTTAATAAAACATATTTTTATTTTTTTGGTCAACTAAAACGTATGTTCTAAAGTTGGTAAATACGTTATATTAAATGTAATATCAAGGCCATTTAATTGCAAGGACATTTTTAAATTAATAAAACGTATATTAAGTTGCATGGTCAACTAAAAAGTATTTTTAAAGTTGGTAAATACGTGATATTAAATGTAATATCAATGCCATTTAATTGCAAGGACGTTTTTAAACTTAATAAAACGTATTTTTAAGTTGTATGGTATTAGAAAACGTCTGTTTTAAAGTTGGTAAATACGTTTTCTAATAAATACGTCTATAAGTAGGTGTAAAAAATTGAACATCTCACAGACAACAATTATTTGGTTTAATGACAAAATTAATATTATTAAGGCAAACCATATTAAAAAAAAGAAAGAAATAACACGAATTGTGTAACAGAAATTAAGAGTAACCTAACTAACTAATTATTGTTGTCCGATTAACAGAGCTCTATTGTTTTTGTGTGTAAGTCGATTGACGCTTATTTCCCGATAGGGTAGTTCTTAAGCGTCTCAAACTATTATTTGGTTGCGTTTCGGACGCGACATCGGGTTCTTCATCACATAAAACAATGGCATCATCATATTGCACAATCGGATGGATGCGTTGAAGTGCGTATGTTTCTTGCATCGGGGGGTTGAACTCGATGTTTGTGGCGTCTGTAGAAACAAGATATTTGGCTGAAATTTAACCAAAAAAAAAAAAAGAGATATCAATATATTTTTAATTAAAGTAAATTGAAGCACTTAATTGGAATTAACCTGTTGGTTTTATAATCAGTTTAACGCGACATGCGTAAACAATTATGTTTTTCAGAAGCACATCTCCCAATCATTGTTGCCGTGGCTGCCGGTATATGATACAAGATGAGCTTGATACGGTTGCCCCTGTCGGAAATTAAAATTTAAATGGGTTATTTCGTAGGTATGGTGATCATGTAAATTAGGTATAAATACTTACAGACAGTCATGCAGCAGCATTGCACACGATATCCGACCGGATGTAAAAAAAAAAGCAACCGTTCGACATGTTTCCAGCAACGTCTGTGAAATGTTTATTAATTATGAAAAATATTAAATATTATAAATTTAAAGTAAAACATCTAAAAATGTAACGTAGACGTACCAATCAACATTTTCGAGTTGTTTGATCCTGCAATAGCCATGTCGGAGATCTGACCAACGGGTACTTGGGGAACCAGGCATCTTCTCCATTGGTAGTTTCAGCAAGCTCGGTTTTAGTGTTAAATACTATTGCCCATTCATTACGAATGAAGCTATAGTTCTCGAAGCGAGGAAAGGATTCGACATCGGTGTAATCAATTTTGAAATACTTTAAAGAGAAGACACCGCCTTCTAGTTTTCGGTTCTGGTATGCAGAAAATAAGCTGGGGGGATAATGGCTGCGAATTTGTGCCTCTGGAAATAAATGATTAGTAGTTAAACCAAAAACAAAAAAAATAGTATTTTAATTAGTAGGAACTTACAAATCTGTCAAGCAGGAACAAATATAGTTTGTTATGTTTGTGGTCTAGCCAAACATATTCAACGCGGACAAATTTGCATTTGTACCACAAATGTGGATTCTAGAGGTCTTCAAAGTTTTCAACAGGTTCGTATCCATCAAAATCCATTGTTTGTATGCTGCACAACAACTACATCGTTAGTTGATGGAGTATATATATAGGTTAAAAAAAACGTATAATTAAATAGGTATTTAATTTTTTATATAACGTAAATCATAATGTGTCCTAGTAAAAAACGAATCGCCAGGTATTTAATATTTTTCGTATATATATGCAAGGGTACTTTTTTCGTATATATATGCATTTAATTTTTTGAAAACGTAATACCTCATGGAAATTATGTCAACATAAATCTAATTGAGGAAGGGTATTAAATACCGAATTATCTGTTTAGGAAGTAATATAAGTCTATACGCTCATTACCTTTTTTACCGTGGAAGTTATGTATAATAGTGTAGGTTAACAAAAGAATAACAAAAAACCACATTGTAACACCTCAATTTTCAAAACACCTTTTAAACATATTTTTAAATAAAAATAAAACAATGTCCAATGTTCCCAAAATACGGTTTAACAAAAACCATTAAAACATTTATCAGAGTTATAAAATCCGGTGTTACAAAGATAATATCATAACCATAGGATAAACGAGAACTACCTACGAGCTCCCGAGCTAATCAACACTAGGCCACTTCTAACGCGACCCTCTAATCCAGCGATCCTGAACCTGAGTACATAGCCAAAAACAAAGTAGTACGTGAGACAAAATAGTCTCGTGAGATACATGGGTTTTCGACCCATTCTCAAAAGATTTATAAAATAATATTTATAACCTTAAAAAAATACTTATCCTTATCATTTCTTATTAATTCGCAACTCATTTTTCCATTCATTTAACCGTATAAACTAATAAGCTTACCATAAGCTTACTCGTCATCTAATCACATACTTGTAAGTTATCTCCAAACTTACACTTTCATTATCACATATGCAACGGACCTCTCCGAAGCCAACTCTCCCGATATGGGACGTCATAGGTAAACTATCAAGGTAATTGGGAACCCCCATCTTACCGAGATTCATAAGCTCTCCCCGTTCCCGGGTCGTCATGCTCACTCATCATTGAGTGTCGTAAACTGTGACATTCTACTCTTTGCGCAGGGAGGTACCACCCCAAGTAGACGTCTCATGCTCCCCCATTTCTGGGCGGTCTTATTCCGGATTTTTCATTCACATATGAGCCTCAGCTCCTTTCATCAAATATGAGCATCAGCTCCTTTCATCGCTTATTAGAATACATTTATTCTAATTTATCATGCTATTCTCTTTATTATTTCATTTTAAATCTTAACTTTACCAAGTCCTTTACTAATTTAAAACATATTCATCTTTTATCAAAATCATATTACTTTGACTCTTCTTTGACTAGAATACACGTTTATTACTAGTCACTTATTACTTATTCTCTTAGTATTTCAATATCTACTTTTATTAGTACAAAATACTAATCGATACTTATTACTTAAAAATCATTGTCTCAAGCTTTATTAATACGTATTATTAATAAGCCGATTATCAAGTTCTTTTAAAATCATTATCTTTATTCATGCATCTCATTTGTAAAAACTCATTATTTACTTTTCATTATCATAAACTCTTTCAAAATCAACAATCATTTAGACATACTAAAATATTCTATTACTAGCATTTTCTCATCATATCCATCATATCTTTATTAAAAACGTTCATTAATAAAGACCCTTAAAACATCATAGTTTCCAAATCATTTGCTATGTACCCAGTAAAAGTCTCATGTACTCACCTTAGCCAAGCTAATTCCAAATCGTGTCTAGCAACACGAATCCTTGCTTTCCAACTTGTGAAATGTCACCAATCCTTAGGTCTTCTTGACCTACCATCAATATCATCATATAATCTAGTTATTATCCATAACTAGCTACCAATAAACCCATAACAACATTCTTAACCACCAAGTTCATCCAACTTGGTGAAACTCCAAAACCCTAGTTCAAGATTTCCATCATAAACTCAGATCCAACTTGTACACATCGATTACAAGCTTACAATGAGTGTTCTACACCCATAATTAGTCATCTTCCCCAAAGATAACATGGATGGTTCCCCAAACCACCATTTCTACCCATACAAAGTTCATAACTAGCTAGATAACATCAACAATCAAGAAATCTTACCTTTGATGTTTAGATCCTTCAAGATTGATGAAGATTTGAGCAAGGAATCACCAAAATCGCCCCTTCTCTCTCTAAAATCGGCTGCCCTTCAACAATGGTAGAAATGAGTGAAAACCCTAGCTTTCCCGATTTAATACAGCTGATCTCGCAAAGTTCACGCCGTGAACAGACTTCGCGTCGCGAAGTTCGCGTGTCGTGAACACTTCGCGATCGGTAACAGGTCGTGAACTCAATGTCTGAAAACCCCAAGTCCCTGGACGGAGTTCGCGATCGCGAACTCCACTTCGCGCCGTGAACTCCACCAGTCAGCTAGGCTGCACTTTTCGGTCTTTGTCTCGACCCGGTTTCGTCCATAACTTTCTCATACGGTGTCCAAACGACACGAAACCAATTCCTACGGTTCTGAAATGAATTATCCTTATTTATCATATTTTTTCCAAATTTTATTTTATTCAAATTTCGGGTCGTTACAACTATCCACCCCTTAAAAGGATTCCGTCCTCGGAATCAACTCAAGGATTTCCGATCCTCATTCCACTTCCAACTTATGATTCAATAATACTTACGCAATTAATTTCCCACTTGACCCGTTATACCCAAACGGCCAAAGATCCAAACTCGAGTTCCCAATATCTGAACGGTTCAAAATTTCACAATTTAACCTTAACACTTCCCGTCATTTAACCAAGCTCCTCACCCCCATTGAGATGATATGACCCAATCATTACTAATAACCATTTGACCAAAATGTTAGTCAACCCATCACTTTGACCAGATTGTCAACATTGTTCCAACTTTGACTTAGTACAAGGTCAACCATTTCTTGACAATTTCCTTACCCACTAGTGATTCCATTAACCATAAATTCCTTAACGATGGACCTTACCTTCATGGTCCAACAACAATCATACTCGATTTCTAAATTCCATTCGAATTGCCCAAAGGTCAAAGTCACACCCTTTGTCTACAATTATTTCCATTAATCAATCAACCACTATCATACACACATACATGATACATTATGTCCTTATCCTCGACTAACCTCCTTTAAACAAAAATCAAAAATCCAATTTTTACCAAAGTCAACAATCTACTAGTTGACTAACCTTGACTTATGAATAAGTCAACTTACCTTGCTAAATTCCACATATTCTTTATTACTAAGGCATCGCTTCCCAAGCTTTTCGTTCCTGATTCCAATATTTAAATTTCCTTTCTCAATTGTTTCTCTCTTCTCTGATTTCAATTTTCTACAATCGATTAACCATTTCCACTTGATTCAATACCAAATTTCTATTACTTCTTAACTTTCATCCAATTACTTATACCTTTTATAATTTCCTTCAAACATCCTTATACCATACTTGAAATTACCGATTGCCGGCTCTAGAACCTCAATCACATCCAATTGTGGCCTAACCACCCGATATACATCTTTCACCACTCATTGGCTACTAACCACTTTGCTTTCTAAAGCATTCCTTTTTCATGAACCATTAACTTGTAGGCACCTCCTACACTTACTTATACTTAAACACTACCCGTGTTTTCAATCCAAGTTCTCACTTGCCATAAAAATCATAACAACAACTAACCATACGGTTCTACATTCGACAGATATAAACCTCACAATTCTGATACATCAGTTCATACTTTAACTATACCACCGAGATGATCGGAAAGCCTCCAATCCATCAAGGCCCAAACTGTCACAATGATCAGAAAGCCTCCAATCCAAAGTGACTCATACAATACCATTTCATCTTGCATACCATTCATGTATGCCTCATTCGTTTAGCATCATGCTATCATTTTCTTTCATAAACAACCACATTTTCTATCCACATTTTCACTTTTTCACTTACACATAATACCATACGGTATGCACCAATTCACTAACCAATTTATTTATCAATCGACCTTTACTAAACATGCTTTCTCAACATTAATATTTTCCGATCTTTCATTTACCACCGAGGTAACCACTAACACCCTTCTAATTATCCATATTTTACTGATTCACACGGTCCTTATGAGTCAACCCATTGACTCCGATCGATACCCAATCTTGAACTATCTCATTTTTCTCCTTTTTTTTTTTTTTTTTTTTTTTTTTTATAAACTTTACCAATAACAAACTATTCACCCTTGCCATTGCATACGTCAACCCTGACTTGAATATCTGCACTACTTATCAGGATTCCCACCGAACACTAAAGTTCTATTTTCAAAATCATTATTTCTATAGCTTTCCATTCATACTTCACCAGTCTTACCGAAACTTAGTACTTCACTGTACTACTACCCTTTCTTTGAGCACAGCTACTATTCTTATGATTCACCTTCCGATAATTTATGATGATATAATCCTTTGTAGTCTTATTTCCCGCGACATACCGGTCGCCAACCCATAACTATACGCATAATAACTCGGGGAGATTATCTCCCAAACTTATTTTTCACATCATATATTCTATCTAATATTATTTCCATACTTATATCACATAAGCACCAATTTGTGCGACATAAAAGCAATTGAATTCTAATTATCTATCAAAATTTCATAAATGCATTACCTGAAGCGGCCCCACGGGTTTCCTTCACCCGATTCCTGTTGGCGGTTGATGCTGACGTGTCGGTTCTCTTCCTTGGGCACGCACTACTAAAGTGTCCCACCTCGTGACAAGTGTAGCATTCCACTTCCTCGAGGTTCCTTACTTTGCAATCCTTTGCTCGGTGTCCTACTCGACCACACTTGAAGCATATAGCCGAATTTGCCTTACATTCCCCATGATGATTCTTCCCACAACTTTGACAACTTCCAATACCACTATGCTTTGACGAACTCGACCCCAATCCTTCTCTCTTTGTTAATCCCAAGCTACTATCAAACTTCTTCTTTTCTTTTCCTGATGCCGACTCTTGTGCCCTTCGCCGAAACACCCTTTCAACACTCCGAGCGGTACTAATGGCCTCATCCAACGTGGTCGCTCGCTTGACTTCCAATTCAAACTCCGGTGGTAGTCCATTTGCATACCGAACCACCTTCATACGCTCCGTAGGATAGGACTTGATTACAAACGGAAGTAATCCCGTAAACTTTTTGGTGTATTCTTCCACCGACATATTTCCCTTCTTGATGAACATGAACTCTTCTTGCAACTCTTCTAGATCTCTCTCGGGACAAAACTTTTCCTTCAACCTTCTCGTGAACTCCTTCCACGACATCTTGTACACTTTCTTTCCCAAAGTCTCATACATGGTATCCCACCATGTCAACGCTTCATCCTTCAACTGTCGGGATGCATAAATGACCATGTCTTTCTTTAAACACTTGCTACTTTCTAGCACTTGCTCGGTTTCCCGAATCCAACGCATCGTGACCTTCGGTTCCGAACTTCCATAATACACACCGGGGTTGCACGTCATGAATGCCTTGTATGTACATCCTTCTCTTTCCTCCGACTCCGAATCATCGCTTTCCTCGGTCGATGGCTCCACAGTACGGGTCTTGCTACCCGAAGACTTACTTCCCCCACGGGACTTAGAATTATCATTCTTCTCTTCATTGAACCGGTTAGTCAAGATCCGGTTCACATCCTCATTCACCACTTCCCTTATTTGGGTAAATAATTTCTGGATAGCTTCCATAGTTACCGGGGTTTGATTTGCATCCAAACCGGAACCTTCTCCATTATTACCGGGATGAGTCGGGATTCGATTTGAATCCGTCTCATGATCTCGTGGAATCTCTCCACTTCTTGGGTTCACCATTTTCTATATCAACATAATAAACCATCAAAATTCAAAGATTGACTTATTAGTCAAACATAACCCATATAGCCCAAAACATTATCCTTTCACTTAGGGATCGACCCTAATATACCCATACTTTATTGTCTCAACGGACTGATCAAGGACATCCTATGGAAAACATATGGTCCTACTTAGCATAGCTTAAGACTAGGGAGGTCAAACCTACCTAATTCACTTAAACTATAGCTCTGATACCAAGTTGTAACACCTCAATTTTCAAAACACCTTTTAAACATATTTTTAAATAAAAATAAAACAATGTCCAATGTTCCCAAAATACGGTTTAACAAAAACCATTAAAACATTTATCAGAGTTATAAAATCCGGTGTTACAAAGATAATATCATAACCATAGGATAAACGAGAACTACCTACGAGCTCCCGAGCTAATCAACACTAGGCCACTTCTAACGCGACCCTCTAATCCAGCGATCCTGAACCTGAGTACATAGCCAAAAACAAAGTAGTACGTGAGACAAAATAGTCTCGTGAGATACATGGGTTTTCGACCCATTCTCAAAAGATTTATAAAATAATATTTATAACCTTAAAAAAATACTTATCCTTATCATTTCTTATTAATTCGCAACTCATTTTTCCATTCATTTAACCGTATAAACTAATAAGCTTACCATAAGCTTACTCGTCATCTAATCACATACTTGTAAGTTATCTCCAAACTTACACTTTCATTATCACATATGCAACGGACCTCTCCGAAGCCAACTCTCCCGATATGGGACGTCATAGGTAAACTATCAAGGTAATTGGGAACCCCCATCTTACCGAGATTCATAAGCTCTCCCCGTTCCCGGGTCGTCATGCTCACTCATCATTGAGTGTCGTAAACTGTGACATTCTACTCTTTGCGCAGGGAGGTACCACCCCAAGTAGACGTCTCATGCTCCCCCATTTCTGGGCGGTCTTATTCCGGATTTTTCATTCACATATGAGCCTCAGCTCCTTTCATCAAATATGAGCATCAGCTCCTTTCATCGCTTATTAGAATACATTTATTCTAATTTATCATGCTATTCTCTTTATTATTTCATTTTAAATCTTAACTTTACCAAGTCCTTTACTAATTTAAAACATATTCATCTTTTATCAAAATCATATTACTTTGACTCTTCTTTGACTAGAATACACGTTTATTACTAGTCACTTATTACTTATTCTCTTAGTATTTCAATATCTACTTTTATTAGTACAAAATACTAATCGATACTCATTACTTAAAAATCATTGTCTCAAGCTTTATTAATACGTATTATTAATAAGCCGATTATCAAGTTCTTTTAAAATCATTATCTTTATTCATGCATCTCATTTGTAAAAACTCATTATTTACTTTTCATTATCATAAACTCTTTCAAAATCAACAATCATTTAGACATACTAAAATATTCTATTACTAGCATTTTCTCATCATATCCATCATATCTTTATTAAAAACGTTCATTAATAAAGACCCTTAAAACATCATAGTTTCCAAATCATTTGCTATGTACCCAGTAAAAGTCTCATGTACTCACCTTAGCCAAGCTAATTCCAAATCGTGTCTAGCAACACGAATCCTTGCTTTCCAACTTGTGAAATGTCACCAATCCTTAGGTCTTCTTGACCTACCATCAATATCATCATATAATCTAGTTATTATCCATAACTAGCTACCAATAAACCCATAACAACATTCTTAACCACCAAGTTCATCCAACTTGGTGAAACTCCAAAACCCTAGTTCAAGATTTCCATCATAAACTCAGATCCAACTTGTACACATCGATTACAAGCTTACAATGAGTGTTCTACACCCATAATTAGTCATCTTCCCCAAAGATAACATGGATGGTTCCCCAAACCACCATTTCTACCCATACAAAGTTCATAACTAGCTAGATAACATCAACAATCAAGAAATCTTACCTTTGATGTTTAGATCCTTCAAGATTGATGAAGATTTGAGCAAGGAATCACCAAAATCGCCCCTTCTCTCTCTAAAATCGGCTGCCCTTCAACAATGGTAGAAATGAGTGAAAACCCTAGCTTTCCCGATTTAATACAGCTGATCTCGCAAAGTTCACGCCGTGAACAGACTTCGCGTCGCGAAGTTCGCGTGTCGTGAACACTTCGCGATCGGTAACAGGTCGTGAACTCAATGTCTGAAAACCCCAAGTCCCTGGACGGAGTTCGCGATCGCGAACTCCACTTCGCGCCGTGAACTCCACCAGTCAGCTAGGCTGCACTTTTCGGTCTTTGTCTCGACCCGGTTTCGTCCATAACTTTCTCATACGGTGTCCAAACGACACGAAACCAATTCCTACGGTTCTGAAATGAATTATCCTTATTTATCATATTTTTTCCAAATTTTATTTTATTCAAATTTCGGGTCGTTACACACATGGCCCAGTGGTTATCACCTTGGTTGATGTCCGAATGGTCTTGGGTTCGAATCTCGGCTATGGCACATTTATTTTGATTTTGAAGGGTATTTAAACATTGCTAAAAAGGAAGTGTTGAAAATTCAGACTTCCTCATTTAGAAATATCTTGAATGCTTTTTAAAGTAGTAAGATTAATGCCGAAATCTATATACATTAACTGAACTAGCAGGGTACCCGCGCAATGCGGCGGCGGGTACCCAGAAACCATATTTCGTGGCGAGCAAGTGTTGTTCGTTTACACGGTAATAATTGTTGCTAGAAATAAATAATTAAACGGAAATGTGGATTTTGGTAAGAGTTGATGATTTACAGCGTCGTATATTTAATGTTATTGGGTAAAATGGTTTTAAAGTAACAGAGTTTTGTTATTAAGTGTGGGTGGTGTTACCAAAGTGTAATGTATAGCAAGTGGTTAACACATAGTGATAAGTTAGGAGAGGTCTTGGGTTCGAATCTTATTAGCCGCGATTTATTTTTTTTAAGGTAGAGAACTAACTAACAAAAGTGGAAAGGTCCTTAAAATCAAGTTTAAGGAGCTCCTTAAACTTGCCTAATGGGGTAGGCCTAAATGCTTTATATAGTAGTAAGATTAGTATGTTGTGTTGCTGGCTTGCCTGAAACTCTTCGGCTGACTTGTTGTGTTGCTGTTAAAAAAAAAATAATTAGTATGTAATTCTATTAGCTTACATATATACAAATTTACTTACCATATTGGTTTGTACTAAAAATCATATATGCATTCTACGCAAATAATCATATATATATATATATATATATATATATATATATATATATATATATATATATATATATATATATATATATATATATATATGTATATATTTTTGGGTTTGGATTCGCTTTTGCGAACCGACTAATTTCACGGCGACCACCCATTTTGCAGGTAGTCGTAACCAGTGCAGGTAAACCTACATGGATAAGGAGATATTTTTTTTTTATCATAGAGATTGTACTTGGGATATCCTAAGAAATTTATTATTATGGAACCAACATCCTTGTGGTTCATAATTAATCATGTTTCTTAATTTATATTGAAAAAGAAGAATGAAGAATTTGATGACAAGTTTAATGGGTTCCACCGATTAATAAATTTATTTTGTTATTAATTAGTAAGGGAGTAAAGATAGATGAATTATTCTTCGTTGAAGCTAGCATGATGTTGACATGCAAGATTCATTTATTAATGTTTCATGGAGAAATAATTGGTGTCTACCAAACCATAAACCTAACAATATTCATCCATTGATTCATACTTTAATCTTTTGATCATCAATACTATCTCTTTAAATGTCAATTCAGAAGGCAAAACCTCATAATCCCGGTTCCTAAAATGGTTACAACTTTAAACTCGATGATCACTCTTGAGAACATGTAATAATTAACTAAAAAAAGGGGACTTTTGTAACAATGAGTTGTTCAAAGATCTTTAAAATATTTGATCCAAGATAGTTGATTTTAACCTAAAGGAATCATAAGTGCCCATTTAATATTGTTATGACGGTAAAAAGTTATTTTTAGCCTAGCGGTATCTAATGTGTTCGGTTAACTAACTGGTAGTAGGTGAAGTCCCACTGTTAAAAACATGGTAGTAATGATCAAGATACCAATTTTTGGCTTTTGAATTATCAAAATTGGAGTTTTGGGAGGTTTTTAAGCAATAATCATGAAATTAGATATTTAGATGTGCAAGTGAGTTGCACGCATGTGATATGTTGAATCCAAGTTTGAACAATTGTATAATATTGTTAGGCTACAAGCTCTTTTGTATACTCACTGAATGCCAATGGAGTAAAAAAAACATGGTTTGGCTTACCAATATACAAGCTTTTAGAAAGATAAAATAATTGAAGGAATGCTAGATTTATGACAACCCTTTATGAGAAGAACTTGAAAATACCATATTTATGGTAGCTTATTAAATTAGATCTAACCCGGTGGTCACGGTTTCCATTCACGACCACATGCTGCTTAGCCAGGACCGACAGAGACATACAGGAAGAGAAGACCGGTATTAATGCTGTTCAATCAAAATCCCCAAATAATATAATAACTTTTTTTTGTTTTACTTTTCAACAATAAAAATACACTCTCTAAACTACTTATAAGTCTACATCATATTGTCCATATAATGGGAGGCAAATAATGTATACATTCCAACGACTTATGTCGTTAGGCAACAAGCCCTTTAGTTAATACTGCCTCTGTCCCACAAAAAAAATTTATATTTCTCCTTAAAACTTTGTCCCACAAAAAAATTTACATTTCAGAAATTTGGGGGACCCACGTAATAAAATAATATTTTTACTATTCATTCCACCAATAAAACACTTTCTCTCTCCAATCTAACCTTATATTTTAATCAAAAGTATTATAAATGACTCACCACTAATTATCTCCTAAAAGATTGTTCCCAAATGAAATATAAACCTTTTTATGGGACCGATGAAGTAATAAATAATAATAAATAAATAATCGTAGTTCCTTTCATATACAAGCAGATGGAGAATTCAATGCACAAAGCAGGAGCAGATCATTAAATTCAAACCAACACATACCCACCACTACCCACAACCACAAGTACGGCAATAGCCTTCTGATGACAATCAACGGCAGCACAATGTCATACACCGAACAGTTGAAGGTGACGGTTAGAATTATATCCCCTAATTAACATGAAGTTAGGAATATAAAAAGATTGGTGAACCGAAAAGAGGAGATTAATAAATACAAGTGAACTTTATACTAGGACCACTAGGGCCGCTATTAACGGGTATAAGCGGTGTTACAGTTGTACCGGTCATGATATCCAGATATGTGAAACTTTAATTTTAATAGACTTACTTTAGTAATATTATCTCTACTAATTTATGTTATACTAGTCCATATTTTAAAAAAAAAAATCCAAAGGATAAATTATAACCATTGAATCAAAAAATCTCTTAACAACCACCATCATCAGATCATATGTGATTGAATACACAACCACCATCGTCGGCCACTGCCGCCGCCTCCGATCGCCGCCGCCTGCCAACGCCGATAGCCACCGCAATCACATGTGATTCAAAGCAACCGGCAGTGGCGATGGGTTGCCCGTGGTGGAGACGGTGGCCGACAGAGGTTGGCGGCGGCGGCGGCGGTGGTGGTCGGTGTTGTGAAATAACATATGATTTAACACACATAGGTGGTGGTGGACCGGTGGTAGTGGTGATGATGTATCGAATCACATGTGACGGTAGCAGTGATGATGATTTGGGGGTTGATTGATCCAAAAGCTAAGATTTATCCCTCAGGACTTCACAAAAAAGATTGACTACTTTGAACATTTTTCTATCTCTTCTATGTTTCTTAATTAACATGATTTATAAATACTTTAACATATCTAACATATGGTACAAGATTTATATGTTTTATATATTTTATCTGATTTTTTAGAACAGTGAATTTGTACATTTCATATTATTTTCATGTTTTACATGTAATATAGGTTGCACATTATATTATGTTGGAAATTACAAAGGTATTTGCAAGTAGGTAAATTTCCTATCTATCATGAGAGTTGTGGAGCTTAATATTTTATGAGCATCTTTGAAATGTCATAACCAATGACACTAAATGTCATAATGTTTCTCTCTAATGTTGAAATTAATCAAGAGTTACAAAACTCTTGGTTTGAATGCCATTAAGCTCCTTCAAGGCTTGAGAACCTATATAAACAACTTCTAGTTGTGAAGTTCTACACACCAAAAAAAATTCATAAGCTCTCTTCTCACAAGCTCTCTTCTCATAAGCTCTCATCTCATGATGTTGTGTTTGATATACTTCATGTGTTTCCAAGTAGTCACTTTGTGTTGTCGGTAATTCTAGTGCTGTAGAATAATACCGATAAACTGCATTAAATCCTGGGGTTCTACGTTGAGGCTTGCAGCATATAGAGCGCGTAAAAACCTTAAAGGACAGGAATCACAATTTCGTGCGGTTCGTTATTCATCAAGAATCAGGTGTGTTCATTCCATTTGGTTCTTTCTTATTTTTTGGTTTTGATATTGAATTATCAATATCAAATACGGTTTTAATATCGTAATTGTCTAATTGTTTAATCACCGAATATATAAAGTTTACAATAATCTTTAAGGTTTTTATTTTTGTTATATATAATTGTGTATATATAATATATACACATAATTTCTTTTATAAAATATTCGGTGATTAGTAAAACATTGAGATATTGTGTCAATGGTTTATGTGAATGTTTAATATATATATATTCATGTTATGGAATGTTTAATATATATATTCATGTTATGGAATAATTGTTTTAAAAGTGATTATTATGGCTATTAAGTTCAACTTTTATGAGTTACATTTTTTCTAATCATGACTATTTAATATATGTATTTTAGTGTTTTGACATAATTAAATATCTATTTTTATCTAGTGGACAAATTAAAACAAAAGGTTTTTTCTCATCTAAAGTGGGTGTTATACGAATTATCATGCTTATGGTTGAAGCATTATAATTGAGTTAAATAATTATTATTTTTTGTATATAGATTACTTCAAGATACTTTTATGTTTGAAAAGTGTACTATTTGAAAAATCATGATTATACAAAATAAATAATTTTAGTGTTAAACGGATTCTTTCCCGCTGTGCACCATTAAGCTTGTATTGAACCTATAAGTGGAATAAATTATCAATCATCCCCAAATAGGCTCACCTATTTGTATTACAATATCTAGGAAAGATAAAGGCGGTTTTTCTGACTCCAAATGGGGGTGGTTCCGATACGCACTAGCGCTGTCTACCCTCACCGTCTTTCCTGGTTGTATTCGAATAGAGCTACCGAAAAGGGTTGACTAAATAATGTTTTCCTTGATTGTGGTTAAATACTTGGAGTTCACAAAATTTGAGGACTACTATTTGGATGTTTTGTTGAAACACTTCCTTATTGAGAAGGCAAATCTCATAAGAGATCAAAAGAGTAAAGTCAGATTGAGTGTTTACCACGTGTCAGGTGGGGACTCGGATATTACTTATGTAAAAGGAATTGCAAATGTTGTTGCAAATCTAACCCAATTGGGTGCAAGTATGGGTCATGTAGGAGTTAATATGACTACCTCAAATACTCGGGTGATAGAGGACCGAGACTGGTTTGTGGATTCTGGAGCAAAAATCTATGTATGTGGAAATCGTGATAGTTTCTAAATTTATAGTACGGTTCGAGAAGGAACTGTGGTGACATGTGTTGATGGCCATATAATATGTGTTCATGGCATTCGCACAGTGGTTCTAACATTCTGAAATAGAATTTTGGTTACCCTTCGAGAGGTCATACATGTTCCTTGAATCTCCATGGGACTTATATCGGAGAACAAATATGACAAAAAATAGTTACAAGCTGGTAATAATAAAAAATGGTCATATCATGTTCTCCAGAGATGGATTATTGTGGATCAAACCATCAACACGGGTGGAATGTTTATGCTTGATCTATGTGGTGATGGATAAGATAATGTTGTATCTATATCCAATGATTATGTGTTAAATGTTGATTTATGTAATCGTGAGAATATGATACTGTCAGCGTTAGTGACAATATCGCTAGTGATGATGTAACTAAGTTTCGAATTAATGAAATATTTTTTTAAATTATATTGCGTGTTCAATTTCTTTGTGCCATAAAAGGTTAGCTCACACTAACAATAAGAAATTTTGAAATGATACAATCTAAAAGTAAATAATAAAGATTTTAACAAATGTGAAACTTGTATAAAATCAAAGTTTACAAAGAAACTTTTCCAAGTGTCAAAAGAATTACATCATTACTAGAGTTGATCTATTCATATATTTGTGAACTGAATGGAATACTCACGCGTGGAGGTAAAAGATACTTCATTACATTTTGTGGTGACTCTAGCCGCTATTTACATGTTTATTTGTTGCATTCAAAAGATGAAGCTTTTAATGCATTCAAACTGTATAAGTGCATGGCTGGAAATCAACATGACAAACATATTAAGATTTTTCGCTTGGAAAGAGGCGGAGAATAGTTTGATACATTTTGTGAAGAGAATGGTATCAAACATGAAAGAATTTCACCATATACTCCCCAACCGAATGGATTAGCTGAAAGAGAGAGTTGAACCCTTGTTGAAATGGTCAACTATATGATGAATCAATCAGGTTTGTCACACAATCTGTGGGGGGAAGCATTGTTGACTGCGTGTTATGTGCACAACAGAATCACTAGTCGTGTGATTACTTCTAGTGCATATGAGTTATGGAATGGAAGAAAAACCTAACTTAGATTATCTAAGAGTGTGGGGGTGTTTAGCTTGTTATGGTACACCTGATCTTAAACAATTAGATTATCTAAGAATGTGGGGGGTGTTTAACTTATTATCGTACACCTTATCCTAAACGATCCAAGTTGAGAGCTCAAGCTATGAAGAGTATATTCATTGGATATGCTCAAAATAGCAAGGCTTGCGGATTGTTGGATAAAGAATCAGGTGTCGTGTAGAATCCAGAGATGTGGAGTTCTTCGAAAATAAGTTAATATGAGATGATGAAAACTCCAATCCCAACTTTAATCACATTCTAGCACCCAACACTTCTCGAGATATTATCTCATCTCTGTTGTAGAAGGACTACCTTCTTCTGTTGCAGAAGAACCAACAAGATGTACAAGGGTTAGAAGGGAAAATAATTTTGGAGACGTTTTCTTTCATACTTGGTTGAAGGATCCCAATCTAAGGTGACGAGAGAGGTCATTTTAGCTATTAATTTAGATAATGATCCTAAGACTTTACTGAATCCATAACATCACGAGATGCTCCTTTATGGAAGGATGCCATTAATGATGAAATGCATTCAATTATGGGAAATGGAATTTGGGAATTAACTGATCTTCCCAAGGGTATGAGATCCATATGATCTAAATGGATCTTCAAGAGCAAGTATCGTCCAGATGGATCAATATATTTCTATAAAGCGAGAGTAGTCGATCGCTAAAGGTTATAGACAAAGAGAAGGTATTGATTATTTCGATACATATGCTCCGATTGCTAGGATTAGTTCAAATTAGAACTCTTATAGCAATCTCAGCATTGAAAGGACTGTACATTTATCAGATGGATGTGAAGACAACCTTTCTAAATGGATATCTCAAGTAGGAGATATACTTAGAGCAACCTAAAGGTTTCATAGTATCCGTACAGGAAAACAAAGTTTGTAGACTTATTAAATCATTGTACGGTTTGAAACAAGCTCCAAAACAGTGGCATGAGAGATTTGACACCAATGTATATGCATTTTGTTTGAAGCACAATAGTGGTGATAGATGTATCTACACTAAATGCACAAATGAATACGTACACTGTAGTTATCCGTCTTTATGTTGATGATATGTTGATCATTGACACTCACCTACAAGGTATACTTGATACGAAGGAATACCTATCCTTGAACTTTAAGATGAAAGATCTAGGAGAAGTGGATACCATTCATGGTATTAAGGTCAAAAGGACAGATAATCAAATTTCTTTAAGTCAATCTCATTACATAGAGAAAATATTGACAAAGTTTCAACACTTGAATATTAAGGAATTTAACACTCCTTTCGATTCTAGTGTAAAACTTGAAGTGAACTCTGGTAGAGCAGTGGCTCAACTAGAATATGCTAGTGCAATTGGAAGCATGATGTATGCTACACACTACACTAGACCTGACATTGCTTTTGCAGTAAGCAAACTAAGTCAATATACTGTAAATCCCGGTATAGATGACTGAAAGACAGTAGGAAGAGTACTAGAATATCTGAAAATGACTAGTAATCTTGAGTTGACTTACACGTCAAAATCTAGTATACTAGTGGGGGTTATTCAGATGCCAGTTGGATTGATAACATGAGTGATACTAAATCCACAAGTGGATGGATTTATACACTAGCTGGTTGGACTGTTTCTTGGGCGAGCAAGAAACAGTCATGTATAGCTCATTCAACTATGGAAGTTGAGCTTATTGCTTTAGCCGTTGCAGGCAAAGAGGCAGAGTGGATTAGAGATCCACTCTTGGATATCCGTTTGTGGGATACTCCGATGCCTTGAATTCCCATGTACTGTGACAGTGTGGCCACACTGTCTAAAGTATATAATTATGAATATAATGGGAAGTCGAGACACGTAGGTCTTCGACATCATTCCGTGAGACAACTAATTGATAGTGGTACCATCAAAGTTGTTTATGTCAAGACAATGAAGAACTTGGCAAATCCGTTTACCAAACCTCTGACGAGAGATTTGGTTATATCTACCGCGAGAGTCATGGGTCTAAAACCAAACTAGAATCGTTAGTAATGGAAACCCAACTTGAACTTAGTGCTCCTATTTTCAAGTTTAATGGGTAACAACGAAATTACTAATGATTGAAGGTATTATCAATCGTGATAGATCCATGTGAGGTAGGATAGTACGTCGTTGCCGAGAACGAGGATGAGTTAATACTCTTAACAAAATTTTGGAGACATCTAAGCAACGAAGATATTGTAAAATTTTGCCTATCTGATCTAGAGGTGGTGCCGCCTCAAATGAAGACTTTTGGTTTGTCTTCTAAAGGGTCATGAAAAGGATTTTAGCACATGGCCATATTAGTGCTCAGAGAGAACACAAAGATGGCAGATGTTGTGTGGGGGTAAACCAGGGAGGTTACTAAGGTTCTTAGTTTAAACCTATAAGGATACCATTGCATTGATCTCCTCTTGTTTGCTCACATTAAACATGGGTTTAATCTTCGTGACACCCAAGTGATAACATTTGTCTGAGTGAAAGGAAACTTTCCAACTTGGTGGGGGATTGTTGGAAATTACAAAGGTATTTGCAAGTTGGTAAATTTCCTATCTATCATGAGAGTTGTGGAGCTTAATATTTTATGAGCATCTTTGAAATGTCATAACCAATGACACTAAATGTCATAATGGTTTCTCTCTAATGTTGAAATTAATCAAGAGTTACAACACTCTTGGTTTGAATGCCTTTAAGCTCCTTCAAGGCTTGAGAGCCTATATAAACAACTTCTAGTTGTGAAGTTCTACACACCAAAAAAAATTCATAAGCTCTCTTCTCACAAGCTCTCTTCTCATAAGCTCTCATCTCATGATGTTGTGTTTGATATACTTCATGTGTTTCCAAGTAGTCACTTTGTGTTGTCGGTAATTCTAGTGCTGTAGAATAATACCGATAAACTGCATCAAATCCTGGAGTTCTACGTTGAGGCTTGCAGCATATAGAGCGCGTAAAAACCTTAAAGGACATGAATCACAATTCCGTGCGGTTCGTTATTCATCAAGAATCAGGTGTGTTCATTCCATTTGGTTCTTTCTTATTTGTTGGTTTTGATATTGAATTATCAATATCAAATACGGTTTTAATATCGTAATTGTCTAATTGTTTAATCACCGAATATATAAAGTTTACAACATATTACAGTATCTCCTTAAGATATCTATATATATATATATATATATATATATATATATATATATATATATATATATATATATTCATATAAGTGTCTAAATCTCACATTCTCATATCCCGTCTTTAAGAGATTGAATATTGTTGTACCTCTTCTATGTTTCTAAGGGAGACAATTCTGGAACTGAAAGACTAGTACGATTAATAAAACAAGTCTTCATTTATCTGCTAGAGTTTTCCGTTGATTTCATTTAATTGACACAACAAACGACAATATTTATTACTCTATGCTAGTACAATAATAAGTGATTTGTATATGTATCTGAAGGGTATTCAACTATTTCAACTTTTTCATAATGTCATTTATATGTTGAGGTCAATTTATAGGCCACTTAAGTATGTATTCGGTCCTGCTCACACCAAATATGGCTGAAAACATGTCAAATGACAAAATTCCCTCGTATACTTGCTCAATCAATAACAAAATGCATATAAAACAAGGGCCACAAAATTGTTGTCTATGTTTTTTTAAGTGGCATGAGAATATGTAACGTGCCATAACTTTTGGCCCCTTATATCTTATATTCAGAGGGGGGGGGGGGGGGGGGGGGGGGGGGGGGGCAGAGAGCAGGGAGGGACTGGCCAAATATCCAATGTTTCATAGCATATTTAAGAAATTTGACAATAAGACATAATACAGGTTAAATTTTAAAATTACTTAGTTGTAAGAGGGGTAGTCCAGAATCCTTATAAGCATTTTACAATTTCATATTTTATCTAATGTCAGACACTAAACTTACAACCATAAAGAAACAAGCGAGGAAGTGTCATATTAGTTAGGGATGCGATTTTTACATTATAGGAATTACTTCATTATTATATTGTAAAGAAGAAAAAGACTAATTGTTCGGGCCGCCACACTCGGTGCCGAGGGAGACTAGAATAGAAGAATATTTAATGCAAACTATATGAACACTATAAAAAATCTTGAATTTTATTCATACTAACCTGAAAATCGGCTGTTTGCATCCTTGAATTTTCTCCGTAACTCACCAGACCTCCATTTGGCCCATAACAGGATCAAAGAAAATCCAATTTACTAATTTAGTAAATCAAAAGTTTCAATTTAATATGAATAAATCAAGAGTTTTCTCAAAGTCTAACTATAAATAACAGTCTTTTTAGTTTTTCTTTCTCATAAATTTTTTCTTTCAATAATTAGAGGCATGTCAAATATTCGACGACCTTTAATATATATATCATTCGAACTTCACTCACCACAGAATAAATCACTTGCAAAAATCCTTTGGCCAGAACTTTGGCTATGATATTGTATTCGCAACTAATCAACTTAAATGACAAACTATATTTTTCAAGTTATAATAAAATATGCTACTACTATTAATAAAAAAATCATTATCCTTCCATTTAACTAATTAAACAGAGTCTGTTAACACGTGAATTGTTTCATACAATGTTTTTTATTTTTTAAAATAAAGATTGTTTTTAGCTCCCAAGATACGATAAAAAACATTTCGTTGGTGACGTGAATCACTACGATACCCCCTCATCTCTTTTCCCCCAAACTAGAATTTTGCCCTAATTTCCATACCCATATGTTTCATCAATTATCCCTTAGACGATTTTAAACACAAATTCGACGTTAATTTCATCTAGGTAATACAGTCGCTGAGATTTGAGACTCCAGCAAAGATTAATCGATTCCGTTTAGTAGAGATAATGGTTGCTCCGGAGGAAGGTGACAATTCGAATTGTTTCTTCGATTTTAGTCTGATTGAACAGATTTCAGTCCCTGGTGGTGATCTTCCCTATCTTGAATCGGATTTAAACTGGTCCTCTAATTCGTTCCCTGGTTCGTTCAATCTTAGGTCAGTTTCTAGAAACAAGTTTGAATTTCTTTATTTTAATAAACCTTGTTATGGGGGTCAGTTAATGTTGTTTCTGCATTGTTACTATATGTTGTATTTATATTCTAATTCATTGAATTTTTAAAGCTATGCATACAAATGCATTGAATGTTATAGGCCTTTAACCAGACGAGTAAAGCGATTGAATTTATGAATGAAAGTAAGCATATAGTTAATATGTATAGCTTTCATATATTATCTGTACGTTTTAATAGCACGATAAATCTAAAATTGAGCTGAAATATATAATGTTGTTGATCAGACGTATAGTGGTGATCCAATGAGGTTGTAGTTGAAACTAGGATTGTGTTTAAGATGGTTAATAATTCATCAATTTGTTCCGTTAATGCACTATGGTTTATGGTTACTAAGCTTCCCTTATTTTTTCATTCTTGAATATGCAAAATCCTGATAATCCATTCGTTTATTGTAGCTGTGTGGGATATCAGGACTCATTTGAAAAACCCGATTGCAACAAAGACCTTGGGTCTAGAAAAAGGTACATCCTCTGTTTCTCATTTTCCCAAAATTCTATTACCTTATTTAACATGTATTATACCAATTTTATTATTATTTTTAAATCTTTTAGGGGAAATCCTGCATCATGCTCTTCTACTGATACAAAAGCATGCAGGGAAAAGCGGAGGAGGGAAAAGTTGAATGAAAGGCATGCTTATTTTCTTGGACTTTTTGTTCTTAACATAAAAAGAAAGATTTTTATTTTTTAATTTTATTTCTTATACTTATTCTGACTGTGTTTTTTGGTTGAAAAAGGTTTCAAGAGCTAAACGAAATACTGGACCCTGCAAGATCATCAAACAAGACAGATAAAACGGTTATTTTAGGAGATGCAATTCGGAAGGTGATACAGTTAAGAGATGAAGCCATGAAGCTGAAGGAATCTACTGAAGATCTGCAAGCGAAAATCAACGAATTAAAGGTATATGTTTTAAAGCTGTGAAACTATTTACAGATTTGGTCCCTATTTCATTAGACAAGGGACCAAAAGTGAAAGAAAAAATTGAAAACAGGGACCAAATCTGCTAAATAGTTTCATCTAGGTATGATATCCGTAAACATGTGCAAACCAGGGGGACCATTTATGTAATTTACTCGATAATTTATAATAAAAAAGAAATAGTATCACTTAACTCCCATAGTTTTGTTTTACTGTGTTTGTAGGCTGAAAAGAATGAGTTAAGAGACGAAAAGCTAAAACTGAAAGCAGAGAAAGAGAGATTAGAGCAGCAGGTGAAAGCCTTTGGCACACCTCCTGCAACGGCGGCTTTCTTCCCAACGCCGCCACATTCCGCCATGCATCTTCCTTTTCCGGCGAGCAAGTTTTTGCCAATGATGGGATACCATGGTGTTCCAATGTGGCCATTTACTTCTACTGCTGCTGTTGATACTTCACAAGATCATGTTCTTCGTTCTCCTCTTGCTTAGAAATTATATTCATTTGCTTCTTTTTGGAAACGGCAAATGATAACAACGGAAGCCTACTCGCAATATTCCAAAGAAAAATCCCCCATATTTGGCACCACAAAGAGGTGTTTACATGATTCGAACTCCCGGCCTCACGTCTCATATGAGAGTAAAACCCATGCATCAATCCAGTTGAGCTAAAGACATCATTTGCATTCATTTGCTTCTACTGCTGATTAACTTAGCTTTCTTTTCTTTTCTTTTCTTTTTTAATTTCTTTTTTTTTTTTTTTTTTTTTTTTTTGTAAAACACTCATCATTTTATGATACAAAGAGTACATCAAATTTGCATCTTTAAACTTAAAATAAATGTAACCTTAAATTCTGAAAGAAAATACAATTTATTAAGAGAAACCAAGAAAAGTATGTGCATGATATCCGGTGCATTCTTAATACAGTACCTATCTAGGAATGAAATCAGATATTGAAACTTCATTAACGGAATATTCGGATGATTTTGAGACCTTAGGTAATTTTCCTAAACCACTACTTTCCGATGAAGAACCATAGTCCTGAAGTAGTGGCATTTTGGGATCAATATTACTACTATGCATGGAAAATGCAGGTTGTGATGGTACTGGAAACGTTATAGAGAAGTTATTGAGCATAATAATAACTGAAGCCATGGTTGGTCTATCACTAACGTTTTCTTGAACGCATAATAACCCAATGTGGATAATTCTTATCATGTCTTGCAATGAACCCGATCCCGACTTTAATGTGGGATCTATCATATCTGATGCGGTCCCATTCCGCCAACTCTTCCATGCCTAAAAGAGGTTGACAGTTTTGTTTCAGGATACATACTTACAATTAAAGCTAGGTTTTGCAAGAGAGTATTTCCTCACATGAAATAAATAATATTATATTTTAGCGTTGGGGGATACTTACAAAGCTAAGAAGATCTTCAATTCTCTCTCCATTCCGAAAACATTGGTTTCTTTGACCAGTTACCAGCTCTAGTACCAACACTCCAAAGCTAAAGACATCCGACTTCACTGAGAATTGACCATGCATCGCATATTCTGGTGCCATATAACCGCTATAATATTGAACCAAATTGGCGAAAAGTTAGCACTTGCGTTGGTGCATATACGCGTACATGTCATTAAATGTTTTGAAAATATTTTTAGTACTTACTAGGTTCCAACAATTCGAGTCGTATCTCCTTGAGTTTCCTCTGGTTTAAACAATCTCGCCATGCCAAAATCTGCAATTTTAGGGTTCATTTCTGCATCTAAGAGAACATTACTAGCTTTCATATCACGATGGATTATTCTTAGACGGGAATCCTCATGAAGGTATAATAATCCCTTGCCAATGCCTTTAATGATAATGTATCGCTTTTCCCAATCAAGAAGAGTACGTTTTGTGGGATCTATATCATTACTTAGGGCATTAGTAAGCATATTCACTACAACAAAATCTCATTTGCTACGACCATTATACGATCAAAACTCAAACGTCATAAATTTAAGATGTAACAAATGAGCTTAATTACCAAATATAAATTGATCAAGACTTGCATTTGGCAAGTACTCGTAAATGAGTAGGCGTTCGGTTCCTTCAATGCTGAAACCAAGAAGCCGAACCAAATTACGATGTTGAAGCTTTGCAACTAATAAAACCTCATTCTTGAATTCTAAGTCTCCTTGCCCTGAATCCTTTGCTAGCCTCTTTACTGCTATCTCATGTCCATCTCTAAGCTTGCCCTATATATGTATCAATCAATGTTGAAGGTATATATATCAAGATGCCGAACTTTATCATATAAAAAGTAATTTCAATCAATTCATACCTTGTAAACTGCTCCAAATCCACCTCGTCCGAGCTTATTGTCATTAGAGAAGTCATTTGTTGCTGCTTTGATTGTACTAAAGTTGTACTGCAGAGATTCAGTAGTGCCAATATCCATTGGTTCCACTAGTGGAAAGTAGAAAGAGTTAGAAGTTGCTTTAATAACAAAGTGATGTCCATAACACTTTTAATCTGAACAACTCAAACAAGTGGTCTTCTATGTTGTTTAATAGAAATTCTACTTTCAGCGACAAGAAAAGGCTGTCGCAAAAACTTAAAACCATTTATCCTAACATATTTGCCGTAACTATGAATTTTAAGTAGTGAAATTTGAACATACTCTGATTACTGTCGGGGGATAGTGACTGCAACGTTTGCTTTTTCTTCTTCCTAACGATACACGCTAAAGCTATTATTATGACAACAATAACTGTCACAACTACTGTTATCACAATTCTTGTCGTGTTTTGCTTTTTGCCTGAGACAATAGAACAAACCACAAAATGAATGATGTAAGTTTGAATATTATCAAGACTCAATTTTCAAAT
Source organism: Calendula officinalis (assembly GCA_963853835.1). Taxonomy (NCBI): domain Eukaryota; kingdom Viridiplantae; phylum Streptophyta; class Magnoliopsida; order Asterales; family Asteraceae; genus Calendula; species Calendula officinalis. The sequence continues at coordinate 5,914,683 of OY970825.1, forward strand.
AAGTAAAAAGTTCTTGATTAAATATTCAAATGAAACTCTCTCTATCCATCTCCTTGCTAGTCGTTTAATACAATTCGTCGTTCAAAAGAAATACACATGAAACTCTTCTCTCTTTTCCACCGGCTTAATATATTTATATCTAACAAGTAGTTAGAGTAAAAGTAAAAGAGTACTTAAGAGGTATAAGAAAATTCAACGTAGAGTTACAAGGAGCGAGGATTTGATGTCGACTTAAAAACGATAATACATATTGGACCCATTGATTATACGAATATCATGACAATTTAACTAAAATCACTATGATTCAAGAATACCGTGGATTGGATCCATTGATTATACGAATATCATGACAATTTAACTAAAATCACTTTGATTCAAGAATACCGTGGATTGGATCCATTGATTATACGAATACCGGGACAATCCTTTAAGTTTAACAAATATTATTTTTAAAGTGTTTTTGGTTTTTTTTCATACTCAAGTATGAAAAAAAATAAACATTTCTGAGTGCGGATCTTGTGCAAATGATTATAAAAAGTTAGATTCTTTAAGTAGTTATACAATATACAAGGACAAATATTTAAATCATATGTATGTCTGCGTGCAAAGTCCAATTGCATGTTTACAACACCAATTTCATTAGAGAATTGATATTTAGTTTTACCATTTGGTCCTACTCATAGTTCTACCTATTTGATAGAGGATGATATGTGTATTTTACTAATTTTTTTCTCTTAATATTATCCTTTGATTTTGATAAATGTCTTCATCTAATAAGTAGGACTATGAGTATGATCAAATGGTAAGCCTAAATATCATTACTCATTTCATTATCAGTTAAGTTTGAAAAATCAATTCCACGTACATTTAAACATGGACAAGGACATAAGTGCCTACGTATGTCAAACATGACTTTGAAGTTAAAGTTAAAAGATTAGGTATAATTCCAAATATAGTACTAACTTTAAACTTTCATGTTGAACGGTTAAACATTTGAAAAATAGTTTAACAGATCGATAGATAAAAAAAAATAAAAAATAGTAAAAAACACGACTAAGATGTCTTTTTAGCTTCAGTTTACACGGTTTGTGGTGTTTTAGAGTGAGCGGTACGGCCACCGCCAATTCAAAAAGCATCCCATGTGTCATATTAAATTGGCGCGCCACTACACCGTGTGGTGTGCGAGTGAGCGGTCAAGCGAGTCCACTGACATCATTGGCGTGAGAGGAGTGTTTATGGGGTATTTTTTGAGGTATTTTATGAATGGATGTAGTTTATTAATGAGTGAATGAATATTTAAGAATTTGAATTTGAAATTATGATATGACGTTGATTTAACAAAGTAGCTTAAACCACAATACATATTGCTCTTATTAGCGTTTCTTTGGGTATTTATTAGTGTCAAGAATTAAACCAGGTTCTAAGGAGTTCGTTTTTGGGTTTAGCGACCCTAAATTAGTGTTTTCATATAATTTAATTTTTTAATTCTATTTTCTAATTCTTTTGCTATTGTTTTCAAAATATGGTATATCATTTAGAAATTTAAGAAGAAAATACAGCTCATACCTGATGACGATGTTGGTGGGGAGATGGCGAGAGTACTCCCATTGAAAAACCGATAGATTTCGTACCTAAAATTACAGTTAGGTGAAAGAGTTCTCCCTCCGATACTCCCCCTAGCGCGAAGCGCAAACTGATTGACTGCATCTTCCAAGCAATCACTGCACTGTTGTTCCGATAAGTCTGGAGTACACTGCATTAGCCCATAAAACGTTGCAAAATCCGGCCCTGATATGTTCCCGCTCGCAAACTTCCGCAGCGAACCACCAGCAGCAGCGGCAGGTCTCAGCTCGTCCAACAACGGTCTCAGAGCCCGATTGAACTGATCTATGTTCGGAGCGTCATTGGTGTTCCACATATATCGATCTACCTGGTCACTGTTTCCCAATATACTCTGGTTGGAGTACTTCAGCAAACAGTTGTCTTCGTACCCAGTTGCTTCCTGTTGGTTAGGACAGAGTTGACGCAAATCAGCGATTGCGTCGTTTATACAGAGTCGGCATAAATTCATCTCGACAAAGGGCAATGGAATGGACTGTACTGTTTCCTTGGCCGGTGGAGCGGTTGAAGAAACCTAAACCGGAGTTTGTTTCCGGGAGGCCGGAGAGGGTAATGTCAAGATTCCTTTCGTAGGTATCGTTTCTTGTATAATTAGCAGTGTTTCCACACTTATAATACATGAAATCTGGTTGAGCTATGACGATGGTATTGTTTAAAAATATAAAAGTAGCATACAGCCATAATAGGAGTACTTTTAGGGTGAGTATAGACATATTTTGATTATGGCAGAGAAGACGGATGGTGAATTTATTTGGTTGCGTCGAAAAGAGATTGTCGAAAAATCCCCTTTTGCTAGAGGTTAATTGATGAAATCAGGCCTGTGAAAAGTATTGATTGTGGTATGTCTTTTAATTTTCTTCGGTGCAGAACTTCTAGCCATCTTCTCTTGACTATTATGACTTATTTGAGAGAAAGGTATGCATAGCCAAAGAGGTGTAAAAGACCAGATAACCATATTAATTTCATGTATTGAAATAATTCTATTAATATATACTCTGGTTCTATGCAATGGCAAATAAAAAAGAGAAGCTCAAGTAATTAAATGGAAGAAAAAAATTGTAATTTCTTCAGTTATTAGATACGAGATTGTGACATTACGAAGTTTATATTGTAGTCACTCGATTGAATGATATTTGTTCATGCGTATGAGGTGTTTGATGAAATGCCCCAGTGGTGTTTTCTTTTCTGTCTTACCTTATCAAGGGTTTAGTGCATGTAATACTATTTTCACTCTCTTTCCCTGGTTAATTATATGATGAATTGGGCAGTATAATAGATTCTTGATAAATAATTAATTGGATACTATTTTCAGAAAGAACTGGCAGTTGATTAAAAGAGATGAATAAGAATTTCCCAATTTTAACTGTTTTAGTCTTCCTCTTTGAAAGCTAATTTACGATAACAGCAAAATTGCAGGAGCAGTTGCAGATTTAAACAAACCACCTGAACTATCCATATAATTGCAAAACATTATAAAGTTTGATCTACAAATTATGAATACATTTATATAAAGGCGGACCTTAACTAAGACTTAAAAACAAAATCATTGGGAAGTTTGTATTAACTGCAATTGGGAAAGTAGCCAAACAGAGAAGATAATTAAATCTAAAAACTTCTGGTTCGACCTTTTTCTTCAGCTTTCTTTTACTTATCTAGGAATGAAATCAGATATTGAAACTTCATTAACAGAATATTGGGATGATCTTGATTTTGATTTTGAAATATTAGGTTTCCCTAAACCACTGCTTCCCGTTGAAGAAGTGTACTCCTGAAATAGTGGCATTTCGGGATCAAAGTTACTGTGCATGAAAAATGCAGGTTGTGATGGTACTGGGAGCGTTATGGAGAAGCTATTAAGCATAAGAATAACAGAAGCCATGGTTGGTCTGTCAGTTACATTTTCTTGAACACATAATAACCCAATGTGTATAATTCTTATCATGTCTCGCAGTGTACCTGATCCTGACTTCAATGTGGGATCTATCATATCTGATGCACTCCCGTTCCGCCAACTTTTCCATGCCTAAATGATCGAGGTTAGCAATTTGGTTAATTTTCAGGATAAAAACCTTACAATTAAAACTAGGTTTTAAATAATGGGTTTTGCTAATGACAGCCCTTAGGGCTGTCACTAACATGCATAAAAAGCTTGTACATTAATTAAAAAAGTAATATTCCTAAAATTCAGGGGGGTTGTCTTTTGTGTATTTTGTCTTCTTAATTACAGCCCTAAGGGCTGTCATTAGCATTTTCCTTAAATAATATTATGTTTAAGGTGAAATGAGGTAATCTTTAATTTTTATGTATTCTTAAGGGACAAATCTCAACCATTGATCAATAATATCTAATGGTCAAGATTAATCACATATTTTATACATGAAGGGTATTTTGGTCATTTGGCACTTACAAAAAAATTGAAATTTTTTATTATTTATTTTTAAAATTATATATATATTTTTATTATTTTATTTTAAAAAATAATATTATACGAAGTATAATAATCATGTGTGGTACTTAATCACATATGATATTCATGTGATTGTATATTTGATCACATATGATATTTTAGTACAATCACATGCGATTCAACATATAATTACATGTGATTAAATATGCAATCACATGCGATTATCGCATTTTGTTTTATTAAGGAAAATAATAATAATAATAATAATAATAACAATAATAAAAGTAAAAAAGTAAAATACAAATCTAAAAAAAGTAATGTAAAAGAAAAAAATATTTTTTTTGTAAAAATGACCAAAATACCCCTCCATGTATAAAATACGTAATTAATCTTAACCATTAATTAAAATTAATCAATGGTTGAGATTTGTCTCTTGGAGTCTTGGGAATACATAAAAATTGACCTTGAATACAACTCTATGATTTACAGTTGGGATCAGAGATACTTACAAAGCTTAGAAGATCTTCAATGCTCTCTCCATTTCGAAAACAATTGTTTTTTTGACCACTTATCATCTCTAGTACCAATACTCCGAAGCTGAAGACATCTGACTTCACTGAGAATTGGCCATGCATCGCATATTCTGGTGCCATATAACCACTATACATAAGATTGAACAGAATTAGTGAAAAGTTAGCACTTGTGTTGTGCATATAGACACACACATTCCATTTTGAAAACAATTCTAGTACTTACTAGGTTCCAACAATTCGACTCGTGTCTCCTTGAGTTTCCTCTGGTTTAAACAATCTTGCCATGCCAAAATCTGCAATTTTAGGGTTCATTTCTGCATCTAACAGAACATTACTAGCTTTCATATCACGATGAATTATTCTCAGGCGGGAATCTTCATGAAGGTATAATAATCCCTTGCCAATCCCTTTGATGATAGTGTATCGCTTTTCCCAGTCAAGAAGTGTACGTTTTGTTGGATCTACATCACCATCATTACTTGGGCATTAGTAAGAATATTCACTACAATATAATATATTGATCAAACATAAAAAATTTAACATGACGTTATTGAGCTTACTTACCAAATAAAAATTGATCAAGACTTGCATTTGGCAAGTACTCGTAAATGAGAAGCCGTTCGGTTCCTTCAATGCTGAAACCAAGCAGCCGAACCAAATTACGATGTTGAAGCTTTGCAACTAACAAAACCTCATTCTTGAATTCTACGTCTCCTTGCCCTGAATCCTTTGCTAGCCTCTTTACTGCTATCTCATGTCCATCTCTAAGCTTGCCCTAGCATATATGTATCAATGTTTACACTATATCAAGATGCCGAATTCTAGCATATAAAAAGCAATTTCAATATGTTGATACCTTGTAAACTGCTCCAAATCCACCTTGTCCGAGCTTATTGTCATCTGAAAAGTCATTTGTTGCTGCTTTGATTGTACTAAAGTTGTACTGCAGAGATTCAGCAGTGCCAATATCCATAGATTCAGCTAAAGATACAGATAGATAAAAGTTGTGTCAGTGATGAATTTTTATCCTTATCACACTTCATGCAGCCACCACTAAACCAAGTACTATATTATGTTGAAAGATACACTTTTGCTGATAATGTGTTTTTTTTAACTTGGGTAATACAGCTAAATGTGTGTAGTTATGGTATTCCTCCGTCTGGGACAAAGTTGTAGAGTGTGTGAGGCCGATAAATACAGCTGCAAAGTTAGAACTTACTTTCTGTGTTATCGGCTGGCGGAGTAATGTGCTGCTTCTTTTTCCTTAATCTTGTGAAGATACATAAGAGAGTGATTATTATGATGATGCTGCATGTTATAATCACGACCGCTATTATCACAGTCTGTGTCGTCTTTGTACTTTTGCCTGGGAAAAAAAGTGTATCAAATTGTGGAACTTTTTAATACGTGTTACTTTGAAAAAACAACAGACGGAATTTATTGCTATCATTTTGAAAAAATTAATGTATCAGTTTGAAATTAAATATAAATAATTACAAGAAAAGAAGTAATGCATCGTATGGAATAACTTAATTTATATAATATATATTTTTTTAAATTTCAATGTTGGACGTGTGACAACCACATACTACTTCTTATGCCTTTTTAAGTAAATTCTCTTTTTACTTGATTTCATGCCATTAAAATTTTTAATGTTTAGGTTTTTTACTTTTTTAAGGTTTTGTTAACAAGAGTCTATGAGAACAATTAATCTATAGTTGCAAGTTATAGTCATGTTAAAAGTATCTTTTTTTCTTTTTAACATGGTTCTAATACTTATCTCGAAATTACTCTTCTTGGTTTAATATTCCTATAACACATTTTTAGGACCCACAAAAAATACCTTCAACCAATCACAATTTACAAAAAAAAAAATAAAAAAATTACTATTATCTTTGGCATATCGCCGTCCTCTGCGAAAAGCATTTTGGCGGAGCCTTCAGTGTGGTATAGCATCGTTAAAGAGGGCAAATGTGCTTTGGCGTGGGTATAACGACCAGCACACCAAGTGTTCTAAGGGTTAATTTAATATTTATATGTACAAAAGTTTATATTTTTATTAACAAATGAGTAAATCTTAAAATGTAGAATTATTTATTAGTTGATATACAAATTTTTAATAGAGAAATGATATTTAGTCCTACCATTTAGACCTACTCATAGGCCTACCCACTTGATAGGATGACATGTGTATTCCACTAATTCTCTCTCCTAATGTTATCCCTTGATTTTGACACGTGTCTTCATCTAATGAGTAGGCCTATGAGTAGGTCTAAATAGTAGGCCTAAATACCATTACTCTTTTTAATATATTAATAACAGGTTTGAGAAGTAACTAGAGATTCGGTATTTTCTGAATCCTTACATAACGATTTACAAAAAAAAAATCTTTCAACACTAATTTACCCTATAAATACGGGTCGTCGTCGTGAAGCAGTTATCTTTATTGACCGGAAGGACTAAGACTTGATAAATAGTCTTGTTCCACCGGCCCACCACATTAAATTCTGTGAGCAAAGCCACATATTTTCCTCTAATAATTGAAGACAAACGCGTCATCATCATTCTAAGACGTATGTCTTCCACGTCGAAGTCCCATCAGAAGCCATCACCATTGGCACTAGCGCGCGTCATGAAGGTGCCGTCGTCTACACAATGTGGGGAGGTGGGGCGTCATGGGGGATTGTTTGCATGTGTGGGGGTTGGGGGGGGGGGGGGGGGGGGGTGTTGGGGTTAATATATTTAATATATTATTTTAGGGGATGTGTTAATGATGAGTTAGTGATTTGTTGTTGTTGGCACGACCTCGTCAATAACCCGTCGGTAGGAAAAGATTTAGTGATGCGTTTAGTGACGCGTCATTATTGGGAGAGGTCTAACATGCTCTTCACTTGTCACTTTAAAGAAAAAAAATACATAATTTTGATTTCTTTTATAATTAAATCATATAATGTCATGTACATTCATGGGGGTACTATTGCATATTAATTTAGGAAGATTAAAAATAAAGTTTAAATAAATGGAAGAAAGAAGTAACTTTGGAGAAATACAATTGAGAATAAAAACCGAGCTAAAATTATTTTGATAAACTTTTTGCGCCATTTCTCATATAGGTAAAAACCGAGGTAGAATTATTTATAAAAAATGTTGTTTAGTGACAAATAAAAAAGTGCCATTAAAAGTATATAAAAAGTGCCACTAAAGTAGAAAAAGAGTTACTATAATAAATAAATAAATAAATAAATATGTAAAATCAATTATAAACGTATCTATGTATTTTACTGGCCTACACATAAAAACGTGTGAGCCATTAGTAAAAACTTAAATATCAACACAAAAAAGTGTGCTAAAAGTTTTCGACCATTGTGAGTGAGACCCAAATTAAAAATATAACTTTTAGATGCACTTCTTTTTAAATTGTCACCTTTTCTTTTAACGACATATTATTAAATTAGTGGTTCAAGTCATATATCGACATTCATACATACAGTACGCCTTACTCAAACCTATCTACTTTTTTTAAGAACAAGCTTAACCTTATTTTTTTAACTTCTAAAAAATATTTCCAATAAGTTTTAAACTCAAGATCTCTTTAAAAAAATCTTCAAGACTATTTTTGGTTGCCAATTAATATAATTTTTTCCAAATTATCACTAAGATATTAGATATAGTGATTAGCAAGGCTTTTAATTTTGTCACTTATAAATATGTTACAATTGACACTTTCCTAGTAGTTCACAAATTAAATTTCTTTGAACAAAAGAATCATATGTATGTGGACTGTTTTTTTTTTTTATCTTTAGTATGCGGTTATGAACCAAAAGACAATTAATTTTTATACCTGGTGACGGTGATGAAACTGGAGTAGACGCCTGTAATTTGGGTGGCGGTGATGACGACGGTGGTGGGGGGATGACCAAAGTACTCCCATTATAAAAACGATTAATTTCGTACCTAAAATTACAGTTAGGTAGAACAATTCTGGCTCCAATTTGCCCACTATAATAAGCCATAAACCAACCGAATGTAGTATCCAAGCAACTGCGGCACTGTGGCTCCGATAAGTCTGGAGTACACTGCACAAGCCCATAAATCGTTGTGAAATCTGGGCCCGATACGTTCCCGGTTGCAAATTTCCGTAGCGAACCACCAGCAGCGGTGTCGGCTCTCAGCTCGTTCAACAACGGTCTCAGGGCCTCGCTGAACTGGTCAACAGCCGAAGTGTTTTGGACGTTGACCAAAAACACAGAATACTTCTTCTCCACGTTTCCCAGTATATTCTGGTTGGAGTATTTCAACAAACAGTAGTCGTAGTACCCAACTGCTTCCTTTTGGTTAGGGCAGATTTGTGGGAGGTTAACGATTGAGTCATTCAGACAACTTCTGCACACGTCAGCATTGACATCACCTCGACAAAGGGCAATGGAATGGACTGTATTGTTTCCTTGGCCGGTGGTGCGGTTGAAGAAGCCTAAGCCGGAGTTGGTTTCCGGGAGGGCGGAGAGGGTGGTGTCAAGATTCCGTTGGTAGGGACTGTTTCTTGTATAATTAGCAGCGTTTTCGCAATTATAAGAGATGAAATTGGGTTGAGCTATGATGAGGGTATTGTTTAAAAATATAAAAATAACATGGAACCATAATAGGAGTTTTGGGGTGAGTATAGACATGTTATAATTATGGCGGAGAAGACGATGAGGATTTTATTTTGTTGGGTGGAATTAATTTCCTAGTGCAATATTTGTAGCCATCTCGCTTGACTATTTGACTTATGAGAGAAAGGTATGCATAATTTCCACACTCTGGTCCAAATCATTTAATTGCCACTCGTTTAGGCTTACACCATTGGTGTGACCTCCCGTTAGGAACCATCTGATTTTATTAATTTCATGTATTGTAATACTCTGTTGATACTTTGATTAATAGCCCTTAAAATACCCGTTTTTTTTTCTAATGATTGGTAACTTCCTTTTTGGGTTAATTTCATATCTTTGAGATAAAACTATTGATTTTGTTGTTTCCCTGCTCAACAACTGTTCCATTGTTTTATTTATGCCTCAAAAACCTCTCCTTTTCCAATCAAAGACGTGTAAAGGGAGTCAGCCTTCAATCAACCTAGTACACTTATATTTCATTTTGCGCTTTACAATAAGTTCCATCTTCGGACCTCTTCTTTTAACGGCTAAAGTGGATATATAAAAGCTAGCAAAAGAAAACTTACATCACGTTATTAGTACTACAAAAAATTGTTATACGAAGTATAAAAAACATTAAGACATTTCTAGCAAAATGCTTTCATTTCACATAGTTATATACAACGTTATTCCATTCTTCAACATGTGTCGAAGAAAAATTGTTGATCAACATAGAATCAACACCTTCTAACAGATCGTTAATATCTAAACTTACGATCTCAGGAAATCATTATTTCATTTTTTGATAATTGTTGTTATTAAAACATATTTAATATAATTGCGAAATATTGTAAAGTTTGATCTATAATTTATGAACAAATTTATATAAAGACCGACCTCAACTCAATTAAAATTCAAAAACCAAATATTGAGAAAGTAGTCAAACATAGAGGATAAATAAAGGGGGCTGACTCATATACAGAGCAATTTCAGTTAAAAAGACAAATATACCCTTCTTCACTATAATATTATCGGGTGAAAATGTTCACCCCTAACCTTTCATCCCTTCACACGTCCATTCATCCCAAACCTAAGTGATGATTCGGTTGAAGAACACTGACAATCATATGAAATGAATCTCAAATACAAAATTACATATTGAAATGATAGAACAAGCACAATAAAAACCCCACACACAGTAAAGCAATCAAACAAACGTAAACACTGAACCAATCGCACTTTTCATAAATTGAATTTGAAAGAACAAGCAAACCCATAAACCAACCACCATCATCACCATCTCCTACATCTACATCTACCCATTCTACAAGCAATCCCAATTCTCGAACACCAACGACTTTACAGTCTAATTGACACGGTATCGCCGGAAACGAAAACGGGACACGGTTCAAAATGTCGGTGTGTCTCGGACTACCCGGATTCGATCAAACCAGAATATGGATCGGGTAAGGATTTAAGAGATGTGTATGTGAAGTTAGGATTTGGAATTGGGAAAAAAAGAAGTGGCGGTCGCGTCGGAGGGAAGAGGAGGGTGGAGATGGTCGGATTAATCCGGTGGTGGAGATGATGTCAGTTATAAAAAGTTTAGCATGTGGGTTTGTGAGAATAGATAGGATGAAGATCGATTTGGCAAGTGAGGTCAAATCTATGCGATTGGAAATGGAGATGAAACGAACCGAAATATGATTATTGGAAAAACTTGGGCATTTGTTCTCAAATGAGATTTCGGAGAAGCAGAACACGAAGATTAAGAGGGAATCTTGAATTTAAGAGGTGGAGAAGCAGCGGTTTTAAGTTTGGGTTATGGTGATTTAGGTTACGATGGGGGAGACAGCATAGGTAAAAAGGGAGAAGGGGTATAATCGTCTCTTCATTTAAAATTATTCTGTATTACTAAAATATGCTCCGTACGAATCAGTTCCATAAATAAACTTCTGTTCACCCTTTTTCCTCTCCTGCTTTCTTTTACAAATCAGTTTTAAGCGGCCCTGCTTTTTATTATTGGGCTATACAATGTATTACAGTTGGAGGCCCTATAAAGAACTGGACCTTGGGCGGTTGTGCAGCCCGCACAGGCCCTGTTTCAGCAGAGCTCCGGCCTCCGGTGACAAAACCAGAAAATAAAAAAAAAGAATATTATGGGCATAATTAGTTACAAGAAATTACCAGACTTTGTGGGTCGCCTACATTTTGGACGACTTTCACTTCGTCAAACTTGTACTTTCAATTTTATTGTTTTGCTAATTTCTTATGGAAAATGATAATAACACTAAGAAGTCAAGACACGTAAAAAAAATTTGTATAATAATCAATAACCGCCCCCTGTATTTTAGGAATCAACCCCCACCATTGAAAGTACAAACGATTTATGCACGTAACCATCTCTTAATGACAGCACTAAGAGCTGTCATTAACAAAATCCATTTCTTATTTATCCAATGAGTCTAATTGGCCACATCCATAATTTACAATGAATAAACAATTTCTCAAATAATTAAAAATAATATTAAAAAACTTATATAAGCTATCCGTGGTTTATCACGGTTATAAATTAATATTGAATAATTAAAATTATAAAGAATTCCTACGTCAAGATGTACAAGAAATAGTGTCACTTAACTCCCATAGACGAAAAGCAAAAACTGAAAGCAGAGAAAGAGAGATTAGAGCAGCAAGTGAAAGCCTTTGCCCCTTGGTGCACCTGGTTTTCTTCCCACCACCGCCTCATTCCGCCATTTGCTTCTACTGCCGTACTTGATACTTCAGAAGATCATGTTCTTTGTTCTCTTCTTGCTTAGAATTTTTTATCATTTTTTTTGTGCACATGAACTTGCGACTCTTTGGTTATCAACATAACCCTTAACTTGTAACCGAGTCCTTATCTATACTTCTTTAATAATCATCAAGGGGATAGGGATATTTTCGTCATAACATTAATTTAAGCACTCCATCCTCAACCGGTACGTTCCCTACTCTGAATTGAAGCCTTGAAGGGTCTTCTCCTTCCCCTCCGCCGGTACGTTCATAAACTTCTCCTTCTACGTCCACCGTTTCCCTAACCGTCAATCCAACGGCCTCCCTAACCGTCGCATCCTTCCGCCAACAATCACCTCTTTCTGCAACTACAAATACCGGCCTAGCTGGTCTGAGGCACTGGGTTTATATCCATGTGGGCTGCAGGTAGTGAGTTCGAATCCCTTTGGGAGCGTTGCATTAGTGTAATTTAACTCATACCTCACACGGGCGAATTTTCTATGAAAATCCCTTTGGGGCCGCTTATGCGGTGCTCGAACGTGCTCGCTGAAAAATTGCAAGTTGCTTCCGTTTAATTTCATTTGCGGTTTCCAAAAAACCAAATACCGGCGTTCAATCACCTCTTTCCTCAAAACCGTTCATTGAATCGGTTCCTTCAACCGGCGTTAAATTAACGACCCAACTATTCATTCAATCGTCATTGCCAACGATGGTCCATCGTCGGCTTCTTCCTCCATGCCTGGTACAAATTTCAATTTACAGTTCTTTAATTAGGGTTTTAATAATTTTGATTTTATGATTTCAATTGTTCAAATTTCCCACAATGTTACGAGATAAAATCACATCAAATACATCCAATTGCTTATGCACGATCAATTTACGAATACAAACACACTTTTACTTCAACTGATTCCATAAATTGAAGAAATTTCAAACTTTCGATTGGTGTTGGCATCAGAAATCAGAGAAGTTCCTTCGTCAAATTCATTTCAAAGTTGTGTATTTACATATTCATTGTACTCAAAAGATGCAATCTTTTTTATAGGTTAATAATGTAGATTATTTAATGAATGTATGAAATTTTTTCCTGAAATTTCATTGATTAAACCCCTTTGAGCCGTTGAATTTTACATATCACTTGTTGATTTTCTAACTGTTTGCACAACATTTTATTAAATTTGTATTATCTGTGTAATTTATAATGCTAGATCGAAGTTATTGCTGACGAATTTAATTAGAAATTCAATCTTCTGATTTTTTTATCCTATGTATATTGTAAGTTGGCTGCATCAATATATAGAATTTAAATGTATATTTATTGCAAATTTTTAATTTATATTTTACGATGCATAATCTGTTTGGATTATGTGATTCATAAATTAGTGTTTACCCATCCCTTAGTTCAATTGGTAGTCTTGATTAAGGATAGTTAACCACAAAACCATGTGTTAGTAAATAGTCATAAAAAATAGTATTGTGAAAACTGTAATTGTTGTCTTAATTTCAGGCATGGGTCTTAATGTATTTGAATACTGTTTCTGATGATTATAGGATTTTAAGAGTAACTTTTAATACAGTTTCTATTTTGTAAAACTTCATTATATATGGCTACCCATTGGACCCTATTTGAGTACTTTTGTTTTTGATAAAATGGGCTTCTTTTGGATTGTCAGTAGATATTAACTCAGTTCATAAAAATTTAATTGATTGAAATACATTCTACCTATTTTTGGTTAAATAATTTGGCATAGATTCATTTTGCTGTAGAAAGATCAATCTGCTTTTCTTATAATATGATTAATTAATTTGGGTCTAAAATTACAGGTGGTTTGTTATTCATTAAATTTTCGTATTTCACCTGCGCGTTGCGCGGGCAAAAGACTAGTTTTATTATAATGAAGGCGTGACCTTGATCTTCATTTAGTTAATATGCATGAATACGCATGATATATATACACTGTAAAATAGAAGACAGAAACTTATATGATCTTATGATACAAAAAGTACATCAAATTTGTATCTTTAAACTCAAATCAATGTAACCTTAAATTCGGAAAGAAAATACATTTTATTAAAGGAAACCAAGAAAAGTATGTGTATGATATCTAGTGCATATATTCTTAATACAGCACCTATCTAGGAATGAAATCAGATATTGAAACTTCATTAACGGAACCATGCTCCTGAAGTAGTGGCATTTCGGGATTACTAGGCATGAAAAATGCAGGTTGTGATGGTACTGGAAGCGTTAAAGAGAAGCTATTGAGCATAAGAATAACTGAAGCCATGGTTGGTCTGTCGGTAACATTTTCTTGAACGCATAATAACCCAATGTGAATAATTCTTATGATGTCTTGCAATGAACCTGATCCAGACTTTAATTTGGGATCTATCACATCTGATGCAGTCCCGTTCCGCCAACTTTTCCATGCCTGAAAGATCGAGGTTAGAAATTTGGTTAATTTTCAGGATATATACCTAGCTTATTACAAATAATTAAAAGTGGTATTTCCTCACATGAAATAATATTATGTTTTAGAGTTTGGGAGATAGTACTTACAAAGCTAAGAAGATCTTCAATGCTCTCCCCATTCTGAAAACCTTGGTTTTTCTGACCAGTTACCAGCTCTAGTACTAACACTCCAAAGCTAAAGACATCTGACTTCACTGAGAATTGGCCATGCATCGCATATTCTGGTGCCATATAACCGCTGTAACAGGGAAGCGAATAAGCGAAATGTTAGCATTTTGTTGTGCATATACACACGTACATGTCATTTTGAAAATAACTTTAGTACTTACTAGGTTCCAACAATTCGACTCGTGTCTCCTTGAGTTTCTTCTGGTTTAAATAGTCTTGCCATGCCAAAATCTGCAATTTTAGGGTTCATTTCTGCATCTAATAGAACATTACTAGCTTTCATATCACGATGAATTATTCTCAGACGGGAATCTTCATGGAGGTATAATAATCCCTTGGCAATGCATTTGATGATAGTGTATCGCTTTTCCCAATCAAGAAGTGTACGTTTTGTTGGATCTACAACACCATCATTACTTGGGCATTAGTAGGAATATTCACTATAATGTAATATATTGGCCAAACATAATAAATTTAACATGAAGCTATTGAGCTTAATTGTTTGAAAACAAAGCTATTGAGCTTAATTACCAAATAAAAATTGATCAAGACTTGCATTTGGCAAGTACTCGTAAATGAGTAGGCGTTCGGTTCCTTCAATGCTGAAACCAAGAAGCCGAACCAAATTACGATGTTGAAGCTTGGCAACTAACAAAACCTCATTCTTGAATTCTACGTCTCCTTGCCCTGAATCCTTTGCTAGCCTCTTTACTGCTATCTCATATCCATCTTCAAGCATACCCTATATATCATACGATAGCGCGCATATATGTTACTATTTGTAATCCAAAATAAGAGTATACAAAATTGCATCTTCATATCGTATTTTAGCATATAAAAAGCAATTTCAATTTGTTTATAATGATACCTTGTAAACTGCTCCAAATCCACCTCGTCCGAGCTTATTGTCATCAGAAAAGTCATTTGTTGCTGCTTTGATTGTACTAAAGTTGTACTGCAGAGATTCAGCACTGCCAATATCCATAGATTCAGCTAGTGGAAAGAAGAAAGAGTTAGAAGTTGCTTTGGTAAAGAACTGATTCCAGTTATAACAACAAGAAAAGGTTGTTGCTAAAACTTTAAACCATTGATCCTAACATACTTGTCGTAACTAAGAATTTTAAGTAGTGAACTTGGAACATACTCGGATTATTGTCGGGGAATGGTACTTGTTTTTTCTTTTTCTTGAATCTCATAACGATACAGAATAAAGCTATTATTATGACCGCAATGACCGTCACAACTACTATTATCACAGTTCGTGTCGTGTTTTGCTTCTTGCCTGCAACAACAGAAAAAATCACAATGAAGTATGTAAGTTTGAATATTATCCAAAACTAGGGTCTCATTTATTAAATAAGTAAAACGTTCGTGATTAAATATTGAAGTGAAACGTTCGTCATTTAATAAGAAAAAATCACAATGAAGTATGCAATGGCTTAAATGATGGTAGAAGAGGTATTTGGGATGGTTTTGAATGTGAAATGTGAAATAATAATATGTCGCATAGGTGGCGCAGAGGTGCACATTTCACTTATGTGACCATACCCACCCCTCTAAAGCGAATCAAAAACGGATTTAACGTGAAAATTGTATTGGAAATTCTTCATTTATTTGGTGGACTTATGTAAATTTGTAGCTTGTAAACTTCTGATAACTGCCTAGCAGGCGTTAATTAATTCGCACACGAGTTCATTGGCGATGCATTAATTAATATGGATTTTGGTTTTTGGTGAGTGTAACATCCCAAAACCCGGCCTAGTAGTTTATTGACCTTAAGGTATCTTATTAAATGATTATCTGATTAAATGCTTAGTTAATTTAATTAGCCTGCTGTCTTTTGCGATATTTTAACCAAGGGGTTAAAATACCCGACTTGTGTTATATTTGGAATGAAAACGTGATTTTGATATCTTTGGATTCCTTGTTCGATATCGTCTCCAGAAATGCTTTCGTTTTTAAAATTGGAGTCCGTTTGCTATTTTAAATAAATTAATTACGAAAGGGACTTTCAGACGGATACTATTAAAGTGGAAAAGGTGCAAGAGGGGCCCCACTCCCTCTTGCTTGGCCGGTGTAGGAGAGAGGGAAACACCCTCTCTTCTCTTTTCTCTCTTTCAAACATTATCCTCTCATTTACTTATTATTCCATTGCAAGCAACACTCTTTCTCTCATCTTGTTCTTGAGCATTCTTGGTGCTTTCTTGTGTTAGAGTCCGAATTCTACACTAGAGTTTGTGTAGAAGAAGTCTAGAAGTAAGTTACTCTTTCTCCTTCACTTGTTGATGTTGTTCTTGAGCTTGAACTTGAACTAGGGCTTATGTAGTTTGATGATTTGTGGATGAATCTTGAAATGGATGTTATCTTATGTGTTTATACAAGCTTTTACATCATTTGTATGGTTGATTGTTGAAGGAATACAAGATTTGGTGAAAATCACCTTCAACCTCCATTAATGGTGGTAGTTGAAGGTGGGTTTTGACAAATCTTGGATTTCTTGAGTTTTGGTTGGATAGAATTGTTTATTAGGTTGTGAAATCATGTTTGGTAAGTTATGGATGGTGAAAACCTAGTATAGTTGATTGTGTGAATTTATCTAGTTGGTGTTTGGGTCAAATTGATCAACTAGTGAACTTGGAAGTATCATACTTGGAATTGTGATGATTATGATCTTGATGGAATTGTTAAATGATTGTGAATTGCTAGTTATAGATTTATTGCTAGTTGATGGAATTATTAAATGATAGTGAATTGCTAGTTATAGATTAATTGCTAGTTGATGGAAATATGGAAGTGTTAGGATCATATTCGGTTTTTGGCCCGTTTGGATCAACTAGTCGTGAATACTTGATAAATGGTCAAAATGATCAATTGTATTGATGAAGGATTTGTGCTAGTTGTAAAGGTCATAAAATGTGCATTTTATGAGTCTTGTGTGATTAGTTGTGGAAATTGTTGATTTTGACAATTCGGTGGATTATCACTAACTCGGTATATTGTTGACAGGAACCGGGAAGGATACTCAGTGATACTAGCTCACTGAGTTAAGGAATCGGAAGTTGAAAGGTGAGTGGATTCGACCTACAAACTCGGGTTTCGGTTATTGCATTTGGTATTGGCTTGTTGGTGAATAAATTGCAGGAATTACCAGACATGGAGAGTTCACGACGCGAACTCCACTTCGCGTCGTGAAGTAGCTCCAACGAAGTTGGTCGATGGTCACGAAGTAGTTCACGTTCGGAGTTCCCGACGCGAACTCTAGTTCACGATCGTGAACTTGAGTTCGCGATTGGGAACTCTGTTGTGACGTTTTTCGCGGTGTTTTTCGTAGCTAGTCTACTTGTTATGTATGCCTAGTGTTAGGGAATACCATACATGACTATGTGCACAATCGGGACGAGGTCAGTGTCGGATGGATAACGGCTGGGCACAGTGTATCGACTAATAGGGTATCCGACCTTACCTGTATGCGTTACATGGTTAAGGGGAGGGAGTTGCCCAGGTGTTGGATACAAAACGCTATCGGTTACCGTGGTTTTGGCCGACCATGGTTTAAGGCCCGCAAAGCCGCCGATCCTCTCAAATAAGTGTTTACCTAACCGGAGATGTTCTTTAACTTCCGTGTTTAAGTGTTTAGTGTAGTTGGTAGTGTTAGGAATTCATTCACTTAGCTTTTGTGCTAATCCCTCCCTTATTGACACATTTCAGGTTGGATGGCTTGAACGGGTCGGGCTTGGACGGGAGGTTTGACCATGCTTAAATTATATGTTTTGTAAAATGAGCTGTGTTTTGTAATACCGTCTTTTAACAAATATTGGGTTGTAATATTTTGTGGGACCATGGTTTGTAAACCTAATTAAACTAAATGCTTCCGTGACATGGTTTAATGCTTAATTGGATATTTAAAAAAAAATGCGGTGTTACAGTGAGAGGGTATTTTGTGGGTCTAAAAGGGTTGTAATTGCTTTAGAGATGAGTAAAGAGTAATTTGGTGTGATAATGTTAAAAGAAAAATGTTAAGGTTGCGTTGACGTGGCTCAACGCGATAGTTAGATGCTCCATGGGGAAATATTTTAAGGCTAATCGGTATTGGACGGAGGAGGGTGGGAGTGGGGGGTGAGGTGGAGGGGCACGATGGTGGTGAAGATGGAACAACCCCCCCCCCCCCCCCCCACCAACGGCGTGAGGGAGCATGGCAACGCAAAACGGCACATCACGTGCGTGGGGTGTTGCTTTTTATTTGGAAATAGCCGTTGAACGGCTAAAAGAGCCGTTGGGAATTAAAAAAATAATTTTTTTATATTTATTTAATTTATTTATTTCCTATATAAACATTATCAAAACACTACCAAAACACACCACAACTCTACCAAAATACCTCAACTCACAAATAATGGATTATTTTGGTTCATCATCTAGACGAGGATGATGCATTTATGCTAACAATATACGAAGAACTCCTCGATGAATTTGACGATGATGATGAAAATGAAGTCTTTGACACTAGAACTACGAAACAAAATAGAAATCGAGCTATTGGACACCAACGGAATTTGCGGATGATTTTGTTTATGACGAGAATGATTTCAAACGAAGGTTTCGCCTGAGCAAAAATTTATTTCTACGCATATGTAGCGCATTAGAAAACATGTATCTTTTTTTTTCAATTCAGATATAATGCTAGAGGTCGGATGATTAACATTAAGATATATTTTGTATGCATGTGTTGTAATGCATAATATGGTTGTCGAAGATAAAGGTCGGATGATTTCTCCATATGTGGCGAACGGTCCCCGACATGCGTTGTATATACCGGGAACGCCAGAATATTTGCATAGGGTTGTCGACATTCAAGACCAAACAACACACGAACAACTTCGACGGGACTTGGTGGAGCATCTCTACAACAACGCAAATGCCGACGATGAAGAGTAATAATTTTAATTTAATTATTGTAATTTTTAATTTTAATTTAAAGTATTGTAATTTTAAATTTAAAGTATTGTAATTTTAAATTATATATAATATTAGTTGTGTGTAAAATAAATGGAAATAAAATGATGAGATAGAAAATAAAATGATGTGGTGTGGTGTAGTGAGTATTTCCACCAAATGATGTGATGTGGGGGTGATGTGATTGATGGGTGACAGATGATATGACAGAAAAAAATAGGTGTATATATGTGATACCATACCCATAGCCTAAGCATATGTAGTATGCCCACGTGCAAAGTCCAGTTACATGCTTACAACGCCAATTTCATTATCAGTTTGGTTGGAAAAATCAATTCCACAATTAAACTTGTACAGGGACATCATAAGCGCCTATCTATGTATGTCAAACACGACTAATTAAGAGATTTTTTTTCAAAAATACTCCTATTTTCTTAAAATTTTTTACAAATGATAACTCTCCTTTTTTACTTTCAAAAATAATGTTTTAGGACTCTAGGAGCCCGGAAATACATTAAAATAGGACTCCATGAGTCCGGAATTGGTATTTTTTTTGTATACTTTTCTGCAAAAAACTGGTACACTGGTACACTTTCTGAAGCACAAGTACAAGGGTACACTGTAATTCGGACTCATGGAGTCCAAATTATGACTAATTGGTTAAGAAGAAAATATAGCCCATACCTGGTGGTCGTGACGGTTGATCAATTGGCGGAGATGGTGGTGGGGGGGTGTCGAGAGTAGTCACATTAAAAAACTGAGAAATTTCAAACCTAAACATACACATAGGTGTAACAGCTCTCCCTGTGACTTTCCGAGTACCGTCCCTAAGCAGCTGCGTATACTCATTTACAGCATCTTCCAAGCAAACACTGCATTGTCGTTCGGATAAGTCTGGAATACATTGCATCATCCCATAAATCGTTGCCAAATCCAGCCCCGTTGTGTTCCCGCTAGCAAACTTTCCTAGCGAGCCACCGGCTGCAGCAGCAGGTCTCAGCCGGTTCACCAATGGTCTCACAGCCGCGTAGAACTCATCCGGAGACGAACCGTTTTTGTAGACCGCCCAATACCTATACATGCGCATACTGTTCTCAATGTTTCCCAATATATTCTGGTTGGAGTACTTCAAATAACACTTGTCGTAGTATGCAACTGCTTCCCGTTGGTTAGGACAGAGTTGTCGCAGCCTAACGATTGAGTCGTTTACACAACTTTGGCATATATCCACTTCCACATCGGCTTGACACATGGCAATGGAATAGACTGTATCGTTTCCTTGGCCGGTGGAGCGGTTGAAGAAACCCAAGCCGGAGTTGGTTGCCGGTAGGGCGGAGAGGGTGGCGTCAAGATTCCTTTCGTAGGTATCGTTTCTTGTATAATTACCATTTTCACAGTTATTCATAACGGACATGGGTTGAGCTGTTATGATGGTATTGTTCAAAAATATAAAAATAAGATAGAACCATAATAGGAGTTTTGGGGCGAGTATAGACATATTTTGATTATGGTGGAGAAGACGTTAGGGAATTTATTCGGTTGCGTGGAAATGGTTGTCGAAAAATAAAACTTGTGAAACGTATTAATTCATATGGTACCGTCTTTTAATTTTCTTCTGTGCAATATTTCTAGCCATCTGTCTTGACTATTATTAGTATGACTTATATGAGAGAAAGGTATGCATAGCCAAAGAGGAGTTAAAGACCAGATAACACTATAGTCCAAATCATTTCATTACCACTCGTTTAGGCTTATCTCTGTCTTGGGCATGGACCACCATGCCGAACACAATTTAGTACCTAATTTACAAAAAATTAGTCAATGCATGTATATTTATAACTAGTATACGACTGAATTTATGAATGAATTAAACATATAGTTAATAGGTATAGTTTTCATATATTATATAATGCTGTTATTTTTGGTGATCAGACGTATAGTGGTGATCCAATGAGGTTGTAGACTTGTAGTTGAAACTAGGATTGTGTTTAAGACGGTTAATAATTCTCTATATTGTTCGTTAATGCACTATGGTTTATGGTAACTATGTTTCGAATAATATTATCTTTAGTCTTCAAGTTTCCCTTATTATTTCATTCTTGAATATGCAAAATCCCGATAATTCATTAGTTTATTGTAGCAGTGCAGGATATCAGGGCTCAATTGTAAAACCCGATTGCAATTTGCAACAAAGAACTTGGGTCAACAAAAAGGTACATCCTCTGTTTCACATTTTCCCAAAATAACTTGGGTCAACAAAAAGGTACATCCTCTCTGTTTCTCATTTCCCAAAATTCTACTCTCTCTTTCTCAATTAATTGTCTAGTATACTATTTTATTATGTTCAAAAAATACTGTCTTTCTTAAATTTCAACCAATCAAAAAATATTTAATTGAGAAAGAAAAATTTTTATTAGTGACATAGTATAATTAATGTACCTTTTATTAAACTGTGTGATTTTTATAGTAGATAATAAATTTGGGACAGAGGGAGTATTACTTTCTTTAACATGTATAATTATCATATAACCAATTGATCTAGATCAATTGGCCACCAAGGGTTACCTTGTGAAATTTGTCTTCAAGAGGTCTTGAGTTCAAGACTTGTTGGGGGCAATCTTTAGGAGAAAAAAATGGTGTGGTTTATTCTCCAAAAAATGAGATATGTTCGAGAAATGCATTTTGCCCGCTTAGATGTCACTACATATGTTAAAACACTAACTTACTAACTTGCCGTTCAAAAAAATATATAATTATCATATTGCAATTTAATCATAACTAACCATACAATTCAAGATGTTCCAGAAATAGTGTCATTTAACTCCCATTATTTTTTATTTAGGGCGTGTATAATTGAGAGAAATGAAATAGGAGAAATGAAAATGATTATATCTTTCGATTCAAAATAAGTGATATATTATCAATATTTTAATGTATTAAAATAAATGATATATTTTAAAAATTAATCTTACTTGGTAAAAGATAATAGACCCCGCACCCACTAACTACCTACTTAAATAAAGTGAAATGACTTCCTTACCCTTACTTTTACTTTTAAACGTTATTAATTTTATTTTATTCAAAAAGTGTGAAACTCATTCTCAACTAACTATCCAATTAATTTAATATAATCTTCATTGTAATCTTTTGTCTCACAAGTGAAACCCAAAATGTACCAATTTTTTAAATCGGAGGAAGTATTTTCTTTTTTGATAGCCGGAGAAATAAAAAGACGGTTGTATTTTGATTTCCTTCTATTTCGTAGAGAATTGTGGAAAATTGACTTTTCTTCGTGAGGTATTTCTCCGCGTTCTTTTACTGAGAAATGCACTTCACAACAAAATTAAGGAGGGTATAAATTAAAGATCATGTGACTTGCACATGCATAAAACAAATGGTGATTTCTTTCTAACCCTAACCCTTCCCTTTTCTCTGGAGTCTGGACTCCTCCTTTCCGCAATCTTTTTCCTCAATTTGATCAGTGAAATCGTGGAAATCGTATCAAATTGAAATCGTTGAGTCTTCGATATTTTGCTTGAGTTGATCCTCGATCCAGGCAACGTTCATCACCACTTCCAACGTCTGCTAGTCCTCTTCGTCAATGGCAACTACATTTGCTTCTCGTGGTCACCGAAATCTGATGCTTCTCGTGGTCACCGAAATCTGATGCTTCTCGTGGTCACCCAGCTGTAACAGCCTTCGATGACGGAATCACAACCTTCAATGTTTGATGTTTCAATTTGGTACCCTAAAACTTTTGCTTTAAATTGAATTTGTTACAACTTATTTGGATAATTATACATTGCTCTCCCCTAACGAGGTCACGATAAATATACATTGCTCTCCCCTAACTGATGCAGCTGGTGATCTTGTGTTGTTAAAGAATTATGCAGCTGCGTTTTTTGGTTTATCTATACTAATTATCAATTTTAAGTTGTATATATTTTAGTTTGCTCAAGAATGTTGATGTTGCTGTTGTGAATGATAGTGTAGAAAATTCCTATTTTTGATACTGATTATCACATATTGGACCAACTTTTGATACTGATTTTGTGACTGTGTTTTTGTAAAGCTATATGTTGCATGTTTATAAGTATTTGTAGGCTGAAAAGAATGAGGTAAGAGACGAAAAGCAAGAACTGAAAGCAGATAAATAGAGATTAGAGCAGCAAGTGAAACTTGAAAGCCTTTAGTACACGTATGATATATATCCTGTAAAATAGAAAACATAAACTTACATTTTATAAAACAAAAAGTACATCAAATGTGCATCTTTAAACTCAAAATGTAACCTTACATTCTGAAATAAAATAAATTAATAAAAGGAAACTAAGAAAAGTATGTGTATGATATATATCCAGTGCATTATTAATATTATCTATCTAGGAATGAAATCAGATATTGAAACTTCATTAACAGAATATTGGGATGATCGTGACTTTGATTTTGATATATTAGGTTTCCCTAAACCACTACTTCCCGTTGAAGAACTATACTCCTGAAATAGTGGCATTTCAGGATCAATGCTACTATGCATGAAAAATGCAGGTTGTGATGGTACTGGAAGCGTTATGGAGAAGCTATTGAGCATAAGAATAACCGAAGCCATTGTTGGTCTGTCACTAACATTTTCTTGAACACATAATAACCCAACGTGGATAATTCTTATCATGTCTCGCAATGAACCTGATCCCGACTTCAATGTGGGATCTATCATATCTGATGCACTCCCGTTCCGCCAACTTTTCCATGCCTGAGAGATCGAGGTTAGAAATTTTGTGTTCAGGGTACATAACATATAATTAATTAAAACTAGTATTTCCTCACATGAAATAACATTAAGTTTTAGAGTTGGGATCGGAGATACTTACAAAGCTAAGAAGGTCTTCAATGCTCTCTCCATTTCGAAAACAATTGTTCTTTTGACCACTTACCATCTCCAATACCAACACTCCGAAGCTAAAGACATCCGACTTCACTGAGAATTGACCATGCATCGCATATTCTGGTGCCATATAACCGCTATAATATTGAACCAAATTGGCGAAAAGTTAGCACTTGCGTTGTGCATATACACACCTACATGTCATTTTGGAAATAATTCTAGTACTTACTAGGTTCCAACAATTCGAGTCGTATCTCCTTGAGTTTCCTCTGGTTTGAAAAGTCTCGCCATGCCAAAGTCTGCAATTTTAGGGTTCATTTCTGCGTCTAACAGAACATTACTAGCTTTCATATCACGATGAATAATTCTTAGACGGGAATCTTCATGAAGGTATAACAATCCTTTGCCAATGCCTTTGATGATAGTGTATCGCTTTTCCCAATCAAGAAGTGTACGTTTTGTTGGATCTACATCACCATCATTACTTGGGCATTAGTAAGAGTATTCACTACAATAATATATCATTTGCTAGTTGCTACTACCATTATACTTAGGGGTGCCAAAGCGTTAAACCAACCCAATCCAAACCTGAACCCCATTATGTTAGTTGGGTTTGATGTATTCGGCTCTTAATTAGACTCGACCGCGTCAACCCGACAAACCCGTAACATGATTCCTTAGCAGGTTGAGTTTCGGCCTTCGGGTTAGACTGTTTTTACCTCAAACCCGACGGACCCGATAGTAGCCTAACCCGACCCGAGAACCCGATGGACGCCCCTAATTATATTGGTCAAACATCATAAATTTAATATGAAGGAAGCTATTGAGCTTAATTACCAAATAAAAATTGATCAAGACTTGCATTTGGCAAGTACTCGTAAATGAGTAGGCGTTCGCTTCCTTCAATGCTAAAACCAAGAAGCCGAACCAAATTACGATGTTGAAGCTTTGCAACTAACAAAACCTCATTCTTGAATTCTACGTCTCCTTGCCCTGAATCCTTTGCTAGCCTCTTTACTGCTATCTCATGTCCATCTCTAAGCTTGCCCTATAAATCATACGATAAGATATATGTCAATATGTGTCAATGTATTAAGGTATATATATATATATATCAAGATGCCGGATTTTAGCATATAAAAGCAATTTCAATTTGTTCATACCTTGTAAACTGCTCCAAATCCACCTTGTCCGAGCTTATTGTCGTCAGAAAAGTCATTTGTTGCTGCTTTGATTGTGCTAAAGTTGTACTGCAGAGATTCAGCACTGCCAATATCCATAGATTCAGCTAGTGGAAAGAAGAAAGAGTTAGTAGTTGCTTTAATAATGAAGTGATTTCAGTTTTAGCGACAAGAAAAGGTTGTTGCAAGAAATTTAAACCATTGATTATAACATATTTGTTGTACGTAACAATGAATTTTAAGTAGTGAACTTGGAACATACTCTGATTACTATCGGTGAATGGTGGCTGGAGCGTTTTCTTTTTCTTCTTCCTGATTCCCATAACGATACACAATAAAGCTATAATTATGACAACAATGACTGTCACAACTACTATTATCACAATTCGTGTCGTGTTTTGCTTTTTTCCTGCAACAATAGAAAAAAATCACAATGAATGATGAAAGTTTGAATATTATCGGGTCTCATTTTTCAAATTAGTAAAAATTTCATGCATGATTAAATATTCAAATGTATAATATATAATGATTACTATTAATTACCATTAATTACTTGCACTAAAATTATGTCAACCATTTTTTTATCCGTTTCCATCATTTAAAAAACAACGGGGCTTTTGGTTTTTTCTTGCATTAAAGAGTACCCTCTGTTTTTAGTTCTTTAATTGGGTGTTATGGCTGTAATTTGGTAGTTATGGGGTTTTTGTTTTGGCTTTCTTTCTGTTTGGTGAACATTGTATTGTATCGTTTTTGCTAGTGTCTTGCTAGCTTTTTATTTTGAGTTTGGTTCTCTTTCGGAGGTGATGATCATACCGAACCTCCTGCAGATAAATCTTTTTGCCGTTCAAAAAAAAAAAAAAAAACTCACTCAAAGCCTAAACCAGTCCTCCACCACTCACCAACTCCTCCCACCGGCTAACAAAATCTCTAAGCATTTTAATGTTAGTTAACATTTTCCTTCTTTTAATACAATTTGTTTTTATAAAAGGCAACGTAATGCATATACAAGGACAGACATATTTAAAGCTCATGTAAGTCAAAGTCCAGTTGCGTGTCCACAGCACCAATTTCATTATCAGTTAAGTTGGAAAAATCAATTCCACAATTAAACTTCGACAAGGACATAAGTGTCTATCTATGTCAAGCACGACTTTGAAGTAAAGTAAACGATTTAGCAAATATAATAATAATTTTAAATAGCCAAGGCTTGAAAATTAGTTTACCGGATAGATAAAACAACATACATGATATTTCTTTTTACATTTTCTTTTTACCCATTTTCGTATTCATTTTTAAATTTTGACATATATAATACACTAATTTCTTTTCCTAATATCATCCTTGATTTTTAGGCATAAATGATAACCAATATCATTTCTCAAGAACAAATAGTCAAAAAGAGACTTTTTAGCTTCCTTTCACACGGGCTGTGGAGTTTTGTTAGCGTTTCTTTGGGTATTTTTAGTGATGTCGTCTTGGCGTTGTTTTTCAAGACTTAAACCAGGTTTTCTAAGACTATCCTCATTAGCAACCCAACCCAACCTAAGCTTTTCAATAAAAAATAATATCTCTTTCTTCCACCTACACAACCCAACCCAACCTTATTTTTTTACACAAATTAACAACCCAACTCAACCTAAATTTTTATTACTTATTAAAATCAAAGCAATCAATCATAAAATTCCACCTCACATAAAAACCAAAAAGAAACAATAAAATAATTAGTGACCTTCATGTGACCTTGGTCTCTTCCACCAACCTAGGTTACCTCTTTTGGTGACCCTCTCTCACTTTTTATTAATATTTTATTAGGTGACCCAACCCCATAAAATACCAATGGGTGTAGTCTAAGGCGCTCGCTTTTGTTTTGTGTTTTCTCATTTAATTTCTTTTTTATTCTTTAATTATATTTTCTAGCTTTTTACTCATCTTTTTAACAAAAGGTTAAATATTATTTAAAAATGAAGCTATAAAGTAGTGGTTAAATTAAATTGGTTAAGAAAAAAATACAGCTCGATCATGCATACCTGGTGGTTGTGACGGTTGTTGATCAATTGGCGGAGATGGCGGTAAATTGGGTGGTGGTGGAGACGATGGTGGTGGGGCGGCGCCCAGAGTAGTCCCATTGAAAAACCGATAAATCTCATACCTAAAATTACACTTTGGTGAAAGAGTTCTCCCTCCGAGTCTCCCACTATAGTCATTCGCAAACTGATTGACTGCATTTTCCAAGCAATCACTGCATTGTGGTTCCGATAAGTCTGGAGTGCACTGCATCAGCCCATGAATCGTTGCAAAACCCGGTCCCGTTGTGTTCCCGCTCGCAAACTTCCGTATAGAACCACCAGCCGCCGCATCACCTCTCAGCTCGTCCAACAACTGTCTCAGAGCTCGATTGAACTCATCTATGTTCGAAGCGTTACCAGGGTTCCACATAAATAGATCTAACCTGTCAGTGTTTCCCAGTAAATTCTGGTCGGAGTATTTCAACAAACAGTTGTCGTAGTACCCGGTTGCTTCCTTTTGGTTAGGACAGACTTGACGCAACTCAGCGATTGTGTCGTTTACACAACTTTGGCATAAATTGGGGTCCAAATCGCCTCGACACATGGCAATGGAATGGACCGTATCGTTTCCTTGGCCGGTGGAACGGTTGAAGAAACCTAAGCCGGAGTTGGTTTCCGGGAGGGCGGAGAGGGTGGTGTCAAGATTCCTTTGGTAGGGACTGTTTCTTGTGTAATTAGCAGCATATTCGCACTTATAATAGATGAAATCTGGTTGAGCTATGATGATGGTATTGTTCAAAATCAAAAATATAAAAATAAGATAGGAGCATAATAGGAGTTGTGTAGACATATTCTGATTATGGCGGAGGAGGGAGGAGAAGACGGTGCGAATTTATTTGGATGGGTGGAAAAATCCCGTTTTCTCGAGGTTAAGCTAATCAAATCCGACTTGTGAAACGTATTGATTGTGGTATATATGTCTTTTAATTTCGTCTGTGCAATATTTCTTTCTAGTCATCTATCTTGACTATTGTGACTTATGAGAGAAAGGTATGCATAGGAGTAAAAAACCCGATAACACTCTGGCCCAAATCATTTAATTGCCACTAGTTAATTTAGGCTTACATCATTGGTCTGTCCTCCCGTTAGGAACCTTCTCATTTTATTAATTTCATGTAAAAGTATGTGAGATATGTGAGATTTGAATATTGGACTTTTCTAAATAAAGGCAAAATTGCTTACTATATGCTATTCACCTTCACATTACTCCTTTTAACTTAATTAATACATTACAGGTTATCATTTGGAAATATTTTAAAAACAACATGTAATTGATCAACTTTTGCTTGACCGCAAAATATAATTACATAAAATTCACGCTGCCGCATTGCACTGATATCTTACTAGTAATTCTTTTAATAGTTTGATTCTATACAATGTCAATAAAAAAACATAGAAGCTCAAGTAAACGGAAGAAAATAGTGGTAACTTCCTTTTTGGCTTAATTTAATATCTTTTTAATATCAGTTATAGACTTATTTGGAGCCTGGGAGTGCTCAGGCTGCTCTTTAATTTTCGACTAAATATATAAATATTTTTACAAAAAATAAAAATTGTATATCGGTGCTACCTTAAAAAATATTGGGCTACCATTCACTTATAATTTCAGAAAATGTCCAAACTTGAAATCCCAAAAATTATTAGGGAGCCAAAATACCAATTTAATTTATTGCCTACTTTCTATTTATGACAATTTTGAATTAAAAAAATTAATATATTTTTGTCTCAATTGAAATAAACAAAGAAAAAGATCATATAATAGAGGTCAATTTATTTGTACGCTAAAAGAGGAAGCATATACGGAAGTTACAGATGAAAATGTAATGACTTGTTTCGGAAAATTGATTAACAATATGACAACTTTAAATTAAATGTCTAGGTTTTAGTCTAGTTTGTGATATTAAACTTCTATTAAAATTATATTTTCTATTTTCTAATCCTTAATTTTATTATATACATAGAAAAAAAATTATGCGATTTCTTGACTTTAGTCATGAATTCGCATAGTACTTTTTTGTAAAAATATTTATTTGGGCTTTACAATAAATAAATAAATAAATAAGCCTTTGTTGTCTAAAAACTTCTGGTTCTACCATTTTCTTCTGTTTTCTTTTACACATCAGTTTTAAGTGGGGCCAGTCTTTGTTATTGGGCTTTGTTTATTTAGAATATGGGATAACTAAAAACTACAAATGGTTAACTATAAATTAAAGTTGGAGGCCCAAAACGAACTGGACCCTGGGCGGTTGTGCAGCCCCACAGGCCCTACTAGCACAATCGGGCCCGGTTGGTCCGACCCTTTTGACACGCCTCGTTGTGACGGTAGTTCGCCGTAAATTGGGTGGTGGGAGGATGACGAGAGTAGTCCCATTGAAAAAGCGATAAATTTCGTACCTAAAATTACAGTTAGGTGAAAGAGTCCTCCTTCCGACTTTCCCACTGTTGGCAATCACAAACTGATTGACTGCATCTTCCAAGCAATCGTTGCACTGTGGTTCCGATAAGTACCGCATTAGCCCATAAATCGTTGCGTAATCCGGCCCTGATATGTTCCCATTCGCAAATTTCCGTAGCGAACCGCCAGCAGCAGCTCTCAGCTTGTTCAACAACAGTCTCAGAGACTGATTGAACTGATCTATGTCGGAAGCGTTATCATTGTTCCACATAAATAGATCTAACGGGCCAATGTTCCCCAATATATTCCGCTGGGTATTCTCAAGATTCCTTTCGTAGGTACTGTTAATTGTATAATTAGCAATTGTATAATTAGCAGTGTTTTCACAATTATAATACATGAAATCTGGTTGAGCTATGATGATGGTATTGTTTAAAAATATAAAAATAACATACAACCATAATACGAGTACTTTTAGGGTGAGTATAGACATATTTTGATTATGACGGAGAAGACGATGGGCCCAAATGACTTAAGTGATCGTAGAGAGGGTATTTGGGGGTTTTGAATGTGAAATGTGAAATAATAATGTGGCTCATAGGGTATTTGGGAAAGCTTATTAACGGGGCTTATGAGCTTATTAGCTTATTAAGCTCCAAATTCAAGCTTATTTGGAGCTTAATAAGCTCATAAGCCCCGTTAATAAGTTTTCCCAAACATGCCCTAATTTATAGTAGAGGGGTTATTTGAGGTTTAGAATGAGAAATGTGAAATGGTGATTTGGCGCTGAAGGTTAGTCTAAGTAAGGCGCATAAGTGGCATCCGACTTGCTGTGACCACACCTAATACTCTAACCCTTAACTTGTAACCGAGTCCTTATTTTATTATAATGAATGTGTGACCCTGATATTCATTTTATAATACAAAAAGTACATCAAATATGCATCTTTAAATTCAAAACCAATGTAACCTTAAATTCTGAAATAAAATACAATTTAGTGTATGATATACATCCAGTGCATTCTTAATACTTATCTAGGAATGAAATCAGATACTGAAACTTCATTAACGGAATATTGAGATGATCTTGATGTATTAGGTTTCCCTAAACCACTATTTCCCGTTGAAGCGCCATACTCCTTAAGTAGTCGCATTTCGGGATTACTAGGCATGAAAAATGCAGGTTGTGATGGTACTGGAAGTGTTAAAGAGAAGCTATTGAGCATAAGAATAACTGAAGCCATGGTTGGTCTATGATTAACATTTTCTTGAACGCATAATAACCCAACGTGGATCATTCTTATGATATCTTGCAATGAGCCTGATCCCGACTTTAATGTGGGATCTATCATATCTGATGCACTCCCGTTCCGCCAACTTTTCCATGCCTAAAAGATCGAGGTTAGCAATTTGAAATAATATTATGTATTAGAGTTGGGAGATACTTACAAAGCTAAGAAGATCTTCAATGCTATCTCCATTCCGAAAACATTGGTTTTTCTGACCAGTTACCAGCTCTAGTACCAACACTCCAAAGCTAAAGACATCTGACTTCACTGAGAATTGGCCATGCATCGCATATTCTGGTGCCATATAACCGCTGCAAGACGGAAGCGAATTGACGAAAAGTTAGCACTTGCTTTGTGCATATAAACACGTACAAGTCATTTTAAAAATAAGTTTAGTACTTACTAGGTTCCAACAATTCGACTCGTGTCTCCTTGAGTTTCCTCTGGTTTAAACAATCTTGCCATGCCAAAGTCTGCAATTTTAGGGTTCATTTCTGCGTCTAATAGAACATTACTAGTTTTCATATCACGATGAATTATTCTTAGACGGGAATCTTCATGAAGGTATAATAATCCCTTGCCAATGCCTTTGATGATAGTGTATCGCTTTTCCCAGTCAAGAAGTGTACGTTTTGTTGGATCTACATCACCATCATCACTTTTGGCATTAACAAAATATCATTTGCTAACACCATTATACTGGTCAAAAGTGATGCATTTAACATGAAAGTAATGAGCTTAATTACCAAATATAAATTGATCAAGACTTGCATTTGGCAAGTACTCATAAATGAGTAGTCGTTCGGTTCCTTCAATACTGAAACCAAGCAGCCGAACCAAATTACGATGTTGAAGTTTGGCAACTAGCAAAACCTCGTTCTTGAATTCTACATCTCCTTGCCCAGAATCTTTTGCTAGCCTCTTTACTGCTATCTCATGTCCATCTTCAAGCGTACCCTATATTTATATATATAATACGATAGCATATATGTATCAGTGTTTAAGGTATATCAAGATGCCGAATTTTAGCATATATTTTTTTTAACGCTTTATGACATTAGCATAATAGTAAGAGCTAGTGGCAAAAAAAAATAATTAGTTACATCATGAAGGAGTTGGTATTTAAGCTATTACAAACTCAATCTAACCGCATGCAATTTACATTTTTGTTACTATTTGTAATCCAAAATAAGATTAATTAAAAAATTGCATCTTCATCGAATTTTACAATATAAAAAGCAATTTCAATTTGTTTATGATACCTTGTAAACTGCTCCAAATCCACCTCGTCCGAGCTTATTGTCATCAGAAAAGTCATTTGTTGCCGCTTTGATTGTACTAAAGTTGTACTGCAAAGACTCAACATTGCCAATATCCATAGATTCAGCTAGTGGAAAGAAGAAAGAGTTAAAAGTTGATTTAGTAATTAACGAAGTGAATCTAGTTATAACGACAACAAAAGGTTGTTGCTAAAACTTAAAACCATTAATCCTAATATACTTGTCGTAGCTAAGAATTTTAAGTAGTGAACTTGGAACATACTCCGATTAATGTCGGGGAATTTTAAGTAGGCTTGCTTTTTCTTCTTCTTGAGACCCATAAAGATAAACAATAAAGTTATTATTATGACAGCAATGACCGTCACAACTACTATTATCACAATTCGTGTCGTGTTTTGCTTTTTGCCTGCAACAATAGGAAAAATCGCAATGAATTATGTAAGTTTGAATATTATCCAAAACTAGGGTCTCATTTATCAAACAAGTAAAAAGTTCATGATTAAATATTCAAATGAAACTTTTCTCCCAAAACAGAAATAGTAGAAAACTAAGTATTTTTGTGTTTTTTGCTATCTATTGGTAATTAATGCAATGTAAATACTTAAAATTTACAAAATGAATAACCAACTCTAAAACCTATTAGAGGTATTTTTATAATTGATTGATGTAATTCTAACAGATTAATACTTAAGGCCAAACCACGATAATTTTTAGACGATGGATTTGGCTAGGTGTCCCAAGCTAACCAATTATCAGCAGCTTCATGTTTAAGGGTTCAGTTCATTTGATATTTTTCAGGAATTAAACTCGTTTTTGGGTTTAGCGTTTTCGTATCATTTAAATCTTTAATTTATTCAAACGTTCATAATTTTTTATTAATTGGATCTATAAAGTACGCATTAATTAAATTAAAGTGGTTAAGAAAAAAATATAGCTCATACCTGATGGTTGTGACGGTTGATCAATTGGCGGAGATGGTGCAACGAGAGTACTCACATTGAAAAAACGATAAATTTCAAACCTAAAGTTACACATAGGTGTAAGAGCTCTCCCTCCTATTTTCCTAGTACCATGTCGAAGTGCATACTGACTGACTGCATTTTCCAAGCAAACACTGCACTGTGGTTCCAATAAGTCTGGAATACATTGCATCAGCCCATAAATCGTCGCGAAATCCGGCCCCGTTGCGTTCCCGCTAGCAAACTTCCCTAGCGAGCCGCCAGCAGCAGCCGCAGCTCTCAGCTCGTTCAACAATGGCCTCGTAGAACTCATCCGTAGACGAACTGTTTCGAGTGTTCGGCAAAAACTTATACATGCCCATGTTGTCAGTGTTTCCCAATATGTTCTTGTTGGAGTACTTCAAATAACACTTGTCGTAGTACCCAACTGCTTCCTTTTGGTTAGGACAGATTTGTCGCAACCTTCCGATCGAGTCGTTTACACAACTTTGGCATAAATTCGCCTCCACATCGGCTTGACACATGGCAATGGAATGGACTGTATCGTTTCCTTGACCCGTGGAGCGGTTGAAGAAACCTAATCCGGTGTTCGTTTTGCGGGAGGGCGGAGATCGAGGGTGGTGTCAAGAT
Source organism: Calendula officinalis (assembly GCA_963853835.1). Lineage (NCBI taxonomy): Eukaryota > Viridiplantae > Streptophyta > Magnoliopsida > Asterales > Asteraceae > Calendula > Calendula officinalis. Next base: position 5,948,928 of record OY970825.1, read on the forward strand.
TCCTTTGGTAGGGATCGTTTCTTGTATAATTAGCAGCATTTTCACAGTTGTAATCAATGAACCTGGGTTGAGCTATGATGATTGTATTGTTTAAATATATGAAAATAAGATAGAACCACAATAGGAGTTGTGTAGACATGTTTTGATTATGGCGGAGAAGACGTTGGGGGATTTATTTTGTTGTCGAAAAATCAGAATTGTGAAACGTATTGATTTATATGGTACGTGTTTTAATTTTCTTTTGTGCGATATTCTAGCCATCTCTTTTGACTATTATTATGACATACATGAGAGATAGGTATGCATAGCCACAGAGGAGTAAAAGACCAGATAAAACTCTGCTCCAAATCATTTAATTGCCACTCGTTCAGGCTTACCTCATTGGCAGTGTCTGTCTTGGGCATGGACCACCATGCCGACCACAATTAAGAACCTAATTTTCAAAAAATTAATCTATGCACGTATATTTAAAATTTGTAAGCTTAACGAAATCATGGTAACCTTGATAAAATATTGAAAGTGGGCGAACTAAAAGCCTAAAAAAGACTGGACATATAACTTAGGGACTGTGACGACATTTTAATTTATCGGAAGAATTTTAATAGGGGGTCTTTTAAGATTCTATCCAAAGTTCAAAATTTGAGTGAACCGATCCTCATCATTCGTAGGGTTCTGCAAACTGGAGAAAGAAATGACCGGAACCGCAGAACTGAACCGAGCTATATCATCGGTTCTCGGTTCTAATTTTCATGCAAAATTGGTTATAGGTTTCGAACTTTAGATTCCGGGTGGTTCGATTCGGTCCAAAACAGAGAAAAAAACTGAAAAGAAGTCGAAGAAACGTCCTCGGTTTGGTTCCAGTTGGTTCTCAGCCCGGTTCGGGTTAGGTTCGATCCTCAGTTAGGCCGAAACGATTTTCTCGGTTTTACTTTGAACAGTTGGTCCATTCCCAATACATACAATGAATTTTACCAAGCATTTCAAGAAACCCATGAATATTATCATGTTTTGTATATAAATATTGAACGTCATTGAATATCAAGGTTCCTTCAAAACTCAGCGTTATACAAATCGATGATACATTTGGTAAAATTATTTAAACACACTATCACAATATTCACCAATTTATATATATTCGTCACGTGAATCTGGAAGTTTGTATTAACTGCAATTGACAAAGTAGTCAAACAGAGGATAAATAAACAGAGGAAAGTAGTCAAACAGAGGATAATAACATTACAGAGCATAATTAGTTACCAGAAATGACCAAACTCGGAGGTTGTCCCCTAATGTTGAATTGAGATAATAAATTGCTCCGTCCAAGAAAAAGTACAATTATTATCGAAAATATTGGACAAGTTTTTCAACTCAGGCTATTTGGTGTTTTTTAATACAAAAAATCATTTTATTGAATAGATCTTATTAAATTTTAAAAATTAGTAAGTGTCTACCCGCGTGTTGCCGCGGGGATTTTCATAATATACTCAAAATGTCTATTGATATTCGTACAATCATAAATTCATATTCTTAATTATTTTGTTGTAAAATTAAGTTGGTAAATGTTATACTACTAATTTGACATTATATTTTTTGGACAAAATAATCAAAACATTAAAACAATTGTGGTTAAATATAAGTATTCAAAACCTAAATGTGTAAAAGGTAAAAGTAAAACAAAAATTACTGATAAATTACATTATTGTAAAATCTAATAAAAACAAAATACTTCCGATTTAAAATAAGTGATACACTTTCCATATTTGGGTGTATCAAAATAAGTGATACACTTTGAAACTTACTTTATTTGGTAAAAATTAGTGGGACCCATACCCACTAACTATCTACTTTAATAAAGTGAAATGACATCTTTACCCTTACTTTTACTTTTAAACATCATTAATCTTACTTTATTCAAAATTTATGGGATCCATTTTCCACTAACCATCCAATTAATCTAATTTAATTATCATTATCATATTTTGCCTCAAAAACCGTAAAACCAACAATGTATCACTTATTTTAAATCAGAGGAAGTACTAATTTGTATTTGTATATTAAAAATCACTATAATGCTACAAAATTTAAAGAATTTTATTAAATATGAAATTAAATGGTGGCCACTAAAGTCAAACATAGGAGGCGCCATTGTGTAAGAAATGAATTAGCGACAGAAAAAAAAGGGACACGTGTAAATTTCCGAATTGAAGTGTCACTGTTTAGTCCATGTTAATGTTATATACTTAATAAGAATTTTATTCTAACACAAAAATCTAAATAGAAATTAAAACTTTATTAATAGACGGATGGAGTATTTGGTTGCCGGTAGGGCGGAGAGGGTGGTGTCAAGATTCCTTTGGTAGGTACTGTTTCTTGTATAATTAGCAGTGTTTTCACAATTATAAGAAATGAAATTGGGTTGAGCTATGATGATGGTACTGTTTAAAAATATAAAAATAACATGGTACCTGTCAGGATCGAATAACCCAGAAAGATTATTTAATATAAGATCTACCAACAATAAGAAGTTACAGCGGATCAACACTTTTGTTAATTGATTAAGAACAATGAATATTGTAAATTAATATGAATGAGAATAAGAAGACAGTAATCACAAAAAGCTTCAATGTATATTGATATGCTCGAACAATACACACGTATGTTTTCAATTCGTAAGGAACTATATATAATAGTCCTTGAAGCCTAAATATTAACCTAGTTATTCTAGGATTCGATTACAATCAATATACATAGAGATATACATTCTATAACAAACTATACTAGAATCTCGGACTCGATCAGCACCATAAATAGAATCAGTAGTATTTGTTGATCGTCAGTAGTAAATCCAGATTCAGCATCATCAGTAGTAACTTGCTTTTCTGCCCCATCAGTACTAACTACAATATACGTTGATCAGTACTAACTGCAGCATCAGTAATAGAATGTTTATCTTGTTTTATATCCCAACAATCTCCCCCTAAACTTATTAATTCACTTTAAATTAATCAAGTTTCTTCTCTTCTTCTTTCTTCTTCTCTTGTTCTTCTAACAATTTAGCTCTTCTTGTCTTCCTTCAATTGTTCTCTGATTTTGCAATTTTCTTTGAGCTATTATATATTTGTTGTTTCTTTTGACAAAGTAATTAAACTTTTCTTGAAACATCACAGCATCATAGGGTTTCATTAATGTGTTTGTGAATATCTGATACATAGTGTAACATCCCAGAACCCTGTAGCACAATATTTTCCGCTTTGCCCACCAGCGCACGGTTTTGTTCTTGGTATGGACCACTTCCACCCAAAAGGCCTCATGCTAAGAGAGATATCCACACCCTTATAAGGAGTGTTTAGTTCCCCTCTCCAACCAATGTGGGACGAATCTTACAATTCGCCCCCCCTTGGGACACAACGCCCTCGTTGTGCACATCGGCCCGGGTCTGGCTCTGATACCACTTGTAACATCCCAGAACCCCGTAGCACAATATTGTCCGCTTTGCCCACCAGCGCACGGTTTTGTTCTTGGTATGGACCACTTCCACCCAAAAGGCCTCATGCTAAGAGAGGTATCCACACCCTTATAAGGAGTGTTTAGTTCCCCTCTCCAACCAATGTGGGACGAATCTTACACATAGTTTCTTCTGGATGTGGATATTCCTTTTCATATAAATATAGTTCACAGTTTCTACTGGCTCTTTCAAAGAAATACATGTTTACTGTGGGGAGCACATTCCATGCATAAACATTTTCTTTGTTTGTGAATATTTCAGGATAGTTATCTGGATAAAATGCAGCATCAATCATCTTGGTTAAGTATCCAACTCCTGAATTCTTCCATGATTTCTTAGTCATTCTTGGTTTGCCAATGATCAGGACTTTAATAATATCAGCTCTGCTACAGGACATAACCATTGGTTTCCATCCAGTAAATCTTTGAGTTGTTTTGTCATCTCTAATGACTTCTATGACATTTTCAACAACCCTCCAATTGATAATTGGATTATCTTCAATAAGAGCAACAGGAAGATCAAGTGTTTGTACTACCAGTTCAGATTGTTTAGATTTCTTCCTGGCCTTTTGTTCTGATTCACCAGAAAGTATTATTTTCTTAGAAGGAAGTTTGGAAGATTCACCAGAAAGTGGTGTTTTGGAGATTACAGTTGTGGGATCAATCTCAACTAAGACTTTTTCATTTTCTTCTTCTGCTTGATATTCTGCTAATTCTCTTTTCTTGGCAGTGCAGTATTTATCAATTATTGTTATCATTTTCATTCTGCCAAAGGTCTTAGCACTATGCCCTTTTGACTTTAAGAAGTCAATCATTTTCTTCTTTTGTTCAAAAATTTCGTCTGGTAGGTCAGCTTTTTCTCTTTTACATTCAGCAACAAGATCTTCAAGGCAATTAAGATGTTCTTCTTCTATTTTTCTTTGTCTTTCAAACTCAGCCTTTTGATCATCTACCAGGAATTCTTCAAGAGGGTTTTCTGCTTGAATCTTTGCAACTTTCCTCTAATATTTCATTATTTTCACCTTCCATTTATCTTGTTTTGCAGCTCTGACATGATTAATTTTATTTACCATATGATATCCTAAAGCTCTGTTTGGATAATCCTCATCAAATATATCCTTTCCTTTACCAACGTACTTTGAAGGTGGAGTGTATTCCTTAACTTCAGTAATAACTATTGATGGGGAGAACAACTTGATTTTGTTCGTTGGAAGTATCTTAGGGTGTGGAGGAAGTTCACATTCATCAACTTCATACCAATTAACATTATCATCAATGTCAGGTATGATAAGTGGTTATTCTGGAGTTTTAGGTTTTGTTATGATTATAACCTTTTCACGTTCGAGAACTTCTGGTATTCCTTCATCTTCATCTTCAGTAGTAACCAAGGTGGTTGCTACTGGTGTAATTTCTGGTTCAAATACCACTATCTGTTAATTATCTTTTACTACTAGTGAGGTTGTTGTTGGAGTTACTACTGCTAGGGCATCAGTAGTATCCATGATTTCTTCTTCTGGAGCATTTACTACTGGTGTATCTACTTCTTCAACATGACCAGTAGTAACAACCTCTTGATCCTTTGCCTCAGTAATATCCATAGGATCAGTAGTCTCTATGACTTCAGTAGTAACTGGAGAGTTTATTTGTTCTGCTGTTTGAGATTGATTTGCAGACACAAATATATCCTCATCCACACTTTTCATTTCTTTGTTCAGGTCTTCATCAAAACTCTGACCTGTTTCACCATGGACCTCTTTCAGATTTAGGAGGGTTGCTGCTGCTATGGATTGATCAATCATCCCTTGAATTTGATCTTTCTCCCCCTTAGTGAGCTCAACCTGTTGAGCCTCACTATCTGCAATCTTCCTTTGTAATTTTCTGATCAAATTGGATTGCCTTTGAAGCTTATACTCGAACCTCTTCTGTCTTCTGTTCAGAGTATTGATGTAGTGCTTCATGTAGGTCATGGCTCCCCCTTGGTTGTTCAGTAAATTCAGACAATTTTGTACAGTGGTTTTAAGGTTTTCCTTCCTATCCGTCAATTGAATTTGTTTAATACTGCCCTCAGCCCATTTGGGTGGATCATTGGGCTTACTTGGTACATTGGTTTGAAGGTTTTCCATCATATCCGTCAATTCAATTTGTTTCTGTCTACCCTTATCACTTCTTGGTGATAAATTGGGTTGTTTGGACACACTCTTCTTCCTAGAAGAAGATGTAGTGTCCCCCCTTGTGGTTTCCTGGCACCGGGGTCCTCTTAGTGCTGCCTCAAAAGATGAGTCATCACTTAGAGTTGCCGAGGTCTGGGTCCTAATTATGTTCTCACTAGCCTGTGCACCCACCTTTGGGGCATCAGTAGTGAGAGCCTTTTCCTCATGCCATCTCTCCTCCTTGGAGGACAACTCTTGGAGTCTGGGGTTTGACTCAATTGGTCCCCTAGTGTCCTTTAAGGAAGTTTTCTTCCTTTTGTAAGTTTTAGAAATTTCTTTGGCTATGGTCTGGTCTTCCTCAGAGTGAAGAGTAGCACTCTGGGGATTTATTTCATGTACCTGGAACACATTCAGGACATCTGTTGGTTCATTTATTTGAGTGGACTGAATGGGTTGTGTTTGGGCTGTATTTAGTGATGGAGTTGGTTGAGGTTCAATGGGGTGACTTGAACCTTCTCCTGTTGGGGGTTGATCATAGATCATATTTTGAAACAGAGGAGTAACCTTTCCAGAAAATTTAAACTGTTTTCTCATATTAGAATACACCTTTTTGTTTAATTCTGGTGTAACAAAAATGTTTTTAGGAGTTGAAAGATTTTGAAGTTCACAGTTAAAAATATGAGTTAGGAATCTTGGATACATTAAAAATTTTGTAGATGATAGATTTCCAAGCATTCCCTCAAAGATCATATTTGAAAAATTGAATACTTGTCCTGTGCTCAAACAAACAACATCAGAAGCTATTGACTTGTTGAACTCATTCCAAGTACTCCTTTTAGGAGAGATACAATGTTGAATAGTATGTACTAGAAATTTCCATTGAGGTGAAAGAAGACCTTTTTAAAAAGTAACTATGTCTAGTCTTCCTTCATACCCCATTTTTGTAAAGTATCAACAAGATCTTCCTTAGGTAAAGAAAACATACCTGATTCATCATTGAGTTGAAGATGATGTCTGATTGATTGTTCAGTGATTATGATTGACTTTCCATCTACAACAGATTTGATCTTGGACATATTGGAATCTTCAATCCGTTCAGCATTTGTCCAGAAATCAATAAGATGTTGTTCATATGCCCTGGGATTGATTGCTAAAGCAAACTTGATATGAGAGTTCTTCAGGAACATAACAATAGGACGAAAGTCCTTTGTGCCATCAGGATTCCTTAAGAAGGCACACATGTTGTGGAATTCTGAATATTTGAGATCGGTTTTGACTGTAAGAGATTTTAGGGTTGCCATTTTGATCTTTGGAGATGAGAATTTCACAGAAAGTTCAATCGGTCTTACAAGAATTTGTGATGTGTGGAATGAATTTAGTTGGTACTGATGCAGGGTATTGATCGGATTTTGCAGAGATTAGGGTTTAGCTTAGGGTTTATCGAATCGAGGATAGGATAATGCTAAAGTAATCACAATCCGCGATTTATATTTTCCGATTTTACCTGCAAAATGACCGAAATGTCCTTCGAATAATAACCCAACGGCTATTTTCATGAGGGTCAGTATGGTAATTTATGTATTTTTCAGATAACGGTCGATCAGTAGTAACTAAGTGTCAGTAGTAGAAACATCTGTAGTAACCATTGTTTCTATACTTAACCTAATTCTACTGAAAACCCCTATCAGTACTAAATTGTAGTAGTAACACACGATCAGTAGTAATAAATAACCAGTAGGAAAAATAAAATTGTACAAAACACTTTACAAATGGTTTTCTTTTGTGAATTAATTTATTAAAATCATTCCAATGATGCTAACCAAGAAGCTGAATCTTCCTACATCAAATACTTTTGTAAAAAGATCTGCTAATTGATTATCAGTATGAATTTTCTCTACTTTGATTAATTTCTTTTCATTGCAATCTCTTATAAAGTGGAATCTTATTTCAATGTGTTTTGTTTTCGAATGTTTTACTGGATTATTCACAATACTGATTGCACTTTGATTATCAATAAAAATTGGAGTTTTAAGGATAGAGATACCAAAGTCTAGGAGTTGATTTTGAATCCACGGAACTTGAGCACAACAAGCAGATGCATCTACATACTCTGCTTCAGCAGTTGATGTTGAAACATTGGTTTGTTTCTTGCATTTCCATGACACCAATCTTGATCCAAAGAATTGGCATCCACCAGTAGTAGATTTCCTATCTTGACATTCACCACCATAGTCACTATCTGTGTAGGATATGAGTTCAAATGGTGAAGCATGTGGATACCAAAGACCAAGAGAAGGTTTTCCCTTAAAGTATCTAAAGATTCTTTTGACATCTTGCAAGTGAAGTTACTTAGGTCTTGCTTGATACCTGGCACATACACAAACACTGTACATAATGTCAGGTCTTGATGCAGTTAGATACATTAAAGAACCTATCATAGATCTGTAAAGATGTTCATCTACATCCTCCCCCTCAACATCAGAATGTAGGTGTTTGTGAGTTTCCATTGGTGTGCTTGCACTTTTGCTGCCTTTCATTGCAAATTTCTCTAAAATGTCTCTGACATACTTTGATTGATTGATCAAAATACCATCTGATCTTTGATTGATTTGGAGTCCAAGAAAGAAGTTCATTGGACCCATTGAGCTCATCTTGAACTTGATCTGCATCAATTCTTCAAATTCTTTGCACAGTTGATCATTTGTTGATCCAAAGATGATATCATCTACATATATTTGGACCAGTAGTATATCATCTTTGACCTTCCTTGTGAATAAAGTTTTGTCAATGGCACCTCTCTTAACATTGTTCTTCAGTAAGTATGATGATAGTGTGTCATACCAAGCTCTTGGTGCCTGATTAAGGCCATACAGAGCTTTGTCTAGTTTGTACACATAGTCATCATGTTCTGGATCTTCAAATCCAGGAGGTTGACATACATACACTTCTTCTTCAATTTTCCCATAAAGGAAGGCACTTTTCACATCCATTTGGTAGACTTCGAATTTTTTGTATGAAGCATATGCCAGAAATATTCTTATTGCTTCAATTCTGGCAACAGGTGCATATACTTCATCATAGTCAATACCCTCTTCTTGTGTGTATCCTTGGGATACAAGTCTTGCTTTGTTTTTTATTACTATACCTATTTCATCCTTTTTTGTTTCTAAAGATCCATCTTGTTCCAATGGGTCTTTTTCCTTTTGGTAGAGGTATAAGAGTCCATATAGCTTGTAGTTTGAATTGAAGAAGTTCTTCTTGCATTGCAATAATCCAGTTTGAGTCTTTCATAGCTTGTTGAATCTTCTTAGGTTCTTCCTGTGACAGAAAACATTCATACATGCATTCATTAGATATTAGACTTATGTTACAGACATTTGAATTTAATGATGAATTATTTGCTTCTTGTCTGCATGTTTGAATTGACATCACTTAGGGCTAAGTCCAAAGGATGATTCTTTTCAGTTCTGGTTCCTGGAACTTTTTCAACAGGAATTTGACTATCTAGGTTTGACTCATTGGATTCAGGAATTTGTGCATCTGTCCATGTTTCTTGTAACATCTCAAAACCCGGCCTAGTAGTTTAGTGACCTTAAGGTATCTTATTAAATGTTTATCTGACTAAATGCTTAGTTAATTTATTTAGCCTGCTGTCTTTTGCGGTATTTTAACCAAGGGGTTAAAATATCCGACTTGTGATTTATTTGGAGTGAAAATGTGAATTTCATATTTTTGGATTCCTTGTTGAATATCGTTTCCGGAAATGCTTTCGTTTTTAAAATTGGAGTCCGTTTGCTATTTTAAATAAATTAATTACGAAAGGGACTTTTCAGACATATACTGTTTAATTAAAAGAAAAGACAACAAGGGGGTCCCACCACCCTTGTTGACCGGCCAAAAGAGAGAGGAGGGTAAATCCCTCTTCACTCTTCCATTTGAAAGCCTTATCCACTATTCCATTGCACCCTTTTTCTCCCTAAAACTCCATACTTGTTCTTGAGCTTAATCTTGTTGATTCTTGGTGCTAGAGTCCGAATTTCACACTCAGGTTTGTGTAGAAGAAGTCTAGAAGTAAGTCTCATCCTTTCCTTGGTTTGTTCTTGGTCTTCTTGAGCTAGAGTTTGAATTAGTGTTTATGTAGCTTGATGATTTGTTGGTGAATCTTGTTATGGATGTTGTTTTATGTGTTTGTGCAAGCTTTTACATCATTTGTATGGTTGATTGTTGAAGGAAGACAAGATTTGCTGAAAATCACCTTCAACCTCCATTAATGGTGGATGTTGAAGGTGGGTTTTGACAAATCTTGGATTTATTGATGTTTGAATGAATAGAATTGTTTATTAGGTTGAGAAATCATGATTGGTAAGTTATGGATGGTGAAAACCTAGTATAGATGATTGTGTGAATTGATCTAGTTGGTGTTTGGGTCAATATGATTAACTAGTGATCTTGGAAGTATAATACTTGGATTTGTGATGGTTATGATCTTGATGGAATTGTTAAATGATTGTGAATTGCTAGTTTAAAGGCTAATTGCTAGTGGATTGAAATGTGGAAGTGTTAGGTTCATGTTCGGGTTTTTGGCCCGTTTGGGTCAACTAGTTGTGAAATACTTGATAAATGGTCAAAATGATCAATTGTATTGATGAAGGATTTGTGCTAGTTGTAAAGGTCATAAAATGTGCATTTTATGAGTCTTGTGTGATTAGTTGTGGAAATTGTTGATTTTGACAATTCGGAGGATTATCACTAACTCGGTATATTGTTGACAGGAAACGGGAAGGATACTCAGTGATACTAGCTCACTGAGTTAAGGAATCGGAAGTTGAAAGGTGAGTGGATTCAACCTACAACTCGGGTTTTCGATTATTGGTTTGGTTTGGTATTGGTTTAATTGGAAAGTGCAGGAAAGTACCAGACGGGGGGAGTTCGCGTCGCGAACTCCACTTCGCGAACGCGAAGCATGTCCAGGGAGTTGGGTTGATGCTCGCGAACTAGTTCGCGATCAGGGTTCCCGACGCGAACACTAGTTCGCGATCGCGAACTAGAGTTCGCGATTGGGAACTCTGTCGTGACGATTTTTCGCGGCGTTTCTTCGTAGCTAGTCTACTCGTTATGTATGCCTAGTGTTAGGGAATACCATATATGACTATGTGCACTATCGGGACGAGGTCAGTGTCGGATGGATAACGGCTGGGCACAGTGTATCGACAAATAGGGTATCCGACCTTACCTGTATGCGTTACATGGTTAAGGGGAGGGAGTTGCCCGTGTTTTGGATACAAAACGCTATCGGTTACCGTGGTTTTGGCTGACCATGGTTTAAGGCCCGCAAAGCCGCCGATCCTCTCAATTAAGTGATTACCTAACCGGAGATGTTCTTTAACTTCCGTGTTTAAGTGTTTAGTGTAGTTGGTAGTGTTAGGAATTCATTCACTTAGCTTTTGTGCTAATCTCTCCCTTATTGACACATTTCAGGTTGGATGGCTTGAACGGGTCGGGCTTGGACGGGAACTTTGACCATGCTTAAATTATATGTTTTGTAAAATGAGCCGTGTTTAGTAATACCGTCTTTTTAACTAACTTTGGTTGTAATATTTTGTGGGACCACGGTTTGTAAACCTAACTAACTAGATGCTTCCGTACTTAGATTAATACGTAATTGTCTTTCAAAAAAAAAATGCGGTGTTACATTTCTTTTTGATTGTTTGTGTTGTGTGGAGATTCTTCATTGCTACTGGTGTCAGTATTAACATTTTCTTCATTGACCTCAGGTGGGTCATTGTTGTTACTGACATCATTGTTGTTACTGACATCATTGTAGTGTAGTTCATCATCAAAAATCTGAGGTTCAGAGTTACTACTGGGATCAGTAGTATCTTCAGAGTTGATGTTGTTATTGGTGTCAATGATACCAGGGTTATCAGAGTTAGTACTGTCCTCAGTATTAACTAAGATGTATTTCATTATTTCTTGCCTGCCACCTGATGATGATCCTCCTTGTTGGCTTTGATTGTTTGAATCTCCTGTATTATACACATATTAAATCAAAATATTTGGTTAGATTATCAATGTTAAACAACCAATCTGGACCATTTCCCTGTTCATTCATCAGATTTTCATTAAAGGATACATTTACACTTTCTTCAATGATCCTTAGCCTTTTGTTGAATACTCTGTAAGATTTGCTTTGAATTGAGTATCCTACAAATATTTCATCATCTGCTTTGCAGTCAAACTTACCAATTTGTTCTCTTGTAATAAAAATAGTACAAGGACAACCAAATGATTTTAAGAAACTTATTGATGGTTTTCTTTTATTGAAAAATTCATAAGGTGTTTTAAAGTGAGGCTTAACTATTAATACTCTGTTCTGAACATAACAAGCAGTGGTAACAGCTTCAGCCCAAAACGTTATTGGTAATTTTGAATCTGCAAGCATAGATCTGGCTGCTTCAATAATGGTTCTATTTCTTCTTTCAGCTACACCATTTTGTTGTGAAGTTCTTGGTGAGCTGTACTGCCTGTCAATGCCCTTAAGATCACAAAAATTAATTAGATTAGTATTTTTAAATTTTGTGCCATTATCACATCTGATTGCTTTCACTTTGAGATCTCTTGTATTTTCCAGCTTTACAATCAGATTTTTTATAATTTCACTTGTTTCATCTTTGGTCCTAAGAAAGAAAACCCAAGTCTGGAAAAATCATCAGTAATAACAAGACAGTATTGTTTCTTTCCAATACTCATTACATTTGTAGGTCCAAAAAGGTCCATATGTAAGAGCTGCAAAGGATTAGAAATAGAATTGATTGATTTGGTCTTATGAGAAGTCTTGTGTTGTTTACCTTTTAGGCAGGCAACACAATGATGATCACACATAAATTCTTTTTGTGGTAAACCAACTACCAAATTCTTTTTGACAAAATTGTTCATATTTTTAAAATTTGTGTGACACATCCTTCTATGCCAAAGTTCTGATTCATTTGTGTTTGCCTTAGATATAAAACAGTTGATCTCATTTGAAAAATGAGTTCTCCCCCCTATATCCAGGCAATACACATTGTTTCTCTTTGGTGTTCTTAAAACAATAAATTTTTCATCTAAAATAAAATCAGGAGAAAGAATGATGCACTCTACATCTGTAAAAAGAATTTTGTTCTTCTTATCACGGACTTGTGAGACACTAACCAGATTGTATTTAAGCTCAGCAACATAAAATACATCATCAAAAGTGATCTTACCATTTGATATTGTACCTTTACCTGTAATCTTACCACCTCTTGGATTTTCTCCAAAAGCAACATATCCTCCTTCAAAAGACTTGAAATCTCTAAGAATTTGAAGATTTCCAGTCATGTGTCTAGAGCATCCACTATCAATATGTCATGTTCTACCTTCTTCAGGGATCTGAATGCTCTGCACATAAAGTAAAAGGGTTAGTTAATTTTGGGAACCCAAGCTTGTTTTGTCTTGGGTTCATCCTTTGAAGAGTAAGTTTTTCTAACTGAATGAGCTTTGTATGCAGTTTTGTTCTTAGGTTGTTGGTTAGTAATGGTGTTCTTGTTTGCTACTGATCTAGGTTTATACCCGTAGTGTTTAGCTTTTGAGTATTTTACTACTGATGGACCAGTAGTGTTTGGGTAAAATGAGTTTTTAGCATAGTCAGTAGTGTTTTTGTAATTATACCAGACAACATTGTAATTAGGGTTTTTATCAGTAGTAAACCTGGAATAGTTCCTACTGATGTTTGAGAACTTTGAATATTGAGGAAATTGATTTTGTTTTCCATTGTTTTTAAAATAATTACTTCTGTATGGACTTTTATACCTGATATTTTGCACAAATCTTTGTGCAGTTCTTCCAAATTTGGGAGTTTCAACTTGTGATCTTTTAAGTTCTTTTGCTTCTGTTTCTTCAGTTTGTTTTAATTTTAAAGCTTTCTCCTTTTCTTTGTTAACTTTAAATTCTTTGAATTCTTGGCTGTTTATAGGACTGAAGTGACAATTCTTTGCTATGTGGTAAACCTTGTTGCAAATTAAGCATGTTAATTTTGTTGATTTAGAACTTTCAGGTTTTCTTTGTTCTTTTAACTGGTTTAGGTTTCTTTGATTTCCCCTTCTTAAAATTTTTGGTATATTTTCTGAGTTATATTTTGGGGATTCAGTTTGACTTTGTGTGGTATGAAAACTTGTATCAGTTGTTTGATCATCATCAGAAGAATCAGTGTTAGTTTCAGATTGATTTTCTATTTTTAATTCATTTAATGTTCTTTTTGTACTTGATTTAAGAGGAGGTATGAAATTAGTTGGAGGTGGAACTGCATGATACCCCACCCCATGAATAACTTTTTCAGTGGATTGATTACTGGTTAATTCATCAATTATTTTAGAACTTCTTTCAAATTTTTTAATAGTTAGTTTATTTTGTTCTAATTCCATTTGACATTCTTCTAATTTAATTAAAGTTTCTTTTAGTTTTAGCTCAGCATGTTCTTTTTCATAAGTTGTTTGTAGAAGTTCATCTTTTATCTTTTGATCAGTTATTTTATAAATTTTAATTTGATTTTCTAAATCAGCTATGCAACCATTATATTCAATTCTTCTATTTCTGTTTAGAATCATCTCTTCAAGTGTTTCTTTGTTAAGTTTTTCTAATTCTTTATAAGCATTAATGCATTCAAGAGTGCAAGATTTAGAATGTACCTCAGTAGTGGACTCAGTGAAGGCCATGAGAGCTTGGTTCTGTGCATGTTCCTCTGCTTGAAAGCTCTAGTCATATCCTTGTCCTTCTTGAGATACTAATGCAGTTGAATTTGAAGTGTTGTTTTTGTTGTAGTTTGATCTTTGGTCTTTGTTTGGACATTTTCTGGCAAAGTGACCCAAATTGCTACAGTTGTAGCATTTGACTTTGGTCTTGTCAAATCCAGCACGATCACCTTTGTTGTAAGTCAGATTTTGCCTTCCAGTTCTTTTAAGAAACCTTTTTGTTCTTAAGCTTAGCATTGCCATCTGCCACTTGATGTCCATCTCTTCCAAGTCATCAGGATTGAGTTGTTCTAAATCCTCACTAATCAATGCAGTATGCACATGACTAGTGAAGAAGGATTCTCTTGCTACATCTTCAATGCCTGCATTCTCTATAGCCTCCTGACCTGTTCCTGTACTAGACACAAAAGTAGCATTGTTTGAAGGTAAATTTGGAGTTTTAGTACTTACCTCAGATTCAAATACTCTCAGCTCATTGTACAACTCATCCAACTCTTTTTCTTCCAATGCATCACCTTGTCTATATATCACTGTATACATAGACCATTCTTCACCAAGAGATCTAAGAAACTTCCTGTTTACATCATCATTGTCTGGTTTGTAGCCAACTTGATTTAGTTCACCAATAAGTTTGTTGAACCTATCAAAGACTTGTGATAATGATTCATTCTTCTGGCCTTTGAAGTTTTCAAAGTCTTGCTTTAGAACAGACTTCATGTTTCTTTTGGTGCTTTTTGTGCCAACAAACCTCTTTTCCAGTGCCTGCCATAGCTTCTTTGCATCATCATATTCAACAAAGAGATGTTGATAATCATTGGGAATAGCAAGCAGAAGAGTGCTAAGGGCTTTGAGTTCAATTCCTCTGTCTTTCTTCTCTTTTTCACACTTGAGTTTGTCGACTTCAGTTGAGGAGCTTGCTACTTGAGTCTGGATAGTTTTGTTGCCTTCAACAACAACTTCCCACATGTAATAATCAGTAATAAGCATATATTGCTTGATTATGTTCTTCCACATCCCAAAGTTGTTGGGAGTAAGAATGGGAATTTTGTTAACTTGAGTGCTTTCATTGTTATCAGACATGATTAACAATTTTGATTTCAAAAGTATGAAACTTTTTGCTGTTCTTAATTCGTAGATCTAGAACCGTAATGCTTTGATACCACTTGTCAGGATCGAATAACCCAGAAAGATTATTTAATATAAGATCTACCAACAATAAGAAGTTGCAGCGGATCAACATTTTTGTTAATTGATTAAGAACAATGAATACATGTAAATTAATATGAATGAGAATAAGAACACAGTAATCGCAAAAAACTTCAATGTATATTGATATGCTCGAACAATACACACGTACGTTTTCAATTCGTAAGGAACTATATATAATAGTCCTTGAAGCCTAAATATTAACCTAGTTATTCTAGGATTCGATTACAATCAATATACATAGAGATATACATTCTATAACAAACTATACTAGAATCTCGGACTCGATCAGCACCATAAATAGAATCAGTAGTATTTGTTGATCGTCAGTAGTAAATCCAGATTCAGCATCATCAGTAGTAACTTGTTTTTCTGCCCCATCAGTACTAACTTCAATATACGTTGATCAGTACTAACTGCAGCATCAATAATAGAATGTTTATGTTGTTTTATATCCCAACAGTACCATAATAGGAGTTATGGGGTGATTATAGACATATTTTGAATAATGGTGGAGGAGGGATGAGAAGACGATGGGTATTTTATATGGTTTGGTGGAATTAATTTCCTGAGTGCAATATTTGTAGCCATCGCTCTTGACTATTATGACTTATGAAAGCCATAGAGTAGTAAAAGACCTGATAACATTTCTTTCTCGTTTTTAAAGGATATATTTGTTGGTAACGGGCTCTTCCAGAATTGTGGATCTTTGCTCGTAATTTACACGACCTAACTATTTGAAAGATTCGGTCATTCAGTAAATATTCACCCGACGACGATTGAACTCATTACTTATATAAATTTATTCAAGAGTCTCTCGCACTAGGTTATTAGTAGATGGTTCCACTTCTTCTTTCCCATAAAGACTTCCACTTCTTTATCAATGAATTTATAACGAGTCATCCACAACGACTGCATAGGTCACCCTAAATTTATTTTAGTAAACAATTTTACTTATTCCAATCTTTTAAATAATACTAGTTATAGAAGATTTCGTTCAGTAAAAAAGAAAAAGATTAACACCAATATAAAATAAAGAAATATGACATGAATTAAGTGGTGACTTGGATATATATATGTTCGTTCCAAAGCTTTTGAGCATTTGTGGAATATCTAGTTTTGGCGCTCAATGAAAGGGAATGAAGAAAAATTAAAGGGTATAATTGTCATATATTTAACAATAATTGAAATTGTGTATATTTGATATTTAGATCTATACTAGGGATTTGAATTTTGAACATCTGCATTGTTAAAACATTGTCTTAGTAAATTGAGATACTAAACTTTATGTTCTTTTATTTAAATATAATTATATTTATTATTCACTTAAACTTTAATTAAAAAGTTAAAATTTCATCCACTAATTATACCCAGGTATTATATATGTTGAAGTATGTTCTAAGAAGTTCATAAATAATACAAAGTTATAATGGAAAAATCTTAGCCGTTATATAAATTAAAAGTCAAATGATCAAAATCAATCACTCAATAACCACCACCATCAAATCACATGTGATTGAATACACAACCACCATCGCCGGCCACCACCACCATCCATTGGCCACTGCCGGCTGCCGACGACAACTGTTGGCCGCCGCGACCACCCCCAGCAGTAGAGGTGGGTTGCCGGTGGTGGAGATGGTGGCCAACAGAGGGTGGCGGTGATTGTGGTGGTCAACAGTGTGTAATCACATGTGATTTAATACACAATCACATGTGATTGAAAGCGGTCGGAGGTGGCGGGATGTTTGCTGATGGTGGTAGTGATGGTGACCGGCGGTGATGGCTGACAGTGACAGTGTGCGGTGGATAGTGGTAGTGGGGGGTGGGGGTGATAGTGTTGATGATTAAATGACATGTGATAGATAGTGGTGGTGATTTGATGTTGATCAGTCATCCAAGAACTAAGATTTATATTAGGAATTTACAAAAGAAATAGACTATCTTGAATAATTGTATGAAGAATAACAATACTGTAAAGTGAAATGTTTGACTTAGAAACCATTGGTGATATTAATTATTAAGTCACATTCACTATGAATTTTATGGCGTTGAAGTTTGACTAAGCGGACCAATTTAGCGCGTAATTAACCTTTTCTATGTATATATAATGGGTTCAAGGCCTTCCTTTCTTTCTCCCCTACCGATGTGGGACGCCATCCACTTCAATTTGATACTTTAAGCTTTCTTTTTTCCACAACAGATTTAACGTTCATGTATCATATTGTTAAATATATTCATCAACTACTTATTGAAACTTAAATTCTAATATTCATGAATTATATTTTTACAATTTCATTAGTTTAATTAATTTATAATCTTGTTTGTGTTAATGATTTATGAGCTATTTGATACCATCCGATTTTTAACATTGATCCAGCCGGTTTAACCAGTTGCACCAGGTAAACCATCCGTTCTAGTTTTCAAAATGTCAGGATCGATTAACTATAGAGAAGTTAATATATCGAATAACTCTTCATAAACATAGATCTTTAGGCTCAAGAATAGTTAGTTCTTGATCTGGAATAAGCATATACAAATCATAAATTTGCGGAATTAGTTAAACATATTTGTATAGCTAAACAAAGTTTTTCATCATTAAAAGCCTCAATTCTATATATAAATACATAGAACGGTTCTTCGTTAAACAGGATCAAACGATCTTGAGGCTTAGGTTTTACACACAAAACACGTTAAAACGTGGGTTACAAGAACATCTAATTCTATGTCATTAGGTTTCTTTATATACTAGAAAACCTAAGACTTACAAGGAAAAGATAATAACTAAATCTTTTAAACTAATAAAGATATACTATATCTTTTTACATTAATGATTATCTCCTAAATCTTTATTTGAATCTTGAACTTCATATCATCGAGTTAGGTCCTTGTAGTTTAATAGTTTTGACATAATCAAATCTTTAATGAATATTAATAATAATATTCCTAACAATCTTCCCCTATTTGATTTGACAAAACTTATAGAATTAGATAGGAATCTTCAAGTCTCTTCCCCTTTTTGACATAATCAAATAAATCCGAGAAACTTGAACTTCCCCTTGAATGATCAACACTTTTTCTTCCCCTAAAAGTGTGCTATCATTCTTGTGTTCTTCAAGGCTATATTAATTACATTGAAAACCAACTATCTTCTATTTGAAGTTGAAGTAGAAACTCAAACTAAGCATCACATTCCGTCTAAATATAGTAATCAGCAACGTCATATCTTGTATGAGGGACTTGCTTATCTTAGTCTTCAACAGATCTTTTCGTTAAGATTCGGTTGAATTGCAGTTACAACAATACATAACATCTTATGTAGTAAGACTTTTCACTTCTTCTTCAAATAAAATATAATCAATTATCTTCTGTAATCAATTGATAAAGATCAAATATGTAACAAATAAAACTTTCCTTTATCTTCATCATGCCTTCAACCTGTGTGTGTGAATAATGTGATTCGTTTCACATTATTATCAGATACGATCAATAAACCGTAGTATGGAATGAGCATGGTGTGTGACATGCTTTCCAAAGTATGATGTATCGGTCAAAAGAAGAAATCAGTAAAAAAAAATCTTCAAAATTTTTTTCGTTTAGTACTGATTAGTACTGATCAGTCAAATTCGAACACTGCTTTATTTACTACTGATCAGTAGTAAACTTTGATAAATAGAATCAGTAGTAAAATCGAACATGAGCATCGGATCAGTAGTAATCGAGACATACTACTGATCAGTAGTAACATTTGAAAAGGATAGCAGCAGTAGTAACTATGGAATAAGATCAGTAGTAATGTTTGTAGAACCGGATCAATAATAACAGTGACTAACCAGTAGTAAGCGTGAATGACTACTGGTTCTTTGTGCGGTTGTGTCTATCTCAATTTGTGGCCATCTTTTAATTTCAATTTGTGGCCATCTTTTAATTTCAATTTGTGGCCATCTTTTAATTTTTAATATGGCTTGCCACCTCCCACGTTTAGCAAATATGCTTGATTAATTAAATCCATCTTCAAATATGGCTTTTATTTTCATCAAAAATAAACGTGGTACTGATCTTATAACAATACCATAATTGAAGTAAGGTGTCTAATAGTGAACTCCACTTTTCCAATAAGTGTGTCTTGATCTCCTTCATAGTAGAACATATCGAAAAGAATGACGAAGAAAAAAATTTACTAACCAATCATAAGCTTCATCGTCATCATTCATTTGGAAAATTCATCTGTGTTTTGCCCCCATAATTGCTCTGCTTTTATGCATGAATATTGCGTATAAAGAAAACGTAATATCTTCTCAAAAAAACTTTATGCTTGATTCTTCATGTGATTATCGAACCATCCTTGTTTCATTCCAGATCTGAGCCACCGTGCTCTGATACCACTTGTCAGGATCGATTAACTATAGAGAAGTTAATAAACACTTTAGATCTAATTGAATATAGAAGTTGCAGCGGATCAACACTATATCAATGTAATTAAGAACAATGAACTGTAATTAATATGCGAAAATATTAAGAACACAGTTTCACAAAAAGCTTCAATGTATATTATTGAGTTAACAATACACACGTACGTTTACAATTCGTAAGGAACTATTTATAATAGTCCTTGAAGCTAAATTATTTACCCTAGTTATTCTAGGACTTGCTTTACATCGAATAATAAAAGATATACATTGATTTACATTCTATAACTATCTCTACGAAGATCTCGGACTTGATATTCTTCAAAAACGCGTATCAGTAGTAAAACTCATCACCAGTAGTAAATACGTAACATCAGTAGTAAGTCTGGTGATCAGTAGTAAGTCCAGAAACCATCGTCAGTAGTAACTACTAAGATCAGTAGTATCTTCAATCTTTGCATGATCAGTAGTAATTAAGTTATAGTATCACCAGTATCAACTTCATCAGTAGTAATATGTTCTGCCCCAACAGTACTAAGTTGTCAGTACTAACTGCAGCATCAGTAATAAGTTGATCTGTGTTTTGCTATAACACAAAACCACGAGTGCCAACGGGCACCATCCCTTTGCCGCCGGTTCTCGCCGGTTCGGTGACACCGTTGGCACCGTTCCGCCAGTGCCACCGCCAATTGACTTTCGCCGCTTTGGAGACAGGGATGGAGGGTGGCGCCGGCTTGTTGG
The DNA here is from genome assembly GCA_963853835.1 of Calendula officinalis. Classification (NCBI taxonomy): domain Eukaryota; kingdom Viridiplantae; phylum Streptophyta; class Magnoliopsida; order Asterales; family Asteraceae; genus Calendula; species Calendula officinalis. The sequence goes on from OY970825.1 coordinate 5,969,706, forward strand.
GTGGATCCAAAGGGGTATTTTGTGTGTGTGTGTTTGTATTGGTGGGTCCCAAAAAATTAAAAGGAAGTGAAAAAGACGTAACAGTGATTTGGCAACAACTGACGGTATCAGTTTGCCAAACCATTGGGAGTGGTCTAAGCAACCTATATGAGACATTGACACTACAGGGTAAACCATCCGATTCAGCATCACATATATCCCATCTGGTTTGCAGCCCTAGCCTAAAAAAGTCAACTCGGGCTCGTTCAAGTCCTGTTATGTTAGGACTCGTTTGCAGCCCTAGTTTTGAATAATATATAAAAGCTTTTTCTAGTACTCAAAAATAATAAAAAAGACGGTTTGAACAGTTGAAACTTGAGAAGCCCAAGGATATTAATGTAACCCTTTTATCTTCTCTTTTAGATTATTTTGTAGCTACAATTCACGCTCCCCATTTTTTAACACACGTGGCTAATATTTATATGCAAAGCCCTTTATATTATTATTATTTTGACAGTCTTATACTCCCTCCGTCCCACAAAAAACTTCTCATTTGAGATGGGCACGAGTTTTAAGGTGATAGTTAGTGGTGGGGTCATTGACAATAATTTTGATTATAATATAAGATTGATTTGGAGAGAGAAAGATAGTTAGTGGATAGTTAGTGGTGGGGTCCTTTGTAATAATAATATTTTATTGAAATGGGAAGTTTTTTGTGGGACAAATATTTAGGGTGAAATGGGAAGTTTTTTGTGGGACGGAGGGAGTATTTGACTTTGAGTGTGCAACCGATTTTAATTACCCACTAAATATTAGAAATGTACAGCGTACACGCTTCTAGACATTTTTGTAATTGGTATAAATGCATGCCCATATCAACCATTCTCCGAAGCACCCAAGATGGAAATCTCCCTGCTTTCCCTGCTACTCTTACTTGTACCATATGCTTTGGGAGCAGAACATTCATCAACCCGTTGCGGCTCCAACAAACTCACTTACACTCAAAACAATACTTATTACCAAAATCTAAATGATCTCCTATCCAATTTTTCATCTGAAAAGACATTAAATAATGATATTTTTTCTCACAAAATCGTCGGTAAAAGTCCCCCGGATGTCGCGTATGGGGTCTATCTTTGTCGTCCAGATAAACTCCCCATCGAGTGTAAAAACTGCTTGAGTACTGCAAGCAAAGAGATCATGAAAGCATGCCCGAATCAAAAGCAGGCGATCAGATGGTCTGATGATTGTATGCTTCGTTATTCCAATGATTCCATTTTGTCCAAATTGGAAGTGTCTCCAATTGATTTCGGGTGCAATGATGAGAATCTTTCCACCTTGCTATCCGAACAAAAACGTTATGAGAAAGTTGTAGTAGATATGATGGAGGAATTGGTCGTTACGGCATCAAATCACTTAAATAAGTACGCATATAAAAAAGTAATATTTAATGGCACGAAAAATGTGTACGGATTGGTGCAATGCACAGGAGATCTATCCGTTTCTGAATGTAATCAATGCCTTTCGGCTAATATTAATCGCATAGCGATTGAGGAATGTGGTGGGAAATCTGGCGGTCGATTATCAACTCCTAGTTGTAATCTTAGATATGAAAGCTATCCGTTCTTCAATATTCAAACTTTGGATGAAGAACTAAAACTGTCATCAGGCAAGAAACGTGATTTCAAGTTTTTTTTTTTTTTTTGAAAAAGAAATGGAAAGATTAAGATGAGCTTCGGCAATGCCATCACCCATCCTAACCCACCACAAATTATATAGATAAAAGCCCAAATAGGCTAGATACAATCGTCAAGAACGTGATTTCAAGTTAATTAATTCTCTTTACAATTATTCATAGCTGGCCATCTATAAAAGAATATTAATTGATTTTATGCAGGGAAAAACAAGAGTTCATCAGCTAAAATAGCTTTCATTGTTACTCCAATATCCATTGGCTTGGTGATTTTAATGATATGGTTATCATTAATAGTATGGAAGGTAAGAAGGAGGCGTGTTACCAGAAAGTACTCAGGCCATGGAACAGGTAAACCTATATATATAGCTCACAGAATATTGGATCCATATATATATAGCGCAGTTTCTGATTTTAATATATATATATTTTTTTTAATCTCATCGATCAAGGCTGTTCTCCTTTAAAATTTAAGGTGTTTAAATATTTCCATTACAAATTGGTTTAATTCTGTAATTTAGATGAAAATGAGATCGTGACTGAACAATCGCTGCAAATAGACTTGGAAACAATTGAAGCAGCCACGGACAACTTTTCCGAAGATAAAAAAGTAGGCGAAGGTGGTTTTGGCGGTGTTTACAAGGTAAATCTCATGATCTTCTAGAAGCATTAATTTCTCATAGTTGAGTGATACGAAAGCACGTGGTTTTTCAGGGTGTTCTTCCAGGTGGTCGAATAATAGCTGTGAAAAGGCTATCAGAAGGATCAGGACAAGGGGCACAAGAGTTCAAGAACGAAGTGGTGCTATTGGCCAAGCTTCAACACCGAAATCTTGTCGGACTTTTGGGTTTTTGCCTTGAAGATGGGGAGAAGATACTCGTCTACGAATATGTTCCTAACAAAAGCCTTGACTACTTTCTTTTTGGTTACTAATTAATCACTACTCACTGCACTTACAATACAAATAAAAAGTAGCTAGATTAATTCCATCATTTGATCATAATTAACTAATTCTTAATTGATGTATTTATATTATGTAGATCCGACAAAACAAGGGCAAATTGATTGGGCGACAAGATGCAAGATCATTGGAGGGATTGCTCGAGGGATGTTGTACTTGCATGAAGATTCTCGGTTGAAGATAATTCATCGTGATCTAAAAGCTAGTAACATCTTGCTAGATGAAGAAATGAATGCCAAGATTTCAGATTTTGGCATGGCCAGGATATTTTGTGTCAATCAAACAGAAGCAAGTACTAACAGAATCGTCGGAACTTTGTGAGTTTTTTGTTCATATTTACCCGGCAGTTCTTTTTAAACGTTGTTACTAATTTGTCATGAATTTATAATACACAGTGGTTACATGTCTCCGGAATATGCAATGCATGGACATTTTTCTACACAATCAGATGTATTCAGTTTTGGTGTCTTAGTTCTTGAGATCATTAGCGGCCAGAGGAACAATGGCTTCTTTCGTGTAGGCTTTTCTGGTGACCTTCTATGCTATGTAAGTGAAAACATTAAAATTTATGTCGTTTTAATTGTTCTTTTTCGCTAACTACTTGATCTGTTTTTTAGGCATGGGAACAGTGGAGGAAAGAAACACCATTAGAGTTCATCGATCCATCTATTACGGATTCGAATGCAGCAAGTGAAATCATGAGATTTATAAACATTGGTTTACTATGTGTTCAAAAGAGTGTAGAAGCAAGGCCTTCAATGGCGTCTATTGTGTCACTGCTCAACCACTACTCCATTGCTTTACCATTGCCTCGAGAACCTCCCTTTTACGAATCAAAGTCATGTAAAGGGACAACCTTAAATCAACCAACTGTATCGTTGGCTTGGTCCGTCAACCAAACGCCTATGTCACAACTGCATCCTCGATGATAACGGGTTTATTTCTACTTGTGTAGTATATATGCACCTTGTACGTACTTTACAATAAGTTCCATCATCTGTAATATTATTACCCCTTAATTAATTCTCAAGAATGAATTAACGCGCACTAATGAAAAGTTGTAATGAATTTGGCGTCCGAAACTGCTTTTTATATTAAGTAACTTTTTATATTTATCCGTAGAAAATGTTGACATTTAGACAAAACAACTAACAGTTTTTTATTGTAACTAATGAAAAATGTGAAGAATACTAGTGTGGGAAGAGAAAATAGAAGTTGGTTGTTAATTAGTATTTTTTCAGACAAAGTAAATAATTAAGTTGTTCAAAATGAATTTTTTTATTAAAAGGTATTGTTAGCGAAAAATCCAAACTTTTAAAGTCAACAAAAGATTATTATAGTAGAGAGAATGAGTTAGGAAGAAATTGCAGGACTATGTTGTCGGACCCTAATGTTGAATAACTGGAGTAGTAAAGGATTCCTCTTCGTCCAATAGAAAATACAGTGTTATTTTTGGACAAGTTTTTCAACTTAGCGTGTTTTGCTTTTTATATATTTGTTACATTAAAACTGAAATTTTGATTGTCATTTACAATTTCCAGAATTTACTATTTATACTATGGGGCCTTATACTATTGGTATTGATAATAATAATTTCAAACGACTGTCAATATTAATAAATATTCTATTTTGCAAAATTAAATTTTAATTGAATCAAATTACATAAATAAATGAATATTCCTAAAAAGATGAATACATTTTAATAATAAAGAAATATATGGGTTAATGGTTTATAACTCTTAGGTGCTGTTTGGTTCGCCACATGTTTCTGATGGAATTGGAATCTAGGAAGGAATTAGAATCCGTCATGAATTAGAATTCAATTCCATACTCTGTTTGGTTGGCATGGAATGGAATTGGAATCCAATTCAATATTCTGTTTGGTCGACATGAATTGGAATTGGAATTATCTAAAATGACGAATTTACCCTTATTAGTGGTAGTGGTTGGTTGGTGGTGGTGGTGGGTGGTGGTGCTGGTGGTGGTGGGTGGTGGTGGTGGTTGTGGTAGGTGGTTGTGGCAGTGACGGTTGGTGGTGGTGGCCGTGGGTGGAGGTGGTGGTGGCGGCGGTAGTGGCGGGTGGGGGCGGTGGTGGTGGTGGCGGTGGCGGCGGTGGGTGGTGGTGGTGGTGGCGGTGGTTGGTGGTGGTGGCGGTGGTTGGTGGTGGCGGTGGGTGGTGGTTGGCGATGGTGGTGGTTGGTGGTGGCGGTGGGTGGTGGCGGCGGCGGTGGTGGTGGGTGGCGGCGGCGGCGGCGGTGGTGGCGGTGGGGTGGTGGTTGGTGGTGGTGGCGGCGGGTGGTGGTTGGTGATGGCGGAGGGTGGTGGTTGGTGATGGCGATGGGTGGTGGTTGGTGATGGCCGTGGGTGGCGGTGGGTGGTGGTTGATGGTGGTGGCGGCGGTGGTGGGTGGTGGCGGCGGTGGGTGGTGGCGGTTGGTGGTGGTGGTGGTGGTTGTGGTAGGTGGTTGTGGCGGTGACGGTTGGTGGTGGTGGCCGTGGGTGGAGGTGGTGGCGGTAGGTGGAGGGTATAAAGGTAAAATAAACATTCCATACAACCTTGGAATTCAATTCCATCAGCATTTGGATGGAATTGAGATTCCTTCATTTGGTGGAATTTTTCCATCATTTAGGATTCCAATTCCATCCAATTTTTTGAACCAAACACTGGAATCTGGTGAAATTGGATTTCAATTCCCTCAGATTCCATTACTTTCCAGCGAACCAAACACCACCTTAAGTTTTGCTTGGTTTTGTTTACATGTGTTTTTCTCATGATTTTAAAAGGCTCACATTGGTTTCTGCTATGGCTCTCCAAATCTTAAATGCCGTCGTGTCATGGTCAAACTTGGTTGTGAATCACTGAATTGTGATGATCATTAATAAGTTATGTTTTTAAGTGTATTAAAACAATTTAATTATATTGGCCAAGTTATGTTTTCTATGAAGCAAAGCTCGGATTCCACTCACTTCTTGATATCCTTACGTGTTCCTGACCTTGAGTTTCAAAAAATCACCAGTTAAACAGAAGATTTAATCATTTGGTGTTGATCAACTAGCCACCAGCGTAATTTAAGTGGGATTTCCTTAACAAGATTTCGAGTTCGAGTCTTGTTGTTGATTTTCCTCATACGGAAAAAAGACGGTGTTACCACTAAGCGGAGGTCGCGAGGAAGACTTACCGTTAAGATTTACTCTCAACTCAAACAACAAACTAAATACCAACCACTCGTTTTAAAAAAATTGAAGATTTTAGGATGGGCCTATTAATCTCAACTAACCGTCCATGGGCCATCACCAGATCAATGAATCGTAACCTACCGAAGAACCTAAATTTTCAATTTTTGCTAACTTATAAGAGTAGGGGTGAGCATTTGGAATCGAATTGAACCGAAAACTGACCGGGACCGATAATATGTTATCGGTTCGGTTTCGTTTTTGAAAATTCATCGTTTATGGTTATAGTTTTATCTGTCTCAGTTCGGTTATTGGACCGAACTCACCCCTACTAAAGGAATATTCTGGATTTTTCTGTTTAGTTTTTCAATTTCTGATATTTTTTTTTTTTCAAATCCTTAATTTTACATTGACACCTTAAATTTGTTTTCTAACGACCAGTGCTATTTTTCTTGTTTAACAATAAGAAAACAGAATAGGTCAAGATTTTCTGGTTATATTCTCCACAAAACTAGTCCCGATTTTTTATTGAACCCGACCCATAAGTAAATATAAATATTAAAAAACTAATTAAATCCACTCAAAGCAATTATAACTTGTTGGACCTTGTGTTTTCCTCTAAATCTCTAATACCGTATTTTATGAGACCGACTCTTATCTTCCACCTTTCCATCACCACCTCCTAGAAATCCCCGAAAACATTATTCTTCTCCTGCCAATTTATGGTTTTGTAACTGCTAAGAGTATAAACTGGTAATCTTTTCTTTAAATTAATCTCTTCTTTTTTAGCATGCAAAACTATCTTTATATACTAACTATTTCTAATAAAAAAAATGTTTTTTAGTTAATCAATCTTCCTTGCTGTTGTCATCTCGTTTATTTTCATAATTTTTTTGTGCGTTTTGATATTTTGTTTATCTATAAGTTTACGTGAGACATGGATTCCGCGAATTTAAACTCAAGCAAGGAAAATTATGAAGTAACAAAAGAAAAGGGTAGCCAGAAAATTTCAGTTTCTGATCAGATTTTGAACATGAAAACTGATAGCTTCGCATTAAATATGGAACCTTTCTCTCATCTCACCAACAAAGATCTCACCTTTAGTTCAAGAATTAATGTAAGTTGATGGTTCTTATTTCTTAAATAGTCCGAATTTAAATATAAAATGTTTGACCTTGTAAATTAAGCCAGTTAAAAGGCTTGAAATTTGTTCAGAGTTCAAATTGACATGACATTTAAATAAGTGGACCAAATATGTCAAATACCATTTTTATTTAAAAACTATTAAATTCAGTTTCCAATAAATAAATACGGTAATAAATTTACTTCTTTTATATTTGCTTATTCTCATAGTTTGAATATTTTGTAGTTGCAGAGGAGTCTATCAAGAAAAGTGTTATATACAGGGGCAGAGAAGAAGATGAATTCGAATTGTCTAATGAATGATATCGATAGAGATGTTATCGGTTCACCTAAAGGTGGCATCCTTTTTTCTCTCTTTATTTCAGTGTTTTATTTGATCAAAACTCTGCGGAAAATATTTTATTATTAGAAAAGGTTAGTATCCTACCCTATATATGAGTTCTAAATTTGAAGAGGGTTTGACACCATGACAATTCCAAGCATTCCTATTCGTCCATAATGCCACTTGGAATTCCCTGATTGGTCCGCGTCATTTGCACTAATACAAACGAATCTGGTACGGCTTACGGTCTACATTCATATTCATATGCTCCATATACGGCAAACGAATCTGGTACGGTTTACGGTCTACATTCATATGCTCCATATACGGCTTCCTACATACAAGGAAACAAATAACTATTTAAAAGATCATACATACAAATAACTATTTAAAAGATCCTACATACAAGGAAACAAATAAATATTTAAAAGATCAATTTAAGGAAACAAATAACTATATATAACATTTATATGTAACATTTCTTCATTTACCATTTTTTTGTACAAAATCATAATCACATCTATCGATTATTATGTCATTTAGAAGTATATAAAGTTTTTGGACATTTTTCTACATACTAAAATTTACAGCATACCCGCCCATCGGGCGGGTTTTGTAGCTAGTTCATCTATATTACATGAATTTTCTTTATTTATTTTTATTTATAAAATTATCTTTTTTTTATTTTATAAAGTAGTATTTTATGTAATGTTATAAACATAAACATATTAATATATAAATATGATGTGTACTTTTTAAAACTTCACGCGAAGTATGGACACATGATTTGGTTATGCAAAAAAAAAAAAAAAAAAAACTATATGCGTGGTTACTAGTAGTATGCAGAGGTGGACCTAGTATGGTGCACGGGTTTGCACGTGCAACCCTAAAACTTTTCCGAATAGTGTTAAAATAGTGTTAATTTTTATTTAAAATTTTCTATGACTCTATGTAACCGATGGACACCCTTCAGCTTTTCTTCTAGGTCCGCCAGTGATAGTAGTATGATTGCAAAAGTTTCAACTTATTGAAATACAAAGAAGATCAATTACTTTAATTTTGTTTCTATCCTTAATGCATTTTTTGTATTATTTATTTTTTGGTCGGTAATTTGCATTGGACAGCTTCTTTAGTGGCGAGTAGCATGCCAGAAAAGTTGATGTTAGTGAATCAGAGCACCGACCATATCACCAGCCCACAAGTCCACCATCAAATTACCATCATGGCCGGTGGCACTGCCACCACTACCACGGCCGCAATTAATCTTGCCGGAACACCAACCAAAAGTAACCTTCTTGGGACGAGATCAAGCAATACTTTTAAGAAATCTTCCACTATAAACCCTAAAAGAATCCTCTTCTTATTTGCTACCTTGTAAGTAACAATATCGTTTCATTCAATTTTGCTAACAGGGAAAATTGCAAGAGATGTTATCATAATGACGTAATATAATTTGATATCTATTTGACGTATTTTACTCTGTTTTTGGTGTAAAGGAATCTAAAATACTTTTAAAAACGTGTTTTTTAGCCCCAATAACTGTCACGTAATTAAAAACTCGCAAAAAGAGTAACGTGATGATATCTTTAAACGTTTTTATAGTTATGTTACGTTTTTTTTTGTTTTGAAAATAAGCTGCAACGCTCCAAATTGAAATCAACCTATTGTACGCTAAACTATTTTGAAAATTTCCCTAGCTAATAACGTAGTTCTTGTCGCAATTTGTGTATAAATATTGACAGGTCAACCATCGGGACCATCCTGCTGATATGCCTCACCCTCTCCATGGCCGAGTACAACGAAAATGACAGCTGGCAAACTACAAACCTAAAATAAAATCCATTGTGTTTATGAGTACTGGCAGTTTTCTGCTTTTTGATCCCTAGGCTGCCTTTGTTAATATTGAAAGAAGACGTACGACAAGGATGAAGAGAGCACTATGACAAAGATGATGTAATCTTCTTATTAAAATATGAGTGATGATGAACTAATATAATTACTGTTATTAATGTGATAAGATATGTATCACAAATTTGTACATCAATTAATAACATCCTTCGGAATTGTAACCTGAATCCCATGCCAGTATGCCACATGATATTTGACTGGAATTATGAAAAAAATATTCAAATTCCATTCCCGTGCCATGGGGAATCTACTAGTCCATTGATTCAATTGGTCAGACCAATCGTACCAGTCTTAAAAATAGGATGATTTCATGTTTTTAATAAAAATCACAAGTAATATAGATTTAAAAAATAAAAAAAGCTATAAAAATTGCTTATAAGTTTATCCTTATTAAAGAACCAATTCATTTACCTTTTGCTTATGTAGTTCGTGCTTTCTTTAAGAATTGACAAAAGGTGAAAATAGTTGTATACTGACCGCCAATTATCAAGTATCTATCATAGTTACTGTAATTAACTATAAATTGCAATAATTCTCTGCATTTTATTAATTCGTAAAAAAAACTCTCAAAGTTGTCATACGTCGAAAATATTAAGGGTTTTGCTAATGACAACTCTTAGCGCTGTCAATAAGGCATAAAGAGTTGTACATCAATTCAAAGGGTGTGGTAATTCCTAAAATCCGGAAGTTAGTTAAGGGTTGAAGTACAAAATTATGATGCATGTCTATTGACAGCCCTAAGGGCTGTCATTAGCAAAACCCAAATATTAAATATAGAACCTAAATACCCACAAAACCGAATCTATTAAACCACAAATCACCCATATATCAGGGTCGGCCCAATACATGGATAAATGGGCTTAGGCCTAGTGTAATATATAAAGGGCTATAAGTTAGCCCAACTACCATACACATGTATAAATTCTTGCCCAAAGATTAGCCCAAACCTCAAATTTGTATATTCTTTTTGTTCGGTTGTAGTCAAAGAGGGCATTCGATCCATAGATCCAACTCCGGGTCTACTAGAGTTTGGGGGGATTTAATTTGTTTTTGTATACTTCTAGAAACTAGTTAGGATAAAATTATGATTTTATTTTCTCTGTTTATTTCGTTAGTCTCGATGACTCCTTTGATATAGCCGCCGATCACATAATTTTCAAACTTATAAAATTATATTATATATTTTGGGTTAATTTCACAGTAACGAAGTTTAAGAAGTGGTCCATCTAGATCATTCAAATTTTAAATTTCCTCCATAATATTAATCAAATTTTAAAAGTGTTCCAATCATATGAAATTTACCTATGATTACAAGTGACCAAGTCACTTTAATTTCATCTCACTAAAAAACCCATTATTAATTAAAAGAAAACATTAAAACGAAATTATATTACTTTCAAAAGGAATCTAAAGTCTAATACAAATAACAAATGTCTCTCAACCTCACGTTCTACTCTTTACTCAACACCACTACTATCATCATCTTCTTATTCTGTTTCTTCATTACGACTACAATCTTCAAAAGAATTAATGTCTCCCTTATCATCACTATCACAACCAAGATTCTAGAAAGCGTAAGGCGTGACGTGGTGGCACCATCAAGCCTCAGTCAAGGCGAGCCATGGCGGGGCATGTCGTTTTTCAAGGCATGATTTAAGGCGGCAAATTTTTTATATAATTTATATATATTCGTATATTAAATTAAATTTTTTTATAGATCTATTGATTTATATAATAATTCATATATAAAGCTCATAAAAAATATTACATCTAAATTTATAATTATATATTTTACAATTTTTTTTTATAAAAAATTCATTTTTCACCGCCGCCTTCAAAAAAACTCGTCATAAGGCGCGCCTTATTGCACCTTATCACGCTTTATCTCACGCAACGCCTAGCCCAACCGCCATGGTCTGTTTCGTAACGTCGACACCGCGCCTCACGCCTTGACGCCGCCATGGCGCGCCTTTTTGAACCTTGATCACAACATAGAAAAATCAAGAAAGGGTCGTGGATTGTTTTGTTCAAAGTATCAACATCATTATCTTCATGATCCGATGATATTAAGTTTGAAACCTCATCTTCTTCCTTTTATGATTGATATCATTGATCAGACCTTTTAAAGCCATCGTCATTAGTGTGCGTTTTTAGTGAATAAATAAATTAAATTAAATGAATAAATTAGTTTTTATTATTATTAAATGACTTTTTTAGTAAGCTGAAATTAAAGTGACTTAGTAATTTGTAATCATAAGTAAATTTCATATGATTAGAACACTTTAGAAACTTGGTTACTATTATGGAATGAATTTAAAGTTTGAGTGACTTAAATGAAACACTTATGAAACTTCGTTACTATTCTGTGAAATTAACCCTATATTTTTTTGGTGATTTCAATATCATATAATAGCTCAAAGATCTTATAGATATAAAGGAAAACAAGCTAGGATGTGCTGTTAATCTCTTTCTGACCTATAAAACTAATTTTTATTAAAATAATATTTACGGATCTAGGTTTTTATAGCAAAACTATTTATAGCACGCTATACTTTGATGACAAACTTTTTCCACATCAAGTGTAATAAACTAAAAGAATTTTGCTAATGACAGCCTTTAATGCATAAAAATTTGTACATTGATTAAAAAAATAATATTTCTAAAATTCAGGGGGTTTTCTTTATTATTTTACCTTGGCTATCATTATTATTTTCCAAACCAAAATTATCAAACGTAAAAGAAATAATGACAAACTTTTTAAAAATAGAATTAAAATTCTGTAGACTTCAAATTTTAAAATTTATTATTTACATGAATAATTCAAAATTTACATAAAGAATAAACCTATAGATACACGATACATACATATATTTAATGAAACTAAATCTTTTCCTAATTTAATTTTAATAAGTATTAATTGTATTTCTTTGCTCTATTAAATTTATTTTTTAACCCATCAAATACAACATATCGCCATAATCCAAAATCATGGTTTTCGGATAAGATAGTGGTGATTAAATATTCCAAAGGGAAAGAAAGACGCCAAACCTAGAACTTTCCGCCACCGATTAAATATCGGTAACCCAACGACTCAAGCCAAACTTTGATGTTTAGGCGATACACGTGTCCTAATCTGGTTCGCTGGACGTCTAACAGCTCCGTCACGTTAACATCTCTTTCCGTGAATCCTCCGCTTCCTTGTTCTATAAATTCACCTCCAAATCAATCTTCTTCCATTCATCCTTCAATCAATCTTTATCTTCTTCAATTTCTTAGGTTTCTTCAATTCTCTCAAGGTATTGTTTCCTTTTTAATTTCTAATCGATTATGCTTTTTCGTAGTTGTTTCTGTCGTCGTTTGATCTGTTTCTTTTTCAATTGATTTGAACTTACGTGATTTTTGTTCGATTTACTTTATATGTCTGATTGATCCAGTAATCAAAACTACGGCTTGATTTAAGACGTGTTATTCCTGTATTATGAACCTTGGTGTTGTTGATTTGGTCATTTAGCTGATGAATTGTTTTTCTTCTGTATATAATTCCTTTTTATTGTTTTCCCTGATGCGTTGATTTGAATTTTCCGATTCAGATCTAAAATCCGTTTTTGTGATTGAAGTTTGGAAAACTGATTTTTTTTGTTTGTAAAGGACAGATTCCTTGATTGTTATTAAGAATTATAACTGGATCTGGTTTTTTTACGAATGATAACCGTATCCGTATTATTGAACTCGTTTTCTAATTATTGTTTTCTTTGGTTTTCCACAGATGCAGATTTTTGTTAAGACTCTTACCGGTAAGACCATCACTCTTGAGGTCGAGAGTTCCGACACCATCGACAACGTCAAGGCCAAAATCCAAGACAAGGAAGGGATCCCCCCAGACCAGCAGCGATTGATCTTCGCCGGAAAACAACTCGAAGACGGCCGAACCCTGGCCGACTACAACATCCAGAAAGAGTCAACTCTCCACCTGGTCCTCCGTCTCCGTGGAGGTATGCAGATCTTCGTTAAGACTCTTACCGGCAAGACCATCACTCTCGAAGTCGAAAGCTCCGACACCATCGACAACGTCAAGGCCAAGATCCAAGACAAGGAAGGAATCCCTCCAGACCAGCAGCGATTGATCTTCGCCGGTAAGCAACTCGAGGATGGCCGTACCTTAGCCGATTACAACATCCAAAAGGAGTCCACTCTTCATCTTGTCCTCCGTCTACGTGGAGGTATGCAGATCTTCGTCAAAACCCTAACCGGAAAGACAATCACTTTGGAGGTTGAGAGCTCCGACACCATCGACAACGTGAAGGCCAAAATCCAGGATAAGGAAGGAATTCCCCCAGACCAACAGAGACTCATCTTCGCCGGAAAGCAATTGGAAGACGGCCGTACTCTCGCCGACTACAACATCCAAAAGGAGTCAACCCTCCATTTGGTCCTCCGTCTCCGTGGTGGTATGCAGATCTTCGTGAAAACCCTCACCGGGAAAACCATCACCCTCGAGGTCGAGAGCTCCGACACCATTGACAACGTGAAGGCCAAAATTCAGGACAAGGAAGGCATCCCCCCAGACCAGCAGAGGCTCATCTTCGCCGGAAAACAGCTTGAGGATGGCCGGACTCTTGCCGACTACAACATCCAAAAGGAGTCGACTTTACATCTTGTGTTGAGGTTGAGGGGTGGTATGCAGATTTTTGTCAAGACGTTGACTGGGAAGACCATAACTTTGGAGGTTGAGAGTTCTGACACCATTGATAATGTCAAGGCCAAGATTCAGGATAAGGAGGGCATCCCACCGGACCAGCAGAGGCTGATCTTCGCCGGAAAACAGCTTGAAGATGGGCGGACTCTGGCTGATTACAATATCCAGAAGGAGTCAACTCTTCACCTTGTTCTTCGTCTGCGTGGTGGGTTTTAAATGTTTTGTGATGGTATCTGATGTTTGATGTGATGATGTTTGGAACAATTGCTGGTATCAAATGTGTTTGCTATGAAACTTGTTGAATAAAAGAATTTTTATGTTTTCTGTTAATTTTCTATCTTTGTTAGTTTTGAGGTATAAAATTACAGTTTGGCCTGGGTAAATCACCTTATTTGAATGCCTTATAAATTTGTCTTGTGAATGCCTCAAAAAAAAAAAAATCCTCACGTCATAGGAATTTATTTACTCTTGTGTGGGAACAGAACCAGTAGGTTGCATTTACCTCCACCAAAACAGGTAAATGTATGTACCTTTGTCCTCTCTTCAAAACGTGCTTGTAAATCCAGATAATTCACATTAAAAGTGCATAATTATGCATTTCTCTCTTTATTTATTTATTATGATTTTTTTTTTGAAAGAAGTTAAATTTTCAGTTTCTTCCAGTTCTGAACTCGAAATGATCCAAACAAGAACCGCAACCGAACCGCAACCGGTAACTTTGTCGCGTTCTTAGTTCTCGTATTTCCTAAATTTTGGATCTCGACTTAAGCGGTTCTGTATGGTCATTTCTGGTTCTGTATGGTCATTTCTGAAACCGAACCCATGCCTAATTTGTGTTATCTAAATTCATATTGTTTACGATTGTCATGTAGGTTTTGTTATTTGTTAGTTAGCTTTACAACACTCTCTACACCTTGATGCAATATGTAAAGCATGACATCTCTAGTTACACATTAGGCAAATCATTTGATAATTAGTATTAATATGCAAATGAAGAGCTGGAGTCCGCGATTCAAAATGAGTTACAAGGATACGCATCATATTTATAAACTATCATTTTATTTGGACAATAATTGTTTGGATTATGAAAATTTGTTTTCACCAAAGGGTCTTTGGCCTTGCGGTATGGTGTGTGCCTCTCAACCTTGAGGTTAGGAGTTCGAATCCCGTCGTAGACATAGGTGATAATTAGAAGTAGATTAGATCTTTTATTACAGCACATTTTTAATCAAGTTTCAAGTTGCTAGTTTTTTGTTTGTCGATTATGGTCTCTACACCTTATTAGACAGATACCATCGGTAGCGTCAATTGCTAGTCAGTCGGCTTCCTTGAACTTACACCATTGGCACAGTGGTGTCAATTGTGGTGCCAGTTTAAAGCTTTCAGTTTGGGCAAATGTAAAACGATGAAATTATAAGGTATTATTACGTGTGTTAGTATTTATTTTATTTTTTTGTATATCTTATGTACAAAATATTAAGTGAAAAGGTATTGTTATTATGAGTGTATCATTTGAGTGACATGATGTTGATTAACAAAAACAAAAGCAATTGGTATCACGATCCGAAGTTATAAATATTTTGGGTAAATTACAGTTTTTGTCCCTGACCTATGGCCGATTGGGCGTTTTTGTCCCTAATGTTTTTTTGTCGGTTTTTTTGTCCCTTAAGTTTTTCAAATTCTGGAAATTTGTCCTTCCGTCTAATTTTGGCCGTTAACTGACGGTTATTTTGTCCATTTTACCAAATTACCCCTGTTCTATCCTTTTTCTTCCGTCAATGAACCCTAATCCCCCAAATTGATGAACCCTAATCCCCTAAATTGATGAACCCTAAATACTAAATCTTCAAATTGATGAACCCTAATCCCCCAAATCATTCCATCTTTAAACCCTCGACCAACATTCCTCTCGGCACCACCACCACCACCACCAGTGAGATAAGAGATGATACCAGTAACAGTTTCGTAATGCATAAAACAAATCGATTCAGATCGAAATCGAAAACGCAAATAGAATGAATAGGGCTGGAAACTTGAAAATGAAGTTGCGTATTATCGGGTAGGAAGTTAAATCTGGCTTCTGACCTAGAATGTATAGTTTATCTTCTTCTTCGATTATTCTCTTCTTCTTCACAAGCACAGTCTTTCTCTCTCTGAAATTAGATCCGATCTACGAAAGTTAATTTGCAGGTTAAAAATGGTGGTGGCAATCCTTCACAGAGCTCGTGGAAGTTTCTTGAGATGATATTGTATCTAATAAGCTTCCCAGGAATTTGGACAACAAAAAACGGATCATTTTCTCCTTTATTCAACACAATAGATCGTATGATGAAACGTATGGGTACGAACCTAAACTTTCCAGTGAATTTGGTACTTAGGTCATCAAGATCAACACGGTAAATTATTGACCAGCCGGAATAATCATTCTTCATCTCATAAACGTTCATTAGTAGAGATAAAGGTTGAATCAATTTAACAAAAGGCAAGCTGTTATTATCTTGATGCCAGAAAGATGACGGTGGTGATGGGCGTTTAAGGTTGAAAATGGTGGCCGGAAAGGGGGAAATAAAAAATGGGTGTCAATTTTTGCAACGAAATGGGTGTTGGTGTTTGGCGAAGAAGAAAGAGACGTCCAGATCTGAGTTGCAGGTGGTAGTGGTTGCAGGTTGTGAAGAGGGAAGAAGATGAAGAAGAAGGAAGAAGATGAAGAAGAAGGAAGAAGATGAAGAACATGAAGAGTGAGGAAAAAAGACGAAAATACCCTTAATTTTTTTGCGTTTTTAGTCACTTAACGGCCAAAATTGGACGGAAGGACAAATTTCTAGAATTTGAAAAACTTAAGGGACAAAAAAACCGAAAAAAAATATTAGGGACAAAAACCCCGAATCGGCCATAGGTCAAGGACAAAAACTATAATTTACCCTAAAACCAAATATTTAACTATAACAAAATAGGTAATGTCTATACCTAATGGCATTCTAATATGTGATTCAGTTTTGCTGTTCAACAAGGCTATTTGGTTGGTTTGGTTTTCAATTCTAGCACTCAAGTTTCATGTCAGAGGTCGACATCCAGATTCCAAGTGCCTTCCGGTATTGTTGTTAAAAACAAGAAAATTCTTAATTTTGTGATTGCGATTAATTAACCAGGTGAATAATGTGATTATAGATCAAATGGTTAAATAATTGGGAACGGAATCCAACTTCAAGGTGATCAAAGGAAGAACGTGTCCACCTTCCACGTTCAAGTAATCTCTTAAGCAACACCAACAACATAATTTATTTTGAATACGGTAATTCTAATTATCGTGTTTTTGAAGGCTAACATTGTGAAGAAAGAACACATCAAGATTCATGGTTTCTAAATACTGACGATTACGGTGCTTGGAATCTTTAATTATCTGCTCAAATCATTTTTTCTTCTTTTTTTATTCATGTACAGTAATCTTTGTTTCTTCTGTTTCTATTATCTGCTTATAATGTATATGGAGTTTCTTACTTTTGGAGTTGATTGATTTTGTTTATATGTTTTTTGGCTGTGTTCTGGTTCTCAATTATTTTCTATTTTATGAATAAAGATTATAATTAATACATGATTATTCAATCTAAGTTGGATTAAGAAAGCTTAAACATAACAAAATATCAACTTTGCTGGATATTTCAATCCATTTACTTGTAAATCCTGATTATGATTTTATCTCTAATGGATGAAACGGGTAAACAAAACACACTTTAAAGGGAAACGGGTCAAACGAGATTGTTAATAAAATACTATAATAATAAGCATAAAACCTCCAATACCATTTTACACGAGAAATTAGATTATTAATAAAATACTATAATTTATTAATAAAAAGATTATACTCGACCCAAGTCACACCTGTTTTGAGCCAACCTCTAAATTATGAACGGGTCAAAGGTCAATGCGATGGCCCTATGTGGAATAATGCAGGGTGTGAGGAAACATTTTTCTCTGTAATATCTATTCAATATATAATATATATTTCAGATCTAAAATATTAAATCAAATTCATTACTTACAGATCATTCTAATAATCATCATGCGACAATATAAACAGAAACAATGTTGTTAACATGTAGGTCAACTGTCAACATTACAATCATAACGGGTCATAAAAGGATAGATCAACCCTAATTAAAAAAAACAGAGATATAAAGTCTGAAGATACCAATATTTCAGAAAATTACACATTGCTTTGCTTGTAGGATTTGGTGTCAAGAACTTGTTTACCACACATTGCACAAACCCCTGCAAAAAGAATCATTACATGAACATATTATTTAAGAATTCCAGTAAATAATTAATGTATTAAGCATATAGATTGGGATATAATATACCTTTTGAGTAGGCACATGTATGGCAGTATTTGCCATTTTGGTGTACTTGCTGCTTGCAAATAATGCACTTGTTTGTTCCTATTGGTGACCATCTAAATATGAACACATGAAATTAGTATGCATATAATTACACAAAAATTAAATGATAACCAATTCACGCTTATACAATACCTCCACGTATCGTAAATACCTAAAGATTACAAAACTAAATGATTCTGAATAGGAAGCCTTAAGTTTTTAGTTCAAATTAAAATTCAAATATTAACTAATTTTGTGCTAGAAAACATAATGTTATTTTCAAAATAGATATAGATCGCTAGGGTTTCAGGAATCATGATTAATGAAGAAAACATATAAATTAACGAAATTTATACCTGTTTTTCTTGGAGAGCAGCTTATTTTCATTGATCTTACGGCCACCGCCTTCAGTGGTGTTGCTTGCTCCTTCTTTCCACTTATCCGGCACAATTACTTTTGATAATTTCTTCTCACCTATTTCAATTTGCAAATTTCATCCCCAATTATTATAAACCCTAGAAAATTCATTACATCGAATCGAAATTATATACAACATAAACACTGTAATGATTGAAAATCTTTCAAAAATTTTGAGCTGAATAAAAGTAAAAGCAATGAATTGAGATTGAAGACTTACACTTGTCGCAAACCATCGTAGCTTTGAGATTTCTTGAGAGTTGAAGAAATACGACAAATAAACAAAAAAGAAAAGAAAAAGGAATGCTATTTAACTCCGTTAGACACCGTCCTAATTTTACGTAACATTTTTATGAATAAACCCATAAAGTATATGGAAAATGTTAAGATAAACCCTCATATTTTTTATAATTTAAAAAAAGTTTTAAAATCTGTCTTGTCCCCTGTTTTCACTTTTCATACTCAAAACCTGCGGACAATTATGCAGAACAGCAAGCTCTTGTTTAAATCACTGTCCCATAACACAACAAAAGCAACCCAAAATTGGAGAACCGAAATCAAACACACCAGTTTAGTCTCTCAAATCTCATCAATTCTTTTACAAAGACATAATTGGCCTTCACTTCTCCAAACCCTAAATCTCAAATCCAAATTAAGCCCATCTATCTTCCTCCAAATTCTCAATCACACACAAACACAACCTCAAATAACCCTAGATTTCTTCAAATGGGCAATCAAGAACACATCTTTTCAACCAGATGTTTCTGTCCAATGCAGAATGACCCATCTCTTAATTGGTTCTGGTTTGGTTAACCCTTCAAAACCCATCTTAAATTCACTACTTCAGAACAACCCACCAGCTCAAATTGTTCAGTATTTGATCAAATCATGTGAAGATAGTTCAAATTATACTAATTCAGAAAAGGGTTTAAAATCTCTATCAGTATTTGATTGTGTTATTCACTGGTATTGCGAAAAGGGTTTGTGTTTCCAAGCTTTGGAGGTTTTTAATCTAGCTAAATATTCAGATGAAAATCAACGATTTGGGATTCGTTCATTTAATACATTGCTTAATGCGTTACAAGAAAACAATGAAATTAAGTTGGGCTTGTGTTTTTATAGTATCATGATTCGAAATGGGGTTTTGATTGATAGGTTTACTTGGCGTATAATTGCAAAGATTTTTAGCAAAGAAGGAAAAGTCGATGTAATGCTTAAAATAATCGATAACGGTATGCATGATCCGGTGATATATGATATAGTGATCGAATGTTGTAGTGAAATGGGGATGTTTGAAGTTGCATTACACGTGTTCGATGAAATGTCTAAAAGAAAACTAAACCTGGGGTTCCACACTTGTGCTTCAATTCTTAATGGGGCATGTAAGCATAACAATGATCAAATGGTCAAATTTGCAACGAAATCCATGGAAGAAAAAGGGTACATTTCAAAACCTTTAACCGAACAAAATTCGGTTATTCAAAAGCTTTGTGACACAAGAAAGACGTATGCAGCTCACATGTTTTTCAAAACCGCTTGTGATGCACAAATCTTGTTAGAAAATGAGACTTATGGTTTTATGTTACAAGCATTATCAATGGAAAATCGTGTAACGGAAGCAACAGAAACTTATCAAGTTATTAAACTTAGAAGAATTCAAATAAACCCCGTTTTTTATAACGAGTTTATTAACACTATTTGCAACGAAAATCCATCAAAAGAACTTAATTCCTTACTTATAGAAATGATGTCACAAGGGTATAAACCACCCCCAATGGCGTTATCTAAATACATAATCTCTCAATGCAAGAAACGTGCATGGAAAGAAGCAGAAGAACTTGCAAATTTGGCTCTTCAAGAATCCATTTTTCTTGAAGCTTCTTGTTGTGGGTTTTTAGTTAAACACTATTGTAAAAAGGCACAAATTGATGTAGCTCTTAATATGCATGATCAAATGGAGAAAAAGGGGTTGAATTTGGATTCAAGAACTTATGAAGTACTTTTAAGTGGACTTTTGGAGGTGTCGAGGGTTAAAGAAGCGGACAAAATCTTTGATTACATGCGATTCAAGAATTTGGTTACTAGTGAAAGTTTTGTGATTATGATTATTGGATTTTGTCGTGAGAAAGAGTTGAAAAAAGCCATGAAATTGCATGATGAAATGTTGGAGATGGGACTTAAACCTAGCGCCAAAATGTATAAAAAGTTAATCTATAATTTTAAGTAGATTTTTTGTGATATTGTATGACTTGATAGTATCAAATACTTTGAATGAGAATTTGCTGTGTTTTGTAATTTGCTTCTTCAAGTTAAGCCGTGTCAAAATTATTAAATTTAAGAGTAAATGGTCCTTATGGTTTAGACAAAATTCATGGATTAGTCTCAAAAAATACTTCGTAAAACTAACACTAGAGCTCAAAAAGATGCTGACATGGCAGTTTTCCGTTGGTTGGAGTGATGCATACCCAAAACGAAACAAGTCAAAGTCAAATCTAGTCATCGTCTTCTTTTCCTCAACTCTTCAAACAAAACCTGCGTAACCTCACTAGATCTACCAATGGCGATTTCTCCGAGATCGGCTCCGGCGCTTTTTCTGTTACTAACAACCACACTTCTTTCACTATCCACATCACCATTTCTCGCCGGTGCTGCCAGCGCTGATGCAGATCTACTCTCCGAGCTCAAATCGATCCAATCCCGCTCTTCCTCCGGCGTCATCCACCTCTCCGATAACCTCCTCCGCCGTATCGTCACCACCAAACACCGATCTTTTTCTCTAATCATCTTCTTCGACGCCATCCAGCTCCATGACAAATCCGAACTCCATCTCAAATCACTCAAATCCGAATTCGCCCTCCTCTCAAAATCATTTGCTCTCAACAATCAAAACTCCGAATCTGCATTATCAAAACTCTTCTTCTGCGAAATCGAATTCGGTGAATCGCAATCATCATTCGCACAATTCGGTGTTAACGCGTTACCACACATCCGCCTACTTCCACCAGATGCCAGTAATTTAAAATCCGATTCGATCTCCATGGACGCCGGAGATTTCTCCCGGTTAGCTGAATCCATGGGTGAATTTATCGAATCGAGAACGAAACTCACAATAGGTCACATTCACCGTCCCCCAATTCTTTCGAAAACTCAAGTAGGGTTTATAATTGCTGCCTTTTTGATATCGTTGCCATTCCTGTTTAAAAAGCTATTAGCTGGTGAAACATTGTTTCATGATAAACGATTTTGGCTTTCTGCGTCTGTGTTTGTTTACTTCTTCAGCGTTTCTGGTACAATGCATAACATAATTCGCAAAATGCCAATGTTTATATCCGATAGAAACGATCCAAGCAAATTGGTCTTCTTCTACCAAGGGTCTGGAATGCAATTCGGGGCTGAGGGTTTTGCTATTGGGTTTTTGTACACACTTGTAGGGTTATTGTTGGCTTTTGTGACTCATATTTTGGTTAGGGTGAAGAATAGGATTGCTCAGAGGACTATTATGATCATAGCTATGATTATTTCAGTTTGGGCTGTGAGGAAAGTTGTGTATTTGGATAATTGGAAGACTGGATATGCAGTTCATGCTTACTTGCCTTCAAGTTGGTGAGGAGATGATACAGGTTGGTTGTGGTTTTTGAATTTTATCTGGTAGTTATGGCTGCATAAACTTGATTATGCTATTATACATGTTATTGATTCAAACTTTAGGTTTAAAGGAAGTATCTTTACTTTTAATGGATTCTCGTTTTGCATTTGCCGAATCGCTTGCTGCTTTTTATACATTTTGAATGTTGTTCATAGAGTGACTTCATGATATCCACTAAATTGTTTTCTATATTCAATTTTTTGGTGCTCTAATTTGATGGTCTGTTTGGCAGTGTATGCGCCTTATTAAAATTCTTGAACCCGCACTGCTGTTGAACATGTATGATTGATAATCATGTTGATTTAGTTTTGGATCGTGAATAGCATTAGGTTTAGCTTGTAAATTGTGATGATATCTATTATCTAGACTCGTATATTGTTCTATTTCAGCTAGATGTTTAACTTTGTATGGTTCAACCAGATCCTTGTATCATGTGTTCACATAAATCTGTTTTGTAAGCAGAAACAATAGCTATTTGACCATATCAAACCTGCTTGTAAATTTAGTCTGATTATCCAATTTGGTGGTTTCATTTTCTGAACTTTTTGTTGCAAGATCAAGTCAGTTTAAGATCCTACAATCCTATGTGAGATGTGATCCCGATGAGGGTCATATCCAATGCTTGCAAGTTGCAACTATCTGTTTTTATTGATCAAAATCATAAAAGAAACATCAAATCGCTAATCTAGAATTTCCGAGAACTGTTTCTCACTTTCAAATTAGGAAGGCTAATTTTCTGTCATATTTCAAGAAAGATTTGTGTTTATAAAATAAGGGTTTTGTTAATGACAGTCCTTAGGGCTGTCACTAACATGCATAAAAATCTTGTACATTGATTAAAAAGTAATATTCCTAAAATTCAGGGGGGGTTGTCTTTTGTTATTTTGCCTTCTTAATGACAGCCCTAAGGGTTGTCATTATCATTTTCCATAAAAAAATATGCATCTTGCAGGACTTGAACTTGTGATTGATATATTATTAACACAATGTCCTAACCAATTGAGCTAATATACTCTATTATATATTCATTAGACTATAATTATCTTTATTAATCCCTAAAAATTTAAAAAGTTGAAATTATCATTACCACCATCACTAGCAACACTACCACTCGCCACCCACCATCACTTCCAATATAAACACCTACCAATTGGCCGCATAATACAGTTATAAGGTATTTGAAGCTGCATTGCATAGTTATTATTAAAACTAGCTTAGAACCCGTGATTAATCACGGGCGTCTTGTAAAAATATTTGTCAAAATTATCATCAAAATTTTATGATAATATATGATTTAGCATGTGTTGGTATTGCCAGGTGCGTCTCCGATATTTTGAAGGCCCCGTGTGAAAACACAAAAATGGGCCCCTTAAATACAAAATTTTTATAAAAAATTGTACTTTCTAAATTTTTTTCTATTAAATTATTAAGTTGACTTACATTATAAGATTAACATACTTCCTCCGATTTAAAATAAGTGATACACTTTTCATATTTGGGTGTATCAAAATAAGTGATACACTTTGAAAACTTACCTTATTTGGTAAAAAGTAGTGGGACCTACACCCACCAACTATCTACTTTAATAAAGTGAAATGACATCTTTACCCTTACTTTTACTTTTAAACATCATTAACTTCACTTTATTCAAAATTTGTGGTATTCATTCCCCACTAACTATCCAATTAATCTAATTTAATTATCATTATCATATTTTGCCTCAAAATCCGTGAAACCAATAATGTGTCACTTATTTAAATCGGAGGAAGTATATAAGATATATAAAAAAATTGGACCCCTATAAAATATGGGTCATGTGCGGTTGCACCTCTTCAAAGACACCCCTGGGTATTGCTGAGAAGTGTTTCTCACTTTCCCGGGTCAATTTATCTATGGGCCAGACTTGGGCGTAATGGGCTTTATGTAACCTAAGTGGTTCGAGTCTCATAGTGGACATAGATGGTTATTTAGGAGTAGATTAAATTTGCTGTTAAAAAAAAATCTTTATCTTTGTTGACTAAATTACCATATTAACCCTGCACATCTTAGTCACTTAAATATGAAAACAAGTACCAAGTTGTTTGGTGGTGTTATCAATCATCATCACCAATCATTCAATTAAATAACAATATATTACAATTACCTCATTAAACAAAATATTTATCATTAATTGTTTTGAGCTTCTGATCATAAGTTTATACAAGGGAGCACCAAGATTGATTTCTTGCTTAGACCTGTGTGCTACTGGCTACCTGCGGTACTTTGATTGCATTCGGTAACTAGCACTATTGACTTTTCATAAGTAACGTTTTCAAAAAGTCAAATACAAACATACCCTAAATCAAATACAAACATATGCCTTTCAAATTCCAGTTTATATGATTGTTATTATCATTTTCCCCATATAATTTCTTTTATGTTAATTTGTTTGGTGATCATGAATATTATTCCCACGTGCCGGAGTAACTTCCTCAAATAATCTAGTTGTGAAATAAAAACGTTACTTATGAATTGTACAAAGGAACTGCACGAAGTACAACCCATTACAGCACAAGATCATTCAAGAAAAATTCTTGCAATAATTTCTAGTGAGTCCCACATTCACAAAAGGCTTACACTTACCATGCAGCAGGGTCTGTATGGTGCAGTGATAAATATTTTAGGAGACAATGCTTTAAATTTACTGCCTCAAATTAACTACGTATCATTTTTAAAATCAAAATCGCGCAAATATGTTTGATACAACTTAAATTGCCGTCGTACAACATCTGTGATAATATCTAGAGGTGTTTGTGATTGCTTATTTAAAATAAATTATGTGTTTTCAAAATGGTTAATGAGATAATTAGTATATAAAACGTAATTATAAAAAAGAGTGTTTTGATTTCATTATGTTGTTTGAATTTGCAATAATCAAATAATCAATTCTTTAATGTATGATAAACCTTATTATTTGTTTACTTAATAGGTGAAATGAAAAACAATCAATTTTGAAAGCGCAATAAGCACCCCTCCATATATTTTCTCATAACTCCATTTTGAATGTTTCAAAACACAAAAAGTTTGATTACTTGAAACTTTTTGTCAAACGCTTAATTTGTTATACGGACATTTTGCCCTATAGATAGTTTCATAAAAATTAGTTTCCTTTTTAATTTAAAAACTAGTTATTATAAAAACTTTAATTTTTAACAATATTTTTCATATGTTACTTTATAATATATTTCACAGTTATATATCTTTTGCCATCATGTAATGGGTATAACATATTACAGCTGAATTTTTTTGATCATGAGTATCAAATATATCCGTATAATAAATGTGTTAATAATCTAATATTTTTTAATAAAGGTAGTTACAATTTTTAATTTTACATTTATTTTACGTTTCTACAGTTTTTATGTCATTGGTAGGTTGTACCTAACATATTTTTCTCGCACTTTTTTATATATTGTTAAACACTTAAACACTTAAAATTCTAGCGACTAATTATTTTTTTTTGTTTTTGCTTGGTAACTGATTTTTAATTTCCGTTCAGAAAAAAAAAAAACTGATCTTTAATTTTTAGTGCCACTTTATTATTTCACTAATTAATAAAAAATATTGTAGCGATGTATTGATTCAAGCCCGTATTTATGAATAATTAATTCTTTTGAACTTTTAAAGTAATAAATCTATATGCTTGAATATTAATACAAATTAACGTGCACATATTTGTCTGTCTATAAATGAACAGAAATCTCTCTTTAGAGAGGCCCCTCCATTAAAACAATGCTAATAAGCTTTAAGTACTACAAGGAAAATGTCATAATTAACATCAATTATTTATTTCTTTGTAAATGATTAATATATTTGGAAACAATAAAATAATTTGCTATTTTATGGATCCAAATCTGGAAAATGTTCTAACTGATTTAATGGCATGCCCTGTTTTTATGTTGTGGATATTAATTAAGAAAGAAACATAATGAAGTATATAAAATTGATCGAAGTGGTTCGAATGTTTAACTTTTTTTTATCGAGATCGACTAACGATAAATATAATGTTTTATGTTGTTGTACTCAAATAGGAAGTTTTATTCTAAACACCTAATTTTTAGAATAAATATCAAGGACCAATCCAATTAATTTTTGGGCCCTAGGTAAATATTAAAATTGGGCCCCTTGAAGTAAATTGTTTTCAAAATAACTAAAAATTATCCGTCAAATTAAAAGTGTCACATCAATCTCCAAGTTAAATGTCCGGATTGGACCTCATAATCCGCTTATTTCAATATTTAATTGCACTTACCTTGATTCAACTGAGTTTACACGAATACATAAGTTTTTTTTAAAAAAAGTGGGCCCCTAAATTTTGTAGGCCCCTAAAAAAAGTGGGCCCCTGGGCGGCCCCCCTTGTCGCCCATGCTCATGGACGACCCTGTAAATATCTCATTCATCACAACTTTATTTTAGATATCCTTTAACTCACTGTGTAGGTTTACAAATATAAACGTAAAACTATCACCCATTAATTGTATATAACGAGTATACATATAATTACATGATTATTAAGTTTGTGAACATCCATTTTCAACAAAAAAAAACATCGATATACAATTTAACCGTAAAGTCATGTTTAGTAGACTTCCGTAATTATCACAAGTCTAATTATATTGTAGGCAAAAAAGTTAACTTTGTCAATTATTCTATTTACCTTTTCTTCAAGAGCAAATAAGTGTTTCGAATATCAAGTGAGTTAACCTTATTTTTTTTACTGTCAACTGAAGGTTAAACTTTAAGCAACTAATTATTTTTAATTTTTATTTATTAAGAATATTACCACCAACCTTGCTATCGCCCACGACACCACCATCATCTTCTTCATCTTGTTACTGACCCATATATAATTAGAAAAAAAGTTTAAGCGAGCAACATTTGTTCACCATAGAATGTAAATGCATAGGATATCCGCCGTCACATTGCGCGACTACTCTACTTAAAATGTTATGATATAAAGTTATAAGTGTTCACATTTTCTCCAACATAAGATCCTCTCACATTAATAAATGTGAAAAAAGGAAAAAAAATAAGTAGCAATTTAAAAAATATAAATTGCAAACATAAAATATGATTTGTGTGCATACTTTAATAAAAAAAAATAGGGTTATGATATACTCCCTTCGTCCCATAAAATCTTCCTATTTGAGTTTTGCACAAATTTTAAGGTGATAGTTAGTGCCTTAGTGGTGGGGTCATTGATAATAATTTTGATTAAAATATAAGATTGGTTTGGAGAGAGAGAAATAGTTAGTGGATAGTAAGTAGTGGAATCCTTAATAATAATAGTATTATATTATGTGGAGTCCACCAAATGTATAAAATGAGAAGTTTTTTGTGGGATAAAAATTTAAGGTGAAATGAGAAGTTTTTTGTGGGACGGAGGGAGTCGATCTAGCAACTTAGGTAGTTCGTTCATTTAATAAGGGGAATTCATTTCCGTACTACAGTTTTTGATGTCTATACCACAGGGTATAAGTTTTATAGCAAACTGTACAATCACTTAAAGCAATACTTGTGGTATAGCCATTAAAAGTTGTGGTGTATTTATCACCATCTTTTAATAAGGAGACTAAAATAACTGTTAAAATCAATACATGGCCTAATCATACGTCAAATTGAAATAGGTAAGATTTATTAGTTATGTTATTCATTTAAATTTATTAGTAAATTTGTTTCGAGAACGATAAATAGATAACATATGTACACCCTCAAACTTTATACATGATAATTTTATTTTTTTTGGTGTTTGATGTTATAATCGACTTCATAATTTTCTTTGATTTTAGAAAGAAACACGTTACTGATAGTTGGATATTATGAAAAGTTTGAAGTTCAAAATTAATATCAATACATCTAAGTAAATTAAAAATGTTATATTATTCTTGTCAGTTTCGTTAAAATATATATAAGTTCAAAACTACAAATAATAAATAATAATAATAATAAAAAAGCCCATTAGGACAATACATTTCAACAAGGGGACTTTTATTATGTACCTATTTAATCAACGTGATAACTAAAATCACTAAAGCAGTTATCAGTAAGCTTATCTTACTTAAATTCTAATTATACTCGATCTATCCAAACTACGAACATTATCTTCCATGTTCATCTGACGGGTTTTAAAAGCACTTAAATAAAGGAGATCGCACACAAGATGTCACACACTTTAATACATTTACTATAATACATTTAGCAACGCGGGTGAACAGTGCTTTTTTGTTTTATTAGGCGCTTTTTTTTCGTGTTTAAAAGTAATATAAGGAAACAGTACTACAATATGGGATCTGCCCAACTGGCAATATTTAAGTCTTTTAGCACACCAACGCTGGGGAGACCAGGGTTCAAGTCCCAGCGCCTCAATTATTTTTTAATTACTGGGCAACTAGCTTTTCAATATTTAAAAACTGAAAGGCGAAATACACAAGATGACATGCTGCTCAGTTTAATTTATTTTCTTTTTATAAATATCAACTTTGACAAAAAAAAGTTCTCTTTTAGTTTTATAACATTTTAAGTTCTAAATACTTTTATTTTAACCCTATTTATTTTAATACATTATTTTTTTTAAAAAAAATTATAATGTGCAAATTAGCTAAATATAACATTTACTACTTTTATTTTACAACTCAAATTATTTATCATATCTAAACTATTGAAAATGTGAATTTATAGTTATACGAATATCAGTAACGTTATTTTAGGTATTATATTAAAATCTCCACGGCATCGCGCCGGGGTAAACATTACTAGTTCATATATAAAATGCGTCGTCTAAATATTTACTAATTGCTTAAATAATTAATAACATGTCGTATAAAGTAACAAAATTATAAAGAACAAATTTTTGTTTTATACTATGGTCATGCGTGGTTATCGTGTATACATGCATAATATAGGTAGTAGCTGGAGATGAGTTATATACAGGATTTGGTTTGATAATATAAGTTCAATATATGCAGTGCAAATTAATGGAGTTAAAATCCTTAAATCTGTTTATTAATCATCCTTCACCATACAAATTTACACACACAGTGTGTGAGATGGAAAGTCTGAACATGAAGATTGCATTAACTCTCTCTCTCTAAAAAACAATAAAAACTTCAATCCTTCATAAATGCAATTCCATCCTCTCCGCATTAACTCTCTCTCTCTCTCTGCAACTTGCTCAATTCTCCCACCTGTTCCTTTTCTTGCTTCATCATCTCCATCCGTTTCTCTCTCTCCTTAAATTAAATTCTATTCACAATAAAGGTATATCATCAATCAAACCCTCTCTGAAAACCGCTCTCTCACCCCCTCAAAGTGGTTTTCCGTTGACCCTTATACCCTGGATGCATCGAAGTAATATCAAAAAACCAGTAAGTCTGCTATATATATACATACACACACCACGTCACCACCTTTCTTGACGTTTTGAAGTAATTATTTGTGGCTTTACAAAAACACACACGCACACAGATACACAAACAAACAAACGTTTTCTTATTACCTTTTCCGTTACTTGAAGTTTGATGTTATGGAGAAATCAGTGTATGAAATGAAGGTTTTTTGGGCTAAATCTTCTCTAATTTGGTCTTCGGATGGAATACGTAAAAGGAAGACATATGGATTGGAGTTTTGACAACTTCTTTATTTGCTAATAGGTCCCAAACTTGTTTAATCTTGTCAAGTCTAGTCCTTTTTACCCTTCGTTTTAAGTCAATTGATTTACGAAACAGAAAACCCAAAACCAAAGAAACTCTCTTTCTAGCTAGAGAGAGAGAGAGTGAGATAAGAGAGAGAATTTATTGCTAGGGTTTGTAAATTGTATATGCTTTTTTATGTTTTGGAAGATGACGACTACTTGTGATTAAGTTTTAATTTGATTTTCAAAGCTCTCCAGTGATCATGTATGTATTTTGCTTTTTTCCAAATTATATCTTCTTCGTACATTATAGTTTCATCTACGCAGATCTTGCCTGATCGATAACGTTTTTTAGTTAAGTTTTTTTTCAATTTCTTTATGTTTAATAAACACTGAAATAATATTGAGATCTGCTGATGAAATTGGCTGACTTAATTTCTATAAATTATTAAATTCGATCTTTTCAACTGTAATCCTTTTCGATGTAATAAAGAAGATTAAAAAGACAAACAAAAATTTATTTCTAGAGAGAGACTGGTTTCAACTCTTTATGCTTTGAAGTTGACTTTTTTTTTTCTTCTGTCACAAATTCCTATAGATCTGTTAACCTCCAATAAATTAATCGAGTCATTTTCTTGTGTATGAAGTATGCAAATTCCCATAGTCCAATTTCATTTCCTATGCTTTCTCATCCTTTTCTTTTATTTTATGCTAAATTAAAGTACTTTAAAATATTACTAATTAATTAATGTTCCTTTTTATAACTTGTGATATGTTGTTTGTAGATTTGTACAAGGAACAAGTAAATCATATCGCTTTAGAAAGAAGATGTTTCAGCCAAACATGTTTGATAATCATCATCACATTCTTGATAATATGAGCAACAAAACCCCAGAAAATGAGCTTGATATGCTTAGAGATGATGATTATGATAGCAAATTTGGGACTGATATTTTGGAAGCTCCCTCGGGTGACGATCAAGATCCTAACCAACGCCCCAACAAAAAGAAACGATACCATCGTCACACTCAACATCAAATCCAAGAAATGGAATCGTATGTTATGTTACTTATTTTCATGTCATTATTTTTATAAATTTACATATTTTGTATTTAATTTTTGTTCACTACTTTTGGGTTATTTGGTGCTAGAATTTTGAGTTGAATCGGATTAATTACTTTCTTGATTTTTGTTAGGTTTTTTAAAGAATGCCCACACCCAGATGATAAGCAAAGAAAGGAACTTGGAAGAAGATTAACCTTGGAGCCTTTACAAGTCAAATTTTGGTTCCAAAATAAACGCACTCAAATGAAGGTAATCGGTTTACATTTTACAAACTTTTTTTATAAGAGCATAAATTGAGGAAATTAATTAACTTGAACTAGCAATTTTAATATTTTATGCAAGTGTATATTGTAACTTTTCTAAAGCTTTTTCATGTTT
Organism: Calendula officinalis; assembly: GCA_963853835.1. Taxonomy (NCBI): domain Eukaryota; kingdom Viridiplantae; phylum Streptophyta; class Magnoliopsida; order Asterales; family Asteraceae; genus Calendula; species Calendula officinalis. The sequence continues at coordinate 6,001,132 of OY970825.1, forward strand.
TTGATTTCTTGACTAATTTTAGGCTCAACATGAACGCCATGAGAACACACAACTCAGGAACGAAAATGATAAGCTTCGATCTGAAAACATACGTTACAAAGAGGCCCTTGCTAATGCCACCTGTCCCAACTGTGGTGGTCCAGCTGCCATTGGAGAGATGTCTTTTGATGAACAGCATTTGAGGATAGAAAATGCACGTTTACGTGAAGAGGTAATTAATTAACTTAAAATTCACTTAAATTATGTGTTAGTGTTTCTAGTAGTTTGATTATTTGGTGTACGTTTTCCAAAAGATTGATAGGATATCTGGAATTGCTGCAAAGTATGTTGGCAAGCCAATGCTGAGTTACCCTAACATGTCATCTCACGGGCCAACTCGGTCACTTGACCTAGGTGTGACTAGCTTTAGTCCACAACAAGGGTTGGTTGGAGACATGTTCGGGTCAAATGACCTTCTTCGGTCCGTTTCAGGCCCAACTGAGGCCGATAAGCCTGTTATAATCGAGCTAGCGGTTGTAGCCATGGAGGAACTCATCAGAATGGCTCAGTCTGGTGAGCCATTGTGGGTTCCAAGCTCGGATAACTCATCTGAGAGCTTGAGTGAAGATGAGTATTTGCGGACGTTTCCCCGTGGGATTGGACCAAAACAGTTGGGATTGAAATCTGAAGCTTCAAGGGAATCGGCGGTTGTCATTATGAATCATATCACTCTTGTTGAAATCCTAATGGATGTGGTATGTATACATTTTTTAAGAAAATTAAAATCTCTCTTTTACTAAGTTGAAATATAATTTTTTTACAATGGTGTTTCAGAATCAATGGTCAAATGTGTTTTCTGGCATTGTTTCAAGAGCAATGACTTTGGAAGTGCTTTCAACTGGAGTTGCTGGCAATTACAATGGAGCTCTGCAAGTGGTAAGCTAAGAAAAAAATCATTTATTTTTAATCTATTTTTGTGTTTTCATATCCATTAATTAACATTTGTATATCAGATGACAGCCGAGTATCAAGTGCCTTCGCCACTGGTACCAACTCGAGAAAATTACTTTGTTAGATACTGTAAACAACACTCTGATGGAATTTGGGCTGTGGTTGATGTGTCTTTGGACAATTTGCGACCTTCTTCGGTTGCAAGATGTAGAAGAAGGCCTTCTGGTTGCTTGATTCAAGAACTGCCAAATGGTTATTCAAAGGTACAAATCCTGCACATAATTTAATTAAAGCATCAATCTTAACAAGTATAATTAATAAAATTATTGGTTCATGTTTTGGTTTTGGCTTTGGTTTTGTAGGTGATATGGGTTGAACATGTTGAAGTTGATGATAGAGCCGTTCACAATATCTATAGGTTGCTAGTGAACTCCGGTCTAGCATTCGGAGCAAAAAGATGGGTGGCAACTTTAGACCGGCAGTGTGAACGTCTTGCAAGTGCAATGGCTAACAATATTCCAGCAGGCGATGTTGGTGGTAAATAATAACAAATTAATAGTTAGTTAATGTTCTTTATTTAACAATATCCGGATTAACATGGAAAATGATAATAACAGCCCCAATGACTATCAATAAGATGTCAAGACATACATTAAAAGCTTATACATAATAAATAACCACCCTCGCATTTTAGGAATTAACTACCATTAATAAAAGTACAAACATTTTATGCATACAACTAGTTCTTAAAGACAGCCTTAATGATTATCATTGACAAAATCCTTAATAAATACATAAATGATGAATTATGTTATTTATTTATGATTTGTTTGTTTCATTTGACAGTTATAACGACTCCAGAAGGGAGAAAGAGTATGTTGAAGCTGGCAGAGAGGATGGTTTTGAGCTTTTGTAGCGGTGTGGGAGCTTCAACTGCACACACGTGGACCACTTTGTCTGGTAGTGGGGCGGATGATGTTCGGGTCATGACCCGTAAGAGTATGGATGACCCGGGTAGGCCTCCTGGTATAGTTCTGAGTGCTGCGACTTCATTCTGGATACCTGTTCACCCAAAACGTGTTTTTGATTTTCTACGAGATGAAAACTCTAGGAGCGAGGTAATTAATTATCTATTGACACAAATTCAAAGATTATTATATTAAGGATATAATATAATGATTTTAAGTTTTTAAACTAACTTTATGCTATATAATTTTAGTGGGATATTCTTTCAAACGGTGGACTAGTTCAAGAAATGGCACACATAGCCAACGGTCGTGATCCGGGAAACTGTGTCTCCCTTTTGCGTGTTAATGTAAGTCTATAATTAAGCCCATAAATATGTATAATTAAATCAAACATATCCATTATTTAATCATGACCTTATAATATATACTTGTAAATTAATATTTCAGAGTGCGAATTCGAGCCAAAGCAACATGTTGATACTACAAGAGAGTTCAAGTGATGCTACAGGATCCTATGTTATATATGCTCCGGTTGATATTGTAGCAATGAATGTGGTGCTAAGTGGTGGTGATCCAGATTATGTCGCCTTATTACCATCTGGTTTTGCCATACTTCCCGATGGACCAGGGGAACATGATGGTGGAATTCCTGAGGTGGGAACCGGTGGATCGTTACTGACGGTTGCTTTTCAGATTTTGGTGGATTCGGTTCCTACGGCTAAATTATCACTCGGGTCGGTTGCAACGGTTAATGGTCTTATCAAGTGCACAGTTGAAAGGATCAAAGCTGCAGTAGCTTCTCCATGACAACAAACTAATTAATTATCAGTGTTTTATAAGGTATTGATGATAAATTCGTCATCTTGCTTCAATTGAAGGTTACACGTGATTTTAACATCACATAATTCACTTCAAATAACACAAAATACATCTGTTATAGCAAACTGTACAACATATTAATTAAAACAATAATAATGTTATAGCAAACACCATAAAATAGATCTAGCAAACTGTATAACATATTAATTAAAGCAATGATAATGTTGTTTGAAGTGATTTTTGTGGTTGTAACTAATGAGGTTTGTATGTTTGCTTGTATTGCAGTGTTTAAGGGAAGAGGAAAATGAAGACTTATGGAGGCATTGTCGTTTACTCTTTCATCGTTTGAAACAAAAAAGGAAGAAGTCAAGAACGCACCTAAAAACGGCCCTTGGATTATGTTGACTTTGTGTCAATCCGAAGCAAGAAAGCATAGTCAACATCCTTCAAGGGTTGAAGGTTCGGGTATTGACTTTGCCTATATTGAAATATTTAGAGAGTAAAATAAGACCTTGTCACAATTAATACTTCATAATTAAGACTTTCTTTTGATTTAAGGTTTGATTAGAGGTTTATTCGTGTTCTGTTAATTTTGTAGTATTTGGTTTCTTGTCTCAAGGACCTTAATCCTAACAAACAATTGTCTTCTTTTTAATTAATATCATTTCATCTTATTATTTTTTGTCAAATTAATGTACGTTTATAGCCCTCTTGCTAGGCTACTTACTGATAATTCTTCATTTCATAAATATAACACAAAAAATTATCACTAAAAAAAATCTTGGCACATATATAGATTTCTTGGTTGATATATAGACAAAATATATCACTAGATATTGGAAACTATAGTACGAGTATAAAACTGTAAATAACGATTTTATGAACTATCCAAGCTTATTTGATCTATCTAGAAGCTTAAATTAGACAGTGGCACACAGCCCATGCCAACAACTTTGGTTGTTGAATACCATAAATGAGCTTTGTGGAGCCAATTCTACCTATCAAGATTCAAGACCATATATGCATATGATACGGAAAGTGTTCTTGTTTTTTCAACTTTCTTATAATTAATCTATATTTATTACCATGTGCATGTGTGTGTCCTGTTAGAAAAATGTAATAAAACCCTTTTTTTTGTCAAGATTGGGGAGCAGAAAAGGTTCCATAATCTTCAAATTAGGCCTCTAACTATATGCAAAAGGAAGTATAATTGGAAATACAAGCGATTTAAATTACCTTTTTATTTCCTCTTAAAGTAAATATGAGATCTTCAGTCCAATCCAAATTATATGTACTTTTATTTCTTTTGGACCTTTTTCATTAGAGATGCAAACCCGTTATTCTCATACCCGTACCCGTCCCATACCCATCGGGTTCGGGTAGAACAATCTCCGCCGGGTACGGGTAACCCCACGGGTTCCCGTTCTAGAGGTGCACATATGGGCTTTAGCCCGAGCCCGGGCCTAAAAAAAGCCTGAAAAAGCCCGAAAAAGCCCGGCCTGAAAAAGCCCGAGCCCAAGCCCCTTTTAGCCTGAAATCCTAAACGGGCCTGACTTTAGTCATGAAAGCCCGTTAAAGCCCGAGCCCGGGCCGGACCGGGCTAAGCCCGAAGCCCGAAAAAATGCCTGAAAGCCCGAAAGCCTGAAAAAGCCCAAAAGCCCGGGCTTTTTAACGTTATAAAGCCCGGGCTATTTCTAAATCCCCAAAAATCTAGAGTTTCTCTTGTATTTTCTACCTTAATGATATAGCCATAATATGAATTATGAAGACTACCGTTGCATTATATAAATGAATTCTAATTTGACAATTATAAGTTGTATGTACTTTATGTTGGTTAAGTATTGAAAGTAATAGTTTGTTGATTTATTTAATTAGTTATAAAGAATATTTGATTATTTATATATTTTTCTAATCATATTATTATATAAAAGATATAATAGTAATAAAAAAAAGCCCGAAAAAGCCCGGGCTAAGCCCGCTAAGCCCGTTTAGGCCTAAACATGCCTACTTTTTTTCTTAAAGCCCGGGCTAAGCCCGGCCCGGGCTTTTTTACTCCAAAAAAGCCCGGTCTTTTTTAGGCCCGGGCTTTGTGCACCTCTAACCCGTTCAATAAAAAAATTAAACGAAATAGAATAAAACATTAAATACTCTTAGTTCATTAAGGCTTATTTCGTTCAATACGTAATTGACTAACGGGGGACGAGCCTTATTTTAATCATTATTAAATTGGGCTAATGAGAGATTAAAAGTTAAGCTAAGTTTGAGTAGTGACTAGTGGGCTAAACCTGTATTAAAAAAAATTACACATTAATATATATTCGGGCCGGGTATAAACGGTGCGGGTATTATAAAATCCGTACCCGACCCGTACCCGCTATCGGGTATGAAATTTAAACCCATCCCCGACCCGTTACCCGTTTAGACGGGTAATACCCGCGGGTTAAATTTGCATCCCTATTTTTTATCCTCCCTTTATAATATTTTCTTAAGTCATTCCAGTAGACTTAATAAACTAATTTCATCCATATAATTTAGTGTTCTATCTTTGTCTTGCTCCCCTGTCTTCACCGATAAAGGTACTCTACAACTTCTTGCTAATGCCTAATTGTATATTGTTTTTCACGCCTTAATAAAACGTGTAAATGATTATAAGTTCCATTAATAGTAAGTATAAACACCAATATAGGCAGTACAAATGTATAAAGTTAAGATCAGTTTTACACTTCAAATTGCATAAAAGCGGAAGTTCGAGTTTTTGGGGGAAAATAACTGCGTAATTAGTTTAGTAAAGGCAGAGCATATATAAACATGATAAATTGGATCTAAATGAAAAAAAAATATGCGTGGAAGTGATGTTTAGAACTAATAAGAAATGGCCAACCGAAACTGATAAAGATCAGAGAGAAAGGGAATGGAAGACACGTCAGCAAGGGTTTAAAAGGAAAATATGACATTATATTGGTGCAACTGCAACATTTTAAGGATTTCACTTCTTTAAAACTGTGTGATTTTGTAACTTGTAAGTGGACGTTTATCACAGAGAAAGCAAAGGCAGAGGTGAAAGCATTTAAATTAATTAAGATGAATCACACCTCTGTATTTCGGATATCTGATTGACATTTTGTTTTCAAAATTTTCGGATATCCGAAATATTTTAAACATCCGAAAAAATATTTGAATAATTTGTTACTTTTTAATATTGGATACCTGAATTTTGAATATCCAAAACTTCGAATATCATATTCGGACAATAAAAATCCACTATCCGAAATTTGAATATACAAAAAATCCAGATACCCGGCTTTGAACACCAATTTACAATAGAAAGAAATTATCTTCTTTCTTAATGTATACTTCTTTTTATCTTCGGATATGCACATGCATTGTGTATACTCACTTGATCAGGTAGATTCATCCCACAATAACACCCCATCTTATTTTCCCAGATGGATACCCGACCAGAATCAAAATCGGATTATGTTAGTAGGGTTACATGTATTCGGGTCTTATTTTGATATCGGGTTTTTTTAACCTGACCCGACCAACTCGTTTCCTTATAAAAATTCAGAGAGAAAATAAGAGATTTGGAAGGATATCTAATTTTTCATGTGTTCCAGAGTCTATTTTTAAAAGAAGGGAAAAGAATACGAGGGAAATTTTAGGTCACTATTTCTCTCCTAATCTTTCTCTCAAAAGTGGGAAGATTTGGAGAGAAGAGAAGTTATAATTAATGAAAAAATGTCTACTTACCAAAATACCCTTTACATTTCTAAATTAATTTATATTTTAAGGGTAAACTTATAAATTTATTAATATTTTTTCTTTTCCTTCAATTCGGGAACACAAAAAAATGTTCTTTTCTTTCCCTTTCTTTCCCACTCGGGAACATACATAATAAAACTAATTTCTCCTCAAAATTTGTTCTTTTCTTTTCTCTCTATTTCCTTTCTTCTCTTTTCTCTCTTATTAAAATTCTGGAACACAGTGTTACCGATGTGACCCGATTGAAGTTTAAAAGGTTTTTTTTCCTAATAAATTTAAGACATTTTTACTACTAAATCATTAAATTCTCGTCAATATATAACTATAAATCATTCAATAAAAATCAAACAACAATTATAAGTGTTAAATCAAAACTCATAAACTTCAATATATTAACGTATAAATTTCTATAAACTAGAAATCGCATAATTGAAGAAGAGAATTTTGATATTGGGCTATTAGGATATTTGAGCTTGGATAAATTAAGTTTGTAAATGAATAATTTATTTCATTTTTACCTAAAAATCTTAATTTAGATGTAACCTAACCAACACGCTCAGGTCATCCTGAAAGTTGATCAATCCGATTACTAATCAGATTGGGATTTTTTTTACCTCAAACACGACGGGCCTAACCCGATAAGATCCCTAACCCGGCAAAACAACCCGATGGACACCCCTATTTAAGTATTCACCTCTTAATTTGAGATATATATCAAGATAATCTGTAAAACAGTATTGTCCTAATAGGCCAACAACTTAAATTTCCAGCAGTGTGAAATTAACAAACAAAATCTAGTTCAGAGACAACAAATAAAGGCAGACAGTGTTAATTCTCATAATAACCATATACCAATAAAAGAAAGAATAACTTATGTCCCTTAGTTATGCAATAACGCTATTAAGTACAGAACAAACCGTTTATAATAAATATTCAAGCTGGGTGGATAAACTTTTAGTGTTCATCCATTAAACTTAAAACAATATAGTTTAAACTTTAAATGATCATGATACGAATTCCCTCAGTTAGCACAGGCAGTAATAATTAAAAGATCATATTAAGACCTAGAGTAGTACTGAAGTTGGAAATCTGTAGGTGTACCTTAATTGTAGTTGTTGTATGAAGAATTAAGAAATCGAAAACCGTATGATGAAGAAGTAGGCATGCATTAATGATTTTTGGCAGTTAATTAAGGGATCCGTATACTGCTTCTTCTGATGTGATGATACTGTGCTGCAAAAAAAGTTTCTTGTTTTCACCTTTTTCTGTTATCTTGTTGTGCATTGTGTATTGTGTATGTGTAGTCTTCTTATTCTTGGTCAGTCACAGATGTATAAGTAGTTATAATGGGGGAAGATGGTAGTTGTATAGTGCTTTTATTGTATTCATGAGAATATTTAAGAAAGGTGGTTAGCTTTCTTAACTATATAATTGACAATGCTCTTGTAATAGTCCTACATTGGACCAAAAAATGAACTTATAATGTGTTTATAAGGGTCTAATTGGTTTTAAGATAGAACCTCACAAATTTATATGGTATCAGAGCAAGGTTTATATATGGTTGGTCAAAGGCCAAACGGACTCCACATAACCCATAAATTATCACGTGTTTATGCGCGGAAAAAAAGGACGCCTCACCTGAGCGGACTTGTTGATTAATGTTCTGCATTGGACAAACAATGTGCCTGTAATATATTTATATAAGGGTTATGAGTTACTTCTCTTACAAACAATTAGTTATACATATACATAATGAAAAATTGTATTACTTACTACTAAATCTTCTTACTTTATCCTCTCACTCATAAAATTAATGTAGAATGTACTAACTCTCTATCCTAATCGCATCATTTGATCTGGAACTTGTATTGATCAAATGAGTTGGTAGCAATATCATCACTCATACAGTCATACAGAATGATAAAGTCTGAACGATTTAGTTGTACCTTAGTACAATTACTGAATACCAACCATATTAATTTGAATAATTATGATATACAGGAATTAAATACAGACTGTAACCATACAGAAAATGGCTTGGCTCCACTCACAGATCGATTTAAATATATATATGGCCCTACAATATAATTAATTTAAAGGTAAAAGAGGTGGAAATGAGTACGTTAAATACGTCCTTCGAAATGTCTGGTTCATGAAAATCTGTTAATATACCAAATTTTGGTGCAGTACCAATACCATATAATGAGTTGATGGCTAGGCCTTTTTTTGTAATTGTACCAAGCTGTTGTAATTTCTGATTTGCACTTGTGTTACTGTACTTTTTAATGGGTATATATATGCATTTTCAGACATATACGTGTATTGAAAAAAATATAATCAATAGTACGTCCAGCATAGGAGTGTAGACTTGTTGGACATTAGAAAGCTCAAAAGTTTGACTTTAATACTGTCTAGCCCAGTGGTGGATCCAGGTAAAATTATTTTTCGTGAAGTCGAGTTTTAATTGCTCAAAATGGTGTAGAATTAGGGGATGTGTGTCACCCGTTAAAAAATCTCATTTAGGCCCAATAAGGATATTAAATTTTCAATATCTTAAGCCACCTCAGGCTCATGAGAAGCTTCCCTATGTAAGGCCCAATATGGAATGCAACCATATTAATTTAAGGCCCATGTTTGATATCTCATCGTTAATTTACATGAGAAGCTTCTCTATGTCAGGCCCACAAGGGAATGCAATCATGTTATTTCCAGGCCCATGTTTGATATCTCGTTAATTCCCACTAAGGCATGGTTCCATAATTGTCTTCGGAATTAACGATGAGATATCCTTCATCTTCTGCAATCATATTATGTAATATTATGCATATATACATACATACATACATACATAATATTTGTTATTTTTAGAGCCAAATTTATCAATAATTAATGATAGTGACTAGATAATAAGATTTGTATCGGTCTTTTATGTGATTTGTTTGTGTGTACTTGCTCAATTAGACCCTTTCAAAGTCTAACGGCTAAAATAGATAAGATGTCATGTTCAAAGTAATTGCACCTATACGTAATATTTCCTTGATTTTGCTGTTTAAAGGCCTACACGCTTGATTTTGATATTTAATAATGTTAGAAACTTTATTTCTTTGGTAGGTCATACGAAAAAGAAAGCTTGATGTTACTTTGAAAAAAGTAGAAGATTTGTCACATTGTATTACTGGTAAAATTAAAAGGTAATAAATCATCTCTCAATAGCCGTCTTTTCAATCCTCTTCAGTTTTGGCATTTTAGCGTCACAACACATTTTCCTTACTGACAAATGAAGTGACATATTTATGTCAACAAAACTACTCTTATATTTTACAATTTTGTTATATCATCACCAAATCACTAATTTTTAACTACACACAGAATTTGATTTCAAAAAGAATAAGATAAAATTCGTAAAAACTCAAAATATGAACTAAATAATATATTGCATATTAATATGAGTGAAGCTTATTGTTATTACGAAAAGAGACTTATTTTTTACCATATTTTTTTATGTCTATACCATACTATATAGGGGTGTACGTTCGGGCGGTTTTCAGTTAAGTAGGGTTAATCGGTTTGGGTTACACGGTTTTTAAAAATATTTTTGAGCAACCAATACCCAAACCAAATTAATTAAAACCAAACCAATCCAACCAAATAAGTAATCGGGTTATTTGGATTGGTTCTCGATAAAACCAAATAAGAGAATGATCTATAAAAGATAATTGTCCTTAATATTATTAAAAGTTAATAGATCACCCATACCAAGGTTGCAACAATGTTGTAAAATAATAGCAATAAAATGAATGATCCTACCGTGATTTTAGTTGAAATTTTCAAATGAATGAAGGTTTCTATAGTATGAGATATAAAATATATATAAATAAATTAGGTCATTTACTTTTATTTGGTTTATTTGGGTGTACACCGAATAAGATTTTTTGAATCCAAATCCAAACCTTAAAACCAAATGTGAAGTCGGTTACACATAGAAATCCGAACCAAACCCAAATAAGCCAGACTCGTTTCACCCAATCTCATTTGGTTCGGTTGGTTTTTCGGGTCAAACCGTTTAATGAACACCCCTAATACTATACACGTATTCTATTGTATAAATATATAATGCATCTATGGTGGTACATAGATTGAAATATGTGGTGTAAAAACCACCATCTTGCGAAAAAGGTAACTTGTCTACATGCTAACAGCCTATTAGTAGGTGTGAATATTCAATTTATTAAAAAAAAAAAAAAAAAAAAAAACTCACTAATATAAGTGTGGATATTATTTATGTAATGTAGTTATTTCATGTGCCTTTTTAAGTTAAGTGTACAAAATTTGATAACATTGTATGCATCTTTAATTGGGTAGAAAAATATGAAAACGAAAAATATGCATTTTTGCAATATTATTACTCAATACTAAAATGATAACACATAATATTAAAAATGGCGAATTATACAAAACATCAAACAGACAAGACATCAATGGCATATTTAATGAGGGGTTAATTATGATATGATGATCCTGCTATTATTAACTCCATCATCTTCCATCATTTCGTTGTTAGATTCAAAGAGTCAAACAAGACCAGATATCTCAAAGTCGACTTTTAGCTCGGTATTAATTAACAGTTCCCTACTAAAGAGTTTGATTGTGTAAATTGAAGCTTCCTAATTGATATTATGAAGAAAAAAAATGGGTTACATAGACTGTGTTTGTCTCTCGTTTGGTTAAAGTAGAATTGGTGGAATAGAATTATCCGAGCAAGATCCGAAGAAGATAAAAAACGAAGATATTTTTATCTCTCCACAATGCTTGTCACTATTGAGGATGGCGAACAAAAACTTGTCGAGCTGTACCATGGCCCAAATGATTGGCTGCACAAGTACAACCCATCGATATAATCGGCCTCTTTTGTTACCTATTTCTTTTCTGGATTTTGATAACTAACACTTTCGAATAAGAATGGAAAATATGTTTAACCATTTGATACGTAAACATGTTTAACATATTTAATTAAGCGAGTTATATGGTTAGGTTCTGGCTGGCTGAAGTTAAACATGTTAGGATAGAGATAACTGACCGATTTATATAAGCATGTCGGATTTTAGTTAACATTCCCCCCTTGCTAGGCATAGTCTTATGTTTAAAGTCATTTATTCTTTGAGTACTTAAAAAATAAGGTAGTGATTTTAGAACCACGTAAATTACTTCACCTACTACAATTACTGCTTTACAATACTTGTACAACATATTTTATATATTGTGGTTTAAAAAAATACTCCCTCCGTCCCACAAAAAACTTCCCATTTGATATGGGCACAAGTTTTAAGGGGATAGTTTGTGGTGGGGTCATTGATAATAATTTTGATTAAAATATAAGATTGGTTTGGAGAGAGAAAGATGGTTAGTGGATAGTTAGTGGTGGGGTCCTTAGTAATAATAGTATTTTATTATGTGGAGCCCATCAATTGAATGAAATGAGAAGTTTTTTGTGGGACAAAAAATTAAGGTCAAATGGAAAGTTTTTTGTGGGACGGAGGGGAGTATGTGATCAAAAAGGAGAAAAGGTAAACTTTCTGTACATGATAAAAAATTACCATCGGAAGAGATGAACTGGACTACTGAAGAATGGTGGAACGAAAACATGGCCGACCATCGCATCGCCACCGTTATCACCGAGAGTGGAGGAGCAGAACTTACTGCATCTATTGCCGGATCTATCGACAGTTGACCGAATGGATATCTGTAAACCAGAGTCGGTTAGTGTTTAATTACTTTCTTCCATCAATTTTTCTTTGCTACTCGATATCCTGTTGCTTTTAAGTTTAAACTAATATGCTATGAATGCTGGTTGTGGATTCATAATCAAGCACATAAATTAGCTGTTGATAAGGAAAATCGAAAGGTAGAATTGTGATTGAATTGAACTTTAAAGCGTTCCTCTCGTACTCTTAACATTTTTAGGGCTTGCAAACTCTACATTGATCCAAAACGCAACTTTTAGGAAGGAATCCAAACATTGGAGCAACAATTGTACCTAGCTCACATCAATCAACTGTACCGTACAAGTGACTGATGCACTCATGCACCAGTTCAACATCCATCTTTTTGACTATCGTTTCTTCACGGCAACTATAGAGTGTTTAATAGGTCTGAAGGGACATCAACGATTAGAAAGCTTTTAATTATATTTCTTGACATTATGATGAGTTACGCTTTTCAAATAGAGATTTGTAGTTTATTTGAATTAATATTGATATCGATATTTGATATTGATATGAAAAGTGTCGTGGTTTTTGCAGTTTATTTGAGCTGCTTTCTAATGGACCTGTCATTTGATAATTTGCCAATTGATTATCTGGACCCACAAATGCCATAACGTTCACACGAGTTTTGTCATTTATTGCTTTCTCTAGACACTACTTTTGTCTGTAATCGAAAAAGACTCGCATCACTACTTTACAGTGGGATTTCCTTCACAAAGTGACTAAACTAAGATCAAATTTTGTTTATTGTGAAGAAAGTTACTAATGATTTAAACAGTATATTCTGACTTTGTGCTACAATTATCGCTCCGATTCCAGCTGCCAGCTGGCACTGCATTGCTCTAAGTTTAGTCGCTTTACATTTTACTGCTTGTTAATTGTTCTTTCAAATTTACATGAGGAAAACTGCATAACTCATGATCATAACTCATGGAACCTTAATTTACTGTATGCTTTTGGACTGCTTTTTGTTTTTAACGAATGAATGAAAAAGATTTATTCCCAGTTTATTTCAACTTTATATCATTTTCCTATTTTTTATGTCTAATTTGTGATTTTATGTCCATTTATCAGCATAACTTGAACATGGGATCCACGAAATAAGAAATGGACAAGATAACGGACCCGATGATTATTATGATACTTGTTTTTGAAACCTACATTTTGCATTCCTTTTCCTTATAAAAACCTCTAACATCTTCAACATTTTTTCAGTCACACATCATCAATTATTTAGTTATTTACATATTTCAACAATTCTCATGGGATATTCATTTAAATTGTTTTTTCTCATTGTTCTATGTGCATATTTATCAATATTTGCAGCAGCATACGAATTTATTAACGTTTTTGGGGACAATTCATTTCCAGAAAACTTCTTATTTGGAACTGCATCATCTTCTTATCAGGTTCTGTATATGACTACAAGCATGCATATATTATAATTTTAGCAGATTATTTAACTATTTTGTATCATTTTTGCAGTTTGAAGGAGCTTATCTTGCTGATGGTAAAGGTCTCAGTAATTGGGATGTTTTTACACATAAACCTGGTAAACTTATCTCTCTCTTGTAACTAATTTTTCAATATTATTCCCTGTTGATTAAACTTTTTCTTCTTTTTTAAGGTAATATTGCTGATGGATCTAATGGTGATATCGCTGTCAATCATTACCATCTGTATCTTGTAAGTGCCATTGTCTTCACTGCTTCATGGTTTGACCTTAAAAAAAGTCAAATTGCACTCTTTGATAAGATGACTTAATGTCAACGATAATCAATTTATAATGTTTGGATTGACAGATTCTGCTTCTAAGAATTTAATTATTTAAAGTCAAATAATTAGTTCATACCAGTAGCAACAAAACTAATTATCTAAAGCTAAAATAATACTATTATTACATATTTACCTGTTCTTTTATTTAATTTCCAGAGAATAATATCTCATTTCCCAAACTTGTCAGATAATTACATAAGTACTTCAAACTTGTCAGATAAATACTTAAAAATCTTATTTTTTGATAATTAATTAATTAATTACAACTTCAAACTCACTATTTTCCACAACCCACTTTATTAAAACTGATTATCTGATTCAGATTAAACAGTATCTCATAATCATTTTCAGAACGCACATCAAAAGACCTCTAAACTTTTTATAGCACTTATAAGGAATTTTGTTGTATTTTTGGCATTTTTTGTTTAGTGGTTGTATGGGGTGCAACAGAAAAAATATTGTGGCCCATAATATAAAAGGGGACCAAACTGTCTTTTTCCTATCGTGCACTTTGATGCCTACCTACTTTTGTACAAAAATCAAAATATTCCAAAAAAAAAGTTCTTATTAGAAAACCATATTAATTGCAAATTAGTAACTTAAAATAATAGAATTAAATTTAGATAAAAAAAAAAAGTTTATATCTAAAGAGACCATGAAAGATTAAGTTAGGAACTTTAGGGACTAAAAATGTAATATAAAAAACTGTAAAATGGTTGTTAAAACTTAAATCTAACGGCCCAAGGACGAAGTTGGGGGAAAACGGACCCTAGTGACGAAAACTGAAAAAAAAAATCAATAGATAACAAGGTTATTATTGAAGTCATTTTGAATAATTAGCACATATGTGTCAAATAATTAGCATGCCTTTAATATAATCCTAGTCTTTTGTCTTTAATTCTTTATTATAATTTATAATACAGGAAGATCTTGAGCTTATGGAATACATCGGAATAAATACCTTCCGTTTTTCCATATCACGGGCAAGAATTTTACCTAGTAAGCATTTAATAATTCTTGTATTTAATATTTTCTGTCTATTAATTAATATTATGCATACAATATCTAAAAAGCGACTTATTAATTATTTTGTTTAATTAGAGGGAAGATTTGGAAGTGTTAACATGGCTGGAATCAAACACTATGACAGCCTCATCAATGCCCTCATATCAAAAGGTCAACTCTATCCTTAATATAAGTCCACTTTTGATTTTGGAAGTTTGACCTAGAATTCTTCAAATTCAAAATTATTAAAAATTATAAATTCCAATTAATATTATTTTTCTTCTTCAGGAATCCAACCATTTGTGTCCCTCACTCATTATGATATACCTCAAGAACTTGAAGATAGATATGGTGGTTGGCTAAGCCCACAAATTCAGTATGTTTGAATTTCGACCCGTTTGTCCCATTCGGCCCGTTTCATTTTTAGTATACTTTTGAATTTTTTTTTTTTTTTTTTAATTTTCAGGCAAGATTTTGCATACTATGCATCTATATGTTTCAAATACTATGGGGACCGAGTGAAATATTGGATCACTTTTAATGAACCAAATATTGTTGCGGTTCGTGGTTACAGATCGGGTATTTACCCGCCCGCTAGATGCTCTGTTTATTTTGGGAATTGTAGTTCAGGTGATTCTGAAACAGAGCCATTTATTGCTGCTCATAATATGATTTTATCTCATGTTTCAGCAGTTGACATTTATCGGGCCAAATATCAGGTACTTCTACAACTAATAATATGACCCGTTACCCTTTTAATAAGTAAAACGGGCCACCTTTTAATTTAACCGATTTTGACTGAATTACAGGGGAAACAAAAGGGCATTATTGGAATTGTTATGAATGCTATATGGTATGAACCCATTAGCAACTCCTCACAAGACAAACAAGCTGCTCAGAGAGCTTTATCTTTCTTCATGAATTGGTGAGGGCAAAATGGTAATTTCACTTAATTTATTCCTACACATGCACTAACTCCAGTTATTATTTCTTTTAGGTTTTTAGACCCAATTATACTTGGAAAATATCCTGAAGAGATGAAGAATATTTTAGGATCTTTATTACCCGAATTCTCAAACAATTATTCCGAGAATAAATTAGATTTTATTGGAATTAATCATTACACCAGTTTTTATGCAAAAGATTGTTTACATTCATTATGTGAACAAGGACAGCCTGGTGTTACAAAAACAGAGGGTTATTTTCTCAGAACTGCAATTAAGAATAATATTCCAATTGGAGAATCTGTAAGAAATCCTTAACTTTATACAGGAGGGCAAATTTGTAATTTGTAATTTGTAACTATTTATTTATTTGGATTTTGTGTTATGCAGACTGCAGTAGATTGGCTTTATGTTTATCCCCAAGGAATGGAGAAAATGGTGAATTATCTTAAGAACAGATACAATAATACACCAATGTTTATCACAGAAAATGGTGAGTTAACAACTTATAGAGCAAATTACATAAATCATCCCTGTGGTTTGTATGAATGTTTGGATTTGCCCTTCAACTTTTTTTTATGACTGATAGTCCCTACTGGTAACACCAATTTTCCGGCACCTAAAGTAAGTGTTATTAAGTAAAAAAAGATTGTTAAGTTTTTGGGGACCATTTATGTTACAAGTTTGAAAATTATGGATATTCCGTGTAATAAAAGAAGTCGAGGGACTAAATCCGAAAATATATAGTGACTATTTATGTAATTTACTCTTACATAGTGATTTTTGTAGGTTATGGTGAGATAGATGAACCAGATTCAAACATTAACGATGATAAACGAGTAAAATACATGAAGAGTTACTTGGATGCTTTAGCTTCTGCAATAAGGTATTGCAACTGTTATTTCTATACTTAGACAAAATGTCTAAAATACCCTTTCCCATAGAAAGTATTGTTTTTCGTTTAGTTTTCATGGTATTATTGTACCAATAATCGTGTATTTTGTTTGGTTAATCAGGAAAGGGGCGGATGTTAGAGGTTATGTTGCTTGGTCATTACTGGACAACTTTGAATGGGTGTCAGGATACACTATAAGATTTGGGCTTTACCATGTTAATTATACAACTCTCAAAAGGACACCCAAATTATCAGCAAATTGGTACAAACAATTTATTAATTCTACGAACTTAAATCTTAGCACTTGATGTTTGAAACAAGTGTACAATTTCTTATTAGTTGCTGATATCATATTGTGTTGTATATGTACATAACTCGTTATATGATAAATCCAAGAGTATTTGATTTGTGCAACACGCCAAAGGTTTCACAACTTGGCCTTAAAGTGGCAATTTTGACGTGTTTACTAGTGAGTTTGTTAATTTTGGTCATGGTTGCTTTCTAAATTTGTGAAAAGTGTTAATTTTTTATTTATATACATTCCAAATACTTTTCGTAAAAAAGTTAGTATCAAGCAAAACAGATAAAAACTTTTTCTGTATGTTAAAAAATAAATCAAACAATGATCAAATCGTCTTCATGCATGCTAAGGGCTGTCCTTTGATCAAAATACAAACTTTTTCTCATATTTAACATAAAATAAAGAAAACCTTTAAACTCGGGCCAAATAGGAATACAAATTTCTCATTTCTAAGAACCTAAAACTCAGCCTGATTATGAATTCAGAACAAAGAAATTACCAAACCTAATTATGTTAATTAAAACATGAAAAACATATAACATTAGCATCGTCCACATACCAATTCAAGTGAGTAATGTAATCTACTTGGTTAATTTCTCTTCTACTTCATTCCAAGCATCAGCATTTTTAGGAAATTTTTCTTTAATCTGTCCAATTAACTCCTTCGCTTCATCAATCTTTGAATCATTTGCAAGCCCTTCAACAAGTGACTTCATAGTCGAAAAATTAGGAACCCAATTTTTCTCCAAACTCTTTTTGCAAACATCTAATGCTGCCACAAAATCACTACTTTTACACAAATAATGGATCAGTGTAAAGTAACAATCACTTTCTGGTTTAAATCCACCATTAATCATCTTCTTAAATAATTCTTTTGCATCACCCAATTTCCCTTCTCTGCAATATCCATGAATCAAATGATTGTAAGTAACAGAATTAGGTTTCATTCCATTTGACAGAAGCCCATCAAGTAAAGCTTTTGCTTCATTGGTCTTTTTAAGCTTGCATAAACTTTGAATCCTAATGTTATATGTTCCAAGCCCTACAGGAACTTCATGTTTTTTCATCATTTCCAACACCTTTCCAACTTCGTCAAACTTTTCCTCTTTGTAAAAACCAGCAATCATGAGACCAAAAGTGGTTGCATTTGGTTTGATTTTCTTTCGAACCATTTCAGCAGTCACTGAATAACATGAACTTGATGAACCTGACTCACAAAAAGACTTGATCACAGTGTTGTAAGTATCTAGATTCGGTTTCACACCGTATTTTGCAGGAAAATCGAGATAAACACGTTTCACCTCGTCGTATTTTTTTGCTAACATACAAGAAAACAATAACGAATTTAAAGATCTCGCATTTTGAACAGCACCAAGTTGAGGCATTTTATCAAACAGTTGGAATGCATTGTCTAGCAACCCAGCTTGACCATAATAAACAATCGCGTTAGAAATGAATTTCTCGTTTTTCAAATCCGGTCGAGTTTTAAGCAACTCGTCAATGAAATTACGGATACCTTCGTAGTAATTCAACTCTTTGAGCTTCGTAATTGCGGTTGAAAACGCGACACGATCGAGATGAGATTCCGGCGTGAGTGAAGCTGCTCGGCAGATTTCAATAATTCGTTCTGGATTCTTCTCCGATTTGAGGAGAGAAAGTGCAGCTCGTGATTTCTCTTTACTGGAGAGTGGAGTGGTGGAATCAGGGTTTAAGATTGATGAAAAATGGCGATGTTGAATTTGATATACGGCATAGAACTTTTGACGATAACATGTGTTCAGTAATCGGAACTTGGAAATGGATGCCATTGATGTTTACAGAATTGAAATTTAGACCAGAATAGGGGATTTGATTTTGGGAAATAGGGTTTTGAGTAAGATTGTAAGATATTTACATAAAAGGACTTATACTTTTGGAATGTTTCAGCCTAGCCCTTACACTTACACAGTATTAGATACGAATTATAAAAAAAATAAAGGATCAACAGTTTAAGGATTTGAACCTGACGTGAATCGAACACGCAACCTTCTGATCTGGAGTCAGACGCGCTACCATTGCGCCACAGATCCTGATGTATACATATCTATAAACTAATTAAATAAATAATATCTTTCAAATTTGGTTTTAAATTAAACATGTAAACATTTTAATTTTTTTTCCCGCAACCGGAAAGTAAAGTCGTATTATTTGTCCTTGTGAAAGGTGATAAAGACTTCATACTTTTATTGTGGTTTTAACTTAAAATAATTAGTTATGTAGTGTTTGATAATTTTATTAACAAATTTGATTTTCTGATATTTATTTTAAATTTTTTTAAGACTTAAACAATCATGACTTTTTACATGTTTGCAACTAAACTCTAAGCTTGGATTGATGAAGAACAACCCAACTCACTCGTCAACACGTACCGAACTTTAACATACTTCTAGGAATTCTAAACTTTCAAAGTCAGAATTCAAGTTTAGGGTGGTGGAATTCTAAGCTTTGTAATGACCTAGCGACCTACTTAAATTTTGGGTCACTATCCAATTGTGATGACCTTACTTAAACTTATGTTAATTGTATCATTTTCTATTGTTCAAAGAAAACATATGAGAATAATCATATACTCATAACATTAATCAATCTTAAACCCTTTTCACCATGATTCAAAGGACTCGATTCCATTTAAGGGTAGAAATGAGAATGGATGAGTTGGGGCAGATCTGGGTTTTAGGTGAGAATGTGATATACTATGAGATATGCACACAAAAATTCAAATAAGCATCTTGTCACGTGCCTCACGTGTTTGTCAATGTTTTTATTTAATGCGTGCCGTCTTTTTTACTCTTATATTTTTTATTCAGTATGCAATAAAATCTAGATGCCGTTGTATATTTCAGTAGGTTACTATTAGAATCTTATTTTATTTTTTGAGCAATGTAATACCCTGCTACACATTATTGAAATAAATAACATTTACATTGTTATTATCAATGGAGAAAGGGGATATACTACTATATTTGTCAGGTTCTCAAAATAATTAAGAACGAGTATAATTCTCATATATTCCAAAAAATGGCCGGTGGCAAATTGTGACATGTCCACCATCATGCTTTGTGCCAACTTTCCATAACTCATTATATATTTAAGACCAAGGTCTATCCGCACACACCTCATGAATAGAAATATTAACTTTTGACCATTTATTTTTGTTTATTTGGTTTCATGAAAATAGAGAGCATACTTAAAAATAAATTAAATTGTATATAATTTTTTAATTCAGTAATTCTCTAAGTTCTGTTTATAAAATTTATTATTAAATAAGAATCAAACATATGTTTAGACTATAATAGAATAAACAAATAAAAATGGTTAGAAAATCAAATAATCAGTTACTTGTTTCTCTTCTTAAAGTACTTGATTGAAGAAAAATTGTTCCGATTTTGATATATATAATAAGATACCATATTCACATATAGATAGTAAAAAGTAATGTTATAAAAACATGGTTGAACTGGAAAATGGAAAGATAATCAGTCAGAATGAGACAGTTAAATTGAAGGTCATAGATCCGTCGGAAACGCCTGATCAAACCGAAAAAAAAATCAATTTTTCTTGAAAAACAGATAAATAAAATAAATATTTTGATTTTTATATATATAAGTTTTGAAACTCAAAAATAATAAATACATTTGAAAAATAGATTTTGAATTTTTTAAAATTTATAAGATCTATTTTATATGTTTCTAGCACTTTGGCACTTATATTATTACTGCATTATTGATGTTGTTACATCATTTATATAATTAATACATAGAAGTATTTTTGACACTTTTTTTCCCTTTTATTTGATATTTTATACGTATTAATTATTATTTTAATTTAAAGGAAAAAGTGAAAAACATCCCAATTAAATATTTATAGTATTTTATAGTAGTACTTCGTATTATGTCTTCCCCTTAATTTAATTGAGTCTAGATATGTGAAGGGCAGGTTGACATATCCCAAGAATGGAGTGTTTGCAAGAAATTTAGGCAAGGAAGAAAGTTATCTCTCTAGTATTCCAACTGATCGTGTAGTCATCATCTAGAAACACGATCTATATTCAAAATTTAAATCCGTAGCTGTGTGTTACGTTACGTGTTCCGTGCGTGTAAGAGATTGATCGATAACCAGCTGTGTTTGTTGTCGGATCAATCATTGGAAGAAAGCGTGTGTGTGATTTTTGAGCTGAATTAGGGTTTTTAATGACTCGAATGCTACTGAGCATCCCATCTCCGTCTTCAGTGGATATGTTTGATCTGTCGTCAGCGTCAAATTGGTGGGACGAGATTAATGAATCAAGGAATTGGCAAGATGGAATTTTCTTCACTCTGTGTGGTTTTTATGCCCTAGTTTCCGTAATAGCTCTTGTAAGTCATCGTTCCTTATTCAAGTGTTATGATTTGTAGGATTTTTTTGCCTACAGAATTTAGGTTATTATAAATTGTTCAATATGTGCTTATCTGAGGTAGAAGAAATACTAATTTCAGTCTCGATCTCGAATTTTGGAATTTGAAGTAAACAAACTGAAATCCATCTAGGAACTTGTAATTTAGTAATCCCTAATCTTTGATAATGCAAAATTTGAATCATAATGTAGTAATTGCAACACTTCACAGTGTTATTAACGTAAAAGTGCGTTCGAAAACTTTGAGTTTGGTGTTTCAGGTTAGATCGAAAAACTGATCAATTAGTAATTTCCAGTAAAGGTTTAATGATTCTTTTGAGTTTGTGTTTATGATTTCAGATTCAGTTAATTAGGATTGAAATCAGAGTGCCTGAATATGGTTGGACAACACAGAAGGTTTTCCACCTCATGAATTTCATTGTCAATGGAGGTAGAGTCTAAAAGATTTATTAAACCATTTTCTTGAAAGGTTATAGATTTGTAGGACTAATATAATATAATATGAATATACTATTTATTATGCAGTGCGTGCTGTTGTTTTTGGATTTCATTTGCAAGTTTTCAATTTACATCCCAAGGTGAGCATGATTTTTCAAATTGTCTTTTAATTCATCAAATTAGGTTAAAATAAGGTGTAATTAGGTAATTTATTTTACCCTTTGACAATTACCAAATGTTGCAGCTGGTATAAAACTGAATATCTGACCCCTAAACAATCAGATAATTAGAAACATAACCTGAATTACAAGTCACAGTAATCAGTTTCAAAAATCAAAACAGAAAAAACATTTACAAATTATTATTATTAGGTTTGCATCTGGATGCTACTGGAAATCCCAGGATTACTATTCTTCTCAACTTATACTCTCCTTGTCCTATTTTGGGCTGAAATATATCATCAGGCAAGTAAAGTTTATTTTCCCATAATATTCTTATAATTCCTCCCTAATATCTGTATTTTATTTATTTAAATATTTGTTTAATTTTTTTGCAACTGCAGGCTAAAAGTTTACCAACAGATAAACTCAGGACCACTTACGTGTGTGTTAATGTGGGAGTTTACATCATTCAGGTTGCCTACTTGTATATTACATTGTATTCAGGAAATTAGATTATTATTAAATATAATATAAATTATTCAGTATTCAACATTTTTGTTTATAATTATACCAGGGTGGTATCTGGATGTATCTATGGGTAGATGACAGCAGCATGGTTCAATTTGTGGGAAAGATATTTATTGCAGTTGTATCCTTTACGGCAGCACTGGGCTTCTTAATTTATGGTGGAAGGTAAATATTTAAAAAAAAAAATTAGCTCTAGTTTTAGCAAAACTATATATCATATTTTCGTGAAACTAAATTGATTTTTTATTAATTAATTTCTTGAGATTATTCTTCATGCTGCGACGTTTTCCCATTGAATCTAAAGGAAGAAGGAAGAAACTTCATGAGGTTGGATCTGTGACAGCAATATGTTTTACTTGTTTTGTTGTAAGATGCTTTGTGGTAAGTTTTTTCTTTTTATTTACCTCCCCGTAAAACTTACTTTTGATTATTTAAATAAAAATAAAAAATTAATACATTCCCATAAAACTGCAGGATATCCTATCAGCTTTTGATTCAGAGGTGTCACTGGACGTTCTTGATCATCCGGTCCTAAACTTGATCTTTTACACGGTAATTAAAACGTCATAATTCCATTAATTATACGATTCTATTAATTTTGACTTTTGTTTTTGGTCAAAATTGACAGCTAGTGGAGATCCTTCCGTCAGCACTGGTTCTCTACATTTTAAGGAAGCTGCCCCCTAAGAGAGTTTCAGCACAATATCACCCTATTCGTTAAGAGGTTTTTCAACCGTATTTTTTGTACAATACATGGAAATAACAAAAGTAAGTTATTTCAATTAGTTATTAATATTGTTGTGCCTTCAAACTCCAGCTTGTAATATTTTTGTGGGAAACAGGTGTGTTATTGTTGGATTATATATTTATATTGTAACAATAGTTTAGGGACTAAAAGTGCAATATTGAAAGAAAAATGTAAGTTATATATCAACTGTCAACAAATCCTTTACATAAACATGTCTTAAACCATCAAAGCTTTTTGTCATCATACCATAAAAACTAGAAACAGAGTTCACTCACAACCTAAATTACACTTTTGTCCTAATTATTATCTAATCATTTCATTTACAGGTGGGCCCGCAAATCTTACTTCTGCAGCACGTGCCACTACAACAGTTTCATTAGCAAAAAGTAACTTAATAAACGACGGCGTTTTTAAGGGCCGTCTACCACTCATTCTTGGATACACATCTTCAAGAAAATAGTATGCATGACCAGCCACCATTCCCTGTGATCACATCATCATTTTTTAAATAAAAAATCGTGTATTTATACAAGAAACATATATTTATAATATTTTAAGACTTACAAGTAGATCAGCCCAAGCACTTGCACCAACAAGAACAGAGAAGCCCAACAAAACCTAGCAAAAGAAATGAATTTTAACTCGTTTATATATGAATGGGTCAATTTAGAATATATTTTATCTCAAACGAATCAAATTTTAAAAATAAGCTAAGAATAAACGGGTCATACGGGTCGAAGATTTAATACGAACAATCTCTTAAATAGCTTTATTTATAATTTAGATTATTGTAATCATTCAACATTTTTATTATTTATAAAAAACAAAAATATGATTATAGCAAGAACTAACCCATGGAAGGTAAGCTGCAGTGAAGGTAAAGAGACCCAAGAAACTCATATGAATAAATGGATTTCGTTTGCTCCAAACATAAACCTACAAAATCAAAACACTAAATTTAGAATTTCAAGTTGCTATATAACAAAGTAGCATAAGAACAATATAATTAGTAATTACTTACCATCATAAAGGTTAAGGAATTACTAAGAAAAATTATTTTAGCAAAAGATTCTGAGACGTAAGGTATCATTCCTCCAACAAGTACAATACTTGTTAAGACAGTTGCACCAAATAACAGCATGTAAAAGAAATCTGCAGTTCTTCCTCTGAACGAATTTTCTTCTAGAAGCTTGCAATATCGAGCAAGAAAAAACATGTGAAAAAGGAAGTCCAAATCTGTGACACAAGCAATTTCATTGTTAGTGAATGCAAATACAATTTTAATAATGATTATTTTAGTTTACCCATTTTCCGGAAATAGAGAAAATTAGTGATAAGTCGCCATATTTGGTATTGCTTAACAACAAGCCTCGGGTTTAGATACAAGTTATAGGGAGATATAATCTGTTTCACAAGAGAAAATCAATACTGATTAAATAGATATAATATAGCAATTCAGATGAATAACCTACAAGAAAACACGTTAATTGTTAATTATTTTCAAGTAATCAAACAGATAAATTTAGAATCGATCCTAGGCAGAGCTCTTCAAACTATAATAATTTCAAAATCGTTAATATTTTCAATTTCCTGCACGAATGCACGTATAAAAACAATAAAAAAAATCGCCGTGGTAAAAAATATCAAAAAAACGAAATAAATTATTTTTTTCATAAATCAGTTGGAGAATACCTAACAATCGAATTAGAACATAGACCTGAACAATCTAATAATCTAAACAATTCCATTGAAAAAATATAATAAACTAAGGGGAAATGAGAATACCTCAAGGGAGCAGCCAACGGTGGTAAGAACAGCAGCTGTGAGATAAGAACGAGTTATAACAGGCATCTGTTTGTACCATTCTTCCACAGCTTGTGCCATTGTTTGCTAATCAATTCAAGTTTCAACCCTAACCCTAATCTTATCAAGAACAACGATTCAAGGAGCTTGATCAATCTTAAATTTCTGCAATTGGCAATATGTAAAGTGTAAACAGGAGGAATTAGAAAGAGGAATAGATTTGTGAATGTTAGAGAGATAGAGAAGTAATATAACCTTTTGAAGAAAGTGACTAATTTAATCTTCAAAGGACTGGAATTGTAAATTTGGGACTCGGTTTAACAAAAGCGCGAATAAAAAGAAGGCGTTTGTTGACCGCCCCAAATTAATGTTCAAAGGAATGTTTTAATCGAAAGTTCGACACTCAATTATAACCGGAAACTGATTCGTACAGAGCAATTTTTATCCATGCAGAATAAATTCATCACAAATGACAATCATGTCCTTCCTTTACTTTTAACACATTTTACATTTCATTCCTCCCATTAAGGGCATGATTATCATTTGTGATGAATTTGCTCTGTATGGATAAACGTTGCTCTGTACGAATGAGCTCCCATTACAACTACACTAATTGAGATAAGAAACTTACTGAAAGTAAAATAGATTGTTTTCAAAGAAACTTGCCGCATCCGTGCACGTGAAATGATATTTCTTTTGTTAATTTCTTTATTTTTTTTTATTTTTTTTTAACTTGGTTCCGATTCAATTTGCAAGTCCACTAATCAGATATGACAGCTCAATTTATGAGCAGTTAAGAGTCGCACGGGTGGACACCCATTGATCATTCCCATCCTTTATTCGTATATGAAGGACAATAACAATGTTTAGTTAAGCATGCATGCTTCGAGCTCTTTTGAAATAGAAATCCTTGAAAACTAAAAAATTTATAAGAAATAATATATACATTTTCCCATCCTTTATTCGTATAATAGATGAAGCATTACAAAGTATAGACAACAAAAGCTCGTGACAACCCCCTTCTCGAACTTTCCTTCTATGCAATGATCTTCCATAATTTATGTACAAACACACAAAATAATGAAATACTAAATTAAAAACATAGAATAACGAATATTGACATGTACAATATTACGTTATTGTTTTCTGTACGTACGTAGTTTTTTTTTCTTCCTAATTTGCTTGAAAGAGATCGGTTGCTACCCCTTGATTTGGGTCTTGATTAACATCAATATTGCTTATTTCACCTGTAAAAAGATCATTATATATGTGATCAAATATATTGCTATAAGAAACCGACCTACTTCATGCATAAACAATTTTAGATAAATGATTAAAATAAGGAGCGTATATACATATTTATAAATTAACATATTCATAATACTATATAAAACTATATTTGTTATTTTGAAAAGTTTAGAAAGAAATCATACCTAATATTTAAATACCATTTTAAAAAACGCATTCATGTATAGTAGATTGAACAATATTTAACTTTGAGAAATGTTATTATAAGTATTGCGAACACAAAAAAACTATTGTGTTTACATACCTTCTTGTTTTTCATTTTCTTGTTGCAACATCTCCTTCTCAAATGATGATGGTGGCTCTTGTGGCTCTTCGATACATGTTTCTACGCGAGTTATAGGCTCGGGATTGTCTCCAAGTAAGTTATGTTTATCCGCTTCGTTAGTTATACATTCATGATTGCTATCGTGAAAGAGAGATGCACCAAAATTAAGACTCGGGGGCTTCACAACATCGTATCTAGGCAAACTCTCGGCCATTAGATCCGAATCGGATACCAAGTGATCATTTTTTAGTCCATGGCTACAATCATCATTCTTTGATGGTTCTTGCACCATCTTAGATGCCTCAAAAACTTGCATAAACTCATCTTGTTCCATCATCTTCAAGTTGTCCGGTAGCGGGGCACAATTACTACTTCCTCCCGTCATCATAGGGGTATTATGGTAATTTTGCATCGTTACGGGCATTGTTATATGTGATGGTTGTTTCGTGCAGACGGATTGAAGAGCACATAATTGGTTTTGGTTCGCGATGGGAATTTGGAAATTTTCTCTTCTAGACATTTTGAGGTGTGGAGGTGCATCGTTCGCTTGTGTAAATTGACAAAATTGCCCTTGTTGAAACACGAGACCTCGAAGGATGGTGTTGTTTGGGCCCACACGAACGGAAAGAAGATATCCCGCATCAAAGACACCATCTATCACACCCGTAACCACTTGTCCCACCATGTTATGGTTGTCGCCGATAGTATTCATGGTCATTGTTGGTGGTGGTTGGATTGTTGTGACGGTGGACATTGGTGGTGGTTGTGACGGTGATACGGTGGTTGGTGTTTGCCTCTTTTCATTTCTTGGCATGCTTTCATCCTTTCTTGGACGACCACGTTTACGCTTCACCGGGAGGTCACTTGAAGACGGTGTCTTTGACATGTTTTGTTGGTTCATTATGCAAATCACGAGATGTATAATTAAAAAGCAAAATATACTTCAAATTGTCCCTCTTATGAAATCTTGCCTACAAAACAACCAAAATCAAAATTCTAAAGCAAATTTTATAATGATTTTATGCATAATTTTTTTAATATGGGTTACCTTTCATTCCATTCTTGAATCATTGACGCACTTTCTTGGTCAAGATATCCATCAGGATTCGATTTTTTTAATATCAATTTCTCGTAATTTTCTTGTAAATTAGCAAATCAAACAAGTAAATCATGCCTTAAACTTTAACTAAAACAACCTCGTATTTTAGCGATTACCAAAGAATATAAAAAATTACTGTTGCATGATTATTTAAACGCGCATGCATTAATCTGAATAACTTACTTGTGAAAGTTTCTGATGATGTGAATGAAGGCAAAGGAATTGAACTTTTTTATCTTTTGTTTTTTGTAAGAACGTTTATTTTGTCTACGAAAATATGGATAAGAAGGGTATTTTGGTAAAAATAATAACGTGATCCATTTATCTCGTTTTAAATGTCAAATAAAGATATTTTTATGAACTAAACTTGTAGATGAGAAATTAGTGGGCCAAATGAAGGAACTCTGAATTTAGGGCGGAAAAAGTGGACATGAAAATTGAAACTAGTTAATGAATTAATAATCCCTTTAAGTTGTATTCGCAATTATTAATGGTATTCTTGTTTTTAAATTACCTTATATATAGGTTAAACTGTCATAGTGGTTAACACTATGGTTCACATTCTTCAGGCCCCATGCTCAAGTGTTTAGCTCCTCCATTTTTTTATTTTATTTTTTGTCCTTTTCCCCCATCTAATTGTCATTAAGATTCTAATTTATTTTATTCTAATTATTAATATCAATCATTATTATTCTAATGTAATACTACTACATACTTTTAATTTCATTTTAAATGTATATTTTATTATTTTTCATTACTAAAAATGTGGCAAACTTTCTTTAAACGATAAAAAATAATTATTAACAATTCATTAAGTTTTACTTAATATAAGGTTTAAAATTGTTAAAGTAATAAATTGGACATATTCATATAAATTGGACATATACATATTTAATTTTAGGGAAAAATGAGTGTGTGGCTGTCACATACCTAAGCTTAGGTGTGGAACCATCTAAAACTACATAATTTAGGTTAAAAAAACTTATAATTCACTACATAAACTCATTAGTATATCAAATCCCGTCTAAAACTCATCAATTATCTTAAATATTAATTATGCTTTTGTTGAATTGGTGAGTCAAGTTACATATTCTTGAAATGGTGTTTATATTGAACACATCTCATATTCTTGAAATAGTGTTGAGTAGGTGTTTTTGTATTATCTAAGTGTTCTAATATGATGGGAAATTGATAAGATATTGTAAAAATAACCGTTTTGAATATTTTTTTAGCCAAAATTATGTAGTTATAGGTGGTTCCACACCTAACCTTAGGTACATGACAGCCAAACACTCACTATCTCCTTAATTTTATTGCCGTTTAAGACAATTGAACAATATTTTACGAAAATTAACAGAATTTGTCATTTAATATATCTTATAGCGAGTTTGTGAAAAGTAATAAATAAATAAGAAAACTTTGTTGTTTTTCTCTAACTTTTGTGTTAATAACCCCGCAGTAGAGCGCATGCTTTATTGTACTCGTTTACAACAAAATTCGATAATGGGACAAGTAATAGTTTTTTCTTCTTTGTAATATGTCCAAAAAAGGGTCGACTAATTTTAACAGCAGATCAAGTATCTTAAAATGCTTGCAACATTCAAAATTACATTATTAATTACAAGAATTAGATAATTGCTTCAACAGGTTTCAAGTCTTTAGCAAAGATGATGCAACTATCTATCAAACACTAATTTAACCAACGCAAAACTACTAACATATGACATGGATTTGCCTCGTTCAACCTTTAAAAACTCAATAGTACATATCAAAACCCATATTTTTTTAAGGCAAGATAAATATATTAAAAAAGCCTAACACAATACGCTACAGTATTATAGAACAGACATAAACTAATAACTCAAACCACCTATGAAAAAAAGTACTCGTATAACACAACACCTCATCTACTAACATAGAACATATCGATAAGATTTAATCTCCAAAAAATTATGAAATTCCCAGCATGTCCC
Source organism: Calendula officinalis (assembly GCA_963853835.1). Classification (NCBI taxonomy): domain Eukaryota; kingdom Viridiplantae; phylum Streptophyta; class Magnoliopsida; order Asterales; family Asteraceae; genus Calendula; species Calendula officinalis. The sequence continues at coordinate 6,031,049 of OY970825.1, forward strand.
AACTTAAAATCTATGAGCAACAATATGTCCACAAAAGTTCACATGCGCCAACTTCAAGCTACCTGTAAAATAGATGGTCGCCTTGAGATTAATCAACTCACAAAATGAGTCGGAACCTAGGTTAAAAAACGCACAAAAGAAATCATAATCACGTGAATTGCTATTTTCAGTGTAATTGAAGTAGAAGTAAATTCAAAAGTTAAGTGCTCAACAACAAATTAATCTTAACCTAAATAGAATTTCTCATTGAAGTAGTATTCTTTTGACTTATTGTCATATTAAATACCTCCATGTTCCGCTTTAATCTGTTAATTAATTCAAATTCACTACTTAAGAAAGAAAATAATAATCGGTACACCAGTGTTTTATTAGAACACAATTCTTTTTATTAGAATATAAAATATCAAAAATAAATAAATCAGTGAGCTTTTGGTGGGAGTTTATGGTGCGATGTTGGGCTTTTCAGTAGTGATTCGGTTCGCCGTTGGTGGGAGTTTTGTGATAGCTTGCTGAATCGTAACAATCGCCGCTTAAAATTCCGCCTCATTGGTTTTACCACTTGTTGGGTTTTATGGAGATTTAGAAACTCGAGCCTTTTTTATTGTAAAAAATGCGTAGATCAGATTTGTTAGATAGTATTCGTTTATTTGCTTTTTCTTGGATCACTCATCGATAATCAGAAAATTAAGATTTCATGGGTTGATTGGCTGAGAAACCCTTTGTATTGACTTTATTTTAGACTAGTTTTTTGCTAGACTCAAGTTTATTTAGTTGGAGGTCTTTGGGAGGGTGATAGCAATGCCGAAGCTCGACCCGTTGCCTTCTGTTTTACTGTTAAAAAAAAATCAGTGAGCTTTTGGGAAATATAGAAAAGTATTGGAATTTAATAATAGGAAAGTCAAACATTGGATTTGGCTATTGGAAAAGGCCCGGCATGGCTTCTACAACTTGGGAGGCATGAAGTGGAACAGACAACCGTGAACAAGCATATAAGATTTAAGGGTTTTGCTAATGACAGCCCTTAGGGCTGTCAATAAGGTATAAAGAGTTGTACATCAATTCAAAGGGTGTGGTAATTCCTAAAATTCAGGAGTTAGTTAAGGGTTGAAGTACAAAATTATGATGCATGTCTATTGACAGCCCTAAGGGCTGTCATTAGCATAATTAGGAACCCAAGATTTAATTAACTAAAAATCATTTGTTTTAAAATAATACTCCTTATGATGTTTTTGTTAATAATTATGTAAGAAATACAAAAGATGTTTATAAATTTCTTGTTACTTATTAGTAAATATGATTTTTAAACTAATATGTTACAATTCTAATAAATATAATAATATATACTCCCTCCGTCCCACAAAGAAGTTTACATTTCTCTTAGGTACAAGATTTTAGATGATAGTTAGTGGTGGGGTCACTAGAAATACTTTTGATTAAAATATAAGGTTGGATTGGAGAGAGAAAGATAGTTAGTGAATATTAATGGTGAGATTCTTAGTAATAATAATATTTTATTATGTGGGGTCCATCAAATGTGAGAAATGTAAACTTTTTTGTGGGACAAAAGTTTAGTAAGAAATGTAAATTTTTTTATGAGATGTAGAGAGTATGAGTTAATTAAAGTGAACATTTTTATGAAATTATATGTTGAAAGAGTGCTATATAGTATGCAAAAAATCATAATTTGTGTATTAATTAAGAACAGTGAGTATAATAATATAGGTTATTGGCCTTCAAAAATTTATGGTTCAGAAATAGGGGGTGATTTTTACACCACATGTTTTAATGCATCTACCATAACAAATGCATTACTTACTTGTACTGTATGCAGAAATACTTGTACAATGTGATATGGACATCAAAAAGTGTGGTATCAAAATTAATTCCCTTCAGAAATAGTTGAATCTTGATAATAACTTTAAAATGGAAATACATGAAGATACAACCAAATCTAAACATAATACATCTTAATTACTAAGGAAATTGGAAGCTAACCATATATTTTTAGGGGATAGTGAGTGTGTGACTGTCATGTACCTAAGGTTAGGTGTGGAACCACCTATAACTACATAATTTTGGCTTAAAAAAATGGGTTTGGCTAACTCATGCCCTAAGGGCATGAGATTAGAAGCATTAAATGAACAAAGCATTTCCTAACAAATCAAAAAATGCATTAAATGAAGTCTAATTTTTACAACTATTAAATGCAATTTTCAATATAAAAGGTAAATGTAACTTCAATTAATGCTTCTAATCCCATGCCCTTAGGGCATGAGTTAGAGAAACCCTAAAAAAATATTCAAACGGTTATTTTTACAATATCTTGTCAATTTCCCACCATATTAGAACACTTAGATAATACAAAAACACCAACTCAACACTATTTCAAGAATATGAGATGTGTTCAATATAAACACCATTTCAAGAATATGTAACTTGACTCACCAATTCAACAAAAGCATAATTAATATTTAAGATAATTGATGAGTTTTAGACGGGATTTGATATGCTAATAAGTTTATGTAGTGAATTATAAGTTTTTTTAACCTAAATTATGTAGTTTTAGATGGTTACACACCTAATCTTAGATATGTGACAGTCACATACTCATTTTTCCCATATTATTAACATATATTTTATCTTGAAATCGGAAACTAAATGATACTTTTGGGCTTCAGCATAATAACATTAGCTTGGGCCCATTTTATTTTGACAACCTATCAAAATAAAGTCAAACAGGTTGATGTCACCTTATTGAGTTATTGTTGTAAAATGACTTGAAATGAAATAAAATATGATGATTATGATATAATACTAATGAACAGTAAAATTTGATGATGATTGTATAATAGTTAAATTAAATGAAATGAAATATGATAATTATTCCTTATTCGTAATTTTGCCATGATATAATACTAATTTAATAATATATACGAAGTATGATTAATTTATGTGCTTATTATTTTCAGAATAAGTGGAAAGAAAACAGAAAGAGAAGTCGGGGCAATGGTTCTACTTGGTTTTTAAGGCATTAAGTCAAAGTTTTCAGCTTCAATTATTGCACCGTCTCATCTCTTGGGACACTTTGTGAGCCTGTATTGTCTCTTTCATATCACCCCATATTAGTGCGTACTCTTTTATTGTCATGAAAGTACATACAAGTATTTTATATTAACACACCCTCTGTCTAAAAAAAATTCACATTTCTTTTTGACATAAAATTTTAGGTGATAGTCAGTGTCGGGGTCAATGATATTATTATGATTAAAATATTAGGTTGATTTAGAGAGAGAAAAATAATTGGTGGATATTATTGATGGAGTTCTTAATAAAAATAGTATTTTATTATGTGTAGCCCACCAAATATGAGAAATGAAAACTTTTTTGTGGGACAAAAGCTTTAGGTGAAATTGGAACTTTTTTGTGAAACTGTGGGAGTATTAATTAGCAAAATCGGTCACAACAGTTAAGTTACATAAAGTTACATACATTATGATCAAAACTTAGTGGTTTGTTCAAGGTAGTCCATCAATTTTATTTAGTCCCAAGGGACAATTATTACCCTTTGGATCAAGAAAAAGTCAAAGGTTAAGATCAAGATTCAAACCACCACCACCACTACAAACACATGTGCTTCAATACATCAATACCCCACCCACCTCCAGCGGCGATCGGCAGCGGCCGGCGGTGGTTGTAACACACCAATTTTTCAAAACAATTTAAACTTTTTAATTAAACAAGTTTAATACTAAAAATCTATAATATCCAAAACATTTGGAATGAATACAAGTGTCAAAAATCGGTGTTACAATAATATCAAAACTAAAGTCTTAGGGAATCAAATGGTACACCGAGCTTAATCATCCAATGCTATCACTACGGGCCGCCTAATCCTTAGCTCCCGAACCTGAGTACATAGTCAAAAATAAACGTGGTACGTGAGACAAGATTGTCTCGTGAGAAACATGGGTTTTAGGACCGGTTAGAAAAATATTTGCAATAAAATAATAATTAAATAATTAGCAAATTGCACATAGTCAAACATTCTCTAGGCTTGCCATAAGCCAATCACATACGTAACGGGCCTCCCCGAAACAACTCCCCCGATATGGGTTAACTAGGTAAACTCCCTCGTTTACGGGTTATCTATTTGCTCCCCTGATTTCCGGGTTATCTCAAACTCCCCTGATTTCCGGGTTATCTCAAACTCCCCCGCTTTCCGGGTTATCTATTTCTCGACACACTACCCTTGTGCAGGGTGGTACAGCCCCAAGTAGGTGTCATTAACTCCCCCAACTTATGTGGGTTATCTAGCATCCAATTGATTAGCTAACACATAACAAATCATCAACTTGGGCCAAAGCCCCATATCACAACTCAATCATACTAGTGGTAACTAAACAAATCAATTTACAATTCAATTTAATACACTTCATTAAATTCGTACTCTATCAATTTAGTCTTTTCTTTATTAAAATATTTATCTAATAAAGACTCTAAAATCATTTCAATTCATAAAACATGGTAACTATGTACTCAGAAAAGATCACATGTATTCACCTTAGCAAAGCTATCCAAACACTTGTGTTCAACAAGACAATCCTTACTTCTTAATTAAAGAAGTACTTCCAATCACAATGTCTTCTTGACCTATCATCAATATCAATACAATAACTAGTTATTATCCATAACTAGTCACTAAACAATCCATTTCAACCTCCCTAACCACCGAGTTCATCAAACTTTGTGGAATCTCAAACCCTAGTTCAAGATTTTCCATCATCAATTCCAAATCTAACTTGTACACATTGATTACAAGTCTACAAGGAGTGTTTTACACTCATGAAAGTTCATCTTCCCCAAAGATGATATGGTTGGTTCCCAAAACCACCATTGTTACCCATACTAAGCTCAAAATCAAGGTAACTAAACAAAATGATCAAGAATTCTTACCCTTGATGCTTGAATCCTTCAATATGATGAAGATTTGAGCTCCTTAGCTCCAAAAACCGACCAAAAGCTCTAAAAAACGGTTGCTATAGCTCTAGGGTTCGTAGGTGTTATGAGCCCTAGCCTTCACACAACTTTTTATAGTTCAGACGGTCCTCGCACCCCGCTCGCGCCACAAGGTGACGTGTGTTGTCCATCTGGTCGTCGTTCGAAGCAGCCCCTCGCGCCCCACTCGCGTTTCGCTCGCGCCGCGATCTTGACGCGAACCTCGGCTCGAGCTCGGCGCGAGCCTCTCGCGTCTGGGCTCTGAACTCTCTGTTTCACCTCGCGTTTCTCTCGCGCCAGGCTCGCGCCGCGAGGGCTGAACCAGGCAGATTCTTGGCCTTTAAACTTGTTTTCATCCAAGTCTTGACCCATACTTGGTTATACCAAGTCCCAAATATTCAATCACTCGATAAAACACAACTTGAAACATAAACTAATATAATAACGAAATTCACATAAATACCGAATAAATACACGAAATAAACAACGTAAAATTACGGTCGTTATAGTGGTGACCGGCGGTGGTGGTCGTGACTTGAAACACATGTGTTTCACCTTTTGAAACACACGTGCTTCTTAGTTCGCATGCTCCCCTGTGTTTTAGAAACTCATGTTTTTAGTGAAACACATGTGTTTCGTGACTTGAAACACATGTGTTTCGTGACTTGAAACACATGTGTTTCACCTTTTGAAATACACGTGCTTCGTAGTTCGCATGCTCCCCTGTGTTTTAGAAACTCATGTTTTTAGTGAAACACATGTGTTTCGTGACTTGAAACATTGAAACACATGTGCTTCGTAGTTCGCATGCTCCCCTGTGTTTTAGAAACTCATATTTTTAGTGAAACATGTGTTTCACCACCAGCACCTTCACTGTCAGCCACCAGTGGCCGGCGGTGACTGTAGGTGGCAGTGACTAAGGAATTTGATCTTAACCATTTTGATCAAATGGTTAGGATTTATCCCTTATGATTATGCAAAACTCTTGAACTACCTAAAACACAACTCTCAAAACTTAATTGTTAGAAAAAGCCCTTGTAATAAAAATAACCTTTTAAATTGGAAAAAATAGAAAGGAGGTTGGCAGTTGGCACAGCTTGGCCGGCATCCCAAAATTATAATTGTATTAACAGCCATCCCTTTGACTTGTTGAGTGTTAATTTGTGATACATAAGTTTTTGGAGAAACCCAATAATTTGACTTATTTAAACATTATATCAGTTTGACTTCATTTCTTCTTATATATTTAATTCCTCATAACTACGAGTAATTCATAGTTAAATCTCCAATCATTCTGATTAATTTAATTGCAAGTTCCACTATTAGAAAATGTTTCTCTTAATAATTACAAATTTTTTATATTTGTAATTTAACTAATTCACATGGTTCAATTCATGCATAATGTTCTTTTTCAATTTCCATGGCATAACCTTCAAGGAGTAGATGAAACTTAATTTTTTTTATAGTATGCCTTCTTTTATAATATGATTAATCTGTATAATAACAAAGCAAAAATTGAATTTTTTTTATCTTCTTTTGTTTCTGAATGTATGACACAAGAACAAATGCTAAGATCGATGCAATGATTTTCTAGTGGTAAATGTATCTGAAATAGTCTTTTAAAGTTAAGTCATAAATTCCTTCATTTCATAGATAATATTTACAGAATGGTCAGTGCAAGGTTTGAAATAACAATATCGACGGTTAGATCGCGTAAATCACGAATAAAACTCACCCGCCCATAGAAACTGTCATAAATGGGAATATTATTGTCCAGCGAATCAAATGGGGGCGAGCTAGTCCAGCTCAGAGAGAGTGAGATGTGGGTTTTCATTTTCACATTATTTTTCAAACTAACACCTTTCCACATGCCCTATTACATCACAACATGTTATAGTCTCACGCTTCTCATATATATTTCACGTACAACCTTACACTTTATATATATTACACTTTTACTACTTGTATTTTAGGGGTGAGCATTTGGACCCAAAAAACCGAACCGAAAATTGACTGAAACCTAATCGAACCAAAACCGATAACATGTTATCGGTTCGGATTCGGTTTTGAAATTCGTCGTTTTCTGTTTCGGTTATATCGGTTTGGTTCGGTTTTCGGAAAATGATGAACATTTGGTCTAAAAAAACCTAACAGAAACCGAACCAGACAGATACCGAACTGAACCAAAACCGATAACATGTTTTCGGTTTCGGTTTTGAAAATTCATCGTTTTCGATTTCGGTTCTATCAGTTTGGTCCGGTTTTTGGTCACCCTATCTCACACATGAAGAAAAAAAATTATCTCTTATTTAAATCGAGTCTCTCTCCGTAAATACCACCTTAAAACTATCCATTGAATTGTTTCCCTATAAATAACACCTATCTCTCTCTACTCGTTTTCCATCTCATCTCTCTCTGTCTCAGTTTTTGTGTCTAAGAAAATGAATGTCTATGGCAAATCATATGCATACTCAAAGATGGAAATAGAAGATCCAGAAGAGATGAAGAGCAGAAAAGCACAATTCTTGATTTATAAATCATTGGAAAAAGCCGATGATTCGATCAAAAAAAGCCGAAGACCATCTTGGTTGAAGGTGAAGATATTCAAGCTGAAGATCAAATTTGGAAAGAAGATGAGGAAATTGAAGAAAAGTTTGTTGGTTGTAAGCACTGCAAGAGTTGGTATTCTTCAACAATGGAAGCGCATGTTTACTGTTAGACAAGCGATGCTTAAGATTCCAACCGTATTTTCTTCGATTCAATAAGCGTGTAAATTTCTTCAAAGTTTTGACTTCTTTATCTAAAAATATATATACTGCATTGTGCTTTCCATTTTAGATTCACTCATTTTGTTAAATTTTCCACAAAAAAAAAAATCAATTTAAATATATGCATACTAGCTTCATAGCCCGCCTGACTGGGCGGGCATGCTTCAATATATTAAAAAAAAATAACAACAAATATTAAATATTTTAAAATGACATAAGAATCCATAGTTGTAATGATAAGTTTGTACAAATTTTGATACATGAATAAATGTTACATAAAGCAGCATCAACGGTGCAAAAATTAGACTAAAAAATAAAGCATATAAAACTTCTATAGATTTTAAATTAATTATATACAGAGAAGATGATTCATCGGTTCTTAAGGTTACTTGCTTATCAAATGCTAATCCCCATTTCATCCATTGCAAGTTTGATGATTTCAAGGGTTTAAAGCCAAAAAGCAAGACATCAAAAGCCATATGTAAATCTTAATAGATCTTATAGACGTATACATCTTTAAAGTCATTGGTTTGATTTTTACTTAACATGCCAGAATAGATATTAAATTGTTCTAATATTAGCTAACATCTCGATAAACATCAACAAACATTACAACAGTAAACATTCATGTATAAAACTTGATTATAGAAAAGATTATTTGATATAATGATAACCATCTTTATTTTTGTTACTGATAATATTCATAGTATCTGCATACAACAATTTTAAGATACAATATTAAATTCATTTATTTTAAGATACAATTTTAGTTGTATAAAAATGTAACTGTATTGTTGTATGGAGCAGTTTCAGAGCCATATCTGGAGCTGCCAATTTTAGCAATTCATACATATAAGAATCACATGTCATGAAAACCTTAATTTATAGTTCTTATTTCATGAATTCATTCCTTATATTGCCGTAAATTCGAATGGAATTCAACAGATTACCAAAATTAATCCGAATAATATTAAAAGTATGTTTAAAAACTTCCTAATCTACCGGAGTTATTTTTATTTAAAATATATTATGTTGAATGAGTTATTTACAAATCCATGTGGCATATGAGGTGGCATTGGGAGCCAATGGAGATGCTTTAAAGTGATGAGTTGAAAAAAAACTCAAATCTAAGCCTTATACATAGAGGAAGATTGGGGAATCAGTTGTAAGGTTGTGTTTGAAAGTATGATTTTGCTTTTAATGTGTAATATGGAATTTAAATAAACTGTAAAATATTTTAAATAATTATTTGAGGTGAAAATCGTGATTTAATATTTTAAACAGTGAAAATCGAGATTTTCCAGCATAAATATACTCTATGGTTAAAATATATATACTAAATTTAATATATGATTTTGCTTTAAATGTGTAATATGGAATTTAAAAGATTTGCTTAAAGATTTGCTTTAAATATTCCGAATAATTGATGAAAACGGTTTGTTTAAATGTGTAATATGGAATTTAAAAGATTTGTTTAAAAATTTGTTTAAATTCCGAATAATTGGTTTGTGAATCTAGGTGGCATGTGAGGTGGCATTGGTAGCCAATGATGATGCTTTAAAGTGTTGAGTTGGCAAAGAAAACTCAAATTCAAGAATATAATTGGATTTTGCTAATTATAGCATTCATTTAAATGTATTTTTCTCGGTACGAGGCTTGCCAAATGCCTCTCATTTAGTGATTCATCCGATTCAAAATAAGTGACCCATTATTGGTTTCACGGGTTCTGTGTCAAAAAATTATAATGATAGTTAAATTAGATTAATTGGTAGGTTAGTGGAAATGAGTCTCACATTATTTGAATAAAATGATGTTAATGATGTTTAAAAATAAAAGTAAAAATTAATGAGTCATTATATTATAGTAGATAGTTAGTGAGTATCGAACCCTCTATTTATTATCAAATAAGATAACTTTTCAAAGTGTATCATTTACTTTGAAAGATAAAAAAAAAAAAAACTTTTTTTTAATTGAAAAAAAGTATATGATCTCTAATGGGTTCCATTATTTTAATGGGCTTTAGTTTCTGCGTACGTAACTTGGTGGAAAGCCTGGCAAAATTGAACGAATATAAATTAAAATTAGAGCATCATAATTCATAAACAGAAAATTGGATATACATTCCTTTTACTTTTACTAAGAGCATGTTTTTTACATAGTTTTTTATGTTTTGTATAGGTTATTTAAAGTTAAATAATTTTCTAGTAAAAAGTTTTTGTTTCAAAAACTTATTATTCTCTAAGTAATTATCAAGACAAGAAGAACTTTATGAAAGTTAATATGCATTGTAGCAAAAGTTTTTTTAAAAGCTTATATAGGTCCCTGCTATTGGGGCGTCACCAGCCCGTCACCATCCCATCACAAACACATCGGTAGTGATATTGGTGAAAGATGTATGATGTTGTCTATGACCTATAAGTCATGAATTCAAGTCTCATCATAGACAAATGAAGTAGATTAGGAGTCGTTAAAAAAAACCAAATACTTAATATAATTCTCATCAACTGATATGATAAGTTGATAATTCTCATCAACTGATATGATAAGTTGATAAGTTGATAACTTTGATGCATGGGTTACATTATTTCAATTTCCAAGTTTGTTTTCATTTAACACATCTTGCACAACTAGATGGATCCAAAGCGCATCAAGCATGGCAAGTTTCAACAAGTAAAAATGAGGAATAAAAATGTCTAAACTAATATGTGGTAATGGTGTATTCAAGGGTAATAAGCAACCGATCGGTAACAGATAAATTGTCATAGATTGATTCGAACCAAAACTAACCATTATTTTCGTACCAACTATATCCATTTTGACAAGATATGTGTTAGGTGATCCTAACTGCGACCCAAGGATAGACTTCACATACTCCAACGGATGTCCTAGTTAAGGCCTTAACTATGGGGTGTTTGGGAAAGCTTTTTTAAGGGAGTTTATGGCTTATTAGCTTATACTAGCAGGGTACCCGCGCAATGCGGCGACGGGTACCCAGAAACCATATTTCGGGGCGAGCAAGTGTTGTTCGTTTACACGGTAATAATTGTTGCTAGAAATAAATAATTAAACAGAAATGTGGATTTTGGTAAAAGTTGATGATTTACAGCGTCGTATATTTAATGTTATTGGGTAAAATGGTTTTCGAGTAACAGACTTTTGTTATTAAGTGTGGGTGGTGTTACCAAAGTGTAATGTATAGCAAGTGGTTAACACATAGTGATAAGTTAGGAGAGGTCTTGGGTTCGAATCTTATTAGCTGCGATTTTTTTTAAGGTAGATAACTAACTAACAAAAGTGAAAAAGTCCTTAAAATCAAGTTTAAGGAGCTCCTTAAACTTACCTAATGGGGTAGGCCTAAATGCTTTATATAATAGTAAGATAAGCCTTAATAATCCATTTTCAAAGGGATTATTAAGGCTTATATAAGCTAATAAGCCATAAGCCCTCTTAAATAAGCTTTCCCAAACACCCTTTATGTTTACTATTAAACTAACACATGGTTAGGTTTTAACATTTACCAGATTATCAGAGAAAATAAAGAAAACTATCATCACATTAATAGTTAATCACATATATCACGAACAAAGATTAGCTACCCTAAAGGAACCTTTGTAATAAATTTTGTTTTTGAATGGTAAATCACATACACGTGCTTAACGTGTGTGTGATTTTTTAGTCATCAACGATTAAAGTTGTGGGCTCTCATTTACTATCTTGTTTTTTTTGTCACGTATTAATTTGAAAAGCAAATCGTTTTCTTGTACGTTATTCAACTTCATGAATTGGAGTGGTTATCAGCAATTGAACACTACCTAATCCCATTCTTTAAACAAGGTTTTCAAGTGATCACGTGGGTCAAAATCAGCATTCCAGAGAGATTTATAAAGCTTTAAGATTGCATAAAGTTTTGGAAACTTTGAATAATAGGTCGTTTTTAATGATAATAATATAGTATAGTCTTAAGTTTTATTATTATGGCAAGTCATTTTTAATTAATGAATATAACATGAAGGTAGTTTTGAAAATTTTAGTTATAACAAATATGAATGACTAACGAGTACTAACGAGTAAAAAAAACAAATTCAAAAGTTTCAAATTAAACATTTTTCCCCACTTTAAGCAAGTACCATGTCCACCGTTTATCGATTCGGTAACATAGTTTTCGGATTTCTCAGTTAAAGTTTGATGTGTTTAACCAAACTACAAATTTTACGATTCTATTATTTTATGAAATGATATTCAAATGTATTTGTTTAATAGATCGAAATCCTTTTCAATTTGGTTTTGACTTTCTAGATAATATTTTATGTGTGAAAATTTAATTTAACTTATATTTAGATTTTTTAGTTATATAACTTTAATTATTACTATTTGATCATAACAAATGTCAAAATAAAGAGATAATATGAAGAAAGATAATTAATTGATTAAACAGTTCAAGTTTAGAACTGAGCAAGCATATATGTAGGAAGAAATATCATTTATCATATGTATTTTCCTGTATTTAAAATGAAAAAATAATTTGCATAATTGAACTTTTTATTGAAAAACTTCTATTACTGCATGGATACAATAACATAAAACATGTATTTATAGTGTTGCAATACAAAATTAATTGTGCAAATCAACTTATTTAAAATAAGGATTACCATTTAAAAACAATTGGGTTATAATTTAGTTAATTTAGCACCTTAACAATTACACGAAGAGAATTTCTCTCCCCAAATTTCAAATTAACTACCAAATACATACCAACTTTAAAATTGACCATTTCTCCCTCTATAAATAACATCTAAAAATCCTTCTCTACTCGTAATCTATATCCCCTCTCTCTCTTTTTCTCTCTTGCGCACACACACACACACACCATTAGTGTGTGAGAAAATGAATGCTTATGGCAAATCATATGCATACTCAAGGATGGAAATAGAAGATCCAGAAGAGATGAAAAGCAGAAAAGCACAATTCTTGATCTATAAATCATTAGCAAAAGCCGATGATTTAATTAAAAAAAGCCGAAGACCATCTTGGTTGAAAGTGAGGATGTTCAAATTGAAGATTAAGTTCGGAAAGAAGATTAAAAAGTTGGTAACAAGCAGGCTTGGAGCAGCAAGATTTGGCATTCTTCAACAATGGAAACGCTTGTTTACTACTAGATAACCAATGCTAAAGATCGATCCCAAATGTTAAATTTCTTTAAAGTTTTGGCTTTCGTGTTAAGAAGATTTGTTTATGTTTTTTCAATTCCCATTTCAGATTCACCCCGTTTTGGTTAATTCCCAGAAATACAATTATATGCATGTATGAATGTGTGATCATTTGTTAGGTAACATGTTCAAATGAATTATGTTTTGGTGTATGTTTTGAAGGGATCAAGTCGAGTTGAGTTCCTGTCTATTTTTCAAAAATCTTAGCTATAGTCATTATCATTACAATTTACAAATACGATATAGTTACAATAATGAGAAATGGTATATATTGATGCATACTATTTGTATGAAATGATCTCCTAGAAGTCCATGATTCGGTCTATTTACTATGTAAATATTTACCAGTTAGTTAGATGAAAGTTCGGAAAGGATCACGACAACAGTTAGGACACATATATCAGTGGCAAAACTCGGACACCCTGGGAACCCGTTATAACAAGAATTATAACCTTTTAAATGAAAAAATGAATAAATTCATTTACTTATTTTAACAACAAATCATAATTTACAACTAAATACCACTTATGTGTTGTTCTATGAGACTTGAACATCTAACCTGAAGGATAAAGGGTAAACATCTTAACGCTAGATCAACGACCCTTTGGTAAATGCATTCATTTACTAATTTGACCCATTATGAGTGTAAATAACCTGAATTCATATATTGATGTAGTAGAAATTGATTCGATGTTGATGCACATATGTGTTTGCGTTCAATGTTTAAGACATTTGAAACGACACCAAAAGCGATAACAAAAAAATAATATTAATAAATTGTCGCCTGCAATTTATTAATATTTATTCTCTAAATTATGTTGTCAAAGAATGATTAGAGTCAAACTTAAAATCCACAGGTATGTGAACTTTGTCTTAAAACGAAACTTTATATTTAACAAATTGATATTATTAAGTTCTTAGTCTTTTTTATTACATTGTTTATATAAATGATTAATACTTAATTTGAGGTTTTGAGCTATGTTTTTATACTTATAAGACTTATAAGACTATCAGCTTCTAAATATTAAACATATATCTGCAAACTATATATATACTCAATAAGATATTGACAACAACGACTATGATTGGACTTAGCAAGATTTCAATATTCGTTATTAACAGGTAAGTAAATATAACTTTCGTTCAATGAATATTATAATTATAATTATAGTGGAGTACATTATGTTATCTTTTTTAATTTGTTTTCTTAATTCTTCTTGTACAGACTAGGTGGGAGGCATGGACAAAAGTCAACTAATATAGTTGAGAAATAATTACGTCATAAGCAAACAAACAAATAAATCTTAATCGTTTTATATTCGTAGGGGAAATTCTGTTGATTTGGTTCCGTAATTTTAGGGGGTAAATTTGATATGAGTAACAAAATATTCAGACTACAATTCCAAACTCAATCGAGATTACCATATAAAAATTTAATCGTGATGATATTTACACCACATAAATTTACACATACACTACAACTTATGTTTTGATCAACTTAAAAACTAATAAATTTACACACACACTACAACTTATGTTTTGATCAACTTAAAAACTATATTTTAAAACTTGTACAATATGGTGAAGGAAGTGGTTTTGTGGTGTAGATATCACCTCTCATGATTTAAACATAGGGACATAGAGATCATTTGACATTTATTGCATGCTTCAAGCTCGGTAGAACAAGAAGTAACACATTTTAATCGTCGAAACCTGCCAAACGGATTGTGTATTGCAACATGTATGTTGGACACATATACAGCCTTCCAATTCTTAAGAGATATTAGATGTTTTTCTTTTAATAGTGCTCTCAAAATTTGGAGGGACAAAATTTCAGTTTGGCTATAAAATTGCTACGAATGGTTATTACATGATGATTTTATACAAATTATTCAAGGGTTTTGCTAATGACAGCCCTTAGGGCTGTCACTAACATGCATTAAAATGTTGTACTTTTATTACCGGATGAGTGATACCTAAAATGCAGGAGGTGGTTGTTGATTAATTTACAAGTTTTAATACGCTTATTGACAGCTCTAAGGACTGTCATTAGCAAAATCTATTATTTAAACACATCCATTAATCTTTATGAACTAATTTAATTTTTATGGGCCTAGTAATGAGATTAGTATGGACAGCCTTTCTATGGTCGGCCCATATACGTTGCATCATCTACTAGGTTACGGATTAAGCAAAACGGACACGTGGAATCCTAAAAACGGAATGGAGCCCTAGAAATCATTATTCAATTTTACCCGAAATTGTATATTTTAGGCAAAGATTACATAAAATTTAGGGGTACTTTTACCCGACTCATTGGATTTCGCCCGAAACGGACCTCTTTTTGACCCGAAATTGACGAACGTTTCTTCCCATTTCTTCTCTATCCAAATTTCTAGGCTTTCGACGGCAACGCTCTTTGCTATCTCTCTCATCGGAGACGAAACAGGATCTAGGGTTCAACCTTCATCTTCACGCCGTACAACTGGTACGAAATCCCCTTTTGTTTCGATTATAATTTGGGGAAGAAATAAATTCAAGTTCGAACATTGAAGTTGTCACTTTTGTTTACCAATTAGGCAAATTTCAGCTACGTTTTGTTAGTTATATCTAATACATCCTCACGAGTTGTAAATATTTGAAATTAGGCCCTTTATACAACGAGAGACAGAAATGCTTGTGTTTGAGTTCTAATTCGAATTAGGACAATGTAATTTTTTTTCTGGTTCGTTTGGAATGTTGAAAAACTTACTTATTTAAATTGAAATTTGTTATTTTGAGGGTTGGATCATTTTAGTGCTTCCATATTTCCCTGTTTAGTATGCAATTTAAACATTTGAACGGTAATTAGTGTGGTAATCCAGTAACCCTAAGAACAAGTGCTGGAAACTATCTTCTCTGTCTGTTTAATTTTGCTGATGTTAGTGTAAAATCAGTAGGCTACATTGCAGAAGCTTTTGTTAAATTTATGTTATTATTCTTTAAAATTACCCAAATTAACAGCAAATTATTGATCCTTGAATGTAATCTTTTGTCCACAGAATTCATAGTGGAAATTCTCTTCTTTCTAGAATAGGGTACCCCTGAGCTGTTTATTGATGAATCTCAGATTGTAATGACCGGAGTATCTGTGATGGTTTTTTACTGAACCAATTGGAATTTGTGAAATCAAAACCAAGATACTAATTATCTGGCAAAAAAAATGAATTATTCATCTGATGAAGATGATACGCCCTTAGTGTTCAAAAGGAGTTCAAATTCTGATAAATCAAAACAATCTGCTCCACGAAAAACACCTCCAATTATTAAGCAGGAAAAACCTTCAATTAAACCTCTGCCAAAACAAAAAAGTGATTCAGAAGATTCTGATGATGAAAAACCGTTGAGTTCCAGAATTTCAACTGTCACAAAAACAACCTCAAATCATGTGAAAACAGGAACAAGCACAAGTGCATCAAAACTTCCAAAATCACAACCTAAAAAAGAAGATTTTGATGATGAAAAACCATTATCTTCAAAAATTACATCCAAATCTTCCATGGGACAATCTATCAGCAAATATTATGATTCTGATAATGATGATGATGATAAACCATTATCATTGAGAGTTAAGCAAAATGGTTCTGCATCAAGGGATAATAATAATAATAATAATCAGATTAAAAAACCGAATAATGGCTTGAATAAACGACCCGCAAATGAGGAAAGATTATTACCGGGTCAATCATTGGTCAAAAAGTCAAAGCTTTCAGATTCGTCAACACCAGTCAACCGAAAACCAGTATCAGTCAAACCAGAATCTGATTCAGATGACGAGAATGATCATGTTCCTATATCTCAAAGAATAAAGAATCAAAATCAAACACCATCTAGTAGTAAAAGTAAACCATCATCATCTGTAACACAAAAGGTTATTAAAGTCAACTCTTCTTCAAAAAAACCCTTCAAAAAGTCAAAGAAAGTGGAGAAAAAGTCAAATTTCTCAAAATCTTCTAAGGTGCCACCTGGATCTGGTGAAGGTCAAAAGTGGTCAACTTTGGTTCATAACGGTGTTATTTTTCCACCTGAATATAAACCTCATGGAGTTAAGATTCTTTACAAAGGGAAGCCTGTTGAGTTGACTCCTGCACAAGAGGAGGTGAATATTAGTTATTAGTTTTATTAAATGTCACCGACCCGTTTTGGTACACGGGTCAATTCAGGATATACTGACCCGACCTGACCCATTTTAAGATGTACTAATTTGGCATTTTCTTATTTTGCAGGTTGCAACGATGTTTGCAGTGATGTTAGAAACTGATTACATGACAAAACCGGTATTCAAGGAAAATTTCTGGAATGATTGGAAGAAAATACTAGGAAAAAATCATACGATCCAGAATTTAGATGATTGTGATTTTAAACCAATATATGAATGGCATCAAGCAGAGAAAGAAAAGAAGAAGCAAATGAGTTCAGAAGTAAGTTTGATCATCAAGATAATTATTAAAATTCTGAATTATCAAGAATTTAATGTATAAAATGACATCTTTAACCGTTAAAAGAAGGGGTAAATATGTAAATTTTATTTACCCTTAGATAATTTGTTGCAGCTACTAATCATGTAAGATTCACTGATATAATGTTTTCTACTTTTATTTTTGGCAGGAGAAAAAGGCTATTAAAGAAGAAAAAATGAAACTTGAGGAGAAATATATGTGGGCCATTGTTGATGGTGTCAAAGAGAAGGTAATTTGTTTAGTTCATTGGCTAAACAAATTATTAATTAATTAATCAATTAATTAATTAATTAAAAAAATAACTAATTTTTGCAGGTTGGAAACTTTCGGGTTGAGCCACCAGGTCTGTTTAGAGGACGTGGGGAGCATCCCAAGGTTATAATTACAACCTCTCTTTTTTCTATTAGTATTATTATTATTAATTAATTAATTTAATTAATTAAAAAGCTAATTAATTGTTATGCTTGGTGTTTAGATGGGAAAGCTGAAAAGACGTATTCGTCCAAGTGATATTACAATAAATATCGGGAAAGGCGTACCGATTCCAGAATGTCCAATTCCTGGTGAAAGGTTTGTATTTTTTATGTTATTTTTTGTAAAAAAATAAAAATAGATAATTTTTCTGAAAGGCGAATTTTGATGGTTGACAGCTGGAAAGAAGTTAGGCATGATAATACTGTCACTTGGTTAGCATATTGGTATGATCCAATAAATGGGAAAGATTTTAAATATGTGTTTTTAGCTGCTAGTAGTGCCCTAAAAGGTCAAAGTGACAAAGAAAAATACGAAAAAGCAAGATCATTAAAGGTAATTTCTACCTTTTGATATAATTTTATTTACTTTATTTTTACTAACAAATGTTACATAATTTATTATTAATTTGATTGTAGAAATACATAGAAGGCATCAGAAAAGCTTATACTAGAGATTTTGGAAATAAAGATTTAACAAAAAAACAAGTGGCAGTTGCTACATATCTTATTGATAAATTAGCACTCAGAGCTGGAAATGAGAAGGTATTTTTGTTTTTTTTTTTACTTTCATTAATTTATATTTTCAGAATTTAATAAATGTTTTATGGTTTGCAGGATGATGATGAAGCTGATACAGTTGGTTGCTGCACATTGAAAGTAGAAAACGTTGAACCAAAGCCTCCCAATATCCTAAAGGTAGATTATTTATAAATTTTTTTACTTTTTTAATTGTTTATGAAATTAAAAAAAAAAAAGACGAACTTTGACATTGGGATCTTTTATTCTTTAATTTTTTTAGTTTGATTTTCTTGGTAAAGATTCCATAAGATACCAAAATGAAGTTGAAGTAGAGCTACCGGTTTTTAAAGCAATTCAACAGTTCCGAAAAGGTTAGTTGATTTCTTTTTCAGATAAATTTAAAACTTCATTTAATTTTTTAAATGTATTATTTTTAATTTTAATTGTTTTATGTAAAAATATTTCAGACAAAAAGGGGGGTGATGATCTTTTTGACAAACTGGATACAAGTACATTAAATGCTCATTTAAAGGAACTTATGCCTGGTCTCACTGCTAAAGTATTTCGTACATATAATGCATCAATCACATTGGATGATATGGTAAAGATAAATTATTATTTTTTAATCTTTTTTAAAATAAAATAAAAATGATTTTGTTTTTGGCAAATTGTTTTTAATTGGGACAGTTAGATAAGGGCATGAAAGGTGGAAATCTTGCAGAAAATGTAGTTGTTTACAACCAAGCTAATAAGCAGGTGAAATAAGTGCAACTTTTTACGTTTTTTTTATTATTACTTTGAATTATATTTATTATGATGTTTTAAATTCTGCTGTACATTTTGTAGGTTGCAATCATATGTAATCATCAACGTACTGTTTCAAAGTCACATAGTGCACAAATGACGAAGTTGAATGAGAAAATAGACGAATTAAAGGTAAAATTTCGGTTTATCTTTTATATATTTAATTACTTAAATAACTTCAAACTTGTATTATTATTTACTTTAGGGTCTTATACAAGAACTGGAAACTGATTTAGCACGTGCAAAGAAAGGAAAGCCTCCATTAAAGGGTTCTGATGGGAAATTAAAGAGGAATATGAACCCTGAAGCGTAATAATACCACTAATTTTCTTTAATCTTGATGCATAATACTTTCAAGTTTTGATTTTTATTAAATATTGTAACTGGGAATTTAATTAAATGTGCAGATTACATAAAAAGATTGATCAAACTAATGCAAAAATAGAGAAAATGGAACGGGATAAAGAGACCAAAGAAGATTTAAAAACAGTTGCATTGGGTACTTCAAAGATCAATTATCTTGATCCTAGAATAACTGTTGCATGGTGTAAACGCCGTGAAGTTCCCATTGAGAAGGTAAATAATAAATATTGTTTTTAATCTTGCAACTCAATTAATAAATAATAATCTTTATATATTTAAGTAGAAAATTAGTAAACATTAATTATTTGAATATTATATAATGCAGATATTTAACAAATCATTACTGGCAAAGTTTGCGTGGGCAATGGACGTGGATCCTAGCTTCAGGTTCTGATCATAGTTCTAGCAAAAAAAAGAAAAAAAATGGACAGAAGGAAAAACAGTGATTTTACAATTTTTATTATATTTTTCCTTTTTTAAAATTAATTTTATGTTATTTTGTCGCGATGCAACTCTTGCGGAAAATTCATGTTATGTTAAACAAACTAGTGATGAGTTATATTACGAATGTGTTGTTTTTCTTAGCTTATGCAATCCTTTTCAACTGTATGAATGTGTGGACAGCAGCTTGATAAGTTTTAATTATTGTTGAATATAAACAATATCAATGTACTTTAAGTCAATTATATTTCTTCTGATAATACATTCTCTACCAAAAACAATAATATGTTTATTTTTGTTATGACTGGTGGCAAAATAATAAAATACAAAACCATAAAAGTGTGGTGCCCTAGTGACTAGTACTAGGAATTGGTTTCCAAGATTGTATATCATTTATATTACGTTTTTGTCCTTTTATGTTTTCATTTTGTAGGTCCTTTGGAGTTTGGATTATATTAGGTTAACTGGTTAAGGCTATATTTGTTATTTTTTTTAATAAAAATTAATATATTGTAAAGAAAAGACAAAATGAGGAGATAAAAGGGTATGGATTCAAGAAAGTATTCAGATCTTTTGTTTTTATGTTCAGACACTTGTGAATTTTGTTACGGAATCTACAAATTATTACGAAAATATTGGTTTGAAATTTGAATTCGGATACAGTAACTTTTATTGGTTATGATCTACGTGTATCACTTAAAGTATCGTGAATTATATAATATAATTGTGTTCTTACCGTAATGTACAAATGAAACTAGTAACAACCGATAGCTATCGTGACTCTGCAAATTAGTATTCTGTTTAACCACGTAAATTATTGAAAATCTTATCCCCAAATTATTGAAAATCTTAACCCATTTTGGGCATTTATTTTAGGAGCTAACAGAAAGCACAATTTATTATCTAGTGCAATTAGAAAATAAAGATTTTGCATTTAATTACAAAATGTTGATATAAGTCGTAAAATCAATGTTTTAAAAACCTGATTAAGATGGCCGGTTGAATCGTAAATGGGTAGCTAGTCAGTCGGAATAAGCCGATTAGATCAATGATTATAACTTGGTCAGAACCGACTGGTTGATCATAAAAATCCAATTGAACAGGGAATAATTAGATTTTCTAAAAAAAATAAAATAAACAAAAAAGATATATGCAATTTTTTTTATAGAGATTAGAACTTAAAACATGATAAATTTAGGGACTGTTTCTGCAATTTCCCAAAATACAAATCTTCTTATGTAAAACTGATTTTTTTTATATAATTGCAACAAATTATGCAATCATACGAGAATATGAGATCCTAAAAAGGCAGCATCCTATCACTACTCAGACTAACCAATGGATTCCAGCTCCACCCAACATGGTGAGCTCGCCGAACCCATTTTGTCAAAGCACCGGAAACCACCGGTGGTCCCGCCGCCGCCGCCTGGGGAGGTGGTGAGCTCAGAGCTGGAGGAGATACTGTCGGACACCACTTTAACATCTTTCCGGCGACTTCAAAAGGCAACGGCGATGGAACTGTATAGTTTGTTCCGGCTAGCAGCTCCGGCGATTATAGTTTATTTGCTGAACAACGTGACGTCGATGTCCACCCAAATCTTCTGTGGCCACCTTGGAAACCTCGAGCTGGCGGCGGCCTCCCTCGGGAACAATGGTGTCCAACTATTTGCCTATGGTGTCATGGTAACGATATAGCATAATTAAGCTAATAAACTTACCTTTTGTTCTTTATATTTTATTTTAATTTCTTTGTAATGTTTAAAGTTAAAACCATAATTGCAGCTAATGAGTTTTTTTTAAAGATAATATTTTAATTTTACTGGCCAAGAAATAAAACGAGAGAATCATTTGATATTTTAAAATTTAACCCCCAAAAGTAGAACTTAATTTTGGAAGAATTTGGAATAAATTTATTCATTTTACAATGTTTATTTTATCACTTTTTGGATTACATAATATCTCTTTTTGTTTGTTTGGTATGGAAAATTCCTCTCTTTGTAAAAGGACTAGCCAGAGACAAACATGTTGACAGTTACACATTAAGCAGCTCGAATAAATATATATTTCGTATATTAGTATTAGAGTATTTGATATTTATTGTCATTTTACATCAACTTAATGTGCAATTTAGAGTTTTAATTTTGTGTTTATACAACTTGATTTTACAGTAAACAAAATAAGATAATAAGTATAGTATATTTTTATTAAATTAAACTGGATAAAATAGATTAATTAAATTTTTTCTTACATCAACCTAACAATTTATTCTTTTGTAGCTTGGGATGGGAAGTGCAGTGGAGACATTATGTGGGCAAGCATATGGGGCTCACCAATATGAAATGCTTGGTATTTATCTTCAAAGATCAACAATTCTTTTAATGGCAACGGCCATTCCTCTTATGTTTCTCTACATTTTCTCCAAATCACTCTTGCTTTTGATCGGCCAATCACCCGAGATCGCGGGGGCCGCTTCCCTCTTCATCTACGGTCTCATCCCCCAAATCTTCGCCTATGCCGCCAATTTTCCAATCCAAAAGTTCCTTCAAGCCCAAAGCATTGTGAACCCGAGTGCCTACATTGCAGCCGTGATGCTAGTGGTTCATGTTTTGGCAACATGGCTCGTGTTATATGTGTGGGGTTGGGGTTTATTGGGTGCATCATTGGTTTTGAGTTTTTCGTGGTGGGCGATTGTGATTGCACAATTTGTGTATATAGTGAAGAGTGATCGGACTAAGGAGACATGGAACGGGTTTAGCATACAAGCGTTTTCGGGGCTTTGGCCTTTTTTGAAATTATCGACTGCGTCTGCAGTTATGTTGTGCTTAGAGACGTGGTACTTTCAAATATTGATTTTGATCGCGGGTTTGCTTGATAATCCGGAAATAGCATTGGATTCGTTGGCTGTGTGCGGGACGATACTTGGATGGGTGTTGATGATCTCAATAGGGTTCAATGCCGCCGCGAGGTATGATTTCAGTACGCTATTTCCTCTTATTCAAAATAATTGATACACTTTCTATTTTTTACAGTTTCAAAATAAGTAATACACTTTAATAATTTACATTATCCGTAAAAGGTAGTGTGTCAACTAACTATATTCTTTAATATAGTGAAATGTCCATTGTAGCCTTACTTTTACTTTTACTTCGTTGGCTTTATATTTATAAATTATAATTAAAGAGCCTTGTGTGATGGCTAGTATTTGTCGCTTGGTTCTGTTTGTTTGTGCAACGTATTACTTGTATTTTATATTAACATTTTAGTGACATAACAATGTATATATATGACAGTGTGAGAGTTAGCAACGAGCTAGGGGCAGGACATCCTAAATCAGCAGCGTTTGCAGTTGTAGTAGTGACTCTCTGCTCATTTGTGATCTCTTTGATTTGTGCTATCATTCTCTTAGCTCTACGCCATGTCATAAGCTACGCTTTTACCGACGGAAAAACCGTCGCTGATGCTGTCTCAGAACTTACCCCTCTCCTTGCAATTTCCATCCTTCTCAATGGCATCCAACCTGTCCTTTCAGGTATATAAAAAAAAAAAAACTCTTCATCTTATTTTCGGTTTCATTTGTGACACATGAAACCGTCAGATATGGCTGATTATGTTATCAATTTATTGTAAACTGTAATTAGGGGTTGCTGTTGGATGTGGATGGCAAGCATTTGTGGCATATGTGAATGTTGGATGCTATTATGTGGTTGGAGTTCCAGTTGGTTCTGTGCTGGCTTTCAAGTTTAACCTTGGTGCTAAGGTACAATCAGTATTATTTTACCACTAGATTATTACCAGATGGTTAATGTACCATATAAGTGTATCATGTAAAAGTAAAGTTTGTATGTTTAACAAAATGCAGGGAATATGGTCGGGTCTGGTTGGTGGTATGTCTATGCAGACACTTATTTTACTATGGGTTACTTTCCGGACGGATTGGAACAAAGAGGTGATTTTCAACTAAACAAATTGTGGCTGATAATTTCAATTATTTGTTATGGTTAATTTATATTTTATACTGGAGTAAATAATGTTACTCAATTTATGAATCTTACAGGTGGAGAAAGCAAGAAAACGAGTAAATCAATGGCAACACAGGAGAGACGAACCTTTGCTAAATAATTAAGGACTTGTGATTGTAATTATATTATACTAATATACATTTAACAATATGTATGAATAGTGCCAAGTAGGTGATTTTTTTCTTTTTGTTTACTCCTCGCTTGACTTTGTTGACATGCTGACTTTCTTTACGTCTTTGTTGTCTATAGCTTTTTTTCTTAACTTAAAATTTTCTTTAACTTATACAGAGCAATACATAACCAAATAAAGTAATGTGTTTTCTAGAAAATTTCAAATAACCTTCTCGATCCATTTCTTAAATATTGTCATTTCTATTTAGAAGATTTAAATGTTCTACTTCCTCTTCTAATATAAGTGTTATACTTTCTATTTTAAAATAAGTTATACACTTTAAAAATTTACATTATTTGGTAAAAATTAGTAGGCTTCACACCCATTAACTATCTGCATTTCATAGAATAAAATAACATATTTACCTCTATTTTTACTTTAAATCATCATTAAACCCACTTTAATAAAATTGTGTGTAACTCATCCCTACTAACTATCTAATTAAATTTAATCTAACTTTTATTGATTTAAACTATCTTTTAGGTGGCGTGCGAAAATAATTTATATTTTGAATAAGATAAAATATAAATTTTTATATAAAATTAGTTTCAAAAGACTTCTAAATTTGTATACTATATTATTAGTATTAATATTTAATAACTGTATAAATTTGGTTTCAAAGAGTCCTAAATTTCATAATAACATATTATATAATCTTATTTTTACAATAAAGCTTTTGGGTTGACATGAGGTGCACACACTACTAGACAAACATAACTAACGAATACGAATTTACATAATAACCAATGATAGAAACAACAGAAACATATATATATGATGTAAACTATCTTTTAGACATCGTATAAAAAAGCAACGCGCGGGGTAGTTTCTACTAGTTAAATACAAAATGATGTTAAAATACATAACTGTATAAAACAGTTAGATTTGACATAATGTAATCGAAACTTTCAATTTAATATAAATCTTAATCATTATTAAATTATTTAATAACATGTTGAAGATGAAACGGATCGGGGGAAAACTTGATCCGAATCCAATTTATTGGAAATACTACACTCTAAGACAAATCTTCCAACAAATATAACATGTTACAAAATTTAAATATAAATCGCTACTAGACTAGTAGTATACGAGGAGTACACGGATGGAAAAAATCGTTGCTAAATAGGAGAGAAATTAATCTCAATTACTAGTGACAGAATTAATCCTTGGGTAATCCGTCACTAAAATAACAAACGGAGTTAATCCTTGGGTGTATCATAGAAAAGAGGTCCTAAAAAATTGTTTTAAGTTAAATGTCCAATATTGAATTTATAGGGGGGTAAACAGAAACTAAATGAAAGCTAGAGAGGTATGACCTGCAAATATTTACATGATCAAGTAATTCCCTCTTTCTTTATACAATTCTTATTACATAAGAATATGCTTAAACAAATTTCCATAACAAACTCACCATCACTACTAAACTAACTCAAATTCCATCAAATCTTTTCTACACTTTCAACTTTAAAAAAATCTTCATTTTTTCAATATTCTTCGAGCG
The DNA here is from genome assembly GCA_963853835.1 of Calendula officinalis. Taxonomy (NCBI): domain Eukaryota; kingdom Viridiplantae; phylum Streptophyta; class Magnoliopsida; order Asterales; family Asteraceae; genus Calendula; species Calendula officinalis. The sequence continues at coordinate 6,056,813 of OY970825.1, forward strand.
GGCCGGGTTAGTTTTCAAGAAACTGAATCTTTCAACTTCAAGTAAGCAACTTTATCCAGAATTAAGTTAACGAATGGTCATTAGAACGATTGTTATCACACAAAAAACAAGAAACATGACATCATCATTGTATAACCCTGTTAATACAATTACAGATACATTAGATTCAAATAAAAAAAATTAAAAAAACTGAGTGATTTTATTTTTACCTCTTTGGCCAGAAGAAGCAGCTGCAGGAAGTGCAGGAATCTTAACAGCTGCAGGAGGTTGAAAATAAAGAGTTTAATTAATATCAAGATATTGATTCTTTTTAAAAGGGTATTTTCAGAAACTTACATTTGTTACATGATGATGGTGGTAAATGTGAAATTGAAGGCCAGGTGGCGGGAATGTGATCGTTTAAATCACAGAGGAAACTTACTCCTGAAGTTTTGTCTAATGTTGCATCTGAAGGCAAGCTAGGAAGAAGACATCCTGATCCTATTTTATACAAACAAATAAATAATAAATAAGTATAAAAATATTAAATTAATTTATTTTGTGTGACTAATAAGAGGTTTATAGTTTTACCTTGCATTCCATTTGCTGCAGATTCCAACATGTCAAGAAACGAAAAAAGAATTATCAGAATCAAATAAATTAATTAATTAATTAATTAATTAATTAATTAAAAAAACAAACCTTGGAGAGAGAAATCTTGGAGGGTTACATGACAAAGATTATAAACATTATTTGTTATATTTTCTTTTTGTAATTTCTTCCCAAGTGAAGCCGCACAATTCATAGCTTGTAAATTTGTTAAAAAGCTCTGTTTTTGCAAATGAGAAACATAATTTTCCATTGCATTACAACACGTTGTGCGGTTGCTAATTTCATCTCCACAACCTCGGGCAACCGGTCCAACATTTGGCAAAACTAACGGGCAAACTGAAATAAAAACATAAAAAAATATTACGTTGACTTTTGTAATTAAAATTAAAAAACAAAGATAAACAATTATCTCACCTTTATTAAGATTGCAATTAGCTAAACCTCTAAGCACTTCTTTAGCCCGTAATGGTTCCAATTTACTTGCTAACCATCTCAAAACAATACTTTTACAATCATTAATCACCCGAATTGAAATATCAGAAGCCCGTTTAGGCCCGATTGCATCAAATTCATAAGAAACCGAACCAAGATCTTTTGCAGCTTCTAAAATAGCATTTTGACATGTTTCTTCACAACATTCCTTAACAAGATCAATCTTTCCACAGTTTACAAGAATCTTTGATGTGTTGACCATTTTTTCAAACCGGTCAACATCTTTGACCGGGCAAGAAGCTTCGGTCAGGTTTGATGGACCAATTGAACATATTTTTTGGAGGCTGTTGTTTGCACCTTGACCCATGAGAATCTGGTCAAAATCAGAAAGACAGTGTTTGGCTAGAGTTGAATTTAGTGAAAGATTTTTGGTTTTTTTGCTTGATTGACCGATTAGAATTACTAAAGTTGCTTGAAATTGTGGGCAGCATACTACATTTGCTAAATATGGAGCAAAAACAGTGAAACAATCGATTGCAGTCATACTCATCATCGTATTCATGGCATCAAAATCTAAGTTACAGAGGCCTGAAAAAAAAAGAAAAAAAAAACAAAAATTAAAAAAAAAAAAAACAGAAAAATATCAAAAAAAATGACTTCAACAAACCTGATAACTTTGGGGTGGTGTTATTTGTGATTGTGAATGGTGATAAAGGAGATGGTGCAAGAAGAGGATAAAGTGGTTGAGGATTTCCAGTTGGAGAAATTTCAGGCAATAAATTATCCATTTTTTTATTGAATAACAGTGATTTTTGATGATTATTCAGTGAGCTGCAATGTGAGTTGCTGAAACCTGTTTGAAATATCATGTGTTAATAAATTTAGCAATTGAGATACAAAATAGGATTTGCATGTAATTCAGATTTGATAAGTAGCTAATGAATTTCATTATTAAATAATAGATTGAAGTTGAGGATTACTAGGTTTGACACCAAATGTCAAAATGCACTACTCTCTGTTTTCCATAATTTTCAAACCCTAGAATTAGGAAAGTGACATCTTCTCTTGACTTTAAGAAAATAATAATAAAAAATCTTCAAACTGGAAAACCCCTAAAATCTTGAAGGAAACAATCAACTAGGACATAAAAATTCAACAAATTGTCAAACAAATTACAGTACGAAAACAGCATAAATGCAGTTAGCTCATAACATTTAACACAATAACTAAAGCTGATCCCAATTCACATTCTTAATTTCTGTTTGCCTAACCCAAATATTGAAACCCTTAAAAACATCACATGATCAAGCAAACCCCACAAGCTAAATCTTAAAAAGTAATCCAACTTTGTAGATTTCTCTAACACCCAAATTAGAAAAATCCTTAAATCGAACAACAAGCAAATAAACCAAGTAATTAATAAGTGCATTTAATAAATTCTTACATAAAACCAGCAAAAATAAAAATGAGAGCTTGAGATTGAGCTTCTGAGCTTTCTTTTCTCTCATTCTTGATGGGTTTTGCTCGCCTACGAAATCTAGTAACCAAAAATGTGAAATTGAAGAGAGAAATTAGTAGAATTTGAAGAAAGATTTTAGAAATTTAGTTGAAAAAAGACGGTGAGTAATGGAGAATATAGAACAGGGGAGGAAGAGTGAGAGAAATTGAAGCCATTAATGAGATGCAAGTGTGTGGGGACAAAGCTGTAATTTCGTAGTAGCTGTCCATTTATATGTCAAGACCCCACTAAAATAAAACATTTTTTATTCAAGAAAATTATACTTCGTAAAAAAAACTACCCTTCAATTGTTAATCAACTTGCAAAATTAGCCACAAATAATTTGGTTTCTCATTTTGGTCCATTGACATTTAGAGATGGGATCGATTCATAACCGATCTGGATGGACATGGAACTGAACTATTCGATACTCGATTCAGAGGATTAATAGACCAGAGAACTGAATCATTTTACAGAATATGATTCTGGTTCGATTCGGGTATATCGGGTACCAGGGGCGGATCTAGTATGTAGCACACGGTGACACGTGCTACTACTCGAAAAATTTCAGTACGGTAAAATTTCAGAACTTTTTTTTTTGTTATTGTATTTTGTATACATTAATATATATCCGAAAAATCAAATAATATATTTATGTTGGCTAGCATAGCTGGCTAACACCTTGTGCATGTATAGGGTAGGTTTAGAGTTCGAATCTTGTCTTTCTTACTTTTATAAATCAATTTTTTCCTTTCTTAGCCTCTATACTACAGTGTTTTTTTTCTCAGCCCATATATTTCAACTTTTTTCTTTTTAACTCTATATATTTCAAAAAAAGTTCTTTATATACCACAAGGGTGGTACCACTGGTGGAATTTTCTAGCTCCGCCCCTGTCGGGTACACACCTGAATGGACCCAAAATAGTAATTAGATCCGGTTTGCGGTGTTTGTATCATGTTTGTTAATTTATACATGTAATATTAAAATAATTTTTAAATAACAGATGTGTAATAAATATGAACCGAACACTATCAATAGTATTATACATAATAAATTTCAAGTACATGGATATTTAAATTTTGTTTCCAGATCTTAGAATCGATTTGTTATATACCTGATGTACCGGGACCCGATAGACCGGATACTTGATTTCATGAAAAAGTTGGACCTGATATTTATGTATATTGATTGTTGTAATTCGATTCTAATTCAATACGATACATAATCGAATTTCTAATTCTATATCACATCCTTAATATTGACATGTTACGTTTGTTGTTCATATTGCAACAAAGTGGTTGCATTATTTATTAAACTAAATATTCCATGAGGATAGACTAGAATCATTAATTAATAGTTCTTGGTTGATTTAATGGTTACTGGTTATGCAGTAATCTAGCGAATATCTTTTGAATTTAGTCGTTTACTTTTAAATTATTGTAACGTTGGTCCTGTACTAACCCTTAGGAGTTGTTCTCTTGGTGTATATTACGGTCACCAAAAATGACCTTAAATGATCAAAACTTTCCTACGAATCTGACATTATATTAATGGTGTACTTCATAGAAAAGATCAAAAGAAGGCAGGGACATTATTGTAATTTGCTATTTTACTTGGTGGTTTGTGGTGGTGTGAAAGTCAGAGAGACAAAATTAAGAAGCAATAAAATCCATGAGCTGCCTTTTCATACTCATTGCTCACACGCCTGGCACGTGACTCGGACCCTCTTTTCTTGTTTTCACCTAATACTATCACATGATTACATCCTTTCATTCTTTATAAGTATAAACAAAAGAGAATTGATATTTGTGTTTATCATTTGTGTCTATTAATATGTTTATTCGCTTTTAAACTTATCATGCGTCATCTACTAGTTCTTACTTTTCATATCATCTCTTGATTATGATATTTGTCATAATCAAATTAGTAGACATATGAGTAGGCACAAATACCATTACTCATAAACAAATATTATCATAGTATTTAATTTGAAACATAATGTAGTAACTAGATTTAGTATTAGTTTATAGTATATAACTACTTTTGTTATGATAGAACCACAAGGGTGGGCGCGGTTGGTAAGACTTGGGCCTCCTATGTGGGAGGTCCCGGGTTCGAACCCCGTGAAACCCCCTTGTGGCCACCAGCCTCCGTTGAAACGTGGGTCCCCCTCTGTGCTGAAAATGCTGGGTCTCGTATATCGAGCCCAAGCAGAGGTGTGGATATCATTGTTAGGTGATTTACCGGGGAATGCACCTGTTGCTGGGTCGGGTGTCCGGTCACAATATGTGGCCAGTGTCAATGGTACACTCCTTTACCATTTTTTTTTTTTTTTTACTTTTGTTATGATAGAATTACACAAAAGTTACAAATCACTAACATCTTGATTGAAATAAAAGATAAGTAAAAATATATTTTATTCGCCTAAAAGTTAAATTGTTAAAAAGGATTAATAACTTATCTTTATGTGCCTCTAACCATTTTAAAAATGTAAATATTATTTTAACTCGGTGTGAGATTAGTGGTGGACAAACCGAATTAAAAAAACTCTAATCGGATTTGAAAATAGATCAGATTGGAACTGGATTCGGATCGAAAACTTTGAAAATGATAGAAATCGGATTGGATGGATCAGATCAAAACCGGGCTGATTTCGTTTTTTATACATTTTCCACCTCAAATCACTTAAAAATACCTGAATCTAGTATGAATCTGGTTTTGAATATGAACTTTACTGATTCCCTTAATCTGGTTTTCAAACGGGTTTGCCTTACGGATACTCGAACTGATCCGAATCTGATAGATTCAGATCCAATCCATAGGCTTTAGTCCGACTCCACTGAAATCAATTACAAGTCATGAACCAATTTTCCTTTTTTCTTTTTTGCCACTATCAGTGAGGGAATTTATCTGACATCATTAAACGGGCTAAATCACAATATGTTGCTTCATGTCAAATTTTTAGCCCAATGTAAACTGTAAGATATTTTATATAACCCAATGGGCTCATTTGAAAAGTTCAGAACATTATAGTTCCAGCTTGGACTTTTCTCACTACACAACATGAGAGATCAATTTTTTTTTTATTCACAACTCAATTTTGTTTAATTTAACCATACATATATCGTTCAACATATCATAAATTAAATTTAAATATTTAATTAGATATCCCAACTATATTTAAATATTTCGTTCATCATACTCAAATTTTTAACTAGATATCCCAAAACATCAAAACAAAGTGAAGAAAACAATGAAACAAAAGCTTTAAAAACACAATAAAATAGTTACTTTTTCTGGGCAAATACTTCAAACAAAAAACAGTACCAATTATTATATATTGTATCATGAGAAAAACTTCACCATGAACGGCATAAGTCGGTATCTTCGGTTTAAAGGCTAACAAGCATCGGTTTGGAGAAGCCGCATGAAGCCGTCAGTTGTCAATGTTGGCTCCCGCCTTCGGTTTGACGATGAGAGGGGAGACGCGAAGATGAGGCCCAAAACCTTTAAAAAAAATCAAAATTGACCGTTGAAACGTAAAGATAAGTAATTAATTTAAAAAAAAAAAAAAAACCAACGGCATTATTACCGTTCTTTGGATAATTGTTTTAACCATTATTTTCAATCCTTTCACCAAAAAATCTACGCTAAATTCTTTATTTTCACATAAGTTATTTAGATGTCCTTACATCCTACACTTTTCACACTATTTTTTTTTATTAGATGATTGATCTTGTTAACTCTTAAATACGTGGTTAGGATTTATATACTTTGCCATTTCTTCATGATATATAAACAACCTCCCTTTTAATATACCTTACCTCACATTAATTAATATGCAAATGATTATTTTACCCTATCTTACAAAAATAAAAATAAAAATAAAAAGTTGAAATTTGAGAGATATTTTATCTTACAACTTACAAGGGTACATGTAAATGACAATTTTACCCTAACCATTGAGATGTAAGGTATGTAAGTATTATGTCAGCCTGATAGTGAACAATGATCATGGGTGCAAAAATGAGAGGTGGTACACTCATATGGTTTAGGCATAAAGGAACCACACACACTCGTGATCCCCATCCAACAATGGTATCACTTTCCTGAAAAAGGTAACCCCATTAAAACCAATCCCCACCAAGTACTATTCCTTTGTTTTTATTTCATTTTGAATTGTTAAAATACCCCACATTAATATTCCATATACATCGTCGACGAATTTGATCCGACTGATACCTAACCGAGTCTCTTATTTAACGACCATAGATTCTACCCTATGTACATAGATTCTACCCTATGTACATAGATTCTTCATATTTATAATTGTCTTTTCGCGAAAGTTAGTACTGGTAATCATCAAATCTACACTTAAAAACATCACATGTGCAAAAGTTATTTTGTAAATTCTCAATTTTCGGAATAAGTGTACTGTTTTTTTTTTTTTTTTTTATCAAATTGATTTGATCTTGTTATAGGTTTTTTGTTCGTAAATTCGTAAAGCGGGTCTTGGTTCTCATAGGGAGCATCAAGTGAGGTACCAAATGTTGTTTGGTCCCTGTCTTGAACAACCAACTTTGACCTTAGTACACTCCTGCTTCTTCCTCAAGATATATATGGGGTTAGCTAGCTAGAAGATTTTACATGATATTTGATAAGCAATTATAAAAGACTCGCACTAACATATGAAGCTAATAAAGCACGACATTTATTTTAAATCATATTAAACAATTTTTTAACTATTATTATTGCCACTGCCGGAGTGCCGTCTAGAGGTTTTAGAAGCTTGATATATAAACTGAAAAAGTAGGCCTCGAAACTTAAATAATTGAAAATTATAATTAAACTATTCTAACATTTCATTTCCTAAAAAAACTATTCTATCATTTTGTTTTCTCAACTCGCTTATGACTCCGGATGACTATTATTAATATAGTCTAACATTACTTGCACAAATAATTAACCTAGGCTAATACAGTACATATACAAGAAAATTATTGGGCCCCTAAATTTAGTAGGCCATATTCACATGCACGTTTCAAATACCCCGGCCTTAGGCTGACCATGATTATTGCAAATTTATATAGTACGAGTAATATGTAACTATGTAAGTATTAGCCTATCTTTATGTTACTTGATAGATATTAAATACGGAGTAGTATAATTTGTACAAAATAACAACATAAATTTGGTTGAATGTCCGATTCTAGAAACCATCTTTGAAAATTATCCAAAATAGAAAGTATCTTTCATACCTCTCAAAACAACGAACTTATATTTCATATTTTATCAAATAAAAGCAACCCTTAATTACTTTGTAACCCACATGTTATTGTTAAATAAAATGTCTAATTATAAAATTTATAATTTATATATATGGCCTTCTTCCTCCAAGTTCTACCTCTCTTCTTGACTCCATCAATCACCTTCCCTCCAAAAGCAAATTTGGTTTCCCATCCCTTGAGCTTGGAACTTTGGACCCCCCCACACCCTCTCGTTCATTTTTCTTTTTCAAAAACCCTCACCACTCCTTTTATTATTATTATTATTATTATTATTATTATTATTATTATTATTATTATTATTATTATTATTATTATTATTATTATTATTATATACTTCCTCCGTATCAAAATAAGTGACACAAATTGGCTTACACGTATTTTGAGGCAAAAGATTAAAGTAGGGGTTAAAATATATTAAAGTACATAGTTAGTGGAGAATGGGTCCCACTTTCCTTGAATAAAGTGATATTAATGAATTTTAAAAGTAAAAGTAAGGGTATAAGGGTAATTTCACTTTATTAAAGTGGATAGTTAGTGGGTATGGGTCCCACTATTTTTACCAAATAAGGAAAGTTTTCAAAGTGTGTCACTTATTTTGATACACCACAAAATGGAAAGTGTGTCACTTATTTTGATACGGAGGAAGTATATATATAAGCAAGCAATATATTAAAAAACCGATAGGACAAAAAAAACATTATAGAAGGCTACGAGAAAGGAGCCCAAATTAAACCAAGCAAAAAATAATACTTTTTTTACAGAAAACCAAAACTAGTAAGTTGCGGTTATTAGCTCGAAAGGGCTTTTTGTTCCAAAGGCCAGGGACACGAAAAGGAATTCTTCTTGGTTCGGCTCTTGATCCAAAATAAGGCGATATTTCGGATCTTCGCGACGTTGTCTTCGTGCAGCAGTTTAGTTTTAATGTAAATCAAACTTAGTAATTAGTTGCCGCATTACTTGTTAAATTTTAATCATTGTCACCATTCCATATTTATAAGATATCATATTGCTTGTAAGATTTTACTGTAATAAATATTCTGTACCGACCTGCTTATTCTATATTACTACTCTTACTTACTACGACATGTTATTCACGAATTCTTGGTCATGGAGATTGGAGGATAAGAAAGCATAGAGAGAGAGTTTTTCAATTTCACTATTGAACTTATTCTTTGACAAAAGTGGCTAAACATATTAAATTATATACAGTACGTACCCTCTTAAAATTGATGTAAAAATACTTATCTGTCTGTTCAGATTGGAATTTGTCCTTATATATCCAAGTTATATACTACAAGAAAAATAACAAGTCTAACTAGCGAGAGAAAATTAAATTATCTTCCTGTTAAGTAAACCAGGTTTTTTCCCAACTCCAATTGTATAACTACAAACCTTCTAACAGTCAATTCATTTCTTAGTGTTACATCAACACAACATAGCCCCGTCAGTGGTGACTTGAACCAAACATCCACCCACTTCAGCGCTTATTAGCGTCATCTCAGCATTTCTCATTTCACACTCCCAAATATTCATTCACTCATCACTTAAACTATTACACTCTTTTCAGGACCCACAAAAATATCCTTTTTACTCGCATCCGACCTAAAAAAACCAAAAAGCCAGCCCGTTGTGGTGGCTTGACTTTGACACTGCCAAAATTGATTGACACATAGGATGGCCATCGTGTTTGCAGTCACCACACCCACCCCTCCGAGACCAACAACATATATGAGTTGAGTTAACTAAACTTATTATAAATGTCTCTTTTTTGACAACTAGTGAGGCAATTAACGTGCTTGAGTGTGTGTTTCTATTTATTGGAAGTGACATCACCGTTTGTAGCCTATTGATGACAATGACCTCCAAATTTTGTTTTTTTATATAATTTGTTTTATTGTAATAGTAATTTATAAATGTCCAACTCAGTTTATAATTGTCTTGGTTTAAGCTATTATTTTGCTAGAAGTATATATGTTTATCGCATCATAATTAATGAAGATACGGCAATCGCTTTTTGAATATTAAGGGCGACAAAACAATTCAATAAATAGAAATAAAATAGTTTTCTAGAGTTTGATCAAACGCAACGAATGAGAGGATGAAACAAGATGTAGCTACATCTAATGTTGTCCTAGTGAAATCCGTGCTTGGGCTCGATTGCTGGTGGCCACTGAGTTGACTCACGAGCTCAACTTGACCGGAGTCATTGCCCAAGAATAAATGATCAAATTACACATTTACTAAATAAATTGGGATCTCGACCAACATGGACAACTAACTAATTTCATTTGAGAATGAAAATAGAGCTATCAATTGTGCACCCGACATGTTTTACCTAACCATTGAACCCAGTTTGACTCCAAACCGCATCCCGGACTCGACTCAGGTCTCTTCCTTTGAGGGTTCGACCAGCACCCACAAAAACTGAGTTGGCACCTGAGTCACGGCTACGTGCATAGGCTCGTGCTAGATATTCATGTGGTGGGACCATGTCCATGTTCAAGTCCTGATCATCGGTTATATCATCCGAGTCATGCATCGACTCAACCGAGTCAACTCGGTAGATCTTTGACCAGTCTGGCACATTCACTGGTGCTGAGTTGGCCACATGGCGTCCACGTGGAGATGCAAAACTGTCTCCGGTAGGAAACTTATGAACGATTCTCGGAGACGACAACATCTTCCCGGTGGCATCCGCAAACACCGAGGACAACCCACCGATTGCGCCATCACCTCGTGGGATGGGACTACGATAGCTCATCCTGGTGTTACTCTCCTTGGTGGCGCGTGAACTCCACTCATGGTCGCTGCGGTTGACCATATCATCAACCATGGACCAAACATCGTCTTCACCGAACTCTTGTCCATCGTATCCGTCAGCGTTCGCACCATACCCGTAGCTCCCCAACAAAAGCTCACTCCGGCTGGTTGTTAATTTCCGACCTTTAGCCATAGATCATATAAAACACCCAGCTCCGATCACTGGAGTCTTAGTTTTCCGGCGACCCAAGGGAGGGAGGAATATATAGTGGATAACTACTAGAGTGTTAATAGTCTGTCCATTGCTGATAGAATTATTATCATACAGAGTCCACCACTGAAGCATGAAGGTGTATATATAAGGGTTCAATCAATAAAAACAAGAGTTGAATTTCATTTGAATTTGGAGTGAATTTGATGCGGATTTCATTAAAATAATGTTGAATCGACAAGTACACTAGATTACGAGGTTGTAAAAATTTGAAACAAAAGGACAAAAATCCGTGGTAATATTTGGCAAGTCCACGCGCGTTTGGAAGCAATTGGGTACACGTGAGGTGAAGATGAATTTTGTGTCAGCTTTTCCTTTTTTGATTAGAGAAGTTTTCATGTATCAGAGCATCTCCAATTATAGCTTTTTCTAAAGCTTATTATTATTATAATAAATCTTTGAAAGATTTTTTATTATTGGAATACCTAGGTTTTTGAAAAGCTTATTACAAAGACTTATTCTCTACTAATCTTTTAACCATCTTTCAATATTTGTCTTTTTTAGTCCCCTATATTTAATAACATTTCATTTTAAACCTTAGATATGTTGTATATAAATTATTTATTATATTTTTATTAGTTAATAAATAAATTATATAATATTTAATGCCAATTATTATAATATTTTTATATAAGACATTTTAAAAAATATTATATTTAGTAAGATCTCCAAACAAAATGTCAAATTATATATGGGGTTTATTTATAAACATTTGAGATAGATAATAGTAAATTAGAAATATTGTAAAAGAAAAAGCTTTTGTAAAGGTTAACCATTGGAGATGCTATTTATGAAAAGGTTTTTGGTTAGTGGAATGTTGATTTGACAAAAGTAATAAGTCTTTGTGAGGTTAACCATTGGGGATGCTCTTAGATTCTTGTTGTCAGTAACATTTCATATTTTACAGCAGCCCGATTAAACCCTGAATTTAATTACTTCCTCCGTATCAAAATAAGTGACACACTTTTCATTTTGAGGTGTATTAAAATAAATGATATATTTTGAAATTTTTTCTTATTTGATAAAAATAGTAGGACCCATATCCACTAACTATCCACTTTAATAAAGTGAAATTACCCTTATACCCTTACTTTTAAAATTTATTAATATCACTTTATTGAAGAAAAGTGAGGAACCATTCTCCACTAACTATGTACTTTAATCTATTTTAACATCTACTTTAATCTTTTACCTCAAAAAAACGTATAAACCAGTTTGTGTCACTTATTTTGATAAGGAGGAAGTATAAGATATTCTTTTACCATAATAATGTGATTGTTACAAAAATTTTGAAATAAACGTAATTGCTTGAATTATGGATCTTTTAAACAGTTTGGTACAAAACTGGATAATTTGATTTATTTTGGGGTGGTTCCGGTTACCGTCACATGAAAATAATAATGTAAAGACAGCGTAGATTACAAAAAATTCCTTGTACAACACTTAAAATACAAAATATATACAAACACTGTAAAAACCATGTAAACATATAGGCTATTTGAGATATAATATATACTAAATAAATATAAACACGATATTAATATAAGTATAGTACTAAATATATTCATACATCATATGTATCATTATTTTATAATGACTATGCAAGTTGACACTTAGATTATTCCATAAAGAATTAATCAAATCAGTGGTACAGTGATGATTGTACCAGATTGGATCATCTTTAAGCTTATATAATTGGCAAGTAGTTATTTAGCTTATTGGAAAATAATGTAAGTTTTTTTTTAATACTAGGTACGTGTACTCATATTCAATCGCATCCTTTAGTTTAGTATCAATACCGTTTTTCTAATAAAGTAGTCGATGATATTATAGTTCAATCCAGGCCTTCAAATAAACTGAAACATGTGAATAAAAAAGATTTTATCTATATGATATCTTTGATGTCATAGTTAATAATTATTTTATCTTGAATAATAAAATGTTTAAAAAAACTTAAAATTGACTCGTAATTCACTTGTGGTTAGTTTTGTTTACAGGTGAACATCATCACATGCATCCTGATCCTAATCCTTTACCTATGAATAAATCAAATCACGTGTGAACTAAAAGCTAGTTTTGTGCTTTCAACTTTTAAATTGTTTTTACTTGAGTATTCGTCAATATTGACATGTTAATGAAGATGAGATTAAAACTAATTTTACATTTTCACAATTTATATGAATAATGCATCTCTTCTTCATTGACCTTCTTGGTTTGAGCACAAAGTGTTTTGGGCCTTTATTGCTCAGCCTATATTGATTGTACGTATTGGTACAAATTACTTGGGGTTTCTTTTAGCGGATGCGACTTGGGTTGGATCTAACTGAATGTTGCAACCATCTTACTTGTAAAAAATGCTCCTCTTTGACATATTCTTTGTTGGAAAATATTATGATAATTTATTTGAACCCATGTGTCTATATGTATATTAGTTATATATAGTTAATAGTTAATCGCTTTACATTCTCATTTGAGAGAGCTACACAATGGGCTAATGTAAGTCTAAAATAAAGTTGCGATGAATGAGATATCGTCTCTCAAAATTGTGTGTTTGATATAAGAAATCCTTATGGTGGGAGCATCAGGTCATATTTAGTAGTACAAAGCTACTCATTTATTGTACCCTGGGTAATAGACGGCAAATATATTTTAAGAGAATCGTGTTAATTCACGACACTCAACCAACTCCTTTTCTACTTCTTTTTTGGAAATTTGGGTTCCGACTCGAGTTACGAACCGACTGATTCCTGGGTGACCATTCGCTTTGTATGTTGTCTCGGTGAACCTCCATGGCCACATGCGGATAAATGTTTTTGCCCATAGCAGGGATTGAACCCGGGACCTCCTGACAATTTCGCCATTTAGGAGACCAAGTTCAACCATTAGGTCACCATCCTTGTAGTTTACTTCTTTCTTTCATATATTATGTTTTATTTATTGTAATCGTATTCGTTAATTTCCTTCTTGTAGTATTGTATTTTATTTTATTAAATTGGTATGAGTTCCTATATCTTTTAAAAAAGAATTACAAATATAGTTTAAAAGGGTAATATTATTGAATTTGGTCAGTATGTTTTTTTTTCTCAACCCAATTCCACAATGACGTGAGGTACTTTTTTCATAGAATGTACGTATAAGAAATACAAATAATACGACTGTAACAATTAATACTAGTAGGTTTCTTATTTAAGTTATCAAAATTTTGGTATTTTTATTATTTTATATGAATAGCAACAAATAAGAAAATGAATATCGTGTCTTGGAAGAAAATTCAAAAAGGCACCAAGGATGGAGAAGTAAAGATCATGTTGAGCAATAAAAAGTTGGAGGAATTATTGGGTAATTAAGATCAACGATCTTCATAACATCCCTGTGGATCGAATCTTGGATCGTTTGATTAATTCTAGCGATCGATTCAACTTCATTGGAGTATTATGATTATGCTCTAGCGGCAACCATGGAAGCCCAATTTACAGAGCATCCCTGAGGAGAATTAGAAGAATAGAACACTTCCGTAGTTTTTTGTTAGAAATTTCGTGATGAATTTCGAATGCTTGGAATCTCTGAAGTCGTGTATTCACTTTCAGATCAAAGTATTTCGAAGGTACATTCGAAAACTTCAATAGGATGAAATCAGAGTTAACAAGAACAGAGAATGTGTGATCGTTTAGAGAAAATCGTACCAGAGAATATGACCAAAACCAGTGTTAATCACTTCCTAGAAAAACCGACGAAAAAACTGACGAAAAAACTTCTCCAAACTGCAAAATCGCAGTTAGAACTGCCCTTAAAACCGCCCAAAACCGGGTCGGATCCGGGTCAAATATTATGGGTCAAAATTCGGGTTTAAATCAAGAATTCGACCCCAGCCAGGGGCTCTGCCCCTTGGATCCCGCCAGGGGCGCTGCCCCTTGGACCCCGACCAGGGCGCTGCCCCTTGGAACCCCGTTATCGGGGGCGCTGCCCCCGAACCCCCGTTGAGTCAGTGTATTTTAATCATAATAAATTTAAACAAGCGTGCACTCCGCACCATCCTTACTTGTTTAATATTTATTAAGATTATATTTGGTCAACAAGTTTATCCCATTACACTTAAATAATATTGGTGATACTACAAATCACCAACATTTTTCAATTTCGATTAGCTATATGAAGTTTTCCAGTGGAAAAATATTCAAAATAGAAGGATGCATGATTTGTAATGTTGAAAAACAAACTCTTATGGAAGTTAAGATTAGAGATTTAATGGATCGCTTTCAAAATAATGTTTACACGAATATGCAAGCTTTAAAATGCAAGATCTTACATTATTTTTGTTATTTTTGATGCAATTGTAATTTTAAAACTTTTATTTATTTTATTACTTCATATATTGTATCCGAAAAATTTATTGTGCTATCACTAGCCATTTTAGTATTACTGAGCAATTTAAAATACAAAGACAATTATACCCTTCTCATTTTTACTACCATTTTAACCCTTCCCACACAACCCAGTCGATCATCTATGCATCTTCTTAACCAAATTCTCAATCTTCTTTAACCAAATTCAACACCAACTTTACCACTTGAAGCATCAAACAAAATTTCAGAATTAAACAAATCAAAATTTTCAGAATTCAAACAAATCAACATTAATATTATTGAAAAATTCAAATTTTCTTCTTAAAGCATCAAACGAATCAGGTATCTTCAAAATTTCCTCCTTAAAATTAAACGGAATCTTCAGTTGTTCAGATTGAGATTTTGTTGGATAGTTTGAGAAGAACTGAATTGAAAATGGAAGCTTTCTGTCAAATTATGGGTCTTGATTGTTTAATTTTTGATCAATGGATTAGGGTTTATTTAGAATTTTGAAGCATGATGAATTTATCTAATTCATTGATTTATGGTTTTTTGGATCCAATCAGAGAGTTTGGTGTTCAGATATCAGGAAATATGTTAGCTTCACCACATTCGGTAGCTCGGAGTTTGTTGGTGGAATGCTCGATTCTCTTCGTTAGAGACGTGAGGGGGAGAATCAAAAGGACTTGCCGCCGGCGTTACCGTCACGGCCAACCTCCAAGGCACGCCTCCTAAGATGTTGCCTTCAGGCCAAATTTACTCCGGAAAATGTTGCATAGTCAAATCCTACCGCCACTAAAACGCAAAATGTTCAAAACAGTAGTTGTGGTGGAATTAGATGTTAATCGGAGAAGATGGCGATAACCTCTTATGTGTGTTGCTGGAGGAGAAATGTTAGCCCATAGAGATTAGAGAGAGACTGTACTGAACAAGGAATTTAATTCCCCTATAAAATCATACATTTTTTATGTCAAGATTAAGGTTGAATTTTCTTAAAAATAGCTTTTCAATAAATAGTTTTTATTTCTTCTATGTAGAAGTTTAACAAAGATAATAAACTTACAAATTAGAAGTATTGTAATATTAGACTCCGTACTTGATGTAACACAAAAATAATAATAACATTTTTAAAATCAATCAAATAAAAGTTAAATGATGATAATAATAATGATAAAACTCAATAATAATTAAATTAACATGATATTTAATATAAAAGTAGCGGTTTGTTTAATTACTATGGTAACATTGAAGTTTAAAGGATATATTGGTAGTGCTGAAAACTTCTAAATATATAAAGCTAAAAAACTTAGAGTTACGGAAAAAATAAAAATAAATAAAAGAAAGGGCCAAGCAAAAAATTGAACCATATAGCACCCCTACTTTATGGTGAGGTCAATATCACAAAGCAAGCTTCAATTCCATGGTTCTTTTATATATTAAAACAGTAATTCACAATCTAAAAATCTAAAACGGAATGGTTGAATAATTGCAACACGGAGAATTGTGGTTGGTGGAAAATCAAACGGAGTTTTGATTGTTAATGAACAGTGAATTATAGATCATAAATGTATATATGGTTAATTTGGTTCAGAACGATTGAAAATTTGGTTAAAATGGTTACCAATGTTTTAAAACTTGGATTTTGAATCGGACAGGATGATGCCTTAAAAATGTCAAACCGGATTACAATGCTATTGAATATTTATGTTAAATTAGTTATGTAAAAGATATATAAATGCAAAAAGATCCTATAAAATTACAAAACAAATATTATAAAAATCTACAAAATTACAAAAAGTATTTTTCCAACAAAAAATTACAAAAATTTACCAAAGTTACAAAAACCTGGGTTCGACCGGCCGGTTCGACCGGCCGGTTCGACCGGCCGGTCCGACCGGGGTTCACAATTAACCCGGCCGGTTGGAAGCGGTTCATAAATGGACTTTAAACGATCAGGCCGACATATTTCCATTTTCCGGTCGGATCGGTCAGACCGGCTGATTAAACCCGGGTTTTAAAACACTGATGGTGATTGTGTGGCACTGGGGTAAAATGGTGGTAGGAAGAAGGGTATAATTATATTTTTGTTTTAAATTGCTCTATCCTCTGAAAGAATCAGTCCCCTTAGGGAAAGGCTATGGCCTTTTATCTTACTACTATATAAAGCATTTAGGCCTACCACATTAAGCAAGTTTAAGGAGCTCCTTAAACTTGATTTTAAGGACCTTTCCACTTTTGTTAGTTAGTTCTCTACCTTAAAAATAAATAAATCGCGGCTAATAAGATTCGAACCCAAGACCTCTACTAACTTATCACTATGTGTTAACCACTTGCTATACATTACACTTTGGTAACACCACCCACACTTAATAACAAAAGTCTGTTACTCGAAAACCATTTTACCTAATAACATTAAATATACGACGCTGTAAATCATCAACTCTTACCAAAATCCACATTTCTGTTTAATTATTTATTTCTAGCAACAATTATTACCGTGTAAACGAACAACACTTGCTCGCCACGAAATATGATTTCTGGATACCCGCCGCCGCATTACGCGGGTACCCTGCTAGTGTTGCATAGATATATGTAAACTACTTTCCAAAACTAATTTATTCAATCCAAAAAGTTATACGCAAAAGTAACAATATATATCCACCCACTTCAGCCTCTTAAGAATATGAAAACGATGATAGAAATTATGAATAAACAATGTTAAAATTAGTGATCGAGACAGATTCAATTATTTGATACGAAACAAGATGACAAAGTTAAAATGTCACTTCTTTATTAGAGCACGCCTTATGGCAAACCAAAGGCCTCGCCAAAGCCCCTTTGGCGATGTCAACCCCTCCTAAACCTCACCGTCCCTCCCGCCAATGCTCTGCCAAAGAAGCTTTCGCCATGGATTTTGCATTTAACCAAATGGATTTCACATGAAAACAGAGGCGCTTTGGGAGCAAAATTGTTTAACGTACACTAGGGATAGAGTGTTTAACATGTGTGTTAAACTCATGTTAAAGTCCCAAAAATCATTTAACATAACTTTAACACACTAACCATACCTAGTGATCTTAAAAGTAGTTGAAATACTCGAATAAGAAAAGTACCGAAAGATTTGCTAATGAGTCATGAAGAATGGACGAGAGTTGTGTATATAGAGTAGTTGAAGTAGTCATGCGTGATATTGGCACGGCTCAATCAAAAAACAAGAATCAAGAAACCCTAAAGAGAACATTGCTTTCCGATTGAACCGCACCAACATCTCGTATTGTTGTTATACCAATACACACAACCTCTCCAAGGGCCCTAATTTCTTGACAAATACTAGGTTGTACCTATGCATAGAACCCTTATTATATCACCACTTTCTTGACAAAGATTAGGGATTTGAGAGACGCTGCTATCAAAGAAGCAAGAGAAAGAATGGATGGCTTTTATAACACTACTTAGGCCCATGGGATTGTATACAATTTATGAACAAAATATGTATCACTTGTATATATATATATATATAAACATGAGAGAGTGGGTGATGGTGGGGGTAGGGCATTGAATAAGCCAACAACCCAGCAACAGAAAGGGAAGTTAGTTGGAGGCATAATTTACTCAAAAGCAAACCGAATAAAACTGATGCAAAAGCATACTCGAAGCTTTGAATAAACTTATTGCAAAATTGAAAAGAAAATGAAGTTAACCTATTTGGAATTAATCCAAAGAACCCAAACAAATTATGACTTTTCAAAGAACATTCTACATCTCATCTTTCTAATATTCACGTATATATGGTATTCACGTAAAGCAACGGTGATAATTTTGTTCGTTTTTCATGATTTTTGGTGGTTTCTAAATATGGAGATTAGGTGTTAGTTTAAAAGAAAAAAACTTTGGAATTCACATAATCTCAATTTGGAAAACATATACTCGTATGTATTTATTTTGATATTACTTATTCTTTTTACTAAGTCATGTTGTAGTTGATTTTTTTATTATTATTTTTTTGAGTAAATTACTGTTTTTGTCCCTGTGGTTTTTGGCCGTTTCAGCGTTTTTGTCCCTGTGGTTTTTTTTCTGTTTTTTTGTCCCCGAGGTATGCCAAATTCCATTTTTTTGTCCTTCCGTCCAAGTATGTTAGTTTTCCACCGTTAAAACCCCTCACGTGCTTAAAATGTGAGGGTATTTATGTCTTTTTACCTAAATCATTTGTACCTCATGCATTAATGATTGTACCTAAGTATTCTTCTCTTTCTTCTTCATCCTCTTCATAAGTTCTTCACAGCACCCATCATCACCTGCAACACCTTCCTCTCCTCTCTCTGTACACACCCTCCGGTCATCTTCTCCGGCGAACTCCAAGAATCATATAACTTCAAATCTTCGATACCCCCAAATGGCAGATCGTTCTTCCCAAATGAAATCCCCAAATTCATCGAAGAAAAAGAACCACAGAAAGCTTAACGATGAACAAGATGATAATCAGATCTGATTTCTACGTCTATGAACGAGATTATACGGTAGATTTCAGATCTGATTTCTACCTGATTAAACGAGATGAACGAGATGATTGAACGAGATGATACGGATGATTTTCAGGTCTGTGATACGAACTCATCTGAATCGAATCGTATCAATCTGATTTCTACCTGATTAAACGAGATGATACCGAAATTTCAGATCTAAAATTCTATTTTATCATCTTGTTCATCTTCCTCCTTCTCTTTGAACTCAGCATCTGATTTCTATTAGATGAACACGCATCAGATTTCGTTTTAACGTTGGTTTTGGATTGTTAAGGTAGTTTTGGGTTTTTTTTGTTAAAAAGGGCTTTTAGGTTGATCTTGTTTACAAATCGAGTGGATGATGATGATAATGTAAACGAAATCACATGCTTTTTTGGATTCTAAAAAAGTTGCTGGTAACTTTGGCATGAAAATGAAAATGATGAGTTTGAAAACCCTAGTTCTTGGTGAGGGAAGGAAGAAGATGAAGAAATATTATAGAAAAATAGAAATATAAAAGAAAAGGATAAATAGACTAAAGTACCCTCACGTTTTCAGCACGTGAGGAGTTTAACGGCCAAAAAGAAATGGATGGTGGACGGAAGAACAAAAAAACGGAATTTGGCATACCTCAGAGATAAAAAAACAGAAAAAAAAACCACAGGGACAAAAACGCTGAAACGGCCAAACCACAGGGACAAAAACAGTAATTGTTAGAGCAAATCACAGATCAACTTAGTACTGATGCTGCAGTTAGTGATAATTATGTTTATTACTGATGGGGCAGAAACATTTACTACTGATGAAGTTGATGCTGGTGTTATCTATAACTTAGTTACTACTGATCATACAAAGATTGAAGATACTACTGATCATTGTAGTTACTACTGACGATGATTATGGACTTACTACTGATCACCAAGTTTACTACTGCTGTTACTTATTTACTACTGGTGATTGGTTTTACTACTGATACGCGTTTATGGAACATATCAAGTCCGAGATCTTCGCAGAGATAGTTATAGAATGTAAATCAATGTATATCGTTTATAATTAGATGTAAATCGTATCCTAGAATAACTAGGGTAAATAGTTTAGCTTCAAGGACTATTATATATAGTTCCTTACGAATTGTAAACGTACGTGTGTATTGTTAACTTGATAATATACATTGAAGCTTTTTGTGAATCTGTGTTCTTAATATTCTTACATATTATTCTTACAGTTCATAGTTCTTAATACATTGATATAGTGTTGATCCGCTGCAACTTCTATTATCAATTAGATCTAAGGTGTTTATTAACTTGTCTATAGTTAATCGATCCTGACAAGTGGTATCAGAGCGTATTGGTTCTAGATCTACTATTTGTTAAGAACAACAAAAAGTTTTAATCTTTAAAACACACACATTATTAATCATGACTGATAATAATGAAAGCACTCAGGCCAACAAAATTCCTATACTCACACCCAATAACTTTGGGATGTGGAAGAATCGTATTAAGCAATACATGCTTATTACAGATTATTCCATGTGGGAAGTCGTTTGTGAAGGAAACAAAACTGGTCAACTTCAAGCAAGCAGCTCTGCAACTGAGGCAGAAAAACTTAAATGTGAGAAAGAAAAGAAAGATAAAGGCATCGAACTCAAAACTCTAAGCACTCTCTTACTGGCCATTCCTAATGATTATCAACATCTCTTTGTTGAATATGATGATGCAAAAATACTATGGGAAGCACTGGAGAAGAGATTCGTTGGGACAAAGAGCACCAAGAGGAATATGAAGTCTGTTCTCAAACAAGACTTTGAAAATTTCAAAGGAAAGCCCAATGAAACACTCACTCAAGTGTTTGACAGATTCAACAAACTAATTGGTGAACTCAACCAAGTTGGTGTAAAGATGGATCAAGAGGATGTCAACATGAAGTTTCTAAGGTCTCTTAGTGAAGAATGGGCCATGTACACAGTGGTGTACAGACAAAGAGATGCTTTAGAAGAAAAGGAGTTAGATGAACTCTATAATGATCTCAGAGTGTTTGAAACTGAGGTAAATCACAAAAACCCTTCTATTTCTTCTAACAATGCTGCTTTTGTATCCAGTACAGGTCAAGGACAAGAAACCTCCGCAGGAAAGGCTGCAGATTCTGAGGATACTGCAAGAGAATCCTTCTTCACTAGTCATGTGCATACTGCATTGATTAGTGATGACTTGGAACAACTAAATCCAGATGATCTTGAGGAGATGGATCTTAAATGGCAGATGGCTATGCTAAGCCTAAGGACCAAAAGATTCCTAAAAAGAACTGGAAGGACAAGCCTCAATTTCAACAAAGGTGACAAAGCAGGATTTGACAAAACTAAGGTCAAGTGTTACAACTGTAACAACCTTGGTCACTTTGCAAAAGAATGTCCTCAACCAGACAAAAGATCAAAATCAACTGCTCTTGTGTCTCAACAAGGACAAGGATATGACTGGAGCTTCCAAGCAGAAGAGCATGCTCAAAATCAAGCTCTCATGGCCTTTACTGACAACAAAACTGAGGTAAAATCTAAACCTTGTGCTCCTGAATGTGCTAAAATTATTAAAAATCTAGAAAAAGAAAACAATAAATTAAATGAAGATTTAGCAAAAGCAATCAGAAGAAATCATGAGTTTGATGGGGTGATTGCTGATCAAGAACATCAAATAAAGGTGTACAAGATGATTGATCAACGGATCAAGGAAGAATTGCTTCAAGCTGTGGATGAGAAAGAGTTTTATGAAACAAAAAATAAAGAACTAACAAGTAAAATAGAAGAATGTCAGCTTGAAATTGAACAAAATAAATTAACAATTAAAAAGTTTGAAAGAAGCACTAAAATTCTTGATGAATTAACTAATAATCAAACTACAGAAAAGGTTGTTCATGGGGTGGGATATCATGCTGTACCACCTCCATATAAAATCATTCCACCTCTTAAAAACAGTTCAGAAAGAATCATTAATGAATTAAAAACTGAAAATCAAACTGAATCATCTAATGAAACATCTGAATCAAATAATTCTTCTGATGATGAACAATCAATTGAATTTACTATATCTCAAAGTGAATCACCAAAATCAATTGATACAAGTTTTCACACAGCTCAAAGTCCAAATGAATCTCCCAAATATAATGCAGATAATGTACCAAAAATTTTAACAAGGGGGAATGAAAGAAATAAAACACAACTCTTAGACCAAAGAATACCTGAAGGTGCTAAAAATAAGAAACTAAGATGTGTTATATGCAATAAAATGAACCATTTAGCAAAGGATTGTCACTACAATCCAATAAACTGCAAAGAGTTAAAAGAATTTAAAGTTCTTAAAGAAAATGCTAAAACTCAAAAGTTAAAAGTTACTACTGGTCATTCAGTAGTAAATAAAATTAAAAATCCAATTGTTGAAGATCCAAGATTTGGAAGAAGTAAACCAAGGTTTGTTCAAAACAGAAGAGCTGGAAGCCCTAAGTACAGCAATTACTTCAAGAATAATGGAAAATCCAATCAAAATAAACAATATTTTAAATTTTCCAACACCAGTAGAAACTCTAACAAATTTACTACTGGTGTTAACCCTAATTATAATGCTGTATGGTACCAGTACAAGAATACTACTGGTAATAACCCTAATTTCAAAAATACTACTGCTCCAAAAACAAATTTCAAAAACACTACTGGTGTTAACCCTAAAAACACTACTGGTCATTCTAAACATGGTAAGTACCCAAATACTACTGGTCCATCAGTAGTAAAGTATTCAAAAGCTAAAAACAATGGGTATAAACCAAGATCAGTAGGAAATTTTCACACCAGTAATAACTACAAAAGGACAGTAGTAAAACAAAATACCAGTAATAAACAAGTATGGGTACCAAAAGTCTTTAAAGTTAAATCCCCAAAAGCTCATTTCTCAAAGGATGAACCCAAGACATATAAAGCTTGGGTTCCCAAACTTAACTAATCCCTTACTCTCTTGTGCAGAGCATTCAGATCCCAGAAGAAGGTAGAACATGGCATATTGATAGTGGATGCTCAAGGCACATGACTGGAAATCTGCAAATTCTTAAAGATTTCAAGTCCTTTGATGGTGGATTTGTGGCTTTTGGTGAGAACCCAAAAGGAGGTAAGATCACAGGTAAAGGTACTGTTACAAATGGAAAGATTACCTTTGATGATGTATTTTATGTAGCTGAGCTAAAATACAATCTTGTCAGTGTGTCTCAAGTATGTGATAAGAAGAATAAAATTCTTTTCACAGACATTGAGTGCATCATTCTTTCTCCTGATTTTATATTAGATGAAAAATATGTTGTTTTAAGAACCCCAAGGAGAAACAATGTGTATTGCCTAGATATAGGGGGAGAACTCATTTCTTCAAATGAGGTCAACTGCTTTATATCCAAGGCAAACACCACTGAATCAGAACTTTGGCATAGAAGGATGTGTCACACAAATTTTAAAAACATGAACAATTTAGTAAAAAGAAATCTGGTCAATGGACTACCTCAAAAACAATTCATGTGTGATCATCACTGTGTTGCATGCCTAAAAGGTAAACAACACAAGACTTCTCATAAGTCCAAAACTGTGAACTCTATTTCTGTTCCTTTACAGCTCTTACATATGGACCTTTTTGGACCTACAAATGTAATGAGTATTGGAAAGAAACAATATTGTCTTGTTATTACTGATGACTTTTCCAGATATACATGGGTTTTCTTTCTCAGGACTAAGGATGAAACAAGTGAACTCATAAAGAACTTAATTGTCAAATTGGAAAACACATCTGATCAAAAAGTGAAAGCAATAAGATGTGATAATGGCACAGAATTTAAAAATGCTAACTTAATTAACTTTTGTGATCTTAAAGGTATTGACAGACAATACAGCTCACCTAGAACTCCACAACAAAATGGTGTAGCTGAAAGAAGGAATAGAACCATCATTGAAGCAGCAAGATCAATGCTAGCAGACTCAAAATTACCAATCACTTTTTGGGCAGAAGCTGTTAATACTGCTTGTTATGTTCAGAACAGAGTATTAATAGTGAAGCCACATTTTAAAACACCATATGAACTTTTTAATAAAAGAAAACCTTCTATAAGTTTCTTAAAATCATTTGGTTGTCCTTGTACTATTCTGATTACAAGAGAACAAATTGGTAAGTTTGACTGCAAAGCTGATGATGGAATATTTGTGGGATACTCTACTCAAAGTAAATCATACAGAGTATTCAACAAAAGACTAAGGATAATTGAAGAAAGCATCAATGTATCCTTTAATGAAAATGTACCTAATGAACAAGGAAATGGTCCAGATTGGCTATTTGACATAGACAATCTAACCAAATCCTTTAATTCTAATATGAATTTCAATGCAGGTAATTCAAATTGTCTTAATCAAAAAGAAGGAACATCATCTGTTTATACTGGTCAAGAAAAGATGAGATACATAGTTGTTGATACTGCTCCCATAGTTAATACTGATGTCAGTAATAACTCAAATATTGAAAGCAGTAGTAACTCTGAGAATGAGGTCAGTAGTAATTCCATTACTACTGGTACCAGTAATAGTACTGAAAATACTACTGGTCCCAACAATAACCTAAATTCTCAAGATACTACTGATACCAGTAACAACTTCAATACTACTGATCTCAATGAAGATGATAGCAGTAGTAACTCTGACCAAGATAATGATGAACCAAATACTAATGACAATGAAGGATCTCAAGAAGAACAACTACCTGAGGCAAATGAGTCCAACCTTGAAAATCAACTAGTGGTTGATAAAGCTACAACAACAAGGACTCAAAAGAACCATCCATTAGACCTTGTTCTAAGTGATGTTAACTCACCACTTCAAACAAGAAGCAAATTAAACAAAAGTTTAACTGCAAATATGTGTAATATAAGCTTAATTGCTAATGAATGTATGTATGAATGCTTTCTGTCTCAGGATGAACCAAAGAAGATCCAACAAGCAATGAAGGACTCAAACTGGATTGAGGCAATGCAAGAGGAACTCCTTCAATTTAAATTACAAGCTGTTTGGACACTTGTACCTCTACCCAAAGGAAAAAGAGCCATTGGAACAAGATGGATCTTTAGAAACAAGAAAGATGAAAGAGGGATAGTGATCAAGAATAAAGCCAGACTTGTAGCCCAAGGATACACTCAAGAAGAAGGTATAGACTATGATGAAGTATATGCTCCTGTTGCCAGAATTGAAGCAATAAGAATATTCCTAGCATATGCTTCATTCAAAAGGTTTAAAGTCTATCAAATGGATGTGAAGAGTGCTTTCCTGTATGGGAAGATTGAAGAAGAAGTTTATGTTTGCCAACCTCCAGGATTTGAAGATCCAAAACATGGTGATTATGTGTTTAAATTGGATAAAGCTCTATATGGCCTACATCAGGCACCAAGAGCATGGTATGACACACTATCATCATACTTATTAAAGAACAATTTCAAAAGAGGAGCCATTGATAAAACTCTATTCACAAAGAAAGTTAAAGATGATATCCTATTGGTACAAATCTATGTAGATGATATCATCTTTGGTTCAACCAATGATACATTGTGCAAAGAATTTGAAGAGCTGATGCAGATTAAATTCAAGATGAGCTCCATGGGTCCAATGAACTTCTTCCTTGGACTCCAAGTCAGTCAAAGAACTGATGGTATTTTGATAAATCAATCAAAATATGTCAAAGACATCTTGGAAAAGTTTGACTTGAAAGACAGTAAAAGTGCTAGTACACCAATGGAAACACACAAACACCTACATCCTGATGTTGAGGGGGAGGATGTAGATGAACACTTATATAGATCAATGATAGGATCTTTGATGTACTTAACTGCATCAAGACCTGACATTATGTATAGTGTTTGTGTGTGTGCAAGATATCAAGCAAGACCCAAAGAACTTCACTTGCAGGCTGTTAAAAGAATATTCAGATACCTGAAAGGCAAACCATCACTAGGTCTATGGTATCCACATGACTCACCCTTTGAACTAATAGCCTATACAGATAGTGACTATGGAGGTGAATGTCAAGATAGAAAGTCCACTACTGGTGGATGTCAATTCTTTGGATCAAGACTAGTGTCATGGCAATGTAAGAAGCAAACAAATGTATCAACATCTACTGCTGAAGCAGAATATGTAGCTGCATCTGCTTGCTGTGCTCAAGTTCTATGGATTCAAAATCAGCTTCTAGACTTTGGTATCTCTATCCTTAAAACTCCTATTTTTATTGATAATCAAAGTGCTATTAGTATTGTGAATAATCCAGTAAAACATTCAAAAACTAAACACATTGAAATAAGATTTCACTTTATAAGAGATTGTAATGAAAAGAAATTAATCAAAGTAGTTAAAATCCATACTGATGATCAATTAGCAGATCTTTTTACAAAAGCATTTGATGTAGGAAGATTCAACTTCTTGGTCAGTAGTATTGGAATGATTTTAATATCTTAAAATCTCACTTAAAACTATGTGTAAAGTTAGTGTTGTAAAATATTATTTTCTTAAGTGTTTTACTACTAGTATTGCTGTACTACTGGTGTGAAAGTGTATGCACAAAATACTACTGATAGTTCATTACTACTGGTGTATTTTAGGTTTACACGGATTCTACTGGTAAGTCAGTACTACTGGTATTCACATATACTACTGGTCTTGTGTGGTAATGGTTACTACTGATGTCTATAATTACTACTGATGTCAAAATCCTTAGTCATTACTGATGTTAGTAGATACTACTGACGTTTTACTACTGATATCTTATTTACTACTGGTCCTTCATAAACACAATTACCAAACTAACCCCCATGAAAATAACCGTTATGTTATGATTCGAAGGCTATTTTTGTAGTTTTGCGGGTTTAATCGAAAGATATAAAAGGCGGCAGATGATTAATTTAGCATTATCTTCACTTCGATTCTCTAAACACCTCTCAATAAACCCTAGTTTACGATCAAAAACTCTTCATCACTAACAAAATTCTTGCAAAAACTTAAAAACAATGGCAACTTTACAAACTCTCGATGTGCAAACCGATCTTAAATACTCAGAATTTCACAACATGGTTGCATTTTTAAAGAATCCCGACGGAACAAAAGATTTCCGTCCAATCGTAAAATTCTTGAGAAATTCGTATATACAGTTTGCCTTAACTGTAAAGCCGAAGGCATATCAACAGCACTTGGTGGATTTCTGGACCAATGCTGAGCGAACAGAAGGAACCACATCATCAATGATAAAATCGAAAGTAGATGGAAAGTACATCACTGTATCTGAACAATCAATCAGACATCATCTACAACTTCATGATGATTCAGGTATGTATACTCTTCCTAAGGAATACATTGCTGATACTTTAAATAAAATGGGGTATGAAGGCAGACTTAATATTGTAACTTTTCAAAAAGGCCTTCTATCCCCACAATGGAAATTTCTGGTTCATACCATTCAGCATTGTATTTCTCCTAAAAGAAGTACTTGGAATGAGTTTAACAAGGCAATAGCATCTGCTGTTGTATGTTTATGCACAGACCAAGTATTCAATTTTTCCAATATGATTTTTGATGGTATGTTGGGAAATCTTAGTTCTTCTAAATTTTTAATGTATCCCAGATTTCTACAACATATCATAAACTGTGAATTACAAAACTTGTCAACTCCTAAAAACATTTTTGTACTACCTGAGTTGAACAAGAAAGTCTTCTCAAACATGAGAAAACAATTTAAATTTTCAGGGAAGGAAACCCCTTTGTTTCCAAACATGATCAAAGATCAACCCAACATTGGAGAAGGTTCAACCATTGCTACAACCCAAGTTGAACCTCAACCCACTCCATCACCCCCACATACAGCCCAAACACCACCCCATATAGCCACTCAATCACCAACTCAAACAGAAGTCCTGAATGTGTCCCAGGAACTTGATATAAATCTGCAGAGTGCTACTCTTCACTCTGTGGAAGACCTACCAGACAAAACCAAAAATATATCCACAATCTATAAAAGAAAGAAATCTTTAAAGGACACCAGGGGACAAATCGAGTCACACCCCAGACTCAAAGAGTTGTCCTCCAAGGAGGAGAGAGGACATGAGGGGAGGGCTTTCACTACTGATGCCCCAAAGGTGGGTGCACAGGACAGTGAAAACATCATTAGGACCCAAACCTCGGCAACTTTGAGTGATGACTCTTTTGAGGAATTACTCAAAGGACCCCGGTGCCAAGAAACCACAAGGGGGGGCATCTCTGCTTCTTCTAGGAAGAAGAGAATGTCTAAAAGACCCAATGAATCACCAAGCAGTGATGAGGGCAGATCTGTGGAATTGATGGAAAGGAAGGAAAACCTTAAAACCAATGTACCTGTTAGTAAGCCCGATGATCTTGCTAGATGGAGTGAGGGCAGTATTAAAATCCAAAAATTGACGGCTAAAGTGGATTCCTTGGAATCCACTGTACAAGATTGTCTTTATTACCAAACAAATCAAGGAAAAACTATGGCTGCTATGAAAAGAAATGTCAATATCATCAACAAAAGAATGAGACAATATGAACTTAGGCTTCATCAACAATCAAAGCTTATCAGAAAATTGAAAAAGAAGATTGATGATAGTGAGGCTCCTCCAGTTGAGCTCACTAAGGGGGAGAAGGACAACATACAGACAATGATTGATGAATCTATTGCAGCAGCAGCTTCCTCCCTCTTGAATTTAAAAGAAACAGAAGTTGATGAAGGCCCAGAGATGATGATTACAGAAGATGAGCCCATTACTACTGCTATGGAAGAACAAGTTGAAACAGAGATACCAGTAGTAACTCCTACTACTGATGATATAGCAGTAGTAAGTCAAGAAGAGGAATTAACTGAACTAAACACTACTGATGCCCTATCAGTAGTAACTCCTGAAATAACACCAGTAGTAACTACTCTGGTTACTACTGATGAGGAAGAACTACAATTTCCTGAACTCATTGATGCTAGGAGACATGTCATCATTACCAAACCACCAACACCTGATCAACCACTTATCATACCTGACATTGATGATAATGTGAATTGGTTTGAGGTTGATGAATGCTCACTTCCTCCACATCCAAAAATACTTCAACAAAATGAACTTAGAACATTTTCTCCTTCTGTTATAATAAGAGGAGTGCCAGACATGAAGTATATTCCACCTCCACCTACAGCACATATTGGAAAGGGTAAAGAAGTATATGATGAAGATTACCCTAACAGAGCTCTTGGTCATTACATGGTAAACAAGATTAATCTGGTGAGAGCTGATAAACAAAATAAATGGAAGGTGAAGAATAAAAGATATTGGGAGAAAGTAGCTAAATATCAAGCTCTTGAAAAGAAGAAAAATCAAAGAGAAATTCCTGTTAAATTACCTGTTCAAATTAAAGATGTTCAGATAGAAGCCCAAGAATCAGAGTTCAAAAGGTTTAGAAAAGTAGAAGAAGAACATCTAAACTGTCTGGAAGATCTTGTAGCAGAATGCAAAAGAACAAAAGGTGATTTACCAGATGATATATTTGAACAGAAGTCTCTTATGATAGACTTTCTAAAGACAAAGGGTCACAGTGCAAAATCTTTTGGAAGAATGAAGATGATGAACATAATTGAAAAATACTGCACTGCAAAGAAAAGAGACTTGGCTGAACAAGAAGCTGAAGAATCAAAGAAAGCCAAAGCCAAAACTTTAGTACCAATCAGCTTAAATTTGCTCAAAGCTGGTAGTGTGTCTACTATTGGTGAATCCTCATCTTCTCAGACAAAGAAAAGAAAGAATGAAGCTCAAGAACAGAGTTTTCAAAAGAAAGCAAAACAAGAAGAAATTATACCTGTTCTTGAAGTACCTGTTGCTCCACTTCAAAATAATCCTATACTAAACTGGAAAGTCTTGCCCAATAATGTTCTATTAGTTGTAAGGGAAGACAAAATCATTCAAAAGTTTACTGGATGGTTACCTTTGATCAGATCCTGTACAAGAAGTGATGTGATTAAACTTCTGATCATTGGAAAACCGAGAATGTCAAAGAAATCTTGGAAAGAATCTGGAGCTGGATACTTAACAAGAATGATTGATGCAGCTTTTTATCCAGATAACTATCCAAAGTTATTTACAAATCCAGAAAATGTGTATGCATGGAATGTTCTCCCAACTTGCAATATGTATTTCTTTGAAAGATCAAGTAAAAATTGTGAGTTGTACTTATATGAAAGAGAATATCCTCACTCAGAAAAGGAAATGTATCAGATATTCATCAACACTCTAATGAAGCCCTTTGATGCAGTTATGTTCCAAAATAAATTGAATTACTTTACCAAGAAGAACAGTAAATACATAATTGAACAAAGACTTCAACAAAATCAAAGAACATTAGAAAGAAAAAAGAAAGAAGAAGAAGAACAGAAGAAAACTTGATTGATTAAAGGATAATCAATAAGTTTAGGGGGAGATTGTTAGAGCAAATCACAGATCAACTTAGTACTGATGCTGCAGTTAGTGATAATTATGTTTATTACTGATGGGGCAGAAACATTTACTACTGATGAAGTTGATGCTGGTGTTATCTATAACTTAGTTACTACTGATCATACAAAGATTGAAGATACTACTGATCATTGTAGTTACTACTGACGATGATTATGGACTTACTACTGATCACCAAGTTTACTACTGCTGTTACTTATTTACTACTGGTGATTGGTTTTACTACTGATACGCGTTTATGGAACATATCAAGTCCGAGATCTTCGCAGAGATAGTTATAGAATGTAAATCAATGTATATCGTTTATAATTAGATGTAAATCGTATCCTAGAATAACTAGGGTAAATAGTTTAGCTTCAAGGACTATTATATATAGTTCCTTACGAATTGTAAACGTACGTGTGTATTGTTAACTTGATAATATACATTGAAGCTTTTTGTGAATCTGTGTTCTTAATATTCTTACATATTATTCTTACAGTTCATAGTTCTTAATACATTGATATAGTGTTGATCCGCTGCAACTTCTATTATCAATTAGATCTAAGGTGTTTATTAACTTGTCTATAGTTAATCGATCCTGACAGTAATTTACTCTATTTTTTTTAACGACAAATCTAATCTACTCCTAAATAACTACCTATGTCCACGATAGAACTCGAACCTTCAACTACTAGGTTGGAGGGCAAACACCTTACCGCCAGGCCATTAGCATGTTTATGATGTTCAATAAAAAAAATGTTGTAGTTGAATTAATAAAAAGGAGTAATGAGAGGTAGCTCAGAAAGATCTGTGGCATGTTTCTGACATTCAATAAATACGAACAGAATCTTGACCTGTGCCAATGCTTTGTCGCTTGCTGCCATTAATGCTTTTCCATAAACCTTAGTTTGAAAGTTTAAATGGTAAATTTTTAATGATACATAACCTCCTAAATCGGTTGGTATCTAAGATTTGTAGTCTAATAATATTGGTGTAAGATATTACACATTATCTCTAGTAAGTCATGGGTTCAAATCTGATTATTGATAAATTGAAATAGATCATATGTCATTCTAAAAAAAATATAAATCGATTGGCAATTTTTAAGTTTGTGATATTTTTATAGTTTACAATAAATGCACTCAATTAGAGGATGGGAGTGGCGTTAGTGATGGTGGCTAGTAGTGGTAGTCGCGGATGGTGGTATTAATTTCAACTTTTTAAGATTTAAGGAATTGATAAAGATAATTTTATGTCATGTAAGTAACATATGGTCTATTTCGTTATCATCCATCAACAAATAAATAAATTTGCAATTGCAATTGTATTTTCAGGTGAAGTAAAGAGTTTCAAAATTTAAAGGAAAAAATAATCAGATGGAAACGGTACCGTTTGACGAGGGAATGAAACTGAAAAATTGATTTTGAAAAAAGTTCGGAAGCCACTCTTATCAGAGCCAGGTTTCGATCCTGGGACCTGTGGGTTATGGGCCCACCACGCTTCCGCTGCGCCACTCTGATTGTTGTTTATATTTTTTCGTGGGTATTATATAACGACTTAATCGTTCACTTTTTAAACCTTTTTAGCAGTTTTCTTGTTCCTTTCTTGTTCTAGTTAGTTTGTTTTACATCGAAGATACTTATTACACCGTTATTCTATTTCAACATTTATTTTATTTTATTTTATTTTATTTCACGATATTTATTTTAATAATTTTTTTTTGAAGTTATTTGACAAACAAAAAGTTTTTGTTAAAGCAACTAAAGTGTCACTCATCTTATATGAATTTAATGCAAACAAACAAAAAAAATTTATTAGAAGACAGCATAAGTAAAAGTTTCAGAATACAAAGATTTACATTGTTACAAAATATGAAATAGAAAATAAATGCATAATAATTTTAGGGTATGTTTGCTCGAGAGAAATGCATAAACATGTGTGTGAGGAACTTGATCACATCGTTAATTACATAATTTACATGAGTGTATGTAGCTTGAATTGATTCCTAATTTTTTTAACGAAACAATTCGGTGTTGTGATGCTATAAACTTGCTACTGATTTTATTATAATTTGTTATTATTGTGCTGCTATAAACAATGGCTTCTATCAGTTTGGGATAATAAATTGTTATCATGAGAACTTAGACCGGTAGGAAGATATATTATTTGTCAATTTCTTGTCAACAGAGAAGAGGGTGATGTGACAAAACTGATTAGTTTAGGAATTTGTCATTGTTATGAGAAGCCTTAGTAAACCAGCGAAGACAGAAGAAGAAAGAGAGAAAGCAGCGCAACAACATAAAGCAGAACCAAATCCTGTTGGAGTTGAACCCACTTTTAACCTACGTTCACCAAAGGATTCTGGTTGTGCTATGTTTGGGAAGCCTGTTAAGACCATAACAGCAACAGAAACCACAAACACACAACTAAAGCCAACCACAAACCATAATATTAACTTATTGAGTCTTGAAAAGATTCTTGATTTTGTGATGCTTACGTGGATTTTATTACAATTTGTGAAATAGATGAATGCTTCTCAATTTGTGCAATGAATGGTTATACTTAAGTGGATCTAACTAGTTGTAGAGATAATCTTGCTAATGTCATGTTTGATGATTGAAACGCAACACGCCGTATTTTTTGAAGTTATATTTTGGATAAATATAGCTGGTTGTTTTTCATTTAATTGAAGTTTGATTTGTATTTTCACTTTTGTTAGTTTAAATTATATGAAGAAAAAACTGATCACATCATGGTAATTCAAAAAATTATTTCGTTTTTATGGTTCTTGCTATCAAACATGTGTATTGATTTATCTGCTAATTCTCCATCTCAGTTATCTAACGCTACCTAACAGTGAAATCCATTTTATTTATATGTTTCATTTTATTTTTTTTTTAATTTCTCCCTACCAAATAGACTCTTAGCTAATTTGGAATGATTTGTATGCATATTAACATTTTTGGCACGTTCACAAGACTTCATGTTCACAAACTAGTTTTTTTTTTTTTTTTAATTGTTAGCAAGCCCAATTGGTTAAAGATTTTGGTCCAAGTAAAACAGACTCTTAGGTAATTTGGAAGGATTTGTATGCATATTAAGATTTTTGGCACGTTCACAAGACTTTTGGCACGTTCTCAAACTAGTTTTTTTTATATAAAGATTATTAAGATTGTTTGAGCCAAAATGGTTAGCACTTAGCAGACCCATATATATATATATATATATATATATATATATATATATATATATATATATATATATATATATATATATATATATATATATAAGGGTCATGTGTATAAAAAAACAAATAATAAAAATCAAATATTGCTAAGAAATACCAAAGTAATTTACTAATTTATTATGAACGAAGACTACAATGCAATTCCTTCGCTTATTTGTCACATACATTGTTGATTCATTTGAGCTCTGTCTGTCAAGAATCCGTAGTTGATGGCCATTTTTAGCGACACGCATATTCCAGTGACACTCTATTAAGACCAAATGCTTACACTTATCCGAGGAACGAACCGAAACCGAAAATCTTGAAATTAGGAAACCGAAAACCGAATGGATTACATGTTTTCGGTTCTGTTCAATTCAGTTTAGGTTGGTTTTCGGTTCGGTTCATGAAAATTACAATGATACATCTGTCACATCTGAGAGTAAAAGTAAACAGGTATATATAGAATTTAATTTGCATTAGTGTTTAAGCAAAAGAAAATTGAGAAGATAAATAAGTTTGTGACAAATTTGAATCTTGATTATACAATCTCGTTAGAAATCAAAGGACAAATAGTTCTACACTTTTGAATCGGGGTTTGAATTCTTCTTTTGGCACTTATTTTTGATCCAGTTGATCCCATTCGACGTCCCGTTCTTGAGTTTCTTGGCTCCCTCTTTGCTACAGAATTGGCTCTACCAAATGTTGTCGACCCCTTTTTGTTGCTATTGTTTTCTTTCTTAATTACATCAACTTTTTCTTCTTCAATAGCACCGATCCCACCAGCACCCCATTGATCTGCCCAGCTTGGTGCCTCACTAGCCATGATTTATATATGATCCTAATCTATACAACATGAAACATTATGCATATAATAATAATAAAATAAAAGAAAAAGAAAAAGAAGAAGATACACAAAGAAAACTGACTTCGTAGATCATTCATCACTTAAAATTAAAGATGAACAAATACCATAGAACATTATAACGACAATCTTTATCACAACATCCATCTGGTGATGGTCTAATTGTAAGAGATTCTGAATTATTTCCTAGTGGTCACTGGTTCGATCCCTCATGGGTTTTAGGAAACTATCTTCCAACATCCTTCATTTACAAACTAGAGCCCTAAAACAGCAATCTTTACACATATGATACACCTTGGGAGGGTGAGTGAGAAAGACGTCCCTAAAACAACAATCTATAATCTAATAGATGATCAAAAAAATGTGATGAACCAAGATCTTGACTTAAGACATAAATGCTCACAACTAGGGGTGGAAGAGAAAGATAGAAAGGTACCTTGAGAGAGAGAGAGAGAGAGAGAATAACTGAAGATTGGATGGAGTGAATGAAACTTAAGAAATAAGTTTGTGGGAAAATCAATGATAGGTTTGTGTTTTTGAGCATGTGGGGTAGCTAGGCTGTCCAAGAAAAGATGCTAACTCTCTTTTTTAGTGTTGTATTGTGATACCATCAAATGAAGCGATGTCACATTCACAATATAAAGATATGTATTCATACTAAATTTTTTTACTTTTTTACTATTTAAAATTA
Organism: Calendula officinalis; assembly: GCA_963853835.1. Lineage (NCBI taxonomy): Eukaryota > Viridiplantae > Streptophyta > Magnoliopsida > Asterales > Asteraceae > Calendula > Calendula officinalis. The sequence continues at coordinate 6,092,819 of OY970825.1, forward strand.
ATATAAATATTCAAATTTAAGGATAAGATTAACCAAGAAAATTAGTAGATTCCACATACAATAATATCAATACCTATTAAAATTACGTTTAACTTCGTTTCTTTACATTTTGGTTTGGGACAATCAATGCATGCCAACCAAGAGCCGTTCCAACGGTTCACCAAAACCAACTCTAGTCGGTTGGTAACTGAAGGTGCACGGATCTAAATTTAATGGTTTTGGTACATTGATCAATCTTGTAATCTACTTGGCATAAATATATTCTCCGATAATTATATAGTGAAATAATAACGAAGAGGTTTACCCCTCATTCTTGAGATCGGAGGTTCAAGTCTCGTCGTAGACATATGTGGTAATTAAGAGTAGATTAAGATTTGCTTTTAAAAAAATAGTGAAATAATAAAAATTATTTGTAATGAGTGGGATTATCTTGGCCTTATTAAACAACTTTATATACAATCATTGAAGCTCACTTATTGGCACAAGTATCCATAACTAATTTAGATTAAATCCGCTAATAAATACATTGGTTTAATGATTAATAAGGTATATGCCTCTACGCCGTGGTTTGTGGAGGGGCGGCGTTTCATATGCATCCACGCAGTGGTTTGTTTGCCACTTAAGAGTTAAGACACACCATGGTGTTGTATGCATATACCCACCGGCTTAAGGTTTGTACCTAGGAGGTTTGAGTCAAATACCTTCTGTGAGATCATAATACATACCACTATCCTACCTTTGAATTTGGTTTGTAATGATTTGGCTTAATAGAAAAAAGGATCCACTACTAGAAAAAAGCTCCAGAATAATTCATACTTCCTTCGTTTCAAAATAAGTGATACAAATTAGTTTTCATATTCTTTGAGCTAAAAGATTGTAAGGAAGATTAAATTAGATTAAATTGGATAGTTAGAGCATCTCCAATAGGAGGTTGAAGAAGAGGTTGATACTATTTGAATAACCTCTAAAATGATTTTTTACCATTGGAATGAATGACTTTTTTAAGAGGTCAATCTAACCACTTGATCTTCCCCTACCACTTGAACATTTTTCAATGTTTGATTCTTTTAGTCCTTATATTTAACAATTTTACATTTTAAACCCATGTATATATTTTGTTAGAGATTTTACTGATTTCGATTTGCTTGGATCACTGTGAAGTCGTGTATTCACTATCAGATCAAAGTATTTCGAGGGTACTCTCGAAATCTCTAATCGGATGAAATCACACTGTGATCAAGAACAGAGAATATGTGTGTGTTTTTTGAGAAATCGTACCAGACAGCACCAGAGAATATGACCAAAAGCAGTGTTAATCCCTTCCTAGAAAAACTGACGAAAACCTCTTTTAACTGCAAAATCGCAGTTAAAACTGTTCCAAAACAGCCCAGAACCGGGTCAGATCCGGGTCAAATATTATGGGTCAAAAACCGGGTTCAAATCAACAGCTCGACCCCAGCCAGGGGCTCTGCCCCTTGGACCCCGCCAGGGGCGCTGCCCCTTGGACCCCGATATCGGGGGCGCTGCCCCCGAACCCCCGTTAAGTCAGTGTATTTTAATCATAATAAATTTAAACAAGCATGCACTCCGCACCACCCTTACTTGTTCAATATTTATTAGGATTACATTTGGTCAACAAGTTTTGGTGATACAAATCACCAACATATTTATATGTGAATAATTTATTATTTCTATAACTATAAATTATAATTTTATCATATTTCAATAATTTTTAAGGTCTAACATTATAATAGTTTTGTAAAAGACATTTTAAAAAAATGTTAAGTTTTGTACTGCTATAAGAATTGTTAAATTAAATAAGTGAGTGGTATTTATAAAATATTTGATATAGTTAAAGGTAAATTAGTAATTTATAAGAAATTTTTTTTGGAAAAGTTAACCATTGGAGAGGTTTTTAACTAATAAGTTATTAGATGATGTGGCAAAAGTAATAAATAATTGTAGAGGTTAACCATTGTGGATGCTCTTAGTGAGTGATGGGTCCCACATATTATGATTAAAGTTAGTTTAATGATGTTTAAAAGTAAAAGTAATTGTAAATGAGTCATTTCACTTTATTAAATGAGATAGTTAGTGGGTGTGTGTGTGTCCCATCATTTTTTACCAAATAAGGAAAGTTGTAAAGTGTATCACTTATTTTGAAACACCTCAAAATGGAAAGTGTATCACTTATTTTGAAATGGAGGAAGTATGTTTCCAGTATAAATAAGTTATTAAAGAACTGTTTATTATAGTTTTAGCAATAATATGGTAAGAATGCATAACATCCTTAATTACTTAAATTCTTAAAATGTATGTCGATCAAACTGAGCCGTACGAGTATACGACTCATTAGTTAACCAACCCATTGGCCCATTTGGCCATTTACATCGCCATAGGCCTGCAAGAAATAATGTTTCACAAGGCTTTATTTGAGGATATGAAGCCCAAATTATTTGACATGGTATTGCTTCATCAAAATCACCCTAGCCTTGAAATAAACCCAATAATATTAGGCTATTAGCAAGTTAGCATAGCATTCTTCGCCTTTTGGTATAAGAAATTCATTTCCCCCCCTTTGTTCTCTACATGGTTCGGTTAAAATTTCATTCTCCTAATTATCTGGTAGCTTATTGATAAAGACAATTGAAATAATCTCCTAGAGATTATTACGGGTCAGTTATTTCTCTAACTAAGCATTACCAGAAGACCATATAAATGTTCGGAAACATAAACTAATAAATCGTGTACATTTGCTCAAAATGTATTTTAATGCATAAAATCTCAAGTTAGATTATTGGTGAAACAAATTTTATACTTATTAATAATTTTTCAAATGAATTAACCCTAAGCCATCCACCAGGGTATGAAATTGCAATGTGGTTAGACGCCTCCCTTTACATCAATGCAAGCCAATAACGACTCCATTCAACGAAAGATATTACAAACTAATTCCACATCACTAAACTTGATATATTTTTCTCATTACATTTTAAATTCACTTAGTTTTCCTACTTGTAGACTTCGATTTCCTCATCTTCTTCCCTTTCTCATCAAAACTACTCCATGTATACCCAATCGGTACAACAAAAGGATCCACCACTTGTGGTATCGCCTTTTGTGGTGGTACCTTATTTGTCAAATTTCCCGACCGACTACCACTTCTTGACAACCAAGAAGAAGAAACTGAAGTACGGTGTATTCCTTTATCATCATTATTATCATCATGATCATCATTATATCCAAAATCTATTCCTCCACCATTAAAAAATTGTCTCGGACTTGAAAAGGGCGTAAAGAACTGTTCTTCAGGCGGTTGGAGCTCAACAAACTTTGTAAACGTTATCAACACTCTCACGGTTGGCACAACCGGAATCGCCACCTATAAAATTACCATCATCAAATTCATAAGTACCCAAAATCGAGATGGAAAATAAAAGTTGGTCAATGTAGGCACCACAAAGTAATATATATATATACTAGCTACAAAACCCGCCCGATGGGCGGGTATGCTGTAAATTTTAGTATGTAGGAAAATGTCCAAAAACTTTATATATTTCTAAATGACATAATAATCGATAGATGTGATGATGATTCTGTACAAAAAAAGGGTAAATGAAGAAATGTTACACGGGCATTTTATTAAATGAAGAATCCAGCTTTTTATGCCGTAATCCGTAATATCTGAAGTCTGGTTCCGTTGCACAATCCAGCTTTTTATGCCGTAATCATAGAATGCCGGTTTTATGGAAATTATATTGAGTCGTGTATCACTTCTGAATAAATACGATTGAGTTGCTGATTGATCTTTTAAATATTTATTTGTTTCCTTGTATGTAGGATCTTTTAAATAGTTATTTATTTGTTTCCTTGTATGTAGGAAGCCGTATATAGAGCATATGAATGTAGACCGTAAGCCGTACCAGATTCGTTTGCCGTATATGGAGCGTATGAATGTAGACCGTAAGCTGTACCAGATTCGTTTGTATTAGTGCAAATGACGTGGACCAATCAGGGAATTCCAAGTGGCATTATGGACGAATAGGAATGCTTGAAATTGCCATGGTGTCAAACCCTCTTCAAATTTAGGCCTCATATATAGGGTAGGATATATATATATATATATATATATATATATATATATATATATATATATATATATATATATATATATATATATATATATATATATATATATATATATATATATATAGAATTGTAGGATCATAAAAGGGAAAGTGGGAGGGTGGGTGATGGTGAAATAACTTTGAACATGTCTAGGGACATATGAATTATAGAGTAATATTCTTTGATATAAGAGAAGGGGCCCACTCAAAGTACTTTGATGTGGGTCCGGTTTTCGGGAAAGACGAATTAAAGATGGGATTCAGCATTACTATTATAGTTAAAGGTGATGCCTAAACTTGATTCCTAGTGAATCAAAAGGAGCCAATTAAGAATAATAACAAGATGTGTAAAAATCAATATCTTATTGTGTACACCTTCAAGATTTAGTTGGTGTGAATTTGATTCTATGGTTAATTTTAACAAACTATAATAGAGAGACTACTATTTTCACAAAATTCAAGATCCTTAGATAATCTTAATAACTTCTTTCCCATTTACTTTTTAGGAAAATATATCAAAGACCCACAAAAGTAAGATCCATAAAATCCACAAAATTAAACTGATTTAGCAGCCCTAAAACCGAATATCTTATCACACCTATTGATGGCAAAAAACTAAATTCCTTTGTAACTTTGGCAGCAGGAAAATATTTCATTTATTTTGGTAACAGAAAAAAGACGTTATGTCATCTTTAAATGCTAATAAATGGTAAATTTTTAATAACAAACAGGCTGTACTTCATTGTCCAGGAGTAAATGCTCATTTTACCTTTCAATAATAGTAGTATATTTAACGACTCGTTAAAACTCCTAAATATAATAACAATGTTAAAAGCATTTGTAGCAACGATAATGAATGACAAAAAGTTATAACTCCAAATCATTATCACTAATTTATTGCATTTTATTTATAGCTCAAGGTATCTATTGATTACAAATATTACAAGATTGATAATTCAATTACTGTTATTGATAAAAAATATTTAGATTTAGGTTGTGGATAGAAAATTATATAGATTAGGAGGTATCTTATCCTTACAAAACAATTAAATAGAATCTGATAACTTAATTTTTGATGATTTTTACATAAAAAAATTATAGTTAACTTTAGTTTAATAATCTTATTCCAATATTTTGGATGCACAAGTACTCATGTAAAGTATTGGATCACGCATGGCTATATGTTCTCAGATGATATCAGTTCTAATGGGTCCCATTTCTAAGTTATTTTTTATCTCAACTGTACCAAAAGTGATTAATTAAATAATATTGTAAATAAAATAATAAAAAAGTTCATAAATCCAAAACAGAAGCAAAATCCAACCAGGCCCCTGTGTTCCCCTGAGATCTGTAATATTGCTAAAATGTAAATGACAAGTTTAACCCTTACCTTTACCGGGAACGTCCCTTGTGGAAACTTGGTCGTTAGCAATTCTCTCATCCGTTTAACGGCTTTAACTTTGTTAGCTAAGATATCAAGTAACGGAAGCAGCTCTTCCGTTTGTAACGGAAAGTTTTCCGTTAACCAAACTGACGGCCGTAACGTCTTAGCGTACTCTTTCTCCTTTGTATGCGGTTGAACCACCGGTAACGGCGGCATCGGAAGCGGAGGAGGTGCACGTGGACGTCGGCGGCGTTCAAGTATGATGTCTACGCTTTTCCTTGACACGGATACGACTTCTCTGTCCACGCTAACGAAGCTACTATGTCTATGGCGATCGGAGACGCTGTACCGTGGATTTTCGGCGACGAGGAATCCGTCGTCGGAGTCTTCTTCGAGCTCTAATGGCATGATCTGTTCGCTTCCAGCTATGTCGGAATCACTAATTGCAATTTTGCGAGATCTGAAACTGAAGTGTACGTTGTGTATTTCATACACCCTAGCTTTCCACTCTCCAACGCTTTCAATCTTCTCCTGCCGTCTCCAATTAGTTCTGGCGAACAATTCCGCTTTCGTAACGTCCATTCCAGGTCGGTAAACGCTCGTCTGAGCACAAAATCCGGCGATGTCTGAATCACTTAATCGAGATCCGGCGTTCTCAAATGCGTCAATGATTTTCCGGTCATCGTGATTGAGAACAAGCAACGAACCGGAGGGAATATCTAAATTCTCATCACCATCGCCGAGAAAAAGAAAACTTTGATTCGCACGTTGAATTTTCAAGCCGTCATAGCCAGCAAGCGAAGTATCGGCTCGTAAATTACCGTCTCTTTTCCAGATCTTGTAGGTGTCTGAGGGTGCAATTTTTCCCACGAAGGGAACAATTGAGCTCTCGAAGTGAAATGAGATTTCCATATAGAAATCGCGCATACGGCGAAGTACAGCCAGAAGTCGAGGAAGACGGCGACGCCACTTCGACCAAGCAGAGACGTGGTGGTACTGAACGAGAATCGCAACAATATCTGTACACCGGCGGCACACTGCCTCCTGTAAGGCATTCCATCCGTCTGCGTTCTGTAAAGACACGTCAGCGCCGGCATTGGCAAGTGCACGTGCAGCGAACGCGTCATTTGTACGGACAGCAAGGTGTAACGGAGTCTCCCTCTTCGGATTGTCACGCCGATCAAGTACGGCGGAGATTTGGTCGGAAATCTTCTCTTGGTTTAGCGAGTCTGATTCCGAGTGAATCCTCGACGGGTCAGCTAGCCGCGGCAAAGAAGCTACTATGCGTGAGAGCGTGGTGTGATCACCTATTGCAACGGCATAGTGAACGGGGCTATGAGAGTAATCTTCAGGCTTAATTGTCTCCGGCGTCGCTTTTTGCACCGCCGGTGAAGGTTTCGACATTTTTATCTTTAAACCGATTGTAAAACTGAACTGAGAATCTGAAGAACTTAAAAGAAGGAAATGGGTAGTTTCGTCTTTTTTTCTACTATCCAATCAGCGCGCCTTTTTATAATTTCTTTCACAGAAATTGTACAAAATAAATTAATAACTAAAATTAATAATATAAATAATAATTTGATAAAAGGAGTTTCTTTTGGGTTACGATATCTAAAGAACACACATGACACATATCATCTCTTTTGTCCTTTAATTGTTAAATTTGTCTTTTTTCAATTAAATTAAAAATATATTTTTGAGTTTCATTGACGGGTCTCTTGCTATGCTTTCAGTGGACTTCTCGAAAGCTTTTAATCTTATGGATCGATCGACCTTGCTCCATGAGGTCAGAGTGAGGTGTCCCTCTATTTCATTATGGGTGAATTTCTTATATGGGCGAGCATCGAGGTTGTATATAGGAGACTCGCACATATGATCTACTACTGGGGTGTAACAAAGTGACCCTTTGGGACCTTTTCTTTTTGCTCTTGTATTGCACCCGTTAATACATAAGATCAGAGACAATTGCAAGCTTCTTCTTCATGCTTGGTATCTTGATGATGGGACTGTTATTGGAGATGCACAAGAGGTGACCAGGGTGTTAGACATTATAAGGGTTATGAAGGGTTTCACATAACCTGATCGACCACTTGGGCCGACCACCTATTGCACTTGGTTCGACCATACTGACCAAGAACATGAACTTGTTCTTGACCGGTTAAAACCAACTAGCTGATTTAATCCCTAAAAGGGGAAGTGGGATTAAACCTAATCCTTAAACCCTAAAGGATTGGGATGTTGGAAATCTAGATTAGATTAACAAGAAAAAAACATTGTACGAAAAACTCGAACACACACACATACTTGTGTGTGTTCGTCGAACACTCACCAGGAACCCTAGGGTTCTTGGTGTTCTCGTTCGATCGAACAAGAGGAGAGGAAGAAAGGTGTTCCATGAAACATACCTTAGTTAATGCTTAAGATAGATCCACTGATGATGAACACGACGAGCGATCTTCTAGTTGATCTAAGCAATGAACTTGTTCTTCAATACTTGAAGAACACGGAGAACACAAAGACTTGTGTTGTGTGTAGATTCGGCCGAAGCCAAGAGGGATGAGGGGGAGTTTTTGTGAGGTGCTACAAGGGGTTTTAGGGTTACCCTAAGCCTCTTATTTATATACAAATAAGTTACACTTAGAACCCTCTAGTTTAATTAATATTAGATCTTTAATTAAACTTCCTTTTAATACTTCCATCCCTTATAGTTTAACTAGTTTATTATTGTTGTACTTAACTATTAAATGTCTAGTATTAATACACTAATAATTCGGTACCCATATACACGAGTTATATACTTGTATTTATACTTTTAATAATCAATTATATAATAACCTTTATATAATTTATACAACAATATTATCCAATTACTATATGATTTAATGGCTTTAAATCATATCTCTACTATATTATAAAGGGTTTATCCCTTCAATAATTAGCAGGGCTGAAAATTCAGCCAACACACTTGCTAATTATGAAAACCAAAAATTTTATCTCTACTATATTATAAAGGGTTTACCCCTTCCATAATTAGCAGGACTGAAAATTCAGTCAACACACTTGCTAATTATGGAAACCAAAAATTTTATTTAAAAAATAGCGTTGCACAAGTTTCGAACCCGCAACCCACAGGTTTTAATCACAACATCCGTACCAGCTGAGCTACTTGGAGCTCTGATTGTGATGCTAAACTTATAACTATTAAAGACTTCTCTTTCCGTAGTAGTTTTGGTGGGCTTGGGCCCAGGACAGCACTTAAAGGAGTGGGCATCAAAACTTTAGCAGGCTCCCATGTATTGGGCTCATTACTCGATTTATTTCTCTGCACTTAGAAACTCACGCCTCATGGGATGGGTGACAGCGGTAGAGCAGAATACGAGAACGCCGATAGGGCAAAACTAAATAGACGATTGGATACCCCTCACGGTCGTTTCAGTTCCCCGTAACCCTGATCATCCAACCTCATCGATTCCATAATACCTCCTTGATTCCAATGCACGCCTCTTCAAACTTCACTTCTTCAAAACCCTCGGTACCTTCAACCATGAAACACAATATCAACTTGTTTTAAACTTTCTTTCCATGTAAGTGTCTGTATCTATAATTTTTTATTTCGATGGCATTTTCCTGTATTTTCATTTTGCAACTTGTTTCAGACTGATTGTTTTAAACTTTAAACATGTTGCTTTTGGTGATCTTGTTTTTAGAGTTGGGTGTAATTCTCAGCTATTTTCCATTTAATTACAGTGTTGAAGAAACAAATAGTAAAGGGCATTGAAATATGCTATTGAAGCTTACAAGTCTTCTTTCGATAGTACAAAACCTCCTGAATAAGTATACTTATTATTTTATTTTATTTTTAATAATTAGTGTTTCTCTATTTTTATGAGAGCAAAATAACATGTTAGTATATGCTATTGCTTGAAGAAATGTTAATTTAATGTCTATTCATTGTTGGTGTACTTTTTATAGGTTTAGTTTTGGTTCGAATTATCGCTTTGGAATACGTTGTTGCAGGTGGATAAAACTTAGTTAAATATTGCAAACTCAGCTACAGATTGTGTGAATTGCCCTCTTTGGATTTGAGATATAAGAATCTTCGTGTGTCTGAAGTAGTTCATGGAAAGCCTCTCCCTACTTTTTTCAATTCGTTTCAAGGTTTGCTTTCTGTAAGTACCTAAATACGATCTTTAATATTCTTTTTATGCACTTTTAGTCTTAAATATGAATACTACTACTACTATTAGATTTCTATTTTTTTTGTTTTTTGTTATTTCTAACAGTGCTTTGTTATGATAGATTGCTTAAAGTCTTAACGGGCTAAGATAACATGTTGAAATCTTGCATTTACTTACTTTATTCAATTAACGATTTCTTAATCAGCTACCCAACTCTTCGGTTATTGCACTTCCTGGGAACCTAAACAAGTCGCTCAAGGTTTTCAACTATCATTTTGCCTGATTTCTTAACAATATTATATCAATGCAAATGATAACAGTATATTGTTTTCTGATTCAACGTACTAATTTTTCTTCATTAATTTAAACAGATTAGTGGTGAAATTTCTTGAATTTGGTTACAAAGTAGAAGAATGGTTTCTCTGCCTGTTGGAAGGGTACTGCCATACTAGAATTCGTGCATTTATGTAATATTGCTTACTTCATGTACACGAGTCGACTTATGCCATACTCTATTTCAGACAATATGCAGTTTACCACCTGGTTACTGTCAGATTAGTTACTTAGTTAATACATTATTTTGGTTTATGTCATAGCCATGCTACTTGAACTGATAATTGAAAGATCATGTCATTTGTTTTTTTCCTTTAAATTATATTTTCTGAATTTATCGATGCAACTGAAAAAATATGTGGGATTGTAAAATTTAGGTAACAGCAACACACTAATTTCCCAGAATTGAGTATGCTTTGGGTTGACTTGAACACTTTTTTTCCAGAATTTGTAGTTTCTTTTTAGAGTAAATTACTGTTTTTGTCCCTGTGGTTTACCCGATTCTGCGTTTTTGTCCCTATACTATTTTTTCTGTTTTTTTGTCCCTTAACTATGCCAAATTCCCTTTTTTTGTCCTTCCGTCCACCCTCCGTTTCTTTTTGGCCATTAAACCCCTCACGTGCTGAAAACGTGAGGGCATTTTGGTCATTTTACAATTTTTAAAATTTTCATTTATTTTGTTTCTTCTTTCTTCATCTCCATCTTCTCTGTAAAAACCCCAAATCTCCAATTCTTTCTCTGTAAATAAAATAAAAAATAAATTCGCATGCACCAAACCAATTACAAGGATCTGAATCCAAACTATTCCAGTTTGATAAAACCAAAAATGGGTCTTCATTTTCTCTGCAATTTTTTCCTCTCTCTCACGCTATTGAACACTAAGAAGTTATCTCCATGCAATTACAGAAATACCCAAGAAAATTATTAGGGAATAAAGAGACAAGAATCAAGAAAAATGATTAAATAAAGAATCTTTTTACAAGGCAGCTTCACCAAGTTCGAACTAATTTTGGGACGGCAGTGGTGGAACCACAGGTGACGGCAGTGGTGGTGGCAGTGGTATTTGGTTTGTCTATTTAACACATTTCCCTCTCAGATCTGTACCATATTTCCCTCTCATGGCTTCAAGTTCCGGTGGCGGCAGTGGTGCTGGAACCACAGATGAAGGCGGTTCATGTTCTTGTGCGTGTTCACACTCCAAACTAGAACAAGATCTCACATCTTGTTGAAGAATGAAACCCAATCGGCAGTGGTGCTGTGAATCGATTGCTGTAAATGAAACCCAAACACGCAGCTCTCAAGAATTTTGAAGGAAACCCCCAACTCACGCAGCTCTTGTGCCGGCTAAATGAAGAGGTGAAAATGATTTGAATTTAGTTTTGGAGAGAAATTAAGAATTGCATTCTGATTATACCCCAGCTTTTGGGTTTTGATGAATTGGGATGAAGAAGATGAAGATTGGGGAAGAACATAGAAGAAAGATGGTAAAAAGACTAAAATTCTTGGCACATGTGCTTGGCACATGAGACAACTTAACGGTGTAATTTTGACAGACTTGGACGGAAGGACAAAAAAACGGAATTTGGGATAGTTCAGGGACAAAAAAACAGAAAAAAAAGTATATGGACAAAAACGCAGAATCAGGTAAACCATAGGGACAAAACAGTAAGTTACTCTTCTTTTTAAATAAGTAGTGTTGGATCCTAACAACACAACCGTGTTGCGTTATGGCCGAGTGACAAAGATATGATAAGTAAATAACAACAAGGTTTCAATGATTAAGAGTTTTATTAAAAACAGCTTAATACAATACAAAGTTTGCGGAAATAGATAGTACACACTACCTAAAACTCTATACTTGAGTTGACACTTTAGACCGCTCAAACTAGAAGAGATATACACTGAGAGTTATATCAGCTGATACTAACAGCTGATATTAATGCCTTAGTAATAACTATGGAGGAGTTAATACTTAGACAATAACTAACTCTCAGAGAATGTTCTTGTGCTTATGATTTCTAAGATGCTCTAAAGGGCTAAAGGTGTGTTGTAAATGCAAGCATTTACATCTGCATTTATAGCCAAAGATCCATGTTCCTTAGTCCACAAGTTTGACGACGTGTAAACATATTATTCGTCGATGTAGACTTGCCATGGATCATTAAATGCGATTGCACAAGTTATCGTCCCGAGTGTACTTTGTGTCCACTTCTTCTGGTACCTTTTCTGACGCACAGTGAAAGGTGTACTACATAAGTACAGAAGTTGTTGACTTTCTCTTTACATGCTTGAGGGACAAACGATGAAGTTGTACTGACATTATCTTCTATTCCAAAATAGAAGATCTTCATCGTTTTCTTCTTCTTTGAGCGGGAAAGGGAAATGTTCAAGGTGTCAATGAACATTTCCTTTAAGTCTTCATCTGCAGTAGGTACTATCAGCTGATTCCACAATCAGCAGAATAGTCTTCTTCTTGTCTTTGTCCTTTGGCCATAGACTTCGAATGAACTCTCGTTAATAGCTGCTGATTTGACTTGTATCCTAAAGCTAAGTACGTACTCAGCTGAAGGTTTATTGTATATACTTGCTTCAGCTGAGATACTTACTTCAGCTGTTATTTATTCTTCTTGGTTGTCGAGCATCAAATCTTATTTACTTAGTCTTGGGACTAACAAGTAGTGTGTCAATAACAGTTCTTAATGGTCATGTGATCCGTGATCAAAACGGGAATTATGTTAATTGAAAATGTATCGCAGGTGTTCCTGAAGACGCAATTCATTTTATTATCTTTAACATTTGATAACCTTATGGGTATTATTAATTATAGTGAATTTCTAAAATCTATAAAAAAGGAAAAAAGATAGAACAAGTGCAATTGTGAATACATTTCTAAGGTTTTGTTGCTTGATAAATACACATCGGACAAAATCATATGATTATTTTCAAATATAAAAAATTGTGAGAACAACTTCGTAGAAGGCTTTTAAGATGGAGTCTGTAACATACATTAAGAACCCTTGCTTGAATCTTGATTGGGATAATATTCACCGCCAACCACAAAAGAAGTTTAAAATTTGTTTTACAGGAACATATCATTTTTTACCAATATAAATCTTTTCGCCGCTGCCAAATTACACGGGTACCATACTATCTTTATCAATCTTTCAAACCTTAAAATCTTGATATTACAACCACCATCGCCACCAACCCCCAACACTTCTGTCACCTCCCACCAATTGGTCACAGCAAAATATGGTCACAAGGTACCCGCCGCCGCATTGCGCGGGTACCTGCTAGTCATGGATAATCATTAATTAACACATTGTATATTTACTCAACTAGTAAATGTACAAGTACTTGTATTAATTAGTTAGTTACACTAATCTAGTAATAAGTTAAACTTAACTTAATACTTAATTGATTCATAATGACTATTATAAATCATTCCTCTTCGTAGTATCATTGCATATCTTGCTCGTATTACATGCACTCACCGGTGTGACCCTTAAGTGTTTCGTAGGCATGGATGTATCATCATAGGTTGACTAACTGTGCACATAAATCCTTCAAGTTACTGGTCCAACTTTGGGTCTTGAACTTAATATCAAGAAGAAAAAATCATTTTGGCCCTCGTGTAATGGAATGAAACTTCGTGAGGGTTTATTCCTTGTCGATATCAGAAGGCCGTCATTGGGTGTGAATCTTCTCGGGGGAGCTGTTAGTAGAGACCCAGATTTTATTAGTGGGTTGGCTATGAGGAGAGCTGCAAATACTGTTGATTTGATGAGACTCCTTCCATAGTTACATGACCCACAGTGTGAGCTCCTTTTACTTCGATCATGTATGGGTATTGCCAAACTCTTTTTTGGTTTAAGAACTTGTCAACTTGTTCACATGGATGAGGCATCTTCGGTCTTTGACAAAGGATTGCGTGAGTCGATTGAGAACATTGTGGTATGTGGAGGGCCTTTCTTTGGAGACTTACAGTGGCAACTTGCTTCTTTACCCATTCGATCTGGTGGTTTGGGTTTGTACTCGGCAAAAGTGTTTCTTCTTATGCTTTTGTGGCCTCGAGGGCCGAATCTTGGGTGCTTCAGGATCACATCTTACGTGACAGTGGGATATGTTGTATGGACGATGATTATGGTTGTGCTTTGGCTTGTCTTCGTGATATGATTCCAAGCTTTGATTTTAGCGGCTTCACTAATAAGGAAACCGCCCCCTCTAAAGCCCAACAAACATTGGTGAGTGCCCTTTTTAGTGATGGGGTCAAGGATATGGAAGTTCGTTTTGACATGAATGTGAGGCATAAAGCGGTTTTTGATTGTTTACGGGCACCTCATGCTCATTATTATCTTCTAGCTATTCCCATAGACGGGCTTGGTCAACATATGTCACCTGTGGAATATCGTGCCATCCTTAAGTATCGTCTCATGATTCCATTATTTCCAGTTGATGCGTTATGCCCTGTTTGTCGCAAGGCAAGTTTGGATTCCTTTGGGGAACATGCTATTCATTGTAAAGAGCTCCCGGGATTCAAGTTTCGACACGATATGGTTAGAGACGTCCTTTTTGACATATGTAGGCGTGCCGGGATCTCCGCCAAGAAAGAAGCACCGCTGAATTTTTTGACTGTCCCGTTGGATAAAATATCCACACTTAGACCTGCTGACATTTTGGTTTTTGGATGGGTTGGGGGGAAACACGCGTGTGTGGATCTAACCGGAGTTTCTCCTCTCGTGGGTTTGAGTAGTCGGAGTGTTACGGCTGGACAAACAGCTTTGAAAGCCGCCTCATGTAAAGTGACAAAGCACGAGAAAGCATGCATTGAAAATCAACACATGTTTATTCATTTTGCAGATACTTTCGGTTTCCTTGCACCTGAGGCGGTGGAGCTTCTCAACAGAGTCCAACGTGTTATGCATAGCAATGTTATGACACCTAGATCCACGGATTTGTTTTTAAAAGAATTAGTTTTGCAATTCAAAAAGGGATAGCGGCGCAGCTTGCATGTTGCCCGTTTGCCTTCTTTCACTATGTAAAAACCGTTGTTTATTAATAACAATTTGGACAATTTATTATCCTTATACTTATGTTGTTAAGCATTTCTACCCTTCAAAAAAACACAAGGGTACATAAAACAGTTTAAAATACGAAATTCTTATACGAAATTCTTATATTGATTGTTAAGAATATATCGAGTTATATACCAAACTTGCAAATAACATACTCTAGTCTAGTTATATAAAAGCTCATTTGCGTTATTTAGCATGTTAAATTCTTTCTAGCATACCCTTTACATACAAATAGTTTTTTTTGGAGGCTCTAATACTTATATATGTAACAAGAGAGAAAAAGGATGATATTCGTATTAACTAAACCGTGTATGCATTCAGTTAAATGTCCGCTTAATCTCCCTTTAAGCAATTGAGCTTTAGAATGTAATTTGATCTTCTCTTGGTTTTCAATGTTTCTTAAATATTAAAAACGACCTATATATGATTCATATCACAAGAAAAACAAGGAATTGTATTCTCTTCTTAAAATTAAGATGAAATGTCCTTTTCCACTCACGTCTTGTTGCAAAAGGTTTGTTACCGGAAACCCGATTGACCCATATATATTAGACCTTATATCCATCATGTGGGGTGCATATCTGACTCACATAACGGTTGTAACTATGGATGTGTCACGTGTATTAAACCTGCGACCTTGTGCTTCTTGTTACAAAGATGTCTCCACCATTTATCAACTCGGCTACGTGCCATTAGCTTTTTCACTCACTTCTTACTGACCTTTGTCATATGAACTGCTATAGAAGATGACCAAGATTCGAGTTTGGTCGTATGCAAATATTGTTATATGTGTGGTTATCATTCTAACCAAGGTGATTTCATCAAATAACAAAAAGATGGTAGCGAGATAATAGTATTCTGAGCATGTGCCATTTTTACTAAATGTAGCATTTTTTAAATTTGGTTGTCTGTAAATATGTGTGGGCCATCTTTTGGTTCGTTTTTGGTCTATTTGGGTCTCTTAATATAATTTTACTGTTCAAAAAAGGAACCTAATAGAGTAGTGGTTCGATGATGTGGCAGTGCTCGGACAAGTGGAGAACACAATGGGCAATGTGGGATTACTTGTGAAATTTTGTAGGGGAAAAAGCGACATATTGTCATGTTCAATAATCTCCTAGGTTTGGAGTTAAAAGAAAAAATCTCTCTAAAGAAAGTTGGTCAAAAAAGACCACACCATGCAGCAAAATTGGGTCTTTGTACCAACATGAGAGAGAAAAAGATTGAAGTAGAGGGATCTTTTTGCAACAATTTTTTATTTCTTTATTTTATTTACTGTTGATTTTCGTGTAAGTAAATGTTTTTATACTTGACGAATGTAATATTTAACTTATCTGTTAATATTTTTATAAATTTAGAGTAATATTTTAAAGTTGTGTTTCAATATATAGATATTGATCATCTTTGACAGAATTACAGAGAATAAGTCTGTAAACAGTTTAATCATCGCATTATCAGTCATTTAAGTTTGAAACTTATCTAGTGGTGTAATGTGATTTATTTCAACGTAATTATCCATGTGACCTTGATGAGTTCGATATTTGTATCACTGGTTTAGGGGTATTTGAGATTATGATCGGAGCAAATTTTCTGATTATAATGTTTTGAAAACGCAAATAATTTATTTGGCAAAAAAATATGAAAAACATAGTTTAGTTGCGTTTTGGGCATCCAAAACTGAGTTTTGGAATGTGTAAGGTAATTATTGCATTTTGAAAATGAATTATTTACATTTTATTATTGAATAGTAAAAGGCCTGATTATAAGTTATAAGGGGGTTTTTCCCTCCAGCATCAAGATCCTCCAACAGCTACATTTAGTAAAGACTAGAATAGATATTCTTTGTGAAAACTATTACACATTCTCCCTATTCTGGTACATCTTTTAAAAGCAATACTTTATTCTATTATTGGGTATGAATAATCTACTTTATTACTCTCATATTTAATGATATATTGAGTTTTAGAGGACTACTAAAACAATTCTTTAATATTTAGTGGCTCGCTTCAGCTGGGTTCGATCGATTTGGTTTTTGGATTCAGGTTATTTATCATTGGCTTAGGTCTGGATTTAATGATTTATAACTGACTAATTCAAGTATGAATTTATAAATATACATGAAATTATGTACT
Source organism: Calendula officinalis (assembly GCA_963853835.1). Classification (NCBI taxonomy): domain Eukaryota; kingdom Viridiplantae; phylum Streptophyta; class Magnoliopsida; order Asterales; family Asteraceae; genus Calendula; species Calendula officinalis. The sequence goes on from OY970825.1 coordinate 6,110,048, forward strand.
CCCTCCGTCCCACAAAAAAGTTCCCATTTCTTTTTGGCACAAGTATTTAGGAGATAGTTGATAGTGGGGTCCTTGGTACTATTTTTGATTAAAATATAAGGTTAATTGGAGAGAGAAAGTGTTTTTAAAAGATAGTTAGTGGTGGAGTCCATAATAATAATATTATTTAATAGAAATGGGAACTTTTTTGTGGGACAAAATTTATGGTAGAAATGAGAAATTTTTTGTGGGACGGAGGGAGTATATCGTAAGATTAAGGCTAGTGGGTATGGGCAACACATGTGGTGGTGTCCTTTTCCGCCGCATCATCGCCACCTCATACACCACACCACCACCACACCACATCATTTGGTGGAAATACCCACCACACCACACCACACCATTTTATTTTTCATCTCATCATTTCTTTTCCATTTATTTTTTAAACATAATATTAAACTTCTATTAAAATTAAAATAACAATACATTAAATTAAAAATACAAATACTTCAAATTAAAAATATAAATACTTAAAATTAAAAATACTTAAAATAAAAAAACTACAATCCTAAATCGCTCATGGCTTTTCGAGCCCTTTCCTTCGCGGCTAGGAAATGTTGAAGATCTTCTTGCGGCATGTCTGGCGGCGGTTGCATACTCAAAATATTCAAATTATTGATCATTCTTTGTTCGGTTGCAAGCGCACTATCTCTTTCTTCTTTCTCCCTCTCTTGCTGACGTCGTTCTTGTTCCAGTTGAACTTGTTGACGACGCATCTCTACGCGCTCTTTTGTTGCCTCAAAGTGCTCGTTTAATCGTTTTTGATTTTCGTCCCTATGCTTGCTCTTCGCTTCCTTTTCCGCCGCATGCCTACCCGCTCGTTTAGCCTTGTCTCTTCCAATTGGTCGTTCAAGAGGAGTTGGGGTTTCATCAATGTCGTCGAATAGGTCATCGAGAAATTCATCGTCCCCTGCATTAAGGTCGACACGAGAACGACCATCAGAAACGTCAACCGATTGTGAACTTTTTGAGCGCTTCGATTGTTGTTGATCTTTAGTAAATGTGCCGATCCATTTTGGATCCTCTTTTAAAATCAACCAATGTCGATCTAGCTCAAAAGCATGACCCTTTTTTTCAACTTTATATTGTTTCTTGGCGGCCTCCAAAACATCAAACGCGGCCATTCCGCTACTTCTTTCTGACGAGAGTTTGTTGTATATACCATTGAATTTTGTAACCTTGTTGTTTATGTCACGCCATTTGCTACTAAGACTATTGTCTTTTCGGTATGGCGCGACTCCCAGGAAGTTATGAACTTTAGAAAGAATGGCTTCCCAATAGTTTTTAATTCTCATGCCATTCCCGTCCTTCTCGTTTTTAGAAGTCGCACACCAAGCTCGGCACAACGCAAGTTCCTCCTTTTCCGTCCATGGAAGTTGTGTGTCTGCTTCCACATCTTCTTCCCCAACGTCTTCAACAACCTCTTTTTCTTTCCTTTTCCCTTTCCCTTCCGCTTTCCCCTTTCGCTTGCTCCCCCCCGCTTGTCGTTCTTGTGTTTGGGTTTGTTGATGAATTTCTTGTTGTTGAAAATATTGGCCGGTGGGTGCAAATTGAGATACATTTTGTGAATATTGGGGTTGTTGAAATTGAGGGAGTTGAAATTGAGGTGCGGTTTGTGGATAAAATTGTGGAGGTGGGACAACACCGGAACTTAGGATGTTGACATACGGCTCGTAGCTACCAAATCCAAGGTTCGGTGATATATTTTGTTGTGAAGGTTGGTTGGGTGTTTGTGGAGAGTTGTTGTGTGGATCCATTATAAGTAGGGAGTTGTTGGTTGGGTATGAAGATAGGAGTTTGTAGAGAGTAAAATGGGTTAATTGTGTGTGTAAAATGAGTGAAAGTGTGTAATATATATAGGTAAATAATTTAAAAAAAAAGTTTTTTTTTTAATTGTAACGGCTATATAGCCGTTGTCAAACGGCTATTTTCGACCAAAACGACCACCCCCACGCCCGTCTTCCACCGTTGCCCGTGCCCTCCTCCTCCCATGCCAACGCCCCACGCCGTTGGGGGGGGGGGGTGGGGGGACGGTGTTCAACATCACCACCACGCCGTCGCCTGCCACCTCACCCCCACACCCTTCCTCCCGTCGTCCCGTACCGTCTAGCCTAAAAGAATGGAAAATCCATGTGATTAATGTTTAATGGTATGGGGGTTGTGTTGGGGATGATTATTGAAGCCGGAGGATGCCGTGGGAAATGGTCGGTGGGGACCTCTCTTTGGATACAAGTGTCATCATTGGTTGACGTTTTCTCAAAAGGTGAAAAATAAAATAAAATAAATAATTTATATGACTTTTTCTTGATGTGTTCGTCTATTTTAATTCTTACAAATAATGTAATCATATTTCAGTGGATCCTCCTAAGCATAGGGTGCACCAGGAGCATATAGTGAGGCTGCTATATCCAAAATTTGAAACAGTCCCATGTGAAGAATTTTATTAGACTCAAAAATCTGATTATAACGTACAATTTTAGACACAATAAGCATAACGAAACACTATCCCCAACAACCGTTTCATTACAACTGATTATTTGATTCTGATTATTCGGTATCACATATTTGTTGTCAAACTAAACATATCAACTTGTTGATACAAAATCTTTGGCTTTCAAAGAAATTTCTGATGACTACATGATTGAACATTCGACCTCATAATAAAATCAGGTGAAATTTGTTAATGTTTAGTTTAATATGTTCTTTAAACATAAGCATTTTGGAGACCAAAAAACCAAGAAACTATCTGTCAATTTTGAATTTGAGTACTAGACTGACTCTATAAAGTCAAAAGTAGTCATTTTCACCTGATTTTATTTTTTTCAGAATTCAGGTTATGAGTTTAAGACGAAAGTAATTACTTTTTATTTATCTTGCAGGAATTTTGTAAATTTGTTCGTGTTCTTGGTTGCTATCTAGTAGCGATACAACCCCATAGACTGTTTGTTGTTATGGATTTAACGAGCACATATTACTGATGATGAAACCAATAGAAAAAATAACCTGGCAAACTTAATGCAGCAATATTTGTTAAAAATCCGAGATTTCTATCTCCGTATTTGATCGATTTGGTGGAGAACCGGTTTTCCAATAATGCCGCCCCAGCGAAATACAAAACAGAGATAACAACAAAAGAAAAACACTTGTTAATAATTCTAAATTTTACAATTTGAATAATTTACATTAAAGAATTTGATTCCTATCTATACTAAAAGATTAGGTGCGATGGTTACTGGCGGCACTTACCGGCGGTTGTCGGTGGCCGGAGGTGCCCCTTGTTAATTGCACTCTTTCACTAATTAACATTATAGTGAAATGTTTAAGGTAGTTCATTAATTTTATCTAGTCCCAAGGGACATTTATTAGCCCTTGGATCAAGAAAAATTAATGGACAAGATCAAGATTCAAAACCACAAACACCACTACAAGCACATGTGCTTCTCCGGCGGCCGGCGGCGGCGGACGGCGGCCGCCGGCGGTGGTGATCGGTGGTGGTAGTCGTGACTGGAAGCACATGTGCTTCGTGACATGTTTTATTTTTTTTTTCTGTGTAGTGAAGCACATGTGTTTCATAACGTCAAGCACATGTGCTTCGTGATTCAAACACAAATGACTTGTTTGTAAGTTACATGTGTTCAGGAACAAAAACACATGTGCTTGGCTTTATGAAGCATTGGCTTTATGAAGCATTGGCTTTATGAAGCACATGTGCTTGGCTTTATGAAGCACATGTGCTTCATAATGATGTGTTCGTCACTTGTTTTGATTTTTTTTCCGTGTAGTGAAGCACATGTGCTTCATAACGTCAAGCACATGTGCTTCGTGATTCAAACACAAATGACTTGCTTGTAAGTTACATGTGTTCAGGAACAAAAACACATGTGTTTTGGCTTTATGAAGCACATGTGCTTGGCTTTATGAAGCACATGTGCTTCATAATGATGTGTTCGTCACTTGTTTTGATTTTTTTTCCGCGTAGTGAAGCACATGTGCTTCATAACGTCAAGCACATGTGCTTCGTGATTCAAACACAAATGACTTGCTTGTAAGTTACATGTGTTCAGGAACAAAAACACATGTGCTTGGCTTTATGAAGCACATGTGCTTCATAATGATGTGTTCGTCACTTGTTTTGATTTTTTTTCCGTGTAGTGAAGCACATGTGCTTCATAACGTCAAGCACATATGCTTCGTATGCTCCCTTGTGTGTGTTAGAAACTCATGTTTTTAGTGACTTGAAGCACATGTGTTTCGTGACCTGAAGCACATGTGCTTCGAAGTAATATGCTGTGTTTTAGTGAAGCACATGTGCTTCGATACATCAATACCACCACCACCCCCATTAGCACCAGCACCTTCACTGTCAGCCACCACCACTACCGCCGGCCGCCGCCGGCTACCGGCGGCGGATGGCGGCGGACGGCGGCGGACGGCAGCGATCGGCGGTGGTCGGCGGCGGACGGCGGCCGGAGGCGGCGGCCGGCGGTGGTTATAGGTGGGGGATTTGATCTTGTCCATCTTGATCAAATGGTTAGGATTTGTCCCTTGGGACTAGACAAATCCTTTGGACTTCCTAGAATACAACTCTAACATTATAACCTATATTTTATAACCTTAGTTATACAAAAATACTAATACATATTATTGATATTTAATAATTCCAACAAAATTTAGATAGATATCGAGTGAAAATCTAAATTTGCAGCTGAATTAGCTTTTCATTTAGAGACATATTCTAAATATTAACGCATAATTAACTTTATGAGAAGGTTTGATAGAATGATAGTGCAAGTCCTAAAGAATAATGAGTTTAGGTCAAGATTCATGATTCTGTTTTCATGCTTCCCAAACATTTGATGCAATATGAATGGGATATAGTTTTGTTTACTACTTGTATTCAAGTTTTTGTGTCTCTTGTTTTACAAGAAATTACTGCATTATATTTGAATGGGTTCTTATTTGTTACATCATTATTTTCAAATAAAAACTTAAACTTAACTGCAAATTATAAAACGAAACAGGGAATAAAACAAAAAAAATGAGATCTTGCAACCAACAAGAGGAAAAGGCCCAGTAGACCCATACCCAAGCGGCCAAGGAGCCCACAACACGAAACCTAAAAAAACAGCCTGAATTAGACGAGCACAAATTATCCACATTTTCTATCACCCCAGACCGGTTTTGACAACAAAGGTCAAGACGGGTTCGGAAATATCCAGGTTTTGGGTAATGAGGTATGTATCCGCTTGAAACTGATTCAGACCAGATTTTCAACCGCTTTTATGTTGAAATCCGGCGTTTAAACCGGTTCTAACGGCTACTCGGCTAGGTTAACAAAATAACTAGTTGTATCCCCTTAACCTCAATCTAATCTTGGTCTAGCAGTTTGTGACTCAATCCAATCCAATGAGATTGAAACCAGTTGCAAACCAGTTTTTAAACCGGTCTAGTTCGGATCCAAAAAGATATTTGTTACTGTTCTACTAAATATCCCAATTTTACCCATGTTCTAAATAAAAAATTAAAATTTTTTTAGTAATTAAAGTAATGGCAAAAATGACGTTCAACATCTGATACAAAGTGCTTCTTGAACACATACTAGCCTACTAGGAAAATTCATATCAATATACCATGTTATAAAACTTGGTACCCATTGTTTGGAGTTTATATCCTCACTTGAATATTTTTTCGATAATTTAGTTGCACACTTGCACTTAGATCGATTTGCCGCATACCTTTATTACGTCTTTTGCATTTTTTTTTTCTCTAACATGTTGGTGCTGTCAAACTTTATTATACGGAATGTTTTTCCATACCACATGTTTTATACAAGTTGAGAATATTCTTGAGAAAAATATATTTTAAATGAGGAGGCTTACTATTTGTGTCTATTTATTTGTCTAACCACTTCTAAACTTGACATGTGTGATCCAATAATTCTCTTTCCTCATATTATCCCTTAATTTTAGCACTTGTTATGATAAAAAAAAAGAAAGTAATACATAAGTATGCACAAATTGTATGCATAAAGAGAAATGATATTTAGTCCTACCATTTAGACCTACCTATAGACCTACTTACTTTATAGGATGACATGTGTATTCCATTAATTATCTCTCCTAATATTATCATTTAATTTTGATACATATCTTCATCTAATAAGTAGACATAACCATAACTCATGCAGATATACCATTTCTCATTCTAAATTACCCTCTCTTTTCTCTTTTCCTAACTTGGTCCACACATATGGTACCTTACCTATTTAACTAGTTTCCTATTATCATTTTAAATTTACATTCAAAAGGAAATTTAGTTATTGATCACATTTAATTTTTTAAAATTTGATTTGATTCCAAACAGTTTTGATTGTTATTTGTTAATCTGTAGCATTAAAAGCATTCGCTATCATAAGTATTTTAAGAGTTTATTAACCTGTCATAAAACTAATGCACGTACTTACATATAATAAAATTTTTATGGAAATTTCATTAATACAACTAAATATCATATTATATCTTCAACGATATTTGAATGCATAACCTTTTAGTTAATAGGTATTTTACATATCATTGGAGTGCAAGTCTTATGATTTTCCGTATTATGATACATTATGTTATAACATATCAAGTTTCACGGATTTATAGTATAGAAATATAAAATTATTAATTGTACGATTGTTAGATATACAATCACCCACCAACTACAACGAACATGCACCAACCATCACAATTACTGCCAGTGCCACCCACCATCACCATGACCCATCATCATCACTACTGTCACCACCCATCATCAATATGCACCACAATCCATCAAATTGCTTAATTTTTTTTTAACAATAAATACTAATCTATTTTTAAATATTTTCTATTTTTATAATGATTTGAACTATCAACAAATTACTTTAACTTGGTATAATCCGGACAAACACCCAAGCTTAAATCGGCCTTTACAGAGAGACAAAACCGGCTAGTATTACCCACTCTACTTGCACTCGGAGTCAAAAGTGTAGGCTATGCTTTACATCAAATAATCCATGAATGTTTTGTCTTGTAACAAAAAGTTTTTGTACTTGGTGGGCTATCAATCAAAATTTTAATAATAATAAAAAAGAAAAGAATATTTGTTGAAACCCAAACCACAATATTTAAAAAATGAATCGTGTCAATTAATCGAATACGTATTTTGGACCACAGTTTCTAAGTTGTGGGTGTGGGTGTGGGTGGAGCTAGTTTTCAGAATTTAGAAAAATTGAAAATTCATAAAAAATAATTAATTTAAACTGTATTGAATCAACATGTTATATTGGACTATTAGTATTGATTTTGTTAATTGAACTTTGAAAAAATATTTCTTTTAGTTTTTTATGGTTTATCTAAACCAAAAAATAAAATATTATTAACCACATAATCAAACAAAAATCAAAACTTTTCTTACATACAAAAGAATCATAACTACAAAACAAATATAATTATTTAAATTATATTAAATATTTATTAATTTTATTTACATACTTCTTAACATTCAAAGTTATTATTAGCAAAATCCTAAATACTTGTACAAAACTAATCTTCATTTCTTTTATTAATAACAAAATATTAACAACATGGTTTGAGCTTCGAGGGCCTTTTATTAAGTGACGGAAGTGATTAGGTAATAAAAGAATACAAAATCGACGCTAATAACCTTTTAGATATTGCCACGTGTCAAACACACTTTGTGTGTTTCTCTCTCCTACAAAAGCACGTCCAGATTCAATGAACCTAAAAGGGCGCCCTCTCACCATTTATCACCCGCTTTATTCTCTCTTTGTTTTATATAATCTCTTCATTTTCATCGCCCAAACAAAACACACGCCTCAATTCATCTGTACAACAGATAAATTGAAGCTTTTTAACAATGGCGTTAGCTGTTACTTCTTCTACTTCCATTGCATTTTCATCATCTCCCTCATCGCGTACAGAACAAGGTAAAAGTTTCCCTAATTTTTGACATTTAGTTTCATTCAAATTTCGTTGTTTTCTGAATTAGCGATTTCTAAATTTCTTTCCCTTTTTGCAGTGGTTCAGTTGAGTTCGACCACATTTCAACCGTCGGACCGGTCTCATCTGGTGTCGCCGGCGTCGTTGAAATTATCTCGGACACGGTCTGCCGCCGTGAAGGCATTGAATGCCGAACCGAGGAGGAATGATTCGATTGTTCCTTCAGCTGCCACCACTTTTGCTCCCGGTAATTAATGAATCCATAGCATCTTGGTAGTTTATTTATCTGTTTATTAAATTTGAAGTTGATAGTACTGTTATGAAAAATCCATGACTAGTCTGACTTATAAGTCAAATACCTTTTTTTTCCTTTCATTTAATTCGATTTGAATTTTTTTACAATCTACTACCACTTTGTACATGTTTGTAGTAATTATACACGAATTATGTTCTGGTGGCTTAATTTTTTGAAAATTTTGTAACTTTAATCAAATTTGAAGTTGCAAAAGGAGCTAATTTGACCTCAAAATAGTCAGCGACTTTGCCTTTGCGTTGCGTGAGTTAGGAGATTAGGTATACACCTGCTTCAAAAGGACTTTTTTAATTGTTTATGACTGACAATAATACCCTTTGTGTATTGAATTCACAGATGTAGTAGAGAAATCAGTAGAAGTTGAGGACTTTGAAAAACTAGCTAAAGATCTTGAGAATGCATCCCCACTTGAAATCATGGATAAAGCCCTTGAGAAATACGGCAATGACATCGCTATTGCCTTCAGGTAAATCAAAATCACACCAACATAAACACCTATCGTACAAATAGTTATGCAGCATGTACAAGCATCTAATTTATACAAAAAAATGCTGTTAATTTTCCAGTGGTGCTGAAGATGTTGCTTTAATCGAATACGCCCACCTTACGGGCCGACCATTTCGGGTATTCAGCCTCGATACTGGGAGATTAAACCCCGAAACATACAAATTCTTCGATACAGTTGAAAAACATTACAACATTCGTATCGAATACATGTTCCCAGATTCAGTAGAAGTACAAGCCCTAGTTAGAACAAAGGGTCTATTTTCATTCTATGAAGACGGGCATCAAGAATGCTGTCGGGTCAGAAAGGTCAGACCTTTAAGACGGGCCTTAAAAGGGTTACGGGCCTGGATCACGGGCCAAAGGAAAGACCAATCTCCGGGCACTCGGTCTGAAGTGCCCGTGGTTCAAGTGGACCCGGTTTTTGAAGGGTTAGACGGTGGTTCGGGTAGCTTGGTTAAGTGGAACCCGGTGGCTAACGTTGGTGGTAATGATATATGGAACTTTTTACGAACCATGGGTGTCCCGGTTAACTCGTTGCATGGTCAAGGGTATGTTTCGATTGGGTGCGAACCGTGTACTCGGGCGGTTTTGCCAGGTCAGCATGAGAGAGAAGGGAGGTGGTGGTGGGAGGATGCAAAAGCTAAGGAATGTGGGTTGCATAAAGGGAATATTAAGGAAGAAACGGTTAACATGGTGAATGCTAATGAGAATGTTGTTTCGGATATTTTTAATGGTAATGATATTGTGAGTTTGACCCGAACCGGAATGGAAAACTTGGTCAAGATGGAAGATAGGAACGATGCTTGGATTGTTGTTCTTTATGCACCTTGGTGCCAATTTTGCCAGGTACTTGACCTTCAATATATTAAATACAAGTATTCATTAAAAATTTAAATTAATATGTTTTAATATTTGATATTAAAAAGGGATTTTCTAATATGTGCCTCATGCGCGCGTCATAGTAATATTAAATATCTTTTATGTCCTTACATTTAATTCATTAAAAACCTTCATTTTCAATTATAGTAAGGTAAAATCGGTATATAACATAAAAGTATTAATGACTCATAAATATCATTTTACTCTAAATAAGGAAATTCTGGTTTATTAAGTGTTCGTTATCGTATGCCTATGGGGCACGCATTAGCAAAACCAAAAATAAATAAATTAGGGTTTAAATAAATTATTGTTGTATGTGATTTTAGGCAATGGAAGCCTCTTATGTTGAATTATCTGAGAAATTGGCGGGAAGTGGGATGAAAGTTGGGAAATTTAGGGCGGATGGTGAAGAAAAGGCGTTTGCGCAACAAGAATTGCAATTAGGAAGCTTTCCGACCATTTTATTTTTTCCTAAACACTCGAGTAGGCCGATTGAGTATCCTTCTGAGAAGAGAGATGTTGATTCTTTGATGGCTTTTGTTAATGCCTTAAGATGATGATGATGATAAATGGTAGTTGTATTGTAGTGTCCATTTTGTATATTTATGTGGACATGGTTGTTTGTATCCGAGGTGTGGGCTAAGTCCCGCTTATTTATGGCGGTATCGTTGGCTATCGGGTTTCTTTGGAATTTTGATGGGTGTATTTCTTGAAATTTCATTATACCATTGAAAACAAAGGATTTCGCTATAAGATTTTAAATGATACAAGCCCCATGATAATAAGCTTTCACTAAAAGGCAAGAGTTACCAAGAAACATTATGAAATCTGCTCTAAATTATCGAATTATGACTGTAGGTGAGATTGTTTTGTGAAATAAGCCCATTAAGTTTTAGGAAGGCCATCGTAAGAATATCAACAGGTTTAAGTAAACGAGCATACCGATCAGGTTTTTCTGTTTAGGTTGTCTGGGAACGACAAATCTATAATTCAGATGTATGCGGCATAAGTGGAGTATATTCAAAAGCCCATAGCCAAAATAACCATACAACACCCCAAATCCAACAATGACTCGCTAAAAAATGAACCCAACAACACAAGGAAATGATATTTTACTCTATAAAAAGTGATATATACACCACAAAATTACTAACATACTCATGCAAACAATATTTTTTCCCCTTAGTTTTTTAAGACCCGCAATTACAAACTATACACACACAAAATATCCCTTTAGGCCCCACCACACCAACCGAAGTCACCCTCATTCTCTTCCTCAAACCGAATTCCCAAACCGACAGCACCCAACTGAAGGGGCGTGCCAACGGTGGGATACCGTCGATTTGCTCCCCCTCGCAACCAAAGGCTGGCGTTGGTAGCAGTCTAACAATACAGTCTCTAAAATACTAGAGAAATAATATTTCTTTCTACATTTTCATCTTATCCATATGACAACTCACTTCTAAACTTGACATGTGTTATCCACTAATTTTCTTTCTTCATATCATCCCTTAGACCGTTCGGTATGGGCCAAGGGCCGTTACCGTGGTGGTGACTTGGCAAGGGCTCAACGGCGTGGGGCATCGGGGAACACCGCCCCCCTTAACGCCGTGTTCTAAAGTGGTGGTGAACCGGGGGCACGGTAACGAGCGACAACGGGCGTGGAGGGTTGATTTTTTGACCGTTGGGACGAGGATAACGGTCATATGACCGTTTGAACTTAAAAAAATAAAATTTAATTTATTTATTTTTTCCCCTATTTATACTTACAATATACCTTATTTTTTTACACAACCACAGCCACACAATCTCTACAAACTCTACCGAGGGAACAATAATGCTCAACTTAAAAGGACAAGACTGCTACCGAGGGAACAATAATGCTCAATATCATCTCCATTTTGAAGCATAAAGAGGACGATTTGGATGAGGAGGATCTCGAGATATTGAGGGAAGCGAAAGCGAAGGTGAGGGCCGCATTCCGCAATTTAAGCTAGTTTTTTGTTCAAGTATTGTAATTTTTTTTTCTAGTATTGTAATGTTTTAATTTTTATTTTAATGAAAATTTTATTTTATGTTTAAAATTAAATGGAAAAGAAATGATGAGATGGAAAAAAAAATGGTGTGGTGTGGTGTGGTGTGGTGTAGTGTGGTGGGTATTTCATGGAAATAGTGGTGTGGTGTGGTGGGGTTGCTGAGGTGGCAGAAAATGTGGTGTTATTGTGAGGCACATACCTAATAGCCTTAGTTTTGACATTTATCATTATCAAATGAGTAGGAATATGAGTATGAAGAAATACCATTACTCCTAAAATAATGTACAGATAAACAAATATTTTGGAAAATAATTAATTATAAAAAAAACTCATTTAAACACAATCCATATTTGGATATTAAGAATAAGTAAAATTTCACATATGAATTTTGGATTCAATCCACAAAGGTATAAATGGGATTTTTTAATAATAATTTTTTCTGTAAATTAATTTTTTTTACCTTTTATGTCAAATATATTTATTAGAGGTGGTTCTAAAAGATGAAAGCCCAAGCATATTAAGGGAGCGTTTGGAGTCAGCAATGATTCTGGGCATGAAAATTGGTATGCAAGGGAATGACAATGGTAACGGTCTAACGGGAACTAAAAAAAGACCCTACTTAGCATGTATGGATCTATGAGTTTAATTTCTATATTTTGATTCCCAACTTAATAACCAAACAACTTTGATGTTTATCAAACCCATTCCTCCATTCCCAAAAATACCAACTAACCACGCCTTTAACTGTTTGTTTTTCTGAATTAAGTAAATGTCCGAATATTTGTAACTATGCAATTTTACTCTTCAAAATATTGAATTTATACTATTTGTTAAAAATAGATAAAATCAAATTAAATAAAATAAAATAAACGACATTAACTAGTTTATTGTAATCTCATTTTCCCCATTGACCAGATTATAAAAAAACCTTTAAATTTCACCCCCATTTAATACCAACTTAAATACCTGATAAAAAAAAAAGAATACTATGTTACCTATTTCTTTTTTCGCCTACATTTGATACCAAAAGAAAAATTAAATTACTTGTATTTAAAGAAAAAAAATAGTTTTGTAAACTTCTGACTAATCTAAAATTTTAAAAAGTTTTTTTCTTTCTTTCTTCTGTATTTGAAAGAAAAACAAAACCATTTGATTCTGAGAACTCCTTACTGAATTAAAAAAAAAAAAAAAAAGAGGATTTTCAAGGTTTTTTTACAAAACAAACCATCACCTTAGTATTAATTAACTTAAAGGGCCATTGTAAAATCAATTGACTTTTTTTTAACAACACTTAATCTACTTATATTTGTCCACAACGAGACTTGAACTTATGACAAATATATCATGGACATCAATATTACCAGGTTACAAGCCTTGGGTAATCAATTGACTAAAGTAACCGTTCGTAATGAGATATCACCCCCTCAAAGTGCGCAAATAAACAAAATTAATCACACATATATTTTTGTTCACTTGTGTTACGGCTCTCTCATTTCTCTCTAAAAATGAAGAGACCGGAGTGTGAAAAAGTGTCGTCATCTTCCGATGAGCGACCAAAGGTTTCACGTCCACGATTGGATCAAAATTCGTCTGGAAAAGGCTCAGATAACCCCATTCGCCGAACTTGTAACAGATCAAAAGTCCCCCGGCTACGGTGGTCAAATGAGCTTCATGAGATCTTTGAGAATGTAGTTAAAAGTCTTGGCGGCGTTGAGAGTAAATAAACTCGATCTTTCTATCTATTTGTATCTAAACATGAATTTTTAGTTCTTTTACATTTGGAATGAGTAGATAATAAACAATCAAAGCATTTTTAAGTTTGTTGTTATCTAACAAGATTAATTTTGTATCAATTTTGGTAGGGGCTACTCCAAAAATGGTATTGCAAATGATGAATGTAAAGGGAGTAACGATATCTCACGTCAAGAGCCACCTTCAGGTTAATCAATTCATTGCTCAACAAATTAATAGATATATTCGAGTTCTTAATTGTAAATGTCGCATTTAACTGTACAGATGTCCAGGAGCACGAAAAAAGAGCCGGAGCTAAAAGGTAATTTAGAAATATTCTTAATTATATGCAATTCATTATTATTTTTTCCGTTTAAATCATACATTTTGCTTTTTAAATAAACCATATTTGCACATGTCTGTAGATTTGACGACATTATTATCTGTTACAATGTGTTTTTCACGTTTTAATTTATTGAAATAGAGATTCAAATATCGAAATTACCATAAGACACATTCGGTCTAGCTATTTGAGCGTGTATATAGGCTATCCAATATACACCAGTAGGGGTGAGCATTAGGCGGTTTGGGGCGGTTTTTAACTAAAACTAAACTCCACTCCAAAAGTTCGGGTTTTAAGAATTACACCCCGTTCGGTTTCGGTTTTTCGGGGTTTTTGGGTTTTCGGTTCGGTTTCGGGATTTTTTTCCGGTTTTTTTGTTTTCCTTTAAATTTAAAAATTTATTACCTTAAAAATTAATATTGTGGTTCAAACTCCCAAACCTTAACACATTTCGTTATATATAAAAACAAGCACTAATATAATGTGATAATAAATTTCAACTAACATAACTTGAATAACACTAATAATAGAATATTTTTATTTAAAAGATAATAAAATGTCAAATCTTATATAAATATAAGAATATTTTTATAAAATTAAAAAAAATATATAATGGCGGGGCGGGCGCGGGGTTTTGGGTTGGGTTTTTCATATGCCCCCGAAAACCACCCCAAACATTCGGGCTTTTCAAAAATCAAAACCGTTGACATCGGTTTTTCAAATGATTTGATTTTATCGGGTGGTTTTTTCGGGTTTAAGGTTTCGGTTTGGTAGGAATTTTTGTTGACATATCCAAACATTTGTTTGATAACTATGACTATAAATCCAATTTTAGATACAATTGACTAGTCTGAAAATATGATTTTAAATATTCAGTATTGTGAAATTTATAATACGAAGTATTTTAATTGATAAAATGTATAATTATAACTGGATTTTGCAATGTACAAAATATAATTGTTGCATAAATGTCCAAAGAAAAAAACAATTCATTTTGTGAAATTTAAAAAGGGATCCGAATCTAATAGGTAAAAACCAAAATTTTTCTCATATGTACTTTATTATTGTTTTTAATATACACTTTTTAATTATTCATAAATATACCATTTTGTAACGAATATTTATTTTTGCACAACAATTTTTAATGTCTACACTACAGAGTATAAATTTTATAGCTAATTGTACAACCACCTAAAGCAATAGTTGTGTTTTATCAATTAAAAGTTGTAGTGTATCAAGGTTATAAAAACTATTTTCCTTATTTTAATTTAAATTTATTTTAAAATAATTAATCACATACATAGATAAATAATTATAGTCTATCAGTTTAACTATTTTCTTTACACTATTGAATGTGACAGAATGTGAGATGGTGGAAAGAGCCAATTTTTTTTCAAATCAAGAATATGGCAAAAACTTCATTAATGAAGGTCTGATGGAGCTCGCCAGAAACCAACCGATCAATGGCAAACAACATCACAAGGTTAATTACATCTAAATTAATCCCCCACTTAATCAATCATTAATCTCATCAAGTAAGAATGGACGAGGTTTTCCCTGTTATAATTAGATATGTGAAAAAAGAAACCCAAATATTAAACTTAACTATGGTTTGAACCCATGAGCTCCTGTTATGATGTCACCCAAGATTTAACAAATTTTGTTAAATTAGTTGAGTAATAATATATTATTAATTAATAATTTAATAAACTTATGCAGGGAGGTGATGATGAAGATGTAATTGGTTTAAATGGAAGTAAGAAAGAGGCAATTGAAGGAGGTCAAAATGCTGCAGCTTCTTATGATAATGTCTCCCTTGACCTTACTCTTGGCTTCCCTTGATTAAGATCATATTGCTTCATTTCTTAGTCTTTTACTTTTTTACTCCAATAATAATTACTGTGGGATTGTAAACCCTAAACTTGCTTTGAATTTCAAACTTTTTTTCTATTGCTATATCAGCTGAGTATGGATATTATATACTTTATGATGACTTGAGCTTGAAGTATGCAGTTATATAGACTAGCATGGTATTGGCCTAAATGAACAGATAATTGAAAAATTTTAGTTCAAACTTTTTTTTGATGTATTGCTATATGAAAGTAAAACGATTTAAAAGATTTTATTTGTTATATATACTACTGCTAAAAAAATTCAACCTGATGCATCCATTTGATTTTTATGTATTTGTTTAAACCGCTATGAATAAAACATAACACATATGTTAAACTCCTCATAACAAATCTTGAATTTTAGGTGGTGTTTGTCTTTTAGTGTGAGATTTTTTTGGGGTCTTCGGTCTTGCGATTTTTTTTTTTTCTTGTAAACTGTAAAGGTTTAATCCAAATATTCTCTATAGAAGTGATCCACAGACATGCTTATTAAAAAAAATAAAGAGCACAACTTAGACTGGTTCCTCAACCATATGTTTGATTTGAGTACGGAATTCTTTCACATTATTATCATTCAAAATAAAAAATCAAACCCAAATTTACAATTAAAATGCATCATTTTCCCATAAAAAACCAAGACCACAAACCTTCAAATGCACAAGAAACATCAAACGTTCATATCCTCAAAAAGAATCAATAGCTTCTGCCGAGTTTAAACAAGGGTTTGTTTTATTCAACTTTTGCAAAAAGTAAAAACAGCCACAATCACAAACAGATTTATTCAACTTGTGTTGTGTTTCTTCCATTGATTTAAATATCGAGCAACAACCTTCTCGGGTCCTCAACAACATCCTTAATCCGCCTCAAGAAAAACACCGCCTCTCTACCATCAATCAACCTATGATCATAAGTCAACGCCACATACATCATAGGCCTTGACTTTATTTCACCATTCACCACCATTGGTTTGTTCACTATCGAATGCATACCCAATATAGCCGACTACAAAATAAAAAAATAAATAATTATTACTTAATTGAAAAGGGTATTTTAGTCATTTAACTATCATACCTGTGGAGGATTAATAATAGGAGTACTTAAAAGACTTCCATAAACACCACCATTAGAGATTGTGAACGAACCACCCGCCATTTCATCAATTGACAGAGCCCCCGTGTTCGCTTTTTTAGCAAGATTATTTATTGTTTTTTCAATTTCAGCAAAATTCATTTTTTCAGCATCACGGATCACCGGGACCACCAAACCCTAATTTCAAAAACATTTCATTTCAAATTTATCAACAAGTATACATATAAGAATAAATAAATAAATATATACCTTAGAAGTACCAACAGCAATACTGATGTCAATATAATCTCTATATATGATGTCATCTCCGTCAATTACAGCATTAATGATCGGTTGATTTTGGAGCCCACTAACAGCAGCCTAAAATATACAACAAAACCATAATTATTTTATTTTTGAAATTAAATGCAAAAAAAAAAAAAAAAGATAAAAATACTTACTTTGACAAATCCAGACATGAGTCCCAACTTGACCCCATGTTTCTCAAGAAAAGCATCTTTATATTCAGATCGAAGTTTCATTAAATTTGTCCTATATGAGAGAAAACATGATTTATTAATAAAATAAAAAATTAAATTAATTATAGAATATATCCCAACTTGAACTTACATATCAACTTCGTTAAAAGTAGTCAACAATGCAAAAGTATTTTGAGAATCTTTCAAACGTGTGGCAACACGCTTCCTGAGTCTTGTCATTGGGACCTACACTTAAAATTATAAATATTAAATATATAATTTATAAAATACAAAAAAAATGAGTTGCTTACTCTTCTTTCCCTATCTTTTGGAGGCAATTGAGGTTCAGAAGCAGAAGTTTTAGGAGATTGTGGTGGAGAAGATGGTTTAGGTTTAGGTGTCTCTTTTGGCGGTGGTGTGGGGTCCACTTTTGCAGGGGTGGGCCCGGGTGCGGGCTGCTGACTAGGCGGGTCAGAATCAGATGGAGCCACGTGAGTTGTCACACCTTCACTTGATTTTGATATAATTGCAACCTTTGTTCCTGGTTCAACTGTATCTCCTTCTTTTGCAACAAACTGAACAAATAATTAAAAATAAAAAAACATATAAATATATACAAACGGGTCATATGGGTCAAACATCAATTTGATGATTTATTACCTCTTGGATAACACCAGCTTCGGGACTAGCAACATCGATTGTGACCTTATCGGTTTCAATTTGGGCAATTGGTTCATCAATTTCAACACGGTCACCAGGTTCTGTTACCAGATAATGAAAAAAGTCAAAGAAAGTGATGATGAGAGTGAAAAAGTCAAAGATATTGACTAGTCAACGTACTCTTTAGAAAGACTGCTAGAGTGCCATCACTAATGGATTCACCCATGAAAGGAACAACAGCATCAACTAAATCACCTTCACATCATCCACAAACTTAAACCAATCAGAATACACTTTCGTAATTAGTGAGATAAAAATACAATTAAGCTGTTTAATAATGTTTGGCCCATTTATAATCATAACCCAACCCATTGAAACCTCTATTTGTAAGATGATGAAATCAGAAAGGGTAAGAGATATATACCACTGTCTGAAGAAAAAGATCGGGCCCACATACGGGTTGAAAAATCTGTTTTAAGTGATGAAACATTCCTGTAACACAAATAAAAAACTGAAGTAAGAAAAGGCTAGATTATCTTTATTTTATGTTATGTATATATGTAAACATAAGTACATAACACGTCTATCTATATGTATATGTGTGAATTGTGGGTGTTTGTAGAAAAAAGGGTACTAGATTTGTATTAACCTTGATGAGCTTGAATAAACTGGAACACCTATAATCATACAGGCAAAACATTAATAAAATATAAATAAATAATGCATAAAAAAGAGAAGTTTCTAAGTGTGAAAAGTAGACGAAAAAAGTAAATTACCTTGATGAATATGTCGTACTAATTTAGGATTTCTTCCAAGAATTGGTGCCTGTAACAATTACACATGAGTACATGACATTAACAAACTATCTTAATAATGGTGTGATGTAACTCCCTATTAGATATGTAAATCTTAACCCATTTACTTATATAAATGGGTCAGTTCAGGTTAAATTATGTTAGTAAAAAAATTATAACTGAAAAAAAAAAACTTTGATACGGATATTCTAAACTTCTACCTCAGGCGCCAAAATTGCATTAACATTACTTTGTGACATAGATCCTGTTAACACAGGTCGAGCCCTCCCCAAAGATTGTGCTGTGCCCTGTAAACAGCTCAAAGAAGTTATACATACAGAGGCATATATATATATATATATATATATATATATATATATATATATATATATATATATATATATATATATATATATATATATATATATATATATATATATGAATATGTATATGTATATGTATATCGTTAATGGTGCTATAATGTTAGTTCCCCAAATTAACTCATATTGAACATAAGAAACTTGATTGATATAGATATAGTACACATTTTCATATTTTAGACAGTTTAATTGTGACAAACTCATAAGCTTAACATAAGTTTAGAACCTTAATTAACTGATAAGTTTCATCGATGAAATGGTGGAATTGTATGGGTTGGCAGCAATATATATGAGAATAGACCAATATATATCACCTGCTAGAATCTACCATAATACAGTAACAGTTCTTCATGAAAAAGATAAAATCAAACTCAAATGACATCCAATATTCACAATTAAACGAAATGATTAAACAAACATACATAATTCACCAAATTAGATGAGCCTGCAGAAGCAGCTTTCCGCCTAAGGATTGCCCACATCATGCGTCTAATATTCCCTACACCATTTGAAACAATCAAATGTCAACACAAGTGAGATAATTCTATAAGCTCGACATCACTGTTTTCAGATCTCAAATCGGACTACTAACAATTGCGCAAAAACGAGCCCTAATTAGAAATTTAGAACTGCAATCAAGTATTGATTCTAGGGATCAATATTACAGAAAGAAGATAGTTGAACCGAATTGTGAGATCCCAAAGGTTTCAAAACGGTAAAAAGGAGAAAATAATAATAAAATAATTAAAATTAAAATAAAATGATTTTGCAGATTCTTCTGATCGATTAAAGAGCTAGAACGCACATCATGCGAAAAACATACACAATAAACGAATCAGAAGGTGAAATTGAACGAATCGAGCGTTTACCAGGTTAAAAGCGATGAAGAAGTGCAGATGTAACGTGGGTTTATTGTTGATTTTGCTGTATTTACAGACAGAACAAACGAATATATTCCCAGAATGGAAGAGAAAGCTAGACAATTTTCCGACAATTATTATTCATTCAACTCAATATTGGCGTCCTATTTCTTTTTAGACTACCCGTAATGGGTTGCCACCTCTGTGTCACATCAGCTTTCTCTCTTCTGATCAAACACATGACCAGACAGCGACCAATAGCCCGTAATGGGCGACCGAATTGGCGACCAAATTTTTTTTTTTATTTTGCAGATTATTAATATATATATATATATATATATCTATATTACTTATTATATATATAATATATTATTAAATTATTAATTATTAAATTATTAATATATATATATATATATGTGTGTGTGTGTGAAAGAGGGCAAGACGAACGGTCGACTGGGCGACCGTTCGGCCAGCGAACGGTCGCGACCGAATTCCATGTAACGGGGAGGGACGCGTCGCCGGAGGTGAGGTGGCGGTCGTGACCGACCGAACGGTCATGCGTTACGCCCAGTCTTAGGGTTGTATTCCAAAACAAAAGTTAATAATTGTAAAGATTATATAGATTGTCTTAGTACAGTACTCTGGTTGTCACTAATATACATAAAAAATTTATACATTGATTAAAAAGATAATATTCCTAAAATTCCGATGTTGTCTTTTGTGTATTTTGTCTTCTTAATGAAAGCTCTAAGAGCTGTCATTATCATTTTCTTTCTTTTCAATAGAATACAATAATACCATTTTTAATACCATTTTTTACTTTTCTAATATGAACAACAAATAAATATGCTAAATAATTCTTTTAATGTAGGTCTTTACAATAATTCATTCGTGTAAGTACATATGTATATTAAATAATTAAATGATGTATTTATTTATTGAATTTGATAAGTATTATATATGAACTAACCATTGTACTTACATCTTTCAAGCACACAACACAGGATTCATATTATTAAATGTATCAAATTTGTTATACAAGTACTAGAAAATAAGGTAGATATCAATTCACGAAAACTATATATTAGTGCGCGCTTTTGATTAATATGTAAACGTCTCGTCTATGCAGCTTCTGCAAATCCGACTCTGAGATTGTCATAATCAAATATAGTGTGGAAACGACGCATAAACACATCACCCAGTATCCTGCATTTCACAAATCAAGAAATTATAGGTTTCAATATCGAAAAATCCAAAAGAGATAAAAATTTGTAGTCAAATTGACCCGACCCGCAACACATACCATAGTGGGCCCCGAGGAGGAGGAACATCCAAAGCAGTGAAGCCACTAACACACTGTAAATCAGCACCCTTGCCAAACTTAAGTATGTACTACAAAACAACCATATAAAAGCTAGATTACCAACGTATTTAATTAAGTAATGTTTCCTAGAGTTAGACCAGGCGTAACGCACGACCTGATCAAAGATCGCGACCGGCCACATGCGCAACCGGGACGCGTCGCCCCCGTTACGGGCTCTCCTCCCCGACGCGTCGAGCATCACCAACGGTCGACTAGTCGACCACTTTCAACCACCCAGTTTCGTACACCAAACAAGTCACCAAATCCCACAAGGTTATCAAAACAATCCATTTGCTCCCCCTACTACCCACAACCATACCAACCATACCCTCCACAACAACAACAACCACCACAATTTCAACAACCACCACAACAAGGTTATCAAAATTATTTTGGTGGGGAGCAATACGATCACCAAAGTTTTGATCCTTTCGCCGGGCTCGACCAATACGACTACCAACCACGAACACAAAGTGGTTCCCCCGCCACTCCCACCGCGCCCCTCGATGTCGAGTCTTCCGAGTCATCCGACGAGCCCGAGCCCGTTGTAGCGCCAACAAAAAAGAAGGTAGCAAAAAGGCGTCAACCACCGACAAAGGGGGTGACCGGCGGAAGCGCGACATGGACGAAGCCCGAAGAGATAGCCTTATGCAAGGCTTGGATCGACACTTCCGAAAATGCCGTTAAGGCGAACTTCAGGGTTAAATGTGGATTTTTGGCAGGATGTGTTAGTTCGCTTTGCGAGCGAAATGGGTGGGATGACCCGAACATATGACTCACTAAACTGCAAGTGGAAGAATAGGCTTCGTCCTAAAATTGCAAACTTTTGTTATATTTATGACAACCTCGTACGAAGAAACCCAAGTGGGGCGAACGACCAAATTTTGTACGAGCGAGCTTGTGGTGAATTTAGTGCTCAACATGCAGGGGAGTTCACAGAGGTGGAGAATCTTGAAGGACCATCCAAAGTGGAAGGAGGTTGAATACCCAGCACAGTTGGCGATGTTCGCGAAGGCTAGGGGGAAAAAAAATCAAGGACTTCGTCATCATCAGCTGCTCAAGGTTCAGGGGTTGGTCCGGAAGAGGAGGATCAATATGATGAAGAAGTGGAAGTTGCACCCCCTCGACCAATGGGGCGGGACAAGGCGAAGAAGAAAGCAGCGGCATCGTCATCAGCTGCTCAAAGTTCAGAATACGGTGCCCCCCCCCCCCCCCCCCCCCGACGCCATCATCGGCTCAGGAATTAGTCGGGCATTGGAAAGACGCCACGGACGAATTTTTGACTTCCGCAAAGCAAACATATCTGATTTCATGGAGATACAAAAAGATACCCAAGAGCTCAAGCACATGAAATTCTACAATTCGTCGCATGATCACCTCACCGGCAGAACTCTTGAGTGGGTTTTGGCAAAGAAGGCGAAAATCAGGGCCAGATATAATTTGGACTGATAGTTTATTTTTTTAGTATTAATGTAATGTTTTTTTTATTTATGTTTTTTTAATTATTAATGTAATGTTTTTTTTATATATTATTAATGTAATGTTTTTAATTATTAATGAAATTTAAAAAATAAAAAAATTCCGAACGGTCACCCATTACGGGCATTCGGTCGCTGTCTGGTCGTGTGTTTGATCAGGAGAGAGAAAGCTGATGTGGCGCAGAGGTGGCATGGGTGACCAAACTGGTTTTGGTCACCCATTACGTACAGTCTTATGATAGTGGAAATAAAATAACATAAATATAAGTAATTATAATGTTTTACATCATTAGGCGAAAGTTGGAACTCGGTGCCACCAATGATAAATGAAATAGTAGGCATATAAGGAAGTCTTGAACAGTCAACCTCCGCCTCTCCCACAGGGCTCGGAGCCAGCAGGCTACAAAACTGCAACATAGGTAAATATAGAGTAAATTACACGGAAGGTCCCTGTGGTTTACCACTTATTACATCCACAGTCCCTGAACTTCGTTTATTACACCAGACGTCCCTGATGTATATAATTTGTTACACCCATGGTCCCTGTTGCCCTTAACTTTTTCTAAATGACGAAAATACCCTTTTGGTATTTTGTAATAAAGCGAAGATAAGGGACCGTGAATTTAATAAGTGATAAACCACATGGACCATTTGTGAAATTTACTCTATTAATTGATTTTTTTTTCTTTTCTCTCTTTATATCACATTCTTCCGCCACATTAGGACTCACCACTCGCCTCTATCTCTTTGAGTTCAAACCTCAATCAATAACCATTATCGTCGCATAAATCAACCCCTGCGTCTGGTTGCCTTCTCCAGTTGTTCCGCCATCGATGACGTTCTATCGACTTGAGTGTGCAAAACACCAACTCCTTTGGCGACGTGCATCAATTGTCTCAATCACCGCGTGTGCAAACCACCAAATCCTCTAGTGACGTGCATCAATTATCTGATTCAATTCTGGTTGATAGAACGTCATCAGACCGGAACAACTCAAGAAGGAAACCAGAGGCAAGGGTTCGTGATGAATCGAATTTTCAGGGGGTTTGGTGGCGCGACGATAATGGTTATTGATCGATGTTTGAATTCAAAGAGATAGAGGTGGGTGGTGAGTCTGAATGTGGCGGAAGAATATGATTAAAGAGAGAGAAGAAAAAAAATTAATTAATAGAGTAAAGTTCACGGATGGTCTCTGTGGTTTATCACCTATACATTTACAGTCCCTTATCTTCGCTTTATTACAAAGGCCCAAAGGGTATTTTCGTCATTTAGAAAAAGTTAAGGGCACTAGGGACCATGGATGTAACAAAGTGTATACATCAGGGACCTTCAGTGTAATAAACAAAGTTCAAGGACTGTGGATGTAATAAGTGGCAAACCACAGGGACCTTCCGTGTAGTTTACTCGGTAAATATATAAAATAATAAATTAATCACTTTAAAGTTTATGTTTTTTGAGTCAAAATAAGCTAAGAGCATCTCCAATGGGAGCTTTTTTAAAAGCTTTTTACTATTCTAATAAGTCTTTAAAAGACTTTTTACCATTGGATTAATTAGCTTTTTTCAAAAGCTTATTCTAATGATTTTTTTCTACTAACCTTTTAACCAAGGTTAAATGTTTGTCCCTTTTAGTCCCCCATGTTTAATAACTTTTCATTTTAAACCTTAGATATATTATATATAGATTGTTTATTATATTTTTATTAGTTAATAAATAAATTATATAATATTTAATGTCAATTATTATAATATTTTTGTACGAGATATTTTAAAAAATATTATATTTAGTAAGATGTCAAAAAAGTGTCAAATTATATATAGGAGGTATTTATAAAACATTTGAGATAAATAAAGGTATATTAGAAATATTGTAAAAGAAAAGGCTTTTTGAAAGGTTAACCATTGGAGATGTAATTTATGAAAAGCTTTTTGGTTAGTGGATTGTTGATGTGGCGAAAGTAATAAGCTTTTGCAAGGTTAACCATTGGGATGCTCTAATAAGATATTGGTGAAATTAAATGGGTAATTAGAATGGATGGACCCCACACCTTTTACTATTTTGTTCTTTTTCTAAATGGTGAAAAAGTCAAATATAGGAAGATAATAAAAATGGATGTGGCCCTACACCTTTAATGATGTTTAAAGATGGATAAGTAAGGGTAAATGTATAATTTTAAATATAAAAATTTACCAAATAAGGTAACGTATTAAAGTGATTCACTTATTTTGATACGGGGGAAATATTTTTTTTAACTAAAAAAATTAGGAAAATGCTAATGACAGCCCTTAGGGCTGTTATTAAGAAGATAAAATACACAAAAGACAACCCCCTGAATTTTAGGAATATTATTTTTTTAATCAATGTACAAACTTTTTATGCATGTTGGTAACAGCCCTCATTAGCAAAACCGAAAAAATTATATAAAAAAGATAAACTTTAAAAAATATTAAAATGTGCCAAATGTTTCTGAAAATAAGCTAGGAATTAAACTGACCGAGGTGGCGGCAGATATAGCAGCTTGTCGTGTCTGATTGGTGGCGAACGCCTTATGTATAATCCCGACTATCGTTTTGCAGATTGTGCATCTTGGGGGAGATATCTTCGATTCTAATCCAGATGAAATACTAGCAATATTCTTATTTACAACACTCTCGATATCAATACTGCACATTATATATACAAGTTTCACAAAATTATACATCCATCGCTACAAAATTAAAGTTTTTTGAATTTACGCGTTTCAAAAAAAAAAAAAAAAAATTGGACAACCATATAATGCGGTTAGAAATATGACCTAATTACTTCATGATCTTCAATAACAGGAGGGCAGATCGCAATAATGGGGCATATTTTCTTTGGGTCAACCTGCATGTTTTAAATGAATAATATGACGTGTCAATTATTATGAGAATGGATTAAATGATGGAGAGAATAGGAAGTCGTTTGTTTACCGCTGCTGCCACCAAATCAAATATTAGGTTTCCAATTGTAGTAATCGAATTCTTGCATAGTTCACTACCAGCTGAGTTAGCCCCAATCGCATTATTTATCTGACTGATCACACTCTGAAAAAACCAATGGTAGTAACTAATAACAATTAAGTTAAAGTACAAAATTTAATGGACATAAACAACATTCCTATCAATAAAAGGAATGGTGTACAGACCGTTGGACCTGCTAGCAATGAAGTTCCTGAATCTGCAATTGCTGAACATCCACTTGTACATAATCCTACGTACAACAAAACACAACACATCATTCAAGATCCATAGTTTATTTTGAGCTCCCAAAGAAACAATAATGAAACAGAATAAACAAACAAAAGGTAGATTAATCAACTTTCAAATGGTCGATCAATTCATAATATTCAGCATAATACTTATCTACTAATAATAATTATCTTCTCCTGTGATTAATTATTCAGATCGTATCACATACCAGTCGGTCTCCCACCAATAAGTACATCGCCCATATCAAACTAGCAAAAAAAAAAAAAAAAGAGCACATATTTAGAACACAAAAATATATAGTTATATATTTGTGACTCGATGTTAATTAGGCGCTAACAAACCTGCCAATAACCCTTTTGTGTGAGTGGAACGTAAGTATGCATACCCTTGAAGTGATTTGGATCAACACCACCAAACACAATTTCACCCCCTTCTCCTTCCTCAGACTGTTTATTCAGCCAAAATGAGAACACGCGATCCTTAATTAGATGTTGATTGATCATGTTTTCCCTGTATGACATATAATATGTCAAATATGGATGGATTATAACAAAAATCATGTCCAAAATATCCATCTAAACCACACAAAGAAAAATTAAAAGAAAGAACAATTGTACCAGCTTTATAATAAAGGGTTTTAATTAGTCGTGAACGAGACACAAAAAATTAAATGTAAGCAGCCTCAAAGAATAGTGTTATATCTATTTCAAGAAATTTAGTCACAAAAATCCAAGTAACTAACATACGTACCATATTGGGACAACATTGCCAACAGATATCTCCTTGAATCCAAGCCCAAGGATACCATCAAACTTTCCCGCTATAAATGTGAAACCAGGTTCTTCTGTTGCCTCGATCAGTTCCTAATTAGATCATAGATTAATTACAAACATGTCATCATCAAACTAAGCCTTTTAATTATCCAACTTGAATCCGACTGCACAAATTAAGTGAGCCTGAGGACAAATTAGTTGTCAAATTCACCTGATTCTCGATGACTAGATCACCAAGTTTGACGTTGTCTGTACTAAAGTATCCAGATATTGATCCAAGACCATACTGGATAGCAGCAGGCCTCCCTGCAAGAATGGTAATAATGACAATTTTTGACGGATAACATACACAGGAAATTCGTTGCTAATTAATCAGCTTTAATGACGAATATTTGTGACGGGTTTCCGACAAATATTCGTCACTAATTTCATCATCTTTAGATTTTCAACCCCTAGAAGTAAAATAATTCTGCGACGGATATATAATTCCGTCAGAAACACAAAATCATTCTGAAAACGTTAGTCAGAAATTGTTTTCAGCGACGGTTTTCCAAACGACGAATTCCATTGGAAATCCGTCGCTGATGACCATTCCGACGGATTTCCAACAGATTTGGCCATCACTGATCGATATTCATATCGTAGCATGACAAAAATTTCAGGCAATAGGAATAACTCACTAACCATCTTCTTTGTAGGTGCTTGAGTGACTTGACTCGTATTTAGAGTGGAAAAAGCATGATACCTGCGGGATTAACACAAGACTATCACAGTAATTACATTTTTTTCATATCATAGATGCTTCATTAATGTAGGATATATCTATTAATTAATATAGGTAATTAAGACATGCTTACTGATAATACGCAGTCTGATGAAGGTATCCATAAGTTAGAACTAGCGGTATCAAATATCACTTTAAACTTTTGAGGTGGTGTGCCAATTCCAATCTCACCAAAGTACTGAGCATTCATATAGTTGTTGAGTGATATGATATCAGACTCTTGAGTATCTCCATTAATGCTATTCATATTCTGTATATACTTGTTTACATACGCCTTTAAAACATTACCATCAATCGAATCGAGGTCCGAATCAATACGATTGGTTGCATCAAATTTCACCTTTTTTAACCCGATTCTAATAAGCCCATCCGAAGATGTTGAAAAGACCCGAAAGATTGATAAGTATAGGAAAACTGCTACGGTTTCCAATTTTATTCCCATGGTAACCTACAAGTCAATCCACCGTAAAAATCTAAGGGACACACATAAAAAAAATGATATTTTTTAGAAAGTGCCGCTAAATGTTAGCGACCATGAAAGCTGAAAACTAGTCAAATTTCAGGGTTTATAGAAACTTGAAAGAAAGTTAAGCTCTATACTAATTGCATGCACCCTCAAGAACTTTTAACATGTGCTGAAAATATAGAATATTAATAAAAGATAGTATAAAAGTGTAAATTAACAAGTTCCACTTAAGCTTGGTGGCTACGAAACTTGAAAACCGCAAGGAATTAGGGATCATACCGATGAGCTGAAGACTTGAATTAACTAAAAAGCATAGCGCAACCTTTCATTTGTAACCGTAAGAATTAGTAGTTACGTGATCCCATCCGTCTAAGGTAGATACATACGTGTCGCTCTCGCAAGATGTCATCTTTAGCGGTTTGCCTAAAAAAAACTTATAGTTTGGAATTAGAATATTTGGTCCCTAACAGTTTTAGCCAATTGGAAAAGAATTGCTTTTTGGTAATGATTCATTCCAACTCCAAAAAGTAGCACCTTACATTATCAAAATTTTTTGAAATCCGTTAGGGACCAAAAGTAGTCTTGAAATCCGTTGGAAGTTAGATGGAAATTTTGGTTGAAGTTTCGATAGTACTACGTTTGAGAGTTGCTGTTTTCTAGGGTTTTTTTTTTTCGTGAAAAACATTATGTCGCAAATGTTTTGATTTTCTTATTTATGAAACATATAGTCATATCGAGAAATTGTATTTGGTCCTACCCAATATACCTACCAATAAGTATACTTAACGGATAATGACACTTGGCATAATCTTATCACTTCCATCAATTTTATTTTCTATCCCTAAATTACCCTTATCAAATTACCCGGTAAAATAACCAAAACCCTACCCAAAGTTTCATCTTTCGTCAAAATTATCGTCTATTAATCCCGATCGTCAAAATTATTGTCGATTGCTTTCCGGCCGTGGTCCACCGTCACCTCCCTCACTTTGTTTTACTGAGTAAGTTCTTCATTGTTTTTGAAAATAGACTTGATTATGGGTTTCATTCAAA
Organism: Calendula officinalis; assembly: GCA_963853835.1. Taxonomy (NCBI): domain Eukaryota; kingdom Viridiplantae; phylum Streptophyta; class Magnoliopsida; order Asterales; family Asteraceae; genus Calendula; species Calendula officinalis. Next base: position 6,139,161 of record OY970825.1, read on the forward strand.
ATAGGTCGTCAAATACGTCTCATAATGGATTTAAGATTATGATTTTTGGGTTCATAATTTTGAATTTGATTGTAGAATTCATCCAAACTTTCTAAAGTTTGGAATTGTAGAGATATTTGGATCACATAATCCATTGTTGTGCGAGAAATTTTATATCCGATTGTAGAATTAATAGTGTCGAGATTGATTTAAAATCCCATATGCTTTTGGTTGATTCCAATTTGAATTCAATAATTCACTGATTTTTTTTCTTTTCTTTTGCAGCTAATTCAATTTTCTTTTTAGTTGCCATAATCAATTTTGATAAAATAATTCATATATTGAACCTACAACTACTACTCAAGAACCAGCGTATCTTAGTCCCCAAGATGATGATGATCAAAGCATTCCAAAAGTTGGTATGAAGTTTGATTCGGAAAAAGAACTTTACGATTACTTTCAGCAATATGCCTACCAAATTATGAAACTAACCACTGAGGGTAATTATGGGATAAAAGAAACAAATTGCCGGAAGTAATAGGATTGCGCCAAGTGTCATCATCTTATGAGTAAGCCTATTGGTAGACCTATTGGGTAGGACCAAATACCATTCCTCAAATCATATCCACCCGTAATGTGTACGTGGTTAAAAGATGGTAATTTATTCATTTAAAAGAAACATCAATTAGATCCGTATGAAATTAGATGCAAAGTTTCGGATATATGACGAATTCCTTTAGTTTAATAGATTATTATTTTTATTTAGATTAGATTGTCCAACTTAAATTCGATGGAATTGTGATAATTTAGTGGATAAATTCCCGATGTAAAGACAACATCACATCCTTTAAAACAGGTTGTGGTTTGTGTAGATTGTGATTCAATGATTAAACTAAAGATTAAGCATAAACAATTAGGAATTTGGAAGATTAGATGGTGAGATTTCTTAGAACACTTTGCATAAAGATAGAGAAGTTACAATTTTGGGCAAAGGTTAATTGAAATTAGGTTACAACTATCTATATATACCTAGCCTAACTTTAGACTAAATACATAAATGGTCCCTAGACTATTGGTTACAACATATGAGACCCAACAATCTCCCCCCTTTGTAACAATAGTCTGGGAGGCGTATCTTCAAAGTCTTCATATTGAGCCAAAGTTGCACCTGGTAGATATGTCGTTGAATAATGTTGTATCAGGAACAATTTGAGCTTTCTTTGGATGTGAAAATGAATACTTCTTGTAGCTTTTCAACCAACGAGATGTATTTTGAAGACTTTTGACTGAAGATACATATTGATCGAGTAAAAGTAAGACCCATAATGATAGATAGATTAACAGCGGAAGTCTTTTCTTGAAGTTTGTGGCTTTATGTCGATCAATGATTCTTGATAATTGTTGTTGAGGTAACATGTTGATAACGGTTACGCTCCCCCTCAAACAAACAACTATTTCACGGGAGTTGGATTGAACATTCTGATGTTTACTCCCCGGTGAACGAATTACCAAATTCAACTATGGAAGTTGTTTGATACCTTCGTTAGATCTTTGGTTTCTTGTTTACTCCCCCTTAACTGGTGCATATATCTTGTTAATGTGGAGTAAACTGGGCTAACGTATCGATAATCTCCATAATATTGTAAGAAATTCCTAAGTTTGTTCCCGCAGATTGAGCTTTAGAAGAATTTTTCTCTGAAAGTATCAATTCTTTAACAAAGAATTTATGTAATGTATCTTCTCCCCCTCATGATGAATAAGATTTATCTAATTCATCATGTAAAATGTGAAGTTCTACGAGTTGAAATTAGAAAGAATCTTCGCTTTAAGGAAACAAATGAGTTGAGTATGACGACGCCCCTTTGATGAAAATGTGTTGAATAATGATTATACATTTTTTTTTAATAATCAATATATAACACATTTTATCATTGAAACCATTGAAGTCTTCTTCGTTTGTAAAGCTTGAACTGAGTGGTTAAGCGTTGTGCAGTTATGTTGACAAATCAGCTCCAGCTTTTGATGATCGGTGATAACCATACTTTTAATTGGTTTTTTAACCAATAGAAAGTATTCCAGAAGACTTCAAGCAAATCGACGAAATGTAGACCCATAGATAGAGCAGTCGGCAGCGGAAGTCTTTTTCTTGAAGTTGTGGCTTTGTCGATTTGTTGATGATCCTTGGTTCCTGATATTTGTTGAAGTAGAAGCAGTGCGGTATATTGATTTGATTTGGATTTTCTGACCGTTGTTGATAAAGTTGGAGTACGGTCATAGAATCCCTTATCTGATGTATTGACTGTTGTTGATAAGAGTGGAGTACAGTCATCAGATCCTCTATCAGACATAGTGACTGTTGTTGATAAGAATGAAGTACAATCGTCAGATCTTCGCACAGGAAAGTATCAGGGTAAACTAGGATCACATAGATTTCCCGTTAACACAACAGTTACAAAAACTGTGTGACCTACGTTCACTGTTGGCATTGATGTTAGCACTGGTAGGATTTCCATTCAATCATCGTGGAATACCAATATTTTTGGTATCACTATGAATGTTCCGGCAATATCACAAGGATATGCTTGGTGGAATGCCCGTGTCCTAGAGAAATTTAGTTCGGTTCTAGACTCTATTTGTGGACAAACGAAGGCGAGGACTGGAGAGAATTGTCCTCTTTTTCAATATCAACAATCTCCAAGTGAGATGTCGATAGCATATGAGCTGATCTCCGTGAAAAATGAAACAAGGACTTTTTAAGAAGTACTTGAGTAGCTGGGGGGTTGTGCATTGCATCACTGGGTCCATGATGTCTTTTTCAATATCAGAGAGCAACATATGCAATCTGATAGAGACGTGGCTACCCGGCATTTAATCGGTTTGGTAAGGGCTTTTCGTTTTCTTTAACCCTGTCACACCCTCCTCACTCAAGCTTACTTTTTCAGTTTTCAACTACACCCTCGTTTCATTTTACCATGTGTTTAGCTGATTTGCACCCCATACTTCATTCCTCCTCTCAAATTTTATCTCAGCGCACCCCAATCAAGATCCCATGATACTTGATTCTACTCACCTAGACCTAGGACCCTTACTTTTTAGTTCCTATATTGTCGGTGGCTCCGGGGAAGATCATGCTGGATTTAGCAGATAATAGGAGTAATTTGAGAGTGGTCTATTACGCTCATGTGCATTTTAATCAGCTATCAAAAGATGTTGCATTTTTAGAAATTCACATGGATTTTTTATCGGAATTCTTTATGTGTTTCCGGCATAAGTTATTGCCTTTTTTATTGAAAATTTTAGGCACAGCAACTTGAACAGTTTAGGTAATACCGGGCTCACATAGAGTGACCGTTAGCACACCATTTGATTCAATAGTCGTTTGCACAACAGTCGATTCAATTGTGTGACCTGCATTTAGAGTTGGCGTAATTTTGGCTCTAGCAGGATTTCCACTCAATCTTCGTGAAGCACCAGATTGTGATGCCACTATGAGTGTTCCGATGAATTCACAGGGATTCATTTTAATAGTGTATGTGTCATATATTGGAAATATTTGACGGTGAGATCTAGACACACTGTGCATTAAAATGAGACGTAACCCGGGGCAGGAGGTTAATGATTTCAATACCAACATACTCCGAATGAGTAGTCGATAGATTATGTGCTACGTCCCCTGACGAATTGAAACAAATTCCTGTTGAGAGGAATCTGAGTGGTTGGTGGTGGAGTGCATTTGCTTTACTGGGCCAGTAAAGTCTAGTGAAACATTCAACTTATGAATGATCACCTATTTGAATGGTTGCCCGGTCCGTTGACGGTTTGGATGCACTCAAAGGTGTGTTTTCTTAATGTTTATCATGTTTTCACATCACCTATTTCTATACCCTAGACCTATACCCTCACATTTACCAGTTGGCAGAAAAATATTTCCCTGGGAAGGTAGGCCGGATCTGGCAAACCATGGGAAGGTATTGTCTTGTGAAAGATTTTTCGTTTAATTATTCAGTTGGGTATTTTTTGTTTTGAATTTCTAAATTTTCTCCCCCTAGAAATACTAATTCTCCCCCTATAATTAATATTTCTCCCCCTCGACAAAACAAAGATATGAAGAAGTTGAGTTTTGTACGCGTACCTTAAACATCGTCGGAGGGTTGGAGAAGAGTATTTGCGGTTAAGTTTGATTGAGCTTTGTGCTTTCTTTAGATGATCGGGTTCTGAATCTGCTTTGATCAGAAGCCATTGTCCGTTGAAGACCGGATTCAAGCTGGTTTACTTGAAAGCCATTCCTTTGAAGCGCGGGTTATACACTGACGTGTGCATAAGCCATTCTGTTGTGGCGCGAGTTATACACTGATGTGTGTATAAGTCATTCTGTTGTGGCGCGAGTTATACACTGATGTGTGTATAAGTCATTAAACGTTGAAATGCGAGTTATACACTGATTTGTGTATAAGTCATTCTCCTGCAAAACAAATCATACAACTTTTGGTACCCATTTTTGTTTGGGTCCGATTGTGTTAGTATTAGAATGAAACCATCGATAAGTTGTATCAATATTATGTAAAGATTTGGAATTCCATGAAAAATTGAAACTTGATGTTTCACTTTCAAATAATTTCCGGGGAATTATTTGAGATTTTGGAGTTTTAGGAACCCATATTTCTTTGAAGATCGTTGGAGTTTTAGGAGTTGTCTTTGGCACTTGATTAAAAGTTGATATAGGTGCCAAGGAAAGTAAATCTTTTCTTGAGTATTTTAAAGATTTAATTTTGGAAAAGATTTTCTTTGAAGGTGTAGAATGTTTCAAAACGGCTTTTGGTTTAGTCTTACAAGTTTCCGAAGATGGTGATTTCACAAACAACTTCTTACTCTTTTGAAGTGAATAATTTGTGAATTGTGAGAACCTTTTGGTAACATGTTTCGAAGATTCACCGGTGTAAATCTTAATCGGAACTTCAACTGCTTGTTTTCCTTTATTAACAATTTTATATTTAGAGAATTCTTCAACTTTGATTTTTAAACTATCATTTTGAGTTTGTGACAAAGAAATATCTGTTTCAAGAGATGTAATTTTATCTAACAATTTTGTTTTATCAATATTAAAAACATTGATTTGTTTTTGTAAATCTGATCCAAAATTACATTCAAGATTTTTAATTTTATTATTCAAAACCTGATTTTCCGCACAAACAGAATCATATTTTTTGATGTTCAAACTATTCAACTGGTTGGAGTCATTAAGTTGTTTTCTTAGTTCAGCAATCTGAATTTTAAAGTTCTCAGAATCTGTTTCAAAAGTTGTAATTTTTGATTTCAAATTTGCATTTTCAGATTCAAGTGGTTGAACTTTATCAGTTAAAATAACAAATTTGCAATTAATTTTCTCACTTTTCTCCAATTTTTCTTTGAACTCATTACTTAATCGTGAATTCTTAACTTTATCATGAAATGATTTCTCAAATAAAATATAATTCTGCGTACTAGTAATTTTCCACATCGCAGCTGATTCTTTTAATTCACAAATTACCTTATGAAGTGATTTAATTAAAATTTCATCCATTTTAGCTCTTTTGTTTTTAAAATGTGAAATTTTCAAATAAAATGATAGTGACAAAATGATTTCGACTATGAAAAAGATTGAACTTTTAAAATTGATTTTTTTTTTTTGTGTAAAGAAAATGATCTAAAATGTTTGGGATTTTAAATGTTAAAATGATATTGCTATAGGAAATCGAATTAAAAGAATTAAAATCGAGATGCTATACGAATAATTAATTTGTGAATAATTAATTCCACTATCAAAATGATTTAATAAGAAGAATTAATTAAAGATTTAAAAGAAACTTTTAAATAGTCAAAGGTCCATATTGAAAATTGTAAATTTAAGATTTTAATCTCGGTTTCTTCTGATGATGATGTTTATCACAGTGAAAATGAGGCATGGAACATGTTTCTTTGATTTATTAATTGAAATTACATACAGCAGAGAATTAAATTCAAAAACAGTGGTTCGGGATGGTGTCGGTGATCGGATTAGAAGGTTCAAGACACGACGGTTAGTGGCGGAGATGGGTGCCGGAAAAATAGACGAGAGAGACGGTGGTGGCGATATTCTTGCTGGAGAAGATGATTAATGGCGGAGGTAGGCGGCAGCTGTGGTGTTCGTCGGAGTTGCAGAAGATACCGAAAAATATGATACGTGAAAATTTGTTTGCCGGAATTTCAGAACTTGCCGGAGAAGAAAGTTTATTTTTCAGGTAGGATACGGCGGAAGACGGCGGTGGTTCCGGTAATCAGAAAGAATGCGGAATCAGGAGTCGCCGGAGACGATGGTTAGCGGTGGCTGAGATGATGTTTTTTTTTTTTTTAAGAAGATGACCGGAGATGAGTGGTTGAGGAAGATGGTGTCGTGATGATGGTTTGTTAAGGACGTAAATGAAGAGAGATGATGATGATGAGAGATGAGGGGATTCAATTTGGTGAGAACAGGATAAATGAGAAGATAAGGTTGTAGTCACGTGGGTTGTCAGTTGTACTATTTTTTTTTTTTTTAATTAAAACGACGACGTATATCAGAATCAAAACGACGTCGTGTGGGACTGTGGCCGAACTTGTCACCCGAACTTGTCAGCCGAACTTGTCAGCCGAACTTTGAGCCGAACTTCGAGCCGAACTTCGACCCGAACTTGTCAGCCGAACACTTTTATATCAGATCTTGATTTTTCAAAAATTCACTAAAATCATCATAACTTGCTCATTTCTTAACTAAATCGAGTGATTCTTTTTGCAAAACGTTCGATTTTCAATTACCTACAATCCTATTCAAACACTTTTTTGAAAACAAGTTCTGATTTTCTCGATCTTAGCTTTAAAGCTCCGAAAATTTTGAGTTCTTCATGTTCTTCATTTTTGAACTTTTAAAAACGAAATTAAACCTTGTTTTTGATGATTTTAATATGAGATTTGCTACTGATTTGCTCGAAATCGGTAATAGAACAAAGCTATAATACCAAAAACATGAAACATACCTTTGATTTTGAATTTAATCCCACTTTTGAGCACTTTTTGATCAAAAACACTTCAAAAACCCATCAAAATCTTCAAAATTTCCTTAATCACAGCAGATTTTGATCGAATCTATGTAGACTTTTGCTCTGATACCAATTGTAGATTGTGATTCAATGATTAAACTAAAGATTAAGCATAAACAATTAGGAATTTGGAAGATTAGATGGTGAGATTTCTTAGAACACTTTGCATAAAGATAGAGAAGTTACAATTTTGGGCAAAGGTTAATTGAAATTAGGTTACAACTATCTATATATACCTAGCCTAACTTTAGACTAAATACATAAATGGTCCCTAGACTATTGGTTACAACATATGAGACCCAACAGTTTGTTCAAGGAGGTCCAGAATTATTATAAAGTTCCAAGGAACACTTTTAGACCTTTGGATCAAGGAGATCAATGGTCCAGATTATATCCTCATTTAAAATATTTTTTGTACGTGGAAGGGTATAATGCCCCTCCATGTGTAATACTTATTTTTAATCTTGATCGTTGATTAAGCTTGATCTAATGACTGTAAGTTGTTCCTTGGGACTTTATAATATTAATGTTCCTCCCTGAACACAACTCTAAAAAGATAATATCAAGTTCTAAAAAACGTAAACTTAACCTGGGGCACAATCAAACATCAAGAAAGGAATGGGGAGCTATTATATTTTTCAAAGCCTGATTTAACACGAAAAATTTGTACATAAACTATAATTATAAGGAAAATGCTAATGACAGCTCTTAGGGCTGTCATTAAGAAGACAAAATACACAAAAGACAACCCCCCTGAATTTTAAGAATATTACTTTTTTAATCAATGTACAAGCTTTTTATGCATGTTAGTAACAGCCCTAAGAGCTGTCATTAGCAAAACCCTAATTATAATTATGTATATACAATTATACAATAAAAATAGGAAAACAATTAACTATAAATTTATAATAATATAATTCATTAATCTTTTTCTTATTTTCAGCATATCTAACCATTCTTATAACTAAATAGTTATATATATTTGGCACATATGACTCATCACATGTCACATATAACTCGGTACATTTAATACGCCTAGATAACACAACTTATAATGAGTAAATGTGAGTCATTCAAGTTAGACCTTAACAAACGTCAAATCTTAACTCAAGCATTGAACCATAGCGTGACATCATATTCCAACCATTAAGCCTTTGTAAGTTGTGGCTTCGCGACAACATGCTTTTAGAGCTATGAGTAATACTACAAACTAAATCTTTTAGTTTAAAAAATCACACTGTTGCTTCTTCTTTCAGAAATGTTTTGTACTCACGGTGCCTAACATTCGTTAAATATCGATAGTCATTATCCTGTTAAAATATTTAATGGACATTAGCCTAAAGGATTTTAAGTGCAAACGTATCCAAGAAAAGGACTACAAATGCAATATTTTAATGTAAATAATCATACGTGAAATGTGATATAAACATTATATATTGACCATCCATGTAATTAACTCTACTAAAATATTACTGGAATTATGAAATGGTCAATGGGTTATTAGAATTTTGGGCCGACTAATAGATTATGTTATGGGCTATAATTTCTAACTAACTGAGAAATGTGGGCTGAGCCCGTCTAGTTTAGGCCCATGGCATTTATAGGCTTAAGCAGGCGACATCTGTATTTTCATTCATTATTTTGATCGCTTGATACGAACAGACTGCAACTTCATCTTCTCCTTTATAAAACTAGGGTTTTAATATTCTTGTGAATCAAATATGTTCATCCGATTAATTTTGTTTTACAATACATGAGAAATCAAGAAGCGCAAGTGACCAGAACTGGTAGCGGCTACGGTTAAGATGTCTCATTTAGGCAGAATCTGCAAAACCAACTCTGAGATTATCATAATCAAAGATAGTGTGGTAACGACGCATAAATACATCTCCCAGCGTCCTGCAATTAAGCAAATTAATTAAGTCTCTCAAAATAATTGATCGAGTTTGATAAAAATAAAACAAGAACTTTGTAACTGCAGGATGGATTAGAAGACACATGTACGTACCAGAGCGGGCCACGTGGAGGAGGAATATCCAAAGCAATGAAAGCACTAACGCACTTCATATTATCCCCCTCACCAATCTTCAGAATGTACTGCATACAAAGAGAAAATTTACGAAGGTTTGTATTATGTTTGACTAATAGTTTAACAATAACAAATAAATGTGCTTATGATTGAATCCCCAAATGTAGAGGAATAGACTTTTTTATTGCTTAAGATCGTGACAGAAAATGAACCACAATAAAAATGTATAACGTTTGATATGAGTTTTCATTTCAGGTGCGACCAGCCAAATCGAAGCCCTACGTCCTTGTAAGTGGTTTACAATAATTTCGGGCCCAAAAGTTTTGTATATTTGGAGTTATTTACATTTTAAAGTTTTTTGTTTAATTTTTGAACTTTGTTTTAGACATAGTTTTCGGCCCGTTTGTCTTTTTTGGTATATTCGGAAATCTAGTCCTTATTGTTTGACACAATTGAACTTTTCGTCTTTATATTTTATGAAAGTTGATTTTCTCCCAAAATTTGTGTTGTTAGTTGACCAGAATTTGAAAAATAAATCCACGATATTTTTTGAATTAATGTGGTTTTGAATTAGCTTGTCCTGTGTATTCTAAGAATTAACGAGATCCATTTTGTTATTACTCTACATCAGTTTGAGGATTAATTTTTTTGATAGAATGATACCTCATTAGGCGAAAGTTCAAATTCTCTGCCACCAATGGTAAATGAAATAGTAGGCATATAAGGAAGTCTTGCACAGTCAACCGTCGACTCAAATGGCAACAGGCTACAAAACTGCCAGTTTGGATATGAAGATTAACAAGTTATGTACCAAATTAAGAATAATTAAACAATGAGACGAAAATTAAACTAACGGAGGTGGCAATCTTTGTAACACTTTGTTGTGTGTGGTTCTTCATGAGTCCAAAACGTATTAACCGTACTACGATCTTACAAACTAAGCATAATGCTGGGTTTGGAATAATGTCGACTCCAGCTGATACACCATCGCCCTCATCTACCACACTCTCAATGCCAATGTCACTGCACATAACGTACACTAGAATTAATGCATAATTAGATGCCGCAACATATTCAGTTTTTATTTTTTTATGAAAATTTGTTTTTCCTCAAAAATTGTGTTCTTGTGTTGAAAAAATTTTAAAGACTAATTCCACGTTGTTATTTGAATCAATGTAGTTATAGAATAGATTGTCTAGTAAGAATTAACGTAACGAATCTATATTCTTGTTTTACTATCATATGTAGATAAAGGAAGTAAAGAAATACTTGCTCTGATTTAAAATAAGTGATACATTTTCTATTTTATTGTATTTCAAAATAAGTTATACAGTTTGAAAACTTACCATATATGGAAAAAGGTAGTAGGCCTACACCCACTAACTATCTCCTTTAATATAATGAAAAGACATATTTACTCTTACTTAAACTTTTAAATATCATTAAATTCACTTTAATCAATATATGTGGGACACATCGTCCACTAACTATCGAATTTAATCTAACTAATTTTCATTATCATATTTTGCCTCAAAAGGCGTAACTATAAAGTGTATCACTTATTTTGAAACGGAGGAAGTAATAAACTGAAAGAATGCTCTAAAAATCTGACCTATCTTCGAGATCTCCAAGAAGAGGACAGACACCAAATGGGAGGCATAACTTCTTTTGATCAACCTGCTTTGAAAAAAAAAACTAATAATAACAACCTAGGTAAGAAAGCAAGACTATTTTCTGATTTCTGTAGAAGATAAGTTTTTACCACTATTCCAATAATAGCGAACATTACGCGTGCCAATGCGGTAACCATAGCCTCACATGTGTTGACTAAAGGTCCAGTTGCTCCAATGCCATCATTTATTTGGGTGATCACACTCTGAAAGGCAACGATCAATCACACTTTTTTTTTGGAAACGGCAAATTAAATAACGGTAGCCTACTCGCAATTTTTCAGCGAGCACCCCGAGTCCGAGCTCCGCGTAAGCGGGCAAAACCAGCCCCCAAAGGGATTTCCAAGGAAAATTCTCCATATGTGCCCGTGTGAGGTATGAGTTAAATTACGCTAATGCAACGCTCCCAAAGGGATTCGAACTCACGACCTGCAGCCCACATGGGTATAAACCCAGTGCCTCAAACCAGCTAGGCTGGCCATCACATGGGTATAATCACACTTAGGAACTCAAAAAACTAACACTAATAAGATCACACCCTATTTATAAATAAACTGGAATATCAAGAATTGGAAAGACTAAGTCCTTTCATTTACGTTGGAATATTAAGAAATGGAAAGGTACAAACCGTTGGACCTGCTATCAATGAAGTCCCCGAATCCACAATTGCCGAATACCCATTGTTACCAACCCCTACAAGAAAAGAAATCACATTATTAAAGATCAAAAGTGCAAAATAGCATTGTACGTTTACAGGGTCGATATAGGGGTAATTTCTTGTAGTGTGTATATAACGAGTGCATACCAGTGGGTTTCCCATCGATGAGTATATCGCCCATATCAAACTAGCAAGGAAATAAACAAGAGAAAAGTTTATAACATGTACAAAAGTTATAAAGAATTAATTTTGAGTACAAGCATATAATATGAACTAGATGAACAAATTACCTGCCAATAGCCTGTTTGAGTGATTGGAACGTAAGTATGCATACCCTTGTAGTGATTCGGATCAGCACCCCCAAACACGATTTCACCGGCCCCTTCCCGTTGGTTACCTTTTTGGTTCAGCCAAAGTGAAAACACACGCTCCGTAACTAAGTCTTGATTCACCATATTTTCCCTTTACATAATATATATAAGGAATGAGTTCCTTTGAGAATTAATATATTGGGTGAGAATGTGAGAATAAATCTCAGCCATTGATTTAGGTGGATTTGGGGCTCACAGCGCGGCAAAATTTTCCGCCCGGCGCGAGGGGCACATGTGCCCTGTTTAATCATCGATGATTACCCTATGAATACATATAGGGTAATCATCGATGATTACACTAATTCTCACATTCTTACGATTTTTCTAATTCTCAAATGAACCCTCCATATATATAATATACGGGAAATTAATATTAATTAGATAAGAGAAGACAAGAATACATGACCAAATACCCCCTCCCCCTCCTTACAACCAACCAACCAACTACACTAATTAAGAAATTGCAAGAAAAGTGAGATTAGAAAATGCGAATAGGATTAAATAAGGTTAATATTGTTCGATACACATGGCAAATCCAATGAAACATATGAAAAGTGAGAAAATTAAAAAAAGAACATGTGTAAACTAATCAATGATAAAAAGCATGCATACCACACTGGGACAACATTGCCAACGGATATTTCCTTAAATCCGAGCCCAATGATACCATCAAATTTTCCTGCCAAAAACATCACTCCAACGTCCCTTGTTGCTTCGATGAACTCCTGATTACATCATAGCTAGATCTAAGACACTAGTAAATTTTACAAGTTGACTTTGGTTGCAAAGATTTTAGGACATATATAGTTGTCAGATTCACCTGATTCTTAACAACTAGATCTCCAATCATGACATTGTCTTCACTGAAGTATCCGGATATAGATCCAGTACTACCATACTCAATAGCAGCAGTTGTCCCTGGATAAGAGTTACAACCAATACTTTAATTTTTATCATCAACAAATATGCCATTTTGTAACTAACCATTCATTTTGTAGGTACTTGAGTTACTTGATATGTATTTCGAGTGGAGAAAGCAAGACACCTACAGGAGTAGCATAACATATATTTGTGATTTATTATATGGTTTCATATATAGCCGAAGATATATATTTAGAAAATCGTACCGATAATAAACAATTTGAAGATGGAATCCACAAGTTAGCGCTACCGGTGTCAAATATTACAGTGAAATTCTGAGGTGGGGTACCAATTCCAATCTCACCAAAGTATTGAGAATCCATATAATTCTTTACGGGTACAATATCGGGCTGATCTTGGGAATCAAGAAGATTATCTGCTATCCGTCTATAGTTTCTAATAAATGCCTTCAAATAATTATCATCATTCAAACTTAGGGGTGCACCAATACCACTGGTTTCATTAAGTTCCAATTTTTTTAATCGGATTCTAACAAGTGTATCGGTTGATGTTGAAAAGACCAAAGTACATAAAATGCTTGATAAGAACACAAATATTGCCCTGTTTTCCAGTTTTCTTCCCATGTTGACTTACTAGCCAATCCATCGATCATTAAAATCCAGTTAGTCATATGTTAACAACTATTTTAAGTAGAAAAGGGAAAACTCCACACACAAAAAAACTATCAAATTTACAAAATTTTGCATTTACAAATTTACAAGAAGAATTTAGAGGTCTTATATACAAATAGGATTATGAGTTCTTACTCGTTATAACTTGGTGGTTACGGAATTTATAAAACTCAAGTTTCCCTTCCCTGAAATCGTAATTAAGGACCCTTTGACTTTAAAATGGAAATACAGAGATCAATATATAAGATAATAAAAAGATGGAACTAATTAAATCATGGTTGCTATGAGACCTAAAAACCGCAAGAATTTAGGATTCACACTGATGAGGTGATGATCACTCGAAAGACGTGAACTTAGAGTGATTGTAAATTAATATATAGTGCTGATGCAATTGAACTCGATCACTTGGACTTTCCATTCTAACCATTCGATCAATATGTTAGATGATCTCATCCGTCTATTTAAGGTTCATATATGTCGTCCATACACACTAGATATATGATCTTTTGTGGTTTGGTTTGTCATATTAAGAAGGCAAAATACATAAAAGATAACCCTCTGAATTTTAGGAATATTACTTTTTTAATCAATGTACAAGCTTTTTATGCATGTTAGTGACAGCCCTAAAAAAATAACAAAACCCTAAAAAAAATAACAATTTTTTTAGTCGCTGATATTGTTTGGTATTGTTTTTTTGGAAACGGCAAATGAAATAACGGAAGCCTACTCGCAATTTTTCAGCGAGCACCCCGAGTTCGAGCTCCGCATAAGCGGGCAAACCCAGCCCCCAAAGGGATTTCCAAGGAAAATTCTCCATATGTGCCCGTGTGAGGTATGAGTTAAATTACGCTAATGCAACGCTCCCAAAGGGATTCGAACTCACGACCTGCAGCCCACATGGGTATAAACTCAGTGCCTCAGACCAGCTAGGCTGGCCATCATTGGCGTTTGGTATTGTTAACCCATACATATGTCTCCTGTCATTAACAAAACCCTAAGGTGATGTTTGGTTCGCTGGAATGTAGTGGAATCTGAGGGAATTGAAATCCAATTCCATCATATTCCAGTGTTTGGTTCAAAAAATGAATGGAATTGGATTCCTAAATGATGGAAACATTCCACCAAATGAAGGAATCTCAATTCCATCCAAATGTGGATGGAACTGAATTCCTAGGTTGGATGGAATGTTCTTTTTACATTTATACCCTTTATCCAACATCACAACCACCATCACCACCGCCGCCGCCGCCACCACTCGCCGCCGACGCCACCCGCCGTCGCCACCACTCGCCGCCGCCGCCACCCGCCACACCACCACCACCTACCACCGCCATCGCCACCACCACCTACCGCCACCGCCACCACCACCCGCCACAGCCACCCGCCACAGCCGCCACCACCTATCGCCACCACCACCATCACCTACCACCACCGCCACCACCACCACATACCGCCACCGCCACCATCCACCACCTATCGTCACCGCCACCACCACCCTCCACCACCACCCACCGCCGCCACCACCGCCACCACCACCCGCCGCCGCCACCCGCCGCCGCAACCACCACCACCCGCCGCCACAGCCACCGCCACCACCCGCCGCCACAGCCACCGCGACCACCCGCCACAGCCACCACCACCTACCGCCACCGCCACGATCCACCGCCGCCGCCACCACCACCCGCCGCAGCCACCACCACCTACCGCGACCACCACCACCACCACCACCTACCGCCACCGCCACCACCTACCGCCACCACCACCCGCCGCCGCCACCCTCGCCACCACCACCCATCGCCGCCACCCTCGCCACCACCACCTATACCGCTACCACCACCACCCACCGGCGCCTTCGCCACCACCGCTGCCACCACCCACGATCACCACCACCACCCACCACCACCAACCAACCACTACTAGTAATAAGGGTAAATTCGTCATTTTAGATAATTCCAATTCCAATTCATGTCAACCAAACAGAATATTGAATTGGATTCCAATTCCCTTCCATGCCAACCAAACAGACTATGGAATTGGATTCAAATTCCTGACGGATTCCAATTCCTTCCTAGATTCCAATTCCATCAACAACATTCTGCGAACCATACATATGTCTCCTCTCTTTACTGTCGTAAATACACAATTTTAGTCGCTGATATTGTTTGGTATTCTTAACGCAAAATAGTAAAAAAAAAAATTCCTGTTACAATAAAAAAATTGACGGTTTTATAATACAAACCGGGTTCTTACCAGTTCATTTCTGGCTGGTTCAACAATTCGTAAAAAACCGGAACCACGGCAATGAGTTTCTGTTCAAAACATGTGTCTCGTGTATTTAAATTGTTCAAAACATGGAGGAATGAGTTTTTTTTTGGGTATGTTTTCTTTTTAGGTGCTTTTGAATTTCTTGGTAGAGTTCAATTTTGATGCTTAACACTCAGTTTGCGGTTTTATAAAATTTTATTTATCTCTCAATTTATAGAATCTGTGTTTGTTAGAAAAATCACCCGATTATCAGAATGAATTGAATCATAGATGATTAGAAGAAATGTTTTTTTCAGTTTGTGTTTATCTTGCTTTTAGTGTACACCATGAATGCTTTTTGATGTTTTGAACGGAAAAAGAGTGTTACTAAGATGGATGCCGATATGATCCCCATCTGATTGACACTAATTCATGAGATTGCCTTAATGGCTCTTACTTAGAGATTCTCGATTAAAATGGTTACATGATCAGGCGAAATATATAACACTTGGTATATATACTATAAACAATGAGGACAAAAGCTAGCTTTGACCACATGATTCACCACATACCTAATATTAAACGTTTTTGTATTACATGATACGAATAAAGACTGAAGATTAATTTCATTGAAACTAGCAGCACCTTTACTTAACCCCTCCCATTTATGCAGCTTCTGCAAATCCAAGTCTGAGATACCCATAATCAAATACAGTGTGGTAACGACGCATAAACGAATCGCCCAATACCCTGCATCACAACAACTCTATCAAACTCGAGTTACAAAACTACACTACAAGATTAATCTCAACTGACACTCATAAAAGTGTCACTAAATATTGTGCAACAAAACTAGTTGAATGGACCCGGTTGACACAGACCAGAGGGGACCACGTGGAGGTGGAATATCCAAAGGAATGAAACGGCTAAAGCACTGTGCAGCAGAACCTTCCCCAATCTTATATATGTACTACAAAACAAACAAAGAACAAAAGTAATTAAACATTCGCATATAATACCTTTTTTAATCGAATTCTGATCACTGTTAAACATAAGGTAGAAAATGATACATCATCAGGCGAAAGGTCAAATACTGTGCCACCAATGGAGAACGAAATAGTAGGCATAGAATCAAGTCTTGCGCAGTCAATGGTTGACTTTCCCAATGGGCCTGGCACCAATGTACACAGCTGCACAATTTAACTCGTCATATTAACAAGAAATTAATTACTAAAAATGAGAAAGTCAACCCACATTTTGACCCAATTGGAAAACACTATCTCGTGTCTGGTTTTCTATGAGCTCTGTATGCATCCACCCTATGAGGGTCTCACAAGCTTGGCAAATTGGGTTTCCTAACCCAGATGATATACCATTGCTCATATCTACAAAGCTTCTAATGTTTCTGCACATCATATATACAAGATTGCTGCAAT
Organism: Calendula officinalis; assembly: GCA_963853835.1. Classification (NCBI taxonomy): domain Eukaryota; kingdom Viridiplantae; phylum Streptophyta; class Magnoliopsida; order Asterales; family Asteraceae; genus Calendula; species Calendula officinalis. The sequence continues at coordinate 6,156,192 of OY970825.1, forward strand.
TAAAACTGCACAAAAGCATAGAATTGCACAAAAGAATGTGATCGAGAACCCTAGAAAGCTGACCTAAAATTGGCTCCACCTTGAATTGGGCAGAGTCCATTTTGGGAGCATATCTTGTTTGGATCTTTGACCTGTTTTGAAAGTAAATAACACAAAAGGTAAGAAATTACAAGATGCAACTGAATTTTGTTGTGAGATTTGGGTTTTTTTTTACCATTAACGCAAGCGTATCAAATGCTAGGTTTCCGTAATATTTAACCAGCTTCTTACATTCTTCACCAACAATGCTAGAAGTACTGATGGCACTATTGATTTTGTTGATTACATTCTGAAATATAATAAGCACATTTCAGACCGAATGATGATAACTAATAAGTTTGTGCACTGTTTTTAATTGTTTAAAATAGAATTTTAATGGATAAAACAGCATGTTGCTACAGACCGTTGGACCTGCTAGGAATGGAGTTCCTGAGTCTACAATTGCTGAACATCCGCCCTTACAAAACCCTACAAGATTTATCAGTAAGAAAAAAACAGCACCTCATGTAAGATCTACGACTTAAGTTATAGTTCCTAATATATTCCTGAGTAAATTACAGAAATTATCCGTGTGGTATATTCCGGATTTTGCGTTTTTATCTTGCTTTTTTTCTCGGATCTTTTGCCCTGAAGTTTGCATTTTTTTTCTTTATTTCGTTCTTTTCGCCTAAAATATGACGAAAATACTCTTATTTTTAGTTTATCTAATTTTTAAATACTTTTTATTTTTCAGGTCATCTTCTCCGGAAACAACCTCAAACTTCTCCAGCCACCTGCAACTCGTCTTCTCCAGAGAACTTCCTGCAAGTTCCAATGATCTCTCTCTTTACACTCTCTCTTCTCTGGATTCTGCTTATTGAATACGTATCAATTAATACTAACAAATACATCTGATTCGAATTTTTGTTTCACAACAGCAACGCCAATTTCTCCCCTGCTTTTTGATCCAAAAGGTGTCCACGAGATTTAAAAATACCGGGGATAACGAACCTGTTGGGTTCTAATTGTTCTTTTTGCATCTCGTGAGACACACCCATGACTTCCTGGTGGAACCTGTTGCGTGCGTACGCACCGATTAGAACGATCCTACGGCTAGTGTTCTTCTTAGGCATTTCGTCGAACAGTTTGCGGGCATCATGTGTTTGAGTGCATTGGGTGAAGAAGGCTACGAACTTTGAGGTGATGTAGGTGGAATGAGCTAAGTTTCATGTACCCATCGGAAGTTGATTGAGGAGAACGAAAACGATGCATAGAAAAAAAAGGAAACGACCCTGTAGAAAATAATAATAATATGCATTTCTGCTGGGAAGAGTCCAGTTCCAAATTCTCATTCAGGTCTTTGAGAAATTTGATTATCATTAAATAAGATAACAAAAACAAATGCTTTGAATTAACCAGAGAAGATTTGTTTATGCTTTGAGAGACAAGATGAAGAAGACAGAGACAATGGAGAGAGAGAGTGGAGGGAGCATAGAATTTGAGGAGTTGGCCAGAGAAATAATTTAAAATAAGGTAGTATTTTGGTTAATTTATATGAACATGGACGAAAATATAGAAAAATGAAAATTAGATGGACATGAAACGAGAGAAAAAATACAGACAAAAATGCATAATCCGAAATACCATCAATTTCTTTAATTTACTCTAAAATCCTTAATTGCATACCAGATGATTGTCCACCAATAAGTACATCGCCCATATCAAACTAGCAAAGACAACATAAGTATTTACTATGTAGAAAGTATAAAGTTATATTTTTTAGCAAGCATAATGGTGTAGATAAATGAACCTGCCAATAACCCTTTTTTGTAACTGGAACATAAGTATGCGTCCCCTTGTAGTGATTTGGATCAACACCACCAAATATGATTTCACCCCCATCGCCTTCCTCGGATCTCTGGTTTAGCCAGAAAGAAAATACGCGCTCCTTAACTAGATATTGATTGACCATATTGTACCTGTACAAAATACATGTGAAGTGAAGACAGAGTAGGCAATAAACTATGTCAAACCAACTAGAAAGTCTACACGAAGAAAATAATATCATTTCCATATGAGCAAAGCCGGTCCAATTAATTTTTGAGTCCTGTGCAGAATCTTAGAAATAGGTCTCCTAAAGTAATTTCTTTTTTCTAATAGGTAAAGTTATTCCACCATATTAAAAGCGTCCCCCAATCTCCAATTTATATGTTTGATTTCTCTTTTTGTCCCTTTATTTGTCCATTTTCAATACTTCATTAAGCTTACATTACATTAATTCAAGTGGATTTACACACATATAAATATACGGTAATTTTCTTTTAGAAAAAATAGACCCCTAAATTTTGTGGTCCCTGTGCGGCTCCCCGGGTGGCCCATGCCCTGTTGCACGTGAGACCGTACAATCATTACAATGAAGTAATGGCAAAAAGTCACAATAGATATTGGTCTTATTTGAATTCTAGCATTTTCAACCAATCTCGTAGGTCACATATTCATGTCGAGTAAATTGAGAACGATTATACTCACAAAAATATAAAAGCACAAATTTAACATACCACACTGGGACAGCATTGCCAACAGATATTTCCTTGAATCCAAGCCCAAGGATACCATCATACTTCCCCTTCGAAAATGTATCATCAGACTCCATTGTTGCCTCCATGAATATCTAATCGGAACATTGATTTAATCACCGTCATATTTAAACATATTTATCAAGTCGAATGTGGCTGCAAAAGGCGACATGAGGAAAAAGTCATTAAATTCACCTGATTCTGCACAATTATATCAGCAACTTGTATGTTGTCTTCACTAAAGTATCCAGATACTGATCCATTACCGTACTTGATAGAAGCAGGTGTCCCTGCAAGAATGGCAATAAATATTAAATTCAGTTTAGAAAATATGATCTAAAACAAAGACATTACAAGTGAACAGTAATATTTTCTAAATGCATAGAAATTTTGTAAGAAATAATGATCCCCAACGCGTATGACATATGATGGTGTTTATGTTAAATTATATCCGTATGGTTTCATGACATAATTTGACTTAATTAGAAATTCCCCTTTTCGAATCTGTATTGGAATGGTATATTTGAGAAATATTGCAGATAATAAAACGATTTGCATTGAAGACCAGGAAACAGAGTTGACCGATTGACTTGACTACTTGTATTTCAAGATATAAGATTAACTCACTAACCGTTTGCTTGATAAGTGCTTGATTGTCCTGACTCGTATTTTGAATGGAAAAAGCATGATTCCTGTTCAAGTAGCATAATCCATTCGCATTAACGTAATCATAAATGCTGTGAGGAAAATGACTGCATTGAAATGTGCATAACTTTTGCCTCGGCTTTACGGAACTTTCGGGCCAAAAAACGTTGTTTTTGGGGAGTTATTTGCATTTTTAGTTTTTCCAGTTAAATTTTTAGACTTTGATTTAGGCTTAGTATTCGGCCCGTTCGAAAATATAGGGTTTATTTAGTGTTTGTTCAAACTCTAGAAGAGTTAGTTTATAATTTTATTAAAAATTAAAAATGAGTTTTCTTCTGAAACTCGTGTTCTTGTTGAGTTTTCTTCTGAAACTCGTGTTCTTGTTTTGAACAGGGTTTGAAGACCAAATCTACGATATTCATTGAATCAACGTGGTTTTGAATTAGATTGTACTGTGTATTCTAAGAATCAACACCGTGTTCTCATTTTTGAGTCTACATCATTCGTTTAGCGAGAAAGAAAACACAAATTATTCATGTGATAGAATAGCTTACCGAATATGAGCACTGTGACGATGGTACCCACAAGTTTGCACTACCGGTATCAAAGATGACATTAAACTTTTGAGGTGGGGTGCCAATGCCAATCTCACCAAAGTATTGAGCGTCCATATAGTTCACTAGTGATACACTATCAGACTCTTCGTACTCACCAATGTTATTCACACTCTCGCCATATTTCCTAACTAGAGCCTTTAAATAATCACCATGGTGCATACCACGGGCCGAACTAATATGGTTGGTTTCGTTTAATTTAACTTTTTTCAGTTTGATCCTAACAAGGCTATCAGTTGATGTGGAAAATGCCAGACTATACAAAAGGATTGAGAAGAACAGGAAAATTGCTATGGTTCCCAACTTTATTCCCATGTTGACCTACAAGTAAATCCACCATTTAGGATCTAATTAGTAATCTATTTACAAGTATTTAACAAAAACTAAAAAAACATGATCAAACAAGAGCTGCTTAGATACCATAAATCCAATATGCAATGATGTATTTTAATATTAGCTAAAATACATTTTAGTACCCTTATTTGACTGACTGAGTATATGAACTTGACAAAATAGTCGATTTAGTACATGATTCATCAATTTGATCAAGTTTTTTAACTTCACTTACTCTGGTTGGAGCTTTTGATGGACTACAAAATATGCATCCGTCTCAATATTTCAAGACATCGTATGAGAAAACAAGATCAAATTAACGACTCAAAAGTTACAAGTTACTAAATCGACCATTTTATTAAGCTCATGGTACCATTTCTGGGTAGTAGATGATCAGTAAGCCAAATTCTTGTACTAAAATGCATGTTGGCCTTTATTATTGAACATTCGAGACAAAAATATGTCTTACCGATTGCTTGCTCATTTAAGTCAAATTGATCGCATGCAAACTCCAGATTTTTTCTAGTTTTTTAATGGGATAAAAATAGAACATATTAATGAACTAAATCCACCAAATCTCAGTGGCTACGAAACGTGAAAACCGCAAGGAATTGAGGGTACATACCGGTGAGCTGATGATCGACTGAAGAAATATAAATCGACAGGGAGTTTTTGAGTGAAATAGTATATGTGCATATAGACGTGTCGGTCTCAATAGATGTAATAAGAATTTTGTTTAAAACACTCAAGAAACAACTCTTTAAAAACATAGTACAAGTAAGTAATGCGTACCTTCAAAGAACCTCAAATGCCACGTAAACCTATATCTAATTAGGGGTGGCATTCTAATTTCAATTAAAATGTGAGCGTGTCAATCGGTTGTCGGATTGGAATAAGCATCGGGTCTGTCGGGTTACAAATCAATTTTTTTTGTATATATAGCCTAACTTTTTTCCATTCAAATAATTGCAAATTGTCAATTACATAATTTAAAAAGAAAACCTTTAATGTGCCAAAATAAGTTAAATCTAACAAAACTTATACAAATGAGGTTAGTATATAGGTAGTAGAGCGTAATAACAGAACAACAGCAATCAAAGGCAATGGAAAAAATGTGTTGTATAATAACGAACAGAAAAAGAGGTATAATGGTAAAGGGCGTAAACCTCTCATTTTTATTAAAATTTAATATACGGACACATTGTCTTCTTATTTTGTGGCCCTCAATTGCTAATAATTTATAATAAAAAAACAGAAAATTATTAATATATTTTATGGGTTGGCCGAACCTGTATAATTATTAGACATCAAGTTCGATTGGGTTAACCCATTAAGGTAACTTAACATGTATAAAGTATAAACCCAACCCTATAAATAAGTTTTAACAGAGTTCAGGTTGGGTCGAATTGGATCGCCCTAATTGACACCCCTAATTGTGACTAACCACAATTTGAATTAAGCATGAAAAGGGACCATTATCTCCCTTCTCTCCTTTTGTGAACAACATTTTGAGAGGAAATTTAAGGAAGCAATTGGAGAATCAAGCTCAAAGGTAAAATAGGGCTAAAAGTCCAAACACTGTCACTTTTAGTTTAAAGCTTTTGAGGTATAAACTGGAATATCTTACCAGAAGTTACACCACCTCTTATGAAGATTAAAAATTATGTGCTCAGTGCACACATACAAACTTGAGTTCCCAAGCTTTAAAATAGTTGATGAATTTGAATTATCAAAATTTGTAGTCTTAATTAACTCATCCAGCAACTATAAAACAGCCCCTTAAATAGTCAATTCCAAATTCATCATAATTTTCCAAAGCAAAACCACCAACAATATAAATATTCGAGAAATTCCTTTTAAGCACATGAAACACCACTTTACTAGTATTAAGCATTACACTTTGCTTTACAAGACACGATAAAAGAATATCAGTTCTTAATTAAGATGTCTTGTTTATGCAGCTTCTGCAAATCCAATCTTGCTATTGCCATAATCAAATACCGTGTGGTAACGGCGCATAAAAACGTCTCCCAAAATCCTACGTGACAAACATCAAGAAAACCCGTGACAAACATCAAGAAAACCCCGTAAATCTCAGAGTACGATAAATACCAAGTCAAAATCAATTGATTTCCGTAGCCCAATACGGGTGACCCAATGTTATAAATGTGTGTTTTCTAAAAGTAGACTGTTATTTTCTGTAAAAAAAAAAAAGAAATAGAAAAAATACAAGTACATTCCAAGAAAATACAACTAAGTAAACGTGTGTTAGCTTTGGGTTGATGATAATTTAAATGGATCGACGTGCCGACCCGATTAATTATTATTACATGTTTAAAAATAGATATATTAATACTTTAGTAGTTTATACATATATTTGAAAAATAGATATATTTAAAAATATATATATTCTTTAGTAGGTTCTGCATACACAATTAAAAAGTCAACCCGTTTGACCCATACAAACGCTAACGTGTTTAACGCGTTTAGTTAAACGGGTTATATGGGTCGTATTCATGTTGAAAATAAAATGGTTAGGGTTGAGATATCTGATCCGTTTATATAAACAGGCCGGGTTCAAGTCGAATGTTTCTAACCCGCCAACCCGTGAACCCGAACCCGACATGAATCTCCACCCCTAATCTAAACTCGTAAGTAGCCAACACATAAAAGGCAAGCGTACCAGAGTGGGCCTTGTGGAGGAGGAATATCCATTGGAATAAAACCACTAATACACTGTGCTTCAGCTCCCTCCCCAATCTTAAGCACGTACTGTAAAAACAAATAGAAAAGAGTAATAATCAATTAAACAATCCATAAAACTATGTTCTTACAATTATGACCGTATAAAGTAGAGACAACATATACACTACTACTATTAACTCAATCGTCAAATGTACACTTTTTTTAGGGATGGACGCTTTTTATATTATACACACACACACTTGTAAGTAAGTATCGAGTTTTTAATATTTCGTAACACTTAATAACTAGAAACATTTTTACACGCGTATGAATGGACAAAATTTCATTACTTTTACGCATTTACAATAAAATTTCACATATTTGTGGTAGCAATAATCCAATTTAGGCCGCAGATTTTTTTTCTTTGTCCGAGGACTTCATAAATAAACAACTAAACAAGTCATAATTGCGATCTCTAATAGTAGAAGCTAACAAGTTTGAGTAAAATAATACCTCATCAGGTAAAAGTTCAAATGCTTTGCCACCAATGGTAAACGAGATGGTAGGCATATGAGGAATCTTTTCACAATCAATCATCAACTCGTCGACTGGGCTCTCCTCCTCCTTAGATGGCTGCAATTTTGTAATCCATATACGATAATTAACAACAAATATCACCCCAAATAACACTAAAAACAATTAGAAATTAAACAAACTGACATCACTGCCCGATCTTAAAAGGCTTACTTGTGTTTGGTTCTCAGAGTCTTTATTCATGTCACATCCTTGTGATTGGTTCTTAGAGTCTTTGTCCATGTCACATTCTAGTGTTTGGTTCTTAGACTTTTTGTCCATGTCACATTCTTTGTGCATCATCTCACAGGACAATCGTGTTTTGTTCTTAGACTTTTTGTCCATGTCACATTCTTTGTGCATCATCTCACAGGACAATCGTGTTTTGTTCTTAGACTCTTTGTCCATGTCACATTCTTTGTGCATCCTCTCACAGGACAATCGTGTTTTGTTCTTAGACTCTTTGTCCATGTCACATTCTTTGTGCATCCTCTCACAGGACAATCGTGTTTTGTTCTTAGTCTTTTTGTCCATGTCACATTCTTTGTGCATCATCTCACAGGACAATCGTGTTGGGGTTTCCTCAAATCCAGATGATACACCATCGCTACTATCTACGACACTCTTAACACCAATACTGCGCGCACATTATATATACAAGATTCCACAATTATTAATTAGATGGTGCTCAGAAAAAGGTAGTGGTAGCAAGATTAGCGGTTGGTTCAAGATTTATAATTGCAAAATGCTTTCATTTACTTACCGTTCATATATAGCAAGATACTTTCGTTTTGTTAGTGATCATAGCAACATACTTTCATTTTCTTTCGGTTCCTATGATTATGTCGATTGTTTTTAATAACTTTTAAGTAAGTTGCTATATATTAGTGGTAAAAGTGTACAAGTATGTTGCATTTTTACGCAATTAGGCCTAGTAATAATTGTATCATTTCAATAAAATTCTACCTTACTAAATAAAATGAAGGGAAAATGTCATAAAATAGCAATAAATCAATTATAATCTAGAGAGACTTGTTTTGGTAATTATAACTTTTTTAATCCGTTTTAGTTATTACAAGTTTTCTAAAGACCCACTTGGTAATTATAGGGTAAAAAGCTTACAAATTTAGTAACCAAATATAGTCAAAAGAAACAAATTAAAACTATTAAATAGGAGCAAAATACACTTTAATCACCTAAATAGACCGTTCAAAAACTTCAAATTACCAAAATGGATGAAGAAAAAAAAACGTATAATAGACGATCTACAACAACAATTATTGGATGATGCTCGTAAGTATATAAACATAAAAAATCTTAGAAAGCTGACCTTTCAGCAGCACCTTCTTGAAGAAGACATTGGTTTCCAAAATGTTGAACTGCTCTCGTAGATTTCTCGCTAGATAACCGACCAGCCCCAATGGCACGATTTATCTCATTGATCACACTCTGAAATAAAAGCACAATAGAAGCATTTAAATTACCAAAATTAAAGGCTAATACAAAATATATTTTAATTAGATTCAAATTAAGTTATCAAGAAATGGAATGGTACACACCGAAGGACCGGCTATTAATGAAGTTCCTGAATCAGCAATGGCCGCACATCCATCTTTACAAAACCCTACAAGAAAACATGGTCATAAAACAAGATAAAACGCGTAGTCAATATTTTAAACATTCTTCGAATTCCATACCATTCGGTTTCCCACCAATAAGTACATCGTCCATATCAAACTACAAAATAATCAAACAACATAACGATTTTATAATATAGTTTTATATATATTTATAAACAAGTACTAGGATTAATTAGATAAACGAACCTGCCAATAAAGTTTTCTTGTGAGTGGAACGTAAGTGTGTTCACCCTTAAAGTGCTTTGGATCGACTCCACCAAAGACTATTTGACCCCCTTCGCCTCCCTCAGATTCCTGGTTCAGCCAAAATGAAAATACGCGCTCCTTAACTAGATTTTGTTCCATCATGTTGTCCCTGTGGACAAATTTCAACAACATTTTTACAATTACTTTTTGTTATTATATTTAATGAGTAATGGTATCTAGTTCTACCATTTATTTTTATTCATAGTCCTACTCATTAGATGAAGACATGTGTCAAAATCAAATGATAATATTAGTAGAGAGAATTAGTAGATTACACATGTCATCCTATCAAATGAGTTGGGTAGGACTATGAGTATGAACAAAGTATCATTTCTCATACTTGATAACTACTCATTTAAAAAAATAAATTTTTATATTTTGCAACTGATTAACATACCAAACTGGGAGAGCATTGCCGATAGCAATTTCCTTAAATGCAAGCCCAAGGATACCATCAAACTTACCCGCCATAAATGTGTCACCAGGCTCACTTGTTGCCTCGATGAACATCTAATTACATCATAGTTTCAAACAATGTCAAATTTTTAACTTTATTTTACCAATTGGAATTCGATTAAAAAAGTGGGATGAAGGAAAAGTTGTCAATTGATCACCTGATCCTTGATAACAAGATCACCAATTTGGCAACTGTCTACACTAAAGTACCCGGATATTGATCCGCTACCGTATTTTATGCCAGCAGGTTTCCCTGCAAAACACACATAAAATTTCAACATTATAAGTTCATAGTATATATATGAACACAATGGAATCATTTTAGACATTCTAAAAGTAATCAAACACTTTCGTAACATCATGTGCTCACTAACCATTGACTTTGTAGGTTTGTGACTTATCAGAGCTATATTTTTCGTGGTAAAAGCAAGCTTCCTGCGACATTAACATAAAACTTACATCAAGTTTTATTTCATAATTAAATATAGACATACCATTGACCATATATGTATAAATACTAACACAATCTTACCGATTTGCATTTTGATGATGGCACCCATAAGTTAGAGCTACCCGTGTCAAAGATCACGGTAAACTTTTGAGGTGGGGTACCAATGCCAATCTCACCAAAGTATTGAGCATCCATATAATTTTTTAGTGACACAATATCGGGTTCTTGGGAATCACCAAGTTTATTTGCACTTTCTCTAAACTTTTTAATAGAAACCAATAAAGAATTACCATATTTCGAATCAATGTCCGAAACAATGCGATTTGTTTCATCAAATTTCACTTTTTTCAACCCGATCTTAATAAGTCCATCGTTTGATGTCGAAAAGACCGGAGTACATAGAAGGGTTGCTAAGAATAAAATAATTCGTCTATTTTCTGATTTTCGTCCCATGATGACCTACAAGTCAATCCACCATTTAAGTCCAAATAAATCTAAGAACAATGTAACCAAGTTTCTATAAAAAAGCACAATCAACAATCATCTAAAAGCAAGGATTTTAAGTACCCTTTTCCAAAACCCATTGAGCCAGGCTTTGACTTTTCAGAGTCAAACAAGTTATAAATCAAATGGAACCTTTTACCATTTTCACAGCAAAATCCATCTACAAAAACTACTTTATACATAAGTTGGTAAAGTTATCCACAAACTTATCAAAATTAAATTAACCCCTTATCAATTTCACATTGCATAGAATTCATGTTTTTAAATTTACGATCTATTTACAGAGACCAACCTGTGGAGGTTTCAATAAAAACATGGGATTGCATTTCCAGGTAAAAATTTGTAATTGAAATTATAAAACATACCAAGACATACTAACAAATAATCGATTTGTAATCAAACAATTATAGAAAAAATAGAAACTAAATAATTACGACGATCCCACAAAAACCCATTTAAAGATTACCGATTTCTTACACTTTTTTGGAAATTGAACGCAAATTGGTTGCAAGCAAACACAGAAAACCTTAACTTGAACGAAATAAAAAACATAGATTGTCATAATCAAACTTAAATTAACTGCATTGCATGCAACCTAACGAACCATCAACTTTTAATGAAAAAAACGTACGGCATTAATTATTATATAGATATGAAATAATTTCAATTGATGTTAGCGTGTATGAAATCGCAAGAAGATGAGAGTACGTACCGATGAGCTGATGATCGAGTCGAAAGATACGTATTCACAGCGAAATTTAGAGTGAATTATATAACTGAAGCAGTGTACTTGGCCTTTCAATCGTAACCATTGGATAAATCGTTATGCGATCTTGTCCGTCTATTGTAGATTCTTGCGTTCACTTGATGTTGCAATCTTTTGTAGTTTGACAGGAACAATCCTTATAGTTTGAAAATAAACAAATTTAGCCTCTAATGATTTTGCCAACTGTTCTTGTTGGACAATTTTTCATACAGTATAATTTTTGTTTATTTTGAACCGATTGTTCAATTCCTACTTCCTAGCAGGATCCGTCTAATCAGTTTTAAAGCTCTGACAAGAATTACAAATAAAGCCCTCTTAAAGTATTATTATTTCTAAATAAGTAAAAAAATTTGTTAAATTAAAAGTTGTCTCAATATTCAAGTTATATATCCAGTATATGTGGTGTTTTATACTCCCTCCGTCCCTTAATAAAGTTCCCATTTCACCTTCAAGTTTTGTCCCTAAATAAAGTTCTCATTTCTCAAACTTAAGGGACCCACTTAATATAATAATATTATTACCAATACTTTCACCACTAACTATCTCTTAAAACACTTTCTCTCTCCAATCAAAACTTATATTTTATTCAAAAGTAATACCAAATACCCCACCACTAACCATCTCCTAAAATGTTGTGCCCAACACAAATGGAAACTTTATTTAGGGACAGAGGGAGTAGTATTCATTTTTATGGTATGCTGATAGTATATATAGTTTGATTAATATTTATATATTGATTATCTATTTAAATTTAAGTGATTATGTGCAAAATTATTCAAGGGTGACACATATGACATATATGGCTATAAATGACAACCCATATAAACCTCGAGGAAACACAGAAGGAAGAAAAAACCTTAAGAGCTGTTTGTTTTTTCTGTAATTTTTCGTAATTGAAATTCAATCTCATTATGCAGGGATGTTTGGATAGATTTTTCTTTCGTAATTCAGTTCCTACATAATTCCGAAATACGTTATTCATTGTAATTGAAATCCTTCTCAGTGTCTTCAGGGGAGGACCTAGTATGGTGCCCGAGGTTGCCCGTGCAACCCCTGGAACTTTTCCGAATAGTGTAAAAATAGCGTTAAAATTTTTAAATTTTGTTTTTATTAGTGTAGGTGCAATCCCTGAGAAAAAAATATGCAACTGGTGACACCCCTCAACTTTTTCTCTGGGTCCGCCACTGAGTGTCTTATGAATTCAATTATGTTCATTTAATAAACTAACAAATTTGAATATTTTGTATACTTCAGACTTTAAATCTTAAAAAAAATTAAAAAATATAAAACTTTTAAAAAAGTTAAAAATAATAAAAAATTTAAAAAAATAATTAATTTAAAAAAAATAATTAAATTAGAAAATCTAAATAAAAATAAATTAATTAATGCATAAGTATGGATTTAAATTCCAGTTAAAAAATTCATAAATAAACGCGTAATGGAATTCAATTGTGAAGAAACTTAATTCTGAATGAATTTAATTCCTTCGTAATTGGATTTTATTACGGAAGATTACGGCACATGGAAAAATGCAATTAAAAGATCGTGACGTTCACACACAATATAAACCGTTTGATCACATAATAAACGGTGATTAACATGTGAGAAAAGATTGATAATTAAGAGATAACATAGAAACTTGGTTGGTGATGAATGAAAAACATCGTGACGGAAAACGACGTTAACATGTAGCGACAAATTGTAATTGCGCTTACGTGTCAGCAAAGGGAGACATGTCATTCGCTTGTCACGCAACACCCACAATTGCTTTCTCTTCAAAGGCTCTACTTTCCTTTACCGTTTTCAGGTTTCTTTTGCTTTTCAAATTACTTATGTGTCTTCAACTTGTGAATTATTATTACTTAATGGGTAATGATAGAAGTTACAAACTATAATGTATGGATAAGGTATTGATTCTTATTAAATTTTCATATTTAATTTTTCTACTTATTTTAGGAGTTCGAGTCTCGTTGTGGACATAAATGATAATTAAGAGTAGAATAGATTTGTTGTTTCAAAAAATAAATAAAAAATTATCTAATATTCAAATCAAATAAAAAGACTACGAAAACAGAATTAATACGTTAATTTTGGTTATGTAGCATCATCGTTCTTAATTAATTTTAGATGTAGCAATTAAACATATCAGTCATTTCTCTTGTAGTTTATAATATGCATGTTGTATGCTACATTGTATCACAATAAGTGATACACTTTTCGTTTAAGGGTGTTTCACCATAAGTGATACACTTTAAAAATTATCTTATTTTGTAAAAAAGTGGGACTCATCATCCACTAACTATCTATTTTAATAAAGTGAAATTAATCTTATACCCTTATTATTACTTTTAAAACTCATTAATATCACTGTATTTAAAAAAAGTGAAACACACCCTCCACTAATTATCTACTATAATCTAGTTTAATATTTACTTTAATATTTTGTTTCAGAAACTGTGAAATTCTAAATACTACCTCCGTATCAAAATAAGTGATACATTTGAGAAATTGCGATTTTTGAGGTAAAAGATTGGAAAGTGATTTAAAATAGTATAAAGTGGATAGTTAGTGGATAATGAGTAGGGGTGAGCATAACAGGGTACCCGTCGGTTCCGGCCGGAACCGGAACCGGAACCTCTTGTACCGGTTCCTCAATTTTTGGAACCGGAACCGGAACCTCCGGTTCCGGTGCCGGTTCCGGTTACCCTGTCTCTAAAATCGTAAAATAAAAATAAGATGCAAAACTTAAATATTAATCATTTTTATCAATTTATCTACTAATCTTTGAATAATCATAGATTCCAACCACTTAAACATATGATTATCTATTTATTGTATTGTTAAAACACTATATTCAGACTAATTAATGACTAAACTCATTCAAAATTACACAAAATTTATCATATTGTTAAATTTGGACATTAAATTTCTCAAATATATAATATTTTAACAAAAATAATCCGAATAATCGCCGGTTCCGGTTATCCACCGGTTACCGGTTCCTAAATTTTGAGAACCGGAACCGGAACCTCTTAGGGCGGTTCCATAATTTTAGGAACCGGAACCGGCGGTTCCAAAGCGGTTCCGGTTCCAATTCCGGTTACCCGCTTTTTCTGATCACCCCTAATAATGAGACCCACTTCTTTTGGATGTAGTGAAATTAATGATGTTTAAAAGTAAAAGTAAGGGTAAAAGAGTAATTTTACTTTATTAAAGTAGATAATTAGTGAAGAAGGGGTCCTACTTTTTTGCCAAATAAGAAAAGATTTTGAAGTATATCACTTATTTTGTTCCATCCTTTTAGAAAAGTGTATCAATTATTTTGATACGGAGGTAGTATATCACTTATTGCAGCAGTACTAAAGTAATGGATAAATATTTAAACCCGTATAAAGCACAATTTCTTTTTTGTTTGGTTTTCGAGTGTGTGTATGGGCTGTGGACTGTGGTCTGGGCTGATATACTTATGCGTAACATCTGTTGGGCTATAGTTATACTTTGATAGGACAACCATTATGTAGTTTTTAACTTTCTTTTACTTCAATAGCACTTAATTAGAAAATTAATTTACGTTTACAAAAAAGGAAAAGTAACTTATTAATAAAAGTCAAATTTATAAATTCAAAAAATTACTTAATAGTAGGTAATTCAAATTTTATGAGATAAACTTTTATGTAGATCTTAACATAGAACAAGTTAATTTTCTAATTAGCACATCAATATAGAATTGCACATCCAAACTGAATCTTGAACCGGAAAGGATCCGTTTCAAATCCATCGAATCAGATCGATTCTTAAACCAATGGATCGAGATCGGAATGGGTTTCTGAAGAAAAAACGGCTTTCAAACCAGATCCGTCAAACTGGTTTGATTATAGCCGTTGTCGAGCGTTAAAACCGGTTTTAAATCCAAATTGTGTAAACCGGTTTTAAAACCGGATTTCGAGGGGAGTCGATTCTAGCCATTAAACTAGCCGCTAGGGGTCGATTTGTAGCCATTTTTTGTGATGTTTACACCTAAAATCATCTATAAATTACCCCTTAGGTGTTTAGGAATCAATAAACACTTAAAACACTCTCATACAAAGCTTACAAACTCCCAATTTAAAGACACTCAAATAGGCAAAACCACTCACAAAAATGACTTCCGACTCTCAAGCTTCCGTCGGTGTTGGTGAATCTTCAAGTCAACTTACCGTTGTTAAAATACTAGCGACAAAGAGATAATTGAATGTTTGGTGCAATTACGACTTGCGTTTGATATCGGATGGTTAAAAAAGAGCTGTGAGGATCAATATCGTCTCCCTAAATGTTACTTTTTGACGCTGATAGAATAATTCTTGTGATTTCATTGTAGTTGTGATATCCTATAACTTTTACCGAATGCTAACAAATTCTTAATTAATCGCGTAAATATAAGAGCCCCCATGTAACATTGTAACTCGGCTTCGATGGAAATATTCATATCTTCCATGTAACAAAGCTATCAAAATTCGAGGTCGTGGGCTTGTTGCAATTCCATATCCTTCTCGTCATTATTCAGTTGCCAAGTGTCGAATATACACACAAAATTAAATTATATCACGAGTCACATTTATTTTATCTTGACAAGAATGACTTTTATTCTTTTGTTGGCTTGTATTTCCAGAATTACAAAGACGACAACGTCTGATTTTTTATTTTTTTTGTCACTAACGGGGTAGTGGGCCTAGTGGCCAATCTATAGCAAAGGTCATGTGTCAAAATAATGCATCCTAATAAAGGATTAACGAAACGTATTACACTATATTTTCCTATCTATTTTATTTATGCATGTCACGCTCCAATAGTTCATTGAATTATTGAAACCTATTATATTCACACATGATCTCTTTATATAAATAACAAACATTACATCTTTCTAAAATCAACTATGTGACACATGTTTATTGATCAGTTTTTATTTTTATATATTATAGAATAAAGCAATCAAAACATCATAAGTTTATAAAATCAACTGATTGACACTTTTTTACTGGTTAACGTTTTTTGAATGACATAAATTTATTAGAGACATCCTAGTAAGGAGGAGCTTGATGAAAAGTTACAACAATTTATTAGAGTAACTCGTGATTAGATGACAAAAATTACTTTGAAACTTCTTATTGAAGTCTATTTTACATAATTTATTAATCTAAAAAATAATAACAAGAATTTGCGTATGAAACAAACCAACCAACAAATTTGGCCGAAGTTGTTGACTCCCATAAGAATCTCTCGATTTTTAAACATTTTCCTTTTCCACAAAAGAACATGTGACCATTCAACTTCCTCAAATTGATCTTTGTTTCTTGTGGGGGTCGATTTTCAACACAACTTCTCCTATACGTTTGATGAAAAAGGGACCTTTTTCTTCTTTTAATATGGCAGATATATAAAGCAATAATTAAAATATATAGTAGTACAGTAGTACTTCATTTGATAAGGGCCGAACATATATTACCCAAAAGAAATTGTGGTGTGTGTTATTGATATATGTGACAGCTTACGTATAATTAACTAATATGTATGTCATATATCCTTATAATTTTTGTGTACAACATATCTTGAAATATACAGTAGTCATAACTATCTTCGCACATGACGTGCTTTTAATTAATTTTTAATTAATATTTAAATACTTTTAACGTTCATAATTAACAATATATAATTAACAATAAATATTTAAATACTTTTAACCTTATGAAATATTCACATAAGATATGATTTTTTATGTTTTAAAGTTAAAATCAATAAGACACTAAAATAAAGATGAACCAGTTTTGAAAAGTAACCAAGATTAATAATGTGTTTTTACGTGGAAAAAAGAAAAGAAATCCATTATTACAAAATGTTCTAAAAAAAGAACGTAAAAGAGGTAATTAACATTACGTGCGTGCGTATAGGTACCAAAAAATTGGTGACTAAAAGAAGAAAAGAATATTTCGAACTATGCATATGTTCAGTTCCCTTGGAAATTGCTAGTCTTGTGGTCGTTGGTAATGGTGTTGGTGTTGGTGTGGGATGCGGTGGAGGAAGTATTGGTGTTGCCACCACTCATGATGGAGGAAATTGCCGCCGCTAGGGCGGCAGTGAAGTTTGGATCTGCGGTGATGGCGGCACTAAGAGAATCGGCAAACGATGTTTGCGGCTGTCCTTTGTTAAATTGTGGTGGTGTAGCTTGGTGGGCTAGTAGTTGATTAGACTCGATATCATGAGACAATTGGAGACCAGAGAATCTTGATTGGTTGTAGCGGGCCACATCTCTGGCATTAGCGGGGATGTATTGTAGCGGCATTGCGACCGTCGGTGCAAAGTTTTGTGATGGTAATTGGCCTTGGTGAGGGATTTGAAATGGTGTAGAATTATTGATTCTTTGAAATTGGTTCGGGTTTTGTGTTAGGTCTAAAGTGACCGTTGGAAATGGTGCGGATGCTGATATTGTGGCTATGCTCGATGAGCAAGGCAGGATTGACCGAGCTAAGATGTTTTGGTTCATTAAACCGTCAGCACTTGACATTGAACCCGAGAGTAGCATGGTCGCGGCGGCTGAGGTGGTGGACGCCATTGCCAATGCTGCTGACGGTAAGGGGTGGCTATGGGTGCCTTCGTAGGTGGTTATTAATATTGTTTGATCATCGACACATCTTTGAACTTGTTTTCTAACTGGACAACCAACTGCCATCGTGCATCGATAGTAGGCACGTGGACACGGGTTCCCCTTAGCCATCTTTTGGCCGTATTTACGCCATTGACAACCATCGGTAATCTGCCATAAGAATATCGAGTAACATTTTAGAATTAAATTTCATGGTACGTAAAACAAGTCCAGTCTACATACCTTTTAGGTATAAACCGTGGAAATACCATATGTTTTTTTTAGTGTCGATAACTAGGCATATACATAGTCCAAGAATAAGGTACATATAATTTTATTCAAAAGCATAAAAAATGGTGAAACTTAAGAATAATTATTATATACCATGGATGCTTCCGAACGTGCCCGTACCGAAACACGAGCTTTACGTATTGTAGGATCATTCGGTTGCTCACCATTCTTCGGTCCATTCAGTTTTGGTACCTTGTTAGAAACCCAACCATCCGAATCCGGGGTATTCTCGCGACCGATTCTTTTACCACTTCTATCACCACTTATTGATAGTTCAACTCCATTCGGTGATGAGCCTGATTGAGTTTTTTCTTCTGATGACGAATCGATAGAATTTGGACCTAATTCCTTTAGTTGCCTAGAAGCTACTGCCGAACCATGATCGTTTTTCTGATTTTGTTGCTTTTGCATTTCATTAGCAATATGAATTTGCAAAGCGGTGTAATTATTGTTGACTTGTGAAAGCATCCCTCTTAACCTTTGATTTTCGGTGTTCATTTTTTCTAACTCTATTTGTAATATCGTTAACTGAAAATCAAACAGTGGTAGCGGAGTTAGAAAATCTGTATGTTTCTTTTGGTGGAAATGATGATTTGCAAAAATTCTATAATTTATGAATTTTATGATATTCTACAACTTTTTTTAACGTATCGCCTAAATCTACCTCAATTTTATTAATAGCAAGACTTAAACCTATGACCTTATAACCTTAGATCATGTGCAACATCAAACATCAATATCAGCCTTCACTCATACTGAAAATTGGTAAAAAGTTATATCACAAATGATTACTCATTTATGAACATTAAATTCTTATAGGTAGTAGAGAAAAATAACATCCAAATGATGTTTATGTACAACTTCTTTTTTTATGACATTAAAATTAAAAGGAAAAAAAGATCATCAAGTTAAACTATGTGTACCTTGTTCTTAGCTTGTTTATCCTCACCCGTTGATGAACCTCCATCATCCATAGATGATTGATCACTATTAGTAGTAAGTAGTTGCAGACCTGTCTATATAATATTCAAAAATAAATAATCAGATTTGTAATTTCAAAAAACTTAACTATGTAAAAAATTATCATAATCTGACTAACGAAGTTTCTACGGTGATCAATTTAATAATCTTATTACCAGCCGGAAAAATCATGAAAATTCAGTAATCATTTCATCTCTATTTTTAAATTTTTTTTTTTTTAAATGATCCATGTATAAAATGCTTACATTTACATCTAATTGAGTCCCGTGAGAATTTTCTTTCTTTACAACAATATTCCGATCATCGTGATTTGACTTGCTGGTAGAGAAAAAGTCAACCTCACTCACAACTTTCCGATGAGAATTCTTTTCGTCAGACGGCGGTGATGAGGCGGTGGCGGTGACACCGGAATACATGTTAGCCTTGATCACTGGATTCCACCGTGGAGATAACAATTCAATTGGCTCAGAAGTATCCAACGTTAAAAAGCCCATCTAGCTTTGCCCATAAAAAGCGAGAATTCTAGTGAGAGAAAGTGTGTTGTCTGTAGAGAGAGAGAGAGAGAGAAGGTGTGTATATGTATAGGTGGTTTGTGCAAGTGTTTGAATGGTGGAATGAAGAAGGATATAAATAAGAAGAAATGAGAGAGAAGGTAAAGACCAAAAGTTTGACTTTTTCGTTCTCTTATTTAGAATTGGAGTGTGTGTGTGAGCAAGTATTTGGCGGAGCTGACGACCACGTTTACAGATCTCAATTGTTGACTTTTGACTCCTTCCCCATCAGCATCCGGTAGCTGGTAAACGATGTGGGACCCAGTCTTTTCTATATTTCGTTTCTTTTATTTTCCTTTTTACGAAGAAAATATTTCTATATTTTATTTTATATAATTGAAAAAATGGAAGATAAAAAAAATTAAATTAGAAGTCTATTTTAGTTTTTATATATAAGATTAAAATATACACAAATGTCTTATTTTATTATTTTTGTAATAGTTGCGAATAAGTTTGTGTTTTAATTTACGTTTCAAAAGGTTTATATTTATTTAATGTAAGAAATTAATTTTTTTAATTCTTAAAATCTAATGCAACAATTTTGCTAAATTACATATTGATCAATAGCTATAATTCTTACTAGACGAATTTAGATATATCCTTAAATAGAAATAAACATATTCTTTCTACTCATTTTTCTTTAATGACATTTAATCTACTCCACTTACCCCTGTCGGGTTTGAATTCATGAACTTTAGGTTCACGAGTAAAATTATATACACCAATACCACTAAGCTACAAGCTTTGAGTTTCCTCCTACTAATATGATTATTAACTTCTAAATTTGACATGTATCATCCATTAATTCTCATCCCTTAATTTTAATACTTATTATGATCAAAATGAGTATGAATATAATAAAAAAAAAATAGTAAGAAGAAATATCATTAATCACCCAATTAAAATCACTAAGTACAAAAAAGAAAATCGTTCACGTGCAGGTTCTTTAACTAGGTTAATTGTTTATTTTAGCAAACCTTGGTACTATTTTTGTTTTATATGAAAGATAATTTATTTGTAGAAAATGACAAATATGATAATGCAAGAAACAAAACACTAATTAACACGTTTTTATAAAAGTATTACATGTACTTAAGAATATTGTTAGGACCAATTTTGTAATAGGTTTTGACCTTTAATCTTGTTAACTAACACTTGTAGTGTTAAGTGGTAGGAGTATATATTGATGTAGTTTGACTTTGGATGTAAGCTTTTCCCACTTATTGAATTACACGTTCAGAAAGCTTCCTCTCCATCTTCAATTCTCTCTCAATACACATACACACCATATATACACTTTGATCTTCAATTCTTAGAAAAACACAATGAATTAGCTTGAATTCATCATATTTCGATCTCTCAAATATAAAGTACATAATAATTTACATTGAGTATTACAAAAAATGATAACCTTTTAAATGTAAAGATACATCTTCGTAGCCTTAACTAAAAAATCTCACCTCTAACAAAAATAGTATGTACATATTCAGATTACGTACATGAAACCAAATATGTAAAGGTTTAACTTTGAATATAACTTTAAAGAATTCTACAAATTTAGATTAATTGAGTAATATATTTACTTAATATATATGTATATATATATGATAATATTTAATAGAGATATTAAGACACATGACCACGTGTACAGTACATGTATCACTAATACAATACGTAAAAGGAATCTTTATGTTAGGTTTGGTTTCGTATGAATGTTGTAGCTTTCGTTTAGAAAAGGAAAATATAGTTTAAAAATGTGACAAACTTCTACATGGAGTGTTATGGACTTTTAGACAATTGAAAAAGTGTGTGCATGAAGAAAACATGTTTCTTGGATGTGTCAAATCAATTCATTAACAAATTCATTTGATCATAAAAGGAAATAACTTCTTACATGGAAATCAAATAATGCAACTTTTATAAAAGGCCGACATGTTGTTTTCTTTTTTCTTTTTTCTTTTTTTTTTATCTTATCACATGGTTTTTTAGTGTCCTCTAAATAAAGAAAACTAACTTAAACTTAACAAAAAGTTGTATTAATCTTAAATAGAATTGATGATTATGAAGAGATAAAAATTTATGAGTCGCGTGTAAAGAAGTTGACATGAATAACAAGGATGTGGGCTTGGCATTGGATCTCTTCTTGTTAGCAATCTCCTTAATTATCGTTTTTAAATGGTGGTGGCGTGTTGAACTAATCAAGTTTATACTTTAATAGTTTATGTTAGGGACTAAATATGCTAAAATGGATTAGATGGAGGTATGAAAGACATGTCAACTTCTGTCGCTTAGAGAAAGCATTGTAAACACTGTGATAATCTAATACAAATACAAGCACTAAACTTTTTATATCAAAACTTTCATCGTTTAACTTAATCTCTCTGTTATTGTTGATTAATCACACCATATTATTTGGATTCTAGGATAACAATTGGTATTAGAGCCAATTAGATGGAAGATTAGATAATTTAAATTAAAAAGTTCACGAGAAATTCAAATATATGAAGCTTGGATTATCTTTCTCACATTATGATCAAATCCGAAAACTTAGAAGGTGAATTTGGCCATTTTATAATATTACAAAATTGGTATCTAAGAAATAGATGCACATTTTCTTCAAGAATGGACTA
Source organism: Calendula officinalis (assembly GCA_963853835.1). Classification (NCBI taxonomy): domain Eukaryota; kingdom Viridiplantae; phylum Streptophyta; class Magnoliopsida; order Asterales; family Asteraceae; genus Calendula; species Calendula officinalis. The sequence goes on from OY970825.1 coordinate 6,178,768, forward strand.
AAGTTGTGCGTAACAATGAGTCAGGAAAAGGATGACAAAAGAGGTGTCAAAAGGAACCGCCTTTTCTTTGTTCTTGGTGAAGACTTGAGAGTTGAGACAGACAACTTTGTACGTTTTTCAACTTCAAAGAAAGTTCATTTTTCTTTCTTTCTATATATTCACAAACAAGATTCATTTTTCTTTCTCTCTATTTTCACATTGGGTTTTTATAATACTAACGTACAATTAATGAACACGAAGTTTCTAAACAGTAAATCATATTTGATGTATCTTCAAAAACAATACATATTAAATGTCATTAATGTGATTAATTACATATTTAGAAAATAATTGTTCCATTAAATGTCCTATAATGTATGCCCCTATGGTATATGTTAGAAAACCCATTTCACATTTACTGAATCCAAGACGAGTAAAATATTAAACCGGCACGCCTTAAATGTGTATGGATTTTGAAAACACACCGGTTAAATTAAGACTTATTTTGCTGTCTAATTTCCCTAATAAAACAAAGTTTTAGTTAATAAGGGTATAAGACAAATAATAAAATTCAATAATAGTGTCAAAATGTAAGTACAAAATGTCAACAAATTTGAAACCATGAAAGCTAATGCACCAAAAAACAATTCAAGATTGAAGATAGAAGGAGAGTTGACTGAGATTTATGTTGACTCTAAACCAACAACCATGTGGATACTTGAATAGTTGAATGTGAGCGAAAACTAAGGCATATTTGGTAGATTGGTTGGGATTGGACCATTATATTAATTACCTAATAAATCAAAATAATAATTCTTTTGAGAAATAATATTCTATGAAAATTAATTCATAGAAAATAAACAATGGATCAATAAAAATAAAAAATAACATATCCTTTAATACTCTCAAGTCTCAATATCGTTTTTAATCGGGATAATCTCTATGTTTAAAAAAGACTACTTACATATATGATATTTCATTTAAAAATATTGACATACAATTATAGCTAATAGTTACTTGTATTTCTTATTTAAGATTTTTTCTTTTATTTGTTTACTCAAAGGACTAAATTTCAGGAATGAGCCAATACATTCATAGTCAATCATTATCTATATTATTATCAATATTTCCAGTGTACGTGACATTAAGTCTCAACTGAAGCTTTTATTGAGCTTCTTGACCCTTATGTAGTATATGGGTGCATATCTAAATATATACATATAAATTGGGATTTACATATCATGTTGTATGTTGTTAATTTATATTTTCCTTAGACACGCATATATAGGTATTTTTTTACTTCTTGCCAAGTTTTCTAGTCGTAGTAAATTTTGTATATATTTGAGTTTTCTAATCAGTATAAACTTTAGTTGTATTTAAAATAACTTTCATTACTAAAGATAAATTCATACAAATATTTGAACTTTTCGAGCAGAACTAGAAACAGCAACAAAGAGAATTCTCGCGCTATCTAGCCGAGCTTGAACTTAATTTAATATCGTTAAGCAAGTTTATGGCCCTAACCTCAAGCGTGTATTATTAAAATTGTTGTTCTAAATTTAAAATAAAGTATCTGGTTTGATGCATCACTTGCAACCACCAGAAGCACATATATATTTAGAACAATTATTAAATCAAAACCAAATATTGACATCCTTATTAAAAGAGAAATTATATTTCTTCCTACCTTTTTATCATACACATAATCTTATCTATTTCATCATGACAAGTGTCAAAATCAAGGAATATATAGGTAAAGAAAATTAGTGAATTACATATGTCAAGTTTAGAGATGAATAGAAATGAATACAATTACTCTTTTTAAAAAGATGCCAACCTAACCCGAAAAAATGAGATTAATAAGTTTTTTTTTGTCATACCCCAATTCTTTAATTTCAAAGTTAAGATCTTTTCCTTAATGATACCCGTTGTTGCTCCATTTCTGTTTTCTTCTTTACCTTCGTGAAAATAGCTACAAAATTTCGTATTAATCATAATTAATGAAAAAAAATCGGGTCTTGAAACTAGTTAATTATGATCAAAAACTGGTTGTAGCTATAGCTAGTCGAATAGTAATAGAGTGCCTACTTAGAACTGTTGGGATTTTTGACTAATACGTTCCAAACCTTAAGCGGGTGTCAATTGACTCGAACAAGTTTCATTTAAAATTAACCACCTACTTACTTATCTCCCACCTATATATGGAGTAAGGACATGATTTTAATTTGATGACATGTACCAATAACATTGCTTCTTAATGATGACATGGACGCTGACTCAAAGGGCATAATAGGCAACCTATATATGGAGTAAGGACATGATTTTAATTTGATGACATGTACCAATAACATTGCTTCTTAATGATGACATGGACGCTGACTCAAAGGGCATAATAGGCAATTAACTTCTTCTTTATATGGAAACATATTCATGTCTTCTCTCGCTTCATTTTTCGCCCATAGCTTTATTTTTTATTTGTAAACAAAAAATTTTAAGAAAATCAAAGTTCTTAAAATTAAATTCTTTACGAAATGAGTATAGTCATAAAAATTTGAAAAAAAAAATGTCATGGTTGTAGATTGTGAATTCAATGATTAATTCATAGATTAAACATAAACAAGTGATAATATAGGAAGATTAAGATGGATGAAATATTTGAACACTTTGCTATTGATGGGGGCTGCTACAATTTGGGAAAATGTTATGTAAATTAGGTTACTACTTACTATATATACCTAACCAAAGTTTCGACTAAATACAAAATGGTCCCTAGACTATTGGTTACAATAAATGTGACCCAACAATGGTTCAAACATTTTACGAAAAAAAATCTTATGATCTAAAAATGTAATTTAAATTTATTATGATCACAAAATGTTATAATTTCAAAAATTTTAAGAAAATCAAAGTTCTTAAAATTAAATTATTTACGAAATGAGTATAGTCATAAAAATTTGAAAAAAAATGTCATGGTTCAAACATTTTACGAAAAAAATCTTATGATATAAAATTGTAGTTTAAATTTATTATGATCACAAAATGTTATAATCACAAAAATTTTAAGAAAATAAAAGTTTTTAAAATTAAATTCTTTACGAAATGAGTATAGATATAAAAACTTGAACAAAAAAATGTCATGGTTCAAGCATTTTACGAAAAAATCTTATGATCTAAAAATGCAATTTAAATTTATTATGGTCACAAAATGTTACGATCCAAATTTATTGTAATCCAATTTTATTATGATCGAAAGTTATAATAATCAATGTTTAAAAATATTATGATCCAAAAATATTATAGTCTAAACATATTATTATCAACACTTACACATGAAATTGTTGATGATACTATGTTTAGCCTCGATCTTTACACCGTATAATTCTTGTATACTATAAAAATGTCAGGTGTCACGCATCATATATTGAAGTTAAAGATAGATGCCCATTTATGTGTATGCAAAACATTGATCAGAAAGTGGATTTACGCAATAAAACTAGGCTAATATAATAGAAGGTAAGATCGTGACAACGTTTGTACAATTTGTGTTATCCCACGTATGATTATTAGTCCTTACGACAAAACTATGCCTTTCAAATTTAGCCGAAGACAATTTCCTATTTAAGTACGTTTTTCAATGACTATTAAAAAAACCATGGGCGAACATTGTCACGGGTTGATTTGTTTGTCCAAATATCAGTATTCTCACATGACCAGCTATATGTTGATGTATCAAGAGTAAAGAGAAACAAATGCTTGAAAATTAACTCAACAACAAACGTCTTATACAATAAAATTTCGTTTTCTTTTTTGATTTATTTTTACCGATTATTCATGTACAACAAAACCTTTAATCATCATTTTAATAATAGTTGACCATATAATTTCTTACGTTTTTTTCATCATTATATATTATATTTCTTACAGCTAGCCCGTCCATCAGACGGGTTATGAAGCTAGTTACTCTATATGGTGTCAACAAAGGTAGTTATGGTAAAGGCTAATAAAGTCAAGTTGTCACAACTCTTATTCAAATGAGACATGTTTCTATATTCTTTATTGTATTTGTAAACATATGAGTACGTTGATTTGTTGATTTGTAAGCTTAGATTGTAACATGTACTATCTATAAAAACTAATTTTTGGAAAGTATTTTTAAAAGAGATTTTATAATAAACGATATATATGGACATAAATGACCCAATTAACAAAGATTTACAGAATAACTAAACATAGACAAATATAAATTACATTATTATTTTAGGCCAAAAACTAATTTTATATATTTTTTAACCATCCAATTGGGATAGAAAATGGTATTTTAATAATCCGCTTGAATAAAAAATTTATACAATAACTTATAAACAGGGGCAAATATAAAAATTAAGTTATTTCTGTAAACAAAACACCAATATTATACATTATTCAAATACTAATATCAACATCCGTTGTATTATACATAAGTCATCTTTTATTATACATAAAGTCATCTTTTGAATAGTAATTTAAAATCGAATGTGAAATTGATCCATCTGAAATTTAAGTTTCAAATCTGACCCATAATATTAAAACATTTCTTCTTTTTTCTTAACCTCAAACATAAATATGTCTGAAGATGATAATTTTACCACATATTCACTAGCATAGCATCTAATAAACTGTATTTATAAAGTCATGGACTACCATATTGAGTCTATGGTCAAGCATCCTAGTATTGATTTCTTGTTAGCACATTTTTACTGAACTAGTTAGCTATGCTTAATGTTTTAAAAATCCGGTTGAACTGGAAAATGAGAAGGTAGCGGATTCAAAATGAGCTAGTTATATTTACAGGTATAAGTCTGTAGGAACCGGCCGGTCGAACCGGAAAATATCAATTTTCTTATGAAAGAAATTAGATAAACAAAAAGGATATAGGGATTTAAAAAACTTCATATATATTTTGGAACGTAAAAGTATTATATATAGAAAAATATAATTTGAATTTTTGTTTAAATTCTTTATGCTAATTACTTTATATTCTTCTAGTTTTCTGGCAGTTGTATAAAATTTAAATAAATATTTAACAATGTTATAATCAGTTCAACCAATCTGATTCGATCGTATCTAAGATATTGGTCAGTTACATCGGCTACACGTGCTAGGGGGCCTGGGTGGCTAAGCTATAGATAAACGGAAATTGGGACCTTTTGGATCTCTTGATGACACGTGAACATAAACAACTTTATATTGTTAACCTCTTACCTAACATATAACGTTCTTACTTCTTACAAATTCTCATATAAAATATTAAATCAATATGATCATTTCGAAAAAACTATATAAAGCAACTAAAATTAAAACTATACTTGGTTGAGTTGAGTTGAGTCAAATCGCACCGACCGAGTTTAGTTGCAAGAAGTGAGTCATGTCACCGATCGAGTCTCCTTTGGAGAGCCTAGTTATGAAGGATAGACTATAGTCTTGTAGTAGGCGCTAGCCAATGGGGAGTAGGGACATAAATGTGGTTAAAAGTTGAAATTTGGAAACAATTATGGTGGGCTCGTCCGGCCGGTGGGTCGGGCGGGTCAAACTTGAAGAAAATACAAGACTTTATGATAGTTTGCGTACAGCTAAAGGACTCCAACCAGATACTTTTCACGCTTTATTATAAAAATACATAATGTATCTATCGGGACGAATACGTGAGGTTTTGTATTTTATATTAATGTTTTTCATTTGTTGTTGCTTTTTTATTGACTATTATCCAAACATTTATTTTATCTTAGGGTGGTGATGTTTATACCATAAAAATTACTTCCACCACTATATTGCACAAGTTTTGAAGTAGTCTGTACAATTGTATTAAAGCATAGTTGTGATGTATGGCTAAATTTTTGTGGTATGAATATCAACTCGCTTTATCTTATCTTAACAATCGATTTGATAATGTATTTACTTTTAAATTTAGTTTATATGTTTATTTATGTTTTATATAAAAATATGATTTTTACACTACATAAATTACTTAATGCATCATATTGTACAACATTTAAAGCAAACTATATAAGCATTCTAAAGCAATAATTGTGGTGCATAAATAGTTTTTGTAGTGTAGAAGTCACCTTTATTTCAAAAAGCGTAAATTCAACAACATTAGTTTTTTTAACAAGGGTAGTGACTTAGTGGTAAGACTTGGTTTCCAAAAAGTAAGAAATTTGCAGAAGATCTCAAGTTTTATCCATATGAGCAACAAAATATAACCCCATGTGGCGACATAGGTTCACATGTGCCAACTCCGTGCTACCCGTAAAGCGAGAGGTCATCCTTGGAAATAGTCGGCTTGGATAGCGGGTCGGATTGCTTGTTTGGGAAAAACAATATCTGGTTTTTGACAAATATTTCATGTATTTTGTAAATCAAAGTTGGTTGCAAAATTCTTTATCGTGGGACCCGAGCAACCAATTTGAATAGCCTAATTATAAAATTAAGAGAAATTCGCACGCACAAATACCAATTCCAATATTCTAGATTTCCTAACTCGTCTCTTTCGACGGTCACAGTAATAAGATATTTTACCATGTTCATGCCCACATGTAGTAATGTTTCTGATTTCTTATCTTATACTTGTAAATGTTTCTTATTTTAGGTGTTAAATTTGATCATTGTAATAATTTTAATAGTATATTTTAATAGTAATCAAACTTACTTTGATTTTTTTTGAGCAACCATGTATATTGATGAACTAAATTCGTCTAAGGATTCAATACAAATCCATCCAAGTGTAAAGTAAATTTGAAAGCTAAGTAAACTCGTCGTTTTATATGAATCTTCTTTTGTACTTTTGACCAAAATCCATACTTTTTGTATAATTTCACTTTGAAAAACAACTATACTGTACATGGAAATCATGCTTGTCATTTCCTTTTTTGAAAAACAAGTACAATTAGGATGACTGCTAAAATAAATAAATAAATAAATAAATAAATAAATAAATAAATAAATTTGAAGATTTTTATACTAACCAACTATTAGAAAAACATGATATTACTGATAAGCCCAAAGATGCATTCAATTTTGGGCTTCGGTCTTAAATATGGAGAGTTAAAATGGCCCAAAGAACAATGTACCAGGTTTTACTTAATTCGATCGCCAACGAATCCGTATTATAGCTTTAGTAGTGAAACTATGTACATAATAAACTTGGGTTAAGTTATTAATCATTTACGATTTGTTTGGTTCGCTGAAAAGTATTGAAATTTGGGTAATTGAATTTAATTTCACAAAATCCCAATATTTGCTTAAAAAGGGATGAAAATGGATTTTTGAATGATACGAACATATCAACCAAGGAAGGAAAGTCCATTTTATCCAAATGTTGATGAAATTGAATTTAAAATTGGAAGGAAAATTCTTTTTACCTTTATACCATTTATATATTTAATTAACCTCACAAAACTCCATAATCATTCCTCAATTCTAACTCGCCACCGCCACCACCGCCAATCATCGACACCACCACCATGACCCACCACGCACCGCCACCACCACCACCCACCGCCACCACTACTACCCACCAAGAAGAATAAGTCAATCGTGAATTTGGAAATAAATTCTAAACCAATCGATTTGAATTCGAGCCAAAAGAAGAAGAAACAAAATTACGATTATCAAGATAAAAACTGATTTGAATGCTGACCATTTTCTTCACTAAAGCTGATTATTGAGATAATACTGAGAGAAGTTAGTTATGTTTTTCACTACATTGCAAGTGCAAAGCTTTCAAGCAATTTCCCGATGATAGAGAAATACTCAAGTTTACAAATTTTGATAATATGGAGCAATTCAATTTGAATGATTCTTTGTGGAACAACAACGGGTTGCTGACTAAATGTGCCAACGTTGGTAACGTTAGCGTTTATCAGTTTATGCAACAAATTCCTATTATTCTCTTAGGTATTGTAGCAATCTAATTAGCTTTAGTTTTGCTATTAATTTCTTGACCTAGTTTTCATTACAACAATAATAAACAAAATGATTTAATAAGTTATCGAGAACCAACTTTACTATTTTCACGCTCCAAAATTACGTTCAAAATCTTCCCAGGAACATAAACTCTTTTCTTGACGGTTTTACCCTCAAGATATTTAGATAGTTTTTCATCAAGTGAGGCCAGTTTAAAAGCATCATCTTCTGTGCATGTTACTTCAACTTGTACAGTACCCCTTGTTTTACCATTAATCTGAACTGGTAATGTTATTGTTGTGTCCTTTAAGTAAGCATGATTAGCCTGAAAATTAAATTAAACTTATAAATTTATATTCATTTCTTAAATTTTAAATTTAAAAAAATTATTAAAAAATACCTTAGGGAAAGACTCGTATGCTAATGAAGTTGAGTGTCCTAACCGAAACCAGAGTTCTTCAGCCATGTGTGGTGCGTATGGTGATAATAATAATACAAATTGTTCCACAACTGATTTTGGTAATTTTTCCCACTAAAAAAAAGAATATGTAATTACGCATAATAAAGTTTTATACATTTTTTAATTTATAAAAAAATGTAAAAGGAGACCGGACGTACCTTATATGCAGAATTAACAAACTCCATCATTGCAGAAATCCCAGTATTAAATCGTGTTGCTTCAATTTCATCCGTCACCTACACCATTTAAAAATATTATATTAAAATTTAAATGCATATTAATATATAAAGATTTTAAAGATTTAATCTTTTTACCTTTTCTATACACCTATGTAACGATTTAAGTTGTTCTAAAGATGGGTTTTCATCAACTGCAACCGTTTGATTTCCATAAGTTCCATCAGATAAAGGTGAACCAACAATTAATCTCCAAGATCTCCCTAAAAATCTATGTACACCTTCAATACCACTGGTATTCCATGTTTTCGAGTCCCTGAAAAGTCAAAGTCAAAATCAACACATGTAGAACTACTTTTCAATTTCAATTTAATAAATTCAAGCTAACCTTAGTGGGCCCATGAACATTTCGTATAATCTAAGTGAGTCTGCACCGTATTCTGCTACAACATCATCAGGATTAACAACATTTCCTCTGCTTTTACTCATTTTGTGGGCCCGTGCAATTAATCGGATATTAGGGTTATCTTTTAATACAAACGAATTACCAGATTTAGTAACCTACAAAAAAAATTATATATAAATTAGCAAGATTTTTAGAACCCTAAAATGGGATTAAAAAAAAGCGTACTTTTTCATCGGGTATTCTTTCTTGTTTATGTTCTCCTAACGCATCAACTGAATCTGCAGAAACAAGATTCCCATTTTCATCTTTGCAAGCCATGTATTGTACCTGAAATCCGTAGTGTTAATAAGTTGACCAACTTTAAAAAAGTCAACATGTTGACTAAGTAAGGTTTGACTTACTTCTCCGAGAATGATCCCTTGGTTTATGACACATTTAAATGGTTCTTTTGTCGATACAACACCAATGTCATAAAGAACCTGTATGAAGTATGCAAGAAGTCAGCATAATGAGTTTGACTATTTGTGAAATACCTGAAATACCCCTAGATAACAACCTTGTGCCAAAATCTTGAGTAGAGTAAGTGAAGAACTGCATGTTCAGCACCACCAACATACACATCAACTGGACCCCAATACCTGCCGGTTTTTTATAATTAAAATGATTTATTTTTTATTTTTTTTTTTGTAAAACGACTGATCTTACATTTCTTTTTTCTTGTCAACCAACTGTGTTGAGTTCTTAGGATCCATAAATCTTAAATAATACCTGTATATAATATGTACACAATCTATGAATTTCGGTTGATTTAATGAGATTTTCTTGATAAATTCAATTTAGCAACAAAAAAAAAATTATTTACCAGCAAGAACCAGCCCATTGTGGCATAGTGTTGGTTTCACGCCTAGCTGGCTTTCCAGAAGAAGAATCTACAGTCTTAACCTGAAAACAACAATTTATCAAACATAAAAAAAAATTAAAAAATTAAAGAAAAAAACAAAAGGGTACCCAAGAAACGGCTTTTGAAAGTGGTGGGTCCCCTGTACCAGTTGGGGTAAAATCGTCAAGTTCAGGAAGAGTAAGTGGGAGTTCAGTTTCAGAAATTGGAACCGTTTCACCATTTTCATCCAGAAATACAACAGGAATTGGTTCTCCCCAATAACGTTGTCTAGCAAACAACCAGTCTCTCAACTTATAATTTACCTAAAATAACTAACTTTTATCATACTCAATACTAAGACAAAATAACATGAATAAAGAAAAAGAAAAGGGATACCTTTCTATTTCCATTTCGGGTCTTTTCGACCCATTCAATTACTTTAACAGCAGCTTCTTTACTACCTAACCCGTTAATGTTGAGGCCCGTTTCTGAACTTGATGAATTTATTACTTCACCTTCTCCAGAATAAGGTTTTTCAGAATCATCAAAAGATTCATCTGAGGTTATAACCCGACATATTGGGATATTATATTTCAATGCAAATTCATGGTCACGTGAATCATGTGCAGGAACAGCCATTATTGCTCCAGTTCCATAGCTGCAAAAGATCAACGGGTTGAGTAACGGGTCAAGAAGGGTAAATTTGGTATATGGGTCAAAGTTGGGCTGACCCATAACACCTTTTTGTCCAAAACTTCAAAAAAAAGTATCTTTTTGACGTAATATAACCCGAAAATAAGTATTAGAAAGAAAATAAATAAATAAATAAAAAGACGGGCCCACCTTCCTAAAACATAATCTGCAACCCAAATTGGGATAGCTTCCCCATTAACTGGATTTTTAGCATAACACCCACTAAAAACTCCCGATTTTTCCTTCTGAAGCTCAGTTCTTTCAAGATCACTCTTTCTAGAAGCAACCTCTTTGTATTCTTCCACCTGTTATCAAAATAATTAATTTTTTTAAACATTAATATTTATGTAAATATGAAACTGTTTAGCACAAAAGAAAAATGAGATGTGAAATTACAATATTTTTTTGGGTCTCAGATACCACAGATGACAACAAGGGATGTTCTGGTGCTAGCACTAGATATCTGCAAGGTAAATTCAATTAATATTAATATTCAACTAATAAGAATATATTCATTTATATTGAATAAAATTAAAAAATATTAAGAAAAAAGGGGCACAAAGATATTACGTTACTCCAAATACGGTATCGGGCCTTGTTGTATAAACAGTAATTTTTGCATCAGTATCTTGACCATCTTTATTCAAAACACAAAATTCCACTTCTGCCCCTTGTGATTTTCCTATCCAATTTCTTTGCATTTCTTTAATACTTTCGGGCCAATCAAGTTCATCCAAATCTTCTAGAAGACGGTCTGCATATGCAGTTATCTTCAGCATCCATTGCTTCATCGGCTGCTTGGTCATAAACAAACTGTAAAAAATTATGAAAACATCCAATAAAAAGGTATAAGAAAATTTTTAAAAATGTCAAACGACAAGAAAATATTTTTTTTAAAAGAGAATTATTAATTATTATACCTTTCTTATAACTGGATGGCCACCACGTTCACTCACACCATCTATAACTTCTTCATTTGCTAGCACAGTTCCAAGAGCAGGGCACCAGTTGACTGGTACCTCAGCCTAAATTTTGCATAATATAAAAAGTTAATATGTATTATTAACTTTTATCGGGAAATTGAATAACTATCTTGAAAGAAAAAGTAAATAAAATGTTTGACCTGATATGCAAGTCCTCGTTTCAGAAGCTGTAGAAAGATCCATTGTGTCCATTTATAATAATCCGGTTCTGTTGTGGAAATTTCACGATCCCAGTCAAATGAGAAGCCTAAAGATTTAAGCTGAAAAATCAATAAAAAGTAAGTTAAATATTAAAAAATTCTAGTTAAAGAAAATGTTTAAAATGTTAAAAGTGAATTACTTGTGTACGAAAGCGGTTAATGTTCCTTATGGTTGTGGTCTTTGGGTGAGTACCTGTCTGGACAACACTAAGCAATGATCTTTAATGATGTTATAAACTTTCTTTTAAAATTAAAAAATAATTAACAGACCTCAATTGCATATTGTTCAGCAGGCAACCCGAATGCATCCCAACCCATTGGATGCAAAACGTTGAAACCTTGCATACGTTTAAATCTAGCAAGAATATCGGTTGCTGTGTATCCAAGAGGATGGCCAACATGTAAACCAGCTCCACTGCAACAACCATGAGTAAGAAACTGAAGAACGTTAATTAATTTTTATTTAATTTACTAAATTAAGTATTTCTGATCAGACATCTGAGTATTGCTTTACAGAAATTAACACATTATCGTTCCAATCACTGAATATAATATTACAGAAACAGGACACAGAACGGATGATTATGGTACTTGTCCTATTGCTTAACTGAATTACTTACCTTGGATAAGGGAACATATCGAGAACATAAAATTTAGGTTTAGAGGTGTCAATTTCATCATAATCTGGTGTACGGAAAGTTCGATTCTCATCCCAAAATTTCTGCCACCGGTGCTCAATTTCGTGAAATGGATATGCCCTAACCTTAACAACTTCCTTCGATTCTTCACTAATACTCTCACTGTTGACGCAATTGCACACTCGAAAACTAAAATACTTTCTAGAAACATTGGAGAAGATAACAGCTGATGAATGCTTAGGAGGCAAAGACCGCCGGCCGGAGGAGAATAGAAGAGTCCGGTGGCGATGGTGGAGAGGATGAGCGAGTGGTTGTGGAGGAAGAAGCCATTGAATTTGAATCATCGTCTTACCAACGAACTGAGATTGAGTGTGTTTGGGGATATGATACGAGTAGAAGTAGATAGATAATATTGGCGCTAAAAGAATTTGGGCCTTCTATGATAAAGTTTTTATATTAAGCCCATTTTTGAACCGGTAAATTTATCACAGTACAAATTTTATAGCTAATTGTATAAATATATCAAGCAGTATTTGTGGCAGATAACATAAAAATTGTGGTGCAAAAATCATCCCCTTTTTAAAATTTTAATTTAAACATGTTCGTTGCATCTCCCAAACTGTCACCATTATTACGCTCTGCCCTCATCACTTGATTCTTTGGTTAAGTGATGAATGTGAAGAGAAGAGAAAGTGCGATGAAGAGATGAAAGATAGAAGAGAGGTTTGCATTCTGCATAAAGTTTTGTAAATTGTCATAGTGATAATGTGACGTTGATGTGACAAAATTGACGAAAGAAAGAAGAAAATTACTGTTGAGAGTATTTTAAAAAAATATTGTGAATTTAGATGTTTATCTTAATTGAATGGTATTCTCAAACCACTAGGGAAAGGAAAGTTTCTTTATTCATGGATGAAAAACAAGTGAATATATAAAACTAGTAAATATGAATAAAATGATTGTATCCAACCATCCAAGATATCAAGATAGATAAAACAACTATTGTCAAATTATCATGTTTGGTTTGTGAAAGCAGAAGATTACTTTGTAATGGTACTCACAAACTATAATGTCTCATGCGGTAACGATATTAATATTCCCGAAGCTCTCATTCTCCCACGTGAAATAAATTTTAGGACAAGTCATAAGGGGTGTTTGGGAAAGCTTATTTAAAGGTGCTTATGGATTATTAAGGCTTATATAAGCTTATAAGCCATAAGCCCCTCTAAATAAGCTTTCCCAAACATAATAACAAGGTTGCACACATCTCAATGTTATATTAGTGAAATTAACATACAAAATTCTTCCAGTGGTTGTGATTGAAATTTGGAACCGATTATTTTATTAGAAGGTGTTTAGGAGCTCACTGGTCTAGCTCCATGGCACCGAAAATGTATCAGGGCTTGATAGAGCAATTAGGGCCGGTCTCTCTCTTGGGTTAGCCCGCTTTTCTCTTTTAGGAGGAGGATGAGAAGAAGCCTGAAAAAGAGCAAAAAGGAACATAACCTCCGGAACGATAAAAACCCATATCGAGGTCCTAATTGAAACTCTGAATACTAGACCTCAAAATAACAGGGTTCAAGGTGTATTTTGGAAACGCAATCAAACACCAAAAACAAATTCTCTCATTTTTGTTATTTCAAACAACATGATCAAATCCAAACATCTTTTTTTAGAATCATATTTGGTAACCATTGTTTAATCAAATCATCTATTTTCAAAACCCATAATCCAAGTCTCAAACAACCCTAAATCCTTGTATGCAATCATGCAAAAATCTCTGCAAATTCATGCTTTTGACACAAAACAAAAAACCTAAAGTCTGGCATTCCTTGAAAAGGTATTTCTCACAAGAAACACAGCTCTACAGATATTAAGTTATCTCCCCAGAAGTAATTTACACTATTACCCTTCATCCAAACATCACTTGTAACTTACGGTTTATCCTTCTCTTCCAAAGTTGGTGACGAACCAGCACTCATTTTACTAGGAGCAGGTGTACTTCTACGAGACTGTCTCTTTGTGGGGACCAACGCATTATCTTTTCCCCATTTTCTATCGCTGACATCAGCATCATCATCTGAATCAGATTCTGCTTCCTTAAAAATAGGAGGAACATACGCGTTTTGCAAGTATCCTTTCAGGTTCAAATTCGGCTCTCGTGCTCGTTCAAGTGTATCTTTCATCATCGCTTCCTGAAAGAAAAAAAAAACACCACAAATGATGGAATATTACACACTTTTGGATCATAATTGAACGTTTTTTATCATAATATATTTTTTTATTGTATTTTTTTTACCTGTAACGGGTATCGAATAAATGCGGGCTCGAATCGACCTTTACAGTACATGTGGAACCCGATTGTCAAAACCGGGAGAACTAAAAGAAACGGTGTTGAAGAAGCAGCTGCTTTTGTACTTAATAATCCCATTAAAAGCAGTTGTGATATGATTAAAGCTGCAATTATCCGCCCGTGAACATCCGGCCAAAAAGCCGCACTGCTTTCATATTCTTGATTATACACGTTTATAATCTGATGTCGATAAACAACATATGCAAGCGCGAAAAACACCAGAATAAAAGGTGTCAAAAGAGGCGTCACCACAGCATAAATAAGTCCAATTAAAAAATAAAATTGTATTTGCGGTTCGCCCGTGTTGAAACCGATGCTTCCCGGATCCATAGCTTCTTCTCTATCTTTTTCAGTTTTCACCAGAAAAAAATTCTTTAAATGGTATATAATCAACGGTTTTAACCTCAGAATCTCGCCAGCTGTACCGCTCCAACCATCGACCAGTATATACGTTATGAAAAACGTCGCTTTCATTGGTATGGCAACCCCAATTGTCTCAGGGATCCTGAAATATAAATATATATATGAAAATTAGTATTATATAATTAGTACCATATTATATAATGATATAGGTTGTAATAAAAACGTACTTGTTTACGGATTGTTTTAGAAACGTGTGTAGTTGTTCTAAGACGGTTCCTGCGATTACGCTCCCGAGAAAAACATTTACAAAGTTGAAAAGATAATATCTTGATGCAGATCTTCGTTCTAAACGTGAAATGCATAAAATTCCTTCAAATTTTGACATCATCATCAAGATTGTTGGAAGAAGAATGAGGAAGACTTTTAATGCAATCCCAGGTAGAAAACCTTGGATAAATGACTTGATTGATTTTCTGCATATGATTTACAAGATTATTTGCCAAATCTCAACGATAAAAAAATAATAACATACTTCATAAAAGTAGACGATAGTGTTTATAGGTGCTTTTGTCGTTTGAAGTTGTAATAATCAGATAATCAAATGTTTTTTGACAAGTTCTGTTTATTTAAAAAAGTAATAGTTAAAAGAGTAAATTACATAAATCATCCATGTGATGTGTATGAAGCTTTGGATGCTTTCTATTTTTCAAACTTTTAACACCAATAGTCCCTAGAGGAAAAAACATCGTTAAGTTTTTAGGTATTGTTGATGTTACAAGTTTCAACATTAGGGACCGTTGATACTAGAAGTTTAAAAATTAGGGACCGTTGATGTTACAGGTTTCAAAATGAAGGACTACCATAAAAATTAAAGGGACGTAATTCATACAAACCATATTAACAAAATATATAATTTACTTTAACTAAAATGACAAAAACTGACTTTTTTGTTATTAAAACAATACAATAACCATGAAAAAGAGGAACTCACATTTCAATTATAGGCTTAAGAAACGGTGCAACCTTCTCGATACCTTCAATATTTGCAAGTGATTGCACAAACGCAATTGGAATTATGAAAAAGAAGGTGAGGAAAAAGAAAGCAACTGACATTAGAAGCTTCCGGATGGTCAATGAAACATAAGGAATTGCTAAATTTGGCCAGAAAATATCCCGTGGCTCCGGGGCCCACTCGGTCAACCATAAAGTCGGGTTTCTTGCTTGTTGTGTTTGGGCTGCAACTGCCGCCCCCCAACGGGTTTTGAATGACACAAATGCAGCTGGCATTATTGCTTTCGGGTTGTTCATAACATCTTCTTTTTCTTCACCTATCTGTAATTATTAATTATTTTAAAATTAAAAAAATTATTGTAATTATTCGACGTAAATCAGATTATTACCTCGTTTGAGAGTTTTTCAATTTCAGTTATGTGATATTGAATAGCATCCACTTTTTCTCCCCAAAGTCCAAGAAAACCAGTCTGTTGATGCACACAAGAAGCCGTTATAATTGATAAAAAAACAAAAAAAATATAATATATATGTATACACACACACACACAGAAAAGACGAATGTAATATACCTTCATCATGGGTCGTTTTGCTGGGTTTCTTGAAAACTTATTTTGGTAATAATCAAGCCAGTTTTGCTTACTTTTCTTCGCTTCAACCAAATCTGCAAGCTTGTTTGCATTCAGCACTACCTGCACATTATTTTTATATAATTTTAAATAACATTATTAATAAATACTTAATATATTTAACTAACAAATTAACCTGATGAGTTAGATAATTATCGGGATGATTGACAAGAAAGAAATGCTCCACAGCTTCACTAACAGATTCATCAGCATCTGGCGGCACATTCTTCACAAGAACCTACAAAAAAAAAATCAATTTTAATTATCTTTTTCAGACATAATATTTTTCTAATAATTATTAAAAAAAATAATTTTAATAATCTTACTGTAAATTGATCAGGACGACGTTTTTCCGATTGCATAAAATGCAACCGCATATTTGCAACCGTTTCATATTCTCTCTTCAAAATAAAACAGGTCCAAAATGTAACAGCATATGCCATTACTACATGAGTATAAAACCTGCAACACGTAGCACCAGATTTTTAATAATCAATAATAAATTTAAAATAAAATGAATTGAAATACGTAGTATATAATTTGCATGCCTTTGAGATCCTTGCGGGATATTTGATATAGAAAGCTTATCGATTTTACTATAAGTTGCATTTGTGTTCTCGAGCCAATTGTTTGTCCAATTAACCGGTACTAAAATAGCCCATGTAAGGAACATTATTGGAACAAATATTTTTAATCTGCATACATACAAATCAAAGATTAAAAGTATATATCGAATAATATTTTGTAATTAAAAAATTAGCTCTCATTAGTCCCTTAAACATGCTTTTAATCACATTTAAAAACCTAGAAAAGAACCATCTAACGATACAATAACTTGGCTCTGGATTTAAAATGCAATTTTCCAAATTTTAGTACAAATTTGGTTGATTTTGTTAACCTTTAAAGATCAAATGTGTAAATTAAAATTAAAAAAAAAATAAATAAATAAAAACTAAAAAGAATTAGGTGTTCAACATCCTAAAATCATGGTTAAGAGTTGAATTACTATTTTATCAATACATTTTCTTAATGGAATTATCTAATATGTGCCCCAGGGGCACATCATAGTAATGTTAAATGTATTTTATATCCTTGCATTTAATTTATCAAAAAACTTAATTTTCAATTATGGTAAGGTTAAAATAGGTATAACATAAAAGCATTAATAACTCATGAATATCACTTTAGTTAATTAAGGAAAATTTGGTTTATTAAACATTCATTATCGTATGTCCATGGGGCACATATTAGCAAAATCTTTTCTTAATTTGTAACATAATATAATAATTATTATTAAAAATATATAGAAATGGACAAAAATTGTTGGCTGGCATAATTAATATTACCCCAATTTTAGTCAATTTACAACTAACTAACTCAAAAAAATATATATATACTATATAGCTTAAAGCCTTAAACATTACAGCACCGCCCCAATAAACCTGCAAAATTAAAATTTATAGAACATAAAATATTAAAGGACTTAAATATAAAGGAAAAATAACATACCCTAGCAAATAAATCCTCAAATAAACTGCAGAATCCAAACCAGCATGATCAATGAGTTCGAGTTCAGGCATTTTTAAAGCATCCGGCATCCAATTAAGAAATTTTATATAAGAACGATAATCCAAATTTATAAATTTGGTTACAAATGCACCAGAAGTTGCAGGGCTTGATCGTAAACCCTTTAAATACCATTTTGGAAAATAAACTCTATCGTTAAAAGGTTGAAGTCTTAATACTGCAAAAGCTAATAAGAAAATCAAAGCTGTTATTATATTAATCGTAAATGAAAACCCGATATCAGTTAGCGTAGCCATTTCTCTTTAATTTCAGATATTCCTGTTTAAGAAAAGCAACATTATTTAAGTAAATAATATGTAAAAGAAATTCCTTGAAAAATGTAGAGCAAGAACATCAAATTATAATTTAAATTGAATATCTCTGAGGAATATATGTTAATTAAAATTAAAGATATCAAGAAATTCTGTTCAGAGAAAAAAGTTTACCGTTTTTTTGGCAAATATCAGAATACTCTCCAAATAGCTTCAGAGTTTAATCAAAGCTATGAAGAACATTCCCGAATTTTGCAGATAAACTGCATAAAAGCATGCTTATTATGCAAAAAATAGTAATTAAAAATTGATTATTTTTCACACTTATTTTGAAGTGGGAAATATTTTTTGGATGAATTGAAAGGGACGAAAAACTGAAGGGGAAGGAAATAAATGGACAGTAGATGAAAGAGTATGATGCTTACGTTTCGTTTCGTTCATGTATTTACAGTGAAATAAATACAATTAATAGTTATTTATGGTAAAATACTAAAATTATGTTTATGTGCCCTTGTTGTTTGGTAAGTTTTATTTAACCCCCTTGTAGTTTTTAAGATTGGTTAGTCGGTTACTTAACACGGAAGATTGGAGATATATATAGTTAGAAGATCACGTAATTGGTGTTATCAAATTTTTAACTAAATAAAAACAAGTTGTGTTTGTTGAAGAAAGCTTTTGGAGTTCTTTTACGTAAAAAAACTTTCAAATATGATGTAATTAAACACAAAATATATTTATCGTATCATTCTTTTAGCTTGACAAATTCTAGTAATTCGCTACATTTCTAGTTTACTATGATTAAGTTCAACGGGTTGAGCAAATCTGATTTGTAGTTATTCTATTTTTATAGTTTTTTTTTTTCGTTGCATAGCAAGGTTTAGCAAATATTTTTAATAAGGGTGGTAGTCTAATTGTTGGATTTTGTTTTTATAAGGGTAAAATTTTCTGAAGGTGTCAGATCAATTCTTATGAGCAAGATACATCTTTGTGACCATGGAGGTTCACTCGTGCCGACATTAGATTATCCACAAAGCGGTAGGGGTGTTCATTAAACGATTTGACCCGAAAAAACCAACCGAACCAAATGACATTGGGTGAAACGGGTCTGGCTTATTTGGGTTAGGTTCGGATTTCTGGGTGTAACCGAATTCACATTCGGTTTTATGGTTTGGATTTGGATTCAAAAATTCTTATTCGGTGTACACCCAAATTACCCAAATAAAAGTAAATGACTTAATTTATTATATATATTATATCTTATATAATGGAAACCTTCACTCATTTGGAAATTTCAACCAATATCACGGTAAGATCATTCATTTTATTGCTATATTAATTTTACAACATTTGTTGCAACCTTGATGTGGATGATTTATTGACTTTAAATAATATTAAGGACAATTATCTTTTATAGATCACTCTCTTATTTGGTTTTATGGAGAACCGACCCAAATAACCTGATTACTTATTTGGTTGGATTGGTTTGGTTTTGATTAATTTGGTTTGGGTATTGGTTGGTCAAAAATATTTTTTAAAACCGAATAACCCAAACCGATTAACCCTACTAAACCGAAAACCGTCCGAATATACACCCCTACAAAGCGCGTAATCTCCTTAAAATTAGTTGGCTTACATGAGTCGGAACTCATGTTATTAATAAAATATCTATTTTTCTTATACATAATAAAATTACTTTCAAAATGAACTATAAACAATATTGTAGATATTTGTCTTGTTAAAGTGAATCGATTTGTAATACGAAGTAAGTGAGTGTAAGGAAATATGACTGACATGAAAGTTATAATACTGGAGGGGCTAATATATAAATTTATTATAACCACAAGCCTCAAAGTGAAACTACAGCGTAAATCCCTTCATACGAAAAGGTTAATGACATTTAACGCTTTTATCCCACTATAACCATGTGTCTCAACGGCTACTCGAAACAGTCCACCCAACCTTAATCTCACGCGCATAAAATCGCGTGTACTTCACTTTGGATCTGCACACGTGTCATATAATCAAGAGAAAAGGGCCAGAATTTCATTGATTAAACAGTTTTTTAGCAGAATTTGTTAACAGTTTAAGATTGTATTTTTTTTGAAGGATAATAATAATGAAAGTTTTAAGGGCTGTTAATAAGAGGTTAAAAATATGTAAAAGATATCAGAATTAATGTAACTGCCCCTAAATTTAGGATTTTCATACTTTATCAATAAATATATAAATATATTATGCATGTTAAAGAGTGTCCTGTCATTAACAATAACTTTTTTCAAAATTCAATAAATATGGATTTTGCTAATAAGAATAATTAATATATGTATAAGTTTAATTTTGAGCAGGTGTATATGTGTAATACATAGAAATGGTTCGGGTCGCGTAGAGTCTGTGTTAGTTTACAGCCCGCATTTAAATCATGACTTGGGGTTGCAAAAGTGTATACAACTTTAGTTAAATTCTTTTACTGACTTAATTGAGTTCTTTTAGGCCTCATCAAAAAAAATATTATTTTCTCAACCGAATAAATAGACGGGGAAAGAATTTCTACCTCCTAGTTGAAATATTATTTACATCTCACGATTCTCATAATTCAACTTTGTCAAAATTAGTATCTCTTTCTTACTATTTTACATACAACCATTAATTCATGTTCAAACACTTTATTGAAGCATTGATGACTATCATTAATATTTTCCCAATTTTGTTTACAATTTATGCTAATAATCATATTTTATTCATATAATACCTTTTAAAGTAAAAAGCATGCTACATACTATTTTTATATGAATTTTTCTAATATGTGTCAGAGACACATAATATAAAAGTTCAAAGTTCTTTTTGTTCATTACGTTAATTCAGATAAAAACCTTTCCTTCTTTTAATTAGAAAGGGTGAAATCGATTTTATATGAAATAGTTAATGATTTATTAATAAAACTTTACATTAATTAGAAAAAAGTAAATGGTATTGAGTCCTACCGTTTGGTCGAACTCAATATCCTACTCATTAGACGAAGACACGAGATAATATTAATAGAGAGAATTAGTGGATTAAACATGTCATCATATCAAGTGGATATAAATATGAGTGAGACCATATGAAATGACTAAATATCATTTCTGATTAGAAAATTCGATTAATGTTTAGTAATCATGGTTAAATTTTTGTATTAAATATACTTCAGTAGATAGTAGATGGTAATTGGTATATTTACGAATTCCTAATTTTCTGGACTGGAGGTGAAGCCAAGAAGGCCGATGAGTACATTTAGATGGGCCGTTTCAGGCCCATGTAAAGTCTGCATTTCGAGATGTGTGTGGCATTAAAGGGGAAACTTTATTCTATTTCTATCACTTGACCAATCATAGCATCCACAATGACACATGCATACAAAACATGCGGGTCAATTATAAGCCATGTAAATTACTGCAGTTTCCATTGAAATCTCAAAATAAGTACAAAATAAAAACAAATGATAGTTACAAACAAAAACAAGCTAGTAAAACGTAATACGAGTATCATCTTTTATTTTCCCAAATCATCAAAATAGCAACCACGCACACGGATACAACTTTATTAATCCAACAAATTGACAATTCGGTTTAGAACCCGCAATATTGCCTGGTGTCGGGAATCAACCTTCTCACATAAAAAGCTACAAATTCAGGCTATATTCATGTGCAATATTATTCGAGTTACAGCAAGAATACACAACCAAACTAATATAAGCGCGCAAGTTGACTAATATTCTTGTAATAACAAGAACCAACAAATTAAAGATCACATACGATTATATGAATATAGCTTACTACAGATTCTGGTCTTGCATTAATTACTTAAACATAGAATCATTACAAACAAGCATAGCAAAATACGTACCACCAACATGCACACACTACCACAACATGCAAGGCAGTACATCCTTGCATGTTCACATCAGTTTCAGATGATGATCAAGATTATACACTTTCATTCATCTTTAAAAGTTTTATGATATTAATTCAGGATTAATTATATGAAGCTAGAGAAGTGACACGTCCATGGGATAACCGTTCCCGAAGATGTTGTCCATGAAATAGTGAGGATGAGCAGCATCCATTACCACAAATTGCATATCCTCTGATGGTTTCCAGTGTCGTTTCCTTTGGTTTATGAACCAGTTGTTTATCTGCTTCTGATCAAGCCCTGTGGATTCAGCTAATGCCAACTTTTGAGCTTCCTGCACACACCCCAACACGGTAAGAAACAAAACCCTAAACTCACTATTATTAAAAAAACAAAACGAATATCTACGCATTTGACAACCCTTGGATTGGAATATCAAATAGATTGTCACCGATGCTACAAGTTGACTGGATTAGAGGACGGTTATAAATAAGATTTATGACGGTTATAAGCAATCATTTTCCAGCAGTCATCAATTTTTCTATCTCAATACCACTACTTCTAGGCTAGGTTTTCGAATCCCAAGAATTATTATGTTATGGCCATGTCTTTATTTTTGTGTTACCATCCCACATCGGCCAAATTAAGAATTGAATGATGACTTATAAGTCCATCAGTTATAATGATAATTACATTCTTCTTGAAAATTCAGATAATTTGGATCGACTCTAGATTGATTTACTAGATTTAGATATATGACCATGGAAGTTTTAATTAACCATTTTAGATCTTTTTGAAAAAGAGACATTTAGTACAAAATATTAGCATAAATCAAAGATTATATATTCGGTTTCATATATGGGTTCCATATATGACATCGACTGCACATTATATGATACCGAAATTATAATTCTTGATATCTGCTAAAAAAAAGCAATTCTACAATAATAAAATATTGATGAAAATGTTGGTTATATATAATACCGAAGGGTAGGGCCATTTGTAATGCCTGGTCCACCAGTCAAGCAACTGCTGACGAGCTTCTTTGGGCAGTTTGCCTTTCTTCCTCTTCTTCATGAATTCCTGTTTCAGACTCCCTAAATACCCGCTGTACTTGCGTAGCAACTGACCTTTCAGTTCCCGATCTTCAGCTTGAGGATCAACCATGTTGTTACTTACATGATCAACATCTACTTCTTGTTCAGATGATCCATTATTCCTATCCATGCCTCCATCACCACAACCTGATTCATTTTACAACACGTACATTTGTTATAACCAAAATAAAGAGTCAAAAATCATCTACTAGGAACTTTTTCTGTAACTGCAATGTATATTAGCAAGAAGCTAGGGCAAACACACAACTATTTACAGGGGGGGAATACGTGAATTTTGATGAAAGTGTTTTTGTATTAATTAAATACAAAAGAAATTAATAGGGCTAATACAAGATATGGTAACGGAAATATATGGGTAAGATATATCAACCACGGACAAGCCACAACTGAGCCATGGCCTTAAGATTCGGAAACCTAACGATTTTTAACAATAATAGATAACAAACAGTCCCAGCAAATTTAAATAAGGGGAAATAAACGTTTGTGTTATATATTCAAGACAAATTACCAGAAGGGTCGAAACGAACAACTAATCTACAAAGTAGATATTTAATTAAAATACAAGTTAGGGCTAGCTCACTTGGCTAACAAGGTCTTGGGTTCAATCCCAAGCATAGAAGATTTATATGTAATTATTTGCCAGTTAAAAAAAAAAGATATTTAATTAAATGAATATTTAACTAAAATAGTTAAAAAAAAAAACGTTACCGCATTAGTTGACTCTGTTTAGTTTCAAAATTTGCGATTTTCAAGGTAGATTATTCCCATTTAGTTGTTCAAGAACAATAATCGATACGATTTAAACCATCTTTTAAGAAAAATAAATAATTTTCTCACGTGACATCGGGATACCACTTGTATTATAAAAAATTATACTATCAAAAAACACCCACACACAAATATATATGGGAAGAAAGACGGATTATGCACCGGAATCTGATGTAGAAAAAGAGATGGCCTTGAACTGGGATTCGATCCTTGAGAGAAAAAGCATGGCTTCCTTAAAGGGTTTTGAGAGTTCTTGTTCATATTTAATTAGCATCTCACAGTAAGCTTCCATGAACTGATCAAGACCCGGATCTTGTCCGACGGTGGTGGCACTCAAGCCTCCACCGCCACCGCCGCCACTGCCACCGGAGCAAGAACGACCTGACATGGCAGCCATCACCGAAGCTCGGCAGGCTTCTTCTAGTCGCTCCACTACTTCCGGTGGTGCTCCTATCTGTCATTACACATAAAAATATGAACTTGCGATTATTATCTTGATTACAAACACATACTAGATACCTAAATCTTGATAGAAAGTCAAAAAAAAATTAGTGGGAATGACTGGGGGTTTGATTATCTATATTCGAGAAATTACACTTCTAAGACCTAAATCTTGACATAAACTTGCAAAATTAGAGGGACTGAATAGGGTTTTCTGTATTCAAGAAATTATACGTTTCATACCATATGAAGAAATGACTAAACTGATGTCACAAGCGCACGAACACACACATACACACAAATCTAAGAAACCCACTTCTGGATTTCTTCTTACAAATACTCTCTCTTCAGGAGGGTCTCTAATAACATACCAAAAGGAGAAACATAAATCACGCACACATGAATGAATGACTGAATAAGACAAGAATATACCTCAAAGATTAATTTTTTTTCAAGAAAGTGGTTTGTGGGTTTCTTATTATAATAGAGCAACAGAATAATAAACAAATCTAACAAAAAATTTATTGAATTAGGGTTTTCAAGAATTAATATATTTTTTATATACCTTTTGACAATTAATATAAGCTGATAAGAGACGAGGATAATGAGGATGAGACATGATCTTGGCTTTAATATTGTTGTTGGTATTGTTGTTTTCTTCGAGCATCATAGCAGAAGCTGAAGAAGTCCCACAGTTGTTATGGTGGTTATGATCTTGAGTGGAGAAAATTAGGGTATTGTTGTAAAGAACAGGAGGTTGAGGAAGACACAGTGATCCAATGCTGTTATTATTATCTCCGAAACCCATCAAACATGATGTACCATCACCACCATTACCACCACCATCCATTTCTCTCTCTAGAACTGCTATCTTCAACTTAAGTTCCTGTGCAAAGATACGTGCATAATTGAGAAGTGAGTTCCTGTATTATTTGTGTCTGTGGGTGTTGTAGTGTGTGAGAGAGAGATTTCTCCCGAGTTTTAAGCTTACAAAAGGGGGTGTTTTTCAGCCCTTTTTACTGGAAAAAAAAACCTATGTACTAGCATAAGTCCAAGTATAAACTTGATGATGAATGAAAGCCAAAGGGAAAAAGGACTACTTTAGGTCTTTGGGAAATGGGTGGGGTTATCTTTTTCTTTATTATCAACTGTGTGTTTAGGTGTATGTGTGTGAGAGAGAGAGATTTGCAGAGAGTGCACGCGAAATACTGGTAATTAATGGTATTGTGATGTTTTATCTTGTTTGTAGTGGTGAGAGAGAGAGAGAGAGAGATAGAATAATATACTGTACGTACGTGGTGTATAGTAGAGTAGAATAAATGGTGCAAAGGGGAGGCCTTTAATTACCTTCCCAATGAAAACTCAGCTCTCCTCCTTTGCTTGCACTGCCACTGCCATAACTGGCAAACCCAACCTCTAGAGAGAGAAAGTTTAAGGAGAGAGAGAGATGAACGATCACATCGAGGTGGTGTATTTTTGTAGTTTTCAGTCATGAGATGATTGAGTGTTGAGAAGACCAACTTAAATTGGTTTGTATTCACTCTATCTATAACACGTACAATAATACTTATTTGTAGTAAAACATCGGACAACTTGTGTTCATGCTAAGTAACCATATATTGATTTTATACGAAAGTAAAAAAAACAAGTTCTAGAAAACAATGTAAATACAAGGTTGGAATACTAGAAGATGGTGAATTTACTAAGTGATGAGACACTATTGATATGTATTCTGATGTCACCTCAATTATCTCATGAGATTCATGAGATCAAATGAGATCGAAATGAAATTAATTCACGGTGATTTGATCAAAGTTTGAAGATTAAGTGTGTGTTTTTAGTGTGTGTTCTTGAGAGAAGATGGAGAGAAGTAACGATGCTTTCAACAAGATGTTTCAATTATGTGAGGGAAAACTTACAAAACAAGTCATCACAAGGTTATTTATACCTCCTATGTCTAATCACAAGATTACTAGTTAACTAATCCTAATTACAAGTTAAAGGTCAAAACTAGTAAACGAAACGGTCCTAACAATCTCCCCCTTTTTGATCTTTAACGCCTTATCTCAGTCTACCTTCTTCAATTTCATTTATTAGCCTGTTGTGAACCATAGTAACTCTTAGATGTGTGTCAATATGTTTAATTATATTTCTTCAACATTTAATTTCTTGACTTCTCTTGATTTTGTAGTTCAAATAATATATCTGAGAAGCGATTAAGATTTCAGCCTTTGATATGTAAATGATTTCTGAGTTTCTGGAGAGTACCGTAGTAGAAATTTGAAGTTTCAGATACTCAAAGAAAATATATTTTTCGTTGAATCTGTTTGAGTAAAGAAGACCTAAAAACCGATTTACTAAATTTTGAAATTTCTAGAAATGAAATATCAGTTAGGTAAAGATTTGTCTGGAATTTCAGATAATGGAGAGGTTGTTTTAGATTTTGTGGTAGAGACTTTGTGGTAGAGATTTTGTAGGTGTGATGTGATGATGTTTTGGATTTTTGAAATGAATGATTTGAAAGTTAAAATAAGTTTTGGATGTGGGTGTACATTTTGGTAAGAATGATTTGAAAGTTAAAAGTTTTGGATATGTGTGTGTGGATGTTTTGTATATAGGAAAGAATGATATGTACATTTTAGGATTTGATTTGATGTGGATGATATGTATTTTGTTTGGAAAGAAAGGTTTTGTACAGTTAAGCTTTTTGAATGGATGTGGTTGTTATGGAATTCAGAAAGAATGATTTAAATCGGTTAATATTTCGGATTGAAATGAACGTTTGGGTTGAAATGATTTGAGAATTTGTGATTTGAAATTTCTATAGATGAATCGGTTTATTTTTCTTCACAAATTACTGCATGTAAATCGACGACGAAATGTAGACCTATAGATAGAGTTGTTTGTAGCGGAAGTCTTTTCTTGAAGTTGTGGCTTTGTCGATTAATTTGTGATCATTGATATTGTTGTTAGGGTAAAATGTTGATAAAGTATACGCCCCCCCCCCCCCTCAAACAAACAATTATTTCTTAAGTGATCTTCGGTTTCTTGTTTACTCCCCCTTAATCGGTGCATACGTCTTTTAAATGCGGAGTAAACTGAGCTAATATATTCTCCCTTAAATGTTGTAAGCATTTTTCTTTATACTAAAAACTTCTGTAATATTTTCTCCCCCTCATGATGAACAAGATTTATCCAAATCATCATGTAAAATTTGAAGTTCTTCGAGTTGGAATTAGGAAGAATCTTCGAAGCTCAAGGATAAAAATGTGTTGAATAATGATATATTCATATTTTGAATGAAGCAATGTATAACACATTTTATCAGATAAACCAGATCGATGTTGAATATGAAGAAATACGATCAAATCTTTTATCGTTGAATCTCAATGACCGTTGTGGATGACATAAAAGAATAGTCATGTGTTTATCATCCGATATCCCGACTGTTGTTGATAACGTTGGAGTACAGTCATCAGATATGTACATAGTAATTGAACAGGGTAAACCGGGATCAAATAGATTACGCGTTAACACAACAGTTATAAAAACTGTGTGACCTACATTCAGTGTTGGCTTAGATGTTAGCACTGGTAGGATTTCCATTCAATCATCGTGGAATACCAATAATTTTGGTATCACTATGAATGTTCCGGCTATATCACGAAGATATGCTTGGTATTTTGCATGTGTCCTAAAAGTGTTTATTTCGGTTCTAGACTCAATTTGTGGACAAACGAAGGTGAGGACTGGAGAGACTTGTCCTCTTTCTCCAGTCCTCTTGTTCAATATCAACAATCTCCAAGTGAGATGTCGATAGCATATGAGCTTATCTCCGAGAAAATGAAACAAGTACTTTTTAAGAAATACTTGAGTGGCTGGGGGGTTGTGCATTGCATCACTGGGTCCATGATGTCTTTTTCAATATCAGAGAGCAATAAATGCAATATGATAGAGACGTGGCAACCCGGATTTTAAACGGTTTAGTAAGGGTATTTCGTTTTATTTGACCATCCTCACTCAAGCTTACTTTTTCAATTTTCAACTACACCCTCATTTCATTTTACCATGTACATAGCTGAATTCCACCCCATACTTCATTCCCCCTCTCAAATTTTATCTCAGCGCACCCCAATCAAGATCCCGTGATACTTGATTCTGCTCACCTAGACCTATGGACCCTCACATTATGTCCTATATTGTAGGTGGCTCCTGGGGAAGATCATGCCGGTTATAGCAGATCATAGGAGTTATTTGAGAGTGAACTATAACGCTCATGTGCAATTTATCAGCATTTATGATGTTACGTTGAAAGAATGAATTACATGGATTTTTCATCGGAAATGTATGTGTTTCCGACATAAGTTGTTGCCTTCAAGATAGAAAAATTTAGGCACACAACTTGAACAATGTTGGTAATACCAGACTCACATAGAGTAACCATTAACACACCGTATGAATCGGTAGTCGTTTGCACAACCGTTGATTCAAATGTGTGACCTTCGCTTAGAGTTGGAGCAATGTTAGCTCTAGCAGGATTTCCACTTAATCCTCGTGAATCACTAGATTGTGATGCCACTATGAGTGTGCCGATGAATTCACGGAGATTCATTTTCAAAAGTGTATGTGTCCTAAATTGGAAATATTTGGCGGTGAGATCTAGACACTTTGTGCATTGAATAAAGACGTAACCCATGGCAGGAGGTTAATGATTTCAATATCAACATACTCCGAATGAGTAGTCGATAGATTATGTGGCACGTCTTCTGATGAATTGAAACAAATTCATATTGAGAGGAATCTGAGTGGTTGGTGGTGGAGTGCAAATGCTTGACTGGGCCAGTTAAGTCTGGTGAAACATTCAACACATGAATGATCACATTTTTGCGAGGTTGCCCGGTTTATTGACGGTTTGGATGCACTCAAAATTGTGTTTTCTTGATATTATCATGTTTTCACATCACCTTGCACTCACCTAAATCTATACCCTAGACTTATACCCTCACATTTATCAAGCGGCTAAAAAGTATTTCCCTTGGAAGGTAAGGCCGGTTCTGGCAAACCATGGGAAGGTATTGTCTTTTTAAAAGATTTATCGATTAATTATTCAAACGGGTAAAAAAAAATTTAATTTTTTTTTGAATTTTTAAAGTTTCTCCCCCTGGAAATACTAATTCTCCCCCTAGAATTAATATTTCTCCCCCTTGACAAAATAAAGATAGAAAAAAATTTAAAGATCAGAATTGTACCTGTTAACAGCAGTAGAGGGGTGTAAAGAGTTTTTACATTTATGTGATTTACGTATAATGAGTGGGTTTCAAGCCGATGTACTTGAAAGCCATTGTTAGTAGAACAAAAAGTATATGAAAAGTTTAAAAATAAAACGGTTTAAGATTTAAGATTTAGCATACCAAGTTTAGACACAAGAAAGTTAACACGTTTTTCGTCTAAAGCCTTGGTAAATAAATCAACTAATTGATAGTCGGTTGAAATGAAGTACAATTCCACATTACCTTGTTCAACATGGTCTTTTATAAAATAATATCGAAGATCAATATGTTTAGTTTTGGAATGTTGAACAGGATTGCATGAAATTGCAATTGCACTTCGTGAATCACAATATAATGGAATACAGCTGTATAAAAAGCCTTAATCTTTTAATTGTGATTGCATCCAAATTACCTGGGATAAGCAGCTTGCAGTAGCAACATACTCTGCTTCTGCAGTTGAAAGAAATACACAATTTTGTTTACGTGAAGACCAGCTCACCAATTTATCTCCCAGAAATTGAACACTTCCAGATGTACTCTTTCGATCCAACATACACATGGTCAGCATCAGAGAATGCAGTCAAGTAAAAAGAAGTTTCTTTGGGATACCAAAGACCAAGATCCCGAGTACCCTTTAGATAATGAAATATACGTTTGACTGCTTGAAGATGTGATTCTTTATAAGCAGCCTGATACCGAGCACATATGCAAGTAGAGAACATAATGTATGGTCGACTCGAAGTGAGATATAACAATGATCCGATCATCCCTCGATAATTTGTAATATCAACAAGTTTACCATCAGGATCAGCATTCAATTTAATTAGAACCAGGTGACATCGGCGTCGGAATTGGTTTACAATCATCCATGAAATATTTCTTCAAGAGATCAGTTATATACTTGGATTGATTGATGAAGATCCCGGTAGGTAATTGGCGAACTTGAAGACCAAGAAAGAAATTCATTTCCCCCATCATACTCATCTCAAATTGTTTAACCATAAGATCAGAGAACTTTTTGCAGTATTTTGGATTTGTAGAACCAAAAATGATATCATCGATATAAATTTGAATGAGAACAATATCTTCCCCTTGTCATGTGATGGAAAGAGTTGTATCGATTTTTCCTTTTGAGAAACCAGAATCAACTAAGAATTTGGATAACACATAATACCACGCACGAGGAGCTTGTTTCAAACCATACAAAGCTTTGTCGAGAATATAAACATGATTGGGAAAATTTGGATCTACAAAACCTTCGGGTTGATGAGTGAACACTTCTTCATTTAGAATGCCATTTAAAAATGCAGTTTTAACATCCATTTGATATATTGTAAAATTCTTATGTGCTGCATATGCCAAGAATATTCGAATGGCTTCTATTCGTGCAACTGGAGCAAACGTTTCTTCAAAGTCAATGCCCTCCTGTTGAGCATACCTTTTCGCAAATAGACGTGCTTTATTACGGATTATAATCCCATTATCATCCTTTTTGTTCTTGAAAATCCATTTAGTACCAATAACAGATTTTCCGGGTGGTTTTGGAACCAGACGCCAAACTTTTAATCTTTCAAATTGATTGATTTCTTCCTGCATAGCAAGAATCCAGTCAGGGTCGGAGAGAGCTTCACTGACTTTCTTAGGTTCATTAGAGCTTAGAAATGCAGAAAATTGACATTCATCAGCAGTGGCCCTACGAGTCTGAACAGAAGATTCAGGGTCACCGATTATTTGATGCAAAGGATGCTCTCTTGTCCATTTAAGAGAATGAGAAATTGGAAGTTGACCTGGAATTATATTTGAGGTATCAGTGAATACAGGATGAGGGGTTATTGCAATTTGAGTATTTGATGTAGAAGGTGAAGGATCTACACGCTGAACGTCGAATTTGGAGAAACCAATCACCAAAGGTGGAGGTTGTGCTGGAACTAAAGATAAATCTAAAGTATTAGTAGCTAGACTAGAAAGTGGAGTTTGTGCTGGAACTAAAGGTAGATCTAAAGTAGTAGCAGCTTGACCAGAATGTGTGGAATTGTCCGTAGATGATTGATTTTTCGAATGTGAGGAATCGTCCGGAGATGATTGATTTTGCAAAGGTGGGGAATTATCCGGAGAGGATTGATTTTTCAAAGGTGGGGAACTATCCGGAGATGATTGAGTTTCCAAAGGGGAAACAGAATATGAAGGTGAAAAATTGTTATTTGGAGCAGCAGATGTATGAGAAGGAGAATCATTAGAACTTAAATTTTGCATTTCAAGTACAGTAATGCTTTGAACATCGGCTACGGATGGAAATGGAACGTCAGCCTCCTCAACTAAAGTATGTCGAATATTATGATAATCATCATAAAACTTTTCAAACAAGACATCTAAATAATTTTGAGATGTGGAAGGCCGACGAAGGTAAAGGAAGTTCAACATTTGAAGTTACTGAATCTATTGGAAAAGTCTCATCAAAATTAACGTTGAGACTTTCTCTAATCGTCCGTTTTGACCGATTATATACTCTGAACGATGCAGATTCACGTGCGTACCCGACAAAAACTCATTCATCAGCTTTATCTTCAAATTTATTTAATTTGTCTTTGTCATTTAAAATGAAGCAACGACTCCCAAAAATATGGAAAAATTTGACATTTGGAATTCGGTTATTAATGAGTTCATATGGAGTTTTGTTGTAGGTTTTGTTGATGATGGAACGATTTTGAGTGAAGCATGCCGTACTTATGGCTTCAGCCCAAAGAGATAATGGGAGTTTTGAAAATGAAAGCATGGTACGAGCAGCTTCAACTACGGTACGATTTCTTCGTTCAACAACCCCATTTTGTTGAGGAGTTCGGGAAGCGGAAAATTGATGGGATATACCAACTGAAACAAGGAAAGAATCTAAAGTTTGATTTTTGAATTCAGTCTCATTGTCAGTTCGAATGGTATGAACTTTTAATTCCAAATTTGTCTGGGTTTTCTTGATGAAGGCAATGATAGTATCAGCTGCTTCATCTTTTGAACGTACGAAATAAACCCATATATAACGAGAATAATCATCAACAATCACCAACACATATCTTTTACCAGCTAAAGTTTGGACGCTCATGGGACCACATAAGTCCATATGAAGTAATTCAAGCGGTTTTTGAAGTACTTGGAACTGGTTTGGACTTATGGGACTTTTTAGTCATTTTTCCCATTTCGCAAGACGAACAAAGATGATCCTTATCAAATTTAACATCTGGAAGACCAGAGACATGACCACCTTTTACTAATTTGTTGATCGATTTGAAATTAAGGTGAGAAAGACGACGGTGTCATAACCATGATTCATTTGACGACGCCGTTGACATTAAGCATACTTCGTCAAGTGGGACCACGTCATTCAAATTAATTGTAAAAAGATTCGTCTCACGAGTTCCGGTCAGAAGTTCTTCGCCTTCATAGGTGCGAACAACACATTTCTTTGTTCGAAAATTAACTTCCAATGTTTTATCACAGAATTAACCAATACGAAAAAGAAAGTGTGCAAGATCTTCAACATAGGTCACATTCCGGATGATTAAATTGTGACGAATTATATCTCCTATACCTATTGTGGCAGCTAAATGATCATTCCCAAACCGAACAGTTCCCAAATATTTGTCTCTAAAATTTGTTAATAATTTCTTGTTTCCGGTCATGTGTCTTGAACAACCAGAATCAAGATACCAAATATTCTACATAAAACAAATTAAAAAATTGAGTTACCCAATCAGTTATGGGTCCTAAACGATTAGTATGAGATGTTTATGTAGTAACCAAAAAAAAAATTAGAGTGTTGAAGAACTGCAAGGAGGCAGTTCTGGTGTTGTTAATTTGAGAGTCCATTTTAAATATTTCTCAGGAGAAAGTAAAATCCAGTTTGATTGTTCATTTTGAATCCATTTATATTTAACAAACTTGGATGGTTTTTGATTTAGCTTGGGAGACTGAGTTGAGGAACCGGAATTTGGCGATTTAGGTGCAGACACTACACGATAAAATGAGAGATCAAATGAGATCAAATGAGAGATCAAATGAGATCGAAATGAAGCTAATTCATGGTGATTTGATCAAAGTTTGAAGATTAAGTGTGTGTTTTTAGTGTGTGTTCTTGAGAGAAAATGGAGAGAAGTAACGATGCTTTCAACAAGATGTTTCAATTATGTGAGGGAAAGCTTACAAAACAAGTCATCACAAGGGTATTTATACCTCCTATGTCTAATCACAAGATTACTAGTACATAGCCCATGAAATTGATTGATTTTTGGAGCAAGGAAATTGGCGGAAAGAATACGGTTGGAGCATTTTATTGCTAAGGTGAGTACGTGTGGACTTTACTGAGTACATAGCCCATGAAATATATTTCTTACTTGTGTCTTGTGTAGACTTGTGGTATATTGAGTTAGTGTTTTATATTATTGATAATATTGGACTAACTTGTTTGATGATGAATGTGATAGCCGAGAGCTAGTTTGACATAAATGCCGAGAGCTAGTTTGTAACACCAAACTTTATACTCTGATTTTCATACCAAAGGTTTTTGTAAATCCGTATTTTTGGAACGGTTCTTCTATTTATGAAAATGATATATTTTGGGCAAATGTTTTGTATTAAAAATCAAGGTGTTACAAGTTGGTATCAGAGCTATAGTTTAAGTGAATTAGGTTGGATGACCATCCTAGTCTTAGACTGTGGCATTAGGAATATAAGATTCCTTGAGATTATAGGTTGACCTTGAGACTTTATGTTAACTTTAGGGTTGAACCTAGGGGACCTGTGAAAGTTGATATGATTATGGATATTGAGTCTTATGTGACTAATGGATCGTACATAAGGTACTAAATGTTTAATGTCTTTCGTATAGTCTTGATCGAAATAAATGGTGAACACTCCTCGAAGTGGGAAAGCCCCAGAAAACTGGGAGGAAGAGATACCTCATGTCGAGAGGGATGTTGAGCAAGAAAGTCAACCGTCGATGCATCGAGTGGATGAGTCGGAGGTTGGAGCTAATAAGACTCTGGTAACCATGGCGGATCTCCAAACTCTTATTGATCAAATCAAAGGGACGGTGGCCGATGAAGTGCACCGTATTATTGGGGACCGTGAGAGGTCGAAGGGAGACCGTGAATCCGAAGTTAGGTCGGATGGGAGAACCGGGGGTAGTGGCACCGGGGAGGGGAAATCCTCCACGGGTGGCCAAAGTGATGCTAGGGCAAAGCCCGAGGTGAAAGAAGGTTGTTTGAGGCCATTAGTGCCACCCAAGGTGTGGAAGAGGTGAATGAGGCATGGGTTGCCGAGAGGGCCCATGTGGGCGAGAAAAGGAAAGCCGAGAGCGGCTCTAGTTCGTTCAAGAAAGGGAAGTTCACATCAAGCTTCTCTAAACAAGGAAGTGTTGGCTCGTGCAAGAAGTGAGGGAAAAATCATACCGGCGAATGTCGAAGTGGGTCGAAATCTTGCTTTAGTTGTGGTAGGTCGGGGCATATAGGCCGGGATTGTAAGGCCAATCCATTGGCCGAGGTGGAATGTTTCTCGTGTCACGAGAAGGTGCACAATAGCAATGTTGAGCCCGAAGAAGGGGACCGAATCAATGGTGTCCACGGCTCAAAAGAAAGTGGAGCCGGCAAAGGTGAAGGGGCGATCCTTCCAACTTACTCGGGAGGAGGCGAAGGAGGCACATGATATGGTGTCAAGTACTATATTCATTAACTCCTTGCCAACTCATATATTATTTGATTCGGGTTCCAATTATTCGTTTGTGTCTTATGAGTTCGGTTGTAAGTTGAATGTGCCGTCTGAGATGTTAGATGAAATTTATGAAATAGAGGTAGCCGACGGGAAAACCTCAATGGTTGAAAGTGTTTATAGAAATTGTGAAATAGAAATAGACGGTAGAAAGTTTAAGGTTGATTTATTGCCTATGGGGATAAAAGCGTTTGATGTAGTAATGGGTATGGATTGGTTGGGTATGCACCAAGCCAAAATATTGTGTGGTAAGAAAATTGTGTCGATACAGACACCCGAGAACAAGAAAGTGTATGTGTATGGGGAAAAACGACACCACATGCCTAATGTGATTACCGCCATTAAGGCGAGGAAAAGTATATCGAAAGGTTGTGCATCGTTTATTGCATATGTGTTAGACGGCCGAAAAGAAAAGAAGACGATGGATAACGTCAAAATTATTCGGGATTTCCCCGAAGTATTTCCCGATGACTTGCCCGGTTTGCCAGCAGAGAGACAAGTCGGGTTTAAGATTGATTTAGTTCCGGGGGCGACGCCGATTGCTCGTGCTCCATATCATTTAGCTCCCACCGAGATGCGAGAATTGATGACTCAATTGCAAGACTTGTTAGATAAGGGTTTTATTCGTCCGAGTTCGTCATCGTGGGGTGCACCGGTGTTGTTTGTCAAGAAGAAAGACGGTTCGATGAGAATGTGTATCGACTACCGTGAGTTGAATAAGGTAACTATAAAGCGCCGTTACCCGTTGCCGAGAATTGATGACTTATTCGACCAATTACAAGGTGCTAGTTATTTCTCGAAGATTGATTTGAGGTTGGGATATCATCAAGTTCGAGTGAAAGAAGGGGACACCGAGAAGACGACTTTTCGTACACGGTATGGTCATTATGAGTTCCTAGTGATGCCGTTTGGTCTTACAAACGCGCCGGCTATTTTTATGGATTTGATGAATCGAGTTTGTAAACCGTTTCTTGATAAGTTTTTGATCGTGTTCATTGACGACATCTTGATTTATTCGAAAACCGAGGAAGAACACGAGGGTCATTTGAGACTTGTGTTAGATGTGTTGAAATGGGAAAAGTTGTATGCCAAATTCTCGAAGTGTGAATTTTGGTTGCAGGAAGTACAATTATTAGGTCACGTGGTGACATGTGATGGCGTTAAAGTTGACCCGTCCAAGATTGAAGCGGTGTCAAATTGGGAGCCTACGAGAACTCCTACCGAAGTAAGAAGTTTTCTTGGATTAGCCGGTTATTACC
This sequence comes from Calendula officinalis, assembly GCA_963853835.1. NCBI lineage: Eukaryota > Viridiplantae > Streptophyta > Magnoliopsida > Asterales > Asteraceae > Calendula > Calendula officinalis. Next base: position 6,215,816 of record OY970825.1, read on the forward strand.
GAAGATTTATACAAGACTTCTCGAGAATTGCGATTCCACTCACGAAGTTAACGAGAAAAAGTGAGAAGTTTGTGTGGGAGAAGAAGCAAGAAGAGGCGTTTAATTTGTTGAAGGAAAAGTTATGTAACGCGCCGAGCCTTACATTACCGGATGGTATGGAAGATTTTGTAGTTTATGGTGATGCTTCGAATCAAGGGCTCGGTTGTGTGTTGATGCAAAGAGGGAAGGTGATCGCGTATCCCTCGCGACAATTGAAAAATGCGGAATTGAGGTACACGATACACGACTTGGAGTTAACGGCGATTATATTTGCTTTGAAGTTGTGGAGATATTATTTGTATGGTACTCGGTGTACATTGTACACGGATCATAAAAGTCTACAATACGTGTTTACTCAAAAAGACCTTAATATGCGACAAAGGAGATGGATCGAGTTGATCGCCGACTATGATTGTGAGATTGTGTATCATGCGGGAAAGGCTAATGTAGTAGCCGACGCCTTGAGCCGAAAAGTTTATGAGAAACCGAACCGAGGAATATTAACACGTATAGAAGTCGTCTCGAGTATTATCGAAAGATTCAAGAATGCCCAACGAGAGGTTATGGGAAAAGACGAGTTAAGGCAATAACGGTTAGGAAAGAACCAACATTTTCTCGAAAATGCACAAGGGTTGAAAACCGTAGGCGGTCGTATTTGGGTTCCTAAGTTCGGGGGTACCCGAAAAGAGTTGTTGAATGATGCGCACAAGTCAAAATATTCGATTCACCCGGGAAGTACAAAGACGTACCAAGATTTGAAACGGGTTTATTGGTGGCCCGGAATGAAGGCGAGAGTAACCAAGTACATCTCGAAGTGTGCCACGTGTGCACAAGAGAAAGCCGAGTATCAAGTGCCGTATGGGGTAGCTCAATCATTGTTAGTACCGGCCGGAAAGTGGGAAGACATAACTATGGATTTCATAGTTGGTTTACCGAAGACGAGTAAGGGTCATGACGCCATTTGGGTCATAGATGACCGGTTGACCAAGAGTGCGTTATTTCTAGCCATGCGGGAAACTTGCCACTCGAGAGGTTGGCTAAGTTGTATGTTGATGAGGTGGTTCGACTCCACGGGGTTCCGTTATCAATCGTATCCGATAGAGACGCGAGGTTTACCTCGAGATTTTGGCGATCTTTACAAGAAGAGTTGGGTACAAAGTTGCGGTTGTGCACGACTTATCATCCGCAAACCGACGATCAAAGTGAAAGAACAATTCAAACGGTTGAAGATATGTTGAGATCGTGTGTGTTGGATTTCAGGGGTAAATGGGATGAACATTTACCGTTGGTCGAGTTTTCGTATAATAATAGTTACCACTCGACCATTAAGATGCCGCCTTATGAGGCGTTGTACGGGAGAAAATGTAGAACTCCATCGTGTTGGCTTGAAGCGGGAGAGACAAAGCTCACGGGTGCCGAGATCGTGAAGGTAACAAATGAAAAGATTGGTATAATACAAGCCAACATGAAAGCCGCACAAGATAGGCAACGAAGTTATTCGGGTTTAAAGAAAAGACCATACGACTTGGATGTCGGTGATATGGTAATGTTGAAAGTGTCACCTTGGAAAGGTGTAATGCGGTTTGATAAGAAAGGAAAGTTAAGTCAAAGATATGTTGGACCGTTTAAGATGTTGAAGCGGGTCGGGCTTCAAGCTTTTAAGTTGGAACTTCCACCCGAGCTTCAAGGTGTGCATGACACCTTTCACGTGAGTTATTTAGAGAAGTTTCATCGGGGAAGTTGAAAATATTATTCCATTGCAAGAGTTGCGGGTTGACGCCCCGAACCGGTTGATTGAGGAACCCGAAGCTATACTAGAGACCAAAACGAAGAAGCTTCGGAATAAAGAGATCAAGTTGGTATTGGTCAAGTGGAAGAACTCTCTTGGACCGAATTTGACTTGGAAGTCAAAGACGAGATTCAGAAGAGGTACCCGGATTTTGTGAACTATGATGAGATTCCGAGGACGAAATCTTCTTAAGGGGTAGATAGTTGTAACGACCCGAATTTTGTGAATAAATAAATTGTATAAAAATACGAAAAATACGGATAAATCGTTTAAGAAACGTAGGAATTGGTTTCGTGTCGTTTGGACACCGTACGAGGAAGTTATGGACGAAACCGGGTCCAGAAGGAAGCCGAAAACTGCAGCCTTGCTGCAGCACAAAGTTCACGCCGTGAACTTTAGTTCACGATCGTGAACTCCATTCAGAGAATGGTGGTTTTTGGTCGATCGAAGTTTACGTCTGGCTAGCGATCGGGAAGAGTTCACGACGGGGGAAGTTCACGGCGCGAACTTCTTCGCGATCGTGAACTCCGTCAAGCAGCATTAAAGTCGGGTTTTGGCTCTTTAATGTCATGTGCAAACCCTAGTTTCTCCCTTTGGCGATGTTCGATCTTGAGGACTGATTTTGGACGATTCCTTCACAAATCCTTGGTAGATTTCACTCCTAGTTGAAGATTAAAGGTATACCTTCACTCTTTGATCTTTGTAGATTAAGATCTATGGATTTTGATGTATGGGTTTGAAACCCTAGTTCTTGAGGTTTTGGGTTATGGTGAAATAAGTGATGTATACACTTAATAGATGATATTTTAACAAAGGAAACACGTGTATGATTAAGATTTGTAAGAATCTTAAGGGTTGGTTAAGCCTAGGATTTGGTAAATCACCATAATTTAGGGAAAGTGTTAGTTAATGGTATCTAGGGATAAATGGATACATTATTAGTAGTATGTGATGTTGAACATGTTGTGATTGTTGTATTAGGCTTTTGGTGAAGTCTTGGAAAGTTGATTGATTTTTGGAGCAAGGAAATTGGCGGAAAGAATACGGTTGGAGCATATTATTGCTAAGGTGAGTACGTGTGGACTTTACTGAGTACATAGCCCATGAAATACATTTCTTACTTGTGTCACGATCTATTTGCTTATTTGTGTCGACTTGTGGTATATTGAGTTAGTGTTTTATATTATTGATAATATTGGACTAACTTGTTTGATGATGAATGTGATAGCCGAGAGCTAGTTTGACATAACTGTTGAGTGATGGTAAGATTGAGATGATGAGATGACACGGGCGACTCCCGGTCATGAGGTGTGGATTGAGGGCCAGTTGGGTCAATTCCCATCGACTCATCCACGTTAGTAGTCTTGCTAACTGGACGTATTCCGGCGAGTAAGGCAGGTATCGGTAGATTGGGCGATTCCCTCTTGCCGGTATCCTGTTTCTAGTTAGTTCGGGGGCAACCCGATAACTAGATATGTATGTGCTTCTAGCTAGTTCGGGGGCAACCCGGTAGTTAGATATGTTTGCTAAGAGAGCAAGATTGATAGGGTCACAATAGGGTGACTAGATTGGAAAGACGATTTATATGTATGTGTTTATATGTAATGTGACATTTTATTATCATTGGGTCTAAACCCATGTAGCTCACGAGACTTTTTGTCTCACGTACTCCTTGTTGTTTTTGCTATGCACTCAGGTTCGGGATCGAAGATATAGGTACGCATGGATAGAGACGCGCGGGCCTAGAGTAGAAGAACATTATATTGGATTAAAGCTTAGCTTTGGTTTTGATCTATTTTGTAACACCAAACTTTATACTCTGATTTTCATACCAAAGGTTTTTGTAAATCCGTATTTTTGGAACGGTTCTTCTATTTATGAAAATGATATATTTTGGGCAAATGTTTTGTATTAAAAATCAAGGTGTTACAGTCGAAACTTAGGCTAGGTATATATAATAAGTAGTAACCTAATTAGTATTAACCTTTGCCTATTTTGTAACAGCCCCCATCTATTTGCAATGTGTTCTTAGTTTTCTATCAATCTTCATTCTTAATTTCTAATTGTTCTTGCTAAATCAATAGTTCAATCTTTGTATCTCAACCTACAATTGGTATCAGAGCGAAAGTCTCAAGAGATTCGATCCAAATCAGTAGAGATTTAGCAAGTTTTAGCAAGTTTTTGAAGATTTTGTGAAAAGGAGCTGTAAATTTAATCTCGAAAATTTTTGTTAGAAATCGTTGATTTTATTGGATAATCGCATTCCTCCTTTGATTCTAAGCACTTTGGAATCAAATTTCGTTGCAATCCATCAAGTATTGATCTCAATTTGATGATTTTTGTGAAAAACTTACAAACTCAAAAAATCTACTGCATATTCAAAATCGAAAGCTGATTTGATCCGTTTTGAGCTGTTTGATTGTATCAAACTGTTAGAAAAGTGATTTCTAACATTTTGTGATTTGAATCATTACATTTGGTTAAGAATTGAAGAATCTAGGATCAAAATTATTGAGTGTTTGAAGAAAACGACCTACCTGTACTTCGTAAAAGTGCTCGGCTCATTGAAAGACTTCGGCTCAAGACTTCGGCTCGGTGTTCGGCTCCAGTTCTCGGCTCCGTTGTTCGGCTTATAACAACATCAAGTGTTCGGCTCGGCTTGAACGAACACAAAGAGTTCGGCTCTTCAACAGGACTTCGGCTTAACACAATTCAATCAACAAAATCAACAATTTCAACATATAATCGAATTCAACACATAATCGTTCAACACATAATCGATTTTAACCACATAATCGATGTCAAAAAGTTCGGCTCTTAAAGAGTTCGGCAATTGAAATACAGATTCTTGATCTCGTGAAATTGATCTCTGAAATTGAAATTGATCTCGGTCAATTCTGAATTGCTCAATCCTGAACTGAAATTCGACCAACCACTGAATTCGAGTTCTTGATTTCAACATCGGTCATTGAATTTTGATCTTGGTCTCCATCTTCTTGTGCTCGGCAACTGAAGATCGTCCAATCCAAACACTATGTTCGGCCCACTTTAATATCAAATCTCATCGATTGATTTCATTCCGATCTCAACACAAAAGAGGACACATTGATCGATCGATTTCCTTGTTACCTGAAATTGTTCGATTGATTTCTGCTTGAACTATTCTTGACTGATTTGTTTTTGCCTGATTCCCGTCTTGGTCTAAATCCAAGAGTTCGGACCTTACACAAATTCGGCTTTTACGAGAAATTAGCCCAATTTCAATTTTTGACCCACCTTGTTTTTGCCCAAAATTTAAACAAATAATCATTTTTTTAACCAAACACCCGACTTATTAAACTTTTTCAGTTTTAAACTTTTTAAACAATTTCAATTTTTAAATTTTTTTTTAAGATTTAAAAAAAAAATCACATTTTTAAACACAAGGACTTTTACCCCTAATTGCAAAAATATGGATAAAGATCTTGCAGATGCGATAAAGGGTATGTCTCTTATCTCGAACTATAAGAAGGAAGATTACTCGAAGCCTACCAACAATAATAAAAAATCTTCATCAACTTTTAAGCCTGTTATATCTGCTACAATCTCAACTGAAAAGCCAACCATCACATCTTTGGATGTTATTCAGAGTATTTTAAACGTAAGATGTTGATGGCTAAACAAACTGAGTCTGGAAAAGTGTTAGCTGGAGATGAAGAACAAGTAGCAAATTTGTGCAGTATGCCAAGAGAGAATACTGAGGGTTCTGATAGATTCAATGAAGAAGCCAACAAGGAAAGTGAGATAACCAGTTCTTTTTTATCAAATTCTGATAATCACATTGAACTGAGGGATGAGCTGGTCGTTCCACAAAATGATGAAAATGAGGTACACTCTTTTTCCTTTGATTCTTTTTTATCTGACTCGGACACTGATGAATCAGAAAATTCCCCGTTTAAGGAAAATCTTTTACTTAAAATTGATGAGAAATCTGAGTTGACAAAACAAATTACTGTTTTAGAATCTGAAATAGCACAACTTTTAAATGATTTATGTCAATGTTCTCTTCAATTAACACAAATGCAAAATTTTGAACAAATAAACAAGGAATTACAAAATCAGCTGTCTACGTCAAAATCTTCTTTTCAGTTTAAGAATTCTGAATTACAAGAAAGTCTACAAAAACAAGTAAACACAACTAATGAATCAAATGCACAAATCACAAAGTTAAAAACAGAAAATGCAACTTTTCGTCGTCAACTTGAAACACTTGTTCCTCAAGTCAATCAAAACAACACTTCAAATCAAAAAACACAAGAGTTACAACAACAGTTGTCATCTTTTCATGTTGCTCACACCAGTGAGATCAATCGACTAAATCATATAATCAATGAAAAAAATCTTGAGATATCAAACCTTCGAAACATGAAAACGGTGTCAAGTGAGAACGACGACTCCAAGAAGCTAATCAATGACTTGGCGCTTCAATTACACCGAGAGCAAACCTGGATGAAGTCCGCAGACTTCAAGATGAAAGACAACCAAGATCAGTTGAAGACGGCTGACATCGAAATTCAAAAATTAAATGAACTGTAACATCCCAAAACTCGGCCTAATAGTTTATTGACCTTAAGGTATCTTATTAAATGATTATCTGATTAAATACCTAGTTAATTAAATTAGCATGCTGTCCTTTGCGGTATTTTAACCAAGGGGTTAAAATACCCGACTTGTGGTTTATTTGAAACGAAAACATGATTTTTATGTATTTGGATTCCTTGTTAAATATCGTTTCCAGAAATGCTTTCGTTTTTAAAATTGGAGTCCGTTTACTATTTTAAATAAATTAATTTCGAAATGGACTTTTCAGACATATACTAATAATTAAAACAAAAGCCACAAAGGGGTCCCACCCCCTTGTGTTGGCCGGTCAAGTGAGAGGGAGGGAGAAACCCTCCTCTTTCTTCTTTGTCTTATTGTTCAAACATTATCCATCTCTCTCTCTCACTATTCCATTGCCTCTCTCTCTCTAGAAACCATATACTTGTTCTTGAGCTTTTGGGGTTAAATCTTCATCTTTGGTCCGAAAATTTCACTAGTGATTGTGTAAAAGAAGTCTAGAAGTAAGCTACACTCTCTCCTCTACTTGTTTATGTTGTTCTTGAGCTTGAACTTGAGCTAGGGTTTAGGTAACTTGTTGATTTGTGGTTGAATCTTGAAATGGGTGTTGTTTTATGTGATTATGTAAGCTTTTGCATCATTTGTATGGTTGATTGTTGAAGAGATACAAGATTTGGTGAAAATCACCTTCAACCTCCATTAATGGTGGATGTTGAAGGTGGGTTTTGTTGAATCTTGGATTTCTTGAGTTTTGGTTGGTTAGAATTGTTTATTAGGTTGTGGAATCATGTTTGGTAAGTTATGGATGTTAAAAACCTAGTATTGATCAATTGGTGAAGTAGTGTAACTAGTGTTTGGATGATTTTGTCAAAATGGTTAACTAGTGATCTTGGAAGTATCATACTTGGATTTGTGATGGTTATGATCTTGATGAAATTGTTAGATGATTGTGAATTGCTAGTTAATGGAAATGTGGAAGTGTTTGGATCACATTCGGGTTTTTGGCCCGTTTGGGTCAACTAGTTGTGAATACTTGATAAATGGTCAAAATGGTCAAATGTATTGATGAAGGATTTGTACTAGTTGTAAATGTCATGAAATGTGCATTTTGTGAGTCCTATGTAGTTAGTTGTTGAAATTGATGATTTTGACGATTCGGTGAATTATCACTAACTCGGTATATTGTTGACAGGAACCGGGAAGGATACTCAGTGATACTAGCTCACTGAGTTAAGGAATCGGAAGTTGAAAGGTGAGTGGATCCGACCTACAACTCGGGTTTCGGTTATTTGGTTTGGTATTGTCTTGTTGGTGAAAAATGCAGAAAAATCGCCAGAGGAAGAGAGTTCGCGACGCGAACTTAGTTCGCGATCGCGAAGTCAGTCCAGAGAAATTGGTTGGTCGTCGCGAAGTAGTTCACGACTGAGTTCCCGACGCGAACCCTAGTTCGCGATCGCGAACTGGAGTTCGCGATTGGGAACTCAGTTTGACGTTTTTTCGCGGTGTCTTTCGTAGCTAGTTGACTTGTTATGTATGCCTAGTGTTAGGGAATACCATACATGACTAGGTGCACCATTCGGGATGAGGTCAGTGTCGGAAGGAGAACGGCTGGGCATCGGGTATCGACTAATCGGGTATCCGACCTTACCTGTATTTGTTGCATGGTTAAGGGGAGGGAGTTGCCCGGGTGTTGGATACGAAACGCTATCGGTTACCGTGGTTTTGGCCGACCATGGTTTAAGGCCCGCAAAGCCGCCGATCCTCTCAAAAAGTGATTACCCAACCGGAGATGTTTTATAACTTCCGTGTTTAAGTGACCAGTGTAGTTGCTAGTGTAGTTGATAGTGTTAGGAATTCATTCACTTAGCTTTTGTGCTAATCCCTCCCTTATTGACACATTTCAGGTTGGATGGCTTGAACGGGTCGGGCTTGGACGGGAAGTTTGACCATGCTTAAATTATATTTTGTAAAATGAGCCGTGTCTAGTAATACCGTCTTTTAAATAACTTTGGTTGTAATATTTTGTGGGACCACGTTTTGTAAACCTAACTAACTAGTTGCTTCCGTACTTAGTCTAATACTTAATTGCCTTTAAAAAAAAATGCGGTGTTACAACTTGGTATCAGAGCTTCGGTTTGGCGATGGATACATGGGGTTGGTGTTCCATTCCCAAATCGTGGCTCGTGTGTTGGTCAAACCTTCCGGTCAAAGGGAATTAGAGCAAGGGTGAATTGGGTTTAGTAGTTGGTTTATGTGTACTAACGAGTTAAACTAAGCCTTGGTGAGATGATGTGTTTTGTAGCAGGAATGGCTACAGATGGAAACACCTTGGATAACATCCCACCGAACACGAACCTTGGGAACGATGTAGCAACGGGCTCGGGGGGTGATGAAATACCGAACGAAGAATATATCTTATTGTTGGAAACACGGAATATGGAACTTGAGGATACCATTAGGGCTCTTCGCCAAAGTCAACCGACTGAGCCGCGACCCGAGGCTCGGTCTACCTTGCCACCTCCAACCCAAGCAAACCCACCCCCACACTTCACTCAAACCACTCAAAATCCCGTCTTTCCCCAAAATGACTCCTCATCTCCCAATACGAGCATACTACAACCGCCACTCGCCCACACCGTACCAATTGCCAATGCCCAACACCAACAATTCTTCTACCAACCTTTCCCGATTGAGAAGAAACCGTGCACTTACAAAAATTTTCTCGATTGTAAACCAACTGAGTACCGGGGAAGTACCGACCCGGCGGAAACTCTAACTTGGCTTAGGGCCACCGAGAGGGCTCTTATTGCTTGTAATTGTGAGGACCACTTGAAGGTCCGGTATGCGTCCCGAATGTTGGGGGGACCGGCTATGGATTGGTGGGATGGGTTGACCGCGAACTTTAGTAACGAAATGATGGATGCGGTCACATGGAAACAATTTAGGGAGCAAGTGGAGGCTCGGTATTGTAGCCCGTTTGAGTTGGATAAGATCCGGAATGAGTTCATGATGTTGAAGATGACCGATCGAATGACGGTGGACGAGCTTATCCTCCAATTTAATGGTAAGCTCCGTTTTGTGACACAATGGGTGCCCGATGAGTCCACCCAAATCAAACACTTTGTTGGGGCGTTGTTGCCCGAGTATCGGAACGTAACAAGGCTTGCGGGAACTCTCTTGCAAGCATATGATCTTGCCAAATCGGCCGAAGGTGATATTTTGGCCCAAAAAGCCGTGAATCGAGAGAAGGCCCCGTTTCATAAGGGAAAGTATGATCATGCAAACTCTAGCAACCCCAAGAAATCCCAAGGCAATCATAGGTCTAACAATGATCGCCGAACATAAATCCTTCAAGGTTCCAACCAAAGGAACCCATGGTGCATACCGTGTAAGTCCTCCCATGCCGGTCCGTGTACGGCACAAACTCGAAGGTGTATTAAATGTGGGCAACACGGTCATGAGTCCACGGAATGCAAGTTAGAGAAGAGTGTTTGTTGGACGTGTCAAAAAGAGGGTCACCGGGCCATGTTTTGCCCAATGAAGAAAGGTTCGCGTTCGGGTTCGGGCGGGGGAGCGGCTTCGTCGGGAGGCCAAAAGAGGAAGAGTCATCCGCCACCTTCGGGTCGGGCATTCAAAATGACGGTGGAGGATGCCACCACCACCGACGATGTCATCACCGGTATGTTTCTAATAAACTCGATACCCGCTCGCGTGTTATTTGATTCGGGTGCAAATAGTTCGTTTTCCTCAAAGAGTTTTTGTGACAAATTGAAATTGCCTATTTCCTTGATCGCGACACCTATAGAGGTAGAGGTGGCCGATGGTGAAATGGTTCCGGTCACGACATCCGTGTCCGGGGCTAGTATTGATATTGATGGCGTGAAATTTTCGATTCTTTTACTTGTTATGCCGATATCCGGCTTTGATGTGGTTTTAGGTATGGATTGGTTAAGTGCTAATAGGGCCAACATAAATTGTCACCAAAAGTTGATTACTTTTCTTTTACCCGACGGGTCACACGTCGTGGCCCGGGGAGACCGTGCGAACCCGACCATACCCATGATAACCATGATGAAAGCCCGTAAGTCCTTGACCAAGGGATGTGAATCTTTTATAGCCTATGTGATTGATGTGAAAAAGGAAAAGAAAGTGGTTGGCGATCTCCGGGTGGTTTTGGAATACCCGGAGGTGTTTCCCGAAGACTTACCTGGGTTACCACCCGTTCGGGAGGTAGAAATCAAAATTGATTTGGTGCCGGGTGCCAATCCCGTGGCTAGAGCACCGTACCGTTTAGCACCGTCCGAGATTCGGGAAATGATGACACAAATCCAAGATTTATTGGATAAGGGTTTTATTCGGTCGAGTTCCTCACCTTGGGGAGCTCCGGTTTTATTCGTAAAGAAGAAAGATGGAGCACTTCGTATGTGCATCGATTATCGAGAATTAAATAAAAGAACGGTAAAGAATCGGTACCCTTTGCCGCGTATCGACGATTTATTTGATCAACTCCAAGGGTCTTCTTACTTCTCAAAAATTGATTTGAGATCGGGTTATCACCAAGTTCGGGTTCACGAAAACGATGTTCACAAAACGGCGTTCCGAACTCGCTATGGCCACTACGAGTTCTTGGTTATGCCGTTTGGGTTGACGAACGCTCCCGCGATATTTATGGATTTGATGAACCGAGTTTGTCGACCCTATCTCGACAAATTCGTTATTGTGTTCATTGATGATATTTTAATTTATTCCAAGACCGAAGAAGAACATGAAAAACACTTAAGGCAAGTGTTAGAAACGTTGAAGCGGGAACGATTATTTGCGAAGTTCTCGAAGTGTGAATTTTGGCTTCGAGAAGTTCACTTTTTGGGTCACGTTATTTGTTCGAATGGGGTCAAGGTGGACCCGGCGAAGATCGAAGCGGTTATGAATTGGGTTGCTCCGAAGAACCCAACCGAGATAAAGAGTTTCTTGGGTTTGGCGGGTTATTACCGCCGGTTTATAAAGGATTTTTCAAAGATAGCGGGTCCTATGACGAGATTGACCCGTAAAGATGTACCGTTTCAGTGGGGTGAAAATCACGAGAAGTCATTTCAAACTCTAAAACAATTATTGTGTCAAGCTCCAGTTCTCGCCTTACCCGAAGGCCCGGAGGATTTTATTGCTTATTGCGACGCTTCACTTGCGGGTTTGGGTTGTGTGTTAATGCAACGAGATCGGGTCATTGCTTATGCTTCAAGGCAATTGAAGAATCACGAGAAGAATTACCCGACTCACGATTTAGAGTTGGCGGCGGTGGTTTTTGCACTAAAATTATGGAGGCACTATTTGTACGGTACTAAATGCGTGATTTGCACGGATCATAAAAGGTTGCAATACGTTTTCACGCAAAAAGAGTTGAATATGCGTCAACGAAGATGGTTAGAGTTGATTAAGGATTACGATTGTGAAATCCGATATCATCCCGGGAAGGCAAATGTGGTGGCCGATGCCTTAAGTAGAAAGGGAGATTCGGGACGGGTACAATTTATGCGGATGGAAATTGTGTCGGATTTGGTGTCCCGGTTGAAGATTTCACAAATGGAAGCATTAAATGTCGAGCATTTGAAGGCCGAGATTTTATTGAAGAGGAAAGATGATTTAGAAGAAGATTCTCGGGGTTTGAAGACATATCAATCCCGGGTTTGGGTACCGTTACTCGGGGGTTTGCGAGAATTGATTTTAGCCGAGGCTCACAATTCTCGGTTATCGGTTCACCCGGGTAGCACGAAAATGTACAATGATCTAAAAGCACTTTATTGGTGGCCGACAATGAAGACCGACATTGCCCGTTTTGTGGGCCAATGTCATATTTGTGCTCAGGTGAAGGCCGAGCACCAAAAGCCCTATGGAACTTTAACCCAATCTCCGATTCCCGAGTGGAAGTGGGACCGGATTACCATGGATTTCGTGACCAAATTGCCGCGTACACAAAGGGGTCACGATATGATTTGGGTTATAGTTGACCGATTAACGAAGAGTGCTCACTTCTTGGCTACTAGTGAGACTGCCTCACTTGGTAGATTGGCAAAATTATACATCGATGAAGTGGTGTCCCGACATGGTATTCCGATTTCTATCGTGTCCGATAGGGATCCCCGTTTTGCTTCAAACTTTTGGAATAGCTTGCAACGGGAATTGGGGACGCGGGTGAATTTGAGCACCGCGTACCACCCCCAAACCGATGGGCAATCGGAAAGAACGATACAAACGCTAGAAGATATGTTGCGGGTTTGTGTGTTAGAGTACGGTGGGTCATGGGATTCCCACCTACCGTTGATCGAGTTTGCTTATAATAACTCGTATCACTCAAGTATTAAAATGCCACCGTATGAGATGTTGTATGGGCGTCGGTGCCGAACCCCGACGTGTTGGTTGGAAGCGGGTGAGAAACAATATGCGGGGCCCGATATTGTACAAATGACCGCGGATAAAGTTGCTATTGCTCGAGAAAAGTTAAAAGCCGCCCGTGACCGACAAAAGATGTATGCCGACCCGAGACGTAGACCCGCTACGTTCTCGGAGAACGAGATGGTTTATTTGAAGGTTTCACCTTGGAAGGGTGTTATTCGTTTTGGTAAACGAGGAAAGTTGGCCCCGAGGTTTATTGGGCCGTTTCGAATTAGTAAGGTGGTGAATTCTCAATCGGTAACACTCGAGTTGCCCCCGGAGTTGTCGGCAATTCATAACACATTCAACATTTGTTACTTGAGAAAGTGTAACATCGAATATCCGAGCCAAATACTCCCGGTGCAAGAGTTGCGGGTTGATACGAAAAAGAGATTGGTCGAAGAACCGGTGGAGTTATTAGACCGAAAAGTAACGAAATTGAGAAAGAAACACTTGTTCCTCAAGTCAATCAAAACAACACTTCAAATCAAAAAACACAAGAGTTACAACAACAGTTGTCATCTTTTCATGTTGCTCACACCAGTGAGATCAATCGACTAAATCATATAATCAATGAAAAAAATCTTGAGATATCAAACCTTCGAAACATGAAAACGGTGTCAAGTGAGAACGACGACTCCAAGAAGCTAATCAATGACTTGGCGCTTCAATTACACCGAGAGCAAACCTGGATGAAGTCCGCAGACATCAAGATGAAAGACAACCAAGTTCAGTTGAAGACGGCTGACATCGAAATTCAAAAATTAAATGAACTGTAACATCCCAAAACCCGGCCTAATAGTTTATTGACCTTAAGGTATCTTATTAAATGATTATCTGATTAAATGCCTAGTTAATTAAATTAGCCTGCTGTCCTTTGCGGTATTTTAACCAAGGGGTTAAAATACCCGACTTGTGGTTTATTTGAAACGAAAACATGATTTTTATGTATTTGGATTCCTTGTTAAATATCGTTTCCAGAAATGCTTTCGTTTTTAAAATTGGAGTCCATTTACTATTTTAAATAAATTAATTTCGAAAGGGACTTTTCAGACATATACTGATAATTAAAACAAAAGCCACAAAGGGGTCCCACCCCCTTGTGTTGGCCGGTCAAGTGAGAGGGAGGGAGAAACCCTCCTCTTTCTTCTTTGTCTTATTGTTCAAACATTATCCATCTCTCTCTCACTATTCCATTGCCTCTCTCTCTCTAGAAACCATATACTTGTTCTTGAGCTTTTGGGGTTAAATCTTCATCTTTGGCCCGAAAATTTCACTAGTGATTGTGTAAAAGAAGTCTAGAAGTAAGCTACACTCTCTCCTCTACTTGTTTATGTTGTTCTTGAGCTTGAACTTGAGCTAGGGTTTAGGTAACTTGTTGATTTATGGTTGAATCTTGAAATGGTTGTTGTTTTATGTGATTATGTAAGCTTTTGCATCATTTGTATGGTTGATTGTTGAAGAGATACAAGATTTGGTGAAAATCACCTTCAACCTCCATTAATGGTGGATGTTGAAGGTGGGTTTTGTTGAATCTTGGATTTCTTGAGTTTTGGATGGTTAGAATTGTTTATTAGGTTGTGGAATCATGTTTGGTAAGTTATGGATGTTAAAAACCTAGTATTGATCAATTGGTGAAGTAGTGTAACTAGTGTTTGGATGATTTTGTCAAAATGGTTAACTAGTGATCTTGGAACTATCATACTTGGATTTGTGATGGTTATGATCTTGATGAAATTGTTAGATGATTGTGAATTGCTAGTTAATGGAAATGTGGAAGTGTTTGGATCACATTCGGGTTTTTGGCCCGTTTGGGTCAACTAGTTGTGAATACTTGATAAATGGTCAAAATGGTCAAATGTATTGATGAAGGATTTGTACTAGTTGTAAATGTCATGAAATGTGCATTTTGTGAGTCCTATGTAGTTAGTTGTTGAAATTGATGATTTTGACGATTCGGTGAATTATCACTAACTCGGTATATTGTTGACAGGAACCGGGAAGGATACTCAGTGATACTAGCTCACTGAGTTAAGGAATCGGAAGTTGAAAGGTGAGTGGATCCGACCTACAACTCGGGTTTCGGTTATTTGGTTTGGTATTGTCTTGTTGGTGAAAAATGCAGAAAAATCGCCAGATGAAGAGAGTTCGCGACGCGAACTTAGTTCGCGATCGCGAACTGGAGTTCGCGATTGGGAACTCAGTTTGACGTTTTTTCGCGGTGTCTTTCGTAGCTAGTTGACTTGTTATGTATGCCTAGTGTTAGGGAATACCATACATGACTAGGTGCACCATTCGGGATGAGGTCAGTGTCGGAAGGAGAACGGCTGGGCATCGGGTATCGACTAATCGGGTATCCGACCTTACCTGTATTTGTTGCATGGTTAAGGGGAGGGAGTTGCCCGGGTGTTGGATACGAAACGCTATCGGTTACCGTGGTTTTGGCCGACCATGGTTTAAGGCCCGCAAAGCCGCCGATCCTCTCAAAAAGTGATTACCCAACCGGAGATGTTTTATAACTTCCGTGTTTAAGTGACCAGTGTAGTTGCTAGTGTAGTTAATAGTGTTAGGAATTCGTTCACTTAGCTTTTGTGCTAATCCCTCCCTTATTGACACATTTCAGGTTGGATGGCTTGAACGGGTCGGGCTTGGACGGGAAGTTTGACCATGCTTAAATTATATTTTGTAAAATGAGCCGTGTCTAGTAATACCGTCTTTTAAATAACTTTGGTTGTAATATTTTGTGGGACCACGTTTTGTAAACCTAACTAACTAGTTGCTTCCGTACTTAGTATAATACTTAATTGCCTTTAAAAAAAAATGCGGTGTTACATGAACAGATCAAAAATATAACAAACAGTTTTAAAAAGGAAATCGATGATCAATCATTCATTATTAACAACCTTACACTTGAAAAGGAAAAAGCTGAAGTTCACTGCAAAAAATTGCTTGATAAAATTGCATCTCTTGAAGCAGATCTTACTTTGTCACAAACTCAAAAGATAGTTTGAAAATCAAAGTTGAAGAATTTGCTAAATATAAAATTGTTAATAAAGGAAAACAAACGGCACAAGTTCCGATTAAGATTTACACCGGTGCATCAACCTGTTTCTAAAAAGGTCTCACAGTGCACAACTTATTCACTTCAAAAGAGTAAAAAGTTGTTTGTGAAACCACAATCTCCGGAAGCTTGTTCGTCTAAATCAAAACATGTTTTGAAACATTCTTCGATTCCAAAGAATTCAATGTCTACGAAAAAAACTTTAACATACTCGAGAAAAGATTTACTTTCTCTGCCACCTAAAACAATTTGTAAATCAGTGCCAACTGCAAACCCTGCTTTTGTCTACAAAACTCCTACGAGCTCAAATGCAAAATGGATTCCTAGAACACCAAAATCTCAAATAATTCCCCGTAAATTATTTGAAAGTGCAACATCGAGTTTCAATTTTTCATGGAATTCGAATTCCTTACATAATATCGATACAACTTATCGATGGTTTCATTCTAACACTAACACCATCGGACCCAAACAAAAATAGGTACCAAAAGTTGTATGATTTGTTTTGCAGCAGAAGGACTTATAAATAATTCAGTGTATAACTCGAGCTTCATCAAATGGCTTTCAAGTATCTCAGCTTGAAACCCGAACCTCAACGAAAGATGGCTTCTGATCACAAAAGTTTCAGAACCCGGTCATCATAATCAAGCACAAGGCTCAATCATATTCACTGCAAACACTCTCCTTCAACCCTCCGATGATGTATAAGGTACATTCTCAAATCTCAAAACTTATTAATACTCTTGTTTTGTCGAGGGGGAGAAATATTAATTCTAGAGGGAGAATTATTATCTCTAGGGGGAGAAAAATTAGAAATTCAAAACAAAAAAAATACCCAACCAAATAATTTAACGAAAAATCTTTAACAAGACAATACCTTCCCATGGTTTGCCAGATCCGGCCTTACCTTCCCAGGGAAATATTTCAGCCAACTGGTAAATGTGAGGGTATACGTCTAGGGTATAGAAATAGGTGAGTGCAAGGTGATGTGAAAACATGATAAATATAAGAAAGCACACCTTTAAGTGCATCCAAACCGTCAACGAACCGGGCAACCATTCAAATAGGTGATCATTCATAAGTTGAATGTTTCACTAGACTTTACTGGCCCAGTAAAGCAAATGCACGCCACCACCAACTACTCAAATTCCTCTCAATAGGAATTTGTTTCATTTCATTAGGGGACGTAGCACAAAAGCTACTGACTACTCATTCGGAGTATGTCGGTATTGAAACATAATAACCTCCTGCCTCGTGTTAAGTCTCTTTGTATGCACAGTGTGTCTAGTTCTCACCCTCAAGAATCTTCCAATATAGGACACTTGCACTACAAATATGGATCTCCGTGAATCCATCGGAACACTCGTAGTGGCATCACAATCTGATGTTTCACGAGGATCGAGTGGAAATCCTCCTAGAGCTAAAATCACGCCAACTCTAAACGCAGGTCACATATTTGAATCAACGGTTGTGCAAACGACTACCGATTCACACCGTGTGCTAATGGATACTCTATGTGAGTCTGGTGTTACCTTAAAAGAACAAGTTGATGTGCCTTAAAATCCACAATTATTCAGGCAACAACTTTTACCGGAAACACATCAAAATCCGATGAAAAATCCATGTGAATTTCTAAAATGCAACATCTTTTGAAAGCTGATTAAAATGCACATGAGCGTAATAGACCACTCTCAAATTACTCGTATGATCTGCTAAACCCAGCATGATTTTCCCTGAGCCACCGACAATATGGGAACTAAAAAGTGAGGGCCCCTAGGTCTAGGTGAGCAGAATCAAGTATCACGGGATCTTGATTGGGATGCGCTGAGATAAAATTTGAGACGGAGAATGAAGTATGTGGTGCAAATCAGCTAAACACATGGTAAAATGAAACGAGGGTGTAGTTGAAAATTGAAAAAGTAAGCTTGAGTGAGGAGGGTGTGACAAGGTTAAAGAAAACGAAAAACCCTTACAAAACCGATTAAAAGCCGGGTAGCCACGTCTCTATCAGATTGCATATGTTGCTCTTTGATATTGAAAAAGACATCATGGACCTAGTGATGCAATGCACAACCCCCCCCCCCCAAGCTACTCAAGTACTTCTTAAAAAGTCCTTGTTTAATTTTTTTCACGGAGATCAGCTCATATGTTATCGACATCTCACTTGGAGATTGTTGATATTAAAAAAGAGGACAATTCTCTCCAGTCCTCGCCTTTGTTTGTCCACAAATAGAGTCTAGAACCGAATTAAATTTCTCTAGGACACAGGCATTCCACCAAGCATATCCTTGTGATATTGCCAGAACATTCATATTGATACCAAAAATATTGGTATTTCACGATGATTGAATGGAAATCCTACCAGTGCTAACATCAAAACCAACACTGAACGTAGGTCACACAGTTTTTGTAACTGTCGTGCTAACAGGAAATCTATGTGATCCTGGGTTACCCTGATATTTTCCTGTGCGAAGATCTGACGACTGTACTCCATTCTTATCAACAACAGTCACTATGTCAGATAGAAGATCTGATGACTGTACTCCATTCTCATCAACAACAGTCAATATATCAGATAAGGGATTCTATGACCGTACTCCAATATCATCAACAACGGTCAAAAAATCCATATCTAATCAATATACCGCACTGCTTCTACTTCAACAAATATCAGGAACCAAGGATCATCAACAAATCGACAAAGCCACAACTTCAAGAAAAAGACTTCCGCTGCCGACTGCTCTATCTATGGGTCTACATTTCGTCGATTTGCTTGAAGTCTTCTGGGATACTTTCTATTGGTTGAAAAGCCAATTAAAAGTATGGTTATCACCGATCTTCAAAAGTTGAAGCTGATTTTTCAATATAACTGCACAACGGTCAATCACTCAGCTCCAGCTTTACAAACATAGAAGACTTCAATGGTTTAAATGATAAAATATGTTATATATTGATTATTACAAAAAATGTATAATCATTATTCAACACATTTTCATCAAATGGGCATCGTCATACTCAACTTATTTGTTTCCTTAAATCGAAGATTCTTCCTAATTTCAACTCGCAGAACTTCACATTTTACATGATGAATTAGTTAAATCTCATACATCATGAGGGGGAGAAGATACATTACATAAATTCTTTTTATAAGGAATTGATACTTTCAGAGAAAAAAATCTTCTAAAGCTCAATCTGCGGGAACAAACTTAGGAGTTTCTTACAACATTATGGAGATTATCGATACGTTAGCCCAGTTTACTCCACATTAATAAGACATATGCACCAGTTAAGGGGGAGTAAACAAGAAACCAGAGATCTAACGGATGTGTCAAACAACTTCCATTGTTGAATTTGGTAATTCGTTCACCGGGGAGTAAATATCAGAATGTTCAATCCAACTCCCGTGAAGAAATAGTTGTTTGTTTAAGGGGAGCGTAACCGTTATCAACATGTAACCTCAACAACAATTATCAAGAATCATAAATCGACATAAAACCACAAATTTCAAGAAAAGACTTCCGTTGTTAATCTCTCTATCATTACGGGTCTTATTTTTAGTCGATCAATAAGTATCTTCTTCAAAAGTCTTCAAAATACGTCTTGTTGGTTGAAAAGCTACAAGAAGTATTCATTTTCACATCCAAAGAAAGCTCAAGCTCATCCTGATACGGAATTATTCAACGAAATATCTCCAAGGTTCAGCTTTTGCTAAAGATGAAGACTTCGAAGATACGCTTCCCAGACTATTGTTACAAAGGGGAAGATTGTTGGGTCACATTTATTGTAACCAATAGTCTATGGACCATTATGTATTTAGTCGAAACTTAGGCTAAGTATATATAGTAAGTAGTAACCTAATTTGCATTAACCTTTGCTTATTTTGTAACAGCCCCCATCTATTTGCAATGTGTTCTTAGTTTTCTATCAATATTCATTCCTATTTTCTAATTGTTCTTGCTAAATCAATAGTTCAATCTTTGTATCTCAACCTACATATTCTTTTTAAATTTATTTATTTTCTTAGGATTTCTAGGATGAAAATTTATGTAAATTACACTCAATTATATTGGTACAAACCAAAATCCGTACTCGGAAACAACTGACCCAAACCAGGTATAAGCGGTTCGGGTTCAAAACTCGGAAAAACCGGTTTTAACAGGGGGTTTTAAAACATGCGATTTTTTTCCAGGTTAGAAACCGGTTCCGGGTTCAAAATAACCGGTTTGGACCGGGTTCAACATTCGGGGGGGGGGGGGGGGGGGGCAACTGGTCAGAAACCGACTGGTTTCAAAAAAACTGAACTGGTTTGGGTCAAAACCGGGTTTGACCGGTTCAATTTTTGGTTTCGGATTTTCTGCACGGCTAGGATAATGTAATGAATTTTATTGTTTGATGACGTTAGAGAAAATGTAATGAATTTCACTATTAACATTAGAGAAATGATATATATGATAAATGAGTAGTAAGATCAACATACAAAACCCATATCCATTAAAACAATAGCTTCAATAAAAGGACAAAAAAAAAAGAAAAAAAAAAGCACACCTTTAAAAAAGCGGTTTCTAGAATTTGCGGTGTTACAATAAATGACAAAAAAAAAAGAAAAATAAAGTTTAGGGACAAAAACCCCAAATCCGAAAAAGGTCAGAGAAAAAACTGTAATTTACCCTTTTATTAATTACCTTCTTATTTGATACCCTATCGTATAGTGTATGTTTTCTATTTAAATATAACTGAAACCATATCCAAAGTTTTTATTTGTTTTTATACATGCATAGTTAATTGGTTATTGTAAAAAAGGTGTTCAATTAACATTAAAAACATTGCGTTTTTAAAAATTTTGATAAATTTTGAATACATTTTTTTTTCTTTTTCGTGTAGAATAAGATGCTCTAAAAGTCTAAATCAAAGGCCACCTTTCTTTTCTTGAAACAATGAGAATAACAGTTGTAAATAGTAAATATATAATGCAAATAAATAAATATATTTATATACAAAAGTTGTCAGTGTGGGTAATTGGATTGGTACTAGTACTTGCACAGGTCTTTTCCATTTTGTATTTTACTTTTAACCAATTAAATTTTAATTTCAATTAACGGTGACTGATGTTTAAATAAAATAAAGACTAAAATTTATAGCAAATTGACATAAATCACAACATCGAAAGAGACTCAAAGATGAAAAGGGTGATACTGAAAAACTAAACATGAACTCGTTTGATATGGTTTTCGGATCAGTTATGAGTTATCTCTTTTTTGTCCTTTACGATTCTCAGTTTTTTCGGTTATAAAACCTGATTTTGTTAATTTTGAGTGTAACTTAAAATGTAATTTTATTGCCGATTTAGTTTTTGTTTGTAACCAGTTATAAATATGAAATAAACGGACCAAACCGGACAAATATTTTGGTCCGTTTCTCAGTTCTTGTTTTGGGGTTTTCTGATTACGGTCCAATTCGATTGGTTTCGAAACCGAACACGTCCTTACATTGAAATGTCAACATACCCGGTTATCCGTTAATGTAATTATTCAGGGTTCAAACAAAGTTTTATTTTGTTTTAAAAAAAACTGTCGTTAGTAATTCATTTGTGGATCGCACATGTTCAAAACATCAATTGTGGATTACGTATGATCACACATCTCTCTCCAACAATTATCAAAAGTGTATGAAAATGGGGGCTATATATTATTTGACAAGTAAATTGCATTGGCTTACCCGGTCGGATGAGACATTCTCAACTAACAAGTTCTCATAAATAATTAAATTTAATTCTTGAAAGAATGATGAATTTCTTCACCTAATTAATTTCCGAAAAGATTATACGAAGTATTAATTTTTACTTCGAGAAGGTGGATTTAGGCCTCTCCCAACCCTTACCCATCACTAAACCCATCACTAGCGCCACGTCATCGCATCCTTACTGACCCGCTACTGACACGTTCGTGCCAACCCTACCCATCACTAAACCCATCACTAAACCCATCCTTTCCACATCATCATTTTTAATTAAAATAAAGTAATTATAAAAAAAATACATTACATTAATTTAAAAATACATTGTTTAAATTAAAAAATATATATATTAAATTAAAAATTATTACATTTATTAGAATTTTAAAAATAAAAAAAAACCAAATTTTTTGAAAAAAAGTAATATTTTTATTATTAAAACAGATATATATATATATATATATATATATATATATAAAAGTTTAAAAATAAAAAAAAACAAAAAAAGAAGATTTTTTATTAAAAAATACAAATGGTACAAGTTTTAATGCAAGAAGTACAACTCCCAAAACACCCCACCCTCCCTCCTTCCCCCTTTCTTCTCCAGCCAGCACCCACCTCCACCCCCACGACGCCTTCTCTCTTCCGTCGAAAAGACGACGTGTTCGCCACGACGCCGGCCACGACGGCTCGGTGCCAACGCCGTCGTGGCTCGACGCCCCGTCGACGCCCCCCGACGCTTCCCGTTGGCAGCGGTCTTAGTGGGTGCCAGAGGCATGTTGATGCAACTCCATATACGAGGAAACTGATCATTATATATGTGTATGGAGAGTGAACAAGTTTTGCTAGAATGATTAGGTCACAAATATTCGTTTCAGGTTTCCGACTAGTTAAATCGAAGCTTACAAATAAGGAGAACATCGTGATAAACTATTTTTTTGAGCCCAAAAACATTGTATTTTGTAATTAAAATTTTCAGCCTACTTGTTTTGTAGTCCCTTCAATATTTTGGGTTACTTTTTGGTTCTATTGTGACTTATCTAAGACCTTTGTTTCAACTTGGTCGAAGGTACGTCTATTTATATGTAAACCCAAATTATTAACTTGAAACATATATTTTCCAAGATAAGAACCGGACTAAAATATGCACATTTTATGTAAATCGACTAATGAAAAATTGCACCCAAATAAAGGTTAAAACTCAAAAGTATCCAAGTAGAAGTCCAATGAAATTTGTACGGATTCCTACTCTATATTCTTATTTCATCTTTATATTCATATTCATAAAATAATTGACACATGAAATAAAATTCACAAATTCTCTTTTTTAATTTTGCAATTTTGATTTAATAAGTTATACTCATCAAACTAGTAGTAAAATTTAATAATTCATCCGATTCAAAATAAGTGATACACTTTGCATTTTACGGATTTTGAGGCAAAAGTTTATAATGATGATTAAATTAGATTAATTGGATGATTAGTGAGGAATGGGTTCCACACTTTTTAAATATAGTGGAGTTAATGATGTTTAAAAGTAAAAATAAGGGTAAAGAGGTCTTTTCACCTTTTTAAAGTAGATAGTTAGTGGGTGTGTGTCTCACTATTTTTTGCCAAATAAGGTAATTTTTCAAAATGTATCACTTATTTTGATACACCCCAAAAAGAAAAGTGTATCACTTATTTTGAATCGGAGGAAGCCGTACTCAATGATATCATTCAATTATTACTTTTGAATATATGAAATAGAAAAAGAGATAAGGTTAGAGTGAAGTCCCTTCACAGGGGTTTTAGAGATAGGGTTAGAGTTTTATAAGTAGTCCACTCAGATACAAGGCAAAACAGATTTAGCTGGTTTTATACGAAACAATAATCAGTACCCAAATAATATAATTAATGGCTTCTCTACGACCAACGTCACTGCTGCACGTTAGTCCGATGGGTAAAAGAAATAATTTCATCAACTTGTAAAATCTAAGAATTTGATTAAATCAACCATTCCACATTTAACATTCACATTACCAGATACATTTTCACTCATAACATAACTCATTACCCCGTTTTGGAATCCGCCAAATACCTCTTCACTTACACAACTCTCCAACTAACGAAATGGCGCAGTGCTAGAAGACTGGCTTAATTGGAGCTTTGCGGAGGGGATACCCGGTGTTAGGGGTGAGCTCGGGCCAGAAACCGAACCGAAACCGAAAACGGTGAATTTTCAAAAATGAAACTGAAACGACTACGTGTTTTCGGTTTTGGTTCTCTTTGGTTTCGGTCCGGTTCGGTTTGGTTTTTTCAGCCCAAATGCTTCTCTTTCCGAAACCGAACCGACGAATTTTCATAAACCTAACTGATTACATATTTTCGGTTTGGTTTCGTCCAGTTTTTAGTTATGTTTTTTTGATCCAAATGCTCACCTCTATTTGGTGTCATTGCATGATGTAGGTGGCCGGGAGTTGCACCATGACCCCATGACACCCCACTTTTATTAAGATTGTTACTTTGTCCATCATGATGCATAATTGTAAGTTTGCGAGGTTTCATCATAAAACCATTTAATTGTAAGAGGAGTTAATAAGATCCTTATAAACATATTACATATTCTATTTTTATTCGGTGTGAGATATTACTCAACACGCCCCTTATGTGTGACGTTCTTTTTTTTTACACCTAACACGTGGATATTTGTGGGTTACGTGGAGTTCGTGTGACATTTGACCAACCACAAGTCTATCATAATCTAATAGACTAATACCATGTAAGTTTGTGAGGTTTTATTTTAAAATCAATTAGCTATAAGAAGAACAGTATCTCAAAATCATTATAAACACATTACAGATTCTATGTTTGTCCAATATCTATTACTCAACACTAACATTTAATTTAATTCAATTCTACTCTAAACTAACTTATGATAAAGTAATTCATATGCTTATATGTACTATTATTTGGTTCTTATATTATCTGATATGTGATAGATTTGGATCGAACAAAAAATATATTTTGTTCTTATTAAGGCACATCAAACAGTAATAGAATCCATGCTGCTAAAATCTTCAAAGATATCTGTTTATTTTGTGTGTGATTGTTCTAATTGCAACCCGTAGTAGTAAATTCATTTTGCAATTAACAGAGTGCAACCATATTTCTTACTCATCTCCTTTTATTTGATTTATTAAGGTGTAAAATGGTGGTATAAACTATAAAGTTCAACTCCTTATAATTATCTCAATATTTTTTTTATTTTAATATATAATTACTTTACTGAATATAATTAAAATATGAGTAAATTTCACCATTGTCGTTATAATTTATACCAAATTTCACTAACGATCTTTTAATTTTAAAAATTATATTGGTAATCCTTATTTCAAAACTATCTTAGCACTCACGGTCTTTTAAATTTATGGACTTTAACTTATAAGAGATTAATATATGATATTTATGAGAGATTGGGAATGAGAGGGTAGGTATGCTGGTATAGTGTGTGAGGAGGAAAGGAAAAGGTTGTTTGTAAATTGCTTTACGTCATGTCCATTTGCAGTGACAAAAGTAATTTCCTTCTATTTTTTCTGTAACATGATCCATACAAGGGTTCAAGCGAATCTCTATTTTATACATTAAAAGCTACCTTATATATTATTATGAAATAGTAATACGATCGATTCATATGCTAGTCTATTTGGAAACTATAAAATTTTAATATTCGTTTTAATAATTATAAAAACTCAAATGTCTATATCATAATTAGTGCGTTAAAAATCATATATCTTTTTAAGCTTGTACATCAAAAAAATTATTTTAATTATCATATACAGATCGAAAAAACTTTGATGGGTTAAAATTTGTTTGTAATAATAGTTGAAGGACTTCAATGTAATATGTCATAGTTACATCACTTACGTCTTACGGTATTAGCTTATGGTATTGTAAAAAGGTAGTGATTTATACACCACAACTTTTGATGCATATACCACAAGTGTTGCATTAAGCAGTTGTACAGTTAGCTGTAAAATTTGTAATTTATGGTGTGGACATTAAAAGTTGTGGTGGAGAAATGAACTCCCATTGTAAAAAAGTTTTCTATTCATTAATGAGAATATTATTACACTATGAAGTAAAACTCAATTTTCTCTCAATACCCTAATCACTTTAATCACCTAATTATACTAATCACTTAGATCTTAAGGAGTTCTCCATTGGTATTGGATCTGATTAGTCAAATTTGGTGGCCAATTAGACTTAATCTTGTGATTAAATGGGTGTTCAAAGAGAAATATGGGTTTTTAAGTTTGAGTGGTTACTGGAATGTTAGTGTACGGCTATTGATCTTATTCCACTAAAAACACATAAACAATAATGGTAATTGAGTCCATATTCAATCAAAATTAGTTAGAATGGTTATTTGGTTAAATAGCTATTTTTATTTAATCAAAATCTAGGATCTTGAAAACTGTTTTTGATAAAAAAAAAAAAAAATTGGTCTGATAGATCTGTTCTACATCAAAAGCCGACTTTTTGCATAAATAAAAGATAGTAAAATTTAGAGCCAAATTAGTACAAGTTTTGTTTAATTCGTTAGATTTTCGCGCACGTTTAAAAAAAGTGTAGAACTATTGCTACTAGACTTTGTATGTCGCTTTCGCTATACCAAATATGTCGAACATTTTGAATTTCATGAATAGGGTGTAATTACCATATATTCGCTATACATAAATATTCGCAATAGCATTATCTCTTATTCGCTATACCTACACGGCTACACTACTCGACATAATGAGAACATTTTATTACGATTAAATAACTAAAATAAATAGTTTGCAAGGAAAACAAGATCCGAAAAAACAGAAGTACATCATCAAAAGGAAAATTATCACGATTTATATATTGACGATTAAATATGATTTTTCCAAGCTGAGGAATATAGTGGTGGACCCTAGTCAACTACACACCATTGAATTGAATGGGCTTATTGCAAGGGATATATGTCTAATTCTAATGTTTGTCCGACAGACATACAAGTCAGTTTTTAAATTATTGATGTCCCTCTTTCTCACCTGTCTTGTGATTCACAAGCTTGCAATAGAAAAGGAACCCTAGATGCTTGGCTTCTAGTTTATGCCTTTATTCTTTTTCTTCATAATTCTCATATTGCTAATATATTGACTTGAGTTTGATTTTTAAAATTATTAAGTTTTTAATTAGTGCAATTTACTCCATTTGATGTGTTATGCCCAATTTGACGTAAAGCAAGTTTAGATTCAGTTAGGAAACATGTGGTTCATTACAAAAAGCTCATGGGCTTTAGGTACCGACACGACAGGGTTATGGACGCCCTTTTTACATATGCAGGCGTACCAGGAACTCCACCAAGAAAATAAGCACCCGTGAACTTTTTTACTAACTAACTGGATAGAGGATCCACATTAAAACTAGCTGACATTTTGGTTTTTGGATGGGTTGGAGGGAAACATATGTGTATGAATATAACCATGTGTTCCCCTCTCGTGAGTTTGAGTAGTTGGGGTTTATAGCGGGACATACTAGTTCGAAAGTCGCCTCGTGCAAAGAGATAAAACACAAGAAAGCATGTATGGAAATATCGTTGGTTTCTTTACACACGAGCGGTAGGGCTCCCCATAGAGTCCGATGAATTATGTATAATAATGTTATAACGCTTAAATGCACAAATATGTTTTTCAAAATAATTTGTTTTGCAATTGAAAAATAGATAGTGATACATCTTGTTCTTCATTTGTCTTTCTCTCCATGTAAATTATATTTCATGTGTTTATAATTATGATACTCTTCTTTTAGCATATAATTTTACTCTCAATGATCAAGTTAAATCTAAAATGTCTATTTCATAGACACAAAATGAGATGATTGCTGAACGAACCGTTGGTATGTAGCCGAAAGTTAATTCTATTGGTGGTAAATTAAGTATTTCAGTTGGTGGGGAAAAAATTCTCACTTAACCACCGTAATTTCGGGTTTTCCTGTCGATCCTACAAGGAGGCCTCAGACTAACTTACACGAACGTATACTCCGCAATAAGTGCAAAATTTTTACCGATCCAGTAATTTTAATCTAGCTCGCATCCAAATAAGTTAAGTTGTTGCGTTAATTAAATAAAAGTGAACCTAAATGGATATTTGAAATGTCATATTGCAAGATTATGTTTTGGCCAACAATTTTTAATGTAGTAGATCTTGTCGACGTATCCCACTGTTAATGGACCTAATCTGTTACTTTTGTAGAAGTGAGATGCTTGTCGTTTTGGTGGCTAAGTAATCCCATGGCAGACATGAATACATGATAGAAATTTACAAGTCTTGTTCAATATCTAATCAGATTTAATCAGAAATATGAAACCATAATCATAAAGTTGAATATATGATAGATGCTTATCATTAACATACTTTTACTTGATTGACTCGATTTAATCTTTTTCTTAGCTATTTAATATTTTATTAACTAACTGGTGAAATAGATTAAATAAAAAAATTATATTATAAAAAAAAGTAGATAAATCGGTTCAAATCAAAGATGTTGAAACCCTTCGAAGTGCATTTTTAACACATAGAAATCAGTTTATTATTTGATATGGTATGAATTGTTCTATTGTTATTCACTTATTTGAGAAGTATAAAATAAAGAGGGTGATTTTTACACTATAATTTTTAATCTACATACCACAATAAATTGCTTTATCTATTTGTACAGTTTCCAAAAATACTTATACATTATGGTATAAACATAAAAATATGTGGTATATGAATTAATTTCCATAGAATAATAAAGAAAATTGGCCAAATATGCATTGTAGGTCGATTAATTAGTACAAAAAATAGTCATTCAACTGGGCCTTAGCTACTAGCCCACGAGTTGATCTGCCCATTTTACCAACTGAATGGTCTACAAATAAGACAATAAAATAGAAAAACTTGTACCACACAATCGTTGTATCAAATAAAATACAAAGACCAAATCGTTAGATCGTCGTACCTTGTACTTATTAAAAATACCACAAAATAAAATAGATAAACTTGGATAGATAAATTCTTAACCACATGTAATGCAACGTGGTAGTTAGGTACACAAAGGTTGGCAATCATACGAATTTTTGTTTCTCGTTAATTGGTATACATCAAAGTTGGTTTCCCACGCTTTTCAACAACAAAGATGAAAGAAACTCGATCTAATCCTATTTTGTCTTTACATAACACAGATTGCCATTCACGACTGTGGTCGAGAAAACGTTGAATTATGTCATCCAGCCCATTATTTGAAAACCTAAATGCATATTCGCATGTGCATTGTCCTTAAACTAGTTTGAAAAGTAGTCTTGTCAAAAACATTTATCATGGAACCAAAGACCTAATACTCTAATAACCCATCATAATGAATTCCCACGTTTGATAGAAAAATAGGAGTGGGTATAAAACCCGAAAATCGAATCGAAACTGAAAACCGCGCTGAAAAAATTGAACCATTTGAAAAACCGATGTCAACGATTTTGATTTTTGAAAAAATCGAATGTTTGGTGTGATTTCTATTCGAGTTATTTAGTTGATTTTGTTATTATATTATATAAAAACTGACTAGTACGTTTTACTTATAGACAAAATGATTTAAAGCTTGAGAGTTTGGGTCTAAGGTAAACACTTAATGGAAAACATAAAAGCGAAAAAAACCGAAACCGAACCGATTTATTGAGAAAAAACCGAAAAACCGAAATCGAAAAAACTGAAACCCAACAGGGGTAATTCTTAAACCCGAAGTTTACGGTTTGGAGTTCGGTTTTAGTTATAAAAAAAAACGCCTCAGACTCACCTCTAGAAAACACCAAACATAAGAGTATACACGTTACATAGAGATTTTTTTTTTTAAACGGTATATGATAACGGAAGCCTACTTGCAATATTTCAACGAGCACCCCGGGTTCGAGCTCCTATACAGGGCAAACTCAGCCCCACAGGGATTTCCAGAGAAGAATCCCCCATATTTAGCACCACAAGAAGTGTATTACAGGAATCGAACTCCTAACCTGACGCCTCATATGGGAGTAAAACTCATACATCAATCCAACTGAGCTCATTGCATCATAAATCATTATGAAACACTAAACATGTCTGAAATAACTTCCTGAATCGTTTCCATGAGTAACATTTATCAAATGACCATATAAATATTTCATAAACATTATGATAACGACTAGGTTGGGTGTATCTCGAGCATAATCACGACATTCCAAAAAAAAAGATGTTATAAACATGAATATCCTTTTGGAAAAAAAAATACATTAGATCATAAGTGTGGCGCATCCGTAGGTATACATTTACAAGACCACGTGAAGAATCGGATACCACATGGTAATAGTTAGGTCGCACTATAAGTAAAGCAATACAGTAGTACAATGTACAACCAATTGAACCATTAAATTCGCTAATATGCATACAAGAACACATCATATTTTACACATCTTTACAAAATCGGATAACTACAAAAAGAAATAATAAAGTATTGAATATAATTATATAAATAATATCTTAACTATATCTCTTCATAAAGGACATATATTTAAATATTATTTATTTACCAAACTCAAATATTTAGTATTAATAGTAAGTTAATAATTAATGAGGGATTAGAGTTTTGCAAAAGAATTAGTACACTTTTTTGGCGAAGAAGTTCCTTAAATTGAACATATTACTGCCACGTGGACCTTCGCCTATGGGAAGAACCCCGGCGCTGCGGGTTTCTACACCGGCCAAACGCTGACTTTTTTCTTCTTCAATCTCGTCACTCCGACAACTCAAATGGTGGCGGTAACCAATACATGTCTGGACATTAAGATTTAACACCAAACCCTTTGCTCCGACGCCGGCGCCAGCCACCGTGGCATCACCGCCGGTTGTAGACTTTTTGCTCCGACGAACCTCGGATTTTTCTTTTTTCAGAGCACCCTTTTCGACAGCATTCCTTACCAAGTTGTCGTGCAAACTCCTACCCGATGGGACCCGCTTCATCTGCCAAACGGGGCTGCTCCGACCCACATGAACCCCGCCCCGGTTTGGACTACTCGGCCACTTCCTAGACTTGGATTCTCCGGCGGAGTTACTCCTCGAGCACGGCGCACTACTCACTTTCCGGTTAACCTTCGGAGTTGTACGCGGCTTACTCCCGCCGTTCCCAGCAGATCTACTCCTCGAAAAAGGCCATATATTTATATTAAGCTCCGCCACACTCATCCCACCACCACCTCCTCCGCCGGAGCCACTTTTCTTTTTCTTCTCTTGCTCTTTATTATCTGTGTTTTTCTTGAAGATGTCTTTCCATCGTTTCGGAGCGGCCAATGTGGTTGCCGGATAGGACCCGAGTCCGGAACCCGGGTTAGCGTCGATGGTGGGTTTATCAGGTGGGTCGTCCGAGTTGCGGGTATTGAGCTGCTGAAGAGGGATAAGAACACCGCCGGAGAACAATTCGTCGGCAGAATGAAGGTTGGTTTGAGGGAAAGAAGTGTTTCCGCCCATCCAGAACTCAAATTCCGGCGAATTTGAGGCACTGCTTCTTCTTCCACTGCTACTGGCGGAAAGAACTGTAGGATTTTCCATTATACAGAGAGAAAATTGAAGATGAAAATTGTGTTCTGAGTATTAAAGATGGCCCTACAAAGCAATATTTTATGTCTCCAAGTGTATAATAAGTAGTGTGTGAACATATATATATTGTGTATACATATTATATGAATGAATAATAATAGTCTGTGGGTGCATAGGGTGGGTGGTGGGTGCATTGCATATGCGTTATGGTCCATGAAAAGAAGAAAAAAACATGGAACACATCGACCGTGCAAAAGAATCCAAAAAAGATCTAATAACAACTTTAAAAAACTGTCCCTGAACAACTTGTTAAACATAACTTACGTATTAGATTATTTAAACTGTATAGCGTGTTTAATTTTTAGAGTAAACCCCGTTAAAAACATAAGGTCAAAGAACCGGGCAAAAAGAAGGGATGGGGCCGAGCCACGAGACTCAGAATAATGTCAGGGTCGACCCGTGGGGCCAAAACAGAGTTGGCTTGTGTTATGAGGGTCCGAATTATGCATCAAGTAGCAATGACCAATGTTAAGGCGTGAGGTCAATAATTCTTTCTCGGTTTGACCAATGTTGAGGCGTGAGGAAAACTGAACGTTTGAGTCGTAAAAACAGAACTCCGGTGAAGTTCGCGCCGGAAAAAAGTAGGGTTACGCCGAGTTGACCGTGATAGACGAAAAATTCTGGCGAAATTAAGGTTTCGAGAAAAAGAGGAGATTGTGGAAATATCCATTAGAGTTATGCGTTGTATTAATACAATATAAATAGAGTAACATATACGCGTTATTTACACAAAAGACCATAACTATACATTATAAGTTATCTCATCTATGTAAGAGATAGTTAGTGGTTGAATCCTTAGTAATAATTTAGGAGAAAATATAAAGTTAGATTGCAGAGAGAATGTATTTTTTTTAGATAGTTAGTGGTGGAGTTTCTTGAAAATAACACTATTTTATTAAGTGAATCCAACAAATATGATAAATGTGATTTTTTTTTTGTGGGACAAAAATATAAAGAGAATTGAGAATTTTTGTGTGGGACGAATGAAGTATAAATTAACTATGTTAAATAGTACAAACCTAATTGTGGTTGAGGTGAGACAGAATGCACCATAGCACATATCTTGACCAACCATAAAATAAACAAAAAGAAACTAAAAGAAAACGGGGAAACAACGTTCAGTGGGTCAGAATGGCTAGGAACAACATCAGTGGTCCGAGAAATGGAAGGCATCGACGACGATTAGACTGTGCGTAATGGGTGACCAAACCCAGTTTGGTCACCCATGCCACCTCTGCGCCACATCAGCCCGACCAAACACATAAAAAATCCCGACCGAACACATGTAACCAGGCGACCAAATCATTCCCCTTTCAAAAAGCCTTCCCCCTTTGAAAATTGATCGGTCGACTAGTCGACCGTTGGGCACGGTCGACGCGTCGATTTGGTATGGGCGTAAGGGGGGACGCGTCGAGTTGGAGCTCCACGTCTGATCGACCAAATGGTCGACCACACCGTTACGGGTGGTCTTAGGCTAGAACGTGTCATGGTATTTTATTATTTTATTAAAACACACGTAGGAGTCGATGTCTTATAAAATAATACATTATAAACCTCCTAAGCGTGTATACAATAGGTTGGGCCAACTATACAATTAAAGTAGGGCCGGCAATTCTGGTCATAATTCGAAACATGACACGAACTCAACATGAAATAATTAAGTTAGTTTGAGCCTAAACAGCTTTGAGTTGAAACCATGCTGACCCGTCCAACCGGTTTATAAATTGGATTGTGTTCCGGTTGACTTATACCCATCAATGTTTTCCTTTTATGGAGCCTTTTAAATTTTATAAAATGTATGTAAATACTAGAAAATCATCTTAAAACATCTTGGCTTGAAAATATTTTTACCTTTCATTTTCTCACTCATCACTCATCACTGGGTATTTTAGTCTATTTTTTATTTTTATCCGTCAATCTTAGTCTGAACTAGTAACTCATTTGTCTGATTAGTTTGTTAAGTTATACTAACCATATGGATTATTATTTGGGTTACATTGTATAAATGTATCGGTTTTTTTTTTTTTTTGAAACAGCTTTCATTAAAAAACTAGCAAAAAGCTAGACGGAAACAAGACAAAAACGTTTAATTACATGGGAGAATAAGTCATTTAGGCCAACTAACTCTATACTTAGCACGATGATTACAAATCCAAAGATACGCTACTTCTTTAATAGAATCAACAAGCATGCTCCGTCGGGTTTCACCGCTATTAAAAGTGAGAGCATTTCTATGACGCCAAAGCATCCATATCGTCGTGAATGTCACCGCCTTAATGATTGTCAGGATCGAATAACCAAACAAGTTATTATAAACCCAGATCTACTAACACAAGAAGTTACAGCGGATTAACACTTATGTTATTAGGTTAAGAACAATGTAAACTGGAATCGAATAAGAATAAAACGAAGAACACAGTTTATCACAAAAAGCTTCAATGTATTAATTTGTTCGATCAATACACGTATGTTTACAATTCATAAGGAACTATATATAATAGTCCTTGAAGCCTAAATTATTAACCTAGTTATTCTAGGAATCGATTACAATTGAATTACATAAAGATTTACATTCTATAACTAAACCTAGTTATTCTAGGAATCGATTACAATTGAATTACATAAAGATTTACATTCTATAACTAACTCTACTCGAATCTCGGACTTGATCTTGTTCAGATACGCTCATCAGTAGTAAATTAGATCGTCAGTAGTAATTGCCTTTAGCAGTAGTAACTCGAGATCAGTAGTAACTTCAATGTATTCCACAGTAGTAATTCAAGATCAGTAGTAGATACTTTATATTCCAATAATCTTCCCCTAAACTTGTTAATTCTGTTTAGAATTACTCAAGTTTCTTTTGTTCTTCTTCTTCTCTCTTTCTTTTCTCTAATGTTCTTTCATTCTATTTATTTCTTTGAGCAATGATGTATTTGCTGTTTCTTTTGATAAAATAGTTAAGTTTGTTTTGAAACATTACAGCATCATACAGTTTCATCATGGTGTTTGTGAATATCTGATACATGGTTTCTTCAGAGTGTGGATATTCTTTTTCATATAAATATAACTCACAGTTCTTGCTTGATCTTTCAAAGAAGTACATATTTACCGTTGGGAGTACATTCCAAGCATACACATTTTCTGTGTTTGTAAATATTTCTGGGTAGTTATCTGGATAAAATGCAGAATCAATCATTTTAGTAATGTATCCAGCTCCAGAATTCTTCCATGATTTCTTTGTCATTCTTGGTTTTCCAATGATCAGAAGTTTGATTATATCACTTCTTGAACAAGATCTAATCATAGGTAACCATCCAGTAAACATTTGAACAATTTTGTCTTCCCTTATAATTTCTATAACATTATTAATCATAACCCTCCAATTGATGATTGGATTGTTTTCAAGGAGAGCAACTGGAACTTCAAGAACAGGAATGAGTTGTTCTGTTTTTGATTTCTTTTTAATACTCTGTTCTTCTTGAAAGATTTTTCTTTTCTTTGATAGGGGTTTGGAAGATTCACCAGTAGTTGATATACTACCAGTTTGAATCAATGTTGGATTTATTGGGATTAAGGCTTTTGCTTTTTTCTTTTTCCTCTTCAGCTTGTGTTTCAGCTAATTCTCTCTTTTTGGCAGTACAATATTTGTCAACTATTGTAATCATCTTCATTCTGCCAAAAGATTTAGCACTTTGCCCTTTTGAAATTAAGAAGTCAATCATCTTCTTTTTCTGTTCAAATATCTCCTCTGGTATGTCAGCTTTTTCCTTTTTGCATTCAGTAACAAGATCTTCAAGGCAATTAAGATGTTCTTCTTCAATCTTTCTTTGTTTTTCAAACCCTGCCTTTTGATCCTCTACCAGGATTCCTTCAATTTGAGGAATGGGTACTTCAGCTTCTTGAGATCCTTGGTTTTTCAATTTTTCTTTTTCTGCCTTTTTCTTTTCTTCAAGAGCTTGATACATAGCTACCTTCTTTAAGTACCTCATATGTTTCACCTTCCATCTGGATTGTTTTTCAGATCTGACATGATTAATTTTGTTCACCATGTGGTGACCTAATGCTCTGTTGGGATAGTCATCATCATAGATCTCTTTTCCTTTTCCAATACAAGCAGGAAGAACAGATGGGGGTGGAGTATATTTCATATCTGGGATACCAGGAATTTCAAACTTTGGACAAAACAGTTTAAGTTGGTCTTCTGGTAGTATCTTGGGATGTGGAGGAAGTGTGCATTCATCTACTTCAAACCAGTTCACATTATCATCAATGTCATGTATGATAAGTGGTTGATCAGGAGTTGGTGGTTTGGTGATGATGACATAACGTTCTCTTTCAATAAGTTCAGGAATTTCTTCTTCCTCCTCTTCAGTATTAACCAAGGTGGTTTCTACTGGTACATGTGCTACTGGTACAATTTGTCTTTCTTCGTTTACTACTGGTGAGGTTGCTTCAGTAGTTACTACTGCTAGGGCATCAGTAGTAACCATAATGTTTTCTTCTATTGTGTTTACTACTGGTGTATCTGTCTTTTCACCAAGACCAGTAGTAACAACCTCTTGATCCTTTTCCTTAGTAATAATCATAGGATCAGTAGTATCTATCACCTCAGTAGCAACTCGAGAGTTTATTTGTTCTGCAGTTTGTGATTGATTTGCAGACATAAAAATATCCTCATCCATATCTTTGTACAAGTCTTCACCAGCATTTTGACTTGTTTCACCATGAGCTTCCTTCAAATTCAGGAGGGCTGCTGCTGCAATGGATTGATCAATCATCCATTGAATTTGATCTTTCTCCCCCTTAGTGGTCTCAACTTGTTGAGCCTCACTATCAGCAACCTTTCGTTGCAATTTTCTGATCAATTTAGATTGCCTTTGAAGCCTTTGCTCAAACCTCTTCTGTCTTTTGTTCAAAGTGTTGATATAATGCTTCATGTAGGTCATGGTTTTTCCTTGATTATTGAGTAACTCCAGACAATGTTGTACAGTGGTTTTAAGGTTTTCCTTCCTAGCCGTCAATTTAGTTTGTTTAATACTGCCCTCAGCCCATTTGGGTGGATCATTAGGCTCATTAGGTACATTGGCTTTAAGGTTTTCCATCCTATCCGTCAATTCAATTAGTTCTGTTCTACCCTCATCACTTCTTGGTGATGAAATGGGTTGTTTGGACATACTCTTCTTCCTAGAAGAAGCAGTAATGCCCCCCCTTGTGGTTTCTTGGCACCGGGGTCCTCTCAGTAATTCCTCAAATTCTGAGTCATCACTAAGAGTTGCCGAGTCTGGGTCCTAATGATGTTCTTACTATCCTGTGCACCCACCTTTGGGGCATCAGTAGTGAGAGCCCTTTCCTCATGAACCCTCTCCTCTTGTGAGGTCAACTCTTGGAGCCTGGGGTGTGACTCAATTTGTCCCCTGGTGTCCTTTAAGGAAGTTTTCTTCCTTTTATAAATGATGGATATGTTTTGGGCTATTGGTAGGTCTTCCACAGAGTGAAGAGTAGCACTCTGAGGATTTATTTCATGTTCCTGGGACACATTCAGGACATTTGTGGGTTCAATTATTTGAGTGGACTCAATGGGTCCTGTTTGGGCTGTATTTGGTGGTGGAGTGGGTTGGGGTTCAATTGGGTGAGTTGAACCTTCTCCAATAGGAGGTTGATCATTGATCATGTTTGGAAAAAGTGGAGTAACTTTACCAGAAAATTTAAATTGTTTTCTCATGTTAGAAAACACCTTTTTGTTTAATTCAGGAGTTACAAATCTGTTTTTAGGAATGGAAAGGTTTTGTAATTCACAATTTATAATATGAGTTAGGAATCTTGGATACATTAAAAATGTAGATGAGGAAAGATTTCCAAGCATTCCTTCAAAGATCATGTTTGAAAAATTGAAGACTTGTCCTGTACTCAGACAAACAACAACAGATGCTATTGACTTGTTGAATTCATTCCAAGTACTCCTTTTAGGAGAGATGCAATGTTTAATAGTGTGTATTAAAAACTTCCATTGGGGTGAAAGAAGACCTTTTTGAAATGTGACTATATCTAGTCTTCCTTCATACCCCATTTTTTGTAAATTTTCAACAAGATCCTCCTTTGGTAAAGAAAACATACCTGACTCATCATGGAGTTGAAGATGTTGTCTAATGGATTGTTCAGTGATGGTGATGGACTTTCCTTCCACAGATGATTTGATCATAGACATTGTTGATCCTTCTGTTCTTTCAGCATTTGTCCAGAAATCAACAAAGTGTTGTTGATAAGCTGTTGGGTTGATGGAGAGTGCAAACTTAATGTAGGATTTCTTTAGGAACATTACAATGGGACGAAAGTCTTTTGTACCGTCTGGATTCCTCAAGAAAGCACACATATTGTGGAATTCGGAATATTTAAGATCTGTATTGACATTGAGTGATTTTGGGGTTGCCATTTGTGTTTGATTTTGATCTTTGGAGTGAATCTTTCAGAGAGAGTAATCGTTTTGGTAGGAATTTCAAGTGTGTGATCGGAATTGAGTTGTTACTGATGTTTGGTTTTGATCGAGTTGTGCAGAGATAAGGGTTTAGCGTAGGGTTTATCAAATCGAGGAAAAGATAATGCTAAACTAATCTCAGTCAGGTATTTATATTTTTCGATTAAACCTGCAAAATGACCGAAATATCCTTCGAATAATAACACAACGGCTATTTTCATGAGGGTCAGTAATGTAAATTTAGTAATTTACAGATAACAGCCGATCAGTAGTAACTAAGCATCAGTAGTAAAAACATCAGTAGTAACCTTTGTTTTTATACTTAACCTAATTCATACTGAGAAACCCTATCAGTACTACAGTATAGTAGAAGCATACCATCAGTAGTAATAAATAACCAATAGTAAAATGAAATTTAAAATTAAAATTTGTACAAAACTCTTTACACATGATTTTCTTTTGAGATTTAATTGATTAAAATCATTCCAATACTGCTAACCAAGAAGTTGAATCTTCCTACATCAAAAGCTTTTGTAAAAAGATCTGCCAATTGATTATCAGTATGATTTTTCTCTACTTTAATTAATTTCTTTTCATTGCAATCTCTTATAAAGTGAAATCTAATTTCAATGTGTTTTGTCTTAGAGTGTTTTACTGGATTATTTACAATACTGATAGCACTTTGATTATCTATAAAAATAGGAGTTTTGAGAATAGATATACCAAAGTCTAGAAGTTGATTTTGAATACACAGAACTTGTGCACAGCAAGCAGATGCAGCTACATACTCTGCTTCAGCAGTTGAAGTTGAAACATTGGTTTGTTTCTTGCATTGCCATGACACCAATCTTGATCCAAAGAATTTACATCCACCAGTAGTAGATTTTCTATCTTGGCATTCACCACCATAGTCACTATCTGTGTAGGCTATGAGTTCAAATGGTGATGCATGTGGATACCAAAGACCAAGTGAAGGTTTTCCTTTCAAATATCTGAAGATTCTTTTGACTGCTTGTAAGTGTATCTCCTTAGGTTTTGCTTGATATCTGGCACACACACAAACACTATACATAATGTCAGGTCTTGATGCAGTTGAATACATCAAAGATCCTATCATTGATCTGTACAGGTGTTCATCTACATCCTCCCCCTACACATCAGGATGTAGGTGTTTGTGAGTTTCCATTGGAGTGCTTGCACTTTTGCAATCTTTCATTGAAAACTTCTCTAAGATGTCTCTGACATATTTTGATTGATTGATCAAAATACCATCTGGTTTCTGATTGATTTGGAGTCCAAGAAAGAAATTCATTGGACCCATTGAACTTATTTTGAACTTGATCTGCATCAGTTCTTCAAATTCTTTGCACAATTGATTATTTGTTGATCCAAAGATGATATCATCTACATATATTTGGACCAGTAGTATATCATCTTTGACCTTCCTTGTGAATAATGTTTTGTCAATGGCACCTCTCTTGAAATTGTTCTTTAATAGGTAAGAGGACAATGTATCATACCAAGCTCTAGGTGCCTGATGAAGGCCATAAAGAGCTTTGTCTAGTTTGAACACATAGTCATCATGTTCTGGATCTTCAAAGCCTGGGGGTTGACATACATATACTTCTTCTTCTATTTTCCCATATAGGAAAGCACTTTTTACATCCATTTGGTAGACTTTGATTCTTTTGTATGAAGCATATGCTAGAAATATTCTGATTGCTTCAATTCTGGCAACTGGTGCATATACTTCATCATAATCAACCCCTTCTTCTTGTGTATAACCTTGTGCTACAAGTCTTGCTTTGTTTTTGATCACTATACCTCTTTCATCTTTCTTGTTTTTGAAGATCCATCTGGTTCCAATGGGTCTTTTTCCTTTTAGAGAGGGACAAGTGTCCATACAGCTTGTAGTTTAAATTGAAGAAGTTCTTCTTGCATTGCTATGATCCAGTTTGAGTCTTTCATAGCTTGTTGAATCTTCTTAGGTTCCTCCTGTGACAGAAAATATTCGTACATGCATTCATTAGATATTAGACTGATATTACAAATATTTGAATTTATTGATGAATTAAATTTGCTTCTTGTCTGCATAGTGGAATTGACATCACTTAGGACTAGGTCCAAAGGATGATTCTTTTCAGTTCTGGTGCCATGAACTTTGTCAACAGTTAATTGACTATCAAGGTTTGACTCATTAGATTCAGGGATTTGGGCATATGTCCATGTTTCTTCTAGATTATCTAGATTTTGTGGAGTTTCTTCATTGCTACTGGTATCAGTAGTAACATGATTTTCATTTGATTCTGGAGGTTCATAGTCAGTACTGACATTATTATTGTTAGGTTCATCATCATTTATTTGAGTTTCTGAGTTACTACTGGGATCAGTAGTATCTTGAGAATTTGAGTTGTTACTGGTGTCAAGATTGCTAGGGTTATCTGAGTTACATCTGTCCTCAGTATCAACTGTGGGAACAGTATTAACTAAGATATATTTCATTATGTCTTGATTATCATTGTATGAAGATGATCCTGCTTGTCGGCTTTGATTGTTTGCAATTCCTGTATTATAATCATAATTAACATCAAAAGGCTTGGTTAGATTATCAATATTAAATAACCAATCTCGACCATTTCCCTGTTCATTCATCAGATTTTCATTAAAGGATACATTTACACTTTCTTCAATGATCATTAGCCTTTTGTTGAATACTCTGTATGATTTGCTTTGAGTTGAGTATCCTACAAAGATTCCAACATCTGCTTTGCAGTCAAACTTACCAATTTGTTCTCTTGTAATTAAAATTGTTCAAGGACAACCAAATGATTTTAGAAAGCTTATTGAGGGTTTTCTTTTATTAAAAAGTTCATAATGTGTTTTAAAATGAGGCTTAACTATTAATACTCAGTTTTGAACATAACAAGCAGTATCAACAGCTTCAGCCCAAAAAGTTATTGGTAATTTTGAATCTGCAAGCATAAATCTGGGTGCTTCAATGATTGTTCTATTTCTTCTTTCAGCTACACCATTTTGTTGTGGAGTTCTTGGAGAGCTGTACTGCCTGTCAATACCTTTAAGATCACAGAAATTAATTAGATTAGTATTTTTGAATTCTGTGCCATTATCACATCTAATGGCTTTCACTTTGAGATCTCTTGTATTCTCCAGTTTGACAATTAGATTCTTTATGATCTCACTTGTTTCATCTTTAGTTCTAAGAAAGAAAACCCAAGTATATCTGGAAAAGTCATCAGTAATAACAAGACAGTATTGTTTCTTTCCAATACTCATTACATTTGTAGGTCCAAAAAGGTCCATATGTAAGAGCTGCAAATGATTAGAAATAGAGTTAATTGCTTTGGCCTTATGAGAAGACTTATGTTGCTTACCTTTTAGGTATGCAACACAGTGATGATCACACATAAATTCTTTTTGTGGTAGTCCAACTACCAAATCCTTTTTGACTAAGTTATTTATATTTTTAAAATTTGTGTGACACATCCTTCTATGCCAGAGTTCTGATTAATTTGTGTTTGCCTTAGATATAAAACAGTTGATCTCATTTGAAGAAATGAGTTCTCCCCCTATATCCAGGCAATACACATTGTTTCTCCTTGGTGTTCTTAAAACAACAAATTTTTCATCTAAAATAAAGTCATGAGAAAGAATGATGCACTCAATATCTGTAAAAATAATTTTATTCTTTTTATCATATACTTGTGAGACACTAACCAGATTATATTTAATCTCAGCAACATAAAATACATCATCAAAAGTAATCTTACCATTTGATACTGTACCTTTACCTGTAATCCTACCACCTCTTGGATTTTCACCAAAAGCAACATATCCACCTTCAAAAGACTTGAAATCTCTAAGAATTTGAAGATTTCCAGTCATGTGCCTAGAGCATCCACTATCAATGTGCCATGTTCTTCCTTCTTCAGGGATCTGAGTGCTCTGCACATAAAATAAATGGATTAGTTAATTTTGGGAACCCAAGCTTGTTTTGTCTTGGGTTCATCCTTTGAAGAGTAAGTTTTTGAAAATTGATGAGCTTTATATGCAGGTTTGGTCTTCATTTGATGTTTGTTACTGTTATTTTGTTTTACTACTGACCTAGGTTTATACCCGTAGTTTTTGGCTTTTGAGTGTTTTACTACTGATGGACCAGTAGTATTTGGATAATAAGAGTTTTTAGCATAGTCAGTAGTATTTTTGTAATTGTACCATACAACATTAAAATTAGTGTTTTTACCAGTAGTAAACTTGGAATAGTTCCTACTGATGTTTGAAAACTTTGAGTATCTTAGAAATTGATTTTGTTTTCCATTATTTTTGAAATAATTACTTCTGTTTGGACTTCCATGCCTAATATTTTGCACAAATCTTTGTGCAGTTCTCCCAAATTTAGGAACTTCAACATGTTTAATTTCTTTAGCTTCTTTAGTTTGTTTTAACTTTAATTCTTTTAATTTTTCTTTGTTTTCTTTAAATTCTTTGAATTCTGTGCAGTTAATTGGATTGAAGTGACAATCCTTTGCTATATGGTTAACTTTGTTGCAAATTAAACATGTTAATTTTGTTGACTTAGTACCTTCAGGCTTTCTTTGTTCTTTTAACTGGTTTAAGTTTCTTTGATTTCCCCTTCTTAAAATAGTTGGTATATTTTCTGAGTTATATTTAGGGGATTCATTTTGACTTTGTGTTGTGTGAAAACTTGTATCAGTTGAATCAGTTGTTTGATCATCATCAGATGAATCATTATTGGTTTTAGTTTGATTTTCTATTTTTAATTCATTTAATATTCTTTCTGAGCTTGATTTAAGAGGATGAATAAAATTAGTTGGAGGTGGAACAACATGGTATCCAACTCCATGAATAACTTTCTCAGTGGTTTGATTACTGGTTAATTCATCAATTATCTTAGAACTTCTTTCAAAAATTTTAATGATTAATTTATTCTGTTCTAATTCCATTTGACATTCTTCTAATTTAATTAGAGTTTCTTTTAATTTTAACTCAGCATATTCTTTATCTTAAGTTGTTTGTAACAATTCATCTTTTATCTTTTGATATGTTATTTTATAGATTTTAATTTGATTTTCAAGATCAGCTATACAACCATTATATTCAATTCTCCTATTTCTGTTTAAATCATCTCTTCAAGTGTTTCTTTGTTAAGTTTTTCTAATTCTTTATATGTTTTAATGCATTCAGGAGTGCAGGATTTAGAATGTACATCATTTGTAGATTCAGTGAAGGCCATAAGAGCTTGATTTTGAGCATGTTCCTCTGCTTGAAAGCTCCAGTCATAACCTTGACCTTCTTGAGATACTAATGCAGTTGAGTTTGAAGTGCTATTTTTGTTGTAGTTTGATCTTTGGTCTTTGTTAGGACATTCTCGGGCAAAGTGACCAAGATTATTGCAGTTGTAGCATTTGACTTTGGTCTTGTCAAATCCAGCACGATCACCTTTGTTGTAGGTCAGATTTTGTCTCCCAGTTCTTTTGAGAAACCTTTTTGTTCTTAAGCTCAGCATTGTCATCTGCCATTTGATGTCCATCTCTTCCAGATCATCAGGATTAAGTTGTTCCAAATCTTCACTAATCAATGCAGTGTGCACATGACTAGTGAAAAAGGATTCTCTTGCTACATCTTCAATTCCTACATTCTTTGCAGCATCTTGACTTGTTCCTGTACTAGACAGAAAAGCAGCATTGTTTGAAGGTAAATTAGGAGTTTTATTACTTACCTCAAATTCAAACACTCTTAGTTCATTGTAGAGTTCATCCAACTTTTTTTCTTCCAGTGCATCTCCTTGTCTATATATAACAGTATACATAGACCATTCTTCACCAAGAGATCTAAGAAACTTCCTATTGACATCATCATTGTCTGGTTGAACACCAACTTGATTGAGTTCACCAATAAGTTTATTGAATCGATCAAAAACTTGTGACAATGATTCATTCTTCTGTCCTTTGAAGTTTTCAAAGTCTTGCTTTAAAACAAACTTCATGTTCCTTTTAGTACTTTTGGTGCCAACAAACCTCTTCTCCAATGCCTGCCACAACTTCTTTGCATCATCATATTCAACAAATAGATGTTGATAATCATTGGGAATAGCAAGCAAAAGGGTGCTTAAGGCTTTGAGTTCGATTCCTCTGTCCTTCCTTTCTTTTTCACATTTGAGTTTGTCGACTTTAGTTGATGTGGTAGCTATTTGAGTCTGAATAGTTTTGTTGCCTTCAACAACAACTTCCCACATGGAATAATCAGTAATAAGCATGTATTGCTTGATTCTGTTTTTCCACATCCCAAAGTTGTTGGGAGTGAGAATTGGAATTTTGTTTGCCTGTGTGCTTTCATTGTTATCAGACATGATGGACAATTTTGATTTCGAAAGTATTAAACTTTTTGATGTTCTTAATTCGTAGATCTAGAACCTTAATGCTCTGATACCACTTGTCAGGATCGAATAACTCAAACAAGTTATTGAATCACAGATCTACTAACAAAGAGAAGTTACAGCGGATTAACACTCTTGTTATTTGATTCAAAACAATGTAAACTGTAATCAAATGAACAATAGTAAGAACACAGTTTATCACAAAAAGCTTCAATGTATATTAATCGATGAATCAATACACACGTACGTTTACAATTCGTAAGGAACTATTCATAATAGTCCTTGAAGCCTAAACTATTAACCTAGTTATTCTAGGAAACGATTACAATTTAATTACTAAAAGATAAACATTCTATAACTAAATCTACTAGAATCTCAGACA
This sequence comes from Calendula officinalis, assembly GCA_963853835.1. Taxonomy (NCBI): domain Eukaryota; kingdom Viridiplantae; phylum Streptophyta; class Magnoliopsida; order Asterales; family Asteraceae; genus Calendula; species Calendula officinalis. The sequence goes on from OY970825.1 coordinate 6,260,397, forward strand.
CGATCTGTTCTTTAATCAACATCAGTAGTAAACTTGATCGTCAGTAGTAAGTCCTTCATCAGTAGTATCTTGTCTTTCTGCCCCATCAGTACTAACTTCCATAAGTATTGATCAATACTAACTGCAACATCAGTATTAGAATGTTTATATCCCAACAAGTATGCATTCGTCAAAACTGAAAAGAAGGAAAGATAAGGAATATTTTTAAGTAAATGGCCTTTATATTTAGATTCTCGAGACTTATGGTGCCTTTATGTGATGGGAGTTCATTTCTGCACCACAACTTTTAATGTCTACACCACAATATACAAGTTTTTAAAGCTAACTATACAACTCCTTAATGCAATAGTTGTAGTATATACATTAAAAGTTGTGGTGTATAAATCACTACCTTTATGTGAAATGTTTCAAGGTATGAACTTTTTTAGTTATTTATATTTAGATTTTGTATGTCTTCTATTGTTTTTTTTTTTTTTTGTGTCCTGTCTTGAAATTTATCGTTAGAAATATTGACGTATATTCCCAAACCATCTAATGATAGTAACATGTGATAAGTAACGTAAATGACTATTCACCACATAATCACATCCAGCACTATACCACAAGTCACCAATGCCATCATTAATTATCATTCATTACCAACCTCCACATGATAACGATTATATATTTCCATGCCCCACCGGTCATTTTCTTTATTTACCTTCTAATAATTAAGGGTTTATTATAAATTATCTACATATGCTACCTAATTTATTTTACGAACTAGGCACAATATTGGAGTAATTGACAATCCATAACTTATACTCTTAGTTAATAAATCAAAACATTGTAGGTTTAAATCTCGTTAGAGACCAATATATATTACATCTGTCTTAACATCACCATATCTAATACATTTAGGAATAATGATTAAAACTAAACCATACAAACGGGCATTATAATTTACAAAGTTTTGTGTAGAAGAATCTTCACCCTACAAACACTGACTTATTGCAACTCTAGTGCCAATAACAAATTGAAATGCCTCGGCTGACAATCAATTTGCTTAAGTCATGCGGCTGAACACAAAGTCTTTTAATCAATTGGCAAATATCTAAAAGCACAAAAAATCATATTGATTTTCATTGTTTGCTATATGTATTTTTTTAACGATGATAATATTAAAATACTAACGAGAAGCTAGAAATCATACAACTAAAATAGTTACAAACTGTGTTTTGTATTTATGTGTATTATAGCCTTTCATGTTTCTTACTTGATATAGGTATTTGCAAACTGTGTTTTGGTTAAAATGTTAAGAGTCATAGGTTATCTCTCATCGTTAGCTTTAGTTCAGTCATGAGTTTAGATTTTTATAACTGTAACAATTCTATCATTTACATCGTATTATCGGCATGATTGTAGATTGAAATAGGGAAAGCGCGAGTGATACAATAAAGAGTAAATTAATGGATTTTTTGCGGTTTGTCATTTACTAGAACCTCAATTATTTAAGTTTGTTTATTATACTTATAGATATCCTCGATGTGTGTATTTTGTTACGCTGGTGACCCATACCGTTAAATTGGACAGTTAATTTTTTTTTGAATGATCAAATTAATATTTTGATTTTTATTTAATAAACGAATATAAATAACTATTGGATAATAAACGGTGGTAAACCATATGAAATATTTCTAGAATTTACTTTATTAATCAATTATTATTATTTTTATAAGACTCAAACCCTTAACTTTAAGGTTAGGGACAAACACCTTACCGGCTAGACTATTGAACCTTTGATAATCAATTACTAACCAGACAAACTTTCAATATTAAATAAATAAAAGTGAATGTTAAAAAAGGTTTGTGTGGAAAAGAAGTTGGAGGAGACAACAACTGAAATCTGTGTATAACTCGTCTTTTAAGGTTGGTAGTTAAGAGTTCCAACGTAAACCATTACATCGTACAGACGTTATCCCATGTGATAGGCCACACACATCCTTCCCATGGGGAGTCACCCACTGCTCCCTATCTCTTAGCATATACCTTTACATCAGATCCTCGCATCTTTTACTTGTACGTTCTGCACCAATTGCTGCACTGTTGTCATTTTACAGGCTTTATATTAAACCCACAAATAAATATTCCTACTTGACCAATAAATGTAGGTAAAAAATTATACTCCCTCCTCCGTCCCAAAAAAAACTTCTCATTTCACCATATATTTTTGTCCCACAAAAAAACTTCCCATTTTACATTTGATGGGCTCCACATAATAAAACTAGCTACAAAACCCGCCCGATGGGCGGGTATGCTGTAAATTTTAGTATGTAGAAAAATGTCCAAAAACTTTATATACTTCTAAATGACATAATAATCGATAGATGTGATGGTGATTTTGTACAAAAAACGGTAAATGAAGAAATGTTACATATAAATGTTACATATAGTTATTTGTTTCCTTCGCTGATTGATCTTTTAAATATTTATTTGTTTCCTTGTATGTAGGATCTTTTAAATAGTTATTGTATGTACGATCTTTTAAATAGTTATTTGTTTCCTTGTATGTAGGAAGCCGTATATGGAGCATATGAATGTAGACCGTAAGCTGTACCAGATTCGTTTGCCGTATATGGAGCATATGAATATGAATGTAGACCGTAAGCCGTACCAGATTCGTTTGTATTAGTGCAAATGACGTGGACCAATCAGGGAATTCCAAGTGGCATTATGGACGAATAGGAATGCTTGGAATTGCCATGGTGTCAAACCCTCTTCAAATTTAGGCCTCATATATAGGGTAGGATACTATTATTATTAATAACTCCACCACTAACTATCCAATAAATCTTTCTCTCTCCAAACCAATCTTATATTTTAATCAAAATTATTACCAATGACCCCACCACTAACTATCACCTTAAATCTTGTGCCCAAATGAAATGGGAATTTTTTTGTGAGACAGAGGGAGTATAAACCAGCAACCATATATTATGAAAATTAATTCTTAGTTCTATTGCAATGAATACATCCCCCAAATTGCTATTCCAAACACAAGGGGCGTTTCCGATATTTTAAAGGTCACATGCAAAAATATGAAAATGCACATCTAAATAAAAGATTTTAATAAAAATTTTGACTTTCTAAATTTTTTTTTATTAAATTAATAAGTTGGCTTAAAATTTAATACTATATATATATATATATATATATATATATATATATATATATATATATATATATATATATATATATATATATATATAAATTGGACCCCTACAAAATATGAGCCATGTACAGCTGCACTTATTCAAAGACACCCCTGACAAGCACTTTAACAATGTGTTTACACTTTGTGCTCTAACAATTGACTAATGAAATTATCTTTACATGAAAACCAACTTTTAATTTTTGCTGCACATGGTTAAGTCATAATGACAGAAAATGAAATTTGATTTTAGAATCGTTATTAGAATTTAGAATATTTTTTTTTTAGAAATAAGCAGTAATGTACATCTCATTGCTATTGCTATCTTACGGAATTTGCCCTTAAAACTATAGCTAAAAGTAGGAGTAAACATTTAGGCTGAAAAAAACGAACCAAAACGAACCAAATCAAAGACAGACCAACACCGAACCAACACCGATTATGAAATTCGGTTTTATAATTTTATGATTTTTGGCTTCAGTCATATCCGTTTCGGTGCGATTGTCTCCAATCCTCGGACTATGCTCACCACTAGATAAAAGTCAAGTAGCACATGAATTCATGAAAGCTAGTTTTGCTGAGTTCAAAAGTCTGTTGTTCGAACATCTAAATTTTGACAACATTAATTGTCAAAAAGTCATTCTAATGAACTTTTTTTGGAAACGCAAAAAAGATAACAACAAAAGTCTATTCGCAATATTCCAGCGAACACCCTGGGTTCGAGCTCCTTTACATGGCAAACCCAGCACCCATAGAGATTCCCAGAAAAAAAATCCCCCATATTTGGCACCACAAAGAGGTGTTTACAAGATTCAGACTTCAAACCTCACGCCTCATATGAGAGTAAAACTCATGCATCAATCCAGCCGAGCTAAACATCCTTTGTTCATTCTAATATAAACACTTAGGAAGTCTTGACACTTTCTTGAAGGTAAAAGGAGGAGATGATAATGACTATCTAAAAGATTACTAGAAATTAAAATCCTTTTTATTAATTCAAATAGTATGTCTTGAAGCCAAAATATTCTTAAACCTAAACCAAAAACACAACTTATAATCCAACTGTAATACATATGTCAAACCATGTCCAAATTCATACCAAAACACGTGATTCAATGTACCTAGACTTCAACTCCAAGTTCCAATAGCAAGGTGTGGTTAGAGATATCAGCCACTGGCCCAGTAAACTGAATGGGACCTGAAATATAATAATCCAAAAATATAATTACAATATTATTTTAATAATATACTTATTATAACAATAATTATTTATACAACTCAAGAACATACCAGGACTGATATATCTGTTCTGAATGGCCCACTCCTCCCTCTTTGATGCAAATTTCTTGAATGGTGCACCTATAATTATCACCAATAAAATTAATACTATTAAATAACAAATGTTACGGAAAATACTTTAATATGATAACAAAAAATATAGAAAACTCACCATCAAGCTCAACCATTGCCTTCTTGATCACAGGCTTGAATTTACCTGCCAAAAATTACAAAATGTATGATATTAAGATCTATTATAAAGAATTTAAATATAATTGTAAAATTTTCAGAGTGGTTATTTTACCATGTCTTCTTTCTACATCCATTAATGATGTCAATGGAGTTCCTCCAACAGTCCATTCTGCAACTGGTGCAGCTAAATTCCCCACCTAAGTGTACCATAATAAAAAAATTGTGAAAATGAGTAATAAAATATATAACTTCCCTATAATGTGCAGGATCAATTTTGACCCGTTTACTAATGAATGGGTCAAAAAAGTGAGAAAAAAATAACTTAAAAGGAAATATGAAATGGGCCCAGAGTGTATTGTTAGTGAATAAAGCCTCCAATTAAAACAATTTGATTATTATTTATAATCATATTTGAAACACATATTAACAAAAAATACTTACTGATGAAATTAATCCAGTTTTTCCACTTTGAAGTAAAGCTCCAGCACCATAACCCAATGCATAACAGTATGAAGAATCAAAATTTGAGGGTAAACCACATCTTCCTTCATATCTAACCATTTACACCACGAATTACATCATCATAATCTTTTTAAAAAAATTAATTTTTTTTTTCAAAGAATGGAAAGTACCCAAAAAAGTGGGATTGGCCTTTAAATTGTTTAGAATATTGACCAACTTGTTTCCTCTGCTCTAATTCACTCTCAACCATTTGAATAAGCATTTTCTCGGTTTCTATTTTGGCAACCTAAATTCATAACATCAAATAATAATACCAACACCAAATTGATTTTTAAAATAATAATAATAAAATAGAAAAATAATAATACCTGGACATTTCCATGGGGATCTCTTTCAAGCAACAATTGATCTTGAATTGCTGGAGGAAGCAACTCAAAAAGCTGCAGAGATTGTGGAACAAGTTTCTGTTTCCAAACTCCACTTTCGTCTACAGTTTCATGGGCCAGAATTTCATTTAGTTCAGAAATTAGTTGTTGCACCTATAATTAATTAAACCATTAATGATTAATCATAATCATACATTCATACAATTACAAAGATTAATTTTGTTACAAATGTCATTACCTCGGGAATGAAATCAATAAGTCCTTCCGGAATCAGTATCACACCATAGTTATAACCAAGATCTGCACGTTTACAAATTACATCTGCTATGTAGCTTGTAACCTTTTTTAGTGTCAGTTTCTTCGATGCAACCTGAAAAAAAAAAGTCATTAATCAAAAAACAAAAATTGTTAATTAAATAATAAAATTTGGTACCTCCTCTCCAATAAGAGTGATGTTTGGGTGAGTTTGTAAAGCACATTCTAATGTAATGTGAGAAGCAGCACGTCCCATAAGCCTTACAACTGCATACAAAAAATTAAAAAACTGTTGCTAAACTTGTATGATTTAAAAAAAAAATAAAAAAAAATCATTCATTGTCCTAAATGCATAAGAAACATCAATCATCGTGTTCCTTGGTCAAAGGTTGACCAAAGTGGAGAAGAATCCCATAAACTTACAATGGTAATATTTTCCAGTTGAACGAGCATCTATCATAACATTTCCAATCTGTTCAGCATAAACCTACATAATTATGATAATAAAATATTATTATTCACATTTGTAATTCGTTATGGTAAAATAAAGGAGCATTGAGATACAAAAATGGTATGAAAACTACTTAAATAATAGAAATTACTTTGCAAGCAGTATCAAATCCAAAACTTGTGGGAACTTCTTTACATTTCAAGTCCCCATCGATGGTTTTTGGGCATCCAATCACTCGAGTCTTCAAATTCTTACCCCTGTATCATACAATATTTACTTGTAAAAAATTACTTAATTACTTATAATAAATCTATAATTAATAAACATTTTTAGTAAATAGTTGACCTAAAGTATTCGGCAAGAAGGCAAGCATTTGTGTTTGAATCATCTCCACCAATAACAACAAGGCCATCTAGATCAAGCTTTGCTGCTGTGTCTTCAGCTTGCTTAAACTGTTCTGGAGTCTCAATCTTATCCCTCCCACTACAGATCATATCAAATCCTCCCTGATTTCTGTATGGATAGATATACTCTGGGGTTAAAATTACATATTTACCCTTCATGATCCCAGCTGGACCGCCCCTGAATCCATATAAAGTGCTTCCTTTGCACCGTTCTTGCAAGTAATCTACAATAGGTGGATAAAGAAAATTGAATAGTTATTAAAAAAATAACATTATATTCACATTTTTAGTAATACTGACCAAACATTCCAGATATAACATTGTGTCCTCCTGGAGCTTGCCCTCCTGACAACACAACTCCTATCTTCAATGCTGAACCGGGATCACTTGATTCACTTGGCTCCAATACTGCTGATGGTTGGCCAAATAGGGATGGAAAAAGCTTTGCAATTTCATCTGCACAGGTTAAAACCAACATATATCAATTCAGGTTTCTTCTAGAACCTTCTTATCTATGACTCTAAGGGACAGAGGAGATATACATTGATTCAGTGATCAAAATACCATCTTTCAGATATTAAGGGCAATACCATAGAAACGGAAAAAGTCAAATACTCAAAAAGCAAAAGAAAAAAGAAATCATGTGTGTGGAATTCAGCCATTCAGGGAATAACCACAGCCACAGGCGTTTAGCTATTGTTGTTTGACCAGGTTGAAATCTCGGAATTATTTTCCTATCTTGACTCACGAGGTACTAGTAAATCATGAAAATTTTGAAAGTGCTACCATTTATCTCAATCTTGATATTGACAAATATAAATAATTTAAATAGCATTATTTTGGTCAACCTTAAGTTAATTGCAGGAATACCCAGGGAGTGCTAGCTTGCAGTGAATTCATTACATAAAGGAAAAGGAAAAAACAAAACATAAATGGTGATCTGATCATACAAGATCGGTCATTTTGTGGTTCGATCTTCATCTACAAATTCGTAGATCTAATATTCGCATTTTCTTATATGTAGAAGAACGATCTGAATCTAATAACAAACTAAATTAATTGAAATAGAAAATGTCCAAACAAAAAACTCAGAACGTAATTGATACTACAAACTTTGACAGATCTTCACCACCGATCCATTATGATTACACATAGAAACGTTGCTTCAATCTTACGTCAAAGGAAGAAGAAAGCATAGCTAGCTAAAAATAAACCTACATTACGAAATACCTGGATTTCCGGCAGCGGAACTAGAAGGACCGTCAACAACTTTGAAAGGCTTTTCGAAAACGGACGGTAGAGCAAGCGGATGGTCAAGACGGCTGTTCTGTACTTCGCTGTACACCGAAGACACCCGGCTAGTCACCGGAGACTTTCCGATGGCTATATCACCGCCATTCGCTGCTATAGAAGGTGGCGCCATTGATTTGATTTGACGGAAATCGGCTAGATCGGAGGGAGAGAAGATCGGAGATGTTACGGCGGTCTGTTATTGGTGGTTGTGTGTGTGTAAAATAGAGTGAAGAAGAGGAGTTGGTGGAGATGTAAAAGGGCAAAAATGTCTTTGGAGTCTCCGCCTCATACGAGGGTATCTTTCGGAATATTCCAATACTCTAAGGGCAATAGTGTACATATTTTTGAATATTCAATTTTTAGTATCAACTTTTGCATTATTTACCCTCCTATATAATAAGGATCATAATATCATATGATTAGTCATTAGACTTTCTTTTAATAAGAACACTTTAGCTTAACTTTAATTACCATCAAATACACACCAGATTGTGGATTGAAGTTACAAAATTGTAAGTAATTTGATTCACAATTTTTAGAATATACTTAAAATGTATATATATAACTTATAAAATATGGAGGCTAGCAAGATTTTCTAGCAAGTAACAAATTTTGACATGCTTATTGACATAAAAAGTTACGACATTTTAAATTCATTTCGTATATATAATATCTAACTGAAATGTGATTCTTCTATAATTTGGTAGGAAAAACACATACATGCTCCAAAGAATCCGATAATATTTTAGCACACATAGTTTACATCCAATACTTGTACTATATATGTCAAATTTATTAGTTTATTTACAAGATCACATAAAATGATTGTTAAGATTAAGACCTTGGAAAAATTGCGGTTGAAAGTGCTACGAAGAAAATCTTAGGGGTTTCCGTTGCAACTAACACAATTTAGTACCTTTCGAATTATAGCTACTTTTGATGTTGACTTCTTTCTCCACTTGTGGTGAAGTGGTGTTGGTTTGAACTTGGAAGTGATGCTTCTTTGATTTTCAAAGCCATGGTAATTCACCAAAGAATACATTTAAAAAATTCATTAAGTTTATACGAAGTATAAAATTTATCTTTAAAAACATATATAAAAATAATTTGGGAATCAATGAAATTAAAACAGTTCTAGCAAAACGGGCAAACTCTACAAATCCAATCTCATACAATCTTTAAAAGTTTCATTAATAACTAAATTTTATGGGTACCAAAGCTTTACTCGTGATATATATGACCTAATGCTTAAATTATCTTGTCACTTTTAAACCTTTCTCTTACCATTTAGTAGATATATCTATGAAAAAGATTGAACTCTAAACCTTCAGAAGATAATTTTAGATTTTTTTGAACGGAGATAATTTTATATGTCCTTACTATTATGCTGTCATCTCATAAGACATAAAATGTTTATTTCTTATTCATAGGTATTTATAATCACATTATAACATCAACATATGATGACATAAAAACACCCCCGAAGCTTTAAATTCTATTGAAAACAGCTACTAGCTATTAATTAAAACAAACAATAATAATTGATAATTGTACGCATAGTTCTTTCAAAGATGTATTAATTTTTTTCTTCAAACCACATAACGGGTGGTTTGATTTGCTAAAGATTGGGTCGGGTAAGCGGATCTACCAACTGCATTTGAAAACGTTCCAGTTTCTGCTTTCCCATGATCAGAGGAAGCACATCGTGGAACAACATTTCCGATCTTCTTCAACGTGTATGTGAAAGTTTTCACTAGAGAAATATAAAGCGGCAAATAAGAAAAAGCAAAGATTAGAACCGGGAAGAACGCCACCGAATATAAAGCGACACGTGTCCATTTCTGCTTGTTACGTATCAGAAGAATCACAGTAGCCGCAAATGCCAACATCATCATCGAAACGGATAAGATCAACAAAGTAACGCCCAACATAAGTTTCTGAGGAAGAGACTGTCGGAAATCCTTCAATCTAAATGGTGACGTCAGGATGTTGAGGAACAGGATGACTGAAGTTAGGGCAAATGCTAGTGACAGCACGTCGGTCATGGTGAACAAGAAGAAAAACGGTTGGTCTTCGAGAATCGGGTACCCGGTTTCTTGATTCGGTCCACCTGGCACGGTGTAGGCTGCAGCAAACGCGACGGTTGCAATGAGAACGGCTACAATGGAGCAATTCTCTGCAGTGCCTTTCATCCATTCTTTGGCATCGATACGATGTTGAGCGTTGTTGATGGCGAACAACTTCTCTGCGGTTAGTCCTTGGGCGTTGTAGTGCTTTGTGAAATGGGTTGCGGATATTTTCTTCACACGCTGCATAAAAAGTCAAAACATTGCATAAGAAGAACTAGCATTTGTTATACAAACATAGTTAACTATATCACGAGTATGCTCTGTGATGAAGGCCTAAATGTTGATAGAACAAATCTTTTTGAAGCTCTAAGACTGTGTGAAGAAATTAACATAACTTTTGTTTTGATTTTCTGTTTTAGGCGTTCGACCAACCAAATCGAAGCCTTCAACGAGGACTACGCCTTTGTAAATTGCCATAGGCGGTTTACAGAACATGCGGGGACCAAAAATACTACTTCCTCCGTCCCAATATAATTGTACATCTTTCTTTTTTGACTTGTCCCAAAATTATTGTCAAACTTGAAAATTCCACCAATCAAAAAATATTTAGGTGATAACATGTAATTTTATTGGTTAGACAGTGTAATAAATACATTTTTTTAAACAGTGTAATTTTTGTCGGAGAAAATAATTTTGGGATGAATGGAGTACTTTCTTATTTATTTGCTTTTTAAGTTTTTTTAATATTTTTTATTTCGTCTTTAGTGTTTGATTTGGCCTAATTTTCAGTCTGTTTGTCTTCTTTGGCTTATTAAAAATCTAGATTTTATTAGGGTTTATTTGAGACAAGGGAATAGTTAGTTAATAATTTTATGAAAATAGAGTTTTCTCCTAAAATTTGTATTCTTGTGTTGAACAAGTTTTGAAGACTAAATTAACGGTATTTTTTTGAGTTATCTAGCATGATTTTGATTCAGATTATCCTGAGTATTCTGAAAATAAATGGTACCGATTTGTGTTGTTGTTTTTAAGTCTAATTCACTATGCCACTACTAAATTACACACGATTACTAGTGCACTTAATTACGTACCTCAAAGAGAAGCAAATCTTCTTGCAAAACTAAGGCTGGACTTCTCATATCCTCGTACCCAGCCTCAGCCGACTTTATACCGACCATATGAAGTATGGAGTTCCCGCTATTGTCAATCTTTCGTATAAGTCTCGTCATCGGAGTTTCCATTTTCTCCACCATATCAAATATCTCAATTTGTCGATATTTGATCGCAACATGCAAGATATTTCGCCCTTCATCATCGACATGCTCTACCGCCTGAGGGTACATTTCAAGAATTCCCTTAACAATCTCGGTACAACCTGATTTCGTTGCCAAAAATAACGGGGTTTCAGCAATATCAACTGTTGTAGTTTCTTGACCCGGTGTTGATATTTGTCCTTGATCTTGGAGAGTCATTGAAGTCCTCCCATATCTATGTGTTTTTGGTTTGCTCTTATCTAATGCTGATTCGGTTTCCTCCCAGGTTGAGTCTCTTTCGATCAAGAAACGTGCAAGTTCTGTCACTGCTTCGTAACTAAGCTTCTCGTCCCTAACTTTTTCCCAAAGAGGCACCTTGCAACCTGTTAATTAATTCCCACAAACCGTTAAAACACATATTAGCACCTCATTGGTCCACGTCATAAAGTGTCTTTGTATTTCTAATTAATGGTGTGTATGCCATGTGGATGTACGTGTTTAATTTGGCCTTGCAACCGCAACAGAGTATACTCACTGTGTTAACTCGGTTGATGTCAGATTAAGCTTAACCAGTCATGAATCATGGTTGGCCGGCCCTTGGTCATATGTTAATTTAAATAAGCACTTTAGTGGGGGTGTTTGAGATTGCGAGTTGGAGTATAATATCTTTTTATTACGTTTTGAAATGCAAATAATCTAAAATAAGTGTTCGGCAAAAAATCTTAAAAAATCGATTATCTATGTTTTGGGATTAAAAAATTGATATTTGATTATTGCGATTTTAAATAACATATTCAAATCCAAACACATTTTTTTTAATCACATTTTATAATTGTTGGTTATCTAATTATCAAATTTCAAAATGAATAATTTATTTTTAATAAACAGAAAAAATAATAATGATTGGCATAAGGGCTATCAATAACAAGCAAAAAATAATGTAAAAATAGTTTCTGAATTTTAGAATAACTATTCTATCACTAAATGTACAAATGTTTTATGAATAAATGAATTCATTGTAGCCATATGACAACTTTAAGACGATACAAGAAAGTGCATCCAATATATATATGGATAAAAGGGCCCTTTACCTTCTTCTTTCACAGTGGCTTTTGTACTGACACCTGCAAATGGACATTTTTAATGAATAAGTGAGATAAAAGTTAGAGATATGCAATGAAAAGCTAATAATTAAAGACAATTCTTTCTGCATATATTGATGGCATACGAGAAGATATGAATTTGTTTAGAGAGCCACGCGTTCTTCCTCCAACAAACGCTGACGGATTACACGCAAGAAGTTGAAGAGCTGTCATCCCATCTCCATCTCGTTCGTCAATCAGGTAACTATACTTTGTCGCAATCTGTAACGCCAAATCTGTATTTCACAGTTAGATTATTACACAACGTAATTGTACTTAATTAATTTGTTACCAAAAAGGCCTTGAATTCACATTGTAGATATAAGTGATATTTTAGAGTAAAATAATATTTCTCATTAAAAAAATTTAATTAATTTGTTGCATTATTAGCATTTCTAAAAGTACACGCTTTCTCTTGCACAAAAAAAGTGTCCCAAACGGATATCCACATTACAATAGCTAAATATCTTTAATTACTTCAATTATAATTATAAGCCAATTTTTTTTAATATATTTATTCACGCTTTTAAAATATGAATTTTAAATTTACATGTTTATAAGTGTCAACTTGACAAAATTATATAAAAACCCGCATAATAAAGTTACCATAGTGTTCGGTGAGGATGGATATGTGAAGTATGGAGGTCTTATCATCTCTAAAATGAAAGCTCCTCAAATCGGCATCACTCTGAATAGTTTTATGCATCTCGGCATCAAGAAACGCGTACATGCTATTTTTCCCATATCTCGCTGCACGAAAAATTGGTGTCTCTCCACGCCTATTAGGCATGGAGAGCAAAGTCGGCGCCTTCCTCAGCATTTCCATGGCGGCCGGTACAATTCTGTCAGAAGTGGCGGCCTCGTGAAGTATTGTGTTCCCGACATCATTTTGACATGTTAATTTGTGGTAGTGAATCTCGGGTACCAAGTTAAGTAGTTCGATGACGAGGTTTTTTTGTTTGGAGTAAGTGGCCATGTGAATGACAGTGTCATGGTGGATGGTCAAGGCGTGTAAGGGGCCCTTTGGTATTCTTCCACACCAAAGGATCACCCTTTTGGTGTCGCCTTTCATTAGAGCATCGTAGAGCTCTTTGTTAAGTTTTCTTGCAGCTTCAGCCATGGTTTAGGAGATGGCTAATAGAGATTGTTTGCTAATTTCTTGAGTAATAAAGGAATTGAAGAAGAAAATTATATTATTAGAGAGATGCGAAAAAAGCAAAAGGGGTAGCTTGGAATAAATTATTATTGGTAGGGCATATTGCCTTTTCTTTTATAAAGCTTTGTAATATATTCCTTTTTAAAATAAACAACAATTTTTAGGCATTCATATAAATTTTTTGATATGTTAATTAAAATGGGAGATAAATTGTACACAACAATATTTAACTATATATAGTAAAATATTGTGGTGTATAAATTAAGATTATTCAAAACCGGATATTCAGATTTTTAAATACCTAAATTTGGATATAAAGATCTCAGAAAATACTATCCGAATACGGTATCCGTAAAAATTAATTATTCAAATATTTTTCCGAGTTTCCGGACATTTCGGAATTATTTCGGATATTTCGGATATCAGATATCCGAAATTATTTAAAAAAAGCACTATTCGGATCCGGTATTCGAAATTCAGATATCCGGATTTTTGATATCCGGGATATCGGATATTTTTTTTGATATTCGAATTTCAGATATTTTTGAACACGCATAATAGTAAATCATTCACCATTATTATGAGATACTATGACTTTTATGTACATACGATTTTTATTTTCTCATTATAAAGATGGTTGTCCTGAATATAATAGTTAAAGACTAAGGTTTTTATTAAACTATAAATGTGCCAAAAGTTGTTTTTTTAAGTGATAGAAATATGAAACATATCTTCTATCACTTTAGAAATTAAAGCATCAACTTATATATAAAATGTGGGTGTGTGAATAGCCACGGCAATCCATAACTAATATTTTCGACCAATTTAAAGAGGTGGGTCAGTTATTGCAATTTGCAATGGGAACGCAAGAAAGAAAATGACTTCCACTAATGACCAACGTGACTACCGTTTATGTTTGTAGATGAGTCATATTGGCATATTATCTTAGAATAAACCATAACCAATCCTATTACTAAGAGTCTAAGACCTTTTATTTTCTTTAGAGTTCAAATATAGAAAAAAAAAAAAACTGGTAAGAAATACACAAATTCATAGATATATTTGTTCACGAATCATGATGTACACGAATATAATACGGCAATGATAATGTTCGGCCAACAAGCTAGTGACATACTCCGTACAACTGCAGTAGTGAACCAATATTAATAATTTAAATTGAATTGAATTAACATACCACAATGAAAAGATGGTTAACATATTTTAGGATATATAACATGCGTTTCGTATTGATCTTAATTTTGTGAATCACATGTTGTGGTAACTCCCCTGTTTTTAGTAAAGCTAGATTCATCATCCTTTAATAAAAGAATGTGTCCGAGTGTTTAAACACTCCAAGAATTTATTCATAGTAAAGCCTCTTTGGTATTTCACATAAAGGCTTTGTCAAATCCTGGCGATTTTAGGAGTTTTGACCGGTCTGTTAATTGGCGATTAAGTCGGTTAATCATGAAAGTATGCACCTCCTCCCCCGTTCCACCTCATTGCCGCGGTCTCAACACCATCACATAATTTGATCTAAATTAAAAAAACAAACACAACGCTATTAGAGAAGATGATTTGTACACCGGCAATTTTGCTAAGATGCCACACTTGATTCAAATTTTGGTGGGATGCAAATATTTGATAAAAAGTTTCAGGAGTCAAGATAACGGAATTTTTGCTGGGATTTAATTTAATTTTATGTTATGGAACTTATTTTGAGAACAAGATAACGGAAAAGAGTTAGTAACATGTGTTTTTTGCTCCCAATCGATCACTCTGCTTTTTGGCTCAACCAAGCATGCTCTCTGTCATTGGACGCAATAGCCCTTAAAATGTACAAAATATGAGTATTGAATAAGTTTTTGTTCATCATTACAAATGGCAATTCTGCCGATGTACCTAGAAATAAATTTAGAATCCTATACTTCATAAAATCTGCAAGTTATCTAGATTCCGTTAAAAGCAAATATGTTTAAAGCCTATAAATTGAATATCCACGCACTAGAAATTACAAGGCCTTGATTCCCCCAACCACCAACCTACACACACACACTCATACCGAATGGCTATCACAAAATCTCAAGAATTGAAGATCAATTCAGAGCTTTATCAAGCTCTAATGAATGAAGAAGATGCTCAAGTGATCGATAAATGTCGAAAAATTCCCAAGGGTCCATTGCACACACTTACAATACACGGGGACACCATTCTTCATATGGCTACTTACCATGAGAAGGAAGATCTAGTACTCAAGCTGCTAGATCTGGTGTCCCCGTGTGATTACCACAAACTCACCGTGCAAAATCATGGGGGAAATACCATCCTCCATGAAACTGGCACGAATAATAAGACGGTTAAAGTTGCAGTAGAGATGCTACGTAGGGCTCCTATGCTTCTTAACATGACCAACAAAGAGGGCGAAACGGCTTTATTCTACGCAGCTCGCCATGGAAAGACTAAACCATTCAAGTTCCTTCATGCTGAAGTTAGTAGAACAATGGATGGACAAGATCTAAGGACCTTTCTTCGGAGGGATGACAAATTTACTATACTTCACATTGCAATTCTTAGTAGAAACTATTGTAAGTGTCTAACTTGTTTTCCTTGTTATAAATTAACTATTACTCTATTAATTATGTGTTTTTGGTGCAGGGATTGCATATGACATAGCAACCACTTATAAAGAGTTAATTGCTGAAAAGGATGGGGACGAAATGACGGCTCTTCAGCTTCTTTCAACCATCAAACCAGAATTCCGTCCTAAAGGTTTCTGCAAGCGCATGATGTTCAAGGGTAAGATGACACAAATTCAATATTTCTAGCCAACCTTACCTCTAATATACTTTCTGGTCACAGAATTTTTGAAATATTAGTGGGTGTTTGGATTTGCATTATGAACATGATTATCTCGTTATTGCGGTTTTGAGTCGCAAGAATCAATTTTAAGGGGGCGTTTGTTTTGCCGTAATCATCCGTAATCCTTCGTAATTAGAATTCAATTTCATTACGGAGGATGTTTGGATGTGTTTTTTCTTCGTAATTCAATTCATACGTAATTTGAATTACAAATGATTCGGATAGTTGTTGCGCTGGCGGAGCAGGGAGCCTAGTACTTGAAATCTTTGCCAAATATTATGAATTCAATTACGTTCTTTTAATAAACTAACAAACTTGAATGTTTTGTATGTTTCAGACTTTACAATCGTTCAAATATATTTAAAAAAAAAATAAAAAATTATAATAAAAAATTTAAAAATTTTGAAATTAAAAAAACTTAAAAAAAAATGCATATGTGTAGATTTGAATTCCAGTTAAAAAATTTGTAGCCAAACACACAACGGAATTTATTTACAACAGAATTCAATTCATTCAAAATCAATTCCTTAAGAATTTAATTATATTATGGAGAATTACGACATGCCAAACACACCCTAGTTGTTTAATGCAAAGTTAACAAATTTGTGACTTTTTTTTTTTGCAGTGATTGATGCCGATATTCTAGCGGCAGAAAGGACGTCGACGTCCTTTTTCAAACACCTACTGAAAGAAAAACATGCGTGTGAATGGGCGTTGAAGATCGCCGAGTTGTTGATAAAACAAGACACCTCATGGGAAAAAACCGAATCATGGACCGATAAGCGTAGTTCTAAGTTGCACGAATATGGAAAAAGTCCATCCACACTTGCAAATGAACAAAAGGTCACAATAGCTCATGAAGCCACTTATCATAAGCCCGATACCCCGTTGTTACTAGCAACCAAACATGATTCTACAGAAATTGTTGAGGAAATACTGAGATTATACCCTCAGGCCGTAGAACATATCGACAAAGATGGACACAACATCTTACATCTGGCGATCTTGCATCGAAGACTAAAAATCATCGATATTGTGGAAGAAATGGAGTATCCATTGGATAGATTGAGAGGACGGCTTGACAAGAATTACAACACTTTGTTGCACATGGTTGGTCAAAAAGTCAATGAGCTAAAAGAGGACGTAAAACATCCTGCTGAAGAATTGAAAGATGATCAACGTCTATATAAGGTCAGTTAATTAATCAATACTTTTAAACTTGAAGTGCGTGTAAAGGAACTACAAGATAAATATCATTAGTGACACTCATAGAAGTGTCACTAATATTAAAACTCCGTCACTAAAGATTAAAGAATAAAGATATAAATAGATAACTTGGTCGGTCCAATCAATTTTTGAGCCCTGAGCATAATTTTCAAAATGGGCCTCATAGTGTAATTTTTTTCCTATAAAGTAAAATTCATATAGAACATTAAACATATTAAACGATAATTATGAAGAAATAAAAATTATGATAATACCCATATGAAGAGTGAAAAATTTGCGGAAATACACTAAATTCAATCTAAATTTGCAAAAATACACAACTTGCAAGAGTTGCAGTCGTATTGATCAGTAAATCAATAATCCAGTCCTAAATTAAACTAAGTTATATTACACACTTACATTAAATCAGTAAATGTAATTCAGTCCTAAATTAAACTTCTAAACCCAAAAGAAACAATACTTGCAGAGTCCATTTGTTATTTTCATTGATCATTCGTTGTAGCTTCTATCCCAAAATAACAAAATTAAGCTTACATTAATTTTCTAAACCCAAAATCAAGGAACTTACATAATCAAGCAAGTGTATAGAGCAAGAGACGAACCGTTACATTATCATTAAATCTGTGATTGCGAATGGCGAGAGCGAGAGTGAGTGTGAACGGCGAGAGCGTTACAGAATCCAAAGCGAATGCAGAATCAAGCAGAGCTTAAGAAATGCATAATCATTGAAACTTGGTGATGATTTTGCTGCGAACCCTTTCTCTCGTCGAACTCGCCGATTCCGATTCCAATTCCAATTTTTCTTCAATTTTCGAGGCTTACCCGTTTCCCCTTTCTTTCCCCAAAGATTTCTTCCGTTCCCTTTCCCTTTGGACTGACATAAAAACGATTGGGCCATAAACGTTGAAAATGGGCTATCAAATTATATTAATGGGCCTTCGGCGTTTTCCTGCCCAGTCATATACCTGCATACTGCTGTTTAGATGTTACAGCAGCATATATCGAACCACTAACTTGACGTTCAAAAAAAAAAAAGACTACTAAAAGTGCAAGTAATAAAAGCTTTTACCTTTTAATGACAAATTGTTTCTTAGCAAAGGCGACTTTTTTTTTTACTCCCACGTTTTATAAAATGTGAGTAAAAGTTGGGAACATTTTTACAGTTATGAAAAGTATCGTGAAAACCTACATAGAGTGACAAATTTGAAGTGTCGCAAAAACACGAGTCAGTAAAATGTTGCTTTTCTTGTGCTAATATTGCATTAGTTTGAGTTAAACACCCTGTCAATATACATATTAATTTGTTCACTCACATTTGATTTGTGCAGAGGGTGGAGAAGCTCTGTACGGCCTTAGACTCATTGACCCGAAACTCGGACCTAAAGACCCCTAATGAGGTGTTTTCCGAAACCAACGACAAACTTCGTTCAGAAGCAAAGGAATGGATGTGCGAATATGCAAAAAACTGCTCCATTGTTGCCGTGCTCATTGCAACAGTCGCTTTCACTTCAGCGTACACAGTACCAGGAGGTACTGCTAACGGTAATCCAGTTCTCAAGAACAAACCTATGTTTCTTGTTTTTGGGTTGAGTGACGCTATTTCTCTCTCATCGGCTCTGACGTCCGTTATCTTGTTTCTCAACATCGTCACATCGCCGTTTAAGTTTGATGATTTTGCATCGTCTCTTTTCGAGAAGCAGCTTATTGCACTTATTTTATTGATTATATCTGTGGCGATGATGATGGTGGCATTTGCTGCCACGCTTGTTTTAACGGTCAGTAGTGACTCCACGTGGACGAGAGACATGACTTTGTATGTTGTGTCTTTCTTCCCTGTGTTTGTTTTCGTGTACTCGTATTTCCCAGATTACGTGATAATTATAAAGGATTCCTACTCGGTGCTCAAGAAATTTATGAAAAAAGTGGGTGTGATGCTGCATCAGATTTCGGACTACAAACCTCAATCTCTACATCCGGTTGCTGATTCTGCTCATTTGACCTTTCGATCACCCGTTTGATCGAGCTCGATCTTAATCTATTTAATTAACCTTAATTTTCTTCTTCTATTTATTGTTATTGTTTTGTGTGAATGAATTGCCGTTGATTGAGTGAATAAAGGAATATGTGTGGGGCTTTGTGTTTGTCGTATTAAGTAATAATGCTCTGTATATTTTGTGTTATATATATTGGTTAATTTGTTCATCCGTTATTCTTATGTGTACAATTATTGAAGTCAAAACATCATTTAGTTCTCAGTGGTCAGCGCGATCATGAGCGAACACAATCTTCGACATATTGGAGGTTCCCAAATTTTAACATCTTCGACACAAAAATACCTAATAAGAATACTCTTGTGGACCAAACCATCATTGCCGTTTTAATTGGATCTCTAATAGAAAACAAACGAGTCAATCTTAATTGGACCATTTAATTATGTAATTCTTAGTTTAGTATGATAGTTTGTAATCTTTGAGTTGTATTCTTTCTTTCTATACAACGACAAGCCGTCATATGGTATTATAAATCAAATTTGTGGTTTTGTATTACAATTAAAAATGAAAAATTAAAATGTTAGGAATATTATTATTAATATTCATTAAAGATTTGATTATGTCAAAACTATTAAACTACAAGGACCTAAGTCGATGATATGAAGTTCAAGATTCAAATAAAGATTTAGGAGATAATCATTAATGTAAAAAGATATAGTATATCTTTATTAGTTTAAAAGATTTAGTATTATCTTTTCCTTGTAAGTCTTGGGTTTTCTAGTATATAAAGAAACCTAATGACATAGAATTAGATGTTCTCAGAACCCATGTTTTAACGTGTTTGTGTGTAAAACCTAAGCCTCAAGGTCGTATGATCCTGTTAACCAAAACCGTTCTACATATTTATGTGTAGAATTGGGGCTTTAAGTAATCATTGTACATAGAAGATGATGATGAAACCTTGTTTAGCAATACAAATATGTTTATATAATTCCGCAACTTTGTTATTTGTATATGCTTATTCCAGATAAGAACTAACTATTCTTGAGCCTAAAGATCAACGTTTATGAAGAGTTATTCGATCTTCACAATTGGTATCAGAGCTCGGTGGCTCAGATCTGGAAGGAAACAAGAATGCATCAATGATTACATGAAGAATCAAGCCAATAAATTGTTCGATCTCACCATCGCTCGGTTCAATTTCATCCAAAAGAAGAATAAATACATATTTATGTTGCTTGATTTCCCAATTACTCGTAGAATTCACCAAGCCTCAAATTCCAATACTATTCAACAATGATAGGTACTCATATAAAACACAGACTGAGTCGATTAGTAAAACCTAATCAGATCCAGATTCAAAATAGAACTTACTTACTTACTCCTTGTTCTTCAACTTCTCAATTCGCTGATTGAGCTGGTCAACACGAATAACAAGCTTCGTAACAGAGTACAAGATCCAGTAAAACACGAGCGCAGCTGCAATAAGCAAAGCATTACGCTGACTCTTCATGATTGATTTCTGGTGACGGAGGTGTTCCGATGACGAGCAATTGTCTGATTCGCAGCTAGACCTGGTTTCGTACTTCCAGTAGATGTCCGCTAACAAGAAGAGGCAAAACGGTACGACAAAAAGGAAGGGTGTGAGGAGACTAGTTGTGACGGAGATCATACCTTTTCGGAGTGAACCGAGGCCAGGGAGAGTTAGGAGGATGATCATGACGGCTTCTGCGGCGGCGGCGTTGCCTAGAACCACCCATTCTAACGCCATTGTTGTGGATAGGTCAAATTCTTACTACTGATCTTAGTCAGTAGTAAATCAAAATTACTACTGCCATTTAAGAAATCACTTTAAGAGAAAGAGGGCAGTAGCATACTAACAAAGAGGGCAGTAGGATCCTATGAAATTTCAATTTTACTACTGATCTTTGTCCATTACTGATCAACGTTTATGTTTACTACTGATCTCCTCTACAAGCTTTACTACTGATCCGTTTCCATCATTACTACTGATCCAACACCAATACACTACTGATCAGTAGTATATGAGATTACTACTGATCCATGTTCGATTTTACTACTGATCCTATTTATCAAAGTTTACTACTGATCAGTAGTAAATAAAGCAGTGTTCGAATTTGACTGATCAGTACTAATCAGTACTAAACGAAGAAATTTTTTTTGATACTGATTTCTTTATTTGACCGATACATCATACTTTGGAAAGCATGACACACACCATGCTCATTCCATACCACAGTTTATTGATCGTATCTGATAATAATGTGAAACGAATCACATTATTCACACACACAGGTTGAAGGCATGATGAAGATAAAGGAAAGTTTTTATTTGCTACATATTTGATCTTTATCAATTGATTACAGAAGATAATTGATTATATTTTATTTGAAGAAGAAATGGAAAATCTTACTACATAAGATGTTATGTATTGTTGTAACTGCAATTCAACCGAATCTTAACGAAAAGATCTGTTGAAGACTAAGATAAGCAAGTCTCTCATACAAGATATGATGTTGCTGATTACTATATTAGACGGAATGTGATGCTTAGTTTGAGTTTCTACTTCAACTTCAAATAGAAAATAGTTGGTTTTCAATGTAATTGATATAGCCTTGAAGAACACAAGAATGATAGCACACTTTTAGGGGAAGAAAAAGTGTTGATCATTCAAGGGGAAGTTCAAGTTTCTCGGATTGATTTGATTATGTCAAAAAGGGGAAGAGACTTGAAGATTCCTAGTTAATTCTATAAGTTTTGTCAAATCAAATAGGGGAAGATTGTTAGGAATATTATTATTAATATTCATTAAAGATTTGATTATGTCAAAACTATTAAACTACAAGGACCTAAGTCGATGATATGAAGTTCAAGATTCAAATAAAGATTTAGGAGATAATCATTAATGTAAAAAGATATAGTATATCTTTATTAGTTTAAAAGATTTAGTATTATCTTTTCCTTGTAAGTCTTGGGTTTTCTAGTATATAAAGAAACCTAATGACATAGAATTAGATGTTCTCAGAACCCACGTTTTAACGTGTTTGTGTGTAAAACCTAAGCCTCAAGGTCGTATGATCCTGTTAACCAAAACCGTTCTACATATTTATGTGTAGAATTGGGGCTTTAAGTAATCATTGTACATAGAAGATGATGATGAAACCTTGTTTAGCAATACAAATATGTTTATATAATTCCGCAACTTTGTTATTTATATATGCTTATTCCAGATAAGAACTAACTATTCTTGAGCCTAAAGATCAACGTTTATGAAGAGTTATTCGATCTTCACATAAAATTTTTTATTTATAATTTTATATATCGTTCAAATTTTAGGTATTCTTTTTTCAGAAAATGTATCGTGACTCTAAAAGCTTTGAATCCGCTCTGGAGATAATAAAAGAAACTCAAATTTATGTTTTTATTTTCTCCATACGACATGTTGTCTCAATAGAGTTTGGAAAACTTGAGTGTTGGTCAACCAGGTAGCGACGTTGTGTCGTCGCCATATGCTTATCAATACCGACGACAGTTGTCGATGCCATAGGGTGTCATCGGCTTATCGCTACAGGTGTAAATTCTTGTAGTGTTCTTAGTTCTTTTGTTAGGATATTTCTATTGAAATTGTTGCTAAACAAATAGATCGATGAACAAAATCTGATGCAGGCACAAATAATGCAGAAGTACATACCAGCCATTTTATTCCTTGAAGCTTATGATCGCGTGAAGAAAGTGATCGCACTAAAATGAGCATGACTTTTTACTCGGGTCTCCGTTTCAGGCGTTTGACGAGTAAAATATTCCGTGTCGACGAGGGCCAAAAAAAGGAAAACTGAAAACAGCCTTGTGAGTTGTTGAGCTGAGGAGGACTGGATGTTGTCAGGATGCGGCCCATTGTAATTTACCCTGATTAGTATGGGATTATACAAATTTGACCATTATAAATACATCTCATATAGTCATATATATGTAATTGTAATTAAACGTGTAACAAGTGCGTGATTAATAAGAAAATCTGTAATGCGGTTGTGAATTGATGGTGAAACACAACACTAAAGTACTAAGAATTATGATATAGTCTTATCCATTTTTGTTCCACACCCAAAAATATTTGTCTTATTTTATTAGTACTTTTGAACCCACTAAATAAATATTTATTTACATCGTATCGAGCATAAATGATGGGATTGGCCGAAGGGATCTTCTGTTTTATTTTTACTTTTGTCCTTTATGTGTCTAATTTCTTCATAAGAAAAGAATTAATAGGATATGCAGAAAAAGTGTTAAAAGATGTAAAAAGAAAATGTTTCGTGTTTGCCTGGAATGGTATTGTTTTTTTATTGTGAATTTTAACTTTTTGTGAAACACATGTGTATGTTCTGCCAATTTCACTGATTAGCCTTTTTTATGAATCACATGGTTAGCTTTAACTTTTAAGGTAGTCTGCAGATTTTTTTAAGCAAAGAATATTCTGGAGATTGAAGAACACATTTAACTCGAATTTAAAGATGTACGTTAAAATTATTTGAATTATAATAATTCCAATATTGACTCGGGCGGCAGCGGTTGTCAGGATCGAATAACCAAAACACGTTATTGTCAATCCAGATCTACTAATAACAAGAAGTTGCAGCGGATCAACACTTGTATTAATATCTTAAGAACAATAGAATACTGTATATTGAACGAACAATGAACAACAATATTAAGAACACAGTGATTTACAAAAAGATTCAGTATATATTATTGATTAACAATACACACGTACGTTTACAATTCGTAAGGAACTATATATAATAGTCCTTGAAGCCTAACTATTAACCCTAGTTATTCTAGGACTTGATTTACATCGAATTATAAAAGATATACATTGAATAACATTCTATAACTACTTCTGCGAAGATCTCGAACTTGATATGTTTCCTAAACGCGTATCAGTAGTAACTGCAATCACCAGTAGTAAATATGCATCGTCAGTAGTAACTCTGGTAATCAGTAGTAAGTCCAAAACCATCGTCAGTAGTAACTACTAATGATCAGTAGTATCTTCAATATGTGCATGATCAGTAGTAAGTTAGTTATAGTTCACCAGTATCAACTCATCAGTATTAAGTGTTTCTGCCCCATCAGTAGTAATCATAGTCTTCATCAGTAATAACCATGATCAGTACTAACTGCAGCATCAGTAATAAGTTGAACTGTGATTTGTTCTAACAGCGGTTTTCGTAATTTAAAAATAAAAATAATGAATAATGGAAAAGGACCTCAGTATTCTAGGCATCTTTTATTTCATGCACATCTTGATTGTAATAGCAATAGGAATTTGAATCATCATGCTTACCTAGAAACAAAAATGGCAGAAAAAATTGGTGTTCGACATTACTGGTAGGGAATCCACTCAATGCGGTAATATATGTCATATAACTATATTTTGCAATAACAATTTGTAAAAAATAATATAGTTAAACGGGTCAATTTAGTTAATCTGGTCAAATGCCTCAATCGGTTCAAATGGGCCATATATTAAAAATCCACTTCATTGGGTATTATCTGAAATGGTTTAAATGTGTATTATTAATAGTACTAATACAATTAAAGATGAAACAGCATTTTAGAAGCGAAAACACCGGGTAACATTTATAATCTTATCCAATACGTAGTTTGTGATTCTATACTTTGACAATTGTTGGAAGACATGTATATTCCATGCTATGCTACAAGTATAGCATCATTTACTGCAATACTTTATAACTCCCTCTAGGATCCTAAAACAAATGTGTCTATAAATATATGTACTAAAGATTTCAATATCTAAAAACACTCACACTCTCACACATACCTATATATAAACATTCTTTTTCCTTTTTTGTTTCATTCTCCGAACGTGTCTCATGGATTATGAAGACTTGAAAACTAATTCAGAGCTATACGAAGCTTTGATGAAGAAGGACGAGGAAAAAGTGCTAGAATTATGTGCAAGCCTTCCCAAGGGTCCGTTGCATACGGTAACAATACACGAAGACACGGTTATTCATATTGCTGTTTACCACAAGAAAACGAGCCTAGCGCTTGCTCTTCTTGATATGGTGCCTGTGTGCGATTCGCACAAACTCACTTGGCAAAATAACGGCGGAAGTACCATTCTTCATGAGACTGGCACCAACAATAAGACCGTCGATGTTGCAAGGGAAATGCTACGTCGGGCTCCCATGTTGCTTAGTATGGCCAACAAGCAAGGAGAGACCGCATTATTCTATGCAGCCCGCCATGGCAAGACTAAGATCTTTAAGTATCTTCATGATGAAGTAACAAGAACAAATCAAGGACCGGATTTGAAAACCTTTCTTCTAAGGGATGATAAATCTACCATACTCCATCTTGCTATTCTTAGCAGAAACTACTGTAAGTATATGTTTTTCTTAACTTTTATATCTACCATAATTTTGTTCTACTAATTTTATTTTGTTTCGTATGTGGTATTTCAGGGATGGCTCATGAAATAGCGGTGAAGCATAAACGTTTAATTCATGAAAAGGATGAAGATGGGATGACACCTCTTCAACTTCTTTCGTGTTGTTCTCTTGAACGTCGTCCTACAAATTTCATTGAACGCATGATATACAATGGTACGATGATCCTAAACCTTAATTCTAGGGGTACTTGAATCTTAAGGAACATATTAACCTTGTTACCTGGAAACCGGTATTAAAAGCTAGTTAAAACATCCGTCACATTTATATTGAATACTACATAAGAGCATAAGGTGTGAAGGCATGTTATATATATGTTATAGGAATTTTGAGCTTATAACTTGGGGAGGAAAAATTGACTCCATAGTGTTATAGTTAAAGTGATGTTATAGGGGTCCCATATTTGTTATTTGGTGTATTTTAATTGGTTGGACACCCCCAACCCCCACTCCTTCCTTTGGCGATCGTTGTGGGCATGTCGAAACCCATTTGGTGAGTGAATAACGGGACAAGGGGTGCGGTGTAACAGGTTTATTGGGCGAAATTTGCCTTTGGTTAGGCTATAACTATACCCACACCCCCTTCTCTAAGTATTAAGGGAAACTTTTTGGGCAAACTGAATGACAAAGTATCATTTTATTATTATATGTAGGGTTTTGATGTATTAAATTTCAAAAATTCATCTTAATGTATATATTCTAACAAATGGGTTATATGTTTACATTCATAAATAAATAAAATCTTTCCATAAAAACCATCATTTTTTTTATGGGTTTTACTAATGACATCATTAACATGCATAAAAAGCTTGTACATTGATTAAAAAAGTAATATCCTAAAATTCAGGGGGTTGTCTTTTGTGTATTTTGCCCATTAGCATTTTCTTTTTTTTTATATATACATAGATCCTAATCAATTCTAAAATATCCCTTAAAACATTGTATCTTTTTAAAAAACAAATTGGATCTCAGGAAACGTTATGAAATTTTCAAACCGGTTGAATAACTGCTTTAACCGGTCAGACGGGATCTTAGTCCAGTTTTTGAAAAGCAGTGCGCTATGAATCTAACTAGACGGTTTAACCAGTGATATGGGACCTATTTTTAAATGTTCTGGTTGAAATATTCTGCTACAAACATGCATCTTCACCATTTTATAGTACATTTCTCTTGGTCACTCTCTTCTAATGGGCGATGTGGAACAACCCATAAAAACCAAAACTGGTTACACAACTTCATTTTACTTATTGAGTTAAAGTATAATTGTATGTTTAAAAACTGGTTACTTATTGTATGTTTATTGGGTCCAGATCCGGTGAGGACTTAAAAACCGGTGAGGACTGCGAGTACTCCAAAAAAAATTCTGAAATGATCTAAAATAATTTTTTTTCAAAAAAAAGTTCTTTTTTAAACATAAAAATCGCAGTCTATAAGATCCAAAAAAAAAATAAATCCAAAAATGATCCCAAAAAAAAATATGGATCATAATTTTGATCCATAAAAAAAATATGAATCATTATTATGATCCACAAAAAAAAGTGGATCATAATGTTTTTTGGTCAAATGTAGTAATAATCATGGGGAGTTATATATATATATATATATCTTTTTCGAAATTTTTTGAAATTTATTTGAGGTATCCTTGCGAGTCCTCACCGTTTATTGAGTCCTCACCGGATCCCACTTCTACCGGATCCGGTGAGGACTGCGATGACTCAAAAAAAACTTTGAAAATGATTCAAAGCAAACTTTTTTAAAAAAAATCTTTTTTAAATATAAAAATCACAGCCTATAAGATCAAAAAAAAATTTAAAAATGATCTAAAAAAAATATGGATCATAATTTTGATCCACAAAAAAATATTGATCATTATTATGATCGACAAAAAAAAGTGGATCATAATTTTTCTTTCAATTTTTTTTTTGTCAAATGTAGTAATAATCATGGGGAGTTATATATATATATTTTTGGAATTTTTCGAAATTTTTTTGAGGTATTCTCGCGAGTCCTCACCGTTTTTTGAGTATTCTTTGGATCCCACTTCAACTAATTATATGTATAATATAAAAATATTATATATTTCTACTTTATAATTAGACTGGTTCTATTTCTATAATCTTTTATTTATTTTAATATAGTTTCTAAGTTAAAAGATTTATAATTTATCTAGGTTGATTAAATATGAGAAACACCATCAACAATACAATAGATGCGAAATTTTACGCTAAAGTATCATGGTGTCCCTTTTTTTGGAACAAGTCCGGCCAGTTGTACCATCGAACCAGTAACACACCGGTTCAATATGGGGACCGGTTTTCAAAACGTTACCCTTATGACATGCATATTCATATGATTATTGACAAAACAAAACATGTAAACTTTACTACTTCGTACTTCTTTTTATGTTAGCAATTGACCCAAATGTTGAAGACACTAGCTGGATGCTGGCCCCATTAAAAAAGAGGCGAAAACACAAGTTCAAATGCGAATGGGCAACGAAACTTATCAAGCTGTTGGTAAAAGAAGACACGTCATGGGAAAATACTCAATCAAGGTACACAAAGCATAGAGCCAGGTTTCATCAATACGGAAAAACTTCATCATCCACAACTCAAGAAGAAGAAATAATAACTTACGAATCTTCTATTCGTTTGCCCGATACGCCATTATTGTTAGCAACAAAACACAACAATACACAAATTGTTGAAGAAATACTAGAATACTACCCGCAAGCCATAGAACATATCGATCAAGACGGTCGCAACATTTTACATGTAGCAATCAGGAACCGTAACCATGAAGTTTTCGATTTTGTGGCAAATAAGAGATATTTAAAGGAACGGTTGACAGGAAAGATCGATAATGATGCTAACACGTTGCTACATATGGTCGGTGAAGAGGTACCGGATGTTGATGCAGACTTAAAAGGGCCCGCACACGAATTGCAGGATAATATGCGTATGTTTAGGGTGAGTTCATCGTGTTATAATTAATTTTTTTATCCATACAAAACAATTTCATATCAAAAGACAATTATGTCCTTAGTAGAAGGACTAAAATGCAAAGTACGCTGAAAGGTAATGAAGGGTATAATTGTCTTTTAGCATGATTTGCTTTTTATGGATAAAAATTGTTCTGAACGAATATGCGTTCGTAATATTGACATTTGGGTTTTGGATTGTGTAGAAAGTGGAGAGCATATGTACTACTTTAGATAAAATGAAGTTGAACTCGAAATCGAAGACTGCTGAACAATTGTTTTATGAGAATAACGATAAACGTCGCTCAGAGGCTAAGGATTGGGTGGTCGAGAATGCAAAAAACTACACTGTAGTTGCGGTGTTGATTGCCACCGTTGCCTTTGCCGCTGCATATACCGTACCAGGAGGCGTAGATCCTAAAACGGGCCAGCCCGTTCTCAAGACAAAACCGTTATTCTTCTTCTTTTCAATAGCGGATGCAATTTCACTCTCGGCATCTTTGACTTCGGTCATCATGTTTCTCAATCTTATCACATCATCGTATCGGTTTAAAGATTTTGAGAAATCTCTTATTGGTAAGATGAACTCGGGGCTCGCGATGTTGATGGTCTCTGTGGCGATGTTGATGGTGGCATTTGCGGTTACACTAATTCTAACGATTAGTAGCGGGAAGAGATGGACAGACATAATGTTGTACGCTGTTTCATTCTTCCCCGTGAGTGTTTTCATATACACGTATCTTCAGTTTCACAGGGTTCGACTTTTGTCGATCTTAAAGCAACCCAAGAGTATGGTGAAAAGGATTATGTCATGGTTTGCTATTCCAAAACATGCAGTTTGGAATTCTAGACGACCTCGAACTATTGCTCCTCCTTCATCGATCATCTAAGCCGATAACCGTTTTATCATAACGTTGTAATTGTTGTGCGTATTAATAAATGGACACTGTCCGTGAGGCATAAAGTGTGTAATAATTATTCGAGTGATGCACTAGTGTTATTTTTGTGATACAATTAATACGATGATCTCATTTTACAATATGGTTAATGATTTACTTGTTAATGATGCAAATATATGAATTCCCCATGGATCTGTCGGATTAAAAGGAAAAATAATTTTTTATTCAGATACTGATTAAGAGGCTTAACAAACACTTTGGGTCGGCCTGATTAAAAAGTTTCCTTTAACATAGACCATTAAGAGGATTTACCAAAACAATCCCTTAGATGTTACTCGAATTTGCATTAATATTTATTGGCCAAAAGGCGTTTTAGTACCTTGAACTTGAGTGATTAGGTATTTTACTACCTTGATTATAAAGATGTAGCATGATATATATTGAACTTGACAAAATTGTCAATTTAGTACACTGACACACTAAATTGTTCTTATTTTCTCACGTGATTTACTTCTTATGTCAATATATTGAGATGATCATCTATTTTTT
Organism: Calendula officinalis; assembly: GCA_963853835.1. NCBI lineage: Eukaryota > Viridiplantae > Streptophyta > Magnoliopsida > Asterales > Asteraceae > Calendula > Calendula officinalis. The sequence goes on from OY970825.1 coordinate 6,290,923, forward strand.
TAATTCGTTAAAAGCTCCAACGAAAGTGCAATCAAACTAATGAGCCAGAGTACTAAATTGACAATTTTGTTAAATTCAGGGTAACATGATGAACTTTTCATAGCTGAGAGCAGTAGATGACATAATTAACCAAGTTTAAAATATTAAAACGCATTTTGACCATATGTAATCTACCTTGTTTTAAGCTATATGAATCTTCGAATGTTCACAACTTTTGATCTAATTAAGTCAATAAGTGAAAATAAAAATGATGCGCCGGCCCGATCATGTCTCATGTTAAAAGTTATTTTGCTTGAAATTGTCACGTCTAACAAATTCATATATCTTTCATTTAATGGTGTGATGATTAATAATGAAGATTTACTAAGAAGTAATACAAAATACAATTTTCTTTTTCAATATCACATCTAAAACAAACAATGGTAAAAGGTTTAAACAATCATACACATCTCTATACGTGAGATATACACAATATTCCATTCTTTATAACAAGATTTCAATTCGATTTTAATTAAGACGAAAGTCGGGGTGAGCCTTCCTTAAAGAGCACAAAAACCTCACCTCGATCACCCCTCGAGATCCTAAGTTCTTCGTCTAGGTAGGTTGTTAGCAACCATGATTCCGAATTAGTTTGGGAGATAGAGAATTTCCAAGGGGGTTGACTCGAAATGGTCTTTGCAACATTTGAAGCTGTGTCTTCAACTGATGTGATCAACTCTTTAAAGGGAGAAAGGTCAATTGTTTGTCCTAAAACTTCAACACTTTCCGGTAATTCAATTGACTCTGTCAACTGTGGTGTCCCGATAATCCCTTCTTCAAACTTGATCTGTTTTTGAGATAATAAATTAAATTAAATGAACTATTTTAATTACAGAATAACATTATCATTGAAAATTATAAAAATATTAGAAAGAGTCATGTACCTGGACACGTTTAGGACTTCGGACTTCAAATGTTGCATTTGTAGTGAATGAGGTTTTGGATCCAAGTGAAGAAAAAACGACACAATTCTGAACCGTGAAATTTTCAGAATCGATGGTTTGCGATATCTCGTCAACCTGTGCCAGTGGCAGTGTTCCACTTGAAAGCAAAGGGTGCAAACCCAAAAAGGATGTAAAGCTGCAGAAGTAATATTTAATTACTTAAATGATCATTTTATTGTTATTATTATTAGTTCTTGAGTCATGGTATGTCTATCCCGGTCCTGTGCATTGAATCAAGATAAGCCCAATAAAATATTGTAAAGAGGCAGAAAAGCCCACGAGAAAAACCCGGGTATAAAACTTGGGATTGGGGCGACACTTTTAATTTGACGGAAGAATTTTCGTTATTTGAAAAAAAAAAACTTTAGGTTCTGCCATTTTTAAAATTCCACACAGGGTTCAAAAATTGATTGAATTGGCTCTCGAGGTAATATCATAATCAAGGACTGTAAACATTCAATCACAACTCATTTACGAGTCAATAATAAATAATAGACATTTTCGGGCAAGAAAAAAGATATTCATGTGAACTCACGTGAAACTACTAAATAAACATTATGGTCCTAAACACTTTCACGTACTTGTACAAATTTGCTCCCATATCAAGTCAAAAGATAGATATATAGACACAATGCTTTTCAACAATTACGATTATAACTCACTTAAAAATGACATGAAACGGAATAAATAGCCGTGTGGCCCTTTTCTTTATCCATAGTAGTGGTCCAAATTGTGTCCTTGTACTACTTCAAGTACCAAAGCTATACAGTATGGGAAATATCTCGATGATATTTAAATGGGTTAACGCTACAAGAGAATTGTCTCTTAGTGAGCATAGAGAAAGTGTGAAAAAGTGTGCGTAAGTAAAAATCAGTCACTAATGTGTCTAAGATATTTACTTACACATAGAAAAAAGTGTGAGTAAATATATGATGGTAAAAACTTGCATCTTACATCTTAGCTTACTGGTTAATACATGATATTTTGAAACATATAATCATTGAGTTCAAGAATTCGAGTGGCTTCTATATGCAGGTTTAAAAGAAAATCTCTCTTTCCTTGTTTTATGTTTTTTCTTCTTCATGTTTTTCCCATATAATATACAAATTCTATTTGTTTATAATTTATTTCTCTATATTTCCCATTTAAATTTTCGTTTATATTAATACATTCTTTTCCTAATTTTCTCGGTGTAAAAATATTATGCTTACCATTTTTTTTTATTACTCCACATGTATTTTAACTATTGACATGTTAGCTTACATAATTTATATATAAACACTTTAAATAAGTTATTAAAACTGTATAACAAACTAAATACGAATATGAATTAACTTTATATACGAAATCCAAAATATAAAATTTTGAATTATATATTTTACATTGTTAAATTTCAGAATTTTTATTCTCGAGATTATTATGAACCTAAATTTAAATTTTGATTGATTTGGTTTACGATTAGAATTTTTCAAATTAAATTGGTTTGATTTAATTTACAATCTGACATTGAGAAAAAACTCATTCAAGTATGTGACTTAGGCCCCAAAACTTTGCTCGTCTTTGAAATATTTTCTGGTACGGAGTATAACATCAATAGACAATACATATTACCTTAGAGGGTTTTTGGTAAATTGTAATTTGTTAAAGGTATTTTTTTGTGTTCTAAATAAATGTTGTAGAAATATTATAGAATGGAGGATGTTCGCGGGTTAAGAGCTAGGTATCTTGCCAAGTTAAACATGCATTTGTATATCTTTAACATCATTTTAATACTGACTTTAAAATTACTCTCATTGTGTAACAAAACTTACTTTCACCACTTCTTCTACCATTTATAGTATTCGGAGGTGGTTTAATGTTTATATACCATGATGTTTACTTCATATACATGGAAGTTTTATAGCAAACCATATATGAAGTGGTGATTGAAATATAAATTGTGGTTGTAACATACGTTACTTTCTACCATTAACATACTCTTATATTTTCATGATTAAATTAGAAGAAATTCACTTACACCAAAATCCATTTGCCGTTGAGAAGTGGCAGAGTCTTCGTCGGTTCCGGTGTCGGATTCTTCGCCTCGAGTAGCGTGATCAGCTCAACAATCTCCGCCGTAGTTTCACTTGTGGCACTCAATCCACCGTTTGTCCCCAAAAATGTATCAACCAGCTGCTTTTTTAACGAATCAATCACTGTCAGCTCCTCCTCCACCAACGGCGCCTCTGTCGGCTCCTCCTCCTCCACCACCGGCGCCTCTGTCAGATCCTCCACCGCCGGCGCCTCCGCCAGCTCCTCCACCGCCGGCACCTCTGTCAGCTCCTCCTTCTCCACCACCGGCGCCTGCAAAGAGGAGTCTTTGCTCTCCGGATCTAACTCATCTTCAGAGGCCGCACGCCAACTAAAATTAAATTTGTTTTGGACTCCGATGGCGAACTTTGATTTTGCCGAGTTTTTCAGGGGAAATCTCATCGAATTAGCCATTAACTTCAAGAAATTCGGGCTGAGTTTTGAAGATGGGGACATTGACGACACGGAATTGGTCGGGAATTGAGTAACCGAGGAAATGCTGGCCATATTTGCCGATCAATTTTGTAATACAACAGAATATAGAAACGCTGCGTGGGATGCTAAATGTATAACGACTTAAAGTACTGTTCCAAAAGGAAATGGTCCGTATATATAGCACTCCTTCAAAATGAAGCCCATAAGAATATAAAAAATTAAAATAAAAGAGAAACCACTATTTGATGATATATTTATTTGAAATACTAAAATTTTATATGAAACCTAAAATCAAAAATTCAGAATCAAAAATTTATACTTCATTTTATTTCAGACTTAAACCTTAAACCTTAAAATTATAAATTTATTCATATTATTTTAAATATGATATACGTTTTACACGTAAACAATTTTTATTTACAACATTATTTTAAGTAAATCAAAAAGTTGTTAACATGTATAAAGATCTCCTATGACCAAATTTTTATTTAACAAAAAAAAAGTTGTTAACATGTATACACTTGAATTCAACACATCCTTTGCATAAAATAGATTGATTAGCGAATATTCATTATCTTCCTCGTCATACAAACGTCTTTATCATTTTGATGAATCATATTAGAACATTTAAAAACAAAAAAGGTTTCAGTTGAAATTATTTTGCTTTGATCATATATTAGCCAATCTGTAACTATAACATAATATTTTCTAATTACAAAATTAAATATGTTTGAGTTGAAATTTTTCTATCAAATGCAACATTTAAAAAAAATTAACGTATAAATTATGTATCTTAATTTTAAGTAATTCGGTAAGTATGTATAAACCAACCATAAAACCTATGAGCCTATGACCCTAAATGATGAATATTTATTGATTTTTGCACAGGTATCATTATGTCTAATAATTAGCAACGAAGAAGCACAAATGAGGAATTATAATGTGTTATCTTTCTTCGTTATTAAATTTTGGTACAACTTTCTTAATAGATTGATTAATTGCAAAAACGACCTATAACAAATTGGAAATGACGTACGTTATCATACATTATTCTGGCCATGGCTCTTAGTTGTGCAAGTAGACATATCATTTAAATATAATAATTCTTGTATTATAATTGCATTAGTTTCTTCTAGTTATACTAGAATTGAGCATGTTGTGCAATAGTTATAGATATTTGTACTTGATTATTGTTTAAGAACTTTAGTTTAAGACTAATGAGGATATGTCTTATTAAGTTGTTTTTGTTAGAAGGGGACACTCGCACTCATGTACTCTACATCTTTAGTATACTTTTGTGCTTATTAAGATTTTAATATATAACCTTTTGGTTAATGGGACACCTTAATAATTAGGCTGAGAGATTGTCTCTTAATCAACGTAAATCATAACAAACGCGAGGGTTTGATTAAGAAGTTACATAGTACGATTGTGCCGATCTAAAGACGGATGTGACTGATCATTTAGTTGGCGGGCTACATAGAGCATTAATTGTACCCACTAAATATCGTGTTCGTATGGCATCTCCCTAGTGTATATGAAACCCTCTAAGATAAGAGGTGTTTACGATATCAAGTTTGGCATACAAAATCCGTTGAACTCTAGATACTTTCGATTAATTATGGACTAAAGGTCACTTAAGTGAGTGAGATTTGAATGTTTCCATGCTCAAAACTTACTAGGATATATAAGAAGAAAAAAAGAAGAAGCCTTTACTTGAAATCTTGCCTAGGAACAAATGTGGTATTTGATGTGAGGTGTAGAATTGAATTGTTCAAATCTGTTGGCCCCTAAAAACACTACATTCCTAGGCCCTAGCAAGAGTTAAGGGACACTCCCAAGTTTTGAATCATGTCCTACTTTCAAACCAGAGATTCATTTGTTTTGTAAGAAGACCATTGCCATAAATCTCATAAATACAAAAAAGAGATATCAAAGGTTGGGCAGAAACCAACATTAGAGGATAGTGTATACAACAACATGTGATATCCATTATCCAATACCGACATAGTCGGGCTATGGTGGATGTGAGATGTAGAATGTCTTTCTCTTATCCAAAGGTAGAAAGACTCCTTCCTAAAGAATCTGCACAATGTGTGTAAGGACATATTTGTGACACAACACTTCAGCAGAAACACATGGCCATTAATGTATGTATTTTTTTTAATAACCAAGGGCTATTAACAAAAACAAATGCACTATCATAATGAACACAGACATCACAAAAATTTGATTAACTGGAATGACACAGGCCCATATTAGAGGAAAGAGCATCTGGAATGCCACTGGCCCATATTAGAGGAAAGAGTATAGCTAACATAAACGAGAACGTGCTCCTTCACCGTCTATCAAGTTTATGTTGAGATAAAAGTAAAAACACATGGCCACTTGCCCATATATGCCACGGGTGCATATGTGACTATTTTGCGTGATCAGATTGCTAATCAACTACTTTCAAAATTATTCACATTACATTATTACGTTTTTATTAAATTTTAGAATGTCTTTTCTAGATTTTGTATGACAATTTGTATTTGGGTTTTAAAAGATTTATGTTTACTTTAGATTTTGTATGACAATTTTTGTTTTACAATTATTTAGCAACTTCATCAACCACATACATTGTATTCCGCACAAAAGACAACATAAGGGTAATATAGTCATTTTTCATTATTTAGCACACTCAGTTATAGATATAATTAGACAACATTGTTTCTGTCAGAACTTCCAACTTAGTCATCAATTAACTCAATCAACAACTACCAAAACAATCGTTACTTTTTGTTTTAATTTCTCGTTTTAAATAGTAAACAAATATGCAAAATTCGTTGTTTTAAGCAATTTTTCGGTGTTGAACTATTTGTATGCATATTTTAAAGTATCGTGAGGTTACAAGTAAATTAAACACCACGGGCACTGGTGCTAGATGAAAGGTATAAACGATAGATTGCAGGCCAATTCCTCTGTTCGAAATGGGGCTATTGAGTATTGACCCATTCCTCTGTTCTCAAACATATTTCATAATCTGGATCAAACGGGTCATTCAACAATATGTAAAGTCGAGGTGATGATTTATCAAATCTTTATATATAATAAATGAAAGCATTTTGAATTCTTGCCACATAGCTCTTTCCACGTCATAATGACGTCATTATTCAATGCTGACATGGCCGCCACTTGTCTGCCAAGTCATCCCACATTCAAGTGCCTGAAACACGAATTTTGCCCTGTCTTAGGTTATTATGACTTTAATAGCACTAAAAACGGAATGACTTTCACAACATTTATAGCATTAATGAATAGAGAAGAATCTATTCATTTGTCAGTATTTCCATTTACTATGAAATTTTTTAAAAACGGAATAGCATTTATACAGCAAAAATTGGAATGTTTTTAATATTATACAGCAAAAAGGGAATGTTTTTAATATTATACAAAAACGGAATGTTTTACAACATTTATGATTCGTTTTCCTAATATTATTATGAATTTTGACTTTTCTAGGGCATATTATGAATGTTTTATAGCATTTATTATTCACGAATTTTGGCTATTATAATGTTCATGGTAACTCACCAGAATTTCCTAAAAATATTTTATTATTCAGTATTTATGTTTTCTTATTACGATTATGACCATATATTTGCTAATTTGTTCATGCTCACTGTATGGAACATGGTAAGTAACATGTATTGTTAATTTGTTCTCTTTTTAATAAAAAATTATAGATGATTAATAATGTAATGATTTTCAATTGATGTATTGTTGAATTGAGATCATTATAATATTGTTGATAAATAATAAAATGATTTCTGAATTATGTTAATCTGGATATTGAGATATACAAACTAATGATCATTATGAAGTTTTTTTATATGCTACTGCATCATTTCAGTAAACTCAACTTGAGGAGGCAAAGGGGGTGTTTGGCTACGCTTAAAGTTGTATGAGCTCAATCAATCCCTTATTAAGTTATTAGTAGTAAGTTTGTTTCGCCATTTATTCTATATTTTTAACTTAAGTGGCCTGCATTTTATCAAGTTCTGACTTATTAATCAGCCATATTTAGGTAAAAATTTTACTAAAAAGTTACCTGGCTCTATTTCATCATGCAATAAGTATTTGAAGTTTAATTTGTCCAATATTTAGTAAGGACACATAAAGTGAATTGAACAATTTTACAGCGGAAGACGCGAAAATTATAAAACTAATTCTTCATGTTTTTCCCAATGTCTTTCGTGTTTTGTGGGCTGCAAATTGCAACTAATTCAACTAATTCTCCAGGTTGTAAATTTATAGATAAACGGGTCATTTTTGTTACAGGTTAAAATGAGTTGGGTTGACCCACAAACATTTTAGTAATGAAATTTTGATTGTGAATTGAGGGCATGTTTGTTTAATGAAAATTTCAAATTGTTGTATCATTGGTTGATTCACTATTATAGTTAGTGGATTTTATTCCTTTTGACTTTTGTTTTGGTGATGTAGGAAAGATGCGGATTAATAAAGCTACTGTTAACATGGTAAACAAACATTCATGTATGTTAATGAACGTACTCATGTCACAGAGTATTACAAAGAGCAAAAAAAAATCCATGTGTATGATTTAATTATTTATTTATAAAACAATAGTAAGTTCACTAGGTAAAAATGTTAAATTTTAGGCTTAAAAGATATCTAACATCATACAAATAATGCACAAGGGCATGTGGATTAAGGGTCACATTGGTGCTGAGCATGATGATTTTACTTTCATTTTTGCTTCTGCTATGAATCAGGTGTTATTTCCTTAAATCTATCCATTTTCGTTTTTGTTTCTGGATACAATAGTCTATATATTGTAAATATTGACATTGTTAGTTGAGTTGGGTTGACCCATAAACAATTATTATGTCTCTTTTATTATATAGATTCGGTGTGTTGATTAGTTATCCGAAAAAGATTTTTTTTAATGAATTGAACGATTCCAATAGTTTAAGATATGAATATATAATGATGAAAAAATCTCAAAAATAGGATTTGGTGTCCGGGTTTGATAATAAGTCAAAACGGGTCGGGTTAATCAAAAACACTTTTTGAATTGTATGGTTGAATGGGTATGCCATTTTCATCCTTTGAAGTATAATGCAAATAGGTATATGATGCTGATTGGTTTTTGAATCACTGGGTTTGCTGTGAATAGAAGTTTACAAAAATAGTATTTAACTATTTATAACAATCCTAGAAAACTATCATCATCATAATTCATAATTACATGAGCTTGTATGGAAGAATTTCAACGCATTGAGGCTTTTGTAGTTTTGGTGTTAATATTCAATTTTATTTGAGAAGGCATCACAAGGGATCAAACGTTTGGAGTTACCCCTAATTCAGCAGACACAGGATTTGTTTCCTTTTTATGTTTGTGATTTTATGGTGGCAGTCACTACTTTTGATTGCATCATCATAACTTCACATGAAGTGTAATTTTGACAATAGTTTGAAGAAGATGTATCCGATTAATCGTTTGTTACATTTTAAATTTTTTTACTCATAGTGATGATTCATTTTAGGTTGTATATTTGGCTATTAATGAGTTTGTAATATATATATATAGAAGATGTTCTAAAAATATATATAAAATATTTGTTTTTAACTTCAATTTTTTTAAAAGTACAAAATTTTTAATAAATATAGTTTTTTTTAAGAAGTAAAAGATTACAAAAATTATGAAATTTTTATAAGCCACCCGTGATTTATCACGGGTTATAGGCTAGTTGTATATAAATATAAATGCCTATCTCAATGTCTATCTGTTTTGTCACCAATTCGAATATTAAATCTTACCATTTTGGCAATTTCATCATTTCATGTGCAAAACACTATTTGTTGTTGGCCCATAAATTTGAAAACGTTGTCAATTCAAACCAAAAGAATTGTTTCCTGTACTCTATAGTGATGTAAATCCCCGAAAGTTGTGTTGTAATATACTAACGTATTAAAATCATGATTGTTTCACGAAATAAAATTAGGGCTTTTTAAGTCTGATCTTTCAAGCCTTATTTGATCTTACGATCTTGATGTTGCAGAAAAAATATTCAATAATAAGATCTCGATTTTAGCAACATTGAGAAAGAATACAAGTGCTGCGACATAGAAATGGCAAAAAAAAAAACGACTATCTTGAGGTGTTAAATAAGAAAACATGGTTTATTTTGATTTGTATGTGATTCAAAAAGACACGGCAAATTATTCAAAATTATTATTCTTAATTTGTACTTCATTTATGTCACTATTATATCTTTATTGATATTTTTACTCTATATAATGCATTTGAGAACTTTTCAAAGACTTCATTTTCAGCTAACATACTTATTATTTCGGGATAAACAACATGTTTGAATTGTCGATTATCAACCTTTTGCTCTAAGTTATGAAATTTATATATTGTAGGTAATTATCATACAAATAGACTAACAATATATGCCACATATAATTAGATATTAGGAAGACCAAAAAGAAAAGTAGCAAACTAGAGCATATTTGGAGCCCTAGAATTCCAAAAGAGTGTACAGAATAGAAGGAAATCCTATTAGCAAAGGTATATCTAACTTGAAAGAAAACTTCACAAGTTGGTACTACTCAAACCTCATTATGCGACCAAATGTTGCATATTTATTCCACAATCTCTTGATTATTTTTAGCAATTCAAACACCAACAGCATTCAAATTCATAACAAAAAACAAATATGAACTCAAAAGAAACGATTGCATCAGAGCCCGTATATCAAGAATTTGAACCCGCTATCGAGTGGATAAACGAGGACAATTGTGACACACTTCTTCTTTATTTGCCCGGTAAACGCATATTTTTTGCATTATGATAAATCGGGCTTAACCCGATGAATTTTACTTTTTACAATGTCACTTTTATATGTACCAAAACAAAATGACTTCTTAATATCACTTATAGTATGGTTAATAGTTTCTATATGTTAATCTTGAGATTCTACAATTTTAGCAAAAAAAAAAAAAAAAAAGAAAATTGTATTGTTTCGTATTATATCTTCCAATTTCATCCTCATACTTAAAAAATGTTTGAAATATGTAATTCGCTAATTCTCTTTCTTAACCTCATTCTTTAATTGGACAATTGTATATTTATCAATGAGTAGGAAGATTTAATGGAAGCAATATCATATCTCAAATAAGAAATATAAACAAAATCAACAGGTTTCTCAAAGGAAAAACTAAGAGTTCAATTAAGATCAAGGACATTAATCATCAGCGGCGAACGTAAACTTCACCATAACACATGGTCCCGATTTCGGAAAGAATTTCTTGTTTCCGAACATTGTGAAGTCAACAAAATCAGTGCTAAATTCGAAGGCAGCATACTCTTTGTTAAGCAGCCGAAATCAATCACTCCAGTAGCGAAACAAGAAGAAAATCCCGCAATCGATGCTCCTGCTCAAATGCCCGAAAACCCCATGGATGAACCAAAAGTAGATCAGAAACAAGCTCTCGAAAAACCCGATTCGAAACCCACTTCAACGATGCAAACGAACGGTCCTGATAAGGATGTGGAGGAAAAAGATGGAAAATTAGAAGGAAATGTTAGGGAATTGAAGGAACAGAAGGCAAGTGGTTTAGATTTCGTGACGAAGTTGAAACCGACGAGGAATGGTATGATTAAAGTTTTGGTTCTTGTGGTGGGATTTATGGTTGGCGTTTTCTTGCATTACTTGAGAACACGTGAATTGTTGGTCTGAATCCTACACTTGTAAAACATGTGATTTGATTCGAGTGAAATGAATAAAATTTCTTGATTTCTGCCTTTTTACTTTGATCGAGTGGTAACAAAAAACCGAAACAACTTGTATCACAACAAACCTAAGACAGCTTCCAACCGTGATACATATTGATATTTAAATGTTTTACATTCAAATGACACACTAATGTCAATAATATTCTTAATTTGATATTTTATATACTTCGTATACAGTACACACAAATACCAATAAGCATATACAAAACTTACCTTCTCCCTCGTCTTTTTATCCGTACCCAAACCGAATCAATCATTCGACTGAGTTGTGCCAACAGTTTCGGTTAACTGATGCATTTATGTAGCGAAACGACACCACCGTTAGCAACGTCTAAACACCACTCTAAATATCAAACTAACACACCACCTCGGAGACTACTAGAGGCAAGGTCAACGTAATAATTTAGCTTTTTTTTTTTTTTAATTTGAAAGATTATATTATTGAAATTTTAAGATAATACTCCCTCCGTCCCTAAATAAAGTTCCCATTTGTGTTGGGCACAACATTTTAGGAGATAGTTAGTGGTGGGGTATTTGGTATTACTTTTGATTAAAATATAAGGTTTGATTGGAGAGAGAAAATGTTTTAAGAGATAGTTAGTGGTGAAAGTATTGATAATAATATTATTATATTAAGTGGGTCCCTTAAGTTTGAGAAATGAGAACTTTATTTAGGGACAAAATTTGAAGGTGAAATGTGAACTTTATTTAGGGACGGAGGGAGTAATATTCAGTCAGAGTATAATTTTTATGGAAAATGCTAATGACAGCTCTTAGGGTTGTCATTAAGAAGACAACCCCCCTGAATTTTAGGAATATTACTTTTTTAATTAATATATAAGCTTTTTATGCACTTTAGTGATAGCCTTAAGGCTGTTATTAGCAAAACCCAATTTTTATGATATGATTGCTTTTGTCCTTTTAAGATTACACCAAACTTGATTGACTTTACTCAATATATGTTGTTCAACTTTTGATTCTAACATATTCACTTCTTGACAAGGTCCAATCATTTAATTATTTCAATTTTTTTTTTTTTTGTTGCAATTATCTGCTTTTCTAGTTTTTCATAATTTACTTACATGAAAATGATTGATATTTGCCAAAAAAAAAAAAAAAAAAACTATTTGAATTAATATACCGGATAAGCTTAAAAGTAAATTGTATAAATATATCAATACAGTTATATGTGAAATATTTATTGAATATCAGTTACAATTTAATTAACTTTCCAACTGAAACATTATCACTTTTTTTTTTTATCAAGTAAGCGATTTTATGTTATTTATGAAGACGTCCTGTACAAATGCTTATCGAAATAAAAAAACTTTTATAACACATATTTGATATAAAAAATACTTAGGTCATTGTTTTAGTCATATTTTGTAATAGTCGTACACCAACAAGCCGGCAAGTACCAAGTAATCAATTAAAAAAAATGCTAGAATATATTATCTTTGGTTTATATATGCCTGCACGTAATCAAAGATAGACGTTACAATAAATTTTATTTTATATAACATAAATATTTTATCAACACGAATATATTACTGCATACGACTTCGATATATATATTTATTAATTTAAATAAATTATATTCAAAGTATTCCCGGTTCTAGCCATGGTGAATGCCTTTATTTGATTGGTCTAGATAAAAATATTTTCCTCCGATTCACAATAAGTGATATATTTTTTCTTTCTTAGGTGTGTCAAAACAAATAATACACTTTGAAAATTTATATTATTTGGTCAAAAAATAATAGGACCCGCACTAGGGATGGCAATCAACATCCGTCCCGATCATCATCCACCCGATCCGCTCCATCGGTGGTGGATATGGATGAAGTTAAATGAGTGAATATCGGATGTGGAGCGGATATGAATGTTTATTGGAGCGGATATGGATGACGATTTTCAATCCATGGATTATTCCACTTAACCCAAAATTAAATTTTTGTATCATAATTTTACATAGTTAATAATATACATCAACACATTTTCCTGATTTGTAAAATTTATACATTACACAATATTAAGGATAACTAAATTTGTAAACATTATAAGTTATGCTCTAAGCTTTTAATTATATCAGATTATGTTTTTTTGTATCTATCAACATTTGAAGATTAGCTACAAACTATGTTATATGAATCGAATGTAGTAGGTTCATAGTTATGTTTTTTAGTTGTATCTTCTTTTGAAGAAATTATGTATATATACAACAAATATCGTAAATTATCTATAAACTATCGTATATGCTTTAGGAAACAAAAATTTTTGGACATCCAATGAATGTCCATTTACCCGCTATAATCCAATGGATATGGATATGGATGGATGAAATGATTTTAAACGGCTATGGATATGGACGATAAAAATCTTAATGGATATGGACGTGGATATGGCATCACCCGATCCACATCCGATCCATTGTCATCCTTAACCCGCACTACTAATTATCTACTTTAATACTAGTATATTGAAATGACCTCTTTACTCTTACTTTCACTATTAAACATAATGAATCTCAACTTATTCAAAATACACGGGACTAATTTTCACTAATAAGTAATAATCCAATATAATCTCATCTAATCTTCATTTTAATATATTGTCTTATAAATCGTAGAATTAACAATATACTCCCTCCGTCCCTTAATAAAGTTCTCATTTCTCCTGGACACATGTTTTTAGGAGATAGTTAGTGGTGGGTCCTTGGTAATAAATTTGATTAAAATATATGGTTTTTTGGAGAGAGAAAGTGTTTTTAGGAGATAGTTAGTGGTGAGGTATATGGTAATACTTCCTCCGTATCAAAATAAGTGACACAAATTGCCTTACACGCTTTTTGAGGTAAAAGATTAAAGTAGAGGTTAAAATATATTAAAGTACATAGTTAGTGGAGATTGGGTCCCACTTTTCTTGAATAAAGTGATATTAATGAGTTTTAAATGTAAAAGTAAGGGTATAAAGGTAATTTCACTTTATTAAAGTGGATATTTAGTGGGTATGGGTCCCATTATTTTTACTAAATAAGGAAAGTTTTCAAAGTGTGTCACTTATTTTGATACACCCTAAAATGGAAAGTGTGTCACTTATTTTGATACGGAGGAAGTAATATTATTTTATTGAGTGGGTCCTTTCAATTTGAGAAATGAGAACTTTATTTTGGGACAAACATGTTAGGGGAAATGGGAACTTTATTAAGGGACGGAGGGAGTATTAATTATTTTGAGTCGCATAAAGTATGTATCATATCAAATAGGATGGTCTTCATGCAAAACATCAATATTATATAAAAGTATACATAATGCACGGTCTAAAAGCGGGACCAAACTGAAAATTTGAAAAATGATTTTGATCAAACCAAGTATCATAGTGATGATATCTTGTAACTCTAGTGTGACCAAAATCAAAGTTTTAGGACCGAGTCTCTAAACTTTATATACTAAAAAGACAAAACTACAAGTGACGTAAACTTTAGGGACCATTAGTGGAAAATAATAAATATTAAACTATAATCGACGGAGCTGTCAATTAGCTCGTTACCCCATCCTTCTTTTTGACTTCATTCTTCCCCATACATCTCTCTCCCCCTTTTCTCTTTATCACTTTCCGTCTTTAATTCTGTTAAATTTTTGAATCACAAAGGTGGTGCTACTGGCGGTGAATCTGCGCGCCCTCATTAAATTCCCTCCCAATTCTTGATGCAATTCACGTGTTTTCATCGATCTCCATATACCCATACGTAAATCCTCTCTCTTTATACTAATTTATATTTTCTTCTCACCTATTTATATTTACATGAAATTGAGTGTTCATGAATTCAATTAGCTTTTTCGGGAATTCGTGACTCGAATTGTTATGGAGATACCGTGAGATTCATATCGAGAGAGTGATTTTGAGTGTAGATTGCTTGAGTGGTGATAAACATGAGTCGAATCGGTGAACTAATGGCTCTGTTTATGCAGGAAAGTGAAGAAAATACGAGGAGCGCGACAACAATCCTGCACTTCTTAGAAGATAGAACAATGGACGGCTCAAATAGGTTGAGACGACGGAAGAGCCTCCAGGAACGGCTAAGATTAAAAAACATGGTCTGTTGTGGGTCCACTTGGGGTCTAGGACCGTCCAACATGAGCACCAGAGCTGACGACGACGGTGATGACGTCATCGACTCTGTTCATCAACTAATAGATGTCGTAGACGTCAATCTAACCCCGCCGGACACCAATTCCGATCCCGAATGCATTTCACCATCGCCACGGATGAATCTCGCCGACGCATTGGCGGCAGAGCGTCAATTCCGGTCGACCGCCGTGACGGCTGAAGATGCTCTGCTTTTGAGCCCAAATAACGAGCGTTTTACAACGACGAGTAACTGTTAGAGCAAATCACAGATCAACTTAGTACTGATGCTGCAGTTAGTGATAATTATGTTTATTACTGATGGGGCAGAAACATTTACTACTGATGAAGTTGATGCTGGTGTTCTCTATAACTTAGTTACTACTGATCATACAAAGATTGAAGATACTACTGATCATTGTAGTTATTACTGATGATGATTATGGACTTACTACTGATCACCAAGTTTACTACTGATGTTACTTATTTACTACTGGTGATTGGTTTTACTACTGATACGCGTTTATGGAACATATCAAGTCCGAGATCTTCGCAGAGATAGTTATAGAATGTAAATCAATGTATATCGTTTATAATTAGATGTAAATCGTATCCTAGAATAACTAGGGTAAATAGTTTAGCTTCAAGGACTATTATATATAGTTCCTTACGAATTGTAAACGTACGTGTGTATTGTTAACTCAATAATATACATTGAAGCTTTTTGTGAAACTGTGTTCTTAATATTTCTCATATTGTTCATACAGTTCATTGTTCTTAATTATTGATATAGTGTTGATCCGCTGCAACTTCTATCATCAATTAGATCTAAGGTGTTTATTAACTTGTTTATAGTTAATCGATCCTGACAAGTGGTATCAGAGCATATTGGTTCTAGATCTACTATTTGTTAAGAACAACAAAAAGTTTTAATCTTTAAAACACACACATTATTAATCATGACTGATAATAATGAAAGCACTCAGGCCAACAAAATTCCTATACTCACACCCAATAACTTTGGGATGTGGAAGAATCGTATTAAGCAATACATGCTTATTACAGATTATTCCATGTGGGAAGTCGTTTGTGAAGGAAACAAAACTGGTCAACTTCAAGCAAGTAGCTCTGCAACTGAGGCAGACAAACTTAAATGTGAGAAGGAGAAGAAAGATAAAGGCATCGAACTCAAAACTCTAAGCACTCTCTTACTGGCCATTCCTAATGATTATCAACATCTCTTTGTTGAATATGATGATGCAAAAATACTATGGGAAGCACTGGAGAAGAGATTTGTTGGGACAAAGAGCACCAAGAGGAATATGAAGTCTGTTCTCAAACAAGACTTTGAAAATTTCAAAGGAAAGCCCAATGAAACACTCACTCAAGTGTTTGACAGATTCAACAAACTAATTGGTGAACTCAACCAAGTTGGTGTAAAGATGGATCAAGAGGATGTCAACATGAAGTTTCTAAGGTCTCTTAGTGAAGAATGGGCCATGTACACAGTGGTGTACAGACAAAGAGATGCTTTAGAAGAAAAGGAGTTAGATGAACTCTATAATGATCTCAGAGTGTTTGAAACTGAGGTAAATCACAAAAACCCTTCTATTTCTTCTAACAATGCTGCTTTTGTGTCTAGTACAGGTCAAGGACAAGAAACCTCCGCAGGAAAGGCTGCAGATTCTGAGGATACTGCAAGAGAATCCTTCTTCACCAGTCATGTGCATACTGCATTGATTAGTGATGACTTGGAACAACTGAATCCAGATGATCTTGAGGAGATGGATCTTAAATGGCAGATGGCTATGCTGAGCCTAAGGACCAAAAGATTCCTAAAAAGAACTGGAAGGACAAGCCTCAATTTCAACAAAGGTGACAAAGCAGGATTTGACAAAACTAAGGTCAAGTGTTACAACTGTAACAACCTTGGTCACTTTGCAAAAGAATGTCCTCAACCAGACAAAAGATCAAAATCAACTGCTCTTGTGTCACAACAAGGACAAGGATATGACTGGAGCTTCCAAGCAGAAGAGCATGCTCAAAATCAAGCTCTCATGGCCTTTACTGACAACAAAACTGAGGTAAAATCTAAACCTTGTACTCCTGAATGTGCTAAAATTATTAAAAATCTAGAAAAAGAAAACAATAAATTAAATGAAGATTTAGCAAAAGCAATCAGAAGAAATCATGAGTTTGATGGGGTGATTGCTGATCAAGAACATCAAATAAAGGTGTACAAGATGATTGATCAACGGATCAAGGAAGAATTGCTTCAAGCTGTGGATGAGAAAGAGTTTTATGAAACAAAAAATAAAGAACTAACAAGTAAAATAGAAGAATGTCAGCTTGAAATTGAACAAAATAAACTAACAATTAAAAAGTTTGAAAGAAGCACTAAAATTCTTGATGAATTAACTAATAATCAAACTACAGAAAAGGTTGTTCATGGGGTGGGATATCATGCTGTACCACCTCCATATAAAATCATTCCACCTCTTAAAAACAGTTCAGAAAGAATCATTAATGAATTAAAAACTGAAAATCAAACTGAATCATCTAATGAAACATCTGAATCAAATAATTCTTCTGATGATGAACAATCAATTGAATTTACTATATCTCAAAGTGAATCACCAAAATCAATTGATACAAGTTTTCACACAGCTCAAAGTCCAAATGAATCTCCCAAATATAATGCAGATAATGTACCAAAAATTTTAACAAGGGGGAATGAAAGAAATAAAACACAACTCTTAGACCAAAGAATTCCTGAAGGTGCTAAAAATAAGAAACTAAGATGTGTTATATGCAATAAAATGAACCATTTAGCAAAGGATTGTCACTACAATCCAATAAACTGCAAAGAGTTAAAAGAATTTAAAGTTCTTAAAGAAAATGCTAAAACTCAAAAGTTAAAAGTTACTACTGGTCTTTCAGTAGTAAATAAAATTAAAAATCCAATTGTTGAAGATCCAAGATTTGGAAGAAGTAAACCAAGGTTTGTTCAAAACAGAAGAACTGGAAGCCCAAAGAACAGCAATTACTTCAAAAATAATGGAAAATCCAATCAAAATAAACAATATTTTAAATTTTCCAACACCAGTAGAAACTCTAACAAATTTACTACTGGTGTTAACTCTAATTATAATGCTGTATGGTACCAGTACAAGAATACTACTGGTAATAACCCTAATTTCAAAAATACTACTGCTCCCAAAACAAATTTCAAAAACACTACTGGTGTTAACTCTAAAAACACTACTGGTCATTCTAAACATGGTAAGTACCCAAATACTACTGGTCCATCAGTAGTAAAGTATTCAAAAGCTAAAAACAATGGGTATAAACCAAGATCAGTAGGAAATTCTCACACCAGTAATAACTACAAAAGGACAGTAGTAAAACAAAATACCAGTAATAAACAAGTATGGGTACCAAAAGTCTTCAAAGTTAAATCCCCAAAAGCTCATTTCTCAAAGGATGAACCCAAGACATATAAAGCTTGGGTTCCCAAACTTAACTAATCCTTTACTCTCTTGTGCAGAGCATTCAGATCCCAGAAGAAGGTAGAACATGGCATATTGATAGTGGATGCTCAAGGCACATGACTGGAAATCTGCAAATTCTTAAAGATTTCAAGTCCTTTGATGGTGGATTTGTGGCTTTTGGTGAGAACCCAAAAGGAGGTAAGATTACAGGTAAAGGTACTGTTACTAATGGAAAAATTACCTTTGATGATGTATTTTATGTAGCTGAACTAAAATACAATCTTGTCAGTGTGTCTCAAGTTTGTGATAAAAAGAACAAGATTCTGTTCACAGACATTGAGTGCATCATTCTTTCTCCTGAGTTTATTTTAGATGAAAAATATGTTGTTTTAAGAACTCCAAGGAGAAACAATGTGTATTGCCTGGATATAGGGGGAGAACTCATTTCTACAAATGAGGTCAACTGTTTTATATCCAAGGCAAACACCACTGAATCAGAACTTTGGCATAGAAGGATGTGTCACACAAATTTTAAAAACATGAATAATTTAGTAAAAAGAAATCTGGTCATTGGACTACCTCAAAAACAATTCATGTGTGATCATCACTGTGTTGCATGCCTAAAAGGTAAACAACACAAGACTTCTCATAAGTCCAAAACTGTGAACTCTATTTCTGTTCCTTTACAGCTCTTACATATGGACCTTTTTGGACCTACAAATGTAATGAGTATTGGAAAGAAACAATATTGTCTTGTTATTACTGATGACTTTTCCAGATATACATGGGTTTTCTTTCTCAGGACAAAGGATGAAACAAGTGAACTCATAAAGAACTTAATTGTCAAACTGGAAAACACATCTGATCAAAAAGTGAAAGCCATAAGATGTGATAATGGCACAGAATTTAAAAATGCTAACCTAATTAACTTTTGTGATCTTAAAGGTATTGACAGGCAATACAGCTCACCTAGAACTCCACAACAAAATGGTGTAGCTGAAAGAAGGAATAGAACCATCATTGAAGCAGCAAGATCAATGCTTGCAGACTCAAAATTACCAATTACTTTCTGGGCAGAAGCTGTTAATACTGCTTGTTATGTTCAAAACAGAGTATTAATAGTGAAGCCACATTTTAAAACACCATATGAACTTTTCAATAAAAGAAAACCTTCTATAAGTTTCTTAAAATCATTTGGTTGTCCTTGTACTATTTTGATTACAAGAGAACAAATTGGTAAGTTTGACTGCAAAGCTGATGATGGAATCTTTGTGGGATACTCTACTCAAAGCAAATCATACAGAGTATTCAACAAAAGACTAAGGATAATTGAAGAAAGCATCAATGTATCCTTTAATGAAAATGTACCTAATGAACAAGGAAATGGTCCAGATTGGCTATTTGACATAGACAATCTAACCAAATCCTTTAATTTTAATATGAATTTCAATGCAGGTAATTCAAATTGTCTTAATCAAAAGGAAGGAACATCATCTGTTAATACTGGTCAAGAAAAGATGAGATACATAGTTGTTGATACTGCTCCCATAGTTAATACTGATGTCAGTAAGAACTCAAATATTGAAAGCAGTAGTAACTCTGAGAATGAGGTCAGTAGTAATTCCAATACTACTGGTACCAGTAATAGTACTGAAAATACTACTGGTCCCAACTATAACCTAGATTCTCAAGATACTACTGATACCAGTAACAACTTCAATACTTCTGATCTCAATGAAGATGATAGCAGCAGTAACTCTGACCAAGATAATGATGAACCAAATACTAATGACAATGAAGGATCTCAAGAAGAACAACTACCTGAGGCAAATGAGTCCAACCTTGAAAATCAACTAGTGGTTGATAAAGCTACAACAACAAGGACTCAAAAGAACCATCCTTTAGACCTTGTTCTAAGTGATGTTAACTCACCACTTCAAACAAGAAGCAAATTAAACAAAAGTTTAACTGCAAATATGTGTAATATAAGCTTAATTGCTAATGAATGTATGTATGAATGCTTTCTGTCTCAGGATGAACCAAAGAAGATCCAACAAGCAATGAAGGACTCAAACTGGATTGAGGCAATGCAAGAGGAACTCCTTCAATTTAAATTACAAGCTGTTTGGACACTTGTACCTCTACCCAAAGGAAAAAGAGCCATTGGAACAAGATGGATATTCAGAAACAAGAAAGATGAAAGAGGTATAGTGATCAAGAATAAAGCCAGACTTGTAGCCCAAGGATACACTCAAGAAGAAGGTATAGACTATGATGAAGTATATGCTCCTGTTGCCAGAATTGAAGCAATAAGAATATTCCTAGCATATGCTTCATTCAAAAGGTTTAAAGTCTATCAAATGGATGTGAAGAGTGCTTTCCTGTATGGGAAGATTGAAGAAGAAGTTTATGTTTGCCAACCTCCAGGTTTTGAAGATCCAAAACATGGTGATTATGTGTTCAAATTGGATAAAGCTCTGTATGGCCTACATCAGGCACCAAGAGCATGGTATGACACATTATCATCATACCTATTGAAGAACAACTTTAAAAGAGGAGCCATTGATAAAACATTGTTTACAAAGAAAGTCAAAGATGATATACTACTGGTACAAATCTATGTAGATGATATCATCTTTGGTTCAACCAATGATACATTGTGCAAAGAATTTGAAGAGCTGATGCAGATTAAATTCAAGATGAGCTCCATGGGTCCAATGAACTTCTTCCTTGGACTCCAAGTCAGTCAAAGAACTGATGGTATTTTGATAAATCAATCAAAATATGTCAAAGACATCCTGGAAAAGTTTGACTTGAAAGACAGTAAAAGTGCTAGTACACCAATGGAAACACACAAACACCTACATCCTGATGTTGAGGGGGAGGATGTAGATGAACACTTATATAGATCAATGATAGGATCTTTGATGTACTTAACTGCATCAAGACCTGACATTATGTATAGTGTTTGTGTGTGTGCAAGATATCAAGCAAGACCCAAAGAACTACACTTACAGGCTGTTAAAAGAATATTCAGATACTTGAAAGGCAAACCATCACTAGGTCTATGGTATCCACATGACTCACCCTTTGAACTAATAGCCTATACAGATAGTGACTATGGAGGTGAATGTCAAGATAGAAAGTCCACTACTGGTGGATGTCAATTCTTTGGATCAAGACTAGTGTCATGGCAATGTAAGAAGCAAACAAATGTATCAACATCTACTGCTGAAGCAGAATATGTAGCTGCATCTGCTTGCTGTGCTCAAGTTCTATGGATTCAAAATCAGCTTCTAGACTTTGGTATCTCTATCCTTAAAACTCCTATTTTTATTGATAATCAAAGTGCTATTAGTATTGTGAATAATCCAGTAAAACATTCAAAAACTAAACACATTGAAATAAGATTTCACTTTATAAGAGATTGTAATGAAAAGAAATTAATCAAAGTAGTTAAAATCCATACTGATGATCAATTAGCAGATCTTTTTACAAAAGCATTTGATGTAGGAAGATTCAACTTCTTGGTCAGTAGTATTGGAATGATTTTAATAACTTAAAATCTCACTTAAAATTATGTGTAAAGTTAGTGTTGTAAAATATTATTTTCTTAAGTGTTTTACTATTGGTATTGCTGTACTACTGGTGTGAAAGTGTATGCACAAAATACTACTGATAGTTCATTACTACTGGTGTATTTTAGGTCTACACGGATACTACTGGTAAGTCAGTACTACTGGTATTCACATATACTACTGGTCTTGTGTGGTAATGGTTACTACTGATGTCTATAATTACTACTGATGTCAAAATCCTTAGTCATTACTGATGTTAGTAGATACTACTGACGTTTTACTACTGATATCTTATTTACTACTGGTCTTTCATAAAAACAATTACCAAACTAACCCCCATGAAAATAACCGTTATGTTATGATTCGAAGGCTATTTTCGTAGTTTTGCAGGTTTAATCGAAAGATATAAAAGGCGGCAGATGATTAATTTAGCATTATCTTCACTTCGATTCTCTAAACACCTTTCGATAAACCCTAGTTTACGATCAAAAACCCTTCATCTTTAACAAAATTCTTGCAAAATCTCAACAACAATGGCAACTTTACAAGCTCTCGATGTGCAAACCGATCTCAAATACTCAGAATTTCACAACATGGTTGCATTTTTAAAAAATCCCGACGGAACAAAAGATTTCCGTCCAATCGTAAAATTCTTGAGAAATTCGTATATACAGTTTGCCTTAACTGTAAAGCCGAAGGCATATCAACAGCACTTGGTGGATTTCTGGACCAATGCTGAGCGAACAGAAGGAACCACATCATCAATGATAAAATCGAAAGTAGATGGAAAGTACATCACTGTATCTGAACAATCAATCAGACATCATCTACAACTTCATGATGATTCAGGTATGTATACTCTTCCTAAGGAATACATTGCTGATACTTTAAATAAAATGGGGTATGAAGGCAGACTTAATATTGTAACTTTTCAAAAAGGCCTTCTATCACCACAATGGAAATTTCTGGTTCATACCATTCAGCATTGTATTTCTCCTAAAAGAAGTACTTGGAATGAGTTTAACAAGGCAATAGCATCTGCTGTTGTATGTTTATGCACAGACCAAGTATTCAATTTTTCTAATATGATTTTTGATGGTATGTTGGGAAATCTTAGTTCTTCTAAATTTTTAATGTATCCCAGATTTCTACAACATATCATAAACTGTGAATTACAAAACTTGTCAACTCCTAAAAACATTTTTGTATTACCTGAGTTGAACAAGAAAGTTTTCTCAAATATGAGAAAACAATTTAAATTTTCAGGGAAGGAAACCCCTTTGTTTCCAAACATGATCAAAGATCAACCCAATATTGGAGAAGGTTCAACCATTGCTACAACCCAAGTTGAACCTCAACCCACTCCATCACCCCCAAATACAGCCCAAACACCACCCCATATAGCCACTCAATCACCAACTCAAACAGAAGTCCTGAATGTGTCCCAGGAACTTGATATAAATCTGCAGAGTGCTACTCTTCACTCTGTAGAAGACCTACCAGACAAAACCAAAAATATATCTACAATCTATAAAAGAAAGAAATCTTTAAAGGACACCAGGGGACAAATCGAGTCATACCCCAGGCTCAAAGAGTTGTCCTCCAAGGAGGAGAGAGGACATGAGGGGAGGGCTTTCACTACTGATGCCCCAAAGGTGGGTGCACAGGACAGTGAAAACATCATTAGGACCCAAACCTCGGCAACTTTGAGTGATGACTCATTTGAGGAATTACTCAAAGGACCCCGGTGCCAAGAAACCAAAAGGGGGGACATCTCTGCTTCTTCTAGGAAGAAGAGAATGTCTAAAAGACCCAATGAATCACCAAGCAGTGATGAGGGCAGATCTGTGGAATTGATGGAAAGGAAGGAAAACCTTAAAACCAATGTACCTGTTAGTAAGCCCGATGATCTTGCTAGATGGAGTGAGGGCAGTATTAAAATCCAACAATTGACGGCTAAAGTGGATTCCTTGGAATCCACTGTACAAGATTGTCTTTATTATCAAACAAATCAAGGAAAAACTATGGCTGCTATGAAAAGAAATGTCAATATCATCAACAAAAGAATGAGACAATATGAACTTAGGCTTCATCAACAATCAAAGCTTATCAGAAAATTGAAAAAGAGGATTGATGATAGTGAGGCTCCTCCAGTTGAGCTCACTAAGGGGGAGAAGGACAACATACAGACAATGATTGATGAATCTATTGCAGCAGCAGCTTCCTCCCTCTTGAATTTAAAAGAAACAGAAGTTGATGAAGGCCCAGAGATGATGATTACAGAAGATGAGCCCATTACTACTGCTACAATGGAAGAACAAATTGAAACAGAGATACCAGTAGTAACTCCTACTACTGATGATATAGCAGTAGTAAGTCAAGAAGAGGAATTAACTGAACTAAACACTACTGATGCCCTATCAGTAGTAACTCCTGAAATAACACCAGTAGTAACTACTCTGGTTACTACTGATGAGGAAGAACTACAATTTCCTGAACTCATTGATGCTAGGAGACATGTCATCATTACCAAACCACCAACACCTGATCAACCACTTATCATACCTGACATTGATGATAATGTGAATTGGTTTGAGGTTGATGAATGCTCACTTCCTCCACATCCAAAAATACTTCAACAAAATGAAATTAGATCATTTTCTCCCTCTGTTATAATAAGAGGAGTACCAGACATGAAGTATATTCCACCTCCACCTACAGCACATATTGGAAAGGGTAAAGAAGTATATGATGAAGATTACCCTAACAGAGCTCTTGGTCATTACATGGTAAACAAGATTAATCTGGTGAGAGCTGATAAACAAGATAAATGGAAGGTGAAGGATAAAAGATATTGGGAGAAAGTAGCTAAATATCAAGCTCTTGAAAAGAAGAAAAATCAAAGAGAAATTCCTGTTAAATTACCTGTTCAAATTAAAGATGTTCAGATAGAAGCCCAAGAATCAGAGTTCAAAAGGTTTAGAAAAGTAGAAGAAGAACATCTAAACTGTCTAGAAGATCTTGTAGCAGAATGCAAAAGAACAAAAGGTGATTTACCAGATGATATATTTGAACAGAAGTCTCTTATGATAGACTTTCTAAAGACAAAGGGTCACAGTGCAAAATCTTTTGGAAGAATGAAGATGATAAACATAATTGAAAAATACTGCACTGCAAAGAAAAGAGACTTGGCTGAACAAGAAGCTGAAGAATCAAAGAAAGCCAAAGCCAAAACTTTAGTACCAATCAGCTTAAATTTGCTCAAAGCTGGTAGTGTGTCTACTATTGGTGAATCCTCATCTTCTCAGACAAAGAAAAGAAAGAATGAAATTCAAGAACAGAGTTTTCAAAAGAAAGCAAAACAAGAAAAAATTATACCTGTTCTTGTCAGGATCGATTAACTATAAACAAGTTAATAAACACCTTAGATCTAATTGATGATAGAAGTTGCAGCGGATCAACACTATATCAATAATTAAGAACAATGAACTGTATGAACAATATGAGAAATATTAAGAACACAGTTTCACAAAAAGCTTCAATGTATATTATTGAGTTAACAATACACACGTACGTTTACAATTCGTAAGGAACTATATATAATAGTCCTTGAAGCTAAACTATTTACCCTAGTTATTCTAGGATACGATTTACATCTAATTATAAACGATATACATTGATTTACATTCTATAACTATCTCTGCGAAGATCTCGGACTTGATATGTTCCATAAACGCGTATCAGTAGTAAAACCAATCACCAGTAGTAAATAAGTAACATCAGTAGTAAACTTGGTGATCAGTAGTAAGTCCATAATCATCATCAGTAATAACTACAATGATCAGTAGTATCTTCAATCTTTGTATGATCAGTAGTAACTAAGTTATAGAGAACACCAGCATCAACTTCATCAGTAGTAAATGTTTCTGCCCCATCAGTAATAAACATAATTATCACTAACTGCAGCATCAGTACTAAGTTGATCTGTGATTTGCTCTAACAATCTCCCCCTAAACTTATTGATTATCCTTTAATCAATCAAGTTTTCTTCTGTTCTTCTTCTTCTTTCTTTCTTCTTTCTAATGTTCTTTGATTTTGTTGAAGTCTTTGTTCAATTATGTATTTGCTGTTCTTCTTGGTAAAGTAATTCAATTTATTTTGGAACATAACTGCATCAAAGGGCTTCATTAGAGTGTTGATGAATATCTGATACATTTCCTTTTCTGAGTGAGGATATTCTCTTTCATATAAGTACAACTCACAATTTTTACTTGATCTTTCAAAGAAATACATATTGCAAGTTGGGAGAACATTCCATGCATACACATTTTCTGGATTTGTAAATAACTTTGGATAATTATCTGGATAAAAAGCTGCATCAATCATTCTTGTTAAGTATCCAGCTCCAGATTCTTTCCAAGATTTCTTTGACATTCTCGGTTTTCCAATGATCAGAAGTTTAATCACATCACTTCTTGTACAGGATCTGATCAAAGGTAACCATCCAGTAAACTTTTGAATGATTTTGTCTTCCCTTACAACTAATAGAACATTATTGGGCAAGACTTTCCAGTTTAGTATTGGGTTATTTTGAAGTGGAGCAACAGGTACTTCAAGAACAGGTATAATTTTTTCTTGTTTTGCTTTCTTTTGAAAACTCTGTTCTTGAATTTCATTCTTTCTTTTCTTTGTCTGAGAAGATGAGGATTCACCAATAGTAGACACACTACCAGCTTTGAGCAAATTTAAGCTGATTGGTACTAAAGTTTTGGCTTTGGCTTTCTTTGATTCTTCAGCTTCTTGTTCAGCCAAGTCTCTTTTCTTTGCAGTGCAGTATTTTTCAATTATGTTTATCATCTTCATTCTTCCAAAAGATTTTGCACTGTGACCCTTTGTCTTTAGAAAGTCTATCATAAGAGACTTCTGTTCAAATATATCATCTGGTAAATCACCTTTTGTTCTTTTGCATTCTGCTACAAGATCTTCTAGACAGTTTAGATGTTCTTCTTCTACTTTTCTAAACCTTTTGAACTCTGATTCTTGGGCTTCTATCTGAACATCTTTAATTTGAACAGGTAATTTAACAGGAATTTCTCTTTGATTTTTCTTCTTTTCAAGAGCTTGATATTTAGCTACTTTCTCCCAATATCTTTTATCCTTCACCTTCCATTTATCTTGTTTATCAGCTCTCACCAGATTAATCTTGTTTACCATGTAATGACCAAGAGCTCTGTATGGGCCATGTACACAGTGGTGTACAGACAAAGAGATGCTTTAGAAGAAAAGGAGTTAGATGAACTCTATAATGATCTCAGAGTGTTTGAAACTGAGGTAAATCACAAAAACCCTTCTATTTCTTCTAACAATGCTGCTTTTGTGTCTAGTACAGGTCAAGGACAAGAAACCTCCGCAGGAAAGGCTGCAGATTCTGAGGATACTGCAAGAGAATCCTTCTTCACCAGTCATGTGCATACTGCATTGATTAGTGATGACTTGGAACAACTGAATCCAGATGATCTTGAGGAGATGGATCTTAAATGGCAGATGGCTATGCTGAGCCTAAGGACCAAAAGATTCCTAAAAAGAACTGGAAGGACAAGCCTCAATTTCAACAAAGGTGACAAAGCAGGATTTGACAAAACTAAGGTCAAGTGTTACAACTGTAACAACCTTGGTCACTTTGCAAAAGAATGTCCTCAACCAGACAAAAGATCAAAATCAACTGCTCTTGTGTCACAACAAGGACAAGGATATGACTGGAGCTTCCAAGCAGAAGAGCATGCTCAAAATCAAGCTCTCATGGCCTTTACTGACAACAAAACTGAGGTAAAATCTAAACCTTGTACTCCTGAATGTGCTAAAATTATTAAAAATCTAGAAAAAGAAAACAATAAATTAAATGAAGATTTAGCAAAAGCAATCAGAAGAAATCATGAGTTTGATGGGGTGATTGCTGATCAAGAACATCAAATAAAGGTGTACAAGATGATTGATCAACGGATCAAGGAAGAATTGCTTCAAGCTGTGGATGAGAAAGAGTTTTATGAAACAAAAAATAAAGAACTAACAAGTAAAATAGAAGAATGTCAGCTTGAAATTGAACAAAATAAACTAACAATTAAAAAGTTTGAAAGAAGCACTAAAATTCTTGATGAATTAACTAATAATCAAACTACAGAAAAGGTTGTTCATGGGGTGGGATATCATGCTGTACCACCTCCATATAAAATCATTCCACCTCTTAAAAACAGTTCAGAAAGAATCATTAATGAATTAAAAACTGAAAATCAAACTGAATCATCTAATGAAACATCTGAATCAAATAATTCTTCTGATGATGAACAATCAATTGAATTTACTATATCTCAAAGTGAATCACCAAAATCAATTGATACAAGTTTTCACACAGCTCAAAGTCCAAATGAATCTCCCAAATATAATGCAGATAATGTACCAAAAATTTTAACAAGGGGGAATGAAAGAAATAAAACACAACTCTTAGACCAAAGAATTCCTGAAGGTGCTAAAAATAAGAAACTAAGATGTGTTATATGCAATAAAATGAACCATTTAGCAAAGGATTGTCACTACAATCCAATAAACTGCAAAGAGTTAAAAGAATTTAAAGTTCTTAAAGAAAATGCTAAAACTCAAAAGTTAAAAGTTACTACTGGTCTTTCAGTAGTAAATAAAATTAAAAATCCAATTGTTGAAGATCCAAGATTTGGAAGAAGTAAACCAAGGTTTGTTCAAAACAGAAGAACTGGAAGCCCAAAGAACAGCAATTACTTCAAAAATAATGGAAAATCCAATCAAAATAAACAATATTTTAAATTTTCCAACACCAGTAGAAACTCTAACAAATTTACTACTGGTGTTAACTCTAATTATAATGCTGTATGGTACCAGTACAAGAATACTACTGGTAATAACCCTAATTTCAAAAATACTACTGCTCCCAAAACAAATTTCAAAAACACTACTGGTGTTAACTCTAAAAACACTACTGGTCATTCTAAACATGGTAAGTACCCAAATACTACTGGTCCATCAGTAGTAAAGTATTCAAAAGCTAAAAACAATGGGTATAAACCAAGATCAGTAGGAAATTCTCACACCAGTAATAACTACAAAAGGACAGTAGTAAAACAAAATACCAGTAATAAACAAGTATGGGTACCAAAAGTCTTCAAAGTTAAATCCCCAAAAGCTCATTTCTCAAAGGATGAACCCAAGACATATAAAGCTTGGGTTCCCAAACTTAACTAATCCTTTACTCTCTTGTGCAGAGCATTCAGATCCCAGAAGAAGGTAGAACATGGCATATTGATAGTGGATGCTCAAGGCACATGACTGGAAATCTGCAAATTCTTAAAGATTTCAAGTCCTTTGATGGTGGATTTGTGGCTTTTGGTGAGAACCCAAAAGGAGGTAAGATTACAGGTAAAGGTACTGTTACTAATGGAAAAATTACCTTTGATGATGTATTTTATGTAGCTGAACTAAAATACAATCTTGTCAGTGTGTCTCAAGTTTGTGATAAAAAGAACAAGATTCTGTTCACAGACATTGAGTGCATCATTCTTTCTCCTGAGTTTATTTTAGATGAAAAATATGTTGTTTTAAGAACTCCAAGGAGAAACAATGTGTATTGCCTGGATATAGGGGGAGAACTCATTTCTACAAATGAGGTCAACTGTTTTATATCCAAGGCAAACACCACTGAATCAGAACTTTGGCATAGAAGGATGTGTCACACAAATTTTAAAAACATGAATAATTTAGTAAAAAGAAATCTGGTCATTGGACTACCTCAAAAACAATTCATGTGTGATCATCACTGTGTTGCATGCCTAAAAGGTAAACAACACAAGACTTCTCATAAGTCCAAAACTGTGAACTCTATTTCTGTTCCTTTACAGCTCTTACATATGGACCTTTTTGGACCTACAAATGTAATGAGTATTGGAAAGAAACAATATTGTCTTGTTATTACTGATGACTTTTCCAGATATACATGGGTTTTCTTTCTCAGGACAAAGGATGAAACAAGTGAACTCATAAAGAACTTAATTGTCAAACTGGAAAACACATCTGATCAAAAAGTGAAAGCCATAAGATGTGATAATGGCACAGAATTTAAAAATGCTAACCTAATTAACTTTTGTGATCTTAAAGGTATTGACAGGCAATACAGCTCACCTAGAACTCCACAACAAAATGGTGTAGCTGAAAGAAGGAATAGAACCATCATTGAAGCAGCAAGATCAATGCTTGCAGACTCAAAATTACCAATTACTTTCTGGGCAGAAGCTGTTAATACTGCTTGTTATGTTCAAAACAGAGTATTAATAGTGAAGCCACATTTTAAAACACCATATGAACTTTTCAATAAAAGAAAACCTTCTATAAGTTTCTTAAAATCATTTGGTTGTCCTTGTACTATTTTGATTACAAGAGAACAAATTGGTAAGTTTGACTGCAAAGCTGATGATGGAATCTTTGTGGGATACTCTACTCAAAGCAAATCATACAGAGTATTCAACAAAAGACTAAGGATAATTGAAGAAAGCATCAATGTATCCTTTAATGAAAATGTACCTAATGAACAAGGAAATGGTCCAGATTGGCTATTTGACATAGACAATCTAACCAAATCCTTTAATTTTAATATGAATTTCAATGCAGGTAATTCAAATTGTCTTAATCAAAAGGAAGGAACATCATCTGTTAATACTGGTCAAGAAAAGATGAGATACATAGTTGTTGATACTGCTCCCATAGTTAATACTGATGTCAGTAAGAACTCAAATATTGAAAGCAGTAGTAACTCTGAGAATGAGGTCAGTAGTAATTCCAATACTACTGGTACCAGTAATAGTACTGAAAATACTACTGGTCCCAACTATAACCTAGATTCTCAAGATACTACTGATACCAGTAACAACTTCAATACTTCTGATCTCAATGAAGATGATAGCAGCAGTAACTCTGACCAAGATAATGATGAACCAAATACTAATGACAATGAAGGATCTCAAGAAGAACAACTACCTGAGGCAAATGAGTCCAACCTTGAAAATCAACTAGTGGTTGATAAAGCTACAACAACAAGGACTCAAAAGAACCATCCTTTAGACCTTGTTCTAAGTGATGTTAACTCACCACTTCAAACAAGAAGCAAATTAAACAAAAGTTTAACTGCAAATATGTGTAATATAAGCTTAATTGCTAATGAATGTATGTATGAATGCTTTCTGTCTCAGGATGAACCAAAGAAGATCCAACAAGCAATGAAGGACTCAAACTGGATTGAGGCAATGCAAGAGGAACTCCTTCAATTTAAATTACAAGCTGTTTGGACACTTGTACCTCTACCCAAAGGAAAAAGAGCCATTGGAACAAGATGGATATTCAGAAACAAGAAAGATGAAAGAGGTATAGTGATCAAGAATAAAGCCAGACTTGTAGCCCAAGGATACACTCAAGAAGAAGGTATAGACTATGATGAAGTATATGCTCCTGTTGCCAGAATTGAAGCAATAAGAATATTCCTAGCATATGCTTCATTCAAAAGGTTTAAAGTCTATCAAATGGATGTGAAGAGTGCTTTCCTGTATGGGAAGATTGAAGAAGAAGTTTATGTTTGCCAACCTCCAGGTTTTGAAGATCCAAAACATGGTGATTATGTGTTCAAATTGGATAAAGCTCTGTATGGCCTACATCAGGCACCAAGAGCATGGTATGACACATTATCATCATACCTATTGAAGAACAACTTTAAAAGAGGAGCCATTGATAAAACATTGTTTACAAAGAAAGTCAAAGATGATATACTACTGGTACAAATCTATGTAGATGATATCATCTTTGGTTCAACCAATGATACATTGTGCAAAGAATTTGAAGAGCTGATGCAGATTAAATTCAAGATGAGCTCCATGGGTCCAATGAACTTCTTCCTTGGACTCCAAGTCAGTCAAAGAACTGATGGTATTTTGATAAATCAATCAAAATATGTCAAAGACATCCTGGAAAAGTTTGACTTGAAAGACAGTAAAAGTGCTAGTACACCAATGGAAACACACAAACACCTACATCCTGATGTTGAGGGGGAGGATGTAGATGAACACTTATATAGATCAATGATAGGATCTTTGATGTACTTAACTGCATCAAGACCTGACATTATGTATAGTGTTTGTGTGTGTGCAAGATATCAAGCAAGACCCAAAGAACTACACTTACAGGCTGTTAAAAGAATATTCAGATACTTGAAAGGCAAACCATCACTAGGTCTATGGTATCCACATGACTCACCCTTTGAACTAATAGCCTATACAGATAGTGACTATGGAGGTGAATGTCAAGATAGAAAGTCCACTACTGGTGGATGTCAATTCTTTGGATCAAGACTAGTGTCATGGCAATGTAAGAAGCAAACAAATGTATCAACATCTACTGCTGAAGCAGAATATGTAGCTGCATCTGCTTGCTGTGCTCAAGTTCTATGGATTCAAAATCAGCTTCTAGACTTTGGTATCTCTATCCTTAAAACTCCTATTTTTATTGATAATCAAAGTGCTATTAGTATTGTGAATAATCCAGTAAAACATTCAAAAACTAAACACATTGAAATAAGATTTCACTTTATAAGAGATTGTAATGAAAAGAAATTAATCAAAGTAGTTAAAATCCATACTGATGATCAATTAGCAGATCTTTTTACAAAAGCATTTGATGTAGGAAGATTCAACTTCTTGGTCAGTAGTATTGGAATGATTTTAATAACTTAAAATCTCACTTAAAATTATGTGTAAAGTTAGTGTTGTAAAATATTATTTTCTTAAGTGTTTTACTATTGGTATTGCTGTACTACTGGTGTGAAAGTGTATGCACAAAATACTACTGATAGTTCATTACTACTGGTGTATTTTAGGTCTACACGGATACTACTGGTAAGTCAGTACTACTGGTATTCACATATACTACTGGTCTTGTGTGGTAATGGTTACTACTGATGTCTATAATTACTACTGATGTCAAAATCCTTAGTCATTACTGATGTTAGTAGATACTACTGACGTTTTACTACTGATATCTTATTTACTACTGGTCTTTCATAAAAACAATTACCAAACTAACCCCCATGAAAATAACCGTTATGTTATGATTCGAAGGCTATTTTCGTAGTTTTGCAGGTTTAATCGAAAGATATAAAAGGCGGCAGATGATTAATTTAGCATTATCTTCACTTCGATTCTCTAAACACCTTTCGATAAACCCTAGTTTACGATCAAAAACCCTTCATCTTTAACAAAATTCTTGCAAAATCTCAACAACAATGGCAACTTTACAAGCTCTCGATGTGCAAACCGATCTCAAATACTCAGAATTTCACAACATGGTTGCATTTTTAAAAAATCCCGACGGAACAAAAGATTTCCGTCCAATCGTAAAATTCTTGAGAAATTCGTATATACAGTTTGCCTTAACTGTAAAGCCGAAGGCATATCAACAGCACTTGGTGGATTTCTGGACCAATGCTGAGCGAACAGAAGGAACCACATCATCAATGATAAAATCGAAAGTAGATGGAAAGTACATCACTGTATCTGAACAATCAATCAGACATCATCTACAACTTCATGATGATTCAGGTATGTATACTCTTCCTAAGGAATACATTGCTGATACTTTAAATAAAATGGGGTATGAAGGCAGACTTAATATTGTAACTTTTCAAAAAGGCCTTCTATCACCACAATGGAAATTTCTGGTTCATACCATTCAGCATTGTATTTCTCCTAAAAGAAGTACTTGGAATGAGTTTAACAAGGCAATAGCATCTGCTGTTGTATGTTTATGCACAGACCAAGTATTCAATTTTTCTAATATGATTTTTGATGGTATGTTGGGAAATCTTAGTTCTTCTAAATTTTTAATGTATCCCAGATTTCTACAACATATCATAAACTGTGAATTACAAAACTTGTCAACTCCTAAAAACATTTTTGTATTACCTGAGTTGAACAAGAAAGTTTTCTCAAATATGAGAAAACAATTTAAATTTTCAGGGAAGGAAACCCCTTTGTTTCCAAACATGATCAAAGATCAACCCAATATTGGAGAAGGTTCAACCATTGCTACAACCCAAGTTGAACCTCAACCCACTCCATCACCCCCAAATACAGCCCAAACACCACCCCATATAGCCACTCAATCACCAACTCAAACAGAAGTCCTGAATGTGTCCCAGGAACTTGATATAAATCTGCAGAGTGCTACTCTTCACTCTGTAGAAGACCTACCAGACAAAACCAAAAATATATCTACAATCTATAAAAGAAAGAAATCTTTAAAGGACACCAGGGGACAAATCGAGTCATACCCCAGGCTCAAAGAGTTGTCCTCCAAGGAGGAGA
The DNA here is from genome assembly GCA_963853835.1 of Calendula officinalis. Taxonomy (NCBI): domain Eukaryota; kingdom Viridiplantae; phylum Streptophyta; class Magnoliopsida; order Asterales; family Asteraceae; genus Calendula; species Calendula officinalis. Next base: position 6,325,840 of record OY970825.1, read on the forward strand.
GAGGACATGAGGGGAGGGCTTTCACTACTGATGCCCCAAAGGTGGGTGCACAGGACAGTGAAAACATCATTAGGACCCAAACCTCGGCAACTTTGAGTGATGACTCATTTGAGGAATTACTCAAAGGACCCCGGTGCCAAGAAACCAAAAGGGGGGACATCTCTGCTTCTTCTAGGAAGAAGAGAATGTCTAAAAGACCCAATGAATCACCAAGCAGTGATGAGGGCAGATCTGTGGAATTGATGGAAAGGAAGGAAAACCTTAAAACCAATGTACCTGTTAGTAAGCCCGATGATCTTGCTAGATGGAGTGAGGGCAGTATTAAAATCCAACAATTGACGGCTAAAGTGGATTCCTTGGAATCCACTGTACAAGATTGTCTTTATTATCAAACAAATCAAGGAAAAACTATGGCTGCTATGAAAAGAAATGTCAATATCATCAACAAAAGAATGAGACAATATGAACTTAGGCTTCATCAACAATCAAAGCTTATCAGAAAATTGAAAAAGAGGATTGATGATAGTGAGGCTCCTCCAGTTGAGCTCACTAAGGGGGAGAAGGACAACATACAGACAATGATTGATGAATCTATTGCAGCAGCAGCTTCCTCCCTCTTGAATTTAAAAGAAACAGAAGTTGATGAAGGCCCAGAGATGATGATTACAGAAGATGAGCCCATTACTACTGCTACAATGGAAGAACAAATTGAAACAGAGATACCAGTAGTAACTCCTACTACTGATGATATAGCAGTAGTAAGTCAAGAAGAGGAATTAACTGAACTAAACACTACTGATGCCCTATCAGTAGTAACTCCTGAAATAACACCAGTAGTAACTACTCTGGTTACTACTGATGAGGAAGAACTACAATTTCCTGAACTCATTGATGCTAGGAGACATGTCATCATTACCAAACCACCAACACCTGATCAACCACTTATCATACCTGACATTGATGATAATGTGAATTGGTTTGAGGTTGATGAATGCTCACTTCCTCCACATCCAAAAATACTTCAACAAAATGAAATTAGATCATTTTCTCCCTCTGTTATAATAAGAGGAGTACCAGACATGAAGTATATTCCACCTCCACCTACAGCACATATTGGAAAGGGTAAAGAAGTATATGATGAAGATTACCCTAACAGAGCTCTTGGTCATTACATGGTAAACAAGATTAATCTGGTGAGAGCTGATAAACAAGATAAATGGAAGGTGAAGGATAAAAGATATTGGGAGAAAGTAGCTAAATATCAAGCTCTTGAAAAGAAGAAAAATCAAAGAGAAATTCCTGTTAAATTACCTGTTCAAATTAAAGATGTTCAGATAGAAGCCCAAGAATCAGAGTTCAAAAGGTTTAGAAAAGTAGAAGAAGAACATCTAAACTGTCTAGAAGATCTTGTAGCAGAATGCAAAAGAACAAAAGGTGATTTACCAGATGATATATTTGAACAGAAGTCTCTTATGATAGACTTTCTAAAGACAAAGGGTCACAGTGCAAAATCTTTTGGAAGAATGAAGATGATAAACATAATTGAAAAATACTGCACTGCAAAGAAAAGAGACTTGGCTGAACAAGAAGCTGAAGAATCAAAGAAAGCCAAAGCCAAAACTTTAGTACCAATCAGCTTAAATTTGCTCAAAGCTGGTAGTGTGTCTACTATTGGTGAATCCTCATCTTCTCAGACAAAGAAAAGAAAGAATGAAATTCAAGAACAGAGTTTTCAAAAGAAAGCAAAACAAGAAAAAATTATACCTGTTCTTGAAGTACCTGTTGCTCCACTTCAAAATAACCCAATACTAAACTGGAAAGTCTTGCCCAATAATGTTCTATTAGTTGTAAGGGAAGACAAAATCATTCAAAAGTTTACTGGATGGTTACCTTTGATCAGATCCTGTACAAGAAGTGATGTGATTAAACTTCTGATCATTGGAAAACCGAGAATGTCAAAGAAATCTTGGAAAGAATCTGGAGCTGGATACTTAACAAGAATGATTGATGCAGCTTTTTATCCAGATAATTATCCAAAGTTATTTACAAATCCAGAAAATGTGTATGCATGGAATGTTCTCCCAACTTGCAATATGTATTTCTTTGAAAGATCAAGTAAAAATTGTGAGTTGTACTTATATGAAAGAGAATATCCTCACTCAGAAAAGGAAATGTATCAGATATTCATCAACACTCTAATGAAGCCCTTTGATGCAGTTATGTTCCAAAATAAATTGAATTACTTTACCAAGAAGAACAGCAAATACATAATTGAACAAAGACTTCAACAAAATCAAAGAACATTAGAAAGAAGAAAGAAAGAAGAAGAAGAACAGAAGAAAACTTGATTGATTAAAGGATAATCAATAAGTTTAGGGGGAGATTGTTAGAGCAAATCACAGATCAACTTAGTACTGATGCTGCAGTTAGTGATAATTATGTTTATTACTGATGGGGCAGAAACATTTACTACTGATGAAGTTGATGCTGGTGTTCTCTATAACTTAGTTACTACTGATCATACAAAGATTGAAGATACTACTGATCATTGTAGTTATTACTGATGATGATTATGGACTTACTACTGATCACCAAGTTTACTACTGATGTTACTTATTTACTACTGGTGATTGGTTTTACTACTGATACGCGTTTATGGAACATATCAAGTCCGAGATCTTCGCAGAGATAGTTATAGAATGTAAATCAATGTATATCGTTTATAATTAGATGTAAATCGTATCCTAGAATAACTAGGGTAAATAGTTTAGCTTCAAGGACTATTATATATAGTTCCTTACGAATTGTAAACGTACGTGTGTATTGTTAACTCAATAATATACATTGAAGCTTTTTGTGAAACTGTGTTCTTAATATTTCTCATATTGTTCATACAGTTCATTGTTCTTAATTATTGATATAGTGTTGATCCGCTGCAACTTCTATCATCAATTAGATCTAAGGTGTTTATTAACTTGTTTATAGTTAATCGATCCTGACAAGTGGTATCAGAGCTCTTGGTCATTACAGGGTAATCTGGTGGATGTCAATTCTTTGGATCAAGACTAGTGTCATGGCAATGTAAGAAGCAAACAAATGTATCAACATCTACTGCTGAAGCAGAATATGTAGCTGCATCTGCTTGCTGTGCTCAAGTTCTATGGATTCAAAATCAGCTTCTAGACTTTGGTATCTCTATCCTTAAAACTCCTATTTTTATTGATAATCAAAGTGCTATTAGTATTGTGAATAATCCAGTAAAACATTCAAAAACTAAACACATTGAAATAAGATTTCACTTTATAAGAGATTGTAATGAAAAGAAATTAATCAAAGTAGTTAAAATCCATACTGATGATCAATTAGCAGATCTTTTTACAAAAGCATTTGATGTAGGAAGATTCAACTTCTTGGTCAGTAGTATTGGAATGATTTTAATAACTTAAAATCTCACTTAAAATTATGTGTAAAGTTAGTGTTGTAAAATATTATTTTCTTAAGTGTTTTACTATTGGTATTGCTGTACTACTGGTGTGAAAGTGTATGCACAAAATACTACTGATAGTTCATTACTACTGGTGTATTTTAGGTCTACACGGATACTACTGGTAAGTCAGTACTACTGGTATTCACATATACTACTGGTCTTGTGTGGTAATGGTTACTACTGATGTCTATAATTACTACTGATGTCAAAATCCTTAGTCATTACTGATGTTAGTAGATACTACTGACGTTTTACTACTGATATCTTATTTACTACTGGTCTTTCATAAAAACAATTACCAAACTAACCCCCATGAAAATAACCGTTATGTTATGATTCGAAGGCTATTTTCGTAGTTTTGCAGGTTTAATCGAAAGATATAAAAGGCGGCAGATGATTAATTTAGCATTATCTTCACTTCGATTCTCTAAACACCTTTCGATAAACCCTAGTTTACGATCAAAAACCCTTCATCTTTAACAAAATTCTTGCAAAATCTCAACAACAATGGCAACTTTACAAGCTCTCGATGTGCAAACCGATCTCAAATACTCAGAATTTCACAACATGGTTGCATTTTTAAAAAATCCCGACGGAACAAAAGATTTCCGTCCAATCGTAAAATTCTTGAGAAATTCGTATATACAGTTTGCCTTAACTGTAAAGCCGAAGGCATATCAACAGCACTTGGTGGATTTCTGGACCAATGCTGAGCGAACAGAAGGAACCACATCATCAATGATAAAATCGAAAGTAGATGGAAAGTACATCACTGTATCTGAACAATCAATCAGACATCATCTACAACTTCATGATGATTCAGGTATGTATACTCTTCCTAAGGAATACATTGCTGATACTTTAAATAAAATGGGGTATGAAGGCAGACTTAATATTGTAACTTTTCAAAAAGGCCTTCTATCACCACAATGGAAATTTCTGGTTCATACCATTCAGCATTGTATTTCTCCTAAAAGAAGTACTTGGAATGAGTTTAACAAGGCAATAGCATCTGCTGTTGTATGTTTATGCACAGACCAAGTATTCAATTTTTCTAATATGATTTTTGATGGTATGTTGGGAAATCTTAGTTCTTCTAAATTTTTAATGTATCCCAGATTTCTACAACATATCATAAACTGTGAATTACAAAACTTGTCAACTCCTAAAAACATTTTTGTATTACCTGAGTTGAACAAGAAAGTTTTCTCAAATATGAGAAAACAATTTAAATTTTCAGGGAAGGAAACCCCTTTGTTTCCAAACATGATCAAAGATCAACCCAATATTGGAGAAGGTTCAACCATTGCTACAACCCAAGTTGAACCTCAACCCACTCCATCACCCCCAAATACAGCCCAAACACCACCCCATATAGCCACTCAATCACCAACTCAAACAGAAGTCCTGAATGTGTCCCAGGAACTTGATATAAATCTGCAGAGTGCTACTCTTCACTCTGTAGAAGACCTACCAGACAAAACCAAAAATATATCTACAATCTATAAAAGAAAGAAATCTTTAAAGGACACCAGGGGACAAATCGAGTCATACCCCAGGCTCAAAGAGTTGTCCTCCAAGGAGGAGAGAGGACATGAGGGGAGGGCTTTCACTACTGATGCCCCAAAGGTGGGTGCACAGGACAGTGAAAACATCATTAGGACCCAAACCTCGGCAACTTTGAGTGATGACTCATTTGAGGAATTACTCAAAGGACCCCGGTGCCAAGAAACCAAAAGGGGGGACATCTCTGCTTCTTCTAGGAAGAAGAGAATGTCTAAAAGACCCAATGAATCACCAAGCAGTGATGAGGGCAGATCTGTGGAATTGATGGAAAGGAAGGAAAACCTTAAAACCAATGTACCTGTTAGTAAGCCCGATGATCTTGCTAGATGGAGTGAGGGCAGTATTAAAATCCAACAATTGACGGCTAAAGTGGATTCCTTGGAATCCACTGTACAAGATTGTCTTTATTATCAAACAAATCAAGGAAAAACTATGGCTGCTATGAAAAGAAATGTCAATATCATCAACAAAAGAATGAGACAATATGAACTTAGGCTTCATCAACAATCAAAGCTTATCAGAAAATTGAAAAAGAGGATTGATGATAGTGAGGCTCCTCCAGTTGAGCTCACTAAGGGGGAGAAGGACAACATACAGACAATGATTGATGAATCTATTGCAGCAGCAGCTTCCTCCCTCTTGAATTTAAAAGAAACAGAAGTTGATGAAGGCCCAGAGATGATGATTACAGAAGATGAGCCCATTACTACTGCTACAATGGAAGAACAAATTGAAACAGAGATACCAGTAGTAACTCCTACTACTGATGATATAGCAGTAGTAAGTCAAGAAGAGGAATTAACTGAACTAAACACTACTGATGCCCTATCAGTAGTAACTCCTGAAATAACACCAGTAGTAACTACTCTGGTTACTACTGATGAGGAAGAACTACAATTTCCTGAACTCATTGATGCTAGGAGACATGTCATCATTACCAAACCACCAACACCTGATCAACCACTTATCATACCTGACATTGATGATAATGTGAATTGGTTTGAGGTTGATGAATGCTCACTTCCTCCACATCCAAAAATACTTCAACAAAATGAAATTAGATCATTTTCTCCCTCTGTTATAATAAGAGGAGTACCAGACATGAAGTATATTCCACCTCCACCTACAGCACATATTGGAAAGGGTAAAGAAGTATATGATGAAGATTACCCTAACAGAGCTCTTGGTCATTACATGGTAAACAAGATTAATCTGGTGAGAGCTGATAAACAAGATAAATGGAAGGTGAAGGATAAAAGATATTGGGAGAAAGTAGCTAAATATCAAGCTCTTGAAAAGAAGAAAAATCAAAGAGAAATTCCTGTTAAATTACCTGTTCAAATTAAAGATGTTCAGATAGAAGCCCAAGAATCAGAGTTCAAAAGGTTTAGAAAAGTAGAAGAAGAACATCTAAACTGTCTAGAAGATCTTGTAGCAGAATGCAAAAGAACAAAAGGTGATTTACCAGATGATATATTTGAACAGAAGTCTCTTATGATAGACTTTCTAAAGACAAAGGGTCACAGTGCAAAATCTTTTGGAAGAATGAAGATGATAAACATAATTGAAAAATACTGCACTGCAAAGAAAAGAGACTTGGCTGAACAAGAAGCTGAAGAATCAAAGAAAGCCAAAGCCAAAACTTTAGTACCAATCAGCTTAAATTTGCTCAAAGCTGGTAGTGTGTCTACTATTGGTGAATCCTCATCTTCTCAGACAAAGAAAAGAAAGAATGAAATTCAAGAACAGAGTTTTCAAAAGAAAGCAAAACAAGAAAAAATTATACCTGTTCTTGAAGTACCTGTTGCTCCACTTCAAAATAACCCAATACTAAACTGGAAAGTCTTGCCCAATAATGTTCTATTAGTTGTAAGGGAAGACAAAATCATTCAAAAGTTTACTGGATGGTTACCTTTGATCAGATCCTGTACAAGAAGTGATGTGATTAAACTTCTGATCATTGGAAAACCGAGAATGTCAAAGAAATCTTGGAAAGAATCTGGAGCTGGATACTTAACAAGAATGATTGATGCAGCTTTTTATCCAGATAATTATCCAAAGTTATTTACAAATCCAGAAAATGTGTATGCATGGAATGTTCTCCCAACTTGCAATATGTATTTCTTTGAAAGATCAAGTAAAAATTGTGAGTTGTACTTATATGAAAGAGAATATCCTCACTCAGAAAAGGAAATGTATCAGATATTCATCAACACTCTAATGAAGCCCTTTGATGCAGTTATGTTCCAAAATAAATTGAATTACTTTACCAAGAAGAACAGCAAATACATAATTGAACAAAGACTTCAACAAAATCAAAGAACATTAGAAAGAAGAAAGAAAGAAGAAGAAGAACAGAAGAAAACTTGATTGATTAAAGGATAATCAATAAGTTTAGGGGGAGATTGTTAGAGCAAATCACAGATCAACTTAGTACTGATGCTGCAGTTAGTGATAATTATGTTTATTACTGATGGGGCAGAAACATTTACTACTGATGAAGTTGATGCTGGTGTTCTCTATAACTTAGTTACTACTGATCATACAAAGATTGAAGATACTACTGATCATTGTAGTTATTACTGATGATGATTATGGACTTACTACTGATCACCAAGTTTACTACTGATGTTACTTATTTACTACTGGTGATTGGTTTTACTACTGATACGCGTTTATGGAACATATCAAGTCCGAGATCTTCGCAGAGATAGTTATAGAATGTAAATCAATGTATATCGTTTATAATTAGATGTAAATCGTATCCTAGAATAACTAGGGTAAATAGTTTAGCTTCAAGGACTATTATATATAGTTCCTTACGAATTGTAAACGTACGTGTGTATTGTTAACTCAATAATATACATTGAAGCTTTTTGTGAAACTGTGTTCTTAATATTTCTCATATTGTTCATACAGTTCATTGTTCTTAATTATTGATATAGTGTTGATCCGCTGCAACTTCTATCATCAATTAGATCTAAGGTGTTTATTAACTTGTTTATAGTTAATCGATCCTGACAAGTAACGATATATTGCCTGGTGGATCTGCAACGGATCCTGGGACACCGTTACGGATGTCGTTGATGAGGCAGTTGGAGGAAACAACGGACGGTCAGGATGATGAGAAAGAAAGTTTGGGTTTGGGTTTGGATAGGGATCAGATGTGTTGCGTGTGCATGGGAAGGAAGAAGGGTGCAGCGTTCATTCCATGCGGACACACGTTTTGTAGGGTGTGTTCGAGGGAGTTATGGTTGAATCGAGGTACTTGTCCCCTTTGTAATCGATCCATCATCGAGATCCTTGACATTTATTAATTTAAATCGTTAATTGGATCTTCTTATATTGTTTAAAAACGACTTTATATTAACTTAATAATATTTGTTCGATATGATTCATGTAAGTTAGAAGTTTGAAATCTACTTCGATAAAAAAGAATGGGTGGTTACTACTCGGGCTTTCTTGTTTTGTCATCTAACCTTCGATTTTTAGAACAAGGCCGTTTGTGGTTCTTGTGTTGTTGCAAGTCTAAAACTCTAAATAGTGGAACCTAAAATTGGATACTTAATATCTTGACTTTGATTTGGTGTTTTGGATGGCATACTTTAGTATGCTTGTATTTAAATGACTGAAAACCATTTGATGATTGCTTAACGGTAAGAATATGTTCTGAATGATCTCCTAAAAATCGTGGGTTTAATTCCTTCCGTATGTAACTATTTAACAGATGGTTAGAGTAATGTTTGAAAATGGTCAGGAAAATGATTGTGTCGCGTATGTCACGAGTAAAGTTCAGCTAGATCAAGGAGCCCCTAATTATATATGGGAGTACTCTTTATATATAGAAGCTCGTTAATTCTTAAGTACTGGACAACTTATTAAATACATCATAAGACATGCATGACAGAAACAATGAAGTCGAAGGCAATTAATATTCTCATGGAGCTCTCTCTCGTTTAATTACTCAATCGTAGCAACAATAGTTTTTTGGTTGATTCTCTACTATCATTGATAGAAGAAAGGATCATCCGTAGATGACAACTGACATAAAGGGATGATCATTTGGTACTAAATAACAAATCCATATCACCCGCATATAATTTGGGGCTCATTTGCTCATTTGAAAAGGTTGTCCTTCAGAAAATTAAATTGCATTCCTGCAGGCAACAAATACTTTATTCTTAGAGAAGTTTATGAAATTGAAATAGTATCATTTGTATCCCACAAAACTAAACTTGCTGGATTTTGGTCCTGACTTTCCAAATACTGAACACCGCACGTAAACCTCACATCCTCCAAAATAATTTAGGAGGTTGCCACGTCATATCACATACTTGTTTAATTTGAAAAGAAAATTTAATGAGAAATGATATTTAGTCCTACTATTTAGACCTACTCATAGGTCTATCCACTTGATAGGAAGAAATGTGTATTCGACTAATTCTCTCTCCTAATATTATCCCTTGATTTTGACACGTGTCTTCATCTAATAAGTAGACCTATGAGTAGGTATAAATGGTATGCCTAAATACCATTACTCAAATTTAATATGTACAACATAAAAACAATATTATAAAACGGCCAATTTCTTAAAAACGGTAGAACCAGCTCGTTAAACAGATTACAATATCAAAGTGATTCATAAATAGCTTATTAACCCGATTGATTCAACCGGATATGCTTTCCACCTCACGATTTAACCCAAGTTTAAAACAATGAACAAAGGTAAATTTTCCATATTTAAAATAGACTTTTGTTCAAACACGTCTTAAAGACACACCTTAATAAATGTTTAATTAACATTAATGATCTAATTTTTGGTGTGCTATGCTTATTTTGCCTTTAGTGGTCTTGTGGTGGTTATCGGCTGAACTGGGTGAGAAAGAGAGGCTGTGAAAGAAGAGAGTGATTTAGGAGAAAGAAATGATTTAGATGGATAAATGGGCTGTAAAAAAGTATTTTTATTTAATCTTTAATTATTAGCTAATAAATGATGTGTCCAAACTCCAAATAGAAAATGGGCTTTTAAAACAGAGAGGCCCTATAACAAAACATTTTAAAAATAAAATACTAAGCCTATCACGGAATTCTCTAGAAGGAGTATTTAGGGTTGTTGCTACCTCTATATATAAATGAAAACTAATACTGTAAAACCCAATCTCAGTCTCTCCTTTCTCACCAAATCATCATACGTTTCCGTAAACTACAGTTTTCTCGTTCTTTAAAAAATTCCTGCATCCGAGTCTTTAAATTATCCGCTTCATTACATCTTGAGTTTTCGCTAATTTTTGTTTTTATATTGTCATAAACAATAATTAGTTTCAATTGCATATACAGATCTTGTTTACAGCTTTTATTTTTGAATTCCAGTCATAACGTCTATTTAATTATTTGTTAGTTTGAGTAAGATCGATGTTCTGGAGAAAGATACAAAGATCTATGATTGTTGTTTTTTTACGGGTTAACGATATAAATTATGATGGTCGATTTGCGTCTTTGCATATATAAAAACCTTTTTATTCACATTTATAGATTTTAGAATTTGATTGGATGCGGATGCAAATGATGTTTATCTTCATTCTTCACTTTGAACTGATTGGAGAGTTTTAACTTTCCGTGAGGACACTCTTCACTCACTGATGCATTCTGCCCACTCTTTTCTTTTGCCTGACTTTGTGTTTCTACTTTTGAAATTTCCAAATTCATTGCGTATACGTAATGCATTTTAATTTGTACGTTGTGATGAAATTGGCTGTCTTCGTTAGAAAGTAAAAACCGTTAAAATTTAATCTTGAAAAATAGAAGGAATTTTTGTCAAACTGAAAATTCTAGGTTTTGAAAATGAATATTATTGATTACAGAACATAATTCTTAAGTAGATTTTAGTTTTGATTATGATGTTTCGAATCACAATATAACAAATAATATTTGTTTGTTATGTGGTATACCTATCGATTTGTTTAGTTAATAGAAAAACCCAAATTACTATTAACCTATTTTCAATATACTTCCTCCGTATCAAAATAAGTGACACAAATTGCCTTACATGTTTTTTGAGGTAAAAGATTAAAGTAGATGTTAAAATAGATTAAAGTACATAATTAGTGGAGAAGGGGTCCCACTTTTCTTGAATAAAGTGATATTAATGAGTTTTAAAAGTAAAAGTAAGGGTATAAGGGTAATTTCATTATATTAAAGTGGATAGTTAGTGGGTATGGGTCTCACTATTTTTACTAAATAAGGAAAATTTTCAAAGTGTGTCACTTATTTTGATACACTCCAAAATGGAATGTGTGTCACTTATTTTGATACGGAGGAAGTATAATGAATACACTTACAAAACGTAAATAATTGATTGTTGTCAAAACAATTATTCTCAAAACAATGATTTTAATCTATGTACATTTTTAAAATACAAGAAACTGATAATTTACTTTAAAACGTAATTTCAAACCTTCCAAAGACAGTAAATTTTTTGACTATCTCCTAAAATTCAAAATTCCAATATTAACCACCCATATTAGATCTTTAGTTAGTTTTCCGAACAATTTCTCACCCTTTATCCTTTTCACCTTTAGCTTTATACCTTTATCACCGGTGTGTACTGGGGATAGTTAAAGGTTACTCTCCGTCCCATTTTAAATGTCTAGTATACTATTTTAGTTTTTCCCACAAAGAGTGTCATTTTCTAAATTTCAACCAATCAAAAAACATTTAAGTGGGAAAGAGAAAATTTGATTGGTGACATTATATAATTAATGCACTTTTTTTTAAACTGTGTGTTTTTTTGTAGTGGACAATTAATGTGAGACGGAGTGAGTATTTTTCTGTGTGTACAAATTCAACATGAATTCCATAAATAATACAAAATAAAATTTAAAACATAATTTTCAACTAAATTAAATACACTTAAATTCCAAAACCTAATTAACAAAAAATATATTATGTCCACCTACTGTTCCTAACGAGTTATAACCACCAATTTAACTGGTCATTTTGATCGTCTACCATCGTATTCCCCGGATTGATGGGCCGACTTCACATAGTAGCCCGTCAAGTTAGATTACATTATTTACACATGTATAACACAAATAAGTCATACTATTCACTTTATAATGTGGATCCGAAATATAACTTCAGTGATAATGATTCATGTAACAAAACATGTGTTCTATATTACGTATTTATAACACTGACTGTTAATGAAGTCTCAATGTCAAGTAGGATGGTGCACAAAGAAATTGCCACCGAACTTGATATCGTCACGAACCACAATGTGTGATCCATTCGAATTCTAATCTGTTTGAATTTCAAATTTTTTGAATTGCGTTTCAGTATTGAACACCATTATTACCAACAGTTTTGTATTCTTGTAGTTTATTTCTTTGAGAACGTTCCCTTGGTGAATTTAAGTCGTGGAAAATTACTATAAAATTGAAGTTAATATAACGAATTAGTTACCAATCAGCAATTGGAAAAAACCAATTTCAGCCTAAACATACCAAACTATGACCCAAAATTAGATAGGACGACTTATACGAACCTACAAATTCATCTAACTTTTAAGCAACTTCAAAACGTAAACAGTAAAATTTATCTTTACAACTTTCCTATGCTTCTAATATAAAAATTAACCAAAAAAAGAACAAAGCATCATATTTATACACATCATCTTTGGACCCATGAAATTAATTCATACTATTTGATCAAATATACTTACTACTCAGCAAGAACCAAAACCTTAATTGTTCCTCGAGTGTTTGCGGTTATCATTGTGGGACTATTGTTTTTCCAACAAACAGCACTTGTGATATATGACCCTGTTTCCTCACCTTCATTTGCATCAGAACTAAAACTATGCCATGCTGCAGGTCTTGAAATAGCCTACAAGTCAAACACATAAAAAAAATAAAAAATACAATTTAATTAAAAAATGAATAAATTTTGGTTTTGAAGTTTATAGCTAACCTTATGGTACACATATACTTCATTAGTCTCGCTTCCACATGCGATATACTCACTATTTACACTTAGACCAACAAAGTTGTTCTCGTTCACGTGTCCTGTAAATGTGCGCACCTGCAAATAGCATACATGTTTATTTATAATTTTATATACATTCAAATATGTCGTATTTATTTATTTAATTTTATTATAAATGATTTGAACCGGAATATTCTGTTTCACATCCCACAAGCGCAATGTACTGTCAATAGATGCAGAAGCAAGCTCGTGATTAGACAAGAATTTAACATATGAAACTGCTTTTCGATGCCCACTGAAAATATGCAGTGGCTGCCTTATATTTCTTAAATCATAGTAATGAATATGATGATCTGCAGAACCCACCTGCAATTTATTCCCCAAATTATATAATTTAAATAATATAATTAATTTGTTTAAAATGCTTACTGCAACATGAAAACTAGATCCAGGATTGTATTTCACTGAGCAAATATTTGCTTTCATGTCAATGTTAAGCGCACTTGCTTCTTGTCTTGTACACCATATTTTGACCTGTTTCATAAGTCAAACATATTTAAAATGGCCAAAATACCCTCAACGTTTAGTTGAATACCTTACAGTCATCGCTTCCGGATACTAGCATTGTAGGTTCAGTAGGTGAAAAATCAAGACTCCATGCTCGTTTCTCGTGTTCCTCATACTCCATCACACTCTGAGGGCAGAATCGTAATTTAGAGTGTGATAAAAAATATAAAAGATAAACGCAAAGTAAGATGGTTGCTGACCTGGCGAGTGGTTACATCCCAAACAGTCACAATACCCTCATAATCACTACTAGCTAAATGATTTTTGGTGTATTTGTTCCAGCTCAAACAACTAAGTTTGGAACGAGTTGACATTTCTACCACAGGATATTGTAAATTCACTTTTTCATTTACTGCCTAAAAAATCATTAACTTAATAACTTACATATGCAAATATATAATTAATTTTCAGTAATTACCATTCATCTAGTGATTTCAAATATTAATACTTACAGAAGCAAATTCAAAAACTTTGATGCATCGTGAGAATCCAGCAGTAGCAAAAAGCTCATCATCTCGGTCAAATTCTATGCTGCAAGTGGGAATAAAGTTAAACAAAAACAATTTTTTTTAATTTTTAATACAAAATAATTCTTGCATTTGACTAACCTTGATATAATATCAGCTGAGTGAAAAAGATCCCCATGCCTACGTTCAGCAATGACCCTTAATCGACTATATTTAATAAAACAAACAATTAAATGTCCTGTTTAAGAGAAAAAAAAAATTCAAATTTAAATAAAGAATAAAGACAATAAACCTGTATCGTGTAAATGTAGAAAGTAGAGACTCAAAGTCTTGTAGTCCTGCATGATAACCTTGTCTTTTTACAAGATTTTCTTCCTGTTTTTGACCTTGTTTTGCCCAATGTCTCCGTTTTTGCAGGTAACAATCTTGCAAGTCGTTGAACTGTTACAATGGAAAACAAAAAAGCTTAATTTTTAAAACGTATATGGATAACCATTAATAAAAAACTAAATTTTATAAATATAAAGTGCAGTAACCTGTGCATGGATCCGTTTTTTTCTTGCAACAAAGACACCTGGTTGAGTATTTTGTGAATTTGACCCACTGCAATTATCTTTTCTTTCAAGTGCTAAAGATATTGCAGGATTTTGTACATCGAGTAACCTATTAAGTTGACTAGTAGCAGTATTTCTTCTATCTATTAAGGAAGGCCATGATGTTTTTACTGATGAATTGTCATTAATCATCCTTAATTTTACTAAACATCTATCTTTAGCTCGATGTAATTCTATTTTGTGTCTTTCTACAGCATTTACATCTTCTTTAATGTACTGGAGATCATGTTGTATCTGCAACCAATGTTATTATATAATCAGTAAATTGGATCACGTATTTTTTAAGTTTATTAGAAAATGAAGGACCTCATTCAGTTCTTCAAGTTTTTGTCTTCTTAAGCAATGTAAAAATTCATGCATAATTTGCAGATTTGATTCAGCTTTTAATTGCTCCATTCTTCTTTTCTTCTCTGTAAGAAAAACTATGAGGCTATCAAGTTCCTTGATTGAGAAACACTGCATCCCTGTCTAAGAGATAAGAATCACATTTCAATTGGCCACCAAAGACAAAAGATAAAAAATAAAAATAAATTATACAATTATACGTATGCAGTATATCAACTTGAGGCAAATTAAGATGATGAATTAAACAAAATCTCTCTTGTTGATGCTTAATACAATAACTGACCTGTTGAAATGCTAGGCGGGCCTGTTCAACAGGGGAAGCAGCTTTTGCTATTTGACAAGCTGAAGCCTTGATCAATAGCTGCATAAATTGTCTTTTGCATTAAGTAGCTAAAATGTAAATATACTATGTTTGTCATGACCACAAATAAGACTATATAAAATTGTAGCTTCCTTGACTTTCTTCATCAAAGAATATAGCAATAATCTACCCTGAATGGATCAGGATCCTTTAGTAGGTTACTTGTATCCTGTCAATTAATGTAACTAAAAGGAATTAACTTGTAATCTCACGTAGCTCATTATACATACAATGACCTAAAGACAATCATGGATGCCAATCTTTTGAAGAGCTTAACAACAAACAAAGTTATAGACAGTAGTTACATATATCCAGTAAATTAGTGTAAGTACAAGGATTTAAATTTCTGAAAGGATAACCATATCAGATGAGAAAACAGACACAGTAGAGCACAGATTTTCAACATTGATGAATTGATGCCAAACCAAAAGGTGAAACTTTTCCGTTTCTCAAAAATGATATATCTGGAGTCAAATTTCTCCATTCTGCATGCTATGCACCATATAAATTAGAAAACAGGAAATTGAACAGCATCGAGTGCTATGAAATTATCAAGCTAAAGGATCATAGATTTTGAAATTTTCATAAAGTTCTCTTACACCTTCTAATTAACCTAACAGCAATTACGAATAACATGTATTCGAATCAAAACTTGTGCTGAGGTGCATCAATTTCATGTGGCGAGATACTGAGTACTTGAGGGAAAAAAATACCTTATTAAGCAAAAAATTAGGAAATAGCTGACTAGTGGTGAGATATTGAGCACAACAAGGACAATCGCTCTTATTCTGAAGATGTGTAGCAATGCACATATAACAGAAATTATGACCACACGATGTCGAAAACGCATCCTTAATGATCTGCATGCATATCGGACACAATACATCTCTATCCAGCGCCGCCGCATCAATCGCCTCAACATCATTTGCCCTTGCCTCCACCGCCTCATCGGAATCCAGCGCCGGCAGCTGCCATGGATGCTCATCAGACAGCGGCGGTGGTGGAGGAGAAGATGCGAGTCTCCCAGTCGACAGTTCCGACTTGACCGACGGCACAATTACACCTACTACTGAAGCTCCTCCCATAGTCATAGAATTGTCTATATGTTTATGACTCTAGAAACCACATTTTACCTCTCTAAAAATGTGTGTGTGTGTGGGTGGAAACTGACCACGTTACGCAGGCGTTTAATTCATTTTATATTCCTTTTAACTAAAGTATTTGATTAATCTATTCTCTTAAATAGTTAAATCTGTGGTCAATACCAGTACAACTTGTTATAATGTAAAATTATTAAAAGTTTAAGACTATAAGATGATATCAACCATTAAATTCTTCTTTATATTAACATATACCATCTGGTACTCGTCATCTTTTCGGAGCATACACGAGGTAATCGGATGTAGTCAATGATAGAGGAGGAGGAGGTGGTGGATTAAAGAAAAAGATAATTTAGTGGTCATACTATTTAAAAACTTTTGAAAGCTAATTGCTAAGACTAGACGGTATGGGGCATTGCCCGGGGTCGTGGGGCTGAGGTGGCGTCTCGGCCACGCCGTGGTGCACCGGGGAACACCGCCCTCATACACGGCGTGGAGTGCGGTGGTCAAGTGGTGTGGGCACGGGGACGGAAGAGAACGAGCGGGGTTTGGGGCTTTTTTCGACCGTTGGACCCAAACGGTCTTATGACCGTTAGAATAATAAATAAATAAATAACTTTTTTTTTTAATTTTTTATTTACCCTATATATACACACATTAATACATCTTTTTTTCCCACACCTTTACCATCTTTCTCTCTACAACAATTGTCTCTAAAATATTATTTTTCTCACATCTTTTACTACCAAATGGATTCCAACCAAGGCAACCCTGATTCCAACCAAAACACGCAAGGCAATCTTGGATTTGCACAGTTCGAGGCATATGTTAATTTGCTCAGCTCAGGCATTGCCATTCCACCAAATCCCCAATACCAACAACCTCAATACCAACAACCTCAATACCAACAATTCCAAAACCCTCATTTCCAAAACCCACAATACCAAAACACCTAATTCCAAAACCCTCAATTCCAAAACACACAATTCCAACCAAATCAGTTTCAACAAAGTCAATTCCAAAGTGCTCAATTCCAACAAACAGAGGCTGGCGGTAGTCGAGAAAAAAGGAAGTCGAAAGGAAAGGGGAAAGCCAAAGAAAAAGAAGTTATTGATTCTGACGGTCCATTGACTTGGACCACTGAAGAAGAAGTCGCTTTGTGTAAAGCTTGGTGTGCCTCGTCAAAAGACCCAAAGGATGGGAATAGCAAGAAAAGCAAAGGGCTATGCGACGCTGTGTCCAAAACATTCCACGAGCTTATGGGGCGTCCAACGTACCGAAACCACGACAAACTTTCTGAGAAATGGCGTCAACTAGTCACCAATTTAACAAAGTTTAACGGTATCTAGAACAAGCTCATGTCTGAGAAACGTAGTGGGATGAGTGATTTTGATGTTATGGCAGCGGCAAGGCTAGAATACAAGGGTAATGGGCGTAATGGTTTTGAGCAAGAACAGCAGTGGTTGGTTGTCAAAGACGATCCAAAATGGTTAGCGATGCCGACTTCACAAGAGCACCAACAACAACAATCAAAGCGGTCTCGTAGTTCCCAGTCGGTTGATGTTTCTGATGGTCATACGACTACTTCGCGTATCGACCTCAATGCTGGGGACGACGACATCGATGACTTATTCGATGAAGTCGAAGAAACCCCCACTCCAAGCCGACCGGTAGGAAGAGATAAGACCAAACGAGCACTACGACATGCGGCGCAGCAGGCATCGTCCAACAATACGATGGACGAAGTCGCAAAGTTGTTGGCCGATCATGGTGTGTCGTCAAAAGAGAAGGTTGCGTTGAGGAGGGAAAAACTACAAACCGACAAGACCGCTAAAGAGGGGGGGAAATAATGCTCAATACCATCTCCATTTTGAAGCATAAAGAGGACGATTTGGACAGGGAGGATCTCGAGATCTTGCGGGAAGCGAAAGCGAAGGCGAGGGCTGCTTTCCGCAATTTAAGCTAGTTTTTTTTCAAGTATTGTATTTTTTTTTTAATTTCTAGGATTTTAATTTTTAATCTCTAGTATTGTAATGTTTTAATTTTTAATTTTAATGAAATTTTAATTTTATGTTTAAAAAAAAGGGAAAAGAAATGATGAGTTGGAAAAAAAATGGTGTGGGGTGGAGTGGTGTGGTGTGGTTGCTGAAGTGGCGGATGATGTGGTAGAAAAATGGGGGGTGGTGGTGCCATTACCCCATAATCTAAGAAAAAGATTATAATAAAAGAGCTCGGGATTTCAGAATCTCATCTGTCACATTAGTTTGCACTAAAACCAACCTAATATAAATGGGTAAAGTTTGGACTAAGTTTTAGATGTTAGATTAAATATTGGAGTTAGATAAAGGATATAAATATATTATATAGAAGTATAGACTATAGAATATAGATTAGAGCACAAGGTGTGGAAGATATGTTATAGGCATGTTATAGAGTTTTTGAGCTTATAACTTGGCTATAACTCGGGGATGAAAAAATGACTCCCTGGTGTTATATGTAAAATAGTGTTATAGTGGTCCCATATTTGTTATTTGATGTATTTTAATTGGTTGGACACCCCACCGGCCCACCCCCAACCACTGCTCCTTCCTTTAACGAGATGTTGTGGCTATGGCGAAACTCCTTTGGCGAGGGGATAACGAGAAGTCCGGTGTGGGTTTAACGAGATTATAAGCTTATAACGGAGGTTTAACACCCCCGTACCCCGTACCCCCTGCTCTTAGACGATTAGTCCTCCAGTTTTAACATTGTAACCAAACACACAAATGTCTTCATATAGCAGGCTACGGGTTGAAAATTGGCTCAGCCCATTAGCCAGAATCTTTTAAATGGACAGATAAGATCTCAACTAACCCAAAATTTTCTATTTTATATGCGGGCATTCAAACTGCATTATTAAAAAACAATCAACAAAATGTCTTACGAGATTGACCGACTCAAAAAAGAAGTTGCATACCTAAAGTAACAAATACAACCATCACAAGATATATCTTTTCTAAACACGTATAAAAAATGTCATATAGGTTCGGTTTTTTTATACTCATCCTATTTCAGGATCGTAATAAAATTGATAGAACTGAAACTGAAAATTAGAACAAAACTGAACCTAATTCGCTACAATTTTTTTTAGTCTAAATGTCCACCTCTAAATATACATATGAAATTAATTTTGTTATAAGATCATTACGTTTATGTTTTATTGATTTTTGTGGCAATTACACTTTTTGGAACGCTTTGAAAGAGTGGTACTGTGGTACTTATAAATCGTTCATTTGGTACCTTTTACCAGTTTATAGTCATTTAGCATTACACGTAGTCTCTGTATTTTTAAATTTTCCTCACTTGCACAATCGGCAAAAATGTCCGGCGTTTCCCTCATGAGTCAATTTCCGTCCAATTCAATGTCCATGTCGCCGGCCCCGAAAGTAAGCTCTAGATCCTCCAACTTTTTGGTTAATTCGATGAGTTTTCCTGTGAAAAATTCAGCAAAATCGAAGGTTCATTTCGTCGGAAAGAAATTCAATTTCACTTTACGTGCTGCGGCTGAAGGGAATTGGGAACCGGAGTCTAACGATTATTCGTTTGCTGTGACGGAGGAGGAGCCGTTGCCGTACAAGGAGCCGACGGAAATTGATCTGTTGAAGAAGCAGTTGGTTGACTCGTTTTATGGCACAAACCGTGGATTGAGTGCAACGAGTGAAACTAGGGCGGAGGTTGTGGAGTTGATCACGCAGCTTGAGGCGAAGAATCCGACTCCGGCACCGACGGAGGCTCTTCCCCTTCTCAACGGAAAATGGATTTTGGCGTAAGTGACATCCTAATTTATGTTTAACAAAACTAATTTATCTAATTATTCATTGAATTAGTTCGTACTTTAGCTATTTGCCAATTTTGATGCTTAATTTGTTAAATTTAAATTGCTTAGGTCATTTAGATTTCCTCTCTTAATCCAATTGACATGTACAATAGCATTCATATGAAATTTAGATGGATCCTACAATGATTTAATCATGAACAAAAACTTTTGGACTTTAGTGCTTCCATAGCTCAGTTCTTCAACATCTACAATTGTAATTGAACATGAAATGTTAGTTGATGTTAGGTGAATCACTTTAAAACGCCATTTAAGTTTCCATTTTTGGCATAGGCTAAGTACAAATTGACGTATACAATGATCTAATATGGAAACCGATTGTCGCATTTAACAATCAAAGAACAGGACCACATAACGACAGCTACTATGACTTTTTATGAACCGAAATACGAATTTTTTAAACAAAAATCTGGTTTTGTTTTACTGCAGCTATACATCTTTCCTAGGGTTGTACCCTTTGTTATCAAGGGGCTCATTACCAGTTGTTAAAGTTGAAGAGATTTCACAAACTATCGATTCTGAAAATTTCACGGTCCAAAATTGTGTTCTTTTTTCTGGACTGGGGTCCACAACTGCAATCACTACAAACGCAAAGTTTGAAGTAAGAAGTCCCAAACGTGTGCAGATCAAGTTTGATGAAGGGATAATCGGTACACCACAGTTAACAGATTCGATTGTGTTACCAGAAAATGTTGAAGTTTTTGGACAAGAAATCGATCTTTCGCCTTTTAAAGGTTTGATAACATCGGTTCAAGACACGGCTTCAAATGTTGCAAAGACCATTTCAAACCAACCCCCGTTGAAATTTTCAATATCTCAAACGAATGCTGAATCATGGTTGTTAACGACTTACCTTGATGAAGAACTTAGGATTTCTAGGGGAGATGGTGGTAGTGTTTTTGTTCTTATTAAGGAAGGCTCTCCCCTACTTGCACCATAAATTCATCTATGTATATACATTCAATTCTTGTTTGGTGATATATGTGTATGTGTATGTTATAAATAAAGGAGTGTGACTTTTCAATTGAAGTGTCTTTAACCGCCAAAACAGTTAAAAATAATTTTTTTTGTCTCATCCTGAAATCTAAGTTAAACACACATTTACCTTCTCCTAAATATCAATTTCTTGATATCCGAAAGCATTCGATAGGAAAGTACTTTAATAAGAAAGTGAACACTGAATAGACAAGATTAGGTTACACAAAGAATTCATAGGTGTTTTCAAACATTTTATAAACTTAAAAATCACCAATAGACACTTTTTTTTTTTATTTATAAATGAATGATTTTTCAAAAACCATGTAAAAGGTAACCTCCAATTTCACTTTATCCTTTTCGAGGTTCTAAAATGCTCCCTATCCGCCAGAAGAATACGATACGCGGCACTAAAATCGTTGAAATTGTTTCTATGATTTTGTTTCGTGAATCTTAATTACTTTAATAAGTTTTTTCGTGAATCACATGTTATGTTAATTCCTTCTTTTTTGATAACTCCCTAATTAATTAACTAAAACTAGGACGATAAGGTTTTGGCATATAATACTTTCAATTATTCGATTCATATAACTTTTGGTCAAAATTCATAAACTTTTGGTCAAAATTGAGAATAAATATGATATAATGGTTTGGTAATATAATGAGTATTCTAAAATGATGTGATGTATTTGCTTAAATAACATATGATGTGGCAACAAATTTAGTGTAGTCAGGAACTTATACCCACCAGTCTTACAGCTTGTAAGCGATATCATCATCATATCCTTAACAACATCCGATGCCATTTAAGATTATAACCCTATTTTATAATCATCTACTTTATATAACTCGAAAAGAACCTTTAGATTCCACTCTAAAGCATATTTTTAGAGGTCTAGAATCATTTGCAATAATAGAACTCCTTCCTAACTTATCCTATGTAGCTATATGTACGTTGTAACAAATGTGACCAAACATGTTAAAATCTAGTACAAATTACAAGTCTATAAATGTCTCTAACAGAAGCCGAAGACTTGCTCGTTAGCTCGCAACTATACGAAGCCGTAACACTCGGCAACGAAGCTAGAGTTATCGAGCTATGCGCAGGCATACCCAAGGGTCCATTACACACGCCCACAATACACGATGATACTGTTCTAAGTTTAGCCACAAACCTCAAGAGAAACGATCTAGCCTTAGAGCTCCTAGATATGGTGCCCATGAGTGATTCCCACAAGCTCACATGGCAAAATAGTGGTGGGCACACCATGCTTCATGAAACCGGGCTTAACAATAAGACGGTTGAGGCTGCAGCCGAGATGCTAAGAAGGGCACCTATGTTGCTTGGTATGACCAATAGGCTCGGTGAGACTGCTTTGTTCACGGCGGCATTAAATGGTAAGGAGAAAATCTTCAAGTTGCTTCACGATGAAGTTTGTAGAACGACTCACGGGCCGGATTTGAAAACATTTCTTCAAAGGGATGATAAGTCTACTATCCTCCACAAAGCAATTCTTAGTAGAAACTATTGTAAGTAGTTATGTATGACTGAGTGGTGGACCTACAACCAACGTAGGGTTGCTCTGGTTTCTTGCTAGATTTTTTTTTAATCAAATTGTTGTTAAAATATATGTTTTTGTAGGGCTAGCTCATGAGATAGCAGTGAAGCATGGACATTTAATTCATGAGAAGGATGGAGATGAGATGACACCTCTTCAACTTCTTGCGTGCAGTCCACCAGTTTTCGGCCCTAAAACTTTATTCACGCGCATCATATATAAACGTACGTACGGTCATACTAACATATTTCATTATCTATGCCCCAATTACTTTCTTTCTTTGTTCAGTTACAGATATCTTGTTGATTCTTAGAATACTTGTTACAATATATTTCAAAACCACGTTGATTCAAAAAAATATTGTAGATTCAGTCTACATAAATTTGAGAGAAAAATAAAATTTCATAAAATCATAAAGTGAAAATTCCAATGTGTCAAACAAACCATATATATAGCCTAGATATTTGAATGGGCCAAAAAACATAAACGGGTCGGAAATTGGGCCTAAAATAAAGTTCAAAAATCAATAAAAAAACTCAAAAATGCAAAAAACTGCCAAAATAAAGCTTTTTGGGACCGAATTCCCCGAATCCTCGTCGCTAGCTTCGATTTGGCTGGTCTTACGTCTGACATGAGACTCGTAGCAAAAGTTACGTCAATTTTAGTGTAACCTTTTTCCTTAGAGGATCTTATGTCTCAAGAAATAAAAAGTGATATTCGTCCACATTTGAACCTGTATCATATATAGTTTTTTGTAATATATATCTTTGCTCTACCAGACCTTTACCCCCACTTGTGTAGATGAAGCACTTTTCTAAACAGAACAAAAAAGTTCTATTTCTTACTCAACAATAAAATACTTTATCAATTTTCAACTTTTTCATGTTAGTAATTGATGTGGATTGTGAAGAAACCAGCCGAATGTTTCACTGGTTAAGAAAAATGAAGAAAGAAAAACATCGATGTAAATGGGCAATGAAGCTTGTGAAAGTGTTGGTAAAAGCTGACATGTCATGGCAAATGACCGAATCATGGATAAAAAAAGGTCGATCCACGGTTCACTTATACGGAAGAAGTAAATCCGTATCTAATCAACATGATCAACAAATGATAGCCGATGTTCCTAAGCCTGATACACCATTGTTATTAGCAACTATACATGGTTGTAAAGAGATTGTTGAGGAAATAGTGAAAGTGTATCCTCAAGCAATTGAACATATTGATCACGATGGTCGTAACATTTTGAGTTTGGCGATCTTGTATCGACGTATCGAGATTATGGATGTGGTGGATAATATGAAGATTCAAAAGCAGAGAGTGAGAAGAAATATTGATAATTATGGGAACACATTGTTGCATCTAGTTGGTGAAAAAGTAGATGAACAAATTGAGGAGCTAAAGGGTCCTGCTCTAGTACTACAAGAGGATGCACTTCTGTTTAAGGTGAGTTATCCCTTTTAATATTTTTTATGTAATTTATTGAAGGTAATTAGGGTTGTCCAAAGGTTCAACCTAATCAAACCTTAACCCGAACCTGATTATGCTAGTTGTATCGGGTGTATTTGTGTCTTATGTTGATGTCGGATTTTTTAACCCGATCCGGCCAACCTAATTCCTTATAGATCGGGTATCCTGCTATGATTATTTACTTTTATCGGGGTTTATGTTGATCTGTTTACTTATCGGGTCGGGTTAGGAATTTTTATCTCAAACCTGACAGACCCAACATGATAAGAGCCCTAACCCAACCCGATAACACGATGGGCACCATAGAGTTGACTTTTCTTATGAATGGGTTGATTTAAGTTATTTTTATTTATAAGTGGTATAAACAAAGCTAAAAGGGAAATAAATTAAACGTTTTAAACTGGTTGAAGGTTGTATTATACGGAGTATATTTTTTGTGAATCACCTATATCCTTTTATGGGGAAAAAATAAGCTATTATTATTGTAATACTTATAGATTTTTTTAACATACCATGTTAATTGTTTATCAAACCTTTAAAATTTGTAAAAAAAAATGATTTAGTCAGCCCAACTTGACTAGACCTTGCAAAACTACCCATGTTGACATGAACTCGTGTTCACCCATTTCCCATCCCATTAGGCCCATTTGTAATACACCTTATGCAACTTCAATCATTTTAGCCCATTCGACCCATTTGACCCGCACATTTTATATATTCTTTCATAGTTTAAGTGTTTGATCTATTATCAATTTAATAAATTAGCTAAATGACCTGTTTCCATATAAACCGCTTAAAATCATCCCTTCTTACATTTACTCATGGGTTATATATACAGAGAGTGAGAGAAACGTGTACCACCTTTGACACAATGAGATTAAACTCCAACGGAAAAACCGCCGAAAAAGTGTTCTTCGAGAACAATAATAAACTTCGATCAGAAGCCAAAGAATGGATGACCGAAAACGCAAAAAACTGCTCCATTGTTGCTGTACTCATTGCAACCGTTGCTTTCGCTGCAGCATACACAGTACCCGGAGGCCCAGATTCAAAAACGGGCTACCCGGTTCTCAAAAACAAGCCTCTTTTCCTCATTTTCACAATAGCCGATGCAATTTCGCTCTCGTCAAGTTTAACATCAGTTATCATATTCCTCAACATTGTAACATCATCCTTCCATTTTAAAGATTTTGAGAAATCTTTATTTCAAAAGTTGCATTTGGGACTTACACTTTTGATCATAGCCGTCGCGATGATGATGGTGGCATTTGCGGCTACTCTTATTTTAACGATAAGTAGCGGGAGAAAGTGGACGGATATTACTTTGTATAGTGTTTCGTTTTTCCCCGTGCTTATTTTCGTGTTTACATATGTACGGTTTTATAAGCAATTTGGGGGAGCGATTTATCGTGCTTTTAAGGAGATAACGAAAATAACACTCTTGCGTTATGGTAATTCCAAACCTCAAGTTAGGCAATATAGACGGCATTCTCGTCATCGAACAACCGTTTCTCGCTCACCGGTTTGAGTTGGTAACCTTTTTTAATTAACCTTGCAACTATTTTGTTTGAATAATTTGCCATTGATTGAAGGCATAACAATTAAAAATTTTAAGTTGTCTGTTGTGTGATTTATATTTTATATACATGTTTCTTTCTAAATATAATTTGGTCAATTGATTTATCTGAGTGAATAATGTATTTATAAACATGTTTGTGTTTTGAAGCTTGTGTGATAATATTTTTGAAACGCTTGTGTGATAATAGATTTTGTGATTTCCCACCACATGCTTTGTGGTCAAAGTTGTATCGAGTAGACATTTATGTAATACGGTGGTTAATTTAACTAAGGGAAATGATAATTTTTTCTACATTTTGTTCATATTCATAAGTCTACTCACTTCTAATTTGATATGTGTCATCACGAATTCTATTTCATATTTTTTAATATTTATTCCAACAATTTAATACAATTTGTATATCTTGTTATGGTTTGAAAATTAACAAGTATTACCTAATAAATAGATATTTTCATTATCAAAAATAAATATCAGTTTTTTAAAGTTTTTCATTGTTATATTTACTGACTAAAATATTAAAGTTACTACCTTATGGTCCAGCTGTAGAATGCAAGGATTGCAAAGGATTTGAATACTTAAAAACTGATTCCGAGCAAATTAATTAATTAGCGGTTAATTTTAAATGCAAAACAATGACAAAATATTCTGAAACAGGAATTGATCAAAGCATTATATAAACAAAATCATTAATATATTCTTCATAATGAAAACCAATAATATAATTTAGATGAATATACAAAGAGATAGCCTAATATCAAAACGCTCTCAATACATCAATTATACCAATAAACTATTAATCAAATATATAATAATTACTAATTGAACAAAAAATGAAACTATAGACAAAAATTTCTTAGCTAGCTAGCTTGCTCCATTCATGACCATGGCCAAATTGCCCATTTTGAAGCCAAAATCCTTCCTACCAAAATCTTCTTTATGTCTACCATAGCGAGTATCAGGAATCGATATAAACCCTACAGTTTTCTTGTTCAGGTTTAAATCCATCTCGTTTTTAGTTGAGACTTCATTGGTGGTTCGTTTGTAAGATCCGAGCCATTTAGCTTCAGCGTATTCACGTCGTCTCCATGGGGGCACCGCCATTTTCATTTGGTTCATCGACTTCTTAATACCTCTGCACATTATTCTAATTATCTCTTTCAATTCTTTGATTTTGCAAACTGAAACCTGAGGTAGGATCTCGAGCAATGAAGTATAATTATCACTTGGTCTTGCTATCTCGAATTCTTCAGATAGAGATATAATTATTATGTAACGAGTTCCAGAAACATTAACATCAACATATTCATAATCACCCGCAAGAAGCCTTCCTTTCTTTTCCCATTTTGATTTGCAAATACCTACACAATCATATATTCAAAGTCACATGAGAATTCAAAGTCAAATTAGTAAATCATTGTACTAAATTAGCTATTTTTCAAGTTCGATATATCATTTTGCACAATTAATAATTTAGCACTAAAATGTATTTTGTCCTTATTATTCATGAAATCAGCTAGAGAAAATCAGGGTCAGCTTTATAAACATGATAAAATTAGATCTGTATAAAAAATTATGACAAAACCTTAAAATTAAGCCGGGTAACATTAATATAACGAGATTAAATACGAGACTAAAATAACAGTAATACATGTTAACTACGTAATTTAATTAACTAAATTTAGAAAAAGAAAATTATAAGCCGTTGGTGATTTATGAGACAATTAATAATCAAACTATGTAATATTATAACCAATTTAAATAAAATTGGAATAGTACCGGCATCGAGACCCTGATGACGTAGACGACCCATCAATCGCCGTTTAGATCCTGATGACGGTGGCGATGGGTTATCTCCGACCACGCGCCGCCATGCTTTCTCAACTTCTAAAACCACACTTTTTCTCACATCATCAACATTTTCAAATCGAAACAATCTCTTCAACGATTCCTTCATCTCCTCCGTATCATCATGAATATCATCCGAGCTACATTCGTCATTAACTCTGATATCAAAATCACTATCAACAACGTTTAGCCCATCTCCGTTTTCGATGAACAAATTAACCAAATCAGACAAATCCATCGTTGTCTCCGGCGAGTGCTCGCTGCCACTGCTGTCGCAATCCGTCACCTTCGCCGCCATCTGAAACGCCTCCGCCACTCTCCCAAACCCCCCCATTTTTTCAAAGCTAGCTTCAACACTGATTGGCCGGTCAACTGTTCGCTCGCTGATTTTGGGACTTATATAAGAATTAAATATCACTAAAATATATGTGAGGAAAATGTTGACATGAGAGAGAAGACGTAATGAGGAAGTTAAAAGGTGAGTTTAGATGATGACATTATGGTGATATATATATATATATATATATATATATATATATATATATATATATATATATATATATATATATATATATATATATATATATATATATATATATATATAGAGAGAGAGAGAGAGAGAGAGAGAGAAAGAGACCATGAATTGAATATACGTATATACGCAAAATGTTCCTAGTGAATATGCTTTGTGCATATGCGAATGAATGCGGACGCATTTTATCATCTGGGTACGTTCGGACTTAAACGTACGTGTGCAAAAACCTACTAAAGCATACGGTATAAGCATGTTAAGCCCACGCTAAAGCTCTCCAAACTTAATTAACACCACATCATAGTGTGTGTTAAAACCAAGGTTGTAGAATTCGCTACTCGCTACCCGTTCGTTCGACGACCCGGTAGCGAGTACTCGGTTACTCGGTGAGTACTCGGCGAGTACTCGAATCGGGAATTTTATATATAAATTTAGAAATTGTATATATATATTGTATAACATAAGCATAACTAGTTGTGAATTTCAAATACTAAAAGTTTTAAAACATGTAACAACAATGGACCAACAAGTATTAAGTGATTCACCAAAACAAGAGAAACGTGAACAGCAATCGAACAAGTCAGCAAAAGAAACAGAATCATAAATCGAACATGTATGATCGAACAGAATCCGTACAGAAATCGATGAAATACCAACAAAAATAACACATTACCTTGTAAACGTTTGAAGGTTAGAGGAATCGTAAGTGGAAGATCAGAGGATCGCAAGTTCGCAATTGTTCGAACGTGATTACGTGAAAGAAACTGAAGAGCCGTTCATTAAAACCTAATTAAAAAAGACTTGAAAAAAGACCAGCCTTTTACCGGGTTGGGCCGAGTTGGGCCGAGTTGGGCCGAGTTTTACCGGGTTTTACAAATCTTTGAACGAATTTAGCCTTCACCGAGTAATATGACCGAGTATCTCCTAACCGACCCAGTAGATGACCGAGTACCGGTTACCCACCGAGTACTCGGCCGAGTAAAACGGGTTTTACAACACTGGTTAAAACTATGTCAAAACATCTCCTTAAAAAACATATTAAAAAAAAAAAGAATTTTTATTCTTTTCTAAATTGTGATTTTTTTTTTAATAATTTTTGTAGGGTTGTTAAATTAATATTATGCCACTGATTGTAAATTTGGAGCGTGTCAAAAATGCATTTTACATTTGTGCTCTTACTATATGATAGTTATGATAATAATGACGATGGTGATATGTTATACATTTGGGGTTTGAAGGTTTTTAGGTAAAAGATTAAAAGATGAGTTGTGATAGATTGAAATGAATAGTTAGTGGAGAATGAGTCTTACTCATTTTGAATAAAATGTATTAATAATGTATGAAAGTAAAAGTAAGGATAAAAATATAATCTCACTTTATTAAAGTATATAGTTAGTGGTGAATGAATCATACTTTTTTTGACAAATAGAGGGCCGAACTTCTATTGGGCCGAACTACTACTGGGCCGAACTATGTAGTTCGGGCCGAACTTCTAAAAATGCCGAACTTGTTCTTCACGATTTGATGCCGAAGTTGTACAGGTACGTTCGTGACATTCAAAAACTTACAAAATCAATCCTATTTTCTTCAATTCTCAACCAAATCCAATGATTTAAAGCACAAATTGTTCGAAATCAAATTGCTAACACTTTGATCGGATCAATTTCTTCAATCCATTACACATAAGCTTCAAATCTTCGATTTTCAGAGGTTTTTCAACTTTTTCACTTTTTCATCAAAATCACCAAATTGAGGATCAAATGTTGGTGGAATTGATCTGGAATTGATTCTATTGTGTTTAGAAACACTGGAGAAACACTAATCCATGCTCAAAACTTCAATTCCAACGAAAAATTTACAACATTAAATTTTCAATGACGAACGAACTTTTTCTTCAAACTTTCTCAGATCTTCATCAATCTAGCTCGATTTTGGATCTTCTCTAAGAGAGATTATGCTCTGATACCAATTGATAGATCGTATAACACTGAGATCAAGCTAATCCATTGATAATCAAGAGAGAAATTGAAGAATTTGTGAGTGTGTGTGTTTAAGGTGTAAGTGTGTGAAACGAGAGAGAACAGATACTTTCAGAATTGTATTTCAATAAAGAGTGGGAAAGCTTACATTGAAAGACAAACATTCAAGTATTTATACCATCTACCACTTAACAAGGGAATCGTTAACTAACGGACTTAAAGGTCAAAACTATTACAATTTTGGTCCTAACAGTGTATCACTTATTTCAATTTACCCGTAAATAAAAAATGTATTACTTATTTTGATACGGATTTAGTATTATACCAAAAGACTTATTACCTAGCATATCCGGTGTTTAAAATTCTCATAAAGCTGTGAAAAGTTGTTAGTTCAACTGTTCAAGTTATATCATGGATAAAAATAATGTAGATTTATAGATGTTTGTTAGTCATTCAAAAAATTATAAAAGGAAAAATAAATTTACATAAAATTAGTTGGGAAGCTAAAGCATTTCAAGATCTTACATTCTTCCATAAAAAATAAAAAATAAAAAGTTAGAAAAACTAGACTATGTATATTCCATATTATTTTTAAGTCGTAATATCGACTCCACATTTGGTTCGTCACTAATTAATTACATGGCGAAATCCACGTACTATAAACTCAACTACAGACTACTAGGATCCGTGGAAATTACGGATATTATAAAAAGCATATTCTATTTACAAAAGATATTAAAACGTAGCAATAGTTTTAATATATAGTGTATGATAAAATGATAGTATAAATGGCACGTAATTTACTTTAATTTGTCTATAACTGAATATGAAATCATGGCTTATAAGTTATGAGCAACACCTTACATCCTACATAAACACCATTATACAACAAATCTTGGGTTCAAATCCATGACTGATCATGAGTTCAAATCATGTTATGGATAAAAATTAGACTATATTAGATGAATTGTAATTAGGTGCCATAAGAAAATATAATTATTGATATTATATCAAAAGCATGCAGATGGTATATTCCATTCTTAAACAAATATTCTGTAATTATCTACAATATTTACTTAGCCTCCAAATAACGAACAATTATTAAATAAATGTAAATCTTAGAGGCAACTGAAATACCAACCTTAGTAAATTAAATTTTCAGTCAACATACTTGCTACTCCGTGTCTTATGGCAGATTTGTATTTATAACGAATACACACTATGCAAAAATTAAACCTGTAACCTCTGCATTATTTAACACAATGCCCTTGTCAAGTGGAACTGCTATACAACCTATACAGTATGTTTACTTGACTATAATTATATACATTTGATAAATCCTTAAACTTTAAAAAATTGAAATTACCACCATTCACTCACCGACACACTAACACCACTCACCATTTGCGACCTCCACCACTGCCCACTATTTTGTCCTGGAAAATTTAGTTACAAGTTATCCGTACGCACAGTATGGGTAGGGTTAAACCTACGCCAAAGGGCAAATGCCCTCTTTAACGTGTTAAACCATACTGTCTTCTTCGTTAAATATCCACTCACCATGCTTGGAACTCTCGTTATCGAATTTTGAGGGTTTTTTATTTTATTTTATAAATTGTGATTGGTTAAGGGTAATTTTGTGAGTCTTAAAAAAATATTATACGATGTTAAACAGAGAGTGATTTTAAAAGAAGTACTGTTAAAATCATGTTATATAGACAAAAATTCCTTTAACATAACTATAAAAAGTGTTCTATTCCCTACATTTTTATACACTATATGTTTTAACTACAAGATCTTTAATTACATACGTACCCTTTTTATGTAATGCATGTTAGATCTCTAAAATCAGTTATTTTATTGTGTTAAAATAATAGTATATTTGAAGTAATATATGATGTATGGAGTATAATAAATTTTATGAGAATGACATATTTCTTTTGTCTTGGTTGTTAAATTATTGCTCAAGGGAAGTGGAAAATTAAAACCGTGAGGATCGAAAGTCTGACCAGGTTCTTTGAATCTACAAACCACGTCTATATACGTTTTAGTTCCAACTTGAGATCTTTTTTATGAACGACAAGTAAGTGAGTGGTTTGAGCCTAGACAGTGACATCCACAATGAGTAATATGCCTTTCCTCGAACTCTCCACATAGGGGAATAAACCCCACCACATTTTAATCTCTAAATTTTACTTCCAACAAGTCTTGAATCCAAAACCTCTTAAAGGAAAACTCCAAAGCTATCATTGATGGCCAATTGGCCTAGGTTTCCAACTTATTTCTACTCGTTTTAGACAAATTAACATAGTAATGGTATTTCTTCATACCATTTATTCCTATCATATTTCTACTCATTTTGATCCTTATAAGTGTCACAGTCAAGATATGATATAGGGAAAGAGCAATTAGTGAAATAAGACATGTCAATTTATAAATGAGTAAATATATAGTTAGGAAGAAAAAATAAGACCACTCAAATTAACATGAGCCACTATTAAAGCCCTTCAATGTCACACATAAGACCATCTCTGTAACACCTCAATTCTTAAAACACCTTTTAAATCTTATTTTAAAATAAAAATATTACAAGTTCAATATTCCCAAAATACGGTTTAACAAAAACCTTAAAACATTTATCAGAGTATTAAAACCGGTGTTACATTATAATATCATAGCCATAGGATAAACGGGATCTACCTACGAGCTCCCGAGCTAATCAACACTAGGCCACTTCTATCGCGACCCTCTAAGCCATCGGTCTCGAACCTGAGTACATAGCCAAAAACAAAGTAGTACGTGAGACAAAATTGTCTCGTGAGATACATGGGTTTTAGACCCGACATTAATATATAAATGATTACACATACGAAATATATATATATATACATACATATTTATATACTATGGTTACCTCCGCGGTACCCCTAACACATTCATATACATCGATCATCTCCTTGGTAATCCCATCACATTCAATCATAGCCTAATTGACCCGTCAAGTTGTTCGGAATGCCTCCAATCCAACGAGACCCTTTTTTGTCCTACTAACCAGAATGCATCCAGTTCAGTAGAACCCCCTTTGTCACCTTGTCCAAGCAAGGTGACCCATCTTATCTCACTAATCAGAATGCCTCCAATTCAGTGAGATCCAACATCGTGTTGGGAGATCGGAATGCCTCCAATCCTCCCGCTTTAAAGATACCGTGATAACCAGAATGCCTCCGATCTATCACGCATCTGTCCTATTTCAGTCTACCCGTTATAACCATTACATGTGACTATATGTCACATCTATCATCAATGTCATAAGGCCATCATACAATCTATCCACATACTAATCTTAACTAGCATTCACATAATCAAATCACTAGTCTCATTATTAGTAATCACATATTATAAAAGTATACTCTTCTACATCATATCAATAACTAGTTATTAATTACTTTTCATTATCATGATCTCTTTCAAAATCATCAATCACTTTATACATACTTAGATAGTCTACTATTTATCACTTTCTCATCTTTTCAATCATAACTTTATTAAAAATCATTTATTAATAAAGACTCACAAAACATCATATATATTTTCAAAAAGAACATTTGCTATGTACCCAGTTTTAAAAGTCTCATGTACTCACCTTAGCAATAAAGTGCTCCAACCGTATTATTTACGCCAATTTCCTTGCTTCACAATTCAATCAACTTCCAAGACTTCACCAAAAGCCTAATATAATTATCACAACATGATCAACATCACATACGACTACTATGGTGTCCATCTATCTTTAGATAACACTTATTAACACATTTCCCCCAATTATGGTGATTTACCAAACCCTAGGTTTAACCAAATCCTTAAGATTCTTACAAATCATAATCATACCCTTGTTTCCTTTGATCATATACCATCTATTAAATGTATACATCATCAACATCACCATATCCCATAACCCATGAACTAGGGTTTCAAACCCATACATCAAAATGCATAGATCTTAAGCTACAAA
This sequence comes from Calendula officinalis, assembly GCA_963853835.1. Lineage (NCBI taxonomy): Eukaryota > Viridiplantae > Streptophyta > Magnoliopsida > Asterales > Asteraceae > Calendula > Calendula officinalis. Next base: position 6,360,152 of record OY970825.1, read on the forward strand.
GATCAAAGAGTGAAGATATACCTTTAATCTTCAACTAGGAGTGAAATCTACCAAAGACTTGGGAAGAATTCGACTAAAACCAGCTCTTGAACTCAAAAATCGCCAATGGGAGAAAACTAGGGTTTGTGGGTGTAATAAATGAGATAAACCCGACTTTAATGCTGGTGTCGAACAAGTTCGCGATCGCGAACTAAAGTTCGCGTCGCTAACTATTTCCCACACTCATAATTCGCGATCGCTATCCGATCGGTAACTACTTCACGCCCGGTAGCCCCAATATCTGTTGACTGTTCCCGATCACGAACATAGGTTCGCGTCGCGAACTCCATGCGCAGCTAGGGCTGCACTTTTTCATCTTTGTCTCGACCCGGTTTCGTCCGTAACTTCCTCATACGGCGTCCAAATGACACGAAACCAATTCCCACGTTCTTTAAACGATTTATCCGTATTTATCATATTTTTAAACAATTTATTTATTAGATACAAAATTTCAGGTCGTTACAACTATCCACCCCTTAAAAGGATTCCGTCCTCGGAATCACTCAAAAATTTCTAATCCCCATTCTACCGAGTATCCATTCTCATTCTCCCAGGGTTATTACATCAACATTTTCCCCGTTTCAATTTAGCCAACCACATGCATATAAACATTCACTTAACCCTGTTAGATCCGAACGGGTCAAAAGAATCAATCTTAGGCCCTTAATACCCAAACGGGTCAAGATGCCACAATTTGACCATAACGCTTCAAATCCTTTAACCGTTCATTCTATTCACAAAACAATAACATGACATAACCATTACAATTATTTGATTGAATAATAAGAAAAATCTAGCTTCGACCAAGTCGATATAATCCAACATTGTCTAACCCTTGACTTAAGAACAAAGTCAACTATACTTTAACATTTTCCCTTCTCGCTAAAGGATCCTATAAATCCTCCTTTCCTTTACAATTTACCTTTAGTTTATGATCCATCTACAATCACATACTCGATCCCCAAATTCAATCTTGACAACACCCAAACGGGTCAAAGTTTCATGATTCGACCCTAACACACCCAATCATTTAACCAAACTCTTTGTACCCATTGGGATGATATGACCCAATCATTACTAATAACCAATTGACCACAATGATAGTCAATGCCTAGCTTTGACCAAATTGTCAACATTATCCAATCTTTGACTTAAGCACAAGGTCAACCATATCTTGACAATTTCCTTACTCATTGGTGGTTCCATTAATCATCAATTCCTTAACAATCGACTTTACATTCATGGTCCGACAACAATCATACCCGGTTCCTAAATTCAACCCGAAGTACCCAACGGTCAAAGTCGTACTCTTTGACTACTATTATTTCCATTAATCCATTAACCACTATCATACTCATGTAGATGATATATTATGCCCTTATCCTTGACTAACCATTTTAAACGAAAGTCAAAACCCAATTTTTGACTAAAGTCAACAATCCACTCGTTGACCAACCTTGACTTATGAATAAAGTCAAACTTACTTTGCAAAATTCACACATTCCTCATCACCGAAACATCTTTCCTAAGCTTTCATTCCCGATTTCCATATTTAAATCTCCTTTCTCAATTGTTCCCTTTTTCCTCGATTTCGATTTCCACAACCAATTAACAATTCTTAATTTAAAGCAATACCGAATCTCTATTACTTCTTAACTTTCATTCAATTACTTATACCGTTCGTAATTTCCTTCAAACATCCTTATACCATATTTGTAATTCACGATTACCGGCTTTAGAGCCTCAATCATATTCAATTGTGGCCTAACCACCCGTTATACATCTCTCACCACTTATTGGCTACTAACAAACTTTGCTTCCTATAAACACTCCTTTTCATAATCTATATACTTGTAGGCATCTCTTACACCTACCTATACTTATACATGACTCGTGTTTTCAACCCAAGTTCTCACTTGCCATCAAGATCATAACAACAAATAACCATGCGGTTCTACATACGTCAGATATAAACATCATAACACTGACACACCTTATCATACTTTAACTATCAAATCGAGATGATCGGAAAGCCTCCAATCCATCACGATTCCAAACTGTCACAATGATCGGAAAGCCTCCAATCCATAGCGACTCATCAAATCTCGTTAATCGGAAAGCCTCCGATCTAACAAGATCCAATCTATCTTATTCTATTTTGCATACCATACTAGTATACATCTTTTCGCATCACATAACTTTACCACTTTCTTACGCATTCAAACGTCTATTTATTCCTCATGCAATTTCAACATATTTCTCATATCATCTTCTTTCATAATAACATATTTCTAATTGAAATATACTACTTAACATGTTCCTCAAAACATTATCTTTCCATTATCATATGTCTTTCATAGACCCTTACTCCCACTTATACCTTTATACCATACGGTATACACATAATCATTTCTAGTGTTTTCCATCAATCTACTCACTTATCAATCGTCTTTAGTCGATTTATTTTCTCATTACTAAAATTTCCAATCTTTCTTTTACCATCAAGGTAGCCACTAATACTTTCGGTTTTCCTCATTCTTACCGAATAAATTGGTCAACTCGAGTCACCCAATTGACTCCGATCCATAACCCATTATAAGCTATCACACTTTTTCTATGTCATTTTTTTTATCTATTAATTGTTACCCTTGACTTAGCATACCATTTCTATGACATTTTACAATTAATTATCATTGTACTCTTAGTATCGAATCCATTATTCATGACACAAACTTTTGACATAACTAATTGTCAACTTTTACTCAACCATTTTCGATTACTGAATTTTGTCATTCCCGATGCTTATTCTTTCCAACATATTTTCCATTTACGAGTTTTAAAACTTCACTATATCTTTGATCATTCTTTTCTTTGCCTTACTCCTTTGATATTACTACATCATATACACTTTTCCCGCAAGGAACTACAATTTTACTTTTAAACTTTTCCCTTATATGGTTCCTCATCCATATATAATATTCCTACTAAGTCTTAGTACTTCCAAGTATTACCATCACTTCATAAAATATATTCATTAATCTCGCGATTCATCTTTTGATATTCCATGACAGCATAATATTTTATTTCTTACTATTCGTGTCGCCGAACGCCAACTCTCCCAAATACAACATCCCTATTTACATAACGAATCGGGGAGATTATTCCCCAAATACATATCCATATCAAACGATCCCTCTATAATTCTTTAGACCATTTCACTTAAGCACTAAATCAAGCGACCACTGAACAAATAAACCGCAAACCACATAACATTCAACTATATAATTGAGAAACGCTTGCCCCACTTGCACCTTCCAACATCACTATAATTTCACGAACTTTGAGTGAGATTCCCTTTCTTTGTTGACTCCAAGCTACTATCGAACTTCCTCTTTCCTCCACGTGACGACGCTTCATGGGTTTTTCGTTGAATTACCTCCTCCACATTCCTAGCAATAAGTTCTCTTAGAAATTCTTCCAAGTACTCTTTCGGGACGAAACTTACCTATCAATCTACTCACGAACTCCTTCCACAACATTTAGCACCATATTCTCTTTCCAGACTTTCGTACATCACATTCTTCCACAACGACGTCTCGTCCTTCAATAACCGAAGTGCAAAAGTCACCATATCTTCCTCCAACACTTGCTATTCTCTAACACTCGCTCAGCTTCACGAATCCTCCGAATCGTCACCTTCGGCTCGGAACTTCCCGAATATGCATCGGCTTGCACACCATGAATGTCTCGAACGGACATCCATCCCTTTCTTCCGATTCAGAATCACTACCCTCTTCCGTCGAGGACTTCTCAGCACCAACCTTGCTACTTGAAGACCTATTCTTCTTACGGTTGTTAAAATCATCCCGCCTAACCTCATTTGTCCGGCCATCCACAATCCGGCTCACATCTTTATTCACTACATCTTTCATCTGATTAAACAGATTCCGAATAATTTTCCAAATTACGGGGGTCGGGTTTCATCTAACCGGAACCCTCTCCATCATCACCGCGACATGACGAAACTCACTTATAATTTCTCTTCTTGACTTAGAGGAGCTCATCCTCTTCTCGTGGTCACCTTTTTGTTATTCCAATGTCTTCAACAACCAATATTCGAGCAAACGACTCAACAGTCAAATAAAACTCATGCAAATCAAACATGCCATTCTCTTAGGGTTCGACCTAACATACTCGCACCTTACAGTCTCAATAGATCTATCATGGACATCCTATGGAACATATGGTCCTACTTAGTATAGCTTAAGACTAGGGAGGTCAAACCTACCTAATTCACTTAAACTATAGCTCTGATACCAAGTTGTAACACCTCAATTCTTAAAACACCTTTTAAATCTTATTTAAAAATAAAAATATTACAAGTTCAATATTCCCAAAATACGGTTTAACAAAAACCTTAAAACATTTATCAGAGTATTAAAACCGGTGTTACATTATAATATCATAGCCATAGGATAAACGGGATCTACCTACGAGCTCCCGAGCTAATCCACACTAGGCCACTTCTATCGCGACCCTCTAAGCCATCGGTCTCGAACCTGAGTACATAGCAAAAAACAAAGTAGTACGTGAGACAAAATTGTCTCGTGAGATACATGGGTTTTAGACCCGACATTAATATATAAATGATTACACATACGAAATATATATATATATATACATACATATTTATATACTATGGTTACCTCCGCGGTACCCCTAACACATTCATATACATCGATCACCTCCTCGGTAATCCCATCACATTCAATCATAGCCTAATCGACCCGTCAAGTTGTTCGGAATGCCTCCAATCCAACGAGACCCCATTTTTGTCCTACTAACCAGAATGCCTTCAGTTCAGTAGAACCCCCTTTGTCACCTTGTCCAAGCAAGGTGACCCATCTTATCTCACTAATCAGAATGCCTCCAATTCAGTGAGATCCAACATCGTGTTGGGAGATCGGAATGCCTCCAATCCTCCCGCTTTAAAGATACCGTGATAACCAGAATGCCTCCGATCTATCACGCATCTGTCCTATTTCAGTCTACCCGTTATAACCATGACATGTGACTATATGTCACATCTATCATCAATGCCATAAGGTCATCATACAATCTATCCACATGCTAATCTTAACTAGCATTCACATAATCAAATCACTAGTCTCATTATTAGTAATCACATATTATAAAAGTATACTCTTCTACATCATATCAATAACTAGTTATTAATTACTTTTCATTATCATGATCTCTTTCAAAATCATCAATCACTTTAGACATACTTAGATAGTCTACTATTTATCACTTTCTCATCTTTTCAATCATAACTTTATTAAAAATCATTTATTAATAAAGACTCACAAAACATCATATATATTTTCAAAAAGAACATTTGCTATGTACCCAGTTTTAAAAGTCTCATGTACTCACCTTAGCAATAAAGTGCTCCAACCGTATTCTTTACGCCAATTTCCTTGCTTCACAATTCAATCAACTTCCAAGACTTCACCAAAAGCCTAATACAATTATCACAACATGATCAACATCACATACGACTACTATGGTGTCCATCTATCTTTAGATAACACTTATTAACACATTTCCCCCAATTATGGTGATTTACCAAACCCTAGGTTTAACCAAATCCTTAAGATTCTTACAAATCATAATCATACCCTTGTTTCCTTTGATCATATACCATCTATTAAGTGTATACATCATCAACATCACCATATCCCATAACCCATGAACTAGGGTTTCAAACCCATACATCAAAATGCATAGTTCTTAAGCTACAAAGATCAAAGAGTGAAGATATACCTTTAATCTTCAACTAGGAGTGAAATCTACCAAAGACTTGGGAAGAATTCGACCAAAACCAGCTCTTGAACTCAAAAATCGCCAATGGGAGAAAACTAGGGTTTGTGGGTGTAATAAATGAGATAAACCCGACTTTAATGCTGGTGTCGAACAAGTTCGCGATCGCGAACTAAAGTTCGCGTCGCTAACTATTTCCCACACGCATAATTCGCGATCGCTATCCGATCGGTAACTACTTCACGCCCGGTAGCCCCAATATCTGTTGACTGTTCCCGATCGCGAACATAGGTTCGCGTCGCGAAGTCCATACGCAGCTAGGGCTGCACTTTTTCATCTTTGTCTCGGCCCGGTTTTGTCCGTAGCTTCCTCATACGACGTCCACATGACACGAAACCAATTCCCACGTTCTTTAAACGATTTATCCGTATTTATCATATTTTTAAACAATTTATTTATTAGATACAAAATTTCGGGTCGTTACAATCTCCAACGTATATTGATGATTAATTTCTTTGATAACGACGAGTTGTGATTAAAGTTTTAGGATATATATTAGTAAACTTTTTTTAAGGCAAAAGAAGGAAGAAAAGAGAATATCTACAATATCAACTCCTACCCAAATTAAAGAAAGCAATATGTATACAATCTTGGTGCTAAATATTTGTAGTGTTAAAATTACCTGGATCCCTCAACCAATCATTCTAAAATAAAATCATTTTATTAGGTGGTGTCTGATATCCTGAAATCAAAGTCGAAATGAAATAGGTCATCTCGATGGAATGAAAACCCATGTTTGTTTGTCATGCGGGAATGAATTAGTTCATCCATTAAGATTGTCATTCCTTCTATTTAAAGATTTTCATTGCATAGTTTTTTTTTTTTTTGTATTTCAGGAAAGGAAAATCATATTTTAACATGGATTTTATAAAGGGTAGTGATTTTGGGATCAAACAAATTATTTCATCTACCACAATGTACAATATTTAAAGCATATTGTACAAGTACTGTAAAGCAGTGATTATGATGTTTGGAGTAATTTATGTTGTCCCAAAATCATTACCCTTTTATAAAAACTTATAGATCGTTATTTTCTTAGAATTAAAGTTCAATTAATATATAATTTATTTTTCAAAATTTACTATAAAACATTTTTCTAGTAATAATCTTATTTAAGAACTTTAACCTTAATATTGTTTAATTATTTATTTTGTAACATTAAATCTTTATATGTTTTATTGAGTAGGTAATTAACAAAAATTATTTATATACTCAACACCATTTAATGATTTTTTCTATTTCTCCATTCTAACTACACATAATAATAGAATGCAATATACAAATCCATTCCACCACTTATTTCATTACCACAAGCATTTTAAACCTTTGTCATTTCTTTATACCAAACCAAACAGATTCTTAACTCTTCTAGAAATCCGATTAAAAGACAAGAGTTAAAATTTCAGAAAAGAGGTGATTTTTACACCACATCTTTTAATCCATCTACCACAATGAGTGTTTTACATGCTTGTACAATTTGCAGAATTACTTGTATATTGTGATAGATGCATCAAAATATGTGGTATGAAAATTAATTCCCTTTCAAAAAAAAATACCAAGAATACCAATTTACTTTTCCGAAACAACAAAATTTTTCTAGCCTTAAAAATACATTATACAACAAATTATTTTCAATATTCCAAATTAACATTTTTTTACAATTATGCTAGTTACAAAGATAAAAAAAAATTAAGTCTTGTCATTAGACTTTGAAAGTGAATTTACGCTCATCCTATTAAATCCGTGCCTAGATCAATCAACATCATACTTTTTTGGGTGGATTTAATGTTACTAATTTGTCAACTTTTGTATATTTTAGTGCAAGTCCGATTACTTGTTACAAGACAATTGCATTCATATGTTATAATCACATTAATATTGTTGATTGTTGATGCATCAATTTATTAGAAGATAATTAATTACTTTGCATTAAAAAGGTATTTTTGTTATAGTTAAATGGAAAATACCCACTTTTATTACTTTTAGAAGAAATAATAATTTTCTTTCAACATGAAACTGCTACACTTGGATTTCCTATAAAATGGAAATGTGGTCCTCCTAAACGCTCGTCTTCACCGCTCCGATCCAATCCCTAATTCAGATACAGACGCAGATCAAGAGACAAACCTCTGATCTACACGCAGGTATTCGCATTTCGACAGCCACGAACGAGCGATCTAATGCGAATGCAGGTCCGTTTTATTATTCTTCTTGTTTGTTTGTTGTTTAAATTTACATATGAAATTGTACGCAATCAACTGGTATTTTCTTCCTTTTTAGTATTTGTTTTGTCAATTTCTATTTCAAGTAGTTGCAGCTCTGGCTTAATCTTCCATGATATAGTAATAATCGTATGATTGGATCTGAGATTAGGTTGAAGTTATGTTCCGCTTTTGCTATTTTGTCGGGATATTGTTATTATCATGCTAAACCCTAATTTAGAGTTTGAATCTGAGCATGTAATTTAAAATTTTCAAGTAAATGAGATTCATTTTAAATTCTATTTCTCAAATTCCGAGCTCGTAAGCACTGGCTTAAGTATTTTGTCATTTGCTTACGGTAATGTGGATTTACATTGTTTGATTTTCAAGCTGAGGTAATTCATGTTAGTATAATCACAGATTCACATATAAGAAAATGAATAAGGAATTAATTGCAGAGCATTTCAGTAGAGTTTATGGTTTGTGCACCCTTTTGATACCCTGAAGGCCTGAATAACCAGTTTCTACCTAAACTCAACATGGATTTATCCTTTCACATTTTTTTAAATTCAGTTTATTTAGACAATTATTAGGTTTAAAGTTTCAGCAGCATGATTAGTTAGCATGTTGGTTAAACACAAAAAGTAAACATTTTTTTCTTGTCAAGTTGTTTATCAAGTCATGAGAAATCCTTCTGATTCTAATGCTTATTAATTTTGATGCTTATTAATTATTATGCCAAATAAAGATGGTTTAAGCTTACCAATGGTGGATTGATGAAGTTTTAAAATTCTCTTTTTGCAGTTAACACAAATTGCCGATTCTAATAGCAACAACATCATTTTGAAGATAATGATATAATAATACCTGCATAGTTTATAGTGACAGCAACATATATTCATTTTATATGGCTGATATTAAATCAAGTTTTTGGGGGCCAGTTACTTCCTCCCATGAATGGTGTGAAAAAAACTATGTTTATTCTTCATACGTTGCTGAATTCCACAACACAATCTCAAACATTCCCTGCATTCTTCTTGCTATAATCGGCCTTTTAAATTCATTAATACAACGGTTTGAAAAACGGTTTAGTGTTCTTCACTTATCAAATATGGCACTCGCAATTGGAAGTGTAATGTATCACGCCACTTTACAACACGTGTAAGCCCCATTATTTATCATCTATTTATTAAAATGTTTTATTTAATATTTAATATCTAACAATTATTAATCTTTTTCAGACAACAACAAAGTGACGAAACACCAATGGTTTGGGAAATGCTTTTATACATATACATTCTATATTCGCCAGACTGGCATTATCGCAGTACAATGCCTACATTCCTATTTTTATACGGTGTTTCTTTTGCTATTATTCACTCAATTATCCGGTTTGATATTGGTTTTAAGCTTCATTATGTGATGTTATGTTGCTTGTGTATTCCTAGAATGTACAAGTATTACATACACACAAAAGACGTGTCGGCAAAAAGGGTCGCTAAATTGTATTTCGCGACACTTTTTGTTGGTAGTTTGTGTTGGTTAGGTGACCGGTTTTGCTGCAAACAGATATCTAGGTGGCCTGTTAACCCACAGGGTCATGCATTATGGCATGTTTTCATGGGTTTTAATTCTTATTTTGCAAACACTTTTTTGATGTTTTGTCGGGCTCAACAACGGGATTGGAGTCCTAAAGTGGTTTATTTTATGGGAATTTTACCCTATGTCAAGATTGAGAAATTGAAGGCACAATAATGGAGGTAATTTGAATTAATTTATGGTTATTTTTTATCATTTGAATCTGGAGTATATTTTTAAGAATTGGGATAGGCTGTTGATTAGCTGTGAAAGTAGAATATGATTTATGTTTATGTACCAAATTTTGTGTATGATACAATTTATTTTGATTTTATGATGTTATTATTGCCAATTGTGTGACGAGGTTTTCTTATTGGGAATTAATTTGTGCCTCACATTTTTTTTTATGTATGTACCACATTATACAAGTAATATTGCAAATTATACAAACATATAAAGCAACCACTGTTGTGTGTAGGTTAGAAAGTGTGGTGTAAAAATTAACACCTTTTCTTATGATCTTGTTAGTTTTTCGTTGCTGACTCCATTGACCAAAAAGTGTTTTGCGGTTAACTTTTGGCAAACAAAAGCAGTTGTTAATTTTAGATCGCTATTCACTAATCAACTAACTCATCCAAAATATTTTATAGCATTATCGACTGCAGTAATGTGTATGAGGAGGGTGTGTTTTAATATGCAAAAATACAACAAACTTTTGGTTTTAATGAATTGAAGTGAGCAACCACTGTACAACAAGTTGATGCATGCTAGAAGCAACTAACAAATGTATGAAAATACGAAGAGCAAAATTACAATATTCTGAAACAAATACACACACAAACGTTCTTCATGATTCACCAAACTGTCGTTCCTTAATGATCTGTCCAAGTTTTGAGTATAATTCTCTTTGCTCTTCGTAGGGCAGATTCATTACAATCTGAAACAAACACCACATCTCAAAGTCAAAGTCAAAGTCAAAACAAGATTTGACTTGGTTGAAAGTATAAACAAAAGACAGGTGGCAGTGGCAATACCTGATCTAAAATCATCCCAAGAGATACACTTTGAGCAACAATAAATGACTGGTGATAAATGTATGCAAACACAGCCATCACCATCTAATGCCAAAAACATCAAATTTAATTACATATACATACATATATAACACTTTAATATTATAAAAAATATTATAAAAATAACCTGGCAATCCATTCTGTCAGTCATCCCACCATGTCCAGGAATACTATCCCCAAAATCCTATACAAATTAACAATAAAATAATGATCTAAAAACATTTATCATTTTAAGGAAACAAATTGCACCTTGATATTGAAAGCCCTTTTGAAACCACTAGCAAAGAAGCCACCAAAAGGTGCAATTATTGATGCAAAAAGTCCAAGTCCCAATGCATGCCATTGCACTGGCAGGATTTGGATTTCTGTCCATGGTAACTGAAAACACAAACGCATTAAAAAAATATATTTTAACATCAAATAAAACTTTTTGATAAAAAAGATATTCACCCATTCAGGTAAAGTAAAGGTTTCTGGCTTAAATAAAGGGTCAGGATCACACTGAAGCCAACCAGTTGATAAATCCTGCATCACAAATTCACAATCCTAATAAGTTATTAGTTCTCCAATAATGATAATATAATAATATATGATATGATTCTTATAATTAATAAATTAAAAAGAAAATATGACCTTTCTAGGGCATGTCAACCACTGGAATTGACCAAAAATATTAGCAAGCTGCAGATAATCAAGATTATATATATAATAAATTGTTAAATTGTAGCATAATTAATGACATTACATTAGAAATGAAATTTGTGTGAATAATTACCAGAAAAGCAGATATGATTGTTGTAACTGATGCTCCAATGAACCCCTCCCAAGTTTTTTTAGGGGATAATTTAATTAATGGTGTTTTTCCAAAAAAGAAACCGAAAATGTAAGCAGCAATATCATTTATCACAATTAGTGATGCTGGAAGAAGAAACCTGCATTATATTATAATTCTATTTTATAAAACTTATGCAGCTTTAAATTAATATAACTAATAATAATAATTAATTATACCAGAAAATTCCTTCGAAAATATTGGCAACTGTGAAAGATGATTGAGTGAAAACCACAATAAGGATCATATGTGTCCATGCATATTGCCCAAATTGATATTTGTACAACTTCTTTTTTAGTGAAAGAATAAACCATACGAAACCTGAACATATCATATAAAAAATAAATAAATAATTTAAAAAAAGTAGTTACTGACACGAATTAAAATCGCAGAGATGACAAACCTGTTATATACAAGAAATAACAGGTGACCATATGATATTTATTCAAATTTCCCACAAGTTTATACCAAAACTTGTCTGTTGTAACCGTATTGACCAACCGTTGACTAAGAATTCGACCATACACAAATAACATTGCTGTGAAGAAAATATGCCTGAAACCAGCCAACCACAAAATCATTAGTTAAAATTAAAATCTTAATTTCTGTGAATTATATTAACATAAAAATCAATCTTTTTTACCAATTTAATAACCGAAATCCAGGAAGCTGTTTGTCTTCATGTGCTTTTCTTAACAGATTAAACAGCTCTTTTGCCATAAAGATTTGTATTATAACAATCATGGCCCATATATAAAGATGGCCCATGTACACAACAAATATAAATCCACCAATCATCCAAATTGTTGAATAAGCACGAACCAACATTGATTTATATTTATTTTGATCATTAACCAGCATGTTTGTTTGACCAACATTAGATGGAACCTGTCATACAACAAGAAAAAACTCAATTCATATATAAATTAAAAGAAAATAAAAACGTTAAAAAGTTGCTGAGGTGGACTTTCTTTGTTTATAAAGTCAATATGATTACAAAAATTATCTTATAATAATAATAATAATAATAATAATAATAATAATGATGTAAAATTTTAATTTTTACCTCATTTGAACCTCTACGTCGCCGAACTCGTCCCGTATGTGTAACCGGGACAGTCTCCTTTATCATGGCTCAATAACAATAAACATAAAACAACAAAATGCAATAAACCTGCAAATTAAAATGCAAAATAATAATATCTCATTAGACACAAAATTCATCATTATATCTCATTAGATGATTGGAATCAAATAATTTAGATGCTAGGAGTAGATAAATATATAAATAAAAGTTAAAGTGATCTAGAAAGGAAATACTTTTACAACCTAGTTTGCTATAAACAGGGCAAATTAAATCAAGACCTTAAATATCAATTTCCCAAAACATACAAACCCTAGAATGCTCTATAATGATGTTAATTCCCATGTGGATTATGTTTCCAAGTCACACAAAACCCCTTATGCAGTGCTCAAAAAGCATTGAAATTCAAATTACTAAACCTGAATTTTCAAATTCGGAGTTTTCACATTACTAGTTAGGTTTTCAATTCCACTATTCCTATTTCATGCGCATACCATAAAACCTAAAAGGGAACGAAATTGATTTCAACGTACACCAAAAACAGCATCCACGATATAATCCTTAGAACAAATAGGTACAATGTAATGAAATTGAAACGCAAACAGCGAAAAATAATAATACAGCAGAAACTTACAATCGAATCTGAGTTAGCGGAACCGAAAGCAATTTTCAAGAGAGATTTGAACAACTCGTAAATTTATATGTGAGTCTGTGTAGCAATAGAGAGCAGACCTGACTGATCGTGAGAGAACAATTTGTGTTCAAGTAAAGAGGAGATTCGCTGTACTTCGCTTAAATTATATGTGAAATTATGCCATCATTTCAATTGATTATTGTGTGATTTTGGATATTTCGAGATTTATATTGTTGTGTAATATCAGTGCGTTGGCACATTAAATATAAAAAAAAAAAAATGTTTAATCCGAAGTCGACGTAGAATAGGGGTGAGCTCGATCCAAAAACTGAATCGAACTGAAATCGATGAAACCGAAATTGAAAACGATGAATTTTTAAAACTAAAACCAAACCGATTACATGTTATCAGTTTTTGTCCGGTTCGGTTATTTAGATCAAATGCTCATTCTTATTCGAAAACCGAACCGAAACCGGTAGAACCGAAATCGAAAACGATAAATTTTCAAAACCGAAACTGAACCGATAACATGTTATCGGTTTTCGGTTCGGTTCGGTTTCGGTTGGTTTTCGGTTCGGTTTTTTCGGTCCAAATGCTTCCGGGACCTCCGGGAATTTCACAATTTAAAAGACCAAGTTTATAGATAGTGTCACTTAAAATATATTGATGTGTTCAAAATAGTTTTTAAATTTCTTATAGTCCCAAGGAAAACATCTTAATCACTAATCAATAATAATTAATAGCCAAGATTAATCACATACTATAAATACTATACATTTACAAACTTGGTGAATAATAGCTGACAATAACCATACGCAATCTAAATTTCTGAATACTTATATTTTAATCTTCTTTGTTTTAATTTGTAGATTTTTTTGTCCAAAAAATATAATGTGCAAATTAGTAATATACTTCCTCCGATTCTAAATAAGTGATACAGATAATGTGTATAACTAACGTAATTACAACAACGATACTCAATCTCAGTGAAAGCAGATAATGTGTACAACTAACGTAGTTGCATCATGTTATTGCCTTACTTGCTACCGAAAATGAAGAAATTACTAACTGTTGGGTATTATTTTTTTCGGATTTTTTTAATCTACCATAAATAAAAACAAGTAGAAAGAGTTGAAACCAAAGTTCAAACTTCACTCTCTTCAAATAAGAGATTGTTCTAATGCTTCGAAAACATGAAAGTGACTCGGAATATAAAAAACGAAGAAACAAACAAATTTCACTTCTTATGTTTGATTTCTCCGTCAAGAATGGCACTACAATCCTATATAAACATGCATATCCAACTCCAATTATACCCATTAAAAATCGTATTACTACACACAGAAATCAAGAATTAGTGACTCCTGATGCATCAAAATTCTTCGCGTATTCTATGAAGATTGCAAATAGTTATGCCATTGCCCAAGACTTGCCAATCTCCGAAATTAGGTAATCAATAATGCAGATTCTCGTCGCTAAATAGTAATAATACTATAATAGTAATGATTTTGAAAGTTTTTCACCGTCTTGCAATATCAAAAAATAAATATCACCACAAAAAAGTGACATTAGCTTAGTAATGAGAAATGCCACTATATCTAAAATTTTAGTGAGGTAAAGGCTTATATATATTTTTGCTAACACTTTCTATTACGGTTTATGTCACAAAAGTAGGTTAAAAAATATGTTAATAAGCTCTCTTTGTGTCGCTATATATAGATCTCTACCAATGATTTTTACTCATAACTTTTCTTGTGTAATAATACTCGGAAAATAGTCCGACTGATTTCCTTTTTTGACTTTTAGTGACATTTTTCAAGGTATCTCTAAATAACGATTGTAATTTGTAGTGTATAGGCAACATAAGAGTTAATTATGTCTGACTTGTGTACTAGCAAAGTAGCAAACAACCTATATATGCGACTATGCGAGAAGAAAGTTTATATTTATTGGCATTTTGATATATTGTCATAAGAAATAATTTTTTTTTTTTTATAATGACAGCTCTTAGGGTTGTCTTTAAGCGCATAAAAGTTGTACATTAATTAATGTAGGGAAGTAGTTTCTAAGGCCTCTCCCAACCGTGACGCGTCACTAAACCCATCACTAAACACATCCTTACTGACACGCTACTGACACGGTCGTGCCAACAGGAACACATCACTAACACATCACTAACCCATTCCCCTTAAAAAGAATAATAAAATATTACCCCCAAACCCCTCCCCCCCCCACACAGTCCCCCACGACGGAAATATTAAACCCGTCCTCACAAGGATGGGTTTCTACTGACGCGCGCGAGGATGGGTTGGTGCCAAAGGCGTCGTGCAAGGACGTGCCAAAATTGGCTGGTGACGTGAGTAAGGACGTGCCGTTGGCACTCCTCTAAAATTCAAGAAGTAGTTATAGATTGATGTACATGTTTCTGATGCATGTTTAGTAACAGCCGTTAGTGTTTTTATCTACAGGAAAAAAAAAACCGTAAAAAAAATCACAAAATGTTTGAGTTTATTTATCTACAGAAAAAAATGTGAGTACATAAATGTGTTTGACTCATTGGTAAATCCGTTATCCGTATATAGTGCACAAAAATACCGTGCGAATTTGACATTTTTGTAAAGTTAATTATTTTTCATAATAAAAAGTAAAAGGTATGAATAAAACCTAAAATTATAACCTTTACCCACATTTTTAAATAGTGTGACGAAAAATTCAGATATACAGACACTTTTCATTGTTTCACTAAATGACACTTTATCTGCTGTATTAGTTAGGACATGACCGATTTTGGACATATTCGGGCTCTAACTATCGATTACGAGACCTTCAATTCCTTTCGCATAAAGAAGTTGTTTCGGTTCGCTAGCCGATAAAATTGAAATCGAGGATATATTATCTTAATTAATCTTATTAATTAATGGGTGCAAGTCTTTGTTGCGTGAAGGCATCACCAACTCCTTGTCATATAAAGAAAAATCCTAGAGAAAACGAAAGACATATAAATAATCTCATGGGGAACTCATCAAACAATGTTTTGGTTCGATACAAAGAAGATGATCCGAGGAAAATAGTTAGAAACGGTTCAACGTTAAAAGAGTGTCTATTAGCTTCCCCGAATAATCATCCAAAAAACCCGAGTAAAATACAAGTTTTCACATCAGAGTTAACGCCCCGAAATATGAAGTCATCAGAGTTAACGCCGTCGAAAATCGGGTTTTCAATGGAGAAATTGAAGGAAAGTGATGAAGAAGCGAGCTTCACTCGTATGCTGGAAAGGACCGAGAGTCAAAAGTCGAAAAAGAAGGTTTCTTTTAGGTTTCCTGAAGAGGCTGATATTTTTGTTTTTTGCTCTGAAGATTGAAGTAAAGTTGTAATTGGGATGATCATCAATTCACTTGTGTTGAGAAATATACGAAATAGATTTTGTTATCAAATATATATTTTCTTTTAAAAGCAGGGATTGAAATATCTCAATACAAAACTTACTTTTAGAAAACATACTTGTTGTCTCTAAAGTTGGGTTTTTTAGACGAATTATATATTGTTTTAATATCTATTTTGATGAGAAAGACAAATACATGTCACGAATTAGAGATAACATGTTGTGAAAAAAGTAATTAATAATTTAAATTATAATTGTTTTAATGACAAATTGTCGAGCAAAAAGTAATTGATAATTTAAATTGTTAATTTAAAAGGTATTTATTTGATTACTTAGAATCAAACATATTAATTATACAATTATAATTACCATGTTATTTTAACAAGTTTAATAGAAACATTATGCTAAAGCTTGT
Organism: Calendula officinalis; assembly: GCA_963853835.1. Lineage (NCBI taxonomy): Eukaryota > Viridiplantae > Streptophyta > Magnoliopsida > Asterales > Asteraceae > Calendula > Calendula officinalis. Next base: position 6,377,273 of record OY970825.1, read on the forward strand.
AATTTGGTTCGTAGTATTGATTACTTTAATTAAATATTTTCAATAATCTTTTGAAGGGTTATGTTGTTGAAATCTTTTTGGGGTCATTGGAATTAAATGATTTGAGTAGTAATTATTTTGAAGGTCGACATAGTTGCAGTCCATCTTTTAATTCATCTAATTTTATCCAACTTGATTTATTTGCATAATTTGTTGTATGATCTTCCTCTTGCAGTTCCATTGAATGGTTGGAGTATCGATACATGTAAAGAAAATAAAGAAAACTGTATTCAAAACGTGGGGTCCAAAACGCCTTCATTGACGTGGCGGTTTAGGCACATGATCGGGCTCGATCGGGTTGGCCCGTGCATTGGCATTTCTCCATAACAGGTGTTCGCCATTCATAGAAATTTTATAACGAATAGTGTTTATCTTGATTATTCATAGAGATTTAATCTTGATTACAATCTTGAACCTAGTTTATCTGATTTTGACCTTGATTTTTTAAAACTCTTTATGGAAGGTTTTACGAGTCAAATATGATGGTTGTTGTGAAAGAAATCTATAAACCGGAAAACAAAATATGGTATTAACTTGTATTATGTAGTGAATTTTGTATATTGTAAATTTGTAATGAATGTTCTGTTTTGCAATAGGTAGTAGAACTAAATATGAAGTTAAGTTTTTGGCTTTGAATTGTAAAATTTGAGCTATCTTTTTTTTCACGAAATTGGCTTTTCTGATCTAATATGTTATCTTTTTTTTTCATGCTTGCTTTCACAGGTCTGATTGTATCGTTGAAATTGCTTCTTTTCTCTCATGCATGTTCTGATCTAATTGATAATATTATGTTTGTGTTTATAGTTACGATGAACCATATGATTTATCGATAGTTGCGAAAAAAAATTGATAACATATTGTTACTATTGAGTAGTGTCCTATATTGGACAAGTAATGAATCTGTAATATATTTATAAGAGTTTTGAGTTACTTCTCTTACAATTACATATAAAAAGAATTCCTACTCCAACGTGAAATATCATGATATATAAAAAAAAATTATTTATGTGGTAAACATGGTAAGATGAAAAAAATGGCATTTAATATAAAATTACAAAAAACAAGGAAGTTAATTTTCATCAATAACGGCTAAAAAGGATAAAATGGCTAAAAGAGACAAAATGCCAATTAAGAATTCCATAGCATTTCATAACCAAACTAGAGAATTGTTAACACACTTCTCTCCTTTGATTCTCTACCTATACCAAACAAGGAAATCCATTCTCTTTCTATAAACGAATTTCCACATTTACATCCTTAACCTCAATTTCATTCTCTGCCGTTCACGTGTACCAAACACCCCTAGTGATTTTGGAGTTTTTGTTCCTGCCAAAGAGCAAGAAAATGGTCTGAAGACATTTGTTATCTATGCACTCTTTTCTCTTCCATGATGTTTCCAATCGGGCCCACAAGAGTTGTACCTTTATACCAATTTTGTGGAGGAAAGTAGAAAAAAAAAGCTGGCAAGCATCAACGTAAATTAACAGTTAGATTTAAAAAAAAAAGGTTTTGCTAATGACAGCCCTTAGGGATGTCACTAACATGCATAAAAAACTTGTACATTGATTAAAAAAGTAATATTTCTAAAATTCAGGGGGTTGTCTTTTGTGTATTTTGCCTTCTTCATGACAGCCCTAAGGGCTGTCATTAGCATTTTCCTAAAAAAAAAGGTAGCTCAATTTTACTCTCTATTTATTTTTTTTGTTGATTTTTTGGAATAATTTCCCGCAAAAGGAAACTTATGATAAGTATACAAGCTAGCACCAAAAAAAGGGTATAATGACAGCCTTAAAAAAAAGTTTTAGAAAAATGCGTAATCTTTCTAGAAAAGTTTTCGTTGAAAAATAGAAAAAGGAAAAAGCGATGAAAATGGTTCCTACTCGTTTGATTAATACAAGTGTCTAAATCAAATGATGCATTATAAAAGAGAATCAGTAAATTCTACGTGTCAATCTTTTTTATGAGCATCATGATTAAGTAGGAATATTTAGTAGGAATCAATACAATTTTTATTGGCTCAAATTGGGGCAACGAAGAAAAGAATTAAGTAGCTGCAGAACTTAAATATTTTCACTTAGACATCATATTCAACTAACATAAGATTTTGAAATAGTCAATAATCAACACCATCTTACAAGGAACAAGTACAATTGTTACAAGAAGAAATTAAAAGACTGAATGCTCAAAATCTCTTCATATATACTCAAACTCTTGGATCATTAAATAAAAGGGAACAAGTAACCACCGCCACATGGCTTGAGTACTCCTGCTAGTAATGTTATAATACGAAATGCACCTTTGATGACGTACTTTTTCTCCTACATGAGTGGACATGCATACTGACTTGGGCTAACTAGATGACCACTCTTTAGAAATCCAACAAACGCCGTGGCCTCTTTACAAGCTCTCAAAAGGGCATCTAGTTGCATGAATGGTGGGAAGAAAAGCCAAAAGCTAGTAAGCATCACAAACGCCAAAGTTAAAGTCCGGGCCACAACGGTTGGTGGCTCGAGCCGTTGACCCGTGGTTTTCTTGACCACAATCTCGATTCCAACCCAAGCACCTTGGACTACAAAGAACCAAGTGATTTCCCATGTTGGCGTGAACCGCCCAAGGTAATAAAAGATCAACTCGTGCACTATCCCGGATACTAGAAACGTTGTAAGGACAACTGGCAACGATACCCATCTTTTAGGAACCAGATGGCTAAAGACGGCTCGGGAAGGATGATAGACCGTGGGGCGGAGTATGCTAGACGCCATGAGGTTCCACCTTTTCCCCCAAAAGTTTTGTACGGATGTGGCATGGTGTGGGTGTCAGGATCGATTAACTAAGAAGAGTTAATAAACACCTTTAGATCTAATTGATAATAGAAGTTGCAGCGGATCAACACTATATCAATATATTAAGAACAATAAACTGTAAGAACAATAAGCAAAAATACTAAGAACACAGTTTCACAAAAAGCTTCAATGTATATTATCGATTAACAATACACACGTACGTTTACAATTCGTAAGGAACTATTTATAATAGTCCTTGAATCTAAACTATTTACCCTAGTTATTCTAGGACTTGATTTACATTCGAATTATAAAGATATACATTAAATTACATTCTATAACTATCTCTGCGAAGATCTCGGACTTGATATGTTCCATAAACGCGTATCAGTAGTAAAACTAATCACCAGTAGTAAATATGCAACGTCAGTAGTAAGTCTGGTGACCAGTAGTAAGTCCAAAACCATCGTCAGTAGTAAATACTATTGATCAGTAGTATCTTCAATATGCCTTGATCAGTAGTAACTAAGTTATAGACTTCACCAGTATCAACTTCATCAGTTGTAAGTTTCTGCCCCATCAGTATCAACCATAGTATTCATCAGTAGTAACTATGATCAGTACTAACTGCAGCATCAGTATTAAGTTGACCTGTAATTTTGTTCCAATAATCTCCCCCTAAACTTATTGATTCTTTTTTATCACATAAGTTTCTTTTGTTCTTCCTCTTCTTTCTTTCTTTTCTCCAAAGTTCTTTGATTCTGTTGATTAGGAGTTGGTGGTTTGGAGTTAATGACATGTCTTTCCCTTTCAATTAACTCTGGGAGTTGTAGTTCTTCCTCTTCAGTAGTAACCAAAGTAGTTACTACTGGTGTGACTTCAGGAGTTACTACTGATAGGGCATCAGTAGTATTTGGTGCAGTTATTTCCTCTTCTTCATTTACTACTGCTATGATATCAGTAGTAGGAGTTACTACTGATACTTCTTTTTCAGCTTGTTCTTCCATGGGAGTAGTAGTCATTGGCTCATCATCAACAACCATCTTTTCTGGGCTTTCATCAACATTTGTTTCTTTTAGATTTAAGAGAGAGGATGCTGCTGCTGCAATTGATTCATCAATCATTATTTGAATATTATCTTTCTCCCCCTTAGTGAGCTCAACTGGAGGAGCCTCACTATCATCAAGCTTCTTCTTCAATTTTCTTATGATTTTAGTTTGTTGATGAAGCCTGTGCTCATAGAATCTCATTCTTTTGTTGATGGTGTTCATGTGCCTTTTCATTGCAGTCATTGTTTTTCCTTGGTTTGTAAGATACTTAAGACAATCTTGTACAGTGGATTCAAGAGAATCCACTTTATCCGTCAATTGTTTGGTTTTAATACTGCCCTCACTCCATCTAGCAAGATCATGGGGCTTACTGACTGGTACATTGGCTTTAAGGTTTTCCATCCTTTCCATCAAATCCATAGATCTACCCTCATCACTTCTTGGTGATTCATTGGGTTGTTTAGACACCCTCTTCTTCCTAGAAGAAGCAGAAGTGCCCCCCCTTGTGGTTTCTTGGCACCGGGGTCCTTTAAGTAATTCCTCAAATGAGTCATCACTTAAAGTTGCCGAGGTCTGGGTCTTAGTTATGTTTTCACTGTCCTGTGCACCCACCTTTGGGGCATCAGTAGTGAAAGTCATCGCCTCATGTCCTCTCTCCTCCTTGGAGGACAACTCTTGGAGCCTGGGGTTTGACTCAATTTGTCCCCTGGTGTCCTTGAAGGAAGTTTTCTTCCTTTTATAAATTGTGGAAATATTTTTGGTTAAATTTGGTAGGTCTTCCACAGAGTGAAGAGTAGCACTCTGAGGATTTATTTCAAGTTCCTGGGACACATTCAGGACTTCTATATGTGTGGGTGATTGAGTGACTGTTTGGGGGTGGTGTTTGGGCTGCATTTGGGGGTGATGGAGTGGGTTGAGGTTCAATTTGGGTTGTATCTATGATTGAACCCTCTCCAAGTTGTGGTTGATCTTTGATCATATTAGGAAACAAAGGGGTTTCCTTGCCTGAAAATTTAAATTGTTTTCTCATATTTGAGAAAACTTTCTTGTTCAACTCAGGAATGATAAAAATGTTTTTGGGAGTTGACAAGTTTTGCAATTCACAGTTTATAATATGTTGGAGAAATCTGGGATACATTAAAAATTTTGAGGAACTAAGATTTCCCAACATACCTTCAAAAATCATATATGAAAAATTAAATACTTGGTCTGTGCATAAACAGACAACAGCTGAGGCTATTGCCTTATTAAACTCATTCCAAGTACTTCTTTTAGGAGAAATGCAATGCTGAATAGTATGTACAAGAAATTTCCATTGTGGGGAGAGAAGACCTTTTTGAAAAGTTACTATGTTAAGTCTTCCCTCATAACCCATTTTATTTAAAATTTCAGCAATGAATTCCTTAGGAAGTGTAAACATACCTGCATCATCATGTAGTTGTAGATGGTGTCGAATTGATTGCTCAGTGATTGTGATCGTCTTGCCATCCACCGATGATTTTATCATAGGTACAGTTGCACCTTCTGTTCTTTCAGCATTGGTCCAGAAATCCACCAAGTGCTGTTGGTATGCTTTTGGTTTGACAGTTAAAGCAAACTTTATATAAGAATTTTTCAAGAAATTGACTATCGGACGAAAATCTTTTGTTCCGTCTGGATTGCGTAGAAACGCACACATATTGTGGAACTCTGAATATTTGAGATCTGTTTGAATATTGAGAGATTGTAGAGTTGCCATTGTTGTTGATTTTGATGTTTTGATCTTTTGATTTGAGAGAAACAAGTATGAATTTTGTTACTGGTGCAGGGTTTTTGATCGTAAGCTAGGGTTTATCGAGAGGATTTAGTAAATCGAAGTAAAGATAATGCTAAACTAATCGACTGCCGCCTTTTATATCTTTCGATTTAACATGCAAAAAGACTAAATTGGCCTTCAAATCATAACATAACGGTTATTTTCACAGGGGTTAGTTTGGTAATTTTGATTCTGAAAGACCAGTAGTAAATTTGATACCAGTAATAAAACGTCAGTAGTATCTACGAACATCAGTAGTAACTAAGGATTTTGACATCAGTAGTAACTATAGACATCAGTAGTAACCACCAACACACAAGACCAGTAGTATATGTGAATACCAGTAGTACTGACTTACCGGTAGTATTTATGTAAACCTAATACACACCAGTAGTATTGACCTACCAGTAGTATTTTGTGCACATTCCTACACACCAGTAATACAGATCTACCAGTAGTAAAACACTTAAACAAATAAATAACTTTTTACAACAAAACTTTACACATGATTTTAAGTGAGATTTTAATTTATCAAAATCATTCCAATACTGCTAACCAAAAAGTTGAATCTTCCTACATAAAATGCTTTTGTAAAAAGATCTGCTAATTGATCATCAGTATGAATTTTAACTACTTTGATTAATTTCTTTTCATTACAGTCTCTTATAAAATGAAATCTTATTTCAATGTGTTTAGTTTTAGAGTGTTTTACTGGATTGTTCACAATACTAATAGCACTTTGATTATCAATAAAAATAGGAGTTTTAAGGATAGAGATACCAAAGTCTAGAAGCTGGTTTTGAATCCAGAGTACTTGAGCACATCAAGCAGATGCCGCTACATACTCTGCTTCAGGAGTTGATGTTGATACATTTGTTTGCTTCTTACATTGCCATGACACCAGTCTTGATCCAAAGAATTGACATCCACCAGTAGTGGACTTTCTATCTTGACATTCACCTCCATAGTCACTATCTGTGTATGCTATGAGTTCAAAGGGTGAATCATGTGGATACCATAGACCCAGTGATGGTTTTCCTTTCAAGTATCTGAAAATTCTTTTGACAGCCTGTAAGTGTAGTTCTTTAGGTCTTGCTTGATATCTTGCACACACACACACACACTATACATAATGTCAGGTCTTGATGCAGTTAAGTACATCAAAGAGCCTATCATTGATCTATATAAGTGTTCATCTACATCCTCCCCCTCAACATCTGGATGTAGGTGTTTGTGTGTTTCCATTGGTGTGCTTGCACTCTTGCAGTCTTTCAAATCAAACTTCTCCAAGATATCTTTAACATATTTTGATTGGTTTATCAAAATACCATCTGTTCTTTGACTGACCTGGAGTCCAAGGAAGAAGTTCATTGGACCCATAGAGCTCATCTTGAATTTGATTTGCATCAGTTCTTCAAATTCTTTGCGTAACAAATCATTGGTTGAACCAAAGATGATATCATCTACATAGATTTGTACCAGTAGTATATCATCTTTGACTTTCTTTGTAAACAAAGTTTTGTCAATGGCTCCTCTTTTAAAGTTATTCTTCAATAGATATGATGATAATGTATCATACCATGCTCTTGGTGCCTGATGTAGGCCATACAGAGCTTTATCCAGTTTGAACACATAATCACCATGTTTTGGATCTTCAAAACCTGGAGGTTGGCAGACATAGACCTCTTCTTCAATCTTCCCATATAGGAATGCACTCTTCACATCCATTTGATAGACTTTGAACTTTTTGAATGAAGCATATGCTAGGAATATTCTTATTACTTCAATTCTAGCAACAGGAGCATATACTTCATCATAGTCTATTCCTTATTCTTGAGTGTATCCTTGGGCTACAAGTCTGGCTTTGTTCTTGATCACTATTCCTCTTTCATCTTTCTTGTTTCTAAAGATCCACCTTGTTCCAATGGCTCTTTTTCCTTTAGGTAGAGGTACAAGTGTCCAGACAGCTTGTAACTTGAATTGAAGAAGTTCTTCTTGCATTGCCTCAATCCAGTTTGAGTCCTTCATTGCTTGTTGAATCTTCTTTGGTTCATCCTGAGACAGAAAGCATTCAAACATACATTCATTAGCAATTAGACTTATATTGCACATGTTTGCAGTTAAGCTTTTATTTAATTTGCTTCTTGTTTGCAGTGGTGAGTTAACATCACTTAGAACAAGGTCTAATGGATGGTTCTTCTGAGTCCTTGTAGTTGTAGCTCTATCAACCACTACTTGATTTTCAAGGTTGGACTCATTTGTCTCAGGCAGTTGCTCCTCTAGTGATCCTTCATTGTCATTGATGTTTGGTTCATCATCATCTTGGTCAGAGTTACTACTGCTATTGTCTTCATTGAGATCAGTAGTATTGTTGTTGTTACTGAGATCAGTAGTATCTTGAGAATCTAGGTTATTGCTAGGACCAGTAGTGTTTTGAGTACTATTACTGGTACCAGTAGTATTTGAATTACTACTGTCCTCATTCTCAGAGTTACTACTGGTTTCAGAATTTGAGTTATTACTGTCCTCAGTATTAACTGTGGGAGCAGTATCAACTACTATGTATCTCATCTTTTCTTGACCAGTATTAACAGATGATGTTCCTTCCTTTTGAGTGTGATAATTTGAATCACCTGCATTTAAATCCATGTTAGAATTAAAGGATTTGGTTAGATTGTCCATGTTAAATAGCCAATCTGGACCATTTCCTTGTTCATTGGGAATATTTTCATGAAAGGATACATTTATGCTTTCTTCAATTATCCTTAATCTCTTGTTGAATACTTTGTATGATTTGCTTTGAGTAGAGTATCCCACAAAGATTCCATCATCAGCTTTGCAGTCAAACTTACCAATTTGTTCTCTTGTAATCAGAATAGTATAAGGGCAACCAAATGATTTTAAAAAACTTATAGAGGGTTTTCTTTTATTAAAAAGTTCATATGGTGTTTTAAAATGTGGCTTCACTATTAATACTCTGTTCTGAACATAACAGGCAGTATTAACAGCTTCAGCCCAAAAAATGATTGGTAACTTTGAATCTGCTAACATTGATCTTGCTGCTTCTATGATGGTTCTATTTCTTATTTCAGCTACACCATTTTGTTGAGGAGTTCTGGGTGAGCTGTATTGCCTGTCAATACCTTTAAGATCACAAAAGTTAATTAAGTTAGCATTTTTAAATTCTGTGCCATTATCACATCTTATGGCTTTAACTTTTTGATCAGATGTGTTCTCCAGTTTAACAATTAAGTTCTTGATGAGTTCACTTGTTTCATCCTTTGTCCTGAGAAAGAAAACTCATGTATATCTGAAAAAATCATCAGTAATAACAAGGCACTATTGTTTCTTTCCAATACTCATTACATTTGTAGGTCCAAATAGGTCCATATGTAAGAGTTGTAAAGGAACAGAAATAGAGTTCACAGATTTGGACTTATGATAAGTCTTGTGTTGTTTACCTTTTAGGCATGCAACACAATGATGATCACACATGAATTGTTTTTGAGGTAGTCCAATGACCAAATTTCTTTTTACTAAATTGTTCATGTTTTTGAAATTAGTGTGACACATCCTTCTATGTTATAGTTCTGATTCAGTGGTGTTTGCCTTGGATATAAAACAGTTGACCTCATTTGAAGAAATGAGTTCTCCCCCTATATCTAGGCAATACACATTGTTTCTCCTTGGAGTTCTTAAAACAATATATTTTTCATCTACAATAAAGTCAGGAGAAAGAATAATGCACTCAATGTCTGTGAAAAGAATTTTGTTCTTTTTATCACAAACTTGAGACACACTAACTAGATTGTATTTTAGCTCAGCTACATAAAATACATCATCAAAGGTAATTTTGCCATTAGTAACAGTACCTTTACCTGTAATCTTACCTCCCTTTGGGTTCTCACCAAAGGCCACATAGCCTCCATCAAATAACTTGAAATCTTTAAGAATTTGCAGATTTCCAGTCATGTGCCTTGAGCATCCACTATCAATATGCCATGTTCTACATTCTTCAGGGATCTGAATGCTCTGCACAAGTGAGTAAATAAACAGTTAAGTTTGGGAACCCAAGCTTTATATGTCTTGGGTTCATCCTTTGAGAAATCAGATTTAGAACAATTAACTTTAAACATTTTTGGTACCCATACCTTTTTAGTACTGGTGTTCTGTTTTACTACTGCCATTTTGGATTTTTCTGAGTTTACTACTGATCTTGGTATATACCCATTGTTTTTAGCTTTTGAAAACTTTACTACTGATGGACCAGTAGTATTTGGAGACTTACCATGTTTAGAATGATCATTAGTATTTTGAGCAAATGGTTTTGCAGCAGTAGTATTTTAAAAATAGAGTTTTTACCAGTAGTGTTTTTGTACTGGTATCAGACAACATTATAATTAGGGTTAACACTAGTAGTAAAATTGTTACAGTTTTTACTGGTGTTGGACAATTTAAAATATTGTTTATTTTGATTTGATTTTCCATTGTTCTTGAAGTAATTGCTGTTCTTTGGGCTTCCAACTCTTCTGTTTTGCACAAATCTTGGTGCACTTCTTCCAAATCTTGGTTTTTCAGTAATTAGAGTTTTATTTTTATTTACTACTGAAGGACCGGTAGTATCTTTTAACTTTTGTGTTTTTGCTTTTTCTTTAAAATTTTTAAATTCTTTAAACTCTTTACAGTTAATTGGATTGAAGTGACAATCCTTTGCTAAATGATTTACTTTATTGCAAATAACATATTTTAATTTATTATCCTTAGCCCTTATGGTTTTTCTTTGTTCTAAGAGTTGATTCCTGTTTCTTTGATTTCCCCTTTTTAAAATTTTTGGTATATTTTCTGCATCATATTTAGGAGATTCATTTGGACTTTGTGCTATGTGAAAACTTGTGTCAATTGAGTTTGTGGATTCAGTTTTAAAAATTGTAAATTTAATTGAGTCTGTTGTTTGATCATCATCAGAAGAATCATTTGATTCATATGTTTCATTATTAGATTCAGTTTGATTTTCACTTTTTAGTTCATTTATGATTCTTTCTGAACTATCTTTAAGTGGAGGGATGAATTTATATGGAGGTGGTACAGCATGATATCCCACTCCATGAACAACTTTTTCTGTAGTTTGATTATTAGTTAATTCATCAAGAATTTTAGTGCTTCTTTTAAATTTCTTAATTGTCAATTTATTTTGTTCAATTTCAAGTTGACATTCTTCTAATTTACTTGTTAGTTCTTTATTTTTTGATTCATAGTAATCTTTCTCATCTACAGCTTGGAGCAGTTCTTCCTTTATCCTTTGATCAATCATCTGGTACACCTTTATCTGATGTTCTTGATCAGCAATCACACCATCAAATTCATGATTTCTTCTTAATGCTTTTGCTAAATCTTCATTTAATTTAGTGTTTTCTTTTTCTAAATTTTTAACAATTTTAATACATTCAGAAGTACAAGGTTTAGGTTTTACCTCAGATTTGCTGTCAGTAAAGGCCATGAGAGCTTGATTTTGAGCATGCTCTTCTGCTTAGAAGCTCCAGTCATAGCCTTGTCCTTGTTGTGAAATAAGAGCAGTTGATTTTGATCTTTTGTCTGGCTGAGGACATTCTTTTGCAAAGTGACCAAGGTTGTTACAGTTGTAACATTTGACTTTAGTTTTGTCAAATCCAGCTTTGTCACCTTTGTTGTAGTTGAGACTTGTCCTACCAGTCCTTTTTAAGAACCTTTTGGTTCTTAGGCTCAGCATAGCCATCTGCCATTTAAGATCCATCTCCTCAAGATCATCTGGATTCAATTGTTCCAAATCATCACTAATCAGTGCAGTATGCACATGACTAGTGAAAAAGGATTCTCTTGCAGCATCTTCAGAATCTGCAGCCTTTCCTGTGGCAGTTTCTTGACCTTGACCTGTACTAGATACAAATGCAGCATTATTAGAAGAAATAGAAGGGTTCTTTTGATTTACCTCAGTTTCAAATACTCTGAGATCATTGTAGAGTTCATCTAACTCCTTTTCTTCTAGTGCATCTCTTTGTCTGTATATCACTGTGTACATGGCCCATTCTTCACTAAGAGACCTTAGGAACTTCATGTTAACATCTTCTTGATCCATCTTAACCCCAACCTGGTTAAGTTCACCGATTAGCTTGTTGAATCTGTCAAACACTTGAGTGAGTGTCTCATTGGGCTTTCCTTTGAAGTTTTCAAAGTCTTGCTTGAGAACAGACTTCATGTTCCTCTTGGTGCTCTTGGTGCCAACAAATCTCTTCTCCAGTGCTTGCCACAACACCTTAGCATCATCATATTCAACAAAGAGATGTTGATAGTCATATTGTGAATGGCCAGTAGGAGAGTGCTTAGAGTTTTGAGTTCGATTCCTCTGTCTTTCTTCTCCTTTTCACATTTTAGTTTGTCTGCTTCAGTTACAGAACTGCTTGCTTGAGCCGGACCAGTTTTGTTTCCTTCAATGACAACTTCCCACATGGAATAATCAGTAATAAGCATGTATTGCTTAATACGATTCTTCCACATCCCAAAGTTATTGGGAGTGAGTATAGAGATTTTGTTTGCTTGAGTGCTTTCATTATTATTAGTCATGATTAATAATGTGTGTGTTTTAAAGATTAAAACTTTTTGTTGTTCTTAAAAAAAATTCGTAGATCTATAACCAATAGGCTCTGATACCACTTGTCAGGATCGATTAACTAAGAAGAGTTAATAAACACCTTTAGATCTAATTGATAATAGAAGTTGCAGCGGATCAACACTATATCAATATATTAAGAACAATAAACTGTAAGAACAATAAGCAAAAATACTAAGAACACAGTTTCACAAAAAGCTTCAATGTATATTATCGATTAACAATACACACGTACGTTTACAATTCGTAAGGAACTATTTATAATAGTCCTTGAAGCTAAACTATTTACCCTAGTTATTCTAGGACTTGATTTACATTCGAATTATAAAGATATACATTGAATTACATTCTATAACTATCTCTGCGAAGATCTCGGACTTGATATGTTCCATAAACGCGTATCAGTAGTAAAACTAATCACCAGTAGTAAATATGCAACGTCAGTAGTAAGTCTGGTGACCAGTAGTAAGTCCAAAACCATCGTCAGTAGTAAATACTATTGATCAGTAGTATCTTCAATATGTCTTGATCAGTAGTAACTAAGTTATAGACTTCACCAGTATCAACTTCATCAGTAGTAAGTTTATGCCCTATCAGTATCAACCATAGTATTCATCAGTAGTAACTATGATCAGTACTAACTGCAGCATCAGTATTAAGTTGACCTGTAATTTTGTTCCAACAGTGGCTCATCAAATTGTGGCTCTAGCTCAAACCCAACTATTGTTTGAGCTAGATAAGCTATCACGGCTAGCATCAATTCGAGCATGAAAAATATATAAAATGAAATAAGAGATGTGGTAAATAACGGGTGAAAATAATCTTTGTAACTATGCGCCTTAATTGCGACGATAAACAGGATAGCCCGAGGAGCATAATGTATGGGGGATTTCTTGGTAATGTGGTAAGATGGTTTTTCTTGAATTTTAACAATTTTGATGGGTAAGCAAGCAGTAAATATGAAGTGATACATAGGGAGATGTGGATATGAAGATAAAGGACCTTGGCCAAAGGCATAAAGGATGAGCTTGAAACTTCCAAGCCATGAAATGAAGAAAGAAGTAAGACCACCAAGAAATATGGTGGTAAGATTAATGGGAAGACATACAAAGAGACATATGACTGGAAATAGTGCCAAGAATCTAGTTGTACCTTGTGCAATAAACATCCCCATACCATAGCAATACAGAAGAGATGCCAAAACTATACTCCAATCTACCATTAGATTGTGCACCTCTCCTTCCATCTCTAGAGATATTTGTCACTATTTTCTTTTCTTTCTTTTTATTCGGACTACGGAAGGAAGGTCAACTGTAAAGCATTATATAACCACAAATATTTTGCCATATATATATATATATATATATATATATATATATATATATATATATATATATATATATATATATATATATATATATATATATATATATATATATCTTTGCAGGATGAAATTTACGGATGAAAACGGATTGTGTTAGTTTGTGATAAGTGAAATACTACATTTATACGTTTTCGCTGACCAAATAAAAATTCAGGCAACACTCAAAATTTTTTAAACTTTTCTTTATTAATCAATAATGATACAATAAAGCAGCAAGCAGTTTGCGAAATAGTTAAGAAACAAATACTAACTAAACTGCTTACAGGAAATAGACAATAACAGATACTATCTAAGACAAGTTCTGATCAACAAATGATCAGGCACAAGACCAGACACATTCGTTACAAAGATTCAATTCTAAAATCAAGTAACTAAGGATTACTGGTTGTTTACACACTGCTCAAAGAATAAAGGTCTGGAGTAATTTTAGCAACGTGTAGACTTGTTGGGCACACTGGATTCGATCACTATGTCCTCAATTTATAGTATTGGGAAACGTGGAGCCAAATGAATGATCGATCGAATCCACGTGTGAGAATTCCGTTGGTGCAGAGGATATTTAATGCAAGGAGCACGACTAACAGAATTCTGACAGTACTTTCCGTCGTCTTGTGATCGCCGATATCTTCCAGAAGATTTGCAAGATATATATTCCCTTTATAAGCGATACACTAACTTGTGCTTTACTTATGTCTTTCTGTGACACTAAAACTTCAGGCCTTTGTACGCTTCAGATCGCCATGAGTCTTCAGATATTCATGCTTCTTCAGATGACATTCAGCTTCAGTGACCTTTACTAAGAGTTTTGCTTAGAGAGGTATCTGTTCATATGGTTCATCGTTATTGTCAAGTGTGGGCTGAACCTGCTACAACTATCTGATATGTTGGTCAGTATCTGATTCCGCACGGGGAACTGATCGTTGTTTCAGATAGTGTAGCTGGGTAACTGAAATCCGAACTGATCAAATTCAGTTACCCACAATATGAGAAATTGATCCTTAGATTGTCTTCTAAATATTTGTCTTTTTGTCTTCATTAAATCCTTTGAGTGGGAGATGCTTTTCAGCGACCCAACAGATTGGATTATGCTACCAGTCAAAGATGGCATATGGTCACATTGTTTTTATTAAATAATGGTATTTATCCCTTAAAATTGTGCAATCGGTCAATTATATACCATGGTATCTTAATTGGTTAGAGAAGTATTTAAATGATGACAGGGTCATAGGTTTAACACTTCATGTTTCAAAAGCTTCTATTCATATTTTGCTTAACTTTTGATGGTGGTGCTCCCCCAAATTATTTCTAGTTCTCAATTTTACCCCTTTAATTTCTATTGTTATGCCTAATTATCATGGATTAAAATATTTAGTTATTCTTACAATGTTTCATGTCATTAATAATAACTACATCTTAATATGAGGTGATTTATTTAACAAAATATTTATTTGGTAGACATTTATTTAACTCTTCAACCAAAATTGTTTACTTGGTGAACGTTTTTTTTAATTAAATTTTTTCCATTGTTTAAAGTCCACTAATCTTTGATAACAAGTAACATTTGCACGTGACCCATGATGAGTTTGCAAAGAGATGCATTATTTTTATAAATTAATATACTAACAAATACAATTTATTAAAAAAATATTATTCATGAAAAGGAAAAAAAATAATAAACAGTTGCTAAATAATAATGTTTTCTTTAAAAATATGTTATTATAGTTAATGTGCTGACAAACATCTGCCGTTTAATACATATAGCCAACATCTACTATTTATTGCTACTATATATAAAAATATAAGCCACAAACAGGTAATATATTGTTGGTTTGTAATGAGGCAGGGTACGAGCCCATCCGTGTCCGGACGTCCGGAAGAACGAAACACAGAATACCGATCGCAGGAAGCTACGGAAGTAGGTCATGATTCACTTACAAGTCCCAAGGCCTTCTTTGCGTGTGACCGAGATTTAAGGAGGAAAGTGATCTCAAATCTAGAAGGCATTTAATGCGGGTGAGGCTCAAGACTGGTAGTCGCCTTTGCCCAAAGAACAAAGGAGTCCGCTTCAGGCTAAGGAACTTTGGACATTCGGAGGTGCGGTCCGTAGCTCAGACTCCATTCTCCCGCTCAGAGTGTTTGCCCTTTTTTCCCGCTCAAACCAAAGACTTATAAATACCATGGGCAACCTCAGGGAAGAACACATTAACTACACTTCATTTATTACTCACTTACTTGCTCATTCAATTTATATAGACCTCACGTCGATCCCAATAACTTACTTAAGCATCGGAGTGTCCGTCCGGAAGCCCCTTCCGGAGGACCTTTGACTTAGGGCTGCTTCCTGTTTCAGGTCTTCTCACCACGGGAGCCGCTTAATCCTTGCTGCCGGATCTAGGACGCAACAGTGTGTAGCTAGAGTATCTTTACATTGTTTGGGAATTTGGCCATTCGTTTTAATAAGTAACATATAATTTATAGGGAGCTAATAAATTCATATAATCGTAACCACATTCAAGTGTGAGCATCGAATATTATAATACTCAAAACTTTATGTAGCCAAAATGAAAATTCTACAAAGTCAACCATCCTACATATCACATATTTTGAACGTTACGAATACTAATTAAGATTTAAATACTTAATACAAATGACGCTAGAAGGTTGTGAAGTTAACCATGCCTATCTTCGTTATTTTGCGGCCGAGTAAAACTACTCCTTAATTATACTTCAAAAATATTAGGGGACTTTGAATAACATCCATTGCTAACTTGCTAACCGCCTCGTACTCTTGAAACGCCCTTTCAAGCATTTTACACCTTAGTAATTCCGGGAGAAACAACCAATACGACGTTGCCAACACGAATATGACGACTAACGGTGCTGTTAATTGACGTGGTAGACTCCATTTAACGTTAAGAAGTTTCTTAAACATTACCTCCGTGACCAAACAAACCCCATGTAGACAAAAGAAAAGCATCACCTCCCAAGTAGGCCAAGCTCGGGTGAAGTAAAAGAAAATGAGCTCATGCATGAGCCCAGAAACTGCGAAGGTGGTCAAAATGGCTGGAACCGGAGCCCACAACCGACCCACGACCCGATCTGATAGTTTAAGAATCGGGTCGTAAATGGTCGGATGAAGGATCCGGTTGACCATAATGTTCCACCTTCGTCCCCAAAAGTCTTGTAGGGACGTGGAAAGATAAGGCTCGTCAAATTGGGGGTCTAGCTCAATCGTGAGAAACAATAGTACAATCCCTGAGCTGAGTGTGAGCAAGAGCTCGAGCATTAGGTAAAGCGAGAACCCTAAGAAACACCATGCTAGCATCGGGTTCATAACCGGACCATGGTTATAATAAACCCGGAGGAAAAGGGTAAGAAGTACGCCCTTTGTACCATAACTAAACACTTTTTTTCTAGGTGTTTTCGGGTTTGAAAACCCTTTATTGGACCGTGAAACTTGGATTGGGAAGCAAGCCATTGCAAAGAACCACATAAGTGAGATAGAAGGCGATGAAAGGGGGCCTTTTTCGAAGGCGAAAAGGATGAGTTTGAAGTTTGCAAGCCATGAAATGAAGAAAGAAACGGCTCCAATGCAGTGAACGGATGTTAAAGATAGAGGGATAGAGAGGAAGATGATGACGACAGGGAGGATACTAAGGAGTCTTGGGACACCTTTTGGGACAATCTTGCCAACAAGAAAGCAATACCCAAGTGAAATATATGCATAAAATGATATCTTGATGAGGTTATTCATCTCTTCTTTCAACTCCATGATCGATCTTGCTAGGTTTGATCTCTGTCTCTCACACACATAAACCACACATTTTAGTGTATGTGATTGTTAGCGAAAGAAGAGCGAGACGAGTGTAGTACATGGGTTTTATGGTGGTGGATGACACAAAGGACATTGTGTTGTCTTTGCTTAGTTTACTTATTTCAAATTAAACCCAAAATAATTTTACTTTTATTGATAAGTCAATCTGAAAAATGTGTTTCAGAATATGGGTGACTAGGATTTTAATGTTTCTACGTGCGCAATCAGAATGTAATCAATAACATGGTCGTATTAGGTTCAATGTGTATTTAACAAATATTACATTGAGTCTTGAAGACACTTGCAGTACTTAGGTACTATCTTAGTGAAGGATGTTGAATCAAACCCCAGTCACTGAAAATATCAGGTAAAGCAGTCAAAGAAAAACATAAGTAATATACAGGGGCACTAAAGGTTGAATGGTCACTCAAAAGAAATCATATGTGTCTTAGACTCTTAGTAAGTGATTGCCAATTTGTCAATATCTTCGAGTGATTAGATTGGGATTCGTATTTTAATCTATTATGCAATCACTTGGAGTTTTCATATTATAGAATAAATAAAAAGAGTTATGAAGAACTATGTTATGTTAATTATTTTATTTATGCATTTGAATAGTTATATTTGAAAAAATGTATCCACCCCTCTTTCTATACGTGCTTTGCTCTTCTAGTGGACAAACAATCACAACAAGAGTTACCTAATCCTAACAAAGTCAGACTATAAGGAAGTGATATAAGTTATATTAAAACATATAAACATTTCTCAAGTTTGATATGACGTGATGAACAGTTCAATTTTTTAACCTGACATGTGCCTGTTTTTGGTAATTTTGTTCCCAAGTCGCTTTGCAATCATATTAATCACATAGCAACTACCCGCTTTACAGGGAGTTAGTCGGTTCGGGTGAATCTCCGTGGCCTTAAGGTTTTTTATGCCCATAGAAATATATCGAAACATATGTTTTTGTTTTTAAATATAAAATAATATTCTGGGTGCTATATGAATATCAGTAAACAATATTATTTTACCCACTTCTAACCTAGTGGTATTGGTGAAAAAGACAAGGTTCGGTCATGAGTTCAAGTCCCGTCATGGACAAATAATGAGGTTTATTCCCCATGGATGGAGGGTTCGAGGGAAGACATATTGTCTCTTGTTGATGTCATTGTCTACGTTCGAACAACTAACTAGCTGTTCAAAAATAATGAAGAAAAAAAAACCATCGCAGTATCGGCGTATCGCGTAGGGTAAAAACCTACTAGTTAATATACTAATATTAAAAAGCTTACGAAGATAAGGTTGGTTTCACTTTTGGCGGAGAAAGTTCATATAAATTTCGATTTTAGAGAAGGGGCCTAAGTACCTTACGACCGAGCATGGTACACGTCTTATTGCTCGCTTTCTTTTGATACTGTATCCATCACATGCAAAATACTACATATAAAGCTTTTGTCTCACCAAAAGTGTAACAATGATGATTAGAAGATATTATCTTCGTTTTTATCATATACTAATGAAAATCATACTAATTTGACAACTAACCGCATGTCAAACTATATCAATTAAAAGACAAAACTTCAAACTTTATTTTGACGGTAACATGATGAAGTAATGAAATATGTTCAAAATAAAGTTTAAAAAGTGACGAAGATTTAATGGATTGTTTACTAAATATGTACCGTATGACATTACTCTTTTTTGAATAATAAATGAATATATTTATCCAATTAATACTTTATACATAAAAAGAACTAAAGAAATTTAAGGCGTTCTTAATGTAAATTTAGTAGTTAGAGAATTTATAAACCTTTTTGGACCTTGTAGCATGAAAAAGGAGGAAAATGTGGAACATGCAGATTTCGTTGGGCAAAAAAATCAGATAAAACGTGCCTGGGGCAATATAGGTAAATGTCCTTACTCTTTACTATTGTAAATTTCATACATACCATATATGTGTAGTTGTGTACTATAAGAGCACCCAGTGGAGTATGACACTCAATTTGTTGAGACTCAAGTCACTTCACAACCTTAACGTGAAATAATGTAATGAGTTTAGAAATAGATGACTGGGGAAGAGTTTCTAAATGATTACTCGGAGGTCACAAGTTTGATTTCTCCTAACGTAAATATTTACCAGATGATTAGGAGAATGTTTGGAAACAGTTACGGCAAATGATTAATTGCTTACATTACGAGCAAAGATTTAGACCCATTAATATCCTTTGATAAAATTAAAAAGAAAAAATTAGAAGGAGATGAAGATGGGCCATGGAAAGATCAACTAAAAGGTTAAGGCCTTACTACAATTGTCAGCGAACTTAATCGGGGTTTAAGTCCTGTTATGAACATATGTAATAATTAGAATTAGATTGGGATTAGAAAAATAACCAAATAAAACTCAAAACATTGGATTATCTTTTCTTTCAACAGTTAAAATACATATCTTACCCAAGGCTTCTAGCCTAGTGGTATTGGTGAAAAAGTTAAGGTATTGCCCATGATCAATTGGTCATGAGTTCAAGTCCCGTCGTAGATGTGAGGTTTATTCCTCATAGGTGGAATGTTCGAGAGAAGACATACCGCCCCTTGTGAATGTCACTGTTTAGGCTCGAACCACTAACTTACTAACTTGTCGATCAAAAAATAAATAAAAAATAAAAAATAATACACCTCTTAAATGTGCACTACTTTTGATCACAGTAGAAATTGGAAATCACAATTTTATCGTATATCTAAACATGAGATATCATTGAGTTATACCAACTTTAGCTAACGAAGTAACAATTATATTGATGAACTAGAACCTTTCTGGAAATAACACGTGTCCCATGAGAGTAGTCTGGTCATTACATTCGTTCTTCGGATTCACATCCACACATACAGATAGGATCACAGGAAAAGAGGGGAAATCAATTTGGTATTAAACTATAATTGTAATTGTGAAGAAGGAGCGATATGGTGTCCGATCGAGACATAGGAAAACAGATTCAGATTCTGCTCACTCAATCGCACCCTAAACCATTCACTACTCTCAATGATGTTGTCAATCACCTCAGTCAAAAACTAGGGTTTAATTTGTCTCACAAAGCGCCTTTCATCAGTGACCAAATCAACCTACTCCACCTCCGACAATCACAATCACAATCCCACAGCCCTCCACCGCCACCCTCCGCTTCTTCTCCGGTCACTACCTCCGCTATACCTAAAGAACAATCTCCGTTCCAATACCCCCAATTTTATTGCAATCAACAACAGCAGCCTAAACAACAACAGCCTCATTATGTCCTTCGAAGACATCGAGACCGTCAGAGACATCCGATTGAGCTTAATTTTAGTAATCCCACGGCGTCGCCACCTCCTCCAGAGTATTCACAAGTGCAGGCGTTACCGGACGTGGAAAAGCTCAACGAAGGGTACAATAGTTTACTTGTTTTCTTCATCAGTTTAAATTAGTGATCTAATTCCTCTTTTCCTTTTGTAAATTGGGATTAGGGTTGAAATTGGGCGCCAGACGATCAAAACTCAAAAATTGAGATTATGTTGGAAAAAAAATATAATCTCGTTTATGTACTTCATTATGATGATTCCCTTCATTAATGCTTTCATTCCATAAATATAGAACGCACATTTTCATAATTTGAATTGATACAGGGGAGCCACCAAAAGAGGTGGAACAGGAGGATTAAATAAGCTCTGTGGTATTTCACCTGAGCTTCAAGTAATTGTAGGCGAATCATCCTTATCAAGAGCTGATGTATGCATTCATTGTTTCTAATCATAAATCATTTCTGTTCATTAATATTTGATGTTAATAAACAATTAAATGCAATTTTATTCAGACTGTGAAGAAACTATGGGCCTACATAAGGAACAACAACCTCCAAGATCCAAGCAACAAGAGAAAAATAATATGTGATGATGCATTACGTGTGGTATTTGAAACCGATTGCACTGATATGTTCAAGATGAATAAATTGCTTGCAAAACACATCATCACACTTGAACCCACAAGTATGTTAATTAGAGATGATTAAACCATGAATAATCTCTCAAATTTAGTGTATATTAATACCGAATATCTGAAATATTTGCAGAGGAAACATCACGAAAGAGATCAAAGGTTGAGGGTAAAGTTGAAAATGGTGAAAATAGTGATATTGTTCCATCTCAAGTGGTAATATCTGAAGCACTTGCAAATTGTCTAGATACTCAAGAACAAGAAATGTCAGAATCAGAGGCATTACTAAAGAAATGATCTTTTATCAGATTATGTTTAATGGTATGTGGTTAAAATGATTTGATAGATTTGATAGTGTTTTATGCAAAACTCTAATGAAACCCCCTTTGTAAATGCCTAACATTAGACAGAATGTAGGGTTGTTAATCTTAAACCGAAACTGTGAACAATTTTTATGGTTTGACAACTTTTTTTTAGCTGTTTTTACTGTTTTTTGCAACTGTTATTTCTGTTTTTATATGTTTTGATTTCACTTATTTAGGCTAAATATAGCTAAAAAATTCAAGAAAAATATGTTAGAAAGAGTGCTCGATACCAACTAACTTGTATAAAGCTTTACAACTATAAATAGCATTACAAGTAGAATTAGGATGTATATTACAACATAAGCAGCTTTTTTCTTGTCACCCTTGAGTATTGCTTGTGAAGTCATTTGTCCCATAATGCTTGCAACAAGTCCCACCATTTTCTACCAAAATTAAATAAAAAAATTTCTTATGCTAAATTTTCAAATAAACACCAAATATGATGAGTTTTAGATTTATAAATAGTTCTCACCAATCGGGCAGGTTCAATATTTAAAAGTGGCTCCAAAAACATCTCTACATTCCTGTAAAAAGAATAAGTAAAATATGTTATACCAATAGCAATAGCATGCTTGTAAGTTGTAACAAAGTGTGACGTTACCTTATAAGCACCTTCCCTTCGTAGATATGACACATGTGGAAACTAAAACCTCTTCCTATTGGTTTATGGGTCTTGCTACATTCTGTAAAATATGCAGCTGTCACAAGTTTGACCTAAAAATTCCAAAGTTTTTAAAAATGGAAGTGATATTTACGGTACAAAAATATATTTACACACCATACAATATAAGTTTTAAAACAGACGGTACAAGTATACCAAAATATAGGTTGTAGTGTGTGAATAAACTTTTGTGAATCACCTCCCTTGAGAGGAAGTGTGAGATGGGAAATAGACCTAGTTTCCAAGAAACACCAACTGTCATTCCGTCATGTAGTGTCGGTTGTACCACAAACTCGAACTTATTTCCTAAGTTTCCCATTAGAGATGAGAAGAATTCGATCACTTGCTGTTTAAACAAAAGACAATCATATAAATCGTTACTAATAAGTCTCATCTTTACACTTAAACAAGATAGAGTAATGATACATCAACCTTTTTTCCACTAAAGGTTTTGAACTTGGAGACAAAACCGCATACACAAAGACAATCTTGTCCAATGATCTCAGACATTTCGTTAAGGTTCTTGTTCTTGATTGCTTCATAAAGCCGAAGAACGGTTTCCATGGCTCTATTATCTCCATAATTTGATCCACCCGACACTAATACCGGTTGTAACTTTTGGTGGTTTTTTCGGAAACTTGAAATGGGAAGATTTACGGATTTGAATAAAATGTGTTGATGGTGACATTTAGATTTTGTATATGGAATATTGTTATGGAAAATGAGAGGAGTAATGGAAGTTGAGAAAAGTTTGCATTGGGGAGACAGGGGTGAGGGGAAAGATTTTGGTATCATTTTCAAAGGTTAGTACAAAGAAGAAGAAAAAAATCAAACATATTTTAATATGTTAGGTTGGAGGATTAAGCTAGATTTCATGTTTAAACTTTAAAGGCTAGAAGCTAGGAATCTTTTTTGTACAAGTTAAGAATATAACTCAGTTACGTAAGATTTAAATGCTCATGAATCATGATGGTTGTATTTTAAGCCAAAGATTTATTTTAGGCAATCTGTTTTTGCACGTGGTTGTAAGTTTGTAACATATTTTTATTTTTGTGTAATTTTACTTATAGAGAAATTGGTTATTTGTGCGTAAATATCATAAATACTTACATTTTACTGCCTTCGTCTCAAAACTGATTTGGATGATAACAAATAAAGAAATATTATAGTTATAATGAGATTTGAACAGATGTATATGATTTTTATAAAGTTCTGAGAAATAAATCTTAGTTTTTGGATCAATCAACCCTTGAAGCACCATCACTATCAAACTCACATGTGATTCAACATATCAACACAACCACCTCATGTGTATCAAATTACATGTGATTGCACACCGTCAACCACCACCACCACCTCATGTGTATTAAATCACATGTGATTCAACACGGTCAACCACCACTACCACCACCACCAACCTCTGTCAGCCATCGTCTCCACCACCGGCAACCCCTAGCATCCGTCGGCTGCTTGCAATCACATGTGATTGCGTATCCAATCACATGTGATTGCGTCGGTCGTAGGCGGCGGCTGACGGCTAGCCGCGGCGGGCGGCGGTCGGAGATGGTGGCCGGCGGTTATGGTTGTATATTGAATCACATGTGATTTAATGATGGTGGTGGTTGTGTATTGAATCAAATGTGATTTAATGATGGTGGTGATTAAATGATCCTTTAATCCAATAACTAAAATTTACTACGTAGAAGTTTATAAAAATCAAGACCTTCATGAACGTAACTCTTAGATTTATAATAGTAGTTACTCTAAAAGTTGATATATATAAGGAGCTATTTTGGTCAAACTTATTTAATGTGCCAACCGTCTGTAAGCTTAAAAACATAAATTTATTTAAATTTATAAGCTCGTAATCATTTTTTTCAAACAACCCTAAATGTCAGGAATCAATGTAATAGGGTACTACATTTTTGAAATAGATACACATTTGTAGAATGACCAGTGAAACATAGGAAAAAACAATAGTTTTTTTGAAATGGCAAATAATATAACGCAAGCTTAAAAACATAAATTTATTTAAATTTATAAGCTCGTATCATTTTTTTCAAACAACCCTAAATGTCAGGAATCAATGTCAAAGGGTACTACATTTTTTAAATAGATACACATTTGTAGAATGACCAGTGAAATATAGGAAAAAACAATAGTTTTTTTGGAAATGACAAATAATATCAACGGAAGCTTACTCGCAATATTTTAACGAGCACCTCCGAGTTCGAGCTCCTTTACAGGGTAAACACAGCCCCCATAGGAATTTCCAGGGGAAAAAATCCTCATATTTGACACTACAAGAGGTGTTTACAGGAATCAACTCCCGACCTCACGCTTCATATGGGAGTAAAACTCATGCATTAATCCAGCTGAGCTAGACATCATTTACAAGGAAAAAAAAACTTTTATTTCCCCACAACAATTAGTAATAATACTTTGTTTTCGTTTTTCATTCCATAACCTTTTACTATTTTAAGATCACATGGTATAATGAAGTCAACTACAACTACAAATATTATGAAGTATCGTATTAGCAACTCAACATCACTTACTATCATAACTAGTTAATTCATTATAGATTGCACTCACCTCAACATCACTTAAATTAAGCCATCACCCTGAGGCCCCGACACCTTGTTTGCTCGAATGGATGCCAAACGTTTCGTTATTAGTTATAAAGTATTTGATAAAGAAATGTAACATAATCTACCAATACAGATATTATGAGGTATCTATTATCTAAAGTCCTTTAGATCATCAAAATATACTATAAGTTTAATTTCTCATAAATGGGATAATGAGAGTGAAAATTGTAGTTTTCGTATACTATCTACGAGAATATTTTACATATCCGTATTGTTTAAATTGGTACATTATTTCCCCCAAATATATGATAAATTGTATTTAGTTTATATTTTGATTTTTTAGTAGATGTTACATTTTGAGTAGCGAGAAAATTATGTATATTTTTAAATCTTAGATATTAATATATTATGTGATTTTTCTCAACGATTCTCTTTAAAGAAAATTATGTTTTAATTTACTAACCCACAAATCGACAGATTTTGTTAATGTGGCATTTAATACTATTTTTAAGAAATTATTATATGTACTATTACCTTGTATGTTTAAAAATATACTTGTATGTTTAATAAGAAAAAAAGTACTCTTTAAATACAACAGACACTTATAAATTAACATCACTCCGACCACCTCAGTGTTACATCAGTTTTTTTTCTCAACTAACAAAACACACGACAAACCCCGGCCACAACCACGTAGCATGCGACCAAACTCATTCCCCTTTGAAATCAACCTCTTCCTTTTCTTCCCCTTCGAATTCAAGTGACATGATAAGGTCGCCACAACGAACAAACAATCAAGGGGACACAACGGGGGCAAGGCATGTAAAGGGGGACGCGTCTGGGGCAAGACGAGCAAGGGGGAGACGACGTGGACGATATAATAGCTGTAATTCTTATTTCCGTAAGAGAAATGACATTTCTTCCTATTTTTTCTTCATATTCATATGTATACTCACTTTTAAGCTTGACATTGTAATCTACTAATTCGCTTTCTTCATATTATTTATTGATTTTGACACTTATATTGATCAAATGAGTACACATATAAATATATATGAAGAAATGTGGCAAGAAATACAAATACTCTTTCCTTAAATCGATTGATTTATTAGTGGGATCCATTTGTTGACACGTCCGCTGTATATCAGTGCCCTTGATTGGAACTTTTGATGACAAGTGTGATGGAAAAAGTTCGGACACGGCCCACGATTCCACCGGCCTATTTTAGTTTATGCCCATACTCTCTTTTTAAGCGATTTACTTTTTCTTCTGATTTTTTACTTTATTAAAGAAATTAGTACTGGGAAATAAAACCAATTGAGATAGTTTTCATTTACTATTTTTCGATTATCTAGTTTATTATATTGGGATAAACATTATCCGTAGTAAATGTTTTTCTATAAATAAATCGTCTGCACAAAATAAAAATAAATAAAATTAAGAAGTTTGACCATATTTTAGGATTGAATGATCAGAATAAACTGATTAGATAGACATAATTGCATAGATATTTCATTTGATTGAAAAGACATATTTGACATCTTGTTTTGATACATTTGTAATGAATTGTATAGTTTGTATATGAATGTTAGATTAGGCCATAAATTCAAGGACACCTGCCTTTGCGTGTTATAATTTTGAATATTCTAGAAATGAATTATATTATACAACAGAAGAATCAAGACATAAGAAATGTTCTAAGAAAAATAACTTCGTAACTTAATATATATGATCGAAACATGTATCATATAGCCAGTGAAAACTATAAGTAAAGAAAAAACATAATCTTTTTTTGTTGTTGTCAAATATTCAAAAGTAAGTGTAAAGCCTTTGAATCTTTGACTGCAAGATTACCGAAATACCTTTTTACAATAGTTAGGTACTTATTACGAAGTAAATGTTTATACAACTAACCAATACAACATATCTTTATCTTTACTACGTATAATACGTTTGGAACTTTTCCAAATAAAAACTTAAAAAGCCTTAAAGTAGGCGTAAGCGTCCTTCCCTTACACAACACCTTTCGCGACGTATCCTTAAGGTTGTTTGGTCGCGGGTGACCAAATATAATTATATAGAGTACTCGTCGCCGCATTATGTATTACCCTACTAGTAAAACTAATATGTACTGAAACCTCTAGCTTGCATCTATGACCTATTTTTGTCAAAAGTATTCTCTAAAATCAGTTGAAGTAACATAAATTATATAACAAATTCTTCCTAGTCAAAAAGATAAAAAGTGACAACTGCTTTTATTTATTTTAATCACAAATGTACTAATAATAATGTTAACTAAATTATTTTATTTTCCAATTTAATGAACTCACTAGCATAAATTGGTGACCATGGGGCCATAAGGATGATATGAATTACATTAACTATCTCAACCATTATTGACGATTTATGTTAGAGTAATTTATTAAAATTAAGTAAAAGTATCCAACTTATTTTCCTCTATATATGAAGCTTGAATTTGAGTTTTCTTTGCAAATTCATCACTTTAAAGCATCCTCATTGACTTCCAATGCCACATCATATGTCATTTGGCTTCGTATAACTCATTCAATATAATATATTTTAAATAAAAATAACTCCGGTAGATTAGGAATTTTTAAATATACTTTAAATATTATTCGGATTAATTTTGGTAATCTTTTTTTGGAAACAACTTTCATTAAAGAACTAGCAAAAAGCTAGACAAACCAACACATACAAAGTTTAATTACAAGGAATAATAAGCCATTCAGGCCACGAAACTCTAAATTTATCTCGCCTATTACAAATCCAAAGGTACGAAACTTCTTTAATTGAATCAACAATCATACTTCTCCGAGTCTCACCATTATTAAAAGTAATTGCGTTCCTATGACGCCAAAGAATCCATATCACCGTTAGGATCACCGCCTCAACAATCACCTTCGCTTTTGCACTTAAAGAACACGAATCCAAGTTGTAAAGTAACTCATCCAAATCATCTACATTAGTGTCAATAACTTGTAACCAACTACCAATTGCCCGCCAAACCGACCTAGAAACCGCACAATCCCAAAAAATATGAGCCGTATCTTCAACCCCCTCTCTACACATAAAACAATTCATATCTTCAAACTGAATACCCTTAACCAATAAATTAACTTTCGTCGGCACTCGGTTAAGATTTATCTTCCAAAAGAGAATATTTATCTTCCGTGGAACCAACGCACACCATCGGGTTTGGACAACTGACGAAGGTAACATTAAATTCTCGAGCCACCGCCTCGTGCTTTTTACCTCAAAATCACCTGTATTTCATATCTCCCATTTCCACTTATCTGAATCAGTCGATAAACCAACCCCTTCTACCACCCGAGTCAGCTCTCGAAACTGTTCATGTTCCCTTTCACCACGCAACTGCCGTCGCCACACCCCAACGAAAGATCTATTATGTATCCGATCGGCTACTGAACAATTTTTGTTATCATCAAGCAAACAGATTCTTGAACTTAAAGTACTCGTGCCTATCCACCGGTCATACCAAAACCGAGTGAGTCTCCCGTCACCGACCATTTTTTTCAAATTTGATAACAAATTGATACCATTATCCTTAAATCTACATAACATCTTTAAAATATGCGCCCATGGTGACGGTCCAAAACGGTGACAATCCACTAAGTCTAACGCACCGTTATCCCCATAAAAAGATTTAATAACCCTTGCCCACAACATATTTCCATCTTTTACAAATCGCCAAACCCACTTCAACACAAGAGCGATATTAAACGCATAAAAAGTCCCCATCCCAAGTCCTCCATTCTGAAGAGAGGTCAACACCATCTCCCAACTCACCCAATGTATTTTCTTTTTTACCTCGGTCCCACCCCAAAAGAATGAAGCTCTCAACTTCTCCAAATTTCTAGCAACAATCTTCGGCATAACAAAAAGAGACATATAGTATATGCCCAACCCACCCATCACTGATTTTAGCATCACCGACCGCCCCCTACCGATAAGGTACTAACTTTCCAACCCGAAAGCTTGCTTTTGAATTTATCAACAAAACCATCCCAATTCTTAACTCTAGACATACACGCCCCGACCGGGAGACCAAGATAAATAAACGGAAACTTACCATGGCACACACCAAGCATCTCCGCCACCTGCTTGATTTCCCCATCCGAAACCCCAATGCCATAAAGATTCGACTTGTGCAAATTCAACTTCAGACCCGATGCCATATGAAAAAAGTGTAAAATGATAAGAAGCTTTTGCATATTGTTCGCCGACCACTCACCAAAAAATATAGCATCATCGGCATAAAAAAGATGCGAAATAGAAAGAGAGTCATTAATCTTGACCCCTTTAAAAATATTCTGAGACGTAGCATCTTCCATAGCCACGTGAAGACCTTCCATGACGATAATAAAAAGAAAAGGTGAGAGAGGATCACCTTGTCTTAGGCCTCTTTCCAACTTGAATTATTTAGATGCATTTCCGTTTAAAATAACCGAAGCTCTAGATGATTTTAGTAGAGCCCCTACCCACTTTCGCCACATCACCGGGAACCGCATGAACTCCATCATCTGTTGAATTCCATTCGAATTTATGGCAATATAAGGAATGAATTTATAAAATACGCAGGCTTGCTTTGGCCAATCTTCCTCTATATATATGAGGATTGGATTGAGTTTTCTTTGTCAACCATCACTTTAAAGCATCCCCATTGACTTTCAATGCCACCTCATATGTCATCTGGCTTCGTATAACTCATTCAATATAATATATTTTAAATAAAAATAACTCCGGTAGATTAAGAAGTTTTTAAATATACTTTAAATATTATTCGGATTAATTTTGGTAGTCTGTTGAATTCCATTCGAATTTATGGCAATATAAGGAATGAATTTATAAAATACGCAGGTTTGCTTTGGCCAATTAATGAATATTTACACCAAGTATACAACAAACCAATAACGTAATTCTGAATTCTATGGATTCCGGAAAATTTACGGAACACGAATTCATAACATACTGGCCTAATACGAATCTTCCTCTATATTATCTTTTAATAACAGAAACTATTCAAAATTTCTGTAACATTTATTCATGTATCAAAATTTGTACAAACTTATTATTACAACTATGGATTCTTATGTCATTTAAAAGTATTACTATTTATTGTTATTTTTCTTTAATATATCTCTTGAAGCATGTCCGCCCAGTCGGGCGGGCTATGAAGCTAAGTAGTAGTATATTATGAGAGTATTAACTAATCAACGTTTTTAGTATATAATTACAACAAAATATAAAATTACAATTATACTTATTACGTAGTCAATTAATTTTCCGAAAATGTTATTCCATCTAATATATAATTTTTTTTTAATTTCAAAATATTTAATAAAAGATAAGAACATGGAAACATGATAGTATGATGCTACACATTATATGGTGTCATCTTTTTGTGTAAAGTGGACACATTTATTTACAACCAGATGTGTCCCTTCTAAAGTCTCTCAAATTACATAATCAGAATTCTTCTCCTATAAATTATTTTTAATAATTCTTTTAACATCAGAAATATATTTAACCCACTTCACAACAGTAGGCAAAGAGTTGTCTTTTGAATGTTCAACGCAAGAAAATTTGTGAAAAAAATTATCCTTAATTGTCATTTTACACTCACTAATTACGCCTTAAAAATGTTATTAAACTGTTTAGTGTGTGCATTAAGTTAGATTTTTTTTCCTCATAATGCTTTAATTTTATAAGTTTAAACATTTTTATCATTTTTATTAAAAGGAAACTTAAAAAAAATTCAACTCAAATCAAAATTGATTGTCACCACTCCACCTAAAACTTAATCGTTATAGTTATATAGATATCGATATATGTATTTTAACAATATAAAATTAGTATGTAATCGGGACTTTTTTACTGAAAAAATATCATCTAATCATTCGGAATCAAACTAGTTATATATTAAATCACAAATCACTTGTTATAACATATGATCACGCAAGGCTTGTAGCCTAGTCCATGACTTATAAGTCATGAGTTCAAATCCCGTTGTGAATAAATAAGAGTAGATTATGTGTCGTTAAAAAACACTTATGATCTATGGCTTATAATAGGTATTGCTCTAAGTTTGAGAACAGAATATCGACTCTTTTTTAGATAAACAAATAAATAGGGACTTATAAAAATGTCATAATGAAATAATAAACTATGCACTTAGATCTTTACACATCATAATCATGAAAATTATACCCTAAAAAGAATCCACTGCATTTTGTATGAGACTCATGAGTTGTAAGAGTAATAGGTGTCAATTAAAGTTACCAAAAGTTAATAATTTACAATATTCTTTTTATTATAATATCATAAGAATAATAAGAAATAACGTTTAATAAAGTTTTGCAACCTCTATAAATAGCTCTACTACCACTTATATTTCCATCACTTCAAACCCAAAGACTCTCATCCCCGATCATCCTCTTCAAGTCTTGATCATTTTCTGAATCCCAAATTCCCAATGGCTGACGTTGAGGTAAGCTATATGTTATTTAGTGTTTATTATGTTTTGTTAATTCACATACATATAACTTGTAATCTTTAACTAATGTCATTATTTTGATCATGATCCAAAATACGTACATATTTACTTCATATAATTTCAGGTTAAATCAGCACCAACAACCTTGCCAGAGAATGTTGTTGCACAAGTGGAAACCACCCCAGTAATTGCTACACCACCTACTTCCGAGCCAGTGGCTGAGGAATCAAAGCAACACACCACAGTCGATGCTCCTCCACCCGCGGTGGAGCCGCCTACCAATGCCGCCACTGAAACCGAGACCAAGGAAGTGGTGGTGGTGGTGGATGAGCCTAAAAAGGTGGTGGAAGAACCAAAAGTAGAAGAAACTGCAACCACAGAAACGGTGGTTGAAGACACTCCGGAGGTGGTGGAGGAACCTAAAGAAGCCACCAAGGTGGAAGAAAATGAAGGTGAAGAGGTGGCAGCCACCACCACCACCACTGAAGTTCCGGTGGAGAAAACGGAGGAATAGAGAACGAGTTGACTTTAAAGTCAATTTGGATTGAGTATTCTATAATTTCTGTTGCAGTATTTTCTAGTTTCTTTTGACTTTCGGTCAAATATGGTTTGTGTTATGGGATTTGAGTTTGTCTATGAGAAGGCTTGTCTGTTATTATGTAAGTGGTTCTTTTTAATGATATCAGCTATTTAATAAGAGTAATGGTATTTAAACCCTACCATCTAGACCTACTCATATGCTTACTCATTAGATGAAGACATCTGTTAAAATCACGGGATAATATTATGATAGAGAATTAGTGGAATGCACATGTCATCCTATCAAGTGGGTTGACCTATGAGTAAGTCTACATGATAGGATCAAATATCATTTCTCATTTAATAGATAAATACAAAATAATAACAATTAATAGTAATTACTATAATGGTCAAGTTTGGCCCAAATACAAACTGGGTCAATTCAGGCTCTTTTTCTTAATGTTTGGGTTTGTTAGGGCTCATTGGGCAAAAATTAACAATCCTCTTAAACCATGATATTATATATTTATATGCATCATTTCATAAGCAAGAAAGATGACATTTTCCATGTTTATTCATAATATTATATATATAATATACCCCTGGTTATAAACATGTCACAGACTGATACCCCCTAAATATTCAGCTAAAAAACACAGTTCTCACCCAATCTAAACTAGAAAAAGTCAACATAAACTTACTGCACAAACTACTACTTTTGGTATATGCAAAAGATCGATTTCTGATTTCTGAAAATCTTCTCACCATGTTCCAAAACTGCAAGCCACATGTTCTTGAGTGATTAAATTCAACCGTTTTTGCATAACCGCCATTGATGGGTAAGCAGGAAAACATATTCTGTAAAAACATGTGTGAGAGCAAGGCAAAAGGTCAACCGAATCGTTTGACTTGTATATATAAAGCTTTGAAGCTAAACCCTTAAAACCCTCCACTGGTAAATGCTTCAATGATGTCCAGAAGAAAAGAAGAACCATTCTCTGCTGAGCTGTCATTTCCTCAACAATCTGCCAACACACAAACGGGTAAACGGGTCAAATTCGGTCCCAAACGGGTTGTAATAAAAATTAAAAATTGAGCATAAATACCTGCCAGAACCAGTATATTTGTAAATCGGTTTCTTTAAACCCGTTATATTCAGTATGCAATTTCCAATCTTGAACAGAAATATTATCTTCACTCCCATGAAGCATGCCATCAAGATCTTCAAGCTCTAAGCTTTTGAAAAATAATCTCATACTTTCTTCTTTCCCAATTATATCTGTAAACCCTTGACCAAATCCAGCCACTTGTTTAGTGACAGCTGTCACAAACCGGTGATTAATAAGAAGGTCAACATACTCCTTCCTATTTCTGCTATTTACAACAATGTTTTTCCCATTAGTGAAAAGCTCAACAACTTTTATAGACCCTAATTCTTCAATTTCATGTACAAATGTTAAACCGAGCACATCTTCATCTACTGTAACAGGATCCATATTTAATATCTGTTTGCAGCTATTATATAAATATGGATCTGCATCTTTTATATCTTCTAAACAGATATTATCTCCAGCTAATTGAGTAAAAAATGCAGGATCGAGACTGATACCAACTTGTACTTTGTGCATTAAAGCTAGTGCGATTACCCTCCCTGCAAACTTGAAATATTTCAGGTGCATGGGGTCCACTTTAGATGCTGCAAATATAGCAAAATAGAAAATTATTATATTTATAGAGATGTGTCCACTCACATAATTTTTTTAATATATTTTTTTAATTATTTATTTTTAACTTTTTTTTTCAGTAAAAAAACATCATGTGATTGTATACTTGATCAAATAAATTGTATTTTTTTAATGAAAAAAATGATAAAAATTAATAATAAAATTAAAAAAAAAAGAAGAAGATAAAATTGGGTTAAAATGTAAGTGTCAAATGACCAAAATACCCATCCATGTATAAAATATGTGATTAATATTGACAATTGATTATTATTGATCAATGGTTGAGATTTGTCCCTTGGGACTACAAAAAGATTAAGGACTACATTGAACAATTACCTATATTCATATGATTAAAAAATGAAGTTACCTGGATTTGGGAAGAATCTTCTACGGTCAATTGGGCAAGCAAGAAACAGAGCATTTTGAGGATTAAAGATTTCTTGACACACAAGAAAGAACCATTCGCGTAATACACCAGGACCTGTAGCTTCTTCATTTTTAAATGCCATAAATAATCCAGCACGCAAATCTTCAGGTTCTTGTGAAGCAATATACTCAAAAGATTCAGCTAACAAATTAGATCTATCAATAAGCATCTCATGAAGATCATCAAACCCTTCATTAATCTCTGGAAGCAACATCATTGCCAGGTGTCTTCTTGATTCAAAGTCCAAAACCTCTTTATGCTTACGAATCCAGTTACAATTTTCACCTTTTTTGGTATATTTAACAATTAGATAACACAAAGAAACCTTAAACTGCTTCATTCCGGTCCAAAATATCTCTTCTGCACCTTGAAAAAGTTTAGAAATTCCACGTAATTCCTTCAACAAAACAAGGAACTGATCATATCGGGTATCTTTCTTCTCTTCTGTTGCTAAATCAGCCTCGGATTTAACAAGAAATTTTACCACTTTTACCAACAGCTCGAGTAAGATCAGGTATAGAGTTTTGATTTCTAGATCATAACAAGGGAGGGTGTACGTCGTTGGGACTGGTATTAATCCATCAAAATTAGGGATTTCTTTGATTGCAGTCTTTATAGGCCGCAAGAATTTAACAAAATCACAAACATCACGTGTTGAAGGACCAAAATTGTCAGAATTTAAACTCTCACTCAGCTTATTTGCAAGCTCACTCACAAATGGAAAAATGTCCTCAACTGAAAAGACAGAATTCCTATTGAGAGTATTGTTATAATGATTCTTTCCAATCCTAAGGCCAACCAACATTGATCCTAAACTACTCCTGCTATAATTATACAATGGATCATCTTGTGAAACAGCTCTACTGAGCAATTTACACAATTCTAACAGTACAGGTGCACAGAGTAAATATAAAGGTGTTGGAAGCTTCTTCCTAATGGAATCGATGAAATTTCGAATTAATTCATGGCCGAAGACCTTATTACCTTGATGAGGTGATATGTAGAGCAAAACTAGGGCTTTTGGAGCACACAGGGATTGAAATATCTTCAGATGAGATGCGAAATGTTCTTGCAGGACATCCTGCTGGATATCCTCCTTCGTTTTCATGTTTAGGAACTCGCTAAAGCCTGCTCTCACCATGTTCAGACAAACCTTTGTATCTCCTTTGCACAATCTGTAAATCATCGAAACCAAAGCATCGATGCGTTGCCAAGCTTGCGGATGCTCCGTGCTCCGCATTCGACCTACCAAATGCAAGCTCGCGTCGTTTGTGATCATACAATCAGCCAGAGTATGCTCCCACTGAAGTTGCCTCCCTTGATAAATCAACCGCTGCACCTTCATCGGAATTCCGGTTACGGCCTGAATTTTCTCATGGATTGCTTTCACTTTGTCTTCTGGTTTTCCGTGAAGAACTAAGGTTTTACCTTCTGAGATCAAACGAACGAAATATTGGAGACGATCATGATACGACGAAGACTGAGGGTCTTCGGATGAATTGGAAGTAGAAGCCCTAGGTTGTAAGTAACGGTGGTCATGAACAATTTGATCGGTAAATGAGTTACTGGAAACGATGGCGGGAGGGGAATTAGGGTTACGATAATCATATCTCGTCCTCAGGTAGGTTAATTCGTCATCGTCTTCGTAATCTTCAAGCTTCCGTTTCAATCTCTGGTTAAAAAAGTCGATCGTCGGAGAATCTGGAGAAGACATTGTGGTTCTCCGTCGATGATGAGTTTTACGATCAACAGTCAAAACAAAACTCAAAAGAGTGTATGGTGGGTGGGTTTTACTTGCATACCCGTGGTTTCTTGTTGAGCAGTGAAAGTGTGAAACAACAATTATTCAACATTTCTAATTTATATTTTGTGACAATTTCTTTCACAGTGTTGTAGTTTGAGCCAAATTGCTAAATTATGTCACATATTTGCATTTCATATTTAACATTCACACCCTTAAATAGTAAATACCCTCTATATTATAAATCAACTTAAAATACTCTTATATGACTTACTACAAACCACTTACTAACAAAATACTCCTCACAAAAAAACACTCTTTCTCTCATCTCTCCTATGTGAGTCCACCCACTCACACCGCGTACGGTGTAGTGGCGCCGTGACGGTGGCTTTGAAAGTGTCATGTCATCTCACTTTTGCTTTGGCGGTGATTGCACCCAACGCTCTTAGACTATGCGTTATAGTCCCTCTCTACGTCGTGGAGAGGGTGATCTGGAAATGCTCACATAAATAAACATACTCAAACTTTAAAAAGGCTTAAAGCGAGGCTTGGACGATGGGACTAAAATCCTGTAATTAGACTTTGGTGGATATTTATGTGGATCGCTTCATAACTCAATTATTAGCTTTATAAACAAGTGCCTGCTTTTAAGCTACACGTTATGTTGTCAAAGCAGGGGGTACGGGCTCGCCATCGGCCGGTTAAAGGCCGATAACGGCGCCAAACCCACACCGTGGGTGGCGCCATCGGGCCGTTATCGAGCCACCGCCGATGGTATAACGGATCGTTATAGAGCTTCAACGGCTGGAAAATTCAAAAAGGAGGGTAACGGTCGGAATTTGGGGGGGGGGGGGGGGGCTGTAACGGTCGAATATATAAAAAAAAAATTTAATTTTTTACCAAATCTCTTATAAATACCAATCTTCTTCATCCTAAATTTATACCAACTTTTCTATACACTTCATCTATATACTTCTCAAATCTTTCACAATGAATAACCCCAACGATTTCATTAATAAATTGATTGCTTACCAAAGCCAGTTCGGCTCATCTAGTTCGGCTCCACAATCATCAAACGCACCATTTAGCCAACCGTTTGCAAATCCATTTACCCAACCCTTAACCCCGGAACAACTTGCGTTCTTGCAAATGCAACAACAAATGTTTCAACAAACCGCCCCAAATGAACCAACGTATATATCAACAACCCGAAACCCCTACTTCACAATTCACGTCGTCTAACGACGTTGTTCCGGACACACAACCGGAAGAACCTTCTTCCGTAAGGAGGAGGGCAAAAGGAAAGGGTAAGGCCAAAGAAAAAGCGGCTCCAATAAAACGCACACGGTGGAGTCAAGATGAAGAATTGGCGTTGGCACAAAGTTGGATCTCGATTTCAGAAGATCCTGTCCGCGGAAAAAACCTAGATCTTGATTCGTTATGGGATAAAGTTGTTGCCGAATACAACTCTATGGTATCCTATCCCCGTAACAAGGACATGATTACGGGAAAGTGGACAACATTGACCCGAGCGTGTGGAAAGTTTCTTGCAATTGTCGAACGAACACAACGACTTAGCGGTGAAAACGACGAGGGTGTTTTTACTCGTTGTCTACAACAATACCAACAGAATGAAGTTACCGCGTTCAAGCATATCAAGGCGTGGGAATTTCTGAAACATCACTCGAAATGGTACACACCCGAGCCCGTTCAACCCGGTAGAAGGCGACACCAGGAAGCACTTGAAGGTGACTCTGAAGATCTTGAAGACCCGAACCCACTTTTCCGAGCCGACACCATCGAACGACCCGCAGGGCCACCACGAAAATCTAAAAGTGCCCGTTCGGACACGTCGGGAAGTGTTTCTAAAAAAGACGAATTCAAGGAAATGGTTGAAACAAATTTAGAGAAAGATCGAGCTTTAAAATCGGAGCACCAAAAGGAAAGATCGAGATACAAGGCGTTGTCATTCCTTGGAATCGACACGACACATATGTCGGAGGAAGATAAAGCGTTGGTCGAGATGGAGAAGGAAAGGATTCGAAACAAATATCGATCTTGATTTCTATGTTTTTTAATTTTTCGTATTTTTAATTTTCGTCTTTTTTAATGTATCGTTCGTATTTTAGTTAATCGTATTTTAAATCTATGTTTTCGTCCTTTAAATATACAAAAAAGAAAAAAAAAACTAAGTGGGACCCCTATAACTTGGCTATAACTAAGCCCCCAAGGAGTCTCAATTCCATCCCTTAGTTATAGTCAAGTTATAGGGCAAAAAAGGCTATAACATGCCAATAACTTGGCTACCACACCTTGTGCTCTCACCGCGATCGTGTAGACACCCGTAGTGAAACTATTGGACCGATTACATGTTATCGGTTTTGTTTCGGTTCAATGTCGGTTCGTTCGGTGTCGGTTGATTTTCGATTCGATTTGTTTGTTTCAGTTCAAATACTCACCCATATGATATAAATTATTTTACTTTTGATTGATACAACTAAACATCATATTTAGCATTTGCTATTTTTTTTAACCATGTGCCATAATTTAAAAATAATACTAGCAAGAATGTAGAAAGTTAAATAATTAGGTTTTTAACCGATATATCTAACTAACAAGGGACATTTTTCTGCGATTAGAAATCTAAATAAAAGAATATCTTTATCTTTATGTATAATAAACGAAAAGATTTTTAAGTGTATGTCATATCATTGATGAGTCATTGCTGAGTGAGCACATTGTCAGTTTTTTTATGGCATGTAATTGGCTGATTTCGTAAAAATAACTGTATACAAATTCAACTTGGGATTCAGTTTTAGATTTTAAACCCACGTACCATTTGTGGGGCATGATTTCTGGGTTTCGTAGTTATCACCTATCATCATGTAAATCGGGCATTCCTTAATTTTAGAAACTGATGCATTTTTCACCTTACGCCTCCATCTCTCCCACTCATCAATCAACTGCTTCAATTTCTTGATTTCTAAAGTTAGGGTTTTCAGTTTTCACATATACAAATCAAGGTTGACGTATTATTATGGTGCGTTAGGATTGTGCTTGTCGGTATGATGATTCTTTTTAAGTTCCTCTTAATTTCTTATCCAGGTTCTCTCAATTTGTTTAATTTCATTTTGCATAACACCATTTGTAATTAACTCATAAAAATTGGTTTTATATATTGATCAATATCTTAGACGGCCGTGCACACCACCATATTCGTATACCAGAAAATTGAAGTAGGCAGATTCAGAAGTAGCTCGTGAGGTAGGGTTAGGTTTAGTTCCTTTATGCATTGTTTGTTATTTCAGTTTCCTCGGTTATTTGTTCAAGCAGAAAAACAAAAGAGTGGTGTGGGTTAAGGCTGAAGATTTTGATGCCAAAGAAGGAGAATTGCAAAGAGGAAAATAAGCAAGAAGAAAAAGTCTTTGACTAGGTTATCTCTACTATATTATAAAAAGTTTACCCCTTCCATAATTGTTAAGGCTGAAAATTCAGCCAACACACTTACTAATTTAGGATTTATCTTGCTTTAAAAAAAATGCTCTTACTAAGATTCGAACGCATGACATGTAGCTTATTACAAGGACCTTCAACCAACTGAACTGTACCTCAGGACGTTTTTGTTTTCTCTTTCAATAACTTTATACACTTACATTCACTGGCTCGACCTAGATTCCCTGCACCACCAGGCACATGCCGGGTCTTTTGGGCATTGAATAGACGGGTTTTTCTTGGGCAATGAACGAACGAGTTCGAGCAATGAACAAGCGAGTTCTTCTTGGGAAATGAATAGGCGAGTTCTATTTGGCCAATGGACATGCGAGTTCTTCTTAGGTATACGATACCGGTCCTCATTTGCTTTGAAGAAACTCAAAACCCTAGACACAGATATATCATCCCTCCTCTCCCAAATCAACCCATATCCTCCTCCCGTCATTGGCCAAATAGAACCACCAACAACACAATCGCAATTTCCCCACCTTCTACAACTTCTCCCACACACCTTATATCTCGTGGAAAAAAGATGCGAGCAGGAATTTGTTTTTACTTCCAAACTTTTGATGTTATTCCACTTTGTCTACTATTTTTATGAATAAAGGTGTTAAATTTCAGATTTATCTTTTTTTAACGTTGTCATATAATGATTTTTTGTGTGTGTTTCTACCCACCATCACTACGCATCACAACCCACCACTATTATTAGTGCCACCACCACTATCGCCACAAGGTACCCGCCGCCGCATTGCGCGGGTACCAGCTAGTTCACCTTAAAAAAAATTTCCACTTTATATTTGTGTTGGTGAAATGCGATGAACTTTGAGATTTTTATTACGTATTTGTTGGGTTTCGTTAAAAAATTGAGTGATTTGTTAATGTTTCAGGTTGATGAATCCAAATTTAATCAGGAAATGTCTCAGGCTGATGCATCTTGTGATACGATAAAAATGATGTTAATTTTGAAGTCAGTGAATTTGAAGCGACTCCTAATGAACATATAGGTGATTTTACTATTCTTATTAGAAATATTCTCTTATTATTTTAGAGATTTTACCCGTTAGTATAGTGTTTTGCATCATAATTCTTGTGGTTCATACAGATAGAAAACGGGTCAAAGTTGGTCTTGGTCAAAATGGATATTGTGATAAGCGATGATTTTACAACACTTTGAAATTGCCTTTGGCAGTTTTCGGTGGTTTAGAACCTGCATTATTTTTGTTTAAAATAACACAACCTCTTTTGTATATATGTATAAAATTATTATTCGTTGTTTATGTACATTTTGTATTATGTAATGATCTAATTATCACTATATATGAGATTGTGTATGATATTGTCACAATTATTTAAGATGAATATCTTATCATGATGTTAATGTTCACAAATTATTGTTCATTTTCATGTTGATGTTGCATTCATTATAATATTAAGTAAATCATGTTAATAACGATTTTGAAGCTCAATAGTTGTAAAATCATGAGTTCTAACATAAACTTTCGATTTTCTAATCAGTAGGAAAATATTAATTAAATATATCTATATCTATATATAATAAAAAATTGAGTTCCAATTTGAAGATGCATTTAATAATATTGCATTTAATAACATTTCATTTAATACAAATTAAATAACCTTGCATTTAAAAAAAGAGTAAAAATCCCTACAAATGAAGATATAAAAAC
Organism: Calendula officinalis; assembly: GCA_963853835.1. NCBI lineage: Eukaryota > Viridiplantae > Streptophyta > Magnoliopsida > Asterales > Asteraceae > Calendula > Calendula officinalis. The sequence continues at coordinate 6,418,484 of OY970825.1, forward strand.
ATGTATCAATTTAATAATGTTTTATAATATTTTGTATAATTATGTTTATTATTATGTTTATTATAATAATTTTATAAATTTATATAATCATGTATCAATTTAATAATTATGATTCATAATGTTTTTCATAGTATCAATTTTTTTATTATATATAGATATAATAAAAAGTTGAGTTAGTTTTCTTATTGTTTTTGTTTCACATAGAGATTTTGTTAGTATTTTTATTAGAGAGACACATGTTTTTGTGTATTTGTATGGATTTCTATTTTTTATTATGTACTTTTGTAGATAAAAAAAAGTACAATAAGAAGTATGACATCATGTTTGCATTAATTATCAGCATTAGTTGAAGATATATCGTTGTTGGTTCATAGTTTTGCTTATAAAAGACAAAACATGAAGTTCTTCATACTATCACTTATGTGTTATGAATAACATGTTTTGTGTTGCGCTAATAAAAACAATAATGATTTTGTTACTTTGCATTTTAACACATTTCACTTATTTAGTTAAGTACTTGCAATCAACGCTAAACATGTTAGCGATCTTACATAGAGTACTTTTTGAATCCTATGTTAAATAATAGTTAGTAAATTTAACTAAATAATTGTAGAAAATTTAATTAAAATAATAGTCTTTTTACTTAGTAAATTAAATTAAAGATTAACATAAATAATAGTATTAAATTCAATTAAATAATAGTCTTTTCATTTACCAAGAAGTTACATATTATAAACTATAAATAACACACTATGATCATGACGCAAAAAGATTTTGTTAATCTTCGATTTTGTTACGCACGAGAGGGTTTTCACATTGTTTTTGTTTTACATAAAGATTTTGTTAGCATTTTTATTAGAGAGAAACATGTTTTTCCTTATTTAGAAGAGTACTCGCAATCAACCTAAACATGTTAGCGATCTTGCTTTTTGTACTTTGTCCGTTACACCAATACAATGTATATGATTTACATTCAAATAACTATTTATCATGAACGAAGCCCGTGCATCGTACGGGCCATGTTGTCTCGTATATATATATATAATTTGAGTTCCAACTTTGAAGTTGCAATAAATATCATGCATTTAATAATAATAATAATATTATTATTATATAAATTCATTTATAAAAACAAACTCGTTTTGTAAGACCAAAAGTTTTGAAATTAATATAAATAACTATAGTAATAAAAGGTTCAATTAAATAAGAGACTTTTCAAGTTTTATGAATCTTACACATTAGCATCTACAAATACTCATTCTCATATTGCAAAAATTTTAACACTTTAAAGGTGCATCCAAAAGAAATACCTAACAAGTGGAGTCAACAACAAAGACCTATAGGGCTTTTGTTATTAATCGTCGCTATTAAGTGGTAATCCAACATAATCTTTATTATTTGTATTTTTTGAAGAAAAAAAGTCATAGAGATGAACTCTTTCTGATTTTGTTTTAGAGAGAGTAAGTTAGTTGTTTTTGTTTAAAATAACACAACCTCTTTTGTATATATGTATTGTAACACCTCAAATTTTTAATACAAAACATTTTACCAAAATATACCATTTTATAAATAGAAGAACGGTTCCAAAATATGGATTTACAAAAACCTTTGGTATGAAAATCAGAGTATGAGGTTTGGTGTTACAAAGTATATCAAAACCAAAGCTAAGCACAAATCCACTCTAATGTTCTTCTATTCTAGGCCCCGCATCTCTATCCATGCGAACCTATATCTTCGATCCTGAACCTGAGTACATAGCAAAACAAACAAGGAGTACGTGAGACAAGGAAGTCTCGTGAGCTACATGGGTTTAGACCCCGATAAAATAACAAGTATCACATTATATATAAACATATATATATATATATATCTCATCATCACACATTTGGCCACCCTATTGTGACTCTATCATTCTTGCCTTCCTAGCAAGTCTATCTAGTTATCTGGAACATCTCCAAATAACCCGTCATCTCACATACTTATTAATCGGGGATCCCCCACCTTAATAAGCCTTATGGTAACGGTAAGAGGGAATCGCCCAATCTACCGTTACCTGACTCCTAGCCGGATCTCGTCCGGTAGCAAGCCTCCTAACACATGATGGTCCATGGGTCGATGCCCAATCCGCCCCATCCAAAGTGACCGGGGATCCCCCGAATCACCGCCACACTATCACACGTCATAACTTCTCGAGTTATTCCCTCTAAGCCCTTGGCTATCTCATAAATCATCACACAAGTTAGTTTTAATATTCATAATAATATATAACTAACTCTACAAACTAATAGTCTACACAATTAATCAAATAGACCAAATCACAAACAAGAAAACATATTTCAATGGCTATGTACTCAGTAAAGTCCACACGTACTCACCTTAGCAATTAATGCTCCAAATGTGTTCTTCACACACAATCCTTCCTTATCCACAAGATTGCTCACTTTCGAGAATCCGCCGAAATCCCTAATATGAAAATCACAACTTGTTCAACAACAAATACCACTAATAATAAACCCCTTATTATTAGAAACTCTTTGATAATACTTTCCCCCAATTTTGATGATTTCCAAAACCCTAGGTTTAACCAACCCTTAAGATTCTTACCAATCTTAACCATACACTTGATTCTCTTGTTAAAATACCATCTTATAAGTGTATACATCATTTATTCAACCATTAATCACAACCACAAGAACTAGGGTTTCAAACCCAAGCTCACACACCCATAGATCTAAAGCTACACTACAAAGGAGTGAAGATTTACCTTGATCTTCAACAATGGAAGCAAAATCACTTGATTTGGACCCCAAAATCGGCTCCAAACGACCTTTTCCACTCAAAAACGTATACTCACTTGCAGAGAGAAGAACTAGGGTTTGGGGTGACAAGAAATGAGCCAAATCCCGACTTTAATGCTTTTCAGACCAAGAAATCGCGCCGCTATCAAGAAATCGCGCCGCTATCTGACACCCGTGATAAATCGCGTCCATGATAGCGTTCGCTATTTCGAGTTTCTGCTGGAAGCGCGAGAAATCGCGTCGCTATCCAAGATAGCGCCGCTATCTTGGGCAATGCAGCCCAGGCTGCATTTTTCAACCTTTGCTTCGACACGGTTTCGTCCATAACTTTCTCATACGACGTCCAAATGACACGAAACCAATTCCTACGTCCTTTAAATGATTTATCCTTATTTATCATATTTTTATAAAATTTATTTATCTATAAATTTCGGGTCGTTACAACTATCCACCCCTTAAAAGGATTCCGTCCTCGGAATCACTCAGAAATTTCCATTCCACATTTGACCGAGCATCCTACTCCAATTCCATTGTGTTGGTTACAATCGAACTCTTCTCATTACAGTTCACCCATCACTAAATACATTTAAGCATGTGTTTAACCCCGATAGGTCCAAACGGTCAAAACCCAATCTTGAACTTATATTACTTAAACGGGTCGAAGTTTCACAATTGGACCATAACACTTTCAATCTTTCAACAAATCCTTTTATTCATAACAATGATATGATACAATCATCACAATTAGCTAATTGATTAGATCGAATGTCAATGTCTAGCTTCGACCAAGTCGTCATCTCACAACATCGTCCAAACTTTGACTTAAGCACAAAGTCAACTATACCTTAACAATTTCTTTATTCATTATAGATTCCATTAACCATCATTTCCATTACAATTGACCTTAAAATTATGATCCAGCAATGATCATACACTCGATTCTCAAATTCAACTCTACACACCCAACGGGTCAAAGTCGCATAATTCGACTATAATTCTTTTAATTATTCCGTTAATCCTTTCACATACATACGACCGATACGTTATGATCTCATCATTCACTAATCATTCGAAACGAGAGTCAAAGCTCATCCTTGACCGAGTCAACAAAATCACACATTGACTAATCTTGACCTTTGCATAAAGTCAACCATACTTTCCCAAATCAACAAATCCCCTACTCGCGGAATATCATTCTCGACTTATCACTTCCGGTTATAATCATTATTGTTTCCTTAACAATCGCTCATATTTCCAAAATTCTAATCTTTTCAAATTTCTCCGAGTTCTCGCATTCCCTTAAGGTCACATCAACCCTTACCGTTTCTTACCCTTCATTCGGTCACATATACCATTACTTAGAACCATTTAAATCATTTTTGCATCACACACCATAATTTCACACCAGTTGACCATATCTTGGTCCCCAATAACAATTGCTTTCCAAAAGCATCCTCTTACTCATATTCTAGAAGTCGTAGGCATCCCATACCCATACATGACCTAATGCGATCCGCATTTTAACCACATTCTCACTTATCATAAAGTCATAACCATACACATTACCCACATGGTTCTACATTCATCACATAAATACATAAACATTATCATACGGGCATAACAATCCATAATTTAACTATCACATCAAGATGACTGGAAAGCCTCCAATCCATCAAGATCCAAGCTGTCACAGTGATTGGAACATCTCCAATCTCGGAATGGAACCATTGGGATTCGCCCAACCGATTCCACCCCCAAACATCATAGTAGCCGGGGATCCCCCGAGCTAATCACATCATTTCTTTCTTATCCTATCATGCATACTTCACTAGTATACACCTTTTCACATCACACACCTTACCACTATCTTACCCATTTAATCGTCTATTTATTCACCATGCAATTTAGCACATTTCTCATAACATCACGTTATCATTTTCTTTCATTTTCACACATTTCTCGTTGGACATACTACTTAACACGTTTCATATAACATTACCTTTTTCATTATCACATGCCTTCAAGACCATCACATAATGCACAAACATTGTACCTCGCGGGTAACCAATAAAATTCCCGATTCCCATTTACCGTCTCACTCACACACTAATCACCCTTAAACGGTTCATTTCCCTATTAATTAACTTTCCAAATCCTTTGTCACCACCGGGGTAACCATCAATCTATTCCTTCAACCATAGTTCACCGGTCAACCCGGTCATCTTAAGTCGACCAATCGACTCCGGTCCACATTTGTAACCCATGATTTGGCACACATTGGCCCAACTTTCCATACTCTCGTCTTTATACATCGCGATACTTGAAACACTTATTTTCCAACCGTAGTTTCACACTACTCCATGTCATATACTGTCATGCCATTACTATAACATGTAACCCATAATGTTTTCTCACCCTTGATATCGAATTCATCATTATTGTCACAAAACTTGACATGGCTTTATGCCAACTTTTTACCCAATCACATTCAACAATCAAAATCCGTCGTTCCCGACATTTATTCCTTTCCACATACATCCCATTTATGAATTCTAAGACATCACCCTACCTTACTCATTCTTTTCTTTACCATTCACGTGTAACAATCATTACATTACCTATCCGGCTTCTCGCCGAACATCCAAGTTCCATTTCCCCAAGGTTTCTATTCCTAGAATTCCAATCCACCTTAACATTCCTTACCAAGACTTTGTACTTCCTTGTACTACTATCCTTTGTTGAAATACATTTACCATCCTCGCGGCTCATCCTTCGATACTACATAATAGTATCAATCCTTATATCCTTACTACACGCGACACACTTGTCTATACTCCTTCAAATACATGTTTCCTTATACATACTTAACCGAGAAGACTATTCCCAAAATAAGTCTCCACATCATGCGACTCATTTCCAATTTCTGTAGGCATCAACTCGTGCAATCAATCAAACAATTAAACCGTGATCACCTAATATCTTGACTTGGTGCATACTCAACCAATCCATACCGATAACCATATAAAAATCCTTTATCCTCACGGGCAATAAATCGACCTTAAACTTTTTCCCACTTATTTCTAAGTCACAATTTCTATAAACACATTCGACCATTGAGATTTCCCATTAGTTAACTCTATTTAACCGACTTAATCTAACAACTCCGATATCACATTCAATTTCCCACCAAATTTGTGAGACACAAACGAATAAGTAGAACCAGAATCACATAACACATGAGTTGACAAGAAATTAATGAATAAAGTACCTGATACCACATCGTGCACCTCTTTTGCTTCCTCCCGAATCAGTTGGAAGGAACGCCCCTTCACTGTAGCCGGTTCCGCCTTCTTTTGAGCCGTGGGCACCATTGGCTCGCTTCCCTTTTTCGGGCACACATTGCTATAGTGTCCCATCTCGTGGCACGAATAACACTCTATCTCGGAAAACGCCTTGGTTCTACAATCCCGAGCCAAGTGCCCCACCTTGCCACAATTGTAGCACGCCTTCGGATCCCCCCGGCATTCGCCGGTATGGTTCTTCCCGCACCTCTTGCATGAGGCAACACTTCCTTGTTTGGAGGAATTCGATGTAAACTTCCCCTTTTTGTAAGTTCCCGAGCCGCTCTCGGCTCTCCTTTTCTCGCCCATCAGGGCCCTCTCGGCATTCCTCGTCGCATTTACCTCTTCCACACCCCGGGCGGCACCGATGGCCTCATCGAGCGTGACCGCTCTCTTTACCTCCAATTGGTACTCCCAAGGTAGCCCACAAGCATACCGGACTACCCTCGATCTTTCCTCAAAATAAGTTTTTGCAACAAACGGGAGCAATCCTGTGAACTCCCTTGAGTACTCCTCCACCGACCTATCACCCTTCTTTAGGGTCACAAACCTCTCATGCATCTTTTCCAAATCCCTTTCGGGGCAAAACTTTCTCCTCAACCTCGTGGTAAAGTCATCCCATGACATCTTCTTCACCACCTCCCTTCCGAGGGTTTCATAGACAATATCCCACCATACCATAGCATCTTCTTTCAACAATTGTGACGCATACGTCACCATATCGGCTTTCTTACATTTGCTACCTCCGATGACTCGCTCGGTCTCTCGGATCCACCCCATAGTTATCTTCGGGTCCGAACTACCCGTGTACACGCATGGCTTACAAGCCATGAAGGATTTAAATGAGCAACCTTCTTTCTCATCGGGCCTTGCCCTAGCATCACTTTGACCACCCGTAGATGATTTTCTTTCACCGGTGTCACTACCCCCGGTCCTCTCGTCCGACCTAGCTTCGGATTCACGATCACCTCCCGACTTTTCACGGTTTCTCATAATACGGTGCACTTCTTCGGCCACCGTCCCTTTGATTTGATCAATAATAGTTTGGAGATCCGCCATGGTTACCGGAGTCTTATTAGCTCCGACCTCCAATTCGTCATGCATCGACGGTTGATTTTCTTGTTCAACCACAACCTCAACGCGGGGTATTTCATCCCCTTGATCTTGTGGAGCCTTTCCACTTCTACGAGTGTTCACCATTTTCTTTCGTTCAAGTCTATACGGTAGACATCAAATAATTTAGTACCTCATGTACAACCCATGAATCTCATAAGACTCAACATTCAAATTCATATCAATTTCCATAGGTCCCCTAGGTTCAACCCTAAACTTAACATAAAGTCTCAAGGTCAACCTATAATCTCAAGGAATCTTACATTCCTAATGCTACAGTCTAAGACTAGGATGGTCAACCAACCTAATTCACTTAAACTATAGCTCTGATACCAAGTTGTAACACCTCAAATTTTTAATACAAAACATTTTACCAAAATATACCATTTTATAAATAGAAGAACGGTTCCAAAATATGGATTTACAAAAACCTTTGGTATGAAAATCAGAGTATGAGGTTTGGTGTTACAAAGTATATCAAAACCAAAGCTAAGCACAAATCCACTCTAATGTTCTTCTATTCTAGGCCCCGCATCTCTATCCATGCGAACCTATATCTTCGATCCTGAACCTGAGTACATAGCAAAACAAACAAGGAGTACGTGAGACAAGGAAGTCTCGTGAGCTACATGGGTTTAGACCCCGATAAAATAACAAGTATCACATTATATATAAACATATATATATATATATATCTCATCATCACACATTTGGCCACCCTATTGTGACTCTATCATTCTTGCCTTCCTAGCAAGTCTATCTAGTTATCTGGAACATCTCCAAATAACCCGTCATCTCACATACTTATTAATCGGGGATCCCCCACCTTAATAAGCCTTATGGTAACGGTAAGAGGGAATCGCCCAATCTACCGTTACCTGACTCCTAGCCGGATCTCGTCCGGTAGCAAGCCTCCTAACACATGATGGTCCATGGGTCGATGCCCAATCCGCCCCATCCAAAGTGACCGGGGATCCCCCGAATCACCGCCACACTATCACACGTCATAACTTCTCGAGTTATTCCCTCTAAGCCCTTGGCTATCTCATAAATCATCACACAAGTTAGTTTTAATATTCATAATAATATATAACTAACTCTACAAACTAATAGTCTACACAATTAATCAAATAGACCAAATCACAAACAAGAAAACATATTTCAATGGCTATGTACTCAGTAAAGTCCACACGTACTCACCTTAGCAATTAATGCTCCAAATGTGTTCTTCACACACAATCCTTCCTTATCCACAAGATTGCTCACTTTCGAGAATCCGCCGAAATCCCTAATATGAAAATCACAACTTGTTCAACAACAAATACCACTAATAATAAACCCCTTATTATTAGAAACTCTTTGATAATACTTTCCCCCAATTTTGATGATTTCCAAAACCCTAGGTTTAACCAACCCTTAAGATTCTTACCAATCTTAACCATACACTTGATTCTCTTGTTAAAATACCATCTTATAAGTGTATACATCATTTATTCAACCATTAATCACAACCACAAGAACTAGGGTTTCAAACCCAAGCTCACACACCCATAGATCTAAAGCTACACTACAAAGGAGTGAAGATTTACCTTGATCTTCAACAATGGAAGCAAAATCACTTGATTTGGACCCCAAAATCGGCTCCAAACGACCTTTTCCACTCAAAAACGTATACTCACTTGCAGAGAGAAGAACTAGGGTTTGGGGTGACAAGAAATGAGCCAAATCCCGACTTTAATGCTTTTCAGACCAAGAAATCGCGCCGCTATCAAGAAATCGCGCCGCTATCTGACACCCGTGATAAATCGCGTCCATGATAGCGTTCGCTATTTCGAGTTTCTGCTGGAAGCGCGAGAAATCGCGTCGCTATCCAAGATAGCGCCGCTATCTTGGGCAATGCAGCCCAGGCTGCATTTTTCAACCTTTGCTTCGACACGGTTTCGTCCATAACTTTCTCATACGACGTCCAAATGACACGAAACCAATTCCTACGTCCTTTAAATGATTTATCCTTATTTATCATATTTTTATAAAATTTATTTATCTATAAATTTCGGGTCGTTACATGTATAAAATTATTATTCGTTGTTTGTGTACATTTTGTATTATGTAATGATCTAATTATCACTATATATGAGATTGTGTATGATATTGTCACAATTATTTAAGATGAATATCTTATCATGATGTTAATGGTCACAAATTATTGTTCATTTTCATGTTGATGTTGCATTCATTATAATATTAAGTAAATCATGTTAATAACGATTTTGAAGCTCAATAGTTGTAAAATCATGAGTGCTAACATAAACTTGCTATTTTCTAATTAGTATGAAAATATTAATTAAATATATTGATGGTAATCAAGAGTTTTAACATAAATTATAGTAATGAATTTATTTTAATAACAATTTGATAAACTCATTAAATTTTAAGACCATGAGTTTTGTAATAATTATAATAATAAAAGGTTTAATAAAATAAGAGACATTTCAAGTTTTATGAATCTTACACAACTTGCGATTTTCTAATTAGTAGGAAAATATTAATTAAATATATTGATGGTAATCAAGAGTTTTAACATAAATTATAGTAATGAATTTATTTTAATAACAATTTGACAAACTCATTAAATTGTAAGACCATGAGTTTTGCAATAAATATAAATAATTATAAAATTAAAAAGTTCAATAAAATAAGAGACATTTCAACTTTTATGAATCTTACACAATTTGCGATTTTCTAATTAGTAGGAAAATATTAATTAAATATATTGATGGTAATCAAGAGTTTTAACATAAATTATAGTAATGAATTTATTTTATTAACAATTTGACAAACTCATTAAATTGTAAGACCATGAGTTTTGTAATAAATATAAATAATTATAATAATAAAAAGTTCAATAAAATAAGAGACATTTCAAATTTTATGAATCTTACCCATTAGGATCTATAAATATTTAGCAAACAACGAAGAAACATCTAACAAATAGAGTAAACAACAAAGACCTTTAGCGATTTTGTTCTTCCTCTTCGCTATTAATTTCTTTCATTAAATTGTGTCAAGTATATATAACTTACTGATATCTTAACATCTATATTTCTATTATTTATGTTGTATTGAATTTTATGTTAAAAAATTAAATTTATGTTATAAATGATGCTCATGAATAAATGTAATAGAGTATACAAAGAGTTTAACATAAATAATAGTAGTAAATTCAATTAAATAATAGTCTTTTCATTTAACTAAAAGTTACGTATTAATTAAATAAGACAAAGAATTTAACAGAAAAATAATAGTAGTAAATTTAATTAAGTAATAGTATTTTCATATAACTAGAAGTTACATATTATAAACTATAAATAACACACTATCATGATGCAATTGATGTTGAGTTTTCAAATTATATTTTCTTTTACCCTAACAGAACATCCATTTATAAAAATTTAGTTCCAACATTGAAGTTGCAATTAATACCATGCATTTAATTTTAATAATAAATATTATATTATATAAATAAATACATTTATAAAAAAAATATATTAATCAGTTATAAGATCAAAAATTTTACCATAAATAATATTTAATAAACACAACAAAATAATGTCCATGCACTTCTGAATCACAAAAATAGTTGAATATTTAGATTATGGTTAATTATAAATTACATATCAACAAACTTTATAGGTTTATTAAAATGAATTAATATAAAAAAAATGCACGACATTTATTTATAAAAAAAACCAAAAATGAACGAAAAAAGGTTTTGGACGGACAGAGGACCGAACAGATGATGCTCAGAACTGAACATAACCGGACCGAGAACCAGTCGGAACCGGACCGAACGGAGAACCAAGGCAATTTCTTCGGTTTTTTTCTTGGTTTTGGACCGAATTCGACCGCTCGGAACCGAATCAGTTGGAACCGAGAACTAATATTTCATAAAAATTAGAACCGAGAATCGAACCGATGGATCTCGGTTCGGTCCGATGTCCAATTTGCACATGCCTACTTACGCATACGAAATCTATTTCGAGCTAAAGAAATAAATGCAATTAACATACACAATCCATGTGACTCAATAAAGAACAACAAACCCTAAACATCGATACACATAAAGAGCAACTTTGCTCATTTAGTAGAATACACGCAATCAAAGTTAAACATGTAACTGATCATGCTTTTCGTACTTTCAAGTTGATACCAGTAAAATTTACACGCTATGCACTCAAAATAACTCACTATTGTGAACGAAGCCCGTGTATCCCACGAGCCATGCTGCTTCGTCTTCACAAAAAAACCACCAACATTAAACACGTCTCCTTCAAAAATTTATTTCACAACATCGACAAATTGATTTCCAAATTTGCTTTGAGATATTACATTTAAAGAATAGGTGTTCAATAGATTCCAACCCATTCCAACAAATAGGACACAAAATTGAATCAATCTCCAACCCCCTTCGTGACAAATTTAAACGGACAACATTTATACAGTTTATTAGAGCTTCCGAATTTAAAACCTTAATGAATCTTACAAATGCTAATACGCGACCAATTTTCGACAATTTCCTTGCAATGTATACGTCCACAAACGTGCCAAAAACAAGATCCATTTCCTCGCACGTTTTTGGAAAATTTGTGACGTACACCGACGTGGCTATCATCTCCAAGCCATTAGGACGTAAATAATTTGCTTTTGTTTCTCCAGAGTAGTTTTTGAACGTCCACTTCCAATCTCGATTTCCTCCATAAGAATACATGGCCAACCCTCCCTCCTCCCGGGTATGAGGATGAGAACGACAATGAAATCAGTACGGGACGGTGAAAAAGACAGCCAAACCCTAGGGTCCACGGCGACGCCCTTAAAAGTTATGACGCATTAAGTCTTTGCTATTTAATTATTTTTGTAACGATTATTATTGATGACGTGTTCGTTTGGTTTTGAAACATGGACGTTATGTCGTTGGGAGTTTCACTATTACTTTATAATAAATGCTTTGTTCAATATTTCTTTTTCGGAAATCAATCACCGCGGGAAAAGAAAGAATAACAACTACGTCAACAACCTTGATTTCTGGCGGGAACGACCACTTCTTAGAACTAATTCATAGTCGTTACATTCCGTTTTGATTCTCATCGCAGTCTTTCGTAACACTTCAGGTTTTCTTCTTTTAATGCTAAAATTTAGAAATCATTAACTTAATAAAAAGATTTTGATGTGTCTAATTGGATATGATTTGAAGTAACTTATGTTGACTTTAGATTGAATCATTCCATGATGATATATTTATAGCTTTCCAAAGTTTTAAACACAAAGTTTATTTATAATCAGCAAATATGTAATAATCCATGGGCTGTGTTGAACTTTTGTGGAGTATATAAAACCCACACACACCAATACACTCTTTTTTAGTTTTGTTTCGACTACTAAAACCATCAGCGCCGTAAAATGTCTTCTCCAGGCTCTCCGACGATCGACATTTTTGTCCAGAGAATGAAACGGAAGCTTGAAGATTACGAAGTCGATGGCGAATTAAGCTACCTGAAGACGAGAGCTGGTGATCGTAACCCTAATTCCCCTCCCACCACCGTTTCCAGCAACTCATTTATCGATAAAACTGTCCACCACCACCCTCTCTTCCAATCTAAGGCTTCTACTTCCGGCTCATCCGATGATGATCGTATCCAATTCTTCGTTTGCATGCTTTCAGAATCTAAAACCTTAGTTCTCAACGGAAAACCAGACGACAAGGTGAAATTAATCCATGAGAAAATCCTCTCCGTCACCGGAATTCCGGTGATGGAGCAGCAGTTGATTTATCAAGGGAGGAAGCTTCAGTGGGAACGTAGTCTGGCTGAGTGTATGATCACAAAGGACGCAAACTTGCAATTGGTAGGTCGAATGCAGAGCACGGTGTATCCACAAGTTTGGGAATGTGTTGATGCTTTGATTTTGGTGATTCACAGGCTGTGTAAAGCAGACAAAAAAGTTTCTCCGCTCATGGTTTCAGTCAAATTGAAAGAATTCCTAGAAATGAGTGACTGTCATGTTGAGGAATTTGTCCACCGAAAGGAGTTTGCATCTCATCTGAAAATATTTCAAACTCTGTGTGCTCCAAAAGCCCTAATAATGCTCTATCTATCACCGCATCAAGGTAACAAATCGTGTGCTCGTGATTCAATTAGAAACTTCCTTGATTATAGTAGCGATTACTTGCCAAAAGCTATATATCCACAATGTGCACCTGTAATGTTAGAATTCTGTAAATTGCTTAGTGAATCTGTTTCACAAGATGATCCATTGTATAATTTATGCCGGCGTGGTTTAGCATCAATGATCGAGGGCCTTAAAGTTGGAACAAATTGGAGGATTCGTGATAATAGAAAGCCTAATTCTATTATTTCAGTTGAGGACATTTTTCCATATGTAACAGAGCTTGCAAATAATCTCACCAAAAGTTTAAATTCTATATATTCTGGTCCTTTATCAACCGATGTTCATGATTTTGCTATATTCTTGCAGCCTATAAAGGCTGCAATTAAAAGACTCCCTGATTTTGGTGGAGTAATAGCAACACCAGTTAATTACACCCTCTTTTTTTATGATCATGAAATCCGAACTCTACACATGATCTTCTCTGAGATGATGGAAAAAGTGAGAAAGTGTTTTTTCTATATTCATATCGATTTACTAACTAAAGAGAAAAAGATTACTCAATATGATCACTTCCTTGTTTTATTAAAGGCGTTACATAAAATCTCAAAACTTTATCAAGGCGCAGAAGATATGTTTTGGTCAGATATGAAGCAGTCAATGGTTCCTTTGTGTTATTTAATTATTAAATACGCCAAAAAAGGTGAAGAAGATTATAAATGGCTTCAAAAGCATAAAGATGTTTTGGACTTTGAATCAAGAAGACATATGGCAATGATGTTGTTTCAAGAGATTAATGAAGAATATGAGTATCTTCATGAGATGCTTATTGATAGATCTAATTTGTTAGCTGAATCTTTTGAATCTATCGTATCTCAAGAACCTGAAGATTTGCGTGCTGGATTATTTATGGCATTTAAAAATGAAGAAGCTACAGGTGCAGGTGTATTGCGTGAATGGTTCTTTCTTGTGTGTCAAGAAATCTTTAATCCTCAAAATGCTCTGTTTCTTGCTTGCCCAAATGACCGTACAAGATTCTATCCAAATCCAGGTAACGTCTTTTCTTCTTTCAAATAATCAAATCTTTAACCGTATCATATGCATATAACTACGTAACTCACGGCTGTCAATAATTTTACTGAACGTAACTTTTATATATTATAAATATATATACGTTATTTGTATAGGATTAAAAAAATTAATGAAAAATCATAAAATAAAAAGTACAATTACAATGACTAACCATTCATCTCGTTATTATTATCGAACTATCATATAAGCAGAACTCGTATTTCTCAAATAGTGGTCAAATACGATAACAAATTTTTATTATTTTAATAACAATAAATTTTCTGCAACTTTCGACTCGTTTCACCCATTTGGATTCGAGCAGCTAATTCTTTTAATTTTACACATTCGACCACCTAAATAAAAAAATAACTTAAATTGACCCGTTAATGAGAAAACGGGTCAAAATTACCTCCTTATTATATTTTGGATAGAAACATTAAAAACATACTTAAAGTTCGAAATAAAATGTTTAATTTTTTTGATGTTTCTTCGAGAAGTCAGGCATCAAATGGAGTGAACATGATTCTCTTTATTGTTCTTTACGTTATTTTTAAGTTTTTAAATAAGGGGCTACCTAATTTAGAGCTATTACCTAATATTACATGAAATTAAAGGCTGGTAATTTCAAAGATGCTTAGGCGGGAAAAAAAAACAGAACTTTGACCAATAAGAGACAAAACCGCCACGTGGCATCTTAAAGCTTCTTTTATTATGATTATAGATTTTTTTATTTTTTATTTGCAGCGTCTAAAGTGGACCCTTTGCACCTGAAATATTTCAAGTTTGCAGGCAGGGTAATTGCACTAGCTTTACTGCATAAAATACAAGTTGGAATTAATTTTGATTCTAGTTTTTTCGTGCAACTAGCTGAAAACGATATCTGTTTAGAAGATATAAAATTTGCAGATCCATATTTATATAATAGCTGCAAACAGATATTAACTATGGATCCTGTTACAGTAGATGATGATGTACTCGGTTTAACATTTGTACATGCAAGTGAAGAATTAGGGTCCGTAAAAGTTGTTGAGCTTTTAGAAAATGGAAAAAACATCGTTGTTAATAGCAGAAATAGGAAAGAGTATGTTGACCTTCTTATTAACCACCGGTTTGTGACAGCTGTCACGAAACAAGTGGCTGAATTTGGTCAAGGGTTTACAGATATAATTGGGAAAGAAGAAACTATGAGATTATTTTTTAAAAGCTTAGAGCTTGAAGATCTTGATGGCATGCTTCATGGGAGTGAAAATAATATTTCTGTTCAAGATTGGAAATTGCATACTGAATATAATGGGTTTAAAGAAACCGATTTACAAATATGTTGGTTCTGGAAGGTATTTATGCTAAATTTTTAATTTTTATTACAACCCGTTTGGGACCAGAGTTGACCCGTTTCCCCGTTTGTGTGTTGGCAGATTGTTGAGAAAATGACAGCTCAGCAGAGAATGGTTCTTCTTTTCTTCTGGACATCATTGAAGCATTTACCAGTGGAGGGTTTCAAGGGTTTAGCTTCAAAGCTTTATATATACAAGTCAAACAATTCGGTTGACCTTTTGCCTCGCTCTCACACATGTTTTTACAGAATATGTTTTCCTGCTTACCCGTCAATGGCGGTTATGCGAAAACGGTTGAATATTATCACTCAAGAGCATGTTAGTTGCAGTTTTGGAACATCGTGAGAAAATTTTCAGAAATCGACCTTTTGCACATAATTATACCAATAGTAGTAGTTTTTTCTACTCTGTTTGTGCAGGTTATGTAATTGGTTAAATTTATCTTGTATTTTTCTATTGTAAACCGTGTAAGAACCGTGTTTTTGTTGACTATTTTGGGGGCTCAGTTTGAGTCTGACATTTTTATATTATGAAAAATTATGGACATCTTATTTTCACATATTTATGGTGCATATGATATGTGTGGGTGGTTTTGCAATATCTATTTTCGGTTTGAGTTGTTGATTTTTTAGGTTTAAAATTGATATATGTTGGAGGTAGGGGTGTTGATCGGGTATATTGTTCGGGCATCGGGTAGTTTGGGTCGGGTAGTTCGGGTTTTTTTCAAATATAAATAATACCCGATACCCGAACCAAATTAAATTCGGATATCTGGGTATGGGTAGTTCGGGTAATAGGTCGGGTATGGGTATATCCATTAATACCCGAGAATTTATATACTTGTATTGTCGGTGACCACAATGCTTATATCTCGATCTTAATACACCATCTTTAGGCTTGTAAACATACCGAATGAACACGAACGGTCTTGTTCGTGTCCGTTTGTTGAGGAAAAAAGTGTGCGTGAACGGTTCGCGAACACTTACCGAATGAATTTTTGTATTTGTGTCCGTTTATTAAGAAAATAAGTGTTCACGAATGGTTCGTGAGCAATTCTCGTAAACATAGATACACGTGCACACACAAACGAAGCCTAACGAAAATAAAGTTGTTGCCAAAGAATACTAGGCATGTAAACGAACCGAATGAACACAAACGACACTTGTTCGTGTTCGTTTGTTTAATAAAACGAGAAATTAACTTTATACTACTCAAATTTTTTTATTTATAGTTAATAATTTAATCTTAATGAACCTTAACAAACAAAAATGAATGTTACATAACGAACTTAAACGAACACTAACGAACATAAAACTTAAATTTGGGTATTCGGGTATAACCGCCCACTTAAAGTATTACCTTATATCCGATCCGTTTTATTTTCGGGTTACCCGATACCCAAATATTTCTACCCGATACCCGAACTACCCGACCCAATCTACCCGAATTCAAAACGGATCGGGCGAGTAGAACGGGTTTTGGTTATTTTCGACACCCCTAGTTGGAGGGTTCTTAATATTTCTGGTAGTCAATTGATATATGTTGTAAAATAAGAAATTGGATGGTAGTCAATTGTTCTAGCAAGGTCGGTTATCTTGGTTTTGGTTTTAATTCGTGGTTGATAATACATGATTTTTCATACTTATTTGCATAATTGCTAATTAGGTTATGTGTTATGATAACATAAAATAGTGAAGGAGATATTGTTTGTGTTAGCTTATTGGATTATATCCATGTAAATGAAACTAAATAGATTTGGATTGGAACTAAACATATCAACATTGATTTTTTTTTTTTAAACAACTTTCATTAGAAAAAACTAGCATAAAGCTAGGAAAACAACAAATCAAACATTACAAGGCAAAATTAACCACTCTACCCAACTAAGACACAACGATTTTTTACGACTACTAATCCAAAAAAACGAACATTCTTTAATAGCATCCACCAAAAGACTCTTCCGCGCCTCACCATTTTTAAAAGTCATCGCATTCCTATATCTCCAAAGGATCCAAATGGTTGTTAAACACACCGCTTCCACTATGAGCTTTACACGGTTGCTTGAACAATTAGCATCCAACGTGTACATCAAATCCTCCAAACTTGCCACATTAATATCAAGAACTTGCAACCATCGACTAATCGCCAACCAAACACTTTTTGCCACTTCACACTTCCAAAAAATATGATCCGAATTTTCGACAAGATAACCACAAGTATCACATTTAGTGTCTTCCAAAAAACATATCAACATTGATTAAAAGTCGATATAAGGCTCGACCTAATCGTTGTAATGGAATTCGTTGGTTGACGGCTCAGAAAACGTCCGTTCACTGACTACGTTGGCACGGGCTCGTCGGTGGAATGCGTCAGTGTATGTCAACGGATATCTGGTGGGTTGAGGGTAGATTTTTCCCCATTTTCGAGCCTTATATTTTAACATTATTTTTTCATAACTATACAGTCCGCTAACACAAACAACTATATTAGTTATAAATATGTATTTACATATTTCAATCTTTCTTTTAAAATACATTATTATATGCAATAACTTAAGTTTTCAACATTAGGAAAAATAAATTTAAGTTTTCAACATTATTATATGTAATGTACATTATTGATTTAATTTCAGAATTTAAACATACAAGTCTTCTTAATGAAAAATAAATAATTATACATATTTAATTTAACTTTTTGGTTTTTTAGTGGATTTTGAATCTATCTTAATTGTGTACATAACATGACTCACACCCATGCATTTAGGTCATAAACAACACCAAATACTAATATCATTATGCTATAAAGTTGGATAATAACCTAGTTTGTAATATCTTATTGGGTTTGACTAACTCATACTCTAACATATTGAAAAATACATTAAATGAAGTCTAATCTTAACAATTATTAAATACATGTTTCAACATAAATAGTAATCATAACATTAATAAATAATTTTATCTCATATTTTTAAGCATTAGTTAGAAAAAGTGAAAAACCCTATCTTTTTATCTTCTTCTTTTTTTGAATGACAAAATCTTAATCTACACCTAATTTCAACAACGAGACTTAAACCTCTAACCTTAAAATTGTGAGGCAAACACTATATTATTAGGTTAAAGACCCTTTGATCTATCTTTTTATCTATCTTATTTGTTCCATCTTTTGACTGAAAATTAATGCTAAGACTTCTTGGAATCTTAGTTGTCAATATAATAATTTATGACTCATAATGCTTTAATTTAAAAGCAATTTCTCATAAATACATGTAACTAATGGGTTATACGCGGTGTGTCGATGCAATAGAAAGTTTAGTAGTGTTCATATCATATCCAATATACAATTAAATACATGAACATGCAAATTTATCTAAGCAAAAATTATAAATTTCAGACAACTAAATAGAAGATATTTGTGTACTTGTGTGAGTGGTAAGACCAAATATCACGTGAGAGTGGGTTGAGGAGTGTGTCACGTTATAATGTGGGTGTTGAAGATAAAATTATTCATGTTATTATAACTAAAAAATAAATGATTTTTTTTTTTAAAAGTAAAAAAAGATTGATCTATTTTTCAAAGAATATATACTATGGGCATGTTTGGCAAACCAACTTATTAACTTATAAATTTTCTTTTAAAAAGTTAATAAGGAGTTTTGAAAAGTAAGAAGTCACTTACTTCTCAATACTCTTTTTTGAAACCAATAGGTTATCAAATCCAAACAACTTTTAACTTATTAACTTTTCAAAAAAGTTATTAAGTAGCTTTTATAAGTTTTGCTAAACACCCTCTAAGTAGTCTGCCTACATTATTCACCACGTTGATAAATCTTTTGCACGTCAAAAAGTACTTTTTTAAAGATTTAAGTTAGACTTAATTGCTATTAAATTGTTGCTTTGACTTCTATAATACACATTAATGTTGCATTTAATATATTCGGTTGAGCATTTGTTAGTGTGGCATAAATATCACAATCAACATTGGCGATTTATGCAACTATCACCAAACCCTCTCCTTGTCACTAAAAAATGACTTATTATTGTTACATATCTTTGTTTGTGATCATTATTCCTCTTTTCTTGAACTTATTTATCGGTAATTCTTTTTGTCAGGATCGATTAACTATAGACAAGTTAATAAACACCTTAGATCTAATTGATGATAGAAGTTGCAGCGGATCAACACTATATCAATGTATTAAGAACGATGAACTGTAAGAACAATATGTAAGAATATTAAGAACACAGTTTCACAAAAAGCTTCAATGTATATTATTAAGTTAACAATACACACGTACGTTTACAATTCGTAAGGAACTATATATAATAGTCCTTGAAGCTAAACTATTTACCCTAGTTATTCTAGGATACGATTTACATCTAATTATAAACGATATACATTGATTTACATTCTATAACTATCTCTGCGAAGATCTCGGACTTGATATGTTCCATAAACGCGTATCAGTAGTAAAACCAATCACCAGTAGTAAATAAGTAACATCAGTAGTAAACTTGGTGATCAGTAGTAAGTCCATAATCATCGTCAGTAGTAACTACAATGATCAGTAGTATCTTCAATCTTTGTATGATCAGTAGTAACTAAGTTATAGAGAACACCAGCATCAACTTCATCAGTAGTAAATGTTTCTGCCCCATCAGTAATAAACATAATTATTACCAACTGCAGCATCAGTACTAAGTTGATCTGTGATTTGCTCTAACAATCTCCCCCTAAACTTATTGATTATCCTTTAATCAATCAAGTTTCTTATTTACTTCTTCTTTTTCTTTTCTTCCAACAACTTTGCTCTTTTCTTATCACCTTCTAAAGTCTGTTGGTTCCTTTTATTCCTTTGTGCAATGATATATTTGCTGATTCTTTTAACAAATTCATTCAATTTGTTTTGGAGCATCACAGCATCATGTGGTTTAATAAAATTCATGCACCATAGTTGATAGAGAGTCTTCTCAGAATGAGGATACTCTTTCTCATAAAGGAATAAGTCACATTTCTTACTTGTATATTCAAAGAAGTACATGTTGACAGTTGGTAGCACATTCCAAGCTTGAACATTTTCTGAATCTGTATACTTCTCTGGATAATTTTCTGGATAGAAAGCAGCATCAATCATTTCAGTAAGATAACCTGCAGCTGAATTCTTCCAGTTCTTCTTAGTCATTCTTGGTTTACCAATGATCAACATCTTAATAATGTCACTTCTGGTTAGGGACATGACCAAAGGTTTCCAAGCTCTGAATCTTTGAGTGACCTTATCTTCTCTTATAATCTCAATCATATCATCTATGTACCTCCAGTTGATGATTGGATTATTTTGTAGGGGAGTAATGGGGAGATCATGAACTTGAACCATTTGTAATTTTTTATTTGGTTGATCAAGTTCTGAAGCAATTGTCTTTCTTTTCTTTGATGTTTGAGAGGATACACCAGATGATTCTCCAGATATTGTTTTTCTTTCTTTCATTTCTTTGGAGTCTATCTGTTCAAGTTTAGTGGTGTACTTCTCATTACTATCTTGCTCAGTAAGATCCTTCTTCTTCTCTACACAGTACTTTTCAATTAAATTGATCAGCTTCATTCTTCCAAATGCCTTTGTGTTATACCCTTTTGATTTTAAGAATGTGATCATTTCTTTCTTTTTCTCTGCAAATTGTTCTGGCATATCAGCCTTTTGCTCTTTGCATTCTTGTACTTGTGCTTCAAGAAGTTCTATTGTTTCATGTTCAAGTTGCCTAAATTTTTTCAGTTCTCTTCTTTGTAATTCCTTTCTTGTTTCAGCAACTTGTTTAGATTTGATCTTCTGTTGAAATTGTGGCAGTTTTGATATATCTGCTATATCTGCCAATTTGATTTCTGTGAAAGGTTGTCTCAATATTCTAGCCCTTTCTGCTAATCTTTTGTTTTCATTTGCTAGAGAGACTTCAACCTTCTTTAAATATTTTGCTCTCTTTACCTTCCACCTATCCTGTTTGGCTGATTTGGCATAATTGATTTTGTTGACAATTTCATGACCTTGTGCTCTGTTGGGTTGGTCTTCATCAGCAACTTCTTTTCCCTTTCCTATGTAATTGTCTTTCTTCATATTTGGTTCAGATTCAATAACAAATTTGGGACCATAGTAGTGTATCTGAGATATGGGAAGTATTTTAGGATGTGGAGGCAGGGAGCATTCATCAACTTCTAACCAGTTGATATCATCATCAATATCTTTTACCACCATTTGTGTTGTTGTTGTTCTTTTTGGAGATGGTGGAAGTATCACTGTAGGCTCTAGTAGTGGTGGCAGCTCAATAATGTCATCAGTAGTAACTAAGGTAGTTACTACTGGTATGTCTTCAGAGATTACTACTGATAGGTCATCAGTAGTGTTTGCTGCCTTTTCTTCATTTACTACTGCTGTTATATCAGTAGTAGGAGTTACTACTGGTATGTCTTTTTCAGCTTGTTCTTTAGTAGGAGCAGTAGTAATTGGCTCTTCTTCTGTAATCATCATCTCTGGGCCTTCATCAACTTCTGTTTCTTTTAAATTCAAGAGGGAGGAAGCTGCTGCTGCAATGGATTCATCAATCATTGTCTGTATGTTATCCTTCTCCCCCTTAGTGAGCTCAACTGGAGGAGCCTCACTATCATCAATCCTCTTTTTCAATTTTCTGATAAGCTTTGATTGTTGATGAAGCCTAAGTTCATATTGTCTCATTCTTTTGTTGATGATATTGACATTTCTTTTCATAGCAGCCATAGTTTTTCCTTGATTTGTTTGATAATAAAGACAATCTTGTACAGTGGATTCCAAGGAATCCACTTTAGCCGTCAATTGTTGGATTTTAATACTGCCCTCACTCCATCTAGCAAGATCATCGGGCTTACTAACAGGTACATTGGTTTTAAGGTTTTCCTTCCTTTCCATCAATTCCACAGATCTGCCCTCATCACTGCTTGGTGATTCATTGGGTCTTTTAGACATTCTCTTCTTCCTAGAAGAAGCAGAGATGCCCCCCCTTGTGGTTTCTTGGCACCGGGGTCCTTTGAGTAATTCCTCAAAAGAGTCATCACTCAAAGTTGCCGAGGTTTGGGTCCTAATGATGTTTTCACTGTCCTGTGCACCCACCTTTGGGGCATCAGTAGTGAAAGCCCTCCCCTCATGTCCTCTCTCCTCCTTGGAGGACAACTCTTTGAGTCTGGGGTGTGACTCGATTTGTCCCCTGGTGTCCTTTAAAGATTTCTTTCTTTTATAGATTGTGGATATATTTTTGGTTTTGTCTGGTAGGTCTTCCACAGAGTGAAGAGTAGCACTCTGCAGATTTATATCAAGTTCCTGGGACACATTCAGGACTTCTGTTTGAGTTGGTGATTGAGTGGCTATATGGGGTGGTGTTTGGGCTGTATGTGGGGGTGATGGAGTGGGTTGAGGTTCAACTTGGGTTGTAGCAATGGTTGAGCCTTCTCCAATGTTGGGTTGATCTTTGATCATGTTTGGAAACAAAGGGGTTTCCTTCCCTGAAAATTTAAATTGTTTTCTCATGTTTGAGAAAACTTTCTTGTTCAACTCAGGTAGTACAAAAATGTTTTTAGGAGTTGACAAGTTTTGTAATTCACAGTTTATGATATGTTGTAGAAATCTGGGATACATTAAAAATTTAGAAGAACTAAGATTTCCCAACATACCATCAAAAATCATATTAGAAAAATTGAATACTTGGTCTGTGCATAAACATACAACAGCAGATGCTATTGCCTTGTTAAACTCATTCCAAGTACTTCTTTTAGGAGAAATACAATGCTGAATGGTATGAACCAGAAATTTCCATTGTGGGGATAGAAGGCCTTTTTGAAAAGTTACAATATTAAGTCTGCCTTCATACCCCATTTTATTTAAAGTATCAGCAATGTATTCCTTAGGAAGAGTATACATACCTGAATCATCATGAAGTTGTAGATGATGTCTGATTGATTGTTCAGATACAGTGATGTACTTTCCATCTACTTTCGATTTTATCATTGATGATGTGGTTCCTTCTGTTCGCTCAGCATTGGTCCAGAAATCCACCAAGTGCTGTTGATATGCCTTCGGCTTTACAGTTAAGGCAAACTGTATATACGAATTTCTCAAGAATTTTACGATTGGACGGAAATCTTTTGTTCCGTCAGGATTCTTTAAAAATGCAACCATGTTGTGAAATTCTGAGTATTTAAGATCGGTTTGCACATCGAGAGTTTGTAAAGTTGCCATTGTTTTTGAGTTTTTGCAGGAATTTTGTTAGTGATGAAGAGTTTTTGATCGTAAACTAGGGTTTATCGAGAGGTGTTTAGAGAATCGAAGTGAAGATAATGCTAAATTAATCATCTGCCGCCTTTTATATCTTTCGATTAAACCTGCAAAACAAAGTCTAGAAGCTGATTTTGAATCCATAGAACTTGAGCACAGCAAGCAGATGCAGCTACATATTCTGCTTCAGCAGTAGATGTTGATACATTTGTTTGCTTCTTACATTGCCATGACACTAGTCTTGATCCAAAGAATTGACATCCACCAGTAGTGGACTTTCTATCTTGACATTCACCTCCATAGTCACTATCTGTATAGGCTATTAGTTCAAAGGGTGAGTCATGTGGATACCATAGACCTAGTGATGGTTTGCCTTTCAAGTATCTGAATATTCTTTTAACAGCCTGTAAGTGTAGTTCTTTGGGTCTTGCTTGATATCTTGCACACACACAAACACTATACATAATGTCAGGTCTTGATGCAGTTAAGTACATCAAAGATCCTATCATTGATCTATATAAGTGTTCATCTACATCCTCCCCCTCAACATCAGGATGTAGGTGTTTGTGTGTTTCCATTGGTGTACTAGCACTTTTACTGTCTTTCAAGTCAAACTTTTCCAAGATGTCTTTGACATATTTTGATTGATTTATCAAAATACCATCAGTTCTTTGACTGACTTGGAGTCCAAGGAAGAAGTTCATTGGACCCATGGAGCTCATCTTGAATTTAATCTGCATCAGCTCTTCAAATTCTTTGCATAATAAATCATTGGTTGATCCAAAGATGATATCATCTACATAGATTTGTACCAGTAGTATATCATCTTTGACTTTCTTTGTAAACAATGTTTTATCAATGGCTCCTCTTTTGAAATTGTTCTTTAATAAGTATGATGATAGTGTGTCATACCATGCTCTTGGTGCCTGATGTAGACCATATAGAGCTTTATCCAATTTAAACACATAATCACCATGTTTTGGATCTTCAAATCCTGGAGGTTGGCAAACATAAACTTCTTCTTCAATCTTCCCATACAGGAAAGCACTCTTCACATCCATTTGATAGACTTTAAACCTTTTGAATGAAGCATATGCTAGGAATATTCTTATTGCTTCAATTCTGGCAACAGGAGCATACACTTCATCATAGTCTATACCTTCTTCTTGAGTGTATCCTTGGGCTACAAGTCTGGCTTTATTCTTGATCACTATCCCTCTTTCATCTTTCTTGTTTCTAAAGATCCATCTTGTTCCAATGGCTCTTTTTCCTTTGGGTAGAGGTACAAGTGTCCAAACAGCTTGTAATTTAAATTGAAGGAGTTCCTCTTGCATTGCCTCAATCCAGTTTGAGTCCTTCATTGCTTGTTGGATCTTCTTTGGTTCATCCTGAGACAGAAAGCATTCATACATACATTCATTAGCAATTAAGCTTATATTACACATATTTGCAGTTAAACTTTTGTTTAATTTGCTTCTTGTTTGAAGTGGTGAGTTAACATCACTTAGAACAAGGTCTAAAGGATGGTTCTTTTGAGTCCTTGTTGTTGTAGCTTTATCCACCACTAGTTGATTTTCAAGGTTGGACTCATTTGCCTCAGGTAGTTGTTCTTCTTGAGATCCTTCATTGTCATTAGTATTTGGTTCATCATTATCTTGGTCAGAGTTACTACTGCTATCATCTTCATTGAGATCAGTAGTATTGAAGTTGTTACTGGTATCAGTAGTATCTTGAGAATCTAGGTTATAGTTGGGACCAGTAGTATTTTCAGTACTATTACTGGTACCAGTAGTAATGGAATTACTACTGACCTCATTCTCAGAGTTACTACTGCTTTCAATATTTGAGTTCTTACTGACATCAGTATTAACTATGGGAGCAGTATCAACAACTATGTATCTCATCTTTTCTTGACCAGTATAAACAGATGATGTTCCTTCCTTTTGATTAAGACAATTTGAATTACCTGCATTGAAATTCATATTAAAATTAAAGGATTTGGTTAGATTGTCTATGTCAAATAGCCAATCTGGACCATTTCCTTGTTCATTAGGTACATTTTCATTAAAGGATACATTGATGCTTTCTTCAATTATCCTTAGTCTTTTGTTGAATACTCTGTATGATTTGCTTTGAGTAGAGTATCCCACAAAGATTCCATCATCAGCTTTGCAGTCAAACTTACCAATTTGTTCTCTTGTAATCAAAATAGTACAAGGACAACCAAATGATTTTAAGAAACTTATAGAAGGTTTTCTTTTATTGAAAAGTTCATATGGTGTTTTAAAGTGTGGCTTCACTATTAATACTCTGTTTTGAACATAACAAGCAGTATTAACAGCTTCTGCCCAAAAAGTAATTGGTAATTTTGAGTCTGCAAGCATTGATCTTGCTGCTTCAATGATGGTTCTATTCCTTCTTTCAGCTACACCATTTTGTTGTGGAGTTCTAGGTGAGCTGTATTGTCTGTCAATACCTTTAAGATCACAAAAGTTAATTAAGTTAGTATTTTTAAATTCTGTGCCATTATCACATCTTATGGCTTTCACTTTTTGATCAGATGTGTTTTCCAGTTTAACAATTAAGTTCTTTATGAGTTCACTTGTTTCATCCTTTGTCCTGAGAAAGAAAACCCATGTATATCTGGAAAAGTCATCAGTAATAACAAGACAATATTGTTTCTTTCCAATACTCATTACATTTGTAGGTCCAAAAAGGTCCATATGTAAGAGCTGTAAAGGAACAGAAATAGAGTTCACAGTTTTGGACTTATGAGAAGTCTTGTGTTGTTTACCTTTTAGGCATGCAACACAGTGATGATCACACATGAATTGTTTTTGAGGAAGTCCAATGACCAGATTTCTTTTTACTAAATTATTCATGTTTTTAAAATTTGTGTGACACATCCTTCTATGCCAAAGTTCTGATTCAGTGGTGTTTGCCTTGGATATAAAACAGTTGACCTCATTTGTAGAAATGAGTTCTCCCCCTATATCCAGGCAATACACATTGTTTCTCCTTGGGGTTCTTAAAACAACATATTTTTCATCTAAAATAAACTCAGGAGAAAGAATGATGCACTCAATGTCTGTGAACAGAATCTTGTTCTTTTTATCACAAACTTGAGACACACTGACAAGATTGTATTTTAGTTCAGCTACATAAAATACATTATCAAAGGTAATTTTTCCATTAGTAACAGTACCTTTACCTGTAATCTTACCTCCCTGGGGATTCTCACCAAATGCCACATATCCTCCATCAAATAACTTGAAATCTTTAAGAATTTGTAGATTTCCAGTCATGTGCCTTGAGCATCCACTATCAATATGCCATGTTCTTCCTTCTTCTGGGATCTGAATGCTCTGCACAAGTGAGTAAAGGATTAGTTAAGTTTGGGAACCCAAGCTTTATATGTCTTGGGTTCATCCTTTGAGAAATGAGCTTTTGGGGATTTAACTTTGAAGACTTTTGGTACCCATACTTGTTTATTACTGGTATTTTGTTTTACTACTGTCCTTTTGTAGTTATTACTGGTGTGAGAATTTCCTACTGATCTTGGTTTATACCCATTGTTTTTAGCTTTTGAATACTTTACTACTGATGGACCAGTAGTATTTGGGTACTTACCATGTTTAGAATGACCAGTAGTGTTTTTAGAGTTAACACCAGTAGTGTTTTTGAAATTTGTTTTATTACCAGTAGTATTCTTGTACTGGTACCATACAGCATTATAATTAGGGTAAACACCAGTAGTAAATTTGTTAGAGTTTCTACTGGTGTTGGAAAATTTAAAATATTGTTTATTTTGATTGGATTTTCCATTATTTTTGAAGTAATTGCTGTTCTTTGGGCTTCCAGTTCTTCTGTTTTGAACAAACCTTGGTTTACTTCTTCCAAATCTTGGATCTTCAACAATTGGATTTTTAATTTTATTTACTACTGAATGACCAGTAGTAACTTTTAACTTTTGAGTTTTAGCATTTTCTTTAAGAACTTTAAATTCTTTTAACTCTTTGCAGTTTATTGGATTGTAGTGACAATCCTTTGCTAAATGGTTCATTTTATTGCATATAACACATCTTAGTTTCTTATTTTTAGCACCTTCAGGTATTCTTTGGTCTAAGAGTTGTGTTTTATTTCTTTCATTCCCCCTTGTTAAAATTTTTGGTACATTATCTGCATTATATTTGGGAGATTCATTTGGACTTTGAGCTGTGTGAAAACTTGTATCAATTGATTTTGGTGATTCACTTTGAGATATAGTAAATTCAATTGATTGTTCATCATCAGAAGAATTATTTGATTCAGATTCATTTTCAGTTTTTAATTCATTAATGATTCTTTCTGAACTGTTTTTAAGAGGTGGAATGATTTTATATGGAGGTGGTACAGCATGATATCCCACCCCATGAACAACCTTTTCTGTAGTTTGATTATTAGTTAATTCATCAAGAATTTTAGTGCTTCTTTCAAACTTTTTAATTGTTAATTTATTTTGTTCAATTTCAAGTTGACATTCTTCTATTTTACTTGTTAGTTCATTATTTTTTGTTTCATAAAACTCTTTCTCATCCACAGCTTGAAGCAATTCTTCCTTGATCCGTTGATCAATCATCTTGTACACCTTTATTTGATGTTCTTGATCAGCAATCACCCCATCAAACTCATAATTTCTTCTGATTGCTTTTGCTAAATCTTCATTTAATTTATTGTTTTCTTTTTCTAGATTTTTAATAATTTTAGCACATTCAGGAGTACAAGGTTTAGATTTTACCTCAGTTTTGTTGTCAGTAAAGGCCATGAGAGCTTGATTTTGAGCATGCTCTTCTGCTTGGAAGCTCCAGTCATATCCTTGTCCTTGTTGTGACACAAGAGCAGTTGATTTTGATCTTTTGTCTGGTTGAGGACATTCTTTTGCAAAGTGACCAAGGTTGTTACAGTTGTAACATTTGACTTTAGTTTTGTCAAATCCTGCTTTGTCACCTTTGTTGAAATTGAGGCTTGTCCTTCCAGTTCTTTTTAGGAATCTTTTGGTCCTTAGGCTCAGCATAGCCATCTGCCATTTAAGATCCATCTCCTCAAGATCATCTGGATTCAGTTGTTCCAAGTCATCACTAATCAATGCAGTATGCACATGACTAGTGAAGAAGGATTCTCTTGCAGTATCCTCAGAATCTGCAGCCTTTCCTGCGGAGGTTTCTTGTCCTTGACCTGTACTAGACACAAAAGCAGCATTGTTAGAAGAAATAGAAGGGTTTTTGTGATTTACCTCAGTTTCAAACACTCTGAGATCATTATAGAGTTCATCTAACTCCTTTTCTTCTAAAGCATCTCTTTGTCTGTACACCACTGTGTACATGGCCCATTCTTCACTAAGAGACCTTAGAAACTTCATGTTGACATCCTCTTGATCCATCTTTACACCAACTTGGTTGAGTTCACCAATTAGTTTGTTGAATCTGTCAAACACTTGAGTGAGTGTTTCATTGGGCTTTCCTTTGAAATTTTCAAAGTCTTGTTTGAGAACAGACTTCATATTCCTCTTGGTGCTCTTTGTCCCAACAAATCTCTTCTCCAGTGCTTCCCATAGTATTTTTGCATCATCATATTCAACAAAGAGATGTTGATAATCATTAGGAATGGCCAGTAAGAGAGTGCTTAGAGTTTTGAGTTCGATGCCTTTATCTTTCTTCTCCTTCTCACATTTAAGTTTGTCTGCCTCAGTTGCAGAACTACTTGCTTGAAGTTGACCAGTTTTGTTTCCTTCACAAACGACTTCCCACATGGAATAATCTGTAATAAGCATGTATTGCTTAATACGATTCTTCCACATCCCAAAGTTATTGGGTGTGAGTATAGGAATTTTGTTGGCCTGAGTGCTTTCATTATTATCAGTCATGATTAATAATGTGTGTGTTTTAAAGATTAAAACTTTTTGTTGTTCTTAACAAATAGTAGATCTAGAACCAATACGCTCTGATACCACTTGTCAGGATCGATTAACTATAGACAAGTTAATAAACACCTTAGATCTAATTGATGATAGAAGTTGCAGCGGATCAACACTATATCAATGTATTAAGAACGATGAACTGTAAGAACAATATGTAAGAATATTAAGAACACAGTTTCACAAAAAGCTTCAATGTATATTATTAAGTTAACAATACACACGTACGTTTACAATTCGTAAGGAACTATATATAATAGTCCTTGAAGCTAAACTATTTACCCTAGTTATTCTAGGATACGATTTACATCTAATTATAAACGATATACATTGATTTACATTCTATAACTATCTCTGCGAAGATCTCGGACTTGATATGTTCCATAAACGCGTATCAGTAGTAAAACCAATCACCAGTAGTAAATAAGTAACATCAGTAGTAAACTTGGTGATCAGTAGTAAGTCCATAATCATCGTCAGTAGTAACTACAATGATCAGTAGTATCTTCAATCTTTGTATGATCAGTAGTAACTAAGTTATAGAGAACACCAGCATCAACTTCATCAGTAGTAAATGTTTCTGCCCCATCAGTAATAAACATAATTATTACCAACTGCAGCATCAGTACTAAGTTGATCTGTGATTTGCTCTAACACTTTTGCTGAAGATGGCCAACAGACGGTGGGCAACTGGCTAGAGATCGCAAGCACTGATGATCCTGAAGTGATAGAGGTGGGACGATTTGCAGTGGACCAAAACAACAAAAATACGAATAGTAGTTTGCAATTTGCAAGAGTGGTCAAAGGTGAGACCCAAATTGTGGGTGGAATCAATTGGCGGCTAACAATTGAGGTTGAAGATGTCAAATCACTCGAGAATTGCGAGGTTTTTGTTTACGATCAACCTCTACAACACGTTAAGAAACTTGTTTCGTTTAAGATCGTTTAATCAACAACGTTTTCTTAGATTGTTTAGTCGCCAAGAATTTTAGGTTTTTATGTAGTATTGAAGGATAAAGACATTCATGTCGTGTAACGGTTTTCTTTATTTATTACTAGTACTATTATATTGTTGACTATTTAAAATGTTATATGGAAGAAGTGAAGAATCCTTTATGTAACCTCCTTAAGAATTTAGTTATCGTTGCTTCTTTATGCTATCAGTAATCAGTTTAAACCTCATGTGATTTTTGGAGGCTAACCAAATATTCAAATTTGTTCAGATCTGTTTATTGAAATAACATTATAGGCCATACAAATATTCATTTGTGTATATTTAATTATTTATTCCAAGTCCACTCAAATATACGTCGAAATATTATAAAGTGACAAAAATGAAGCTAAGTATAACAAATTAATTAAAACAATACAACTAATCATTTATATATAAATTACAAATTTTACACTTCATTTAAATCCATCTTTAATTTACTATTGGGGAAAACTTAGGGTTTTTTTAACGGCAAACCTAATCTTTACTTCGGTTTGATCGTTTCGGGATACTGGTGTTAGGGACTTTAATTCTGTTTCTGGTTTTTGGTCTGTTGGTGTATGTTTGGCTTTTTTACTAGTTTGTAGGTGTGATGGGTTGTAGGTTTGTGTATTTTTTAGGTGGTGGTGTCCTTTGTATTTTGTAAATTTGTGTTAGTTCTTTAGCTGTTTATATATAGTTGTGGTGGGATCTCCTAGTGGGGGTGATGATAATGCTGAAGCTCCTGCTATGTTGACTTTTTTTTTATATTAAAAAAAAAGGTGCTTGTAGCAATTCCAAGTGTTAATTAAGAATTAACTGTGAGCTAGAGTGCTTTATTATGTAATAATTACTTTGTATTTGGCTTTAACAGTACCTAACATACATGCTTCTAGTAACATGTATGTTAATCCCTTTATTATAGGTGAATTAGAAAAGTATTAATATTGCATGTTAAATAGGTAATTATAATTATGTTATTACAATAGTCAAATTTTGTTTTGTTATTTCATTAGTTTTTAGCATACACACTATGTTGGAATTGATATTATCACGACCTCAACCAGCAACACGTCCCTCCCATTACGCAACAATAGGACCAAACCTATATTTTACTTCAATTTGGTCGTGCGGGTGGCCGGTGGTGTTTGATTGTAGCCTTGTACTTATGCAATGTAGGGATATCAATTGGGTTAAGTTTAGGTTAGCGAGTTCCGGTTAATAATTGGGGAAATTGTTTAAAAAAGTGACATTAGCATATTAATTTTAATAAAACCAAATTTGTTGGAACTCATTGCATTAAAATAGAAGAAGATGGTTTACTATCTCAAATGCAATGTTGACTTATTTCACTTTGTTAATGAATAAATCAACTTTGACTTCTTATATACACATTAACTAAGCATTTAAGATATTTGGTGTGCATTTGTTGCCAAGTTCACTATTTATATTATAAATAGCATAACACTCAGACATTTCATACATTCTTAACCATCGATTTCTTCTAAAAAGTGCCATATAATCACAAATGGCATATGATCACCGCACAACTTATTTCATGATCATCCTTCCTTTTCTTGTAAGCGTTGTTCATATCGGTGTCTGTTTTGCAGAGAGTGGTCAAAAGACGGTGGGCAATTGGCTAGAAATTGCAAGCCCAGATGATCCAACGGTGATAGATGTAGGGAATTTTGCAGTTGAGGAACACAACAAGAACTCGAGTTCAAGTTTTAAGTTTGAAAAGGTTGTGAAAGGTGACAACCAAATTGTTGGCGGCATAAATTGGCGGCTAACGATCGAGGTTAAAGACGATAGTTCAATAGAATTCATGAATAATAGTACAATATTTAAGAACAATAATAGTTCAATTAAGAATTGTGAGGCTTTTGTCTATGAACAACCATGGAAAAATGTTAGGAAACTGATCTCATTTAAAATCGTTAATTGAGTGAAATGTTTTCTTATTTCTATATCGTACTAAAAATATAACTAAGATTTTAACTTCAACGTGAATTTAATTGCTTTAAGTGATTTTTTAATTGCTATATTTAAAATACTATTTTATGCATATACATTATATGTATTACAGTCGCGATAAACCTTACGAGAATTATCTAAAAATAGGAAGAAAAGGAAATAATATGGTGTATCATTCTGTAAATTTCCAGTAATTCCTAGTTTCTAAGAACTTTATCAAGTTCAAAATATCTCATAGATACCCAATAAGGAGAATTAGTCTTTGGATGTATTTCAAAACAATTAGATTATTTATATCACGAACAAAGCTTAACCATCTCAGACGAACTCATTATAATTGGAATATTCTATAGAAAAAAACAACCGATATTTTTCTTACGGTGTGTTGATTATTTAAAAGCAAAACATAAAGTATATTTTTGTAATTTTTTTTAAACGGCAAATCTAATCTACACCTAATTACCACATATGTTCATGACGGGACTCAAACTCCTATCAAAGCAGAGAGACAACACCATACCGCTAGGTCAAAGGCCCTTTGGTAATTAGATTATATTTTTGTATAAGTTAGGTAGTTGGGAATGTGAAATAACTTCAACATCCTTTCCATGTTGTTAGCATTTAAGTCCTATTTGTTGCGACTTTTGTAGCTTTGATATCAATTCATTTTTGAGTTATTTAATGCAGTAAATCATTTTGATATCATGTCGCACAGTTCAGGTGATAATTCGTATCGGGTTTGGATTCACGCGTTCAAGTTGGCAGGTTCTTAGACGGGTACCAACCGCATCGCCGGTTGGCACCGTCAGTTGTCCGCCGGTTGTGCCACCGTTGGCACGCCTCCGCCAGTTTACCGCCGGTTTGAGGGTTGCCGCTTTGAAGACGAGAAGGAGAGGGTTCGCCGGTTTGGTAGGTGGGCCCAAAAGGGTATTTTGTGTGTGTGTTTTGTAATGGTGGATCCCAAAAAATTAAAGAAAAGTGGTATTGTTGGCATGCGTACGTTAGTTTAGTGTCGGTTGGAAGGTGAGCTGACGTGACGCTGATTTGGCAACAACTGACGGTATCAGTTTACCAAACTGTTGGGAGTCGTCTTATATTCCAAATGATAACCCCACTCATTTACTTATTCATGTCGCACATTTTAATCCTAACTCAATTCACTTATTTTACGATCATTTTTAGAATAATGAGATACAACTATTAAATGTATTCAATAAACTTACTAAAACTCAAAACCCCGTTTTTCTACCTATCGTTCCGTGTAATTTTCTATAAAGTAAACTGTTTTTCTACAATATATTAGTTACTAATCATCCCGTCTTTTTATCCGTTCGTAAATGTTATATATACTAATGAGAAGGTGCGTTATAAATTAACATAAATCCTCCTTATAGAGATTGACATTTTTGGGAAAATGTATAATATATAAATTTGTATTTTTTTAGTTATAACTTCATATGAATTAGTAGGTTAGAAACATGTGGAAAGTTCAACGTTAACCTAACCCATTTATTTAACGAGTTAGTCGTGTCGATTTGTTTATGATCATACCCCTTTTAGGCTCAACTCAAACCCGTTTAGTTTCATATATGACTTGTATTGTGCTTCATGTTGTGTCTGGAATGGATATTCTTTTGATTTTTTTTTTGTTATAAAATTTCTAATAAACATATAATGTTGGTGGTGGTTTCTTAGAATTAAGTTAGTTTCTTTTATAGTTTTTATATATTTATCATTAATTTTCTTTTATCATTAAATTTTTAAGGGTTTTGCGGGCTGTCACCAACATGCACTAAAATTATGGAGACACTATTTGTACGGTACGAAATGCGTGATTTGCACGGATCATAAAAGTTTGCAATATGTGTTCACGCAAAAGGAATTGAATATGCGCCAACGAAGATGGTTAGAGTTGATTAAGGATTACGATTGTGAAATCCGATATCATCCCGGGAAGGCAAATGTGGTGGCCGATGCCTTAAGTAGAAAGGGAGATTCGGGACGGGTACAATTTATGCGGATGGAAATTGTGTCGGATTTAGTGTCCCGGTTGAAGATTTCACAAATGGAAGCGTTGAATGTCGAACATTTGAAGGCCGAGATTTTATTAAAGAGGAAAGATGATTTAGAAGAAGATTCTCGGGGTTTGAAGACGTACCAATCTCGGGTTTGGGTACCGTTACTCGGGGGTTTGCGGGAATTGATTTTGGCCGAGGCTCACAATTCTCGATTATCGGTTCACCCGGGTAGCACGAAAATGTACAATGATCTAAAAGCACTTTATTGGTGGCCGACAATGAAGACCGACATTGCCCGTTTTGTGGGCCAATGTCATATTTGTGCTCAAGTGAAGGGCGAGCACCAAAAGCCCTATGGAACTTTAACCCAATCACCGATTCCCGAGTGGAAGTGGGACCGGATTACTATGGATTTCGTGACCAAATTGCCGCGTACACAAAGGGGTCATGATATGATTTGGGTTATAGTTGACCGTTTAACGAAGAGTGCTCATTTCTTGGCGACTAGTGAGACCGCCTCACTTAGTAAATTGGCGAAATTGTACATTGACGAAGTGGTATCCCGACATGGTATTCCGATTTCTATCGTGTCCGATAGAGATCCCCGTTTTGCTTCAAACTTTTGGAATAGCTTGCAACGAGAATTGGGGACGCGGGTGAATTTAAGTACCGCGTACCACCCCCAAACCGATGGGCAATCGGAAAGAACGATACAAACGCTAGAAGATATGTTGCGGGCTTGCGTGTTAGAGTACGGTGGGTCATGGGATTCACACCTACCGTTGATCGAGTTTGCTTATAATAACTCGTATCACTCAAGTATTAAGATGCCGTCGTATGAGATGTTGTATGGGCGTCGGTGCCGAACCCCGACGTGTTGGTTGGAAGCGGGTGAGAAGCAATATGCGGGGCCCGATATTGTACAAATGACCGCGGATAAAGTAGCAATTGCCCGAGAAAAGTTAAAAGCCGCCCGTGACCGACAAAAGATGTATGCCAACCCGAGACGTAGACCCGCTACGTTCTCGGAGAACGAGATGGTTTATTTAAAGGTTTCACCATGGAAGGGTGTTATTCGTTTTGGTAAACGAGGAAAGTTGGCCCCGAGGTTTATTGGGCCGTTTCGAATTAGTAAGGTGGTAAATTCTCAATCGGTAATGCTCGAGTTACCCCCGGAGTTGTCGGCAATACACAACACTTTCAACATTTGTTACTTGAGAAAGTGTAACATCGAAGATCCGAGCCAAATTCTTCCGGTACAAGAGTTACGGGTTGATACGAAGAAGAGGTTGGTCGAAGAACCGGTGGAGTTATTAGATCGAAAAGTAACGAAATTGAGAAAGAAACAAATTCCTATGGTTTTGGTAAAATGGAAGCACAGTTTGGGTGCGGATATGACATGGGAGACCGAGGCCGATATGCGGGAACGTTATCCTACCTTATTTGATCAAGATGGGATTCCGGGGACGGAATCTTCTTAAGTGGGGGAGAGTTGTAACATCCCAAAACATGGCCTAGTAGTTTAGTGACCTTAAGGTATCTTACTAAATGATTATCTGACTAAATGCTTAGTTAATTTAATTAGCCTGCTGTCTTTTGCGGTATTTTAACCAAGGGGTTAAAATACCCGACTTGTGATTTATTTGGAGTGGAAACGTAATTCTTATATATTTGGAACCCTTGTTAAATATCGTTTCCGGAAATGCTTTCGTTTTTAAAATTGGAGTCCGTCTGCTATTTTAAATAAATTAATTACGAAAGGGACCTTCAGACATATACTGAAAAGTAATAAATGAATGGAAATAGAGCCAAGTGGGTCCCTCTTTGGCTGAGAACGGTCGAGAGAGAGAGAGAGGGACAAACCCTCCTCTCTTTCTTGTCTTATGCATTCAAACATTATCTTCCATTTTACTATTTCATTGCAACACAAAAACCCCATCTTTTCTCTACTTGTTCTTGAGAAAACTTGGTGATTTCTTTGTGCTAAGGTCCGAAAATTGCACTAGTGTTTGTGTAAAGGAAGTCTTGAAGTAAGCTACACCTTCTCCTCTACTTGTTTATGTTGTTCTTGAGCTTGAACTTGAACTTGGGTTTAGGTAACTTGTTGATTTGTGGTTGAATCTTGAAATGGATGTTGTTTTATGTGATTATGTAAGCTTTTACATCTTTTGTGTGGTTGATTGTTGAAGGAATACAAGATTTGGTGAAAATCACCTTCAACCTCCATTAATGGTGGAAGTAGAAGGTGGGTTTTGACAAATCTTGGATTTCTTGAGTTATGGTTGGATAGAATTGTTTATTAGGTTGTGAAATCATGTGTGTTAAGTTATGGATGTTAAAAACCTAGTATTGATCAATTGGTGAAGTAGTGTAACTAGTGTTTGGATGATTTTGTCAAAATAGTTAACTAGTGATCTTGGAAGTATCATACTTGGATTTGTGATGGTTATGATCTTGATGGAATTGTTAGATGATTGTGAATTGCTAGTTAAAGATTAAATTGCCAGTTAATGGAAAGGTGGAAGTGTTTGTATCATGTTCGGGTTTTTGGCCCGTTTGAGTCAACTAGTTGTGAATACTTGCTAAATAGTCAAAATGGTCAATTGTATTGATGATGGACTTGTGCTAGTTGTGAATGTCATAAAATGAGTATTTTATGAGTCTTATGTAGTTAGTTGTTGAAATTGATGATTTTGACAATTCGGTGGATTATCACTAACTCGGTATGTTGTTGACAGGAATCGGGAAGGATACTCAGTGATACTAGCTCACTGAGTTAAGGAATCGAAGGTTGAAAGGTGAGTGGATTCGACCTACAACTCGGGTTTCGGTTATTTATTTGGTAGTGTCTTGTTGGTGAAAAATGCAGAAAAATCGCCAGATGAAGATAGTTCGCGACGCGAACTTAGTTCGCGATCGCGAAGTCAGTCCAGAGAAAATGGTTGATCGTCGCGAAGTAGTTCCCGACTGAGGTCCCGACGCGAACCCTAGTTCGCGATCGCGGACTAGAGTTCGCGATTGGGAACTCAGTTTTGACGTTTTTTCACGGTGTTTTTCGTAGCTAGTTGACTTGTTATGTATGCCTAGTGTTAGGGGATACCATACATGACTAGGTGCACCATCAGGATGAGGTCAGTGTCGGATGGATAACGGCTGGGCACAGTGTATCGACTAATAGGGTATCCGACCTTACCTGTATATGTTACAGTGTTAAGGGGAGGGAGTTGCCCTGGGTGTTGGATGCAAAACGCTATCGGTTACCGTGGTTTAGGCCGACCATGGTTTAAGGCCCGCAAAGCCGCCGATCCTCTCAAACAAGTGATTACCCAAACCGGAGATGTTTTTATAACTTCCGCGTTTAAGTGACTACCAAACCGGAGATGTTCTTTAACTTCCGTGTTATAGTGTTTAGTGTAGTTGGTAGGCTTAGGAATTCATTCACTTAGCTTTTGTGTTAATCCCTCCCTTATTGACACATTTCAGGTTGGATGGCTTGAACGGGTCGGGCTTGGACGGGAAGTTTGACCATGCTTAATTTATGTTTTGTAAAATGAGCCGTGTTTAGTAATACCGTCTTTTAAATAACTTTATTTGTAATATTTTGTGGGACCACGTTTTGTAAACTTAACTACTTGATGCTTCCGTACTTGAACTAAAACTTAATTGCCTTTGTCAAAAAAAAAAAAAAGCGGTGTTACAACTTGGTATCAGAGCTTCGGTTTGGCGATGGATACATGGGGTTGGTGTTCCATTCCCAAACCGTGGCTCGTGTGTTGGTCAAACCTTCCGGTCAAAGGGGATTAGAGCAAATGTGAATTGGGTTTAGTAGTTAGTATATGTGTACTAACGAGTTAAACTAAGCCTTGGTGAGATGTCGTGTTTTGTAGCAGGAATGGCTACGGATGGAAACACCTTGGATAATATCCCACCGAACACGAACCTTGGGAACGATGGAGCAACGGGCTCGGGGGGTGATGAAATACCGAATGAAGAATATATCTTATTGTTGGAGACACGGAATATGGAACTTGAGGATACCATTAGGGCTCTTCGCCAAAGTCAACCGACTGAGCCGCGACCCGAGGCTCGGTCTACCTTGCCACCTTCAACCCAAGCAAACCCACCCCCACACTTCACTCAAACTACTCAAAATCCCGTCTTTCCCCAAAATGACTCCTCATCTCCCAATACAAGCATACTACAACCGCCACTCGCCCACACCGTACCAATTACCAATGCCCAACACCAACAATTCTTCTACCAACCTTTCCCGATTGAGAAGAAACCGTGCACTTACAAAAATTTTCTCGATTGTAAACCAACCGAGTACCGGGGAAGTACCGACCCGGCGGAAACTCTAACTTGGCTTAGGGCCACCGAGAGGGCTCTTATTGCTTGTAATTGTGAGGACCACTTGAAGGTCCGGTATGCGTCCCGAATGTTGGGGGGGCCGGCTATGGATTGGTGGGATGGGTTGACCGCGAACTTTAGCAACGAAATGATGGATGCGGTCACGTGGAAACAATTTAAGGAGCAAGTGGAGGCTCGGTATTGTAGCCCGTTTGAGTTGGATAAGATCCGGAATGAATTCATGATGTTGAAGATGACCGATCGGATGACGGTGGATGAGCTTATCCTCCAATTTAATGGTAAACTCCGATTTGTGACACATTGGGTGCCCGATGAGACCACCCAAATCAAACACTTTGTAGGGGCGTTGTTGCCCGAGTACCGGAATATAACGAGGCTTGCGGGGACTCTCTTGCAAGCCTATGATCTTGCCAAGTCGGCCGAGAGTGATTTCTTGGCTCAAAAGGTCGCGAGTCGAGAGAAGACTTCGTTTCATAAGGGAAAGTATGATCAATCAAACTCGAGCAACCACAAGAAACCCCAAGGAAATCATAGGTCAACCAATGATCGTCGAAAACAAATCCTTCAAGGTTCCAACCAAAGGAACCCGTGTGCTTACCGTGTAAGTCCGCCCATGCCGGTCCGTGTACGGCACAAACCCGAAGATGTATTAAGTGTGGGCAACACGGGCATGAATCCTCGGAATGCAAGTTGGAGAATAGTGTTTGTTGGACGTGTCAAAAGGAGGGCCACCGGGCCATGCAGTGCCCAATGAAGAAGAGTTCGGGTTCGGGTTCGGGCGGGGGAGCGGCTTCGTCAGGAAGTCAAAAGAGAAAGAGTCATCCGCCACCTACGGGTCGGGCATTCAAAATGACGGTGGAGGATGCCACCACTACCGACGATGTCATCACCGGTATGTTTCTAATAAACTCGATACCCGCTCGTGTATTATTTGATTCGGGTGCAAATAGTTCGTTTTCCTCAAAGAGTTTTTGTGACAAATTGAAATTGCCTTTTTCCTTGATCGCGACACCTCTAGAGGTAGAGGTGGCCGATGGTGAAATGGTTCCGGTCACGACATCCGTGTCCGGGGCTAGTATTGATATTGATGGCGTGAAATTTTCGATTCTTTTACTTGTTATGCCGATATCCGGTTTTGATGTGGTTTTAGGTATGGATTGGTTAAGTGCTAATAGGGCCAACATAAATTGTCACCAAAAGTTAATTACTTTTCTATTACCCGACGGGTCACACGTCGTGGCCCGGGGAGACCGTGCGACCCCGACCATACCCATGATATCCATGATGAAATCCCGAAAGTCCTTGACCAAAAGATGTGAATCGTTTATAGCCTATGTGATTGACGTGAAAAAGGAAAAGAAGGTAATTGGTAATCTCCGGGTGGTTTCGGAATACCCGGAGGTGTTTCCCGAAGACTTGCCTGGGTTACCTCCCGTTCGGGAGGTAGAATTCAAAATTGATTTGGTGCCGGGTGCCAATCCCGTGGCTAGAGCACCGTACCGTTTAGCACCGTCCGAGATTCGGGAAATGATGACACAAATCCAAGATTTATTGGATAAGGGTTTTATTCGGTCGAGTTCCTCACCTTGGGGAGCTCCGGTTTTATTCGTAAAGAAGAAAGATGGTGCACTTCGTATGTGCATCGATTATCGAGAATTAAATAAAAGAACGGTAAAGAATCGGTATCCTTTGCCGCGTATTGACGATTTATTTGATCAACTCCAAGGGTCTTCTTATTTCTCAAAGATTGATTTGAGATCGGGTTATCACCAAGTTCGGGTTCATGAAAACGATGTTCACAAAACGGCGTTCCGAACTCGCTATGGCCATTATGAGTTCTTGGTTATGCCGTTTGGATTGACGAACGCTCCCGCGATATTTATGGATTTGATGAATCGAGTTTGTCGGCCTTATCTCGACAAATTCGTTATTGTGTTC
Source organism: Calendula officinalis (assembly GCA_963853835.1). Classification (NCBI taxonomy): domain Eukaryota; kingdom Viridiplantae; phylum Streptophyta; class Magnoliopsida; order Asterales; family Asteraceae; genus Calendula; species Calendula officinalis. Next base: position 6,459,814 of record OY970825.1, read on the forward strand.
ATTGATGATATTTTAATTTATTCCAAGACCGAAGAAGAACACGAAAAACACTTAAGGCAAGTGTTAGAAACGTTGAAGCGGGAACAATTATTTGCGAAGTTCTCGAAGTGCGAATTTTGGCTTCGAGAAGTTCACTTTTTGGGTCACGTTATTTGTTCGAATGGGGTCAAGGTGGACCCGGCGAAGATCGAAGCGGTTATGAATTGGGTTGCTCCGAAGAACCCAACCGAGATAAAGAGTTTCTTGGGTTTGGCGGGTTATTACCGCCGGTTTATAAAGGATTTTTCCAAGATAGCGGGTCCTATGACGAGATTGACCCGTAAAGATGTACCGTTTCGGTGGGGTGAAAATCACGAGAAGTCATTTCAAACTCTAAAACAATTATTGTGTCAAGCTCCGGTTCTCGCCTTACCCGAAGGCCCGGAGGATTTTATTATTTATTGTGACGCTTCACTTGCGGGTTTGGGTTGTGTGTTAATGCAACGAGATCGGGTCATTGCTTATGCTTCGAGGCAATTGAAGAATCACGAGAAGAATTACCCGACTCACGATTTAGAGTTGGCGGCGGTGGTTTTTGCACTAAAATTATGGAGACACTATTTGTACGGTACGAAATGCGTGATTTGCACGGATCATAAAAGTTTGCAATACGTGTTCACGCAAAAGAAATTGAATATGCGCCAACGAAGATGGTTAGAGTTGATTAAGGATTACGATTGTGAAATCCGATATCATCCCGGGAAGGCAAATGTGGTGGCTGATGCCTTAAGTAGAAAGGGAGATTCGGGACGGGTACAATTTATGCGGATGGAAATTGTGTCGGATTTAGTGTCCCGGTTGAAGATTTCACAAATGGAAGCGTTGAATGTCGAACATTTGAAGGCCGAGATTTTATTAAAGAGGAAAGATGATTTAGAAGAAGATTCTCGGGGTTTGAAGACGTACCAATCTCGGGTTTGGGTACCGTTACTCGGGGGTTTGCGGGAATTGATTTTGGCCGAGGCTCACAATTCTCGATTATCGGTTCACCAGGGTAGCACGAAAATGTACAATGATCTAAAAGCACTTTATTGGTGGCCTACAACTCGGGTTTCTGTTATTTCATTTGGTAGTGTCTTGTTGGTGAAAAATGCAGAAAAATCGCCAGATGAAGATAGTTCGCGATCGCGAAGTCAGTCCAGAGAAAATGGTTGATCGTCGCGAAGTAGTTCCCGACTGAGGTCCCGACGCGAACCCTAGTTCGCGATCGCGAACTAGAGTTCGCGATTGGGAACTCAGTTTTGACGTTTTTTCGCGGTGTTTTTCGTAGCTAGTTGACTTGTTATGTATGCCTAGTGTTAGGGGATACCATACATGACTAGGTGCACCATCGGGATGAGGTCAGTGTCGGATGGATAACGGCTGGGCACAGTGTATCGACTAATAGGGTATCCGACCTTACCTGTATATGTTACAGTGTTAAGGGGAGGGAGTTGCCCTGGGTGTTGGATGCAAAACGCTATCGGTTACCGTGGTTTAGGCCGACCATGGTTTAAGGCCCGCAAAGCCGCCGATCCTCTCAAACAAGTGATTACCCAAACCGGAGATGTTTTTATAACTTCCGCGTTTAAGTGACTACCAAACCGGAGATGTTCTTTAACTTCCGTGTTATAGTGTTTAGTGTAGTTGGTAGGCTTAGGAATTCATTCACTTAGCTTTTGTGTTAATCCCTCCCTTATTGACACATTTCAGGTTGGATGGCTTGAACGGGTCGGGCTTGGACGGGAAGTTTGACCATGCTTAATTTATGTTTTGTAAAATGAGCCGTGTTTAGTAATACCGTCTTTTAAATAACTTTATTTGTAATATTTTGTGGGACCACGTTTTGTAAACTTAACTACTTGATGCTTCCGTACTTGAACTAAAACTTAATTGCCTTTGTCAAAAAAAAAAAAAGCGGTGTTACAACTTGGTATCAGAGCTTCGGTTTGGCGATGGATACATGGGGTTGGTGTTCCATTCCCAAACCGTGGCTCGTGTGTTGGTCAAACCTTCCGGTCAAAGGGGATTAGAGCAAATGTGAATTGGGTTTAGTAGTTAGTATATGTGTACTAACGAGTTAAACTAAGCCTTGGTGAGATGTCGTGTTTTGTAGCAGGAATGGCTACGGATGGAAACACCTTGGATAATATCCCACCGAACACGAACCTTGGGAACGATGGAGCAACGGGCTCGGGGGGTGATGAAATACCGAATGAAGAATATATCTTATTGTTGGAGACACGGAATATGGAACTTGAGGATACCATTAGGGCTCTTCGCCAAAGTCAACCGACTGAGCCGCGACCCGAGGCTCGGTCTACCTTGCCACCTTCAACCCAAGCAAACCCACCCCCACACTTCACTCAAACTACTCAAAATCCCGTCTTTCCCCAAAATGACTCCTCATCTCCCAATACAAGCATACTACAACCGCCACTCGCCCACACCGTACCAATTACCAATGCCCAACACCAACAATTCTTCTACCAACCTTTCCCGATTGAGAAGAAACCGTGCACTTACAAAAATTTTCTCGATTGTAAACCAACCGAGTACCGGGGAAGTACCGACCCGGCGGAAACTCTAACTTGGCTTAGGGCCACCGAGAGGGCTCTTATTGCTTGTAATTGTGAGGACCACTTGAAGGTCCGGTATGCGTCCCGAATGTTGGGGGGGCCGGCTATGGATTGGTGGGATGGGTTGACCGCGAACTTTAGCAACGAAATGATGGATGCGGTCACGTGGAAACAATTTAAGGAGCAAGTGGAGGCTCGGTATTGTAGCCCGTTTGAGTTGGATAAGATCCGGAATGAATTCATGATGTTGAAGATGACCGATCGGATGACGGTGGATGAGCTTATCCTCCAATTTAATGGTAAACTCCGATTTGTGACACATTGGGTGCCCGATGAGACCACCCAAATCAAACACTTTGTAGGGGCGTTGTTGCCCGAGTACCGGAATATAACGAGGCTTGCGGGGACTCTCTTGCAAGCCTATGATCTTGCCAAGTCGGCCGAGAGTGATTTCTTGGCTCAAAAGGTCGCGAGTCGAGAGAAGACTTCGTTTCATAAGGGAAAGTATGATCAATCAAACTCGAGCAACCACAAGAAACCCCAAGGAAATCATAGGTCAACCAATGATCGTCGAAAACAAATCCTTCAAGGTTCCAACCAAAGGAACCCGTGTGCTTACCGTGTAAGTCCGCCCATGCCGGTCCGTGTACGGCACAAACCCGAAGATGTATTAAGTGTGGGCAACACGGGCATGAATCCTCGGAATGCAAGTTGGAGAATAGTGTTTGTTGGACGTGTCAAAAGGAGGGCCACCGGGCCATGCAGTGCCCAATGAAGAAGAGTTCGGGTTCGGGTTCGGGCGGGGGAGCGGCTTCGTCAGGAAGTCAAAAGAGAAAGAGTCATCCGCCACCTACGGGTCGGGCATTCAAAATGACGGTGGAGGATGCCACCACTACCGACGATGTCATCACCGGTATGTTTCTAATAAACTCGATACCCGCTCGTGTATTATTTGATTCGGGTGCAAATAGTTCGTTTTCCTCAAAGAGTTTTTGTGACAAATTGAAATTGCCTTTTTCCTTGATCGCGACACCTCTAGAGGTAGAGGTGGCCGATGGTGAAATGGTTCCGGTCACGACATCCGTGTCCGGGGCTAGTATTGATATTGATGGCGTGAAATTTTCGATTCTTTTACTTGTTATGCCGATATCCGGTTTTGATGTGGTTTTAGGTATGGATTGGTTAAGTGCTAATAGGGCCAACATAAATTGTCACCAAAAGTTAATTACTTTTCTATTACCCGACGGGTCACACGTCGTGGCCCGGGGAGACCGTGCGACCCCGACCATACCCATGATATCCATGATGAAATCCCGAAAGTCCTTGACCAAAAGATGTGAATCGTTTATAGCCTATGTGATTGACGTGAAAAAGGAAAAGAAGGTAATTGGTAATCTCCGGGTGGTTTCGGAATACCCGGAGGTGTTTCCCGAAGACTTGCCTGGGTTACCTCCCGTTCGGGAGGTAGAATTCAAAATTGATTTGGTGCCGGGTGCCAATCCCGTGGCTAGAGCACCGTACCGTTTAGCACCGTCCGAGATTCGGGAAATGATGACACAAATCCAAGATTTATTGGATAAGGGTTTTATTCGGTCGAGTTCCTCACCTTGGGGAGCTCCGGTTTTATTCGTAAAGAAGAAAGATGGTGCACTTCGTATGTGCATCGATTATCGAGAATTAAATAAAAGAACGGTAAAGAATCGGTATCCTTTGCCGCGTATTGACGATTTATTTGATCAACTCCAAGGGTCTTCTTATTTCTCAAAGATTGATTTGAGATCGGGTTATCACCAAGTTCGGGTTCATGAAAACGATGTTCACAAAACGGCGTTCCGAACTCGCTATGGCCATTATGAGTTCTTGGTTATGCCGTTTGGATTGACGAACGCTCCCGCGATATTTATGGATTTGATGAATCGAGTTTGTCGGCCTTATCTCGACAAATTCGTTATTGTGTTCATTGATGATATTTTAATTTATTCCAAGACCGAAGAAGAACACGAAAAACACTTAAGGCAAGTGTTAGAAACGTTGAAGCGGGAACAATTATTTGCGAAGTTCTCGAAGTGCGAATTTTGGCTTCGAGAAGTTCACTTTTTGGGTCACGTTATTTGTTCGAATGGGGTCAAGGTGGACCCGGCGAAGATCGAAGCGGTTATGAATTGGGTTGCTCCGAAGAACCCAACCGAGATAAAGAGTTTCTTGGGTTTGGCGGGTTATTACCGCCGGTTTATAAAGGATTTTTCCAAGATAGCGGGTCCTATGACGAGATTGACCCGTAAAGATGTACCGTTTCGGTGGGGTGAAAATCACGAGAAGTCATTTCAAACTCTAAAACAATTATTGTGTCAAGCTCCGGTTCTCGCCTTACCCGAAGGCCCGGAGGATTTTATTATTTATTGTGACGCTTCACTTGCGGGTTTGGGTTGTGTGTTAATGCAACGAGATCGGGTCATTGCTTATGCTTCGAGGCAATTGAAGAATCACGAGAAGAATTACCCGACTCACGATTTAGAGTTGGCGGCGGTGGTTTTTGCACTAAAATTATGGAGACACTATTTGTACGGTACGAAATGCGTGATTTGCACGGATCATAAAAGTTTGCAATACGTGTTCACGCAAAAGAAATTGAATATGCGCCAACGAAGATGGTTAGAGTTGATTAAGGATTACGATTGTGAAATCCGATATCATCCCGGGAAGGCAAATGTGGTGGCTGATGCCTTAAGTAGAAAGGGAGATTCGGGACGGGTACAATTTATGCGGATGGAAATTGTGTCGGATTTAGTGTCCCGGTTGAAGATTTCACAAATGGAAGCGTTGAATGTCGAACATTTGAAGGCCGAGATTTTATTAAAGAGGAAAGATGATTTAGAAGAAGATTCTCGGGGTTTGAAGACGTACCAATCTCGGGTTTGGGTACCGTTACTCGGGGGTTTGCGGGAATTGATTTTGGCCGAGGCTCACAATTCTCGATTATCGGTTCACCAGGGTAGCACGAAAATGTACAATGATCTAAAAGCACTTTATTGGTGGCCTACAACTCGGGTTTCTGTTATTTCATTTGGTAGTGTCTTGTTGGTGAAAAATGCAGAAAAATCGCCAGATGAAGATAGTTCGCGATCGCGAAGTCAGTCCAGAGAAAATGGTTGATCGTCGCGAAGTAGTTCCCGACTGAGGTCCCGACGCGAACCCTAGTTCGCGATCGCGAACTAGAGTTCGCGATTGGGAACTCAGTTTTGACGTTTTTTCGCGGTGTTTTTCGTAGCTAGTTGACTTGTTATGTATGCCTAGTGTTAGGGGATACCATACATGACTAGGTGCACCATCGGGATGAGGTCAGTGTCGGATGGATAACGGCTGGGCACAGTGTATCGACTAATAGGGTATCCGACCTTACCTGTATATGTTACAGTGTTAAGGGGAGGGAGTTGCCCTGGGTGTTGGATGCAAAACGCTATCGGTTACCGTGGTTTTGGCCGACCATGGTTTAAGGCCCGCAAAGCCGCCGATCCTCTCAAACAAGTGATTACCCAAACCGGAGATGTTTTTATAACTTCCGCGTTTAAGTGACTACCAAACCGGAGATGTTCTTTAACTTCCGTGTTATAGTGTTTAGTGTAGTTGGTAGGCTTAGGAATTCATTCACTTAGCTTTTGTGCTAATCACTCCCTTATTGACACATTTCAGGTTGGATGGCTTGAACGGGTCGGGCTTGGACGAGAAGTTTGACCATGCTTAATTTATGTTTTGTAAAATGAGCCGTGTTTAGTAATACCGTCTTTTAAATAACTTTATTTGTAATATTTTGTGGGACCACATTTTGTAAACTTAACTACTTGATGCTTCCGTACTTGAACTAAAACTTAAATGCCTTTGTCAAAAAAAAAAATGCGGTGTTACAAGTTTGTTATAATATATTAAACTAAAAATCATATAATATATATCTTGGTTGGTACGGTATACCGTGGTATTTAAAATTTGTGTACCATTACCGTACCATGATTACACAATTGGTACGGTACTACTAACCAAACATGTTGGCTACCAACATATTGGCTACCAACTATACTTGGTATAATTGGTAGCATGTTGGCTGGTTTTGTTCGGTACAAATTTGACACCCTATAGAAACATGTTTTTGTGTCTGAATTTAAAAAAAGCAACTCCCAACCCCCAAAAAATAAACAAAAAAATAAAATAAAAAAACCAGTGGCATGTTCCTAGCCGTTCTCACCGTCGCCGGCGTTTAGATCTCCCTGATACGCTCGTCGTTACCTGTTACAGCTTGATCCGGCGGAGCAGTAGTGGCAAAACTATAGCATCGCCGCCATGAAAGGTCTCTTCAAGTCCAAGCCTAAGACGCCGGTTGACCTTGTCCGTCAAACTCGCGATCTCCTCATCCTTTTCGACCGCAATTCCGAAACCCGCGGAAGCAAACGCGAAGAAAAGGTCTTGATTTGATTTTCGCTCTGTTTGATATATATTAACTTTAATAAATGTAAAATGTTAGATGCGCAATCTTCACGTAAAAATAAAATAAAATTTGTTCGGTGCAATTTTCATTGACTGCATTGTTAATTCTGGATTTATGGACTGTCAATTTCATAAGTTCAGCTAAGCTCAGATCTTATATGAAAAAAATGTCAATTTATGGTATAGCTGACCTTCAGCGATGGGATAATAATTAGGGCACCTTGATTCAAAAACAAATATTCAGTTAAATTACAGGAAGTTAGTGTATGTATATCAAAATTCTTCAATTCTAGTCTTCTAGATTCATATGCACTTATCTGAATCTAAACTATTGTAAACTGCATATAAGTTGAATGCTTTGGTCTATATATAATTGAGATTATGATAATTGACTTATATAAGCCAGAATTTAAATTAGATACAAAACAACTGTCGACAAAATGTGCGATTAGATTTTCATAATTAACTCTATGTAACATGTCTTAATTGCCAGCTGGCAGAATTGGGAAAGCTTATTCGTGAGCTAAAACAAATCCTATATGGGAATAGTGAAGCTGAACCAGTTTCAGAGGCTTGTGCTCAATTAACACAAGAATTCTTTAGAGAAAACACACTCCGTTTGTTAATAATCTGTATTCCAAAGTTAAATCTAGAAGTAAGTATTTATTAAATCTGTTAAAATTTAATTACAACTTTTAAAATTCCCTTAATTTCTGAAAATTTAATATCATGTTTTTCAGGCTCGTAAAGATGCTACTCAAGTTGTCGCTAACCTGCAACGACAACACGTACAGTCACGTTTGATTGCATGTGACTATTTGGAAGCAAATACTGATCTCATGGATATTTTGGTTTCGGGGTACCTTTTTTAATATTATTTGTACGTTTTTATTTTATCATGATTTAATTTTTAATTTTTTTTACATATAGTTATGAGAGCACAGATATGGCGTTACATTATGGTGCAATGCTGAGGGAATGCATACGTCATCAAAGTGTTGCAAGGTGCGTTAATTTTTGACCAAATTAAACAACACGTGGATAAATATTTAATTGCATATGATGAGTTTTGTTACATTTATTTAAAGAAAGGTTAAAAGAATCCATCTAGATATTAACTTTTAAAAACCTAGATTTTTCTGTTGATGATTAATCGTATTTTTTATTTTGTCAACAGATATGTTTTGGAATCAGACCATATTAAGAAGTTTTTTAACTATATCCAACTTCCTAATTTTGATATTTCTGCTGATGCAGCTGCAACATTTAAGCTGAGTGTGCTAGAGTTAACTAAAATAATTGATATGTATTACCACAATAAAACTTTTTATTCTTTATTAAAGGTTACTAAAAAACTGTATTACCACAATAAAACTTTTGTTAATGCGATTAGAAGGTTATTTTCATGTGAATACAATTCAGATGACTCTTTAACCCCTTCGATCCACTTGTCCCGTTTTCATAGTTTCCTTTTTAATTAAAAGTTTAGGTTAACCCGTTTGAAATTTTGGATATTAAATATAACCCGAAAAGATGAATATGAAATGTTTAGCTTAATATTACCATTTATGTTGCAGGAGCTCATGACTCGACATAAGTCAACTGTGGCTGAGTTTCTGACTAAAAACTATGATTGGGTATGTGTTTATTCACCCTAATTTACAATAACTATAATATCTAACCAAAGTTTTATTTAATATGAAATTAACTTATGAAAATATGTTTAAGAATGTTTAGTATCATACTTAGAATATATAACATGAAGTCAATGTGTTTTTTCTCGTCAGTTTTTTGCAGAGTATAACTCAAAGCTTCTTGAGTCTTCTAATTACATAACCAGAAGGCAAGCTATTAAGGTGATTCCAAAATATTATTTTTATTTTCTTGCAAATTATAATCTAAGGTTAGATATTGTCACTTGATTCAATTTCATCAAAAAATTAAATCGTATTATTTTAATTTTTCAGTTGTTGGGAGATATGTTGCTTGATCGCTCAAATTCTGCTGTAATGACTAAATATGTGAGTTCAAAGGACAACTTGAGAATATTGATGAATTTACTCAGAGTACGATCTTTAATCCCTATTTTTATAACAATAATTTCATATCACATCGTATGGTAAAAAACTGTTTTTTTTTTTTTTTTTTTTTTTTTTTTTTTTTTTTTTAAATTTGCAGGAATCAAGCAAGAGCATTCAAATAGAAGCATTTCATGTTTTTAAGGTATCATATATTTTTGTTAAATATTAATATTTCGTTAAGTTAGCACATTATGAATGATTAATTCAATAATTATCAATCTTTTGCAGTTATTTGCAGCCAATCAGAATAAGCCAGCTGACATCATCGGCATACTTGTTGCAAATAGGAGCAAGCTTCTCCGTCTTTTTGCTGATTTTAAACCAGATAAAGGTCAGATAAATGGGTGGTTTGGGTTATGGGTCAAGCGGGTTGACCCGGCCTACTTATTATCCATTTTTTGCAAAATAAAATAAGTAATTTTTTTTGTTTTTGGTGATGCAGAGGATGAACAGTTTGAGGCTGATAAAGCTCAAGTGGTTAGAGAAATTGCTGGTCTTGAACCCCGAGATTAACCTTATTTAATAAACCATTGTGGTGTGATGGTGTTATATTAGTAACCGTCAATTTGTTTCCTTGTATGTTTATGTCAAATAAAATAATAAATTATTTCAATAAATTATAACATGAATACATGATGAATGTTACTTGTAGTATACTGTACTAGTTTGTGTTGCTAGAATTGTAAAGATTATTTTTTGCAGTTTTGGATTTTTTATTCAATATTAATAATAAATATAACATATGCGTATTTGAAAAGCAACAAGTGCTTGTGAGCCCACCATCCCTTGAGAAGTTGGACTAATGGCCCATGCAACCCATTTTGATGAATCCAAATTTGTGTGACGATAACAAGTGTTTTCAAGTAGTTTTTGTTTTGTTTTTTTAAAGGTTAGTTTAAAAGTTTGTGATTCGAGTTATGCATTGAGTTATGTAGTGACATCCAAGCAGTTAATATGATTTTTTTTAAACTTATTTTCATTTTTGGGGATAAACACCACCTATTTTCATTTTATTTTTTTGTAAAAGATACTCTTACTAAATCTTGAACCTAAGAATTTTTGAAGAAAAACATGTTGTCCTTACTTTTGTGTAATTATATTTATTATTAAATTCTTAATTCTCTCTTAATTAATAGATTTATTTAATTATATAAATTAAATTATTATCCACATATAAACAAACGTATACCATAGAACCATGTTTTTTGTTTGAGGCTTGAAAAAGTATCCCCCTCCCAAAAATATCCAGTGGCGTGTTCATAGCCGTTTTTCACCGTCGCCGGTGTTTAGATCTCCCTGAGACGCTCGTCGTTACCTGCTACAGCTTCCTCCGGCGGAGCAGAAGTGGCAAAACTATAGCATCGCCGCCATGAAAGGTCTCTTCAAGTCCAAGCCTAAGACGCCGGTTGACCTTGTCCGTCAAACTCGCGATCTCCTCATCCTTTTCGACCGCAATTCCGAAACTCGCGGAAGCAAACGCGAAGAAAAGGTTTTGATTTGATTTTCGCTCAGTTTGATATAAATTAACTCAAATAAAATGTAAAATCTTAGATGCAATCTTCATTTTAAAAATGAAAATAAAATTCGATGCAATTTTTTATTGATTGCATTGTTAATTCAGGATTTATGGACTGTCAATTTCATGAATTCGAACTGAATCTGGGAAATAGTGGATTAGCAAGGCTTATTTCTGCATACTGATATGTATCGTTTTGTGCTTATAAACTCTATAATACCAGCTCAGTTCAGATCTAATTATGAAAAAAAAATGTCTTTTTATAGTATAACTGACCTTCAGTGATGGGATCATAATTAGGGCACCTTGGTTCAAAAAACAAAAAAAAATACAGTTAATTTATAGGAGGTTAGTGGTATGTATATCAAAATTCTTCAATTCTAGATTCATATGCACTTATCTGAATCTAAGCTATTGTAAAGTGTAAACTATTATGGGAGTTTTACTTATCACCGCACATATTGTTTTAAGTTGAATGCTTTGGTCTATATATAATTGAGATTATGATAATTGACTTATTTGAGTCAGAATGTAAATTAGAATGTGCGATTAGATTTTCATAATTAACTTTAAGTAACATGTCTTAAATTGCCAGCTGGCAGAGTTGGGAAAGCTTATTCGTGAGCTAAAACAAATTCTATATGGGAACAGTGAAGCTGAACCAGTTTCAGAGGCTTGTGCTCAATTAACACAAGAATTCTTTAAAGAAAACACACTCCGTTTGTTAATAATCTGTCTTCCAAAGTTGAATCTAGAAGTAAGTATTTATTAAATCTGTTAAAGTTTAATTACAAATATTAATTTTCCGAATAAAATTCCCTTAATTTCAATTTCATGTTTTTCAGGCTCGTAAAGATGCTACTCAAGTTGTCGCTAATCTGCAACGACAACAAGTACAGTCACGTTTGATTGCATGTGACTATTTGGAAGCAAATATTGATCTCATGGATATTTTGGTTTCTGGGTACGCTTTTAATTTTGCTATTATATGTGCATTATTACAATTTTAAGTTTTTTATTTAATCGTGATTTAATTTTTAATCTTTTTTTAAATATAGTTATGAGAACACAGATATGGCGTTACATTATGGTGCAATGCTGAGGGAATGCATACGTCATCAAAGTGTTGCTAAGTGCGTGATTTTATTTTGACCAAATTAAATAACCTCCAGATATTAAAAAAATTTTAAACCTAGTTTTTTCTGTTGATACTTAACCGTATTTTGATTTTGGTAACAGATATGTTTTGGAATCGGATCATATTAAGAAGTTTTTTAACTATATCCAACTTCCTAATTTTGATATTTCTGCTGATGCAGCTGCAACATTTAAGGTATGTTGGGTCAAAACGGGTTGAGTTGACCCACTAACACTTTTTATTCTTTATTAAAGTTTACTAAAAAATTGTATTACCACCATAAAACTTTAATGTGATTAGTTTAACACGTTTGATCCATTTCATAGTTTCCTTTTTTAATTAAAACTTTAGTTTAACCCGTTTGACCTTTTAGAGCTTAAATATAAACCGAAAATTATGAATATGAAACGTTTAGCTTAATATTTCCATTTATGTTGCAGGAGCTCATGACTCGACATAAGTCAACTGTGGCCGAGTTTCTGACTAAAAACTATGATTGGGTATGTGATATATTCCAAACCATGAAATATTTAACCAAATTTGGATTCACTTTGAAATTACCTTATAAAAATATGTTAAAGAATGTTTTGTATCATACTTAAAATATATAACATGAAGTAAATGTGTTTTCTCCTGTCAGTTTTTTGCAGAGTACAACTCAAAGCTTCTTGAGTCTTCTAATTACATAACCAGAAGGCAAGCTATTAAGGTGACTCCAAAACATTTATTTTTATTTTTATCGCAAATCATAATCTAAGGTTAAATATTGTCACTTGATTCAATTTCCTCAAAGAAATTTATTGTATTAATTTTTTTTTAAAAAAATTTAGTTGTTGGGAGATATGCTGCTTGATCGTTCAAATTCTGCTGTAATGACTCGATATGTGAGTTCAAGGGAAAACTTGAGAATATTGATGAATTTACTCAGAGTAAGATTTTTAATCCCTATTTTTATAACATTAATTGCATATCACATCATATGGTAAAAACCGGGTTTTTTTTTAATTTGCAGGAATCAAGCAAGAGCATTCAAATAGAAGCATTTCATGTATTTAAGGTATCATATATTTTAATTAAATGTTATTAATATTTTGTTATATTGGCACATTATCAATGATTAATTCTATAATTTTTATTTCTTTTTGCAGTTATTTGCAGCCAATCAGAATAAGCCAGCTGACATCGTTGGGATACTTGTTGCAAATAGGAGCAAGCTTCTCCGTCTTTTTGCTGATTTTAAACCAGATAAAGGTCAGAAAAATGGGTGGATTGGGCCGGGTTGACCCAAATCACTTATTATCCATTTTTTTTGCAAAATAGAATATTACTCCTATATAATTTCATTTTGTTTTTGGTGATGCAGAGGATGAACAGTTTGAGGCTGATAAAGCTCAAGTGGTTAGAGAAATTGCTGGTCTTGAACCCCGAGATTAACCTTAATTAAACAACCATGGTGGTGTGATGGTGTTATATTAGTAACCATCTATTTGTTTCCTTGTATGTTTATGTCAAAGAAAATAATAAGTTATTTCAATAAATTATAACATGATGGATGTTATTTGTAGTATACTATACTAGTATGTGTTGTAAGGATTGTAAAGATTATTTTTTGCGGTTTTGAATTTTTTGTTCAATTTTTTTAATAAACATAACTTATGCATAGTTAGTAAAACTAAAACCCAAATATGAAATACAAAATAAAAAACAAAGTGACATAGCCGTGCAAAGCTTTTAAATCATTAAAATTCTTCATCATTTTGCACATGATTAACTACTTTTATCAAATAGAATCTCCACGTTTCTGCTTAGAATCAACTGTAATTAGGCATGTGTTTACTTGGATCTGTAAATGAGTTTATGTGTGTGATCGAATATGCCAACTCGCACGTGGGTATATTCCCTTTCGTTTCAAAAAGACAAGAATATGCCCTTCAACTCTCATACTTCCTCCGATTCAAAATAAGTGATACACTTTTCATATTTGGGTGTATCAAAATAAGGGAGTGATTTTTATACCACATCTTATAATGTTCATACCACAATTGCTGCTTTATACACTTATACAATGTGCAGTTATACTTATAAACTGTGGTATATGCATTAATTTTTGTGGTACGATAATTAATTCCCATCAAAATAAGTGATACACTTTGAAAATTTACCTTATTTGGTAAAAATTAGTGGACCCCACACCCACTAACTACCTACTTTAATAAAGTGAAATGACCTCTTTACCCTTACTTTTACTTTTAAACATCATTAACCTTACTTTATTCAAAAAATGTGGGACCTATTCTCCACTAACCGTCTAATTAATCTAATATAACCCTCACTATAATCTTTTGCCTTAAAAAATGTGAAATCCAAAGTGTATAACTTATTTTGAATAGGAGGAAGTAACAATATTGTAATTCTACCATATGTTAAAAAAGGTCTTCTTACCTCAATTTGTGTTCTTAAATTACTATTGAATTTTAATAATCTTTTAACAGATGATCAAATTGTGATATTTGGATGACTAGGAATTGTGTGACTTTTTATTCAATTGATAGGTTCAAATGTGATTTTATGGGTCGTTGTTTTATAATTTTATATGAATCGATACATTTGTAAATTACGCCTTTTTAACGTATCATCGTCTAATTTCTTAATAAAATGAATCTTATAACTTAGTGATAAGAGGCATATTCTTACAAGCTCAAATTAAAGACATGCAACTTATTCTTCAAATGATATATGGATATGCTATTTGCTAAAGGAGATGCCTATATGCTCTAGCAATTGCAATGTTCTCTTTATACCTTGTATGCATATTTTTATAGCACATGTTTATTAAAGGCATACATTTTATAAAAAATAACTAAAGTCTTTTATAAAGCTTAATACGGTAACCGGAAATTGCTTGCACATTTTCTCGTTAATGATAACTTACTTTATCCATTCCTTCTTGTAATAGCTACTCTTCTATTATACTCACCGGAAATCTAATTTAGTTTTACGTACGTATATTAACCCCCAAAACACTTTATTATCTCCGATCGGTTAACTTTGAAGCTTGATGACTCATTCTTTATATATTATTATTTTTGAAATTTAAAGTCATACCAAAAAAAATTTCTTTTAATATTCATACTTTACATCTATCATCGTCATGCCCTTCAACAATGGTAGGTGTGTGGGTGGGTAGGTAAGGCACAAAATGTGATTAAAAACATTACGTTTATAGGATCTAATACTTGATCTTATATTAAGTATATATTATTTAACAAATTAGAACCGTACTAAACTCGATTAAAATTTATATAAATCCAAATAAACCAACATGATAATCACGTGATCATTTCTACGGTGCTACCAAACCATGAAGGGTATTATTGTCCAATGAAATAATTTATTCTATATAAAACGTAAACAATGGAGTCACACTTTTTGTTGGAACTACATCACTCACAGTCATCACTCAATCTACATCCTTCCGGTACCTGATCGATTTCCACATGGCGGAAAAAGGTACGACTCTTCTCCGTTCTCCGTCACACACATTCCTCTCTATGTGTTTTGTATATGTATATGTATATATGCACGCTTTATGTATTTTGCAATCAGTGATAGCAATTTGTTATTTAATAGTTGTGTATATTGTATCTCAGATTCGTTCAGTGAGTTTCTCAACGTCGCAGTTGATGTAGCTAAACAAGCTGGAGAGGTTAGGTTAAACTTGCAATAAGAGATTACTTGCAATTTGTTTTGTTTATAGTGTATTGTTTTTGTTCCAATATGATTGTGGATTTACCTAATTGCATTGATTTTGCTCCAATTTGTTTTAAGTTTCGCTTAATTGTGTAAATTTGCGCAAATCAGGTTATTCGGAAAGGATTTTACCTGACTAAGCATGTGGAGCATAAAGGATCGGTATAACCTCTGATTTTAATTCACTTATTCCTAACTGTTTATATTTCTTTGTAGTTATAACCATTTACAATTGGTAGCATTGTACTCTGATTTGATTAATATAAGATCTTTCATTTTGAAAGTTTTATGTTTGATTGTTGTGAAAGCTCTATATTCTCTCATGCTCTGCTCTTGTTGGCTCAATTAGTTGAATATCATAAACTAACTATGCCTTGTTCAGAAGAAGAGTGTTTCCCTTTGGATCTCATATGTATCTGTTTATGTGTTTTTATAACATCTTAGTGTTTTAAAAGTAAGAATTGGAGGCAAATTCTGTTAGGTCAATGCTTTGCAGAGTTAATTAGTGATAAATATTTACTCTATAATTGCTGATTTATTTAAATATAAAAGTAAGTTAATGTGGCTATATCAATCAACAAGAAAGTGCTACTATATGCCCTGTACATGAAGCATTTGGAAAGCAAACTCAATTATCTAATCTCATTGGTTCCAATGCAGGTAGATTTAGTCACAGAAACTGACGAAGCTTGTGAAGATCTCATATTCAATCATCTAAAGCAGCATTTTCCCAGCCACAAGGTTATCAATCAAACCTTGAACTTGCTAATTTAATTAGATTAATAGTCAGAATTTCTTTTTATGTTTTTAACTGTTTCTACTTGCTGTTCAACCTTTTATACATCTTAGTTCATTGGAGAAGAAACCACTGCTGCCAATGGTGTAACTCAACTGACTGATGAACCAACTTGGATCGTTGATCCTCTTGATGGAACAACCAACTTTGTGCATGGGTACTTTAGCTGAAATCACTAAATTGGCTCTGAAAATAGGTTAAATTTCTGAATTAAATGTTATTTGCAGGTTCCCCTTTGTGTGTGTTTCTATTGGTCTTACCATTGGAAAAGTCCCTGTAGTTGGGGTTGTTTACAATCCAATCATGAATGAGGTGAGAATTAATATACCAAATAATATAAATAAACACCAATTTATTTTAAGATTAATAATAAAATTATGTAGCTTTTCACTGCCATTGATGGAAAAGGTGCTTTTCTTAATGGAGAACCCATCAAAGGTATGTATGTATACTTGCTAAATTGTGCTTTTTGCTTAATACTATGTTTTATCATGCTCTCTAATAGTTTTTTTTCATTATATTGCAGTATCTTCTCAATCTGAACTTGTTACATGCCTCCTAACCACTGAGGTAACATTAAAGAATAAAAAAATAAAAATAAAAATCATTAGCTTTTGATATTAAGGTAGATTAACAATGTTTACCATCAAAATGCAGGCTGGAACCAAACGCGATAAAGCCACTCTGGATGCCACAACAAATAGAATAAATAGCCTACTTTACAAGGTAAAACCATAACATTAATACCTAAATTTGAGATTTTTAAATCAGTGGAAGTATTAATTTTCTAATTTTATTATTTAATCAGGTGAGATCACTCAGAATGGGTGGCTCTTGTGCATTAGGTCTTTGTGGGGTTGCATGTGGAAGGATTGATCTATTTTATGAGCTCGGATTTGGTGGTCCTTGGTACGAAAATCCTTTTTTTTAAACTTCATAAATTATTATTGTAAAAAATATAAACCATATTGTTAATATAACCTATTCTTTTGATTAATTAGTTAGGATGATTTAAGAATTTGGAAACTTTTGTAAGCTTACATAGTTATGATGGTTTTGTTCTTCCCCCTAGGGATGTTGCAGCAGGGGTTGTTATTGTTAAAGAAGCTGGTGGGCTCATCTTTGACCCGTAAGAATATAATATTATAATAATATAATAATATAATATAAATCCTCTTTTTTACTTTTCTGATTATGCCCTTATTTTTACTTTTTGTGACAGATCTGGTAATGAATTTGACATCACTGCTCAACGGGTAGCAGCTTCAAACTCACTAGTGAAAGATGCATTTGTTGAAGCATTACAACAGTCATCTTAAACAACTGTCTCATAATCCAGAAGAAGAAAAAAAGTCAACTTTAGCAGTTAAGTTCTCTTGAAATGCATCAATCTGTTTGTTATATGCCTTAGAAATTATTGTTAATTCTGTTGATTATTGACACAACAAAGTGCAACATTTCATGGAATTTTCTATTTGATACAAACTCATGCTCTGCTTTTTTAATGCAAATAAGACTTAAATATTCCATACTTTTTCTTTCTATTTTTTTAAATAGTGAAGAACAAAAGGAAAAGAAATACAATCCTAATCTCCACACAATCAACATTTAACTTAATAAAGTTTAAACTTATATATAATAACGAAAGTATAATACATATCAGAAACAAAAATAAACTTGAAAAACACAACATTTCCTTAAACCCGCCCGTTAGTCCTATCAGAATAGGGATAATGGGCATTATTCCCATATCCATTTCCATTAGTAGTAATCTTATTATCCACATTTGCAGCCTTTTTCCTCCTTAAAACTACAAACCACGTGTAAGCTTCTAGAACAACTGCAACAATGGCTAGAACAACAATTACTCCAGTATAAGCTCGTTCCCATTTTTTCTCGGGGTTTAAGATATCAAAACCTTTAAATATGTTAATAATCCCTAAGATAATGATGCTGTAACCCAGTGAATGGTGGTACAAATTCCAGTAAATCCTGTGTTTGTGTTCCTTCTTTGGCCTCACAAGCAAAGCAATCGCCTATATATATACATACATACAGTTAGATATACACTTTGCGGATTATATTGTGTGCATCATCATTTTCACCATTTATATAAAGAGCAGTTAGTCTGTTTATATTAGGTAAGATTGGAGCCATAAAGGAGGTTGATCAGGCAAATTGGTAATTTATTGACCAGGTTGTGTTGATGACTCGAAACACTTTTTTTTGCCAAAAAATGTAATTCTTAAAAATACTTCAGGTGAAGTATAATAATAATCCTTTTTAATTTAATGAAATGATGAGTAATTTACCTTACTCATCCATGTGGTTTGTATGAAATTATGGATTTTGTCCCTCGACTTTATTTATTACACGAATAATGCATAGTTTTGAAACTTGTAACATCAATGGTCCCTAAAGCCTTTGCTAGTTTATTTTTGCTTTACGGACTGTCAGTGTTATAACTACTTACAAGTTACAAGTTTCAAGTTGGGGACTATCCTTGTTATATATCAAATTCGAGGGACAAAATCCATAATATCATATAAACCACAATGACAATATACGTAATTTACTATATAATGATTTTGGAGGTTTTTAATAACTTCCAAACTGTTTGACCTAATAAGGATAAAGCACAAGTTGATTTAACCTATTCAAAAAGTAACTGGGTGTGGGTAGGTTGGGGGGGGGGGGGTACCTGTAGGGTGGCTACACAGAATAGGATTATGCCAATAACTCTGTGAGAAGTGAACTGGATTCCCGGAGACTGGCTACCTAGCCGGATTCCGGTAGCCCATCCGGCAACACCAATGATGTAAGCAGAAGTTTGACAAGTAACATGAAGATAAAACCAAGCAGGGTCAGCTGACTGAAATACCCTTAAATACCTTGCAATTATTGCCCCAAGAGGCATCATAATCCCCCAACTAATCGTGTTTAGCACACCATGAATCTACACAAATCCAAATTTAATCATCGCAATAATACAAGACCTCAAATTTTAAACAAGATAATCGATAACTTACATTTCGTTTCTTGGTTTTGGAACTAACTCCAACCGCCCCACCCGCACTCCCGGATTGACCCGAAAGAACATTCAAAGTCCCCATAGACTTAACATTATCACCCGATGTAGCATGAACAGCGGGCACATTACCCGACAGTTGACCTTCTTGCCAAACTTGATTAACCACACTACTCCCATTTAAACCCAAAGTCGCGAAAATAATAACCTCGTTACCCGAATTAACCGCCGACAAATCAGAAACCGGGAAACTCAAATCCCCTTGGGCCAATTGTGTGGTGTAACCCGTGATTGGTGACGTGTACGCTTTTATGGTCCCATCGGGCTGTTGAAAGGCAACAAGTGCTTGTGAGCCCGCCATCCCTTGAGAAGTCGGGTTAATGGCCCATGCAACCCATTTTGATGAATCGAAAGTTGTGTGGCGGTAAGCGATATCGAGTGTTTGAGAAGATGGGTTGTATGTGTAGTGAAGAAAGGAGTTTAAAACAGGGAGATCATTGCATGTGCTAAACACTTTGTTGCTTGAAAATGCATAATTTGAACATGTTTGAGCATGGATTGATAGAAACAGAGTTGTTAACATGATACAAGATAGTAATACCCCTTTTGGCCTTGACCCCATTTTGAAGTTTTCTCAAAGGGTTGTGAATGTAGAGAAACAGTTGGTGATACTTATAGATATGATGAATTGGTGGGTAGTGTTTTAGGTTGGTTAGATAGTTACTTTGCTTAGGTTTCAATAACAAACACAACACATATATACACATGCACCTATCTAACTCCAACTGCCATTTATATAAAAGATATATTATCATTTCATTCTCTCTCCTCTTTCTCTCCCATTATTATATTAGTATATCACGAGTAAAACTCGGATTTTTAGGAAATCCATTATAACCGGAAATATCATTTTAGTGAGGAAATAAAGATTTGTATATACAAATGTAACTATGTATGCATGAGTTGTGTTTCGGATGCTACAATGTGTTACAAATGTGAGCATTAACGTTGTTTGATCTAGGATTGTTGTAAGGTAGGGTCGTTGTCATCTTAAAGATAAAAGTTATATGTGAAAATAAAATAAAAAATTGAGCTTAATACTGGAATATTATATTTAAACTCCTAAGTCCCCATTAGTCAAAGTTCAAGTTAAAGCAATGGTTTTGGTTTAACCATGTCATTAGTCGAATGAATTGATAGGTGACCTACTTTGGTCAAACATGCTAAGAAGATGGATCTTTGAGTAATAGAATGTATTGACTATTAATCACGATTTTTTATTTTTATTTTGCCAATTTCATCTTAACCTATGACCTATCCCTTTCTGAAGTTAATTTGTCGATTCATAATGATATTCAATTCATATAAACAGGATATATAAATATTTGTTTGGGATGAGGTTGAATTGGACTTTGATTATTTATTATGTAGCTTTAGTTATATGGTTGGAGAAGATATGAAGTTTTAATTCTCATTAACCACAAGGTGGTATATACAAATGTAACTATCTTATGCTTGACACCAAAATTAATGTTGACATGTTTTTAACAAACCTTGGATAGTAGCATGGAGCTCATCTACAGAGACATGTAACTTATGCAAACAGAGTTGTACCTTGTGTTGTGTTGGATTAAGTAGCATAGTTGGTTGTACCTTTCCCACCAGTATCTGTTCACCATCTAAAGGAGAGTTGGTGTCCATCCCCAGATTCCATCCTTGATTCTATGGATTTTCCTCTACTTTTGTCATTTTATACCTGTGTCTATTTGTTAATTTCATTCAAAATTTTGATTTTATAAATAAATTATGTTTATAAATCTTTTTGACATGTTAAGCGATGAAAAACTGGTCAATCGGTCAAACTTCTAAAAGTAAATTTTAATGCGTATGACACTCTATATCGTTTTATTCAAAAGATTGTTATTTTTATTTTTCATAATAATATAATTTTTTAGGTCATATTTTACAGTATAATTATATGTCGATAAAAATTTGTATTTTCGATAAATTGACCAGATTTAAACCAAAAATTATGCTTTCATTTTTATGGTTATTGCTAACATGTACTTTAAAGGCAAACGTTAAGGACATCTAATTGAAATTAAAGTTTCTTAATTTTGTCTGGTTAAACATTAAAGAAGTTTTTTAGTTATTTAGAAGATAAATTTTTCTAAATGGAAATTTTAAGTTTATTACAAAATAGTATATATTAGGAAAAAACCTACTATATTAGTTTATAAGTTGACATTATCTCTACTACTTATAAAGCATTTATAACCTTTCCCTAAATAACCTTTTGAAAATTCAGCCAATTTCTTTCTATATTTGGAATTGGATACCTTTTCTAAAAAATATATCACTGAAAGGATTCGAACCCGCAACCTACAGGTTATACTCCAACGCACAAACCACTTGACTTGGCGTCCGAATACGTTATTTCCACTAAACAAATTGATATTAAAGTCAGATACTTCCGCCTGTTTCCAAGGGCTGCGGCCCGCCATATTTATTTGGACCTTATATTCGGCCAATCATTTATGTGCCCTAAATCTACAGCCCAGTCATCGATTGTTTCATCTCCATTTGAATTTTCACTGTTACTTTGCCCTCTTAAAACCGCCAATTACCTCGATTTTGCAATTAGCCGATTCAAATGCCCAACTCGAACCTCTCATTTCCTCGATTCAAGCAATTAGCGTGTTCACATGACCTTAAATCCTGCACGCTTCTTCTCTATAAATACAACAGTGTCTTCAAGTTGACGATTGTACAGAGGACTTTGGTATAGCTTTCCTCCGTCAAGTTTATGGTGGTTGTTTTAAAGCTTCACTGTCTTCTTCAAAAAGTGAAGCAAGTTCTCAAATAACTTTCCTCCCTTATTCTCAAAAACCCTAATCTGTAAGTTCCCTAATCTATAAACATTGTTTTTGTAAAGAAACTTAATTTCAGACTTTATTCTTCGTTAAATTTGAATTATGAATTAATTGTTTGTCTGTTCTTGCGTTTCTCTAACCTTTCGACAGATTGAGGGTAATATTGTAGTTGATAAAAAGGCCCCTTGTTGATAGACCTCACAGCGGGTTCAATCCGATCTCACATTACCAAATGGGTACAACCTCTAACCCACATTACCGAAAGGGTGCACAAATTTCCCTCCTGCAAAACGATGCTCCCACCAATTCTAATTTTTTCAGGTGATTGGATAGGTGGAGTAATACTGTAATAAGCAATTCAGGAACAATCGGGCGCACTAACAAAATCAAACAGGTGCTCACACAAGTGCTTCACAACCACAATTTCGTTGTGATGAACGATTAGTCACAGTTAATGCATTTAAGATTGGTTAGTTTGTTCTTTACATGAGATAAACTTGTTCTCTTTTAGCTGGTTCTAATTCTTGTTTTTAGCTTAAAGTTATCCTATTCTTGTTTCTTGATTAGAACTCTACGTTATGTTAATGGGAATATTACATTCAAAGAAACCTTGTGAATTTAATAGAATATTGTACAGAAAAGGACCACATATTCTCATATTTGTCTACATGAGCAAAGTCATTTCAGCATCTCATTTGTATATATTTTGTTAGCCAATCATGTAAATTTGGATGAGCTTTATGACCTAATTGAGATAGCACAAACCCAAATAAACCTGTTTCAATAAATGGTTTCAAATGCCAAGTATAGTGAGAAATAATTAAAAGAATATTTGTAATGATTGTCCTGCTTAAAATAGTTACTTACGTAGACTGAGATTTCCATGTTAATAAATTTGAATTATGTCAACAAGATTGTTGCTTGATTCCAGAATCACCATTCTATGTAAAAGTGCAGCATGGTCTTTTTGAATTTGTTCAACAAAGGCTTGAAGAAAGTATGCATGTGGTTATTGTGGCAGCTGTGAAGGCAATTTCATTTCATCCGGTTTATGTTAAGCAAGTCAAACATCATCTAAAAATTTAAGTGTATAAATGCTTACAGTTTTTCTACATTTGTTTTATTTAAAAGATAAAGCAAAATGTATGTTTGCGCCTTGAATACTTTTGAGACAATAGTCAGTTTGTATTCAACAGCAAGTGAATCTCTCAAGTTGTTACAATGTATTTGCATCAGTCTCTCAAGTTAGTTGGATTACTAAAGATTGAAAATTTAACTGTTTGTTAGGCCCTTGCCCAACATTGCAGCACATTTGTTACAGTGTTGAAGTAATTGCTAGAAACTATCTGTTAAATGCTGCAAGTATTTGGTTGTAAAAATGTGTATTTGCTAGAGTTAATGGGGATTATTTTGAATTAATGGTGTTATTCTCATTTTGAAATGTTTAATTTAATGCAATTTCAGCTGGCCATTTTAGATATTTAATTTAGATTATGTTGGGTTATTTTTTGGCTGCAAGTCACTAATACTTATAGGATTGTTGTTTAAGTTACGATGTCAACTTAACTGACAACTTATGTTAATTGAGTTAGACCGGTGCCAACGGTCCGCCGGTTTGGCTCCGCCGGTACCGCGCCGTTGGCACGGACCGTCGGTTTGAGCGCCGGTTTAGGTGCAGCCGGTTTGGAGACGGGAGAGGTAGCGAGCGCCGTTTTTTTCTTTTTTTTTATAATTCCCCAACGGTAATATTACCGTTATATATTATATATATATTTTTTTATTGTTTTTTAATCCTTTTAAATCTCTATAAATACCCACTTTCATTCTATAATTTTCACAACAAAAATTCTCTCATTCTATATTTTTTTTTTGTCTTTTTTTAATGTTTTTTTTTTATTTTAATAAAAATATTATGTTTTAGTTATATTTTTGTTTTAATTAAAAAGAAAGTAAATTAATTAAAGTTGGTAAAGTGACGGAGTGTTGTTGGCATGGGTACGTCAGTTTAGTGTTAGTTAGTTTGTCTGCTGACGTGGCGCTGAGTTGGCAGCAACTGACGGCGTCAGTTGCCGCAACCATTGGCACCGGTCTTAGATTAATTCAAATTACTTTGTAAATCTTAAAAATAAATAGTAATTGGTTTGGAAAGTCAAGCTTATTATAAAGAAGATTGATGCAAACCAACAGCCGCGTAGCAGAAAAAAATGTTTTTTTCTTTCTTCATTATTGTTCTTATTACCCGTTCATTAGTGTTCTTGTTTTTTTTCCTTTAGTCACAGATCTTGGAGGCCTTCAAGAATGTATCACAACATTAAAAAACGGTTTTGAACATTAAAAAACGCCTTTTCAAACAATTTACGTGCCTGCTAACGGTTTGACTAATCTCGGTCCTGCAATTCTGTTGATGGACAGATTTGCTTCATTCTCTTAATTGGGCTGGAGAATCGTGTAATGGTCAAAACAGGTATAGTTAACATGTACCCACTTTTTTCACATATCACATAACTTTTGATTCTTTAATATTAAATTTGGATTTTGGATTTCTTTTGTATTGGTTTATGCAATAAATTTTGTTTGTGAATAATGTATTGCTGGAACCCAAATATGGTGAGAAATGACAGCCAATTCTAAAGGTGGTTGAAAATTCCCACTCGCCTGCTAAAACCATTTTGAAGAACTGCGAAAAGAAGAAAGCTGCATAAACCATTTTGATTTGGGTTAGAGGTGGTTATATTTCTTTTTTCTAGACTTGATTGCTTCGAACATAATTGTCTTGCTGATGTCTGGGTAATCTCTCTGGCGGACAAGTTAAAGAAGGTGGTTATGTTTCTTTTGCATGATATTATATTTATAAATAGTCTATAAATCAGGGATAGTTTACCACAATTTGATGGAAATTATGGTACTTCACGGTACTATACACTAGATAAGTTAAAGGAGTATATTGTTTTTATATTGAATGTAATTAAGTTATACATATCTCGTTTGTACGTTATTTAATTTATAGGTGGTGATTTTTACATCACATAATTTAATTCATACATCACAAAGATTGTTATATATATTTGTACAATCTTCAATAATAATTGTACACTGTGGTATAAAAATCAAAATATGTGATATAGAAATTAATTCTCTTACTTTTTACTTGAGGAATTGGTACTTGACTTTGGTTGGACAAAAAAAACTTAGTGAGGAATTGTTACTTGGTTGGACAAAAAAAACTTAGTGAGGAATTGGTACTTGACTTTCGTTGGAAAAAAACTTAGCGAACCGTCCTTGAATAGTTAAATTTAATGATAACATGTTTTGAAATTACCCCAGAGTTCATTGAAAGTTTAAGACTTGAAGGCCGAAGTGCTAGATATGACATTCAAGGGATATTGATTTTTTTTAATGGCAAACCCGCAAATACACGAAGTCCATAATTTATTTCACGTCCGGACTTGAACCCACAACCATATGAGACACCCTAATCACATTGATACAGTTAGGCTATAAGACATTTGATATGATTGCTTTTTCTATAAAAAGTTAAAATGATTTTTAATGTCAGGATACTGCTACTTCCCGCCACCACTTTCTTCTGTTCATCTTTGTTGCCGACACATAGAGCAAGCACCGTACTAATGTTATAAAAAAAATGTAACCGAATAATATTTGCTCGTCGTAAAATATAGTCACACAGGGTACCCGCCGCCGCATTGCGCGGGTACCCGGCTAGTGATAACATTATAGCTACTCGAAACTGTTCCATGTTTACGAGGATAGAGATTTCTCCATCTTTGTGTCACGTTTTATTATCAAGTGATTAACAACCTAACTTGAATCAATTAGTTAAATTTCTAAAAGAACTTTAGGCTAGTGGGTATGGGCACCACATGTGGTGGTGCCCTTTTCCGCCACATCATCGCCACCTCACACCCCCACACCACCACCACACCACATCATTTGGTGAAAATACCCACCACACCATACCACACCATTTTATTTTCCAACTCATCATTTCATTTCCATTTATTTTGCACACAAATAATATTTTATATAATTTAAAATTACATTACATTAAATAAAATTAAAATGATAATACTTTTAATTAAAATGAAAATACTAGAAATTAAACATTAAAATACTAGAAATTAAAAATTATAATAATTAAAATAAATTATTACTCTTCATCGTCTTCATCGTCGGCGTCTTCATCGTCGTAGAGATGGTCCGCCAAGTCCTGTCGAAGTCGTTCGTGTGTTGTTCCGTCTCGAATGTCGACAACCCTGTGCAAATATTCTGCACTTCCCGGTACATACAAAGCATGTCGGGGACCGTCCGACACATATGGAGAAATCATCCGACCAGTATCTTCGACAACCATATTATGCATTATAACACATGCATACAAAATATATCTTAATCTTTCAAGGTCATATGAACGGGCCGCGTTTTTGACAATGTGCCACTTCGCCTTTAAAACTCCAAAAACCCGTTCCACATCCTTACGTGCGGATTCTTGTTTTTTGGTAAACAAGACCTCTTTTGGATCAATTGGATGTCGGTAGGCTTTGACAAACGTCGCATGACGAGGATATATACCATCGGTAAGGTAGTAACCGAATCTATATGGATTGCCATTCACCGTGAAAGGCGCATCGGGTGCCTTTCCTGATAACAAGTCGTTGAATATTGGTGACTGATCAAGCACGTTAATATCATTATTAGAACCCGCAACCCCAAAGTAAGCATGCCAAAACCATAAATCTTGGGAAGCAACAGCTTCTAATATCAACGACGGTACTCCATGATGTCCACCGGTGTACTCACCTCTCCACGATTGTGGACAGTTCCTCAAATCCCAGTGCATACAATCAATGCTACCAAGCATTCTAGGAAAATCATGTCTCTCTTCGTGTGCCTCATATAATTTTTGCACATCGGTTACTGTTGGTTTTCGCAAATAAATAGGTCCGAATATTTCCAAAACCCCTTGTGAAAATCTATACATACTTTCCCTAGCAGTTCTTTCAGACATGCGTAGGTACTCGTCAAGAGAATCAGGGGATGACCCGTAAGCCATAGATCGAATTGCTGCAGTACATTTTTGCAAAGCAGTGAATCCCCGCCTACCTCTAGCATCGTATCTCAATTGAAAAAAAGGATACCTGTTTTCTAATGCGGTACATATGCGCATAAATAAATGTCTGGACAGACGAAACCTTCGTTGGAAATTGTTGTCGTCATAAACAGGATCATCCGCAAAATAATCTCGGTATAGCATGTCGTGTCCAGCTTCTCGATTTCTATTTAGCTTCGCGGTTCTAGTGTCAAACACTTCTTCACTTTCATCGGAGGATATATCATCGAGGAGTTCTGAGTATATTGTTAGCATAAACAAGTCATCGTCGTCAGATGATGAACCAAGATAATTCATTATTTGTGAGTTGGGGTATTTTGGTAGAGTTGGTGTGTTATAGTGTTTTGGTAGTAAAATGAGTGAAAGTATTTAATATATATAGGTAAATAATTTTTAAAAAAAAAGTTTTTTTTTTAAAAACCCAACGGCTATATAGCCGTTGCCAACGGCTATATTTGGCCAAAAACTCAACCACCACCGGCGTTTCTTCCCGTGGCCCGTGGCTTGGTTCCTCCACGCCGACCCCCAACTCCGTGGGAGGGGGCGGTGTTCCGGTTTCGTGCACGGCGTGGCCGTCCATGTCACACCCCACACAGGAAGGGGCGTGGACCCATACCCGATCGCCTTAGACATTCATATTTAAACAAATTCATCTCATTGTACATTTGTACATTATTGAGAAGGTCACCTAATAAAGCATCTCGTGTCATGATTTTTCCCCTAAAAAAGGTTACAATAATTAAAGTAAACGTGTCTTGTGTTTTGCTTTCCGTAAGTCTTATCAATCTTCTAACTTTTAATAAAGAATGCACACGGATTAACAAATTTAATAAATAATAATCATATCAAGGATGCAATTTTAAAGATTTATTAATAACTAATTATTTTGAAGTCATATTGTTCGATAAAATCCGTTTTAGAATGATGGTCATGCCGAAGCTTTGGGTTAGTTTCCCTTTTCGCTGCTAAAAAAAAAAAAGATAAATCCGATTAATTCTTTTTCGCTTTTTAAAAAAAATGAGCACGTATCAATTTTCTAGGGATACTTGTAGAGCTCCTGTGTATCGGTATTGAATTATCCACCAACCAAAAATTATAAATTTAAGTCTAAGGCTGTGTTTGTTTGCAGCTTAATGGAACTATTCAGCGCTGAATGCTTAATCATTCAGCATTCAGTGTATTTGTTTAGCGCATCTGAATGAAATATATGCTGAATGGGGTAGCAAAAAGCTGTTGAATCATTCTTCCTTAGAACATTACGCAATCAGAATTCTTATAAAAAAGTTTCTCACATTCAAAACAAGTTTTATACAAAACCTCTTAATCATTCAGACCGTTGAATCATTCAGCACTTAATCATTTTGTTCCTATCAAACAGCACCTAAGTTAAAATAATATGTTGAATATGTAAAGCTCTCGTTTCATTTAAGATTTAAACTTATTGTAATTGAGACTTAAACTTATAATTTATCTCATGTAAAGCTCATTTTAACTTAATATGTAAATTAGCTCTCGTCTCATGTAAACTCATCTAGCTGAATATGTAAATCTCTCGTCTTATGTAAAGCCCTAGATTTTGTGTGTCATTTGCCACATCATCATTTTTATACAAGTAGACATCCAAATCATCTTTTTGTGTACGTGACATCTACATAAGCATCGGACGTGTTCGATACGTCAAAATTACATATGTAACCCCCAAAAGGTGTCCAAGTTGGTCATCGGTATGAGTATATTCATTGAAGATTTGAGGTCCAATGTAACTAGAGGTCCCAAAATTTATTGAAGAGTTAGCATTTTTTTTTCCTGTGCTTTAATGATAACTTATAGCACTTGTTATATATTTTTTGCTTAGGGATATTATCTACACTATAAATTACACGAAAGATATTTGTGGTATATCACCTCAGTCCTATAAGATTAATTATACACTGTGATTTAGTTAATTTATTTATTCGTTCTTAATATTTTGTGTGCCCCGATTTGAGATCATTTGGGACCATTTGATAATGCAGTATAACCTCATTAATAAAAGGAGACTTTACACAGGTACAAAGAATATGGGGTTAAGATATGCGTGGTCTTCCTCACAAAAAAAAAAAAAGAAAAAAAAAAGAAAAGAAAAAGAAATCCTAATCATCAAAATGGGCCTACCGGGCCATATCCAACACCATTATTGTCATTGGCCCACTGTTTTTCACAAGTCACTTTCTTATATCTTTGTATCTTCACATCACATGATTTTATAGCCCAAATAAATACAATTTATCATCTGTGCGGTGCGTGTGCAAACAGTGTGTTTATTCAAATGAGCTAACAATTTGTACTTCCTCCGTATCAAAATAAGTGACACACTTTCGATTTTAGGGTGTATCAAAATAAGTGTCACACTTTGAAAACTTTCCTTATTTGATAAAAATAGTGGGACTCATACCCACTAACTATCCACTTTAATAAAGTGAAATTACCCTTATAGCCTTACTTTTACTTTTAAAACTCATTAATATCACTTCATTTAAGAAAAGTGGGACCCATTCTACACTAATTATGTACTTTAATCTATTTTAACCTCTACTTTAATCTTTTACCTCAAAAAACATGTAAGCCAATTTGTGTCACTTATTTTTTATACGGAGGAAGTATATGTTACCAAGAGATTGTACTTGTGATTTACTACGGATTGTAAATATACACTAAATCTTAAACACCAATTTTATATTAAATAAAAATACTATTTATTTACTGTAGCGTTTTTCCTTGCTAATAATATTATAGGTTATACTCTGATTTTACCATATTAATCAATCAATAAACTATTAATCAGTGTCTTTACTACTTTATGATATCGGTTAGTGTTTCCCTTTTTTTTGTGCACTTTCTTTTCAATGAAAAATTACAGGAAATAGAAACAAAACATAAACTCTAACAAAACGTGGAAAATAAAAAACTAGAGTATTCGGTTTAAAGATAATATAACAAGAAATATCAAAATATAATGCCAAAATCTGAAGAAAAATAAAATAAAATAGACTTATATATCGTCAAATTTGATCTTAATATTAAACACACATGAAATTTGGATCCTATCCGGCTCATTAGAAAGTAAATATATCTAAATGATACTTTTGAGTTTTGATAGATCTCATAAGTTGTTGAAATAAAATGAGTGTTCGGAGTAGTCGGCAGGTCAAAGTTTTACAATGGTTTGGATTATCTACTTCCTAACCCGACTACATTCATGACTCTTATTATAAACATAAGGTAATGATTCTTTTTATAAACATAAGGTAATGTTAGATGAGTGTTCGTTAAAATATCAATTGATTTGATATTGATCTAACAAAAATTGAAAATACGGATTATCTTACGGTTAATAAAAGTCTAAGCTCCAGTGCTCCACCAAAAATTTAATGTTTAATTTCTAGTCAGCTTATTTTGACTTTGACTTGGCCTATCTACGAATTCCTTCTTCCAATGTACTCCACGGGCAAATGCAAATAAAAACTTTATAATTTAACTTATATGGCGATGATGTGGTGGTGTGGTTGCTGAGGTGGCGAGGAGTAGGTTTTAGAGAAGTATAATTTTACACACCACGGGCAAATGCAAATATTATAGTAATCGTCACCAAAAGAATCTAATATATTGTAGATACTTATAATTTTAATGTGTCTCGTTATTTTATTATTATTGACTTTTATATCAATATTATGATAGAAACGGAGAGAGTTGTTTACGAAGACTTGACAACTCCTACAAAGTTATGTAACTGACTGTAAGGATAAGGTAGAGTTTTTAAACAAAGAAGACAAGAAGTTTGAGAAGGAAGTTTTAACTTTTAAAGTCATGCATATAAATTACATTATAAATTATTAATTAATCAAAATAAGTATATAGTATGTTGTTTAAAACTAGACCAAATTATATTGAGCTGAAAAATATGAAATCACATAATGCGGATTGGATTTTGATATGGGGTGTTTGGAACGGCTTATTTTGAAAGTTTATGAGATTTTAAGCTTATTTAAGTTGAATAATTATTTATAAGTGTTTTGTTGAGTTCACAGACTTATATAAAGGATTTTAAATAAACTATATTGCTAGGGATTATAAGTGTTCTCAAATAATGATTAAACTAAAAATAATTAGCTTATTAAAAATGTACTTTTTAGTTATTTTACAATTAGCTTATATAAGTATTTTTAAATACTTTATTAAATAAAAACATATTGACCTAAGTAAGTATAAGCTAATAAGGCTATCCGGTATGGGTACCACATGTGGTACCAATTTCCCCGCCACATCATCGCCACCTCAGCAACCACACCACCACCACACCACATCATTTCTAGGAAATACCCACCACACCACACCATTTTATTCCATTAAATTTTAAATAAAATAAAAAAGAAAATACTCATCAACCAATCACAGGCCACCATTTATCAAAAAGCAATCCCCACACCCCGTGGCCTCCCGTGGTCTGCATGCTTCCTCCACCACGCCCACCCCCCACGGTGTTGGGTGGAAATGGTGTTCCACCCATGGCCACGGCGTTGCCCCTTGCCAAATCACCCCCCATGCCCCACGCCGTTGACCCATTCCCAATAGGCAGTACAAATTTTTCTAAATAAGCTTTTCCGAACGCCCGTAAGAAGTAGGGGTGAGCATAACAGGGTACCCGACCTCTTGTACCGGTTCCTCAATTTTCGGAACCGGAACCGGAACCTCCGGTTCCGGTGCCGGTTCCGGTTACCCTGTCTCTAAAATCGTAAAATAAAAATAAGATGCAAAACTTAAATATTAATCATTTTTTATCATTTTATCTACTAAACTTTGAATAATCATAGATTCCAACCACTTAAACATATGATTTATCTATTTATTGTATTGTTAAAACACTATATTCAGACTAATTAATGACTAAACTCATTCAAAATTACACAAAATTTATCATATTGTTAAATTTGGACATTAAATTTCTCAAATATATAATATTTTAACAAAAATAATCCGAATAATCGCCGGTTCCGGTTATCCACCGGTTACCGGTTCCTAAATTTTGAGAACCGGAACCGGAACCTCTTAGGGCGGTTCCATAATTTTAGGAACCGGAACCGGCGGTTCCAAAGCGGTTCCGGTTCCAATTCCGGTTACCCGCTTTTTCTGCTCACCCCTAGTAAGAAGTTTGACAATTCCCATTATATGCTTTTGTTTATGTTTAAGGTTACAAAACCCTGGTGTTCATTTTATTGTAATTTTATATTTTATTCGAAGTGTTTTTTAATTAAATCACCGTTATAAAAATAAAAAAAAAACTACGGATTAAAACAAGAATGTCATCCTCGTGCACCCCAATTGTTGACTTTACACACACAATTGGATGTTTGACCTAGACGCTTTCAAGCCACTAAAAGTAAGTGATGAAAATATGTCAAAATGCAAATGATAGAAAGCTGCACAATTTTTTTCTCAAACTCCCACTAATCACAATTCTTAATTCTTAGATAATATTTTCAGCTTCTACATGTCAACCTTCAAAAGGAAACGGTGCCAAGAGTCACAAAACTTTAAAAAAAAAAAAAAAAAAAAAACCCTCTGGATCTAACTGATTTTTACTTTTCAGATCAAACCTATATTCTAAATGGGCATACAGTAAAATCTCCATAAATTAATAAGGTCGGGACTAAGATATTTTATTAATTTAGCGAGATATTAATTTATCGATAAGTTAATACATTATTAATTTAAAGATAATATTATTATAAAATCAACTTATCTAATACGTATTCACATATTTACAGGACCTTCAAAATTCTGCATCACATTCAGTCATTCACATTCACAATACCTTCAAAATTCCCACATTAATGAACTTGTCAAGTTCAATGTACATATATAACGTTCAAAATTCAGTTGATGATGAAGTTGATGATGATTCAATTTCTTTGGAACCGATCACTCGGAAAGAAGCATTGCAAGCGGCAACAACTCTTCACAACTTCTTGTTAAAATATAAAATTAGTTTATAAAAAAAAAAGTTTCCCCAATTTTTAAAGGGAAGTGTGAATTTTATTTTAAGTGGATCTCATCACAATTGAAGAAATAAAAACTTTATATGGAACAAAAAATTAAGAAAAATTGAGAATTTTATTATGAGACGGATGTAGTAACACTTTATAGTTAAAAAAATGCAAGTAACATTGCTTCCAACCGTGGTAGCAATGGACAAATCAGTGTAATTAATACTCAACTAATACACATGTCAATAGTACTCATTTACTTATTATTTTATATATATAACATAAACACACAAAAGTACAGATACCCACAAAATATATAAAACTCTCTTCGTTTTACACTTCCTCAGTCAGAAGCTCTCTAACCGACAAAGCAATTGCAAAAAGCGCGCCAATGATATCTTCAAATCGAAGTGAACTGAACAACAACTAAATAGACTAATGACACTTATCTTAAGGTGTGTATATCATGACACCAAAGAATGTTAAATTGGAATATTATACAATACAATTTGTTCATTAAAAAATAAGTAAAACCAAAGTATGAATCATTTTACCTACACTTTTTTGATGCGTGTCACTTAAATTATAAAATTGATATTTTTCATTACATCACTAAATGTCATTTTTCTTGTAGTTTATTGTATTTTTTTTTTTTTTTTTTTTTTTTTGTATCCGTGACTAATCATACGATATGTATTTTATACGGAGTATATATTTTCAACACTTTTATGTCATAAAATGTGCAGTTTAATTATATAATTATGTTATAAGCAGCTGTGATTAGAATATAGTAGTATCTTTATTTGTAGTGTTAAACATCTTAGCTTTTATTGCTTCAAAATACGCATGATTGCAACCAATAAGATTGAATACAGTTGTAGAACACTTTTAAACGTCGCAATCTTTATCTTCGTAATCATGTTCCCAAATATATATTTTTAGGAAACATTACGTAACAAAATATATATTTTTATTGTTATATATAACTTAGAGACATGTTGACACTTTATCATTAAGTTAAAAGTAGGGTTCAGACGGAAATCTAAACGTAAACTGGAATCGGTTGAAATCTTACTACAAATTGGTTTGGATATCATGTCCAATTTTTACATCAAATCGGTATCGAGTCTTTCAGATCTGAATACATCAGGTTTAAAAACTAGAACTTAAATTTAATAATAATCCTAATAATATGTATTGCCTACATGTACATTGCAATCATATTGGATTCATGAATGACAATTGAATTTCTTCAACATTCTTTCGAGACCTTTATCAATATAAAGATGGTGGAAAATAATTCCGAAGTCAAAGATTATTTTGAAGGTTATATATCTAATGAAGGATCTTGAAAAGAGGCTAAATAACTTTTTAATGTGTAAAAGGATTTTTGTTATTATACACCAAATTTGGTTTTGATATAATATTATTGGTGTTCGGATATTTTTTCATACAATTGCTAGTTGTATACTTGTATATACACATGTGCCAGGTAAAATATTACTTTTGTATTTTATTATGGTTATGCTAAACATTCATTTTAAGGCAATGATTAAAAGTAAATAGTGGTTAATGTATAAGTATTTTGCATAACCATTCCTAAGTGATATATAAATGTACACAATTTAAAGCGTTAAAAGTTCTTTTTAACCATTGCCCTAACTTTTAGACAATAATTAACAAAATCCTTTCATTAATATTATAAGTTTGCTAACAATTTCTTTTATGGCAATGGTTAAATACTGATAATAGGGAAAAGTAAGTGTGTGACTGTTACATATCTAAGCTTATGTGTTGAACTACCTAAAACTACATAATTTAGGTTAAAAAAAACTTATAACTCACTACATAAACTCATTAGTATATCAAATCTCGTCTAAAACTTATCAATTATTTTAAATATCAATTATGTTTTTGTTGAATTGGTGATTCAAGTATCATATTCTTGAAATGGTGTTTATATTGAACAAATGTCATATTCTTGAAATGGTGTTGAATTGATGTTTTTATATTATATTATGTAAGTGTTATAATATTGTGAGAAAAGTGACAAGATACTGTAAAAAT
This sequence comes from Calendula officinalis, assembly GCA_963853835.1. Classification (NCBI taxonomy): domain Eukaryota; kingdom Viridiplantae; phylum Streptophyta; class Magnoliopsida; order Asterales; family Asteraceae; genus Calendula; species Calendula officinalis. The sequence continues at coordinate 6,495,287 of OY970825.1, forward strand.
AATTTTTTTGACTTTTTTTCCAACCAAAACTATGTAATTATAGGTGGTATCACACCTAACATGAGGTGCATAACAGTCACACGCTCACTATCCCCTTAATAATATTAGTAATGTACAAATTTTAAAGAATAACTACCTTGGGTTGATAGTGAAATACTGAAATATAGGAGGTGGTGGTTTTTTATGCTTAAAGTACATCAATTTTTTACATGTCATAAAATCTTAACAATTGCCCTAAGTGCATTCATTAGTAAAATGCACTATGTTATTACAATATTAGTAATATTGTTTGAATAAAAATGCACTATGTTATTACAATATTAGTAATGTTGTTTGAATAAACCGCTTATAACTGCAAACCTTATATGAACGTATTCCTTCGTCTGAAGAAAAAGAAAAACTTAAAATCCATTATTTAATACTCAAAAATATCATTACCATCTTCCAACAAACAATATACTAATATTTTTATTCGTTTGCGAATATAACTTGATAACAAAACCTAATTACGCCAAATCTTCTCCTATATATGAGCCTACATTTGATTTAAGTTTGGAGCCCCCTCATTGGTCGAAAATGCCACCTGTAATTCAACCATTGGCCGGCCAGAATGCCTCAACATACGACCTAATTATCCATACGACCTAATTCCCCATGCGACCTCTCCATTGCCTCATTCAACTTATCCGATGCAACCAACGCCAGACTTTAATCTCCATCCCCTTCTCCAAATCGATTTCGCCGGACATGGTTCTCCAAAACTTTGGTCTCCAATTGGAATCGCCACACATCTTTGAAGAGTAGTTGGATTTTGTTTTCCAATCGATGCAACCAACGCCAAATCCAAATCGCCTTCTCCATATCGAAATCGCCAGACATGGTAAATGATCGATGCAACCAACACCAGACCTTATATATTGACATGCTTGCTTTTATTTGTTTCGATCCATACATGAATTAATTTGAGTTCGAATTTGTCGTTGATTGAATCATGCCAATTTGAGTTCGAATTTGTTATTGATTAGGTTGTATTTTATAATTTTACATCTGTGTATATTTACTTATACATAGTTATCATGCTGCTATCTTATTTATTAACAGTTATTCATGATCCTCTTCTCTTATGTTTTTGATTATCTACTCTTATTTTTTAACAGTTATTCATGATCCTCTTCTCTTATTTTCATGATCCTCTTCTCTTATGTTCATGATCCTCTTCTCTTATTTATTAACAGTTATGTTTGTGATTAGGTTGCACATAATTTGATTGGTGTATAATCGGTTCATGGTGGCTCGATTAGGGTTTGACTGATTTTTCTGAATAATGGATCGGATATTAGTAGGTTTTGTGTTTCTTGAACAGTAGTAAAGTTTTTTGTTTCGATGTACCTTAAAAGAACAATCTTTGTAGTTATATGTAACAACAAACAAACTATGTGCAATGTGTTTTCTGAGACGTCAAGAATTTACTATCTTTCTGATGTGATTTTTGATGCTTGATCTCTTTAATATTTCAGATCTTAAGTGATGGCACAACCAGCTGGAAATTCAGGATGGCTGAGAGGAAAAGTAAAAGCTGTTTCATCAGGTGACACTTTGGTGATTATGGGATTTACCAAAGCAGAAATCCCTCCCGAGAAGACTGTTGTTTTGGCTCACCATTCAGCTCCAAGATTAGTATGTCAATTTCAACATTATGAACTAACTATATTTGAAAACAATCTAATATCGGTTTCCCGAATTCTTGGTTATTACTGATGGAATTTATTAAATAATTGTTCAAATTTTATTCCTTTATTTGTAGGCACGTAGAGGTGGTCAGGATGACCCATTTGCATGGGATAGCAAAGAATTTCTTCGGAAGCTGTGTATAGGAAAGGTTCGGATTCCTTAATCCCCATGAGTTTCTATTAATCATGTTGCATTCTGTCATTAGTTCAATTACATCATCTAAAATTTCCAATTTTTTTTTTAGGATATTGTTTTTAGAACTGAATATACGATCCCAAATTTCTCCCGAGAATTCTTCAGTGTTTACATTGGTTCTACCAATGTTGGCAATGAGGTTGTTACTCATGGATGGGCGAAGGTAACTCCAATTCCTTCCTAGCATTTATAGATCATAAATGATATGAATATTTATGTAAAGTTTAGTACTTTTTTTTAAAAAAAAAAACAAAAAACAAAATAACACCTCATATTTAATGATAATTATTGATTTACAGGTTAAGGAGGCTAAAGGAGAAGTGACTCCTGAGCATACTGAATTGTTACGCCTTGAAGAACAAGCCAGACAACAGGGTGTTGGTTTATGGGACAGGGTTAGTTACTTTTACAGTTTATTTAACCCAAAATAATTACTGGTTATTTAATTCCAATTTATATAATAAATCTAATTTTAATTTTTTTTTTGTTGGATTTTAGTCTCCTGGATCTGTTTAAGCAGCTATCAGAAACCTACCCCCATCGTTGGTGATCCGAGCAATCTTGATGCAATGGCTCTCTTAGCTTCAAATAAAGGCAAACCAATGGAAGCCATTGTTGAACAAGTTCGTGATGGTAGCTCACTTCGTGTTTATCTGCTTCCAGAATTCCAGTTTGTTCAAGTTTTTGTTGCTGGAATCCAGGTACTGTTTCTTTAAATTTAATTATAATTTAAGCAATTATATTAATAATCATTTGTTTGAACTTTTAATAGGCTCCATCAATGGGAAGAAGAACAACACAAGAACAAACAATAGCACCAACTGAAATACCAACCGATGAACCGAATGGGGAGTCACGGGGCCCACTGACATCAGCACGGAGGATTGCAGCCTCATCAACTTATAATAATGAGGTTTCTCCTGATGCATTTGGGCGGGAAGCTAAACATTTTACTGAAATTCGTGTGCTGAACAAAGATGTAAGTAATGTTTTAATCTAAATTCCTGATTCAAGTAATCTAACTTGTGGATTAACTAATACACATGTTCGTATTGTTCTTGAGGGTGTTGACAAATTTAGCAATTTGATTGGTTTCGTGTATTACTCTGATGGTGAAACAGCAAAGGATCTTGCAATGGAGCTTATTGAAAATGTAATCTTCTTAAAGTTTATATTATCAGATGTATTGAAATTTGAAAATCTTCTCCTATATATGAATGCCCCTTTAGAGCAATATACACCAACCAAGTAACCTGGCTAATGGAGTTGATTTCTATGGCTTCAAAAATAAAATCGAGTCTAAGTGGGATAATTATCGCTTCTTAAACAACCTCTGAAGATAGAACTTGCTGAAGGATCAATTATTTGATAGAATATCTTATAAATTCTGTAATATTAACACTTTAATTATTCTATAAATTATTAATTTGACTACTGCAGGTTTGCAGCTATTCTCTGCTGGTGGGAGACTTATAATATCAACGGATGGTGTTTGAGATGCTCTTTATCTATCTGTGTTTTTGGGTTAAGCTGTTAATTGAATTTGATTTTGGTTTAGTTCTGTGTTTTTGGTCAACGTAAGTCTCGAAGTTAACTATTTTAGTCCTTCAGACAGCAAGATGCCCTTCAAATTTAATCGAAGACAGTTTCCTGTTCTAGTATGTTTTGCCATGACTATTAATAAAAGCCAAGGGCAAACTTTGTCGCAAGTTGGTTTGTTTCTCCAAAGACCGGCATTTTCACATGACCAACTATATGTCGTTGTCTCAAGAGTGAAGAACAAGAACGACTTGAAGGTTATTTGCTGTGACCACGATGGCAACTACACCAACTCAACGACAAACGTCGTACATAAAGAAGTTTTATTTCGTCTTTATGTTCGTTTATTGGATTATTCATGTATAACAAAATGTTTATTTATCATTTAAACAATCTTCTTCTATATATGCAGCTACATATGATTTTGGTTTGACAACTCATCCATTTGAAGCACTCTGATTGGTTGTTTATGCCACGTGTAATTCATTCATTGGCCAACGATTTCCTCTCAATTTTCCTAAGCCTTGATTTTCTGCGTTTAATTAATACCATCCGGATTTAACGTGGACCATTAAAAAATACACGGAAATCATAATTCACATTCTTAAAATATGCATAAAATTCGGTAAATCTTAACCTATAATTAACAACTTTTCAAAATCCTAACATATTTTTTAGGACTGATACAAGTGAATTAATACCTACCTAAATTACAACATATTATATATCGAAAAATAAGGCTATGATATTCAAATCATTCTTTAAATTAATAATTTTATCAATCATTCCATAAATCTCAAAAATTTAATTTATGGTTTTATTTTGGTCACGAGTTAAGAACATAATAATCCGACTTTATAGACAATACCATTACTAGATTAGTTAGAGACATAAAATACACATATTAATTTATGGTTTTATTGTTTAAACCATTTATGTATAAACAATACCATTTAGGAAGTGTTTTTTATACTTAATTGTTTCTTATCATTTCAATTTGAATAATTTTATCACGAGTTAAGAACAAGAACGGATTGAAGGTCATTTGTTGTGACAGAGATGGCAATTACACTAATTCAACAGCAAATGTGTTTACAAAGAAGTCTTATTTCGTCTATAAATTTTATGTAACATTTTAATATGTATCAAATTTTGTACAAACTCATCATTACAGCTATCGATTCTTATGTCATTTTTAAAATTATTAATATTTGTTGGTATTTTTCTACAAAATAAATCTTGAAGCATGCCCGCCCAGTCGGGCGGGCTATGAAGCTAGTTATTGACTATATGATGATTACGTTATTCTCATTGTTATGGATTCTATATCTCGAAGCATGCCCGCCCAATCGGACGGGCTTTGAAGCTAGTATGTCATATATGGATGAATGTATAGCCGTATAGGCAGGGCTTATAGCTAACTTGGTCATCATCTAACCCCCAGATGCTACCTTTTTTAATTATTTAATTTACTAATTATATGATTGAATATAAAGAAAGCTCTAATATATATTAGTCATTAAACAATAATTATAATAGCTTTGTCCAGTTTCCAACTAAGCATGTTGTATTAGACTATAGCATGGGGGCGCACGGCACATGTAAAATAATCTTGATCATTTCCTCGACTAAAATAAGTAATTATCCGTATTAAACAATATGTGGTGTCATATTTAATGCATTTTTGCAATATTAGATGTACCTGGTAGGCTGGTAGCCAATGCTTATACCATAGTGGTATTAGTGAAATTTATAAGATTTTACTCATGACTTATAGATCATGAGTTTAAATCTCATTGTTGATAAACATGAGTTGATTAGGTATCGTTAAAAAAAAGATGTACCTGGTAGTCATAGATGAATTCTGTTAAATACAATTTGCGGCCGCTTAAAATCGATATTTTTAAGAGCAAAACATACATAAAATATTTGTGTATGGATCAATGTTTTTAAAAAAAACACAAAGCGCGGTGTGTTAACACCATCCTCAAGCTTTTGGAACCATGATGTTTGTGTGTGTGTATTTTATGTGTAAATTATTAAGAGAATTAATAATATTTGTATAAATGTGTACGTAAGTTGAATATAAGTTGATGTGATCTAATTTAAGAAAAACTTAAGCATATGAAATTAACACACATAATGTTTTTTTTTGTTCTAATGTGTATGTGTAGTCAATGATTATTATTCTTGTACTGAAGTGTTAAGACTACAACTATGATCATTAGATGTTTCTTGTTTGAAACATTGTAATTATCCTTCCTAAGTTTTTATTTAATCATATGATACATTGTCTTATTCTCTACTTTTTTTTTGTAAGAGGAATCAGATTAATTAATTCTTAGACTAATATAGTAGAAGTATTTTTCTTGGCATTTTTCACCTTCTCTTCCTGTTTACCCATTAGAGCATCTTTAATTTATATTATGATTATGTATAATCAAGCTTTTCAAATATTTAGTTTATGCTAGACAACATATTTGTGCTACATTTATAATCATGTCATAGTCTAACTCATGTGAATTTTAAAAGATCATTGTGTTACATAGTCATTCCTAATTTTCATTTTGTTAAAACTTAGACCTCTGCTAAGGGTCCAAATCGACGGCATTGGTTTGAAAGCATCTTTTCATCACCCACTGTCAGCATAAGTCAGTTTGAAGATTTCGCTTTGGGAAGAATTCGTTTGAAGTTATGGTAGGTCCAATGCAATTTAATAGGTATTTGGTATTTTGTGTGTGTTTTATAATAATGGAGCCAAAAAAACTGAAAAGAAAGAGTATTGTTGGCATGCGTATATCAGTTTAATGTCAGTTGGAGTATTAGCTAATGTAACACCGATTTGACAAAAACTAAAGTATTAGTTTGTATCAATTGTTGGGAGGAGTTTAAGACTTAACAAGTGTTTTAGATATCTTGTACTTATAGCATCTCCAATGGGAAGTTTTTTAAGAGGTTATTAATATTTGAATAATCTCTAAAATGACTTTTTACCATTAAAATAAATGATTTTTTTAGGAGGTCACTCAAACCCTAATTCTTTCCAAACAACTTAATCATCTTTCAATGTTTGATTCTTTTGATCCCCATGTTTAATAATTTTACATTTTAAACCCTTATGAAGTATATATATTTATATGTGAATCATTTATTATTTATATAACTATAAATTATAACTTTATCATATTTCAATATTTTTTAAGAAATATCACACATAATAATTAAGAGACATTTTAAAAAAATATTAAGTTTTGTAATGCTATAAAAATTGTTAAATTACATAAGAGATGGATATTTATAAAACATTTGATATAGTTAAAGGTAAATTAATACTTCCTCCGTATCCAAATAAGTGACACAAATTGGCTTACACGTTTTTTGAGGTAAAAGATTAAAGTAGAGGTTAAAATAAATTAAAGTACATAATTAGTGAAGAATGAGTTTCACTTTTCTTGAATAAAGTGATATTAATGAGTTTTAAAAGTAAAAATAAGGGTATAAGGGTAATTTCATTTTATTAAAGTAGATAGTTAGTGGGTATGAGTCCCACTATTTTTACCAAATAAGAAAAGTTTTCAAAGTGTGTCACTTATTTTGATACACCCCAAAATGGAAAGTGTGTCACTTATTTTGATACGGAGGAAGTAATATTAATAAGAAAAAATCTTTAGAATAGTTAACCATTGTATAAGTTTTTAACTAATAGATTATTAGATGACGTGTCAAAAGTAATAAGTAACTGGAGAGGTTAACTGCTATGAAGTACTACTATACTTCAGTACACTACATATTGTGGTAGAAGAGTATTGTTAATGACAGCCCTTAGGGTTGTCACTAACATGCATAAAAAGCTTATACATTGATTAAAAAAAGTAATATTTCTAAAATTCAGGGGTTATCTTATAAAAAGCTTGTACATTGATTAAAAAAAGTAATATTTCTAAAATTCAGGGGTTATCTTTTGTGTATTTTACCTTCTTAATGGCAGCCCTAAGGGATATCATTAGTATTTTCCGTGACAGGAAGGAGTAAAAAATATGCATGGTAGTGGAGGAATCATGCCACGTGTGATGTGGTGGTAGCAAAAAAGCACTGTTATTTTGTGGGCAGTTCTCTATAAAATCTTCTGAGCTGTACTGGACTTGACTTAAAAGTTATATGGACCATATGGTCAATTGCCACCGTCGGATGTCATCTAACGGGCTACAATACATAGGAATATGCCCTCTCGATGGTCACTCTTGTAGCAGATACAAATGCCCTTTTCAAACTCTTGTCAAATATGCCCCCCTATAGGTAATCACGTGTGCTACACGTGTAACCAAAGAGCAAACCAAACGGCAACGCGTCTATTTGTTAGATCAGGTAACATAATGAGTTTTAACTTTGATCCGATCTAAACATGCAAGCATGGAGTATATTAAAATATTGTGTTAATAAGTTTTTATAACGTAAATATCTTATCCCATTGAAGAAGCTAGCTGTTTATTCACATTATCCAAGTTTTTATAAACATTTTGCATGTTTATTCACATTGTGTTATTGGTTCATACTTTTTTTTTTAACAACAAATTAGTAAAACCTTACAACAAGCTAGTAAGTTAGTAGTTTGAATCTAGACAGTGACATTCACAAGGGGCAGTATGTCTTCCCTCGAACCATCCACCAATGGGAATAAACCCCACGTTCACGACGGGACTTGAACTCATGACTTTGGCCTTGGGCAACACCTTATCTTTTTCACCAATACCACTAGGCTAGAAGCCTTGAGTTGTTATTGGTTCATACTAATTGTATTTATTTTATCTTACCATTAATCATAAGATAATATGTGTAATCCATTCAGTGTATTTCTTTATATAATTATATAATCTTGATATTTATTTGATCTAGTAATATGTAGATAAGTAGTGATAATTAGTATGCAGCAATAATATATCACATAACAAAATACGAGTCACTACCACGAATAAAATCATACGAGTTAATTTAATATACTTCGTATCTGTTTTTCTGGCATAAACTAACTGTTAATCACGGTTAAAATTATTGTTTGCCCAACGTAAACCTCTATGCTTAGCTGTCAAATTCTACTCTGTCTGTGACTATACTCCCTTGTCACCTACCCAAAAGCAAAAAAAGTACCCAATCCACTCATTTCCTCCATGAAAATGAAAATATATATTCATCTCACTCTCCGACTCCTGCTCTTTTTGTGTTAAAAAATCCCCCTTTTCTCTTCTTTCAATTTCATCCACTACATTTCTTCAGATATCAGTCAATCTATATGCCCATTTCAAGCTAATACTACGATTAGATTTCATTTCTTCTAAATGGTTTCTCTTCAAGAATCACCCGATTCCACTCCGGGTCGGTTCCAGATAACCCGGCCCTATTACACTCCACCTCCCTCTTCTGCGGCTTCTTCACCGTCAAGGTTCCAGAAGCATCTCGGTCGTTCCATGCGAACTGTACGCTCTAATTTCTACCAGTCGGAATACACCAACAGTTGCTCCTTCGCCACGCCCTCCGTCGTATCGGAGAACTTAACTGATTCCGTCATCGATATTCATTTACAGCAGCTTGCTACGGCTACTGGTAACAATAAGCTGTCGTCTTCTATCTCCTCTGTCGATGAATATCTTGGACTTTCTCAGGTGTTCAGTGATTTCTCGGCGTACAGTAGCGATATATCGGGAGAGTTGCAACGATTAGCATGCTTGCCGGAGGATTCAAACGAAAATGACTCCAATCAGGAGCAGAAGCCGGAGCCGGAGCCTTGCTTAGGGTTTTTGCAACGGGAGAATTTCTCTACGGAAATTATTGAGAGTATTTCGCCGGAGGATTTACAACCGACTGTCAAGATCTGTGTGGATAGTCTCAGTTCGAGTTCTGTCGCCGTGAAGAGGTCTGCGGCGGCAAAACTAAGGTTGCTCGCGAAGAACCGATCGGATAATCGAGCTTTAATAGGTGAGTCCGGTGCTGTTCCGGCATTGATACCGCTTCTCCGATGTGCCGATCCATGGACTCAAGAACATGCGGTCACTGCGCTACTCAATTTATCTCTTCTTGACGAGAATAAACCTAAAATCGCCGATGCCGGAGCTGTAAAATCGTTAATTTATGTTCTAAAAACCGGCACAGAAGTATCTAAGCAAAACGCGGCATGTGCGTTACTCAGTTTAGCTATGATCGATGAAAACAAGGTCTCGATCGGAGCTTGCGGAGCTATCCCGCCGTTAGTCTCGCTATTAATCAACGGTTCAAATCGAGGGAAAAAAGACGCGTTGACGACTTTGTACAAACTCTGTTCTATGAAAGCGAATAAGAAAAGAACGGTGACGGCCGGCGTTGTGAAGCCGTTGGTGGAGTTAGTGGTGGCTGCCGGAGAGGCGCCAGAGGAACAAATTGGCGTGGGGATGGCGGAGAAAGCGATGGTCGTCTTGAGTAGCTTGGCGGCAGTGGAGGAAGGAAAGACGGCACTTGTAGAAGAAGGCGGCATCCCGGCGCTGGTGGAGGTGATAGAAGACGGTGCGTCGGTGAAAGGGAAGGAGTTCGCCGTGGTGACGCTGCTGCAGTTGTGCGAAGGCGTTAACCGTGCCAGAAACAGAGGATTGTTGGTCGGAGAAGGTATTATTCCGCCACTGGTGGCTCTTTCTCAGACCGGAACTGCTAGAGCCAAACACAAGGTAAAATCTTCATAATTAAATTCGGTAATCTGTTTATTATCAGTTTAATATTGCAGTTCATTAGTTAAAATTTGCTTATTTTACATAAAAATCATCAAAATTGAACGGTGAGTTGAACAGAATAATGGAATTCTTTTAGAAAGTGGCAAAAGTGCAACTTCATTTGACATACGTTTATTATCTTGTCATAAATGATGGAATAAAGATGTCCTTGCTTGGATATTAGGACACCCAAAATCATGATAATTATGGAATTTTGAATCATAGATCTTATCATCTAAGTAGTTGCATCTGTTAAAGATTTTTTATGCATGAATTTATGGATTGTGCTGCATTTGTTCATTTGCAGTGCATGCAAGCTTAGCTTTTTTTAGCAAACAAATAATATATTTTTATATTTATTTTACAGGCTGAAACATTACTGGCTTACTTGAGAGAACCAAGGCAAGAAGGTGGTTCGAGTTCAAGTCCAAAGTAAGGTTTTAATCTTGAGAAGAATATGATAATAATAGTAGTATGTGTTATGCTAGAGTCTGCTGACTGTATGTATGTAGGATATTCATTTTTATTTTTTCGATGATTTTGTACAGTGGTTAAGAGTTTTTATAAAAAAGAAAAACAAAGTAGTTGTAAATTAAGATTAGTGAGGAGAAGAAGGTGACTTTTTTAGGTATTGGTTTTGTGGTAAAACCAAAGAGCTTGTAGCTTGTTTACCTACTTTTAATTTGGTCATGGTTCATGTGTGTTGTTTAACCAACATCCTTTTATATATGATGGAATATATAAATTTTTAAGGATTGAGATTGATGAATTATTTTTGCTTAGAAATTAATAAAAGATAAATGATGGATGGGGGTCCAGTTGAAATGCATCTTCTTGGTGTAAAGTTTGTAGCTTTACTTCAACCACACTGTTTGATGGTCCTACAAAACCATTGGCAAGCATCTTAATATTTGAATTAAATCCACCAACCCCACAAAAACTGTCTATGTATGTAATGGTTCATATTTATAGGTTGCACCAAGAACCAACCATAGTAACGAATCGGGTCATATGAACCCATGGGGCAGGCGGGTAATTAAGGTCCGAAATCCGATAGTATGGAGGTGTGTTTGGGTTGAACCATTTAGCTAGCTGGCAATTAGTTGGTATGTGATTGTCATGGGCTGGAACCGGATGGCCGACTTTATTTATTCTTGGTTTTTTCCTTGATTTTTATTTATTATTGCTTCTCAAATTTAGCGCTATATTTAATAGTAGTCTATAGTGAGTTTTCCATTCCCAATTGTTTTGTTGGGTTTGAGCCAAGACCATATTTATGGGCCTCGTTTCTAATTTTAAACCTGTCAACGTGGTCAAGTGTCAACCAAATTGTCACATAAGAAGCATAGCACTCATTTCCATACATTGGTCGCACTAAGTTAAATAAATTTCTTAATTTATCTTGCCACTCCTAAAATAATTTAACATATAAAAATCATTAATTTTTTGAGAATGAGTAGAAAGATTGAATAGAAAACGATATATCTCTCAAACTTAAAAATGTAACAAAAGCTTAAACTTAGAAATTGGTGTTATACCAATGCTAAAAATAGCATTGCAACTTTGCCGACCGAGTCATGAGAATCGTCATTATAACGGCATATATAATCTTTTCGAATATTGCATTGTCATCAATGTACGTGACCAAATGATCAACTATTGGATCTTGTAGATATTTTGTGTGTGGGTTGAAAGTTAAATCAATAAGATTTAGTCTTGCATGTGCACGTAGTGGTGTGGTTTGGGCACGAACTGTATTGATGGTTACAAGTCATGCTCTATACATTTTCATATTCTAATTTATACTCTATAACGATCTCTTTTATAGAGGCTAAATTTATGCTCTAAATGTACTTGTTGTTATTTTCAAATATTCACTTGACCATTAAATAATAATTACCAATTGATAGAACAAACTCATTACCTCTAAAAAATTATTTATAAGTTTTTACCACTAAATTATCACCAGATAATTTATGCACTATAGTATCCAAGGTCAATTTGTGTGATATACGTAAATCACTTCATTTGAATTGTTTTTATTCATAATAACTCAAAATCAAAACAACACTTTGGATTAATATAGTTTTGGGTTATGACAATTGTCTTATGGAGCAATTTTGTAGAATGAGAATCCATGAAAATTACAACTAGCTAGGAAGACACAATCTGTCTCATTGATAGATTGAAATTGAAAACCTGATTACGATCTGATCTGAATTCCATTGCAACTTGACAACTGAAAAAAAAATATTAGATACACAAATAAAAATAAGATTTTATGACATCATCGTTTGCTCTATTTTTAAACAATCATAACCTTTAACTCATCAAATCTTATATTCTCAAATTTAATTGATTATGTTATCATTTGAATATATATCACCCTAATTTTCAAAATTCATTTTCTAAATCATGGTTTTGTCACTGATGGTAAATTGGAGCACTTGATTTTGTCACTGATGGTAAATTGGATTGTGAATATCGTGGTTCTATATATCTGAGTATTAGAGAAAGCCACAATTTATTTTAAATCATGGCCAAGTTCAGTCCAATTAATTTGAATTCTACACAGTATTAAAAATGGCCCTTTAAACTAATTTTTTTTTTCCTAGATAAGTAAAATTTCTTCTGCCAGATTTAAAGTGACGTACAATCTTTAAATTATTATCCGGTTTTTTCTGTTGGGCTCTTTATTCTGCACATTTTCAATATATCATTGGAATTAACTTGACACAAGTAGATTTATAATTTTTCGAAAATTAACCCGGATATCTTGTGGGTCCTTGACGGTTACCCGAGATGCACATTATCATCACCAAGCCTGATCATGCTTTAAAAAATAATAATATATGCAAGTGATGAAAATAAGAAAAAAAGTTTAAACACACAAAGACTGAAAGACCTACAGAAAACTATTGGATAAAAGCCATTGAGGTTTGTCTTTCTGAAATATGGATATGAGTCCATTAAATAACATGTTTATAGCCCAATAGATAATTGGCCATTATAAAAAAGTAAGAAAAGAATAAATTATATCATACAAGACAAAATTCATTTATACATACATACTAATAAGGTACCCGTATTATGTGGCGGAAGTGCCATATATATTTTGTTTATTTAAATGTTGTTATGTTATCAAACTCAAAACAAAAAATTAACAAACCAAAATATTTTATTATTAAGTTTTGTTACATACAAGTAATTAGTTATAGAAGGGTAAAATAAAAAATAAAAATTGTGTCGTTTGGTACTACATAAAAATTAAAGACTAATTTGAATACATCTCATCTTTAATAATATAAATTTATTTGATAATTAGTAACATATTAATATAAAAAATTTACCCAATTTTTTTTTACCCTTCTATAACCAATTATAACGAATTACTTGTATATAACAAGACTTAATAATAAAATATTTTGGTTTGTTAATTTTTTTTTAGTTTGATAACATAACAACATTTAAATAAACAAATAAAAAAGTTACTTTATATCAAAAGAATTATTCCTAACTAATCATTTGATATGCACTAATCTTTTTAGAATGCTGTTTAGAAATATATATACTACTATTAATTAAGGAAAATGATTTGTTCAAGACAATTTATAAACCATATAAGGCAAATTAGAATTGTTCAAGGTAATCAAATAACTTAATTTGCCTTAGATGAAGTAAATCATGCCTTGAACAAATCAAATTCTCATTAATTAATAGAATTATGTTGGTGTATATTAGCTGCTCACATTAGCAACGTCTCTAGTGAACAATGGAATATTACACAAGCTAGTGGATATAGATATCACATGGGAAGGAAGGGCCACCAAAACAACACAAAATTTGTTTCATTTCACCCACCAAAACAACACAAAATTTGTTTCATTTCACCGTGAACCTCTGTGGTCTTGGCCACCCGTCAACCAAGAGACACCCACCCGGGGGGGGGGGGGGGTGGGGGTGGGGGGTGGGGGGGGCTTCTTCTTTCACTATGTGGAGGCCTATGCCACATCATCTTCACAGGCGTGGCCAAAGCCCATGTGGGAGAAGAGGGGGGGGGGGGGGGGGGTGTTTCTTCTTTCACTATGTGGAGGCCTATGACACATCATTTTCACAGGCGTGGCCAATGCCCATGTCCACCATTTACGCAGGTTCAAGTCATGAGATTGCTATTTTTCTAAATGCAAATATTTCCAGAATAACAAGTTGATAGAGTGAAGTTAAGCTTGGTTAAATTGAGAAGGTACCAAATATATTAAGTAGAATAAAGATTTGACTTATCACATTATTTATTTACCATTTTTTATACTAATCATCGTGCTTAAAGGGGTTGAATTTGTGGTCCTCAACTCCTCATCAAGGTTGCAAGAGCCATCCATTCAATATAACAAGATTGAACTTATGATTTGTCATTTCACATTTTAGTATAAAGACGATAATGAACAATAGAGTGAAGACATGGCAATGTTTTTTCGACAATTGGAATTCAAGTTTTGAGCCCCGATTAATGAATAACCAAGCATAAGACAAGTGTTTTTTACTATTGGAATTCAAGTTTTGAGCCCCGATCAATTGATAACAAGCGTCGGACAAGTGGATATGGTGGCGTGTGATAGTGATCACGATGAATATTAAACTTGAGTAACAATACGAAGTAATGTGAAATACGATCAATTGATGCTTTGTGACACATGAATGACATAGTAAGGTGAATAGTACCACAAATTATTGACATTGACATTTCGTTAGGTTATATAAACAATAACTAGTTAAATTGTTAAAGTATACAATATATGTGTATGTACATAGCCCGATGATAGCTTAGTTAGCATATTATATTTGGCACATGACCGGCTCTCATTGTGAAACGTGCATGGAAAAATACATTGGATTAGCAAAAACAATAATCAAAGGAGTACAAAATCACTTCTAACCATTGTTTCTTTTTAACACTTTAGTTTTTGTCACATCAGCTCTATGTTAGTTGATACTCTAACTGATACTTAATTAAATTGATCGTGCTGACAACAAATTTTCACTTAATATTTTTTACATAAAACACACACAAAATACTTATACACACAAAAACACCCCTTTTCCCTCTTCTCCTTATCTGTCACCAAACCAAAGATAACCAACCGATGAAGCAACCAACGGTGGTGGGCCAAAAGTATCGGTTTACCAACAACTAGTCTACCAAAATAGCGAATACTTTTAACACTAATTACATATATATATGCATCTAACTACTTAATAACCATAAAAAAAATCTTAATTGAAGCATTGTAGAAAATTATTGTGTTGGATTGATGACATGACATGAGAGGGTTGGTGTGATACGAAAATGGATCGAAAAAGTGAACCATTATTTATAAATTTCTATTTGGAAATGAAATAAACAACTTTCTTGAGATGTTACAAAACTATGATCATATATGGCGATCTATATCAAGTAGCTAAAGGAGGGGGCCGGGTTTGCTCCAATAATGCAATAATGAAAAACACCCCATGTTGCCCAATAGGCAATAGGTCTATCATTTATTTTAATAAGGTGAATTTTACACTATCATTTTTATTGCATTCAACACAATTATTTTTTACTATGATTTTAGTACATGTAGTTGTAAAACTTGCATTATGTTGTATATGAGCTAAAAGTTGTAGTATAGAAATAAATTTAATTATTTTTAACTTCTCATAAGTTTCACCAATCTAATAAAACATGTTTTCTGTTTTTATTAGATTACAACAATTTCTAAAACGAAATAATATGGCCGTGAATTTTGTTTTAGCTTAGGGGACACTGTTTTGTTTAATGAATTTACATACATTGATCTTGATATGGACATATAAAATATAATCGTATGAAATTATTTATTAGTTAATTACTTAATTATTCAGCACATACATAATTACATCTCCACTTAAATATAGATATATTTACACATCTACAACTTTCATTGGTTAATATCGGTTCTGTTGTGGCCAACAATTCAAGTGTCCCGAAAAAGCGCCGGTTATGATATCACTGCCCTTTAGTGTTTGTACACTAGTATTTCTTTCACACCTATGCATTTAGTTATTTTAATTTAACTTTAGATAATACTTATTTCTCTAGATGTCTGGGTTGGTTTGCCTAAGATATTGTTACGCATTTTTTTATCTTTTTGGTAGTTTTAGATGTTTTTATGTTTAGGTTCTGTCAGGATCGATTAACTATAGAGAAGTTAATAAACACCTTTAGATCTAATTGAATATAGAAGTTGCAGCGGATCAACACTATATCAATGTAATTAAGAACAATGAACTGTAAATAATATGCAAAAGTATTAAGAACACAGTTTCACAAAAAGCTTCAATGTATATTATTGAGTTAACAATACACACGTACGTTTACAATTCGTAAGGAACTATATATAATAGTCCTTGAAGCTAAACTATTTACCCTAGTTATTCCAAGACTTGATTTACATCGAATAATAAAAATATACATTGATTTACATTCTATAATTATCTATACGAAGATCTCGGACTTGATATTCTTCAAAAACGCGTATCAGTAGTAAAACTCATCACCAGTAGTAAATGTGTAACATCAGTAGTAAATCTGGTGATCAGTAGTAAGTCCAGAAACCATCGTCAGTAGTAACTACTATTGATCAGTAGTATCTTTAATCTGTGCATGATCAGTAGTAACTTTAGTTATACTATACACCAGTATCAACTTCTTCAGTAGTAACATGTTCTGCCCCATCAGTACTAAGTATGATCAGTACTAACTGCAGCATCAGTATCAAGTTGATCTGTGTTTTGTTCTAACAATCTCCCCCTAAACTTATTGATTATCTTTTAATCAATCAAGTTTCTTTTTACTTATTCTTTTTCTGATCTTCCAACAGCTTTGCTCTTTTCTGATCACCTTCTAAAGTCTGTTGGTTCCTTTTATTTCTTTGTGCAATAATATATTTGCTGATTCTTTTAACAAATTCATTCAATTTGTTTTGGAGCATCACAGCATCATGTGGTTTAATAAAGTTCATGCACCAAAGTTGATAAAGAGTTTTCTCAGAATGAGGATACTCTTTCTCATAAAGGAATAGATCACATTTCTTACTTGTATATTCAAAGAAGTACATATTGACAGTTGGCAGCACATTCCAGGCTTGAACATTCTCTGGATTTGTAAACTTCTCTGAATAATTTTCTGGATAGAAAGCAGCATCAATCATTTCAGTAAGATAGCCTGCAGCTGAATTCTTCCAGTTCTTCTTAGTCATTCTTGGTTTGCCAATGATCAACATCTTTATAATGTCACTTCTGGTTAGAGACATGACCAAAGGTTTCCAAGCTCTGAATCTTTGTATAACCTTATCTTCTCTGATAATCTCAATCATATCATCTATATATCTCCAGTTGATGATTGGATTATTTTGTAGGGGAGCAACAGGAAGATCATAAACTTGAACCATTTGTAATTTCTTTTTTGGTTGTTCAAGTTCAGTAGAAATTGTCTTCCTTTTCTTTGATGTTTGAGAAGATACACCAGATGATTCTCCAGTTATTGTTTTTCTTTCTTTCATTTCTTTGGGGTCTATCTGTTTAAGTTTAGTAGTGTACTTCTCATTAATATCTTGCTCAGTAAGATCCTTCTTCTTCTCTACACAGTACTTTTCAATTAAGTTAATCAACTTCATTCTTCCAAAGGCCTTTGTGTTGTGACCTCTTGATTTCAAGAATGTGATCATTTCTTTCTTTTTCTCTGCAAACTGTTCTGGCATATCAGCCTTCTGCTCTTTGCATTCTTGTACTTGTGCTTCCAGAAGTTCTAATGTTTCATATTCAAGTTGCCTGAATTTTTCTAGTTCTTTTCTTTGTAGTTCTTTTCTTGTTTCAGCAACTTGTTTAGTTTTGACCTTTTGTTTAAATTGTGGCAGTTTTGATATATCTGCTATATCTGCCAATTTGATTTCTGTGAATGGTTGTCTTAGTATTCTAGCCCTTTCTGCTAATCTTCTGTTTTCATTTGCTAGAGATACTTCAACCTTCTTTAAGTATTTTGCTCTTTTAACCTTCCACCTATCCTGTTTGGCTGATTTGGCATAGTTGATTTTGTTGACCATTTCATGACCTTGTGCTCTGTTAGGATGGTCTTCATCAGCAACTTCCTTTCCCTTTCCTATGTAATTGTCTTTCTTCATATTTGGTTCAGATTCAATAACAAATTTGGGACCATAGTAGTGTATCTGTGATATAGGAAGTATTTTAGGATGTGGAGGTAGTGAGCATTCATCAACTTCTAACCAATTTACATCATCATCAATATCTTTCACCACCATTTGTGTTGTTGACCTTTTTGGAGATGGTGGAAGTATCACTTTTGGTTCTAATAGAGGTGGCAGCTCAATAATATCATCAGTAGTAACTAAGGTAGTTACTGCTGGTATATCTTCAGATATTACTACTGATAGGGCATCAGTAGTGTTTGCTGCTTTTACTTCCTCTTCTTGATTTACTACTGGTATTTCCTTTTTAACTTGTTCTTCCATTGTAGCAGTAGTAACAGGCTCTTCTTCTGTAACCATCATCTCTGGGCCTTTATCAACATTTGATTCCTTTAAGTTTAGGAGAGAAGATGCTGCTGCTGCAATTGATTCATCAATCATTGATTGGATATTATCCTTCTCCCCCTTAGTGAGCTCAACTGGTGGAGCCTCACTATCAACAATTTTCTTCCTCAATTTTCTGATGATTTTGGTTTGTTGATGAAGCCTTTGCTCATAGAACCTCATCCTCTTGTTGATGGTATTGACATGCCTTTTCATGGCAGCCATCGTTTTTCCTTGGTTGGTTAAGTATTCAAGACAATTTTGTACTGTGGATTCAAGAGAATCCACTTTTTCCGTCAATTGTTGGATTTTAATACTGCCCTCACTCCATCTAGCAAGATCATCGGGCTCACTAACAGGTACATTGGTTTTAAGGTTTTCCTTCCTTTCCATCAATTCCACAGATCTGCCCTCATCACTGCTTGGTGATTCATTGGGTCTTTTAGACATTCTCTTCTTCCTAGAAGAAGCAGAGATGTCCCCCCTTGTGGTTTCTTGGCACCGGGGTCCTTTAAGTAATTCCTCAAAAGAGTCATCACTTAAAGTTGCCGAGGTTTGGGTCTTAGTGATGTTTTCACTATCCTGTGCACCCACCTTTGGGGCATCAGTAGTGAAAGCCCTCTCCTCATGTCCTCTCTCCTCCTTGGAGGACAACTCTTTGAGCCTGGGGTGTGACTCGATTTGTCCCCTGGTGTCCTTTAAAGATAATTTCTTTCTTTTATAAATTGTGGATATGTTTTGGGTTTTGTCTGGTAGGTCTTCCACAGAGTGAAGAGTAGCACTCTGCAGATTGAATTCAAGTTCCTGGGACACATTCAGGACTTCTAAGTTAGTGGGTGATTGAGTGGCTATATGGGGTGGTGTTTGGGCTGTATTTGGGGGTGATGGAGTGGGTTGAGGTTCAATTTGGGTTATATCTTTGATTGAACCCTCTCCAAGTGGTGTGTGATCTTTGATCATATTAGGAAACAGAGGGGTTTCCTTGCCCGAAAATTTAAATTGTTTTCTCATATTTGAGAAAACTTTCTTGTTCAACTCTGGAATTATAAAAATATTTTTGGGAGTTGACAAGTTTTGTAATTCAATGTTTATGATATGTTGGAGAAATCTGGGATACATTAAAAATTTTGAAGAGTTAAGATTTCCCAACATACCTTCAAAAATCATTTTAGAAAAATTGAATACTTGGTCTGTGCATAGACAGACAACAACAGATGCTATTGCCTTGTTAAACTCATTCCAAGTACTTCTTTTCGGAGAAATACAATGCTGAATAGTATGGACAAGAAATTTCCATTGTGGGGAGAGAAGACCTTTTTGAAAAGTTACTACGTTTAGTCTTCCCTCATATCCCATTTTGTTTAAAATTTCAGCAATGAATTCCTTAGGAAGAGTAGTCATACCTGAATCATCGTGTAGTTGTAGATGTTGTCGAATAGATTGTTCTGTGATGGTGATCGTTTTTCCATCCACAGTTGATTTTATCATTGGTACAGTTGCACCCTCCGTTCTTTCAGCATTGGTCCAGAAATCCACCAAGTGCTGTTGGTATGCCTTCGGTTTCACCGTTAATGCGAATCGTATGTAAGAATTTTTCAGAAAGTTCACGATTGGTCGGAAATCCTTTGTTCCGTCTGGATTGCGTAGAAAGGCACACATGTTGTGGAACTCTGAGTATTTGAGATCGGTTGGAACATTGAGAGATTGTAGAGTTGCCATTTTGTGGAATTTTGTGAAGAACAGAAGTGAATTTTGTTATTGATGAAGGGTTTTTGATCGTAAGTTAGGGTTTATCGAGAAGATTTAGCAAATCGAAGTGAGGATAATGCTAAACTAATCGACTGCCGCCTTTTATATCTTTCGATTTAACCTGCAAAACTACTAAAATATCCTTCGAATCATAACATAACGGTTATTTTCATGGGGGTTAGTTTGGTAATTGTGTTTCTGAAAGACCAGTAGTAAATAAGATATCAGTAGTAAAACATCAGTAGTATCTACTAACATCAGTAATGACTAAGGATTTTGACATCAGTAGTAACTATAGACATCAGTAGTAACTATTAACACATAAGACCAGTAGTATATGTGAATACCAGTAGTACTGACTTACCAGTAGTATTTGTGTAAACCTAATATACACCAGTAGTAATGAACTACCAGTAGTATTTTGTGCATACACTTTCATACCAGTAATGCAGACCTACCAGTAGTAAAATACTTAAAAAAAAAACTTTTTACAACAAAACTTTACACATGATTTTAAGAGATTTTAATTTATTAAAATCATTCCAATGCTGCTGACCAAGAAGTTGAATCTTCCTACATCAAATGCTTTTGTAAAAAGATCTGCTAATTGATCATCAGTATGAATTTTAACAACTTTGATTAATTTCTTTTCATTGCAATCTCTTATAAAATGAAATCTTATTTCAATGTGTTTAGTTTTTGAGTGTTTTACTGGATTATTCACAATACTAATAGCACTTTGATTATCAATAAAAATAGGAGTTTTAAGGATAGAGATACCAAAGTCTAGAAGCTGGTTTTGAATCCATAGTACTTGAGCACAGCAAGCAGATGCAGCTACATATTCTGCTTCAGCAGTAGATGTTGATACATTTGTTTGCTTCTTACATTGCCATGACACCAGTCTTGATCCAAAGAATTGACATCCACCAGTAGTGGACTTTCTATCTTGACATTCACCTCCATAGTCACTATCTGTATAGGCTATTAGTTCAAAGGGTGAGTCATGTGGATACCATAGACCTAGTGATGGTTTGCCTTTCAAGTATCTGAATATTCTTTTGACAGCTTGCAATTGTAGTTCTTTAGGTCTTGCTTGATATCTTGCACACACACAAACACTATACATGATATCAGGTCTTGAGGCAGTTAAGTACATCAAGGAACCTATCATTGATCTATATAAGTGTTCATCTACATCCTCCCCCTCAACATCAGGATGTAGGTGTTTGTGTGTTTCCATTGGTGTACTAGCACTTTTACTGTCTTTCAAATCAAACTTTTCCAAGATGTCTTTGACATATTTTGATTGATTTATCAAAATACCATCAGTTCTTTGATTGACTTGGAGTCCAAGGAAGAAGTTCATTGGACCCATGGAGCTCATCTTGAATTTAATTTGCATCAATTCTTCAAATTCTTTGCATAATAAATCATTGGTTGAGCCAAAGATGATATCATCTACATAAATTTGTACCAGTAGTATATCATCTTTGACTTTCTTTGTAAACAAAGTTTTGTCAATGGCTCCTCTTTTAAAGTTGTTCTTCAATAGGTATGATGATAATGTGTCATACCATGCTCTTGGTGCCTGATGAAGGCCATATAGGGCTTTATCCAATTTGAACACATAATCACCATGTTTTGGATCTTCAAAACCTGGAGGTTGGCAAACATAGACCTCTTCTTCAATTTTCCCATATAGGAATGCACTCTTCACATCCATTTGATAGACTTTGAACTTTTTGAATGAGGCATATGCTAGAAATATTCTTATAGCTTCAATTCTAGCAACAGGAGCATATACTTCATCATAGTCTATTCCTTCTTCTTGAGTGTATCCTTGGGCTACAAGTCTGGCTTTGTTCTTGATCACTATACCTCTTTCATCTTTCTTGTTTCTGAAGATCCATCTTGTTCCAATGGCTCTTTTTCCTTTGGGTAGAGGTACAAGTGTCCAAACAGCTTGTAACTTAAATTGTAGGAGTTCTTCTTGCATTGCCTCAATCCAGTTTGAGTCCTTCATTGCTTGTTGGATCTTCTTTGGTTCATCCTGAGACAGAAAGCATTCATACATACATTCATTAGCAATTAAACTTATATTACACATATTTGCAGTTAAGCTTTTGTTTAATTTGCTTCTTGTTTGTAGTGGTGAGTTGACATCACTTAGAACAAGGTCTAATGGATGGTTCTTTTGAGTCCTTGTAGTTGTAGTTTTATCAACCACTAGTTGATTTTCAAGATTGGACTCATTTGTCTCATGTAGTTGTTCTTCTAGAGGTCCTTCATTGTCATTGATATTTGGTTCATCATCTTCTTGGTCAGAGTTACTACTGCTATTATCTTCATTGAGATCAGAAGAGTTGTTGTTGTTACTGGTATCAGTAGTATCTTGAGAATCTAGGTTAATGTTGGGACCAGTAGTATTTTGAGTACTATTACTGGTATCAGTAGTATTTGAATTACTACTGTCCTCATTCTCAGAGTTACTACTGGTTCCAGAACTTGAGTTATTACTGACATCAGTATTAACTACTGGAGCAGTATTAACTACAATGTATCTCATTTCCTCTTGACCAGTATTAACTGATGATGTTCCTTCCTTTTGATTGTGACAATTTGAATTACCTACATTGAAATTCATATTAGAATTAAAGGATTTGGTTAGATTGTCTATGTCAAATAGCCAATCTGGACCATTTCCTTGTTCATTAGGTACATTTTCATTAAAGGATACATTGATGCTTTCTTCAATTATCCTTAGTCTTTTGTTGAATACTCTATATGATTTGCTTTTAGTAGAATATCCCACAAAGATTCCATCATCAGCTTTGCAGTCAAATTTACCAATTTGTTCTCTTGTAATTAAAATAGTACAAGGACAACCAAATGATTTTAGAAAGCTTATGGAAGGATTTCTTTTGTTAAACAGTTCATATGGTGTTTTGAAATGTGGCTTCACTATTAATACTCTGTTCTGAACATAACAGGCAGTATTAACAGCTTCATCCCAAAAAGTAATTGGTAATTTTGAGTCTGCAAGCATTGATCTTGCTGCTTCAATGATGGTTCTATTTCTTCTTTCAGCTACACCATTTTGTTGTGGAGTTCTAGGTGAGCTGTATTGCCTGTCAATACCTTTAAGATCACAAAAGTTAATTAAGTTAGCATTTTTAAATTCTGTGCCATTATCACATCTTATGGCTTTCACTTTTTGATCAGATGTGTTTTCCAGTTTGACAATTAAGTTCTTTATGAGTTCACTTGTTTCATCCTTTGTCCTGAGAAAGAAAACCCATGTATATCTGGAAAAGTCATCAGTAATAACAAGACAATATTGTTTCTTTCCAATACTCATTACATTTGTAGGTCCAAAAAGGTCCATATGTAAGAGCTGTAAAGGAACAGAAATAGAGTTCACAGTTTTGGACTTATGAGAAGTCTTGTGTTGTTTACCTTTTAGGCATGCAACACAGTGATGATCACACATGAATTGTTTTTGAGGTAGTCCAATGACCAGATTTCTTTTTACTAAATTATTCATGTTTTTAAAATTTGTGTGACACATCCTTCTGTGCCATAGTTCTGATTCAGTGGTGTTTGCCTTGGATATAAAACAGTTGACCTCATTTGTAGAAATGAGTTCTCCCCCTATATCTAGGCAATACACATTGTTTCTCCTTGGAGTTCTTAAAACAACATATTTTTCATCTAAAATAAAATCAGGAGAAAGAATGATGCACTCAATGTCTGTGAAAAGAATTTTGTTCTTTTTATCACAAACTTGAGACACACTGACAAGATTGTATTTTAGTTCAGCTACATAAAATACATCATCAAAGGTAATTTTTCCATTAGTAACAGTACCTTTACCTGTAATCTTACCTCCTTGGGGATTCTCACCAAATGCAACATATCCTCCATCAAATGACTTGAAATCTTTAAGAATTTGCAGATTTCCAGTCATGTGCCTTGA
Source organism: Calendula officinalis (assembly GCA_963853835.1). Classification (NCBI taxonomy): domain Eukaryota; kingdom Viridiplantae; phylum Streptophyta; class Magnoliopsida; order Asterales; family Asteraceae; genus Calendula; species Calendula officinalis. The sequence continues at coordinate 6,519,817 of OY970825.1, forward strand.
GCATCCACTATCAATATGCCATGTTCTTCCTTCTTCTGGGATCTGAATGCTCTGCACAAGAGAGTAAAGGATTAGTTAAGTTTGGGAACCCAAGCTTTATATGTCTTGGGTTCATCCTTTGAGAAATAAGCTTTGGGAGTTTTAACTTTAAATACTTTTGGTACCCATACTTGTTTAGTACTGGTGTTTTGTTTTACTACTGCCCTTTTGAAATTAGTACTAGTGTGAGAATTTCCTACTGATCTTGGTTTATACCCGTGATTTTTTGCTTTTGAATACTTTACTACTGATGGACCAGTAGTATTTGGGTACTTACCATGTTTAGAATGACCAGTAGTGTTTTTAGGGTTAACACCAGTAGTATTTTTGAAAGTTGTTTTTGGAGCAGTAGTGTTTTTGAAATTAGGGTTTTTACCAGTAGTATTCTTGTACTGGTACCATACAACATTATAATGAGGGTTAACACCAGTAGTAAAATTGTTAAAGTTTCTACTGGTGTTGGAAAATTTAAAATATTGTTTATTTTGATTGGATTTTCCATTGTTCTTGAAGTAATTGCTGTTCTTTGGGCTTCCAACTCTTCTGTTTTGCACAAATCTTGGTGCACTTCTTCCAAATCTTGGAGTTTCAGCAATTGGAGTTTTGATTGTATTTACTACTGAAGGACCAGTAGTATCTTTTAACTTTTGAGTTTTTGCATTTTCTTTAAAAACTTTAAATTCCTTTAACTCCTTGCAGTTTATTGGATTGAAGTGACAATCCTTTGCTAAATGATTCACTTTGTTGCAAATAACACATTTTAATTTATTTTCTTGAGCCTTTATTAATTTTCTTTGTTCTAAGAGTTGGTTCCTATTTCTTTGGTTTCCCCTTTTTAGAATTTTGGGTATATTTTCTGCATCATATTTAGGAGAATCATTTGGACTTTGAGCTGTGTGAAAACTTGTATCAATTGATTTTGGTGATTCAGTTTGGGAGATTGTAAATTCAATTGATTGATCATCATCAGAAGAATTATTTGATTCAGATGTTTCATTAGGTGATTCAGTTTGATTTTCAGTTTTTAATTCATTAATGATTCTTTCTGAACTGTTTTTAAGTGGTGGAATGATTTTATATGGAGGTGGTACAGCATGATATCCCACCCCATGAACAACTTTTTCTGTATTTTGATTATTAGTTAATTCATCAAGAATTTTAGTGCTTCTTTCAAACTTTTTAATTGTTAATTTATTTTGTTCAATTTCAAGTTGACATTCTTCTAATTTACTTGTTAGTTCTTTATTTTTTATTTCATAAAATTCTTTCTCATCCACAGCCTGAAGCAATTCTTCTTTTATCCTTTGATCAATCATCTGGTACACCTTTATTTGATGTTCTTGATCAGTAATCACACCATCAAATTCATGATTTCTTCTCACTGCTTTTGCTAAATCTTCATTTAATTTATTGTTTTCTTTTTCTAAGTTTTTAACAATTTTAGCACATTCAGAAGTACAAGGTTTAGGTTTTACCTCAGTTTTGTTGTCAGTAAAGGCCATGAGAGCTTGATTTTGAGCATGCTCTTCTGCTTGGAAGCTCCAGTCATAACCTTGTCCTTGTTGTGAAACAAGAGCAGTTGATTTTGATCTTTTGTCTGGTTGAGGACATTCTTTTGCAAAGTGACCAAGGTTGTTACAGTTGTAACATTTGACTTTAGCTTTGTCAAATCCTGCTTTGTCACCTTTGTTGAAGTTTAGGCTTGTCCTACCTGTCCTCTTTAAGAATCTTTTGGTCCTTAGGCTCAGCATAGCCATCTGCCATTTAAGATCCATCTCCTCAAGATCATCTGGGTTCAATTGTTCCAAGTCATCACTAATCAATGCAGTATGCACATGACTAGTGAAGAAGGATTCTCTTGCAGCATCCTCAGAATCTGTAGCCTTTCCTGTGAATGTTTCCTGACCTTGACCTGTACTAGAGACAAATGCAGCATTATTAGAAGAAATAGAAGGGTTCTTTTGGTTTACCTCAGTTTCAAATACTCTGAGATCATTGTACAGTTCATCCAACTCTTTTTCTTCTAGAGCATCTCTTTGTCTATATACCACTGTATACATGGCCCATTCTTCACTAAGAGATCTTAGGAACTTCATGTTGACATCTTCTTGATCCATCTTAACCCCAACCTGGTTAAGTTCACCAATTAGCTTGTTGAATCTGTCAAACACTTGAGTGAGTGTTTCATTGGGTTTTCCTTTGAAATTTTCAAAGTCTTGTTTATGAACAGACTTCATGTTCCTCTTAGTGCTCTTGGTCCCAACAAATCTCTTCTCCAGTGCTTCCCATAGTATCTTTGCATCATCATACTCAACAAAGAGATGTTGATAATCGTTAGGAATGGCCAGTAATAGAGTGCTTAGAGTTTTGAGTTCGATGCCCTTGTCCTTCTTTTCTTTCTCACATTTAAGTTTGTCTGCCTCAGTTGCAGAGCTGCTTGCTTGACCAGGACCAGTTTTGTTTCCTTCAAGGACAACTTCCCACATAGAGTAATCTGTAATAAGCATGTATTGCTTAATACGATTCTTCCACATTCCAAAGTTATTGGGAGTGAGAATGGGGATTTTGTTGGCCTGAGTGCTTTCATTGTTATCCGACATGATTAACAATGAGTGTGTTTTAAAGATTAAAACTTTTTGTTGTTCTTAACAAATAGTAGATCTAGAACCAATTAGCTCTGATACCACTTGTCAGGATCGATTAACTATAGAGAAATTAATAAACACCTTTAGATCTAATTGAATATAGAAGTTGCAGCGGATCAACACTATATCAATGTAATTAAGAACAATGAACTGTAAATAATATGCAAAAGTATTAAGAACACAGTTTCATAAAAAGCTTCAATGTATATTATTGAGTTAACAATACACACGTACGTTTACAATTCGTAAGGAACTATATATAATAGTCCTTGAAGCTAAACTATTTACCCTAGTTATTCTAGGACTTGATTTACATCGAATAATAAAAATATACATTGATTTACATTCTATAATTATCTATACGAAGATCTCGGACTTGATATTCTTCAAAAACGCGTATCAGTAGTAAAACTCATCACCAGTAGTAAATGTGTAACATCAGTAGTAAATCTGGTGATCAGTAGTAAGTCCAGAAACCATCGTCAGTAGTAACTACTATTGATCAGTAGTATCTTTAATCTGTGCATGATCAGTAGTAACTTTAGTTATACTATACACCAGTATCAACTTCTTCAGTAGTAACATGTTCTGCCCCATCAGTACTAAGTATGATCAGTACTAACTGCAGCATCAGTATCAAGTTGATCTGTGTTTTGTTCTAACAGGTTCCAATTGTCATTTGGCGTGTGTTTGATTTAAATTTGCGTACATGTGTTGTTTGATTGTGTAATTTAGATTTGCCTGTGTGTGTATGTTACAAGAGAGGTAGTAAAGTTGGGTTTCATTTCCATATTGCAGCTGTGTGCGTGTTATAAGAAGATGCATCTTCTATATATCACAGCTGTGTGGTAAGGATTGATAAATAACATGTTTGAGTATTTTTGGAAGAAAAATAATAAATAAACATAGACTGTAAAAGGATCGATTTAAATTTTAATAAACAAATAATAATAAAAACAATAATAACAAATATTGTAGAGTTCAAAATAATCGATTATCTGGTCTACAAGTCACCACTTACATACAATAGCAATGAATTATAAGTTTGTGACTTCAACCAAAAGGATATTTGATTTAGCGATATCGATGCGACTAATCAACTAAAAGGTTGTACTTCAAATTTAGCAATATTCATACCATTTGTTCAAACTTATCTTCCTACCCATTTGATAAGATGACATGTGTAATCCACCACTAATCAGCAGGAAGCAAAATTGCAGGAAGCAATACCATTATCTATTTATTTTGACATTAGTGAGTAAGAAGATAAATAAGAACAAATCAGCAAGCAATACCATTAATCTTTAAAAAAAGCTGGTGACATTAAAAACTAACACTCATAGTTCATTACAACAGTAATTGTTTCAAGAGATTGGATATGATTTGTATAAAACCAAAATTGCTTTATACGTAACAAATATTTTTATTAGTAGATTTATCCCACACACCATCTTCTTTTCCTTCTTTTCTTTATGCAAGGATAAAAATACTAAAATTCAAAAAACATATTTTATATATAAATCAATAACTGTATACAAATCCCGTCTTTTAGGAGATGTCTGAAAAATCATACTCCCTCCGTCCCTTAATAAAGTTCCCATTTCACCTTCAAGTTTTGTCCATAAATAAAGTTCCCATTTCTCAAACTTAAGGGACCAACTTAATATAATAATATTATTACCAATACTTTCACCACTAACTATCTCTTAAAACACTTTCTCTCTCCAATCAAAACTTATATTTTATTCAAAAGTAATACCAAATACCCCACCACTAACCATCTCCTAAAATGTTGTGCCCAACACAAATGGGAACTTTATTTAGGGACGGAGGGAGTATTTTATAATAGTTTGACAACTCATCGTGAAAAAACACTCGTTTAACAAAGTTGCAGGTCCCCGTTGACTTTCTGAAACTAAAGTTGGACTTTTTCTAAATATAAAAAGCCCAATTCGCGGCCCATTTACGCAGACGTGTCGTCCTGTACCTGCAAATCTACTTGTTTCTTCCCCCTTTCTCCATCGCAATCCCCCCTTCTTCCTCAATGGAGCCCTAATTCCCTTTTCTCTCACCAAATTAATCATAAAAAAACCTACATTATTCAACAAATTCTTCAACTATTTGCATTTCAACGGCTCAAAACAGTAAGGGGAAATACTGTCTGCTTCAAGCGGTTTTGTAGAGTAAGTTCTATAATTTTCTGCATATTAAATTTATCCACTTCATTTTTATTGTAATTACTGTTTTGTTGAATTCAAATGTGTGATCTTTTAGTGTGTGTTTTTGAGAAAATAAGCATAAGTTGACTTTATTTTTTGGTGATCGTAATTTGTAAATACATCTTTTGCGGGATTCTTCGGAAAATAAGCAGCGTTGCCTTGTTCGTGACAATTTAACTTTTTTAATTATAGCTACATAGGTTTATTAAGAAATAGGGTTGACTTTCAGTTTGATTATTCAAAACCTTGACTGGGATTATAAATGTGGGTTTTAACTTTTAAATCACAAATCGATGATCCCTATAAATCGATTTAGCTAAAATTGCTTGTACCGACTGATCCAAACCGATATTGAAAATGGTCTTGTTTGGGAATTGATCTAAAAGCACCAAAACAGTATAAATCTATGAGCAGGAATTGCACATTATGGTGTTTTGGATAGTAGCATATGGAAACATATTATTAAGAATTTCAATTATTAATCTTGTGTTTTCAATACAATAAAATGTGGTCCTCATTTATATATTTTCTGAAATTCGAGTTGTCATGGCCATCAAAATGCTTGATTCTATGGAACATCACATCAATTCTCAGATCTTATGGCCATTTCTATTATTGAGCATAAATTTCTTACAACACATTCATGAGGGTCATGACCCTACAAACTTTTTTCTCAATAAATTGATAGTAAACACTCTTTTTTTAATAATTCGACACTGCTAATTAGGTAAAGTTTGATGCTTTATGCTTTTACAGGATTTGGGTAATGAAAAATTCATTTTCAAGAAGCAATTTATTGACAAGAATGGTTTCATAGCATCGTTTTAGATTATATACAAAATGGCATTTTATTCGCAAGATGAGTCAACCGAAGATTATCTCTTTAAGATCGTTCTTATTGGCGATTCGGCTGTTGGGAAATCAAATTTACTTGCTAGATTTGCTAGAGACGAATTTTACCCGAATTCAAAATCAACAATTGGAGTAGAATTTCAAACACAAAAAATTGAAATTAAAGGGAAAGAAATCAAGGCACAAATATGGGATACAGCTGGACAAGAACGATTTAGAGCAGTTACATCTGCTTATTATCGAGGTGCAGTAGGAGCTCTTTTGGTGTATGATATTAGTAGAAGACAGACTTTTGATAGTATTGGTAGATGGTTAAATGAACTTCATAGTAAGTATTTTTACATACACTCTCTCTCCTTTGACTTTTGTTAAATGGGTTGACTTAAAGATTTGATTTTTATTTTTCTTGACCAGCTCACTCGGATATGAATGTGGTTTCGATACTCATTGGCAACAAATCAGACCTTAAAGACAGCAGGGAAGTTTCCATTAATGAAGGGAAATTGTTAGCCGAATCTGAAGGTTTGTTTTTCATGGAAACTTCAGCTCTTGATTCAACAAATGTAACTGTCGCTTTTCAGACAGTTGTTAAAGAGATTTACAACATTTTAAGCAGAAAAGTTATGCAATCACAGGAAGTGAAAAAACACGAGCCATCTTTATTAGGAAAAACTATAAATTTGGAAACTGATTCGGATCAAGAGAATGTAAGTAATAATAAAGGGTGGTGTTGTTCATCATAAGTAATGGTGATCTCGTGTTATGGAATTCGAGTGTTTTTTGGTTATGTGATTGGTTTCTTTTGTTTAAAAGGTTAATTAAAGTGTATTATTAGAAGATAATGTATATTATGTGTTGATTTAGAAAAGAAGTAAAAGATGAAGAGGGTTTTGTTGTTTGAAGTTTAATTACTTAAAACATCTTCGAAAATATGATGTTTTATTCGAAAAATAGTTTTTTTTGTACAAGTGGTGTAAGAGGCTATAAGTTAAGGAATCGATTCGAAGATTCATATGAGAGGTGGGTTTCGTTTCTCGGGTGTATCCAACAGATTATTAATTTGATTTTTTTTTTCCTGACTATCTGGTCTAAGTGAATGGATTAATCGGTGACTTTTAGAAGATTATTTCAGATCTCATTACCGCTAGACCATCAAATGATGGTTCTTAATTTGATTTTTGGTGAATTGGTTAGATGATAGGGTCATTTGATGCAAGATAATGTGTTTGTTGAACTTTTTTATTGAATTAATATTGAAATTGGAGGTTGTAAGTTATAACAGAATATTTGGTATTGAGGTGACATGTTAAGGAAAACAATTAAGCTCGTTAGTTTGGAAAATTATAGGGGCCACCAATCCTTTATTTGACATGTGAAAATGATCGTACAAAAATCTATCCAATTGGAGATTGGATAAGCCTCAAAATAGGCCACTCATTTGAACATCACACATGTGGAGTCTTGGTAGTTATTCATCGTTGTAAAATTTTGTTATTATTTTGTCTCAAAAACTAGTTGGGTTTTTTTTAATGAATATTAATTTTAGAAAACTAGTTATTCTGATGGATGATATTTTATAAGTTACAGAAAATGATTTGTACACTATAATCATGCATTGATATTGTTGTGTAGGAGAGCATTTCTTTATACAATGAAATAGTATCTTAAGCTATTTTATTTTCAGGCAAGGATGTGATTTGTAGATGATGCTTAACCATATACAACAAATCAACACATTGTTAACTTGTTTATTGCTTGTATATGTTGTGTACAATTAAATATTATTGTGTACAAATCACTTTTTTTAAGGTAAAATCAAACAATTCATGGATGGATGGATACGTTAAAATTTAAATACAAATGGTACCGAACTTGAAATTTAATTTTCCGCTACAAAAGGTTTCCCTTGATTTCTCCTATGTTATATGAAGAATATAATAACAAGGAAATTAATCCAAAGAAGATACCAACTTTTCTACTACAATACCATTAAATAAACTTAAAAATTCCTAAAATTGTAGCAATAAAAATTGAAAGCAAAACAAGAAATTTCCTTACTTCAAACTGTTCATAAAATCTAATTAACAACAAATGAAACCCAACTTACAATTGAAAGACCGAACGCAAATAATTTCGCTACAAATTACAGTTAAAATATCGGAAAACAAAGTATAACCGAAACCGAGTTTTACATCTCATATAAAATAACAATTTTGATTTTAAAAACGCAAAAGAAACAAGTATTAAACAAATGATTCAATTACCTCTAACCAAATGTACCATGTTCTAACAAACTCATATGTATCAAGTAATTCACAATCCTTCATCTTTACTTCACTAGGCAGCAATTCCTGTACCAAATTTATGCACAATCTTAACTTCACAATAACAAATGTTAAGAAATAAATTAATAATAAATGTATGTATAATGTACCTCTATTTGATCTATTTGCATCACTATAACCAACATAACCAACTGATTTATTCTCTATACCATCCAAATCTCCTACATTTCCAAAACCATAATCAAACAACCCCGAAACTTCAAGATCAGGAGATGATGATCGCCAACTGGGGTCCATAAAAAATGAACCACCGCCAATATCACCACCATCTGCCGCCCCAAATGTGGCGGCACGTGGATTGTTACTACCATTGTTCCTCCCATACCCAATTGCATTGCCACCACCACCAATTTCACCCGAATTGTGATTAGCCCAAATTCCTCCAAAACTATCAAACCCAAAATTACTCAAATTTTGGGAATTATTAGTGTAGTTTTGATTCCCGTTTCCCCACATGTCATGCGTTGTTGGACCAATCGGGCCAACGAACCGGCTTGGAGTCACGGGCTTTACGACCCGCCCGTATCCAATATCAGAATTAAAGATTCCATTTCCATTTCCAATTCCATTTCCACCATAATTTGTGCTTAAAATTGAATCAGAATCGGGCCAAATGTTATAGCTAGACGGGCCAAATGGAGAATAACTGTTTCGACCCGCATTAACAGGACTAAATCTACCATCAACCCTAACTCCATAACCACCAAGTGAACTTGGACTATACCCTTGACCATACCCGTTAACATAACCACTAACTCTACTTAAACCATGGTTAAATCCACTCACATTACTCCGGTTAGGCCCGGGGGAAGACTCTTTAGGTACAGCCCGTTTGACTTCAACCATTTTGCCATTAAGTTCATGGAATGTTTTACACAAAACTCTGTCTACAGATTCCTCTGAGTCATAAGTAATGAACCCGAAACCTCTAGGCCTTTGGGTGTTGTGATCATACATAACCACAACGTCTGTGGTTGACCCGAATTGGTCAAAGTAGTTCTTGAAGTCAATCTCGGTGACTGTTGATGCTAACCCTCCTACAAATATCTTCTTTGTACGGGTCGGGCCGGGTGACCCGTGAACACTGCCATTGGGTCGGTTTACCACTTGTTGATCGTCTCTCGGGACCGCCTTTTTCGCTTCCACCTGTTATAAAATTTTTTATTAATTTTGTATTTATTTATGAAAATTTGGGAAATTGTTAATTGGGACTTACAGTTCTACCATCAATGACATGTTTATCTTTGACAACTCTTTCAGCAATATTCGGGTCAGAGAAAACAACAAACCCGAACCCACGGGCCCGACCCGTTATTCGATCTTTCATTATAACAGCTTCAATTACTTGACCAAAGTTTTGAAAATAGTGTCTTAAACGTTCTTCATTGGTGTCCCATGAAATTCCACCTATGAACAACTTCCCTGACTCCATTTCCATCTGCAACAATCCAAACATTGCTCAATTTTCTAATCAAATTCAAAATATTTTTGTACAAATTCGAGTTAATAACAGATCTAAGTTTGGCAATAACAATATATAATTGAATCCATAATCTATTTGTTGTTAATTGCAAAAAGATGGGATTTTTAATCGGAGGATTTACCAGAAACTTGATGGTCGTTTACAATTGAGAAATGGGTATTTCCGGATTCAATCGAATAGCATCGGATCTTGAAAAGATGGATGCTTGATCTTGGAATCCGTACAAGGAAACGAAGAATTTTGTTTTAGCTTTAGGATGGTAATCTGCAATTGATGAAAAAGATTTATGATTGGTGGATACCCAGATGGGAAAACAGATTGAAAAATGTAAGATCTGAAGACAAGAGAGGGCGATAGGCGCCCCCTTTTCGGGAATTCAGAGTTGGTGTGTTAATTAGTTGAGGAATGAGAGAAATAAGATTATGATTGATGAACAAATGAGAGAATTGGTAAACAAGAGTAGAACATGTATTTATATCTATTATTAAATTTATATATGTTAATAATCTAATATTATATGCATAGACATAGGAAAATGTAGAGGGAGGCAATTCTTTGGATGGTACCAAGAGGTTTTCATCTAGCGGTATGTTGTGTTGATCTTCATTTTTACATTTTTATGGTCGTAGGTTTATGTCACATTGTTAAATTATTATTTGTCATTAAAAGAAATATATTGGATGGTGGTTGGCTCGGGTATGGTTGTAAAATGTAAACTGATCGAAGCTTATTAAACAAAGTTTGAATTTTTATCCGAGTTTGAACTTAAGCTTAAAAATTAGCCTTATATTTTATTAGAATTTAAAGATCATGTTATAGTTATATTTTATGGTTGTTAGACTTATATGAATTGGTTTCTGACTTGTAGTCATGTTTTATTGTAGATTTTATATACATGTAACATTAATTTGGAAATTGAATATCATGCTTGTATATTCGAGTTTTTTGAGCCTAGCTCTAGCCACTATCCTGAAACTTGTCGAGCTACACTAGATACATGTTTGGTTTTGAATTTGAGGTTGCTATGTCGGTTACGCCAACGATAAATACACGTTCTTTTTTTCATTCACAAGCTAGGATGTCCATTGGAGGGAGTTTTGTCATTCACGAATCAATTTGGTTTCTAACTATCATGTTATTAAATAAAAAACAAACATACGGTTAAGTTTACATTCAGTTGGAACCAATTGGCTCTCAAAGCTCTCAGACCGGTTTACGCACAACTTGCTTTATTTGGAGGCAAGGGATAAACTCAAGAGATCAAATTGCAAACTTTTTGTTCTAAAAAATTATAAATGATCGTTTTTGTCACCCCATTGGTGGCGTTGGAGACTACAAAAACATTAAAAACACAAACTCTTAAAATTATTTTATGGAATATTAGATTAGGTTAAGATCAGTAGAATTTTTATCACCCAAACAACAATACCTAATGATATCGGTTTTGAGAGAGATAAGATGTACACGGTCATATCTCTACCCAAGAGTAGAGATACTGTTATCAAAAAACCATTTGGCAAATATATATGGTGAAAAAAATATGATGTTATTAGTATATAGATAGTTAAAGAGGTCAAAAAATGTGAAACATGTATGATATATAATACATGAAAAACACGTAAAGTATATAAACATATAACTTTAAAACTTCAAATATTAGAAATATAAAAAATAAGAAAATAGGAAGTTTAACTGACGACGGGTATATCACTCAGAAAAATACTCAAATATTATAGAATTCCATATAAAATTATTTCAACCGCGCATAATGATTTTACTCAAATAACTTCCTTTGAATTAAATAAAACAATGCATTTACCAAAATTGATATTTTATATTTTGGAGTTAAATTATGGATAGATATTGATATACGGAGTATTATATTAGAGATAAAGTTGCAAACGGATGATGGATGTGTGAAAGACAGAAAGGATTGCTTATGTGTTCCCTCATCCAACTATCGGAACAGGTAACTACATGCAATAATCACTTGTACATTTCTTTATATTTTTATTTTGAATTGTCAAATAGTATTATACAGCTACAATAGTTTACAGGCTTTTAATCGTAAATTAATCTATGTCGCATTGGGAAATTATTAATTTTGAATTTGATTAAGATAGATGCTTTTTGAATTATTGTTTATATAAAAAAACTTTATACTGTTTAATTGTTTATCATCATTTATGAAGTATATCTTTTTACTAAAAAAAATTGTACAGTTAAATATATGACTTATTACACATTTTAATAACCAATGGTGGCCAGTATTAAGTTGATCACTTGTCAATAGTAACTTTTCTTATATTATATTTAAATTTGCAGTTCGTTAAATAATAGTTGATCACTTGATCTGTTGGAATAGAAACAAGGCGCCTTTAAGGGAGATGATATACACGTTGACACTATAAAAATTATTTTTCTTATTACATTGTACAAATTTTAAAATAGACTATACAACAAATATATTAAAATATATGTTGCGGTATGTGAATATAATTTTATTGTGTAAAAACATTCCGTCATTTAAATTAAGGGAGTTGCCACAAATTCTTGAATCATTAAAAAAATTGAATTTGTGAATATGGTAAAAAGTGGTAGTAATGTAATAAGTAATAACCCATAAACATTCAGGAGTTAGGAGTTAGGACCTTTGATATGTCAAACCTTAGTCATTTAGGTTGGGCACATGGTTTCAATCCAATCTGGATGTGGATGACATGGTGCCACAAAGAATGTATTTATTAATTTAATATCAAGCATGTTAACCTCAATAATTAACATCTAATAATTATACACATATTTCTCAAAATGTGAAAAAGTTATTTTAATAAAATAATGTTTTTCCATAACAACTTAATATTTCTTTATTTACTACTCCCTCCATCCCTTAATAAAGTTCCCATTTGTGTTGGGCACAACATTTTAGGAGATAGTTAGTGGTGGGGTATTTGGTATTACTTTTGATTAAAATATAAGGTTTGATTGGAGAGAGAAAGTGTTTTAAGAGATAGTTAGTGGTGAAAATATTGGTAATAATATTATTATATTAAGTGGGCCCCTTATGTTTGAGAAATGAGAACTTTATTTAGGGACAAAATTTTAAGGCAAAATGGGAACTTTATTTAGGGACGGAGGGAGTATTTTTGTGCAATCAATCACAACACGTTCGATCAATTATTGATTATAACTATAACAACCAACATAATTTGATACTTGATAATTATATGTTATGTTAGAAAATAATGTAGCTCTAGCTTATGTCATGGACTACGTGAAAATTCTGTAATACAATGAAAAGGGTAAAAAATTGAATCAACGTCCAATTTGCTTATTTTTTTAATCTTTCTAAATAGAATTTCTATTATAATGGGTTTCCTTGAGGTGGCTGAGCTTCGCTCATGATGTATGCGACCTAGTCGTTATCATGAGCGTTTTTTTTTTAACTTTTCTCTAACTATCTGGTAAATATTTATCCAGAGAATGATCAAGAAATTTTCTTGTTGTTAACATGGTATTAGAAGGGTCATTTTGTCTTTAGAAAGTAAATCATGAAAGAGTATTATCTAATTTGTACTATCCTTGTGTTCTGTTTTGTGACCCGTTTTCATTGTTTATTCGGGCCAGGCTATATCAACAATTTGGCAAATCAAGGAAAATAAATCTTTTTTGTGTGTTTGTGTTGGGTTTTAGTCCTCGGGCCTGTGCTTCTGGGTTGGGATTGTGTAGCAATTCATTTAAATTATTGTTAGCTTTCTGCGTCGATCTATGCAAATGGGTTCTAATTTGTGTCATTTGCTGTTAATTTACACGAATTATTGTGTTTAAAACACCATCTCAATTGAATTTTGGTTTTAAATACTCAGCGGAAACGATCATGTACTTGGTACATTTTATTAGTTATTTGCTCTACTTATATACTTGCAGGGTGATATTCTTAAACACGTGACTAATAATATAAGAGTTTAGATAATGACAATTTTAAAAGTTGTCTTTAATATGTATAAAATGTTTGTATATGATGAAAAAGTAATTCCTAAAATTCAGATAGTTGGTCACATTAATATTAACCTTTTATTAACAATCTTTAAGAGCTATCATTAAAACGGATCAGAAATCTAGCAACAACACAAAAAAAACATAACTCCATAAGTCGAATCATAAGAAAACATTACATACATATTATTTGGTACAAAAGTAGCTTAGTACGTGTTATATTATATAACAACATCAATCCTATTTAACCTTAAATTTAACCTAATCACCTCCAAGCCGAACAAGTCACCAACGGTCTATTCTTCCAACCAAGAACAAGTGCACCATGTTTCTCACCAAGCCGATAAAACTCACTAAATTCCCTCAACACTTGTTGAGCCGCTGTCACAACCGAATCACTCAACGGTTGAGCCGTGAACCCAGCCGATTGCAGCCTAAACTTCCATTTATCCAACGGTTCATGTCGTTCCACACGGTCCGTATCCTCACATGCAACTATATTAACCAGATCTCTAGCCACACAATTCTCCTCAGCACTGATCCTCCGCCTGTCGTCCCGTGGCATCTCTATGTTCCTCGGGAGCTTAGCATCAATCGACTCAAACATAGCCGTGTAATAATCGAGAGCTTCTTCGAACCGTTTGGAAAACGAAGAGGTGTTCGTGTTCGATTCCTGTTCGAGAAGAACAACCACTTTTGGGGTCAACCGTTTGACCAACCGGATTAACCGGTCACGGTGGTTAGTCGTGCTGACACTCTCGTCAGGCATGTGGTGCAACATGTAAGGAAAGTTAACCGCGATTGCTTCACCGGGTTCAGCCCGTAAGTTGCCCCAGTTGACCTCACTGCCCGAAATAGCGGCTGCATGGAACTCAAATGGAACCCCGTTTTCTTCCGCAACTTTAGTCAACCTTTGACCAACAAGGTGTTGACCGCCGCCTCGCGCGTATGACGAGTCATAATCGTCAACCCCCGTGACACGAAGCCTCGGGGGCCCACCGGGTCGTTTTGCTAGGTCTTTGATAAGGTCAACCCATTGACTACCTTGTGCTATAAGAAAATCGATGACGTGGACTTGATTTTCATATTGCATTGCTTCTTTAATGACAACATTTGCTGACGTGTACGCGAACTTGTAATACGGGCAGATTTCATAAAGGATTGACATATAAGTCATGAGCTCTTTCGGGTTGGGCTCGTAACACCTTAACTTTTTATAAATTAAGCTTCCGGAAGACAGCTGGCGGGCCCGCAAGCCTTCTAACATATACGCGCCCAAACGTTCAATCGGCGGGCCCGTAACCGAAACTTTGCTCTGTAAAGCTTCCATTAGAGCTTCTGCATCTTCTTTACAATCATCATCAATTGCATGAGCAATGGCGATTAGGGTTTGTTTTACATCTAAATTTGAAATACCCATTTGCAACATCTTATGGTACTTGTTTACATTATCAAACGGGCTACAAATCGACCCGTCTTCAAAATCCGACCCGGGTCCCAAAAGCTCGATCTCCATTTCCTTAAGAACTTGCTCGACCCCATTGCTAAAAGGTGACCCGTAAGTGTTCTCGGGGGAAGACTTGTGTAGATTTGATAAACATGATTGACTTGACCCTTGTGGGGAAAACGGGCTTCTGGTATTTGATGAAACACTGCCCGTAAACGGGGAGTTATAAACAGAGTATTCTATTGCAGGAGATGATTCTAAGGTGAAAAATTGCTCATTGTAGGTTTGAGAGGAAATAACAGAGGTTTCTTGGTGGCCATTGTTGTTGTTCAAGATTTGGAAATGGGGCCCGTTTAGAGAAAACGGTT
Organism: Calendula officinalis; assembly: GCA_963853835.1. Taxonomy (NCBI): domain Eukaryota; kingdom Viridiplantae; phylum Streptophyta; class Magnoliopsida; order Asterales; family Asteraceae; genus Calendula; species Calendula officinalis. Next base: position 6,535,211 of record OY970825.1, read on the forward strand.
CAATCGGGTCTTGTTGTTGGTGGTATAAACCATGTGAGCTTTGATTTTTCTGGGATGTTTGCATCTAATAAACCCTAATTCGTCCCGTAAGAAGATCGGAAAATTAACCACAATATTTTAATTTTATATTAATGTAAGTGGCTAAACCACACGCATGATACTCAACTCGATAAGATCTTCAGAAACCGTTGTTTTTCCTGAAGTAAATAAGATTCAGAAAATGAGTAACTTGCAAATAAAAGGTAAATGTGTCAATTATTGAATAGATTATGCATGTTTTTAGACATATTTAGGCATGTGTAAGTTAATCTGTAACAAAACCCTAAAAATAGATTGCAAAATAGACCTAAATACACATTTAATTCTTCCGGGTCAGTGACACAAAACAGATAGATCCAGGAACATGATGTTATCAGAAAGAATCTAAGAGAAAGCTAAGGATTAACAACAAAGCTAAAACAAACCCTAATAATCGATTAGAGTTACAAGTACCGATTACTTTAATTTCTTCAAAAGATACAGTTTTGTTTCAATTGATAAGAACCCTAATTAAAGATAAAGGTTGAAACTTTGACTACAAGATTCAAAACTCACATGATTCAACAGAACCCATCTACCTAAATATACAAATCTCAAACTAATCATTTATATTAAACCATGATGGCATCATATATCAATCAAGAAACTCATAAAAAAGATTCCTTCTCTTAATATCTCTTAGGAATGAATTAATAAGAACATAATTAGGGCAAAAGATTGAAACTTGATGAGTGTGCAATAATCTTTAAGTAAACATACCTTCAGTTTGTGTTGTTCAAAGATTTGACTTTTTAGCGAGAGAATAGAGATATTTGCGAGTTTTTTTTTTTTTTTTTTTAAGATATGAGATGGTTTGTGACTCTTGTTGAATAGGTTATTGTTCTAGATGTTGGTGATGCTCTCAGTACCTAAATATGTTGTAAGCAATGAGAGAGAGAACTTTTTATATGACCAAAATACCCTTGTAATAAAGTTGTACCAAGCATTGTCACTTTGGACTTTGAAACTGAGTGATGTTCTTTATTTGGGTGCAAATAATCCCACACATTATTTCTTTCTTCTTCATCCTTTATCGGCTTCTCTACTCTGTTAAAGTCAAATTAGTTTGATCATATTGACACTCCTTTTCTTAGAAATTAATATTACACTTAAGTTATTTTGTGTGTATGAAAAATTTCTTTCAATGAAACGAATTTCTGCTTTCAGTCTTGTATTTGAGGTCCAATGACTTCGATTTTTTTGAGTTGCTAATTTTTTATATCATTACGTTTTTTCCTGTAATCATGTATTTGAAGAATCATTTCTATTTTTTGAGTTGCCTTACCTTTTTCTCACTGTAATCTCATATTCATCAAATCAAATTTATAAAACTTCAGGGGATGTGTAGCCTTGATTGACGAGACGAAGAAGAAATAAATAATTAAATGTGCGTAAGAAAGAAATATAGATTCACAACCTACAATTTTTGATAAAATGATCATATTAACATAAGAGTTAATTACGCGGGTTGTCCTTTAACTTTATACCAAATTTCACCAATAGTTCTTTAGTTTAAAAAATTACACTGATGGTCCTTATTTGAAACTTATTGCACCAATAGTCCTTTAGACTAAACGGTGTTAAATTTTTTCTGTTAAGTCTCCCATGTGAGATGCAAATGAGGGCATTGTAGTTAGGGATGGCAATGGAGCGGATGTGGATCGGGTGATGCGATGTCCACATCCATATCCATTTAGATTTACATCGTCCATATCCACATCCATATCCATTTAAAATCATTTAATCCATCCATATCCATATCCATCGGATTATAGCGGGTAAATGGGCATCCGTTGGATGTCGAAAGAATTTAGTTTTTTAAAGAAAGTATGATAGTTTCATAAGAAAGTATGATAGTTTCATAGATAAATTTGCAATTTTTGTTGAATATGTATATAATTTCTTTCAAAAGAATATACAAACGAAAACATAATTACAAACCTACGTTCGATGCATTGAGGCATAGAACATAGTTTGTAACTAATACCCAATTATTGATAGATACAAACGAAAACATAACTTAATATATACATAAGCCTAGAGTACGGTTTGTAATGTTTACAAATTTAGTTATATTCAATGTTATGTTATGTATAAATTTGATTGAATAAAATATATGTAGACATATATTATTAATCATGTAAAATTGTAATATAAAAAAGATTAATTTCGGGTTAAATGGATTCATCCATGGATTGAAAATCATCATCCGTATCCGCTCCAATAAACATCCATATCCGCTCCACATCCGATATTCACCCATTTAACTTCATCCGTATCCACCACCGGTGGAGCGGATCGGATGGATGATCATCGGATCGGATGAGAGTTGCCATCCCTAATTGTAGTCTTTTCTCATTTCACTTTTTGCAAAAAAATTAAAAAAACAAGCTTATTTACAACTTTTAATGCAAAAAGTGAAATGGAAAAATACTACAATGCCCTCATGTGCATCTCACATGGGAGACTTAACATAAAATTTTAACACTGTTTAGCTTAAAGGACTATCAGTGCAATTAGTTTCAAATATAAGGACCGTCAGTGTAATTTTTGAAACTAAATAAGCATTGGTGAAATTTAGTATAAAGTTAAAGGATCATCCATGTAATTAACTCTTAACATAATGATAAGATTCTGTTGCAGTATGCATTTAAATTGATACAAAAACTATTGAAAGAATGTTGTGAGCTCTACCAATTCATGTTTTACATTTTTGATAATTTGACTTTTAAGTTGGTCAAAACTAGGACAAAACTACGGTCAAAGATAGGGAAAACTGTGAGAAACCTGAAAATTCACTGAAACTTGATTTTGTATTTTTAAGAAATATATATCATGGTCTTAAAGAGCATAAAACCTTGGTTTTGTTTATGAAATAATTTTTTATTCAAAACTTAAAATGTTAAAAAAAAAATTAGTTAAAAGGAAATGAGTGTAAATTGATATTTTCCAAATTCATCAATTCTAGTAGAAAACTCATCATTTATTCTTTATTTATAATCATTGATCTAAATCTTATTTAGTTCAATGGTCACAATTTTCTCCTAACTGTTTTACTTTTAAGCTTTATTTTACTATACGTAAAAGATCAAATGAGAATCAAAGAACTTCTTGCTTAATTTGATCATCAAAATAATTAAATTGTGTTACTGAATTTGATTTTGGTCCTTTCATATTGTCCAACGATTATAAGCGTTTCTAGGGATGTCAATTGTGTTTGTTGGAGCAAATCACAGATCAACTTAGTACTGATGTTGCAGTTGGTGATAATTATGTTTATTACTGATGGGGCAGAACATGTTACTACTGATGAAGTTGATACTGGTGTATACTATAACTAAAGTTACTACTGATCAATGCTTATTGAAGATACTACTGATCATTGTAGTTACTACTGACGATGTATCTGGACTTACTACTGATCACCAAGTTTACTACTGATTTTCATATTTACTACTGGTGATAAGTTTTACTACTGACAACGCATATTTGGAACAAATCAAGTCCGAGATCTTCGCAGAGATAGTTATAGAATGTAAATCAATGTATATCGTTTATAATTAGATGTAAATCGTATCCTAGAATAACTAGGGTAAATAGTTTAGCTTCAAGGACTATTATATATAGTTCCTTACGAATTGTAAACGTACGTGTGTATTGTTAACTCGATAATATACATTGAAGCTTTTTGTGAAACTGTGTTCTTAATATTCTTACATATTGTTCTTACAGTTCATCGTTCTTAATACATTGATATAGTGTTGATCCGCTGCAACTTCTATCATCAATTAGATCTAAGGTGTTTATTAACTTGTCTATAGTTAATCGATCATGTCAAGTGGTATCAGAGCTTATTGGTTCTAGATCTACTATTTGTTAAGAACAACAAAAAGTTTTAATCTTTAAAACACACACATTATTAATCATGACTGATAATAATGAAAGCACTCAGGCCAACAAAATTCCCATTCTCACTCCCAATAACTTCGGGATGTGGAAGAATCGTATTAAGCAATACATGCTTATTACAGATTATTCCATGTGGGAAGTAGTCTGTGAAGGAAACAAAACTGGTCAACTTCAAGCAAGCAGCTCTGCAACTGAGGCAGACAAACTTAAATGTGAGAAGGAGAAGAAAGATAAAGGCATCGAACTCAAAACTCTAAGCACTCTCTTACTGGCCATTCCTAATGATTATCAACATCTCTTTGTTGAATATGATGATGCAAAAATACTATGGGAAGCACTGGAGAAGAGATTCGTTGGGACAAAGAGCACCAAGAGGAATATGAAGTCTGTTCTCAAACAAGACTTTGAAAATTTCAAAGGAAAGCCCAATGAAACACTCACTCAAGTGTTTGACAGATTCAACAAACTAATTGGTGAACTCAACCAAGTTGGTGTAAAGATGGACCAAGAAGATGTCAACATGAAGTTCCTAAGGTCTCTTAGTGAAGAATGGGCCATGTACACAGTGGTGTATAGACAAAGAGATGCTTTAGAAGAAAAGGAGTTAGATGAACTCTATAATGATCTCAGAGTGTTTGAAACTGAGGTAAATCACAAAAACCCTTCTATTTCTTCTAACAATGCTGCTTTTGTGTCTAGTACAGGTCAAGGACAAGAAACCTCCACAGGAAAGACTGCAGATTCTGAGGATACTGCAAGAGAATCCTTCTTCACTAGTCATGTGCACACTGCATTGATTAGTGATGACTTGGAACAATTGAATCCAGATGATCTTGAGGAAATGGATCTTAAATGGCAGATGGCTATGCTGAGCCTAAGGACCAAAAGATTCTTAAAAAGAACTGGTAGGACAAGCCTAAATTTCAACAAAGGTGACAAAGCAGGATTTGACAAAACTAAAGTCAAGTGTTACAACTGTAACAACCTTGGTCACTTTGCAAAAGAATGTCCTCAACCAGACAAAAGATCAAAATCAACTGCTCTTGTGTCACAACAAGGACAAGGCTATGACTGGAGCTTCCAAGCAGAAGAGCATGCTCAAAATCAAGCTCTCATGGCCTTTACTGAAAACAAAACTGAGGTAAAATCTAAACCTTGTACTCCTGAATGTGCTAAAATTATTAAAAATCTAGAAAAAGAAAACAATAAATTAAATGAAGATTTAGCAAAAGCAATCAGAAGAAATCATGAGTTTGATGGTGTGATTGCTGACCAAGAACATCAAATAAAGGTGTACAAGATGATTGATCAACGGATCAAGGAAGAATTGCTTCAAGCTGTGGATGAGAAAGAGTTCTATGAAACAAAAAATAAAGAACTAACAAGTAAATTAGAAGAATGTCAGCTTGAAATTGAACAAAATAAATTAACAATTAAAAAGTTTGAAAGAAGCACTAAAATTCTTGATGAATTAACTAATAATCAAACTACAGAAAAAGTTGTTCATGGGGTGGGATATCATGCTGTACCACCTCCATATAAAATCATTCCACCTCTTAAAAACAGTTCAGAAAGAATCATTAATGAATTAAAAACTGAAAATCAAACTGAATCATCTAATGAAACATCTGAATCAAATAATTCTTCTGATAATGAGCAATCAATTGAATTTACTATATCTCAAAGTGAATCACCAAAATCAATTGATACAAGTTTTCACACAGTTCCAAGTCCAAATGAATCTCCCAAATATAATGCAGATAATGTACCAAAAATTTTAACAAGGGGGAATGAAAGAAACAAAAATCAACTCTTAGACCAAAGAATACCTGAAGGTGCTAAAAATAAGAAACTAAGATGTGTTATATGCAATAAAATGAACCATTTAGCAAAGGATTGTCACTTCAATCCAATAAACTGCAAAGAGTTAAAAGAATTTAAAGTTTTTAAAGAAAATGCTAAGACTCAAAAGTTAAAAGTTACTACTGGTCCTTCAGTAGTAAATAAAATTAAAAATCCAATTGTTGAAGATCCAAGATTTGGAAGAAGTAAACCAAGGTTTGTGCAAAACAGAAGAGTTGGAAGCCCAAAGAACAGAAATTACTTCAAGAATAATGGAAAATCCAATCAAAATAAACAATATTTTAAATTTTCCAACACCAGTAGAAACTCTAACAAATTTACTACTGGTGTTAACCCTAATTATAATGCTGTATGGTACCAATACAAGAATACTACTGGTACAAACCCTAATTTTAAGAATACTACTGCTCCCAAAATAAATTTCAAAAATACTACTGGTAGTAACTCTAAAAACACTACTGGTCATTCTAAACATGGTAAGTACCCAAATACTACTGGTCCATCAGTAGTAAAGTATTCAAAAGCTAAAAATCATGGGTATAAACCAAAGTCAGTAGGAAATTCTCACACCAGTAGTAACTACAAAAGGGCAGTAGTAAAACAAAACACCAGTACTAAACAAGTATGGGTACCAAAAGTGTTTAAAGGTAAATCTCCCAAAGCTTATTTCTCAAAGGATGAACCCAAGACATATAAAGCTTGGGTTCCCAAACTTAACTAATCCTTTACTCAATTGTGCAGAGCATTCAGATCCCAGAAGAAGGAAGAACATGGCATATTGATAGTGGATGCTCAAGGCACATGACTGGAAATCTGCAAATTCTTAAGGATTTCAAGTCATTTGATGGAGGATATGTGGCATTTGGTGAGAATCCCCAAGGAGGTAAGATTACAGGTAAAGGTACTGTTACTAATGGAAAAATTACCTTTGATGATGTATTTTATGTAGCTGAATTAAAATACAATCTTGTCAGTGTGTCTCAAGTTTGTGATAAAAAGAACAAGATTCTTTTCACAGACATTGAGTGCATCATTCTTTCTCCTGATTTTATTTTAGATGAAAAATATGTTGTTTTAAGAACTCCAAGGAGAAACAATGTGTATTGCCTAGATATAGGGGGAGAACTCATTTCTACAAATGAGGTCAACTGTTTTATATCCAAGGCAAACACCACTGAATCAGAACTATGGCATAGAAGGATGTGTCACACAAATTTTAAAAACATGAATAACTTAGTAAAAAGAAATCTGGTCATTGGACTACCTCAAAAACAATTCATGTGTGATCATCATTGTGTTGCATGCCTAAAAGGTAAACAACACAAGACTTCTCATAAGTCCAAAATTGTTAACTCTATTTCTGTTCCTTTACAGCTCTTACATATGGACCTTTTTGGACCAACAAATGTAATGAGTATTGGAAAGAAACAATATTGTCTTGTTATTACTGATGACTTTTCCAGATATACATGGGTTTTCTTTCTCAGGACAAAGGATGAAACAAGTGAACTCATCAAGAACTTAATTGTTAAACTGGAGAACTCATCTGATCAAAAAGTTAAAGCCATAAGATGTGACAATGGCACAGAATTTAAGAATACTAACTTAATTAACTTTTGTGATCTTAAAGGTATTGACAGGCAATACAGCTCACCCAGAACTCCACAACAAAATGGTGTAGCTGAAAGAAGAAATAGAACCATCATTGAAGCAGCGAGATCAATGCTTGCAGACTCAAAATTACCAATCACTTTTTGGGCAGAAGCTGTCAATACTGCTTGTTACGTTCAAAACAGAGTATTAATAGTGAAACCACATTTTAAAACACCATATGAACTTTTTAATAAAAGAAAACCTTCTATAAATTTCTTAAAATCATTTGGTTGTCCTTGTACTATTTTGATTACAAGAGAACAAATTGGTAAGTTTGACTGCAAAGCTGATGATGGAATATTTGTGGGATACTCTACTCAAAGTAAATCATACAGAGTGTTCAACAAAAGATTAAGAATAATTGAAGAAAGCATTAATGTATCCTTTAATGAAAACATTGCTAATGAACAAGGAAATGGTCCAGATTGGCTATTCAACATAGACAATCTAACCAAATCCTTTAATTCTAATATGAATTTCAATACAGGTAATTCAAACTGTCACAATCAAAAGGAAGGAACATCATCAGTTAATACTGGTCAAGAAAAGATGAGATACATAATAGTTGATACTGCTCCCATAGTTAATACTGATGTCAGTAATAACTCAAATATTGAAAGCAGTAGTAACTCTGAGAATGAGGACAGTAGTAATTCAAATACTACTGGTACCAGTAATAGTACTCAAAATACTACTGGTCCCAATAATAACCTAGATTCTCAAGATACTACTGATACCAGTAACAACTTCAATACTACTGATCTCAATGAAGATGATAGCAGTAGTAACTCTGACCAAGATAATGATGAACCAAATACTAATGACAATGAAGGATCTCAAGAAGAACAACTACCTGAGGCAAATGAGTCCAACCTTGAAAATCAACTAGTGGTTGATAAAGCTACAACAACAAGGACTCAAAAGAACCATCCATTAGACCTTGTTCTAAGTGATGTTAACTCACCACTTCAAACAAGAAGCAAATTAAACAAAAGTTTAACTGCAAATATGTGTAATATAAGCTTAATTGCTAATGAATGTATGTATGAATGCTTTCTGTCTCAGGATGAACCAAAGAAGATTCAACAAGCAATGAAGGACTCAAACTGGATTGAGGCAATGCAAGAAGAGCTTCTTCAATTCAAGTTACAAGCTGTTTGGACACTTGTACCTCTACCAAAAGGAAAAAGAGCCATTGGAACCAGATGGATCTTTAGAAATAAGAAAGATGAAAGAGGCATAGTGATCAAGAACAAAGCCAGACTTGTAGCCCAAGGATACACTCAAGAAGAAGGTATAGACTATGATGAAGTATATGCTCCTGTTGCCAGAATTGAAGCTATAAGAATATTCCTAGCATATGCTTCATTCAAAAGGTTTAAAGTCTATCAAATGGATGTGAAGAGTGCTTTCCTGTATGGGAAGATTGAAGAAGAAGTTTATGTTTGCCAACCTCCAGGATTTGAAGATCCAAAACATGGTGATTATGTGTTCAAACTTGATAAAGCTCTTTATGGCCTACATCAGGCACCAAGAGCATGGTATGACACACTATCATCATACTTATTAAAGAACAATTTCAAAAGAGGAGCCATTGATAAAACTCTATTCACAAAGAAAGTTAAAGATGATATCCTACTGGTACAAATCTATGTAGATGATATCATCTTTGGCTCAACCAATGATTTACTATGCAAAGAATTTGAAGAACTGATGCAGATTAAATTCAAGATGAGCTCTATGGGTCCAATGAATTTCTTCCTTGGACTCCAGGTTAGTCAAAGAACAAATGGTATTTTGATTAATCAATCAAAATATGTGAAAGACATCTTGGAAAAGTTTGATATGAAAGACTGTAAGAGTGCAAGTACTCCAATGGAAACACACAAACACCTACATCCTGATATTGAGGGGGAGGATGTAGATGAACACTTATATAGATCAATGATAGGTTCGTTGATGTACTTAACTGCATCAAGACCTGATATTATGTATAGTGTTTGTGTGTGTGCAAGGTATCAAGCAAGACCTAAAGAACTACACTTGCAAGCTGTCAAAAGAATATTCAGATACTTGAAAGGCAAACCATCACTTGGTCTATGGTATCCACATGATTCACCCTTTGAACTCATAGCCTACACAGATAGTGACTATGGAGGTGAATGTCAAGATAGAAAATCCACTACTGGTGGATGTCAATTCTTTGGATCAAGACTGGTGTCATGGCAATGTAAGAAACAAACAAATGTATCAACATCAACTGCTGAAGCAGAATATGTAGCTGCATCTGCTTGTTGTGCTCAAGTACTATGGATTCAAAACCAGCTCCTAGACTTTGGTATCTCTATCCTTAAAACTCCTATTTTTATTGACAATCAAAGTGCTATTAGTATTGTGAACAATCCAGTAAAACACTCAAAAACCAAACACATTGAAATAAGATTTCATTTTATAAGAGATTGCAATGAAAAGAAGTTAATCAAAGTAGTTAAAATTCATACTGATGATCAATTAGCAGATCTTTTTACAAAAGCATTTGATGTAGGAAGATTTAACTTTTTGGTTAGCAGTATTGGAATGATTTTAATAAACTAAGTCTCTTAAAATCATGTGTAAAGTTTTTGTTGTAAATTATTATTTATTCACTTAAGTGTTTTACTACTGGTATTTCTGTACTACTGGTGTGTAGGTATGTGCACAAAATACTACTGGTAGCTTATTACTACTGATGTGTATTAGGTTTACATAAATACTACTGGTATGTCAGTACTACTGGTGTTCACATATACTACTGGTCTTGTGTGTTAGTAATTACTACTGATGTCCTTAGTTACTACTGGTGTCAAAACCATGAGTTACTACTGATGTTTGTGGTTACTACTGACGTTTCTTACTGGCATATCATTTACTACTGGTCCTTCAAAATCAAAATTACCATACTAACCCCCATGAAAATAACCGTTATGTTATGATTCGAAGGGCAATTTAGTCTTTTTGTAGGTGAAATCAAAAGATATAAAAGGCGGAAATCGTTTAGTTTATCATTATCTTCACCTCGATCTGTCAAAACCTCTCAATAAACCCTAGTTTACGATCAAAAACCCATAGTCAGTAACAAAATTCCTGCAAAAAATTCAAAACGATGGCAACTCTACAATCTCTTGATGTGCAAACCGATCTGAAATATTCAGAATTTCACAATATGGTTGCCTTTTTAAAGAATCCCGACGGAACAAAAGATTTCCGTCCAATCGTCAAATTCTTGAGAAATTCTTACATACAGTTCGCTCTAACTGTAAAACCAAAATCATATCAAAAGCACTTGATTGATTTTTGGACAAATGCTGAACGAGTTGAAGGGTCAACAATGCCCATGATCAAATCAACTGTCGATGGAAAGACTATCACCATCACAGAAGAATCCATCAGAAATCACCTTCAACTACATGATGATACAGGTATGACCACTCTTCCTAAAGAAACTATTATTTCAAACTTACAAAGAATGGGTTATGAAGGAAGACTAGACATAGTCACATTTCAAAAAGGTCTTCTTTCACCCCAGTGGAAATACCTTGTTCACACTATTCAACACTGTATTTCTCCAAAAAGAAGTACTTGGAATGAGTTCAATAAATCAATAGCATCTGCTGTTGTTTGTTTGTGCACAGATCAAGTCTTCAATTTCTCAAAAATGATTTTTGAAGGAATGCTTGGAAACCTATCCTCATCAAAATTTTTAATGTATCCAAGATTCCTATCTCATATTTTCAACTGTGAAATTCAGGTTCTATCTGAACATAAAAATCTTTTTCTCTTTCCTGAATTAAACAAAAAGGTGTATGCTAATATGAGAAAACAATTTAAGTTTTCGGGCAAGGAAACCCCTCTGTTTCCTAACATGATCCAAGATCACACACAAACTGGAGAGGGTTCAATCATTGCTACAACCCAAATTGAACCTCAACCCACTCCATCACCCCCAAATACAGCCCAAACACCACCCCAAACAGCCACTCAATCACCCAACTTAGAAGTCCTGAATGTGTCCCAGGAACTTGATATAACTCTGCAGAGTGCTACTCTTCACTCTGTGGAAGACCTACCAGACAAAACCAAAAACATTTCCTCAATTTATAAAAGAAAGAAACTTTCTTCAAAGGACACCAGGGGACAAATAGAGTCACACCCCAGGCTCAAAGAGTTGTCCTCCAAGGAGGAGAGAGGACATGAGGGGAGGGCTTTCACTACTGATGCCCCAAAGGTGGGTGCACAGGATAGTGAAAACATCTTTAGGACCCAAACCTCGGCAACTTTGAGTGATGACTCTTTTGAGGAATTACTCAAAGGACCCCGGTGCCAAGAAACCACAAGGGGGGGCATCTCTGCTTCTTCTAGGAAGAAGAGGATGTCTAAAAGACCCAATGAATCACCAAGAAGTGATGAGGGCAGAAGTATTGATTTGACGGATAGGATGGAAAACCTTCAAACCAAAGTACCAGTTAGTGAGCCCGATGATCTTGCTAGATGGAGTGAGGGCAGTATTAAAATCCAACAATTGACGGCTAAAGTGGATTCCTTGGAATCCACTGTACAAAATTGTCTTTATTATCAAACAAATCAAGGAAAAACTATGGCTGCTATGAAAAGAAATGTCAATATCATCAACAAAAGAATGAGACAATATGAACTTAGGCTTCATCAACAATCAAAGCTTATCAGGAACTTGAAAAAGAGGATTGATGATAGTGAGGCTCCTCCAGTTGAGCTCACTAAGGGGGAGAAGGATAACATACAGACAATGATTGATGAATCCATTGCAGCAGCAGCTTCCTCCCTCTTGAATTTAAAAGAAACAGAAGTTGATGAAGGCCCAGAGATGATGATTACAGAAGATGAGCCCATTACTACTGCTACAATGGAAGAACAAGTTGAAACAGAGATACCAGTAGTAACTCCTACTACTGATGATATAGCAGTAGTAAGTCAAGAAGAGGAATTAACTGCACTAAACACTACTGATGCCCTATCAGTAGTAACTCATGAAGTAACACCAGTAATAACCACCTTGGTTACTACTGAAGAAGAAATTCCTGAATTTCCTGAACTCATTGATGCTAGAAGACATGTCATCATTACCAAACCACCAACTCCTACTCAACCACTTATCATACCTGACATTGATGATAATGTGAATTGGTTTGAGGTAGATGAATGTACCCTTCCTCCTCACCCAAAAATATTACCAGAAGAAGATCTAAAATTGTTTTATCCAAAGTTACTAATGACTGGTATTCCTGACATGAAATACACTCCACCTCCATCAATTTTGCCTGCTTGTGTTGGAAAGGGAAAAGAAATATATGATGATGATTATCCAAACAGGGCATTAGGGCATCACATGGTCAACAAAATCAACCATGTTAGAAAAGAGAAACAATCAAGATGGAGGATAAAACATAGAAGATTTCTGGAGAATGTAGCTATGTATCAAGCTATTGAGGAAAAGAAAAAGAAAACTGAAAAACCTCAAAAGACTGAAATACCTGAGTTAATGAAAGATGGTCAGATTGAAGCTCAATTGGCAGAATTTCGAAGATACAGAAAAGTAGAAGAGGAACATCTTGATTTGCTTGAAGAGCTAGTAGCTGAAAGCAAAAGAACTAAAAGTCCCTTAACAGATGATGTGTTTGAACAAAAAGCACTTATGATTGACTTTCTGAAGTCAAAAGGGCACAGTGCAAAATCTTTTGGCAGAATGAAGATGGTTACTATTATAGACAAATACTGTACTGCCAAGAAGAAAGATTTAATTGAACAAGAGGCTGAAGAAGAAAAGAAATTGAAAGCAGCAAAAACCTTAATCCCAATAAGTCCAAATTTAATTAAAGATAATAGTGTGTCTACTATTGGTGAATCCTCATCTCCCCAGACAAAGAAAAGAAAGAATGAAGCTCAAGAACAGAGTTTTCAAAAGAAAGCAAAACAAGAAAAAATTATACCTGTTCTTGAAGTACCTGTTGCTCCACTTCAAAATAACTCAATACTAAACTGGAAAGTCTTGCCCAATAATGCTCTATTAGTTGTAAGGGAAGACAAAATCATTCAAAAGTTTACTGGATGGCTACCTTTGATCAGATCCTGTACAAGAAGTGATGTGATTAAACTTCTGATCATTGGAAAACCAAGAATGTCAAAGAAATCTTGGAGAGAATCTGGAGCTGGATACTTAACAAGAATGATTGATGCAGCTTTTTATCCAGATAACTATCCAGAGTTATTTACAAATCCAGAAAATGTGTATGCATGGAATGTTCTCCCAACTTGCAATATGTATTTCTTTGAAAGATCAAGTAAAAATTGTGAGTTGTACTTATATGAAAGAGAATATCCTCACTCAGAAAAGGAAATGTATCAGATATTCATCAACACTCTAATGAAGCCCTTTGATGCTGTTATGTTCCAGAATAAATTGAATTATTTTATCAAGAAGAACAGCAAATACATAATTGAACAAAGACTTCAACAAAATCAAAGAACATTAGAAAGAAGAAAGAAAGAAGAAGAAGAACAGAAGAAACTTGATTGATTAAAACATAATCAATAAGTTTAGGGGGAGATTGTTGGAGCAAATCACAGATCAACTTAGTACTGATGCTGCAGTTGGTGATAATTATGTTTATTACTGATGGGGCAGAACATGTTACTACTGATGAAGTTGATACTGGTGTATACTATAACTAAAGTTACTACTGATCAATGCTTATTGAAGATACTACTGATCATTGTAGTTACTACTGACGATGTATCTGGACTTACTACTGATCACCAAGTTTACTACTGATTTTCATATTTACTACTGGTGATAAGTTTTACTACTGACAACGCATATTTGGAACAAATCAAGTCCGAGATCTTCGCAGAGATAGTTATAGAATGTAAATCAATGTATATCGTTTATAATTAGATGTAAATCGTATCCTAGAATAACTAGGGTAAATAGTTTAGCTTCAAGGACTATTATATATAGTTCCTTACGAATTGTAAACGTACGTGTGTATTGTTAACTCGATAATATACATTGAAGCTTTTTGTGAAACTGTGTTCTTAATATTCTTACATATTGTTCTTACAGTTCATCGTTCTTAATACATTGATATAGTGTTGATCCGCTGCAACTTCTATCATCAATTAGATCTAAGGTGTTTATTAACTTGTCTATAGTTAATCGATCCTGACAGTGTTCATAAAAAATATAATTCACCTTTTCAGAATTCAGACAAATAAATCGATAAATCAATTTTGTATCTGTATATGCTTTATTTCTTGTCGTGTAAAGAAATTTTAGTGGCATATAAGTTCCCGCTTAAAAGAAAAAGGTGGATGTTTTTATGGTTGGAAATGGCATTTATGTAAATAAATTACACGATGAGGGGTAAACAGTTGTAAAGGAGGAAGCGCGTATTTGCGGGATGATCTGATTCGTGGAAGCAACTGAGAAATTAATTTCTATTATCCTCGCCTTTTCTATCCTTTTTCCTGCTTCTCACCAATTATTTATTATTGTTATCATATTTTATTTTTATTATGTTTTCCCTTTTTCTTTATCCAATTTTAGTCGCCAATGTTGTTGATCTAGGATATATTCTAAACTTCATGCACCAATCAGATAATATAATTCTATTTTGGTAGGATCCCAATCTATATTTTAGACTAATGTAAGCACATGGTTTTATGTTTTCACCATGTTAGTTATTCTACACATTTTATAACAGCATTCGATTCACTTTTTAATAAAAAAAACAACTATCAATAAACAAAAATTTCCTAAAGGTTACTTGATGTGTGGTGACAAAAAAATATTAGGCATACAAAATTAGAAAATTATATAAAGAGAAATAACAATGATACTCAATTCTGTAAAAAAAATAGACAATTTAATAGATGTTCCTTGGGCAATTAATTTTTTTTAAATACTATAACTTTTATGTAACAAATAAAACTGTAGTTGATATGAAACAATTTGATAAGAACTTGCATCTTATGATTTTGATATTATGATTTTATTCTAGTGGAGCGCCTTTGAAGCTGAAGAAGAAAGATGGCGATGTGAGGAATACATAAAATGTGTTTAAAATCGAGAAAGTGAGAATAGCTTTTTAATTGGAACTATATATAAATCATAAATTTACTTAAATATTTGATTCATTTAAACAAGTTAACCTATTATGAGTCCTTTTTTCGAATTGATATATCACTTTTTTCTTAACATATACTCCCTCCGTTTCTTAATAAAATTTCATTTCCCCTAGCACATATTTTTAAGTGATAGTTTGTGATGGAGTCATTAGTAATAAATTTAATTAAGATATAAGGTTATTTTGGAGAGAAAAAATATTTTTAAGAGATAGTTAGTGGTAGGCCGGTAGGGTATATAATAATAATAATATTATTTTATTGAATGAATCCCTCTATTTTGAGAAATGTGAACTTTTTTATGGGACAAACATTTTAAGAGAAATAATATTTTTTTAAGGGAGGGATGGAGTATATTGATAAATTAACTATATATAATGCAACCTTTGTATTTGTATAATTTGTACCAAATTTGATTCTGAAGTGAATACTTGTAGTTGGGTCGGTTGTGATGTGTGTTTACACTGGACAAATACAGATTGTGCAATAAGAAACGGGCAGATTGGAGTCGGCCCGGTTAAAAATGGGTCGGGCTTGCATGAGGACATGTGAGTATTTGGGTGGGTTGAAGAAGTTTTTAATCAATTTGCACCATTTGGGACCGTGAATCTTTGATTAGAGAACTTGAATTTGTGACGAGAATATTTCACACAAGTGAGGAAATTAAAGGGAGAGAATTGTATTTGAAATGTGAAGATTTATGGAAAAACTGAAAATGGTTTAGATGAAACACTACTTTGTGAAGAGATTTCGTCATTTTTTTCAAGGTAAGCATTAATTAAGGGTCAAATTTAGTAAATATTGCGGTATTGGTTGACCCACAAAAACTTTATTATTACAATAATTATCTATTTTTAAAAAATACATATAGTTAGGAGATTGAACGCTTTCCATTACACCCTGGAATAATCGTGACCCATTTGATATGTTTCATTTTTTTGGCTGGTTAGAGATAAAATATAACTCAAATTGACCTGTTTCTAGTTAAATTGGTCAAAATTGCCACCTATACTTAGAAATAAACTCTGTAAAAGCGTTTACTTATGAATAAATCAGTTTGGGTGATGTTCTTATTTGTAATGGATGAGACAAGTGAAATAAAAAAATTAGCTTTAAAATGAAATGGATCGAACGGGTTGAAAAATCACCCAAGTGTCAAATAATCACATTATTTTTAATTTTCATAATCATATTTAATACACTAATATAAAGTTCGCCACAAAAATTGTTTCAGTTCCGTACCAAAAACTTACCGCATTTTGATCCAACCTTTATGAAATTGGTGTTAGTTTTTAACTTATTAAACAAGTTCACAAATTACAATTTCATCAACTACTTTTGCAGAGATCAACATGGAAACCCTAAATTATCAAGAAAATGAAGAAAGTCAACTAATAGCACCAGAAGAAGCAATTAAAAAACTGGAAATGGCAGAACAAGAGCAAGCCCGTATGGTTGAAAAAGCCCGTTTTATCCTTTTATATGTATATGGTTGTTTCTCTTCCATTATATATTAGTCTTAAAAAACATGAATTGTATGTTTAATTATTGCAATTGAGGAGTTGGAGGCTTGTGATCTACACATCGTGGTTGGGTGGAAAATATGCAAGTAAAGAATCTCGTATAATTTTTATAACTTAAGGTTTAATAGACAAGTATGCTTAAATCATTCTTATCGAGTATTTTAGGTGGAAAATATATGGAGCAAACTATAAGGCTAACTCTATAATAAATCAAGATTTCATTAATGATTAAAGTGGGTCAGAACTCAGAAGTGCATGATTTTACACCGAAGTTTTGTCATTTATAGGAAATTCTGATTATAATTTTAATTTATTTTCATTTTAAAAGGGTATACTTGTTATATCGCGTATTTTGGCTTTATTTCACTCTATATATTCTGAAATAGTCAAAAGGAAGTTCATCCCAATGAAGATAAATAAAAAGTGGCATCAGATTTATAAGTAAGTGTATTTGTGACGATTTGAATAAAGCAAAGATGGGTATGAATGTATGATGATTCTGATTTCATTCCCTCATTTAAAGTCCATAAAGAAACAATTTATTGTAATTTAATAATAATAATGACAATAAATGATACTCCCTCCGTCCCATTTTAAACATCCAGTATACTAGTTTAGTTTGTCCCACAAAGAGTGTCATTTCCTAAATTTCAACCAATCAAAAAACATTTAAGTGGGAAAAAGAAAATTTGATTGGTGACATTATATAATTAATGCACTTTTCTTAAACTGTGTGCTTTTTTGTAGTGAACAATTAAAGTGGGACGGAGGGAGTAATAATAAAGAATACGCTCACAATGTGCATGACAAGCATTCTCTTCTTAAGTTAACCTTCAACATCACACAAATCACATAGTAAGTTTTCACAGTTCAAAAACCACAAAATAATTAATGGCACATACCTTCATCAAGATCATCATATTTTCAACAGTTTTCGTAATAATTTTGCCACATAAATCAGGTAACTAATTTATCCATTCTTGTTGATGTTATGGTTAATTTGATTTATTAATGATGTTTAATTGGTGGTTTAATTAGGTGTAGATGGTCAATTGGAGGATTATTGCATAGCTGATGAGCAAACCCCAGATGAAGAATTGCAAAGGGCACTTGTTTGGGCATGTGAAAATGGAGCAGATTGTAGCAAGATTGAAGCAAATCAGCCTTGTTTTCTGCCAAATACAATCAAAGATCATGCATCTTTTGCATTCAATAGCTATTTTCAAAGGATGAAAGATAAAGGAGCCACTTGTTATTTCAATTCTGCTGCTTTTGTCACTGATCTTGATCCAAGTAAGCATCTTATTCATCCATATTAATTTTCAAATATTGCATACATTTTACTATTTCTTGGAATTATCATGATTCGATTTATTTGGATTAAACGAAATCAGTCATAAATATAAAGTGTATGATCAAATATTGAGTTTGTTAGCTTTCCTCATTCTCTTTATGCACCTTCGTTTTGAAGATTATAGATTCTAAATCTCTTATACTGTACTCTCTCCGTCCCAAATAAACTTCTCATTTCTATAATCATATATTTTTAGGAGAGATAATAGTGGCTAATTGGTGAATAATTTTGAAGATAATGGGGGGTCCTTGCATGAATTTTTATGCAATAAATATTATTTTATATAGTAGACATCATCAATTTATAAAATTTTGAAGTTTATTTGGGAAAAATGATTAAGGAGATATGAGAAGTTTATTTAGGGACTTAGATAATACAAAATATTACATTGAAAGATTATTGAGTTCTGTTAATCTTGTTGTTTTATTTGTTTAACGGCAGGCCATGGTTCATGCAAGTTTGAAATTCATGGATGAAGATAATCAAGGTTTCAACACATAAAAATTACAATATATTTTTGAAATATGCCCGACAAGTGATGATCAACCAAATGGGAAAACTTACTATTTCATTTGAGTTTTATTTTAATTAGTAATTTTTATAATTTAAATATATATATTTGATTTTTGATTTACGGTAATGATACTTCAATTGTATAGTGGGGGTGTCAAAAAGGTCAGCATGACCCGATTCGAACCCAAACTCGATTATGTTAGTCATGTTGAGTATATTCAGGTCTTATGTTGTTATCGGTTTTATTTAATCCATCCCGACAAACCCGAAGTTCGGATCGGGCCGCGTATCGGATTAGAATTACTTTCCTTTGTCGGGTTTTGGATTGACCCGATTAGACTTGATTGAAGCTTTAAGGTTTTTACTCTTAAAACTTACAATATGTTTCACTTAGTGCAAAGTTAAAGGTTCGATTAGTTTATAGACGATAAAACAATTTTTACTTTCTCGGGTTTCGGGTTGACCCAATTAGACCCGACCAACCCGATTTCTTATAGGGTCAGGTTTCGAATTAGATTATTTTTGCTTCAAACTCAATAGGCTCAACACGATAAGAGCCAAACCCGACGTGACAATCCAATTTAACACCCTTATGTATAGTTATGTAACATATATCGACAAGACTATACATGTATGGATAACTCATAAACAATGTTGTAGAACTCGTTACTCGCTACCCGTTCGTTTGATGACCTTGTAGTGAGTACTCGGTTACTCGGTGAGTACTGGACGAGTACTCGAATCGGGAATTTTAGTGTATAAAATAATAAATATATATAATATACATGTACTTAACCTAATTTTTAAAATAGATACATATTAAATGATAAATTTTAAGTTAAATTATACCCCGTGTAAAAGATTAGTAGAACATAGTTTCATTCCTTTGAAGGCCTAATATTGTATTCCCTTTAAATTTATGAACTTGAAATTTTAAAACTCAGTTGGGCATAAACTGACTTTCACCATAGTTGACCGAGGAATTAACCGGTTAGGACCAACCCGACTCAGTAAAACACCGGGTAGTGGTTAACCGGCGAGTACTCGGCCAGGTAGACTAAGTTTTACAACACTGCTCATAAAAGAGAATTGATATTGCTACCATAACTTTTAATGCTTATACCACACAGTACAGACTTTATAGCTAATTGTACAAGTATATTAAGCATTAGATGTTGTACATACCTTAAAAGTTTTGGTAGAAAAATCACCCCCTTTCATAAAAATATGTTAGTTAATTTAAAATTTAGATTTAAGAAACAACATAAAGGACATTTTTTTAATTTTTAACTTTTTTTTAATTTTTTTTAATTTTTTTGATTTTTCTAAATATTTTTAATTTTTTTGAATTTTTTTAATATATTTCAATTTTTTTTAACGATAAAAAGTCTGAAACATATGAAATCTTCAAGATTGTTAGTTCACTAAAAGAGCGTAATTGAATTCGTAGAGTTTCGGGAAAGATTTCAATTACAACAAATAACATATTTCTGAATTACGTATGAACATAATTACGAAAGAAAAATTCATCAAAACATCCCTCTGCAATGGAATTTAATTCCAATTAAGAAGGATTACAGAGGATTATATTAAAACAAACGGCCCCTTAATGTATTTTTGAGAAATAGTATTTTCGCCTACCATTTAAACCTACTTATGTGTCTACCCATTTCTAAACTTGACATGTATAATCCACTAATTCTTTTTCCTCATATCATCTTTTGATTTTGACATTTGTAATGATCAAATAGGTAGACACATAAGTAGACACAAATGATATACTTCAATTCCATTTCTCTATATTTTTATATCTTTATAGTTGACCCGTCAGTTAAATTGGTTGACCTGACACACTCATCGTATTGCCGTACTGGACAATTGAAACCCCAATTTTAATACATTGCTCAAAACAAGACTAACAAATACAACTCACTTAGAACACGATATAAGTTAATATCATAGAGAAACGTTCAAGGAGGTCCATCATTTTTATAAAGTCCCAAGGTACAAATTTCAACTATTGATCAATAATATCTAATGGTCAAATTAATCACATATTTTATACATAAAAGGGTATTTTGGTCATTTGGAAGTTGATTTTTTTTTATTTTTTATTTTAAAATATTTATTTATTTATTTAGTTTTTAATTGAGGGGTATTTTGGTCATTTTAAAAATATTTTTTTTATATTAAATTTTTTATTTTTTATTTTTTTTAAATTTTATTATTATTATTTTTTTATTAATAACAAATAATGTGATTGCATAGTGAATCACATGTGATTACATTCTAAATCACATGTGATTGAACTAAAACATCAAATGTGATTAAATATACAATCACATTTGATTTTACACTAAAATCACATGTGATTACAGTAAAATCACATGTGATTAAGTCATACAAGTAATTATCAAATAAATATTATTTTTTAATTAAAAAAATTAATAATTAAATAAATAAATATAAATAAATAAAATTAAAATAGAAAATAAAAAAAATTGAAATTTTTTTAAGTGCCAAATGACCAAAATACCCCTTCACAATAAAAAATAAAAAATAAAAAAATCTAAAATAAAAAATAAAAATTCTAAAATAAAAAATAAAAAAAAAATAAAAAAATATTTTTATGTTTTAAAAAATGACCAAAATACCCCTTTATATATAAAATATGTGATTAATCTTTACCATTAGATCTTATTGATCAATGGTTGAGATTTGTTCCTCGGGACTTCCTAAAAGTAATGGACTTCCTTGAACGCAACTCTAAAATCATAATTTTATGTAGACATATGCAAATTGAGCGAGAACCGGTCGAAATCGGACCAGATCGAACCGGACTACATCATTTCAAGTCTAATTTTTATGAAAAATTGGTTCTATGTTCCAAGTGGTTCGGTTTCGACCGGTTCGGCTCGATCCAAAATCGAGAAAAAAAATCTAAAAAAGACGAAGATATTACCTCGGTTCTCGGATCGGTTCAATTCCAGCCGGTTCTCAGTTTGGTTCCTAGCATAGTGTAACACCCTCAATCAGGGCCTAGTAGTTGTATAATTTAAAAGTGACTATAAGTGGATTTAAATGAAATATTGTTTTAACAACGAGTAAATTACGTCTGCACGTTGCTGCGGGTTTAATAAACTCTTATTTTCTTTACAAATTTAACTTTCGAGCGTTGCTGCGCGTTTAAAAATCTCTTATTTTCTTTATATATTTAACTTTCGAACTTATTAAAAGAAACAAAATCGTTATAAATAAATTTTTCAAATGGTTAATATTTTTAATACATGCAAAGATATGCTTAAGAAATATTTCAATACTAAAATACTATACTAACTTTGATTTATATAGTTAGAAATCAAAATATATGTTTGAAATGGTTGCTATTTCATGTTTAAATCAAGTATATCTTAACAAAAAAAAATTAAAATAATTAGCAATAAAACCTTTAAGTATAAAACTATATAATAAACTCAATCGTTAAAAATTTAGAAATTAAAATGTGGATTATATAGGTTTAATAGTCAAAATTATACATACGTAAATTACATAAATTATTTTTATTTAC
Organism: Calendula officinalis; assembly: GCA_963853835.1. Taxonomy (NCBI): domain Eukaryota; kingdom Viridiplantae; phylum Streptophyta; class Magnoliopsida; order Asterales; family Asteraceae; genus Calendula; species Calendula officinalis. The sequence continues at coordinate 6,557,868 of OY970825.1, forward strand.
ATTATAAAAAGTACTGAATTAATAAGCTTTTGTATTAGTTGGCGTATCCCGTATTTCGTTACGAAGTTGAACATAGTGTTTACCTCGAGTTACCAATTTTATGGAAAATAATATAAATGTGTTCTATAAATAACATAGACATCAGAAGTACTTTAATATTATACTCATTGTGATCGCATTTTAATATCCTTTTTAATTATAGAATTTTTAGATTATAAATATATTATTTTGTATCAGTAAAAGGCCAAATAAATATAGTAGTTATAACTTTTTGTAAATAGTGAGTAGTTCAAGGTTAGGAAATAAACTTTTTATAAATATTTACATATCTCCCCCTATTTTAGGGGATTTCTAGAAAATTTCAATCCATTATCTTTCAATCCCGTTATTTTCGACTTTGTCTCCGTATTTATTCCGCATGTCGTTTGCTAATTGGACTAAAATAAAACGGTGTTATATTTATTAATGAACTGTACAAATCTGTATTTTTTGGAAACGGCAAATGAAATAACGGAAGCCTACTCGCAATTTTTCAGCGAGCACCCCGAGTTCGAGCTCCGCATAAGCGGGCAAACCCAGCCCCCAAAGGGATTTCCAAGGAAAATTCCCCATATGTGCCCGTGTGAGGTATGAGTTAAATTACGCTAATACAACGCTCCCAAAGGGATTCGAACTCACGACCTGCAGCCCACATGGGTATAAACCCAGTGCCTCAGACCAGCTAGGCTGGCCATCATTGGCAGTACAAACCTGTATGACTAATGTATTTTAAATAAGATGAATGAGGTTAAAAGTAGAAAATAAATTACTTAGGCATTTTAAATAGATTAGTTAGACACTTAATTATACTGTGTTTATTAACATTAAAACTTTTGCCTTAGACAGTTAGATGGAAGATGGACACGTTTCGTTTGAGATATGGCATTTCTTTTATTTGTTTGCCTGCACATGCTTTGCATAGGACTCAAATAAAGAAAAAGAGAATAAAATAGGAACCGACTCAAACTTCCTTTTAGCTCTTGATATTTTGAAAAAGATTCCTTCATTTGATATTGTCTAACTTTACGTAAACGACTCAAAACTCAGCCCCAAAATTACTTGTTTAGTGTTGATTTTCTGCAAATTGAAAGTTATTGAAGGTATGTAACTTGAACCCTAGTTGTATTTTCATGAATTCTTGCAAGAACAAGAAGTTTCTTTTTAGGGTTTATGAGTAATATTGCAAAACAATTGAAATTTGCTTTTGTTGTTGCATGCTGCTACCGCGTAGAATAGAAACAAATATATAATTTTGAAGCTGTAAATGGTTTTGTCTCTGGGGATGTTGTCTGCGTAAAAAAGAAAAGAAAAGAAAAGGGGATATGATTTTGTGGTCAACTTCTATTTACTTGGAACAAAAGAGAATAGAAAGAAAAGATGTTTTTTGTGAACTACGTATATATTAAATCAAAGGATTTTGAATCCATTTCTAACTCTAAAATCCACTGACTCAATGATGACTCATACTGCCGGCTGTATGCAATTTTCGTTACGTATTGTACAGTTAAACTTTTAAGTTCCCTGTTATTCAGCCTGACTTTTAGCCAACTTACAATTACAGTTTCATAAACACCCTAATCTTATAACCGTGCCCGTTTTCCTCCTATTCTCACTGTCTGGATTGAAGCTTCATTCCTCTTTCAATTCTTGCATCCTCTAAATGGTTACTTCAGGTTTGATTTCTCCACCAGCAATTGACAACACTATTAATCATCAGTTTCACGAAGAAATTGCAAGAATAGTGCAGTACCCTTCCAAATTGTACAAATAATGCTGTTTTTGGGGCTTTTGTAAAAATAATGCTATCCCCTAGTGCCACACCCGGATCCCCTTCTTTCCCCTAGTACCACACCCGGATCCCTCTTGAGCCTGCACACTCGTCTGTACCTTGCGTACTTTCATGTAGGAACCCCTAGTAGTACACCCGGATCCCCTTGGGGTATCCCCGAGCCGTACGCCCGGATCCCCTTGGGGTATCCCCACTTGGCACGCCCGGATCCCACTTATGGGAGATGATGTATTAAGTGAATGCTTCCAAACGACATGGGATCCTTCCCATGAAGCTTCCTCGAGAAATTATGGGAAAATCTTTTCATCATTTCTGGTTTAGTATCTAATTCATCTCTTTTTTATTACAGGTTCATGTTCTACCTCGAGAAATTATGGGAAAATCAACATTTGATCTAGCAATGATGCTGATGAAATGGTTACCTTTATGGCTAGTTGACAAGCTTCTATTAATCTTGGCATTTTTCATTCTCGGAAACACACAAAATTACGGCATTAAAAGACCATCTTTAGGCCCATTACAGCTCAAAAACCACCATGGAAAAACCCCTGTTCTCGACATCGGTGCGCTCGAGAAAATCCGATCAGGCGATATTGCAGTTGTTCCAGGAATCAAACGGTTTAATTGCAGTTCAGTCGAGCTCGTAAATGGCGAAACACTCGATATCGATTCGGTGGTTTTAGCAACTGGGTATTGCAGTAATGTTCCTTACTGGCTTCAGGTGAGAAAAAGGTTTTGATTTTTATTTGTTTTTTTTTGGCGATAAAGATTATATCTTTCAGTTTGACTAATTGGGTTTTGACTTTTTTTTATTAACAGGAGACTGAATTCTTTGCTAAAAACGGGTTCCCAAAAACCCCATTTCCAAATGGGTGGAAAGGAAAGTGTGGATTATATGCATCTGGGTTTACCCGAAGAGGGCTTGCAGGTGCATCTGCTGACGCCATCAAAATTTCACAAGATATTGGGAAAGTATGGAAAGAGGAATTAAACCAGAAGAAACAGAAAGTTCCTACACATAGAAGATGCATCTCAACCTTCTAATTTGATTTTCCATTTAACAAAAATAGGAAATTTAGTATTTAACTGTGAGGTGTAAAAATTATATATGTAAAAACAAGAAGTATAGATATAGAAGTAGAGTAGAAAGAGCATCACTCACCCACCATAAAGCCCCAAAAAAGAAAGTTTGAAAAATGTTTTGGGCGTTTTGTATTGATAAGTCTAACTTTGTTATTTACTTCTTTTTGGAAGTGGGATCCGAGCGTGCCAAGTGGGGATACCCTAAGGCCCCGTTTGTTTTGACGTAATCCTCCGTAATTTTCCGTAATTGTAATTCAATTACATTAGGGAGGACGTTTGGATGAACATTTTTTTTCGTAATTCGATTACGACGTAATTTCGAATTACAATATTCGTTGTAATTAAATTCCGTCCCAAAACCCTAAGAATTCAATTACGGTCCTTTTATAAACTAACAAATTTTGAATATTTTATATCCTTAAGATTTTTAAATCGTTTAAAAATATTAAAAAAATTAAAAAATTTAAAAAAATTTTAAAAAAATTTTAAAAAAATTAAAACAATTTTAAAAAATTAAAAAAATTTTAAAATTTAAAAAAATTCTAAAAAAATTTTAAAAATTTAAAAATTTTAAAAAAATTTTAAAAAAATTTTAAAATTTTAAAAAAATTTTAAAAAAATTTTAAAATTTTAAAAAAATTTTAAAATTTTAATGGAGTTCTCGGGCAGATTTCTCAAAGGTGAAGGCGGACCAGTTTTTGACTGTTGCTATGTCCGGCCTTTGGCATATTTGGAGATACAGAAACGAGGTCGTGTTTGAGCACAAAGTTGGGTGAATACAGGGGATGTTCAGTCAAGTTCAAGCACAATCTTTCCTGTGGCTAAAGCATAGATCAAAGGCAAAATGGAGTTATCTTGAATGGGGACCATGGTTAGTTGACCCAGTTTCGATTTAGTAGTCATTGATTTGGTGTAATTTGGCTTGGTGGTGTTGTTTGTAGTGGTGTGTTTTTTTTCAATTTTATGTTATGTACTTTGTTTCTAGCTTCTCGCTAGCCATTTCAATGTTATATATTTTTCTGTTGGGGGTTCTGGCGGGTGATGACTTTGCCGAAGCTCGTTCTGGTTCCTCCTGTTTGCCGTTCAAAAAAAATGTTGAAGGTCCACCGGCTGGAACAAATATTCTTCTTGACGGCTTATTTTATTGGTTGAGAAACTACCTCCTTTAGGTGGTGGAACATTCACATTAATAGACCCTCGTGCTTGTTACACATCTTCAAGCTTTCGGAGAACATCATTGGGCCCCTAAATAATCGCTTCGAGGTTGTGGTGCTTTCGACATTTTGGATCAGATAATAGGAACGAAATGTTTTTCCAATCCAACAAGCCTCGAAAAGATCACTTGCTAAGAGATAGCATGAAATTCTACTCTCTTTTTTTATTAATAGTAGTCAGTAGAGATGAAAATTCTACACATCTGATCCAAAATGTCGAAAGCACCACAACCTCGAAGCGATTATTTAGGGGCCCAATGATGTTCTCCGAAAGCTTGAAGATGTGTAACAAGCACGAGGGTCTATTAATGTGAATGTTCCACCACCTAAAGGAGGTAGTTTCTCAACCAATAAAATAAGCCGTCAAGAAGAATATTTGTTCCAGCCGGTGGACCTTCAACATTTTTTTTGAACGGCAAACAGGAGGAACCAGAACGAGCTTCGGCAAAGTCATCACCCGCCAGAACCCCCAACAGAAAAATATATAACATTGAAATGGCTAGCGAGAAGCTAGAAACAAAGTACATAACATAAAATTGAAAAAAAACACACCACTACAAACAACACCACCAAGCCAAATTACACCAAATCAATGACTACTAAATCGAAACTGGGTCAACTAACCATGGTCCCCATTCAAGATAACTCCATTTTGCCTTTGATCTATGCTTTAGCCACAGGAAAGATTGTGCTTGAACTTGACTGAACATCCCCTGTATTCACCCAACTTTGTGCTCAAACACGACCTCGTTTCTGTATCTCCAAATATGCCAAAGGCCGGACATAGCAACAGTCAAAAACTGGTCCGCCTTCACCTTTGAGAAATCTGCCCGAGAAATCTGCCCGAGAAAAAAATTTTAAAAAAGTTTTTAAAAAAAGTCATAACTATTGATTTGAATTACAACTCAAAATTTTGGTAACCAAACGCGTAAGCGTATTCAATTACAACCCAATTCAATTACAACCGAATTCAAATACAACCGATTTCAATTACATTACGGAGGATTACGTTGAGCCAAACACCCCCTAAGGGGATCCGGGCGTACGGCTCGGGGATACCCCAAGGGGATCCGGGTGTACTACTAGGGGTTCCTACATGAAAGTACGCAAAGTACGCAAGGTACAGACGAGTGTGCAGGCTCAAGAGGGATCCGGGTGTGGTACTAGGGGAAAGAAGGGGATCCGGGTGTGACACTAGGGGATAGCATTATTTTTACAAAAGCCCAAAAACAGCATTATTTGTACAATTTAGAAGGGTACTACACTATTCTTGCAATTTCCACCAGTTTCACCATATTGCTTTGCTTCCTGGTAACCATCAATTCCAAAATGAAATTAAATTGATTTACGAAATAAATTTAGTTTGCTTCCTTATTGCCGGCGCACTCCCTCAGGGACCTCCACTCGTCGGTCGAAAGAAGTCAGTCCGATATTCAATCATCTCCGCCAAACAAAGCACCAATACTAAACCTTCTTCCACTACAGGTAAATTTAATTTTTCATATCCAATTTTTTGTACAATGTAATTGTTTCATTTGATTGTATTGATTCAGATGGTTACTGGTTCATTCATCAAGTGGTTCCTTCTCGGGAGCCAGGTGAGTCTTTCTTAATTTCTTTGTCATCTAAAAAGGCTTTTACTTATTGACATAATTGTTTTCTTTAGGGTCAATCTGAGAACGATGAAGCACAGTGGAAGGGGGTCCATGAATTATCAATTTCATTGTCAGAGTTTCCGTTTGCATCTGCATCTGATATCGGTATCTTTTTTTACCCATTTACCTTAAACAGTTTGATTTGGAATTTGGATCATATTTTTTTAATCTCCAACGGGTCAAATGTGTAAAACTTAGAACTTAGCTAAAAATTTGAAATGAGTCAAACGTCAACCAAAGATTATTGAAATGCTTATAATTTACTTGATCATATTTAATACATTGCTTATTTATAAAATTTAAAAATATGGACAAAAAGTGTTGGCGGGTCAACCCAACCCATCCCTTTCCGACCCATATTAAAAAATCCCTTTTGACCCGAACCCATTCGATCTTGTCGCCCAGTTGTTCATTTTGGCATCAAATTCTTGGCAGAGACAAGATGTAAACTTTGCAATGGAAGCTTCTAGAAGACCTCAGGTTGCTTATGCAGTTTTTGGTTCACAACCCGAACACACACACCATAAAGAAATTATTAAACCAGCGATTTCAATTTTCAAGATATTGAAGGATTATACAACTTGCACGATTCACAGTGGAAGCAATTGGCAACAGGTGATTTAGGGTTAATTTTATGCATCTAATGGATTTCCATAATGCAGGTTAGAATAGTGTTATTATTGATATATTTTCTTATGCTAAATCTGCTCGAGAACGAGGCAGACATGTTATTATTGCTGGTGCAGGGGTGTAGCACATTTACCAGGTTTGGGTTTTGAGTTTTTACCCTTTGGTTTGCTTGCAGGCATTAGATTGTACTTAGATGATCAACATGAGTAAGTCAAAAGTCTAAACTTAAGTTAACTATGGTATTGCATGATTACCATTGTTGCATTTTTATCAAAACATTCCCACCAATTAGCCAATTGCAAATGTATGAAGTTCTTATGATAAAATACATAATTAAAAAGATGCAGCAGTTTTTTTTTCTTCTCTTATATCTACAGATTTAATAAAATACATTGATTCTGCAGATGATTGGTCGAGGCTTATATTTGTCTGCAGAAGGTTTGGTTTCAAAATTAACACAAACGATGTTTCTGTTATTACTTATTAGTGGTTGTTTATGTAACTAAGGGTTGTTCGTTATGGAGGTAAATAATCTGTATTCATTTATTATATTAATATTAATATTTTCGTTAATTATCATGTTTTTTTTAATTAGTAGATAATTCAAAAGTTTCTTAATAAAATTCACGCCAATGATGATCTCTAAATATGTAAAACGTATTGATAGTAATTGTCAATACTTTTTAGTTAGGGTCAACTTGACTTTTTTAACAATTAAAAACCCAAGTAAGCTTTATTACAATGACTATAATGTGCAAACTGGTAATTTTTCAATAAATAAAATGATTAGTGTAAGATTATGAAAATATTATAAAAAATTTATAAGCCACCCGTGATTTATCACGGGTTATAGGCTAGTTATTACATAAAAGAAATTGAATTGTAACCAAGAGTAATAAATTAGAATGTGGTTTTGGCTTTTGGCAGTATATGTTGGAACGTGAAATAAAGAAAAAGGAGACTTGGTTTTAAAGTTAGATTTAGGTGTTTTTTTTATACTAAATCTTGATACAAGCTTATTGTTGGTCTATGAAATAATAAATTTACGTATTGACCATGTTTAACTGAATTGACTTCTAAAAAGTCAAGAATGATCACAAATGGTATTATTAGATGGTTATGAATTAATTGATGGATCATAAATGTATATGAAGACATATGAAATATACTAAGATATTATAAAATGATAGTTGATTATTGGGTCGAGTTTGACTATTAAAAGTCAAAGTTGGTTCTTATGCATTATATGTGAGATTATGATTATGATATGAATTTTCTAGCACTTATAATTATTTAATTTGATAAGATACTAACTTGTTGGTTATGTTGTGGATGATAGGTCCCCAACAACGACTCCAACAACGTGAAGGTGCTTCTGGGAGGTGATACTTCCATAGTCGGTGAAAGGTGAGTAATACGTTATAATTGATTAATTATAACCCAGGTAAGGGTTTGACCATGAATTGGTTGTGGATCTTGATTCCAGACTTTAAGTCTGATGCAGTGTTTGATATTATTTTGAGTTTGATATTATTTTGAGTTTAATTTATGTGCTACTTGTACTTGATTGGTGATACGGCAAACATGATCATGTATTCGGAGGTTGTCTTGAGACTGGCCTACTCACGTCACGTACTGAGTTAATGGGCTAACGATAACTCCCAGCATATGCCAATGGGAACCGTTCCTCCTGGTGACGAGGGTCAAAATGGAGACCCAATTGTTTATATGTTTATGGTAACTCGATTCCTGAATTTATAATTATTCAGTTTGATGTATTATTCATTTAGCTTTACAGCTAACGGGTTTTAAGTTGCCCGCAGGTTTTTGCAGTTTTGGTAGCTGCTAGTTAGATGACTGCTAGAGTTGGGATACTTCACGGTGGTGGACGCATGCCCTATTTTTGTAACTTTTGGTAACACCGAAACAATATTTTTAGGAAAACAAATGTTGTATTATAATGGTAACTGTATTGTTAAATTCTTTTGGCATTGTTCGGATGTGAATCAAACTATATCGTTATGTTTAAGTAAATATGGTAAACTCTAATAGTTTACTTTTGATATATGAAAAGTATATTTTAGTCTTCCGCTGTTTAAAAAAAAATAAAAAAAATATTGTGAAATTTAGCGGTGTTACACAGTCGATTCGGCCCTCGGTCCGACAAAAACCATTTTTCGGTTCCCGATTCTAGTCGGTCCGAATGGATTAAGTCTGGTTCTTGGACCGTACACATACCTAAGACCTGTGCCAAGGGTGTGTCAACAACCCGTCAATATCCCATCACAAACACATTAGTAAGGATGCCTTTGGTACCACCCCATTAGTAGCATGCGTCACTATGAATCCGTCGTGGGAAGGAAATGTTTGAGGAAGCCGTTGTGGGACTCTAGGTGTTGTTTGGTTCGCAGAATGTTTCTGATGGAATTGGAATCTAGGAAGGAATTGAAATCCGTCAGGAATTGGAATCCAATTCCATAGTCTGTTTGGTTGGCATGGAAGAGAATTGGAATCTAATTCAATATTATGTTTGGTTGACATGAATTAGAATTGGAATTATCTAAAATGACGAATTTACCCTTATTACTAGTAGTGGTTGGTTGGTGGTGGTGGGTGGTTGTGGTGGCGGTGGGTGGTTGTGGTAATGGTGGGTGGTGGGTGATGGCGGCGGTGGGTGATGGTGGTGGTGGAGGTGGTGGCGGTGACGGAGGCGGCGGTGGGTGGTGGTGGCGGCGGGTGTGGTGATGGCGGTTGGTGGCGGCGGGTTTGGTGATGGCGGTTGGTGGCGGCGGGTGTGGTGATGGCGGTTGGTGGCGGCGGTGGCGGTGGTGGGTGGTGGTGGCAGTGGATGGTGGTGGTGGTGGCGGTGGTTGGTGGTGGCGGTAGTGCATGGTGGCGGTAGGTAGTGGGCGGTGGTTGGTGGAGGCGGCAGTGAATGGTCGCGGTGGCGGTAAGTGGTGGTGGCGATTGGTGTGGTTGTGGTGGTGGCGGCGGTGGGTGGTTGTGGTGGCGGTGGTGGCGGTGGATGGTGGAGGTGGTGGCGGTGGGCGGAGGTTGGTGGTGGCGGTGGTGGATGGTGGCGGCGGTTGGTGGCGGTTGTGGTGGTGGCGACGGTGGGTGGTGGTGGCGACAGTTGGTGGTGGGGTGGTGGTGATGATGGTTGTGGTGGTGGGTATAAAGGGTATAAAGGTAAAAGAACATTCTACCAAACCTTGGAATTCAATTCCATCAACATTTGGATGGAATTGAGATTCCCTCATTTGGTGGAATGTTTCCATCATTTAGGAATCTAATTTCATCCATTTTTTTGAACCAAACACTGGAATCTGATAGAATTGGATTCCAATTCCCTCAGATTCCATTACATTCCAGCGAACCAAACACCACCTTAGGGGAGGGTGGGGGTTGGGTAAATATTTGATATTTTTTAAATAGGGATTGGAAAGGCTGATTGGAGAGTTAATTTGGTCGGTGGAACTTACTTGTATTTAATGCTATTCTAGAAATATCAAAAAAGCAAACAAACAATATAATAATGTAATACAAATTATATAATTACACAACTCAATTATGTTCAAGATAAGTAAACCAAAAATACCAATTTTGTACAACATGATATATTCTTTATCAAAAGTTAGTAAAATTTTACTTGGCAAGTTTAGATTAGAAGTTAGTAGTGACATGTGATGTGTTTTTACTTTTTCCGTGTGGCTTTGATGGATACATACACGATACACCGATCAAAAGTTTAAATCCATTGTTTTCTTTTTAATCTTCATTAACTAAAATGGAATGGACCAATAATGCCACATCACCACAAAATTATATATACTAACCAAAGTCTCCAATAATAATGTATATATATATATATATATATATATATATATATATATATATATATATATATATATATATATATATATATATATATATATATATATAATAAAATATATAGCTTTTAGTACTACTGTTTTCAGGCGACTATATGCAAAATTTAAATATTGGCTACTTTATATTTTTTATAATCTAATATATTTTATCTAAAGCTAATTACTTGGTATGCAACTATATAATGGCATTTTGAGAATCGAAAAGATATAGCGTAATATCTAAATTTGCAAACCTAAGAGCACAAGGTGTGGAAGGTATGTTATAGACATGTTATAGAGTTTTTTGGCTTATAACTTGGCTATAACTTGAGGAGAGAAAAGTGGCTCCCTGGTGTTATAGTTAAAGTGGTGTTATAGGGGTCCCACATTTGTTATTTGATGTATTTTGATTGGTTGGACACCCCACCCCCAACACCCCACCCCCAGCTTCTTCCTTTGGCGAACGATTGTGTGTATGGCGAAACTGATTTGGCGAGGGGATAACGAAGAGCATGGTGTGGATTTTTGATGTTTGGCGAGGTTATTGATCTATAACGGGAGTATAACTACTCCCACACCCAGCCCTTTAAATGGGTTGCTTTTAAATACAAAATATTCTACATTTACTAGTTGTTGAATTGTGGTGTGAAACAATTTTTGGCGAGTTTCACAAAATTAGTTAAATTATTATTATTATTTTTGAAACGACAAATCCAATCTACTCTTAATTACTACTTATATCCATCGACGGGATTCGAACTTCTGACCTCAAAGTTGAGAGGCACACACCATACCGCTAGGCCAAGACCCTATATTAACTAGTACTAGTAAATACGAGTACTTATTACTACTTGTGATTAATAAATGGCTTTTTAGTAGCTATTATTTGGAATTTCATTAATTAGATAAATAAAGAATAAAATATTCATTAACTTACACGAAGCGCAAATCTTCGATACTTGTTAATACTGTATGATGCGAAACTTGAAATTAGTGGAAAGATGAGACGCACCAAAGTCGCATAGTTTAATACGAGTAACATTTTCCCCTTTTTAGTACAAACAACGTGTAGGATTTATTAATTAGTTTTAACACACGCACAAGAAACACTCTCTTCTTTTATTGAATTCCTCTCGCACATAACTGAATTCTAAATTAGAGTTAAAAGTTAACTTGTATGATGAAATTATAATGAAATGTATAAACAATCACACAAGTTTTGAACGATTAAGTTTATTATTAATAAAACTTAATACACTATAGATTTCGGAATATAAATTACAAGACTAACGTCTAACCTATACATCTATAGATTGAATGATAAATATGCACTTAAAGTTCCTACTTTTAGTTAAACGATATATAATACATGTAAACAAATAAATATAATTAATTTGTAATCAACATTATAAAAAGAAATTTTGAGTTCATTTAATGCTTCTAATAGTTAGAAAAACCCAATTTTATAAGCTAGATAATTAAATTAATGTACTCTGTAGTAAAGTTTTGACTTATCTTAATTAAAATTACTGGTTTTACATGTAACTTAGATGTTAACCATCTGACATAATACTAAGGATTTCCGAATAAATATTTAAAAGCCATGAGTTTAGTTTCTGCCTAGACATATATTTATCAAATGGTCATGATAATGTTCGAAAATGGCTACAATTACGAGTTAGGTCACATATATCTCGAGCATAAGCTCGGCCACCTTGGTGAGCCCCTTATAAATGAAAATACCATTTAACAAGTAAAAAAAGTGGTATGCGAAGATGAAACATTTACCAATAATTATAAAAATATTCAAAAAATGGCTACAATAACGAAAACGGTTATATCTCCTCTCCATTTAACTCTTTTCATATATCTCCTACGTTAATATGTTATATTCACCGCTTTGTACGTTTATACTCTTCTCCATTCAACCTTTTTTTTTTTATCGAGAATATCCGTTTGCTCATGTTCCATTAGGGGGATTATATTGTAGATCGATCCTATATCCTATAGGACCTTAAAAAACCATTTTTACAATATGAAGACTTTTCAATACCACGTAACTTTAATAATAATAACATTAAAATGAATAAATTCCAACTAATCTACCTTAATTTCGTTCACCGGCCCTACCTCATCTGCATCTGTTTCACTCCACTACCAACATATTAACTTTCCATTTGCTAACAAGTCCCCCCCCCCCCCCCCCCCCCACCCCCCCTTTTTCCTCTAATAATAATATGTTATGAATAGATAAATTAAGTAATTAGTTGTTTTTCGGTAATTGATGATTTTTTTTTGAATTGTAGGAGTAGGACTTGGGATTGTAAGCCACGAAAGCTATGACTGCTATATATATTGCGATTTATCAAATGAAGCCTACATCAAATCAGAGGAAATCTTGAACCTGACTTCCTAGGTAAGCTTAGTTTATCAACTATGAAGTTTTTTATACATTTATAATTATATTTATTTTAAATATAATATATGTTCTTTCTAACATTATACTTCATTTTCTGCAGATTAAAAAACTTGCATAGCAAATGGCTGCCGTCGTATTACATTTGATTGTCTATTTTCTTGATAAAATAGTTTCAGCTTGTAGCTACACGACCCCACCTGATCATCGCATCGTAAGTTTTGCTCTGCTCTTTACCTTCAAACTTGCAAAATCTTAAGTTTATAAATATGGAAATCGATTGGTCAAATGATAAAATTGTAACGTCTTTATTATATTTTACTTGTTGCAGAGACCAGAAGGTGTGGTCATACCTGAGCAACAACCAAGAGCTAGAAACATAGGTTATCGTACAATCGCCCTTGTAGCGATTATCATTTTTGGGCAGTGTATATTAATCATTTACATATTGATGGGTTGCTTTTTTTTTGAAAAGTAGCCACTTAGATTTAAAAAATATGAATGCACAATATAACCACCTTAACTTTAACATAAGTAACACCACCATATCGCTTGAAGCAGAAGTTTCCTTTCAAGTTAAATTTGGGGGAAAAAGAATGGCTAAGGTGTACCCAGAGATGGCCACTTACATACTAAAAACCTCTGTTAATAACCATGTCCTTACTGCCGTTTCTAGAAGAAAGTTTCAGATTTCAGAATACGAACAACTCATTGTGGTCAAATTCAAGTCTGGTCAAACTCCCTTCGAAGAAGACCAACTAAGGAAATTTCAAAAGAGGTTAGATAATGAGGCAACATGGATAGTACTGGACGTGGATTTCAAATTTTATGCCAAGTTACCGAGATTTTTTGTATTTCCACGTACTTTCCAACATTTGTATTTCAGCTGTAAGTTTCTTAAAAGAAATGCCCCTCTTGGTGAAATACACGATAGAGGGTGCTTTAAACCTTAGCAATAACATATGTTTAATTTATTGTAATTTTTGGTTTTGTTACGATCATATATATATTCATGGACTATTAATTCTTTTTTTTTTTTGAACGGCTGCGTATTATATAAATGAACTAGCAAGGAGCTAGATTAAAAAGTACAAAAATTAGACAATAAGTGTATATTGCAACACCACTCAAGCCAAGTAGAAGATACAAGATTTTTTCTTCTGCTAGAGATCCAAAGAAAGGAGAAAAATTTTACATCATCTCCTAACATGTCTTTTCGAGGCTTTGTAGATTGAAAATGCATCTTGTTTCTATAACCCCATAACGTCCAAAGAGTGGCAATGATAACCACATCCAGATGTTGCCTCTGTCGACTAGTTAAATTAATGCGGTTAGGAAGGTCGAGGGCGTCCATAATAGAAAGAGGAGCGAGAACTTGAATATTCCACGAGTTAAGCACGGAATTCCACAACCAAGCAGCCGTATCGCACCGCAAAAAACTGTGGGCCTCATCTTCAAGACCTTCTTCACAGATTAGGCATCTAATGGAACCAACATCGATGCCTCTTTTATTGAGATTGATTTTTGTCGGAAGCCTCATGTTAACAATACGCCATATAAGAATATTTACCTTACCCGGGACCATTTTGTTCCAATGAGAGTCAAACTCCACATGGTTATTATTTCTACCACTTATTAATTTTCTTCTCATTCCGTTAACTGTGAATTCCGATGTTGGAACAATAGTGCAAATCCACTTATCAGGATTGATGGAAAAAGAAGGCAATTGACTAAACATGCTATTAAAAAGAACAAGTTCCTCTAATTCACGGGAAGTAATGGGCTCTCTATGCCAGGACCAAGAGGTCCGCCAGTTGTTTAGGCCCAATAAAGGGCAGTTAAATTGCATCTGAGGGTGGGTCGGCCCAACGGCTAAATGAGCATTAACGAGAGACTGAGAAGAGGAGCCGAGACCAACAACAACAGGAGGAATAAAATTATTGTGAGTTAAATTAATTCCATGGAGTTGGTCGCATGAACAAATCTCTCATTTACCATGCAATCTTGATTGGAATCAAGATTATATAGATTTTTAAATTCATCTTTGAGGTAAGAACTACCAATCCAGATATCATCCCAAAATTTAGTGTCATTCCCATTTCCAATTCTCTTTTTAAAAATGTTGTGAATATTAATATCGTTGTCAACCAAATCTTTTTCAAGATCCATGATTTGGTTCCAAGGTCCGGCACCAAGAAAAGAAATCTTTTTTCCACAATTCCCATGAATAGATTTAATTATCTTGCACCAAAGAGCATTTGGCTCGATAAGAAATCTCCACCACCATTTTGATAGGAGGGAGAGGTTGGCGTGTCGAAGACTTCCAATCCCAAGCAATCCACGAGATTTTTTTCCCTTCCAAATTACCACCCCAAAAAAAATCTCTTCTTAAACTTTCAAGAGATTTTAAAACGGAGATGGGGGCTTTGTAAAGGGAGAAGTAGTAGCATCCGAGACTACCCAAAACGGATTTGATAAGAGTGAGTCGACCACCGTAAGAAAGAGTTTTCAACTTCCACTTAGACAATTTTTTTTTGAAATGAGGAAATGATAGGGTTCCAATTAGCTAATTTATTCATGTTGGACCCAATTGGTAAGCCAAGATAGGTGGTAGGGAATTGAGATGTTTGGCATCCAAGGATATTTGCAAAGCTAATAATTTCCGAATTTGGGACACCAATTCCAAAAAGTTTACTTTTAGAGAAGTTTACCTTGAGACCGGAGGCAAGATAAAAACAATTGAGGATTCGGGAGAGGTTTTTAACATTCTCCAAAGACCAATTCCCCATAATGAGAGCATAATCGGCAAATTGAAGATGAGAGAGGATAATATTATCTTTTCCTACTTTGACCCCATTAAAAATGTTGTGAATGTGAGCACTTTCAAAAGTTACATGAAGGGCTTCCATGGCAATTATAAAAAGCAAAGGTGATAGCGGGTCACCTTGTCTTAGACCTCTTTTAATTTTGAATTCCATGGTGGGAGAACCATTGATAAGGACGGAAGCAAAGGCCGAATCGAGACAACCTCGGATCCAATTTCTCCAACGAGCACTAAAACCCATTTGATGCACAATAGACACGAGAAAAGACCAATCTAAAGAATCAAATGCCTTTTCAAAGTCTATTTTAAAAAACAAACATTTTTTCTTTTCTTTCTACTCCACGAGATGACTTCATTAACCATGAGAGGCCCATCAATGATTTGCCTTTTAGAGATATAAGCGGTTTGCACCTCACTAATAATGGAGTCAATAACTTTTGAAAGTCGAATGGCTAGTATCTTCGCAATTATTTTATATTGACACCCGATAAGGCTAATTAGTCTAAAATCCCCCAAACAAAGTGGATCATCCGTTTTAGGGATGAGAGCAATAAAAGAGGAGTTACACCCTCTTGGAATATGCCCCGTTCGTTCAAATTTTTTTACGTAAAGAAAAATATCCTTACTCATATAATCCCAATACTTCTTGATGAATTTAAAAGTAAATCCATCCGGCCCCGGAGATTTATCTCCACTACAACTCCAAATTGCTTCTTTCATTTCCTCAAGAGAGAAAGGATGATCGAGAAATGAAGAATCTTCACTAGAGATGGACTTGAAAAGAGGATTGGTGAAGGTAGGACGCAAGTTGTTTGAAGAGTTGAATTTTTTCCGGAAAAATTCAAAAACGTGATCTTTAATGACATTAGGGGAAGAGACCCACAAGCCATCCAGTGGCAGACCCAGGACGAAAGTCCAGGGGTAGCACAAATTTTTGGCGAATGCGGCATCGATGGCCACTTTTATAGTCGGTGAGGGAACCGACGGGCGTCGGCTCATGCCAACCGTCGGCACAGACCGTCTTTCGTGACCCGTCGGTGGTTTCTTAACTTTTTGAGGGCTAGAAATCATACATAATTTGAATTAAGAGGTTGAATTCAATCAGCACCAACATCAACTTAAGTTCAACTAAGAGGTTCACTAAAACCATATTCAAACTTCGATTCATAAACCCTAATCATAATGTAGCTACAATAACAACCATCCCAAATATGGATTTAAATCCCCAAAATCAATGATTATATATAATAAACCTCATATATCAAGTATTGGTAATAAACTAATAATCAAAGAAATAAAGTACCATAATTTCACAAATAAAACCAATATTCAAAAAGCAATGTATTTTCTTATTGTATGTATCAGAAATTGACGTCGACCAATGCTACCATATTAAACCCAAATTAAAAGCTATACTACTTTGGATTCGTATTATCTTAATTGACTGAAAAATCATACGAAGACTTTGACCACAAGTCAGGAAACTAATAGTTAAAGAAGCGGAATCTTAACGTTGACGAAGGATTTTCAATTTGGCATGCCTATTGGCGACTGATACGGTTTGGATTTTAGATGAGATGCATCTGATGACATACAAAAGGGGGGTTTGTTTATAGGCTTTAGCATTTGGACTCCTATTTTTGGGTTGTGGACTAAATTATCTATACTTATGAGCCAAGTTTAAGGGGTAGCACATGCCACCTAGGGCCCCAAGGGGGTCCGCCCCTGGAGCCATCAATAGTAATTCCGTTAATTCTAGATCTAGAAAGTTTACTATTTAGCATCCCATGAAAGAATTATGAATTATCATCTCCTTCAATTGCCCATTTAATTTTAGCCTTTTGTTTTAGGTCTAGAATTAAGGAATGCTCCATGGATTCAATGCTCTTCTTGCAGTTAATTCTGTCTTCCTTCTCTTGAGTTGAAAGAGAAATAGATTCGGCTTTATCTTCCAAAATGTCAACCTTATTTTTGAGCTCTTTAAGAGAAGAAGATTCATTCTTGGAAACCTCCGCTCTCCAAACTTTTAGATCGCATTTCAACATTTTTATCTTGCAAAATGTCAACCTTATTTTTGAGCTCTTTAAGAAAAGAAAATTCATTCTTGGAAACCTCCGCTCTCCAAACTATTAATTCTTACCAGGCGCTACACTCTTGTGACACATGGATAACATTGTGTGTAAAATATTTTAAACTTGTTAATTGTCAATTAGTTTGGAATTTTTATTATGTTAAAAGTTACGTTGTGCAATTATAAAAGTCGTATTACTATTACGAAGGGTGATTTATACCTGTCAGTTAAATTCTTGCAAAAATTACACTCCATTTCACAAAGCGTTAAGATGGCTCATCAACAGGTGATTCAATCAAGATAAAGGAGACTTTGTGAAGTGAGAAAATTAAAAACTTAATTAGAGTTGTGTTCAAGGAGGTATATCATTTTTATGAAGTCCTGAGGAATAAATCTCAATCATTGATCAATAATATCTGGTAGTCAAGATTAATCACATATTTTATACATTGAGGGGTATTTTGATCATTTTTTAAATTTTTTTTTTTTATTTTTATTTTTGAATTTTTATTATTTTTATTTATTTAATATTTAAAAAAAATTATTATTTTTTCATGAATAACACATAATGTGATTGCATACTAAATCATAGGGGTGAGCATTTGGACCGAAAAAACCGAACCGAACCGAAAACCGACCGAAACCGAACCGAAACCGATAACATGTTATCGGTTCGGTTTCGGTTTTGAAAATTCATCGTTAGCGGTTCGGTTTTAGGAAAATGATGAACATTTGGCCTAAAATAACCGAACCGAAACCGAACCGAAACCGATAACATGTTATCGGTTCGGTTTCGGTTTTGAAAATTCATCGTTATCGGTTATCGGTTCTATCGGTTCGGTTCGGTTCGGTTCGGTTCGGTTCGGTTTTGGCCCGATAAGCACCCCTACTGAATCACATGTGATTGTGTACTGAATCATATGTGATTGAGTTAAAACATCACATGTGATTAAATATATCTGAATCTGTGGGTCAAATTTGCATTCTAATCATAATAAAATTGTAATGAGAAATTTATTATACATGATTGTAATCGAATCATATTATATTAGAAACATTTAATTCATAAATCATAAATGCTCTTTGTTGGAAATTGAAAAGGTATTATTTATACGAGGTTAAAGGATAATATTTGATGGACTCTCCAAAGTTGAATTCATAATGGATAACTATTTTATTTGTTCACTTATGTTTTTTATGCTATGTATAAATTTCATGAATGGTGTTGCTTTACCCCAACAAGAATTTTGTGCTGAATTTGGTAGGACTCTCATCATGTCGTTTTCTTCAAATATAATGCTCGAACAATTTTATATATATGTAGTTAAAATAATTATTTGTATTACAGATAACAAATCCTTTTATTTATTTATATTTGTATTATGTTTATCATCAACAGGTGATCGACCTGGAAAATTTAAATCTTTTGATTACGAGTTTCCACCAAATGGTTGCACTGCGGATTCTTGTGGGCAAGTGTGTTTAGATCACTTATCTTATAGTCGAGATATAGCATTTTCAGGATGTTTTGCCACCCTGTGTCATTGTTGTATGACTGATGACTAATAGAGTTACAATAATCTTATGTAAGTGTATTTATAAGATCTTAACAACATATATATGAAAAAGATGATCGCATTGTCAACTTAATGATGGGTTTACTTGAACAAAGAGATACATAAAACTAGTGTTCTACTTCCTTCAATTCAAAAAAATGCTACACTTTCCATAAATGGGTGATTCAAAATAAATGTTACACTTTTCTTAAATGACAAAAAATAGTAGGGCACACACCCACTAACTATCTACTTTAACTAGGGGTGAAAATAAAAACCGAAAAACCGAACCGTACCCGAAAAACCCGAAAAAACCGCCCCGAAAAAATCGAACCATTTGAAAAACCGATGTCAACGGTTTTGACTTTTGGAAAACCCGAATGTTTGGGGCAGTTTTCGGGGGCATATGAAACCCCAACCGAAAACCCCGCCCCGCCCCGCCATTATATATCTTTAAAATTTTTTAAATATATTCTTATACTTATAAAAGATTTGACATTTAATTATCTTTTAATAAAGTATATAATTGAATTTTTCGGTGATTTATTCTTATATTTTCATGGTTTTAAGTTATGTTAGTTGAATTTTATCTTTACATTATATTAAACTTACTAATTGTTTTTTATTAATAACGAAATGTGTTAAGGTTTGGGAGTTTAAATCATAATATTAATATTTAAGTTAGCAAATTAGTAAATTTAAAGGAAAACAAAAAACCCGAAACCGAACCGCAAAACCCGAAAAACCGAAACCGAAAAACCCGAAACCGAACGGGGTGTAATTCTTAAAACCCGAACTTTTAGGGCGGGGTTTGATTTTAGTTAAAAACCGCTCCAAACCTCTCCATGCTCACCCCTGATGACTCATTTACCCTTACTTTTTACTTTTAAACATCATTAACCTCACTTTATTCAAAAGGTGTGGGACTCATTATCCACTAATCATTCAATTAATCTAATTTAACCATCATTACACTATTTTGCTTCAAAAACCGTGAAAGTAGAAGTGTAACACTTATTTTAAATCGGAAGAAGTATACAAAAGCAGAATAACCCATCTACAATTGTAGAAAAACAAAACTCTGCAAAGGACAGGTGGCACCCTTATAGCACAACATGACACGTTGCAGCAGCACAATTTTTCAGAAATTTTCATTTTTTTGCAGTGTATTAAACAGTGCTTTAAAACCCGGGTTCGACCGGCCGACTGGATCCGGTCCGATCGGAAAATGAAAATATGTCAGGCTGAATCAACCGGGTTAAAAGTCTGTTTATGATTTGCTTCGGACTGGACAAGTTAACTATGAGCCCGGTCGGGTCGGGATGATTGAACTGGATTTGAACCGTGATTTTATTTTTATTTCTTCTAATCTTACCTTTTTTTTCTATTAAATTGAATATTTTTTTTATCATTTTTTATATATTTGAAAAACCAAGTTTATAGTTGAATATTAAGTGTTTGATATTATGTAATATAAATGCTCAATAATATTATAATCCGATTCAACCACTTTTACTATATCGACCGGTTCAATTTAAAATCTGTGTTTTAAAACATTGGTATTCAGTACAACAGTTTAATTTCCTTCAAAATGAATTTATTTTCCAGTCCTAATGTTTCTTAAAATCACGAACAAACTTTTTTTTAACACATACTCGAACATTCGAACACATACTCTCCTACTTCCATAAAAAAGGCAAATTAAAAAATGCAAATTAAGAACGTGATACAAAATTAGATTAAAATACATGAACATTCTAACTTAATGGCGCCTATCAAGCATAAGAGCTCAAGAATACATTTAATGATGTTTAGAGTCGCAAATGATCGTTCGTGAGAAGTTGGAACAACATGAAAGACAAGAGGGGCAATTAATTTAACTATTTTAAGTTAATTAAGTGAATATTTATGAAATCAAACTCAAATTTCTGTTATGAAATCTGGACGGGTATTTATGTATTCAAATTGCTATTGATAATTAAATAAACTAAATTAAAAAAAAAACAAAGAAAAAAAAATCTCGCAGAGGCATAGTGGTGTACAATCGGTGTGTATGATCTGTTGTCATTCCAACTTAGTGGTTAAGAAATTAAAATACAAATGTACAACTAGTTATTAAAGGTCAAATTTTTATTGCTAATATCAAGTTTATCTCATATAATGGAAGCACTTGGAACAATTTAGATGTTAAATTTTTATTTTTTATCTTAAAATCTTGTCTTTTATCTTCATTTTTTACAGAATTAGGCTTGATTTAAGGTTTCAAAGTAAACCAATTATTGCTGAATTTCAAATTTTTAGTTTCGTATCGTACGTAAAACACCTATAATTAGAAAAACAACTCACAAATGTTGAAATTAACGAATTGAAGGCAAGTTAATCAAAATTGAAAATTAAGTTACGATCTTTAAAAAAAAAGTTGCGAAAGAGATGAGTTTCACAGTTCAAAAACCACAAACTAATTAATGGCACATACCTTCATCAAGATCATCCTTTTCATAGCAGTTTTCGCAATAATTTTGCCACATAAATCAGGTAACTAATTTATCCTTTCTTCTTGATGTTATGGTTATTTGATTTCTTGATGAGTTTAATTAGTGGTTTAATTGGGTGTAGATGGTCAATTGGAGAGGGGTGAGCATTTGGACCTAAAAAAACCGAATCAGACCGAAAAACCGACCAAAACCGAACCGAGCTAAAACCGATAACATATTATCGGTTCGGTATCGGTTTGGAAAATTCATCGTTTTAGGTTTGGAAAATTCACCGTTTTCGGTTTCGGTTTCATCGGTTTCGGTTATGTTCGGTTCGATTTTCGGAAAATGATGAACATTTGGCCTAAAAAACCTGAACCTAAACCGAACCAGACCGACACCGAACCGAACCAAAACTGATAACATGTTATCGGTTCGGTTTCGATTTTGAAAATTTATCGTTTTCGGTTTCGGTTATATCGGTTTCGCTTCGGTTTTTGAATCGAGCTCACCCCTAAGCAAACCCCATATGAAGAATTGCAAAAGGGCACTTGTTTGGGCATGTGAAAACGGAGCAGATTGTAGCAAGATTGAAGCAAATCAGTCTTGTTTTCCGCCAAATACAATAACGTCCCGTTTGTTTTCACGTAATCCTCCGTAATTATAATTCAATTACATTACGGATGAACGTTTGGATGTACCTTTTATTTCATAATTTAATTACGACGTAATTTCGAAATACGATATTCATTGTAATAGAAATTCGTCCTAACATCCTATGAATTCAATTAAAATCCTTTAGTGAACTAACAAATTTGTTTTTTTTATGCTTCAGATTATAAAATCGTTTAAGAAATATTAAAAAAAAATTTAAAAAAAATTAAAATTTTTAAAAAATATTAAAATAGACAAAATATTTATTTTTAAAAATAAATAAATTTAAATAATTAAAAAAACCAAAAAAATAAAAACTTTTGTTTTGAAAAAATAAAATAAAATATTGAATAACAAAATTTTAAAAAAGAATCCAAAAAAGTTAAAATAAAAATGCACAAGTATAAATTTGAATTACAGCTAAAAATTTGTAACCAAACACATAACGGAATTAAATGAACTAAATTCCTTCATAATTGGATTCAATTACGGAAGATTACGGCATGCCAAACCCTATGAAGATCATTTCTCTTTTGTATTCAATACCTATTTTCAAAGGATGAAAGATAAAGGAGCCACTTGTTATTTCAATTATGCTGCTTTTGTCACTTATCTTGATCAAGGTAAGCATCTTATTAATCCATATTAATATTCAAATATTGCATACATTTTACTATTTCTTGGAATTATCATTGTAACGACCCGAAATTTGTAAATAAATAAATTGTATAAAAATATGATAAATACGGATAATTCATTTAAAGAACGTAGGAATTGGTTTCGTGTCATTTGGACACCGTATGAGAAAGTTATGGACGAAACCGGGTCGAGGCAAAGAACGAAAAATGCAGCCTTGCTGCATAGGTAAGTTCGCGACGCGAACTTGGACTCCCGATCGGGAACTGTTAACAGGGTAATGGACCATTGGGCGTGATGTAGTTCACGACTAGTTAACGATCGCGAAGAATGCGTGTAGGAGGAGAGTTCGCGACGCGAACATAGTTCACGCCGTGAACTTGGGTCGACAGCTTTAAAGTCGGGTTTTGGCTCATTTGATGCCATATCAAAACCCTAGTTTCTTCTTTGGCGATTTTCGAGCTTGGGGACCGATTGGGGTCGAATCCTTCACAAATCTTTGGTAGATTTCACTCCTAGTTGAAGATTAAAGGTATATCTTCACTCTTTGATCTTTGTAGCTTAAGATCTATATATTTTGATGTATGGGTTTGAAACCCTAGTTCTTGGGGTTATGGATTATGGTGATATAAGTGATGAATACACTTAATAGATGGTATATTATCAAAGGAAACAAGTGTATGATTATGATTTGTAAGAATATTAAGGGTTGGTTAAACCTAGAGTTTGGTAAATCACCATAAATGGGGGAAATATGTTAATAAGTGTTATCTAGAGATAGATGGACACAATAGTAGTAGTATGTGATGTTGATAATCTTGTGATTATTGTTTTAGGCATTTGGTGAGGTCTTGGAAGGTTGACCGAATTGTGAAGCAAGGAAATTGACGTAAGGAATACGGTTGGAGCATTTTATTGCTAAGGTGAGTACGTGTGGACTTTACTGAGTACATAGCTATGTGAAGTATTTTGATTACTTATGTTCTGTCTATTTAATGTGTGTCTAGACTTATTATGTGTTGGGTTAGTATATATTATTGATAATATTTAACTAACTTGTTTGATGACTGATGTGATAGCCGAAGGCTTGACTGGCATAACTGATAGAGTTATGATTAGAGATAGATGGTGGTGACGCGGGGGTGACCCCGGTTACTGAGACGGGTGTACATATGTTTGTACACTAAGCACACGGGTGCTACTAGTACGCATATGTTTACGTACTAGGCAATGTAGGGATCTATTACATATATGTTTATGCATTAGGTTCGCTTGTGTTCCAATACATATATGTTTATGTATTGGATATGATTGTGTTCCAATACATATATGTTTATGTATTGGATATGACTGTGTTCTGGTACATAAATGTTTATGTACTAGATATGTATGCTAGGAAAGCAGGACCGATAGAGTCACCATAGAGTGACTAGGATGTGTTGGTAAAATATAAATATGTATTTATATACGATGTTATACTTGATATTATTGGGGTCTAAACCCATGTAGCTCACGAGACATTTTTGTGTTTCACGTACTCCTTGTTTGTTTTTCTATGTACTCAGGTTCTGGATCGAGGATTTAGGTGCGCATGGATTGTGATATGCGGGGCCTAGAGTAGAAGATCATTAGAGTGGATTTATGCTTAACCTTGGTTTCGATATATTTTGTAACACCAAACCTCATATTCTGATTTTCATATCAAAGGTTTTTGTAAATCCATGTTTTGGAACTGGTCTTCTATTTATGAAAAATGATTTAATTTGGACAAATGTTTTGTACTAAAAATTGAGGTGTTACAATCATGATACGATTTATTTGGTTTAAACGAAATCAGTCATATATAAGAGCAAGGGGTGTGGTCACTTGACCCCTAGCTCGCCGGACGCCACATGGACGCCACATCACCATTTCACCCAAGCCACCATACCGCCCGCCAAGCCAAACCCCATCTTCGCCAGCCACCCAACGAAGCCAACGAGCCAATATGGTGCTGACACGTGTAAAATCAATTTTTTTTTTGTTTTTTTTATTTTAATAAACCTTAAACCCTTATAAATACCAAACAATTTTATACAAATTTTCACACAACATTTCTCAACCTAAACCTTTTCACACAACAATTTTTCACACAACAAAGTAATTTTCGGTATTTTTTTTAAATTTCGGTATTTTTTTTTCGGTATTTTTATTTTAATAAACCTTAAACCCTTATAAATACCAAACAATTTTATACAAATTTTCACACAACATTTCTCAACCTAAACCTTTTCACACAACAATTTTTCACACAACAAAATAATTTTCGGTATTTTTTTAAAAATTTCGGTATTTTTTTTAAAAATTTCGGTATTTTTTTTAAAAATTTCGGTATTTTTTTTAATTTTGCGGTATTCTTATTTTAATAAACCTTAAACCCTTATAAATACCAAACAATTTTATACAAATATTCACACAATATTTCTCAACCTAAACCTTTTCACACAATAATTTTTCAAACAACAAAGTAATTTTCGGTATTTTTTTTTAAATTTCGGTATTTTTTTTTATTTTTCGGTATTTTTATTTTAATAAACCTTAAACCCTTACAAATACCAAACAATCTTATACAAATTTTCACACAACATTTCTCAACCTAAACCTTTTCACACAATAATTTTTCACACAACAAAGTAATTTTCGGTATTTTTTTTTAAATTTCGGTATTTTTTTTATTTTTCGGTATTTTTATTTTAAAAACCCCTTATAAATACCACATATTTTTATACAAATTTTCACACAACATTTCTCAACCTAAACGTTTTCACACAATAATTTTTCACACAAGAAAGTAATTTTCGGTATTGTTTTTTAAAATTTCGGTATTTTTTTAATTTTTCGGTATTTTTATTTTATTTTTTGGTATTTGTAATTTTTTATTTCTAGTTTGTAATATTTATTTTAATGAAATATTAAGTTATTTTGAAAAAAGGAAATAGAAAAATAAAAGGGTTGGGCCCAAATGGCTTAAATGATGGTAGATGAGGTATTTGGGGGTTTTGAATGTGAAATATGAAATAATGATGTGGCGCGTAGGTGGCGCAGATGTGACCATTTCACTTATGTGACCACACCTAGTGCTCTAAAATGCATGATCAAATATTGAGTTTGTTAGTTTTCCTCATTCTCTTTATGCCCCTTTGTTTTGAAGATTATAGATTCTAAATTTTGTTTTAATGTACTTTTCCGTCCGAAATAAACTTTTCACTTCTATTTTACATAAATTTTTAGAAGGAATTTAATAGTTGGGCCTTGATTAATAATCATGATAAAAATATAAGTTTACTGAGAATAATGGTGGGTCCTTTGCACAATTTTTTATAAAAAATATTATTATATTAAGTAGACCTTATCTTTTTTTTTTTCTTTTTTTTGAAACGGCAAATCTAATCTACTCTTAATAACCATCTATGTCCACGACGAGACTCGAACTCCTAACCTCAAGGTTGAGAGGTAGACACCATACCGCTAGGCCAGACTTTATCAAATTGGAAATTTTGAAAGTTTATTTGGAACAAATAATTAAGGAGAAATGAAAAGTTTATTTAAGGACTTAGAATTAAAAGATTACTGAGTTCTGTTAATCTTGTTGTTTTATTTGTTTAACGGCAGGCCATGGTTCATGCAAGTTTGAAATACATGGATGAAGATGGAATGGGTGGTTCAAGGTTTCAACACATATGAAAATTACAATATATTTTTGTCTACTTCAACTCTTCGAGTTATGTTTTTCTTTTTTCTTTTTTCTTTTTTATATATCAATATACAGAAATGTTCAAGGTAGTTCAAGATTTTTACCTATTCCCAAGAGACAATTAATAGTCATTGGATCAAGAAAAAGTCAAAGGTCAAAATCAAGATTCAAACCACACAAGCACATGTGCTTCAATACATCAATCCCTCACCCACCTCCGGCGGCCGGAAACGGCGGCCGCCGCCGGCGGCCGGCGGTGGTGACCGGTGGTGGTGGTCGTGACTGGACGCACATGTGTTTGAAACACATGTGTTTTGAAAATAAAGGAGTGTATACGTACAGCCAAGCACATGTGTTTCAAGTAATGAAGCACATGTGTTTCATAACGTTAAGCACATGTGCTTCGTGATTTAAAGACAAATGAATTGCTTGTAAGTTACATGTGTTCAGGAACAAAAACACATGTGCTTGGCTTTACGAAGCACATGTGCTTCATAATAATATGTTCGTCACTTGTTCTGATTTTTTTTCTTGTGTACTGAAGCACATTTGTTTCATAACGTCAAGCACATGTGCTTCGTGATTCAAACACAAATGACTTGCTTGTAAGTTACATGTGTTCAGGAATAAAAACACATGTGATTGGCTTTATGAAGCACATGTGCTTCATAATGATATGTTCGTCACTTGTTTTGATTTTTTTTCTTGTTAGTGAAGCACATGTGTTTCATAACGTCAAGCACATGTGCTTCGTGATTCAAACACAAACGACTTGCTTGTAAGTTACATGTGTTCAGGAACAAAAACACATGTGCTTGGCTTTATGAAGCATATGTGCTTCATAATGATATGTTCGTTACTTGTTTTGATTTTTTTTTTCTGTGTAGTGAAGCACATGTGTTTCATAACGTCAAGCACATGTGCTTCGTGATTCAAACACAAATGACTTCTTGTAAGTTACATGTGTTCAGGAACAAAAACACACGTGCTTAGCTTTATGAAGCACATGTGCTTCATAATGATATGTTCGTCACTTGTTTTGATTTTTTTTCTTGTGTAGTGAAGCACATGTGTTTCATAACGTCAAGCACATGTGCTTCGTATGCTCCCTTGTGTGTTTAGAAACTCATGGTTTTAGTGACTTGAAACACATGTGTTTCGTGACCTGAAACACATGCGCTTCGAAGTAATATGTTGTGTTTTAGTGAAGCACATGTGTTTCAATACATCAATACCACCACCACCCCAATTACCACCAGCACCTTCACTGTCTGCCACGGACGGAGGTGGCCGGAGGCGGCGGCCGGCGATGGCTGTAGGTGGGGGATTTGATATTGACCATCTTGATCCAATGGCTAGGATTTGTCCCTTGGGACTAGACAAATCCTTTGGACTTCCTAGAATACAACTCTATCAATATTGTAACATCCCAAAACCCGGCCTAGTAGTTTATTGACCTTAAGGTATCTTATTAAATGATTATATGATTAAATGCTTAGTTAATTTAATTAGCCTGCTGTCTTTTGCGGTATTTTAACCAAGGGGTTAAAGTACCCGACTTGTGATATAATTGGAATAAAAATGTGATTTTTATATTTTTAGATTCCTTGTTGAAGTTCGTTTCCGGAAATGCTTTCGTTTTTAAAATTAGAGTCCGTTTGCTATTTAAAATAAATTAACTAACAAAGGGACTTTTTCAGACATATACTGTTAATTAAAGGAAAAGACAACAAAGGGGTCCCACCACCCTTGTTTGGCCGGCCAAGAGAGAGAGGAGGGTAACTCCCTCTTCACTCTTCCCTTTTGAAAACCTTATCTTCACTATTCCATTTGTTTTCTCTCTAAAACCTCCATATTTGTTCTTGAGCTTGAGCTTGTTGATTCTTGGTGCTTAGACCCAATTTTCATACTAAAGTTGTTGTAGAAGAACCCTAGAAGTAAGCTACACCTTCTCCTTTACTTGTTCTTGTTGTTCTTGAGCTTTGTTATGAACTAGGGTTTGTGATCTTTAGTGTTTTATGGATGAATCTTGAAATGGATGTTATTTTATGTGTTTATGCAAGCTTTTATATCATTTGTATGGTAGATTGTTGAAGGAATACAAGATTTGGTGAAAATCACCTTCAACCTCCATTAATGGTGGATGTTGAAGGTGGGTTTTGACAAATCTTGGATTTCTTGATGTTTGAATGGATGGAATTGTTTATTAGGTTGTGAAATCATGATTGGTAAGTTATCGATGGTGAAAACCTAGTATAGATGATTGTGTGAATTGATCTAGTTGGTGTTTGGGTCAAAATGGTTAACTAGAGGTTATGCAAGTGTGATGAATGTTATTGTGATAGTCATGAAATCGATAGAATTGCTAGATTATGGTGAATTGCTAGTTTAGAATTCATGTGCTAGTTGATGGAATTGTGGAAGTGATTTAGTCACGTTCGGGTTTTTTGGCCCGTTTGGATGAATTGTGATGGAACGGTTTATATGGTTATAAATGACTATTTGGTGAGTTGTATTTGTTATACAAGTTGGTGTTGTCATAAAATATGTATTTTATGAGCCTTAGGTTGCGGTTTGTTAAAATTAGCAATTTTGACATTTCGGTGGATTGATCACTAACTCGGTATACTTGTTGACAGGAACCGGGAAGTATACTCAGTGATACTAGCTCACTGAGTTAAGGATCGGAAGTTGAAAGGTGAGTGGATTCAACCTACAACTCGGGTTTCGGTTTATTCGTTTGGTATTGGTATTTTAGTAAGAATCGCAGGAAATTACCATACTAGGGCGCGAACTCCACTTAATGATCGGGAACTCGTGACAGGAAATTGGGTTGTTCGTCGGGAAGTAGTTCACGCTTGAGTTCCCATCGCGAACAGTAGTTCACGATCGTGAACTAAAGTTCGCGACTGGAACTCTTTTGTGACGTTTTTCGCGGTGTTTCGTAGCTAGTCTACTTGTTATGTATGCCTAGTGTTAGGGAATACCGTACATGACTATGTGCACATTCGGGACGAGGTCAGTGTCGGATGGATAACGGCTGTGCATAGTGTATCGACTAATAGGGTATCTGACCTTACCTGTATACGTTGCATGGTTAAGGGGAGGGAGTTACCCGGGGTGTTGGATACAGGCTATCGGTTACCGTGGTTTTGGTCGACCATGGTTTAAGGCCCGCAAAGCCACCGATCCTCTCAAATAAGTGATTATCCAACCGGAGATGTTTTATAACTTCCGTGTTTAAGTGATTTAGTGTAGTTGGTAGTGCTAGGAATTCATTCACTTAGGTGCTGTTTGTTTTTTCAGAGCAAAAAGATCTGCTGTCTGCGGACCACATCTGCCAGCTGCTGCAGCTTCTGAGATGGACCAAAGGTCTGCAGTCTGCAAGAAAATTGTTGTTTGTTTTTTAACATCTGCAGATTGTTTAAATAAACCGAAATTTAAAATATACACCATTATGCAACATTGAAATAATAATATATATTAATATAATAATGATAGTATTAATTAATATATTAATAATATTAGTTAATATATTAATATTATATTACATTTATATATAATAGTAATATATATAATTTAAATATAATAATATATAATTTAAATATATTTAAATATAATAATATTTATAATTTAAATTTAATAATATATCTTATTATCTAATAATATAATAATATTATATATTAATATAATAATAATAATAATATTAATTAATATATAATAATAATATTAATTAATAATATAATAATATTAATTAATATAATAATATTATATATTAACATAATAATAAAATATATTAATATAATAATATATATTAATATAATAATAAAATTAATTAATATATAATAATAATAATAATATTAATTAAGATAATAATATTATATATTAAAATATAATAATATATATTAATACAATAATATATATTAATATAATAATAATATTAATTAAGTTTGGAGATGTTTTTTTTAAAGTTTGGAAGAACCAAGAAGCTAATGCTCAAGTCTTCCTGGGGAAGACCATACGCAGACAATATAAGGTCTGCGGGCTTCCGAAAAACAAACATCTGCGCAAGCCTTTTTCTGCGCGTGGTCTGCGCCGCGAAGACAAAAGACCTCAGGAAGACCTTTTGTTAAAAAACAAACAACACCTTAGCCTTTGTGCTAATCCCTCCCTTATTGACACATTTCAGGTTGGATGGCTTGAACGGGTCGGGCTTGGACGGGAAGTTTGACCACGCTTTAAATAGTTGTTTTTGTTAAATGAGCCTTATTTCGTAATACCGTCTTTTTAACTAACACTTGGTTTGTAATATTTTGTGGCACCCCGGTTTGTAAACCAAACGTAATTAGGAACCTAATTGTATGCTTCCGTAACCTTAGATTAATACTTAATTAGATGTTAAAAAAAATTGGTTTCAAATATGCGGTGTTACAAATATAATATAAATCTTTATCTCTATCTCTATCTTTTATATTTATATCTATATAACAATAAAAATTGAATTTCAATATTAATGTTGCAATTATTACCCTATATTCTATCTAAGATTGAATAAGAATGATTGTCCTTGCAGCCTTTAATTCCAACCCTTCAGTACCCAAAAAAACTCTTCGGGTATTTTATCTATAAATGTACTAATTAATTTCAATAACTAAATGTTAACTGGTCTTCTACCTCATGACGTTTCAATTCACAAAATTTAATGGACAAACATAAATAGGCCACTTAATTGACCAACTTAATGAAGAAACTGTTTCAAATCTTTCTTATAGTCACGACTTCTTCAATTTTTTCATTCATGATTTGTTCAATTGTTCCATTCGCTATTTGCAGTCCCTTTTTTGCATGTTACTTTTCTGATCAGTTGATCGGGTATTTCTTTGTTCATCTTATGACATTCTTTTATCGGATGGATTATACATGTCTAATTCTCTCTACAATTCACCATATTGATCAATTTCTTTGGTAATTTCGATTTGCTTATTTGTGGATATCATGTAAAGTACTATTATGTAAGGAAATTGATATATGATTACAGTATATGCATGTTTGTGTGTTAACATAACAAATCATAATACCATTTGGAGGAAATTTATATATTAATCATGTTATATATGTATCATATTAGTTTATATCACTACCTGCTTACGATGTTCTAATAAAAAAATGCATACATTAATCATGTTGTATGTGATTTCCATGAATATCGACCATACTTAGACATTCAAACTCAATAATGTCCAGTGTTGTTATTATCATATTATGATCTCGAGGTTTTCTATATATTGCCTCAATATATTTGCTTGGATCATTCCCTAGCCTTTTGGATAAAATTTTCAAATTTAGCTTTTATATTACTGATATCATATTATAGATAAGTTCTAAAATGTTGTTTGTTTATTTAATGGTTACAGGATTGAATCACATTGGTGGTAAAGCGAAGAACAAGAGCTTTGTGTCTGCTTTTTGTATTACTATTGTTTTATAATCATAATAGGCTTTTTGTATTACTATTGTTTTAAAACCATAAAAGGCAAAAAAGATTTGAACCCGTTTGACGTGTTCATCAATTTGACCCGCTTCCTATTTATTTATTTTCGTAAAGGCCACCCATTTGACCAGTTTCAGTCGTCATAATCTTTATTTTCATTTTGGCATTTATATCGAACAAACGGGTCAAGAATCCCTATTATTATTGTTTTCGGTTTTCGATTTGACCCGCTTTTACCCGTTCGACCTACCCCTTTGTCACTTCCCTGTAGGACTATTTGAGCTCTAGCTGAAACTGTTGATCTTTGTTTTAACATGTTTAATGTGTTTGTGATTGTAATAAGGTATGTAATCTGGAATATCAAATTGTTGAAGGAGAAGATGAAATAGTATAACAAGAAGGATGCTGAGTTCTATGGTCAACAAAATTTATGTGACTCACAAATACAAAATTCTGTAAGTAAATTTTGATGATCACTTTCAGTTACTAAGTATTCAAAACATATTATTTAATGTTGTGTATGAGAAAAGATTTACATTTTGCACACTGATTACATGGATTTACACATGACACCCTATGAAACAACCATGCTTATTCTTTGTGTACTTCTATTGTGTTAAAAAATAAGAATGAATGTTGAGTGTTTGTTTTAGACATGACACAAGTTGTGCTTATGCATTATATGCAAGTGATGGTTGACATTGTACTTCAAACTAACCCACGAGACACACTTTAAATTTGTAATGGACACAACACAATGGGTTTTGGTCAGAATGACCATCAAGTTCCATCATGTTTGTAATGTTTACCCATTTGACTTGATTCCTCTTTATTAAATTTCATTAAGGCTATCAATTGACCCAATTCAATTTTCACCTTTTATATCCCGCATTGCAATGGGCAAGTGACTTGGGGATATGGGTAAATAGCCTGTACAAACCCAAATTTTAACCTATCACTTGAATCACTGATAATAACTCAAATTGGTACATAGCCACTGCAAAGCCAGATTTAACCTATCAACTGAATCGAGCATATTTTGGTGTTAAAAGGGATTAATCATTCTTTATTTTAAGGAAGTAAACCATAATAAAATATATAAATTAAATACAAACTATTTGTAATAGATTTTTGTTCTAAAATATAGATATATATTTCGCCTAACCCACATTAGACTCAAACATGAAACATTGCATCAGTCTTATCGTACACATATTTCATATTCATAGTATCTATTCTAATCAATTTTTTCATGTTCATGTTGTAATATGTTTTTTTTTGTCCATAGTAATATGATTCATTATAGTATATAGTATAGAATCATGTCACACATGATGCATATATACAAACATGTCACACGAGATGCGTACATAGATTCATACACGTTGATTTTTACCAATAACTACTTATCATGAACAAAGCTCGTGTATCGCACGGGCCATGCTGTCTCGTATAATAAAAGAAAGTTTTTTTTAAAGAGTTTAATGCTACTACGTCATAAATGTCACCTCAAAAGTCCATGTATGCATTCAAGCAGAATGTTAAAAGTCTCATTCTTGACCCTTAGATACTCCATTTATATGGCATTACTTTAAAATCGTTATGTTCTCTATCGATTGACAACATTCTGCAAATCAACGGGTAGGCAACTTAATCCATTTGAACACTATCTGCATTGTTCCTCCTCTGTTCCTCTTCTTTAGAAATGTCAATTCTAAAATTAAGTACTCTGGTCATGATTAATCTAATGCATAACATAACAATTAAATTAAAAATTGTATCTTTATGTCATAATATAAATTGTTTGATCCAACAAAAACTAATTAAGATTCAAAATAGAGAGTCATCCCAATATTTTTAACCTCTATAGTTCATTGCTTAGTTAATATGATTAAATATTTCTTATATGTTATTAACCAATTAGCCCAACTCTAAGATTGCATTCCAACATTCTCATTCATATGATTGTGTTACAACAATGGTACAAGAGTTACAAGATATAAGAGATACAATGAAAACAAGAACACAACATCCCTATTTATAGGGTAAAGTTTGGTTGTAGACTTTATGTACATAAAGTCTACTTATGAAGGTACATAATGTCTACTTATGAATATGTTAAATATAATGAACAACATATGAGTTACAACACTCCCTCTTGGTTGATTAGATTTACGTCGAATCATAGTTTCACTTCTTCGTCTTGTATCTTCAGACAATTCATCAGACATTCATCTTGTTAAAAAAACTTTGTTGGAGAAAACCCTTTAGGACAAAAACTCCATTCGAAAGACAAAAGAGTACGATCGGGATGTCTTGAGCGAGGAAAGAACCATATACAGTGTGCCTCATTAAAACCTTGTTTAGGGAAAACCCAGTGGGACAAAAACTCTAACAAAAGACAAAAGAGTGCACAATGGTTAATAAGTATTGTATCTTAAGACAATGCATAATGCATTCGCCTCGTTAAAAACCTTGTCGGAGAAAACCCTTTGGGACAAAACTCCAGCCGAAGGACAAAAGAGTACGATCTGGATGTCTTGAGTCATATAAGGAACCATATATGGTGTGCCTCATTATAACCTTGTTTAGAGAAAACTCAGTGGGACAAAAACTCTAACGAAGGACAAAAGAGTGCACAATGGTTAATAAGTACTCAACTGGGTACTCCCCCTGAATTCAACAATTCTTAGTGAGAATGAGGTACTGTTAGTGTCTCAAAAAAACTTTATCAAGGTAAACCCAATGGGACTAAACCCTTGTACTAAAGGAAAAAGAGTACACAAGCATTCGTCGGGATGCTCCCCCTCACATGCACTCAACAGGGTGCAAAACATACGCCAGGATGCAATTATTATTCTCACTCAACAGGGTGCAAAGCATACGTCAGGGTGCAATCATTATCCGCACTCAACAGGGTGCAAGGCATACATCAGGATGCTATCATTATCTATACTCAACAGGGTGCAAAGCATACGTCAGGATGCAATCTTTATCCGTACACAACTAGGTGCATGATATATGTCATTTATGTAGCTCAGAGACTTTCTTAAGTCAGATAGCTTTGACATGTTTTGGAAAGAATACTTTGGCAGTGACTTGGTGAACAAGTCTGCATAATTTTTATTTGATCCAATATGTTGCACTTCAATCTTTTGAAATGCTTGTTGTTCATATGTGAAGAACAATTTTGGCGAGATGTGTTTGGTGTTATCCTGTTTTGATATAACCATGTTTCAATTGATCGATAACAACGGTGTTATCTTCATATATGACAACTGGTTAACTGGGATCATAAGCCAAACCACATTTACTTCGAATATGGTCTCTAACATCTCAAAAACCATACACACTCTGTAGTCGCCTCAACGAGTGAGAGTAGTTCAGAGTGATTTGTCGAAGTATCAACTAGAGTCTATCTACAAGAACTCTAGGATGTCGCCACATTCCGGATGGTAAAGACATAACCAGATTGGGAATGTCCCCATGTGCATCTCTGATAAGTAAACTGCATCGGCGTCGCCGATAAGGGTCGTGTTATCTCGAGTATCAGTCACAGTTGATCCACTCGATGACACGCGGGGATAAAATAAGCCCATATTCGTACTACCTTTAAAGTAACAGAAGATGTCTTTAATACCATTTCAATGGTGGCGTGTTGGCGCATTGTTATGCCTAGTCATGCATATCACAACAAATAAGATGTCCAGTCTAGTACATTGGGTGAAGTACCATATTGCGCTTATGGCACCGAGATATGAACACTCATGGCTCAATATCTCTTCATCACCCTCATTTGGATGGAATGAGTACCTTTTGATGTCTAAGGAATGAATGACCATGGGAGCAGATTGGGGTTTTGCGTCATGGCAACTAAGCGTCTTAACACCTTTTAGGAGTAATCTCTTGATAAATGAAAAACCCCATCTTTACGGTGCTCGGTCTGCATGCCGAGCCAATGCCGTGTTTTCCCAAGATCTTTCATCTCGAATTCCTTTTTTAGGATTTCAGCAGTTTCAAACAACACTTTCGAGGATCATATGAGATTCAAATCATCTATATAGACTGCGATAATAATCCATCCTGAAGTGGATATCTTTATAAACACGCATGGGCATATATCAATATTCAAATATCCCAGTCTGATCAAGTACTCACTTAGACGGTTATACCACATCTGTCTGAATTGTTTTAATCCATAAAGTGATCGTCTCAGTCATATCGAGAACATGTTTCGTGGTCTAGAACTACTTGATTCAGGCAACTAGAGTCCACCGGGGACTTTCATATGTATCTCTTTGTCAAGATCCCAATAGAGATAGGTTGTGACCACATCCATAAGCTACATATTCAGTTTTTCGGAAACTACTAGACTGATTAAGTAGTGGAACGTTATAACATCCCTTACGGGAGAATAGATCTCCTCGTAACCAATACCAGGGCGTTTGAGAGAAGCCTAGCGCCACGAGGCGAGCTGTGTATCATACAATCTCATTATTCTCATTACGCTTCCTTACGAATACCGATTGATAACCAATTTGGTTTAACATTACGTGGTGTTGGAGCAACAAGTCCAAACACTCTTCCCTTCGATAAGGAATCTTATTTTACCTGGATTGTGTGTTTCCATTAAGACCAATCCGTTGTACTTAACAATAGTACATGGTTCCATGTCATCATTTCTCATAATGTTAGTGGCCACTGCGTATATGAACAAATCATTGATGACTTATTCGTTTTGCTTCAAAATATCGTCTAAGCTAGCATAGTCGACAAATATTTGAATATTATCGGGATGATGAGAAAGTGGTGT
This sequence comes from Calendula officinalis, assembly GCA_963853835.1. Classification (NCBI taxonomy): domain Eukaryota; kingdom Viridiplantae; phylum Streptophyta; class Magnoliopsida; order Asterales; family Asteraceae; genus Calendula; species Calendula officinalis. Next base: position 6,594,815 of record OY970825.1, read on the forward strand.
TTCATCGGGAACACGCTTCTCCAATACAGTCCCGTGATCCTTAATGATCGTGTGGCAAAACGTATACAACAGAACTTCTCCTCCTTTGGGGCAGAACATCCTTGGAACCGAACCGGTCTTCCTCTTTTCTTGGGAAGAGCGGCGGGTTAGACAGCCAATGGTAGCGTCCTTTGCACGGTGGGTTCAACCGATGCAGCATGTTCAAACGGAACATGGCGTCTCACAGGGACGTCTATCCTTGCAGGCACATATGCAGCAGGTATATTTGATCTCGTGACATTTGTTAAGTCATTAAATGTGTCTGGTGTGCTAATTAGCAACGTTTTGTAGACTTACAACTTTTTTTTGCACATCCTTATCACTACGTGCAAACGGGGGATCCATATGAGACAAATTGGGTACATGCCACGTTCTTTCACGTCATTCCTTATCAACGTTAACGTGCAAATCTCCCCCTAATGACGGGAAGATTGTCTCATCAATGTCACAATTCGCATGTGTAGCGTTTAAAGAGATCGCCTGTCAAGGGCTCTAAATAGAGTATAACGTATGGGGATTAATAATCAACATATATTCCCCGTCGTTTCTGAGGTCCAAATTTCAAGCACCCAAACACGCGTAAATATGAAACGTCGGGCTCATATCCAGTTACCAGCTGGTACGCAGGAAGTTATTGGGTGCCCATGGGCCTCAGACGGACCAATTCATCTGTGTGCAATATCGCATAACCATATATAAAAATGGGGCGTTTTGGTGCGCATAACCAAAGTTCTTGCAATTATTTGTATTCGTTTGATAAACGCTTCCAGAAGATTAATTTGAGAATGAACATACACAACCGGGTGTTCAATATCAAGGCCCAATGTTTTGCAATAATCATCGAACATTTTCGATGTAAACTCACCAACATTATCAAGTCTAATTGACTTTATTGGATAATTCAAATGATTAGCCCTCAACTTAATGATATGGGCTAGGAGTTTCGGAAATGTTTCATTCCTTGTGGACAACAAAGCTACGTGTGACCATCATTGTTGATTCATCAACCAATATCATGAAATTTTTATATGGTCCGCATGTTGGTTGGATAGGTCCACAAATATCCCCATGAATTCTCTTAAGAAAACGGAATATCACTTTTGTAGATTATACGTAAACTGGTTTGAGATGTGTCTTTACTATCGAGCATGTTTGGCACAAGCTTTTCGAATTAATCATGAAATTAATTCCTTCAAGATGGTGCCCATGAGATGCATTCATAGTACGAATCATCATATTTTGACCCGGGTGTCCCAGCCGGTCATGCTATAACATATAAGTTCCGCCATCAACAGGGGCTCAACGAAAGATTAGATTCCTTTCAATGGTTTAGATCGTAGTAAACTACAAACCGTTTGACAAACATCTCAACTTCTCCAATATACGCTTTTGGTCGTATGTATCGGAGGTAATGTAAAGGTATTCAGTACCATTTTCTCGAGCAATTTCGAGATGAAAACATGTTTTCTCGAATATCCTTAAAACTCAACAAGTTACGACTGGAACTTGAATAATATAAGGCTTCATTTATGGTTAAAGTAGTACCATTTGACAACATATATTGGGCTTCACCATAGCCAAGGGGTCGACGGGCCCGAAATGGTTGTCAATGAAGTTACTTTTTGGCGTAATGTTGATAAAGTAGTCCTTATTGTAACACCGCAAAATTTAGAAACCATTTTTTTTATATAGGTGCGGAAGCATAAGATATTAACTAAGTCTTAAGTTTAGGTTTACAATCCAAACGTCCCAAATTAATTTCCAAAATAAAGATTGTGTAAACGGTGTCACTTATCGCAATGGCTGATACAAAACATATTTTACTGAGCTTGGTCAATCATCCCGTAAAAAGCACCGTCCAACCTGAAAAAGAGTCAACGAGGGAGGGATTAGCACAAAGCTAAGTGAATGATAAAATCCACAAATTCTGTAAAGCACAACAAGCAAGCAAAGAAGTAACATCTCCGAAGGGGTAACTAAATATGAGAGGATCGGCGGCTCTGCCGAGCCCTAAACCATCGTTGGCCAAAACCATGGTAATCCGATGGCGATGTACCCAACTCCCTGGTAAACCCCCTTACGTGTAACGCATACACGTAAGGTCCGAATACCGTATTAGTCGATACACTATGCCCAGCCGTTATCCATTCGACGCTGACCTCATCCCGAATGTGCACATTCTCATGTATAGTAGTCTTCTAGCAACTAGGTATACATATCACTATCATATAATTATCATACCACAAATAATTATGTAACACACAAAATCATGTTATAAAAGTTTGCGCCGAAACGCAGTCCAGACATCCTCGCGCTCTGCGAAAATGATCACGTTCCAGTCCCAAAATAGCGGAGCAACATTACGGATCAACACTAACGGATCAGCATTAACGGATCAGCACTAACGAATCAGCACTAACGGATCGGCACTAACTGATCGTCATTAACGGGGTCAGCACTAACTGATCAGCACTAACTGATCAGCATTAACGGGGTCAGCACTAACGGGGTCAGCACTAACTGGGTCAGCACTAACTGATCATCACTAACTGATCAGCATTAACGGGGTCAGAAATAACTGATCAGCACTAACTGATCAACACTAACGGATCAGCATTAACGGGGTCAGCACTAACTGAGCAATACTAACTGATTGCAACCAAACATAAGTTGGAGATTAAATCCACTCACCGTAACCTTCTACTTGCCACCAACTCAGTAGTCTAATGTCACTGAGTTGTCCTCCCGTTTCTTGTGAATCCAAAGGAATACCGAATTAGCACTTCACATGACATAAAAATAATCAACAAACATATTTTTTTTTTAAATTTCGTACACCCGGTCACAACAATTATCTCAAGTCTCAAATACCCACTCGTTTTTTTCTTCTTTATTCTATTGAAATTTACAATCTTGCACAGTTTAACTCGTTAAACGACCCGCAATTTTAAGACTTCCAAATAAAAAGTTTATTACCTTAATCAACTAATTCAAAAATACACTTTCCTAAGATAAAGTCACATCAATTTTTGCACATTTTGACCGGACCGGGTCTATATCCTATAACCGATTTATAACTATATAACTAATCATTTCATACATGATAAGAGGCATATAAAAACCTCTCATACGATCAACTTATTGAACTACAAACATGCCAACAATTACCATGTCACAAGTCATATATATTTTATTTTTTTTTTTCAATTTGATACGTAATAGATAAACAAATCAATACTAGCAATTCAATTCGGACATCATCCATTTCGAGGTTAACAATTATATGAACTCACAGCTAACATACAACGACCTTCAAAGTCCAGTCATGAACACAAAATACACTCTAGTTCAATTCTAGCATACTAGGCACAAACGGGGACAAACCGAGCAATTCTTCGTAACACTATACCAGTCATTAGCGAAGCAAACTTTCAACAATCATATACCATTTTATGCATAATTGGCCATATTATAAAGACGTCGAAATTTGTTATAAAGTCAAGTTGCACGTTTTGACGAAACGAGTCAAAGTTACACAATTCAAGTCTAAACCACATATCTCTTTACAAACATGGTAATATAAATACAATAGCTTTTATACTCAATTAGTCATTTATCGAATTCTTAACACTTTATGACCAAACCGATCAAAAGAAGTTTCATAGTCAAAATTGTTTTATTACTACCATAACATGTTAAACTATTTACCAAAACCAACTCATGCAATCATCAAACGATTATCGTCATAATCAAGGTCTAGCAACTAAAATGCATCCAATCAAGTCTTGACACTAATTACCTTTAACGAGTCAACATTGACAAATTCATCATAACGATTCCAAACATACAACTAACGGTTCATTAAACATGTCAAACTCATGTTAACTAATAAGCATTTTCAATTAAATGTCAACTTTTACTTAGACTTCAGTCAACTAATTACAATTCAACTAGTTCTTGACTCTTACCTATTAACATCCAAATAGCAAGGTAAAATGTCACAAAAAGACAAAACACTAAACATTTCATTTAATAATACTTTATTGCCAAAACTACTAGGCCGGGTTTCAGGATGTTACAACTCTCCCCTCCTTAAAAGGATTCCGTCCCCGGAATCCATCCACAACTTTTTTCTACCACAAGAGTATTCCGATTCAATTTCAAGTTTCCATTCCAATTTAAAACTCACACTATGTTCCCGCAAAACATCGTCATTTCAGTTATCAATCAATTCATTTCTTTAGTCTATCCGCATTCAAAATTTTCTCAATATTCATATAGCAGTTACCATTCATGGCTCAGTTAGCACTTCACATGACATAAAAATAATCCACAAACATATTTATTTTTTTTTTAAATTCCGTACACCCGGTCACAACAATTATATGCTTATGGTTTGTATGAGCATAAACCGTGTGTCGAATCAGCAGGTTCAAAAAACACAAGTGCGAATGGTTCTCATTTATCGAACGACAGGTCGATTTATAGACACCAATTCATCATATTTATATAACCACATTCGGGGGAAAGATTATTTAGTCAACCATTTTCGGTAGCTCTATTCGAATACAACCAGGAAAGACGTTGAGGGTGGACAGCGCTTGTGCGTATCGAAACCACCCATCATTAGGAGTCAGACTAATTGTCTATCTTTCCTAGACGTTGTAATAAGAATATGTGAGCCTATTTGGGGATGACTTATGATATCTTTCACTTGGGTAGTTTTAATACAATGCTCATAAGTCTGTATTTTCCGATTTGAGTTCGCATGAACTAATAGTGTAATTCACACATTGTGAATTATTTTAACAATAAATCAAAAGATTTATCCAACCTTGCATTTTATGCAACTTGTAAATGTCCAAAATAATCATTTTTGCAATAAAATTATTAATTCAAATGTTTATGATTTTTCAACAAAATGTATATGACAACATATTAAAATGATGAACTTCTCCAATATACTACATTATCCGATTTTTCAACCACCATCAATATGACTTATAACACTCCCCCTTAGTTGATTATATTCAACACCTTTATAAGTAGACATTATGTAGTAGTTAAACACCTCCATAACTAGACTTTATGTACATAAACTCTATGACCATTACCTACCCTATATATATGGGTGTTATCTCCTTTGTATTACTTGTATCTCTCTACTCTCTCTTCTATCTTATGTACTTGTATCATGATTCTATATCTAATGAGAAGTTTGTTATGATCTTTGTGAGTTGATCTAATTTGCCTTACAACACGTTATCAGCACTTTATTCCAAGTTGTTTCATGTTCGTCGCTCGATATTTTCAATACGTTCAAAGATCATTCTTCTCACATTCCTATGTAAGTTTTTCTTGCTATATTACATTTTTTTAGTTTATACGCATTCAAAAATATTTGAGGTCGTTGTTATTTGATTAAGATAATAAACTAAAAATGTACAAAGTAATCAAAGGTTATCAATCTCTATCTTTTGTTGATGAATAGAAACAAAACTTAAAAATTATCAACAGTTTTTTTATATAACTATAATAGTGCAAATGAAGGATCATCTTTACACATTTGATTAAAGCATTTTATTTTAAAGTATAGCATCTGTCGGATCATGAAATACTAGGTATACATACGATTTTTTATGATCCAAATTATTAATAATAATAATGTATTTGTTTTTCTATGATCCAGATTAAAAAAAACACATGATTAGGTGTTAGTTAACAAATTATGCTTAATGTTTGTAACTATTGTTGTGTGTAAAAAGGTTTATTGTCATCGGTTGATTCAATGGTGATATGAAAAACATATTTTAATGGTGATATGAAAACGTATATTAATTTCCATTAATTGTTATAAGAAATAACTTATGAGGTATTAATTATTCATTATATTTTATGGTTTAGTATGATTAAGATTAAACATAATTTATGACAATTTAAAAATTTAATTGTTTTGAATCTTAATTTGTAACATCAATATAATATAATTGTCTTGAATTATTTATGTGATATTAATGGATATTCTCTTATAATGCATGAAAATATTATTGCGTTTTACTTACTTGGTAATATGGATTAATTTGATAATTAATTAATATGTATTATTATTATTTCAAAAATGATTTGATTAATAAGTTTAATGGCATTTAAACCTATTGTGTATGCCTGAAATATAATGTAATGATTATATTACAAAAATCATATTTGAAAATTGTATTTTTGAAAAATCATGACCCTAAAAACTAACAATTTCATTATGAAAAGATATTTCTTGTTGTTTACAAGGTGCATGATGTGAAACGTAAAAATAAGTCTTATGATTTATTGTTAGTAATTCAATGTGTGAATTACACTATTTGTCCACCGGTTCCAAGGATGTTCTGCCTCAAAGAAGGAGAAGTTCTGTTGTATACGTTTTTTTTCTTTTTCGTTGAAAATGTCAAAATCAATTCTTTTTTAATATGTTCTTGCTTTGTAATTATACATAGAATAAAAAAACAAAAGGGTGACATATCTATTTTTACTTTCAGTTTGAAGTCATATAAACTAAAAAGTAAAAGAATAAATGAAATTATGTAAGAAAAACTTAATGTGTGGAAAGAATGAACTTGATCTTGAAGAAAGACTTACTTCTCAAGAATGATCTTGAACTATTTGATTATGTTACTTCTCGAGCGACAAAAGTGGAACGGTTTTGAGCAAAATGCTGATAACGTGTTGTAAACCAATTAGCTCAACTCTAAGATTTCACTCTAACATTCTCATTCATATGATTGTGCTACAACAATGGTACAAGAGGTACAAGATATAAGAGATACAATGAAAACAAGAACACAACATCCCTATTTATAGGGTAAAGTTTGATTCTAGACTTTATGTACATAAAGTCTACTTATGAAGGTACATAATGTCTACTTATGAATATATTAAATATAATCAACCACATATGAGTTACAACATTATGTATTTTTCAGTTTTCTTAGCATTAATAACTTTTTACATAATTAAATTATAATAAATATATAATTTAGAAATAAAAGATCGAAAAACAACGTTAGAGGTCTTATGTTGGAAAGTAATTAGTGTGATGGCTAGGGATATATGTTAGAAAAATCCTTATAATAAATATACTTCCTCCGATTCAAAATAAGTGATACACTTTCCTTTTTGGGGTATATCAAAATAAGTGATACACTTTGAAAAATTACCTTATTTGGCAAAAAAAATAGTGGGGCCCACACCCACTAAATATCTACTTTAACAAAGTGAAAAGACTCCTTTACCCTTACTTTTACTTTTAATCATCATTAACTTCACTTTATTTAAAAAGAGTGGGACCCATTTTTCATTAACCATCAAATTAATCTAATTTAACTATTATTATAAACTTTTGCCTCAAACTCCGTGAAATCCAAAATGTATCACTTATTTTGAATCGGGGGAAGTATATTAATATTGTAATCCAATTCAACCGAATCATCCGACCATTTGAAAGCATCAGTTGGTTCATCGATTTCTTTTAATTCTTCCTAGGCTTGCAAGCGACTTACTTCTTTTGGCCGTTGGTTCAATTCAAAACCCAAATTTCAAAACACTGTCCATAACTGGACCAGCTGACCATCAATTCAGTCAACAAGCATACTTGGAGTGATACCCACAAATTCACACAAAAACAAATTAATAAGGCGTCACAAATTCACAATCACAAAGACCAACATATATGGCTGTACAAAAATTGAAAAAGAAACCTCTACAAAGAAAAAGAAGGAAAGAGAAGCATCCAACCTAGGAAAACTCCCCACCACCAACTATAATGACATAATTAATTTGTACTTGCTAGGACCATAAAGCCATGGTTGTCAATTACTCATATTTCTTCTACGACCTTCTTACTAGCCAATTATCAACTTTTGAGTTGATTTTTCTGGCACAATTTTGTTCACGTTTGCAAACATATTATTGAACATCCAAGATAATTTCTGTATTAACATATTAAATTAGTTTAAAACTGGTGATGAATTACAGATGTGTTGTAGAAAATTCAAATATATTATGTCAAACAATACATATAAGTCTTAACTAAAAAGAATAAAATCATAACTTGAACACGAAAAAACCTTACTTAAACAATTTAAAGGTTGCCCATAAAATTTTGGATGCTTAAACTCCAAACTTTTAACAATTTTTTTGCTAGAAATTATATGAGGGTCCTGACTTAGACAATTAACTGTCTTATTATGAACGACAAAAAGATGAGATATTTATATATAACACAAAACTAGCACGAAGCTAATGAAACATGGTACAATTAAGAAATACATATATGCTTGCCGAAAAGGTCAAATAAGGGACCTATTATTCATTAACTAAAGGTATACATAATATATGTAATAATTAAGTTGCAACTTGATTCATCAAAGTGGAGTATAAGGTGTGGCAATTAGATTCAAGTTAACTTTTCTCCTAGAAAGTGCTCCAATGGTCTCACTCATATCCAAATCTTGAGGCTTCATCCCTCCTTCAATTTCCCAATTGAAATGATAAAGTAAATGAGAAAGAATAATCTCGATATTAGCCAAAGCAAACGTACTTCCGGGACACCTTCGTCTTCCCGCCCCGAACGGGAGATACTCCAAACTATTTCCCGAATAATCAATACCGTTGTTATCAAATCTCTCAGGTAGAAAACTTTCGGCTTCATGCCAATATTCGGGATCTCTTCCAAGAGCCCACGCGTTCACAATGACCTTGGTTTTTACGGGTATCACATATCCGTCAATCTCACAGCTTTCACGGCATTCTCTAGGAAGCAACAAGGGAAAAATTGGGTGCAATCTTAAAGTTTCCTTGATCACAAGCTTTAGGTACTTCAGTTCTGAATAATCATCGGTATGTACAAGTCCCTTTATCTTGAGTACTTCTCGAACCTCGGCTTGTGCTTTTTTCAGCACTTTAGGGTTCCTTAAAAGTTCGGTCATCGCCCATTCGACCGTTGATGCAGCCGTATCAGTTCCAGCCGAGAAAATATCCTGCATAAAAGTGAACAAGATGTTAATTCAGTTATATATGTTTGCTAAAATATATGCACAAATTCACATAAAGCAAATTAAAGTATTTTTACACCATTTTATTTAATGTCCACACCATAATAATTCGTAGTAAACAAATTAATTCCCAAAGTATTACGTACCAATATCACGGCTTTTATGTTGTCCATCGAGATAGGAGCCTCTAGATCACCACTGTCTTTGAATCTATACAAAATATCAAGAAAATTTTCGTTCTCCATGCTAGATTTACCTCCTTTTCTGCTTTCTAAGGCCTTTTCGTGTTCGCCAAGAACGTTGTCCATGATTCGGTCGAGAGTTTTGTGAATTTTTCCAACTTTGTAACTCATCCCGGTTACAACCTTAAGAAATCCATACGAAGGGTACAAATCGGCTAGACTAAAACCTCCACCAAGATCAACCATCTCTTGCACCTTTTGTACAAGTAAATCTTGGTCTTTAGGTATCATCCCAAACGCGGCTTTTGAAGTCACCGTATTAATCAACTTAAAAACCATTTCGGTTATATTAACGGGCGATCTTGTTCTTGAAGACGACATAATGGATTCAATCAAAGAATTCACCTCTTCTTCACGAATATAAGAGAAGGATTGGACTTTCTTGTTGGTAAGAAGCTCTAAGGTGCAAATCTTTCTGAGCTGTCTCCAGTAACTGCCGTATCGTGCAAACGCGATATCGGTGCAGTTATACATGATGACCTTTGCAGTTAGAACTTCGGGTCTATCTGCAAAGGCAACATCGTTCTTGACGATGATCTCTTTGGCCATTTGGGGTGATGAAACAACCAGTGCGGAAATCTCGCCAAGTTGAAGATGCATTAATGGACCATATTTTTGAGCCAGACTTCTAAGGACAAAATGTGGTGTTTCATTACTGATCATTGAAAGTATGTTTCCGATGATGGGTAGCTTCCATGGACCTGGTGGTAGCTTTGAACTTGTGTTTTTTGAATTCTTTTTGTTTATTAGTTTGAACAGAAAAAAGGTGGTGGCAAGGAGAATTATGAGTGAATAAGGGATTTGGAACTCCATTAGAGCTGTAGAGAAAGAAAGAAAGAAAGTGATGAATTTAATTTGTTATGCCTTGCGATCTTGTTGGAGAGCAAGATGTCACCTTTTATAAGCAGAGTGTACGTAGCAGTGGTTGACCAAGGATAAAAACTTAGTGGTATATTACTGAGATATACATTTTATTCTCAAGTGTCATCTATATTAACAAAAAAATGAAAATTATATAATTATAGAAATATTTTAACGCTATCCGTAAAAATATCAAGGGTGGTAATCCCGTGCACCATACTAGTAGGGTGACAATTCAGGTCGGGTTTGAGTTGGCGGGTTCGGGTTCGCGGGTTGACAGATTAGAAACATTTCAACCCAGAACCTACCAGTTTATATAAACGGGTCAGATATCTCAAGTCTAACTTGTTTACTGTCAACCTGAACTTGACTCATATAACCCATTAAATTAAACACGTTAAATAAGTAAACGGGTCAAAAGGGTCAAACAGGTTGTTATTCCACGAATTAATAACAAAATATCAAAATACCAAAATTATTAAACAGTCTTTTTAGTTTTTGTATGTAACTGTTAATTACGTTTGAACTAGTAACCTATAAATTAGATATAACTATATAAAAGCGGGTTAGCTCATTTAAATTATCATATCTGAACTTAACCCGTTTAATAAACGGGTCAATTAAATCAACCTAAGATTGACCCAAATTTTTTTAACCTTAACCAAACCTGTTTATTTTCTGTGCTAACTTCAGGTTGGGTTCCGTTTCAGGTTATAAATCGCCACCCCCGCCTACTAAGTCCTCCTCTGGTACGTAGGAAGCTTTACTTCACTTTAATTGGGCTTTCTTGCTATAATAATGTTCGTTGACATAAATTTTTGACGTGAAGCTTTCGAACAATGGAGGCTGGCTGGCTGGCTGTTTTTTCTCCAATATTGGCCGTTGGTCAACAATGGAGTACGGTCAAGAAAGGAAGATATATATGGGTTTCTTTTTCTTTTTCTATACGATACGTTTTTGTTCTCTCTCTTGATTTCACATTCGGAGTAATGCCTTGCCCTGACACTTGTCATTTTGTTATCAATATATTTTTTGTAATTTTCCGCAAAAACAAGCCTTGGATGTCAACATGTACCTTTTTTATTTGAGTGTTTCTCGATTTGCCGTCTATTTTATAACAAAGTTTCTTTATTCATTGTTTCTTATTAATATATTAATATGTACCTTTTTTATAAGGATTCAGTTTTGGATTTCCAAAGAGTTTCTTTATTCATTGTTTCTTATTAATATATTAACTAGGTTATAACCCGTGAAAAATCACGGGCTGTCAATAATTTTACTGAATGTAATTTTTATAGAATATAAAAATTCACTTTTTATTGCATGATTATTAGATCGACAATAAGAAAATATATAATGCTTCTAAACTTAGACTGAGTCATTGACCTTGACTCTTAGGGGTCGTTTGGCTCGATGTAATTCTCCATAATGTAATTGAAATCGGTTGGAAATGAATTCAGTTGTAATTGATTATGGTTACGCGTTTGGTTACCAAAATTTTGGGTTGTAATTCAAATCAATACTTATGCATTTTTAAAAAAAAATTAAAATATTATTTATTATTTATTTATTATTATTATTATTATTATTATTATTTTGTATCATCAATGAATAAATATCGATTAGAGAGGGATAATGATGAAACATGGTTTCAGATTGAAGAGGCGTGATGGTGGCGATGGCTGCCGCTATGGAAGGGTGCATGAATTATAAGGTTTCTTCCATTAGTGTGAAGACTAAGTATCAGATGAAATATGTGAGAGAATAAATTGATTGCTAAGATTTTAAAATCAAAATATACCAAAAATAGGAAACTCATTGAATCATAATTATTAAATTGAGGGGATTCCATGTTTAAAGGAAGACGCTCTGAATTAAAACGAAATTATGGCTACAAATTTGGAGGCATAAAACTGAGCGGGAATTTTTTTTCAAGGACCAATAATAAGCTGCCATCTGGGATCATGATGCTCTACAAAATTGCCATGTGTCAAAAAAAAGCTTCTTTTATTATATTATAGATATGTGACCGTACAAAATCATTGATAATTATAATTATTATTCTTCATTCACTATATTAAATTTGTAAAAATTTAGGGATCTGTATCTTACATCCTGCTTAAATTTATTTGTAATAATTTATGTTTGGATTGTTTCTTTTAGATTAACGGGAAATCCTAATTTCTACCTATGGGTTACACAACTAATTTCTTAGTACTTAAAATTGAGTGACTTAATAGTTATAATGTTCCTTGCATTTAATAAATTAGTTTTGTTTTTATTTGGTTTGATTTTGATTTTGTATTTAATCATTTATTGGTGAAAATCTAATTTTGTTTAGTTACATTTTTAATTGTTAATTGTTAATTTATACGGAGTATTAGATAATAGTTTAAAAAATAAAAAAAATTCAAATATGACATTTTTGTTAAACTGAGTTCAAATAAATTGACCGATCGATTAAATTTGGTTTTATAAGCTAATACTTTTAGAAAACCATAAAATATATATGGAAAACGTGAATTAATGCCCTTGGTTAATAATATATATATTTGCTTAAAATATTTATAAATTAACTAATAAAAATCACCCCTTAAATTTTATTAATCATCTTTGAGTGCATATGCTTCCATAATTGCACATTAATCATTGTAATCGTCATTAACCATTGCCCTAAGGGCAATGGTTAGTAAATCTTATTGTATATATAACATTTAAAAAATATTAGCATTGTTCATCAACAGTTGATGAATAATATTTTATTATTTTACTTTTTTTATAAAATTTAAGTTGTTTTTTTGTTTGTTAAAAGTTAGTGGAAAGTTGATGTCAAAAATAATAAATTATTGTTATGTTAAACAAGATGCTCTTAGACTGGGCGTAAGATGACGACATCAATTTTTTCTATTACGACCAAACATATGAAAACTCCGACCAAACTCACGTAGCAGTCAACTAAACCCCTTTTCCTTTGAAATGAACCCTTCCCTTTTTAAATTTGGCGGCCAACAATACTGGTCACGCATGCATGACTGTGCGTCCACAGAGAGATGCGTAAGGGAAGGAACACGTCCTTGGTAAAGGGCCGGAAGGGGGTTCGCATCATGCTACATTCCCTTACATATAGTCTAAGTGAAACTTTGTTAGAAGGCAACTCAAAATTGAAGATCTTGGCCAACAACCTGTTTAAACCGGCTGAAATTGAATTAAGCAGTCTTAACTTGTAGGAAAAATATATAATAATGTAAGATGTGCATGCTTGCATGAATGTTGGCTGACTATGCTTCCATTTTTTTTAATAATATATCTCACCTTTGGATATCTTTCTCGGAAGGTAATATGGAAAAATTAAGAAGTCAAATTTTGACTTTAACGACATCGCTTTCCTACTTTAAGTCTTGCCTTTGTGTAGTCAATTTATGTTAATTCTTGTATAGTTACGTTGTTTCTTCTTTTTTTTTTCTTTTTTTTTTTCATATTTATTGTAAATCATAACATATGTATTGATTGTATAAAAAAAAGAAACAACGTCCAATTTGTTACGGTAGTGACATACTTATTTGCACTTGGTAGGGACCATAATAGCCATTTTGTCATTTAATCATTTTCCCCCCGACCTTCTTACTAACCAATCACAAACTTTTGAGTTGAATTTCTTGGATAATTTCGTTTACATTTGCAAATTTATTATTCAACATTGGAGTGTTCCTTTTTCAATATAAAATATTTGAATATTTCCACAACACTTTTGGGTAATTAGCGATGCTAACCCTGTCACTACTAAGGAACATATCCGTCACATTGATGGCTCTTACCCTTCCTATTTTTGTCAAATTCAATTCGATTTTACGATTTTGAATTAGAAATCGAATCAACTTCCGAACACTTGATTTGAATAAACCAAAAAACCTGTAACTTAATTGATCCGTCCCCAACCTAATCCCACTCCCACGTCCAATTAAACACCATCAACACACTTCTCCATATCAACCTTCCTTTTAATAAGATGATATAAACAAGAAAAAACAACCTTATATGATGTCTAACCACCAATTCTTTCTAAACTAAGTTATAAGTGTCCTGCCCCGTTACCAACTATAGATTAATAAAATTCAATCCCTACTTCCTCAATTTCCCACCCCACCTTCAAAATATCGAGGATGAGATACTGTAAAACAATAATTAAAGTAAAATAAGTAAATAAAAAAATTAAACGGATGCACAATGCTTTATTTTTTTTCTTTTCTTTTTTTTTTTTGCGGATCATTGTTGATAATTTTTTAAAACTACTTCTGTGCATCAGTTTGAATTTTTTTTTTTACTTATTTTACTTTTAATATTTATTTTCTGTATCTTTCCTCACATAACTATAAAGTATAATATAGAAATACGATTTGATAAGAAGGGTTTTTAGGTAAGAAAGATGAAAAACATCAGACCGTTGATTTGGACTAATAAAAGGAAAATTATAGTTGAATTTATAGAAGATGTCTAGAAAATAATTGAGGTATATGAAATGATTAGTAGAAATTGTTTATCAAAGGGTGCAAACGGCCTCTTTGGCTTGCCGTCGGTTTGTGTTGGTAAACTGACACAACTAGCATGATGATGTTAATAGAGCTTCTATAAAATCGTTTTGGTTTGCCGAAGTGTAGAGTGATGAAAGGAAAAGTTGATAATTGTGCATATAGGCAGGGGCGGTAGGAGGGGGTGGCAAGGTGGGCCATTGACCCCCTCCAATTGCAAGACTTTTTATAAAGAAATTCGTTCTTAAGGTATAATTTGTACTTTATGAATAATTGACCACCTAAACATGCAAATTTCAAATGCCAAATACAAGGGTTTGGAGGTAGGCGATTATATGACTGTATAATTTCAATTCTAACTGTCTTCTTTGTCGATCATCAGTCTACTATTTTTAGTTTTGACCCTCATAATATTTCTCCTGGTACCGTCACTGTGTATAGTATAGGTACTTTTTTGTGTGTTTTTTATGTATAAAATATTAAGTGGGTATGTATTGTTGGCTAGGGGTGCCAAGTGACAATTGAGTTCTGGTTGGCGGGTTCAAGTTAGTGGGGGTGGCGGGTCAGAAACCTACAGTTTGAAACCGACATGTGTATATAAACTGGTCAAATATTTTAACCGCAATATATTTACCTTCAATCCGAACCTGATCGAAATAACCGTTTAATTAAATGGATTAAACAGACCGGTTAGCATGTCAAACAATCGAAATTTGGTGAGGACTGCGAGGACAAATCTTGTTCATTTATCTTAAAAAATATAGGGCTGAAAATTTTCAGATTTTTTAAAATTTCCGCGGTGGCATTTTTGTAATTAACAGGATTTTTTTGATTTTTTAAAGATCTAATTAGAATTTACTCAGATAGTAGTCTTCGTTCAGTCATTTGCGTTGTACGAATTAGGGCAAAAAAGAAAAACCCTCGTTCGTGATTTTCCTTCGAAATTAGTTCGATTCTTCGCCGATTCATTTGATTTCTTCGTCGATTCCTTTGATTCGTTCGACGATTCCTTCGTCGATTCCTTCGATTCCTTCACCTCCGTCCCACAGCTTCCGCTCTTCGTCCTATCATTACATTACGGTGAAAGGTTGAAGCTTTTGAGGTTGTAGCTTTTGATTTTGAATATTATATCAACATATCTACCCTAATCATCTCAAAACGGAATCAGTTGGTAAACATTAAACTCTAGATTCTTATTTCCTTGCATTTTGCTTTTTATTTTTCATGAATTAGATTTTTTAGATTTTTGTACATACTACACTCATATGAAGGTACATCTGTATCCTGTATGTTTTTGCTAATTTTTTGTGTATTTCCTTTGATCACTGTAGTGAAGTGGCGATGGAGTATTTGATTGAACAAATAGTTAAATTATCGAAAATTTTTATTATTCTTGCCTGGATTGTTACAGTACATGAACTATGCAACATATGTTATTTAGAATCCTTTAACTATCAAAAGAGCCACTTAGATTTGCTTGAGGACTTTGTGAAGTTTGGAATCAGAATTTATTTGACCTGATGCAAATGTGAAGTTTGGATGATGCCTAGTTATATAACTCTAGAATCTAGATGGTCTATTGGCTATCCAGGATATCTAAATATTATCAATCACAAGTAGTAAAGATTGATTTTTTTATAATCTTTTCAAGACAAAAATTAATGACTAGACTTATTTATGGCTAATGTAATCAATTTTAGTGACTCATACACATCATTATGGATGTATTGTGCAAATCGTTTAATGCCTATTGATTGTACAACCATGCATGATAAGTAAGATTTTGCATCATTATTGATTATGGATCATTCGTTTTGGTATATATGTGTTTGTTAATTTTGTATCATTTTGTATATTTGGGATCATATTGTAAAGTCTGGATCGTTATTAAATTTGGATCATATTGTTACCTTTTGCATCATTGTTAATTTTGGATCATTTTTTTTTATCTTTGCATCATTGTTTATCTTGTGTTTAACAATTCATCACAAGTACTTAATTTTGTTTCTTTTGTTTCATATACATCAATCAAATACAAGAAAGAGATTGTCATCTGCAACAAGCAATGATGATGACGATTTTGTTTCTGTTCCAAATCCTATTCAAGTTCATTTGAAAAACCAAATCATTACATTTAGGAATCCTTCGGGTAAAGTTTCACATTATAGATCATTTTGTAAATTTTGGATCATTGTTAATTATGGATCATTTTGTAAATTTGGATCATTGTTCATTTTGGGTCATTTTGTAAATTGATACATGAGGTAGCAACTATAGCATAAGTCAGTAATTCATGTAGTTTATGTATAAAATATGGTGTGTAAGTCGGTCATTTCTTAGCATTCTAGGTGAATGGTTCAACTTAATGAACATTCTTGGAACTTGGAAGTAGTGTTCGATATGTTATGTTATTGACTTCTTCGTATTATGAAATGCTGATATGTTTACATATTGTCTTTCTGTATATGGTTAAATATGAATCATTTTGCGTTATTGTATATTTTTGGATCAATACGCTAATTTTGCATCATTATAAAATTTGGATCATTTTGTTTACCTTCGGATCATTGTTAATTTTGGATCATTTTGTTTACCTTCAGATCATTGTTAATTTTGGACCGTTGTTATTTTTTTGTTTCATTTTGTTTTATCATTGTTAATTTTGGATTATTTTGTTTACCTTTGCATCATTGTTTATCTTGTGTTTAACAACTCCACACAAGTGCTTAGTTTTGTTTCTTTTGTTTTATGTAGATCAATCATAGAAAATGAGCATATTTTCTTTTTCAACAAGCAAAAATAGTAGTAATGATGACGATGATTTTGTTACTGTCCCAATTCATAGGAAAAATCCTTTGAAATAAATCAATGTTTACATTTTGGAATCTTTTATGGAAATTTTCCATAATTTATTCATCCTTGAACGATAACCAAAACTCTATTCTTAAAAATATAAGATTTGGTTTTCTCTATGATCTTGTTATCAAAAAGTTTGGTTGGGATTATGACAAGATGACAAATTACACGAAGAAGAAAAATGTAAATAAAGGGCATTTATGTGAAGTTCAAGAGAGGGTTGAATCGGTATTTATTAAGTCAATGCTTAGATAGAAAGGATTTAAGCAATATGTGTTAAACTTAATGCTTTCAGTATGACGAAAATTGTATATTTGTTCAAGCATCAGGTTTTTTTAGAGTATTAAGTTTGATTAAATACACTATGATAAATTGTAATACAAAGCAGATGTCAATACTTTAATTGTATCAAAAGTTCAGCATAAAGACATATTAAATTAATAAATGAGTTAACACAAAGCAGAAGATTACTTCAACATAAAATAAAACTATATATGAAAACACCAAAATTGTCAAACTTTGCATGAAAAAACAACAATGAAATAATCATCAACCACACTTAAATTTCCCATTTTTCTTCATCTACTCTCTGATTTCACCAACCGCAAGGAAACTTTACTCATCGAAAAAACCCGAAGTATGATCACAACTCGACATTTCAATCTGACTAACATCCGTATTCATCTTTTCATCATTTCCATAATTAAACTCATGATTTTTTGGAGATAATTCACCCTTACATTCTTGTTGTTTTCATCAAGATCTATTTGTAAAACAACTTCTTGAAGTTAAAGAACATATTCAAGATTCCACAAACCATCAAAAGTCGGGTAGACAATTTTTAGCAATTTCACCAAACTTTCTAAGTATATTGGGCCAGATTTTCCATTTAAATAACTATCAATTATTGATCTAATTGACCCTTTTTCTGGAATTTCATAGCCCGTTCAACTAAATTAACCTGTTCTCAAGGTAAAAACAAGGCGATTACGAGCCGGGCACTTTAAAATACTCGGGATCTAAGTATTCGAAACTAGCTTTGACCATTAGGATGATTCAAAAATAAAAAAATATCCAAAAATTAACAGATGACTCAAAAATCAACAATTGATCCAATTTTAAATATTAAACATCAGGATCATTAGTTTTACATTAATGATCCAAATGTCTAATATCAGTTAGTTAATGATTCAAAATTCAAAAACCGATCCATTTTTTTATTATTTCAATAATTTATCCAACAACCTTTTTAGGATCATTAGCAAATGATGCAGAAATCAACAGACGAAATGATGCAATTTGTCCTATATAAGGCCGAGTATCTACATCAGGAGTCCACTATGTTTTTCCTTCTATGATATGTATAATTGGATCACGCCGAATATAACATGAAGTTTCTATATTTTCAGATGAAGATCCATTTTTTCCAGTTGAAGATCCATTTTCTCCTGAAGATGATCCAATTATTCTATCATGTATATCATTTTCTATATTTCTAGTTGAATATGCATTTTCTATATTTCCAGTTGAATATGCATTTTCTCCTGAAGATGATTCAATTCTTCTATCATGTATATCCATTGTGGATTATATATGAACATGCATAGTTTCTTGACGATTACAATGATCCTGATAAATCCTAATTAGTCAAATTAATCAACAATAATATTATAAGAGATGTTAAATAGCAACACATGTAGATATTATACTTTAATCATACTAGTACAAGTAATAGAAAGTAGATGTTAATTATTTTCAAGTTATATGTTTATACATGAATCCAATTAGGTCAAAATTGCTAATAATTTTCAATTTTTAAAAAAATTAAAACATTCACTTCTTAAATTGGATCATTAGTTACAATTATATACTTCAACTACTAAAGATTGGTAGAAAGTCATAAATAAACTAATTATAATCGGAAAAACTTACTTTTAGTTAGAATACAGTTCGAATTTTTCTTTTGAGAATCGAATTCAGGTAGCGATGAATTGTGCGAATAGAATACATGTAGAGATAAATTCTGAGAATTGATTTCGTGTTCTCCGGTGCAGCGGCGTAATTGTTCTCCGGTCAAATGCGTGTGAGTGATTTGAAGAAGAAGACGTCATCGAATGGATTAATAGTCTCGATGATTTAATTTTAGCCCAGCTCACTTATTTTTTTAAAAAGCCCACCCAGTAAATTTTAAAAAGCCCGAAAATACCCTTAATGATGTCGATTGGCTGAAAGTTATGCGTTAGTCCTCGCAGTCCTCACCGGGTTTTGAGTTCTCACCGGATCAGGACCCTATATATATATATATATATAATTAAATAGGTTGACGGGTCAACCCATTAAATCATTAACCCGAATCTAACCATTTAATAAACGGGTCAGTTGAGTTGACGCGGGATTAACGCATAACTTTTTTACCTCAACTCAAAACTTTTTATTTTCTTATTGGTTTCAGTGTGGATCAAAAATTATCACCCTTATTATTGGTCATTTAGGGAAAAAGGCTTCTAAATAATTGTTAAATACATAGCACGTTAAATGGGAAATCACAGAAAGACGAAATTATCCGAAATTGAGTTTCTTGGGCTTGGTAGTTGGTTTATTTGGTTCAATGAATTTTTCTAAAACAAAGGCCCAAAAAAAGGATTGATGGTCTAAATCTTAGTGGGCCTTAATAAGTAAAGATTCAAAACTGAAAAATGTTGTATATGGGATAGTTAACTAACTTTGTTATAATATGCAGTATATATTGTTAAAACGTAAAATATTTAAAATTACATACATGGCTATTATAATTAGAATTAAATCACGGTGAAATAATGTTATTCCCAAGTTAGGATATGACAGAATTTCACTAAACCATGGATCAAAACAAAAGAGTAATCTTTGATGATAATGATAAAATTTGTATGTGACGCTTAGAATATAAAATGACTGTAACACGAAGATATTAGTAACTTGGAAATTTTTATATTAAAAATAACACTTGGTGAAAATAATAATAAAGACTACACTATCTCATCTAAAGTCTCATAAAATGAAAAACGAAGGCCTTAGGCACATTTAAATGATAAAACGGACATCGGATACTTCATCGTGGTAGCATACTGAAAACTGACGATTTCTCCAGAACCAATAGGATTTCCGTTCTTCACAAGGCAATCGTTGTAAGCGATTCTTTTGAAGACATTAGGGTTGACCAATCTAGCCGAACTAAACGACCCACAACTTAAGTGGAGGTTAGAAATAGTGCAACTTTTGGATGTACACGAGTTTAATATTTCAACCGAGTAGACTGGGATGCCTTGGGGAAGGGGCGACCCACCTTGAGTTATGACGATGTCTTTTTTCGAGCATTCAACAACTACGCAAATATAAAAAGAGTCAATAAATATGAGGGTTGTGACAATATAATTTAGAATTAGAGAAATACAATTTCATATTATGTGATAGAGAAATTAAGATTATGGGTAACCTGGTAAGGAGGCTGATATGTTACTTTTCTTGGATGTCTTGGAAAAAGCAAATTCTTGTGTGGTTCTTGAATATACACCGGCGGTTCCAACAACTATGCAAATATAAATTAAACGATTTGATTGAAGTAATAAATATACACTTGCTCTCGAATTTATATTAATTAAAAGGGTTTCGCTAACTCCCTAAGGGCATGAGATAAGCATGTTTAATGAAGTTAAGACTACCATTTTTATTTGAAAATACATTTAATTCATGCTGAAAATAAACTTCATTGATGGGTAATAGATACATGAAAGGAAACTTGAAGCTCATTAAATACTTATAATCTCATGCCCTTAGGACATGAGTTAGATAAACCCTAATTAAAAAGATAATTTAGAGGACATAAAATTCGATAAGAATCATTTATGACATGTTAGATTTTTGGTGTAGCACAACTATGTAATAAGAGAGAGAGAGAGAGAGCGATTACAGAAGAAGACAAAAAGAGCGAATGCGCAGCGAGAAACCATCTATTTTATTAGGCGTCTCAGCTATACTCCTCCTGACCAAAAAATAAAAATAAAAAAAATCGTGAACAAATAAAATAAATTAGGTTTTTTTTTTTGAAACGACAAATTTAATCTACTTATAATTATAATCTATGTTTACGACGGGACTCGAATAAAGTAAATTAGGTAGCGTTAAAATAAGGTAGTTACTTTCAAGTTTTCACAAATATTTAAGCATTAACATGCAACCTTTAAAAATAAATATTTAAGCATTAACAGGCAGCCCTAGCCTTAAAAACGTAAATTTAAGCATTAACAGGCAGCCCTAGCCTTAAAAACGTAAATTTAAGCATTAACAGGCAGCCCTAGCCTTAAAAACGTAAATTTAAGCATTACCATGCAGGCTTAAAAAACAAATATTTAAGCATTAACAACCCTTTAATTCAAACATAGATAAATAAGCATAACATATTATAAATTGTAGTAAGACATTGCATGGATCGATGAAGATGAAAGAATGAATCATGCAAAATAAATAAAAATACTCAAGAATCAAACATGATACTCACTGTGTTTTTCTGCTATAAAAAGCGAGCGCCGACGGTTGTAATATATCGTAGTGAGTTAGTTGGTAATTAACAATGGGGTCCTAATACATATATATATATATATATATATATATATATATATATATATATATATATATATATATATATATATATATATATATATATATATATATATATATATATATATATAGGGGTGAGTTATATAGAGAACCCATTTACCTTATTAGCCAATCAGAAATTAGATATATATTTTTCATTTATTTAAATGTAAAGGGCAATTCCGGTATTCAATATATTTCGGTTTTTTTGGAAACAATTAATTTAATTCCTATAATCATGGAAAGTGAAGATTTCATGTATATATATTCCTTTTGAAAACTGAATACCCAATATCTTCCAGATTTGTAGCATGTTAACCGGAAATCTTTAAACCATTCGTAATTCGTAAATTTATAATCTTTACTGCTGATTGAATTCACAATTAAGATAAATCGTAAAATTCTTAAATCAATACATCAATGTATACTGTCAGTAAAAATCTTAAATCAATACATCAATGTATACTATCAATTTGTACATTTATGTTTTACCAAATAATTTCATTTAGTGTATTGAACCAACGATTTGTTCGAAATTATGGTCGTGATACATATGATTTTTGGTTCAGTTTATAGCTCTTTATAAATAATGGTCGTAGAATGTCTATTTCATGGTATTGTAGTAGTGTAATCAAAACATATCTATCATTCATGTAATCAAAACATTGATGTCTTCACAAAATCATAGATAAAAATAGATAAAACATTGATGTCTTCACAAAATCAAAACATTGATGTCTTCACAAAATCAAAACATTGATGTCTTCACAAAATCAAAACATTCATGTAAGCAAAACATTGATGTCTTCACAAAATCAAAACATTGATGTCTTTCTCTCTTTCGTCCACTACGTGTTGTGCCTGTCATGATAAAACACCAATGTTTTGCATAAACAACCACAATTTTACTCTTAATAAAAAACCTAGTCATCGTGGCCTGATTCAAAAAAACCTTAAATTGCAGTCTTTGTGAAATCGCCTTGTTTCCCTGGAGTATGTGAAATCGCCCCTCGTTTACCTGGAATATAAGAAATCACCGCTCGTTTCTTAACCTGGCCAGGAATCGCATACCTGGCGGGGAGGTTGATACCGATGTGGTCGGAAAATGAGGTTGTTTTAGTGGTGGTGGTGGTGTGCCTCCGTACACTTTCGGATCTGAGGAAATAAAAGGAGGAAGTGAACTGTTAGAGAGGAAAAATAGAAGGTTTCATGGAGGTTCTTGGGTTTGTTCTGCAGTCGTAGAAAGAAAGAGAGGGATATAGGGTTTAAAAGAATATTACGAATAGATAGAGAGTGGTCTAACAAATAGAGAGAAAGGGGTGGGGTTAAAGAGAGAGATAGAGATCCGATTTTTTAGGAAGGGAGGGCAGTTATTGTGAATACAATTTCCTTTTTTAAATGTTTTATATTTAAAAAATAGAAACGTAAATAAAAATGGCAGATTACGAATCTACCCTTTTTACTTAATTAGAGAGTTCTCTATATAACTCTCCAATATATATATATATATATATATATATATATATATATATATATATATATATATATATATATATATTGAGAACAACCAAATAAAATTTCCCAATCCTATTTTTGAATAAAATGCCGTTGATTTTCAACATGCTATCTATTTTTGCATACTTATTTACATTTCCATTTAGGCTGATCTACAACATGTGGTATTTTAGGGTGGTATACGAATTTTCTTATTTTCTTAATGAATCTTATATATACGAATTTCACACGCATGTATAACTAATACTTCGTAGTTATTACAACATGCTATATATATAGTGAGAACAACCAAATAAAATATCCCAATCCTATTTTTGAATAAAATGCGGCTGATTTTCAACATGCTATCTATTTTTGCATACTTATTTACATATCAATTTAGGATGATGTACAACATGTGGTATTTTAGGGTGGTATATGAATTTTCTTATTTTCTTAACGAATCTTATATATACGAATTTCATACGCATGTATAACTAATACTTCGTAGTTATTACAACATGCTATATATTGGTATCTATTTTGACACAATTATTTTTGACTGACACGAATTTGATTAGCTGGAACGTATAATTGCACCTCACAAGGTATGCTTGCAATTTTAAGGAATCTTATTTTTGCTTTTTATATTATTGCATCATATATATCGTTAATATGGCATTTTGGAGGTTATTGGGAGAGGGGGTGGATTGCAACAATGTGGCATTTTATTGTGGGCTAAATGACTAATTAGTTTTGGAGGTTATTGGGTTAAATGACTAATTAACTTTATATATATGTCCATGTAAAATATAAAACGTGGGAGCAAATATGTAAAGTATTTTTTCACCTCATTAGTGAGTCTATTTTGATGCCATTTCGACCCACAAAAGGCGGTTGCTTTGTAAACAATAACAATACACAATAAGTTGGGTTCATTTCCGAAGGGCTTTAAGAAATCCACAACAAACGCTTCCAATTATCTCAATTAAGCACACGTACTATTGAAAAATATAAACCCTGAAAAAGGCGATAAAACCCGAAAAAAGGTCAATTCTTGGTCCGGTTCGGTTCACCCGAAAAAAGTGGCCCATTTTAAACTGTACTAGAAACCAGCCCATTTTTACTCTTTGCCCAATCAGCCCAAAACAGTGGCTCATTTCAGGCAGTACTAAAAATGATCCATCTTAAGATAACATATGCAAAAGAAGGTACATCAACACAATTTGATATTTTCATAATCTGTTAATTAGGAGGAGAAAAGAACATGTTTCAGCCAATCGAGTTGCGACAACTGTCGCTAATGAAAGGAAAGGCGAGAACGATAAAGTTATGCCTGTAAAGCAATGGTTGGAGGAAAGAAGGCTTCTGCAGGCACATACAAAAATACCAAACTATTTTTTTATTATAAGTAATAATAAACATTTTAAGAAGGTAATTAAACATCTTTAAGGTATAATAACTCGTGATTTTTCAGGCAGAAATGCAAAAATTAAGAGACAAACTGAGCGAATCAGAAAGAACGGCTAAAAGTGAAGCGCAACTTAGAGAAAAAGTGAAAATGAGATTAAAGACACTTGAAGATGGATTAAAAAGGACAACTTGTGGATCATTAAAGTCAACTCATTATTTTGGGATTTTATCAAGTCATGGAGGAAGGAAAAGATTTGTGAATATTATGATGATTAGTACTCGTATTATGTTTACTCTTTTATGATTTGAACTTTTTATTCTAGACATCAAATAACATGATAATACTTGGATCAAAAAGCAGGGGAATGAAGCTTAAACCAACCTTGTATGATTCCACTCAACAAAACATAACTACACTCGGAATCACATTATTATCATAACTATAGAATGTTTCTAAATATCCCCAAAAAAAAGTAGAAAATTTAATTTCAAAAAAAAAAAAAAAAAGTCTACTCTTGAATAGTACCAAGAGACGGTTGCCATTTTCGATACCCATCTTTATGCAAAGAACGTTTACTGTTGATCTTGATGATCTGGAAATCTTTTGCATTTTTCACCAAAAAATCCAACTGCTTTCTAGTTACAACAATCTTAACTTTTTGAGGTTCCATAGCTTTTGAAGACGGTTGATCCTTTTGGGGGATGACAACGTACACGTCAGCAGGAAGAAGGTTCATGTTAGGTGTTCCAGAAATTACCCTTTTAACCTTTCTTGAGGCCTTAAAATTTTCTTCAACTCCATTAGATTCCAAAATTGTGAATTTTTTCTTAGGAGATTGCATACAATTACCCATTTTGAAACTGATCTACACCTCAAGAAATTTGAAGACATATTTATATGCATAATGTTTGTGCAGTTGAAGTCAAATTAAACTAAACGTGCAGACCATTTTTTACTCGCAAGATTCAATTTAGTAAAGTGGTCTACACAAAGTTCAAAGATAAGGTTTGACTTTTAGGTGGTTTAAGATTAAATAACATGTTGACTTTTATTTTTTCTTGTTTAAATACCCAAAAAATGTCAAATTCTAAAGCATAAAGCATGCAACTTTCTCACGACTTGATAATTATTTAGAATATTTAGAATAACCAATCAGAATACGAATAAACTCTCGATAGATACAAAAACTCGGTAACACAAAATTTTCAACAACTTGACCTAATTATCGATTAATTCACTAAACCGTTCAAGCATCAATTACGGCTTCTTCACGTCTAGATTCCAACCATGATTTAACAGCCACTTTTGTTGTCAAAAACCAGCCCGCTTTTTCAGGGGCTTCATGAAACGGGGCGTTTAGCTCTTTAAGATGCAAATTGAGCCCGCCCGCCAACCCTTTCTCAGAATACTTATGCTTCCCATGGCCCGTATTGATCCCGAGCAACGGTGGAAATTCTTCTCCCTCTTCTAAAGCTTTGGTCAAATCATTAATCCAAATATGTAATGCGGTCAAACCCGCACCTAAAGAAAGACTTTTTAAATGTAATGACCAATTAGTCGGCGTTTTTGTTTGTATATCGTTATATATTTCAAGATTAATCCCCAATTCTAACAAATCACACGCTTTCTCTAATTGATCAAGATTAATGCATAAATCGATTAAGCAATTGCAATATGCTTTCCTCACATCGGGCCCCACTTGGCCCAAAACTTCATTAGCTTCAATCTTGAAAGTTTGACTTTGACCTTCGGTTTTCGAATCTATCAAAAGTTTCACTACATTCCCGAGTTTCGGGTTAGCTTTTTCAACACATTTAACAAGTTTATCAAGCTCTTCTAGGGGCGTTTGTGTCATTACGTTTAGAAGACAACCACACGTTCGTTCATCTGGAGTTATCCCAAGGTCAACCGTTTGGTCAAACGTCCTCACGGCATCATCGGTTCGGTTTGATTTCCCGTAACATTGGATTAACGAGGTTAAAACGTATATGTTCGGTTCGAAACCGGATTCGATCATTTCCTTCATTGTAGCTTCAGCTTCTAGAACTTTTCCACAACATGAAAATATTGTGACCATCGATGAAAACGTCCAGCTGTCGGGTTTACAATCGGTTGTTTTCATGTCGTTAAATATTTCAACTGCTTCATCGATAAAACCCACATCGGCACACATGGATAAAAGGGTATTATATAAAACATTATTTAAATTAATCCCTTTTGCCCGCATTTCTTTGTACACATTCAATGCATCATCACCATAACGGGCTTTTCCATAAGCCCGAATTAAAGCACCATATGTTGACCAGCCCGGTGTTAGCCCGTTACTCAAAAGTTGCTGATAAATTGACTTAACTTGCCACGGTCTTTTAGCCCGACCCATTGCATCCAACAACGTGTTGTAACAAACTAAATTAGGTTTCACACCGAGTGCTTTCATTTCCTCAAAAACGGTTAAACACCCGTCGAAATTCCCACTTGTTCCATAAATTTTTATAACTGTTGTGAATGTTACAGCATCAAGTCGCCATTTTTCAGCTCTTGCACGATCATATAATTTCAAAGCCATTTCTACATTTCCAACACGCCCGTAACAATCGATCATTACTGAATGTGTGACATCATCGGGCTGGATTCCAAACTCGGACATCTTTTCAAACCACTCAATGGCTTTATCGGGCAAAGATTTTAATCGAGAACACCCAATAATTGTTGAGAATGTTGCATTATCAGGTGTAATTCCTCTCTGAAGCATTTCATCGAACAGTTTCTCTGCACCATCTAAATCCCTACTTTTTCTGAAGACTTTTAAAGTTACATTATAAAGAACAGTCTCCCTGTTCAAATTACATCTATCCTGGAAGTATTTGAGCACAATACGCGCCGTTTTAGGGTTCGACATGTTATTGAGAATGATGACGCCATTTTGCTCTACTAGTCTACTACCTAAATTACTGTCCAGTATCTTAAAAACATCTAATTCATCTGCCGAACATGCATTTAAAGCTTCTGCTATTTGAGTGAGAGTAGTGTACCTTGAATCATACGATTTTTGCTTATGGTGTGAAGCTTTAGGGCTTTTGGGGTTGACCCAGATATATGTTTTCTTTTTATCATCTGCCACTTGAGAAAGATTGGAAGTTTTAGGGTCGAAGTTGTGGGTTACTTCAGAAACTGAATCTTGTGAGGATATCTGAGTGATTCTGAGTTGGGGTATTCTTGATTGAGAAACGATTGGGGAATTAAAGTTTCTTTGAGTGAAGGAAATTGAAGGCGAAGAGCAAAAGCCGTATGTGTAAGCCATTCCTGGATTGTTGGATAGCTTGATTGGGGGTTTTTCTGCGGGTGAAAAACCTTATCGACTCTGCTCAATAGAGAAGATCCACTTCACTATCGGGTCGGGTCACTCGAGCAAGTAGTAATAGGATCGGAAACAAGTTGGAGCTTTTATCAAGTAACTTGGCTCGAGCTTAATCTTGTCTGAATCGGGCTTTTATCAAGTTCTATCTCGGGCTTAAAAATCAAGCTTAAAATAGTACGAGTAGTACATAATAAGTTCGAGCTTGGCTTAAAAGAAAATTTATGGGATAATTTATTAATGAGTTAATAACAGTTTTAAAAGTTATCTACCTAAAATGTTAGTATATTCATTTATAAAAGGGTTTTGATAATGATAAGAGTAGATAAGAATGAACACTCTTGATTCTGATTGAAGGAGAAATTTAAATGTTACTAAAAAAAGAACATAATTTGACTAATGAAGTTAAAAACAGGTAAATATGAAAATATTCTTCCTATTATCAGTTCTTATCATTATAAAAAGTGTCAAATTATATAAGGGGTATTTATAAAATATTTAAGATTGATAAAGGTAAATTAGAAATATTGTAAAAGAAAAAACTTTTGAAAAGATTAACCATTGGAGATGCTATTTATATAAAGGTTTTTGGTGAGTAGATTGTTGATACGGCAAAAATAATAAGCTATTCTGAGGTTAATTATTGGGGGGTGCTCTTAGTTAAAAAACCTCTCTAATGATTAACCTTTTCAAAGATATTTTCTGATAAATATTACTAATTTACCTTTAATTATATTAAATGTTTTATAAATACCCCTCACTTATTTAATTTAACAATTTTTATAGCATTACAAAACTTAACATTTTTTTTAGAAAGTCTTTTACAAAACTATTATAATACTATTTTAAAAAGTATTGAAATATGATAAAGTTAGAATTTATAATTATAGAAATAATAAATGATTCGCATATAAATATATACATGAGTCTAAAATGTAATATTGTTAAATATAGAGACTAAAGGAATCAAACATCGAAAGATGTTCAAGTAGTTGGGGAAGAATAAAGTGGTTTGAGTCACCTCTTAAAAAGGTTATAATACATTCCAATGATAAAAAGTCATTTTAAAAATTGTTCAAATAGTATCAAGCTCTTAATTAACCTCCCATTGAAGATGCTCTTATAAACTTATAAAATGACAGCAAAATGGTAAATAAATTTCAAATTAAAATTAATCTAAACATGATTTTTTGAGGAATCGTATAGTGGTATGTCTTTCATTATACTCCGTAAGTCTTTTTAATATACGATATACATTTTGAAGATCTCACAACAACGAATCCAACTATATACTTCCTCCGTATTACAATAAGTGATACATTTGAGATTTTACGATTTTTAAGGCAAAATATTAAAGTAAGATTAAAATATATTAAAGTAGAGTTAAAATATATTAAAGTAGATAGTTAGTAGATTATAAGTCCCACTTTTATTGAATAAAGTGATACTAATGAGTTTTAAAAGTAAAAGTAAGGGTAGAGCATCCCCAATGGTTAACCTTACAATAGCTTATTATTCTTGTCATATCAACAATCTACTAACCAAAAACCTCTACATAAATAGCACTCAAATGGTTAACCTTTTCAAAAGTTTTTTCTTTAACAATATTTACAATTTACCTTTATCTATCTTAAATATTTTATATATACCCCTTATATAATTTGACACTTTTTATAACATCTTACTACATATAATATTTTTTAAAATATCTCATACAAAAATATTATAATAATTAACATTAAATATTATATAATTTATTTATTAACTAATAAAAATATAATAAAGAATTTATGTATAATATATCTAAAGTTTAAAATGAAAAACAATTAAACATAGAGGACTAAATAAGATAAATTTTGAAAGCACATTAAAAGGTTAGTAGAAAAAAAAGTCTTTGAATAAGCTTTTAAAAAGCTAGTTATTGCAATGGGTAAAGAGTCACCCAAAAACTTATTCAAATAGTAATAAGTTTTGAAAAAAACTACCATTGGAGATGCTCTAAGGGTAATCTCACTTTATTAAAGTGAATAGTTAGTGGAGGTTGGGTCTCATATTTTTGCCATATAAGGTAACTTTTGAAGTGTATCACTTATTGTGAAACAATCATAAATGAAAAGTGTAGCACGTATTGTGATACGGAGGAAGTATATAGTTAGTAGATGATGGGTCATACATATTGTGGATTTAACAATGTTTAAAACTAAAAGTAAAAGTAAATATATCATTTCACTTTATTAAATGAGGTAGTTAGTGGGTTTACGTCCCACTACTTTTTGTCAAATAAGACAAAATTTTAAAATGTATCACTTGTTTTGAAATATCTGAAAACAGAAAGTGTATCACTTGTATTACAACGAAAAAAGTATGTTTTTGAATATCTAAATATTGGGAATCAAACGGTATAACATATACTATATAGTGAAGAGAAATGATACTTGCGTCTAAAATTTATATCTACTTATTTGTCTACTCACTTATAAGTTTGACGTGTTTAATTGACTAATTATTTTTCCTCATATTAACTCTTGATTTTACACTTATTATCATCAAATAAGTAGATATATAAATAAACAAAAATAATAAACATCAATATTATTTATCTATAGTGAAATATATATGGGTCACAAGAAGGGAAAATTATATTTTTCCGTTTGGATTAGGTTTACGAGTCAAACGAGTAACAATAAAAAAAATCGATTTATTAAAATAATTCGGTTTCGTCTTACGTTTTTTTTATCCTTGCCTTTTTCTAATAAATGAAACAGGGAGCAAACTCATAATTTTCGAAATACTTCAAGGACGAAATAGATATATTTTTGCAATTTTTTCTAGGCTAAATTTCATAAAATAGCGACTAACTATTAAGCGATTCCTAATTCTAGCAATGAACTATTAAAAATATCAAAAATAGCAACGAACTTTTTAATTTTTGCAATTGGGTAGATATTTTACCTGAAATGAAATGAAGTTAGTCAGTATTTTCTGGTGACGTAGCCGTTTATTTAATTTTTATATCTTTATTCCAATTAATCTTAAATTGATTTGAGAAATAATTTTTAAACGGTTCCTCCATCCCGACCATCTTCCTCTTCTATAAAATACTGACTAGCGTTATTCCGGGTCAAACGTTTTCCAAATTGCAAATTTTTAAAAGTTTGATGCTATTTTTGAAATTTTTGATAATTAATTGCTAGAATTAGAAATCATGTGTTGATGTTTTATGCAATTTGCCTTTTTCTATGTAAGTTACCACTTTAATTAGGCCACAAACTACATCTCACATTACACGTACAAATTATAAAGCAAATTATATAATTATACTAAAACATGATGTGTAATATAAGTATTAATTTATGTGATATCAATATTATCACCTTTTTAATTAATATCTGGCTTGTATTGTACAACCAAAAGGGTATTTACGGGCCATGCACCCCACAATCCCACATGCTTAAAACGTAATCTCAAGTTCTCAACAAGTTGCTCTTCCTTCCAAATAGTCTCCACCAAAGGTGGTCGCGTTTTTCAAGAAATTGGTCAATTCAATAAATTAAATCTTCTTTTGAAAAACTAAATTAACAAATTAAAATATACTAGTACTCGTATAAATTATGGGTTCCGTTCTTTTCAATGTTAAACAAAATTTGGCAATCGAGTACATTATTACGGAAATACCTTTTAATAGATAATAGATGAACATGGTGGAATGCGTTAGAAATTCCAGCGTGTAATTGCCTGATAAAAACAAACATTTGAAAAAGCTTCTCCTTTCTTAGATCATGCTTTTTGACTTTACTTGTATGAACCGCTTGTCTGACGTAATTTTTTCTATTTCCGTTCTCTTTTCTTTTATTTCTTTTCCATTTATCATATACGGAGTATATAAAATAGAATGATTCGTTAGTAAATGAATGAGATGCTTATCTAATCAACATCAAATTCATTTTAAAATGATTTTAAACAGCATTTTAAGCCATCCACTTATCAATTTGGTTTGGTTTTTATCTGTAGGTTATTTTACTTTAAAATGTTGGATACATGCATGGTGTCGTTGAAAAGACGTTTTGTAACGTGGGGTACGTTGTACCAAAACTGAGGTTGTCCCACTTGTTCATGGTCCGGTTGGTGACATTTTGGAAGATTATTTGAAAGAACCTTTGCTAATAATAAATAATAATGAAATGTTACGAAACAGAATAAAAGTTATTTTAATTCTCAATTCTGTATTAATACAAAAAAAAACGTCTTTATTATGGTACATAAAAAACGTCTTTATTAGGGACTAAATGTACAACCACATTAATATTGATATTTGATATCATACTTGCCAATTAACTTCTCAAGTTTTCGCACACGAAAGATAGATGATCCAAAATTTACTTATTCCTCATCATCATCATGATCAAAGACTTGAAAGTGACCACCCTACCACCACCACCACAACCGCCACCACATACAACCACCATGTTACATTATTGAACAACCTTCACCATCTTCTTCATGGCCGCCATAATCATTATTATTATAATGACCCCTATTCCCATTGTACTCATTATACCCATGGTCGTATCCAAACCCGCCATAACTTGGCGGCGGCGGTGGTGGTGCAACCACGGGCATCCCATAACCATGTTGAAACGGTGCACCCCCGTAACCTTGATCATAATATTGCCCGTATCCCAACATTGGGTAAGCCGATGTCGGGTACATTTGTGGATACCCGTGTACCGGCTCATATACCATTTTTGCAACATCAGGGTTCGGAGCTGGAGCCGGTGCCGGTGCCGGAGCTGGGGCCGGAGCCGGTGCCGGACCTGCATCCGGTTTCTTCGGTGGGGCAGCATCTTTTGGCTTTTCCACATCTTTAGGTTTAGCCTTTTCGGGTTCGGGTGGCTTCCCTGAGTCCTTAGGCTTATCAGCTGGTTTGGGCTTCTCGGGTTCTTTGGGCTTGTCAGCGGGTTTGGGTTTCTCGGGTTCTTTAGGCTTTCCTGAATCTTTAGGCTTGTCACCGCCAGCTGGCTTGGGTTTCTCGGGTTCTTTTGGCTTGTCGGCAGCCGGCTTAGGCTTTGCTTGTTCTTTAGGCTTGTCAGCTGGAGCCGGCTTAGGTTTGTCGGCTTCTTTTGGCTTGTCGGCTGCAGCCGGCGGCTTAGGCTTGTCAGCTTCAGCCGGCTTAGGCTTATCGGCTTCTTTCGGTTTCTCGCCTTTTTCAATAATTTCTATGCTCTGAATTGCACCACAACCCTTGTAACAAAGCTTGTCACGAACCTTTTCAGGATTACAACATACCACCATGATCCTAACCTTGTTCTTCTCCACATCAAATACTTGGTCCCTTATTTCTATTTTTTTTTCAAAAATATAATAAAGAATAATAACATTATTTCAGTGTACACTCATGAGTCAAGATTCAAAAATTAAATTCGTTATTGACCAAATGATTAAAAGCCACCAGCAAGAGATATATATTCCGTCAATATATCTATATTTATATATCATTCAGTATTTTATAAGTTTTCTAAGTCACGAATTCATGGGCTACCAGCCTATCACTATAAATTAGCTCAAGTTACACTTTTTTGTGGTAATTAAATTTTTTTGGTTTATATATGTAACTATTATAATTATATAACTAATTTATCTGGAACAAAAGAAATCAACAAGCAAAAATCTGATTAAAATTTTCTTTTTTTAAATAGAACCGACTCGTTTTAGGAGCCGACTAATATCAGGAGCACGAGAAATCTCAAATCTGATTAAAATGTTGGAACACTGGAAATCCAAACCGTTATGAATACCGACACGAGTAATATTTGTGTTAATCGAATTTTCGAAAATTAAATTATTGATAGGTATACAGCATTAAATTTATGAGAATAGATAAAATCTTAACAGACGATATGAATCTATTTATAAGATTCTTAAGCGTTAAGATTCGTTTTTTAAATCCAAATCCAAATATATAATAAAAGGTGGATTTTCAATTGCTAATAGAATTATTTTATGAAAAAGGGAAAATAAATTAAAAGAAAAAGGGAACTCACGGGGAATTTTAGAGATGACCTTCTTCACCTTCTTGTAGCAGCCGGAGCACTTGAGATCAACATTCAGCACCATTTCGGTCACCTTTTTATTGCATTAAACAGATTTAACTCGCATAAATTCTTGAGTAAATTATTAATTCAATTCCAGAAATTGCATTAAACAGATTTAACTCGCATAGATTCTTGAGTAAATTATTAATTCAATTCCAGAAATGCTTAAATTAGAAAATTTTATAATGAATAAAAAAACAATGGCTTCAAAAAATTGATGATAAAGAGAAAATGAAGATAAAAGTAGATGATCGATACCTTTTCAGGAGCCATTGCTGCAAAGATAGAGTTGAACTCTGAGAGAGAGAAAGAAAGATCGAGAATGTGGTATGAATAAGTGAGGGATGGATTAAAAAGAGGAAAGGAAGGATGAAGTTGGTGATGTCATTATTTATTTTTGTATAATAAATTATAATTATTTTCTTTCAATGAAATCAATATTTCTGCTGACTTCTGAACAACTCTTCATAAACGTCGATCTTTAGGCTCAAGAATAGTTAGTTCTTATCTGGAATAAGCATATACAAATAACAAACTTGCGGAATTAGTTGAACATATATGTATAGCTAAACAAGTTTTCATCATTAAAAGCCCCAATTCTATATATAAATACATAGAACGGTTTTTCATTAAACATGATCAAACGACATTGGGGCTTAGATTTTACACACAAAACACGTTAAAACGTGGGTTCCAAGAACATCTAATTCTATGTCATTAGGTTTCTTTATATACTAGAAAACTTAAGACTTACAAGGAAAAGATAATAACTAAATCTTTTAAACAAATAAAGATATACTATATCTTTTACAAATATCATTATCTCCTAAATCTTTATTTAAATTTGAACTTCTATATCTTCAATTTAGGTCCTTGTAGTTTCCAAGTTTTGACACATCATATCTCAAGGAATATCATCTAGAATATTCCTAACAATCTTCCCCTATTTGATTTGACAAAACTTCTAACTTGTAGAATTAGCTAGGAATCTTCAAGTCTCTTCCCCTTTTTGACATAATCAAATCAATCCGAGAAACTTGAACTTCCCCTTGAATGATCAACACTTTTTCTTCCCCTAAACGTGTGATATCATTCTTGTGTTCTTCAAGGCTATATTAATTACATTGAAAACCAACTATCTTCTATTTGAAGTTGAAGTAGAAACTCAAACTAAGCATCACATTCCGTCTAAATATAGTAATCAGCAACTTCATATCTTGTATGAGGGACTTGCTTATCTTAGTCTTCAACAGATCTTTTCGTTAAGATTCGGTTGAATTGCAGTTGCAACAATACATAACATCTTATGTAGTAAGACTTTCAACTTCTTCTTCAAATAAAATATAATTAATCTTCTTCTGTAATCAATTGATAAAGATCAAATATGTAACAAATAAAATTTTCCTTTATCTTCATCATGCCTTCAACCTGTGTGTGTGAATAATGTGATTCGTTTCACATTATTATCAGATACGATCAATAAACCGTGGTATGGAATGAGCATGGTGTGTGTCATGCTTTCCAAAGTATGATGTATCGGTCAAAGGAAGAAATCAGTATCAAATTTTCTTCAAAATTTTCTTCGTTTAGTACTGATTAGTAACAAATCCGGAACAGGTACTGCTTAATACTGATCAGTAAACGCAGCAGTAGTGATGTGTATACTACTGATCTTTGGTAAAAATTTCGGTTTATTACTGATCAGTAGTGTTTTTCTTCATTTACTACTGATCAGTAGTATTTTTAAATTAGGAGCAGTAACAAGTTGCGACCAGTAGTAAAATTTGATGTTTGGCACTAATTGCTACTGATCAGTAGCAATTCCCCTTAGCAGTAGTAAAGATGAAATTGAGATCAGTAGTGTTTGATAACGAACCAGGAGTAATTTTGATATATGAAAGGAGCAGTAGTAAATTGATATTGAAATTAAGCAAAGATAGAACCAACAATTGGGTACTTAGCTTCAAATTTCTTTTCCCAATCAGCAAGTACACCTAATTCCTTCTCAGTGAGTCCATCAAGGGATCCGATTACATCCTCATCGTTAAGTTCCTGATATTGATGAGTGATTTCATCTACTCGTGACTGAACAGAGATGTCAGTCGCCGGAGACCCGTACGGATGTTAAAGCTGATCATCGACGTCCGGCATGACTTCTTTTTCGTCGGTGTTGACGTCGTCTTCGCCGTCGGTGGAGGTGACGTCACTGCAAGAGTAGTTCCCGTCATCGGAATCGGACAGATCGATAACCTCCCACGAATTGGAATCGGAATCGGACACGTCAACGTAGATGGATTCGAATGCTTCTCCGGTCAATGATGCAGCAAAAATCACTGATTTGTTCGCCATTTTTTACGATCTTTGAGTTTTTTTTTTTTTTTTTTTTTTTTTTTTTTTTGTGGGTTTTGATTCGATATATTTTTCTTGCTTGGAAAACTTTGAAGGGTGGGTTTTATATGTAAACAAAAATACGTTCACTTTGATTCCTCGATCTGTTGGGGGATTTGCTTATCTTGTTTTTATTCCAGATCTGAGCCACCGTGCTCTGATACCAATTGCTGAGTTCTGAACAACTCTTCATAAACGTCGATCTTTAGGCTCAAGAATAGTTAGTTCTATCTGGAATAAGCATATACAAATAACAAACTTGCGGAATTAGTTGAACATATATGTATAGCTAAACAAGTTTTCATCATTAAAAGCCCCAATTCTATATATAAATACATAGAACGGTTTTTCATTAAACATGATCAAACGACCTTGGGGCTTAGATTTTACACACAAAACACGTTAAAACGTGGGTTCCAAGAACATCTAATTCTGTGTCATTAGGTTTCTTTATATACTAGAAAACCTAAGACTTACAAGGAAAAGATAATAACTAAATCTTTTAAACAAATAAAGATATACTATATCTTTTACAATTATCATTATCTCCTAAATCTTTATTTAAATTTGAACTTCTATATCTTCAATTTAGGTCCTTGTAGTTTCCAAATTTTGACACATCAAATCTCAAGGAATATCATCTAGAATATTCCTAACAATTTCTTTTATATAAAACACACATATATGTATGCATTAATGCATGTATAAAACATTTATAAAACTATAGACGCGCTCAACTGAAACAAAATATATATTATAAAGTATTAAAAGTATTAACTTATTAGTAAAAACATACAAGTTATGTTAAATAATTATCTAAAATTAAACTAAACTAAACTTTTAAGCTTGGATCTCATATACTTATATCTTATTTACTTAACATTTGGAGTGAGTTTGAAAACCAATGATCGATCTAATTACGTTTTAATTTATACATGCATCTAAAAAAATTGTATTTTATTCATATTTAATTCACATGTGAACCATTCAATCCCAGTCCTTCATTTTATGATGTTAAGGATCTAGACAATTTATTGTTCTTAACTGTTATCTAGTTATCAAATTAAATGATAAAATTATGGTGGAAATTAATAAATGTCATATACAGTTGATTTATGAGTAGGAATATAGAGTATGAAGAATTAGTATAAAACATTATAATTTTTCTCAAATATTACTCATCAAAATTAGAATTTTGGATGTTTAAGTTCAAAGTATATATGATTATGGAGTTGAATAATTGTATCGGGGAGTTGTAAAGTAGGAAAGAAATGGTGTGCATTACAAGGGGCTTTGCCTTGGATCCCCATCTCCACATGGCCTCTCCCATTACCACCGACAATATCATTTTCCTACGTTATTAGGCAAAATATATTTTTAAAATATAAAGATTTAATATTAATCCGAATCTTCTAAAACTCTTCATTAATTCGTCCAAAACTTAAAATAAAGACAGATAATGAGAAATGTTTAAAGAGATTCATCATTTTTACATAGTCCTGAAAAACAAATCTCAATCATTGATAAATAACATCTAATAGTCAACATTAATTATATATCCTCCCCTATATATGAGGCTACACATGATAACTTCATGCCACCTCATCACAACGCCGACTTTTGATTGGTGGACAATGTCACATGTAATTCCGGCATTGGTCCATTCATTCCTCCTAAACTTCACTCTTCGACCATATATAGCAGTTAACATAACCCGAAATTACAGGCATTATTTATGGCAAAACACTAATTAAAATAAATAGTAATTCTAAAGAATCAACACAATTAATTATCATTCCTATTTTAAATTTTAAAATAAATAGTAATTCTAAAGAATCAACACAATTTCTATTCGGGTTGAATTGGAATCACAAATGAAAGTTGTTATAGGTATTTTATTATTTTCATTTTCTATATTTGATTACTGTTTAACTTTTTATTATAACTTTACTCATTCTCCTTTCGTGGTTGAGCGTACTCAACTTGCTAATGATGTGAATGTTACAACCCCATATCGGTATATATTCTTTTCTGGTAATTCGTAAAAGAATTATAAATTTGATTAATTTATATGTTTTTTTTTTGCTTTTCAGTGATACACATAGGTATGGCTCTGGAAGCGAGACACATATGCATTCTTTAAGAACCCCACTTCATCCATACATGACACCTATGCGAGATTCTGGAGTTTTTTTTTCTATCTTTAATTTAAACATGGGTTATAATATATTATGTTAAACATTTAGTATTGATGAATATTTATTTCCTCAGCAACGCCTGTTCATGATGGCATGAGGACACCTATGCGTGACAGACCATGGAATCCTTACACACCAATGAGTCCTGCAAGGTTAGTTTAGTTATTATTTTTTGTATTAAATACATAATTTATAGTAAGTTTAACCAGAGAATAAAACTAACATGATATATACTTTGTATTTTATTTTATGGTAGGGATTTTTTGGGTTAATATTTAATGGGTTTTTTATGCCTATCAAACGATTTTGGCAAGTGTTTGGAACGATTTCAATTTCTATATGAAGGTAAGAGTCCCCATTTATTCAGAAACTTCAAACTTAATAATTAATTATAATTATTATTGCCTATTTGTTCCAAATGAAGCTAATTATGTACTGTTAATGATTTGTTTATAGACAATTAATGTGCTTATTAATGTGCCTATTGTTTTCAGAGAAGCAAATGGGCCTGCAGCTGGTGTTGGTGCTCAACATGTCCCGGTATAGAAGTTATAACTCCACATTATATGATTTCAGATTGAGTCAATACTATGATGACAAATTTCATGATTAATGATTGTTTTCTTTATTTTCAATTTAAAAGTTTTGATGGGCCATTTGCAGTTCCTAAAGTGAGTAAAGTCAAGTTTCACATATTTTTTACTTTAAAGTTAGTCAAATTATGATGAATTTGAGTGTGTTTGGAAGGTGAATTGGACGTATAAGGACTTCAATTAAAATGAGACGGACACATGTAGTTGAGATTATGGTGGAAGCATTTTCACTTCTAGCATTAGGAACATCACGAATAGGAACTCTCATATTCATATGTATATATTGACACATATATGGAAATAATAGATTCCGATACATCTATATATGGTTTTTTTGGAAACGGCAAATGAAATAACGGAAGCCTACTCGCAATTTTTCAGCGAGCACCCCGAGTTCGAGCTCCGCATAAGCGGGCAAACCCAGCCCCCAAAGGGATTTCCAAGGAAAATTCCCCATATGTGCCCGTATGAGGTATGAGTTAATTTACGCTAATACAACGCTCCCAAAGGGATTCGAACTCACGACCTGCAGCCCACATGAGTATAAACCAGTGCCTCAAACCAGCTAGGCTGGCCATCATTGGCACATCTATATATGGTTGTGAGGTCTTAAGCATTTAGAAAGTTTAAATCATTTTTTAGTAATTACGGATGGAGGTTTAAGAAAACTGGCAAAGTTATCCTGTCTTAATTCGCTTAATTTAGATGTTCGACAAACTACATATGTTGGACTTAACTATGCAATTTTTTTCATTTTTAATATTTTTTTGAAATTGATAGCAGTTTATTATGTAGTTGTATCACGAGTTAAGAACAAGAAGGGATTGAAGGTCATTTGTTGTGACATCGATGGGAATTACACTAATTTAACAGCAAATGTAGTTTATAAATAAGTCTTATTTCGTTTGTAAATTTTATGTAACATTTCTTAATGTATCGATTTTTCTACCAATTCATCATTACAGCTACAACTTTATTATATTATTTGTAAAATTATTAATCTTTGTTGGGATTTTTCTACATACTAAATTTTGAAGCATACCCGCCCATCGGGCGGGTTATGTAGCTAGTTTTATAAATAAAGGGGTATTTTTGGTCATTTGGTACTTAAAAAGGTTTTGATTTTTTTTATTCTTTATTTTTTTATTTTAAATTTTTTTATTATTTTTTTCATTAAAAATAATATTTATTTGATAATTACGTGTAGTACTTAATCACATGTGATTTTATTGTAAAATCACATGTGATTGTATCTTTAATCACATTTGATGTTTTAGTACAATCACATGTAATTCAGTATGCAATCACATTATGTGTTATTAATGAAAATAATAATTTAAAAAATAATAATAATATATTTCTTTAACAAAATGACCAAAATACCCCTTCATATATAAAATATGTGATTAATTTTGAACATTATTTATAAAATCAATTGTTGAGATTTATCCCTGAAACTTCATAAAAATTAAAAATTTCCTTTGAACACAACCTTATACTCCTTCCGTCCCTTAATAAAGTTCTCATTTCAATTGGGCACAAGTTTTTAGGAGTTAGTTAGTGGTGAGGTCTTGATAATAAATTTGATTAAAATATAAGGTTATTTTGGAAAGAGATCGTGTTTTTAAAG
Organism: Calendula officinalis; assembly: GCA_963853835.1. Classification (NCBI taxonomy): domain Eukaryota; kingdom Viridiplantae; phylum Streptophyta; class Magnoliopsida; order Asterales; family Asteraceae; genus Calendula; species Calendula officinalis. Next base: position 6,636,179 of record OY970825.1, read on the forward strand.
ATAGTTAGTGGTGAAATACATGGTAATAATATTATTTTATTGAGTGGGTCTCTCTAATTTGAGAAATGAGAACTTTATTTTGGAATAAATATTTTGATAGAAATGGAACTTTATTAAGAAACGGAGGGAGTAATATATTTGAAAGTGTTCATCAAGTACAAATTAACCAAATCAGTTACTTTAGCTAGTTTGATAATTCAACAATTCACATAGAAAAATTATAGGCAATTCAATCAATCAATATATCTACAAATTTTTTTTGTACTTAATATACATTTATGGAAAATTATAATGCAGCCCTAAGGGCTGTCATTAGGAAGATAAACTAACAAAAGACAACCCCCTGAATTTTAGGAATATTACTTTTTTAATCAATGTACAAGCTTTTTATGCATGTTAGTGACAGCCCTAAGGGCTGTCATTAACAAAACCCTACATTTATGATTTATATATATAAATTTTACCAAAACTTAAGGTTTAATGCCACCCGTACCTTTTTTTAAAACGTTCGTTCTAAATAATATTCTAGACATTTTCAATTAATATTTTTCAGTTTTATTTTTAAATGGGTCAAACTTGTGTACCTAATCTCGACCCAAATATAACTTTTTTACCCATCTATTTTCATTTTTCACGTCAGTTTGTGTTATTTGAGTTCTATCAAGTATGTGTCATGTTTTCGTATCGTGTTGAGAAATTATATGCTCTAATATGCACTAACATGTATACAATCATTAAACATAATGATTATAGAAGATTTGGATAACTAACCGTCTTTACCTAATTTATACGACAGACTACCCAAATGTCGAAGATTAATATAACATGTTTTACAAACATGTGCATTCAAGATTCTAGCTTCAAATACATATGAGTGTATGACGACAACTAATCATAAGTATTGCCTTAATATTATTACTTTTGTCATTATTATAAGTATTATTAACATTGTAATTGTTATTATTATATACACATTGGCGTTTAGCATCTGGAGACTTCATAGAAACACTTAAGGTAGAATATGACGTCCAAAAACATTTTTTCACGGAATTTTATGTGACAATAACAATTAATAGACCACTAAACTTCCATGCAAAATTAGTATTTTAGTATGTCAAATATGTTATTCATGTTAGATCTCTCTTGCTGTTAAAACTTTAGCTTGTATAAGTCACACATAGTTTCTTTCGGAAAAGAAGAAAAAAAGACAACAAGCTTGCAAAGTCTAGGTATGAGGAAGATGCAATGTAGATAATCATATCTTTATTAATAGGGTAGAGAAACCGTGCCTTTATCTTTGGAGGCTCAAGCAGAGGCACGTTTACTTATGTTTTCTCATATGAATCTTTTGTCTCCAACTATTGGAGATCCCATTTTAGCTTCCTTCCTGAAAAAGAAAAAATCATTTGTACTCATAACTCAAGTTCAATAATTCTCAAAAATCTTTAAGATTTTTTTTTGAGTGGTATTTAACTCACCCTTTTTGTCTCGTTTAAAATCTATTTGGATTCCCAAAGGATGAAAATGTTTAAAGTTAAGGTGGTTATTGGTAACCAGTTGGTGTAGATCAACTGGCTACCAACAGAAATCTTTGTGTGTGGGGGGGGGGGGGGGTTGGTTTCATTCGCAATGTATCATGTTCGAGTCTTGTTGAAGACTTTTCTTCAGGTAAATAGTTGGTGGGGTTTATTCCCCATAGGTGGAGGGTTCGAGGGAAGTCATATTGCCCCTTGTGAATATCACTGGCTATGCTCGATGTTAATTGGTGTAAATCGTTGCATTCTCTTATTGATTTACCAAACTATATATAGGGATTACAATACATATCTTTCCAATAACTTAGGGAAAGATAAATCAAAGGAATATTCTATAGTATCAACAATATATACATTCCTAAACTATATATATTATATATTCGGTTCACACTCGAACCACTAATTTATTAACTGGCCGTTAAAAAAAGTGGTTATTGGTTGATGCCACTTGATATATAAATGATTACCTTGTTTTAATAAAGCATTTTGCCAATAAGAGCTGTTAAGACTATTTTTATGAGTGTTTTTTGTTTAAAATGATTATACCTTATGGTTAGATTTAGTGGGTGGTTAATGGTTGGTAGTTTAATGCATCATAACACGAAATTCAACTCTTAAAAAGCCACCCTTGTTACCAAAATCCTTAATCAAAAGAAGATTATTTTAAACATGAAGTTTATCTCTTAAACGGGCTACAACTTGGTCAATCTAAAACATAACTCTAGAGTTATATATGGGTGAAGCCCAATAAAAATAAGCAAGGGAGACCTTCACTAATCCACTTCTTCACCCGTTTCGGAAAGTTTTGAACATTCACTTCCAAAATCGCATATTTGTGGATTGATTAACATGTGAAAAAAGTTTATGCTAAAACAACAACGATGAGGGATGTGGGGAAGGTGAGATGTAAACAATCATACCCCTACGGTCCTACTCATATGTAGAGAGTCTGCTTACAAAGAAACATTCGGCAAAAATGCGAGTGAGAAAATATGAGTGTATAAGATGAGTGTGCACATCTAATATCTCCCCGTTTCAAAAATAAGTGATACATTTTGGATTTCATTTTTTTGAGGCAAAATATTATAATGATAGTTAAATTGATTAAATTGGATAGTTGGTAAGTGATTAGTTTCACATATTATGATTAAATTGAGTTTAATGATATTTAAAAGTAAAAGTTGAGTACATAAGTCATTTTACTTTATTAAAAGAGATATTTAACGCGTATTGACACTACTATTTTTCTACCAAATAAGGATAGTTTTAAAGTGTATCACTTATTTTGAAATGAAGGAAGTAAAAACATAGTCAAATAAATATATACAAGTATATATAGGTGTAGGGAAACGAGTGTGTTATGTGTGCGCGCTTCATATCAGTTGGAGTGAGGGCTGGCGTAACACTGATTTTATAAATGTAACACCGCATTTTTTTTTAAAGAAGGATAACCATTAAAGCATTAGTAATAGATTACGGAAGTAATTAGTCTACACCTACGTTACGTTATGTTTACAAACTGTGGTCCCACAAAACGGTACAATTCAAGTATTTAGTTAAAAGACGGTATTACAAAACACGGCTCATTTCACAAAACATATTTTAACGCATGGTCAAACGCTCCGTCCAAGCCCGACCCGTTCAAGCTTTCCAACCTGAAATGTGTCAATGAGGGAAGGATTAGCACAAAAGCTAAGTGAATGAACTACTACTACTACTAACTATGCTAAACACTAAGCAAGTAAGCAATAAGCATCTCTGCCTTGGGGTAACCACTATTTGAGAGGATCGGTGGCTTTGCGGGTCTTAAACCGTGGTCGGCCAAAACCACGGTAACCGATAGCGCTGTATCCAATGTAACACCGCTGAATTTTAAGCCATTTTTTTTAATACAGCGGAAGACTGATATACTTTTCATATAAAAAAATAAACTATTATAGTTTACAAATTCTACGTAAACATATACATATAGTTTGGTTCACATCCGAACCATGCTAAAAGAATTTACCAAAACAGTTAACATTATAATACAACATTTGTTTTCCCAAAAATATTGTTTCGGTGTTACCAAAAGCTACAAAAACATGGCTTGTGTCCAGCACCGTGAAGTATCCCAACTCAAGCATTCATCTAACTAGCAGCTACCAAAACTGTACAAACCTGCGGGTAACTTAAAACCCGTTAGCTGTAAAGCTAAATGAATAATACGTCAAACTAAATAATTATAAATTCAAGTATCCGAGTTAACATAAACACATCATTGTAGTTATCACTACACAATTCCACACATTTGGGTCTCATCACCAGGAGGAACGGTTCCCATTGGCCTACGCCGGGAGTTATCGTTAGCCCATTAACTCAGTACGCGACCTGAGTAGGCTGGTCCGAAGACAACCTCCGAATATATGATCATGTTTGCCGTATCACCAACCAAATACAAGTAGCACATAATTATACTCAAAATAATACCAAACACTGCATCAGACTTAAAGTCTGGAATTTAAGTACACAACCAATACCTGATCAAACTCTTACCTGAGTTATAATCATTCAATTATAATGTATTATTCACCTTTCACCAAATATGAAAGTATCACCTCCCAGAATCACCTTCATATTGTTGGAGTCTTTGTTGGGGACCTAACATCCACAACATAACCAACAAGTTAGTATACATATTACATTAAACATTTATAGGTGCTAAACAATTTATGTGCATAATTACCAACTTTGACTAAAATAGTCAAACTTAACCAAATATAACTAAAATATCAACTTATAATTTAAAAACCAAATGCTTTTGGTTTGCTTATGGTTCTACGCACATTAAACACATACAAGACACCAAACAATGACACCAAAACTATATCCCAAAGTTAATACGCAGTTGCAAGTAACGATCAAATTCCAAACCTTCTTTCTTTTCTTTTTTTTACGGATAAGTAGTCCAAGACAAACAAACCATATTTCAATTACTTCCTTTTTGGTCTATGTATCAGTAGGTTCTCAAAAGAGGAATTAACTATAACTTCTTTTATATACATACATATATAGGGCATGTTTGGGAATGTTTTTGAAAAGCTACTTATTGGCTTATTGACTTACTTACTTCTTGATTTTGGCTTCTCAAGAAGTCAATAAGTCAATAAACACTTTTGAAAAGCTTACCCAAACATGCCCATATACGCATGACCTCAGCAGCAAGAAAGAACAAAACTACAAAGAAATTTTCCTTTTTAGAAAAATATATATATACAACTCGTAGATTCAAGGTAACAGTCAACAAACAAAGAAAAGTAATTTCATTAATATTAAGCTATATTCATCTCCTACTTCAAATAATCAACTAATTCTGCAATTTAAAGCAATTATTCACAAACCCTAATAAACCCTCTTCTTATTCTTATAGGAACTTATGAAAATACAACTAGGGTTCAAGTTACATACCTTTAAATAGTCTTCAGTTTATAGCAAATAAACAAAGTTCAAGTGATTAGGGATGAACCAATCTCCAAATCGAAGATATGATAATACAGGGGATGGTTTCAAGATATAAAGAATATAAAAGGGAAAGGGTTATGAACCAACATTTGTTTCTAATTTTTTTTTTATCAATTATATAAACAATATATTTATCTGCTATCATAAGGTACAATTATCACATAAATTTAATATAAAAAGAAAGCACATAATATGTAAATAAATTTCTAATAAATTAACTAAATATAAATAACTTACCATCAACACCAAAAGACGATTAGGCCCTAATGAGGGTGTTACAGATCCACTCCCCTTAGAGAAGATTTTGTTCTCGGAATCTGATCGCCCTCAAATAAATAAGGATATCGGGATTTCATTTCGTCTTCTCTCTCCCAAGTCAAGTTAGATCCAAGATTATGCTTCCATTTAATAAGTACTAATGGAATTGTTTTCTTTCGGATCTTTTTATACGATCTGTCTATGATCTCATCGGGTTCTTCTACTAGTTTTTGTGACGAATCAACACGTAATCCTCGGAGAGGAAGAATTTGGTCATCTTCAACTTTACATTTTCTCAAATAACATACATTAAAAGTATAATGGATACCCGCTAACTCCGGTGGTAAATCAAGAACTATTGTCTGCTCATTCACGATATGACTAATTCTGAACGGCCCAATGTATCGCGGAGCAAGTTTACCACGCTTACCAAATCGAATGACGCCCTTCCACGGTGAAACTTTCAAATAAACCATATCATTAACGTGAAAAGTCATTGGACGCCTTTTCGGTTCTGCGTATTTCTTCTGTCTATCTCTAGCCGCCTGCAGTCGTTCTCGAGCAATCTTAACTTTATCGGCTGTAATTTGAACAATTTCTGGACCTGCAAACTGTTTCTCCCCGGATTCTAACCAACACATAGGAGTACGACATTTTCTACCATATAACATCTCATAAGGAGGCATCCCGATACTAGAATGGTAAGAATTATTATATGCAAACTCTATAAGAGGAAGATGAGAAGCCCAAGAACCACCAAACTCTAGAACACAAGCACGTAACATATTCTCTAAAGTCTGTATAGTACGCTCAGATTGACCGTCAGCTTGGGGATGATAAGCAGTGCTAAGATTAACCCGAGTACCTAATTGATGTTGTAAAGTCTGCAAAAAACGAGAAACGAACCTAGAATCACGGTCAGATACAATAGATAACGGAATCCCATGTCTCGATACTATTTCATTAATATATAAAGATGCCAATTTTGTCAAAGATGTTGTCTCATTAGTCGCCAAGAAGTGGGCACTTTTTGTCAAACGATCTACTATAACCCACACCATGTCGTTTCCTTTTTGTGTTCTCTGCAATTTTGTAACAAAATCCATCGTGATTGTAACGACCGGAATTTTCAGTTAATGAATTAAATGGAAATATAGAGGAATAAAGGTGGTAAAATATTTAATCGAGTCTCCATTGTATTTTATCGAGTGTTTGAATGTTTGGGACTTGGGGTAACCAAGTATGGGTCAAGACTTGGATGGAAACAAGTTTAAAAGGCAAGAAACTGACCCAGACAGCCCTCGCGACGCAAGGAAGGCGCGAGGTCGAACAGAAACGTCAGAGGCGAAACGCGAGAGGCTCGCGCCGAGCTCAAGTTGAGCTCGCGTCGAGCTCGCGGCGCGAGCCAGGCGCGAGCGGGGCGCGAGATCTGCTTTTCAGCGGCAACCAGCAGGCAAAGCCGCGTCACCTCGTGGCGCGAGGTGGGCGCGAGCGGGGCGCGAGGAACGTCTGGAATATATAAACTTGTGTGTAGGCTAGGGTTTCATTTCACCTTCAACCCTACACATAGTGTAGCCGCTTTGGGAGCATTCTTGGACGATTTTGGAGCTCAAGAGCTCAGATCTTCACCACCTTGAAGGATTGAAACATCAAGGGTAAGTATTCTTGATTATCTTGCTTATCTACCTTGATTGTGAGCTTTGTATGGGTAAAAAATGGTGGCTTGGGGAACCAACCATGTCATCTTTGGGGAAGATGACTAAACATGGGTGTAGAACACTTATTGTAAGCTTGTAATCGATGTGTACAAGTTGGATTTGGGTTTATTGATGGAAATCTTGAACTAGGGTTTGAGATTCCACCAAGTTGGATGAACTTGGTGGTTAGGAATGGTAATATGGATTGATTAGTGATTAGTTATGGATAATAACTGGTTATTGTAATGATATTGATGGTAGGTCAAGAAGACCTAAAGTTTGGTGACATTTCACAAGTTGGAAAGCAAGGATTCGTGTTATTAGACACGATTTGGAGTTAGCTTGGCTAAGGTGAGTACATGAGACTTTTACTGAGTACATATCAAATGATTTTGAAAACTATGATGTTTTATGAGTCTTTATTAATAAATGTTTTTAATAAAAATATGATTAAAAAGATAAGAGAATGCAAGTAATAGACTATTTGAGTATGCCTAAATGACTAATGGTTTTTGAAAGAGATTATGATAATGAAAAGTAGTTAATAATTCTTTATTAATATGATGTTCGACTAAGAGTAATGATTGAGAAAGTATAATAATTGGCTTATTAATAATATGTATTAATTAAGCTAACAACAATGATTTTCAAATATCAAGTATTGATTAGTATATTATACTAATAAGAGTAGTGATTGAATTGCTAGGAGAAATAAATATAAAGTGACTAGAATTAGATTCGTATTCTAGTCAAAGAGAAGTTAAAGTAATATGATTTTGATAAATGATATATGATAAAGTGACTAGAATTAGATTTGTATTCTAACAATACTAGGTTTCCAACACCCATAACTTAACAAACATGTTTTCTCAACCTAACAAACAATTCCAACCATTCAAACATCAAGAAATCCAAGGTTTGTCAAAACCCGCCTTCAACATCCACCATTAATGGAGGTTGAATGTGATTTTCACCAAACCTTGCCTTCCTTCCACAGTCTACCATACAAATGATATAAAAGCTTGCATAAACACATAAGACAACATCCATAACAAGATTTACCCACTAACCCTAGTTCATAACCAAGCTCAAGAACACCATAAACAAGTCAAAGAGAAGGTGTAGCTTACTTCTAGACTTCTTCTACACAAACTTTGGTATGGAAATCGGGTCCTAGCACCAAGAACAAGCTCAAAGAAGATGATGAACAAGTAGAGAGAAAGATGGTTTGTTTTCAATGGAATAGTGGAAGCATTTGGATAATGTTTGAAAAAGTGAGATAAAACAAAAAGAGAGGGTCTCTCTCCCTCTCTCTAGACCCGGCCAAGCGAAGGGGATTGGGGCCCCCTTGTTGGCTTTTACCCTTTAATAGTATACGTCTGAAAAGTCTCTTTCGTAATTAATTTATTTAAAATAGCAACGGGCTCCAATTTTAAAAACGAAAGCATTTTCGGAAACGAAATTCAACGAGGAATTTAAAGATATAAAAATCACATTTTCCTTTCACATAAATCACAAGTCGGGTATTTTAACCCCTTGGTTAAAATACCGCAAAAGACAGAAGACTAATCAAATTAACTAAGCATTTAATCAAATAATCATTTAATTAAATACTTTAAGGTCAATAAACTAATAGGCCGAGTTTTGAGATGTTACAGTAAAAATTGAAGTGTCTCACGCACCGATCTTAAAGAAAGAAAAAAAAGAAGAAAAAAGAGAGAACGGTTAGAACTTATAAGAATAGAGAAGTTTGTGCATATGTTTTCAAACCTGTAACCTAAACCTAGGGTGGTAATTTCTGACCCGACACGAAATCCGACCTGAAACCGACACGAAAATAAACAGGTTTGGGTTGGGGTAAAATATAATTGGGTCAGTCTCGGGTTAAGTCAGCTGACCCGTTTATTAAACAGGTTAGGTTCGGGTCAATGATAATTTAAATGGGTCGACCTGACAACCTGTTTAATTATTAAAATATATATATTTATACTTAATTTATAGTTTACTAGTTAAAACGTAATTATTAGTTAGATAAACATTAAAAATGTTACTTAGTAATTTGGTGTTTAGTATTTTGTTATGAATTTGGGTAATAATAACAACATTTTGACATGTTTGACCCGTTTAACTTGTTTGACATGATAATCTGTTTAACATGTTTTATTAAATGGGTTATATGGGTTAGAAATGGGTTGAAGTTAAACATGTTAGGGTTGAGATAGCTGACCCGTTTATATAAACATGTCGTTTTCGGGTTGAACGTCTCTGACCCGCCAACCCGCGAACCCGAACCCGTCAACCCGACCCGAATTGCCACCCCTACGGTAACCCCTGTACGTAGCTCGATCGTGAACACTTGTTACCAACAAAATTTTGTCGCAACTATTTTGTCGTTGCATAAATTCCTGATGTAAACCCAACACAAAACATGAATCCGTCACAAAATATTGGGTTTTAATATCATTTTAGCATCATTTTATTTGGAAATAAAAAATGGTTTTGTATCATTTTTATGGGTTTCTTTTAAGTCGGTGATGACATTATCAGAAGTTCGAAACTCTTTCGAGGGGATCCTTTTTGCTGTTAAAAAAAACACTTTAACGATTTATTTGTATCTATTGAGAAGTTTGCTGGTTAAAGACAGAGAAACTCAACCTTAGCCCGACCTATTTATTAAGGGAATTAATTTATCTACCGCATATTTTAATGCATACACCACACAGTACAAACATTACTTCAGATTATACAAACATATAATGCAATTATCATCATGTATACATTAAAAAGTAGGCATAAAAATCACCACCTATTTATTAAGTTAGTATTGCTGACACGTTTATGAATCCTAACCCATTTACACCGAATCCTAACCCGTTTATTTAATTCCGCATGTATTATTACTCGGAGAAAAAACAAGGCCGTAGCTTTAAATACAAATCAAGCACTCAAGAATTGGCATGTTTTGACCATTTTTCAATTGTATCAAGCAAGTAAACCTATAAAATTCCTACATGATTATGGTACGTAACATACATATATAAATCTCGAAAATCTGATAGCTACTACATTGTCATAAAAGACACAAGGCATCCAGAAATCCTCTTATCACATCCACCAACGAACAACATTAATTGGCTAAACACAAAGTTTGACTCACATAACAAGGGTAGATTTGTCTTTTGTTGTCATTGATGTATAGACTTGTAGAGCACGACAGTGACATACTTTGACAGAAACCTATGAGTAGATCCAAGGGCCACAACTGAGTCACTACTCCTTCCTTTTTGCATGTAAAGATGGTTTATAACAACGTGTTGAGGTCTTGATGAAGGAGGTGGCATTGCTGATGTGGCGTTTAGGACCGTCATTTGGAGATGAGGTGGCACTATTGGCGGTTCTTTTGCATAGTCTTCTAAATCCAGCTGTAAATTGTTGTAGCTCGAGTCTGGTGATTCGGGTGGTTCAAAACCGGATATACTTTTGATGTCTTCAGGTACATATTCCTGTCACAATTTAACTTTACATTAAAAAAAAACAAAATCAAATTGAAAATAAAAAATTAAAAAATACCTGCAAATCTAAAATATTGTAAGTATTTCCTGATTCATCTTGTGTCCATGGTGCATCAGGGGAATACCTCCATTGACCATCAACCACAAATCTATACTGATAAACACCTGAAGGTAAAACTTTTAATATTATAAAATCTTTTCCTGATTTCTGCAACGCTTTCCTGCTCAAAACAACAGACCATCGGATCATTATATTGAAATAAACGGTTAAGAATTATAAATTATTTAAAAAAATGATAATATTTTACCTTATTTTCCAATTATCCCATGATCCTTCAACAGCAACTTCTTTTCCATCATAACTCCATGTAATCATTGTTGGAATTCCTTGTTCAGTCATCATGTCTTCATAACTGGAAGAAGTGTGCATCCATGAATTGTTTGACTGCATTTCATCTGGTCTTTGTAACGGTGCTACAGGTACCTAAAAACCAACCAAAATCGAGCATAAATATCAAAATCGATTTTTGGCAATTTTACATATATCTCAATAATCTATTTTTTTAAGGAAAATCTGATTAATTTGACCATAAATATTCAGAACGCACATTCAAACACCCCATAGTTTTGTTTAATCTCGGAACAATGAGTCTAAATGACTCGGTGAAATCATGTTTTAGGAACCAAACACAATTAAAACTCATTCTCTTTTATACCATTAAAACATTATGAGTTCGATTAAAATATCTTCATACAGAATGAAGCTCATTCAAAACATGAGAAGCAGAGTCATATGAATTTAAGGTTAATTCATAACTCGTATTGATTATGTGTTAACTAGCCAGCTAATTTTGTTGAAAGGACACGATTGCTTCAAATCGACAAAATTAAGAACCACGAGGTTGAATATAAGCAACAATTTGGGACCTAATTTAACACATACACATATAAATCAACCAATTTCCTTTTTTTCTCCCAACAATTTGAGAAATTGCAGTTGAACAGGTGATAAATCAATCCACACACACAAACACATACCAAAAGTGAAATCGCCACAAAGAAGTAGCGAAGGTTTTCCAGATCTAGAATATTAGCTGCATTATCAAGCAACCAATCAAATTGTACAGTATATCAATCTACTGTACCATTGATATCGCGAAAAAACCAAATCTCGCAGAAATTGGAGCGAAAACCCTAAATTAATTGCAAATATAATAAAATTAAAATTAGAAGTTAACCTGAGGAGTAAACATCAATGGAGAACCAGAAACCCTAGGGCTTGGGGGAGGTGAGTGGCCCATGAACTCGGCGTCATCTGGTGCAGTACGACCTATATCTTGACCACTAGCGTCGTTAACGATGGAGGAGGTGCTACCACCACCATCTTCTCTGCCATTTATGTTTCCCATATAATTGATTTTTTTAAAAAGAGAAAAAAAGGAAAAAATTCACAAAGTTTGGGAATCAGAATATAAATTTAAGATTCTATAATCGGAAAAGGAAAAGCAACCACTAAATCTTAGTAATTATTAAAGAATTGAATAGAATTTGGTGAATATCAAAAGAAAAATCTTGTTGGACTTTTCCCCATTGAAATTTGATTGATGGTAGTGCACTGTCTGTATGAGATGAGATGGAGGAGGGGTTGGGTCTGGGATGAACAAGAGAGAGAAATAGACACCAAAAGGAATCGAGAGAGAGAGAGAGAGAGAGAGATGAGGGTAATGAGTGTATGATGCAACCTTGAAATTATTTTTTTATTTTTTAGGTGAAAATTATACTACTATTAAACAAGTTTGATCAATATTTTGATTAGAAAGATGGTATTGATTCCTATCATTTGTTTTTATTTATCTTTTTATTCATAGTATTTTGATTAGACTGATGGTATTGATTCATATCAGCTGTTTCTATTTATCTTCTTATTCATTATATCAAAATATGTGTTAAAATCAAGGGTTTTGTTAATGACAGTCCTTAGGGCTGTCTCTAACATGCATAAAATGATTGTACATTCATTTATAAAGTAGTGTTCCTAAAATTCAGGGAGTGGTTTTTATATTAGTTTTGTCTTGTTATTGACAGCCCTAAGAGCTGTTATTATCATTATCCTAAAATCAATTATAATATTAAAAGAAAAAAATAGTATATTATACATGTTATCTTATTAAGTGAGTAGGAAGATGAATCATAACAAACTAACAGGTTACCCGCGCAATGCGGTGTCAGGTACCCTATGACTAAATTTGACGGTGATCAAGTAGTGGGTGATGACCACAGCAGTGATACTGACTGCTGGTTGTGGTCGTGCGGATAGTGGTTGCTGGTTGACTGAGTGTTTTAAGTTTATGCGTTATGTTGGATGTTTTTTTTGGGATAAAGCAAAGTATCAAGTAGATCAATTGGTTAACACACAGTCCGTACTCGCAAAAGGTCTTAAGTTCGAATCCCCTAAGCAATATTTTTTTTATTTTGTGGTGTTTAAGATGTTTCCCAAAGTAGAAATTTAAGGTTAAGTTTAAGATTAAGACCTTTTAAGCTTAGAAGGCCCAAATGCTTTAAGAAGAAGTAAGATGATAGGAAAATATATCATTTATCTTTTGATTAGGTTATTTATATATTTTTTACGGTTTTAATTACTTGATGACAATCTTATTTTATTATTTAAATTTTATATGTAACAAACTAAATGGAGTGACCTAAATGTTAGGGTGGTAATATTGAAATGAAACATGACATGAAGCTAAAAATAGTTATGTTTGAGTCTAAATGAATTTGGATTGTAAACTAGTGGCATGCTTAACGGCTTAACGTATTCAACGAATGAGTCGTTTTCAAATTAGGTTGATATGCTGTGTCGATTAGCCACCTAGTTTACTCAATTATTACATGTTTATCATGCTTATATCATGTTTAACCCGTCCAACTCATACGCCCAACGTAAAACCTCAACATGTTCGATCCATTTAAATAAATAGGCTATGAGGCTCATGTTTCAAGTTATATGATATACATTATCACTCTTACCCAATGAAATAACTAAAAAACATTGTTATATATGTCTACGTGATAAACATACTTATATATCCATATGATAGAACATATTTGTGTATCTACCATATGTTAATTCGTAATTAATTATGAAAAAGTTTCACAATGATAACATAATGTGAAACTTTGTTAACCTAAATGGAATAATGATAAAATTGGTTAGTATATAGTAAGAAATTTCCTTTTTGAAGTATATTTGACATTACACTTGATTGGGCCACACAAAAAATATTCAATAACATAAAATATATAATTAACAAATTACACGTATTATATTTATGCTTTTTTTTTTAAACAACAAATCTAATCTACTCCTAACTACTACTTATGTCTACAACAGTAACTCAAACTCCAGACCTCAAGATTGAGAGTCATACATCATACCGCTAGGCTAAAACCCCTTTAGTATTATTATTATTATTATATTTATGTGATTATGCATATGAAATATGTATGTGGCACATTTAACATTTTTTGTTACTTAATACCAAGAAATCATTCTTCAAAACATATCATTAAATCTCGTCACCAAATCTGAATTATTGTATGATATTTCTTGATTGATCAAAATTGAATTTATTAGTCCATTATTTTTTTTGTATGTGCATTAAATAATAAATGAAACACATTATTACTGTAATTAATATTTTTTTTTCTAGAAGGATGGCATCATTTATCATTGGTTTGTACCCAAGGCTTCTAGCCTAGTGGTATCCAAGGAGAATTTAAGGTGTTGCACATGACCAATCAAGTCTCGTCATAGACAAAAAGGTGGAGGGTTCGAGGGAAGGCATACTGTCTCTTATGATTATCACTGTCTAGGCTCGAATCACTAACTTACTAACTAGCTGTTAAAAAATAAATAAAATTATCATTGGTTTGTGGCAGGTTGGGACTGATGGTGCTGACATATACATACATGAATTAACGGGTAGAGGAAAAGTTGTGGTTTTCCGTGTCTAATTCCAATCAAATTAAATTATACACTGTTAATTACGTTTTTTAGGGGAATTAATTTTCATCCCACATTTTTTAATTCCCCTACTATACTGTACAAATCTTTATGCAAATTGTACAAACATGTGAAACAATCATTGTGTTACACGAGTCAAAAGATGTGGTCTAAAAATCACCCCCTTTTTTTAGTACTCCATATAAAATTATACTTTTTCCGTTCCAAAATAAGTAATGTATAAGACAAATTTTCAACATATATCATTTATTTTGAATCACATCAAAAAGAAAAGTGTATCACTTATTTTGAATCAGATGAAGTATATATTTTACCAACTTATAAGGCCGTGCCAATGGTGTTTTTCAGTGTCATCTCTAAACCAACATCGTTGACAAGACTTCATCAGTCATCGGTTGCATCATCGATTGTTTCGTTCGGTGGATATACATTTGTATATATGTGAATATATAAAATAAAGTGACAAAGGGAATGGATATGTGTTGTTCCAAGCAATGTGTCATATTATAAATCTTGATATAGTGTTAAGTTGACACATCTGATGAAGGAAATGAAGAGTGTATTATCGGGAGCTAGACTAATAGATAAAAAGAAACCGATGAAAGTATAGGAGGGAGAAGGAAGAGAGGGAATATTAATGATGAAATGGTTGATTTGTTGTCATTTTCATCCTCCATACATCAACTTCTTTACTCATTATATACTCCATAAAGCAAGGGGTATTTATTCAACTCATAAACACAACACAACCTTATATAATCAATTTTAAAAAAAAAAAACTTTATTATGTTAAGGGAAATGATGATAGTATCAAAGTACGCATATTCTTATGTGAAAAAAATAATAAACTGTTTTTTTTACTATTTAAAACAAACAAAATTAATCTTCTCTTTCTAAATGATGTTCTTTCTACACATGTATTTAAATGTTATATGAATCATTTTGAGGAAAACTATGATTTGATTTGTTTATTATAAGTCAAAATAAAAGGTTCTGTAGACAATCAGAAAATAACGTATATCATCATTGGTGAAGTCCCAAAGAAGGGTTTAATTTCTATCATAACTTCAAAAATAAATAACTGTATATGTAGGTTATAATTGTTAGCGGTGTTAAAGTGAAAAATTGATATATCATTCAGTGGTGTAGTAGTAAATTCACTATACCTGATACATAGAAAAGCTTAATTCTTGAAAATATCCAATATTAGATCATTGTATTAATGAAATGATTCTTTTACATGTGTTTATATTTTCACCAACTAGGTCATGTAAAATGACCTAACACTCGAGGCACGTTCTAAGACAAATAACTCACAAAAATCTAACATATTATGTTTTTTTATATTAAATAGCACTAACTCACATAACCTTTTAGAAAGTAAAGTAAATAATACGAATCATCTAAATTAAAAAAATATAATCTGTTTGTAATAAATAGAATTAAGATGTTTAGTTATTTACATATATTATTACGATGTTGAGATAATGCATAAAGTAAGAGAAATATATTAATGTATATTATTTTCTGCATACTTCATATTACTAATAACAAAATGACATGTATAATTTACTAGTTATTTTTCATCATGTTATTCTTTTATAGTGATACTTATTATAAACAAATGAATAAGCATGTAACTAAGCGCACAAATATAAGGGTAAATGAGTCATTTCAATTTGTTAAAATGAGGTTAATGAAGATTAAAAATAAAAAGTAAGGGTAAATATGTCATTTCATGTTGTTAAAGTAAATAGTTAATGAGTGCACGTTCCACTATTTTTTACCAAATAAAATAACTTTTCAAAGTATATCACTTACTTCCTCCGTATCAAAATAAGTGACACACTTTCCATTTTGGGGTGTATCAAAATAAGTGACACACTTTGAAAATTTTCCTTATTTGGTAAAAATAGTGGGACCCATACCCACTAACTATCCACTTTAATAAAGTGAAATTACCCTTATACCCTTACTTTTACTTTTAAAACTCATTAATATCACTTTATTCAAGAAAAATGGGACCCATTATCCACTAACTATGTACTTTAATCTATTTTAATCTTTATTTTAATCTTTTACCTAAAAAAATGTGTAAATCAAATTGTGTCACTTATTTTGATACAGTGGAAGTATTTTGATTCATCATAAAAAAAAATATATTATATTGGTTAGAGCCATAAAAGTGGGGATTATGGGTCCATTTATCAATTCAGACAAACTTTATTTTGATGTCCGTCCAATAATGAAATGTCACCTCCATCCGCATCATCATGGAACAATATTTTAAATATATTTTGTTAGATACTACAGTAATATATATACTATCGATGTTTAATTATCATTAGTATAGTAGTATATGTTATGATAATTATAGACTTATAGTTATTAGTATTATTAATTTTATTTGAACTGCATAACTATAATTACCATAACACATAAATATATACAGCAAGTATGACACTGTACTCAGTTTCTGTCAACTTTAGATGTGTTTGGTACGAAGGACTTGGTAACAAGGGAATGAAGATATTTGGGGCAATGATTTGAGTACTTATCAAAAACTTTTTATTCCCTTTTTGAGAATGACTCTTTACTTATTGAAATCTCATTCATAAAAAAACTAATAAATCAATAAGTATTTATGAGAACTAGGTTAAAACCCGCGCGATGCGGCGGGGTGCGAACTATATACTTCCGGTGATTAAAAGTTCATTGGTTACATATTTTTATAACGGAACAATACATAAGCATGAAAACTGTGTATAAAATAGAGGTAACACGATAAACCTAATTAATATAAAATACAGGGAATAAAAATTAAAGTATAACATTAATCATATTCCCTATTATTAGTAGGTATCCGTGCATTGAAGTCGGGTACCCTATGCAACTATATTTTGCGGAGAGTAAAAGTTATTCAGATAAACATCTTTTTTAACAATAGAAGGGTACCCACATGTTAGTAACGAAGAACAAAAAGGCCTATATGTATGATAAAATACTATTCTTATGTTTCATTCATTTCCAATATATGTTGTGATAGTTGAATAACGAAGAACAAAAAGGCCTAAGCTTATGGCATATATGGAAAATAAATAGGACGTTAAAACTTCATGAAAATAAAGTCTGGGAGACAGTCATATACGTACTTCATACAATCAAAGTGTACAGCTATTTCTACTACAAGGATATGCATATATTCAAGTGTGTTTAATCAAATTTGTCAAATGAACAATAATAATAATAGAAATCTGCCATATATGATTGTGATATATCTCAGAAACACATTATCTTTACAAATCATTACTATTGAATTTTGGATTTCATTCATCCAATAGATTTTGATTGTTCTTCAAATTCTGTAAATTGACTTTCACATTATGAAATGTAGCGTGAGTGTACTCATCCAAGCTTACATAGTCATGTAAATACATGTATGCAATGTTAAGAGTGTAGTTAGGATTGCATCTTTTACACTTGTGCGTATTACAAAGCACTTAAGTTGCTTATAAAGAAATAATTACTTTTTTCAGCACAAAAGAAACAAATAAGCATTTGTTGTTTCTCCTAACCAAACACACACAAAAAAACTTATTGCATTTGAAAAGGTCAACCCGACTCAAACCCAATTATGCGATTATATTCTATGGCAAGTAAATGTAGTTAGATAACACGTTTTTCCCTAAACATGATTGTGCAAATTGCATTTGTATATCCAACGGTTAAAAAGTAAATTTCTTAACCAACCCCAATCGGAGTCTCTGTCTGTGATGTCGGCCAATGGCGGTTACCAACTCCTGTTGGAGTCTGCAAATAATTAAAAAGTGTATAACATATGGGTAATACAATGTACTTTGACGATAATTATGATTATAAAAGTGAAATAGTTCATAGATTTTGGTTTTAATGAGAATCAAAACATGTTTTTGCTAGAATCAATCTTTTAAAACCTGGTTCAACCTAGCCAATTCAACGACCCTGGTTGACCCGCACCCAAGCATCGTACATGAATTACTTATTTAAAACATTGGCTAGAATTTATCAGCCCAATGTGTCACCTATAAACAAAACTATATAGTCTAGACTTACAAACATTGTAAAAAAACACATATTGGTAAATCCCTGAATGACTTTGACAAAAAAGGAATATAATCCATTGAGATGTGGTTGTTCAGAAGAAGTGATGAAGAACTGGCTCTTTTTCGTGTTGGGCCC
Organism: Calendula officinalis; assembly: GCA_963853835.1. Lineage (NCBI taxonomy): Eukaryota > Viridiplantae > Streptophyta > Magnoliopsida > Asterales > Asteraceae > Calendula > Calendula officinalis. The sequence goes on from OY970825.1 coordinate 6,654,924, forward strand.
ACTGTTGGCCATTGATATCATATCTCATGCGGTGTGCTGAAGAAAGAGCCAATAAATCATCAATGAAACAAAAAAATAAGAATAGTCACACATTTCAAGTATTACGGTGGTGTTTAGGATGGCTAATTAGCTTATTAGATTATCTAAGCTTCCAATTAAGTGTTTGTTTGAATTTGTGCTTATTTAAGCTCCTTTACATAAGCTATTTTGATCGAGCTTATTAGCTTATTTAAATGTTTTACATTTTTACCCTTCACTTAACTTATACTTCCTCCGATTTAAAATAAGTGATACACTTTCTATATTTGGGTGTATCAAAATAAGTGATACACTTTGAAAACTTACCTTATTTGGTAAAAAGTAGTGGGACCCACACCCACTAACTATCTACTTTAATAAAGTGAAATGACATCTTTACCCTTACTTTTACTTTTAAACATCATTAACTTCACTTTATTCAAAATTTGTGGGACCCATTCCCCACTAACCATCCAATTAATCTAATTTAAGTATCATTATCATATTTTACCTCAAAACCCGTGAAACCAACAATGTATCACTTATTTTAAATCGGAGGAAGTATCGCTCATCCTTTTCTCCACAAACTATTTTCTCTATAATCCCATTTTTGTAACTTCATAATATCCTTACGTAAGCTAAATCAAACACTTTATTTAGCAAAAGCTTATTAATTTAATAAGCTCATAAGCTCTTAAACATTTTTAAATAAGCTTTCCCAAACAACCCCTAGTATGTATATACCTGTGAATTTGTTTGTGTGTGTGTTTGAAGTTTACCTTGAGGGATTCTTGTCATTAAACTTTCTGCCCGTAATTACTTGTCCCTCCAGCAGGATCTCCGCCATGGAACATAAATCGCTTAATTTTTTTGTGGAAAATGTTGTACACTACCACATAAATGGCCAATGTGTTTAAGAGCCACTTTCAATTCCCGATTACCAGAAGTCGTAGTTGATATATAGGGTAGCACGAACAGTATTTGGAATCGTATTCGGAAATTATTCGTCGGTTACCCATATCATTGGCGTTTTAGGGATGATTGAAGAAGAAATCCCCTCCCATAAACGTGTGGATAAAGGCAGATTGAAGGATGCTTGAGGATACGTTTTATAATTCCCAATTAATTGTATAGGCGTCAAAGGAAAGATATTTAATTTATTGGACTCCCAATTAATTGTATAGGATACGTTTTAGAATTCCCAATTAATTGTATAGGATACGTTTTAGAATTCCCAATTCAATTTATTTAATTTAAAAACGCGTCAAAGGAAAGATACTATAGGCCGGTTACGAAGCCTTGTCACCAAAGTAGCTACTTGTTCAGTGGTAAGTCTTCTACCTAGGAATCATGCCCATCCGGGTTCGAATCTCGGCAGTGGCAATTTTAAAATTTTGATTTTAAAGTGGATTTGGACATTACTAAAAATGAAAGAGTTGAAATTCATACTTCTGAAATGTTCAAAATGCATTTAAAAGTAGTATAGATATAGATAGTAATTTAGTCCTTGCCAAATTGGAAGTCCAAGACATATCTAGTATTTTTATTAAATTTTGCCTAGGCCCACTCATAACTCGTGTGACCAACCAAGCCCACAAACATGTCAGGCTTGCTAAATAAATTCATAATGTATTTTCGGGTCAAGTGGTTAACTCTTCTGGGTCAATATTATTCGGGTTTGGTTTTTTCGGTTTCCTTGCGTCCCCATACTTGAAGTCTGAAATAAGACTTATTATACCCGAGGGTCAGTTGTATACATACATGAAAAATAGAGGGACTAATCTTGCCTTCTTACAGAAAAGTTAACCACAATTTTTACCCACACAAAAGTCACCACACCACCAATCCAGACCGCAGCCGCTTTACCTTTTCACCCCGGTGCAAAATGGAAGTGTTTACCGGCGACCATGGCCTCCAAACCGACGTCATCCTCTCACCAGACACACACCTTTCTCCTTTCTCTTTACCCACCGCTGATCACCAAAAAATCTTAACCGACCACCACCATTTCCTTCCTCCACCGCAGCCGCCGCAAAAGCTCCGTCCAATAAGGTGCAACGGCCGCGCCTTTTCCGACTGCTGTTCTTCAGATGATCCGAAACCGCTGAGCTGGACGGAGGACGCTGGATTCCATAATCCAGAAACTGATGCCGGTGCTTTTATTCCCCCAAACCCTTCCACTCTAGGTTTATCGTCTGAAAAATGTCAAAATGAGCCTGCATTAAGGTAACTGTTTATTTTCCCCAAATTGCTCTGCTTCTAGGTCATTTCTACGAAATTATTCTTTTTGTATGCAATTGAGGCTGATTTAATTAGAGCGTCCAGTAATTGTATTAGTTTACTATGTTTTGAACTTTTGATGCCAATACTCCATTTTTCTTTTATACTGATTATATGTAAGTATCAATAATTTCTAGAATTTGTCATTTGAGATGTGTGTTTAGCTTTTATTATTGAAAATGATGCAACTAAATCACATTATACAACCTCTTGAGCATTATGTACTGATAAATTTAGTGGTCTACAAATCATAAAAATAAGTTTTTTTTTTTTTTTTGCTAATTGCTAAGAAAGCTTTTTTATCTGTTCTGCACCAAATTGTTTCAGCAGTTCATCAGATGAAATCAACAAATCAGAAGAACCTATAAACAAGAAAAAAAGGAAGAGAAAATCCAGGAAAAAGCTCGAGTCATTAATCGAAAACATGATGAAAACAGTAATCGATAACCAGGAACAAATGTACAGACAATTGATCGAAACCTTAGAGAAAAAAGAACAAGAAAGCATCATGCGAGAACAAGCATGGAAACAACAAGAAGCCGAAAGAGCAAAACAAAACGAACAAGCAAGAAAACAAGAAGCATCCCGAAACCTAGCCCTAATTTCCTTCATCCAAAACACATTAGGTCAAGAAATCCAAATCCCTAATCAAATTCCAGTAGATGATGCTCAAAATCAAATTGATAACCAAATTGAAGAGAACATAATCTGTGAAGAATCCGAACGTGGTGATTCGAGTATCAAAAAATGGTCAAAATCTGAAGTACAAGCACTTATAACAGTCAGAACTGCTATGAATCATAAGTTTATTTCAAAAGGGGCAAAAGGGTCTATTTGGGAAGAAGTTGCTATTGGTTTATCGAGTATGGGATATGATCGAACACCGAAAAGATGCAAAGAAAAATGGGAAAACATTAATAAGTATTATAGAAGAACAATGGATAAAGATAGTGTACATAAGAGTAAAGTCTGCACTTATTTCAGGGAGTTGGAAATGTTGTATAAAACCGGATTTATTTCCACAAATTCTAACGATGATGATCAAACCGCGAACAACGTCTTGAATTAGGATTTTAAATCAAATATGGTACGGTACGAAAGTCGTGTTATGTTTTTTTGACGATGTATCAAATTTTGTCAAATTGTAGACCTTTAATGGACTTAGTGTTGTGATATTGATGCTTACTTTTTGTGCCTATTTATGTGTCTATCCACTTGATGAAGACATGTATTAAAATTAAATGATGATACTAGGAAAGAGAATTATTAGATTACACATGTCAACGCAACATGAAGTAAGAACAAAAATATATTTTCTCATGGACTTATGATATTAGTTTTTAATTGCAATTTAAAGCAATTTAATTCAATTTAATGCTCAATTAGACAAATACCATAACGTAATGGTAATATAAAGTGTTCCAAGTTCCAATTGAACCATTTCTTTTGCTTTTCACTTTTTCACAATCATCACCACCACGGCCACCACATCACCGCCACTACTGCCACCATGGTGAGTTCGGGAATGGAGAAAGAAGGGAGGAATTGGATATACGGGAGAAAAGTTGCAGTAATGTTGATGTGTTTGCTGACTGTATCATCATGGCTTTTTTTTCCTCACTATATGCAGTATTCTTATGATGATCCTATGCATTCGTCGATGTTACCTCTTCTGTTGTTTTCTTTTCTTCCTATGTTTATTGTGTTTTACTCGTTGTATCTTGCGTTGTTTGTCTGGTAAATTAGTTTTAGCTTCTTCTTCTTGCTACATTATTATTGAATCAAAAGAGAATTAGAGTTGAAAGTTTAAAATTGCAGTTACATGTTAGTTATTTTCCTTGCGTTGTTATAATTTTTGAAATTTGGATATTTTGTGGTAAATTGACAATGAGTCTATGTATCATTTTTACCTGACATATCTTTATTGTACTAAAACTCAAGAATGCAATGATATAATTATAGAAGATCGATCTCAGTGTAGAGAGGTTAAATCATCGTTAAAAGCGCTTTGGTAGCCGATGATGGCCAGCCTAGCTGGTCTGAGGCACTGGGTTTAGACCCATGTGGGCTGTAGGTCGTGAGTTCGAATCTCTTTGGGAGCGTTGCATTTGCGTAATTTAACCCATACCTCACACGGGCACATATGAGGAATTTTCCTTGGAAATCCCTTTGGGGCTGGGTTTGCCCGCTTATGCGGAGCTCGAACTCGGGGTGCTCGCTGAAAAATTGCGAGTAGGCTTCTGTTATTTCATTTGCCGTTTCCAAAAAAAAACGCTTTGGTGGTGCCAAATGATACCGCCCCCTCAACAAACATGCGCCAAATGTGCTCCCGTTAATGGTTTAACGCAGGTTAAAGGATTTTTTATTCTTTTTGTAAATTATAATCAGGTTGAGTTATTGTTTGTGAGTCTCAAAAGATATGTTATTGAAATACTCCCTCCGTCCCACAAAGAAATTCATATTTCTCTTTGGCACAATATTTTAGGTGATAGTTAGTGGTGAGGTCACTAGTAATACTTTTGATTAAAATATAAGGTTGGATTGGAGATAGAAAGATAGTTTAATGGATAATAATGATGGGGTTCTTAGTAATAGTAATATTTTATTATGTGGGGTCCATCAAATGTGAGAATGTGAACTTTTTTGTGGGACAAAAGTTTAATAAAAAATGTAAATTATTTTATGGGATGGAGGGAGTATTATAGAGTGATTGTAATTGTGAGATGAATGTTAAACATGATAAAAAAAAAGTGGAAAAGTATTTAATATGACTTTAAGATTGAATCATACCTTTAAAATTAATTTGATAAGGAAAAAAGCTAATTAAAGTTTTTTTTTTTAAAAAAAAAAAGCATATCATATTCACATTGAGGCAATGCAATAGTATTCGGATCACCTAAATCCAAAATTAATTAGTTAGTAATAATAATGCAATAAAATTAATTAAAGTTGAGGGCAGTGCAGGGCAAGGCATGCATTAGCCAAAGAGGGTGGCGGTCAACTGCCCCTAGTGTTGGCTCCGGCGAATACTCGGTTCTTGTTCACCGCGCCTGAATGCCACGTGTCTTCATCTCTCCCACCATACCACCCTTCATCTTAAACACCATCTCTCTATCTGTCATCAAATCAAGTCTTTTATTTTCAATTTCTAGAGAGAGAAAGAGAAGAATCGATGGAACGTGGAGGAGGTTTTCATGGCTACCACAGGCTCCCCATCCACCCTACATCTGGTACTACTTCACTCTATATCTATATCTATATATTCATATAATATAATGTTTCTTTTACTTTATTGGACAGCTTTTTTCTGCAATTGCATTGGCCTTCTTAACACTATATCTTTCTTCTTTAACAAGTTAATAATATTTGAAATTGGGAGTCTGCATGCAAAATATCTTGTTTTGATCGCCATTTTAATGGAGTTTCGATCGGTTTTGACTGTTGATTTCCAGTGAAATGTGTTTTTGTAACAGCGTGTGTATGAATTTGGGTGGAAGAATGATAAATATTGTAGAACAAGTGGCATGCATGCAACACTATATATATAACTCTCATCAATGTCTCATTTTTCCACACTCACCTCCTTCCATTTTCACACTCTTTTGTTTTACACTATTAACTCAATATATACTTTTTTATTAGTAAAACAAATGTAAGATGTACAATTCAACAAAATTTAGACACAAATATCTACAAAAATGAAGAAATGAAATTGTGTAATTTTAGTAATTATTTTTAGAAGATTAGTTTCCCAAGTAATATGTGAAATTATATGAAAATATGATGAGTAGAATGTATTAGACATGCACAAGAAAACCGATCACTAAACCGGACCAGTTTCAACCTCAGCGGATTGGATCGAGTCACAAACCGCCGGACCGGGATCAGATCAAGGTTTGGGGATGAGCCGGTTTGAAAACCGAATTTTTTTGTTAACATCCGTTAAAACCGGTTTAAACACTGGATTTCACCGAAAACCCAATTTTAAAACTGTCTGAACCGGTTTCAATCGGATACATACCTCACTCCCCAAAACCAGTTTTGCCCTTTGTTAACCGAGATCGAACCGCTTTTGAAACCAACCTATTATAGAAAAACCAGTTTGTGCTCCTCTAGAATGTATCATTCACATACTAAACTATTTATACAATCAGGTTTCAAGAGAATTCTAAATGGACCCTAAGCTCCTTTATAAAATTGGGCTTAGTTGACTATGGTAAACTCTAACTCTACACTTTCTCTCTAATTATTTGTTGTAAATTTTGTAATATTGATTAGGGGTGCAACAACAACCAGACATGAAGTTGAAGCTACCAGAAATCACAAACACCAACAACAACTCAACAACAGACGACAACAACAACGAATGCACAGTTCGAGAACAAGATCGTTTCATGCCAATAGCAAACGTCATCAGAATCATGAGAAAAATCCTCCCTCCACACGCCAAAATCTCTGACGATGCAAAAGAAACAATCCAAGAATGCGTTTCTGAGTATATCAGTTTTGTAACCGGTGAAGCAAATGACCGTTGCCAACGTGAGCAGAGAAAAACCATCACAGCTGAAGATGTTTTGTGGGCCATGAGCAAATTAGGGTTTGATGATTACATTGAGCCATTGACTGTTTATCTACACCGGTATAGGGAGTTTGACGGTGGTGAGCGTGGGTCAATCAGGGGTGAGCCGCTGGTCAAACGGGCTGGAGATCCTGGCCCGTTTGGTATGGGCACTTTTGTGCCTGGTTTTCATATGGGTCATCATAATAATGGGTTCTTTGGCCCTGCTAGTATTGGTGGGTTTATGAAGGACCCATCAAGTGCTGGCCCGTCTGGCCCTGGGTTCGAGCCGTATGCTCAGTGTAAAGAGTGAGGAAACGGGCTAAAAATGGAATTATGATTGTAGCTTGTTCTGTTTTTTTCACTAGTAGTAATCTGTTTTTATCTTCTGAACATTTATGATTTTAGCATGTTCGGTAATCATGAATTTAACTGCAATTGACTAATTAACTAATATTTCAATAACAAAAACAACAAATTGTACTTAAAATTATAAAAAAAACGTTACAATCGCATCTATGTTTCAATGCATTGTTTTTTAGTTTCTTGATCTAGTTTCTCATCACCTTCTTCAGCCTCTTCTTTAGCTTCAGTTTCACATCGTTTTCTTTGAGGAATCACATGAAAAAACGACGTTTTCCAGTCTTTTGTTTCCAAAAACTTGAGAAGTATTTCAATCACTTGATTCACCGTAAGAACCTACATTTTTACAACATAGACACAAACATTACTTGTTTTCCTAAACTGAAAGATTAAATTTACTAAATTTGTACCTGAGAACTGGACATTTTGAGGTAATTACCGATGGGGAGTTTTGCTGTTTGGATTCCTTGTTCTTCGGCTTTCTTCATGGTAATTCCTTTCCATCTATTTCTATCAACGAGCCCACCAATTATATAAATTTTGTTCAAATCAAGCTCTGAGAGTACGGTTTCTGAATCTGCTGTTAGGTACACCAAATGATCTTTTTGAGTTTCAAATGTGTTGATGTAAGGACCACTATCTTTGTCAATTATCCATTTATCAAAACCAGGGATTTTGTGTAATTGGCTCTCCATTTCTCCTTCATAACCAGTTAACCATAGATGACAGGGGACCACACTTCTTCCATTTACAGCATAACAATACGTTATCTATAATGTTCAAAGATAAATAAGTAATCTGTAATCGTCATTTTAGATTTCAATTCAATACAAACTTCTGTGATTTGAATTAACTAAGATCAATATTGTGATCAAACATGTGATTCTACTAAAAACCTAAGCCCTAAACTAATTGGTATTTAAAAACATTGGTTAATGCAAAGAATACATAAAGTAAACTGGAATTAAAGTAAATCACACCTGTTTAACGAGGCTATGAATCTCATTAGGAGCCATGAGATGTGAGAACTGAAGGTCAACAACAACATTTTGACCATTTTTCTTAGCTTCCGAAAGCCTTAGGGTTTTGCTCTCTCGCTCATCAGTCCTCTGGTCCATTCTCTCCTTCCTCATCTCTTTTCTCGACTCAATCATTTTCAATTTCTCTTCTTCTGATAAAAGCGACAGTTTTTCTTCCCATTCTTTCCGTTTCCTCTCACCCTGTCGTTTTTTCTCCTCTTTAATGGCGGCTTTTTTCTCTGCCTTTTTAGCTTCGAATCGTTGTTGCTTCAATAGCTTCTTCTTTGCGTTTTTCGATAATTGTTGTGGCGGGTGGTCGCCGGTGCTATCGTTGGATTGGTTAACAACATGATTTTGGTCGGCGGTGATGGTATCCATTTTTGCAGTTTTGAGTTGGTGAAAAAGGCCTTTAGGTTGTGTAGAGCGAACATCGTTAGGTTTTTTTATTATTTTTTTTGTTTTTCACAAAGTCGAGTTAAGAAAATGGATTTCACGTTTTAGTGACCCAAAAGAATTTGGCCCATTAATAAAAAACTAATGATTATCCTTCCAAATTTTGTTTTTGGAATCCTATTTTAAAGTTTGGTTAGTTAATTATGTCTATTTTCGTTTAATATGGATGTAATACATAAACTCATTGATCGTGACTAGCAATCTATCTTATTAGTAAACTAATATTAAACAATATTAGCCAAGTAGATCCGTGCATAATGATGTTAAATTGTTGTTAAGAGGTTGTAGTAGGTTACTCTAGTGACCTGAGTGTATGTAGGGATGGAATCGGGTCTAGAACGACGTAGATGGTCCCAAACCAGAAATACTCGAGACTCGATTTTAAATGATTAGTAGACCCGAGAAGCGAATCGTTTACCGAATACGGGCGTGGTTCGGTTCGAGTAAATCGGGTATAGACCTGATTGGAACCGAAATAGTAATTGGGGTCAGTTTTTAAATATTATTTTTACATATTTATTAGTTAATACATGTAACATTAGAATAATTTACAAATAGCAATTATATAATAAAATAAAACAAACACTACCAATAATATTATACGAAAACATAATTTCAATTACATAATTAAATTTTGGATCCGGGTCTTAGACCCGATTTGATCTATACTTGAGGTACCCGGACCGAAAGACCTGATACCCGATTTCACGAAAAAGTTGGACCCAGCCCATACTCGAACCGATTTTTAGTAATCCGGTTCCAACTAGTTCCGGTTCCAGTTTAATAAGATGACCCAAGAACCTTTTTTGGAAAGTAAGATGAACCAAGTGAACTTTTTGAGAAAATACAAATCACCTCGATAACCTTTTACCAACTTTTCATGTTTCACAACAAAAATCATATAAAGGTATAGATAGCCTACTTTTTAGAGATTTTTGTGACTTGTGAATTGTGATAGACATGGGAAAGTATATTTGAAATAAATAAATGAATTTGAAGTGTTAGATGAAAGAAATAAACATTTATTTAACAACCATCAAGATAATACTTAGCTTGTGAAGCTGCCAAAAAATAGCAAATTTTTTATACAAATGTATTGAGCTAAAGAATATCAGCGTTAAGTGGACCATCATCATCAAATCTACTACTTCATATGATTCAAAATAAGTGGACATACTTTGGGTTTTATGATCTTTTAGACAAAAGAATATAATGATGATTAAATTAGATTAACTGGATGGTTAGTGGGGAATGAGTCTCACACCTTTTGAATAAAGTGGGGTTAATGTTGTTTAAAAGTAAAAAAATTAAGGGTAAATGAGTCATTTCACTTTGTTAAAATAGATAGTTAGTGAGTGTGAGTCATACTATTTTTTGCCAAATAAGGTAATTTTTCAAAGTGTCACTTATTTTGAATTACCTTAAAAAGGAAAGTGTGTCACTTATTTTGAATCGGAGGAAGTAGGTGTGTCAAATCGGGTTGTCGGGTCGGGTTAGGCTTTTACCGGGTCGGGTATGTCGGGTTTGAAGTAAAAATAATCTAACCCGAAACCCGACCCTATAAGCAATCGGGTTGGTCGGGTTCGGGTTAGTCGGGTTTCGGGTTTGTTGGGTCAACCCGATCGGGTTAGTCGGGTTACCGGTAAAAGCAGAAGCAAATTCATAATGGAGAAAAAGTTTATTTACATAATGCTTTTTAATGTAATTTACGCACATAACATTTTGAAGAGCAAGATTTTTTTTTACATAATGCTTATTGTATGACTTTTATGTTGTTAAAACACACAGTAATTTGATAAGATAAGCTTACTTGTAGGATCAAATCAAGTAGATAATTTGGTATTTCCCATATAATAAATTTCAATCTTTCAATATTATAAAATAAAAGCAGATTAGTTATGTATTATAAACTATTAAATTAAAAAAAAATACACACATTCAAACAACAATCGGGTCTAATCGGTTCAACCCGACAACGGGAAGAAATCTTAACCCGATACCCGACCCGATACTTATGTCGGGTTTGTTGGGTCGAGTTAAAGAAACCCGATATCAATATAAGACCCGAATACACCCGACCCGACTAGCATAATCGAGTTCGGGTTAGGGTCGGGTCGGGTTGACCCTTTTGGCACCGAAGTATATAATAGAGAAGCACTAACAAGTTTTTTAACTTTAGTGACACCTTTTTAATGTGCAGCTAAATGATTATTCAGGAGAGATGCCAAAACTATCTGCTTTCTAGCTAAATCAAAAGGGTCATTATAAAGAATTGCCAAAAGCCCTCAAAATAAATTATATAATTACAATAGCTATGCAAGGTGTCGTTTAAAACATATTTCAAAACCCCACTAGGTTCATGTTAATCTTTAAAACCAGGCTAAGCAAAACATATAATAAGACAAAAGAATGAGCCCTTGAAAATATGCGTAAACTCATAAGCGTTTTGAATATCCAGAACCAGCACACTTTTTGCATAGTATCAATCCTACAAAAAATAACCAAACATCATGCATAAATATTACGAACTAATTCTTTACATGACCAACTAATTCTTTACATGACCATCATGCATAAGAAATGAAATTAATTGCATTAAAAGTCAAGAAAAAATATTTGTTACCTGCACCCTTACATACTTTACACTCTACTGAGCCCGTTTCCATTTTCATCTTCCCATCACTACAGAAAACACATTTTGTGCCACCTAATCATCAAATCAATTTGTTAAAACACAGTTTTTCCTCTACTCAAAACAACATTCAGGTATACATGTTTTTTGGCATATTTAAAAGTGTATAGAATTACGGAAAGGGAAAATTACACATTTTTATTTCTCAAAGTTACATATTTACACACTTAGAAGTATGGTGCAAAGTTACATATTTCCGATAAAATTAAAGTAAATTGCATCCCTTTTGAAGCTGAAAATCAGCCTGATTAGACCTAATCTAACAGCAAAAATGCCAATAAGAAACATTTTCACCTAAGTTTACAAAATAAAAATTAGAGAAATTACCATTGCCAGCACATTTTTCACAAGGAACTGGATCTCCCTACAAAAAACCATCATTCATCATAACATAAAACAATAATTGCAAAAGAGGGCTGCATTTTTTTTACTCTCAGTTCAAACAATTGTACTTCCCAGACACAAATTAGCATGAAATTGATCTTTTTTTTTTACTCGAAGAACACGACAGTTGATTTCCAGTTGATCAAATATAACATATTTGGGCAATTAATATATATTTAAAGAGGTCAGACCTTGAGACCGAGAAACAGTGAGAGAGAAATTGCAACCAAAACGCTGACTGTAGCAAGAAACGTTTGAGTATCTACAGGAGGTTGAAATCCACTTGTGTATAATAAAATGGGGTCAAAAATGAGTTTTTGTGGAGGAATTAAATGGAATTTGGAATAAGAATAAGCAGCTGACAAAAGGGTTTTATTAGGGTTTAGAATTGGGATGTATTGCGTAGGGTTAGTGACAATGGAGGTTAATGAGCAGAAGGTTGAAGACAACAATGGCGGATGGATTGATGAGGAGTGAGAAAGTACGGCCATGGATGGAGCGAAAGAAAGAAAGAGATAGAATTGTGAATCCTCTGTTTTGTGGCCATTTCTTTTCCTCTGCTTTTTTTCTGTTTCTTAATTTTGCATCCTTTTTCTTGATAAAGTATATTCCAATTATTTTTTATTTTTATTTTTTTGCTAAAATAAGTGTTATTCTTTTATCTTCTGGTTGCTATTTTAAAAGATATTTTTGTTTATAGGGTTTTGATAATAAGTTTATTTTTAAATGTATAAAAAGTTTATTAATTTATTGAGAAATAATCTTTAAAATTAAAATTTTTGCCTCCTTTTCCTTGATAAAGTATATTCCAGTTTTTTTATATTATTTTTTTGCTAAAATAAGTGTTATTCTTTTGTCTTCTGCTTGCTATTTTTAAAAGATATTTTCGTTTATAGGGTTTTGATAATAAGTTTATCTTAAATGTATAAAAAATTATAAAGTATTAGTTTATTGAGAAATAATTTTTAAAATTAAAGGGTTGATTATACATTTTACAAATTTATGATACAAGTTTTGAATTTTAATTGTTATCATTTTCCTTAACTAAAAATAAATCCCAAAAGGAATAGGAGTAACCTTATACTTCGTAAAAAGTTAAAAGAATATCAATTTACGGAGTATATTTTTAACAAGTATTTATAATCCAAAAGCTTATGGTTCAACATAAAATGCAATTAAAAATCAAAAAATATATTTAACAACTTATTAATATACACAAAATTACATTTTTTATGAATAAACAAACAGAATTATAAATCAACCATTGACTAGTAATTACTGGAAGAAAAAATAAACATTCGGTTGAGGAAGAGAGTCAAGGGTCACTGTTTGGTAGTCTGGTTAAAACATTGTGTTCGGGTTTGTGATCACATTCAAAATCGAGATGAACAAAAGCCCGTTCAACTTCCGGAAGTTTTTCAATATTTATTTGCAGCGTTTCTCCAATTGTATGAGCTTCTTTTAGTGACAAATCTTCTGGGAGTTCAATATCAACCTAATTCAAGAAAATATAACCACCACAAGTTAAGTAGTTTTTAGAATATTATCACTAAAATCTTGCTAATTAATTAAGTTTTTTCAGCAATAACCTCCACAAAATACAGAACTCCAAATGTGTATGCGCGAACTGTGTCAACTCGTTTGACTTTAGGATGCCTTGTAACAAGATAAGTCAACTTTTGTAGGACTTCAGGGGGTGCCGATTGTCCCACTAATGAAACTGCATAATCATGTCATATTAATATTAATTAATTAAATCTAATAGTTAATGAGAAAAAATACCTGCATTTTCCATAACAGTTCCAGACCAGTTTACAATTGTATAAACAGCAAGAATAATAGCACCAACAGGGTCAATCCACCAGTAGAATTTGTCACCAAGAACAGCAGCAACTAATCCAACTAAGTTTGTTACCACATCAAAGTAATGATCCTGTTATCAAGACACACAATTGTATTTCGACATAAATTCCCATTAATCACCAAAATTGATTTAAAATTTTTAATTATAACCAAAAAGGTACCTTTGCATAGGCACGAACAATCTCGTTTCCTGAACTTCTGCAGTACAACCACAAGGCAAGTTTAACAACTGTTGCAGTTAACATGATAATGTATAACCATAACAACTGAAAAGATGATAGCTTCTCAGGTGGATTATCTTCAATTAATTGTTCTACAGCCTGAATCAGTACCTGAAAGCCTAAATGAAATCAAGGTTAAAGTCGTCATTATTATTATAAACAAATAGATCGATTAGAAGTTTATAAGCAATGTATAACATACCAAGTGTGGCCATTATTGCAGCAAAGATAATGATTCCAACAGGCTGCACCCTTAGCTTACCAATAGGGTACTTATATATGTTGACCTTTTGCATAGAAAGATGAGTAAACCAAAGGATGCCACCAGCCATTAGATCGAGTAAGGAATCAAGGGTGGATGCAGCAATGGCAATGGATCCAGTCTCTATTGTAGCAAATATCTGTATTATGCAGTAAACATTAACATTAAGAGTTAATTAGTACAATGATTATACATCCAGATAAACATTTTTGTATCATTTGGATTTTAAATCCACGAATCACTTGAAATTAATATCATAGCACCACTAAAACAACCATAATCATGTGCAATTCCCCCTAAAATATCAATTAAACTCCCATACAGCCCAGTATTAAAGCATAAATTAAGGTAACGATATAATTGAACAGAATCATCAAATGATAAATGTAAATCATAATTCTGTGTAAATTCTTCTGATGAAAGTGATAAATTACATTTAGTCACTATGATTCGAAGCAAACTCAGAATAGATTTCAAATCCAATCAGTAGAGCAACAATGAATAACACTGAGTCGATTTAAACAATCAAACAAGCAATACGAATTTACCTTAAATGCTAGTAACAAAACGTTGGCGAAATTAGAGATTTTCATAGCTCTTTCCTGCTGAATCTGTTCATCTAAATCTTCCTCTTCGATTTCATCAGATGATACTATAGCATCAACTTCCTCAAACGACTTCAATGTCGCAAACTGTTTCTCATAATACTCCTTTTCACCTATACAAATACAGAAAATTGAATCAAAATCAAAGAGAAAGAGTGAAGAGTGAAATTGAGAATAGATTATGAGCAGAACCTGGAGTTAAGGAGTCTGATGATTTGGACGGTAGAGCGAAAGGAGAATACTCGATATCTATAGTTGAGCGAACCTTATCAGGTAACCGAGTTAAGAAATCGCTTCGGAGTGAGTTCACCGAGTACTTCCGGCTCAGCCGGCGCGTCCGCCGACCACCTTCCGGTGTGGTCGGCGTCAACAACGCCTCTCGTCCTTCCTCCATCGTCTCTATCTTGTCAATATTTTTGGCTCAAATTATTCGTGGTTTTGAAACCAGTTGTGTAAGATATTTGAATGCATACAAACAATTAAAATTATATTCTTTTAAACAAATTAATTTTTATTTTTGTTGCATACAAACAATTTTAAACAAATAAACATTAGAGCCGATATGTTATAAGAAGTATTAGACAATTTTTTAAGGTGAAAGATACAATACTGCCACAGGGAGAAGCTATGGGCGCAAGGATAGTGGTGTCGATTGCGATCACCAACCGTCTTAGACAATATTTAAGGTGAAAAGACAAAGAATGTAAATGAAAAGAGAATGAAAGTAAATTGTTGTTGGTAATCATGCAAATCACCTCCTCATTAAGAGGGTGTTTGGTATTAAATAAATATTTATTATTTTGTAAGGAATTTATAACAAGATATATGGAATAATTCGAAATGTCTTGAAATTAAATTTTTAAGAAAAGAATATGCAATTTATATAGTGTGTTAATTAAGATGAAAAATGATGTAGTCAAAGATTAAATGATATTAGGTATTTGCTTAAAAAGGAAAGTATTTTGATAGAAGAAAAGGACAATGATTCATGCCATATTGTATTTTTGTAGACCTGCGACTCACCTGCCTGCTCAACGGGGGAAGTTGACTATCACAAACAATATTATATTTCTTAAGCTTGCCAACATGATGAATCATGACTTCAGTTTGTTTCTAACTAATTTAGAATCTAATACTATAATTATATTTAAATGATCAATGTGTCTTTTCAACATATATTTATTCATGCTCCCAATTACAATTATAATCCTCACTAAGGTGTTGTTTGGTAAGCCTCTTAATAATACATTTAAGATGCCAGTCTCTTGATCACACAGATTCAGAGTGTTTGGTAATGCCTCTTAATCAGCCTCTGAATCAATAATTCAACATTATCTGCCTCTTAATCGGACAGATATCAAGGGAAGTCTGAAACATTCAGACATGTGCATCATTCAGACATCTGCATCATTCAGATATTAATCATTCAGATGCTACCAAACAGCACCTAAAATCACATAGATGAGCAATTGGGATCGCAGATCATGACCATCTTAGCGATCCTTGTAACTATGATCCAAACGTACCATGAATGTGTTTCTCCATTATGGTATAGTACAGGTTGCAACACAAGCTGTTAACAACATTAACGATGATTGTTGGTCCGTTTCAGTCTTATCCAAGACATTAGCGTTTGGTTCTTGTCCGGTCAAAATTATTTTCTCAGTTTTTAATTCGATAAAGTTCCAAGCAATTTGGTTTGATTATGGTCACAGTAACGAATTCAAGACCAAAGCCAACCAGAGCTTTTATATAATTTTGAGTGGGACCATGTAGAACTTTTCCACTGATTTTCTTTATTAATTTTTTTTACACATTGGCCCACCAAGTGATGCCCATGCACCCCTTAGGCTACTCGGAGTGGGCCAAAATGACAGTGGTGTGGTAGAGAGGGGCCGGAACACTACCCCCTACACATGTGGTTGTGATCATGTAGTGTGGTGTGGCCAATAAACATTAACGGGGTGTGGTGGTGTTGTAATTGGTTGATGTCTTTTTTTTGCTTTTGTATTTAAAAATTAAATGCTACGAGATCTGCGCCTGGTTATGGACAAACCTAAGTTGCACACCCAACTATCCATACATATTCTTTAATTATTTATTGTTACAACCTTGAACAATCTACTAGTTTCAATCTCGAACCCAAAACTTAATTATCTTCAACAGTCAACACCAATAATTGCTCGATCTTGCTTAAAATATGAGCGGTACCAAAAATAAAATAAAAATTTGTCATCGACTTAAGGCAGTGTTTTAAAACCCAACCCAAGTTTGAAAGATTGGTCCGACCTGGAAATGGAAATATACCAGGCAGATCGACCGGTTTACAGTCCATTTATAAACCTCTTCGAACCGGCCGGGTAAAATGTGAACCCCGTTCGGACCGGAATGATTTGCCCGGATTTGAACCGTGTATTTTAATCTCATTTTTTTTAAAATTAAAGTGGATATTTTGTATTTTTTTTATACATTTAAAGCTTATATGTTTTGAAGTTTGAAACATGATGTTTATAGTTGAATGTTATCTCTTTTTTTTATTATAGATTACAAACTCAAAATGATAATTTTGTTAAATTTTGTAATATTTTAGATTTTTATAATATTTGTTTTGTAATTTTTTAGGATTTATTGCATTTATATATCTTTTACATAACAAATATATATTCAAGAGCATTGTAATCCAGTTAAACCCCGCCGGTTGAATCAGTGTGGAGGTGGCCATAGTCACGGGCATGAGGGAGCACGTGGGAATGGTCAAAATCCGAACGTTGCAACAGTCTAAATTGTAGATTGAAAAGGGATTATCTTCTTTTTTTTTTTGAACTGCAACAAAGGAGATCGGGAGAGAGCTTCGGCAAAGCCATCACCCCCACCAGGAAAACCCGAAAACTAAAATTAAAAGCTAATAAGGGACTAGCACCACGCTACAAGAAAACAGGAAACAAAGAAACAACGCCACAAAGACAAACACCAAAAACAGAAAACTCCTAACATAAATTACTTAAAGCATAACTTAGGGTTCGAAAGCCAAACACCCCAATTATCCGCCGTGATTTTACCATTCGAACGAGACTTGATCCAAAAGAAAGTCAAAGCTTGAATATTGGTAAAAATATCATCCGGGTTCTGCCGTCGGGCATTTTGATCGCGGAAGACTCGCTCATTTCTTAGCATTCCCACGTGCTTAAATCAAAGGGGTTTATCTTCTATCTTTATTTTTCTCCTCTGGATTTAAGACAAGAGAGATAGAGAGAGAGATTGAGCCCTAGAGTAGTAGAGTTTATAGGAATGTAGACAGTTTAAATCAAAGAAGAAAATGGAAGCTTATCCCACATAAGCACTTTAATTAAGCCCAACCCACATACAGATAGTTTTCCCATCCCGTTTACTAACAAACATAAATACATAATATCTGTTTAAAGACTTTATGTTTTTTTTAATATCTATCTTTTATAAAAACTGAAATTTGGGCCTTCTTATGCTATATCTTTTATTAAAAAAGATTGGCCAAAAAAAATAGGGACATGAAAATTAAAACAGTATGATGATGTAGGATAACTGATGAAATGAGTCCAATTACAGATGATATGGCAATACAAATAGTATGGTGGGCATTAGCCCTTCAAAATATAGCTAAAATTATATTGAATTATATATTTTTAGGAATAGAGAGGATTAGAGAGTATAGGATAAATGCACTTATGCTCATAATCTTTATTAGATTTGTATTAAATGCACTTGTGCTCATAATCTTTATTTGATTTCTACTAGATTTGTCATGTGTTATATCTTTTTAACAACTCTAGATTCAGAGATGCAAGTACACTTTAGTTATACAGATAGAATTATGACAGCTGGCTGAACTCATTCATCAATAAGAACACATGCCCCAAGGTGTATATTTTTCGATATCAAGTACACTTTAGTAACCAATTACAAACTCTAGGGTGATCGAACGAACGAGTACCCATTAACGAGTTTTACAGCATAGATCATAAATGTTTACATCCACTTAAAAAGGTTCGATGAAACCAGGTGATAAAGAAGACACCCCAAGAGGCCTCACCTAATCTTCAAGAAAAAAACAAATAAAATGTGAAGTAATCCCAACAAGCAAACCTTACTAACAAGAAAGTCAAATTTTATTTGAAAGCATTAGATTTATACAAAAAGAGTCATTGAACTGAAAATCCTAAAAGTTACACTACATTCTTCTTCCTCCTACCTACCCCTTAAAAAAAGAAAAATTCAAATAAAAACATGAAATTAAAAAGATAACCTGTAGCGATTTACCAAACCATTTGCACAAGTTGGAAAGTCGACTTCTTTGTTAGCAATACACATTCATTCACACAGCAATCTACGTTTTAACCAATCCTATTTTAACCCCTTCATATTGCTTCAATTCTCCATATTTTCGTTATCTTCTTTTTTCACAACATTATCTTCCATATTATTATTAGATTCTTTACTATCTCTAACAGCTTCACAACATTGATTTCCTTCATTATTCTCTTCAACAGACCTACTACCATAACCACTATCATTCTCAGAATCATTCTCCACAACTTCTTCTACAAACCCCTGTGATCCTTGTTTATGCATTTCCAAAGACTGCAATCTTGTTCTCAAGTTACTAAACTCCCTTTCCATCAGAAACAATCTCTTCTTCAACATTAAGTTTTCTTCTTCAAGTTGAGTTATATGAGTGTCCTGATCATCAACCCTGTTTTCCAAATGATAACTGTTGTGATCACCAACACCACTGTAATTTGGGTAAATCATTTCAAATCTGCTCAAATCATGATCTAATCTCCTTTCTACCTCCAAATGTTCTTCCACATCGCTCCCACTTGATCCACCTTCTTCATCCTCTTCATCATTCCCAGGTGATCTGAGCCTAATTAAACCTTTCATCGAGCCATAACCATCAACGCCCCATTCTTCTTTCGCCATGTCAACTAAAATCTCTCTGGATGGTGAGAAAATAGGAGTTGGGAGCACAGCAGGCGTAACTGGACATGGAGAAACCAGAGATGTAATTCCTCCTGATTTCTTTGCACGAATGAGGAAGGAGGTTGTGTTCCTAGGAGCAAAAGGGGCGGATTTACCAGTGTTGTTGAATTTCTTCTTCGATATATATCTTCTAGCTTTTAATCGATTCTGTTGTTGTAATTCCTTTAGTGTAGGAGGATTATAACCTAAATTGCTGTTGCTGTTGGTAGTAACTGGTAATTCCTTCCAATTATTGTTGTTCCACTTATCATTATTACCTTTTCTCGCTTTCCAATTTTTGTTGTTACGCGAAGGAGCATAACCATAAGGCTTCGTGTTCTGATTGTTGAACTCCAGGTTTTGCACTGGCCACACACCGTATCTACCACCACCATGGCTGTTCAACATCACCTGAGACTGCGATTGATTCATCATCATACGAGAAGGATTAATTAGCTGGTTCGTAAACATCTGAGAGTTCTGATTATTCATCACCTGTTGTGAATGTGATTGACTCATTACCGACAACGGTTGCCCCATACTCATCATATTTGACTGATTCATCATCTGCGACTGATCCATCATCTCCACTCCGAGCTAGATATCAGACTATTAAACTCCGATTACCTTTTTTAAAGGAGAAACAACAATTCCTGAGAATAAAACAGCTATAATAGAAAATTTAGAAGCTTAAAATAACAATTTGTGGACGAAAAAACGTATTAGAACACCAGACGTAAGCTTTTATTAACAAAAAAAGCTACTTATTACCACAAGATCGACAATTAAAGTAAAATTTGAGATCAACAAACCCTAAACCTAGCAGCAGATGAAATTTAATTCTCGACGACCGTATGATCTAAAACTTAGAAAATTCAAATTTATAAATCGGAGCAAATTCCGATCGTCGATTTGGTTATGAATTAAAAATTTCTAGAATTTTTGTTTTCGAATTATCTGCTTCGTTCTTGAGATCCTAAAAAAGGAAGCGATTATGAGGAGGCACGCGGAGCTTTCAGGGTTTTATAAGCAGATGGATGATGATATGGACGGTTGAGATGATGTATCAATCCAACGGTTAAGATTGGATAATACGCGATTAATGCGTGATAAACAGATCTGTGTCGGTTAAGAAGGGTTGCTTGCGCCTGTGTGGCTGCGTGATATCAATTTATTCGCGAAGCTTTATTTAAATAAAACAAAATATTTAATTTAGTTAGGAATATAGGTAAATGTTTAAGGTAGTCCTTGCCACCACTACTAGCATATGTGCTTCTCCGGCGGCCGGAGACGGCGGCCGGTGGCGGCCAGCGGCAGCGATGGGCGGTCGGCGAACGGCGGCCGGAGGTGGCCGCCGGCGGTGGTGGCCGGTGTTGGTGGTCGTCACTGGAAGCACATGTGCTTGAAACACATGTGTTTTTGAAAATAAAGGAGTGTATATGTACACCCAAGCACATGTGTTTCAAGTAATGAAACACATGTACTTCATAACGTCAAGCACATGTGCTTCGTGATTCATACACAAATGACTTGCTTGTAAGTTAAATGTATTTAGGAACAAAAACACATGTGCTTGGCTTTATGAAGCACATGTGCTTCATAATGATATGTTCGTCACTTGTTTTGATTATTTTTCTTGTTAGTGAAGCACATGTGCTTCATAACGTCAAGCACATGTGCTTCGTGATTCAAACACAAATGAATTGCTTGTAAGTTCAGGAACAAAAACACATGTGTTTGGCTTTATGAAGTATATGTGCTTCATAATGATATGTTCGTCACTTGTTTTAATTTTTTTCTTGTGTAGTGAAGCACATGTGTTTCATAACGGCAAGCACATGTGGTTCGTGATTCAAACACAAATGACTTCCTTGTAAGTTACATGTGTTCAGGAACAAAAACACATGTGCTTGGCTTTATGAATCACATGTGCTTCATAATGATATGTTCGTCACTTGTTTTGATTTTTTTCTTGTGTACTGAAGCACATGTGTTTCATAACGTCAAGCACATGTGTTTCGTGATTCAAACACAAATGACTTGCTTGTAAGGTACATGTGTTCAGGAACAAAAACACATGTATTTGGCTTTATGAAGCACATGTGCTTCATCATGATATGTTCGTTACTTGTTTTGATTTTAATCTGTGTAGTGAAGCACATGTGTTTCGTGACCTGAAGCACATGTGCTTCGTGATTCAAACACAAATGACTTGCTTGTAAGTTCAGGAACAAAAATACATGTGCTTGGCTTTTTGAAGCACATGTGCTTCATAATGATATGTTCGTCACTTGTTTTGATTTTTTCCTGTGTAGTGAAGCACATGTGTTTCGTGACCTGAAGCACATGTGCTTCGAAGTAATATGTTGTGTTTTAGTGAAGCACATGTGCTTCGATACATCAATACCACCACCACCCCCATTACCACCACCACCTTCACTGTCAGCCACCACCACCACCGCCGGCCACCGGCGGCGGACGGCGGCGGGCGGCGGCGGATGGCGGTGGTAGGCAGCGGCCGGCGACGGTGGACGGCGGCCGGAGGTGGCGGCCGGCGGTGGCTGTAGGTGGGGGGATTTGATATTGACCATCTTGATCCAATGACTAGGATTTGTCCCTTGGGACTACACAAATGCCTTGGACTTCCTAGAATACAACTCTAGGAATATATACTTCCTCCTTTCAAAATAAGTGATACATTTTGAGTTTCATATTTTTCGAGGCAAAAGATTATAATTAGAGTTATATTAGATTAATTTGATGGTTAGTGGAGAATGAGTCTCATCTTTTTAAATAAAGTAAAGTTATTTATGTTTAAAAGTAAAAGTAATGGTAAATGAGTTACTTCCTCCGATTCAAAATAAGTGATACACTTTCCTTTTTGGGATGTATCAAAATAAGTGATACACTTTGAAAAATTACCTTTTTTGGTAAAAAAATAGTGGGACCCACACCACTAACTATCTACTTTAACAAAGTGAAAAGACTCTTTTATCCTCACTTTTACTTTTAAACATCATTAACTCCACTTTATTCAAAAAATGTGGGACCCATTTCCCACTAACCATCCAATTAATCTAATTTAATCATCATTATAAACTTTTGCCTCAAAATCCGTGAAATCCAAAGTGTATCACTTATTTTGAATCGGAGGAAGTATTTCACTTTATTAAAGTAGGTAATTAATGGGTGTGTGGCCCATTAGTTTTTACCAAATAAAGTAAAATTTTAAAGCATATCACTTATTTTGATACACCCAAATACCATATAACTAATGAATTTAAATTACAATCACATGATTGGCAAAAGACAAGTGCATATTTGGCTTAGGATATTATCTAAAATAAGTTATCGTTTTTGGATAATCAAGATAAAAATTGTTTCGAATGTAAACAACAATCCTAGTCAAACTATAATAATAATAATAATAATAGTCATGTAAACTTGGTAGTATTTATCCATCTATAATGATCATGTGAATTTGATAATTTTTGTTGTTTTAAAACAATACTCCAATTTTCTCTCTAATTATAAAATTATTTAGCTACTAACTAATTAATTTACAACATATTAATTAGATTAGTTGCGTGTCACAAAGTTCATAGTTATATTGTATTAAATCTTTTCTTAAAATATATGTTAAAGACTATGGTTTAAAATGGGTGTAGCATATTAAATGGTTGATCTCCTAAAAAAGATACAATTGTTTAACCACAATGCACAAGTTATTGAAATAAGTATGTTAAAACAAATAAGTTGTTAGAGATTTTCTATTTTAAAATATATCAATTTTATATATCTAAGAAGTACTACGTAACGTACCCCAAATAAACTAAGTTATCGACTTATCGTATATGTTACAACTTGTCAGATTTAATGGTTGATTTTTATATGGCACATACCAACATTATGGCATCGGCAGTCTTGGAAAAATCATTTACGATAAAGAAATATGAAAAAAAGCCAAAATGATTGCTCCTATTTGTTTTTTTTTTTGTTTTCAGTTACATGATATATATTAACGTGTGGCCAAAGATAAAGAATTTAATTTAAAAGAATTTTAAAAGAATTTGGAATATGTGGTTCTTGATCTATTTAATTTGGAATATTTGTTAATATTGTTATAGAAAAAGAAAAGAGCCATCTTTCGTGACCGAATGATTTCTTCAAAGTCAAAGTACTTCTGGATTCTGTTGTGTTAACTTTCTCTATTATATGCTTTCTTCTTTTTCTGGAGTTTTTGCCGGATATTTTTTAGAAATAGTCTCTCTATCTCCAATGAGAGATATAATATAACTATTTGTATCTTACCTAATCATACACTTATTTGAAAAGATTATGTATCGTTGTGGTTGTTCTTTTTCTGGAAAGAAAAGAAGAATAATAATAATAATACTCTAATAAAGCAGCCATATGCCCATATAGATTTACATCCCCACGAAATTTATAGCACACCACCAAACTCAGACCCAATCCAGACCCAAAAACATCTCATTATACCAAACTAAATTAGCACATCACTTTAATTGACATAAATTTGATCTCATCTTGACAGTTTTCCAATCCTCCCAGTTCACTGTATTATTTCCAGTACTGTTGATAAACCAATTAAAGATGTGTTACTGAATATCCATATTCATTTATCGATGTTCGATTTGGCATTTTCAAACACAACTTCGTTTCAATTTTACCAAATAAAATACCTGGTGACACAAAACACAACTTGCCGTAAAATATGAACATATTCATTATTATTTCCATCGTTTAAAAAGCTCAGCTGATTCATTGAAGTGCATTAGTTAGTTTTATTTAAAACCTACAAAACCAATCTTTGGGTTACAATTTGGATCAGGAAGATTTATGCTACGGAAAAATTTCAAAAACTCAAGATAGATTGTCTGGCAATCATATCAGCAAGGTTAAGGTTAGCCTTCATAACAGTTTGCGACAACAAAAACATACCATTATAGTGGATTAGTGGGTCCCTAGTTGATGAGCCCGAGGTGCCATCTTCGATTATCTCGTCAATAGGTGCAACAAAGCGCATACCATAGGTACTGCGCCTGCACTTAATGAAGTTTAAGGACTAAACGTGTAATTTGGTCAAACCACATGGACTATTCTTGCAATTAACTCTTAATAAATTTAACGAGTTTTATCAGTTTTTCAAAATTTTAATAATATATGTAGAAAAGCTCATTATGACTTCAGTTTTCCAAAATGAATTATAAGCTCATTTAGTAGAAAAGCTCTTAAACCGTGATATCAAGTATACATAAGTTTTTGAGAAGATTCTAGAAGAAGATGAAAAGGATAGAAGAGGAATCAATGATGAGTGATGATGAAGAACCAATTCAACACACAAGATGTTATAAACAAAACTCTTTTGGGAAAGAACAAGCACAAATCGTCAGAAAGAAAATCAGATTTTCAGCCAAAGAATAAGCATTCTAAGAAACGAAACAAGGCAAACTAATTGTTTTTAATAGTATTATTATTTAATCGCATTTGATACAATTTGTTTGCTACGTTTTATTTGGGATTAAGATCCAGCAATTGTGAGACTTGGAATTGGAGAGAGAATTGGAACACATTTTAAACTATTTGCATGGGTAAAAATGAGAAAACATATCAATTCTAAATTGTAACAAGCTTTACCAAAACCGAAAAGTTTAAAATTTGCCAATAAAAATCTCTGATTTTTACGGATACTCGTTTATTTGAAAAAAAGTCTATTAGATTTAACTTTAAGTCAATGACATACCACAATAACAATTTAAAAAAAAATCTTTCTAATACTGAAAACAACATAAAAATCCTAGGTTCCATCCTCAACATCTCAGATTGCATAACATGTGAACACAATACAACAGTCAAAACATCAAACACCTGGAGTGCGTAATTCATGAGCACCATGTGCAAAATGACACCTGTCACCAAATGTACAAGACCCTTTTGTAAAGTTCTCGCAAAGCTTAGTCTTCAAGTTACCACCAAACCCACTGGGCTTCCCAAAGCCCATTTGTGGTCCAGCTGGCCCAGATTGCTGTTGGTTCGTGATCGTTACTATAAGCTCACGAACCATCTGGCTCGCTTGTTTTATCTGGTCAAATGTTCCCTCCAGTTCGATGTTTTTAAGGTTTGTGTCTGACTCATGGTCTCTTATCGAAAGTTTGACTCCGGTCAACCGACAAATTTGCTTCGAATTAACTCCGTTTTTACCGATAATTGGTCCCGCAAGTGCACCGTTGACACTGATCTTCGCGGTTGCAGATGCTCCAAATCCGGCGGCAGCTGCCGGATTAAAATCCGGCCGACCACCGCCGCCACTAATGCCGCCAAATCTGTTTCCGGGTGCGGGTCCCATAACCCGTGGGTCTTCATGGTGAGATGGGACTGTTGGTTTTCCCAACTCCCATTCTCCATGAGCAAAATTGCATTTGTCACCAAACCGACATCCTTCTGCTGTGTTGAATTTGTTGCATAGTCGGCTTTTGACAGCTGGCGGAGATGAACCGTCTGGAAATGATGGTGGGACCACCGGGTTTCTGATGGTTGGAGGTAGGGCTGGGTTGCCACCTGTCATTTGGTTGATGGCTTTTATTCCTCCTGGTACATAATGCAAAAAATGGCAGCTTTCGCCAAATGGACAGCCAGATGTGCTGCAAAACAAACAAAACATATCGAAACTAAGGATCCATATATTATGTTACTGTGCAATTTGTATGCAAATTTATGAGAAGATAAAAAGATATTGTTTGAATTTTTTTTCATAGAACTTATCTGAAAGGAAGAACATAAACTGAATAGAAGCATTGTGTTTTATATAACTTATCAAGTATTGTACTTTATGTGTGTATACCATATAATTTTACTCGTCAAATCATATGAAAGATAAATTCCTGTATTATGACTATCAATCATAAGAAAGATGAAAAACTAAAATATTAAGATTTCTCAAGGTTTGAATGGAACATGTCCATCAATTATAGTTCAATGTACTTTCATGAAACAACCATTTTCTGTTCTGTTCTTGTTATCATGGTTGTTATCTTGATTAAGTGATGAGTATGTATGACCTGTATCAAAACTTTAGATTTCCATAACATTAGTCCATATGATACATATTTTAATTCAAGTTCTTGTGTAGTGTAAGTGTAGAATTACCATTGAATTTAAAAAACAGATTAAAAAATATAAATTAATTGAATTTACCGGATTGATTTTAGTCAAGTTAGAATTGAAACCTGAAAAACTTTGTGCATGGCTTCGATTTGCTTCCTAAACCAGATTGAAATGAGTCCGTGTCTGTTACATCACATTAATTATTTTATTTCAGTTATGATTTCAAATTATTCATTATCTAATATCTTATCATCAATTCTGAATTTTCCTCGCACTGTATAATTTTTCTTCGGGATAAAAAAGTTATTAATTTATTCCACTTCGTTTGCGTGAAAACTCAATTGAAGAAAAAAAATCACGAACGATAATAAACATTGAACAGCTTGTTAGGACAACACTTCCACATACGTATGGCATTTAGCATAATTAATCGCAAAATCAAATGAAAAACAAAATCTTAAAGCTTTAAAATGTAATTGAAACCATAGATCTAGATCGAGAGATAGAGTTGCAATGTTAACCTTGTTTCGATTTCTTGAATCCAGCTTTTCCGTTCAAGCCACCAGCTGGCCTGCCTCGTTTTCTAGCATCCCCGAAATCCATGGAAGAATGAGGGAAGGTAATTAGGGTTTCAAAAGATGTTTGAAGAAAACCCCCAAAGGAAAGTGCGAGAGTGAAAGGTGAAATTAGGGTTCGCAGAAGCGAAATGATTAGAAAGGGGAAAAGTGAGAGATGTAGAATTCGGGAGGTTTTATGTGCAATTGGTCAAAGTCAAATGGTTAATTAAAGTTGTGATTGTTTGCAGTTTAATGGAACCATTGAGCGTTAAATTTTTAATCATTCAGCATTCAGTATATTTGTTTAGCGTCTCTAAATGATGTATATGCTGAATAAGACATCAAAAAGCTGTTTAATTATTCTTCCTTAGAACATATGCTGAATCATTAAGCATTCAGAATTCTTATAAAAAAATTTCTTACATTCAAAACAAATTTTATACAAAACCTCTTAATTATTCAGACTATTGAATCATTCATCACTAATTTTATTCCTATCAAATTTCACCTAAGTTAACGATTCAAGTTATTTCCCTTAATCATCTACTTAGAAAATAATTTCACCTGAGAAAATAATTAAAATTAATACTTCCTCCGATTCAAAATAAGTGATACACTTTGGATTTCACGGATTTTGAGGCAAAAGTTTATAATGATGGTTAAATTAGATTAATTAGATGGTTAGTGGGAAATGTGTCCCACACTTTTTGAATAAAGTGAAGTTAATGATGTTTAAAAGTAAAAGTAAGGGTAAAGGGGTCTTTTCACTTTGTTAAAGTAGATAGTTAGTGGGTGTGGGTCCCACTATTTTTTGCCAAATAAGGTAAATTTTCAAAATGTATCACTTATTTTGATACACCCCAAAAAGAAAAGTGTATCACTTATTTTGAATCGGAGGAAGTAGTAATATATTTGGGACTCTATGGGCCTATACACTAAATTTTAGAAATTAGCATAGACGACTAGATTAAGCAAACCGTTTTTTTCAATGCTAAATTAGTTAGTGATTTGAGCATGACAACTAAAATAACATTATACCTTCTTTAAACCTATCACCAACTAATTAAGTTAAACCAATTGGTTAAGCTAACCAACCAACATTCCAATTATTAAACCCTTAAAAAATAATATAATTCTAAAATAAATAATAAAAAATATAAAAATATTTATTTTTTGTGTGAAGACCAAAATACCCGTCATATATAAAATATATAATTAATAGAGAAATGATATTTAGTCCCACCATTTAAACATACTCATAGGCCTACCCACTTGATAGGATACCATGTGTATTCCACTAATTCTCTCTCCTAATATTATCTCTTGATTTTGACACTTATCTTCATTTAATGAGTATGCATATAAATATGTCTAAATGGTAGACCTAAATACCATTACTCTAATTAATATTGACCATTACTTTTAATTAACCAATAGTTAAAGATTTAAGAGTACATAAAAATTAAAAGACTACTCTAAATATATGATAATATAATATGTACCTTACACATTAGGAAGAAAAAAAAAAAATTAAAATGTTGGAAATAAAGTATGTTAAAATTTTTATTCTTGTCCCAAAATTTCCATAAATACGCTTTCGTAATGGGCTACACCTAAATTAATTTTCAGTATTCACTAAAAAGCCCAATATTCTGCCCAGTTGCAAAGATCATCATCTCACGCACACAGCGAGACACACACACACACACAGATCCCTCCTGCTGCAAATAAAGTAAGCTCAGTTACTATATCTCTCATACGCGCACTTTGATGCAATTATGGTCAAATACGGTTGAAATTTAGGTTTTTATTTGAATGTGAGCAATTCTAGCCCAATATGTGTTCAATGTAGTGGATATGTCGGCTTTTATTGTATAATTTTAAGATTTTTAACGTACTTGCTTGATTTATGCAACATAATGTTAGAATTTGCAAATTTTGTTAAATGAATTGCCAGATAACGTCGAGAATTCAAAATTGTTTTGAGCTAGAAGGTTATAGTATGTATGGACTTCATTCTTTTTTATTACTGTTTTTAAAGCTTTAGTTAGGTTAAACTATCATTATCCTGTTATATCAGTAGAGCATTTGAATCTGGAACACTAATTTTAACTGCATTTTACAATTAACCCTGACATTCAGGTAGTGATACTTAAACATAATTTGAGTCTCATTTTTCAAGTCTCTATGCATTTTATAAATAAACTTCTTGTTATCTGCTCAATGAATGAGCAAAATTTGAGAATGCTACGGTTAAAATTAAAAATATTTTATCTTATGCCAAATTTAAATTCGTTTTTGTTTTTGCTAGATTGCATATATTCAAAATGTTGGCAATTGGTGCTTCTGCCCTGCAATTAACTGCAGTAAGGCCGTCTATTTTTATTACACAAAGAAGTTTAGGGGCAACAATGGCAAGTTTTGTACATGAATCTGATAGAGGTTTATCTTCTAAGCTTACCAGCTCATCTCATGTATCATCAGTGCCAAATTTTAAAAGAAATTTCACAACTAATCGTCCAAAATTTGGAAAGTTTGTTACAAAATCAATGTCTGAAGCTTCTGAAAGCAAGCCTGTATCCCAGCTGTCTATTGATCTGAAAGGTTTGATCCTTAATAGAATGGTGTCTTAGTGATTATGTTGTTTGGTTTATAAGAAATGAAATTAATTTTGATTAGTTGAAACTTTTATGTGAAGGTAAAAGGGCGTTTATTGCTGGTGTTGCTGATGATAATGGATATGGTTGGGCTATTGCAAAGTCTTTAGCTGCTGCAGGTGCTGAAATTCTTGTTGGAACATGGGTGCCTGTAAGTAATGCCAAAAACTAGGCTAGATTTGCGGGTCGGACCGTTAGGTAACGGGTCACTTTTAGTACAGATTGAAGAACCTTTTTGATAAGAACAATACTAGATTGTAATAAGAACACAGAAATGTAATAATACTCGAATGCTTAAATTAATAATCATAGAACAAAAGATAGAATTCAGGAAAGGTTCTATGAAACCTCCTGCCCAAGCTTCAAGCCGAATCCCAATTCTCAAATATGAAAAAGTAAAAGTGAATCATTACAAATGCTAGCCACTAACTATATAACAAACTTATCATGCAAATTCATCCTGGCCCTCCATCTTGTCCCCCCATATGCTTCCTCCTCTTGTACACTTTCAACATTCTGGGCTCAGTGGGATTGGGCTGCTCAACTGATTGGGCTAGAAAGGGGATTTCAACATTCTCCTTATCACTTTTTGTCCCTTTTTAAGTTTTTTTTAAAATCAATGTGTTAATTATGACTACAAAAGCATTATGATAGCAATAATAGAAGTTTGAATAAGAAAATTTTAGGAGGTTTTATGTATTAGATATAAACCTTGGGTGATTTTCACAGACTTTTTTATCCATTTTTTTGATGTTTTGATGTAGGCATTAAACATATTTGAAATGAGTCTACGAAGGGGGAAATTTGACGGATCACGTGTGTAAGATTCTAACTGATTCTCAACTTGCTTATAGTTACATATATAAAACAAGTACATTTTGTCATTTTATAATAAAAAAATGTCATTTTTCAGGTTGCCAGATGGTTCTTTGATGGAGATTACTAAAGTTTATCCACTTGATGCTGTTTTTGATAACCCTGAGGATGTACCTGAAGATGTTAGTAAAATATAATATATAATATTTCATTATCAAGTGTTCAAACGGGCTAATTAATTACTTCTAATTTTATGCAGATTAAAGCAAATAAACGCTATGCTGGAGCAAGTAATTGGACAGTGCAGGTGCATTAAATTTGTTAATCATTATAAAGTAAAAAATGTGACATTAATTTTTGGTTGAATTTTTACTAATATGTGGTTTTGGTATATTTAGGAAGTTGCAGAATGTGTAAAGCAAGACTTTGGTAGTATTGACATTTTGGTGCACTCACTTGCAAACGGGCCAGAGGTTTAGAATTAATATACGACATTAATTTGCAGAAATTAGTTAGTTAATGCAGAATATAATATTTGATTACTAATTAGGTTACAAAGCCTTTATTGGAAACAAGCAGAAAAGGTTATTTAGCTGCAGTATCTGCATCAAGCTATTCCTATGTTTCTTTGCTCAAACATTTTCTTCCAATTATGAACCCTGGTATATGCTTAATACAATTTCATTATTTTATTTTCAGTATATGTTTTTTAATTTTACTGCCATATAATATTTTTAAATTTTAACAATTTTACAGGTGGCTCCTCAATCTCCCTTACATACATAGCTTCTGAGAGGATCATTCCAGGGTACATTTCAATAATTTCCAATAATTTTTTTAATTGACCCATTAATAAGTTAATATGGTGACTATATTTTCCAATAATTTTTTTTAACTTTTATAAAATCTTGTAAATAAAACACAGGTATGGTGGGGGCATGAGTTCAGCAAAGGCTGCACTTGAGAGTGACACAAGAGTGAGTTTTCATTATAAGTGTTAATTTAATAATTCTTTTTTATTTTATTTTGTTAATTAATTAATAATTATAACATTTGACTTCCATCTATATCTGTTGCTTTGTTTAGGTGCTTGCTTTTGAAGCAGGAAGAAAACATAAAGTTAGGGTCAACACCATATCTGCGGGTGATTAATGATTTCTTTAATTTTATTATTATTATACTTATATTATAGATTATAGATACACATGACATCTTTCTATGCACATGCGTCACACTGAATCAAAACCCAGGTCCATTGGGAAGCCGTGCTGCTAAAGCAATCGGGTTCATAGATACAATGATTGACTACTCTTTTGCAAATGCACCTCTACAGAAAACACTATCTGCAGGTAAACAATTAATACTGGCCCATTTGGGTTTAACGGGCCAAATGATAATTTGAAAATGTTTAGCTGAAGTTTGGGAAATAAATGAACAGATGAGGTGGGAAACACTGCAGCATTTCTTGCATCACCATTGGCTTCTGCCATTACGGGTGCTCTTATATATGTTGATAATGGGCTCAATGCAATGGGTGTCGGGGTTGACAGCCCGTTGTTTAATGATCTCAACATTCCAACAAACAAAAATTAGCAACCGATAAAACAGATATATGTTGAGAATGAAGTTTTTCGGCTACTAGATTTACTTTGATCATGTAAAGTTTTAAATGCAAGATGTAAAAACCTAAGTGTTTGGATAAATAGATTTTGCTTACAATTATCTGATCAAATAGTTGGTTTTGATAATAAAATCTATGTATTTTGTTCAGAAATTAAAACCAATTTTAGAACTATCTGTTTAACTTTTTCTATTATCATAATATGGAAAGATTTTCACTCCAAATAATCATGTTTCAAGCACTCAACTAATAACCCGAATAATGTAAATTAAAAAGCATAAAACATTATCTAATAGCTACCTCCTAACTTTATTATTTAATATTTACTTCACTTTTAAATCGCTAAAACTGATAGGACAACCATTTAAAAATTTCTACATGTAACAAATACTAAACATAAAGATTATACACAAGACAGAAGCATCAACAAAAGGTTTGATATTTGAGAATAGACAAATGATAGAATTACAAATCAACCTACCCAATCAGATGTTCACACGTGCCATTTTCGTTTTTCTGTTATCTTATTTCCTACATTAAGTTTATGGGTTGGTTTATTAATAATCCTAATAAGTAGATCTAAAAGAGGAAAAATAATCAAATATTAGGCATAGACTTTCCTTATCAAATACTTATCCTAACCTATAAATGTTACATCTTGCAGTAAGCTATTAACCAGAATTTGTTTTCTTTTTCAATTATATATGGTTATTACATGATATATATTCAAAATCTTTTCATGATTGTTTGTTAGTGGATTTTTTTTGTTCTTTTAATAGAATAAATATTATTATTAAATTAATAATTTGAATGACGCAATCCATTTCAAATCCAAATTAGGCCAATTAGCTTAAAAAAAGCCCACTAGTGAGTGATCTACAAACTATTTCATCCTTTATCATACAATTAGGTTTTCTCATCACCCAACCTCTCTCCTCTTCAACCCATCTCTCTCTCTCTCTCTCTCTCTCTCTCTCTCTCTCTCTCTCTCACACACACACACACCTGCCAATTGTAAGATAAAGTTGTGTAGAACTGAAACTAATGAAATTATAAACAAGAATCTTCCAGCCTCAAGATGAAGATGATGATGATGATGATGATGATGATTGTGTGAAATCAAGAACAAGAATCTTGTGGGTAATATAGGTAATAAAGCTTTGACCTTTTTCATTAAAATTTCAAGATATTACAATATTTTCTAGCTTTATGTAATTATATTTATTCCTTCTGTAGTTACATGTTTCTTTAACCAATTCCTCCAGTTTCTATCTTCTGAGAGTTTTTTACGCGTCTAAAACATCACTAACGATCCTGATATTGGATAGTTTTCAAGATAATGATAATTCAATTAGATTTTAATCAAATTTGGTAAATATATCCATTCTTCCATGTTTACTATATTAAGATATAAAATATTAAACTACCCCTTTTTCAGATCCATGAATAAGGTGATGGATCTAATACAAACAGTTTTGATTGATTTAAGCACCCATTCAGTTTTTATCTGCTTAAATATATGTCGCATAGGAATCATCAATATGTTGCATCTTTGTTTCTGATTATGGTTTTTGTGTACTTTATGTGTGTGCAGGACATATTTTACAGCCAAAGTATAGTTACAGAAAGGCGGTTCGCGACAAAGAAAGTTTTAATAATCTCTAAAATGTTAAAATATCATAAGACAGATTAGATTACAAAATGAAAACAGTTAATTCACAAAATATTAGAGAGATATTGTACATATCACATAATTCCAAGATTGATTATTGCATATTTTGACCCTGATCATCTGCAGCAACCTTATTGCCATCTGGACCCTGATCACCTGCTTCATGTTTTCTTGATATTTCCCGATCTTCATATTAGAACATGAAAAAAAACACGGAAAATATTAAGTAAATTTTAACAAAAACCCATTAAAATGAGCATGTACAACAATCCAGTTTGATTATAACAGTACAAGAAAGAGATCTAATAAAAAACACGGGTCGAAAAGGGATCCATCCAATAAACACTGGTGATGTTTTGCCAACAACGGGCTGATTATTTACATATTTGCAACCAGAAATCTTTGATGGCGATTGAATTATACAAATTGCAAATGCATATTTTACTATGTGTTATTATTAATCAGTTATTACCACTTTCACCATCTGAGGCACATTCAAGCTTGGCAATTGCATCCATAAGGGCTTGTTCATGCTCCTAAATAAACAAAAAAAAATTACAAATAATAAATAATAAATAATTAATTATAAATAAAACGACGTATGGTAATAATCGACTACTTACTTTAAGCACTTTTCTGGCTTTCTCAATGTCCAATGGGTCCGCACTGCTTGAACTAAACACTTTGTCTATCTGTTAACAAAATCAGAATATTTAATGCTTGCAAGTGCCAATTTTCGAGTCAAATAGTCAAACAGGTCAGAAGTCGTGTCTAACAATATAGTTAGT
The DNA here is from genome assembly GCA_963853835.1 of Calendula officinalis. Taxonomy (NCBI): domain Eukaryota; kingdom Viridiplantae; phylum Streptophyta; class Magnoliopsida; order Asterales; family Asteraceae; genus Calendula; species Calendula officinalis. The sequence goes on from OY970825.1 coordinate 6,689,873, forward strand.
ACTATAATGATACCTCTTTAACAAGGGTATCGGTGTGGAGTATTTCAATATTATTCAAAGGCCTTTTTGCAATGCCATTTTGTGATGAAGGAGCTACTTCTCTCTTGGGCTGCTGGCCCTTTCCTATCACTCTGCCTCTTCCACCAGTGGGCCCGGGCCCACTACGGCCCGTTGGGGTTTTTAGCCCACGGCCCGTTCCACTTCGCCCACCTCTGTGAGAAACCCCAACATCCTCCCATTTCCACCGAATATCATTTGGAGATATCTATAAATTAAAAACAACAATTTAAGGATAAAACTATAAAATTAAAAAAAAAAGTTGAGCAAAGAAATTAATTAACCTCTCTAAGATTAACCCATTCCCAAGCTTCGTTTGGTGTATTGGCATCATAAACCAGAGCATGACGACCCTGTAAATATTTGAAATTCAAAATTCAACTAGTTGGCCCGGAATATAAAAAGGTTAATAAATGCATAAAATTGACCCGGGCCCGCACCTCAACGGGGTTAAAGTCTGTTATAACAGCTTCATAGAAGTTGTTATCTTCGGGCCATCTTGTCCAAACCTTCCTCCCAATCAGAGGGTCAGAGCTGTTGCTGTTATCTTCATTAATGGGACCACCAAAACTCTGTTTTGAATCCCTCCCATTAAAACTTGCTGAACCATACTGCAAAGACTTCATTCAAAAAATATAAAATTAAATCCCACAATATAATAGGACAAAAATTACTCCATTTTCAAAAACTCATAAATAATTAACTTTATAAAACACAGCCCAAATACCCGTTAAACAAATTAACAACTAAACGGGTCGAAATTCATCTTACAGATTGTGGCTTCTTTCCCCTGAACCCGGAACCAGGGCCACGGTTCACTGCAGATGAAGATGGCAGGTGCAGAGCAGGTGGTGGTGGGCCCAAGGATACAGAAGGCCCAGATTGAGATGTCTTTTGTTTCTTATGTGATGCAGAAACCATAGGACTATTGACCATGCCCGATTGCAGCCCGTTTGTTTTCCTCCATTCCCTGTTTTAAAACATGATAAATCATTGGCCCGTTGATATAAGAATTAAGAAATGGATCATAGCATACCTTATTCTCTTGATGATGTCATCACTGTTGACTTTAGCTAGAAGCTTTCTGTGTTCTTCATCAGATACTCTTAGTTCCTTTCTTAGATCTGTTATCAAACTTTCCATTTCCTACAACATGTATAAGAATAAAATGTTGAGATCGATTAATACAGTTTATAAAACAGAATTTCTGTTGTTAAAAAGCAGGGATACCCAAGTGATAGCATCAGATTGAGCTTTAAATGCCCTCAAAACAGAGGTATATGCTTCTTGTTCTATAAGATGGATTTGTGTTTCCATTTCGTTTTGAATTTGAGTATTTCCAACACCCATATTTCTTCCATTCGCGGGCCCGCTTCTGAATTTATTCTGATGTGACGGAGGAAGATCATCATCTGTTCCTGCAATTATCATAAAAATATATCTATTAATATATAACAACAAAAACCCTAGCGGTAACTTAATTGATGTTTGCTGTAATTGAATTTATCTAAATTCTGCAGGCAGCCTCTGAAATCCGCATATCAAACCCTAAACCCTAGAAAGTCAAAATAATGAATCTTGAACTCCATAATGGTATCTAACTCCAAATCAAGAGAAAAAGTCCAAAGTTTCTACATTTAAGCATAACAAAGCACAAATTTCACAAACGAATTCGAATGAAGCCCTAAATTAGTTCATCATTCCAGATGCAAAAATACGAATAGGGGTTTTTTCGTTAAAGGAGGGGGTGCATAACAACATAAATTGGCGGATGTATATGTGCATATATAATAAAAAGATATGATCCTGAAGAACACAATCATGAATCTTGACTCACCGCTGCTGTCTGAAACGCCGAAGTCCATGGTGGTGGAGCGATAATTTCATGAACAAATTGGCACGCAAAAGACTACGCACATCTACAAATTGTACTATAATAAGAGAGAAAATCAACACAATTTTAGGCGAATCAGGAAAACAAGATCTTGCGTTTGAAATATTTTATCGCACCTTTGGGATTAGGGCGGAGGAGAATGAGGAGAAAAATGCGTATGCAGCTGTTACAGACTGTGCGTATGAAAGAAGGGGGATAGGGGAGGCAGGAGGTGGTGCTGGCGGGAAGTGCGGTGGACGGGAGCACCGGTGACCGGCGCTTCTCCGGAGGAGAGAGAAAGATAGCGTTGGGGTTGGAAGTAGCTAACAATGGCGAAACGGTGTCGTTAGATGGTTAAAAGTAAATGGGTGCTGTAGAAAACGATCAAGGTGCGGACTACGGAGCATGGGTCTTCGTGACTCTACCCTACCATGGTTAAATTAAATATTGTGACAATTTTTATTTTACTTTATATTTCATTTCTTTTCTTTTCTATTTTTTTTAGTAAATATCGATGAGAATCCGATAAAATAAGCATAGTGTTGTAACTCATATTTGTGGTTGATTATGATTTAACACCTTCATAAGTAGACTTTATTTACATAAAGTCTACCACCATTATCTTACCAACTCCTACCCTATAAATAGGGTGGTCATGTAGTAGTTCTTGTATCTCTCTTACTATCTCTTGTATCTTATGTACTTGTATCATGATTCTATATCTAATGAGAAGTTTGTTATGGTCTTTGTGAGTTGAGCTAATTTGACTTACAACACGTTATCAGCACTTTGCTCCAATCGTTCCACATTTGTCGCTCGAATCTTAAAGATTGTTCTTCCCACATATTACAAACACTTTGCTCGAATCAAGTGATCTAAACAACGGTTCTTCACTTCCACTATTAGCATTTCGGTAATCAAATTTAAGGTACAATATGATCTTGAATCTTTTATCTAGTTCAATTATGCATCATATAAGTTGAATGTTTAAACAAGTATAATAATAATGAAGAACTTCTTGATAGTTTAAAAAAAATAAAAAATTCTATTATAAATTTCATATTTTAGTTTGGGACATAAACGATGATTTAATAAAATATTTGCCAAACATTGTTTTTCATAATGAGACATCTTAGAGTATTCTGAAGTATTTAGAAGAAGAGAAAAAAAAAATCACCTCTACTCTACTCTATGAAATGAGAATTGATTCTCCATTGCCGAATTTTGTAATCTTAAAATATTTTATATATTGATCATCAAATTCAAAATGCATACATAAGTATAATATTTTAAATAAATTCCATCGCATTTTGATAGAAATACTTGAAGAGTTCATAATTTGTATTTTCAAACGTTTTCTTTATTCCAACTAATGAAAACTATATTTGTTCTACTTGATGAACATAGTGGTTATAATATAAAATTTATGATGACAATAATTAGTAGTAAATGAAAAAAAATGTTTCATAAATTGTGACTTACGGAATTTTGACTACTCACTTGTTTTTTGATTTAATATGACATTTAAAATTAAATGTGATTTGTAAGTCATTAAAGAGACCAAACTAAATCAAAAATATTATCATAAAGTTTTTCATTATGAATTTAGTTGAAGACATTTCTAATAGATAATTTCAAAAGAATATCTTTATCATCTTATTCAAATGTAATAAAAATGTGTCGTTTTTGTATGATCATTAATCGAAAATAAAGATAATTCATAAGATTGAATTAAATAGTCAAAGAAGTTACATTTTTTGAAAATTTATTACTTGAGTAAATTATAGTAATTGATGATAATGATTGTATTTGTGACGTTACAAATTGTATTTTCGAAATATTTGTTAATTGATGTTAACAAATGTAAGTTTCATAGAAAATTGTCACATTAATTATGGATCTTTATATATGATACTAAATAAAATTGGTTTCATAATAGATTAATATGTATTATTAACTTTCAATATGATTGACGAGTTGTAACTTACCGAATATGAGTTAAACTTTGATACGTCAATTATACAGCAGTTATTGCATAGAGCGCAAGAAAAATAAGTCTTTTGATTTATTGTTAGTGATTCACAATGTGTGAATTACACTACCGGTTCATGCGAACTCAAATTGAATGCGAACTTATGAGCATTGTATTAAAACTACCAAAGTGGAAAATTATGAATCATCCCTAAATAGGCTCACCTATTCTAATTACAATGTCTAGGAAAGATTGGCGGTTTTTCTGACTCCTAATGATGGGTGGTTCCGATACGCACAAGCGCTGTCTACCCTCACCGTCTTTCCTGGTTGTATTTGAATAGAGCTACCGAAAAGGGTTGACTAAATAATCTTTTTCCCGAAAGTGGTAATACATATGATGAATCGGTATCTATCAATCGACCTGTCGCTCGATAAATGAGAACCCATTCGCACTTGTGTTTTTTTCGAACCTGCTGATTCGACACACAATTTATGCTCATACAAACCATAAGCATATAAACTATCATTTTATATGATAATTATATCCAATATTTCTCCTCCCGTTGTAGGAAAATATCAAAAATAAACATGAATTCTTTGAGACCGCTGATTTTGTGGCTCAAATGGAATATTAGAGCTATTGTTAAGCTTCTTAATTATGTTTTATTTGGATTTTGCTTTCCCATTTGGATAATGGTTATCTTTTGGACTATGGTTTGTTCACATTGATTATGTTTCTCGAGATAATTTAAAGTTGTTTTCTTACTTATGAAAATTAAACAATACGTGTAACCAACTTTAAATTATTTTTACTTTGAGGCATGTATATTGGGTATGTTGATAGTCTGGTTGATTGTGGGTATCATATACACTTTCATAAAACATAAGGACTGCTTTATCAACATTACGCCTAAAAGTAACTTCATTGACAACCATTTCGGGCCCGTCGACCCTAGGCTTTGGTATAGCCCAATATATGTTGTCAAATGGTACTATGTTAACCATAAATGAAGACTTATATTATCCACGTTCCAGTCGTAACTTGTTGAGTTTTAAGGATATTCGAGAAAACTTTTTTTTCTCATCTCGAAACTGCTCGAGAAAATGGTATTGAATACCGTTACTTTACCTCCGATAAATACGACCAAAAGCGTATATTGGAGAAGTTGAGATGTTTGTTAAACGGTTGTACTTCACTACGTTCTAAATCATTGAAAGCAATCTAATCATTCGCCGAGCCCCCTGTTGATGGCGGAACTTATATGTTATGGCACGACCAGCTGGGACACCCGGGTCAAAATATGATGCTTCGAACTATGAATGCATCCCATGGACATCCTCTTCAAGGAATTAATTTCATGATTAATTCGAAAAGCCTATGCCAAACATGCTCGATTGTATATACACATCTCAAACCACTTTATGTATAATCTACAAAAGTGATATCCTGTTTTCTTGAGAGAATTCATGGGGATATATGTGGACTTATACAACCAACATGCGGACCATTTAAAAATTTCATGATATTGGTTGATGAATCAACAATGATGGTCACACGTAGCTTTGTTGTCCACAAGGAATGAAACATTTCCTAAACTCCTAGCCCATATCATTAAGTTGAGGGCTAATCATCCGAATTATCCAATAAAGTCAATTAGACTTGATAATGTCGGTGAGTTTACATCGAAAATGTTCGTTGATTATAGCATAACATTGGGCCTTGATATTGAACACCCTGTTGTGTACGTTCATTCTCAAATTAATCTTGCGGAATCGTTTATCAAACGAATACAAATAATTGCAAGAACTTTGGTTATGCGCACCAAAACGCCCCATTTTATATATGGTTATGAGATATTGCACACTGATGTATTGGTCCGTCTGAGGCCCATGGACACCCAATAACTTCGTGCGTACCAGCTGGTAACTGTATATGAGCCCGACGTCTCATATTTACGCATGTTTGGGTGCTTGGTCAATGTTCCAATTGAACTTCCAAAGCGTTCGAAATTTGGACCTCAGAAATGACGGGGAATATATGTTGATTATTAATCCCCATCCATCATACTCTATTTAGAGCCCTTCACAGGCGATCTCTTTAACGCTATACATGCGAATTGTGACATTGATGAGACAATCTTCCCATCGTTAGGGGGAGATTTGCGCGTTAACGTTGATAAGGAACGACGTGAAAGAATGTGACATGTACCCAATTTGTCTCATATGGATCCCCCGATTGCACATTGTGATAAGGATGTGCAAAAAGTTCTAAGTCTACAAAATGTTTCTAATCAGCTACCAGACACATTTAATGACTTAACAAATGTCACGAGATCAAATATACCTACTGCATATGTGCCTACAAGGATAGACGTCCCTGTGAGACGCCATGTTCCGTTTGAACATGTTGCATCGGTCGAACCCACCATGCAAAGGACGCTACCATTGGTTGTCCAGTCCGCCGCTCTTCCCAATAAAAGAGGAAGACCGGTTCGGTTCCAAGGATGTTCTGCCTCAAAGGAGGAGAAATCCTGTTGTATACGTTTTGCCACACCAGATCATTAAGGATCACGGGAGTGTATTGGAGAAGCGTGTTCCTGATGAAACACCAATTTTCTCATCATCCCGATAATCTCAAAATATATGTCGAGTATGCTAGCTTAGACAATATTTTGAAGCAAAACGAAACTGTTATCGATAATTTGTTCATATGCGCACTGGCCACTGACATTATGAGCAATGATGACATGGAACCATGTATTATAATTGAGTACAATGGACTGGTCTATGGAAACACACAATCCAGGTTAAATTGGATTCCTTACTGAAAGGAAGAGTGTTTGGACTTGTTGCTCCAACACCACCTAACGTTAAACCAATTGGTTATAGGAATTCGTAAGGAAGCGTAATGAGAATAATGAGATTGTAAGATAAAAAGCTCGCCTCGTGGCGCTAGGCTTCTCTCAAACGCCCTGGTATTGATTGCGAGGAGATGTATTCTCCCGTAATGGATGTTATAACATTCACTACTTAATCAGTTTAGTAGTTTCCGAAAAACTGAATATGTAGCTTATGAATGTGGTCACAACCTATCTCTATGGGGATCATGATACAAAGATATGTATGAAAGTCACCGATGCACTCAAGTTGCCTGAATCAAGTAGTTCTAGACCACGGAACACGTTCTCGATAAGACTGAGTTGATCACTTTATGGATTAAAACAATCTGGACGGATGTGGTATAGCCGTCTAAGTGAGTACTTGATCAGACTGGGGATATTTGAATATTGAGATATGCCCATGCGTGTTTATAAAGATATCCACTCAAGGATATGTTATTATCGCAGTCTATGTAGATGATTTGAATCTCATAGGATCCTCGAAAAAGTTGTTTGAAACTGCTGAAATCCTGAAGAAGGAATTCGAGATGAAAGATCTTGGGAAAACACGGCATTGGCTCGACATGCATATCGAGCACCGTGAAGATGGGGTTTTTCCTCCATCGTGAGAATTACACCCTAAAGGTGTTAAGACGCTTTAGTTGCCATGACATAAAACTTCCATCTACTCCCATGGTCATTCATTCTTTAAACATTAAAAGGGACCAATTCCACCCAAATGAGGATGATGATGAGATATTGATCCATGTGTGTTCATATCTCGGTGCAATAAGCGCAATATTGTACTTGGCCCAATGTACTAGACTGGATATCTTGTTTGTTGTAATATGCATGACTAGGCATACCAACGCGCCAACACGCCACCATTGAAATGGTATTAAAGACATTTCCGTTACTTTAAAGATAGTACGGATATGGGCTTATTCTATCCCTATGCGTCATCGAGTGGATCAAGTGCGATTGATACTCGATATAACGTGACCCTTATCGGCTATGCTGATGCAGTTCACTTATCAGACCTGTACAAGGGACGTTCCCAATATGGTTATGTCTTTACCATAGGGAATGTGGCGACATCCTAGAGTTCTTGTAGATAGACTCTAGTTGATACTTCGACAAATCACTCCGAACTACTCGCGCTCTTTGAGGCGATTAGAGAGTGGGTATGGCTTTGAAATGTAAGAGACCATATTCGAAGTAAATGTGGTTTGGATTATGATCCCAGTTAACCAGTTGTCATATATGAAATAACAGTGTTGTTATCGATCAATTGAAACATGGCTATATCAAAACACGATAACACCAAACACATCTCGTCGAAATTGTTCTTTACACATAAACAACAAGCATTTCAAAAGATTGAAGTGCAACATACTGGATCAAATAAGAATCATGCAGACTTGTTCACCAAGTCACTGCCAAAGTATTCTTTTCAAAACATGTCAAAGTTAATTGACTTGGAAAAGTCTATGAGCTATCTAAATGACATGTATCATGCACCCAGCTGTGTGCGAATAATGATTGCATCCAGATGTATGCCTTGCACCCTGTTGAGTGCGGATAATGATGGCATCAAGATGTATGCTTTGCACCATGTTGAGTGCGGATAGTGATTGCATCCTGGCGTATGCTTTACACCCCGTTGAGTGAGAATAATGATTGCATCCTGACGTATGTTTTGCACCCTGTTGTGTGCATGTGAGGGGGAGCATCCCGATGAATGCTTGTGTACTCTTTTTTCCTTTAGTTCAAGGGTTTCGTCCCATTGGGTTTACCTTGGCAAAGTTTTTTTTGAGACACTAACAGTACCCCATTCTCACTAAGAATTGTTGAATTCAGGGGGAGTACCCCAGTTGAGTACTTATTAACCATTGTGCACTCTTTTGTCCTTCGTTAGAGTTTTTGTCCCACTGGGTTTTCTCTAAACAAGGTTTTAATGAGGCACACCATATATGGTTCTTTCCACCGCTCAAGACATCCACATCGTACTCTTTTGTCCTTCGACTGGAGTTTTTATCCCAAAGGGTTTTCTTCGACAAGGTTTTACGAGGCGAATGCTTTATGGATTGCCTGAAGATACAATACTTATTAACCATTATGCACTCTTTTGTCCTTCGTTAGAGTTTTGTCCCACTGGGTTTTCTCTAAACAAGGTTTTAATGAGGCACATTGTATATGGTTCCTTACCTCGCATATGGTTCCTTACCTCGCATAAGACATCCTGATTGCGCTCTTATGTCCTTCGACCAGAGTTTTTGTCCCAAATGGTTTTTCTCTGATAAGTTTTTAACGAGGCGAATGTCTAATGAATTATCTTAAGATACAAGACGAAGAAGTACAACTATGATCGGCGTATATCTAAGCAACCAAGGGGGAGTGTTGTAACTCATATATGTGGTTGATTATGATTTAACACCTTCATAAGTAGACTTTATGTACATAAAGTCTACCACCATTATCTTACCAACCCCTACCCTATAAATAGGGTGGTCATGTAGTAGTTCTTGTATCTCTCTTACTATCTCTTGTATCTTATGTACTTGTATCATGATTCTATATCTCATGAGAAGTTTGTTATGGTCTTTGTGAGTTGAGCTAATTTGACTTACAACACATAGACTGTTTTAACAAAAAAATCAATAAATGGGTTATAATCAATATCTTAAAAATGCGGTTGAACAATTTGTCAGATTAGTTAAACTGAAAAATAAGAAATTAGCTGGTTGGAATGAGATGATTAAATTGATGGTTATAACTCGGTTGACCAAAAAATCCGGATTAGTTAAACTGTAAAATAAGAAGTTAGCTGGTCAGAAACCGAAATGAACCGAAAATGATGAATTTTTAAAATTGAAATCGAACGGATTACATGTTTTTGGTTTTGGTTTAGTCCGGTTTTCGGTTCGGATTTTTAGCCTAAATGGTCATTTTATCCGAGGATCGGACCAAAATCGATAAAACCGGAACCGAAAATAATGAATTTTCAAAAGCGAACCGATTACATTTTTTTAGTTTCGGTCAATTTCAGTTCGGTTTAGTTTTTTTCGGTCCAAATGCTCAGTACAATTGTGTTTAGAGTATTGGACGATTTAGTGTAAAAATGGGTTTCTAAAAATTGGTTAAATTCTTTCTAACAAGAAGTGTGAAAACATGTACACGTTCCACTGCTAGAAATACAAGCATTCATTGCACATTGTGGTGTCAATTTCATATTCACCTAATCCTGATAAAAAAAAAGTCATGAGCTTGCCTGCAAACCAAACCCAATGGAACGTTGAAAATGTCAGCAATCGTATTTTGAATTGATTTCTCTTTTTGATATACACAAAAAAAGCAGCGATGCTTTCTCATATAACCGCCTCACTCTCACACACCTCCTCAACCTCCATCTCCCTCTCTTTCTCCTCTTCCGTCGCCGTACGCCACCGCTTCCTCTATTCCCCTTCCAAACTCCTGAAATTTCACCGGAAGCTGCCGCCGTTCTCCACAAACGCTTCGATGCAGTCGCCTACGGGTTTGTCGGTTGATTCGGTTTCTGATGGATTGAAGAAACAGAGTTTGAACGGTGATAAACGAGTGAAGTTGGGCCTTGAGGATTTGAATTGGGACCATTCGTTTGTTCGTGAGTTGCCAGGCGATCCTCTCGCAGATGCCGTGCCCCGTCAGGTGAATCACTGGATTGTTTTTCCGATTGATTATGGAACCATTTAATTTTGTTGCTTTCCATCGCATTCACTTAGATCCATTTTCCCCCAAATTGATGATTTTGTTTTGTTTCGCATGGTTTAGTAATTCAATTGATATTTGAACTACTAGGAGGTTAAAAAACGTAATAATGAGTGAATTTTATCTGCTTCTGATTAAAATTAGATCGAATTAGAATGCAGTTCGTGCAGGAACCCTAATAAAACAACTCTATCGATAAAGCTATGCGATTATTTGTTTCCACAATTAGCTTATATAAATAATAGTAGGATTAGAGTTCTGATGCCAAAATTAGCTAAACATTCAGATTCATATGATAACAAATGGTTTTTTGCATTTGGATTCTCTGGATGATAATTGTGAAATTATAGGTTCATCATGCATGTTATTCAAAAGTATCCCCATCTGTTAAAGTGGAAAACCCTCAACTAGTAGCATGGTCAGAATCAGTTGCAGAAATTCTAGATTTAGATCCTAAAGAGTAACCTCTTCACTTCCCAAATTAATTTCCATTATTAACATTTATTTATAAAACTACATCACAATCTTGAAACTTTTCTTGATTTCACAGGCTTGAAAGACCCGATTTCCCACTTTTCTTCTCTGGGGGATCTCCTTTAGTAGGAGGGTAAGCAAATTAACTTGTATTTTACTATTTTACATCCTTCTAATCAAAATTTTCATTAACAAGTAACATTAATTACTTTTTTAGATTATCTTATGCTCAATGTTATGGAGGGCATCAATTTGGGTCGTGGGCGGGTCAATTGGGAGATGGGCGGGCCATCACTCTTGGGGAACTTTTAAATTTAAAATCTCAAAGATGGGAAATTCAGTTAAAAGGTGCAGGAAAAACTCCATATAGTCGATTTGCAGACGGTTTAGCGGTTTTAAGAAGCAGTATTCGGGAATTTCTTTGCAGTGAAGCAATTCATAGTCTCGGGATTCCAACTACTCGTGCACTTAGTCTTGTAACAACCGGGAAATATGTTACACGTGACATGTTTTACGAGTAAGTTTGACTCCAAAAAGTCAAAGTTTGTATTTTTTCTTGAAAAAAAAGTGGTGAAATGACGTATTTGTCCTTTGTGTAAATGCAGTGGTAATCCAAAAGATGAACCCGGTGCAGTTGTGTGCAGAGTTGCACAGTCGTTTTTGCGGTTTGGATCGTTTCAGTTACATGCTTCAAGAGGAAAAGAAGATCTTAAAATTGTTAGAATTTTGGCTGATTATACAATTAAACATCATTTTCCTCATATTGAAAATATGAGCGAAAGTGATAGTTTATCGTTTTCCACTGGTCAAGAAAATGATTCTGTTGTAGATCTAACTTCAAATAAATATGCAGGTGCACATTAAAAACACATAAAAATAATTAAATAATTATATATTGTAGAATTATGTATTTTGATCTGTCTCTAATGTTGTTTTTGAAATTGATGTGTGTATTAGCTTGGGCTGTTGAAGTTGCAGAACGTACTGCTTCATTAATTGCCAGCTGGCAGGGTGTTGGTTTTACACACGGTGTGATGAATACCGACAATATGAGTGTATTGGGCCTCACGATTGATTATGGCCCGTTTGGATTTCTTGATGCTTTTGACCCGAGTTTCACCCCGAATACAACCGATCTTCCAGGAAGGCGGTATTGTTTTGCAAATCAACCCGATGTTGGTTTATGGAATATAGCTCAGTTTGTATCAACTCTTTCTTCTGCTAATTTGATAAATGAAAAAGAGGCCGATTTAGCCCTTGAAAGGTATTTTACCATTTTGCCCTCCGTTGGACCCCAAAAGTCAAAGTTGACTTTTTTAGCGTCTTATTTTTTTTAATCCATCTGATGCAGATATGGCACAAAATTTATGGATGATTACCAAGCTATAATGACGAAAAAAGTTGGATTACCGAAATATAACAAACAACTGATAAGCAAACTGCTTAACAATATGGCGGTTGACAAAGTTGACTACACAAACTTTTTTAGATTATTATCCAACATTAAAGCTGATTCAACAACCCCAGATGAAGAATTACTGGTCCCACTTAAGGCCGCTTTGTTAGACATTGGTCAAGAACGCAAGGAGGCGTGGACCAGTTGGGTTAAAATCTACATCGAGGAGGTAATTTGAGTGCTAAATACCCGTTAATATAATTTTATTCCAATTTTACGAGCTTTTTTTTTTTTTTTTTTTTTTTTGCAGTTGTGCTCTAGTGGAGTTAGAGATGAAGACAGAAAAGCTTCAATGAACTCGGTTAATCCGAAATACATTTTGAGAAACTATTTATGTCAAAGTGCAATTGATATGGCTGAACAAGGTGACTTTGAGGAGGTGAGACGGTTACTGAAAGTGATGGAGAAACCGTATGATGAGCAACCGGGTATGGAGAAATATGCTCGGTTGCCGCCTGCTTGGGCTTACCGCCCCGGTGTTCGCATGCTCTCTTGTTCATCTTGAACTTTTTCATCATAATTACATCAATGTGTGTATATACTATTCTATTATACATGGTGATATTGTGTCTATCTAGTATGAATTATGTTGTGGAGCTCTTGATTGTTTATTACTACTTTTAATTGATATTTAATAGACCATTTTCTCATAGATACTATATTTTTTGTTCAATTTATAAATATTTACCAGGGGAGGGTTCGAAAATGAAAATGTCAACATTCATGTGTGGCCACCATGGAGAGCCTTATAATGGGAATATTTTATTTTAAATAATGATTTAGTGGTGCAATTCGGTCCCGATCAAAGTAAACATTTTCATTTGGAGGCTTTCTTTGGATAGGCTACCCACTACTCTTAATTTATCAAGAACATGTTTAGAAATCGAATCTATCGTATGCCTGGTTTTGTAATGAAAGTTTTAGAATCGGTCTCTCACTCGTTTTTCTCATGTTCATTTGCAAGTGAGGTGTGGTCAAAGATTTATAAATGGTGCGGCATCAAAAACTTCAATAGCATCTCATTTAATGATTGGTGGAATTCATGTGAAGAAATAACGACTCGTCATTATCGACGTTAAAATTATAAGTAATCGGTTTAACAACGTGTTGGATGCCTTGGAAGTTTAGAATTTCAACAATGTTCGACAATCGGAAGATGCGAAAAATTGATATTGTATATAACATTGTTTTATTTTCATTTTATTGGTTAACCCATAAAAATCCAAATTTTATGATTTTTTAGATTAAAATTTCCTTTGTAATGTTTCTGTTTAATCAATTGCCGTTCAAAAAAGAAGATGGGATCAAAATAATTGAAAGGTTGCAAGGAAATAGCCAAAAACTTAAACGTAGTATTTGACATTTGAAAATATTTTGTTAATTAACAATTTATACTCGTTGATAAACCAGTAATGTTAAAAATAAACGCCGTTGCCGGGGATCGAACCCGGGTCATCCGCGTGACAGGCGGATATACTTACCACTATACTACAACGACTTATTGACCTTCAGAAATTCCATTCTCAATTAACAATTAATAAAATTTTGGCAACAGAATCACGATCGAAATCTATAACGATTCCTCTTTTGTTTCAGATTTTGGGATGCAATTGGCATGTTAAGCTCAGAAGACGATTCAGTCTCCAGGTAATACGCTTTCTGAAGATCTCAATTTCTCGTTTCATTTAGTTTGAAGATGGTGCTCATAACCTGTTTGTTATAATGCCAAAGTAAATTTCGACTTTGTGGCTAGTATGTATTCGATTTTGCTGTCAGCTTAGAGCTTCTTGTTATCTAGGTTTTACCCAATCGAAAAAACAATCATTTTTCAGTATAAAAGTTGTAATTTTTTGGATGAATCTGGTACCCATTACCATTCAACCTAAACATTAAATTATTGTGATCAGACTTCAACTTTGAATCTGACATGATATGACTTCAAGGTACTTTATGAAATGATTCAATCCGATTTGAAAGGTACAGAGTTTGAGTCTTTTAACATCTATTTGATTGATTTTACCATTCAATCAGTCATTGAGTTATGTTCATTCTGATGTTTTTTACAGAGAATGAGAACTCCTGGTAATCTTGAGGTATGGCGATTGGGCACAGTCAATTACTTAGAAGCCCTAAAATTGCAAGAAAAACTAGCTTCCAAAAGAAAAAACAACCAAATTCCTGATACCCTTTTATCCCTACAACATCCACCAACATACACACTCGGAAAACGTCGAACAGATTACAATTTATTAATTCCCGAATCAGAGCTCAAAAACATCGGTGCAGAACTGCACTACACACAAAGGGGTGGTGATATTACATTTCATGGCCCACATCAAGCCATTTTATACCCAATTATTTCATTAAGAGGTATCGGGATTGGAGCAAGAAAATATGTTGAAAATCTTGAGTCAACTATGATTGAATTAGCATCTGTTTATGGAGTCAAAGCTCATGGTCAAAGGAAATGTGAGACTGGGGTTTGGGTTGGTGAGAGAAAGATTGGTGCAATTGGGGTTAGGATTTCTTCTGGGATTACTTCTCATGGGCTGGCGTTTAATGTTGACCCTGATTTGACTTTTTTCAAGCATATTGTTCCTTGTGGGATTGCTGATAAAGAGGTTACATCGTTGAGGATGGAGAGTGATGTGGGTGTTCTTGATGATGATGTGGTTCAGGATCAGTTGGTTTCTTGTTTTGTGAAATTGTTTGGTTATGAGAATGTTGTTTGGAAGGATAAAACGTTGTTGAAATTGATGGATGTTGAGTAAATTATGTTGTTTTGTTGTTTGATTCATGGAACGTAATGTAGGTTTGTACTTCAAATGCATTTTATTTTTATTTTTTAAAGGATTATAGGATACATAGTTTGTTGAATAATTCCTCAAGAAAGTTGTACTTTATGTGTATATACACAGGTATACATATATGTATAGGTGGCAAGGTGAGTGTGTTGGATAACACGTCAAAACGAGTTATTTTTTCTGTATGGGTTGAAATTATTCAGGTAGGTTGATCTGCAAACAATATTTGTTTATTAGATGTGATCACAATTCTTTTAAAAAAGAATAATTGATACTTTAGATGTGATCACAATTCTTTTAAAAAAGATCTAGCACAGTAAATAGCAGCATGATTTGAATTTTGGTACCTTTTTCTAAACCATCTTCTTTCTCTTAAAGAATCTGTTGGACCCCCAGGAGAAGACAAACGGATACTGATAATAATTTTTTTTTAAACATGTTATTTTGAAGTACAATGATCTGCTAGCCAGTCCTAGAATTAAAAAAAAGGAAAAGGATTTGCAAAAATGTTAGATAACCGGCAAATGTTATTTTTCATTAAATACATTATAGTAGTATATTATTATGCGAGAAATGATATTTAGTGTTATCATTTAGTCCTACTCATTTGATAGGATGATATGTGTATTTCACTAATTCTCTTTATCTCTTGATTTTGACACATGACTTTATCTAATGGGTAGGACCAAATGGTAAAACTAATTTATTATATGTAGATGGATTATGGATCTGTCTAAATGGATTCATTAATGCTTATTGGATCATGTAAATGGATACAGGTTCTGGATCAAGATCTGATCCATCAATACATATACAGTACGAGTAGAAAGATAATCGATTACGCGTTAAGGTCGAAAAGGGATTTCACTTTACAGACAAATATGGAAAGAAACAACACAGGGTTGGGGGGTGGGTTAACAACTAAGATGAGGAGCTTGTGGCCGGTAATAGAATTAGATTGAATTTCAACAAAGGAGGATGAGTGGTCGCATGATCAACCACACATGCTCTTTAATAATCTTTCAAGATTTTTCCATAGAATTTTGATAATTATTATCATTATTACTAAACAACAAACAACACATAAACTCGTTTCATTTAAGCGCTCTACAACTACTTCTGCTAGTAAAGTAGAGACTACACGGTCCGGTTTGACCGGCTTACCTTATAAGTTATACTTCCTCCGATTCAAAATAAGTGCTACACTTCTCTACTATCTATAATGCATTTAGGACCTTTCTAGAAATAGCCGGCTGAAAATTCAGCCAAATACTTGCTAATTTTGGAAACTAGGATTTTAATTAAAAAAAATAAGAGACGAGTTTCGAACACAAGACCTACGAGTTTCATTAACAACGACCAAGCCAGCTGAACTACGAAGAAGATTTGTTTTACGTGCTAAACCTTTGACTCTTAAAGGAGCGGGCAATCTGGGGTGGCATCACAATTTTAGCATGGTCATTTATTAGGTCCATTGGGCGATGACAAAAACGAAGTTGTCATCCTTATCTACCGATTCTATTCCTGCCTCGATTCCTTCACTTCAATTCACCTTCTCGATTACCCCTAATCTACAGTCTCCCCATCTCCCCAGTCGATTTAACTCACCAGCTGCAGTGTTTTCATCGGGACACAAGCATCGTTTCTTCTTCACCACAAATAAATTCAAATTCATATCTATGTGTTCTCTTAGAATTGTAGCAATTTTTCTGGGTTTTTCCACAACTCGAACGAAACTCCCAGGTATATTTTTTTATTGTGGTTTCAATTTTTTTCAATGTTTTTCTTAAGAATCAGATTGTTCTTTAATTTTATAGATTAGGGTTTAATCGATTTGTTCGGCTAGCAAATGATGGATTAGGTTAAGGCAGAGTCACATTTAAATAATTTTTTCAATTAAATTAATGTCATATATTCAGGTAGCACCTGGAGAAGTTTGTGCCCAAGCTGGTTTATGTTTCTCCGATGGGGCTCAGTCTGTCAGGTACCCTTCATATCAATTTTGTTCCCATTTTCCGTATCATTGATTATTTTAATTGGCAGATTAATTTTGATACAACTACTTTTCTAAATGATTTATATTCTTGTTGTAATTCAAAAATTGAAACAGTGGTTGGGAAAGACAACAGGGATTATACAGACCTCATCAAGTGTTGAAGTTTAATGTTGTTTGTGATTTGGTTTTGCGTGTAGTTTGCAGCCTAAAAATGTTGCAGTGCTGGATGGTGATGATACAGATAGCGTGAGATCATCTTTAACTATTCTGTCTGATTATATAATGAGGTCTGCTTTTAAGGATTTGCAGATCGATAAAGAAAGCGTATTAGATCAAGGTTTAGATGATTTGGTTATAAAGAGAAAGAAACAAAAAGTTCTTAAACGTCTCAAAATCCTCCCCCCATTTCTGGTTATTCATAATGCCAATTAGTTATTATTATTTTTGACATTTTTATATGAATTATTGGATTTTGTTGTGCAGGTTCCACTTACCTTATTAGATGTGAACCCAATTTGTTATATCGCTAGCTCCTAAAGTTTGCAAAATTTGTTGTCCGGAGGTAACTTTATGAGCTCAAAAATGCTTCACACTTACGAGTTACGATTATTATTTTTTGCTTTCTCAATGATCCTATTTTGCATCTTCCTTCTGTGTTTGGGTACCAACTGTTTGTAGAAATGCTTGACCCACAATTCTGTCTCTAGATTTCAATTTTACTATGGCCTGGTTTTAATTTCACGTGAATTTTAGGTTTGTTGAATTGGCTGCAATCCTGGTTGGAAGCTCTCTTGAAGGTGCCTAAATATATTTAGGTTAATAACTCCATCTTGGGTTGAATCTTTTAGTTATATGATTATATGTTATGCCTAGAAAATGAACGAATGAAGTTTAATTGGAAGAGATTTCATACCTAGAAAGATGTTGGAGAGATGCATCAGAAGCTAAAAGGGATTCTTTGATCAAATTACTCAAAATGGGTATTCTTACTGAACTTCTTTGTTGCAGGCCAATAGACATAATTTTGCTCTCATTTAACAGTTGGCTTTTGCCTTAAACCGTCGGTGACGCATTTGATTACTCTTAGGGATGTATCCTAAATATGTATAGAAAATGGAAGGTCCGGTTTCATTTTTACTGTGATTTATTGCTACATAATTTAGCCAGCAGATGTATTCATGTCTTTTCAATGAGAAATAAATTTAAAATCATTTAATATTATCTAAATTTCAGGTGTTAGCTTCACACTATAGTGCAATTGGTAACAAATCATGATTTATATTTTTGTTACTGGTTTCTAATTTTTTTGTAATTTTGGTTTTGCATTTTTCTAATTCATTTCGAGGCAGAAACTGGTACCGGAAGTGGCAGTTACTCGGAGTACTTTTATTAAAATAAACAATATATATAATATATTACACAATAACCATAACCAGGGCCGGTTACCCGCTGTGTAACGTTCTTTAATTTTGAGAAATGGAACCGAAAACTTTTTGCGTAAAGTCATAGAACTACGCAAAAAGTTTGATATGCTACTACACTCCACAATTATCGCCACCGTAATATATTGTTACAGGGTACCCGCCGCCGCATTGCGCGGGTACCCGGCTAGTTTCATAAATGGGTGATTCAAAATAAGTGCTACACTTTGAAAACTTACCTTATTTGGCAAAAAATAGTAGGACCCATACCCACTAACTATCTACTTACAAAGTGAAATGACTCATTTACCCTTACTTTTTACTTTTAAACATCATTAACCCCACTTTATTCAAAAGGTGTGGGACCCATTATCCACTAACCATTCAATTAATCTAATTTAACTATCACTATAATATTTTGCTTCAAAAAGCGTGAAACCCAAAGTATAGCAGTTATTTTGAATCGGAGGAAGTATATGTATTCTACTATTTCGTTTTTTGAACGGCGATCTATGTATTCTACATAAAAGGTGAGAGGAAGTGAAAGAATGCAAATAGAGAGAAAAAACTGATGCGAGGTGGATAACTGGCCGGATGGTAAAATGATGTAACCACTAAATACAGTGTAAGAGTTTAGAAATATCACAAACATTTCAAACTCAGTTTATTCTTTTCGGTTTTCTAGTATCCAATTTGAATCAGAAACTTGCGCCACATGGACTGTTTCGGTTTGACAAACCGTCATACATTGTACCAGAGCTCCCCATGCATGGGACGCCTGACTCTTATCCTACTTTTAACGTTTAAAACCTTATAAAATACTAAGATTCTTTAGATATTTTTTAATTTAACATTAGAACACACACCCTTTAAAATACTCTTAAATCTACACCATATTATCAACAGATCTCTCGAATTCATGACTACATACAGAACACCTTATATGGCTAGGTAACAAAAGCCCTTTATTATTCTTTAATCTTTAGATACATACATATATGCAAATAAAGATACATACTAAGTGAGTCAAGCACCATGCTGGAACCCCCCCCCCCCCCCCCCCCCCCCCCCCGTGTCAATGTTTCAACAAAGGAATCAAGACCCACATGCCCATGCCACACCTCCATTTTTACGCGAAAAGGGTATAAATCTATCCATCTTTTTAATTAAAAACGCGTATTTCATACACAAAAAGGCATAAACTTTTACAATCTTTGACTCTATCATACTACACTTTACACTTGTTTCTTTCTTTAATATGCAATTCTTTTTCATATTTTTTTAAATAAAAATAGGCAACATTACACATTGCATTGTCAGACTTGACCATAAGGTGTGGTGCATACCATTATAATGTTTTGCCATCTTTCTTAAGAAGAAAACTTTCATTTCATTCATCTCGATCATTTCTTCACCACCATCAAGAATCCGATAAACAATGGCTTACAAAGTATTGGTTTTTATAGTTTCTTTGATCTTCTTTCATCATATGGTTTCTTGCTCTCCTAATTTCATCTTCAAAGATAGAAGTCTACCAAGACGACTAATGGCTTCTTCTTTTACCTCATTTTTTACAAACCCGTTACATGCTTCCACGAACGAGCTGGCCAACAGGTCGGTGGAAGCTAGTCTGAGGAAACGCCCACCGAGTGCTTCAAACCCGACACAAAATTAACTAGGGATCAAGAGATGAAGAAGAGAAACGGAGAGTGTTAATTCTTTTCCTCCCATAATGTCATTGATTTTAGCTATATTTTTACCTTATAGTTTTGATAGGGAAGGAGTAATCTACGTATAAAGTATTTTTGATTAGTTCATGTGATTTAGTTACCGTTTTGGTTGTTAATTTAACATTATATAATTTACATTGGTGGATTACTATGTTTTAGATAGATATGTTATGATTTATAATCTCATGACATGCTAATACAACACGTGGTTTTCTTTGTTGCATATGAAGTTTGAATCTTGTCAAATAAGAAAAGTAAATAAATAACAAGTTACAAAGAAAGGATATCCTATTGGATATATCTGAAAAACATGGTCTTAATTTGACAGCATATTATATTGTATACACTATACAAAAAAACATTTAGAGTAAGCTCTTTCTGCTTAATTTTATTGATTCCTTGTGATGTATTTTATGTTGTGTCTCGAGGACTAAGCGTCGAAGAACAAATCTTTTTATTCCTTAACATGTGAATTTGATCTAGCTCCACTTGAGTTTATTCAAGCGATTCAAATTTCTAAAAAACAAAATATATACATTAATCGAGTAAAATTCTGTCATCCTCAAATAGTCAAATATAATAAAAGTATAGATTTAAGACAAATAATTGGACTCGTAATCTTAGCCCAAGATCAGTTCAATTGGGCTTGGGATTCTAAGACATAGCCGACATGGCCTAATCTGTAAAAACTTTGAAAGCTCAAATACAGAAATTCTTTGGCCGTACAAGAATACAAGTTTCTAACATTTTCTTCAAATAGAATTAAATTGGTTTGAGAAACAATCTATTAATATTTAAGTTACTTAACCTTAACGCGATCGAGCATGATGTCACATGTTCGTGACACCACCTCTTGTTAGACTGCATGTTAATTTTTATAAATTAAATTTTATTCATGAGATGATCTCGAAATTTGCAAATTTAGCTGGAAAACCATTGTACTAGTTGTAATTAATGTCAAATAAAAATCACACTTATTTCGTATAAAAATAGTAGCATACATTTTCCTTTTTTCTTGGTCATAAATGTCACATGTTTTGTAATAAGATTCCAGCCCAAAACTTATCTATTTGTGTTTGATAATCATTCTAAGGCCAACAAGCTTTGTAGTTTTGTCAATTATTATATATTTATTTTGAGATAGGAAAAGATATTCAAAAAAATAATACTAAAAATGGGTATAGAAAGAATACAGATTCGGAAAGCCCTAATACCCAATAAAATTAATAAACTTGGTGTATTATTAATCATATCATGCTTTAAAATCAAATATCAGTAATTGATTAAACTCCATTGACTTTACATATTTAAAAGACTTGAAGTTTACTCCTTGTAAACAAACTAATAGAAATAAAAGGTTTTGGTTATAAAAAGAAGAGTAGATTATTGAGGTTTACCTGTATGTTCATTTACTTTAAACAATACATTGGTAGTTATTTTTTAGACCTTTTGCACATATTGATCTTTAGTTTAATGTTTGTTAAATATTTTAATAGAAAAAAAAAAACTATAAGTGTAATTTTTAATAGAAAATTTCATTAGGTTAAAGCAGGTGCAAATTTTTTTTAACAAAAAACTACCATTGTAAGTTAAATATAGAGTAAATTACACGAATGGTCCCTGTGGTTTGCCAAAAGTTTTGGATTTGATCCTTAAGTCTCAGAAATTACACGGATAGTCCCTGTGTTTTAAAACTTGTCATGCTTTTGGTCCTTAATACTAACTTCTGTTAAAATTTACTGTTATATTTTTTCAAATGACAATTTTACCCTCGCCATCTTGTTCTTTATCTCTTTCTATCTCTGCACACACACTAAAACATACACAAAAACTCTTGAATCACCAAAATCTTATACTTCCTCCGTATCAAAATAAGTGACACAAATTGACTTACACGTTTTTTGAGGTAAAAGATTAAAGTAGAGGTTAAAATAGATTAAAGGACATAGTTAGTGGAGAATGGGTCCCACTTTTATTGAATAAAGTGATATTAATGAGTTTTAAAAGTAAAAGTAAGGGTATAAGGGTAATTTCACTTTATTAAAGTGGATAGTTAGTGGGTAAGGGTCCCACTATTTTAACCAAATAAGGAAAGTTTTCAAAGTGTGTCACTTATTTTGATACACCCCAAAATGGAAAGTGTGTCACTTATTTTGATACGGAGGAAGTATCAATATTTTTTATCGAGAAAGTATGAATGGAGGACGCATGAAAACTAAATTCCCCAATTGTAATTCCTTCTAAAATTTGAATTCCCCAATTGAACTTAGCCCCACCACCATGGCACCATGTCGTATCCTTCAACGGCTGTCCAGAGATATCTATCTTCCATCAGGTAAGTTTTTGACGAAGTAAGTTGTGCTCATGGCTTGAAGATGACCGGAAAAAGATTTATATTTCCGGCGAGATACTGTTTCCCACTGTCCTTGTGGTTGATACTTCAGAGCTACTATAATCAATTTACGAGTGTTCGTGAGTGAAATTTTCACCAGTCAATGAATCAATAAATAAACCATATATACTACTTATTTCCTGCACCAGCACCTGCATCAATGCCGGCGTTTATGATTTTTGGTTCGTCTTTAGCACTCCTTCCACAGTCAACAGTTCCGACACGTTTCCGACGTGAATCCGACAGAGTTGCAGAAGCTTCTGTAACATCCTAAAAACTGGCCTAGTTGTTTTAGGTATTTATTGATATTTGAAAAATATCTATTTGACCCTTTATGGAATAAATTGATTAAATGTTAAATGAATTATTTGACCTTTTGTCCTTTTCTGATATTTTAATCAAGGGATTAAAATATCCGGTTTCTGAAATGTTTAAAGGATTGTATGATTTTTATATCTTTGGTTTCTCCTTTTAATATCGTTTCCGAACATATTTTCGTGGCGAAAAACAGAGTTCGTTTAGTATTTTAAATAAATTAGCTACGAACGGGACTTTTTGGATTGTATTGTTAAAAATGGGAAAAATCACCAAGTGGGTCCCCCACCTTTTGTTTGACCGGTTGGGGAGTGGGGAAATCCCCCACTTTGTTTCTTTCACCAATTTATCTCATTCTCTCTCCATCTCTATACGTATCCCCCTCTCTCTCTAACATCTCTCTAAAAACCCCATTGGTGTTCTTGAGCTCCAAGGAAGATCTCGTGCCTATTTCTTAGTCAATCATTAATCCGAACCCGTTTTTAGATAGCTCTTGAGGTAAGCTTCAACCTATATGTGTTCGTTTTTGATTTAATGCGAGTTGATTAAGCTAGGGTTTGAGTTTCTTGATGTTTTGTTAGTGAATCTTGTTGTGGATGGTATATTATGTGTTCTTGCAAGTTTTGACATGTATTGTGGTATGAGTACAAGTAATTTAGCACAAGGTACAACCATTTTAGCAAAGTGTACAAGTTGGTGTGTTTATGTTAAAAGTAGGTTTTATGGGTTTTGACAAACCTTGGATTTCTTGTTGTTTGAATGCTTGGAATTGTTCATTAGGTTGAGAAAACATGTTTAGTAAGTTATGGATGTTGAGAAATCAAGTATTGTATGTTTTGGTGGTTTATGACTTGATTTGGGTGAGATTGTTAGTTAAAACAATTGTTTAAGTTTATGTAGAAATTATGAACCAATTATTGTGTTAAATGACTAGTTGGTGGAAACATGGCATTGGTGTGTTTTTGCGGGTTTCGTTGCTTCGATATGTTAACATGATGGATTGGATATGTTAGTTATGGATTATGTTAAGATTAGGGAGATTGTCGAAATGTTAACTAGTGTTTGGATGTTTTTGGTTAAAATGATGAACTAGCAATTTGGAAGTAAAATACATGGATTGTTGGTATTTATGAACTTGGTGAATGGTTACAAGATTATGACTTGCTAGATGTAGTAGTCATGGACCTTAGTTGTGAAATTGCTTATGTTATAGTCATGTTCGGGCTTTTGACCCGTTTGGCCCAATTGGTAGTAAGTGACTTAAGAAACTTGGTTTGTGTAAGTATAAGTGTTTTGTTAGAAATGTTATTGATAACAATTGGTGAATTGTAAGTGGATGTAGTTATAGAAAGTATTATTGTTTAATAATCCGGTTTTGACCCGTTCGGGCGATTAAATGGTGGATTGACCCCATTGTTGAATTGTGTATGTATAAGTAGTTTTAATATGCTTATGTGTTAGAAATGGTGTTATAACACTTGGTTGACAGTTAGTGTTTATAATTGTCAATATTGGTAATTATTGGTAAATACCGATTACTGATTTGGTATTCCTTTGATGTACATGAACTGGGATCGAGACTCAGAAACATTAGACCTCTGAGTTCGACAAGTGGAAGTAACGGTGAGTGGACTTAACCTCCAACTTGTGTTGATTTCATTGGTTTGGTATTGCCGGTTTGGGGAAAGGTGCAGGAAAATACAGGAAATATGCAGGAAAATACAGGAAAAATGCAGGAATCAGTCCCTGGAGCAAGTTCACGATCGTGAACTTTGAGTTCACGTCGCGAACTATAGTTCACGTTCGTGAACCCAAGTTCACGTTCGTGAACTCCGAGTAGGGTTCTTTCGGGTCGTTTTTCGGGCGCGAATCTTTGACAGTTTGCTTGTTTGGTACCTGTTCGATCGGGTTAAGCGAGATAGGATATGTGCACATAGATGAAAAGGTTTTGCTTTATTGGTAACAACAACTCGGTTAGTGGCAATCGAGGATAGGGATGAGGTCAGTGTCGGAAGGATAACGGCTGGGCAAAGTGTATCGACTAATAGGGTATCCGACCTTACCTGTATGCGTTACATGGTTAAGGGGAGGGAGTTGCCCGGGTGTTGGATACAAGCGCTATCGGTTACCGTAGTTTTGGCCGACCATGGTTTAAGGCCCGCAAAGCCGCCGATCCTCTCTCTTAGTGGTTACCCAACGCGGAGATGTAGTAATACTTCCGTGTTTAGCAATCGGAGATGTAGAATTACTTCCGAGGTTACTAGGCGGAGATGTAGAGTTACTTCCGTGCTTAGTGATTAGACCGGTTAGTGGTTACAGGTTCGGTGGAACAGTGGTTCAGTGGAATAGTGGTTAAGTGGTTACAAGGAGTAACGACCACAGAGATGTTGGTGCTTGTTTGTTGAGCTTTATATAATTTGTAGATTATGTTCATTCACTTAGCTTTGTGCTAATCCCTCCCTCGTTGAATCTTTTCAGGTTGATCGGTGTTTTGGACGGGATAATTGACCAAGCTCAATGGGTTGTGTTTGTAAAGTGAGCCATGTCGTTTAAGTGACACCGTTATTGTATTGTTTAAGCAATGTTCATTTGGAAGCTTATTGTGGGACCTTGTTTGTAAACTAAACTAAACTAACCTAGAGAATAACCTAATCGCCCTCGGGCATTTAAAAAAAAACGCTTTCTAAATTTTGCGGTGTTACAGCTTCTCCGGCCAAATTGGTGAGCGATTCCAACTGTATTCTTTACGATATGGACAATCCAGTGGGAATCGTGACGGGAAACTGTCGATCGACTTAAATCATCGATGATGAAGGCGGTGGCGGCTGATCTAGGAAAAAATTTCAGGGGTGTCTGAAGTTGCACATTTATTTTTCGTCCCAGTTGCACATTGTGATTTAGGATTAGTTGATTTGGGGGATTTTGATTTAGGGTTAGTTGATTTGGGGATGACATTGTAGAAGGAATAAATGGAAGAAGATAAGAATATAAGTTAAGGGGTATTTTAGGCATTTCAAAAAATTTAACACCCATATTTAACGTCTTAAGTATTAGGGACCAAAACCAATACGAAGTGTAAACCACAGTGACCACGGGTGTAATTACTGAGACTTAGAGACCAAATCCAAAACATTGTATAAACCATAGGGACCATTCGTGTAATTTACTCTTATATATAGTGAAAATTTGGTGTAAACCTTGTAAAACAGCCACCAAATTTACTCTAAAAACAGAAACTATGAAAGTGAAGAAGTACCTTTTTCAAGTTTTACCAAATTTACCCTTGGATAGTTACCTTGTCTTTGGATTTGAATTTAGATTTCCTCACACTTAACTAACACCCATTTATTTCACATTTTAAATTAAATTCCCATCTACTGTACATTAATTAACCAATCAAACAACACATTTTTATCTCCTCTTTCTCTTCAGTCTTCACCTTCATCATCTTTTCTTTCACACTTGCTTCTTCTAATACACCTTCTGGGGACCATTTTCTCTTTTTATCCACAAATTTATTGATCTTGTTCTCAATACCCATTTTTATCATAAAAGAAAAAAAGTTTCTTTTCAAGATATGTTTTAACTGATTCACTTCAGAGGCTCTTTTGATACCTCTCACATGGTTAGTCTATTTCTTCTTAATCTTATTACTCTCCATGAGTACTATTTCCTGCTAAATCATGTTCATCAAATGTGTTTTTTGCTTAAGAAATTTCTTGGATCTAATCTGTTAGTCAATATATGCCTCTTTTATAGATCGTATCCATGATCGTTATGCTCTTTAGGGGTTTTGATTCCGAGTAATTTTTACTCTACTCATCTGAAAGATAAAAAAAGTTTCCATCTTTAGGGTTCTTTGATGTGTTCTATTATATGTACCCAATACCCATGATCCATTTCATGCTTTTAGTGTGTCTTTCATGAAAAAGGTACTAACTTTATTATTTTCTTTATTAATTTGGCAGAATTTGTAAGTTTCTTGATTTTGTGAAATTAGCATGGGTAGGGGTAAAGGGAAAGGGAAAAAGTTTACTCCGACAAACAACAACGATGATCCTGATCCTGCAAGCGATGAAGATGAAAAAATCCATGCTCAGAAACAAAGGGGTAGACCTCAAAAGCCGTATGAAATTGGTCAAGATGTTGAAAAGATTGAAGAAAAAGAAGAAGAAGAAGATGATGAGATTGCAACTTCTGATGTGAATGGGAACAAAAGGAAAAGAAACAAAGTGGCAAAGGAAAAGGGTAACTTAGGAAAAGAGGAAAGCCAGATTGACACCCGATCTACTGGTTTTCGTCATAATGGGAGCAGAAGGAAAAACAAACCACATCGAGCAGCTGAAGTTGGCGTCGAATGCAAGTGAAAATTGACAAATTTGCCCCACATTTAAAGGTCTAGTGTTGGTTTGTTAATGTTATATTTTCGTTTTTATCAATTAGGATGATATTAACCATATTTTGGTACATTTGATCCTAGAACGTGTTTCTTGCATCGTATTGGTAGCCAATGTGTTGTTTTTTATTTGTTTCGGGTTCTTTTAGATTTTTCTATTAGAATGTATGTATGATATCATCAAGTCAAACTTTTTGGATGTGTAATTTGATTTGAGCCAACATATTAGGGCACAACTATACGCAAATCCGTTTTTTTTTTTTTTTGAAAATGGTTACTTGATTGCTTGTCTTTAAGGGTGTTCACTATTCGGATATAACCGGATTGTCCAAGTGGACATTTTGGATCGGACTATTTGGATTGGTTATTTGGATCAGTTTGGACTTGAACCAAATTAATAGTTTGGATTTCGGATTGGATTTGGTTTCCGTTGTGAAAACCGAATTGTCCAAAAAAACCGAATATTAATATACTATATTAATTGATTTATATACTAACACTTGTTGGTTTCCATTGTAAGCAATTATGGTACGCACTTTCTTTACATTTCTTATAGTAAATTGATTTATTTACTAACACTTGTTCCATTTTATATTATATCAGTTGATGATTTACCAATCTTTTTGTAGTTTTTAATGCAGTTAATGTCAAGATTTTTGCATATATAATTGTAAATGTCACAATCTATGAGTTAGACTTGTTTTTATGTACAGAGTAGTTTATCATTTTGGAATTTTACATATCGAACTTAATATTATTTATGTTATATACTTTTGTAATATTTTGAAAATTTAAAAAAAAACCAAACGGATAAAACCAAACCAACCAAATTGTTATTTGGTTCGGATCGATTTGGTTTTCGAATTAGTTTGGACGGTTCGGTTTGAACTTTTGAAAACCGGACTTTATTTAGTTTCACCTATTTGGTTCGGATAAAACCAAACCGTCCAAACGAACACCCCTACTTGTGTTTACAACTTTTTGTTTGGTCCAAATATAATATTAGTTTCACGAGTTACTATATAGTAGTAGATTTGGAGTGTTATAACTAATTCTTGGTAAAGGAGGTTGTAATTTAGGTGAGTAGATGATGGTTGTGTTGTTGAGTTTTCAAACTCAAGTGTGGTCCATACCAGTGGATGGGTTGAGGCCCTTTTGGTAATTTAGACGATAGGGGTGGACCACTTGCAATACTTTTTGTGGCCCAGCCCATAATGGCCGTGTTGGCTTGGCTCACTAGTACTTGTAGACTTATTTATAACCTCAAGTATACTCTTTTCGACCAAATTATGAAAATAAACGGTCAATTATCAAGTTTTAATCTTATTAACAAACATCAAATGTTACAATTTATTTATTAATACATTAAACGTGCATCGACTAAGATTGAATTATCTCCTTCAATTCATTACAAGTATATAATTATTTCCATTATTTAATATCAAACTTGAAGATAGTTAACTATCTAGATGGAGATGCTATAAGGAACACCTTTTCCGGTGACCCCAGGTTCAGAAAACGGTTTGAGATATTGATACTTCACCAACCCTGCACCAAACCGGTTCCTCAAATTCGGATCCTGGTTCCTTAAGTCAATGACACCTTCAATCTCCTTCAACTTTCCTCTAAACTCTTCAAACGCAACTTTTATAACCGGATCGGCGGCCCACGCAGCCTCCATGTCAGCACCAATGTACTCCTCATCAACCGAATGAGTCGATAAAACATCCAAAATCGACATTACTTTGGTAGCTTGAATTTTAGTAGGGTAGCAATTCATCAACACACCCTCGGGATTGTTTACAAACGCTTGCCATTCTTCAACGGTCGGGTCTTCGTTAGGCATTTTGGTTCTTGTAATGCTCGGTCTATTAGGAAAATATCCACCAAAATCATATTGACTAAAGTTGACCGCCGAATGGTGGCCGGAAGACACCCACATGATTGTTGTGACAACTTGGATTAGATCATTTTGGGTCTTGAGTTGTGGCCACCACGGTTCATCCTTCTTGTCTCCATGACCGATTGTTCGGATTTCGGTCCACCATGCTTGAAGTTCTTCATCGTATTCCACAAGTTTTGGTTGCGGGTAGTAACGGTTGATATAGGCGGTAGCCCAATGTTTAATGGCATCCCAAAGAAGTAGACCATCATTGGCAAATGGATAGTCCTCAATTGTTAGTTTTATACCATGTGGAGCATGTTCATCTTCAACCGCCATTCCTCTATACATAAATTATTAAATATTAGAAATATGTGACAAAAACGTAATTGATCGAGGATCCAAATTATATATACATGTACCTGCTAATTAGGTCGGCGGGAAGTGCCTCGTGATCGAATCGCCATTGTTTAGCATATGCATCCGAGGAAAGTTGCATTGAATATTTTCCGAGTGAGAAAGATGACTCGATAATACCATCAGCATTAATGAGGGCTAGTCGAGCTAGGCCATTAATCTCCATCGTGTATCGAAGATGTGGGCACAATAGTCTTTGTATCGGGTGCATTTTGCTAAGGTGACGGTTGGTAGCAATTACATAAGGCTCGGTAACACAGTGAGTTCTTAGCCTACAAAATTATAATCAAATACTTTGACTCACACACAATAACCATTAATTAGTAACTGAAACGCACGTACCAATGGGTAACAAGTTGGTGATAATCAGTATCGTGAGCAAGGACGTGAGTTTTGGCTAGCTTCCAGAGCCATGTACCCGTGGCATCCGAACCAGGTGTGTACACATGCTTCCAATGTGGTTTCACATTGTTTGGTGGGCGAGTCAACTCGATGGCTAGAGGTGTCAATGTTCCGGTAGATGTGAGGAACATTAAGGTCCTTGAACCATATAGAGTTGTGTTTTCAAGCTCTCTCACTTTATTCACGTATGGTAATAACAGATCGTGGTAATCCAACAAGAATAGTCTCTTTTGCTCCAATGCCTGCATGAAATAATTGATCGATACACACAACCGTAATACTTCCTCCAATTCAAATTAAGTGATACAGTTTCTATTTTTGGCAACGTCAAAATAAGTGATACACTTTGACAACTTACTTTTTAGAATCGTTAACCTCACTTTATTCAAAGGTGTGTGACCCATCCCACTTACAAACAAATTTAATCTATTTTAATTCTCATTATAGTCTTTTGCCTCAAAAACTGTGAAACCAACAACGTATCACTTAATTTAAATATAAATTTTACAAGTACAAAAAATGAAAATGATATGAAGAGAAGACTTTTGTATAAATTACCTCCTCAAGAGTCATGACACCTCTTATCTCTTGTTCAACAACGTCTTTGGTAATTGCGGATTCAGTTGGTCCATAAACTTCAGGGTCTAGTTTGCTTTTCAACGGCCATTCCTGCATATTATTTTTTTATTAGTTCAGATTATTAGGTAACACATCGACAGTTTTGAGTTCTTTAAGAACACACATACCGTGACCAACTGAATGCTATATGGATTGACACCAGCAAGTGTTTGACGACAAAATTCCTCATCTTGTAACCAAGAAAACGGATCCCCTGTAATTGCAACCAACTCGATGACCGTATAACTAAAAAACGAAAAGGCAACATATATAATTATATTTGAGATCGATATCAATTGCTTACTGTCTTTGAGTCGAGGAGTCTCGAATTGCAGTACAGTTTTAGCAGTTCCCTCAACGGCTTTGACAAGTCTTGGTAAAGCAGTTAGAAGTTCGTTGTTAGACTTAGAAAGTTGACCAATGTCAACGCCTTTCTCATAAAGTGACTCAATATCCCTGAATAAGGCAAACCCCTTTTCCTTGTCGGTCAATATGGAGTCTAGGGCTGGTACAACTCCATGCAACACAGAGTACAATACTGATGCACCAAATGATACCTCCTTTATCTCTGAAAAATCTTCATCCCTTGGAACGTAAAAAGGGAGCGTTGTGCGTGACTCCGAACAGGGATCTGGAATATCACAATTTATCAATATTATTTTTTGTAATCGTCACATTTTTGTTTATATAATAAGTTATTGATATGAACTGATTAATGAAACGCTTATTAATTTTGGATGTACCTGTTGAGGACATTTGACGACCAGTTCGGCAACGCCTAGGGTACGGATGTTTATCGCTTCCGAGCACCGGTCGAGCAAAATCAGGATTAGCATCGGGATCACCGATATCATTATAGGTATCGTAATCGTAAATCCTTTCAAATGGTTTGCGCTCTCCTTCACCATTACCTCGAACAGATTCAAGATCTTTCTCCCTTAATGACTGTAACCCCTTTGGCGTTTCCAATGGAAGATATGACTGTTTTATGAAGAAAAATGAGACAATGTTAGTAGCTTTAATATTGTTCTGAATAGGCGTGTGTAAATTGGACTGAGACTGGAACCGCACAATCCGACAAAATTGAACCGGGCCGGACCGAGCAAAGCTATATCGGTTCGGTTGAAAAAGTCGAAGAAATTAACTTAGTTTTCGGTTTGGTTCCAACCTGTTTTTGGTCTGGTTTAGTTTGATCCAGTTTTTGGACCGTGCAGGCGTGCACAGACCTAATTCCTGAATGAGTTATAAGTGACTCATATAAGTATTCACAAAATATGGAATCATAAATGAGTATCGAGTTCGAGCACTATATAAATATTCGAGCTCGAGCACGAGCACAATTTTAAATACTTATTCGAGCTCGAGCACGAGCACAATTTTAAATACTTATTCGAGCTCGAGCCGAGAGGAGTCCAAATTTTATAATAGTCGTCTTGGCTCGGTAACACCCCTAGTTATGACAATAGAAATGTATACATTTCACAAAGTTCGCTAATATTTGCCTTTTACTCTTTTTAAGTATGTGTTTACTTTTTAACTAAAAAGTATTCTGGTTATAAGTCATGCCTAGGGTGGGGTTATCGTGGTTATTTTTGAACTTCTATAAACAATATGATAAATATTTACCAATGGAGAATTCGAATACTGAAGTCTTTTGGAAGTTATTAAGAAGTTCTTCAACGACATTATTGGGTTTTTTACCTTTTTAAGTATATGTGTTACCCCTATATAATTTTAACTAAAAATTACTGTTTTATGTTTCTTTGACATCTTTTGCTACTTAGTCCTGAGGTTGCTATTTTCTTTCAGTTGTGGACCCTGTTCCTTTACCCACCAAACCTTGGACCTACCTGTGAATCGCCCCCATGAACTCTATATATCCTACATCAATCGGGGTCAAAATCGGGGGGTGTTTTTTTTAGATTGGTGTTGCTCGATCAAGGATTTCAAGTTGGTTGTGGGTTCTGTTTATCTTTGATATGTTGCTTGAATCCGAAATTCAATTTGTGGGTTTTGAACCGGAAAGTCGATTTGTCTGTTGGTTTTCGTGGTTTCAATTAAAAAAGTTATTAGAATTAAAACTTATACTTCCTCCGTATCAAAATAAGTGACACAAATTGGCTTACACGTATTTTGAGGTAAAAGATTAAAGTAGAGGTTAAAATAGATTAAAGTACATAGTTAGTGGAGGATGAGTCCCACTTTTCTTGAATAAAGTGATATTAATGAGTTTTAAAAGTAAAAGTAAGGGTATAAGGGTAATTTCACTTTATTAAAGTGGATATTTAGTGGGTATGAGTCCCACTATTTTTACCAAATAAGGAAAGTTTTCAAAATATATTATTTATTTTGATACACCCTAAAATGAAAAATATGTCACTTATTTTGATACGGAGGAAGTATAACTGACCTTGTTGGTGAAGAAAATTCTTTTATCCGGATTATCAAACTTGGAGTGAATCCATGATTCGCAAGTAAATGTAACATTGGCACGATCAAGAAGAATATTCTTGAAGTAAGCCTCTTTATGATGTTGATTCTCTACTAATACCGCTCCTATCTCCCCAAAATCATTAGGGATCTCAAACTCGCACCGGTATTTGTACACCTTGCTTCCATCATCTAACCCCTCATAACTTGCATACGCCTCTACCGTCTTCTTCTCTTTCCCCCAAGCTTCATAAAAAACAATGTACACAAAATAAAATATAGTTCACAAATTGATTCACTTATTTTGATACATCTTAAAAAGGAAAGTGATTAACTTATTTTGAGAATTAAGTTATATTCAAGTTAGTCATTGATTATTATGTAATCTTAAGATATAAATCTTAGCAATTAGACAAAAAAAAAGTCAAACAATCAAGATCAATCATTTAACCACCACCATCATCAAATCACATGTGATTAAATACACAACCACCAATGCCGGCACCACCACCATTGTCGGTCGCTGCCGCTGCCAACCACCGTTGACCGATGTCGCCGCCCGCCGTCGGCAGCCGCCACAATTACATGTGATTTGATACACAATGACATGTGATTGAAAGCGGCCGTCGGTGGCGCGGGGTTGCCGGTGGTAGAGACGGTAGTCGGCAGAGTTTGGCAGCGGTGGTGGTCGACGATGTGCAATCACATGTTATTTAAATATACAATCACATGTGATTGAAAGCGGTTTAGCGGTGACGGGAGGTTGCCGGTAGTGGTGATGGTAATCGGCGGCAGCGGTGGCCGACAGTGACAGTAGGCGGTGGGCAACGGAAGTAGGGGTGGGGGTGGTGATTGTGTTAATATATTCAATCATATGTGATGATGGTGATGATTTGAGATTGATTTTGACTATTTAACTATTTTGTGATCTAAAGCGGCTAAAATTTGTCCACAAGACTTCACAAAAAACATGAGTTACCATATCTCGTATGGTATGTTTTTCTTTTAAAAGTTATCATATTTTTTTATTTTTATTTTTTGTAACGGCAAATTAGTAACTTAGTGGTTCGAGCCTAGACAGTGACATTCATAAGGGGTAGTATGCCTTCCCTCGAACCTTTCCACCTTTTTGTTCACGACGGGACTTGAACCCATAGGTCATGGGCAACACCTTAAATCCTCCTTGGATACCACTAGGCTAGAAGCCTTGGGTAAGAGTTATCATATATTTCGTATTTCTCTTTAATGTTTTATAGAAGTATATACAAAGAAACTCAGTGTATGGTATTTTTTTAACAGTAAATACTAATCTTACTTCAAAGTATTACTTGTATCTCTTTTTTTTTTAACAACGCCTAGTCTACTCCTTTTTTTTGTCCACAACGGGACTTGAACTCATGATCTTTAGTCATGGACAACACCTTAAATGATTCTCCAATACCACTAGGCTACTAGGCCTTGGGTAAGTATTACTTGTATCTATATATAGATGAAGGATATATACCATATCTCAGCTAAATGCATTTTTGGTGAATGTGTATGTTAGTTGCTACTTAAATTTGATCTTTTTTCTTAGAATTTGGTTGGTTCTGTCCCTGTTTTTTTGTGGCTTTTATTTTGTACATATTTTTAGTCCTGCCTCATCAATGAAATTTTGCTGTTAAGAACACACGATGTGGGAAACACAATAAAGGCATTTAAACTCATTAAAATTTTGCCTCTTTAATTAAAGATAACCGCCTGATGTTAACACACTACACCCTGTGCTCCAAGCCTCCAAGAAAACGTTCAAATTTGCTTATGCACTTTTAGATGCCAAACGGCCCAAACTATCAAATTGCACCATAATACTTTAAATTTGGGAAAATATATAGTCAATCTTATATCATAGCTCATTAATTTAGCCGCATTATTTACATGCCTTGCGTCAACGTTGGAGTACTCAACGGATTTCTAAATAAGTCACCTCATTAATTTTACTTTCTTGTTCTCTAGTAACATTATTTTATGTATCACTAAAGTAAACGATAATTTTCTTGTGTATTCTTATTACGGGTAGTTTCCAAAATTTATTTATTTGAGAAATAAGATAATTATCAGTTTATAGGGTTCCATTTTAAAACCAATTGGTTGTAAGAGGAGTAGCCCAAAACTTTTATAAGCACGTGTGGCGTCCTTTTTATTCGCGCCTAACACGTGGATATTTATGGGTTGTGTGGGTCCGTGTGACCGTTTGACCAACTACGAGTGAACCTTTCTCTGATACCATATCAGTTTATGGGGTTCCATCTTAAAACCAATTGGTTGTAAGAGGAGTAGCTCAAGACCTTTATAAGCACATTACTGGTTCATCTTTTGTCCAATGTGGGACATCTCAACAACGATCTATACAGTACATAAATTGTTTCATGTACTACACTCTATAATATTCAGGGGTGTACTTAGTATGGTGCACAGGGTTGTCGTGCAACCCCTGAAATTTTTCTGAATAGATTTAAAATTTTCTTTTGCTAGTGTAGGTGATCACACCCTGAGAAAAAATGTGCAATATGTGCTACCCCTCAACTTTGTTTTCTAGGTCCGCCACTAATAATATTTAAAGCAAAATATAAATCAACTAGTTTAAAACAATAATTATGGTATACAAACTAGTTTTTATAGTATATAAATCAACTCTTATTTTTAAGTACGTCCGAAGGATCAAAAAGAAATATTTTTTCTTAATACACAAGACATAATAATATATCTGCATGCTGAAGTGAAAGTCTACTTTGTCTGCAAACCACAGTCCACGCATATTTATTTGTAAAATCTCTAATTTGCATTTTGGAAAACTCGCATGTGTATTGTTTATTATCTACAACGTGAACAACTGGAAAAAATTCATTGAAAATACTTACAATCAAGATCAGCAGAAACTAGCTCCAGCAAAAACGATTGTCCTAAAAAATCAGAAATACCATCAGCCACATGTCCTACAAAACCAACCGTCAGACTGGTAAGTGCTGCACTGACGGTTGGTTGAACAGTGATAACACACTTCACTGTTTTGGGCTTGCCGGCAGAAGGCGAGATAATGGCTTTTATGTTACTAGTACAAGGGTTGAGGTGAATACAATTACGGTATCGTTTCATCGTTGATAAAGCTTGCTGGAAAATGGTACTGGAAGAGGCATTGCCAATGATGAATGGCTTTAAAGCAAGTTGCGACACATTGGCGGAGCGTGGTTGATAGATTTGAAGCCTCAGCATCATATAATATTGTTTGTGTTTTGATTTTGAGGAAAGTGTTGTTTTTCTTGTTTAAATGATACGGGGCACCTTTATTTAAGAGAAGAGCCAAAAGTCATAAAAGGAAAGTTTGGTACGATAATTAACGCATGAGAAGCATCTACTCTAACATTTGTTGTTAGGACATGTTTGGATATGTTTTAAGATAAACTAGCTTATAACCCGTGATAAATCACGAGCGGTTTATAAAATTATTCATAAATATAAATAGAAAATATATAAGAAATATGTGTTGACAATAATAACTTTAATATTGAAGAGGTCTTGTCTTTCTCACATTGCCTAAAGAACGATTTAATTTCAAACACATCGGTAAATCGGGTGGATTAAAAGCTTGACTATGACCTGAATGGACCGAGAATGAAACATGCAGATTAACCTACTTAAAATGTCCTGAATTTTAGAAAAATATATGGAACTTAGAAAAATTAATTAAAATGAATAAACTAAATTTGACCTCATCAGTTACCTCCATATGTCGTGTTCTTTTGCTCATATGATCAGATTACATATATGGTCAACAATATAACAAACATATAAAAAAATGAACAACAAAACAAAACAACAAACATGTCAAACTTACAGATGTTTGAAAAAACTTTTATTTATATTAAAAATTGTATTTGAGAGTCAATTCTTTAAATTGTACTATTGTAGGTTAATTGGTAACTCTGATCAACCTGTTAAAAAATTAGTTACTTAAGCAACATAACATGAGACACTATATAGAAGTTAGTCATATGTAATGTCGCAATTTGACTAATTTTTAGTAAAACTAAATTTTCCCACATTTAAAGTATAATCTTATGTATATTTATAAAAATAAACAAAAATAAAAACGAATATCTCAAAAGGGACTTTTCTAACACGAGTCAAAACGGGCTGGACCAGGTTAGCTTTACCTGACAAAACATTTTTGCTTTTTTTAAATCAGAATGAAATCATTCAATAAAACAATTAAGTATGTTATATGCAAGACTTTCAACCTGTTTGGCTAGTTTTACTATAGACAAGCTTTTTCTATTTGACCCATTTGGATTAAAACAACCAAAATACACTGATTGATAAGGGTTATGTTTAGCAAACCGTCCCTACTCATTCGAGATGGCAACACACTTTTAAGGGAATCGGTGTTTCCGTTGTTCATTTATTCCCTATTTCGCACACAATAACATGTACTTCCTCCGTTTCAAAATAAGTGATAAAACACTTTCAATTTTAGGGTGTTTCAAAATAAGTGATACACATTAAAACTTTCCTTATTTGGTAAAATATAGTGGGACTCATACCCACTAACTATCTCATTTACTAAAGTGAAATGACTCAATTACCGTTATTTTACTTTTAAACATCATTATACTCACTTTAATTATAATATATGGGACCCATCACTTACTAATTGTCCAATTTAATCTAATTTAACTATAATTACAATGTTTTGCCTCAAAAAACGTAAAAGCTAATTTGTATCACTTATTTTGAAACAGAGGAAGTATAAAAAAGTAATATTGGCATAAACTTTCACTATTTTTTTTTTTGTAAATGATCGCCAATGTATACATAACAATAGTTGCACAGTGTTACAGAAAATAATAATTTCAACTACCATTTCTCTTGCACTTTTGTCAAGTTGAAATCATTTTCATGAAACAGGATTCATGTTAAAACTATAAATTAAATTATTTAAAACCTCTTTGCTATTCAAAACTATTCATATTTAAGTACATTAAATGGATAATAAATAATTTAATTATATCAGATGCCCGTGCGAACCCCTAATAAATATACAGGTTATAAAAATAAATTTATTCAATTTTCATTTAAAATTGATTATCATAAACTAAAATTAATGGAACCGTTGGTTTTAACAATAGCAATCATCAAAAAATATAACCAAGTGATCTATCGTATAACAGAAAATGGAATAGATCTGTACATATTTGAATTTAGCATTGTTTATGTGGACGGTTATTGCCTTAATATTGCATTGCATTTACATTTACATATAGGAAGGTATTTTATGTGGTGGTCGGTTATCAGTAAAAGTATTTACATTTACATTTAGTAAAATATAGGAATTGACTCTTATAAAGGTCACTAAAAGTCAATTTATTCAATTTTCATTTAATACTGATTATCATAAATTAAAACTTAATGCAACCTTAGGTTTTAACAGTAGCAATCATCAAAAAATATAAGCAGGTGATTTACCGTATAATAGGAAATAGAAAAGACCTACACGTATTTACATTAAAACTTAATGTAACCTTCGGTTTTAACAATAGCAATCATCAAAAAATATAACCAATTGATCTACCGTATAATATAAAATAGAAAAGATCTACACGTATTTACATTTAACACTGTTTATGTGGACAATTACAATTAATATTGCATTGCATTGCATTTAGATTTACATATACGAATGTTTTTATGTGGTGGGCCGTTATCACTAAACTACCATTACTCTTGCACTTTTGTCAAGTTGAAATCTTTTTCACAAAACATAATTGGTGTTAAAACTATAAATTAAATTATTTAAAACATCATTGTTATTCAAAACTATTCATATTTAAGTACATTAAATGGATAATAAATACTTTAATTACATCATAATTAAGAACTGACTCTTATAAAGTTCACTAAAAGTGAGGTGGCTTAAAAGTTCATATGTGGATTTTTAGGTGGCAATAATGACTTGACATTTAAACGCCAAGTGGCCTCATACATGGCATAAGGTATGATGTGTCATTATGACATTATGACTCTTATAAAGGTTACTAAAAGTCAATTTATTCAATTTTCATTTAATACTGATTATCATAAATTAAAACTTAATGTAACCTTAGGTTTTAACAATAGCAATCATCAAAAAATATAACCAAGTGATTTACCGTATAATAGGAAATAGAAAAGACCTACACGTATTTACATTAAAACTTAATGTAACCTTCGGTTTTAACAATAGCAATCATCAAAAAATATAACCAATTGATCTACCGTATAATATGAAATAGAAAAGATCTACACGTATTTACATTTAACACTGTTTGTGTGGACAATTACAATTAATATTGCATTGCATTTAGATTTACTTATACGAATGTTTTTATGTGGTGGGCCATTATCACTAAACTACCATTACCGTTGGTTTTCACAACAGCAATCATCAAAAAATATAACCAAGTGATCTATCGTATAACAGAAAATGGAATAGATCTATACATATTTGAATTTAGCATTGTTTATGTGGACGGTTATTGCCTTAATATTGCATTGCATTTACATTTACATATAGGAAGGTATTTTATGTGGTGGTCGGTTATCAGTAAAAGTATTTACATTTACATTTAGTAAAATATAGGAATTGACTCTTATAAAGGTCACTAAAAGTCAATTTATTCAATTTTCATTTAATACTGATTATCATAAATTAAAACTTAATGTAACCTTAGGTTTTAACAATAACAATCATCAAAAAATATAACCAAGTGATTTACCGTATAATAGGAAATAGAAAAGACCTACACGTATTTACATTAAAACTTAATGTAACCTTCGGTTTTAACAATAGCAATCATCAAAAAATATAACCAATTGATCTACCGTATAATATGAAATAGAAAAGATCTACACGTATTTACATTTAACACTGTTTATGTGGACAATTACAATTAATATTGCATTGCATTGCATTTAGATTTACATATACGAATGTTTTTATGTGGTGGGCCGTTATCACCAAACTACCATTACTCTTGCACTTTTGTCAAGTTGAAATCTTTTTCACAAAACATAATTGGTGTTAAAACTATAAATTAAATTATTTAAAACATCATTGTTATTCAAAACTATTCATATTTAAGTACATTAAATGGATAATAAATACTTTAATTACATCATAATTAAGAATTGACTCTTATAAATGTCACTAAAAGTGAGGTGGCTTAAAAGTTCATATGTGGATTTTTAGGTGGCAATAATGACTTGACATTTAAGCGCCAAGTGACCTCATACATGGCAATAATGACTTGTGATATATTTGGAATGAAAACGTGATTTTTATATCTTTGGATTCTTTGTTAAATATCGTTTCCAGAAATGCTTTCGTTTTTAAGATTGGAGTCCGTTTGCTATTTTAAACGAATTATTTACGAAAGGGACTTTTAGACATATACTGAAAAAGTAATAAGTGATGGGAAAAAGGGCCAAGTGGGGCCCCTCTTTGGCTGAGGCTGGTCGAGAGAGAGGGAGGGAGAAACCCTCCTTTCTTTTCTTGTCTCTTTCATTTTAAACATTATCCAAAAACATACTCACTATTCCATTGCAAGCAACACTCTTTTTCTCTCTTCTTGTTCTTGAACTCTTGAGGTTAAATCCTTTCTTGTTGGTCCGAAATCTACACTAGTGTTGGTAGAAAGGAAGCTTAGAAGTAAGTTGCACTTTCTCTTCTACTTGTTCTTGTTGTTCTTGAGTTATGGCATAAACTAGGGTTTGTGATTGTTAGTATTTTATGGAGGAATCTTGTTATGGATGTGATAATATGTGTTTATGCAAGCTTTTACATTATTTGTGTGGTAGTTTGTTGAAGGAAGACAAGATTTGGTGGAAATCACCTTCAACCTCCATTAATGGTGGAAGTTGAAGGTGGGTTTTGACAAATCTTGGATTTCTTGATGTTTGAATGGATAGAAGTGTTTATTAAGTGATGAAATCATGTTTGGTAAGTTATGGATGGTGAAAACCTAGTGAAGATGATTGTATGAATTGATTTAGTTAGTGTTTGGGTCAAAATGGTGAGCTAGAGATTATGCAAGTATGATACATGTTATTGTGATGGTTATGAACTCGCTAGAATTGCTAGATTATGGTGAGTTGCTAGTTTAGAAGTGATGTGCTAGTTGATAGAAATGTGGAAGTAATTTAGTCATGTTCGGGTTTTTGGCCCGTTTGGATGAAGTAGTGGTAAAACGGGTTATATGGTTATAAATGACTATTTGGTGAGTTGTATTTGTTATACAAGTTGGTGTTGTCATAAAATGTGCATTTTATGAGCTTTAGGTTGCGGTTTGTTAAAATTGTCAATTTTGACATTTCGGTGGATTGATCACTAACTCGGTATACTTGTACAGGAACCGGGAAGGAGACTCAGTGATACTAGCTCACTCAGTTAAGGAAATCGAGGATTGAAAGGTGAGTGGATTCAACCTACAACTCGGGTTTCGGTTTATTGGTTTGGTATTGGTATTTTTGTGAA
Source organism: Calendula officinalis (assembly GCA_963853835.1). Lineage (NCBI taxonomy): Eukaryota > Viridiplantae > Streptophyta > Magnoliopsida > Asterales > Asteraceae > Calendula > Calendula officinalis. The sequence continues at coordinate 6,731,684 of OY970825.1, forward strand.
AAATCGCAGGAAATTACCAGACAAGGGGAGTTCACGGCGTGAACTCCACTTAACGATCGTGAAGTCGGTCCAGCTAAGTTGGTGGTTAGTCGCGAAGTAGTTCACGACCGGAGTTCCCGACGCGAACTTTAGTTCACGATCGTGAACTAGAGTTCGCGATTGGGAACTCTTTCGTGACGTTTTTCGCGGTGTTTTTCGTAGCTAGTCTACTTGTTATTTATGCCTAGTGTTAGGGAATACCATACATGACTATGTGCACAATCGGGATGAGGTCAGTGTCGGATGGATAACGGCTGGGCATAGTGTATCGACTAATAGGGTATCCGACCTTACCTGTATATGTTGCATGGTTAAGGGGAGGGAGTTGCCCGGGGTGTTGGATATAGGCTATCGGTTACCGTGGTATTGGCCGACCACGGTTTAAGGCCCGCAAAGCCACCGATCCTGTCAATTAAGTGATTACCCAACCGGAGATGTTTATAACTTCCGTGTTTAAGTGATTAGTGTAGTTGGTAGTGCTAGGAATTCATTCACTTAATTTTCGTGTTAATCCCTCCCTTATTGACACATTTCAGGTTGGAAGGCTTGAACGGGTCGTGCTTGGACGGGAAGTTTGACCATGTTTTAAATAGTTGTTTTTGTTAAATGAGCCGTGTTTCGTAATACCGTCTTTTAACTAACACTTGGTTTGTAATATTTTGTGGGACCCAGTTTGTAAACCTAACGTAATTAGGAACCTGATTGTATGCTTCCGTAACCTTAGATTAATACTTAATTAGATGTTTATAAAAAAAATGGTTTAAAAAATACGGTGTTACATGGGTGGCGGTGGCACTAGTGTTTGAGATGGTGGGTGGGTAAATGATATGTGTTTTGAAACTAATAAAGATATTGGAATACATAAGACTTGGGGTAACGCACGACCAAGAATTTGGTTGTGACTTGCCACATCCCACCAAAAGACGCGTCCCCCCTTACGCCCACACCACTTTGATGCGTCGAAAGTGTCCATCGGTCGTCCAGACGACCGATCAAATTTCAAAGAGGGAAGGTTTTTTCAAAGGGGAATGATTTGGTCGCCTGGTTACGTGTGTTTGGTCGGGATCTTTTATGTGTTTGGTCGGGCTGATGTGGCACAGAGGTGACAGGAGTGACCAAACTTAGTTTGGTCACCCATTACGCACAGTCTAAGTAGTTGAAGTCAGGTAATTAACATCTATAATAGTAGTATCGTTAATTATAGTCCATTAATAATCATATAGAGGTAACCAATTGGTTTAGATCAATTGGCCACCAAGGGTTGCATTGAGGGGTTTGTCTTCAAGAGGTATTGAGTTCAAGACTTGTTGAAGGCATTACTTAGAAAATTAAAAAGGAGGTGGTGGAATAGTTTATTCTCCCCAAAAAAAAAACATGTTCAAGGAATGCATATTGTCCGCTTGGATGCCACTGCATATGTCGAACCACTAACTTACTAATTTGTCATTCAAAAAAAAAAAAAAAATCACATAGAAGTCACATGTTCAAGTCTTGCAATATGCATATTTTTAACAAACAGAAATATATTCTGAAATAACAAATGAGGTGGCTGAGAATTAAATGTTTATAATTTAAGGAGCAAAATACATTATATACAGTAAAAAAAATTAATTTGTAAGTAATATTTTTTTTAAGTTTTATATTTTTTTAAACGGTAAAAGGAAGAAGGAAGAGGAGCTTCAGTAATGTTATTACTCTCTCCCCAACCTTAGAAACAGAACTATATTAAAGAGCTAGTAAAGAGTTACAAGTTTATTTTTAGGGTAATAATACTGCCGTGCTAAACTGCTAATCTATGAGTTGCCATCAATTGAGATTTGAATTAATTGTTCAACACAAGGTTTAAATTTCATTGGCTGGTGAATTTGTCACTTTTTTTTTTCTATGATCTAAAGGTCATGTGTTTAAGCTCCGATGAGGGTAAAGTAGAGTAAATTAGGTGACGTTAAAAAAAATAAAAATAAAAATTGATAACTTTTGATTTCCAAGTATAATACTTATTATTTCAAGATAAATTTGTATTAATAAAAGTTATGCATTATCAGAACTTGACCATGTAACATCTATATTATTAATAAAATGTCTAACCAATTGAACTACCAAATTATATTTTCATTATTTGATTATAATTATCTAATTAAATTTTTAAATTTTAAAAAGCTGAAATAACACCACCCATCACCTATCATCACTTCCACCACACCACAACCCACTATCCGCTACGACCACCACCACGAGTCCACAACCAATTAACCACCATCACTGTCATAACTACAACCCACCAATTGATCACCGTCAAATATAGTTACAGGCTATCTGTCAGGGCATTGCATGGGTACCATTGTACCAATTTGTATAACATTAAAGGATAAAAAGGCATGCTGGAGGGTCCAGCCAAAGTAAAAAATATAAGACGTTGTTTGGTACATAAAGTTAGACAATGTTATACATACCCAATTATATATGTTTAAAACCGAAGGATTTCTACCCGGACGTGTGAGTTATCTTACAATCAACCAGGGTCGGCTCAATGGGCTGGACAAGTTGGGCAACCGCCCCGGGCCCCAAATGCCAAAGGACCTCCTATTTTAGTAGTTCTCTATATATTTAGCTCAAAAAATATTATACCTTGCTAGAAAGGCCCAAACTTAGCCCAAAAGTTAAAAAATGCAAGTTTATTTAGAGTTTTATTTAGTTGTTATTTTTATGTATTATGGTTCGGAGCATGTTAGGGACCCCATTTTATATTAACCCCGGACCCCAATCGGCTTGAGACGGCCCTGCAATCTGTTTGTGGGTTTAAAATTCATGTGAAAACATGTAAGATATAAATATTACGTGGGTTCATTGTAATTCTTTGTTATAAAAAAATGTTTAAATAAGACTAAGATCGAGTTGGGTTTGTGATCGTATTAAAAAACGTTTAAATAAGACTGAAAGATGGGTTTGTGATCGAGATCGAACCTGCAGTGAGCTCATGGTCTTGCGGCCCTAACACCACCCTGCATTAACTATCATCTAACTGTCTCAAATGAAAACAAGATCGAATAGTTTAAATTTGTAACAGTCATTTATGTGGAAAGAAGGATATTAGCTTTGCATATGATCTATATTCTTCAAACGTAGTTGTCTTCAAAGAAGATGTTTATACGAATATGGAAAGCTCGTAAGCTTATGGAATAGATAGATCATTAACAGCCTAAAATTTCGACAATACTTCAAAGTTCAAAGATGCTTATACGTATGTACAATGTTTGCAGGTAAATGTTATTTAGTTGTACAATAGTTGCACATTTAGTGATAAAGAGATATGAGGTGCTTCTTATTTATTTATTTAGTTATCTTACTACTTATTTGATCCATACAAGTATCCAAATTAAATTAAAAAGGTGAATTGATATATTCCACATGTCAATTTTTTCTGAAGTATAATAAACCATACCATGTACGTTATTGTCTAGTTCAAAGTTCTACTATTATTGAGCATTTTTTTTATATTTTTTTTGAAACGGCAAATCTAATCTACTCCTAATTATCACTTATGTCCACGACGGGACTCGAACTCCAGCCCTCAAGGATGAGAGTCATACACCATACCGCTAGGCCAAAGGCCCTTTGGTATTATTGAGCATTTTAAAGCGTTGAGAGGCTACAATAGTTGAACATTTAATGATGAAAAATATACAACGTACGATTGCGTAATATTTCAAAATTCTACAATTAATGGACATTCAAAGTGATGAGAGTCTGATTTTGTTTTAACCGGCCGGTACAATCGGATTCTAATGTTAAACATGTCATTTCTGTCCAAGTTATAAAAACGGATCTAACCAGCTCACTCTGACCGACTACTTTCCCGTTTTCAAGTTCAACCGGTCAGTGGTTAAATCACATTTTAAACACACTTAAAAAAAGAATGAGCTGTATAATAATTAGGACATTCGGTGTTTAGATGTCCTATAAGATTGTGAGATGGAATTCTGTTATAGATAAAAATGATGCGGATTTAAAGGGTAACCCCCAAAAGCCAAACCAATTGTACAACTCATCATTAATCAAACTCTTTAATTTCAACACAATTTCCAGAGTAAAGAAAAATAAATTAAAGTTACGATTACAACCCACGTTTGTTTCAGGATGGAGTGAAATCAACAAATAGCATTCGAAGGTCCCTAATTTCAGTTGCTCTTCTAAATCCTCCGATCTTCCATAATTAGATCCATCTTTCCGATAGAATAGTTTAGTGTTTGAAATGAACTCTGATTGAGACACCCTCTGTTTCCATCCTCTGATTTAAAATATATACAATTTGAATAAATCTTGAATTCGGTTATCCATTAACAAGAAATTGACGGCCCAATTGCGAAGTAAGCAATCAATTGGCAAATTGCACGATATGCGATGCTAAAAATATGATATTCCACAATGACATGTTGTTGAGCAAAATGACATGAGAATAAAATTGATATAAAATCAATGTCTCTAATTATTCCTATGCAAGGCCTAATGCACTTGCATAATCCTAATTAGACTCTATAATGAGTTTCAATCATAATAACCCTTTTCATATCCAGCTACTTTTACCGACTAATGAGTAATGACTACAAGAGTTTTTTTAATGATACATTCAAAAAGGTGTCGTTATAAGTTCAAAAGGTATCGCTAAAAAGAAAATATCACACCCAAAAATGCCCACGTATTTTATCACCCCAAACATAACATAATTGGGCCCAAAGACATGAAAATTTTAAAAATGTATGTAAAAATATACATAACACATAAAATACATCAATATTGTACTTCCTCTGATTTAAAATAAATGATACACTTTTCATATTTGGGTGTATCAAAATAAGTGATACACTTTGAAATCTTACCTTATTTGGTAAAAAATAGTGGGATCCACACCCACTAACTATCTACTTTAATAAAGTGTAATAACATCTTTACCCTCACTTTTACTTTTAAACATCATTAATCTCACTTTATTTAAATATTGTGGGACCCATTTCCCACTAACCATCCAATTAACCTAATTTAATTATCATTATCATATTTTGCCTCAAAAACCGTGAAACCAACAATGTATCACTTATTTGAAATCGGAGGGAGTATTTAATAACTGCAATTACTAGTAGAACCGAAGAATTTTTTTATTATTATTTTTTTTTTGTTTCTCATATTTTACATTCCTAACCATTCATGTTGGTAACAATAGTGGTGTCATGTAATGATAAGAACATGGCACAATAATCCAGTGACTCATTGACTACTACAACAAACACGTAACATAATGAACTTATTCCAAAATGACAATCGAACCATGATTATAGTCTTATTACCACAAAACCATTTACCAAATGACCTTGACAACCTTTATTACTTCCATGGAGACTTGAACAAGAACAAAACACGAAACTAGATCGATATGCTATTTGGAACACCTCTCCCTGTCACACCTTTATCAGAATAAGGCTTCAGAAGCTGGTACGGAACCAACCCCGCACCACTTCGGTTTTTCAAATTCGGGTCACTATTTCTCGAGTCTATAATGCCTTCCATTTGGTTCAATTTTCCGCGAAACTCCTCAAACGCCGTCTTTATAACAGGATCTGCCTCCCATGCGGCCTCGATATTTCCACCAATATATTCCTCATCCGGCGAATGACTCGACAAAACATCCAAAACCGACATCACTTGTGTAGCTTGGATTTGGGACGGGAAACATTTTAATAAAGCATCTTCGGGTCGTTTTATGAACAATTGCCACTCCTCGTCAGTCGGGTCCTCGTCAGGCATTTTGGTTCGGGCGATTGTCGGTCTGTTGGGGAAATAGCCCGCGAAATCGTATTGACCAAAGTTGACCGCTGAATGGTGGCCGGAAGTCACCCACATGATGGTCGAGACTATTTGGATCAAATCATCTTGCGTTTTGAGTTGAGGCCACCATGGCTCGTCTTTCTTGTCTCCATGTCCAACTGTTCGGATTTCATCCCACCATGCTTCGAGCTCTTCGTCAGATTCCACTAGATTTGCTTGAGGGTAGTAATGTGTAACATATGAAGTCGCCCATTGCTTTATGGCGTCCCAAAGGAGTAAACCGTCGTTTGCAAACGGGTAGTCCTCGATCGTTAGTTTTACCCCGTGTGGTGCATTTTGATCTTCAACCGCCATGCCCCTAAAATACAAAATTTAATTACAATGTTTCGGGTTTTTTAGTTTGCAAATGTAAGTTACCTGCTAATTAGGTCAGCCGGAAGTGCCTCGTGATCAAATCTCCACAATTGATCATAGGCGTCAGAGCAGAGTTGCATACTATATTTTGCAGGAGAGAATGTTGACTCTATAATACCATTGGCGTTAACAAGAGCTAGTCGAGCTAGAGCGTTGATTTGCATCGTGTACCGGAAATGCGGGACTAACAGTCGTTTAATTGGGTGCATTTGGCTAAGATGACGGTTAGTAGCAATTATATAAGGCTCCGTGACACAATGAGTTCTTAGCCTACAAATACATCGGTAGTTTAAAGAGTGTGTGTGTGCTGCTGTTAAAAAAGTTTTTTAGCAAAAAACAAAAAAGCACTAACCAGTGGCTAACAAGTTGGTGATAACCGGAATCATGAGCAAGGACATGGGCCTTGGCGAGCTTCCAGAGCCAGGCGCTTGTAGCATCCCAAGCGGGAGTGTACACGTGTTTCCATTGCGGTTTCGCATCGGATGGTGGTCGAGTTAACTCGATGGCTAGCGGTCGTAATGTGCCGGTAGGAGTAAGGAACATTAAAGTTCTTGAACCGTAGAGAGTTGTGTTTTTAAGCTCTCTGGTTTTGTTCACATAAGGTAGTAGTAGATCGTGGTAATCCAACATGAACAGTTTCTTTTGTGCCAAAGCCTACAATTAGATATCGGTTTCTCATTTTTTTAGTTTGTCACTATATATAAATCTTTTTTAACAAAAGCATTCATAAAGTAATCGGTCTGCATTACCTCCTTTAGAGTCATGAAACCTCTGATCTCTTGCTCTACAATTTCCTTGGTGATTGCTGATTCAGCAGGTCCATAAACTTCAGGATCCAATTTACTCATCAATGGCCATTCCTAGACACACAATTAAGTAAATGTTATAGTTAATCTTAATTTATGCTAACGGCTAGATCAAGTTTAATTAAACAACGTACTGTCACCAACTGTATGCTGCATGGATTGAGACCCGCGAGCATTTGTCGACAAAATTCCTCATCACGAAACCATGAGAACGTGTCCCCTGCAATAATCAGAACGATTATAACAAAATAAATCACAAGAGATTGATACTAAAACCCAAACACTAAACCCTAACCCTAAATTAATCAGAACGGTTAATGCTTACTGTCAATGGTTTCTGGGGTCTCAAATTGGATAACAGTATTTGCAGTATCAGCAGCCCCTTTGACAAGTCAAGGTAAAGCACTTATAATCCCATTATCAGGTGCAGGAACATTAACACCTTGATTGTAAAGCAAATCTATGGCTGTGAATAAAGGGAATCCCTTATCTTTATCTGTCACAACTGCGTCCAACGTCGGTACAACTGCATGAAGCACAGAGTACAACGTCCTTGCTGCAAATGTTACCTCTTTTATCTCTGAGAAATCTTCATCGCTCGGCACATAAAACGGTAGCAAAGTTCTCGTCTCCGTCATCGGATCTGTAGTTGATGATTTTACTTAATTTTCATCTAAAAAACACTAATTTGAAATTCAGTCAGATTTCAAAAGATATACTATAAGTGTACCTTTAGAGGACATTTTGCGACCAGTACGGCACCGTCTAGGGTAAGGATGTTCATCGCCGCCTAGCACCGGCCGTGCTAAACTTATATTCTGGTCCGGAGCTCCGAGATCATTGTATACATCATAATCGTAAATCCGGTCGAAGGATTGACGTTCCCCTTGCCCATTGCCTCGAAGAGATTCTAGATCTTTCTGTCGTAATGACTTGAGTGCATTTGGTGTTTCGGATGGAAGGTACGACTGAAAAAAAAAAAAATTAACAAACTTTTCTTTTACAATATTTCTAACTTATGTTTCATAAATATCCTTATTTGACAATTTTTTGGACATCTTACTAAATACTTCTTTCGTATCAAAATAAGTGATACAAATTGGAACCAATTGCATAAATGATGCAGTATGCATCCAAATTGTACAAATAATACAGTTTTTTGAGGTTTTGCAAAAATAATGCTATCCCACGTTCAAAATCCCGGATCCCCTAGTTTCCCCGCTTTCAAATCCCGGATCCTTACTTTTTCTTCTGTTTTCTGTACTCTGTGTTGTACCTGTGTACTTGTCTGACGCATGAAGGATCCCCTAGTTCGAAACCCGGATCCCCAAGGGATCCCACACTGCAAATCCCGGATACCCAAGGGGTATCCCACACCTGAGATCCCCGATCCCCTTGTTATCTCATCACTTCTAAATTCACTTCTTCTTGTTCCTCTCTCTTTTCATCTCCAACACTCTTTTCGACATAAATCTTCTTCATCTCAACTGGGTTTTTGTTTCTTTACTGATTTCAAATTGGGGTTTTGCTAATCTATCATAAATCATGATCCTTTAAACTTTATTCATTTGTATTGAACTAGGGTTTTTGTTTCTTTCTTTGTTGATAATTTCAAGTCGGTTTCTTTCTTTTTTGAATTTAATTCAATCCAATCTAATCTTATCATGGACGACCGGAGTTACTCAAACCAACGGATTCACGGCATGTCCGACGTTGTTTTCGAGTGCGTGTTAGCTTACATACACGACTCACGTGACCGTCAATCCATCTCATTAGTCTGCCGGCGGCTGTACGAACTTGAAGCTCAGACGCGTAAGCACGTGACAATAGCTTTATGTTACACGTCTACCCCTAAACAGCTTCACCGGAGATTCCCGTATCTTGAATCATTGAAGCTAAAAGGAAAGCCACGCGCCGCCATGTACAACTTGATACCGGAAGACTGGGGTGGGTTTGCGACGCCGTGGGTGGAGGAGCTCGGAAAATCATTCAGTTGCTTAAAAGCTGTACACTTCAGAAGGATGATTGTAAAAGATGAAGATCTTGAGCTACTGGCGCGTGAGCGTGGGCATGTTCTACAAGGGGATCCGGGATCTCAGGTGTGGGATACCCCTTGGGTATCCAGGATTTGCAGTGTGGGATCCCTTGGGGATCCGGGTTTCGATCTAGGGGATCCTTCATGCATCAGACAAGTACACAGGTACAACACAGAATACAGAAAACAGAAGAAAAAGTAAGGATCCGGGATTTGAAAGCGGGGAAACTAGGGGATCCGGGATTTTGAACGTGGGATAGCATTATTTTTGCAAAACCTCAAAAAACTGCATTATTTGTACAATTTGGATGCATACTGCATCATTTATGCAATTGGTTCTACAAATTGACTTACACGTTTTTTGAGGTAAAAGATTAAAGTTGAGGTTAAAATAGATTAAAGTACGGTTAGTGGAGGATGTGTCCCACTTTTCTTGAATAAGGTGATATTAATGAGTTTTAAAATTAAGGGTATAAGAGTAATTTCACTTTATTAAAGTGGATAGTTAGTGGGTATGGGTCCCACTATTTTTACCAAATAAGGAAAGTTATCAAAGTATGTCACTTATTTTGATACACCATAAAATGGAAAGTGTGTCACTTATTTTGATACGGAGGAAGTATAATATTTTTTAAAATGTTTTATACAAAAAATTATAATAATTGGCATTAAATATTATATAATTTATTTATTAACTAATAAAAATATAATAAAGAATTTATATATACATATCTAAGGTTTAAAATGACATGTTATTAAATATAGGGGATTAAAAAAGACAAATATTCAAAGATGGTTAAAAGCTTAGTAGAGAATAAGTCTTTGCAATAAGCTTTTCAAAAAGCTAGGTATTCCAATAATAAAATGTCTTTCAAAGACTTATTGTAATAGTAATAAGCTTTAAAAAAAGCTACCATTGAAGATGCTCTAATTTACTCCAACTTCTAATAATTTATCTTACTTTAATATCATTAGATCCCAAAATTTGAGTTTCATGATGAAAACGCTCAAAACTTTAGATCATGACATAGGCTCATAGGTGCATAATCAAATCTTAATTCTGCAAAATGATTGCTATATGTTTTCATTCATTTTAAAAAACAATTGTTAGATAGTAGATTTTCGCTAATAGAACTATAAGAATGCAGGTTAAAATAGTATATTATGAGTACAATTGTTTATAAAGAGTGTTTCCATTTATAGCGGTCTCCTCATGTGGCCAAAATAGTATATTATGAGTACAATTCCTAAAATAATGACGCTTATTAAATACTACGTATGAAAATAGACAGTGTGAGATCGAGTTAACCTTGGTGAAGAAAATTCTTTTCTCCGAGTTATCGTACTTTGAGTGCACTCAAGAATCACACGTGAAGGTGACGTCATTGTTAATGACAATGCTCTTAAAGAACATCTTGCTGTACTCATTCTCTACCTGCACAGCTCCGATCTCCCCAAAATCCTCAGGGATGTCAAAATCGCATTTGTACGTGTACACGTTAATGTCGAAATCTAATGCCATGTATTTGGCATAAGCCTTCACCGTCTTCTGGTTTCCTTTTGCTGAATCATTTCAATTCAAAATTTGCAACTTTAACATCATATATTTTATAATAACTTTTTTTTCCTTCTAATTTGTACCCTTTAAACACACAATAAAGTAATTCAACCATCTTAAACTATCTAATTAAAGCATAAAATGCATATAATGCATATAATATGTCATCTAAATTAAATTTATTAATTTGGGCTTCATCGAGATCATTGCATCGCTTTCAAATACTTTTGAGTTGATTTAATAAAATTAAAAATACATTGTTTATGATAGATAAGTAAATTTAGTACAGCATGGCACAAATAAGAATTTATAATTAGCACTTACTTTTTTTTTTTATTGATTGAAATATTAGTAAATAATTATTTTAAAATATACCAAACGGCATTAAGCCTAGAGGTACGGTGTTTGTCCCATCATTTCCTTGAGATCGGAGGTTCAATCCTATTGTAGATATATGTGGTAGTTATAAGTATATTAGGATTGTCTTTTAAAAAAAATAAAACTACACGGTTTATATTAGAAAAATAAAGGTCATTTAGGTTTCAAACTTTAACAGTGAGAGTGTGAGATACGTATGGGAGATTGTTAGGATCGATTAACTATGAACGAGTTAATAAACACCTTAGATCTAATTGATAATAGAAGTTGCAGCGGATCAACACTATATCAATATGTTTAAGAACAATGAACTGTAAGAACAATATGAGAAAATATTAAGAACACAGTTTCACAAAAAGCTTCAATGTATATTATTGAATCACAATACACACGTACGTTTACAATTCGTAAGGAACTATTTATAATAGTCCTTGAAGCCTAACTATTTACCCTAGTTATTCTAGGACTTGATTTACATTCGAAATATAAAGATATACATTGAATTACATTCTATAACTATCTCTACGAAGATCTCGGACTTGATTTGCTTCCAAATCGTATATCAGTAGTAATCTGCAATCACCAGTAGTAAATGAGCATCGTCAGTAGTAAGTTTGGTGACCAGTAGTAAGTCCAAAACCATCGTCAGTAGTAACTACTATTGATCAGTAGTATCTTCAATATGCCTTGATCAGTAGTAACTAAGTTATAGACTTCACCAGTATCAACTCATCAGTAGTAAGTAATTCTGCCCCATCAATACTAAACATAATAAGCATGATCAGTACTAACTGCAGCATCAGTAATAAGTTGATCTGTGATTTTGTTCCAACAATCTCCCCCTAAACTTATTGATTTCTTTTCAATCACATAAGTTTCTTTTGTTCTTCTTCTTCTTTCTTTCTTTTCTCCAATGTTCTTTGATTCTGTTGATGTCTTTGCTCAATGATGTATTTGCTATTTCTCTTTGTGAAATAATTCAACTTGTTTTGGAACATAACAGCATCATAAGGTTTCATCATTGTATTTGTGAATATCTGATACATAGTCTTCTCAGAATGTGGATATTCTTTTTCATATAAGTATAGCTCACATACTTTGCCTGATTTTTCAAAAAAATACATATTGGCAGTAGGAATAACATTCCAAGCATAAACATTTCCTGGATTTGTAAACTGTTCTGGGTAGTTGTCTGGATAAAATGCAGCATCTATCATTCTAGTTAAGTATCCAGCACCAGATTCTCTCCATGTTTTCTTTGCCATTCTTGGTTTTCCAATGATCAGAAGCTTGATTACATCACTTCTTGAACATGAGCTGATCAATGGTAACCATCCAGTAAATCTTTGTACAATTTTATCTTCCCTTATAATCTCTATGACATTGTTCTGCATAACCCTCCAATTGATGATTGGATTGTTCTGCAAGGGAGCAACATGCACTTCAAGAACATGAATGATTTGTGTTTTTGACTTCTTTTGAGTACTCTGTTCTTGAGTAACAGCCTTTCTCTTCTTTGATTGGGGAGTTGATGTGGAACCAGTAGTTGATGTACTACCATCTTTAATTAAACTTGGACTGATTGGAATTAGGGCCTTTGCTTTCTTCTCTTCTTTTGCCTCTTGTTCAGCCAAATCCTTTTTCTTGGCAGCACAATATTTTTCAATAATTGTCATCATCCTCATTCTGCCAAAGGACTTTGCACTATGCCCTTTTGTTTTCAAATAATCAATCATATTAGCTTTCTGTTCAAATACATCATCTGTTAACTCACTCTTAGTTCTTTTGCATTCAGAAACCAATTCTTCAAGAAAGTTAATGTGTTCTTCTTTAACTTTTCTAAGCCTCTTGAATTCTGCTTTTTGAGCTTCTATCTGAATGTCTTCTATTTGAACAGGTATTTGAACAGGAATTTTAGTTTCTTGAGTTTTCTTCTTTTTATTTTCCTCAAGAGCTTGATACATCTCCACTTTCTCCAAAAATCTCTTGTGTTTTACCCTCCATCTAGACTGCTTTTCTGATCTGACATGATTAATTTTGTTCACCATTTGGTGACCTAAGGCTCTTTTTGGATAATCATCATCATATATTTCCTTTCCTTTTCCAATACAGGCAGATGGTGGAGGTGGAGTGTATTTCATATCAGGTACACCCAAAATCAGAAGTTTTGGATAAAACAAGTGCAATTGATCTTCTGATAAGATTTTAGGGTGTGGAGGAAGTGTACATTCATCTACCTTAAACCAATTCACATTATCATCAATGTCAGGTATGATAAGTGGTTGATTAGGAGTTGGTGGTTTGGAGATAATGACATGTCTTTCCCTTTCAATTAGCTCTGGGAGTTGCAGTTCTTCCTCTTCAGTAGTAACCAAAGTAGTTACTACTGGTGTGACTTCAGGAGTTACTACTGATAGGGCATCAGTAGTATTTGTTGCTTTTATTTCCTCTTCCTGACTTACTACTGCTATGATATCAGTAGTAGGAGTTACTACTGATACTTCTTGTTGAGCTTGTTCTTCCATAGGAGCAGTAGTAGTAGGCTCATCATGAACATCCATCTTTTCTTGGTCTTCATCAACAGTTGTTTCTTTTAGATTTAGGAGAGAGGATGCTGCTGCTGCAATTGATTCATCAATCATACTCTGAATGTTGTCCTTCTCCCCCTTAGTGAGCTCAACTGGTGGAGCCTCACTATCATCAATCTTCCTTTTCAATCTTCTTATAATCTTTGTTTGTTGATGAAGCATGTGCTCATATAACCTCATTCTTTTGTTGATGGTGTTCATGTGCCTTTTCATTGCAGCCATTGTTTTTCCTTGGTTTGTAAGATACTTAAGACAATCTTGTACAGTGGATTCAAGAGAATCCACTTTATCCGTCAATTGTTTGGTTTTAATACTGCCCTCACTCCATCTAGCAAGATCATCGGGCTCACTGAATGGTACATTGGCTTTAAGGTTTTCCATCCTATCCATCAAATCCATAGATCTACCCTCATCACTTCTTGGTGATTCATTGGGTTGTTTAGACACCCTCTTCTTCCTAGAAGAAGCAGAGATGCCCCCCTTGTGGTTTCTTAGCACCGGGGTCCTTTAAGTAATTCCTCAAATGAGTCATCACTTAAAGTTGCCGAGGTCTGGGTCTTAGTGATGTTTTCACTGTCCTGTGCACCCACCTTTGGGGCATCAGTAGTGAAAGCCCTCGCCTCATGTCCTCTCTCCTCCTTGGAGGACAACTCTTTGAGCCTGGGGTTTGACTCGATTTGTCCCCTGGTGTCCTTTAAGGAAGATTTCTTCCTTTTATAAATTGAGGAAATATTTTTGGTTTTGTTTGGTAGGTCTTCCACAGAGTGAAGAGTAGCACTCTGCAGATTTATTTCAAGTTCCTGGGACACATTCAGGACTTCTATATTTGTGGGTGATTGAGTGACTGTTTGGGGTGGTGTTTGGGCTGCATTTGGGGGTGATGGAGTGGGTTGAGGTTCAATATGGGTTGTATCTATGATTGAACCCTCTCCAAGTAGTGGTTGATCTTTGATCATATTAGGAAACAAAGGGGTTTCCTTGCCCGAAAATTTAAATTGTTTTCTCATATTTGAGAAAACTTTCTTGTTCAACTCAGGAATGATAAAAATGTTTTTGGGAGTTGACAAGTTTTGCAATTCACTATTTATGATATGTTGGAGAAATCTGGGATACATTAAAAATTTTGAAGAACTAAGATTTCCCAACATACCTTCAAAAATCATGTATGAAAAATTAAATACTTGGTCTGTGCATAAACAGACAACAGCAGAGGCTATTGCCTTATTAAATTCATTCCAAGTACTTCGTTTTGGAGAAATACAATGCTGAATAGTATGTACAAGAAATTTCCATTGTGGGGAGAGAAGACCTATTTGAAAACTTACTATGTTAAGTCTTCCCTCATAACCAATTTTATTTAAAATTTCAGCAATGAATTCCTTAGGAAGTGTGAACATACCTGCATCATCATGTAGTTGTAGATGGTGTCTAATTGATTGCTCCGTGATTGTGATCGTCTTTCCATCCACCGATGATTTTATCATAGGTACAGTTGCACCTTCTGTTCTTTCGGCATTGGTCCAGAAATCGACCAAGTGTTGTTGATAGGCTTTCGGTTTCACAGTTAAAGCGAACTTAATGTATGAGTTCTTTAAGAATTGAACGATTGGTCGAAAGTCTTTTGTACCATCTGGATTGCGTAGAAACGCACACATGTTGTGGAACTCTGAATATTTGAGATCTGTTTGAACATTGAGAGATTGTAGAGTTGCCATTGTTGTTGATTTGTGAGAAACTCTTAAGAATTTTGTTACTGAGGAAGGGTTTTTGATCGTAAGCTAGGGTTTATCGAGAGGATTTAGTGAATCGAAGTAAAGATAATGCTAAACTAATCGACTGCCGCCTTTTATATCTTTCGATTTAACCTGCATAAAGACTCAATTGCCCTTCGAATCATAACATAACGGTTATTTTCACGGGGGTTAGTTTGGTAATTTTGATTCTGAAAGATCAGTAGTAAATGTGATACCAGTAATAGAACGTCAGTAGTATCTACGAACATCAGTAGTGACTAAGGATTTTGACATCAGTAGTAACTATAGACATCAGTAGTAACCACCAACACACAAGACCAGTAGTATATGTGAATACCAGTAGTACTGACTTACCAGTAGTATTTATGTAAACCTAATACACACCAGTAGTATTGTCCTACCAGTAGTATTTTGTGCACATTCATACACACCAGTAATACAGATCTACCAGTAGTAAAACACTTAAACAAATAAATAACTTTTTACAACAAAACTTTACACATGATTTGAGAAATTAATTTATTAAAATCATTCCAATACTACTAACCAAAAAGTTGAATCTTCCTACATCAAATGCCTTTGTAAAAAGATCTGCTAATTGATCATCAGTATGAATTTTAACTACTTTGATTAATTTCTTTTCATTGCAATCTCTTATAAAATGGAATCTTATTTCAATGTGTTTAGTTTTAGAGTGTTTTACTGGATTGTTCACAATACTAATAGCACTTTGATTATCAATAAAAATAGGAGTTTTAAGGATAGAGATACCAAAGTCTAGAAGTTGGTTTTGAATCCAGAGTACTTGAGCACAACAAGCAGATGCAGCTACATACTCTGCTTCAGCAGTTGATGTTGATACATTTGTTTGCTTCTTACATTGCCATGACACCAGTCTTTATCCAAAGAATTGACATCCACCAGTAGTGGATTTTCTATCTTGACATTCACCTCCATAGTCACTATCTGTGTAGGCTATGAGTTCAAAGGGTGAATCGTGTGGATACCATAGACCAAGTGATGGTTTGCCTTTCAAGTATCTGATTATTCTTTTGACAGCCTGTAAGTGTAGTTCTTTAGGTTTTGCTTGATATCTTGCACACACACAAACACTATACACAATGTCAGGTCTTGATGCAGTTAAGTACATCAAAGATCCTATCATTGATCTATATAAGTGTTCATCTACATCCTCCCCCTCAACATCAGGATGTAGGTGTTTGTGTGTTTCCATTGGTGTACTTGCACTTTTACGGTCTTTCATATCAAACTTTTCCAAGATGTCCTTGACATATTTTGATTGGTTTATCAAAATACCATCTGTTCTTTGACTGACTTGGAGTCCAAGGAAGAAATTCATTGAACCCATAGAGCTCATCTTGAATTTAATCTGCATCAGTTCTTCAAATTCTTTGCATAATAAATCATTGGTTGAACCAAAGATGATATCATCTACATAGATTTGTACCAGTAGTATATCATCTTTGACTTTCTTTGTAAACAAAGTTTTGTCAATGGCTCCTCTTTTAAAGTTATTCTTCAATAGATATGATGATAATGTGTCATACCATGCTCTTGGTGCCTGATGTAGGCCATACAGAGCTTTATCCAATTTGAACACATAATCATCATGTTTTGGATCTTCAAAACCTGGAGGTTGGCAGACATAGACCTCTTCTTCAATCTTCCCGTATAGGAATGCACTCTTCACATCCATTTGATAGACTTTGAACTTTTTGAATGAAGCATATGCTAGGAATATTCTTATTGCTTCAATTCTAGCAACAAGAGCATATACTTCATCATAGTCTATTCCTTCTTCTTGAGTGTATCCTTGGGCTACAAGTCTGGCTTTATTCTTGATCACTATACCTCTTTCATCTTTCTTGTTTCTAAAGATCCATCTTGTTCCAATGGCTCTTTTTCCTTTGGGTAGAGGTACAAGTGTCCAAACAGCTTGTAACTTGAATTGAAGGAGTTCTTCTTGCATTGCCTCAATCCAGTTTGAGTCCTTCATTGCTTGTTGGATCTTCTTTGGTTCATCCTGAGACAGAAAGCATTCAAACATACATTCATTAGCAATTAAACTTATATTACACATGTTTGCAGTTAAGCTTTTATTTAATTTGCTTCTTGTTTGCAGTGGTGAGTTAACATCACTTAGAACAAGATCTAATGGATGGTTCTTCTGAGTCGTTGTAGTTGTAGTTCTATCAACCACTAGTTGATTTTCAAGGTTGGACTCATTTGTCTCAGGCAATTGCTTCTCTAGTGATCCTTTATTGTTATTGATGTTTGGTTCATCATCATCTTGGTCAGAATTACTACTGCTATTATCTTCATTGAGATCAGTAGTATTGTTGTTGTTACTGGTATCAGTAGTATCTTGAGAATTTAGGTTATTGCTAGGACCAGTAGTATTTTGAGTACTATTACTGGTACCAGTAGTATTTGAATTACTACTGTCCTCATTCTCAGAGTTACTACTGGTTCCAGAATTTGAGTTATTACTATCCTCAGTATTAACTGTGGGAGCAGTATCAACTACTATGTATCTCATCTTTTCTTGACCAGTATTAACAGATGATGTTCCTTCTTTTTGAGTGTAACAATTCGAATCACCTGCATTTAAATCCATGTTAGAATTAAAGGATTTGGTTAGATTGTCTATGTTAAATAGCCAATCTGGACCATTTCCTTGTTCATTAAGAACATTTTCATTAAAGGATACATTGATGCTTTCTTCAATAATCCTTAATCTTTTGTTGAACACTCTATATGATTTGCTTTGAGTAGAGTATCCCACAAAGATTCCATCATCAGCTTTGCAGTCAAACTTACCAATTTGTTCTCTTGTAATCAGAATAGTACAAGGACAACCAAATGATTTTAAAAAACTTATAGAAGGTTTTCTTTTATTAAAAAGTTCATATGGTGTTTTATAATGTGGCTTTACTATTAGTACTCTGTTTTGAACATAACAGCCAGTATTAACAGCTTCAGCCCAAAAAGTGATTGGTAACTTTGAATCTGCTAACATTGATCTTGCTGCTTCTATGATGGTTCTATTTCTTCTTTCAGCTATACCATTTTGTTGAGGAGTTCTAGGTGAGCTGTATTGCCTGTCAATACCTTTAAGATCACAAAAGTTAATTAAGTTAGCATTTTTAAATTCTGTGCCATTATCACATCTTATGGCTTTAACTTTTTGATCAGATGTATTCTCCAGTTTAACAATTAAGTTCTTTATGAGTTCACTTGTTTCATCCTTTGTCCTGAGAAAGAAAACCCATGTATATCTGGAAAAGTCATCAGTAATAACAAGACAATATTGTTTCTTTCCAATACTCATTACATTTGTAGGTCCAAATAGGTCCATATGTAAGAGTTGTAAAGGAACACAAATAGAATTCACAGATTTGGACTTATGAGAAGTCTTGTGTTGTTTGCCTTTTAGGCATGCAACACAGTGATGATCACACATGAATTGTTTTTGAGGTAGTCCAATGACTAGATTTCTTTTTACTAAATTGTTCATGTTTTTGAAATTAGTGTGACACATCCTTCTATGCCATAGTTCTGATTCAGTGTTGTTTGCCTTGGATATAAAACAGTTGACCTCATTTGAAGAAATGAGTTCTCCCCCTATATCCAGGCAATACACATTGTTTCTCCTTGGAGTTCTTAAAACAACATATTTTTCATCTAAAATAAAGTCAGGAGAAAGAATGATGCACTCAATGTCTGTGAAAAGAATTTTGTTCTTTTTATCAGAAACTTGAGACACACTGACTAGATTGTATTTTAGTTCAGCTACATAAAATACATCATCAAAGGTAATTTTGCCATTAGTAACAGTACCTTTACCTGTGATCTTACCTCCCTTTGGGTTCTCACCAAAGGCTACATAACCTCCATCAAATAACTTGAAATCTTTAAGAATTTGCAGATTTCCAGTCATGTGCCTTGAGCATCCACTATCAATGTGCCATGTTCTTCCTTCTTCTGGGATCTGAATGCTCTGAACAAGTAAATAAAAGGTTAGTTAAGTTTGGGAACCCAAGCTTTATATGTCTTGGGTTCATCCTTTGAGAAATCAGATTTAGAACAGTTAACCTTAAACACTTTTGGTACCCATACCTTTTTAGTACTGGTGTTCTGTTTTACTACTGACCTTTTGGATTTGTCGAAATTTACTACTGATCGTGGTCTATACCCATTGTGTTTAGCTTTTGAATACTTTACTACTGATGGACCAGTAGTATTTGGGTACTTACCATATTTGGAATGACCAGTAGTGTTTTGAGATTTTGGTTTGGTAGCAGTAGTATTTTTGAAAGTAGGGTTGTTACCAGTAGTATTTTTGTACTGGTACCAGACAGCATTATAATTAGGGTTAACACCAGTAGTAAAATTGTTACAGTTTTTACTGGTGTAGAAAAATTTAAAATATTGTTTCTGTTGATTTGATTTTCCATTGTTTTTGAAGTAATTGCTGTTCTTTGGGCTTCCAACTCTTCTGTTTTGCACAAATCTTGGTGCACTTCTTCCAAATCTTGGTGTTTCAGCAATTGGAGTTTTATTTTTATTTACTACTGAAGGACTAGTAGTATCTTTTAACTTTTGAGTTTGTGCTTTTTCTTTAAAAGTTTTAAATTCCTTGAACTCTTTGCAGTTTATTGGATTGAAGTGACAATCCTTTGCTAAATGATTTACTTTGTTGCAAATAACACATTTTAATTTATTATCCTTAGCCCTTATGGTTTTTCTTTGTTCTAAGAGTTGATTCCTGTTTCTTTGATTTCCCCTTTTTAGAATTTTTGGTATATTTTCTGCATCATATTTAGGAGATTCATTTGGACTTTGTGCTGTGTGAAAACTTGTATCAATTGATTTGGGAGATTCAGTTTGAAAGATTGTAAATTCAATTGAGTTTGTTGTTCTATCATCATCAGAAAAGTCATTTGATTCAGATGTTTCAGTATTAGATTCAGTTTGATTTTCACTTTTTAATTCATTAATTATTCTTTCTGAACTATCTTTAAGTGGAGGAATGAATTTATATGGAGGTGGTACAGCATGATATCCCACTCCATGAACAACTTTTTCTATAGTTTGATTGTTAGTTAGTTCATCAAGAATTTTAGTACTTCTTTCAAAAATTTTAATTGTCAATTTATTTTGTTCAATTTCAAGTTGTAATTCTTCTAATTTACTAGTTAATTCTTTATTTTTTAATTCATAAAACTCTTTCTCATCTACAGCTTGAAGTAATTCTTCCTTTATCCTTTGATCAATCATCTGATACACCTTTATTTGATGTTCTTGATCAGCAATCACACCATCAAATTCATGGTTTCTTCTTACTGCTTTTGCTAAATCTTCATTTAATTTAGTGTTTTCTTTTTCTAAATTTTTAACAATTTTAACACATTCAGAAGTACAAGGTTTAGGTTTTACCTCAGATTTGCTGTCAGTAAAGGCCATAAGAGCTTGATTTTGAGCATGCTCTTCTGCTTGGAAGCTCCAGTCATAGCCTTGTCCTTGTTGTGAAACAAGAGCAGTTGATTTTGATCTTTTATCTGGCTGAGGACATTCTTTTGCAAAGTGACCAAGATTGTTACAGTTGTAACATTTGACTTTTGTTTTGTCAAATCTAGCTTTGTCACCTTTGTTGTAGTTGAGGCTTGTCCTACCAGTCCTTTTTAAGAATCTTTTGGTTCTTAGGCTCAGCATAGCCATCTGCCATTTAAGATCCATCTCCTCAAGATCATCTGGATTCAATTGTTCCAGATCATCACTAATCAGTGCAGTATGCACATGACTAGTGAAGAAGGATTCTCTTGCAGCATCTTCACAATCTGCAGCCTTTCCTGTGGCAGTTTCTTGACCTTGACCTGTACTAGATACAAATGCAGCATTATTAGAAGAAATAGAAGGGTTCTTTTGATTTACCTCAGTTTCAAATACTCTGAGATCATTGTAGAGTTCTTCTAACTCCTTTTCTTCTAGTGCATCTCTCTGTCTGTACATCACTGTGTACATGGCCCATTCTTCACTAAGAGACCTTAGGAACTTCATGTTGACATCTTCTTGATCCATCTGAACCCCAACTTGGTTAAGTTCACCAATTAGCTTGTTGAATCTGTCAAACACTTGAGTGAGTGTCTCATTGGGCTTTCCTTTGAAGTTTTCAAAGTCTTGCTTGAGAACAGATTTCATGTTTCTCTTGGTGCTCTTGGTTCCAACGAATCTCTTCTCGAGTGCTTGCCACAGCACTTTGGCATCATCATATTCAACAAAGAGATGTTGATAGTCATTAGGAATGGCCAGTAGGAGTGTGCTTAGAGTTTTGAGCTCAATTCCTCTGTCTTACTTCTCCTTCTCACATTTAAGTTTGTCTGCTTCAGTTGCAGAGCTGCTTGCTTGAGCCGGACCAGTTTTGTTTCCTTCAAGGACAACTTCCCACATGGAATAATCAGTAATAAGCATGTATTGCTTAATACGATTCTTCCACATCCCAAAGTTATTGGGAGTGAGTATAGGGATTTTGTTGGCTTGAGTGCTTTCATTATTATCAGTCATGATTAATAATGTGTGTGTTTTAAAGATTAAAACTTTTTGTTGCTCTTAAAAATTCGTAGATCTAGAACCAAAAAGCTCTGATACCACTTGTTAGGATCGATTAACTATGAACGAGTTAATAAACACCTTAGATCTAATTGATAATAGAAGTTGCAGCGGATCAACACTATATCAATATGTTTAAGAACAATGAACTGTAAGAACAATATGAGAAAATATTAAGAACACAGTTTCACAAAAAGCTTCAATGTATATTATTGAATCACAATACACACGTACGTTTACAATTCGTAAGGAACTATTTATAATAGTCCTTGAAGCCTAACTATTTACCCTAGTTATTCTAGGACTTTTACATTCGAAATATAAAGATATACATTGAATTACATTTTATAACTATCTCTACGAAGATCTCGGACTTGATTTGCTTCCAAATCGTATATCAGTAGTAATCTGCAATCACCAGTAGTAAATGAGCATCGTCAGTAGTAAGTTTGGTGACCAGTAGTAAGTCCAAAACCATCGTCAGTAGTAACTACTATTGATCAGTAGTATCTTCAATATGCCTTGATCAGTAGTAACTAAGTTATAGACTTCACCAGTATCAACTCATCAGTAGTAAGTAATTCTGCCCCATCAGTACTAAACATAATAAGCATGATCAGTACTAACTGCAGCATCAGTAATAAGTTGATCTGTGATTTTGTTCCAACAGAGATACAAATTTATAATCATAAAAAAGAAATAGTTGGCTTTTTTTCGACAATCTCGGTGCAAATTGACTAACTAGCATTCTTTTAATTTTATATCTTTTGATATTTTAAGGATCTTGATTAAGTTGTTTATGAAAATGGATTTTATATTTAAATTGTAGTATATTAACATTAATCATGAATCAATTATTATTCTATTATGTTTGATTCTAGTTATTATTCTATTATTCATTATCTCTTAAATTCGTTTAATCAAAGGTCTACTAGTCTCCTAAATTTAACCATCACTAAAATAGGCTATTAGTAGATCTCCCTGCAGAAGGTCTTAAATATAAACCTTATTAAGTAAAAACCTAGCGATGGATCAAGGAATTATGAGTTCGGAAACAAGATACACCGACTAGGTCGCATATATATGAGCCAAACTCACATTTTCCATTTAACCTGAGCAGGATAACCTATTTGTTCGCTACGAACATCCAAAGGTAAATCTTTGCTTGTTTGCCTGTAATATCTTGAAAGATTTTTTGCCATTCAACACTGATCCATAGAGAATTACAATATAGTAATAATTTGTACAACTAAGAAAATGCATCTTAATAAGTAACAAATCTTGTATCCACCACTATCATGTTGTTTTAAGTTTTAAGTTTTAATTATCTTATACCCCTTCATCCCCAAAAAAAAAAAAAAAAATCATATTTCTCATTAAAATTTTGTCCCACAAAAAAGTTTACATTTCTCAAATTTGAGGGGTCCACCTAATTAAATAATATTATTACCAATCATTGCACCAATAAAATATTTTCTCTCTCCAATCTAACCATATATTTTAATCAAAAGTATTACAAAGGATCCAACCACTAACTATCTTTTAAAAGATTGTGCCCAAATGAAATGTAAACTTTTTTTTATAGGACGGAGAGAGTAATAGTTTTGACTTATATACTTCCTTCGTTTCAAAATAAGTGATACAAATTAGCTTTCACGTTCTTTGAGGTAAAAGATTGTAAGGAATGTTAAATTAGATTAAATTGGATAGTTAGTAAGTGTTAGGTCTCATATATTATGATTAAAGTGAGTTTAATGATGTTTAAAAGTAAAAGTAAGGGTAAATGAGTCATTTAACTTTATTAAAGGAGATAGTTAGTGGGTATGTGTCCCATCATTTTTTACCAAATAAGGAAAGTTTCAAAGTGTATTATTTATTATGAAACACCTCAAAATAGAAAGTGTATCACTTCGGAAGAAAGTATATATGTTTTAATGATCAGACAAGCTTGTAACAAAATAGTATATAGAAAGATGGTATATATATATATATATACGTACAGTCAAGGTCATTAGAGACGAGTTCGAGCAAGAAGGAGCGCCCTAGAAGATCAGAGACACCATCAGCAACGCCGCCAAGACTTACACCAGCGAGGGAGGAGCTAACGGTCGGTTGGACGGTGTTGACACCCTTCACGGTGGTGGACTTAGTAAGAAATGGAATTGATATGGCTTTAATTTTACCGGCAGCTGAGGTGGATCGACCGTTAGAATATTTTCTGGTGGACGTCTTCTGGCGGAGAATGGCGGGGGAGTAGGCGGCAGCGGAGGAGTGATTGGCGGCATCACCACCGGCGAAGGGCTTGTGCAGTGGAAGCAGGTTCTGGACAGAGTGAGACTGGTTGATTTGAGGCTTCAACATGGTTTTCTTTGTTTTCTTTACACACTGCTATCACTTTGGTGTGATTTAAGAGTGAAAAGATAACCCTCTATTTATAGGGAAAAAATGGATGCCATTATTTGGGATGGTAAATTTTACATCACATTTTATTTAACGCCTATATATTATATGTTGTCAACTTTTCACTAGTTTGCCCTTTCACCGAGAAAAGTTTAAAATACTTCCTCCACCGTATCAAAATAAGTGACCTTTTCTATTTTGGGTGTATTAAAATAAATGACATATTTTGAAAACTTTCCTTATTTGATAAAAATACTAGAATTCATATTCACTAACTATCTACTTTAATAAAGTAAAATTACCCTTATACCCTTACTTTTACTTTTAAAACTCATTAATATCACTTTGTTCAAGAAAATTGGGACCCATTTTCCACTAACTATGTACTTTAATCTATTTTAACATCTACTTTAATCTTTTACCTCAAAAAATGTGTAAGCCAATTTGTGTCACTTATTTCGATACGGAGGAAGTACTAGAGTTAAATCAGTTTATATCAGTTTAAATGGACTTAAGCTTGTATATTACTTCCTCCGATTCAAAATAAGTGCTACACTTTTCATAAATGAGTGATTCAAAATAAGTGCTACACTTTTCATAAATTGGTGATTCAAAATAAGTGCTACACTTTCCATAAATGGCAAAAAATAGTAGGACCCACACCCACTAACTATCTACTTTAACAAAGTAAATTACTCATTTACCATTACTTTTTACTTTTAAACATCATTAACCCCACTTTATTAAAAGATGTGGGACCTATTATCCACTAATCATTCAATTAATCTAATTTAACCATCATTACACTATTTTGCTTCAAAAACCACCGTAAAAGTAGAAGTGTATCACTTATTTTGAATCGGAGGAAGTATATGTTATAATTATAATATATAAGCCTAATGAGATTTTGATTAGTGTTTGATAAAATAGTATAGTTTAATTGTATATATCAAGACCAATTGTATGTACGAAGTAGAGTTTCTGTATATTTTTGTAATTTATTTATAGCGATTCATAATACAGTTTTCTTTACAAAATTTTGATTATATTACATAGTATCAGAGCTATGTATAATATTTTACATGTCTAAAGAAAGAATAAAAAATAATATAACGTTTAGTCCATGGACAATATTCTTAAAGTCTAAAAAGATAGAAATTGGATCTATCAAACTTAAGAAGGCTTTGAGGAACGCTTCTTCGTTGGTTCAACTTTCCATTCATTTATACGAAAAGGTATACAAAAATAATATCTTAATTTCTTTTGTGTACCTTGTACAAGTAATTATAATTTGGTTTTTTATGGAGTGTTAATTAGAAAAAAAATTAGGATATACAAATTCTCAAACTTTTTTAAAATATGATAGCTTAACAAAAATTAACGCAAATAGTGAAATAAATAGATCAAATTATATAGTCGTTATCAATTACTTTCAGAAATAAAAGGAAAGAAAAAGAAGTGCATGTTCGATTTTTCCGATTTCATGGAACCAAACCGTTTTAAAAGGCCGGTTGCACAAGAGTCTTGAACCAACATTCTTATGAATAGCCTTCTTATGAATTAATGCAAATTAATCATCATGCATTTTGAGTTTCCTTTTCTTTGAATGAAGCGACTTTTCAAGGTGATTAAATTCAAACTAATTTAATATTAGGAGAATCTTGAACCATAACTAACATTCTTATGAATTTAATCAACTCACATATCAGTTTTTACTTTAGCATAACCATAATTTAAATAAAAGATGACTTTGAAAAATACGATACGCATCTGATTGTAACTTCTAATTTATAAGTGATCAAAACAATAATTTATAACTATGTAGTCTATACTAAAAAAAGGTTTTATTAACGATAGTGTTAAATAATGTCTTTAAAAAATTACTAGTTTATATCCCGTGATAAATCACGGGCGGCTTGTAATAATTTCATGATATTTGTTCCAAAAAACTTTATATGCGAGACGACAATAAAATTAAGAACACAGTATTTTGATGATAATTGCACATCACATTTTATCGTATAAAGAGTAGACAAAATTTATAATAAAATACATATTATTTACAAACATTTTTAAATCTTTTGTAAAACTTCAAGGTAAATAGAACTTTGGGTAAAAATTCTTCTTAATGTAGGCATAAATCATATTTGACTATAAAAAATTAATTAATATATAAAAATATATAAGCAACACATATGGTGATCAATTAAAAGCCTGATTAAAAAGAGATTAATTGAAAGTTTAATACGTTTTCGTTTTGTCAATTCTTTAGGCCACAAGTTTATTCTTGAAATTATTGGATTTCCACAACCTAATCACTCTTATCATATTCCTTAATATTTCCGATCAATTCGTTGATGAAATATATTTGGAAGACATTGTCTATAAATTCGTAAAAAGTTAGGACTTTCAAATTAAAGAGATTTTTTTTTATTTAACTATACTAAATTTGTATAAAATAACATTATGTTTAGAAATTTAAAGAAAAAAATATTCCAACTACTTACTAAGTTTAAAAAGATGTCTAAGTTTTGATATATATATTATAAAAGTCTTATAAAGAATAAAGATAAATCAGTTTCTTAAAAAATAAAATATTTATTATGACCGCCTTAGGAAATTGATTACTTTTTTAAATTAAGATATACTCCCTCCGTCCCACAAAAAACTTCTCATTTCACCTTAAATTTTTGTCCCACAAAAAACTTCCTATTTCCTACATTTAATGGGCTCCACACAATAAAATATTATTATTAAGGACCCCACCACTAACAATCCACTAACTATCTTTCTCTCTCCAAAACAATCTTATATTTTAATCAAATATATTACCAATTAATCCATCACTAACTATCATCTTAAAACTTGTGCCAAACTCAAATGAGAAGTTTTTTGTGGGACGGAGTGAGTATATGCAATTATTTAAATAAATAACAAATACGTTTTTTAAATTAGTTTATAAATTATGAAAAAAATAAATATGTTCTAGGAAATCATATTATTTTAAACTTTAAGTTGATGACAAAAAAATTCAAATCATATTTATTTTAAATGGTAGTTATCTTAAATGATGGTAGGTTGATTAGGTTAATCTCAAAAGGGTGACGTGGAATGCTTTCATTGGTGGATGATTAATGACTTGGCAAAGATGACATGGCAAATGTGACGTGAATTAGTTGACGTGTTACGCTTTCTTTTATTATAGATAGAGATTATATGCATAAAAAATTATACTTTCATTAATAGAATGGTAATCATAACATATATTTTTATCAATTTTATAACAACTATCGTTATCATCATTTTTTTAAAAATTGCATAATACGAAGTATATTAATTTAGTTGAAAATAGTTGGAAAGCGGGATCGTAATTTATTGACCTGGCGATAACGAATATATTTAATGATTTCGTGTATTCACACAATTATTTTATTATTACACGAGATGCACATTGGTGTTGGTCAGATTGTTACGATATTTTGAATAATTTAATTCAAGATCTTATCTCTTGTTTTGAATTAATTTAAACCAACCCCGCATATTTCTCTTTTGTTTATGCTGCCGAATATACACACAGAGACCAAGATTGATTGATTTGGCAAAAAAAAAGTTTTATATCGAAGTCTAATTAAGTTTTATTGTAAAATGAGGAAATATGTTCGTATTCCACAATGGGTTTTTAAGAATACATATTAAATTTATAAATTAGCATATTTATATTATTAAAATTTATAAGAAAAAAATCATTATTCATGAAAAATTAATGGAGTGATATTTTCCCCTGGAAATGTTATTGTAGGAGGTTCAATTTAATTTTTAAGAGATTAAAATAACATGTGACTGACTATTGGTTCAATTTAATGTGATTGTAGTGATTCATATGCAATATGTATATTAAAAGAGAGCTGATTCTTGTCATGTAGAAGAAGACATCCATAACATACATACCCCTTTAGTTAATAAATAATAAATAATTATTCATAATTCTAGATGGAAATACTGTTAGGGACACCCATACCCGTGACACCGGGTGTCGAGAAAGGCTTTAAAAGTTGGTATGGGGGAATCCCGACCCCATTCCGGTTCTTGAAACGGGTATCAGCATTCCTACCATCTATGATTCCTTCCAATTCCTTCAATCTCCCTGCAAATCGTTCATAAGCCGCTTTAATCTTAGGGTTTGTTTCATACGACGGTTCCATTTTTTCACCAATATATTCTTCATCTGGCGAATGATTTGATAAAACATCCAAAACCGACATAACTTGAGAAGCTTGAAGTTGAGAAGGATACGTAGCCAAAAGTTCACTTTCGGGATTATTCTTAAAAACTTCCCATTTTTCTTCTGTCGGGTCTTCGCACGGCATTTTGACCCGGGCTATGGTTGACCGGCCCGGAACGTAGCCCCCGTAATCGTATTGACCGAAGTTGACCGCCGCATGGTGGCCCGAAGTGACCCATATCATGGTTGTGAGGATTTTGATCAGGTCTTGCGGTGTTTGGAGAACGGGCCACCACGGTTCGTCTTTTTTGTCTTGGTGGCCCATGGTTCGGATCTCGGTCCACCATGTTTGAAGCTCGTGATCGGTTGTTACAAGATTTGGGTCGGGGTAGTAATGGTCAACATAATCAGTAACCCAATCTTTAAGTATATCATAAAGGGCTAAACCGTCATTTGCATATGGGTAATCTTCGATGGCTAGCTTTAGCCCATGTGGAGAATTCGGGTCTTCCTCAGCCATACCCCTTCAAATTACAAAATTAATTACTTAATTCATTGATTTTGATTACAAATACAAAATTATTAGTATTATACTTTATAAATATACCTGCTAATTAGGTCTGCGGGTAGTGCTTCATGGTCAAACCGCCAAAGTTGACCATAGGCAGCCGAACTCAACTCTATACTATATTTTCCGGGTGAAAAACATGACTCGATAATCCCACCATAATTAATGAGGGATTCTCTAGCTAAAGCATTGATCTCCATTGTGTACCGGAAATGAGGGTGTAAAAATCTATAAATGGGATGCATTGTGCTGAGCTGGCGGTTAGTTGCAATTATGTACGGCTCAGTGCAACAATGAGTTCTCACCCTGAAAAACAACCAAATTTGGAGGACTTTTTTTGATTAAAAAATGAAGATAAAATTAGAGGATAATTATTAATTAGTTAATTACCAGTGACTATAAAGCTGGTGAATACCAGCATCATGAGCAAGAAAATGAACTTTGGCTAACTTCCATAACCAAGCTCCAGTTGAATCCCAACACGGGCTGAATGCTTGTTTCCACTGAGGTTTCCCATTGCCAGGTGGCCTAACTAACTCAATGGAAACGGGCCTCAACGTTCCGGAAGGTGTTAAGAACATTAATAATCTCGACCCGTATAAAGTTGTTCTCATATCTTCGATTTCTCTAACTTTGTTCACAAATGGCAGGAGCAAGTCATGGTAATCTATAATGAAAAGCTTCTTCTGCTGTATAGCCTGCATGTACATAACAATTCCAACTAAAATTACCAAATTGCCCTTGTACCTATTTGATGGAACTAGTGTATGTGAATGATTTGTACCTGCTCGAGAGAGACAAAGCCTCCGATCACTTGCTCAACTACTTCTTTTGTAATTGCTGACTCAGCGGGCCCGTACACCTCAGGGTCAAGTTTACTTTTCAAAGGCCATTCCTACAAAAATCCATAAAATTATTTAAAATTTCTCAAGTTTATATGCAACAATTAATTAAACAAAGCAATCAAAAATCAATTCCATACATTGACCAACTGAATGCCACATGGGTTTAGACCAGCAAGGGTCTGTCGACAAAGTTCTTCATCTTTCAGCCAACAAAATTTATCTCCTACAAAATAAAGAAAAACTTTGTTTAACAAATAAATAAAAATAAAGGGGGTAAAAAGTGTTTTCACTTACGGTTAAATATTTCAGGGGTTTCGAACCGCAAGACGTTATTTTGGGTATCCCCAACAATTTTTAGAAGCCGAGGTAAGGCTTCTCCAAGAAATCCTTTCAATTTCAACTGGGGCAAATGAACCCCTTCATTGAACAAAAGATCGATTGATGTGAAATGTGGAAATGCAAGCTCTTTGTCAATCATGGATGTTTGTAATGAAGGTACAACTGCATGCATCACTGAGTATACAGTTTTAGCTGAGAATGTGAATTGTTTTAACTCTGAAAATGCTTCGTCTCTTGGAACATAAACACCACTGGTCCTTGATTCTGATAAAGGATCTGCATTCATAAATTTTAATTAATCATCCTATCTGTTTTTTAAACTTCAATTTGCAAAGAAATATTGCCAGAATTGAATCAAAGTGTGCACAGAATGCTAATGGAATCAAATATTGATCAGATTTAAACAGCGATTAGCATTTCGAACTGTTTACTGAACATTTAATTTCTAAACAATGCACACACTTGAAAAAATGCAATTGATTCAACTAATTCCTATTGATCTTAATGGTTAACTATACGAATTTAGGGCTTGATCGATGAACCTTAACAGACGGTCATCCTTGAATATTGCAATTAATTCAGTTAGTTCGTATTGATTTTCATGGTTAACTGTAACAATTTAGGGCTCGATCGATGAGACGGTCATATAATCTGTATAATATTAACTAATTTCCTAAAATATGCTCATATATTACAGTTAATTGCAAAACTACTTCATAAGCTAAAATTGAAGTGTGAACTCGTTATCTAAGGTGAGATGATGGGTACCTGATTTAGTACGATGGCGGCCAGTTTTACAGCGCCTAGGGTAAGGCAGATCCTTGGTTCCGAGCACCGGACGTGCATATTCCGGCTTCTTGTCGGGATCACCGAGATCATTGTAGGCATCATAATCGTAAATTCTGTCGTGCTTTTTCCGAGGGCCATCAGGCACATAATCTCCTCGAACACTTGCGAGATCTTTTTCTCGCAGATTCTTCAGCCCGCTCGGAGTTTTATCTGGAAGGTACGACTGCCTCGCAACAAAATATTTTCTCTTAACACGCAATTTTGGGGTAAGCAAATGAAAAATGTTATAAAAAATTGTTTAGATAAAGTTTATTTTTATAAATTTTGTTAACAAAAAATTCTTAGTTATATCTCTCGCAAAAAAATATATGCAGAGTGATGCTAAAATATGGAAGGTGATGCTACATGCTACCATGTAGCATGGTGTAGGTAGTACAATCTTTCAAAAGTATATAAATATTATAAAAAATATTACTTTCTCCGTATCAAAATAAGTGACACACTTTTTATTTTGGGGTGTATCAAAATAAGTGACACACTTTAAAAACTCTCCTTATTTGGTAAAAATAATAGGACCCATACCCACTAACTATCCACTTTAATAAAGTGAAATTACCCTTATACCCTTACTTTTACTTTTAAAACTCATTAATATCACTTTATTCAAGAAAATTGGGACTCATTCTACACTAACTATGTACTTTAATATATTTTAACCCCTACTTTAATCTTTTACCTTAAAAAATGTGTAAGCTAATTTGTGTCACTTATTTTTATACGGATGAAGTAATTTTGTTGGTATACTTTGACTTCAAGAAGCATGAAATATTTGATTTTCTATATGCTCATCAAAGGATATGCAGAGTGATGCTAAAATATGGAAGGTGATGCTAATGCTACCATGTAGCATGGTGTAGGTAGTACAATCTCTCAAAAGTATTTAAATAATATTATAAAGAATATTAATTTTGTTGGTATACTTTGAGTTCAAGAAGCATGAAATATTTGATTTTCTATATGCTCATCAAAGGATAATAACACATGGTTGGTAAAAATATCAAATAAAAATATTAGAAATTTATATGTATATTATCTAGATGTACTCGAATGATTTGAAGGGTTCAACTTCAATCCATGTGACATAATGATTCTCGAATATTTATGTAAGTTTCAACTAGAGGTCATATGTAATAGAAGTGGATCAGCTGATGACTCGCGAGGACGTTTCAAAAAGATTTCAAAAAATTCTAAAAAAAATATACTTCCTCCGATTCAAAATAAGTGATACACTTTCCTTTTTTAGGTGATTCAAAATAAGTGATACACTTTGAAAAGTTTCCTTATTTGGCACAAAAAAAAAAATGGGACCCACAACCACTAACTATCTATTTTAACAAAGTGAAATGACCCATTTACCCTTACTTTTTACTTTTAAACATCATTAACCTTATTTTATTCAAAAGGTG
Source organism: Calendula officinalis (assembly GCA_963853835.1). Classification (NCBI taxonomy): domain Eukaryota; kingdom Viridiplantae; phylum Streptophyta; class Magnoliopsida; order Asterales; family Asteraceae; genus Calendula; species Calendula officinalis. The sequence continues at coordinate 6,764,335 of OY970825.1, forward strand.
TGGGACACATTCCCCACTAACCATCTAATTAATCTAATTTAATCATCATTATAATCTTTTGCCTCAAAAACCGTGAAACCCCAAGTGTATCACTTATTTTGAATCGGATGAAGTATATAACTTCTCATGATTATTATTATATTTGACCAAAAAAATTTTATAAAAAAAAATTATGATCCATTTTTTTTATCATAATAATGATCCATATTTTTTTGTGGATCATAATAATGATCCATATTTTTTTGTGGATCAAAATTATGATCCATATTTTTTTTTGATCATTTTTGAAATTTTATTTTTTTAGGTCTTATAGGCTGTGATTTTTTTGTTTAAAAATGAAATTTTTTTGAAATTTTTTTTTTGGATTATTTTTAGAGTTTTTTATAGTCCTCGTTAATTTTTGAGTTCTCACTGGATCCGGACTCATCTGTAATAATTGGTTTGTATAAAATCAAAACGCAGAAAGATGAAATAATTATTGATGGTAGTTAAACGCCTAACATACTCAACATGTTGAGACTTACAATTGATTTGATAAAGAAAACGTACAAGTCATGTTTAAGTACACTCAACTTGGGTCCGGTCAGTTTAGGGTTAAAACTTATTTACAGTATATTGGAAAAATTATTAATGTATTGAAATAAAGTTGAAAAGAGTATATTATCAAAATAATAATAAAAAATATTTTAAATAAAATGATACCTATGACAAATGAATCATCCTTATTTGCCTTGAAGTGAAAACAAATAAAGAGTCGTTATAGAGAAATCGAAATCAACATTTCAATCGGGACCATTTTCATCTCCAATCCTCGACCTTGGATTGTCTATCTCTTATTGAGTTTTAAAGTTAGGTACCACATGTATAGTCGTATACTATACGTAATTTACGACTTATGTATGTATATAATACATATATGTAATTTTTTTTTGTATGTGTATATATATGTATGTAAACTTACTTAGGGTGGTATTCATCGTAGAGTATCTCATTCACTATTCATTCAAATGATTATTAATATTTCTATGTTTGAGATTGATTATTAGATCAACTAAAAACGTTGTAAAATGACATATCAAATAATGATGATACAACAATATTAACTTTTTGAAACTAAAAGATTAAATTTTATGTAATATGATTATATTGATATGAAACGAAGGATAACTTGCAAACCTTGTTAGTGAAGAAAATACGTTTTTCAGGATTATCGAACTTGGAATGAACCCACGAATTAGGGTTGATAGTAATAGTGCCGTTGGAAAAACCTTCGAGAATAATTGTCTCGACATACATCTCTTTGTGATGTTCGTTTTCTATTAGAACTGCTCCAATCTCACCAAATTCCTCTGGTACCTCAAATTCGGCCACATATCTTGTGTCTCTTGCATCTAGCCCTGACCAGTGAGCATAATGTTTGATCGTATCCTTTGCTAAACCCGTCTCTTTGAATAAACATCAACAACAAAAATTAAGTGTTAACATTTTGGTTTATTGTTGAACTAAAGAGAGAAATGTTGTTGTGTATGAAAAATGATAAAAGGAGTGTTTTAAAAACCAAGTTGTACCGGTCGAACATGGAATTGAAAGGTAGCATGTCGAAAATGGATAGGTTAGATCGATGGTTATAACTTGGTTCGAACCGGGCGAATAGACAAAACACCCCGATTGAACCGGCCGATCGATAAAAAAAATTCTAAAAAAAATTAGATAATTAAAATAGACGTACAGGATATTTTTTATATTGGTTTTGTAACTTCAGAATGATAAACATAATATAAAATTAGATTTTAGATTTTAGAAAGAAATTTGATTTTTAAAGCTATTTATTTTGAATTTTCTAGCTTTTTTTGCATTTTTACTATATTATTATAATTATTGTATCATAAATATACTCAATATCATAGTAAAAAAAAAGAGGATCATGTAGATCTATTCCGCCCAAAAGGGTAATGGGCTTGGATGGTTATTTTGGCCAATTGATCTTCCAATATGCTAGTTTTAACAACTCTTGTTCTTTACATTTCTTCTTAGCGTCATTCGGTTCGACCGACCGGTTCAAATTGACCGGTATTGTGGTTGAAAAAAAATAATGTTTGCTCACAAGAAAAATACGAAGATACTAACTACAAGTAATAAACCAATTGGTTTAGATCAATTAGGATAGCCTTTAGTTTTCCTTCAAAAGGTCATAAGTTCAAAACTTATTGGATGCAAAACTTGAAGATAATAAAAGTGGTGGGGTTTATTCTCAAAAAAAGAGATGAGTTTGAGGAATGCATACTCCCCAGCTGGATGTCACTGTTAACTCAAACTACTAATTAACTAATTTGTCGTTAACAAAAACATGTAATACGAATTAATGATTTTAGGTAAACGTCAATATACGTTGGCCATATGTCATATACATGTAAGTATGATTATAAAAAAAAGTTAATTACACATTAATTATTTAATATTTAACAATATTAAGTAGTTTTGATTATAGAGCATCATAAATTTTTTATAAATATTTAACAGTATTAAGTAGTTTTGATAATTTGTGCTCCTATTAACTACTTTTCTTAATGACATCTAATCTAGTCCACTATACAGGACGAGACTTGATTAATCCAAGGATATACGCACTCTTAATTTCTTTATTCACACATTTTCACTAGATTTTGACTTAGAATTTTGTAAAATATTAATGTGTTGAAGACTTACTATGGTCAACTTCGGCAGCAACAAGCTCCACAAGCAACGATTTTCCAAGCAAATCTGTAATATCGTCAAGTCCTTTCGTAAGCCCTATGCTAGATAACAGCCCACCCATGGTTACCTGAACGGCAATAACCGCTTTCACCTTAGTGGTTGTGGATGTGGTTGTGCCGGTGCTGCTAGATTGGTCAGCCGTGACGGCTTTAATTTGCCGAGTTGACCGTGATGCATGGAAACTGGTGGTGCGTTTGGTAGGTGAAAAGAGCTTTGTGAGAGAAAGAAAGGGGGTGGTGCTTCCACTATCTCCACCACTATTGCTGCCATCTCCGGCGACCACGGTCTTGTTCCGCTGACGTGTGAGTAAGGAGTGGTGGTGGACTTGAGGTTTAATTAGCATGTTTGTGTGGAAAATGGTTAGCATGGAATCCAGTGTACGTTTTAGATGGTTTGATATATAGACAAACTTATCAAATTAACTTGAACGTCTAGCTGCATGAATATATGGTATTAAAATAAAGAGCCAGGAGCCCAGGATAGATAATTTCTGACCAATAAAATTTTTACTAATTACTTCATTCGATTCAAAATAAATGCTACACTTTCCTAATTTGGTAAATTTTTGTATATAAAATTGTCATTTTATCTTTACTTTACTTTATTAAACATCATTAACTTGTCCTTGCCAACCATATTGTGGGACCTTCCTTACTAATTATCCATTTTAATCTATCATAATCTCTATTACAATGTTTTGCATCAAAAAACGTGAAAATAAAAGTGTAACACTTATTTTGAATAGCAGGAAGTATAAGTTTTTAATTAGTTGAAATTTAAAATGAATAGATAAATAATTAAGACGGGAAAATTAGTTAAAAATTAAGATAGTTTAAACTACTTAAGCGAACAATGTTTGAAGGTCTCAAGTCAAATTTCACTAACAGCAACAAAATTTACTACTTTGCGGCCATGGAAGTTTACATGCGTTGACTTCTGGCTACCTACAAATCCGGTGTTCTTCCTATGATTAATCAGCTCGTAAAGCAAGTTAAAACTTAGGTTAGAAAAAATTTAAACTAGTTAAAGTTTGTGAAAGTTAAAATTTCCTACCGAAAATGTATAGATGGGACATGGACAGAAATGATCATCAACATTGACCATACAAAAATTCCCATTCAAAACGCACGTGCATGTTAGACATTCTGAAAGTCAACCAATTTCTTACAAGTATGAGAAGGGGTTGATTATTTAAACTGGTGCCAACGAGAGGAAGAACCGAAGAAGGGGAAGTCGGTGGGGCTACCAATGCCGTCGCTAATTAGCGCGACTCGTCGGTTCCAACTTCCCCCCGAGCCTCGATGGTTCAAGGAAGAGGGAGGGTTGAATTTTGGTGGTTCTTGCATGCGTATTAAACTCAAATATAGCGACTAAAAAATGTAAATATAAAGAACGATAATATGTCTGTTAAGTTTTTAAATTTAAAAAAAAATTGTTTTACTCACTTTTTTCAATTCTTTTGCCTCTATAAACACCCACTCAAACGATGAAAGAAAACGAAGATGAGGACGAAGAGTAGACTAGATTTTTAATTATTGTGTTTTATAATTAATATCTTTTTTTTTATTAATGTAATGTTTTTATTTTATGTATGTAATGGTTTTATTACACGAGCTTCTTTAATATTAGTTTATAGAACTATGATTTTACGTGTAGTTCTCGTTCACTATGAGTCTAAGATGAAAAACAAAAAAAGTAGAAATGTGAATTTATTATATAGTACTTCCTCCGTCCTAAAATTATTGTTTATAAACAAAAATCACACAGTTTAAAAAAATTGCACATATTACACTGTTTAGCCAATAAAATTTTATGGACAAAAAAATTGGGACGGAGGGAGTAACATATAAACCGAACCAAAAAATTTCTACAAGGAATCTCAGATCGGCCTCACGCTAGACCGTCCTAGACCCATCATGTTAGAGGTAAATCGAGTTTACCGAGCTGTAAGACTATATTGGTAGGAGGGATCAAATCGAACTCTGGTATTTCATTTTATTTAGATGGAAGTATGGAACCAAAGCGTCAATACCGCAATTAGTGCATTGAATTTTTTATATATAGTGTAACATTAAATTTAATGATGTATAATTGGGACTTGGGAAGCAGGGGTTGTTTGGGATTACAATTTGTTAACTTTATATGAAAGAAGATCTTTTTAAATCAATTAGGTGATGATTATCTAAAACTGCTACTTTTAAACACTTTTAAAATATGTAATCCAAACACTCCCTAAGTAATGCATATCTTATCAAGTAATTAAACGTGTAAATAGCTTGCACGTGTCGATATATTACTGATTCGTTGGTTAATTTGTCGATTATAAAAAGAACAAATATAGCTCTTTCTATTTAGACTGAGACTTGATTAAAACAGAACATGGCTACACATCTAAGGACAATAATTAGTTATTGTGATTGTCAAAGGACAAAGACTCAAAGAGTACGATAGATCTCATTTAGATCGATATTTTTTTCTTCCTAAAAAACTATTGGACGAGGGTACGTATATTCGTGGCCTATATTATATGCTCATGATTCACGTTGAGCTCTTTTGTCTTTCATGCTCATTCAATAATTTTAGCTCGATCACATGATCAACACACAAAATAAGTTGGAACTTAGGTTTTTTTAAAAAAATTCTACAATTTGTACTTCATTATATATTATCCTAACTACTAAATTAGGTAATGTTTTAGGTTGAGTCACACTATTATCTAAATGGTCAATCTTTTATTTTTGTTTTTTATATATCTTTTGAAGACGGATATATTAAAACGAAAAGGAGTCTACAACAAAAACACGAGGAACCGAGGGTCCAAAAGGGATGGGCGATATAACCAGAAACGACTAACCAACCTAAAAATATCTGCCCAAGAAAAAAACATCGAGCCAAATACAAAAACAAGAAGCACGAAACAAAAAAATGCAGCCTTAATAAAAACAGTAGCTCGAAATACCAACTTCTTAACAAACTCAAAGGTCTAAAAGTCGTTCTTATTAGCTAAATTTCGAAAAATAATAAATAAATAAAATTAAATCTCAAAATACGTGAGAATAAACTACATATAAAGAGCAAATACAATTAAACAATCATTATTTTGGTTTAACCCAAATCTTATAGAAGTATCAGCTAACCAGTGTTTACTGTTTTGCACCATGCCACTGCTCAATGATAACATCATTCCATATTGGTTATATTACATATAAAAATAGAGAATTGATATTGCTACCACAATTTTTAATGATTATACCATACTGTACATGTTTTACAACTACCTGTACAAGTATATTAAGCATGAGATGTGGTACATGCCTTAAAAGTTGTGGTAGAAAAATCACCCCCTATAAAAATACCATGAGATATATACGAATAAATTAAATTAATAAATTTTAACTTTCAATATAAATATTACTGTAATTGGTCACACGTAAAGAATGGCTAAATTATTTCTCAATGGACTACTTATGTATCTGAAGAGCAACATGACGAAAAAATGTGACTACTAATTCTTACTAGTACAATGCGGACCCCTTATGTGGTCACTACTCTGGCTCTAGTTAAATTATTGATTATAAACAAGATTTTTTCGTAACCACTGTTCCATGGGTAGTAACTATTTTAGCACAATGCGGACCACTTATGTGGTCACTACTCTTGTTCTGGTTAAATTATTGGTTACATAAAATATTTTTTCGTAAATGGATAGTAACTGTTTTGTCTTTTCTGCCTCAAATTTCTTAATTTTATTTTTAGGGTTAATTCCTAATCCAACGAAACACCCTACTCAAATCCGAGGTATACCGTCGGATCTTAATTGCATACAAAGATCAGTTATTGTAGAAAACCCGCCATGTATACCTAGAATTCAAATTCCCCTCAATACTACTATTTACATTGGTTTAATTTAAGCATTTTATTTTTTTGTGATATTTATATAGTTCATAGAGCTCATGGTATCCAACACTTTAGGCTCTGCCAACAGCCTATACCGACCTCCATACCACACCGCCCCCATCGACATGTCATTGTTCAATTCAACCATTTACATGCATTTAATCACAAAGAAAGCAATTTAAAAGATATACAAAAGAAAACACAGCTTAACATCCTGTGGTTTATTGGTTTTTAAGTAAGTACGTAACTCAACCAGAAATTTCCTTACCTGCCCAATTTCTAATGAATCGAGATAACCGTTTGTTCCGGTATAAATAGTAAGTACCTGTTCTTCTACCCCGAGAGGGGCGGATTGGGATTGTTTAAGCAATTCACCACCCACCAAACACAATATACATCACAAAAATTAACAAAAAGACACCACAAATTAAAAATAATAAAAAAAGAAATACAAAAATAAACTTTCACTCGACTTTTTTTCTTTCTTTTATTTGACAATTTCCTCCTTCATAGCTAGTGTGAGAGCACCAAGATTTCCCTCATTTTCCACACACACTCCAGGCATAACGACAGCCCGACTTCCCACAAACCCACCTTCCTTAACCTTAATTTTCCCAAATTTCACTTTACCCCCTTCACCTTCATAAATATGTCCAAACAGCAAAGCTTCTCGTCCAACAGATCCCAACCGTCCAATGCTCACCATCTCAGGGTTCAACACAGCACCCATACCATCCACATAAACCCCTTCGGCCCACTCAATATCCGAGCCCATTAAGTACATCCATAACCCAAACAAAACCGACCCGCTACTCATTTCCATGAAATAATCACCAACTACAGTTTTAATAGCCTGCCATAAAGTGTCCATATAGACCCCAATACTCCAAATCATCACAGTTTCCCCTTCTTTCTTCTTTCCAACAAGAACCCATTTAGCTAGCCCGCAAACTAACCCGGCTACAAGACCTGACCCGAACCAGAATACGGCTAGCAACCTTAACCAATGCAATTGGCTAATGCTCTGTTCTTTTAAATAAATGGTCATTTTAAGAGGAGTGAATAAAATCATTCCCATTAGAAAGTAAGGAAATGCAAGTTGAAGAAATGGTTGACCGGTCAACATCCATAAGTTTTGGTACCATGGTCTTGTTAATGTCACCTTTTTGGTATCTTTATTTTGGGTTACGTTTGCCATCGGGCAGCCCGTGAGATCCACTTTTACATCGGAATGTTCTAGAAAGTTCCTCCAAGTTTCGGGTAGCGGTTTGTTGTTTCGTAAGTGTTGACAAATTGAGTACACGATTGACCTCCCGTGATCCAATGATGCACTTTGAGAGCATGATGTGGCCCGAATAACATCGATTTCATGGGATTTGAGAAACGGGTTGAACTCCAAATTGGCTGATTCTTCATTTGTGAGCAATTGGTCAACCGTTATTTCTCCCACTTCAACGTACGGGTATTCGTTTTCATCCCATGGTTTGGTACAATCAAGTGCAGCCTCACGTACAACTTCATCATTTGGTACCGAACGAAATTGAAGTTGGAGTACAAACCGTATTTTTTCAACTGAATTCACACGGTTTTTAAAATCGCCTTCGAGAAACAAAAGCGGGCGTGTGTCATTCTCGTCTCTCGGGATTGCACCCGTTTCGGGAGGAAGTACACCCGTGGGGTCCACTTTACCAGAATCTTCATCAATTGTTTCATCAAACGGTCTTAACTTAAACTTCACGTACATTTCATTACCATTTTCGAATCTAAGCAACCGACAAATATTTGAATAATAATGCAACTCAGCGTACGAATTGGTTTTTCTTAAAGAGTCCCACATTGCATCCCTTATATGTGGAGCATGTTTCACATGCTCCTCACGTGCTTCAACCCCACAAACTAACCATGTTGCAAAATCACCAATCGTACGTGCATGAAACGCTTTACCCGTTTTTAACGTCAAATCAAGCAACGAAATGTTTTCATTTTCATTTTCATTTGAAAGTATTCTCATTGCTGTGCCACGTGGATCAAGTCTTGCATCATCATCTGAACTTAAACAATTACTATGACGAATAATAACCGAATAACATTTTCCAGGTGAGAAAATTTTATGATCGGGAAATCCGACTACATTTTCATAAATCCTTAACGTTCCTTTTCCCGTTGCACCGATTCGATGAAAATATCTTGATTTTACTTTAAGTGTCGCAGAAGCAAAATTTGCAGCAAGATTTCCAAGTACTTTTTTATACTTTTTATCCATTTCTTCGATTCGATCATCTAACTGGTGGGTAATATTCTTAACCATAATTGGATTTTGTGATCCAACAAATACACCACCCGTTTGAAGAACCGAATTCATTGGTGCAACAGATAGTGCGCCAAGAATGACATTTGACTCAACAACTGAACCCGGTAACACAACCGCTTGACTGCCGATAACCGAATTTTCTCCCACTTTCACGGGCCCACGGGTATACCCGTTTGGGTTATAATAACCCGTAACAACCCGGCTAAAATCACCTAAATGGACCCCGTTACTTATCGAGACCAATTCCGGGTCTGAAATCGGGTTAATAGCTCTAATTGAACAATGATGACCAATATTTGCTCCTAAGACGCGAAGGTAGACGCAAAAAGCTTCTGTACCCGAAAGCAATTTTGCAAATTTGAGATGGCATGAAGTGGTTAACCGATGACAAAACCACATGATTATGTGGTTTTTGTGTTTTGTTTTTGAAAGTGTACGGACTAAAATGGAAGTTAAGAAAGTGAGAATAATGCCGTGAGTTAGGTACGCAATTGCAATTGTGATGGAAAAAGTTAATGGGTTTGTGGGGATATCTTTAAACATGATGACGTATGCAATAACACTGAAAGGAAGCCAATGAACAGATGCACATAAACAAAGGAAACTAAAGATTTGTAAAGATTGAGGTTTTTGTAATAGGTATGAGTAGATTGTGTAGCAAATGGTTGCTGATAGACAACTGATAAAACCAACCATGTAGATTCCCAAAATATGGTAATAAGGCTCGTGCGTTTTACCCCCTCTACTATGAATGTTTTGTAGACTAGTACCCTGAAAAATTCAAGTTAACATTAATGCCTCGTAAAAAATAAGTCAGCATATTTAAAAGTAAAATTTTTGAAATTTTAAAAAGTTAGTTAACTTTTTATGGATGTCAATTGTCAAGTACGTACCTTTTCAACTTTAGGAATCTTTGACGTATTAAATTGGCGTTGACCACTTTTACAAGTTTGCAAAGCGGGTACCTCAACTCCATCATCCACAATACTCCCTTTCTGAACTACCGTGTACGGACCCACACACGATTTTTCCCCAATTCTAATCGGCTGCAAACTCAAAACCCCGTTTTTAACCTCATGGGCTTGAACCAGTGCACCTTCAGCAACCACTGATCCATCTCCGATAGTGACCAAATACGGGTCGGTAATATCAACCGTATCAAGAACAACTGATGACCCGATCTTTGCCCCAAATGTTTCAAACCAAAACTTCATAAAAACTGTACCTCTTAAATGCACCCCAAAAACCCTAGAAGAAACTTCTTGAGCTTTATACAACGTCCACCATTTCACAAAGTCAATTGACCAGATTGATAAATCAGGGGTTAAACCGTAATTAGGTTGAAGAAATGAATTCCCGAATAAAGAAACGGTTACACATGTGGAAGCAATGCAAAACATCCATGCAAGTGGTGCACACGTTAATGAAATTAAGTAACCGAACCACGGGCTTGTATCAATCAGTTTAGTATGTGAGATTAGCGTGTTGAAAGCAGAAACCGAGAGATAAATAGGATTTGTTAACAAGAACGAGATGTATAAAAGACCGAAAAGCTGGAATAACCAGATACCGATTTTACGGGATGAAGACACTTCGAGTGAGATTTTGGATGAAATCGTTTTATTGTGAGTGAAATCGGTTGTATGATTTGGTAACTCGGGTTGAGATTTTCTTACTAAATCTTCAGCAAAATCTGCTAAATCATCAATGCAAGTAGCTGTGAAAATATCAATAGCTCCAACTGGAATCCCGAGAAAACCCGAAAGCTTTTGAGCTGCTCGAACCACCCCGATCGAATCAATCCCGTAACTCCCCAAGCTTTCGGTAACCGATATGCTTGAAACGGGAACGCCGGTTTGATCGGATAACAATTTCTGCAAAAAGTGAATGATTTCTTCCTTAGATATGATCGAAACATGATGTTTTGTGTTTGTTGTTGTAGATTGAACTGAAGATGGTTTCTGTTTTTGTTTTTGAGCATGTTCTTGAATTACTTGCAGTTTGTTGTCAATAAACTGTTTCCGACATTCGAATCTCTTGATTTTACCGGATGTTGTTTTACAAATTGTTCGTTCTCTGATTAACACAATTGAAGCGATTGTGATCCCGTGTTCTTCTGCTACAACGATTTGAATTCGTTCTAGGGTTTCATTTGGTAGAGATTTAATCCCTTTAATCTCTGCAATTACAACTAATCCTAATTGATCAGAATTTTCAGGAATCGTTATCCCTTTAGATAACAAAATCTCTTCTGGAACACCAATTACAGCACAACAACCAGGCCTTATAAACTCACACGAGGACTCAACCGTCTTTTCAATATCCGATGAGTATATATTCCTTCCAGCAACAATAATTAAATCTTTAATCCTCCCTGTGATGAACAATTTCCCGTCAATAACCCGACCCAAATCCCCACTTCGAACGTACAATTTCCCACATTGCCCTTTAAGCTTGTTCTGAAAAGTCTTCTCGGTCAACTCTTCCATGGCCCAATACCCGATACCCGAACTCGGGCTACTAATCCAAACTTCTCCTTCTTTCCCACATTCAACGTGCTCTTCACATGTCTCAGGGTCAACTATTTTAATATCCACGTCAGCAACATTCGGGCCCACATACCCGCAACAAATTCTTCCTTGCCAATCTTGGTAAACGGGCTCACCGTCTCCATATGCACAACTTATGTACACCGAGTTTTCAGCCATCCCGTAACCCGGTGCCATCACTTCTTGAGAAAGCCCGAATTCCCGCGTCAACTCGATAAACCGTTTTAAAGTCTTCGGTCTCACGGGCTCAGCAGCAACCATGAGAAAAACCATGGAAGAAAGATCGAGTTTCATAACCTTCTCCTTTCTCGAACCCATTCTTCGTATCAAAAGCTCAAAAGCAAAATTCGGGCCAGCACTATGAGTGGCCCGAAACACACTCATGGTTTGCAACCATAATAACGGGTTTTTAATAAAAGTTATTGGCGAAAACAATATAACCGTCCCGCCACTAACTAGACCCGTGAGAAACCCGCCAATTAGGCCCATATCATGGTATTGAGGTAACCAACTTACACTAACCGTATTCGATGTACTTTTATACACCTTACGCATCAACTTCACATTATGAATCAGCCCGCCATGAGTTATCATAACTCCTTTAGCATCACCCGTTGAGCCCGATGTAAATTGAAGAAAACACAAATCTTTCGGTAAAACCCGAGATTCTTTAACATCATCATAACTTACATGGCCACCTTTCGATTTCTTGACCCAAGAATCTGTATGCAACCACGGGAGATCGGGCCAGCCCGTTTTCCTTTTCCCGGTTAACATAATCTTGTTCTTTGCGGAATTTGCTTTAACGTACACATGGTACCCAAAAGTGGATAAAATTGCAACCGCTTTTGTTTTCGTTGCAATGTTTTCAATATGAAGTAGTTGTTGCCCTCCGGTTTGTGACGGGTCGGGTGGAATGGCGGGTACGGGTATGATTCGGGCTCTTAGACACCCTAAAAAGGCATCAACAAATTCAAGGCCCGGTACATAGACCAAAAGAACCCGATCTCCGGGTTTGATAACGGGCTTATTGTTTGTTAAGAGCTTGTGAGCAATGTAGGAAGCGTTATTATCTAGCTCTTTATACGTTCTTTGATTTATTATTTCTCCTTTATCATTAATCCATCTATAAAGTGTTTTATTTGCGATGCTTTCGTGAGTCCCCCAGTGTCGCAAATAACCATCAATTGATGAAATGTCGGGAAATTCCACCCCCGGTGCTTCTTCTAGTTGTTTAGATTTCCATGAATTATTGTCTGATTTCATAGTGAATAATCTCTGTAAAACATTAAGTTATGTATTAGTCAACAATTTTCAATAATAATATTAATTCTTTTGAATATTATGATTTAGTAGGTTTTACGCAGTAAAAATAAACTTTGGGTGACTTTCAGCCTATTTCGTTTGTCTCATTTGACTTATTTCCTTTTGAAATATATTTTTAATTTCACATGTTTGACCCGTTATAGGTAAAACATAAACCAAACCAACTCATTTATAAGTAAATGGATTGAAATTGCCACCTAGAATTTGTACCTTTATGTATGGAAATCTCGGTTCTAGATTATCACTCGCGAAATGCTTCATAACTAGAGAAAACGCATAGGACGAATTCCTTTCTGTTAGCTCAAATGCCATAAGCCCTCCAACATAAAAAGTATTGTTCTGACCTTGAAGTTGGTTTTCCAATTTCTCGTAAAACCCATCCTTCATTTCTGCATTTTATTCAACAATTTTTATTAAATTAGTTTTCTAATAACAAAAAAAACCGATACAATTATTGTTACAATTAATTTTAGCATACCTTGACTATTCACATGAGGGAAGTACTTAAACCGTCGTTGTAAAATTACTTTCTTAACCTTTCCCCCCATACTAGTGACTGCATCAATTGCAAGTTGAATGACTTTTTCACCCTTGATATCTGCTGAATTACCGTATGACCAAAATAGGAATATATTTGTGTTTGAGTAAAATCGTTGCATTGCAACCGGATTGCCTATTGTTTCTGGATCATCCATGAATTCTTTGAAGTAATAAAACCCAACTGGGATATGATCCAATCCGTCTATCTTCAAGACAGTTGTATAGTAATCGATAGTCTCAACTTTACTAAATAATTCCTTCTCGAGATCACTTAGGTCCATAACCTCATTCACAGTGGCTTCTGCAACAAACAACAAACGAATAATTACAAAAACTCTAAAGGTGTTTCAACCGATTTTTGAAATATTGTTATAAACAGTTTTTATCTGCTACTATAAGATAAAGTTTAAACAACCTGTTGCTTTGGAAGTTGATCTGTACGTCTTTCCACTGCCAAAAGGAAATGAACCTGATACAATAAGTTTATCAAACTCCATATCTTCCTTTTCAATTTCACCATCAACAATTTCAACTTCCACTTTAATGCCGTTATCATCACGTTTAACTGTCAACACTCGCGTATTGCAGCAAACTTGTACCGGAAGCTGTTTGCTAATTCTATCCCAAACACTCGTGTACCCGCCTTTAAATCGTTTAATCTTTCCCGCCATTGAAGTTCTGGTAAATTCGTGAACGTAAGCATAAGGCATATCTTGTACGAATCCATAACCAGAAGCCGTGAATCCGTAAGCAACAGATTTAGGAACTGATTCGAGTCCATTTGATTTGAGAAACGAAGGGGTTAGGTCAGATGCGATGTCGCTGATTGCATGCACCCCGATTCGACACGTGGCAGTGGCTTCATCTTGGAGTTTTAGGGTTAGAGATATGACGGAAACGTAATCGTCGATATTTTTTGTGTCGTCGTATTCTCCGGTTGAGGAATCGATAGTGGCGAATTTATGAGTGTCTAATTCCTCTGTTTCTGCCCCAATTTCGTTTGCTAGGTGGAAGATGGTTGGTGCACTTTTTGTAGCTAGGACTTGACCTCCCAAATCGTAGATACTTCCTGTTAATATGTTTAAGTAATTGTTTAGTGTAAAAAGGTTGCTAATGGAAATAATTAGGATTTGATTTAGATTAAATGAGTTTGGGTTAAATACAGATTGACCCGTCCAACCTGTATATTAGTCGGGCTATGTTGGGTTAGCTTATGTATAAACAAGTTGACCCGTCGACCAATTTTCTTAATGTAAAGACAATAAAATCTCTCATTTTTATGGATTGGATTGAGATTTTGTTACCTTTATGAATAAATTCGAGGTTTTACTGTTTGTTAGCAATTAATTTACTGAAATTATGTAACGATTAGCCTTGTATTCATGTCTATTTTTTACCGCCAACCTTATTTCTGACCACCAACATATTAAGTTATACGGGTCAAACGGGTCGTACCAATCCGAACACGCTAACTCAAACCCAACCCAATTGCCACCACTAGCTAAAATCCAATTACTTAATGAAGAAATTTTAAGAAGTTTAAATAAAAAAATTAAGATTAAACCATGCGCTTTGTCACTAAAAAGTGGTCCATATATCCACTTCCTCTTAATATCGTTTTTAATTAAGCCTAAGCAAAGTGGCAAAAAGCAAATCTACGTATTTGTGTAAATAGATATATTTATAGTTCATGGATCGTACCTTCGATATCTACAGATTCACACATGCCTCCTACAGAATGATGTTTCTCAAGAACAGTGACATTAGAGTAACCAAGTTTGCATAGTGCATAGGCAGCCGATAATCCACTCGGACCTGCCCCAATAATCCCGATCCTCGTGTTTGTGTGAAAACATGGATGCAACTTCGAAAACTGTTCTTCAATCGCATCACCTGTCTCCATATCTTCAATTCTAATAGTTTAAGATCCTTGTTATATATGATTATGCAAAAACAATTTACTATAATAATTTGTTTTACAACAAGAAGTATTTACTCGCGTTTCACAACGAGTTTGGAAATATACACATCATACTTATGAACTGATATGTTTATAACATTAAAAAAATAGTAACATTTCATCCTATGAAGTATTATTATAGGTAATATTATGGTTAATAATATTATGTTTTTCAACTAAGCATTTAGAGCTTCATGTTCTTCAAAAGAAAATCTATATTTATATCTACATAGAAATTGAGTTCCAAATTAGATGTAGCATTTAACTACCACTATTAATTATCTTGCATTAATTTCATTATTATGATTCTGCATTTATATCTACATAAAAATTGAGTTCCAAATTAGATGTAGCATTTAACTACCACCATTTATTATCTTGCATTAATTTCATTATTATGATTTTGTCTTTTAAACAAAACGTTCAATTTTTATGTACTCAATAATTCAGTTTGTGGGGTTCCATCTTAAACCAATTGGTTGTAAGAGAAGTAGCTCAAGACCCTTACGGGTGAACCCTGCTCTGATACCATTTCAGTTTGTGGGGTCACATCTTAAAACCAATTGGTTGTAAGAGAAGTAGCTCATGACCCTTATAAGCACATTACAAGTTCATATCTTGTCCAATGTGGGACATCTCAACATATCTACATAGAAATTGAGTTCCAAATTAGATGTAGCATTTAACTACCACCATTTATTATCTTGCTATTAATTTCATTATTATGATTCTGCCTCTATATCTACATAAAAATTGAGTTCCAAATTAGATGTAGCATTTAACTACCACCATTTATTATCTTGCATTAATTTCATTATTATGATTCTGTCTTTTAAACAAAATGTTCGATTTTTATTTACTCAATTTTTATGTAGATATGAATTCCAAATTAGATGTAGCATTTAATTACCGCCATTTATTATCTTGCATTAATTTCATTATTGTGATTATGTCTTTTAAACAAAACGCTCGATGAGTTTCCAAATTAGACGTAGCATTTAATTATCACAATTTATTATCTTGCATTAATTTCATTATTATGATTCTGCTTTTTAAACAAGAGTTTGGCTAACTCATGCCCTAAGAGCATGAGATAAAAAGTGTTAAATGAAGTCAATATTTCCTTAATGCAAGTCAATGAAATTTATTTTTTAGATGTTATAAATGCATTTTCAAATAAAAATGGTAAATTTAGTTTATTAACTACTTCTTATCTCATGCGCTTAGGGCATAGTTAGAAAAACCCTTTAAACAAAACGTTAGATTATTATGCATTAATTTCATTATTATGCATTAATTACCACCATTTATATTTTGGTTTTTCTATTGTATGCCCCTGGGGCATACAATAACGTGCATTTAATGAGGTCATCATTACCATTTAAACATAAAATTGAAATTAATGCTTCTGTTAAAATGGTAGATTTTAGAGTGCATTTATATCGTTCAATACATATTTAGGAAATTTCAACCTCATTAAATGCATGTTATTGTATGCCCCAGAGGCATACATTAGAAAAACCCTTTATATCGAGTATTTTTATATCTACATAAAAATTGAGTTCCAAATTAGATGTAGCATTTAATTACCACCATTTATTATCTTGCATTAATTTCATTATTATGATTTTGTCTTTTAAACAAAATGTGCGATGAGTTTCCAAACTAGATGTAGCATTTAATTACCATCATTTATTATCTTGCATTAATTTTATTATTATGATTCTGCATTTTAAACAAAACGTTCGATTAATTGGATGACGAAGTCAATCCCTTTAATTTCCTTTTAAATATGATTATGTCTTTTAAACAAAACGTTTATCATTAATTGGATAATGAAGTCAGACTCTTTAATATCCTTTTAAACCGTTTAACCATTAATTCGATAATGAAGTCAATCCCTCTAATTTCTATCTCTATCTCTACATATATAATGCGTTTAGGGGGTAAGGGTATTATAGGGAATACATTAATTTTAGAACTTCCCCACCCCTGCCCATTCGTTTGCACGGAACCGTCGTTTCCTCACTTTAACCGTTGTTCCTTCTGGCTTTTTCCTCCTTCAAATTAATTGTTTCCTCAAAACCGTTCATTGAACCGGTTCACTTCAACCGGCGTTCAATTAACGACGCATCGTTCGTTCGTATATAAACCATCTCATCCGAGCACTTCTCCTTCACCCCGTGAACCATCAATATCAACGGATGTTGATCGAGATGATCTATGCACGTCTTCTTCCTCCACGCCTGGTACGTATTTCAATCTAGACTTGCCGAATTCTCTATTCTTAAATAAATAAATTTTATAGTTAAGGTATTCGATGAAATGATTATTTCATTTATTGCACTTTTGTATGGTTTGCTTCACTTTCAATTAAAGATCAAAACATTTTTTTATGCCTTTTTCTGCGTAGAGATCTGTATAATTATGTTTGACGATTTTCTTCAAAATACATAGTTACATGTTGAATATGAATTGACTCGCTTTATTTTCTGGAAATGCAAGTCAGAATTCTCTATTCATAAAGGTATGTACTATGTAACCCAGATGTTTGATGAAATGCTTATTATTGTTTATTCCACTTTTGTATGGTTTACTGCAATTTCACTTGATAAAAATAATTTTTACATGTTTATGTATACTATTTGTATAATATTTTTGATGGTTTTCTTCAAAGTAATTTATTACGTGTTGGATAGAATTGGATTGACCTTGATTATTTTCTGGAAATGCAAGTGAGTAATTGTAATTTGGATACTTTTACTTATATAAAATTCACAAATTGATTTAAAGTTTCAATGCTTGGAAATTATGTATCAATGATTATACAAATTCACAAGTTTTTGAAGGGATCCATGGTAATACATAATGTTTCATGTTCATGGTATGTTGTTTTTATACAGAATGATTACTAAGGGGGTATTAAATTCTTTTGTCTTGCATCATAATTTATTTTTGAATACTTGCAACTATGAACGAGGAATTCAGGCGGGTGACCAAAATAAATCTGCATCCATAATGTTGCTTTTTCTAGGTCATTGATTTTTCTTCTTTTTTAATTTGTAATATATGAAAACCTTCTTAAATGCTCAATCTGTTTTGATTTGTTTATAAAGAAGGCACAACTACAAATGTGGATTACATTCTTCAATTTAAAACTGGTGAATAATCCTCACAAGAGATTTAGCCTTGCAAGAGACTTAAATATGTTTTGATTTGTGTATACAGAATGCTAAATATACAGATCATGTTAACATCCATGTTAATCATGTGGATCCTAAATTTGGTTGGACTGAAGTCTAAATGTACGGATCATGCTAACATCCATGTTAATGTATTTTCTCCAATTGAGTTGCAAGTTGAAAGTTCTAACTACTTTATATAATTGTTACTAACTTTATATAATTGTTACTATTTTATGATTAATTAACACTATGTGATATTGGAAGATACCCTAAATAATGAGTTTCATGTATGAAGTAGCATTTAATTAAAAATCTTTTTTATAATGAATATATAATTAAAAATCTTTTAAAAAATGAATTCCAGCTAAAATCTTTAAGTTTAAAACTATATACATAAATTAAGTTGAGTTCCAACTTTAAATTTAACATTTAATTACAACCATTTATTATATTTAAAAGTTCCAAGTGTTTTTCATAAATGTCAGTAATAAATTAATGTAATAAAAAATATAGTGAAAATCAATAACTCTATCAAATTGTCATATCAAAAGTATTGAAATAATATTAGTAAATTAATATAAGTTATAAACATATGTATGTTTAATGCTAGTATACTTTATGAATATACTAAAAGTCAAATAAATGGTAAAAAATTAAATAATTTGACGTTACTTTTTACGTCTACTATATAAACATATGTTTCGATATGCATACTCATAATTTTTCTTATGTCAATGAATAAATGTGTTAAAGTCATGAAAATGTCTAAATAACATTTTCAATGAATATATGGTTTGTTACTATACCCTTTTCTCTGAGACATTTTTTTATTTAGTAGAGTATCCACAATTAAGCCAAACATGTTAGTGATCATGTTTTAGGTACTTTCGTGTAACATCAATAGTGTATACGATTTACGTTCAAAATGCTTCATTATCATGAACAAAGCCCGTGCATCGCATGAGCCATGTTGCCTCGTACCACGTAAAAATAGCATACATTAACGTGGTGTTCAAATCGCTATTTAGACCGTCCGGAATGGGTAAAACGCCATTTGGCAGGGTGATGATTTGGCATCCTCCAATGCCGTGGAGGTCTCACACACACCGCCCCCTACACGACGTGGAGGCTTGGTGTGGTTCGGCGTGGCCACGGCCACGAATGGTAATGGACGTGGGAGGTGGAATTCTCGAAGGGTTTGACGGCTGAACGGTCTAAATTATAAAAAAAATGGCGCTAGTGTGATGGATATTTCCTGGATAAATGGTATGGTGTAGTTGCTGAGGTGACTGATGATATGACAGAAAAATATAAGGACCCATACCGAGTAGTCTTAAATAATTTATCCACCTATGTTATAACTTACAAGGTCATGATCAAATATGGGATATGATAAGGTCATGATCAAATATGGGATATGATAAGGTCATGATCAAATAATGGATATGATGGTATTCTACTTGATTATAAACTTAAAACACACTCCTTTAAAATGATTTTAAAGGTATTTTATTTAAGAGTAATTACTAAATTTTCGTAATCATTTCATTAATATAAGTGTCCAAAATCACAAAATTAGATTAAGAAAAAAAATTCATGGATTACTCGTGATAATTATTTCATGAGTAGAAAAATTAAGTGTAAAACAATACGGTTTTCCTTTTTTGAAATAATAATGTACTGAAATAGGTTCCTTTTATGCGCAATTTATCATTTTTAGAAAGGCACAAGTTTAATTTTGTCATAATAAAGTGTTCATGTCCCATTTTGTGTGCACTGCGTGTCATGTCTCGTTTGCTAACAATATTTTGGAGTAGGCAAATAAGAACAACATTTGATACATAATCTCGCCAAAAATCCAGTATGAGAATGTGAGATATATACAGTTATACTTATACTCATAAATATAAAGACCATATATTTTCCGAATAATTAAGTAAGAACAAATATATAATAAAAAAAACGTACCTTGAAGAGACGCAAGCGAAGTTAATATATCTGCAAAATAAGTAGTAGCTTCTTTTAGTCGAGTTTATGCATTTAAAAACTCTAATCTCTGGTATTCCTTTTATAGTAGCAATGGTCATCCAAGTCTTCATGACGTAATCAAATTAGTTAAGCTTGCTTTGATTAATTAATGATGAAAACGTCAAAAAAGGTTAAATAATGGAGAAATGTCATCCATTTCTACCTTACAGTCTATGTTGAATCATTCAAATGAATTAGTAAGACTTTAGCTCTCTTTAATATTCAACCGGTGACCTTTGATTAGTGGATAGGTTGACTCTAACTATGACGAAATAATGGAGAAATGTCATCCATTTCCATCACAAACGAGAATTGAAAAAACATTTTCCTACAATCTCTACTGTGTGATTATTATGTTGATTTTTAAGTCGATATATGGTTACCCAAACATTAATTAAAACCATGCGGAAATAGTCTCCAATATATTGAAACGCGGTGGATATCTACAAAATATTTTGATTGATAGTGATGTGTATCTAGTAACCGATGTTATAATAATTTCGTAGGTAGTGTTTCGTATATCCCTTAAATTATCCAAACACAACTAATTCATATTTTTATATTTGTGAATTAGTAGGTGTATGAATAAGTACCCATTTTCCATAATATAATAAGCACGCACTATAATAAATCTAAAATTTTCATATTTTTCTGCATATTATGAACGTGTACCATTAAGAACGTGTACCATTAAGAACGTATACCATTAAGAACGTGTACCATTAAGAACATTAATATGGTACATTAAGAACATTAAGAACATGTATGGTACATTAAGAACGTGTACCATTGATAAAATCCAAAGAAAAATATGGGCCGGGGTGACGAATTAATTTCAAATCATCATACTTCAGCGTGGATAAATTTTAAGATATCCTTAAAAATGTTGAGTTTTTCTTAGTAATATTTTTAGACAATTACGATCGAGTATTTGACAATAACTTCATATTTGTATACTTTTTTTTCAAATACGTGGAGAATTCGTATTTTTTTGGTAGTGCCATAAACATAAACATTAAGTAGTTAACCAACACTTGTTTCGAAGTTTAAATATCTAAAATAAAAATACTTTGAACCAAATTTAGAATCAAAGTATAACTATATATATAGATAGTCATTCAATTCAAATCTTTCTATAAATAGTTTAGTTACGTTGGTCAGATTTCTATTTTCGACATAGTATTGATTCTTAGCATTTAACATTAACTTTTGTTTTGTCATATTATCTTTTGATTTTGACATCTATATTGATCAAGTGATTAGCACATAAATAGACACAAATAATAGATATCAATATCATTTATCTCTTCTTAAATATATACCGTATAATAGAATATTCTGGAGTTCGAAATTTATGTTTAAACATTGTCTAGTAAATTACTATAAATGTAAAACTAAGTAAGCACGTACTTCATTCAAGTATCTAATTAAAAGCTCTACTTATGAATCTTAGTTATAGTTTAGTTGTGAATTGTTGTCACTTAATATACGTAGTATAATCTTTTCGATTTAGTTATGGTGCCCTCTTATAATTAGATATTTAATATGAGTAAATGGGCCAAACTTAATTGAACCCAATAGTTAAATAAATAATAGTCTAATGCTTAGCATGTTATTTGTAATGTTTTCCGTTTCACCCTAACTTTTCGCTATATAGGGTTGCTTTTATAATAATTCACGTTAAAAAAAAAAGCTTAATTAATGAATTAATTATAAGAATGTATAAAAACATGCAATATGATTTCAGAGCGATCAAAGTAATTATGATGTACAAATAAAATAGAAACTAAAACGTACCAGCGGACCTCAGTGACAATAAGAATCTGACTGATCATTTACATGTAATGTGAGCAATGAAGCTCACAGAAGCAGCAAATTTATAGACATAGAAGAAACACGTGGCAAAACATCATGCATAATATCCATGCATGCATAATACAACACTTGTACCTTACGCTTTCATGAAGGTACAATGTAGGTTTGAAAGGGTTTGGTGAATTTAATACTTGCCTATAAGATTCTGTGAAATTTGAGTTTAAAAAAAAAGATGCAGAATATCTGGGGAGTATATGCTGCAGGCCCAACAAATATTAATGGTTGCCTCATTAAACTTGCACATAGCGAGAACCCAAAAAAAGACACATATAACACACCCATTAGTGTTGATTTCTTGATGTTGATCTTGATTCAGTCTCTATGGTATCATTTTTTTCATTAATTATTAAAGATTCTTTGATTTTTGTTTCCCAAAAGAAATTTGATTTGTTAGTATTACGTGATTCGTACGTAATATTTGATTTGCTATAATAATGAAATGATGTTGCTTTAGTTACGCATTTGGTTTGCTTTTATGGTTTTGGAATTAAATGAATAATGTGAAAATATCAATTAAGATCGATAATTATTACATGCTGTCTCTTGATTTAGGGAAATTTGTACACAATAATGCATAAACATCGATAATCGGTACAAGACGTAAATAATACAATGTACAAGTTTACAACCCATTAATTTTTTAAGTAATCTACGTTCAAATAAAATTTACTAAACTATACGTACTCCTTCCGTTCCAATTTTATTGTCTAGTATACTATTTTAAATTGTCTCACAAATACTATCTTTCCTAAATTTTAACCAATCAAAAAATATTTAAGTGAAAAAGAAAAAAAATTAATTAGTAACATAGCATAATTAATGTATTTTTCTTAAAATTAATTAGTTCAATCTTTTTTTATGCAATAACTTAATTTTTCAACATGATAAATAAATTTCATCTAAAAATTTAAACATACAAGTCTTCCAAATTGAAATATACAATTATACATTTTTAATTAGACTTTTAATTTCATCTCAAAATTTGACTTTTAATTTAAGAACCCAGCATAAGTGTCTCATGCCTTTTTATTAGTGAACATGAGAGTTCCAGAAAAGTAAGTTTTTGTATGGAATCACGGAACTAATACATGACGTTTTTCTCTTAACTCCTACTTCATATATTTTACCGTTGTTACAAATATGACGTTAATTAGGGCATTTTATCTTAAGAAAACAAATGAAAACGCATTGATCATGACTGATATTAATATACTTGAAAACTCTGAAATCATATAATAAGATTGACGTCTTATGGTTATTTTGTGTCGAACCTCTATCAAAAAAGTTAAATTTGGCATATAAAATACTGGGAATATTCATCCAAGGAATTGACATGGTCCTATAAATTATAAGAATATGCAGAGAATATAATGATGCTTCTAACCGTCCTATCACCCTTCATTTGTTTTTGGTAGATGTGAGCAGATAATATAATTGACGTCTAGTTACCATTTGTAGGATTTAAAATGTAAACTTTAAACGGATCAAAATGTCCTTATATTTTATAGGGTAAATTATAGTTTTTGTCCTGACCTATGGCTGATTCGGGGTTTTTGTCCCTAATCTTTTTTCTTCCGTTTTTTTGTCCCTTAAGTTTTTCAAATTATGAAAATTTGTCCTTCCGTCCAATTTTGACCGTTAAGTGACTAAAAATACAAAAAAATAAGGGTATTTTCGTCTTTTACATTTCTTCATCCCAACACCCAACTGATCTATGAACCCTAATCCTAAATCAAGATCAGATTTTTGAATCCATCATCTTCATAAAATCAAAATCAAAATTGTCGAAGAATAATGGACACTGGATGACGATAAGTGTGATTAAGGGAAATAAGTCATTAATTGTTAGGGTTTAATAAATGGAAATATTGGAGAATTGAGATTTGGGTATGATCCAGATGAACAACAAAACGACATAATCCACCAACTGTGAAGCTTGAGGAAGACGACACAATCGCCGTCGATGAAGAGTTGAACTTCTACAAAAGTTAATCTTCAAAAAAGGGAACAGATGCGTTGGTCAAAATTGGACGGAAGGATAAATTTCCATAATTTGAAAAACTTAAGGGACAAAAAAACGGAAGAAAAAAGATTAGGGACAAAAACCCCGAATCGGCCATAGGTCAGGGACAAAAACTGTAATTTACCCTATTTTATAAATACTTCTGTATTAAATATGATTTAAAAACCATATTAATGAAAATTGTAATTGACGTTTAGGCCCACTTGGAAGCAGCATATACATTTGGGTAGCCCAAACCAATTGAGGCCCATTTTATAGAAATCAACACAGATGCAGGTATGTAACTAAGAGTTTTATTTTTGAGGCCCAATTAATCGAACCCAACTAAGATTATAGTTAAGGCCTTATTAATAAAGGAAAATTGATGATTATGTTACTCTATAAACTGATGAAGTGTGAATATTGTACATTTGTACTATATATATCTTCATCTGAAACTTCAGTTAGTAATAAAGAATTCCAACATCTTCATTGAATATAATCAAAAGTTTGTTTTAATCTCTATATGCAAACCAAATGATGCAGGTGGATATGTTACTTAAGCTTCTAACGGCAGGAAATCATGTTCTTCAAGGTAATTTAATACTTCCTCCGTATCAAAATAAGTGACACAAATTGGCTTACATGTTTTTTGAGGTAAAAGATTAAAGTAGATGTTAAAATAGATTAAAGTACATAATTAGTGGACAAGAGGTCACACTTTTCTTGAATAAAATGATATTAATGAGTTTCAAAAGTAAAAGTAAGGGTATAAGGGTAATTTCATTGTATTAAAGTGGATAGTTAGTAGGTATGGTCCCACTATTTTTACCAAATAAGGAAAAATTTCAAAGTGTGTCACTTATTTTGATACACCCAAAATGGAAAGTGTGTCACTTATTTTGATACGGAGGAAATACTTAATTTCATAGTGTTTTGGAATTCTAGTGTTGCATTATTAATTTATGAAGCAGCCAAAATGTAGAAATACTTGTTGTTCTTGTTTGTGTTCATCTATTCATGCATTAGGCATTAAGATATCTCATTCTTTGTTTCCTTGCATATTTCTTCAATAAAATTGTGGATTTGAAGAAAAACCAGCTGCTGCTTGTAAGTGAGATCGTGTTTCCAAAAGATGCTCATGGAAGATATCAATTAACTGTAGTTTATGTTTCTTAATTTCTATCATAAACACATTTATTCCACAATTATATCATATTAGTCCTCAAAAGCTTCATGATTTATTCTGCAGCAATTATGAATTAGAAACTGCATTATTAAGCTATACTTCTCTTTACAATAATACAGTAACAAAATTTGGGCTGTTGCAGAATATTACCGATTTGAGGGGCTGTTTGGGAGAGCTTATAAGCTTTTTTAAGCTTAATAAGCTTTTGTAAGTGTTTGGGAGAGCTTATAAGCTTATTTAAGGGGTTTTTAATAAGCTCTTTTGAGGTGGATTATTAGCTTATTTAAGAGCTTTTACATCCTTAACCTCTTATTTCGCTAACCCTTTTACTCAGGGGCTTCTTTAGACGCTTTTACAAATGTCCTTTTTAATAATTTTACGACAAGCTTATATAAGCTCGTCCAAACACTTTATTTAACGAAAGCTTAATAATTAAATTAAGCTCATAAGCTTATAAGCTCATAAGCATAAACCTTTTTAAATAAGTTTTGACAATAACTTCATATTTGTATACTTTTTTTTCAAATACGTGGAGAATTCGTATTTTTTTGGTAGTGCCATAAACATAAACATTAAGTAGTTAACCAACACTTGTTTCGAAGTTTAAATATCTAAAATAAAAATACTTTGAACCAAATTTAGAATCAAAGTATAACTATATATATAGATAGTCATTCAATTCAAATCTTTCTATAAATAGTTTAGTTACGTTGGTCAGATTTCTATTTTCGACATAGTATTGATTCTTAGCATTTAACATTAACTTTTGTTTTGTCATATTATCTTTTGATTTTGACATCTATATTGATCAAGTGATTAGCACATAAATAGACACAAATAATAGATATCAATATCATTTATCTCTTCTTAAATATATACCGTATAATAGAATATTCTGGAGTTCGAAATTTATGTTTAAACATTGTCTAGTAAATTACTATAAATGTAAAACTAAGTAAGCACGTACTTCATTCAAGTATCTAATTAAAAGCTCTACTTATGAATCTTAGTTATAGTTTAGTTGTGAATTGTTGTCACTTAATATACGTAGTATAATCTTTTCGATTTAGTTATGGTGCCCTCTTATAATTAGATATTTAATATGAGTAAATGGGCCAAACTTAATTGAACCCAATAGTTAAATAAATAATAGTCTAATGCTTAGCATGTTATTTGTAATGTTTTCCGTTTCACCCTAACTTTTCGCTATATAGGGTTGCTTTTATAATAATTCACGTTAAAAAAAAAAGCTTAATTAATGAATTAATTATAAGAATGTATAAAAACATGCAATATGATTTCAGAGCGATCAAAGTAATTATGATGTACAAATAAAATAGAAACTAAAACGTACCAGCGGACCTCAGTGACAATAAGAATCTGACTGATCATTTACATGTAATGTGAGCAATGAAGCTCACAGAAGCAGCAAATTTATAGACATAGAAGAAACACGTGGCAAAACATCATGCATAATATCCATGCATGCATAATACAACACTTGTACCTTACGCTTTCATGAAGGTACAATGTAGGTTTGAAAGGGTTTGGTGAATTTAATACTTGCCTATAAGATTCTGTGAAATTTGAGTTTAAAAAAAAAGATGCAGAATATCTGGGGAGTATATGCTGCAGGCCCAACAAATATTAATGGTTGCCTCATTAAACTTGCACATAGCGAGAACCCAAAAAAAGACACATATAACACACCCATTAGTGTTGATTTCTTGATGTTGATCTTGATTCAGTCTCTATGGTATCATTTTTTTCATTAATTATTAAAGATTCTTTGATTTTTGTTTCCCAAAAGAAATTTGATTTGTTAGTATTACGTGATTCGTACGTAATATTTGATTTGCTATAATAATGAAATGATGTTGCTTTAGTTACGCATTTGGTTTGCTTTTATGGTTTTGGAATTAAATGAATAATGTGAAAATATCAATTAAGATCGATAATTATTACATGCTGTCTCTTGATTTAGGGAAATTTGTACACAATAATGCATAAACATCGATAATCGGTACAAGACGTAAATAATACAATGTACAAGTTTACAACCCATTAATTTTTTAAGTAATCTACGTTCAAATAAAATTTACTAAACTATACGTACTCCTTCCGTTCCAATTTTATTGTCTAGTATACTATTTTAAATTGTCTCACAAATACTATCTTTCCTAAATTTTAACCAATCAAAAAATATTTAAGTGAAAAAGAAAAAAAATTAATTAGTAACATAGCATAATTAATGTATTTTTCTTAAAATTAATTAGTTCAATCTTTTTTTATGCAATAACTTAATTTTTCAACATGATAAATAAATTTCATCTAAAAATTTAAACATACAAGTCTTCCAAATTGAAATATACAATTATACATTTTTAATTAGACTTTTAATTTCATCTCAAAATTTGACTTTTAATTTAAGAACCCAGCATAAGTGTCTCATGCCTTTTTATTAGTGAACATGAGAGTTCCAGAAAAGTAAGTTTTTGTAAGGAATCACGGAACTAATACATGACGTTTTTCTCTTAACTCCTACTTCATATATTTTACCGTTGTTACAAATATGACGTTAATTAGGGCATTTTATCTTAAGAAAACAAATGAAAACGCATTGATCATGACTGATATTAATATACTTGAAAACTCTGAAATCATATAATAAGATTGACGTCTTATGGTTATTTTGTGTCGAACCTCTATCAAAAAAGTTAAATTTGGCATATAAAATACTGGGAATATTCATCCAAGGAATTGACATGGTCCTATAAATTATAAGAATATGCAGAGAATATAATGATGCTTCTAACCGTCCTATCACCCTTCATTTGTTTTTGGTAGATGTGAGCAGATAATATAATTGACGTCTAGTTACCATTTGTAGGATTTAAAATGTAAACTTTAAACGGATCAAAATGTCCTTATATTTTATAGGGTAAATTATAGTTTTTGTCCTGACCTATGGCTGATTCGGGGTTTTTGTCCCTAATCTTTTTTCTTCCGTTTTTTTGTCCCTTAAGTTTTTCAAATTATGAAAATTTGTCCTTCCGTCCAATTTTGACCGTTAAGTGACTAAAAATACAAAAAAATAAGGGTATTTTCGTCTTTTACATTTCTTCATCCCAACACCCAACTGATCTATGAACCCTAATCCTAAATCAAGATCAGATTTTTGAATCCATCATCTTCATAAAATCAAAATCAAAATTGTCGAAGAATAATGGACACTGGATGACGATAAGTGTGATTAAGGGAAATAAGTCATTAATTGTTAGGGTTTAATAAATGGAAATATTGGAGAATTGAGATTTGGGTATGATCCAGATGAACAACAAAACGACATAATCCACCAACTGTGAAGCTTGAGGAAGACGACACAATCGCCGTCGATGAAGAGTTGAACTTCTACAAAAGTTAATCTTCAAAAAAGGGAACAGATGCGTTGGTCAAAATTGGACGGAAGGATAAATTTCCATAATTTGAAAAACTTAAGGGACAAAAAAACGGAAGAAAAAAGATTAGGGACAAAAACCCCGAATCGGCCATAGGTCAGGGACAAAAACTGTAATTTACCCTATTTTATAAATACTTCTGTATTAAATATGATTTAAAAACCATATTAATGAAAATTGTAATTGACGTTTAGGCCCACTTGGAAGCAGCATATACATTTGGGTAGCCCAAACCAATTGAGGCCCATTTTATAGAAATCAACACAGATGCAGGTATGTAACTAAGAGTTTTATTTTTGAGGCCCAATTAATCGAACCCAACTAAGATTATAGTTAAGGCCTTATTAATAAAGGAAAATTGATGATTATGTTACTCTATAAACTGATGAAGTGTGAATATTGTACATTTGTACTATATATATCTTCATCTGAAACTTCAGTTAGTAATAAAGAATTCCAACATCTTCATTGAATATAATCAAAAGTTTGTTTTAATCTCTATATGCAAACCAAATGATGCAGGTGGATATGTTACTTAAGCTTCTAACGGCAGGAAATCATGTTCTTCAAGGTAATTTAATACTTCCTCCGTATCAAAATAAGTGACACAAATTGGCTTACATGTTTTTTGAGGTAAAAGATTAAAGTAGATGTTAAAATAGATTAAAGTACATAATTAGTGGACAAGAGGTCACACTTTTCTTGAATAAAATGATATTAATGAGTTTCAAAAGTAAAAGTAAGGGTATAAGGGTAATTTCATTGTATTAAAGTGGATAGTTAGTAGGTATGGTCCCACTATTTTTACCAAATAAGGAAAAATTTCAAAGTGTGTCACTTATTTTGATACACCCAAAATGGAAAGTGTGTCACTTATTTTGATACGGAGGAAATACTTAATTTCATAGTGTTTTGGAATTCTAGTGTTGCATTATTAATTTATGAAGCAGCCAAAATGTAGAAATACTTGTTGTTCTTGTTTGTGTTCATCTATTCATGCATTAGGCATTAAGATATCTCATTCTTTGTTTCCTTGCATATTTCTTCAATAAAATTGTGGATTTGAAGAAAAACCAGCTGCTGCTTGTAAGTGAGATCGTGTTTCCAAAAGATGCTCATGGAAGATATCAATTAACTGTAGTTTATGTTTCTTAATTTCTATCATAAACACATTTATTCCACAATTATATCATATTAGTCCTCAAAAGCTTCATGATTTATTCTGCAGCAATTATGAATTAGAAACTGCATTATTAAGCTATACTTCTCTTTACAATAATACAGTAACAAAATTTGGGCTGTTGCAGAATATTACCGATTTGAGGGGCTGTTTGGGAGAGCTTATAAGCTTTTTTAAGCTTAATAAGCTTTTGTAAGTGTTTGGGAGAGCTTATAAGCTTATTTAAGGGGTTTTTAATAAGCTCTTTTGAGGTGGATTATTAGCTTATTTAAGAGCTTTTACATCCTTAACCTCTTATTTCGCTAACCCTTTTACTCAGGGGCTTCTTTAGACGCTTTTACAAATGTCCTTTTTAATAATTTTACGACAAGCTTATATAAGCTCGTCCAAACACTTTATTTAACGAAAGCTTAATAATTAAATTAAGCTCATAAGCTTATAAGCTCATAAGCATAAACCTTTTTAAATAAGTTTTCCCAAACACGTACACCCTGAGCCTGCTTTTGTTGAGGTTCTTCCATATTTCACTAATGGTTTTAATTTATATTATGAAGATTTATTAGAGAAATTATTGTCTGATTCACAGAGCAGAAAATTGATGTGTGAAATAAGATTGAATGTGAACCTCGTTGCTCATATGTTGAAGGTGCACGAGACGTTGCAGTTTTGGATGCAATGCTTGAATCTGGAATGAGACAAGGAGCCTTTGTTAAGGTTAAAAAGTTTTACTAAATCATTTTTGTTTTTATTTTATAATCATAATTTTGTAGTATTTGTTCAATGGTAAACTCGAATGTACTAGCATCCAAAAGGAGGATGGAATTTGATTATGATATCACTGTATATATGTTGTCTTTTTATTTGTCCAAAAGTATTCTACTTTGAATATGATAATAATATTATTTGATATTTGTAGAGGCAAAGTTGTAACTTTAAGATTATTTTTCATTTAATAAAAATCATAGATGTATGTGTGTGCTTGACTCTTCAGTCATAATAGTCGCAGTTTTTCTATGATTTATAACTTGACTCCTTAAAAAGCTCAAGTTTGACCACCTACAAGGTTAGTTAGTGCCTATTCAAACGTATGTTTACCTCACTAGTCAAACATGCATTCTTTTACAGTTACTGCCATCGTATATTCATTCTAGGGTTTTGCTAATGACAGCCCTTAGAGCTGTCAATAGACATGCATCATAATTTTGTACTTCAACCCTTAACTAACTCCCGGATTTTAGGAATTACCACACCCTTTGAATTGATGTACAACTATTTATGCCTTATTGACAGCCCTAAGGGCTGTCATTAGCAAACTCTTCATTCTATAACACATCAAAGTTAGCAACAATGAGCAATTTTAGAAATACAAATATGAAAATAAAAATATAAATATAATAATAATTTTTTAACCCGTGTCATACTTTGCTCAATTGTTCCTTCTTGCGCCTACGATTTATGTATTTTATTTACAACAAAAAATAACAGGAATTTTTTTTAACGGCGATTAGATTAAAATACCAGCAAGAAACTATAAAAATTACAAAGAAAAATGAGACAAAATTTTGTAACCATCCTACCCAATTAAAGTTTATTCTACCTCTACATTAAAATAAGATGAAGTAATCAAATCGCTTATTTGGTTGTTTTATACTGAAAATCATGTCACTGTAGAACACCAAATCTTCCACCACATGCATTACTTGAAAAATATCTTCAATAACTTGTTTAACTTTAAAACCTCACCGAAGATCTTTGAACCAACGTAATCAATCTTTATAGATGGTCTGTATTTTTTGCATGAACCCGCAAATGGAATATCCAATGTGTACATCCTAAATCAAACCTTGTACACAATTAAAAATAATAATAGGTAATTGGCCAATAGAGTGGGGAAATTTTAAGAGGGTGAATCTATTCGACCTTATTTGGGGGCATACATATATTCTCAGTCTGATACGCAAACTATGAAAATTAGTCAACTTCAAACAAATTACATATTACATAGGTAAATGTTCAAGGTAGTCCAAGAATTTTAGCTACTCTCAAAGGACAATTAATAGCCATTGGATTAAGAAAAAATCAAAGGTCAAGATCAAGATTCAAACCATACAAACACAGGTGCTTCAATACATCAATACCCCACCCACATCCGGCGGCCGACGACAGCGGACGGCGGCGATGGGCGGCGGTCGGCGGCCGGAGGTGGCCGCCGGCGGTGTGATCGTGACTGCAAGCACATGTGTTGGAAACACATGTGTTTCATCTTTTGAAACACATGTGTTTTGAAAATAAAGGAGTGTATATGTACAACCAAACACATATGAAACACATGTGTTTCGTTACTAGAAGCACATATGTTTCACTAATAACAGTTGTTTTGAAAATAAATGAGTGTATATGTACAGACAAACACATGTGTTTCAAGTAATGAAGAACATGTGTTTGTAAGCTAGAAGCACATGTGCTTCACTAATAACAGTTATTTTGAAAATAAAAGAGTGTATATGTAAAGCCAAGCACATGTGTTTCGTGACTTGAAACACATGTGTTTTGTATGCTCCCCTGTGTTTTAGAAACTCATGTTTTTAGTGACTTGAAACTCATGTTTCTAGTGACTTGAAACACATGTGTTTCGTGACTTGAAACACACATGCTTCGAAGTAATATGTTCGTTTGTATTTTGGAACACCTGTCTTTTAGTGAAGCACGCGTGTTTCAATACATCAATACCACCACCATCCTCATTACCATCAGCACCTTCACTGTCAGCCACCACCACCGCCGCCGGGGACGGCGGTGGTGACCGGTGGTGGTGATCATGACTGGAAGCACATGTGTTTGAAACACTATAATTTGATCTTGACCATTTTGATCCAATAACTAGGATTTATCCCTTAAAACTTTGCAAAATTCTTGTACTTCCTTGAAACAACTCATTACATATAATAACATAACTGAAAGATGATTATATCTATAGTTTTAGTAAATTACATATATTCTTTCAGTTTGACTAAATAGAATTGTAATTATATTTACGAAAAGAAATCTTTGGCATAATTTTAAAAGTTGTTTTGAAACTGTTTGTAGAAGCAAATGTCTTTTTTGATTTCTTTATGCGAAAAATGGTTTTCCTTTTTTTGACCCCAAAATCTGTCTGGCCCAGATACGTTGAACCCACCAAAATCACAAATGCTCCTCCGCATCTTCCATTAATTTATTTAATTTTTGTTATTAATAAATAATAAATTTATCGCTTCGTTTCTCCCCATTTGCTCCCCGTTTTTCCCTCTCCATACCCACTAGGGTTTCAAGAATCCATCCATATATGTTGCTATATTTCATGATTTTGGATCTGATTGATACCAGGTAAGCGTTTCTAAATCTCCAGCATCTTCAATTTCGTTAATTTTTATCTGTAATTTTTTCCCCATTTAAATTGACGTTTTTGGTGAAAAGAACGGACTTTGTTTAACCAGTTTGATCGGTCTGAAAGTTGGAAATTAGACTTCTTTTTGCGTTAAATATACAAAATTTTGAACTGTTGGGAACATGGTTTCGTGCAGAATTGTGGCGGTGGACCTTTAATTGATCTTATTAGGTTTAACTATTATCCGTTTCGATTAAAGATTTGAAATTTATTTGAGAACTAAACTGCACGCCAACTGTTTGTTGAAATTCCTGTGAGAGAAAAGTGTGTAGAATTTGTTGGCTTTAGTAGAAATGGATGATCTTATGATTGATACAAATGGATTGGGCGATAATTCAGACATGGAAGGTGATGATATAAACATAGCAGAAAAAGATGTAAGTGATGAAGAAATCGAAGCTGAAGATCTCGAAAGACGTATGTGGAAGGATCGAATTAAGCTAAAAAGACTCAAAGAAAAACAAAAGTTGTTAGCACAACAAGCTGCTGAAAAACAAAAGGCAAAACAAACAAGTGATCAAGCCCGTAGGAAGAAAATGTCACGGGCTCAAGATGGAATCTTGAAATATATGCTGAAACTTATGGAAGTCTGCAAGGCCCGTGGGTTCGTTTACGGTATCGTTCCCGAAAAGGGTAAGCCCGTAAGCGGGTCATCGGATAATTTACGGGCTTGGTGGAAAGAAAAAGTCAAATTTGACAAAAACGGGCCCGCAGCAATATCGAAATACGACGCCGATTGCATTGCTAAAGGACAAATCGGGTCTCAAAACGGGAATCCAAATAGCATTTTACAAGATTTACAAGATGCAACATTGGGCTCGCTTTTATCATCTTTAATGCAACATTGTGATCCACCTCAGCGAAAGTTCCCGTTAGATAAGGGTCTCCCGCCCCCGTGGTGGCCCACGGGCGGTGAAGATTGGTGGACAAAGTTAGGGCTTCCAAAAGGCCAATCACCACCGTATAAAAAGCCTCATGATTTGAAAAAAATGTGGAAAGTTGGGGTTTTGACGGCTGTTATTAAACACATGTCGCCAAATATTGCTAAAATTCGACGGTTGGTTAGACAATCAAAGTGTTTACAAGATAAAATGACGGCTAAAGAAAGCTCGATTTGGTTAGCCATTTTGAACCGAGAAGAATCGTTAATTTTACAATCGAGTGGTGATAATGGTGGATCGGGCATAACCGAAACACCTTCGGGCGGTTTGGATAAAAACGGGCCCGCAGATAGTTACGATAGTGATTACGATGTTGACGGGATTGAAAACGGGCCCGCTTCGGTTTCCTCAAAAGATCGGGACCCACCGCCACGTGTGCACGAAAAAAAGAAGAGAAAACGGGAGACTTCAAAGCCTTCTCAACAACCAATAGCACCATGCGGGCCACAAAACGGGCTGCCCGATATAAACCAAACCGATGTACCGTTAACTGATTACCCGATTCAAGAAAGTGTACAAGAAGATGGTACAATGACAGGTGGCGGGCCGATATTGGTCGACACCGGGACCGAAGTTCAATTACCCGAAAATGAACCGCCAAACATGTTACTATATCAATCGTTTCAAGAACCCGAATATAGGCCTACGGGTTTGCATAACGGGCCGCAAGGTTCTGAATTATTACATGATCTTGATCCTTTCCGTTTATATACTCCACCAATTGAAGGACAGCAGCCCGTTTATGGGTTTGAGAATGGGAGTTCGAATGCGATTGTGGGTCAGAATGTTGAAAAAGATGGGTTTCTTGAGAGACGGGTTGATAACCAATTTGAATCATCGATTAATAGTTTGTCATTAGATTATGGTGGGTTTAGCAGCCCGTTAAGTTTAGGGTTTGATGGAACACTGGATACAGATTTTGGGAGTTTTCTGTATGATGATGATGACCTCGTACAGTATTTTGGAGCTTAAATATTCAGATAATGTTCTTCAATTGTTAATGGTAAGGATTATATTCGTTATTTCATATTTTATTAATTGGAGGTGGCCAAATATGCCCTTTTTTTGCTTTTAAAAAAAAGTTAATATGATTATGAAAAGGTTCTATAACCCAAATTGATCCATTTGTAAGTAAATGTTTTGTTGGATGCAGGTACGATGAATGATGCAAAGTTAACAATCATGGCATTATTTAACTGATGAATGTAAGGTTATAGACGATGATGGCCCTTTTTTGTCTTTTTGCCGATTTTGGTTTTTACAATAATCACGATACGTGCGATCTCGCTTGTAAAATGAATGTCTCATTGGGAAAATGAATCCCTTTTGACGTTTTTTGTTTGAACAAATGATTAGAATGTGGTCTTGTCATGTTTACTATTTATCGCTTTCTTTGACATTGTAAATATCGGGTTCATCCTTTATGTATTGGGGCGTTTTCTGGGCGTTATCAAATAGTTGTTTTTCTTGTTTTGGGTTCATCTTTTATGGTGTTTTTTTTTTCTTGTTTCTGTCTCTCATTGTAGCATCGTATTCTACAAAAAGAATCCGAATTATACTAAAAATGTTCTTAATGATGATTTTGTTTTAGTTTTTCTTTATGTAATTGAGTAAGCATAGACAATGAATGCATTGTGTTATACCTACAGTTAGGGGTTTACTTTACTGAACGGGTGTAACCAATATTAGATATAGGGCGGTTACCCGTGCTTCAGATTATGATTAACAGATTCTGTAACTGTAATCGATTTGAGCTGAACTGACACCTACCACTTTGATATTTGTTTCTACAGATCTTTTGCCAGAAATAATTCTAGCATCGATTATAATTATAATCACTTAGGAATTTTGTAAGAATATTAGCGTTGAGAGAAAAGTATACGTGTCATTGTATACTGTCTTGAAACAAACGAAATTTCACCAAAAGAGAATGCATAGTACATATTCATATACCATTTATTAAAAGGTGATGATTTTTATCTACCACAATAAGTTTATTATGTAGTTGTATAGTTTGCAGAACTATTTGTACAAAGTGGTATAGGTATTAAAAGTTGTGGTACAAAAATTAATTCTCTTTATTAAATGTGTACAAGTCATTGCTACAAACATAATATTGAGTTTCAATTTATTAGAGTATGGGATGTGGTACCACTCATCACAGAGTGACAGGTTAGTATCTCATCAGATTTCCATTCAGTACCACTAACCATTAAACCACTCGTAATGGCATGGCAACCCAAGGGTCAGTCGGCCATGGAACACGTCCTCCCCACTATGCGACTCCCGAACCAAATGTCTAGTCTTGAAAGAGAAAGCTGAGGTGAAGCTGAGATTCCAGTATAATCATGATTGCGTTGGATCATTATTATAACTAGTCTCACAAATATACTCACACTAACCCATTATTTAATTAAAAGGAAAAAAGAATTTTTCCCCGCCAAATCTCTCGCTTGGCCACGAGCTGACAACCACTGACCACCATGGAGTAGGCGATGTGGTGACTACGAGCACCACGGACCATGGTGGACTCGACGAGATTGACATACCTCATGCTCTTATTTTAGTTTAACACTCGAGGGGTGTGAGATACTTTGATACTATAACACGTACTTGTTATACGATTGTAAAAAATTGATATTTCATCTCTCGAATCATAAGATTGTATTAAACATTAAAATCTTGTATCGCTCAAATCTTAAGATGGTATAAAATACTAAAATGTGCATGTTATGTAAACCATAAAATTACCATTTTCTTTCATATAACAAAAAGAAACAAATATGCCCATTTAGTAAATAATTCTCCGAATTTGGACCTTTAAACACACAAATGGGCTAACACAAAAAGATTTATCCGGGCCCGTTTTAGGTAGCCCACGAATTCTATGAGTGCTCATTATGAAAGGACCCCGGGATATTTTCGTAATATCATACCTTTTCCATCTGCCACGTAGGCAAAAAGTGATAAATATCTCAAATAATATCTAAGAAAAGCACAAATCTAAGGGGGACACGTCACACCCTTCTTCTTCACTAGTGGAAAAGTAAAAAGTCGGTGACACGTAACTTCTCTTTCTCTCCGTCCTTTTTATTTAAATCGAAGCTTCTCCTCTTTAACCAACCACCATTCACCGCCGATGGCCAACAACCACGGCGCCGTCAACTCCGGCGACGTTTTGGAAACTCCGATATTAGATGACAAGTCACGCAGTCTCCTCCAGAGCATATCTGAAGAAGGTGGTTATGCGTATGTGCGTATGTCAACACGCGCCGCTGCCGGAGACATACGAGCTGCAGAGGCGGCGCGTGATATGGCGTGGGAGCAACTTCACTCCGGTCCCTGGCACTCGGTGTTGCCGGTGTGGAGAGACGCGTACTCGATGGCGTGTTTGCACGTCGCGAAGTTTCATTATGCTAATGGCGAGTTCGTTGAGGCGCTTAGGGTTTTAGATATGGGATTGATAATGGGAGGAATGGTTTTGCGTAAGGATTTGGATTCGGCTGTGGAAAAAGCTACGGAGAGAGCAAATGCTCTTCTTAGGGTTTCGCACGAATCTGTTAATGGCTCTGCTAATGCTAAATTGCTAACAAATCAAAATGAAATTAACTTGAAGGAGGTGAGTTTCCGTTAAATCTGTGCGTGTGAAGTTAACTGTGAATAGATTAATCATATATACATTTAATTTGTCAGTATAAACTGAGAATTGAATTCGCTGCAAATATGATCACTAATTTTTCCTGTTAAGGTGATTTTTGGCTGTAAATTGCAACTTTTAACTTCTTTTTCCTTATAGATAAGATTCAATTATTAGTTACTATCTCGAGTAGATGCTTATTATAGGCATCCTACAATAAGGTTTATCATTAATTTTGTGGTAATTTTAAAAATACATATATAAATGAAACAGTACCATTATAGCTAATGGAAATATGTGCATTGATTGCTGAGTAATGTTTTACATGTCTGAATTATATATTTATCAGCAAAAGAAAGAAGATGGAAAAGAATGTTCACGTTCTGATTGGACATCATATCATGCTCAGACGGTTTGAAAGTGAACAAATTGTAGATAGGAAGAATTTCAAGTGTAAAAAGCTGAATTCATTAGTGTAGTAGGACCAAAAGTGGTTCAATACATTGAATTTCATAATAACTTGCTGTATTAAACTTGTAGGTCCTTCAAATCTTGCCCAAGAAATCATTATCTTGTAAACTTGTTGGCAAGAGATCTACACTTTCATTGGAGGTATTTATGGAAGACTATTTTCTCTCAGGTTCTCCAGTTTTATTAACCGATTGTATGACCCACTGGCCCGCAATAACCAAATGGAATGACTTAAATTACCTTAAAAAAGTTGCTGGATACCGCACAGTTCCTGTCGAGGTGATGTATTTTTCCAGTTATTAAATTATATAATATAATGCCTGTAAATGTATAATAATCTTTTTAAAATTTGAAAAGGTTACATTAGGTTAATCATTTTTTGTTGCAGATCCGTTGTGTAGATTCTGAAAAATGTATTGTAGAACATGTTGCAGGTGGGAAAAAACTATTTATGCAGTGATTGGAAGCAAGAGATGGTAACTTTTTCTGAATTTCTTGAGAGGATTCAGTCAAACAGCCCTGTGGGCCCTACTTATTTAGCCCAACATCCATTGTTTGATCAGGTATGTGTTATGCGGGTCGGGTCGACCCATAACACTTGTTCATAATTAATGATTAGTGTGTATATGCACAGATACACGAGCTAAGGAATGATATTGTTATCCCTGACTACTGTTTGGCTGGTGGGACCGAGATGAAATCGGTTAATGCTTGGTTCGGTCCAGCTGGCACAGTGACACCATTACACCATGATCCTCACCATAATATTCTGGCTCAGGTATTTAATATTTACAGTTTTTTCTAGATAATTATCACTTTATTAGTATTTAGTAAATAATTTAACGATTAAACTAAACAGGTTGTTGGAAAGAAATATGTGAGACTATATCCTGCTTCATTATCAGATGAGCTTTACCCACACGCTGAATCCATGCTCAAGAACTCCAGCCAGGTAGATATTTCTTAAACGGGTCAAAACATGGGCGGGTAACGGGTCAAATAGTTAATTGAAAATATTTTTTTTAAAGGTGGATTTAGACAACATGGATGCAAATGAGTTCCCAAAAATACAGGATTTGGAATTTTTGGACTGCATTTTAGAGGAAGGTGAAATGCTTTATATTCCTCCCAAATGGTGGCATTATGTTCGATCTCTTACTACGAGTCTTTCGGTTAGCTTTTGGTGGAGTGCTTCTACTTCCCCAATTTCCTGATTTAATAATTAAAAGTTTTTATATATCAGGTAACCGCTTTATATTGTTAATTCATCAATCGTTATTGTTATTGTATCGATGGATTCAATGCAATGCTGCTGGTACATTTTTGTTAAATCTTGCTTTACAGATATGTTGGGCCCAAAATCCTTGGTATAGGGCTCTCAATTCAGCATTTTTAGTTTTTTCTACAACTTTTTGTTTTATTTAAGGGTTTTAATCCTTAAACTTTCTATCAATTTGATGGTTTAGCTCTTAATCCCCCCCCCCCCCCCATGGTTTTAGTCGTTTAAGTTTAGTTAACTTGTTAAAAAAAGACCATTGTGATTTGTGACTTACTACTACATGTTAGTCACAAATTAATACTTACAAAAGTCATTTTAACCATTAAACTTGGTTTTTCACAATAGTTTAGTCCATTAACTTTTTTTTATAAGCATATTCATGTTCTTATACAAAAGTCATTTTAACCAT
Organism: Calendula officinalis; assembly: GCA_963853835.1. Classification (NCBI taxonomy): domain Eukaryota; kingdom Viridiplantae; phylum Streptophyta; class Magnoliopsida; order Asterales; family Asteraceae; genus Calendula; species Calendula officinalis. The sequence goes on from OY970825.1 coordinate 6,804,753, forward strand.
TAAACTTGGTTTCATCAAGTGGCCGAATTTTGCTCGTTATGTGCGTGATCTTACCTTGGCTGTTTTCAAACATTTCCTAGGCCATTTAGTAAATATAACGTTTACATAAAATATATACCAATTTTTATACTTCGTATAAGAACATTAAGTGATAATAATTAATAATGGCACCCAATTAATAATAGTAGTATTATTAGGTTTATAAAATAAGGAAAAGTATAAGAACCTTAATGACTGATTTGACGAGTAACAACTAACAAGTCAATAAATGGATCAACATACCAAGTCAGCCAAAGTTTAGGACAAAGTCGTTACTATAAAAAGTTGGATTAAAACATTGAATCTGTGAAAGTTTAGGAATTATTATATTTCCATTTACTAGTCAAATCGTGTGAAATCAGTATTTTTGTCAATAAAATGCTAAATTAGGAAATGAGTTATGAACATTTGCATCCAACAACATTTAAGCTACAACAAATACATCTATAGGTACACCACATTCAATTTGAATCCAAAAAAAAAAAAGAAATACGTTAAAAACATTATGTTAAGCCCGCTAAAGAAAAAAAAAACATTTAAAACTAATTTAACCAGCAGTTTTATACTTGCAGAGAACCTTACACTTTAAAACCTTTTCTTGCACATAAAACCCTGGCATCACCATAACCTTCACACGGGTCGGGTTCTGTGCCCGTTGTCTATCCACAAACAAATCCTCCATAAACACACCATCAAATCCTTTATTATCTTCAACCCTTAAAATCCCAATTGCAGGACTAAACGAAAACGCCAACAAATGCAATAACCAAATACATTTAGCCGCCACAAAAAACGCTTGCAACAATAACTCGGGCCAGGGTCGGGTCCAGCTCAGCGCCGCAATAATCCCGCTCATTTTTTGATCACAAAATCTACTAAACTCTTCACTATAATACTTTGTTCCTTTCCTCAAAACCTCATTCCAACTCAAGTTTCTTAGTGCACAAAAAGACGAAAACTGTGCTTGCCTGTTAGAGCAAATCACAGATCAACTTAGTACTGATGCTGCAGTTGGTAATAATTATGTTTATTACTGATGGGGCAGAAACATTTACTACTGATGAAGTTGATGCTGGTGTTCTTTATAACTTAGTTACTACTGATCATACAAAGATTGAAGATACTACTGATCATTGTAGTTACTACTGACGTTGGTTTCTGGACTTACTACTGATCACCAAGTTTACTACTGATGTTACTTATTTACTACTGGTGATTGGTTTTACTACTGATACGCGTTTATGGAACATATCAAGTCCGAGATCTTCGCAGAGATAGTTATAGAATGTAAATCAATGTATATCGTTTATAATTAGATGTATATCGTATCCTAGAATAACTAGGGTAAATAGTTTAGCTTCAAGGACTATTATATATAGTTCCTTACGAATTGTAAACGTACGTGTGTATTGTTAACTTAATAATATACATTGAAGCTTTTTGTGAAACTGTGTTCTTAATATTTCTCATATTGTTCATACAGTTCATCGTTCTTAATTATTGATATAGTGTTGATCCGCTGCAACTTCTATCATCAAATAGATCTAAGGTGTTTATTAACTTGTCTATAGTTAATCGATCCTGACAAGTGGTATCAGAGCTTATTGGTTCTAGATCTACTAATTGTTAAGAACAACAAAAAGTTTTAATCTTTAAAACACACACATTATTAATCATGACTGATAATAATGAAAGCACTCAGGCCAACAAAATTCCTATACTCACACCCAATAACTTTGGGATGTGGAAGAATCGTATTAAGCAATACATGCTTATTACAGATTATTCCATGTGGGAAGTCGTTTGTGAAGGAAACAAAACTGGTCAACTTCAAGCAAGTAGCTCTGCAACTGAGGCAGACAAACTTAAATGTGAGAAGGAGAAGAAAGATAAAGGCATTGAACTCAAAACTCTAAGCACTCTCTTACTGGCCATTCCTAATGATTATCAACATCTCTTTGTTGAATATGATGATGCAAAAATACTGTGGGAAGCACTGGAGAAGAGATTCGTTGGGACAAAGAGCACCAAGAGGAATATGAAGTCTGTTCTCAAACAAGACTTTGAAAATTTCAAAGGAAAGCCCAATGAAACACTCACTCAAGTGTTTGACAGATTCAACAAACTAATTGGTGAACTCAACCAAGTTGGTGTAAAGATGGATCAAGAGGATGTCAACATGAAGTTTCTAAGGTCTCTTAGTGAAGAATGGGCCATGTACACAGTGGTGTACAGACAAAGAGATGCTTTAGAAGAAAAGGAGTTAGATGAACTCTATAATGATCTCAGAGTGTTTGAAACTGAGGTAAATCACAAAAACCCTTCTATTTCTTCTAACAATGCTGCTTTTGTGTCTAGTACAGGTCAAGGACAGGAAACCTCCGCAGGAAAGGCTGCAGATTCTGAGGATACTGCAAGAGAATCCTTCTTCACTAGTCATGTGCATACTGCATTGATTAGTGATGACTTGGAACAACTGAATCCAGATGATCTTGAGGAGATGGATCTTAAATGGCAGATGGCTATGCTGAGCCTAAGGACCAAAAGATTCCTAAAAAGAACTGGAAGGACAAGCCTCAATTTCAACAAAGGTGACAAAGCAGGATTTGACAAAACTAAAGTCAAATGTTACAACTGTAACAACCTTGGTCACTTTGCAAAAGAATGTCCTCATCCAGACAAAAGATCAAAATCAACTGCTCTTGTGTCACAACAAGGACAAGGATATGACTGGAGCTTCCAAGCAGAAGAGCATGCTCAAAATCAAGCTCTTATGGCCTTTACTGACAACAAAACTGAGGTAAAATCTAAACCTTGTACTCCTGAATGTGCTAAAATTATTAAAAATCTAGAAAAAGAAAACAATAAATTAAATGAAGATTTAGCAAAAGCAATCAGAAGAAATTATGAGTTTGATGGGGTGATTGCTGATCAAGAACATCAAATAAAGGTGTACAAGATGATTGATCAACGGATCAAGGAAGAATTGCTTCAAGCTGTGGATGAGAAAGAGTTTTATGAAACAAAAAATAATGAACTTACAAGTAAAATAGAAGAATGTCAACTTGAAATTGAACAAAATAAATTAACAATTAAAAAGTTTGAAAGAAGCACTAAAATTCTTGATGAATTAACTAATAATCAAACTACAGAAAAGGTTGTTCATGGGGTGGGATATCATGCTGTACCACCTCCATATAAAATCATTCCACCTCTTAAAAACAGTTCAGAAAGAATCATTAATGAATTAAAAACTGAAAATCAAACTGAATCATCTAATGAAACATCTGAATCAAATAATTCTTCTGATGATGAACAATCAATTGAATTTACTATGTCTCAAAGTGAATCACCAAAATCAATTGATACAAGTTTTCACACAGCTCAAAGTCCAAATGAATCTCCCAAATATAATGCAGATAATGTACCAAAAATTTTAACAAGGGGGAATGAAAGAAATAAAACACAACTCTTAGACCAAAGAATACCTGAAGGTGCTAAAAATAAGAAACTAAGATGTGTTATATGCAATAAAATGAACCATTTAGCAAAGGATTGTCACTACAATCCAATAAACTGCAAAGAGTTAAAAGAATTTAAAGTTCTTAAAGAAAATGCTAAAACTCAAAAGTTAAAAGTTACTACTGGTCATTCAGTAGTAAATAAAATTAAAAATCCAATTGTTGAAAATCCAAGATTTGGAAGAAGTAAAACAAGGTTTGTTCAAAACAGAAGAGCTGGAAGCCCAAAGTACAGCAATTACTTCAAGAATAATGGAAAATCCAATCAAAATAAACAATATTTTAAATTTTCCAACACCAGTAGAAACTCTAACAAATTTACTACTGGTGTTAACCCTAATTATAATGCTGTATGGTACCAGTACAAGAATACTACTGGTAATAACCCTAATTTCAAAAATACTACTGCTCCCAAAACAAATTTCAAAAACACTACTGGTGTTAACCCTAAAAACACTACTGGTCATTCTAAACATGATAAGTACCCAAATACTACTGGTCCATCAGTAGTAAAGTATTCAAAAGCTAGAAACAATGGGTATAAACCAAGATCAGTAGGAAATTTTCACACCAGTAATAACTACAAAAGGACAGTAGTAAAACAAAATACCAGTAATAAACAAGTATGGGTACCAAAAGTCTTTAAAGTTAAATCCCCAAAAGCTCATTTCTCAAAGGATGAACCCAAGACATATAAAGCTTGGGTTCCCAAACTTAACTAATCCTTTACTCTCTTGTGCAGAGCATTCAGATCCCAGAAGAAGGTAGAACATGGCATATTGATAGTGGATGCTCAAGGCACATGACTGGAAATCTGCAAATTCTTAAAGATTTCAAGTCCTTTGATGGTGGATTTGTGGCTTTTGGTGAGAACCCAAAAGGAGGTAAGATTACAGGTAAAGGTACTGTTACTAATGGAAAAATTACCTTTGATAATGTATTTTATGTAGCTGAACTAAAATACAATCTTGTCAGTGTGTCTCAAGTTTGTGATAAAAAGAACAAGATTCTGTTCACAGACATTGAGTGCATCATTCTTTCTCCTGAGTTTATTTTAGATGAAAAATATGTTGTTTTAAGAACCCCAAGGAGAAACAATGTGTATTGCCTGGATATAGGGGGAGAACTCATTTCTACAAATGAGGTCAACTGTTTTATATCCAAGGCAAACACCACTGAATCAGAACTTTGGCATAGAAGGATGTGTCACACAAATTTTAAAAACATGAATAATTTAGTAAAAAGAAATCTGGTCATTGGACTTCCTCAAAAACAATTCATGTGTGATCATCACTGTGTTGCATGCCTAAAAGGTAAACAACACAAGACTTCTCATAAGTCCAAAACTGTGAACTCTATTTCTGTTCCTTTACAGCTCTTACATATGGACCTTTTTGGACCTACAAATGTAATGAGTATTGGAAAGAAACAATATTGTCTTGTTATTACTGATGACTTTTCCAGATATACATGGGTTTTCTTTCTCAGGACAAAGGATGAAACAAGTGAACTCATAAAGAACTTAATTGTTAAACTGGAAAACACATCTGATCAAAAAGTGAAAGCCATAAGATGTGATAATGGCACAGAATTTAAAAATACTAACCTAATTAACTTTTGTGATCTTAAAGGTATTGACAGGCAATACAGCTCACCTAGAACTCCACAACAAAATGGTGTAGCTGAAAGAAGGAATAGAACCATCATTGAAGCAGCAAGATCAATGCTAGCAGACTCAAAATTACCAATTACTTTTTGGGCAGAAGCTGTTAATACTGCTTGTTATGTTCAAAACAGAGTATTAATAGTGAAGCCACACTTTAAAACACCATATGAACTTTTCAATAAAAGAAAACCTTCTATAAGTTTCTTAAAATCATTTGGTTGTCCTTGTACTATTTTGATTACAAGAGAACAAATTGGTAAGTTTGACTGCAAAGCTGATGATGGAATCTTTGTGGGATACTCTACTCAAAGCAAATCATACAGAGTATTCAACAAAAGACTAAGGATAATTGAAGAAAGCATCAATGTATCCTTTAATGAAAATGTACCTAATGAACAAGGAAATGGTCCAGATTGGCTATTTGACATAGACAATCTAACCAAATCCTTTAATTTTAATATGAATTTCAATGCAGGTAATTCAAATTGTCTTAATCAAAAGGAAGGAACATCATCTGTTTATACTGGTCAAGAAAAGATGAGATACATAGTTGTTGATACTGCTCCCATAGTTAATACTGATGTCAGTAAGAACTCAAATATTGAAAGCAGTAGTAACTCTGAGAATGAGGTCAGTAGTAATTCCATTACTACTGGTACCAGTAATAGTACTGAAAATACTACTGGTCCCAACTATAACCTAGATTCTCAAGATACTACTGATACCAGTAACAACTTCAATACTACTGATCTCAATGAAGATGATGGCAGTAGTAACTCTGACCAAGATAATGATGAACCAAATACTAATGACAATGAAGGATCTCAAGAAGAACAACTACCTGAGGCAAAAGAGTCCAACCCTGAAAATCAACTAGTGGTGGATAAAGCTACAACAACAAGGACTCAAAAGAACCATCCTTTAGACCTTGTTCTAAGTGATGTTAACTCACCACTTCAAACAAGAAGCAAATTAAACAAAAGTTTAACTGCAAATATGTGTAATATAAGCTTAATTGCTAATGAATGTATGTATGAATGCTTTCTGTCTCAGGATGAACCAAAGAAGATCCAACAAGCAATGAAGGACTCAAACTGGATTGAGGCAATGCAAGAGGAACTCCTTCAATTTAAATTACAAGCTGTTTGGACACTTGTACCTCTACCCAAAGGAAAAAGAGCCATTGGAACAAGATGGATCTTTAGAAACAAGAAAGATGAAAGAGGGATAGTGATCAAGAATAAAGCCAGACTTGTAGCCCAAGGATACACTCAAGAAGAAGGTATAGACTATGATGAAGTGTATGCTCCTGTTGCCAGAATTGAAGCAATAAGAATATTCCTAGCATATGCTTCATTCAAAAGGTTTAAAGTCTATCAAATGGATGTGAAGAGTGCTTTCCTGTATGGGAAGATTGAAGAAGAAGTTTATGTTTGCCAACCTCCAGGATTTGAAGATCCAAAACATGGTGATTATGTGTTTAAATTGGATAAAGCTCTATATGGTCTACATCAGGCACCAAGAGCATGGTATGACACACTATCATCATACTTATTAAAGAACAATTTCAAAAGAGGAGCCATTGATAAAACATTGTTTACAAAGAAAGTCAAAGATGATATACTACTGGTACAAATCTATGTAGATGATATCATCTTTGGATCAACCAATGATTTATTATGCAAAGAATTTGAAGAGCTGATGCAGATTAAATTCAAGATGAGCTCCATGGGTCCAATGAACTTCTTCCTTGGACTCCAAGTCAGTCAAAGAACTGATGGTATTTTGATAAATCAATCAAAATATGTCAAAGACATCTTGGAAAAGTTTGACTTGAAAGACAGTAAAAGTGCTAGTACACCAATGGAAACACACAAACACCTACATCCTGATGTTGAGGGGGAGGATGTAGATGAACACTTATATAGATCAATGATAGGATCTTTGATGTACTTAACTGCATCAAGACCTGACATTATGTATAGTGTTTGTGTGTGTGCAAGATATCAAGCAAGACCCAAAGAACTACACTTGCAGGCTGTCAAAAGAATATTCAGATACTTGAAAGGCAAACCATCACTAGGTCTATGGTATCCACATGACTCACCCTTTGAACTAATAGCCTATACAGATAGTGACTATGGAGGTGAATGTCAAGATAGAAAGTCCACTACTGGTGGATGTCAATTCTTTGGATCAAGACTAGTGTCATGGCAATGTAAGAAGCAAACAAATGTATCAACATCTACTGCTGAAGCAGAATATGTAGCTGCATCTGCTTGCTGTGCTCAAGTACTATGGATTCAAAATCAACTTCTAGACTTTGGTATCTCTATCCTTAAAACTCCTATTTTTATTGATAATCAAAGTGCTATTAGTATTGTGAATAATCCAGTAAAACATTCAAAAACTAAACACATTGAAATAAGATTTCACTTTATAAGAGATTGTAATGAAAAGAAATTAATCAAAGTAGTTAAAATCCATACTGATGATCAATTAGCAGATCTTTTTACAAAAGCATTTGATGTAGGAAGATTCAACTTCTTGGTCAGTAGTATTGGAATGATTTTAATAACTTAAAATCTCACTTAAAATTATGTGTAAAGTTAGTGTTGTAAAATATTATTTTCTTAAGTGTTTTACTACTAGTATTGCTGTACTACTGGTGTGAAAGTGTATGCACAAAATACTACTGATAGTTCATTACTACTGGTGCATTTTAGGTTTACATGGATACTACTGGTAAGTCAGTACTACTGGTATTCACATATACTACTGGTCTTGTGTGGTAATGGTTACTACTGATGTCTATAATTACTACTGATGTCAAAATCCTTAGTCATTACTGATGTTAGTAGATACTACTGACGTTTTACTACTGATATCTTATTTACTACTGGTCTTTCATAAACACAATTACCAAACTAACCCCCATGAAAATAACCGTTATGTTATGATTCGAAGGCTATTTTCATAGTTTTGCAGGTTTAATCGAAAGATATAAAAGGCGGCAGATGATTAATTTAGCATTATCTTCACTTCGATTCTCTAAACACCTTTCGATAAACCCTAGTTTACGATCAAAAACCCTTCATCTTTAACAAAATTCTTGCAAAATCTCAACAACAATGGCAACTTTACAAGCTCTCGATGTGCAAACCGATCTCAGATACTCAGAATTTCACAACATGGTTGCATTTTTAAAAAATCCCGACGGAACAAAAGATTTCCGTCCAATCGTAAAATTCTTGAGAAATTCGTATATACAGTTTGCCTTAACTGTAAAGCCGAAGGCATATCAACAGCACTTGGTGGATTTCTGGACCAATGCTGAGCGAACAGAAGGAACCACATCATCAATGATAAAATCGAAAGTAGATGGAAAGTACATCACTGTAACTGAACAATCAATCAGACATCATCTACAACTTCATGATGATTCAGGTATGTATACTCTTCCTAAGGAATACATTGCTGATACTTTAAATAAAATGGGGTATGAAGGCAGACTTAATATTGTAACTTTTCAAAAAGGCCTTCTATCCCCACAATGGAAATTTCTGGTTCATACCATTCAGCATTGTATTTCTCCTAAAAGAAGTACTTGGAATGAGTTTAACAAGGCAATAGCATCTGCTGTTGTATGTTTATGCACAGACCAAGTATTCAATTTTTCTAATATGATTTTTGATGGTATGTTGGGAAATCTTAGTTCTTCTAAATTTTTAATGTATCCCAGATTTCTACAACATATCATAAACTGTGAATTACAAAACTTGTCAACTCCTAAAAACATTTTTGTATTACCTGAGTTGAACAAGAAAGTTTTCTCAAATATGAGAAAACAATTTAAATTTTCAGGGAAGGAAACCCCTTTGTTTCCAAACATGATCAAAGATCAACCCAATATTGGAGAAGGTTCAACCATTGCTACAACCCAAGTTGAACCTCAACCCACTCCATCACCCCCAAATACAGCCCAAACACCACCCCATATAGCCACTCAATCACCAACTCAAACAGAAGTCCTGAATGTGTCCCAGGAACTTGATATAAATCTGCAGAGTGCTACTCTTCACTCTGTAGAAGACCTACCAGATAAAACCAAACATATATCTACAATCTATAAAAGAAAGAAATCTTTAAAGGACACCAGGGGACAAATCGAGTCACACCCCAGGCTCAAAGAGTTGTCCTCCAAGGAGGAGAGAGGACATGAGGGGAGGGCTTTCACTACTGATGCCCCAAAGGTGGGTGCACAGGACAGTGAAAACATCATTAGGACCCAAACCTCGGCAACTTTGAGTGATGACTCATTTGAGGAGTTACTCAAAGGACCCCGGTGCCAAGAAACCACAAGGGGGGGCATCTCTGCTTCTTCTAGGAAGAAGAGAATGTCTAAAAGACCCAATGACTCACCAAGCAGTGATGAGGGCAGATCTGTGAAATTGATGGAAAGGAAGGAAAACCTTAAAACCAATGTACCTGTTAGTAAGCCCGATGATCTTGCTAGATGGAGTGAGGGCAGTATTAAAATCCAACAATTGACGGCTAAAGTGGATTCCTTGGAATCCACTGTACAAGATTGTCTTTATTACCAAACAAATCAAGGAAAAACTATGGCTGCTATGAAAAGAAATGTCAATATCATCAACAAAAGAATGAGACAATATGAACTTAGGCTTCATCAACAATCAAAGCTTATCAGAAAATTGAAAAAGAGGATTGATGATAGTGAGGCTCCTCCAGTTGAGCTCACTAAGGGGGAGAAGGATAACATACAGACAATGATTGATGAATCCATTGCAGCAGCAGCTTCCTCCCTCTTGAATTTAAAAGAAACAGAAGTTGATGAAGGCCCAGAGATGATGATTACAGAAGAAGAGCCAATTACTACTGCTCCTACTAAAGAACAAGCTGAAAAAAACATACCAGTAGTAACTCCTACTACTGATATAACAGCAGTAGTAAATGAAGAAAAGGCAGCAAACACTACTGATGACCTATCAGTAGTAATCTCTGAAGACATACCAGTAGTAACTACCTTAGTTACTACTGATGACATTATTGAGCTGCCACCACTACTAGAGCCTACAGTGATACTTCCACCATCTCCAAAAAGAACAACAACAACACAAATGGTGGTAAAAGATATTGATGATGATATCAACTGGTTAGAAGTTGATGAATGCTCCCTGCCTCCACATCCTAAAATACTTCCCATATCTCAGATACACTACTATGGTCCCAAATTTGTTATTGAATCTGAACCAAATATGAAGAAAGACAATTACATAGGAAAGGGAAAAGAAGTTGCTGATGAAGACCAACCCAACAGAGCACAAGGTCATGAAATTGTCAACAAAATCAATTATGCCAAATCAGCCAAACAGGATAGGTGGAAGGTAAAGAGAGCAAAATATTTAAAGAAGGTTGAAGTCTCTCTAGCAAATGAAAACAAAAGATTAGCAGAAAGGGCTAGAATATTGAGACAACCTTTCACAGAAATCAAATTGGCAGATATAGCAGATATATCAAAACTGCCACAATTTCAACAGAAGATCAAATCTAAACAAGTTGCTGAAACAAGAAAGGAATTACAAAGAAGAGAACTGAAAAAATTTAGGCAACTTGAACATGAAACAATAGAACTTCTTGAAGCACAAGTACAAGAATGCAAAGAGCAAAAGGCTGATATGCCAGAACAATTTGCAGAGAAAAAGAAAGAAATGATCACATTCTTAAAATCAAAAGGGTATAACACAAAGGCATTTGGAAGAATGAAGCTGATCAATTTAATTGAAAAGTACTGTGTAGAGAAGAAGAAGGATCTTACTGAGCAAGATAGTAATGAGAAGTACACCACTAAACTTGAACAGATAGACTCCAAAGAAATGAAAGAAAGAAAAACAATATCTGGAGAATCATCTGGTGTATCCTCTCAAACATCAAAGAAAAGAAAGACAATTGCTTCAGAACTTGATCAACCAAATAAAAAATTACAAATGGTTCAAGTTCATGATCTCCCCATTGCTCCCCTACAAAATAATCCAATCATCAACTGGAGGTACATAGATGATATGATTGAGATTATAAGAGAAGATAAGGTCACTCAAAGATTCAGAGCTTGGAAACCTTTGGTCATGTCCCTAACCAGAAGTGACATTATTAAGATGTTGATCATTGGTAAACCAAGAATGACTAAGAAGAACTGGAAGAATTCAGCTGCAGGTTATCTTACTGAAATGATTGATGCTGCTTTCTATCCAGAAAATTATCCAGAGAAGTACACAGATTCAGAAAATGTTCAAGCTTGGAATGTGCTACCAACTGTCAACATGTACTTCTTTGAATATACAAGTAAGAAATGTGACTTATTCCTTTATGAGAAAGAGTATCCTCATTCTGAGAAGACTCTCTATCAACTATGGTGCATGAATTTTATTAAACCACATGATGCTGTGATGCTCCAAAACAAATTGAATGAATTTGTTAAAAGAATCAGCAAATATATCATTGCACAAAGGAATAAAAGGAACCAACAGACTTTAGAAGGTGATAAGAAAAGAGCAAAGTTGTTGGAAGAAAAGAAAAAGAAGAAGTAAATAAGAAACTTGATTGATTAAAGGATAATCAATAAGTTTAGGGGGAGATTGTTAGAGCAAATCACAGATCAACTTAGTACTGATGCTGCAGTTGGTAATAATTATGTTTATTACTGATGGGGCAGAAACATTTACTACTGATGAAGTTGATGCTGGTGTTCTTTATAACTTAGTTACTACTGATCATACAAAGATTGAAGATACTACTGATCATTGTAGTTACTACTGACGTTGGTTTCTGGACTTACTACTGATCACCAAGTTTACTACTGATGTTACTTATTTACTACTGGTGATTGGTTTTACTACTGATACGCGTTTATGGAACATATCAAGTCCGAGATCTTCGCAGAGATAGTTATAGAATGTAAATCAATGTATATCGTTTATAATTAGATGTATATCGTATCCTAGAATAACTAGGGTAAATAGTTTAGCTTCAAGGACTATTATATATAGTTCCTTACGAATTGTAAACGTACGTGTGTATTGTTAACTTAATAATATACATTGAAGCTTTTTGTGAAACTGTGTTCTTAATATTTCTCATATTGTTCATACAGTTCATCGTTCTTAATTATTGATATAGTGTTGATCCGCTGCAACTTCTATCATCAAATAGATCTAAGGTGTTTATTAACTTGTCTATAGTTAATCGATCCTGACATTGCCGTTCTTGTTGCGGGTCTAAAATCTTCGGGCTCCCGTTTTTTTGAAACACGCAGTTTTCGAAATCTTGATATAACGATTGGTTTATAATCGCTTCTAAATGGTATAAAACCGCTTTCGAATACTTTGAGTTTAAAGATAACTTGTAGGGTTGAAGAATCGAGTTTAAATTATCGAGCAAAACGGTATCTCCTTCATCGATTTGAGCTACTAAAGTTTTACAAAAGTGTTTTACTGATAATCTTGCTTCGGAAACTATTTGCATAAACCCTTCCACCATTACTTCTTCACTAACCGGCATGTTTTTGTTGTTTTCATTGTTTCCATAAACAGGTTTTCCTTTCGTTATCGCTCGAGAATTGTTATAGTTATTATTATATTTATCGGTATCTTTTGCTTGTGTAACAGCTTGACCTAAAGCCTTCTTCAACTCTTCACAATAATTCTCTAAATACTCCATTTTTTCTTTCAAATCACCGATCGACGATTTCATCTCGGAAACCTCTAACAAAGCTGCATCTCGTTTCTCATTTGCTTCAATTAATTCTCTTTTCAACGCCTCAATTGACACTATCGTCCCCGAATCTTTAAACGAAGCTTCATCCGATTCTATTCCGTTTGGAGAATTTTCAACATTTTTGTGTTTTTTCTTGTTTAACCGAGGAAACAACCAAGAAAGACTCATTCCCGATTTGGGCTTGGAATGAGAATGAAGTGACGAATGGGAATCGGTCATCGGTACCACCAAGTTAGAATACTTAACATTTTTGCTACCATTTTCACCCAAATTATTATTATTATTATGCGAGCTAAGTGTAGCCGGTTTGCATTTGTTGCACGATGAAACTGATCTGAAATCACCGAGACTATTTCTTCTCGATTTTGAAAATTCTGTCCCGGGTGAAACTCGGTGGGTTGTAATGTGATGATTTGATGAATTTGTGACAGATTTTTGATCATCAGAAGGACATGTATGAGGTACGATTGTCATTAATTCGGGTGGTAATAATGTTCTTGAAGATGTGTTCGGGTTTCTGTAATCAGATAAAAAGCGTAAATCATCGTTGCCGCCCCCGTTTACGCTACATTCGTCCCAACAACTTTGAAAACTTTGATTTCTTGGCACGTCATCGTAACTCTAAAAGGTTTAAAAGACAATTAAAAATCGAATATTCATTTTGAAGCAACTTTAGTCTGTAAAGCTGTCAAACCGAAAACTTGAAATTGAAACAAAGTGTTTTTATATGAAAGAGAATCTGCTTTATGTGTGTATGATGTTAGTTTAGTTAAAGTGTTTGTCTTTTTAACCCAACATTTGTCGGTTCTACGTAAAATTTGTACTTCAAATTGTGTTATGACACCTGCATATTTTTGTAAGTGTCACTTATAATAAAAATAAAAAATAAAAAATTTTGTAGCATTCTTTGGATAAAGGGGTTACATATGTTACCTATCCTAATCAGGAGGTCAGCCCCTGTCAAAAACGTCGCATATCATGGTAAATTTATAAAATTGAAATGAAAATGTAGACAACTGTTTGAAAGCTACCAAGAAAGTGATAGCATTTTCATGTTGAAGCTAATGAACGGTTGAGATTGAACTTTATTGGATATATATATGGAAATTTAAGGTAAAAAATTGTAACATGAGTGTAAATACTAAACAGTAAAAGTGAATCCGTTATACAATTTACGGATGAGTTTGACTACGTGAGAAAGTACATTGTTATTGTTGTTAGTGTTACTAATTATACTTCCTTCGATTTAAAATAAATGATACATTATTACCTTCATGATTTTTAAGGCAAAAATTTATAATAAGAATTAAATTAGATTAATTAGATTATTAAATGGGGAATGAGTCCCACAATTTTGAATAAAGTAAGATTAATGATGTTTGAAAGTAAAAGTAAGGGTAAATAGGTCATTTCACTTTATTAAAGTAAGTATTAGTGGATGTGGGACCACTACTTTTTATCAAATTAAGTACGTTTTTAAAGTGTATCACTTATTTTGATACACCCATAAAGTGTATCACTTATTTTGAATCGGAGTAACTATTATCATTTTAAAATAATTTTTATCATGAAATGTATAATTATATAAGAGCGCACGGTCTGATTGTGTTAAAACTACGCTAAAAATTCCTTTAGCGGTGCCAAGGTTTGTTAAACCATACTGTGTCTTGCACAATTGCTCCTCACCATGAGTTTAAAGCAAATTAAACGATTTTTTCTTTTTTTATTTTAAATTATAATTGGTTGGTAGTATTTTTCATATGTTTTAAATGGATGTTATATGAATGTAAAAAGATGAAGCAATCTTTTTAAAGTGTATGTAAAAACCATTTATAGAAGAAAAATTCAAAAATAACTTTAAAACAGGTTTAATTTGGAATAAAAATCTTATGCTTTAATGAATATATTTGAAAAAATATGATACAATGCAATATGTAATTCTATTCATCAAATGAAATATTGATTATTAATGGTATGTCCAAGAATTTATTTATCTGCTTACTTTAGTTTGATGTTCGTATATTTTTAATATAGTTTAAATAATAATAAAACATATTTTTTAACAATATCTAATTTACTCTTATTTATTCATAACGGGACTTGAACTCATGATTTATAAATCATGTACAATACCTTATATCTTATACCAACATCACTAGATTACAAGTCTTAGGTAAATAATAACAAAATATAAGGGGCTATATTCTATTAAACATTTTTAAAGAAAAAAGTAATTTCAACTAATGGGGATATTAAATTGCATTATGGAGTAACTTTTACAAGCAAGATGTGTTGCGTGAATGCGTGTTTCGTAGGGTGGTTTATAATGGTTTTTCTAGTGCTTCGCACGTATCTCAATGGTTAACTTCTTCTTATACCCACAGAAAATTAAATTGCAAATCCGATAAGAATTTGCTAAATTCATTCAAATCGTCAACTAAATATGAACTAATTTGATGAAATTGAAATAACGAAATCTTACCGGAGTGAAAACAGGGTAATCCTGAGCAGAGAGCTGGGAAGTATGCCGTGAGAGAGGAGACGGCGCCGGCAGCCGGAGATGCTGCGGACTGTTACTCTGTAACAGAGCAGCATGAAGTGCTCGGAGCTCCACTGCTTTAGCAATTGCTGCTTGAATCTCCTGCTTGCTCACTTCAGTGGTTGTATGGTGGACTTCCGTTTTCAATTTCTCCGGCGTGGTGGCGGTATTGGTGGTGGTGGTGGTAGCCATTTTTGGAGTTGAAAAAAACAGAGGACGAGGAATATAAAGATGATGATGGATGGAATGAGAAAACAAGAGAAGAGAATTAACGGTTAGATTTGATACCAAATGGAGAAGAAGATGATCAGATGGTTATCAGGAATTGATGAGAGAGAGAGAGAGAGAATTCCAAAGAGAATTTTGTCATTGTTACCAATGGAATAAAGGGATGGAGAGAGCATGTGTGAGTGAGTGAGCTTCTAGTGGTTGTAGGAGGTGGGTGATCGAGTGTTAAATGACTATTTTGCCCTTTGCTTTATCAACTTACCTGCTCCATCTCTTTGCTTCATTTTTTAAACCCGACCATTAAATTTTGGAATACATTACGGGTATAATTTAGAGTTTAGATCCATGTGCATACTATATATATATATCATATATGCCTATATGCATGTTTCTCTAAACGAAAATGAAACATAGAAATGTTTGAGTTTTCAATTAGAATTCTTGTACTGATTTAGATCACTGTAAGTCGTAAAATACTTTCAGATCAAAGTTTTTCCTTGGTACGATGAAATTTTTAATTGGGTAAAATCACACTTTATAATAACTGAGAATAGTGTATTATGAGAATTTCGTACTAAATGATTATGATCAAAATGATAGTTAATTATTTTATAGGTGGAAAGATGAAATATGAAGATTTAGTTGGAAGTAATATATACTTTTTCTTATCTGATTAGTGATATGCTTACTTCTCAGCAAGAAGAGTGTTTGGATCTTGTTTGTCTTGCACATACACAAGATATAATATAAACCACAATTTCTATACCTTGTAGTAATATATTTTACTATAATTAAAGATACAGATAACTGAAAATGCAAAATAAAATAGTATGACCATGAAAATCACTCTTAAACAAAAACATGAAAAGCTACATTATTTTTCTTTGCTTGAAAAATGTTCATCTACTTTTTGTTATTCCAATAGAATTCAACTACTTCCCATAAAGTATTGTTTTATACATATAATAATATAGTATATGGCAATCTTTTTGGTTTTGTAATAGGAGTGGGTTGATTATAGGATATAAGAAATTCATATTCTTTTGTAAATATGCTTGTTTTTTTAACGTAAAGTTATAATCTTTTTTAACGGAATTCTCATTACAATGAACTCTCTATGGGTGGTCGAACATTGTGTATGATATATGCGATATAACTGTTGTCGTTGTCATTTCCAAACTTTTACATATATAACCATCTCGCAAATGTTTTCACATGAGAGGGATCTAACCTATAATTTCTAATAAGTCATTTGTGAGCTCTTACCACTAATACATCCTTTAATAGTTTAACATAAAGTTATAATATGTAGCATAAATAAACAAACCATTAGACTATCACGATAAACGAATTCATCATTCACCAATACCTCTAATAAGATAACTTTTGTTTTAGGTACACATCAATACAATATGCAGCAACTCATCATAATCACATATTTTAAAGTATTCATGAACGACCATTTGCAATCTATTGTCATTTTAGTAAACACTTAGTATAATGGCAATAAATAATTGTCACCAAACACGAATACTACTAGAGTTCAAGCGTTGAGTCCCAAAAATCTGTTGTATCAGTACTTCATCTTTCTAGTAAAGAAATTTATTTTTTATGTTATATTATAAAATGGTGGGCCCGTGGGGAAGATGGACAAAAATGTCGAAATGGGCTAGGATGGATGGCCTTGTACAGTTCATCCCGTGGAGACCACATATGATCATATACCTCTCTACCTAGACCACACCCAACCCAACAGTGGAATCTTCTCACGTAAAATGACCCCACTGCCCTTCTACATAATCACTAATCTAAATATCTAATGCAACAAGGGCAGTTGGGATATACCAACTTATTCCACAATCATTATATCTCATGTTTCTTTTGCAATTAATTAACAATAATCATATACCTACGGACAGAGGTGTCTTTGAGGAGGTGCTGAAGTGCGGCCGCACATGACCCATATTTAATAGGGGCCCGATTTTTATATATTAGATATGTATATAATCTTAAAATTTTAAGTCAACTTAATAATTTAATAGAAAACATTACAAAGTGCAATTTTTTATATAAATATTGTATCAGGGGGCCCATTTTTGTTTATTTGCACATGGCCTTCGAAATCTTGGAGACGCCACTGCCTAAAGATTCATGTTTTATGTATCATATATCATCATATCTCCGTCAAGGTAGCCTCCTAGTAGTTACTATGACTTTCTAACAAAAATAAATTGGGTTCAGAACTCGCTAGTGACAAAATATTGGATGATCAAAGAAGGGTTATAAAACAATGACAAATATACTTTGATTAAGTCGTATACATTTAAGTTAAAGACTCACTATCTTCTAGCTAATAACGTGGGGAAACTTTATCCATTTATTCTCTCTCTCTTCTTTTGAGTTTGTCATATGTTAACATATACTCCTTCCGTCCCTAAATAAAGTTCCCATTTGTGTTGGGCACAATATTTTAGGAGATAGTTAGTGGTGGGGTATTTGGTATTACTTTTGATTAAAATATAATGTTTGATTGGAGAGAGAAAGTGTTTTAAGAGATAGTTAGTGGTGAAAGTATTGGTAATAATATTATTATATTAAGTGGGCCCCTTATGTTTGAGAAATGAGAACTTTATTTAGTGACAAAACTTGAAGGGCAAATGGGAACTTTATTTAGGGACGGAGGGAGTAGTTCTTATGCATATAGGTTAAATTTATGGGTTTTTGTAATGTATAAAGGTCTTATTTTTATGTATGTGTTTAATAAAAATATAAACAAATCAATTATTAATTTATATATATATATATATTTAATTAGAAATTTGAACTCGAACTTATTTTAGTCAAACTTTAGCATGTTAAAATGAAAATTTTGTCCAAAACCTGAAATATAAAATATGAAACACTATTTGTAGTTGGTTGTATGCATTCCAAATGGAATCCCACGTAGGATTGTAGACAATATTTAATCATATTATATGTACCACGCGTAATAACATTCAGTTAATAATGATTTTGTATTTTTTTTCAATTAACTTATACAATTGTATTATTTATAATACATGTTGCTGTTTTTTCTTCATGGTTTTTTTAATTAGTATCTTCATCTAATCTTCTATAATGCCATAATGATGTAAGATGTGCAATTATTTATTATAGTCACATATGCTTTTATTTAAATTTTTGCATGAAGCAATTAAGATAAGATATTGGAAGCAGTTTACTATACAAGACAAGTATTCACATACACCGGTTAATTACTATCTTTCATATCATTGTATAAATAATTTGAAATGAATTTGTTTAAATTTAGCGGTTCAGGTAAAAAAAATAATTTACTCTACATTCACTTATAGCAAAAAAAATAACATAAATCTTTCTATAATAAACAAATGTTTGGCTGAATTTTTTTTAAAAATTATTTGAGGGAAAAACTGGAATACTAGATATGAAATTACCTTTGCCCATTTTAACGCATTTTGTTTTTAGCTAAGTATTTTAATGAACTAACCAAGCAAGTTTTCAAACACACATTTTCGCCCAAGTCTTTCTAGTATTGGGTAGAAGTATGATTGTCTAAATCTCACATCCTCATACTACGCCTTTGACGGGATTAGTATATACCGTGTTGTGCAAATTAACCAAACTTTCCATAGATTGGTCAAAAAGTGACACCTCTAGGTGAAAGTTTAATAATTAAACTTCAAAAAGTTCCACACGAGTATGCTCAAGTTCTATTACAAATGTCATTAAAGGATTGTCATAATCTAAAAGTTACTTTTGTTATTCTTGATACAAGTTAAACTTATATAGTAAATAACATGTACATTGATTCAAATTATTTAATAACCATGTTTATTTTGATTTTGTTAATCATACAATTTTGTTACTTTAAACACGTGTGGTATTAAATTCTCCAAAATATTAATCATAATTGGTATGTTACGGCGAGTTGTACTTGTCGACTTTAGATATGATTGGGAAGCATATATTGTATTGTGAAAGAATATGGATAAATGGCAGCTTTCGGTTGCTTTGGGCATACTTTTTGTCTAAAATGTCTTGAAAACAAAGACAGAGCAAGACCATTCATGTCACTTTATTACAAACAATGCCTGCCAAAATAATCACTTGTATTCTCATTAGCATCATATGTCTGTGCTTCGCAACGAATTTGCAAAGTTACACATTATATTTATAAACTAACATATTTATAACATTATATTTTATATTTAAAAAATCATTATTCACGGGAAGAAATTTCCATTTCCGAACAGTTGATAAATAGTAACATTCCTCCTTTGAAAATATTATTATAGGTAATATGAAATTAGAATCTGTCCAAGATACCGAAGAAACTTGAAAACTTTTAGAATATGCACGAGGCTTGGCATTAGATTTGTCCATTCACCAATAGACAACATATCACCCGCAATTTATAGAGGGGAAATATAAGGGCAGCCCGTTCCAAGATTCCAACATTTGTAAAAATTTATATGGCAAGATTCAATGATTTAAATATCAACCAACATGAATAGAAACGGGTCATCTTATCTAATGCCTCTCTTCATTTTAAATTCTTTTGAGGGAGACCTATTAGTCAACATCAAGATGGAAGACGAGTTTAGACACAGAAAAAAAAATTCAATTACACCACTTTAAACAAAAACTCATTTGCTTTATAATACTTGATAAAAAATCCAATTAACACAATCAAATGCTTTCACAAAAAACGACTTCAGCACATTAGCAAACTAAAATTCATAAACAAGCATGATAACATTTTTTTTTTTTTTGAACGGCAAGTTAGTAAATTAGTGGTTCGAGCCTAGACAGTGACATCCACAAGGGGCAGTATGCCTTCCCTCGAACCTTCCACCTATAGGGAATAAACCCCACGCCCACGACGGGACTTGAACCCATGATCTTGGCCATGGGCAACACCTTATCTTTTTCATCAATACCACAAGCATGATAACATAACCTAGTAAAATGATGAATTAGTTGAATAAACTATAGTACGAATCTCATTGTATACCATATTAGATTTAATCTAATATTTAATTCTAAACTTAAAATACTTCATGTTTCTAATAAATTTGTAATATCATATACAAAAACTAGTTTCATAGCCCGCCCACGGGCGAGCTAGCTTCGAAATCATATAGTTAATTATTGTTGAAATAATGAATAAACGTTTTGTTATACATGAATAATTCGTAAAAGTAAATCAGAGACAGAAACAAAACTCTTTTGTGTAGATCATAGCGCTTAAACACTTTTGGTTCTTTGTGATGGTGAATTGGTGATGAAGTAAGGTGAATATGTGATATGTAGCCTCTGTCTAACTTCATTTCCTCAAGTCTGAACTAAAGTAAATACAAATACACCTTTATTAAATTACTGATAAAAAAGGGAAAAGGAAAAATATCAAAAAAAAGGAAAAATATAAAAAGAAAATTAAATCAAATAAACCAGTGCAATATCTTCAGAGCAATTTTTTCAGATATACTGATCATCTAGCTCTACTTTTGAAGCTTGTAACAACCGAATCAACAGCCATTGTAACGTCTATGATCCATTGCATTCATTCCAGCTGCAACTGATTTGCATCCTTCTGAATAAATTGCACATGTGAGAAATGTTGCACATGTGGTAACTGAAATATAATGGGAAGTAATATATCAGCTTATGGAAATTAATCAATCATTTAACTAAAATTCAACAAATAATAATAAAAAATAAACAAAAACGTATATTACATAGCAAATTAGGCAATATGTTTTGTTTACGTGGAGGTTAAAACCAATATACATGTGCAGTTCAAACCAAGTCATAACAACAATTGTAATGAAAAGAAAAGTATTTCAACTCGAGCCAACCCGACCTGAATCGTAACAGTACTTAAAATAGCTGTTTTGGATGGCAGTTAAAGCTAGTATAATGGGCAGGCTAAACCCGAAATTAGAAAAATTAAATTACAGCATAATTCGTTATAAAGAAAACAAACACATTAATTTCTTCTTTTTAAAAAAAACACAAATTACCAAAATTTTCTCTTAAATGTGGTGGTATATGCAATAATTAAGGAATCAACATTCTTTGATTCTAGCAGCCTCGACATGTCCCTAAACTAATAACATGCACTTAATTTAATCATAAAAATGTGTAAAACTTACGTTTCCGAGACATGATTGCTTTAGGATTAAAAGCTGTTAAAAATATAACGTAGTCCTGGTTGCTTTAGGAGTATAACGTAAAGCGAAATCAGGCATTTCATCAAACACCTTCTAGGCATAGGCAGAAATAACAATTTAATTAAAAATAAAGAAAGAAAACATGATATGTACATAGAACAGGGGATTCCTTGAAAATTCTTGAACCGATTGATTGAGCTCAAGGACAGAAATAAAACTTATTTAGGGATGCATAGGCGAATTGCACCACTTTCTACCTTTTCCTCTCTTCTAGCTTATCTTTATATTCTTTTATAGGAGTTGTCATTACATTGTATATAATTAAACACAACCAAAGAGTGATAAACTAATATTTAAAAATAAAAAGATACCGTATTAGCTAACCTTGTTTTAAGAGCTAAGTTTTCTCATACGTAATACAGTAATAATGATGAATAAACTAACCAGATTCTCATCAAGTGTTGCCACGAGAATAAACTTTTCATTAGGTGAGAATTTAGAGGACGAAACCACCTAGAAATTATCATCTTTTGGCAGATTCGAGTAGGATCCGTGTTATGATCAAATTTTAGGGGCGGATGAAACCGACGCATATTGATTGATTGCTGAAAATTATGGAATGAAGAAGATCTAACAGTATGATTCGTGTCATCGGCAATCGTATGAATGAAGATGAATTAACATTATGATTCGTCTCATGGGCAAGCGTATGGAATGAAGATGAATGCGGCAGGGGAGAAACTATATGAGTCGGTTGAAAAACCCTAAAATGAAAGAGCCGATACACATGTGATAGCTGAATTGTAAAGTTACCAAGGTACCCTTTGAGTCAGCATTTAACTCATCATTTAGGAGTCATGTGATTGGCTGCACAAGACACGTCATCAAAGAAAATTCATGTCCTTGTTCCATACATAGGCGGGAGATAATAGTGTGGTTTGTCATTTGGCGTTTTGTTCTTGTTCCTTCTCTACAATGATCTTCGATTCTTCTCTTTTTCTATTTCTCTTTCTCCTTTTCGATAAAGTTCTATTTTTCCCTCCTAAAGTCGGTCTTGTACCAGATGTTGGTCAAGATCCCATAAGTCGATATTGTTAATTGGTGCAAAAAAAAGGAAACTGTCATTATTAATTATTATTTATAGTAACTAATAATTACAAAAAGTAAATGAATTTATAGAATCTTATAAGATAAAAACAGATAATACAAAAAATAATAATAAAATGATTTTTTTCATATACCCCGCAGCTCGAACGTAAAGATGTTAAAAACTCATTTTGAAGCAAAAATCATCAAATGCCCTGCGTTTGTTGATAGGTTTTATAAAGATACAAACCATATAAGACCGGTGCTAATGGTTTGGCAAACTGATATCGTCAGTTGTTGCCAAATCAGCGCCACGTCAGCTCACCCTCCAACCGACACTAAACTGACGTACTCATGCCAACAATACCACTTCCCTTTAATTTTTTGGGACCCACCATTACAAAACACACACACACAAAATACCCCCTTGGACCCACCCATTCAACCGGCGACACACTCTCCTCCCGTCTTCAAACCGGCTTGGCTCAAACCGGTGGTAAAGTGGCGAGACCGTGCCAACGGTGCCACCAAACTGGCGGTAAAGTGGCGGTAAAGTGGCGAGACCATTGGCACGAGTCTAAAAACGTCATCGGTAAAAACGTCAAATCCCACAACTCCACAAGCTTCATATTTAAGGAACATTAGCTTTAGGTGCTGTTTGTTTTTTTAGAGCAAAAAGATCTGTTGTCTGCGGACCACATCTGCCAACTGCTGCAGCTTCTGGGTGGACCAAAGGTCTGCAGTCTGCAAGAAAGCTGTTGTTTGTTTTTTAACATCTGTAGCCTTGCTCAAATAAATCAAAATTTAATATATCCTACGTCTAACAACATTAAAATAATCAATATAACAATATAGTACTCCCTCCGTCCCACAAAAAACTTCCCATTTCACACTAAATTTTTGTCCCACAAAAAACTTCCCATTTCATACTTTTATGGGCTCCACATAATAAAATACTATTATTATTAAGACCGATCGGTATGGGCCATAAAATGGCGTTAGGTTGCTGAGGTGGAAGAGGAGAACGGCGTGGGGTGGCGTTGGCCCACCGCCCCCCCTAACGGCGTGGGGTGCGGTGGTGCTTGGAGGTGGTGACGGTAACATGCGTTAACGGGGGTTGGGAATGCTTTTTTTTGACCGTTGGCGTATTCCAACGGTAATATTACCGTTCAAACATAAAAAAAAAAAATTATTATATAATATATATTATATATATATACCCCAATCACACACCAATATAAATACCCATCTTATAACACAATATATATATCATTTCATCACCTTTCTTAATTTATCATCACTACATTAATCATGGCTACATCATCATCATCGTCTTCATCGTCGTCGTCTTCATCATCCGACACATACGATACGGCTCTGTTGGTGTATTGCGCGACGCGCCTGAATCAGGTAGCGGAGACTAGTAATGCCCGCTTCGACACCAGGACGGCGAAGCTGAACCGTAATCGTGCCGCTGCACACCAACGACTTTATAGAGATTATTTTGCGGATGACAGTGTTTATAACGACAAAGATTTCAAACGACGATTTCGGTTGAGCAAAAGTTTGTTTATGCGCATATGCAGTGCATTAGAAAACAGGTATCCTTTCTTTCAACTTAAATATGATGCTAGAGGTAGGCGGGGATTTTCACCATTGCAGAAATGTACGGCAGCGATCCGATCATTGGCTTACGGGGCGTCCCCTGATTCTCTTGACGAGTACCTACGCATGTCTGAAAGGACTGCTAGGGAAAGTATGTATAACTTTGCCCAAGGGGTTGTAGAAATATTTGGCCCTATTTACTTGAGGAAACCAACCGTCACGGATGTTCAAAATTTATATGCTGCACATGAAGAGAGACATGGTTTTCCTGGAATGCTTGGTAGCATTGATTGTACCCAGTGGGACTGGAGGAGTTGCCCTCAAGCGTGGAGGGGAGAGTACACTGGAGGTCATCATGGAAGACCATCGTTGGTACTAGAAGCAGTTGCTTCACAAGATCTATGGTTTTGGCATGCCTTTTTTGGGGTTGCAGGTTCGAACAATGATGTCAACGTCCTTGATCAATCACCAATATATAACGAGATTTTATCAGGAAGGGCACCAGATGCTCCATTCGTTGTGAATGAGCATCAATACCAATTCGGTTATTATCTTACCGATGGAATATATCCTCGTCATGCTACATTTGTGAAGGCTTACCGGCATCCGTCAAACCCAAAACAAATATTGTTTACCAAAAAACAAGAATCGGCACGTAAGGACGTAGAACGTGCTTTTGGGGTTTTAAAGGGAAAGTGGCACGTTGTAAAAAATGCGGCGCGTACCTATCAACTAGATAATTTAAGATCCATGATGTATGCATGTGTCATAATGCATAACATGATTGTGGAAGACAAAGGTCGCGCCATTTCACATTACTTGTCGGACGCCCCCCGTCATACGTTGTATGTACCGGGAACCGCTGAATATTTGCATAGGGTTGTTGACATTCGAGACAATGCAACACACGATAGACTTCAAGAAGACTTGGCGGAACATTTCTACAATAACGCAAATCACAATGCAAATGAAGACGAAAATGAAGACGAAGATTAAAATATATGTTATTTGTATTATTTTTATTAAGTTGTTATTTGTATTTTTATTATAATGTAATTTGTGTTTTATTTAAAATAAATGGAAAAAAAATGATGAGTTGGAAAAAAATGGTGTGGTGTGGTGTGGTGGGTATTTCCTGAAAAAAGTGGTGTGGTGTTGTGTGGTGGGGTTGCTGAGGTGGCAGATGATGTGGCAGAAATTTTGGTGTTAAGGTGAGGCCCATTCCTAATAGCCTAAGGATCCCACCACTTACTATCCACTAACTATCTTTCTCTCTCCAAACCAATCTTATATTTTAATCAAAATTATCACCAATGACCCCACCACTAACTATCACCTTAAAACTTGTGCCAAACTCAAATGGGAAGTTTTTTGTGGGACGGAGGGAGTATGTTGTTTGGAGGAAATGTGTTTTTTTAGGTTTGGAAGACCCAAGAAGCTAATGCCTAAAGCTTCTTGGAGAAGACCTTCTGCAGACATAAAAAGATCTGCGAGCTTCCAAAAAACAAACATTTGCGGGAGGTTTTTTCTGTGCGTGGTCTGCGCCGCGAAGACAAAAGACACCAGGAAGACTTTTTGTGAGAAAACAAACAGCACCTTAGTGTGCGAATAATTTAGTACTCAACCTCTAGCAGTTTACTAGTTGGCTTGAGTAGTCAATCATACGATTCATACCCTTACCCTAGATGTGATATAAAACGGGAAATCCGAACCCATACCGTACCGAACTAGAACAGGACTACTAAAAACCGGTTCGGGTATCGGGTCCAACTTTTTCGTGATAAATTCGATTTCTAAGTCTCTGTGTGTCACACCCCATAAATTCGAAGAATAGAGTTAACCATCTTTCTGATTTGAAATTAACAATGGGTGTTTGTGTGTGATGGATAGAAGAGGGAATATGTGTGTGTCCGAGTAAAAGAACAGTAAGTAATAACGCACAATTACACAACATGATATATTATTCCATTCATTCAATGCATTACACATTAATGTGTACGATATGAACAGGTGTCAATGAAGCATCACAACCATTCGGTGGTGGATAATGAAGTAGGATAAAGATGTGTTATCTCCATGGCTTGTTAAGTGAAAGTGATGTCTCTGTTTCTTAAAAGTTATGTCTTAGTCATAAATTCCTCACAGTAGATATCAGGTTTAAACATTGCTAGACACATATCTTTAGAATGGCTAGGGAATGGTTCGTAAAACGACCACACAAATACTCCGACTAAACCGAATACGCCATAAATGGAACCAACGTTCAGTAGGTTTGCTTAACATTTCTGAATGAAAATTATGTTGAATGGAACATTAAAAAAATGTTGAATTATTCTACTTTATAACATATGTTGAATCATTAAACAGTCAGAATATCTTATGATTATAATCAAAGCAAAAAATGGTTTTAAAGTACATATTGTTCAATACCATTATTTTTTAATTTGAAGCAATATAAACGAAACATGCAACCCCCTTCTCAATTAAAATAGCTCATAATAAAATAAATTAAAAATCACACTTTTAATTATTTGCATCTATTTCATTTGCATTAATGTCAAACTAGTGCATCTCAATTTTCAACCTTATATGAAAACATGCATATATAACTACTAGCTTCAAAGCCCGCCCGATCGGGCGGGCATGCTTCGGAAAAAAAATCCATAAATACGAAAAAAAAAGAAACCGTATGAAATAATATAATCAAGGGTTATTATTAAAATGATAACGTTTTTTATACATTGAGTAATTATATTGGATTTTATATTGTGAAAATTCATGAGTGCCGGAAAATTTCATGCCTACATCAGTAACTATATAAATTTGTGAATTGTGATACTTGCTCTTCAGCAGTTAGAGACGGCAAAATTATATGCATATGTATTAATAGTATTATACACATTCCATGTAATAAACAATCATATATTCAATTTCGAAAATCATAACAAATCCATTTAAAACAAATAAGTAGCATATTTAAAATAGCTTATGCTTATTTAAATTAATAAGCTTTTATTAAATAAAGTGTTTGTTTTAGCTTATATAAAGATATTGTAAAATTATCGAAAAGGGTTTAATGAGTAAAGAGGTTGTGAAGAAAAGAAAAATAATGTGGAGGTTAAAAATGTAAAGCCCTTGTTATTCTTAGATAAGCCTTAAAAAACTCTGCCAAAATAACTTATCTAAAGGGGCTTAAATATGCTCATAAGCACAAGCTTATAAGCCTATCCAAACACTTAATATGAGCTTATTAAACTTAAATAAGTAAAAATATGTAACGACCCGAAAGCTGTAACGACCCGAAATTTGTAAGGGGTAGATAGCTGTAACGACCCGAAATTTGTAAATAAAATATGTAAAAATATGATAATTATGGATAAATCGTTTAAAGAACGTAGGAATTGGTTTCGTGTCGTTTGGAGACCGTATGAGAAAGTTATGGACGAAACCGGGTTGAAACCTAGACCGAAAAGTGCAGCCCTGCTGCAAAGGCAGGCTCGCGGCGCGAGCATGGCGCGAGCGAAACGCGAGGTTGAGCAGAGGGACAGAGCTGAAACGCGAGAATGTCGCGTTGACTTCGCGTTGACTTCGCGACGCGAGCTCGACGCGAGCGAGGCGCGAAGTCTGGTATAAAGCGGCGACCAGCGGGAAGACCCGCGTCCTTTCGCGGCGCGAGCTCGGCGCGAGCGGGGCGCGAGCCCTTCCGACCAGAACATAAAAATCGGGTTTTGGCTTATTTGTGCCATCTTCAAACCCTAGTTCTTCCTTTTGGCGATTTTGGAGCTCAAGTGCAGATCTTGGTTGATTTCTTCTCAAATCTTTGATAGATTTCACTCCTAGTTGAAGATTAGAGGTATATCTTCACTCTTTGATCTTTGTAGCTTAAGATCTATGTATTTGGGTGTATGGGTTTGAAGCCCTAGCTATTTGGGTTATGGATTGTGGTGATATAAGTGATGTATACACTTAATAGATGGTATGTTATCAAAGGAAACAAGTGTATGATTATGATTTGCAAGAATCTTAAGGGTTGATTAAACCTAGGGTTTGGTAAATCACCATAATTGGGGGAAAAGTGTTATTAAGTGTTATCTAGAGATAGATGGACACATTGGTAGTAGATTGTGATGTTGATAATCTTGTGATTATTGTATTAGGCATTTGGTGAGATCTTGGAAGGTTGACCAAGTTGTGAAGCAAGGAAACTGACGTAAAGAATACGGTTGGAGCACTTTATTGCTAAGGTGAGTACATGAGACTTTTAAACTGGGTACATAGCAATTAATTTTGAAAGTACATATGATATTGTATCAGTCTTTATTAACAAATATTTTGTTAAAGATAGTAGTTGAAAATGTATGAAAGTATGTAGAATGTGATACTAGAATGTGTCTAGTATGATTGATGAACTTGAAGTAAATTATGATAGATCCAAGTAGTTATGGAATCTATGTTAATGAACAATAATAATGAAATAATTGATTAAGAGAATGTATACGGAGCCTTTATTAATAAATATTTATTAGTAAAGCAATTGGGAACGACTTTATAGTAATTAGTACCTATTGGTAAGATATACTAATAAAAGTAAAGAATATGATATGACTAGTAATAGTTGTCTATTATAGTCAAGGAAGAGATAAAAGTATTATGTTATCGATAGATAAGAAATGTATCTTATGTATAAAGTAAGCATGGACCTCATAGGGTTCATAGATTTAGAAGTAACTGTGGTTGCTTATGATCGGGTCCATGGGACCATACAGGTACGTTCACACTGTGGTGAACTAACTATATGTCGTTAGTATTAGATGACTAACTTGTTTGATGTTGGATGTGATAGCCGAAGGCTTTGACTGTCATAACTGTTAGGTTATGGTAAGAGTTGGATGGTGGTGATGCGGGGGACCCCCGGTCACTGGACGGTGGTATATATGTTTATACACCGAGTGTATATATGTTTATACACTAAGCACACGGGTGCTTCTAGTACGCATATGTTTGGTACTAGGTATGTTAGGTTCTAATACATATATGTTTATGTATTAGATATGTTGGTAGGACGGTGGTATATATATTTATACACCGAGTGTATATATGTTTATACACTAAGCACACGGGTGCTTCTAGTACGCATATGTTTGGTACTAGGTACGTTAGGTTCTGGTACATATATGTTTATGTATTAGATATGATTGGGCTTCTGGTACCTATACGTTTAGGTACTAGATATGTTTGCTAGGAAAGCAAAGCGGTTAGAGTCACGAAAGGGTGACTAGACGGTATTTATGTAGTTTATATACATGTTTATATATTTATGAAATGACTATTATTGGGGTCTAAAACCCATGTATCTCA
This sequence comes from Calendula officinalis, assembly GCA_963853835.1. Taxonomy (NCBI): domain Eukaryota; kingdom Viridiplantae; phylum Streptophyta; class Magnoliopsida; order Asterales; family Asteraceae; genus Calendula; species Calendula officinalis. The sequence goes on from OY970825.1 coordinate 6,834,783, forward strand.
CGAGACTATTTTGTCTCACGTACTACGTTTGTTTTGTGGCTATGTACTCAGGTACAGGTTTGAAGTGATAGAAGGTTGCACTAGAAGTGGCCTAGAGATGCTTAGTTCGGGAACTCATAGGTAGATCCCGTTTGCCTATGGTTTTGATATACTTGGTGACACCGTATTTTTGTAAACTCTGATAAAGGTTTAAAGTTTTTGATAAACTGTATTTTGGATAATGTGTCAAATGTCTGGAAATTGTATTTTAAATGATTTAAACGATGTTATAAAAATACGGGTGTTACAACTTGGTATCAGAGCTATAGTTTAAGTGAATTAGGTTGGATGTCCATCCTAGTCTTAGACTGTAGCATTAGGAATGTAAGATTCCTTGAGATCATTAGGTTGACCTTGAGACTTTATGTTAAGTTTAGGGTTGAACCTAGGGGACCTATGAAAGTGATGTGATTATGGATAATCAGTGTTATGAGACTCATGACAAGTACACGAGGTACTAATTGTTTAATGTCTTTCGTATAGTCAAGATCGAAAGAAATGGTTAACACTCGAAGAAGTGGGAAAGCCCCGGAGGGCCGGGAGGAGGATACACCTCATGTTGAGGCTGGGGTTGAACAGGAAAGTCAACCGTCGATGCGCCAGGTGGGTGAATCGGAGGTCGGAGCTAATAGAACTCCGGTGACCATGGCGGACCTCCAAACTATTATTGATCAACTCAAGGGAGTGGTGGCCGATGAGGTGCACCGCATAATTGGGGACCGTGAGAGGTCGGATGGAGATCGTGTATCCGAGGCTAGATCGGATGAGAAAACCAGGGGTGGTGGCACTCGAGTGGAGAAATCCTCCACAGGTGGTTGTAGTGATGCAAGGGCGAGGCCCGATGAAAATTATGGTTGTTCTTTTAAGACATTCATGGCTTGTAAGCCAAACATATATACGGGTAGTTCGGACCCGAAGGTAACTATGAGGTGGATCCGAGAGACCGAGCGGGTCATCGGAAGTAGCAAGTGCAAGAAAACCGATATGGTGTTGTATGCATCTCAATTGCTAAAAGAGGATGCTATGGTCTGGTGGGACATAGTTTATGAGACCCTCGGGAGGGAGGTGATAGAGAGAATGTCATGGGATGAGTTTACCGTGAGGTTGAGGAAGAAATTTTGTCCCGACCGGGATTTGGAGAAAATGCATGAGAAGTTTGTGACCCTAAGGAAGGGTGAGATGTCGATCGAGGAGTACACGAGGGAATTCACGGGATTACTTCCGTTTGTTGCTAAGACCTACTCCGAGGAGAGGTTGAGGGTAGTTAGGTATGCTAGTGGGCTACCTTGGGATTATCAGTTGGAGGTAAAGAGAGCGGTCACGCTAGATGAGGCTATTAGTGCCGCCCGAGGTGTGGAAGAGGTGAACGTGGCAAAAGTTGCCGAGAGGGCGTATGTGGGTGATAAGAGGAATGCCGAGAGTGGATCGGATACGGTTAAGAAGGGAAAGTTCACGTCGAACTTCTCTAGGCAAGGAAGTGTAGCCTCGTGCAGGAGGTGTGGGAAGAATCATACCGGCGAATGCCGTGGGGAACCAAAAATTTGCCATGATTGTGGAAAGACGGGACACTTGGCCCGAGATTGTAGATCCAAACCAATGGCCGAGGTTGAATGTTACTCGTGCCATGAGAAAGGGCATTATAGCCACGTGTGCCCGAAGAAGAAAACCGGAACGCTTGTGTCAGCGGCTCAAAAGAAGGCGGAGCCGGCAAAGGTGAGAGGACGATCCTTCCTACTCGCACGGGAGGAGGCGCGCGATGGGGCGTCAGGTTCGGGAGCTAAGGATTAAGCGACCCGTAATTGTAGCATTGGATAATTAGGCCGGTGTGCCATTTGTTTCCCTAAGATTTTAGTTTTGGGTATAATTGTAATCCTTCCGAATGCTTTGGTTAAAAACATATTTTGAATGTTATGAATTTTATTGTTAATTTGTTTACTTGAAAGATTTGAATTAGCAAGGTTGAATAATTGTCGATGAGAGTAGTGGCATTTGGTAGAACCATTGAGATGGATTGGATGATTATGCACCAAGCCAGTTTGTTGTGTGAGTATAGCCATATTGTTTGATTGTTGCCCAATTTGGTGTTTACGGGAAATAGTAGATGAGTTGTATGACGTGAATAGTCATCGTGGGAATAATCTTCCGGGTTGAATGAATTCGTATTTTGTTTTTTAGAATCATAGACCGGAGTCGGTTGGTTGACTCAAAGATGACCGGGATGACCGGTGAAATTATGGTTAATAGAATTGAGTGATAGTTACTTCGGTAGCGACAAAAGATGTGGAAATGTGGTAATAAAGAGATGAACCGATTAATGATGGTTAATGTGTAAGTGGAATGGTAAATAACGAATAGAGAATGTTATTAGTTACCCGCGGGGTACGATGCATGTGCATCATATGATGACCTTGGAAAGCATATAATTGTGGAAAGATAATATTATGTCATATGAATTGTGCTAAGTAATATGTCATATGGGAGACATACGAATGGGTAGGAAAACGATGAGGCGTCTCGTGGGAGAGGTGCTAGAATGCACGATGAATGATTTGATGATGTTTATTTGATATTGGTGCGATATATATATATATATATATATATATATATATATATATATATATATATATATATATATATATATATATATATATATATATATATATATATATATATATATATATATGTTTGTATATGTGCACAATAGAGATGTAATGATGGTATTGGTGACATATGCATATGTTTGTATATGTGCACAATGGAGGTAGTTAGATGGAATTGGCGTGATATACGTGTGTATATCTATATGTGTATATATGTTTATGTGTTTATGTGATGAATGTAGAACCATGTGGTTAATGATTATTACTATTATGTTATGATAAATGAGAATTTGGCTTGAAATGCGGGTTGCATTTAGGTCATGTAAAGGTAGGGGATGCCTACGATTTATAGAATAGAAGGGAAGAGAAACTTCTAGTGAGCAGATTACCATGTGGTAACCCAGACTGAGTACACCGTATAAAGGTGTGGGATGTATTACGGTAGCGGGCCTAGTACCGATAATTTAAGTTGATCAATGTGATACAAAGATGGTTGAAAGAATACTAAGTGGTAGTATGAGTGACCAAGTGAAGGTCAAGAAACGGTAAATGTTATTGTGACCCTTGAATTAACAGGGACGATTGTTGAGAAAGTAATAATGGGTAGAACTGAGAGTGATGGGTTGGTAATGATACGCCGCGTGTACGGAAATTGCTAGTTTGGAAAAGGTATGGTTGACTTTATGTAAAAGTCAACGTTAGTCAACCCGTGATTGGTTGAATTGGTCTAAGATGAACTTTGATTCTCGTTTTGATTTACTAATGAATATTGATAGCATAATGTGTCGATTATGTGTTTGTGAAAAAGTTGATGAGATGGTTGACTGAATTGTAGTCAGTTTATACGACTTGACCCGTTTGGGTGATTTCGATGTTGAAATTGGGAATCAAGTGTAAGACTGTAGTTGGACCATAAATTAAAAGTAAATTGTAAAGGAAAGGAGGATTTATGAAACCTTTAACGGGAAGGGAAAATGTTAAGGTTTAGTTGACTTTGTGCTTAAGTCAAAGGGTAAACAATGTGGGGATATACCAATGTCGGGATTTATCGGTTGGGTCAAAGCTAGAGTTTGACATTCGTTTTAATCAATTAGTTAATGGCATGATTGTGTCATACCATTGTTATGAGAATGAAAGGATGGGTCGAGAGAATGACGGTGTTATGGTCAAATTGTGAAATTTTGACCCGTTTAAGTATTATGATTTTGTTTGATAATGGGGTCTTGGTCGTTCGGAATTAACGGAGCTAAGTAATGTTTGGATACGTAATGTTATCGGAACCGGAATGAGAAAAGTTTGATGGTAATGACCACAAGGGAATGAGAACAGAATGCTCGGATAAAATGAGGATTGGAAGGTCCTAGTGATTCCGAGGACGGAATCCTTTTTAAGGGGTAGATAGCTGTAACGACCCGAAATTTGTAAATAAAATATGTAAAAATATGATAATTATGGATAAATCGTTTAAAGAACGTAGGAATTGGTTTCGTGTCGTTTGGAGACCGTATGAGAAAGTTATGGACGAAACCGGGTTGAAACCTAGACCGAAAAGTGCAGCCCTGCTGCAAAGGCAGGCTCGCGGCGCGAGCATGGCGCGAGCGAAACGCGAGGTTGAGCAGAGGGACAGAGCTTAAACGCGAGAATGTCGCGTTGACTTCGCGACGCGAGCTCGACGCGAGCGAGGCGCGAAGTCTGGTATAAAGCGGCGACCAGCGGGAAGACCCGCGTCCTTTCGCGGCGCGAGCTCGGCGCGAGCGGGGCGCGAGCCCTTCCGACCAGAACATAAAAATCGGGTTTTGGCTTATTTGTGCCATCTTCAAACCCTAGTTCTTCCTTTTGGCGATTTTGGAGCTCAAGTGCAGATCTTGGTTGATTTCTTCTCAAATCTTTGATAGATTTCACTCCTAGTTGAAGATTAGAGGTATATCTTCACTCTTTGATCTTTGTAGCTTAAGATCTATGTATTTGGGTGTATGGGTTTGAAGCCCTAGCTATTTGGGTTATGGATTGTGGTGATATAAGTGATGTATACACTTAATAGATGGTATGTTATCAAAGGAAACAAGTGTATGATTATGATTTGCAAGAATCTTAAGGGTTGATTAAACCTAGGGTTTGGTAAATCACCATAATTGGGGGAAAAGTGTTATTAAGTGTTATCTAGAGATAGATGGACACATTGGTAGTAGATTGTGATGTTGATAATCTTGTGATTATTGTATTAGGCATTTGGTGAGATCTTGGAAGGTTGACCAAGTTGTGAAGCAAGGAAACTGACGTAAAGAATACGGTTGGAGCACTTTATTGCTAAGGTGAGTACATGAGACTTTTAAACTGGGTACATAGCAATTAATTTTGAAAGTACATATGATATTGTATCAGTCTTTATTAACAAATATTTTGTTAAAGATAGTAGTTGAAAATGTATGAAAGTATGTAGAATGTGATACTAGAATGTGTCTAGTATGATTGATGAACTTGAAGTAAATTATGATAGATCCAAGTAGTTATGGAATCTATGTTAATGAACAATAATAATGAAATAATTGATTAAGAGAATGTATACGGAGCCTTTATTAATAAATATTTATTAGTAAAGCAATTGGGAACGACTTTATAGTAATTAGTACCTATTGGTAAGATATACTAATAAAAGTAAAGAATATGATATGACTAGTAATAGCTGTCTATTATAGTCAAGGAAGAGATAAAAGTATTATGTTATCGATAGATAAGAAATGTATCTTATGTATAAAGTAAGCATGGACCTCATAGGGTTCATAGATTTAGAAGTAACTGTGGTTGCTTATGATCGGGTCCATGGGACCATACAGGTACGTTCACACTGTGGTGAACTAACTATATGTCGTTAGTATTAGATGACTAACTTGTTTGATGTTGGATGTGATAGCCGAAGGCTTTGACTGTCATAACTGTTAGGTTATGGTAAGAGTTAGATGGTGGTGATGCGGGGGACCCCCGGTCACTGGACGGTGGTATATATGTTTATACACCGAGTGTATATATGTTTATACACTAAGCACACGGGTGCTTCTAGTACGCATATGTTTGGTACTAGGTATGTTAGGTTCTAATACATATATGTTTATGTATTAGATATGTTGGTAGGACGGTGGTATATATATTTATACACCGAGTGTATATATGTTTATACACTAAGCACACGGGTGCTTCTAGTACGCATATGTTTGGTACTAGGTACGTTAGGTTCTGGTACATATATGTTTATGTACTAGATATGATTGGGCTTCTGGTACCTATACGTTTAGGTACTAGATATGTTTGCTAGGAAAGCAAAGCGGTTAGAGTCACGAAAGGGTGACTAGACGGTATTTATGTAGTTTATATACATGTTTATATATTTATGAAATGACTATTATTGGGGTCTAAAACCCATGTATCTCACGAGACTATTTTGTCTCACGTACTACGTTTGTTTTGTGGCTATGTACTCAGGTACAGGTTTGAAGTGATAGAAGGTTGCACTAGAAGTGGCCTAGAGATGCTTAGTTCGGGAACTCATAGGTAGATCCCGTTTGCCTATGGTTTTGATATACTTGGTGACACCGTATTTTTGTAAACTCTGATAAAGGTTTAAAGTTTTTGATAAACTGTATTTTGGACAATGTGTCAAATGTCTGGAAATTGTATTTTAAATGATTTAAACGATGTTATAAAAATACGGGTGTTACACATTTGACCCATAAGCATTTGGATACAAGATAAACGAATCCGTTTGACAAATTTGACCCATTTACAACCTAAAAGTATATACAAAAATATAAATATTATCTTTTCAAATTCTTAATATAATAATTAAAATAAAATCATACCTTGACTGTGTTTTCAATTAGAATAAAATTGTGGAACTCTCAGAGTGCAAATACAACACGATTTGACCCATAGGAACTTTTTTATTCAAACCCTCATTTGGTGATCTTCTCATAATTGTACTGATCCAGAAAGCTAAGCACACTGCACTGCTCCTTTTATCTTCGTGAAAAACTGCAGCCCACTGTATAAAATTAATTAGATCTATAATTAATTATATACTAATGTTATAGTTACATATAGCATTATAATTGGATTATAATACATAATTAATCAATTATATCAATTATTTCCACCAATTTGAATGGGTCAAATTGGGTTATGGGGTCGGACGGGTTAAAGTCACCACAAATGAATCCTATCTTTTGAGTATTATTGTAATAACATATCTGGGTCAAATGAATATGTAGCATGCAATTTGATGGTTTTTTGAAATGCAATTAATGCAGCTAAAGAAGTCCTAAATGCAAGTCAAAATCATAATTTTAGGCAACAAATGTTTGACCAAAAAAAGGGTCAAATAACTATATATCTAGCAGGATAAAAAAGAACTCACCTGAGGGAGCACACAATCATTGTTGTTAAGAGTTGCTGTTGATGCAATATTAATTGCGTCTTCCCCTATTGTTGCATAAAATGATATTCTTCTATGTATTTGTGACTCATAAACAAATATGATTTTAACCAAAGAGTTTAAAAGGTCAATTGTCCAACCTCGTTGTATTGGAAGAGGGTTCTGTGGTTCTGTCGCTAAAAATGGTTCTGCGCTGAATCGCACCCTATATATATATATATATATATATATATATATATATATATATATATATATATATATATATATATATATATATATATATATATATATATATATATAATCAAACAGATCTCTAAGAACCCCAGATCCAATCGTTCAATATGAGACATAATATAAAATTAAACAAATTAAGCATAAGATTACACAATCAAATGATAACAAAGCAATTCCCTTTAGATAATTGGGAAAGGTAACTTACCTGATAAGTTGATGCTGCAGTATTGGATGTGGTTGTTGTTTTCTCCTGTTTCCAAGAGAGTATGTTAACAAAATCTATATTTTTGATTGAATCAGATGCATGTGCCCTGATCGTGTAAAATGCATATAATGAATCACTTAGTTGTTACCTAATTGCTCAACTCTTCAGAAATTTAGAAAGTGATTAACGAACATGGGTATTTTTCAATTTCGATCAGCATCTACTTTGTAATCGAACATGGAAAGAACACTGTGAGTTAAACATAAAAACCTGGATTGAAAGATTAGCCAACTTTGAAACAGAAGAAATCTCTTCCATCAGAATTAGGGCTAGCGGGATAACCAATTTTGAAACCTCCCTAAATTGAAACATACACACGAACGAATGTTTTGTATTCATTTCAGGAAGACAATGACGATGAAACAAAAAGAGTTGAGGATTGTAAAGCACAGTGGCATACGGAATTAGCATTGATGGTTGTGAAGAAGCCGGTATGGTGAATTGAGATGAGTCGTGTTTTTGGAATTGAAATAGGGTAATTCTTCCAGATTTGGTTGCCTGATTTTCCGCATCATATTAACTGCCCTATTAAATTGTCGTTGATGAACGGTTGTATGGTTGGACCAATGAGAGATTTACAGGTGGCATTTTCGGCCAATCAGGATCGAGCATTGTGCTGAGGTGTCGTACAATAATGGGGTGTAGCCTCATATATAGGTTAAGATAGGCTATAGCATATAGTGTTGAGCGTGGTCCTAACTGAACTCAACCAAAATAAAACTGAAAAATTATAAAAGTTACAAAACTGAAAAATGAATCGAAAATAAATCGATTTCCAGTTTGACTTTTTCAGTCCACTTGCTCAATTGATTTTTCAGTTTTGTTCAATTTTTTCGACCTAAATACTTACTACTAATACATTTATGAAAATTCTCTTACGATAACTCATATCATGAATTTTGATAAAAGCAATGTTATAAAGTTTTTCTGTAGGAGAAAAATGTTTTTTTAACGGAAAGTTAGTTAAATGAAAAAAATATATTTTTTTTAAAAGAAAAACATTTTTCTATAGGAGAAAAATGTTTCTTTTAACCAATGTTTTAAAATCTGGATTTTGAATCGGACCGGAGAATGCTTTAAAAATGGTCGAACCGGTTGGACCGGTTCAACCGGCGGGTTCAACCGGATTATAATTTTATTGAGTATTTATGCTAAATTAGTCATGTAAAAGGTATATACATTCAAAAAAATCTTACAAAAATACAAAACAAATATTAAAAACCCAAAAAAATTACAAAAATTAGTTTCCAATGAAATTCACACATTGATTTCGTAATCTATATAAAAAACAAGACGCAACACTTAACATTCAACTAGAAATATGTTATTTTAAACTTCAGAACATATAAGATTCAAATGTATAAAAAATAATACAAAATATTCACGTTATTTTTTTTTTTTAAATGAGACTAAAATATAAAAAATGCGGTTAAAATCCGGTCAAATCATCCCGGTCCGACCGGAGTTCACAATTAACCCGGGGTTTCGAAGCGGTTCAAAAACGAACTTTAAACCGATCGAGTCGACCCGATATATTTTTATTTCCCGGTCAAACAACCCGGGTTTTAAAACTGCTTTTAACTTTCGTATTTTGGACGTATTAAAATAGGTATCGAAATGAAAATATTCCCAACTAGATGCTGCTATATCATTGGTCAGAAGAGCCTTCAGCGGATCGCTATCCGGGATACTATAATGCATAGTGATTGTCCGATTGTTATTTAATCCAACGGCTCATCTCATTCCCCAAAACTTTCCCCAAACTCCAAAATTTTCAAAACCTCCCGCTCATCCAGACATTCATCCTATAAATCCCCCTATACTCGCCCACTTTCAATTCATCAATCCAAAACGTTGCATTCGATCTTTCCTACTTTCAACCCTAATTTCATCAAATGGCTCGTACCAAGCAAACCGCCAGGAAATCCACCGGAGGAAAGGCTCCAAGGAAACAACTCGCCACCAAGGCGGCAAGGAAGTCAGCTCCGGCGACCGGAGGTGTGAAGAAGCCACACAGATTCAGGCCAGGAACCGTCGCTCTGAGAGAAATCAGGAAGTACCAGAAGAGCACTGAGCTTCTGATCAGGAAATTGCCATTTCAGAGACTTGTGAGGGAAATCGCTCAGGATTTCAAAACTGATCTACGTTTCCAGAGCTCTGCTGTTGCTGCTCTTCAGGAAGCATCTGAAGCTTATTTGGTTGGTCTGTTTGAAGACACTAATCTCTGCGCCATCCACGCTAAGAGAGTCACCATTATGCCGAAAGATATGCAGCTTGCTCGCAGAATCCGTGGTGAAAGAGCTTAGGGCGAAGGCTAGATTCTCTAAATGATCTTCAATGTTTAGATCACTTCTTGTGAAATTGTTGTGGATCTGTAGTTGCTGTGTGGTTCTAATTTCCTAGATCAATATTAGTTTTTCGAATTTGAATGTGTAGTTGTTACTTTATGCTAATATTAATGATAACAATCGACTTCAGTTTAAAATTGAACATTTCACTTCATAGTTTTTCGACCTTTTCGATGATTCCCCAGAATTTAATAGATACATTTCTTATTAGAGATTGGGTTCGTCTAGAACTAACCTGGATGAAATTCGTCCTGAAATACTTACACCTGAGAAGTGATTTGTTTTACAGAATGTGGTTCCTTGTTGATTCTAAGTTTGGTTTGGATAAATTGGGTATAGAGTTGATTATATTTTGATTTGGGATAAGTTTGTATATAGTTAATTAAATTTTGATTTGGGATCTTGAACTCGGTTTGTTCTATATCCGGTGTACCCATACTCAAAAGGCCTGGTTTCATAAATTGGGCCCTATTCCTTAACTGGTTTTTATTAATGTGGTTCCAACTGATTCGGTTATGGTTTAGTACAAGTAAGGATTCAGATTTTTGGTTTTATTGAAATTTATCTGCAAACTGGTATATATTTCTCATAGTTGATACAAAATATGAAAAAACGTTGGTTAAATCTGCAAGCAAACCTTTGTATATACAATGGAGATAATGAATCCATTAAGTTACACCCAATTGTTTGGTAATGAAAAGTTATGAAATCGGAATGAATCTTCACCTGCAGTATCTCTTTCTAATCTTAATTCACCTGCCATATGTGCGGTTTGAGTCGATTGAGGTAAGGCTAACGCAATATGTGGGCCCGTTTGAGTTCTTAGGCCTGCACTGGCTAACATCGCAACTTGTTGGTCCCACACAAACACGTGAAGTGAAATAGGCACTTTAGCATGTCGATGTAACGACAGTTTTTGGCTAAGTGAAACTGTGTCATAGCACCGTATAGCTCCTTCTGGTGAAACCATCCATGGAAGTACTTTTTGATTCGATATTCTTGATATTATAAGTAATTTTTTTGCCTTTTTAGCTTCATTGTATAAACTGCTTAAACCTGAACGTGTTGAAGGTAAGTCTTCATCATCTCCAATAACAGAAGTAACATGAATAAATCCCTGCAAATTGACCAACCATAAAAAAATTAGCCCAAAATCATTCCTGTTTTGGTAAAATTTACGATACTAACCTCTTCTGTACGGCCTATGGCAAAACCAAGCTTCAAATCACCTTCTTTGATCTTAATTTCAACGGGGATTTCTCCACCAATAGGAGCAAACCAAAGACGAACACCTCTGACAACACCTATATCAACCCCATGGTAATCTTCAAAACCGTATAAGCTCACGTTTGCAAGATTCATCAAGTCTGACAACGAGCCAGCGTTGACAGTAGAAGAAGCCATTTCACCAGAAATCTAAACAAAGAGTCATAACTTTTAACAAAACTAAAAATGATACCCAAGAATTAGGGAATGGTATTAACAGGTGGATTTGTTTGTTACCTTTGTAAGTAGGGATTCTGTTTGGATGTTCATAAAGACGATTGGGACACCGGATGCTTGAGAAGCGGCATGCCAAGCGTTTGCTCTTGAAAGTGTGTCTTCTAAATCATTGTATCGATGTGCAACTTTATCGGATGATTTTGGAAGGAAAAGAATGGAGAGAAAGCAGCTTGAATTGGGGATGGATAATAATTCCTGCATTTTCTTTTGCCATGGGTATGCCACGTATCCATCATGGAGTTGGGCAGCTGCTAGTGCATTCGCCATTCTTGAACTCCTTGAATCTGCAATTTTTTAGTGTTTCAAAATTTATCAGTCTAATATTAATTCAATTAACTCAAATTCAATCAGCTTAAGACGTTATCAGATGTGTGTATTGGATGATTAAGCAACAATTAATGATATAAATATGTGTAACTAATTTCATTTCAGTTTCATTTTGTACCTAATCTATTTTGAACTGTAATATTCGATTAATGTTCGTTAGAGTTGTAAGTTGATAAGATATAACAACACTGTATAGATTATAATATTCTATTAGGACATTAAATCATTACATTAATACAAATGTCACTTTTAATATTTGATAAATATTAGAAAATAGAAATAGGAATAGTGAATGGGCGGTAAAATAGTCAACGGGAGAAAGACATTTGGAAAATCAACTAACCTTGCAATGCCAAACACTCAGCTTCCGTCCGATCAACGAAACCGACGGTGTAATTAGGATCATCAATCGACCGCAACATGTACTGTTTCTTCCCGCCGGTGGAACCATTGTTCGGAACAATACACGCCATCAACTCAGCAAACTCGTCCGATCCACGCCTGATCCGAACTCGGATTGACGTTTCCCTCGATTTGAATGAGTTATGAAGAATCTTCTGAACTCCGCTCTTCCCGTTCTTAAACGGCGTCGTCATGCTCATGTTTCCGATTTTAATCTCTTCCACAATATCGCCGGTTTCTAACATGTCGCCGGCCCATTCTTCTGCTTTTGAGCTTCCTTTCAAACATTCTACCGACAACACGACGGTGTTACTGAACCGGTGGCCTCTGCTGCTTCCTTCAGATCCAGACTGGCTACTTCCGTATGAACTTGATCGATCCATGGGCATATTTTCAAATTCCTAGGTTTTGTTGAATGTGAAATTGAAAATGAAAAACATCGGATTAAAAGGAGATGATCGGCGGCTAAATCATTTTGATTCGTGAAAAAAGTCAAAATCAGATGATGTTGAAATTATGATGAGAATTTAGATGAGCTTTCCCATAGGGAAGCATGCTACATTTTGATTGGAGAATGTTCAACATCAGATTGCAGCAAGACTAATATTTTTTTAGTTAATATATAATTAATTTAATTATTTTTTGTGTTTAATAGTTTATACTTAAGAAGTTAATATACAATAAAAAAAAAGTGTTTTTTGGGTTTTGGCAAGTAGCAATTAACTCTATTAAAGACATGCTAAAATCATTACTAACGAATGGAAAATTACAAACGATAAATGAGTAAAACGAAACACGAATAAAGCCCATGATTTGGAAAATAACTATTATTTTGATTATTTAACAATTCTGTAATAATCAATCGTAATATAATGAAAAGTATTAAATGCATATAATAAAATTAATTCTCTAATAAAAAGGTTGACATGAAATCTATACAAAGTATTCTAACTTTTCTAATTAAATGCATCTAATTATTGCATTTTTTTTAAAGAAAACTATTACAACAACTTTATATGTCACACTTATGCTAAGTCGATTGAAATAAAATCTAAAAAAATACGTTAGATGACAGAAGATAACTGTAAAGCTTTTCAAAATGAAAAATATGTTTGAATAATTTGTTTATTTTTTAAATTAAAAATGATTATTGAACAAAATATGAATACGATTATATTTATATAACATGTTTTTAGCTAAATTTGATATAAATAAAAATATATGTATATTTGGACAATTGATAAAGTTATTTTAGTAGTTATGTGATCTTAATTAAAAACAAAATTAAATAATCGGGCGACGTGAACATATATATGTTATCTCATATTTTAACAAATAGTTGAATAGCAGGTTTGAAAGAAAATAATAAGTTTTTATGTTTTATAATTAAACAACTTGTTTATGGAAATAATTGTCCTGACGTGTCCTACAATACTACATGGAGCGTTTAAAATACATCACGGGACACAAGTTGAATTTTAGATAATTTATTTATATATCATGATTTCTAGGGATATATCATGTATACTTTCACATTTAAGTATAAGCAAAGAGTCGTAAAACAGGAATGATTTAATAACAAAATTGGAATTAGAATGGAAATGTGGCATGACTTTGAATTTTGACTACTAGAGACGACAATGAAGGAATTTCAAGACAACGTTTTCTGGACTAAATAACACATAAATATCAATAAATAAATAAATAAATAAATAAATATATATATATATATATATATATATATATATATATATATATATATATATATATATATATATATATATATATATATATATATATATATATTGAAGGATTATATTGAGAACTCCGATTTCAAAAAGAACTTTGAGAACCCTTGATTAACCAATCACGAATAAGTAATATCTTTTACATTTATTTTATTAAAAAAAAGTCGCAGGGGTATTATAGGCATAATCCATTTAAAGCGGTTTTGGTATTTTTGGAAGTTACGTTCAATCCCTACATTCATGGAACAGGGAGATTTTATCATATGTATTTCCACAAAACTTAGAAAACCCTAAAGGTATTTTCTCTCATACATTTCTTCTCCCATCGTATTCTTTCACTTTATCAATTCATATGCGTATCAAGGTAATTCATCAAATCGGAGCTTTATTACTAATTCGTATCCTTGATTTCTAGTTTCTGATACAAAATTTCTTAATTTTAACTTTTAGGATCTGGATTTTCATCAAATTAAGCTTGTTGAAGGTGATTATGCTGATATGTTTGCTAAATTCTATGTAAGTAATTGCTTTAGATTAATTCATTTTTCCTCAAAATTTTCAGTTTATCATGATTTGAGCAGCAACAGAACGATGCACTAAAATCAAAATTTTAGTTTCTTTGGATTTTTTTATTATTTCTTTTATTTAAAATAATCAAAATTTTAGTTTCTTTGGATTTTCATCAATTGTTTCTTTGAACCTTACGGGTCAAGAAGAAGAAGATGATGATACTAAAAAACACAATCAATCAAGTTTACCAGTGATCGTTAAAAACACCAAAACAGGCAGACCATGTTTGGAATTTGGCAGATCAATTTCCTTATGAAGATTGTTATCGATAGTTTGTCTGTTAAAGATCCAGATATGACTGAAGATCAACTTCCTTATGAAGGACCTAGATTCGAGTGAGTATTTATTTTTTATATATTATTTCCTTTAAATTTTATAATTGTTTATACTAGTATATTTTACTCCAATCAGAAAATTTTAATTTGTAGTGAATTTGACTAGAATTTGCAAAAGGCGTTTCACAAGTATTCGGAAGTTAGGGGAATCAAGCCGAGTTCAACAAACTTTTTGCATGAATACATGGTGAACAAAGAGCGCAGAGAGTACACTAAATGGCTTAAAAACCTTAAGACGATTGTTGCATATTACGTATCATTATGTAACCTGTAACACACCGAATTTTCAAAACAATTTAAACTTTTTAAATAATAAGTTTAATACTTAAAAATCCATAATATCCGAAAAAGTGAATTAAACAAACATTTGAAATAATTGGAAGGTATCAAAACCGGTGTTACAATACATATCATAAACAATAGTCTAGGGAATTCAAATGGTACACCGAGCCAATCATCCAAACGCTATCACTACGGGCCGCCTAATCTTTAACTCCCGAACCTGAGTACATAGACATAAAGGAAAACGTAGTACGTGAGACAAAATTGTCTCGTGAGAAACATGGGTTTTAGACCCGGTCATAATTAAATGCAATTAGGTAATAATAGTAAAATGATCATCAAATTGCACATAAGTCCAACCTAATCTCGAGCTTGCCCTAAGCTCACACATACGCAACGGGTCATCCAGAAGCAACTCCCCCGATGTGGGTTATCATCAAAAGATCTTATGGTAATTGGGGTTCTCCCAAACTTACCGAGATCATCACTCCCCCATCCCGCGGGTTATCGTAATCCCCCTTTTTATCGGGTTATCACAGTCCCCCGAATTTCGGGTTATCGTTCACTTATATGTACTACTCTTGCGCAGGGAGGTACCGCCCCAAGTAGTAATCTCTACTCCCCCACGAATGGGTTATCGTTTCCGGATAATTTGACTAACACATAATTGGTCATCAACATGAGCCTTAGCTCCAATTCAATCATCAATTTAACGGGTCAATGTCACAAATCATTTCATGGCATATAAACATTACAATCAATTTCTTTATCAAAACGTTTATTCAATAAAGACTCTTTTAAATCATTTTAGTCATTGAAATCATTTTCCTATGTACTCATAAAAGATCACATGTACTCACCTTAGCAATGCTATCCAACAATTGTGTTCAACAACACAATCCTTACTTCCAAATTGAGGAAGTACTTCCAACCTCAAGGTCTTCTTGACCTAACATCAATACCAATACAAAATCTAGTTATAATCCATAACTAGCTACTAAGTAATCCATCTAAACTTTCCCAACCACCAAGTTCATACAACTTGGTGGAAATCTCAAACCCTAGTTCAAGATTTTCCATCATCAATCCCAAATCTAACTTGTACACATTGATTACAAGTCCACAAGGAGTGTTTTACACTCATGAAAGTTCATCTTCCCCAAAGATGATATGGTGGGTTCCCAAAACCACCATTGTTACCCATACCAAGCTCAAAATGAAGGTAACTAAGTGAAATAAGCAAGAATTCTTACCCTTGATGCTTAAATCCTTCAAGAAGATGAAGATTTGAGCTCCTTAGCTCCAAAAACCGTCCAAATGCTCTCAAAAACGGCTGCACTAAGTCTAGGGTTCGTAGGTGTTATGAGCCCTAGCTTCTACACAACTTTATATACTCCAGACAGCCCTCGCGCCACGCTCGCGTTTGGCTCGCGCCGCGAGGTGACGCG
The DNA here is from genome assembly GCA_963853835.1 of Calendula officinalis. NCBI lineage: Eukaryota > Viridiplantae > Streptophyta > Magnoliopsida > Asterales > Asteraceae > Calendula > Calendula officinalis. The sequence continues at coordinate 6,851,310 of OY970825.1, forward strand.
GGATGTCCTCTTGGTCGCCGCAGGAAGCCCAACTTCGCGCCCCGCTCGCGTCGAGTTCGCGCCGCGAAAGAAACGCGAGCTCGACGCGAATTGCTCGCGTCTGATATCTGATCTTGCTGTTTGAACTCGCGACTGACTCGCGACTGCCTCGCGCCGCGAGGCCTGCCTGGGTCAGTTTCTTGCCTTTTAAACTTGTTTCCATCCAAGTCTTGACCCATACTTGGTTACACCAAGTCCCAAACATCCCAATACTCGATAGAACACAAACCGAAATGTAAACTAACATAAATGACGAAAATTCACATAAATCCCGAATAATTACACGAAATGAAAAACGTAAAATTACGGTCGTTACATAACCTAATTGCTATCGTCTTCATTTTAATCGTTTTTCATATCATCCCGTACCCTAGTAATCCCCGTCTTTAATCACGTCAATATAATGAGTTTTACATATCGGAGTTGTAAAAGGCGGACGGTTGTTTGTTTCAATCGATGACCAGCTTGTAGATGTTTCTATGCAGGTAGTTGACAATGATCTTATGAAAAACAGATATGTTTCAATTTAGTTTCAATATATATACGAAGTAATTCTTTTTTTTTTTGTTCTATGTAAACATATATGTTTTTGAATGATTGTAACATACATGTTATGATGATTACAACATCCTATTATCTATTTATTTTATAAAATAAATGCATACATGGTCTGTTCAATTAACACAGCTTTGTTTACTTTAACATACATGTTACTGTTAGAATTAACACATCTTACAAGTCATTTATGTTATTAACAGAATTAACACACCTTATAATTTTAAACGTTAATACGAAGTATATTACTTTACATTTATGTTTTCGAGTGAATGTAACATACATGTTCTTTTACTAACTGAATTAACCCACCATATAGTTTATATACATTAATATATAAAGTCCTAATTTAGTTGGAATCCCATCCACCCTTAAATCCAAAAGGCCGCCAAACTGGATGTCTTCTAAACTATCTCGCTGCAATTTTACCTTTTTCTTCCCCTTCCTTTTGTAGGTGGTTTTGTTTTACCTGATTACAAACCTTTTTTTGTTATAAACATAAACGTCTTTACTCTTTTCCTCATAAACTTACATATATGTTTCTATTTGTTTACCTTCCTTACTTGAAGAACTAGCCCCCACATCGTCTTCGATCCCACAATTTTTATCCCTTTTTGCACTTCTTTCAACCACTAAATTAAAATAATAATCAAACAAAAAATATAAAAGAGTAATGGTATATAGTCCTACTATTTGGTCCTACTCATAGTCCTACTCATTAGATAAAAACATGTGTCAAAATCAAGGGATAATATTAGGAGAGAGATTTAATGGAGTACACATGTCATCCTATTAAATGGGTAGGTTTATGAGTAGGACCAAATAGTATGACAAAATATCATTTCTCAATTTAAAAAATGTCATGCTATACGTCACACTAATGTTATCCGAATTAGCTCAATTCAAACACAACATAAATCGTCAAAAAAATCTGTTATATTACTAAAATGTTCACACATAAGACCTTATAGTACACTAATATTTTCCAGATTAAGTAAATTCAAATACTACATAGATCATGCCTCGATTATGTTAGATGACACACTAATGTTTTCCATATTAACTCAAATCAAATACACTAATGTTTTCCATATTAACCCAATTTAGATACAACACAAATCAAGTATGGAATATGATTTTACTTAGGACAATACACTAATGTTATTTCATAATTACCTTTTTTCTTAGTTGAACCATCCCGTATTTCATCTTCTGTTTCAGTTGCTCGTTCCCTTTTTTTCGCACTTCTTGTAACATCTGCACACAACAACGGAACCAGTAGCGTCATATTCATCATCAATTTTCCCCATATTGTATACCAATTTCGGATTCAAAAAAATAATTGTAAAAAATGATTTTCAAATAATGGTAGATAACTTTTTTATGAAATATGATTTTTCCCCTAAAATTGTTTCACATTATTGAATCATAAAACCACTAGAGCAACCTAATCTTTGTGTGAAATATAACATTTTCAAATTGCAAGTATGTTTTGTTGATCTCGAAGTTACTTTTAACCCTTCCCAACGCTATGTTAAGGACATATCTGTTTTCCCCACAATCAAGCTTCAATTCAAGCTAAGAAACACATATGCGAGCATTTTTCTTTATATAGATCAAACAATTACCTGCCATTACTAACCGATTCTCAGTTGTCGGAACTTCGACCTTCAAACTGATGAAAAACCTAAATATTTGATGGGATTGTTCAAAGAAACACACTTTTTTAGATTTATATAATGCAAATATGCAACAATCAGTTAAATAAGGATCGAATCGCGTACCAATTTCTTCCGATACTGGTGATTGAAAACCATAGTGGTCGTATCTTTTCGATTTCAAATGTACTGAACCAATTTTTGATAGACAGTAATGATTTACGTAAACATAGGGGGAAGTTACGTTATTTTAGGGAATCCTGCAATAGATTTCAGGGATTTTTAATTAATAAAATATCAATAATTAATGTTTTACAAAATTACCCTTTATTAGCTTAAGATTACAGCCTTAAATCGGAAATTATTTACATTTATGCCATTACGATTTTCTAGCCTTTAGATTGAATATTCAATGGCTAGGATTGAAATTACAGGGTTCTCAGAGTTCTTTATGAAATCAGGGTTCTCAATATAACTCGACCATATATATATATATATATATATATATATATATATATATATATATATATATATATATATATATATATATATATATATATATATATATAAACTAGTGAAAAGAACATCAACGAAATTGGTTTTATTTGTATTAGCTTAATATTTAACTTAGTTACTTTGTAAAAAAACCATCTGGTGATAGCTTATTGGTAAGAATTTTCGAATCACTTTTTAGAAGTAAGACTATGCGTAATGGGTGACCAAACCCAGTTTGGTCACCCCTGCCACCTCTGCGCCACATCAGCCCGACCAAACACATAAAAAATCCCGACCAAACACACGTAACCAGGCGACCAAATCATTCCCCTTTGAAAAAGCCTTCCCCCTTTGAAAATTGAACGGTCGACTAGTCGACCGTTGGGCACGGTCGACGCGTCGAAGTGCTTTGGGCGTAAGGGGGGGGGGGGGGGGACGCGTCCTATGGTGTGAAGTGGCAGGTCACGACCAAACTTTCGGTCGTGCGTTACATGGAGTCTAAGCATGAGGTAGTTAATACTTGAATTATTAGTTGTTAAACTACAGTTGTTAACCAATACTATAGTTAGTTACGCATGTGCTTAACATTATTTAAGCATAAGATTAACCAAAATTACCTCTTAAACATTTACCATTATGTTTTTTAACGGTGTTATGTTAGCAAAATCCTTATTTTTGTATTCAGTCAATTTATGCCTATGATTAGCAGCCGATTTTATTGATCATAACTGTAAATGCTTATTTTTAATTATAAGAAAATGATATAAAAGTTGATTGTTACAGGCTGCTGTAATGAGAAAAAAGAGTTGCTAAAACCTTCAACATCAAGCATTCAATTGTTTTATGATCTGTCCATCTAAGTGGTTGGCGATCACTTATTGTATACCAATCAGACCGTAAATTTTATGGTAGTAATAAATTAATTAAATACTTATAAATCTTTTCCCCAACTTTAAAAAAACTTAACCCAATAAACCGTTCAATTTTATATGTGCCAAATACTAAAATCTGAAAACCATGTCTAAATAATATAAAACTGTTTAACTCCATCTCTTATGTGCCCCAGGCACTCTACATTTGGTTGAATTTGAATTTGTACCATTTCTACTCTTAATACCACCAGAACCAGACTTTGACTCTTTTGACTTTGACTCCTTTGACTTTGACCCGGCAACTGTATACACTTGTTGATTCAACGATTTCTCTTTCAGAGGACTAACTGGCCGTAGATCTTGTTCACTTGATTTAACTGTTGGTTTTTGTTTATTCAGAACGAGTGGATGATCTTTTTCCTTGTTCTTGTTATTAAATATGTGGGCCCGATTTTTCTTTTTGGCAGATGAATCTGAATCATCAGATGGGCCGGTTGTGCTATCCATGTCATATATTAAATTGTCAGCCATTGTTGGAAGCTTTTTTGAGCTAGAATTTGACTTTGAGGAAGATGGTCTTCTCAACCTTGTGAGATGAATTACCTGAAAACGATAGCAAATAGGTTTTAAACAAATTTATTTTAACAATATTAAGTAATAATAACAGTGTTACTATACTAACTTAAAAGATTAGTGAAAATTCAGACCTTTTGTTCAAGAACCATCATGTCCTTCCTAAGTTTTGTGATTAACATGTTTTTTCTGCGAATAACATCTTCCAGTTCGGCAATTCTCTGTTTTATTCAGAATAAAATATGTTAATGATGAGTATATAATGTTAAAAATAACTGAATGTATAAATGTGGATGTAATTGTACCTTTGAATTACGAGATTCAGCCGAGTTGAGAAAAAATGACAATTCTTTGATCGTCGCTTCTTTTTCTTCACATTCCTTTTCGAGTTTGCTAATATCTTCATCTACTCGAGAATTAAACTATACAAGATACACATTTTCTTGATGAATTTCTTTTCTTCTTAAAATTAATTTAAACTGAATATGATAAATACCTGAACATCTATAGATGAACTGACACTTGGAGCCCAATCTGACAAATCAGACATACGGCGTTCTTCTTGTTCTTGATCATTAGCCAATTTTAACTTAATAATGTCATCATCATTAACAGATATTGTAGTAGAATCCCGCTGGATGAATGTGAAAATAATTGAGTGACATTTGTAAAAATTATGTTAAAGAACAAACATGAGTTTTATTTTAACATAATTTCTTACTTTTTTGTATTCTAATGGAAGTTGATGATGGTCGCAATGCGGGCAGCTACAACCGGAAAGCTCAAAGTTATTGGATGAGATGTCGGGTTTACCCTTAAAATAATTTACTTGCTCACATAAATTATCAAGCTTTTGCTGCATTTCGAAAAGCACCTGATCCTGCAATTAGTTTTTGACAAAAATAACAGAATTGACATAAATTACAGATTTGAAGAGTTTAAATTCAAATTTGCAAGGGGCTAATATTCATTAAAGCACAATAAAACTTATTTATTAGGGCTAATTCAAATAGCATAGATAGATAGATAGATAGATAGATAATTGCATTCGTTGCATTAGGGTTTACCTAACGAAATTGCATTTATATGGTTGTCGATAATTAATTACAAAATCAAGATATATGAATTAAACACTGGAGAAGTGTTTTCAATTAACCCTAAATTCAAATGAATAAATGCAAAAAGATCGACACAGTCACACAATAAATAATGTATTCAATGTCGCAAAAAGCCAAGGATTTCGTGGTAATGGTTTTTGTAAAGTATAAGATCTGCTTGATAAACGGCGTATTTATTTAATAACAAGTTAATTATGAAGTTAATCAAAATTAAGAACAAAAACAGCACAAATAAGAAATTAGCTAACCCTGATTTCAACTGATCGTTTCAGCTGGACAATCAGCCTGTTCTTCTTCGAATTCGCAGCAGCAACTGCAATCACGGCGACAATCAAAATCCGGTGCATGGGACTAAAGAGCTCCCAAGCAACGGCTTCTTCAGAGCTTAATCCACCACCGATTGCTTTCGACGAGCTCGATTCTTCAGCTCCAACAACCCTACCCTGTAAAGAGACCCATGCCAGCTTTTTCACAGCTCTAACGGGTCGGGTCGGAGGGGTGAAGTAGCTGGAGAGCCGGCGCGGGGATGGATGAGGAAACGGGGAAACGGTGACCCATGGAGGAGGTGCAAAAGGCGGCGCACCAATGTTAATTTCATCGTCGGCCAGTTCCATGGCGGTCAATGTGGACGAGCTACGGCGTGATTGATTGAATTCCGCCGAGAAATTGATTTTCTGCGTAAGAGAGATATGTTTAGATTTTCAAATTTTAATCAAAGAGGGAAAGAGTTAACGACGGCTGTGATTGTAACATCTGTACGGCTGTTTGATGTTTATAGTCTTCCTAGCCGTTGGCATTCTCGAGGTTTAAACTTCGAATTATTTTGTTTTTTGCCATATAATATTCTTATAAACTACGTATAATATTAGGGAAAAATGAGTGTCTGGCTGTCACATACCTAAGCTTAGGTGTGAAACCATTCAAAAACAGTGTTGTATTGGTTAAAACACTTGAATAACATCATATAAACTCATTAATGAATCAAAGTACATCTAAACTTAAACCCTAGGTGATCAAAACTCATATAAATCTGTATCTTCCAAATTGTTTAAATTACGTTTTTTTATAGTAGTGTCTCAAGCTTCATGTTTATTGAAATGATGTTCATATTGAACACATGTGAATATGTGTGTATGGTATTCTTTTTATTGTCTAAGTGTTTTAATACGATTGGAAATTCACAAATATTTGTAAAATTAAGTATTTAAACCAAAAACTACATTGTTTTGGATGGTTCCACACCTAAGCTTAGGTACATGACAGTCACACACTCACTATCCCTGTAACACCCGTATTTTTATAACATCGTTTAAATCATTTAAAAATACGATTTCCCAACATTTGACACATTGTCCAAAATACAGTTTATCAAAAACTTTAAAACCTTTATCAGAGTTTACAAAAATACGGTGTCACCAAGTATATCAAAACCATAGGCAAACGGGATCTACCTATGAGCTCCCGAACTAAGCATCTCTAGGCCACTTCTAGTGCAACCTTCTATCACTTCAAACCTGTACCTGAGTACATAGCCACAAAACAAACGTAGTACGTGAGACAAAATAGTCTCGTGAGATACATGGGTTTTAGACCCCAATAATAGACATTTCATAAATATGTAAACATATATATAAACTACATAAATACCGTCTAGTCACCCTTTTGTGACTCTAACTACTTTGCTTTCCTAGCAAAGATATCTAGTACCTAAACGTATAGGTGCCAGAAGCCCAATCATATCTAGTACATAAACATATATGTACCAGAAGCCCAATCATGTCTAATACATAAACATATATGTATTAGAACCTAACATACTTAGTACCAAACATATGCGTACTAGAAGCACCCGTGTGCTTAGTGTATAAACATATATACACTCGGTGTATAAACATATATACCACCGTCCAATCAACATATCTAATACATAAACATATATGTATTAGAACCTAACATACCTAGTATCAAACATATGCGTACTAGAAGCACCCGTGTGCTTAGTGTATAAACATATATACACTCGGTGTATAAACATATATACCACCGTCCAGTGACCAGGGGTCCCCCGCGTCACCACCATCTATCTCTTACCATAACCTAACAGTTATGACAGTCAAAGCTTTCGGCTATCACATTCAACATCAAACAAGTTAGTCATATAATGCTAACGACATATAATTAGTTCACCACAGTGTGAACGTACCTGTATGGTCCCATGGACCCGATCATAAGCAACCACAGTTACTTCTACATCTATGAACCCTATGAGGTCCATACTTACTTTATACATAAGATACATTTCTTATTTATCGATCACATAATACTTTTATCTCTCCCTTGACTATAATAGGCAATTATTACTAGTCACTTCATATACTTTCTCATATATATTCGTTCTTTACTCTTATTAGTATATCTTACCAATAGGTACTCATTACTACAAAATCATTCCCAATTGTTTTACTAATACATATTTATTAATAAGGGCTCCGTATACATTCTTTTAATCACTTACTACATATTTATTATTCATTAATATAGATTCCATAATTACTTGGATCTATCACAATTTACTTCAAATTCATCAATCATACTAGACACATTCTAGTATCACGTTCTACATACTCTCATACATTTTCAATTACTATCTTTATCAAATATTTGTTAATAAGACCGATACAATATCATATGTACTTTCAAGACTATTTGCTATGTACCCAGTTTAAAAGTCTCATGTACTCACCTTAGCAAATAAGTGCTCCAACCGTATTCTTTACGTCAGTTTCCTTGCTTCACAATTCGGTCAACTTCCAAGACCTCACCAAATGCCTAATACAATAATCACAAGATTATCAACATCCCATTCTACTACCCATGTGTCCATCTATCTCTAGATAACACTTATTAACTCATTTCCACCAATTATGGTGATTTACCAAACCCTAGGTTTGACCAACCCTTAAGATTCTTACGAATCATAATCATACACTTGTTTCCTTTGCTACTATACCATCTATCAAGTGTATACAACGTTTATTCACCATAAACCATAACCCCCAATAGCTAGGGTTTCAAACCCAACCATCAAAATACATAGATCTAAAGCTACAAAGATCAAGGAGTGAAGATATACCTTAATCTTCAACTAGGAGTGAAGTCTACCAAGCTTTGATGGAGAAATCGACCTCAACCAGCCTTTGCACTCGAAAATCGCCCAAGAGAGAAACTAGGGTTTACCAAAGACATAAATGAGCCAAAACCCGATTTAATGCTGGTCGTCCGGAGTTCGCGTCGCGAACCCACTTCGCGTCGCTAACTTTGCATGTTCGTGAACTCTTCGCGATCGTTACCTAGGCGTGAACCTCAATTGCCAAAAACCCCCAACTCTCTGGTCGGAGTTCCCGATCGGGAACCCCAAGTTCGCGGCGCGAACTTTACATGTGCAGCAGGGCTGCACTTTTCGGTTGTTGTCTCGACCCGGTTTCGCCCATAACTTTCTCATACGGTCTCCAAACGACGCGAAACCAATTCCTACGTTCTTTAAACGATTTATCCTTATTTATCATATTTTTATTCAATTTATTTACTTACAAATTTCGGGTCGTTACAACTATCCACCCCTTAAAAGGATTCCGTCCTCGGAATTACTAAAATTTCCACCTATATACACCCGAGCATTACGCTCTCATTTCCTTGTGGTCGTCACCAACAACATTTCTTATTCCGATTCCCGTTAACATTATGCTTCACAACATCTACTCAATTTTATCGAGCCCGAACGGTTAGAACTCAATTTAAAACCCACAATACTTAAACGGGTCAAAATTTCACAATTTGACCAAGCCGATATATCCCGACATTGGTATATCCCCACATTGTTTACCCTTTGACTTAAGCACAAAGTCAACTAAACCTTAACATTTTCCCTTCCCGTTAAAGGTTTCATAAATCCTCCTTTCCTTTACAATTTACTTTTAATTTATGGTCCAACTACAGTCTTACACTTGATTCCCAATTTCAACATCGAAATCACCCAAACGGGTCAAGTCGTATAAACTGACTACAATTCAGTCAACCATCTCATCAACCTTTTCACAAACACATAATCGACACATTATGCTATCAATATTCATTAGTAAATCAAAACGAGAATCAAAGTCCACCTTAGACCAATTCAACCAATCACGGGTTGACTAACGTTGACTTTTACATAAAGTCAACCATACCTTTTCCAACTAGCAATTTCCGTACACACGGCGTACCATTACCAATCTATCACTCTCAGTTCTACCCATTATCACTTTCTCATCAATCGTCCCCGTTAATCCAAGGGTCACACCTTAACATAAGGTCACAATAACATTTACCGTTTCTTGACCTTCACTTGGTCACTCATACTATCACTTAGTATTATTTCAACCATCTTTGTATCACATTGATCAACTTAAATTATCGGTACTAGGCCCGCTACCGTAATACATCCCACACCCTTATACGGCGTACTATGTCTGGGTTACCACATGGTAATTTGCTCACTAGGAGTTTCTCTTTCCTTCTATTCTATAAATCGTAGGCATCCCCTACATTTACATGACCTAAATGCAACCCGCATTTCAAGCCAAATTCTCATTTATCATAACATAATAGTAATATTTATTAACCACATGGTTCTACATTCATCATATAAACACATAAACATATATACACATATAGATATACACACGTATATCACGCCAATTCCATCTAACTACCTTTATTGTGCACATATACAAACATATGTATATGTCACCAATACCATCAATACATCTCTATTGTGCACATATACAAACATATGTATATATCGCACCAATATCAAATAAACATCATCATCATGCACATATACTAACATATGTATATGTCACACCAATATCATACAAACATCATCAAATCATTTATCGTGCATTCTAGCACCTCTCCCACAAGACGCCTCATTGTTTTCCTTCCCATTCGTATGTCTCCCATATGACATATTACTTAGCACAATTCATATGACATAATATTATCTTTTCACAATTATATGCTTTCCAAGGTCATCATATGATGCACATGCATCGTACCCCGCGGGTAACTAATAACATTCTCTATTCGTTATTTACCATTCCACTTACACATTAACCGTCATTAATCGGTTCATCTCTTTATTACCATATTTCCAAATCTTTTGTCGCTACCGAAGTAACTATCACTCAATTCTATTAACCGTAATTTCACCGGTCAACCCGGTCAACTTTGAGTTAACCAACCGACTCCGGTCTGTGATTCTAAAAAAAAAATAATACGAGTTCATTCAACCCGGAAGATTATTCCCACGATGACTATTCATGTCATACAACTCATCTACTATTTCCCGTAAACACCAACTTGGGCAACAATCTAACAATATGGCCATACTCACACAACAAACTGGCTTGGTGCATAATCGTCCAATCCATCTCAATGGTCTTACCAAATGCCACTACTCTCCTCGACAATTATTCAACCTTGCTAAATCAAATCTTTCAAGTAAATAAATTAACAATAAAATTCATACCATTCAAATTATGTTTTTAACCAAAGCATTCGTAAGGATTACAATAATACCCAAAACTAAAATCTTAGGGAAACAAATGGCACACCGGCCTAATCATCCAACGCTACAATTACGGGCCGCTTAATCCTTAGCTCCCGAACCTGACGCCCCAACGCGCGCCTCCTCCCGCGTGAGTAGGAAGGATCGTCCTCTCACCTTTGCCGGCTCCGCCTTCTTTTGAGCCGCTGACACAAGCGTTCCGGTTTTCTTCTTCGGGCACACGTGGCTATAATGCCCTTTCTCATGGCACGAGTAGCATTCAACCTCGGCCATTGGTTTGGATCTACAATCTCGGGCCAAATGTCCCGTCTTTCCACAATCATGGCAAATTTTTGGTTCCCCACGGCATTCGCCGGTATGATTCTTCCCACACCTCTTGCACGAGGCTACACTTCCTTGCCTAGAGAAGTTCGACGTGAACTTTCCCTTCTTAACCGTACCCGATCCACTCTCGGCATTCCTCTTATCTCCCACATACGCCCTCTCGGCAACTTTTGCCACGTTCACCTCTTCCACACCTCGGGCGGCACTAATGGCCTCATCTAGCGTGACCGCTCTCTTTACCTCCAACTGATAATCCCAAGGTAGCCCACTAGCATACCTAACTACCCTCAACCTCTCCTTGGAGTAGGTCTTAGCAACAAACGGAAGTAATCCTGTGAATTCCCTCGTGTACTCCTCGATCGACATCTCACCCTTCCTTAGGGTCACAAACTTCTCATGCATTTTCTCCAAATCCCGGTCGGGACAAAATTTCTTCCTCAACCTCACGGTAAACTCATCCCATGACATTCTCTCTATCACCTCCCTCCCGAGGGTCTCATAAACTATGTCCCACCAGACCATAGCATCCTCTTTTAGCAATTGAGATGCATACAACACCATATCGGTTTTCTTGCACTTGCTACTTCCGATGACCCGCTCGGTCTCTCGGATCCACCTCATAGTTACCTTCGGGTCCGAACTACCCGTATATATGTTTGGCTTACAAGCCATGAATGTCTTAAAAGAACAACCATAATTTTCATCGGGCCTCGCCCTTGCATCACTACAACCACTTGTGAAGAATTTCTCCACTTGAGTGCCACCACCCCTGGTTTTCTCATCCGATTTAGCCTCGGATACACGATCTCCATCCGACCTCTCACGGTCCCCAATTATGCGGTGCACCTCATCGGCCACCACTCCCTTGAGTTGATCAATAATAGTTTGGAGGTCCGCCATGGTCACCGGAGTTCTATTAGCTCCGACCTCCGATTCACCCACCTGGTGCATCGACGGTCGACTTTCCTGTTCAACCCCAGCCTCAACATGAGGTGTATCCTCCTCCCGGCCCTCCGGGGCTTTCCCACTTCTTCGAGTGTTAACCATTTCTTTCGATCTTGACTATACGAAAGACATTAAACAATTAGTACCTCGTGTACTTGTCATGAGTCTCATAACACTGATTATCCATAATCACATCACTTTCATAGGTCCCCTAGGTTCAACCCTAAACTTAACATAAAGTCTCAAGGTCAACCTAATGATCTCAAGGAATCTTACATTCCTAATGCTACAGTCTAAGACTAGGATGGACATCCAACCTAATTCGCTTAAACTATAGCTCTGATACCAAGTTGTAACACCCGTATTTTTATAACATCGTTTAAATCATTTAAAAATACGATTTCCCAACATTTGACACATTGTCCAAAATACAGTTTATCAAAAACTTTAAAACCTTTATCAGAGTTTACAAAAATACGGTGTCACCAAGTATATCAAAACCATAGGCAAACGGGATCTACCTATGAGCTCCCGAACTAAGCATCTCTAGGCCACTTCTAGTGCAACCTTCTATCACTTCAAACCTGTACCTGAGTACATAGCCACAAAACAAACGTAGTACGTGAGACAAAATAGTCTCGTGAGATACATGGGTTTTAGACCCCAATAATAGACATTTCATAAATATGTAAACATATATATAAACTACATAAATACCGTCTAGTCACCCTTTTGTGACTCTAACTACTTTGCTTTCCTAGCAAAGATATCTAGTACCTAAACGTATAGGTGCCAGAAGCCCAATCATATCTAGTACATAAACATATATGTACCAGAAGCCCAATCATGTCTAATACATAAACATATATGTATTAGAACCTAACATACTTAGTACCAAACATATGCGTACTAGAAGCACCCGTGTGCTTAGTGTATAAACATATATACACTCGGTGTATAAACATATATACCACCGTCCAATCAACATATCTAATACATAAACATATATGTATTAGAACCTAACATACCTAGTATCAAACATATGCGTACTAGAAGCACCCGTGTGCTTAGTGTATAAACATATATACACTCGGTGTATAAACATATATACCACCGTCCAGTGACCAGGGGTCCCCCGCGTCACCACCATCTATCTCTTACCATAACCTAACAGTTATGACAGTCAAAGCTTTCGGCTATCACATTCAACATCAAACAAGTTAGTCATATAATGCTAACGACATATAATTAGTTCACCACAGTGTGAACGTACCTGTATGGTCCCATGGACCCGATCATAAGCAACCACAGTTACTTCTACATCTATGAACCCTATGAGGTCCATACTTACTTTATACATAAGATACATTTCTTATTTATCGATCACATAATACTTTTATCTCTCCCTTGACTATAATAGGCAATTATTACTAGTCACTTCATATACTTTCTCATATATATTCGTTCTTTACTCTTATTAGTATATCTTACCAATAGGTACTCATTACTACAAAATCATTCCCAATTGTTTTACTAATACATATTTATTAATAAGGGCTCCGTATACATTCTTTTAATCACTTACTACATATTTATTATTCATTAATATAGATTCCATAATTACTTGGATCTATCACAATTTACTTCAAATTCATCAATCATACTAGACACATTCTAGTATCACGTTCTACATACTCTCATACATTTTCAATTACTATCTTTATCAAATATTTGTTAATAAGACCGATACAATATCATATGTACTTTCAAGACTATTTGCTATGTACCCAGTTTAAAAGTCTCATGTACTCACCTTAGCAAATAAGTGCTCCAACCGTATTCTTTACGTCAGTTTCCTTGCTTCACAATTCGGTCAACTTCCAAGACCTCACCAAATGCCTAATACAATAATCACAAGATTATCAACATCCCATTCTACTACCCATGTGTCCATCTATCTCTAGATAACACTTATTAACTCATTTCCACCAATTATGGTGATTTACCAAACCCTAGGTTTGACCAACCCTTAAGATTCTTACGAATCATAATCATACACTTGTTTCCTTTGCTACTATACCATCTATCAAGTGTATACAACGTTTATTCACCATAAACCATAACCCCCAATAGCTAGGGTTTCAAACCCAACCATCAAAATACATAGATCTAAAGCTACAAAGATCAAGGAGTGAAGATATACCTTAATCTTCAACTAGGAGTGAAGTCTACCAAGCTTTGATGGAGAAATCGACCTCAACCAGCCTTTGCACTCGAAAATCGCCCAAGAGAGAAACTAGGGTTTACCAAAGACATAAATGAGCCAAAACCCGATTTAATGCTGGTCGTCCGGAGTTCGCGTCGCGAACCCACTTCGCGTCGCTAACTTTGCATGTTCGTGAACTCTTCGCGATCGTTACCTAGGCGTGAACCTCAATTGCCAAAAACCCCCAACTCTCTGGTCGGAGTTCCCGATCGGGAACCCCAAGTTCGCGGCGCGAACTTTACATGTGCAGCAGGGCTGCACTTTTCGGTTGTTGTCTCGACCCGGTTTCGCCCATAACTTTCTCATACGGTCTCCAAACGACGCGAAACCAATTCCTACGTTCTTTAAACGATTTATCCTTATTTATCATATTTTTATTCAATTTATTTACTTACAAATTTCGGGTCGTTACAATCCCCATAATATTAACCTAAGATACATTCCCTCATGTAATATTCATTCAGAAGTCACAAAAAAGTATTTGAATTCAGTTATTATTATTTATAAAATACTTTCTTTTAACAGGTGTTAAACGGTTGGTGATGGGTAATTGACGCATATTTAGCGCAAGATGTTATATCCTTTAGCGCCGTTAAAGAGCATCAAACATGCCTTTAACTCACTCATAGGGTTAGTTTTCGTAGGATTATTATGCATTTTCCAACAATGACGCATCACTAAAACATCAGTAGTTTTTCCCCTACCAACAAGTTACTGACCGTGTCAACAATAATAACACGTCAGTAACTCGTTTACAGTTAAAAAATATTAAACCATTAACCAACCAACCCCCCCCCCCCCAACACCCACGCGCGCCCCACCGACGCCACCAGATTCACGTCGCAACAAAGACGGGTTGCTACCGACGGGGTTACCGGTGCCAACGGGGACGCACGTCGGTAGCTTGTGATGTGCCGTTGACACTAACCTTATAAGTAAGCATTAACATTTTGTTAAGACTCTTGAGTTAGATTTTTTCTAAAAAGGTATTCATGTTTATAAAGAATTTTTCTAAAGTGATCGGACATTACTCATTATATATGTGACCTAATCGTTGTCTTAATTATTTCTAGATTTTCTTTTCACTATGTTGTAAATGTCAACATACTGAAGAAATAGTACCCATGACCTCAAAAATCATTTGGCCGTCTTTATAGCTAAACAGTCACCTTAGTGTTATAATTGAGTTGATTTGTAATCACAAAAGCCATAAAAATGTATACATTATATTATTGTAAAGACCACGTCCATCCCTAACTCCCTCTTTGTATATTATCACTTAGAAAACGAGGTTTTAAATTTGAATAATCAAACCTAATAATATATGAATGATTTTAATTAGTAAAGAAAGATGTGCACTAACTACTACGATTAATAGTCATGTGGTTGAGAAAGCACCAACTCGACATAACATAAAAATATAGTATGATATAAAGAAGAATATAAATCCAAGATTCATTAATTATGTAGCTTTCATGCTTACTTTTCTCATAATTGAAAAGTGGTCCATATATCCACCAAATCTGTTTCCAGAACTAAACAATATTCCACACCTTTACACGCACAAATCAAATATTTCAACTTTCTCTAAAAAATTACACTTTTCATTTTACACAAGAATGCAACTTTCTTTAATAGATATTATTGTTTATAACAGACTCCCATCAAGATAACATGGTACGGTTATGTTAATTAAGCAACTCACAAGGTCACAAGCATAGGAATATTAGATGATGAACAAGCTTAATGTAATTAACAATTATTATTATACTATACAATAAGCTTAAGCTATAGTTAAAAGTTTACAACAACATTGGGGTTTTCTTATTTTCATCTATATACACCAACATACACAGGTGCATAATATTATTATTTAACTATTTCTAGTTACCGAAAAATCAGATTTCTTCCACTTCAAATTTCATTTACAGAAGCAAGACATACATACATAGATACATACGCTAAATCTCGTGTGTTACAACTTCTGTTTATGTGGACATGTACATTTTGCATGATCGTTGGAAAGCGTCTGAAAATTAATCCAAAAGAGATATTAAACGTAATTAGCGATTTTGTGAAATGATAAATTGTTTTAGAATCTTTTATATGGCATACCTCGGCTTCTTTCTGAAGTTCTTTGATATAGTCAACCGCCAAATCTAACATGTCTGCTGTGTTTGTTTGCTGCAAATATGCAATTTAAAGGACTAAATTTCGGGCAAATATATATTAATATGAAAAATAATTAGATTTATAACAACATTAAACTTACCTTGTCCATATTTGGGACAAGTTCTTGTAACTTCCTCATTCTTTCACTTATTCTGGTTCGTCTCACCTGAAAACATCCAAACAACACAAGCATGTTTATCAACTTGAAACAGTAAAAATAAGCCATTTTTTAATGTGGTAATTTTGAACAATTCGGGTCGGGTCGGCCCATTACACACAAACCCAATAATTTTGACTGGATTTTTATTACCCTCTCGGCAATGCTTCTAGGGTGAGTAGCACAACCCCTTTTTGCTCTGCTCCTTAAAGGCACAGAATCTTGAAATTGCAGTAATTTGTCCAGCTCAGCAGTACTTGCTGGCAAGCTCAAGTGATGAATAAGTGTAGTGGGAGCACGAATTCTCCCTACATCATTCTGTTAATCAAGTCAACTAACGGTCAAAATTTAAAACAGTTAAAACAATCACATAAACATAATCCATCTCATGATCTTACCTGATTTTCAGATGAATTTAGGCTCGATAACTTATTTTGGTCACTTTCTCCAAATTCTTTCAAGAAAGTGTCGGATAATATGTCTGAATCTTCCCAAGAATGTGAACCGAAACCTCCATCATTACGGGAAATTTTCATTTCTATAACTTTGGACTCGTTTTCAGGTATACGAGGAAGTATACCAGAAGATGAAAATGAATTAGAAGTAAATCCCATTTCATTTTTGAATCTTTTCGTTGATGTGAGCAGTGAATTTGGAATATTACTCCTACCAGATCTATAATCATCCATTGATCTCATTAAAGGATAACCTATGAAGAAATTATTATAAAGATTTTCAAATCTATTAATAAAGAAGAAGCAAGTGGCAGATTAGGTTTAATAAAAGGCGAAGTGCATAGAGTCAAATTCAATTATATATTTTAGAGTTAAGACTCCACTTGCAGCATAAACATTCCAAATCAAGAATAATATGATAAACCATCTTCAAGATAATAGCTTTTGTTAGAAAGTATGCATCAGCATCAATGTTAATTGTTTTAAAGTACATGTACAACATACGCAGGTATTAAAGACTTTGATTATTTCATCTATAAAGTCTATCTATTTGGGGGTTACATAAAAGTAGTGTTGATTCGAAAAAACATGAGTCTAGTAAATTAAATTAATAATTGTCCCTATTACCGAAAGGAGGTCAGTAAAGCGACAAAAAACTTTGGTGAGCGACAATTCATATGCAATTATTGCTTCAGGTTCAGTGTTACTACTGATACGCATGCTAGATTCATGGGGGTTTTGATACAGAAATCAAGTGAATATAGAAAGTACCATTGTCGATATCTAGGTGATCGAAAAAACCGGCCGGTGAGCTACTCTGACGGAGGAGATTGGTAGGGAGAGTCATAGAGTCATCGATTGTGGAGCTAGAGGTAGACACGGGCTGGTTATCATGATCCGTTTGAGATTGAAATTGATTTTCATAAATCATCGGTTGTTGCTGCTGCTGCTGCTGCGAATCTGGATAAATCACAGCTTCCTGCTTTACAGCAGAATCCATGAACGGCGATTCATATCCCTCAATTTGATTCAAAATCTGTTGAGCGGTGGACTCACCACCACTGGCAGCGACGGAGGCCGCGAATCTCGATAAAATCTGGTCCGTTTCAGCGTTTGAAACCCTAGGATTGAAAAACGGATCACTATCATCGTCTCCGTAAATTCCACTGTTAAACAAACTGGAGAAATACGAACTTGGTGCAGACCGGTATCGCGTCAAACCGGAGTTCACGATTTGCTGCGGTTGTTGTTGCTGCTGATGATTATGTTGATGTTGATGTTGTTGATGGCGGAGATCTGAATCCATTAGAACCCTAAAAATAGCAAATATCAATTAAAATCCTAGAGTAAAAACAAGCAAAGCAGCTTTTGTAACAACATAGCCTAATTTGACTTTAATCGTTGAATATAAATCACATAGTGAAGTACACTCAAAGCCTCGCTGTCTACACCGTAGAAAATTGAAGAAAAATAGAGAAAAAAAGTGCTAAAAATAGTATCACCTGACGTTGAGTGGTGAATTACGATATTAATAAGAAGATAATATCAAGAATGAATGATGAACAATGAAAGACGGAAGAGGAATAGGGTTTTTAATTTATTAAAATCGTTTAAAAACAGATAAAAAATAGAAGTGAGTGTGATTCAGGGGTAGGCAATGAGAAAGGAGGTAGCAACCACCTTTAAAATTGATATGGATTTTGATGATAACAGAAAAAGGTAGCTTTTACAGTTTTTGCCAAGTGCCAGGTGAGATTTGTCTATTGCCGCACACACGTGACTGTCGGAAAATGGAGTCAGCTAGTGTTTTCATGCCCGTTTGTCGTGGTGGAAGTAAAAATATAGATTAGCCGGTTTACAAACCAAAGTGAAAAGATGAATTTTTAGAATTGAAACCAAATCGATTATATATTTTCAGTTTTGATTCGATTATGGTTCAGTTTCTTCAGTACATATGTTCATCCCTATTCAAAGACAGAACCGAACAGTAATTGATAGAACCGAAATCGAAAATAATGAATTTTTAAAATCGAAAACTAAAGCGATTACATGTTTTCGGTTTGGTTCGATTTTTTTTATTTAAACATGTAGTATAGATAGATATTTAGCAATATTGACATTTAGCATTTGGAAAAAAAATAAGGATACTGTATTATTAGTATTTTAAAGTAAATGCGTAATTGAAAGAATAAACAAAAGAATTGTAAATAAAAACAAGCATAAAATTAGTAGTATCAGTAATAAAAGATTTACTAAACATAGCCTAGAATAATTTTACATATATTGAATATGAGTTGTGTTCAAGGAAATTATTAATTTTTATGAAGTCCAAATGGACAAATATTAACCATCGATCAATCATAAGTAATGATCATAATTCATCACATATTTTATACATAGAGGGGTATATTGGTCATTTAAAAACATATTTTTTATTTTAGACTTATTATTATTATTTTATTATTTTTAGTTTTTAAAAATATTTTTTTTTCATTAATAACACATAATATGATTATTTACTGAATTAGATGTGAATGCATACTGAATCACATGTGATTATACTAAAACATCACATGTGATTAAATATACAATCATATTTGATTTTACACTAAAATCACATGTAATTAAGTACTACACGTAATTATAAAAAACACATTGTTTTTTAACGAAAAAAATAATAATAATAATTTAAAATAAAAAATAAAAAATAAACAAAAATCAAAAATTTTTTAAGTGCATATTGACAAAAATATCCCTTCATGTATAAAATATATGATCAATGACTAAGATTTTTTTATCAGAATTACGTAAAAATGATAGACTTTTTGAACAATTCTCTATTGAGTATATACAAATATTCAAGTATAACTACCAGTAGTGATTTATGTTTTTTTGAGGTTTGTTATTTTTCATAATATGGTTATTGTATGATGCTTTCAAACATTAACTTTTTTGAAAAAAATATTTTAAGGAATATCATTAGTGTTTTCCAACTAATAATCTTGAATAAAAAATATAAAATACTACGGAGTAATATTTAGAATATCAATAACCAGCATCTCTAAAATTAAAACAATTATGAAAGTATGAGTGAAAATAATTTAAGATTTATATTATAAAGCAAAAGAGAGAGGGCAAATAATTGAGAGTTATGAAAATATGTGAGGAAGATAATCAATAAGTTTTACAAGAAGGCAAAAGAAGTTAAAAGTAATAGATTATTGCTCATCAAGTTATAGATATAACCTATAATAAGAGCATCTGCTTGGTAGTTTTGTGAAAAATGCATATTATATTTATAAACTAATATATTTATATTATTAAATTTTATATATAAAAAATAATATTACTCATGAACAGTTAATAAATATAATAATATTTTTTATAATTGATCAAAGTTGTAAAAAACATCATAACATAAGATTTGATGTTACCGTCATCCTGCTATACTTATGTATCAATGGCGGCAAACTAATGTTAAAAAAAACGAATCTCCAACTCTCAACTTTGGTGTGCAAAATTAACAAATTTTAGAAAATTCAAAATTTATAAATCTTAGGTCGCATACTTAACAAAAAATTTATTTTTATTTTTTATCTACTTTCTCTTGATTAGGGATCGTGACATTGAACTTTTGACGGAAATATGTAAACATTGTTAGTTTTGGACTTTCGTACTTTTAGCATGAACTCGCAATATAAAAAACAATGCGACAATTTGACACGAATGTGATATGAAATTAGCAAGGTAGGTTTAGAGATTTCGATGAGTTTAAATAAACAGGTTAACTCGACATTACACAAAAGTTAAACGAGTTATGTTAATGTCATACTTTTAAAGGTTTTATATAATCTCAATTTCCTCCTAGCGTTGTTGGTCAAAATCAAGCTAACCTGAGATTAAACAAGTTGATTGGTTTGTACTCCAATTAGTTTATGATTTGTTTACACATAAAACTATGACTATGACTTATCTAACATTTACTTCAATAGAAATGATATTTAATCATATCATTTGATCATACTCATAGTCCTACTCATTTGATATAATGATATTTATACTCTTTAATTATCTCTCTTAATATTATTCTTTGATTTTGACAAATGTCTTCATCCAGTTAGTATGACTATGAGTAGGATCAAATGGTAGGACTAAGTATCATTACTTTTAATTTAATTAAGAGGTTGATTAGTTAATAAGCACATTATTAGGAATTAATGGTAATAAGGTTGACTCAGCATTTGTAAGGACCACATAGATAATAATGCCAAATTGGCAAAATATATTTAATACTCGAAAGCATACAATAATATTACAGTATCCCGAGAATAAGGGGATATGCAATGTTGGAGGCAATGGTGTATAAACTCCAATATTCATGGGGCTAAATATATTAAGAGTTTTAATAAGGGAATTGATTTGTTCAAAGTATAATTTACTTATCTAAGGCAAATAAAATTATTTAAGGTAAATAAAGTTATTTAATTGTGTTAAAAAATTCTAATTTGTCTTGGAGGCAATGGTGTATAACCACCCTCCTGTATATTTGGAATTAGGTTTTCATAATTCAATGTACCATTCTTTATGCACTTAAAACTCATATATTAAATAAGTTTTGTCTGCTCCTTGTGAAATGTCATTGTCTAAGTTCGAACCATTAACTTACTAATTAGTTAAAAAAGAGAGTTTCGCTAGTATTTATCCTATGGGCATATTATCATATATATACAACTAGTAGGTTTTTACCCGCGCGATGCCGCGGGAAATTTTTTAGTAGTAACCCAGTGATATATGCTCGACATGATTTAGAAAAAAAATCTAGATGTTAAATACTAAAATTTATGATAGGAAACTATCATTCTATAAACTTAAAGTTTAGTGAAATAAAATGTAATTTAAAAAAGTTAGAAAAAAAAGTAAAAATATATAAGAGAGAAAAAAGTCTAGATATTAAAGTTAAAGGTAGTAAATCGTCATTTTAGAAAAAACTAATGTCCTGGGTTGTAAAATGTAATATATGGAAAGTTGAAAAAAATGAAGAAAAAAAAAATAAGAGCCGCCAAGTGTCGAACTCGAGACCTTTGGCTCAGAATAAGGAATGCCTACCACAAAGGCAGAAACCCATTTGTGATGTCATTCCGTATTTTACTAATATATACGAAAAACCCGCGACAAAATTATCACAATTCATCCCTGATGCAAAATGTAATATATATAATTAGCATACAGTATCTACTGTTCATTAGAAGATACTAAACGGAGTTTTAAAAGGAAAGGTGTTTGATAGTGGAAACACATGCTCAAAAGTCAAACGTTGTTTGATAGTGGAAACACATGCACAACGTCAGAACTAAAAACGAAGTTTTATACTTCCTCCGATTTAAAATAAGTGATACACTTTCCATATTTGGATGTATCAAAATAAGTGATACACTTTGAAAACTTACCTTATTTGGTAAAAACTAGTAGGACCCACAACCACTAACTATCTACTTTAATAAAGTGAAATGACATCTTTACCCTTACTTTTACTTTTAAACATCATTAACTTCACTTTATTCAAAATTTGAGGGACCCATTCCCCACTAATCATCCAATTAATCTAATTTAATTATCATTATCATATTTTACCTCAAAAACCGTGAAACCAACAATGTATCACTTATTTTAAATCGGAGGAAGTATATTTCAAAATAACCCCTAAAATAGGGATGGTTGTAGTCAATATATATAGAATTTTCAACTTTTAACCTTGAACTTATAATAATGACAAAAGGTTGATAATCATTATTTTAACTTAACATTTAGTTAGATAAAATAATTTTAAACATTTAATCTCTAAACTTTAAAAATTTAAAATTGAAATATAATAGAATTTCATTAAACTTGAAAAATGCATGATTAAAATTGAAAAGTGCGCAACGGAGTGCGCCAATTAATCCTTGTAACAAACATTTTGTAACTATTTTTAATCAGAGTATAATAATATTAATGAGTTGTTTATATTTTTGTGTAATATTGATTTTATCTTTATTATAATTAGAAATGAAGTTTTTGATGAATTAAATAAATAACTATAAAAAATATTTAATATTATTATAATATGCCCTGAAGCACATATCAGAATATTCAGAAGGGTTTTTCTAACATGTGTCCTTAAGACATATGTTAGGATGCATTAACTAACTTAAAGTTTCCTACTAAAGTGTTAATTAACATCAATAAAAAGTTCATAAGTTACATTTTTAATATACGAATAAAATGTATTTTGAAATTATAATAGAAAGTTTGAGGTATTTAATGCAAATGTTAGAAAAACCCTTTTCAGAAATTCTAATAGTATTAAATAACACATTAAAAGACATTTCTTTAATTAGATTTTAACTTACAAATTAAAATATGCCTACTTCAATTTTACGTGGGAGTTAAAATTTAAGTTGACTGTCATTCTAAATGTTAAATTATATTTTGCTGGTAACATAATTTATTTTAAATGTTATACAATATGGGCATAAAATTGTTTATGGGATGAAAACATCAACTTCTTTAAATTATTAAGTGAGACACCGTGTGAAAGTAACGTTACAACCATCTAATAAAGAACGCTAAAATTATATGTTGATAAAGCATAAACTATAAAGTATTAAAGTTATTATTATTTCCATTATACGTCTTTATCACGTACTTGATTAAGCCTTTTAATTACGTTAAGTCGATCTATCTTAATACGTGGTCATCAACAAATCAAATCTGACATAAGTTGCTTTGATGTCCTATCCATGGTTTTTTTATTCTCCTTAAAAATCTAAAATAGATTCTTTAACGACTAAAAGAGAGGGAAAAAAGAAAAAGAAAAAAAGAAGTTTCGGTAATGTCATCTCTCCCATATCTTAGAAAAAAATATATAAATAAAAGTCGCTAACAAGAGGTTAGAGAAAAGTAAAAGAAAAATCTAAAATAGATGAGTTTTGAGTACATTCTTATCTTTGGTTGGCTTGTAATATCAGTTTGTATTGATTTTATTTCGCAAGAATAAAGTTTTAAGTTGTTATAATTAGTATAGATGTTAGTTTTAGTATAAATAAAACGTAATATATAGTATTCATGTTCATATGGAATTATGATTTGTAAATGGAATTGTTCATATATACGTGATACGTCAGGTTCATAACAGGTGATGCAAATTACTTGTATTCATGTTATTATTCATATCATGTGTAAATTTCAAGTGCGTATATACGTGCACATACAATTGTTAATAATGTATTTATATCATGTGGATATGAAATTCATGTTTATATGGTGCTGCAATTCCAGCAGCTAAAAACATAACATATGCTGCACAAACTTTTCCCCCATCTCAAAATAGGAAAAATGTCGGATCCAGTTCTAGGCGATTCCACCCGGTCAAAACCGAACTTACCCTAGCCAAAACCGAACTGAACCGGTTCAAATCGGTCTAGTTCTCGATCCAACAAATTCTGTTTTTTCGGTTCCCAGTTCTAGTCCGTTCCGGTCGGTTCGGTCCGGTTCTTGGACCATGCACATACAGTCCTATATGTGACTGATCATATAACTGGTAGGTGTGGATTCAAATTTCGTTTGAAACATATGAAATATATATAATATGTGGATTAGTTGTCGTGTTTGTTTTAAAAAAATAAATAAAGATACATTAATCTTCTCTACGATATTGTAATACATTTAACATTTTTAGGACCCATCTAGGGTGAGCATGGTCAAGAAATCGAATCGAAACTGATAGAACCGAAACTGATAAAACAAAAACCGAATATGATGAATTTTCAAAGCCGAAACCGAACCGATTATATGTTTTCGGTTTTGGTTCGGTCCCCTTTTTTTAGCCTAAAAGCTCATTCTATCCAAGGACCGAAACCGAAAATGATGAATTTTCAAAAACGAACCAATTACATGTTATCGGTTTCGGTTTGGTTTGATTTTTTTGGTCCGAATGCTAACCCCTGGACCCATCAAAATACACTCTAACTCACACCACACACCAAGAAACGAAACAAAAGTGAAATATGCACATGATCTGCTCCGCAGTTTGGCATGGGACTTGGCGCAAGGGTACACAACCAAAAGAAAATGCCATGGATCTGGCGGCACCAGAAGCTCTAATATATTTCTATTTACAAAAAGAAGAAACATATCCCAGGTAATTTGGTTATATATCTAAACAAGACTTTGGAGAACTTTGATCGGATCCATGTTTTAGGCCGTGTTTGGTGCACATTTTATGCAAGCCTCAACGTGCCATTTTGGTTTATGAGTAAACTCAAGTCCAGTGTCTTTGGTGGTTTGACATCCACAAAATGGGCCCAATGGGGGTTTATTGGGCTTAAAATGTGCATTGAATTATTTTTATTTTTAGGTGAGATTGGGTTGCCAATTGTTAATTGGCTGCAAATGATGTTTAGCCCAGCTGGATTGATACATGAGTTTTATTTTCATATGAGGTGTGAGATCGAGATTTTGATTCCTGTAAACACCTCTTGTGGTGCCAAGTATGGGGGATTTTTCCCTAGAAATCCCCATGGGAGCTAAGTTTGCCCTGTAAAGGAGCTCGAACCCGGGGGTGCTCGTTGAAATATTGCGAGTAGGCTTCTGTTAATATTATTTGCCGTTTCAAAAAAATTAATAATAATAATAAAAATTGTTAATTGGCTGAACATTTAAGACTAGCCTTTAATTTCTGGGTTACGTACTAAAATGTCAATTATAATTAAAAAAAATGAAATATAAAAGTTTGGCAGCATTTCACATACAAAATGTCTTTATGATACGAGAATTAGCCTCGATATAAATATTGGCCAATCACTCAATCCTATCTAATTAAACTCAATGTAGTGTTACCGTAGATTCGTCAATCAATTCTTTCTTACAGAAACGACTAAAAAGAGCAATTATTTATTTGTATACTCATTTAATTAAAAAATATGTCAAAATCAAAAGATGATATTAAAAGATAAAATTAATGAATCGCACATGTTATTCTTTTGCATTAGTAGAACATAAAATATGAACAAAACATAGACATCAATATCATATCTCCTAAACTCATTCAGTCTCTACTTATTTAGTACACTCTTGAGGTTTCAACCTTTGTCATAATATCGTTAAGACTTAAAGATTAGGTTGATATAAAAATAATTTCTTATTTTAAAGAAAAAGGTTTTAATTAATTCATTTCAGTAGCTGCAATATTTAATTAAACGCATATATTAAATCCACATATAATACATGTGTTTAATTGAATATTTCAACTTCTAAAATGAATTAATTAGAAGCTTTATATTTAAAAAATAAAAAATTGATTTTTTATCAATCTAATCTTAATGTTAAGTCTTTGTTTATTAAAGGTATATTTAATTTAAAGGATTTGTCAACCATTACCTTTAGAGAAATGATTAAAAATGATTAATGTATAATTATAGAAGCATAACTACTTAAAGGTGATTAATAAAATTCAACTGGGATGGTTTTTATTAGTTAATTTATAAGTATTCTAAGCTAAAATAAATTCTTAACTATTGCTCTAAGAGCATTGTTTAACATTTTCCTTAATTTAAAAACATTTTTAATAAACAAGAATGATAAAACTTAAAAGGCCAAAATTGTATCTTGAATATATATTATAACACTACTAAATAACTAATTATAAAGAATAAATAAAGAACATTTAATTAAAATCTTTGATTTCTTAAGAGTATCTTAAAATAATTAAAAAGCTGAAAATTCGAAAACTAGTTGAGTGTTTTAAAATTTCAACAAAGAATTATTTATCAATCAAGTGTCATTGGGGCCTCTTGTACACCAAGTCGTAAAGGTAAACAGTAGCGGCCCTGTTTATAATTCTCGAATGTCGCAACTTGTAAGCATTTAATCCATCATACCAATGACCATTTATTAGAGTACACCAAAACAAATAAGTATTATATACGAGTAACATGATGTTAACTAGATTTACGAAATTCTAATCCATTATTGCATACTTGAAAAAATAAACAAAAAGAGTATGATTTTGATAAACCCCCCAATTCATATAGCTTAACGTTTATGACAAACTTTTGTCAATAATCCATGCATCTTAAAAGGTGATTTGGAGATTATAAATGATACATAGTATGATGCAGTCAAAACAAGGTATTATAATACTCTAAAAGATACTTTCGAGATAGATAAACTTATAAACAAATTATATATTCGCTCTTTTTCCAGTCTTGTTAGTTGATGACTGAAGCCATAATATTTGAATATATTTATGACTGATTTTGATAAATGATGAAAAATGAGTTAGGTCAAGTTAGAGCCAAGTTTGGACTTGAGTCCAACTTTTTTTTAGTTCAGACTAGTTTAAGAGACAAGTTTAGACCAAACAACATGAAATATGAATAAATCAAATATATAAATTTAGTCCGGTCCAAAGTTGAACACAACAAATCAAGCAATACCTCATTCATGTCAAGTTATACAGAGTGTAAGGTAAATAAATGAACTCTTTTTCTAAGTATATACTTCTATATTAGAGGATTGACATGTAATAATTAGAATATTTGTAAATAAAGATAGCATCAATCTAGATTTATACAATAGAACAGTACATAAATCAATAATTATGATGAATTCTTACATCCTTGTATTTATAATGATTTTTACAAACCCAAAATTACGCCCACGGGTCTAAAACATATTTGACATTTACTATAAATCAGCAAGAATTGGGGAAATCTACAGCATTTTGATTGGGTAAACTTCAAGCAAGGAACTATTTTAATAATCAAATAGGTCTTCTGACACTAGAGTAATTCTGATCAATTTTAAGAAATTTTTTATTAATACCCACTCCGTCTCTTAACAAAGTTCTCATTTCTATCAAAATATTTGTCTCAAAATAAAGTTCCCATTTCTTAAATTAGAGGAATCACTCAATATAATAATATTATTACCATGTACTTCACCACTAACTATCTTTAAAAAACACTTTCTCTCTCCAAAATAACCTTATATTTTAATCAAGTTTATTATCAAGACCCCACCACTAACAAACTACTAAAACCTTGTGCCCACTTGAAATGAGAACTCTATTAAAAGGGACGGAGGGAGTATTTGCCAGCATCCTACAGAAAAAGAGTTTGTTTGTTTCTTCGATACATTATTTTTAGGAAATTATAATAGGTGATTGTCAGGATCGATTAACTATAGAAAAGTTAATAAACACTTTAGATCTAATTGAATATAGAAGTTGCAGCGGATCAACACTATATCAATGTAATTAAGAACAATGAACTGTAAATAATATGCGAAAGTATTAAGAACACAGTTTCACAAAAAGCTTCAATGTATATTATTGAGTTAACAATACACACGTACGTTTACAATTCGTAAGGAACTTATTTATAATAGTCCTTGAAGCTAAACTATTTACCCTAGTTATTCTAGGACTTGATTTACATCGAATAATAAAAATATACATTGATTTACATTCTATAACTATCTCTACGAAGATCTCGGACTTGATATTCTTCAAAAAAGCGTATCAGTAGTAAAACTCATCACCAGTAGTAAATATGTAACATCAGTAGTAAGTCTGGTGATCAGTAGTAAGTCCAGAAACCATCGTCAGTAGTAACTACTAAGATCAGTAGTATCTTCAATCTGTGCATGATCAGTAGTAACTAAGTTATAGTATCACCAGTATCAACTTCATCAGTAGTAATATGTGCTGCCCCATCAGTACTAATTATTGTCAGTACTAACTGCAGCATCAGTAATAAGTTGATCTGTGTTTTGCTCCAACAATCTCCCCCTAAACTTATTGATTATCTTTTAATCAATCAAGTTTCTTTTGCTCTTCTTGTTCTCTTCTTCTTTTCTCAAGAGTTCTTTGATTCTGTTGAAGCCTTTGTTCAATAATATATCTGCTGTTCCTCTTTGTAAAGTAATTCAGTTTGTTTTGGAACATAACAGCATCATAGGGTTTCATCAAAGTGTTTATGAATATCTGATACATAGTCTTCTCAGAATGTGGATATTCTTTTTCATATAAGTACAATTCACACACTTTGCCTGATTTCTCAAAGAAGTACATATTAGCAGTAGGAATGACATTCCAAGCATACACATTACCTGGACCTGTAAATTGTTCTGGATAATTATCTGGATAAAATGCAGCATCTATCATTTTTGTTAAGTATCCAGCACCAGACTCTTTCCATGATTTCTTTGTCATTCTAGGTTTTCCAATAATCAGAAGCTTGATTACATCACTTCTAGAACATGATCTGATTAAAGGTAACCATCCAGTGAATCTCTGTACAACTTTGTCTTCCCTTATGACTTCTATAACATTTTTTTGTATCACTCTCCAGTTAATAATTGGATTGTTTTGTAATGGAGCAATAGGCATTTCAAGAACTGGTACAATTTGTTTTGATTTCTTCTTTGAGCTTTGTTCTTGATCAACAGTTTTTCTTTTCTTTGATTGGGGAGTTGAAGTTTCACCAATAGTTGGAACACTACCAGCTTTGAGCAAATTTGGACTGATTGGGATTAAAGTTTTGGCTTTCTTTGATTCTTCAGCTTCTTGTTCAGCCAAGTCTTTCTTCTTTGCAGTGCAGTATTTTTCAATAATAGTTATCATCTTCATTCTTCCAAAAGATTTTGTACTGTGCCCTTTTGTTTTGAGAAAGTCTATCATAAGTGTCTTTTGTTCAAAGATATCATCTGGTAGATCACCTTTTGTTCTTTTACATTCAGCCACCAGATCTTCAAGACAGTTTAGATGTTCTTCTTCTACTCTTCTGAGCCTTTTGAATTCTGCTTCTTGGGCTTCTATCTGAACATCTTTGATTTGAGCAGGTATTTGAACAGTAGTTGCACTTTGAACTTTCTTTTTCTTTTCTACTAAAGCTTGATACATTTCCACTTTTTCCAAAAATTTTCTGTGTTTAATTCTCCATCTGGATTGCTTTTCTGCTCTTACATGATTAATCTTGTTTACCATGTGATGTCCTAAAGCTCTGTTTGGATAATCATCATCATATATTTCTTTTCCTTTTCCAATATGAGCAGATGGTGGAGGTGGAATGTATTTCATATCTGGTATACCCATCATCAGAAGTTTTGGATAAAATAAATGTAGTTGACCTTCTGGTAAGATTTTAGGGTGTGGAGGAAGTGTACATTCATCTACCTCAAACCAATTCACATTATCATCAATGTCAGGTATGATAAGTGGTTGATCAGGTGTTGGTGGTTTGGAGATGATGACATGTCTTTCTCTTTCAATCAGCTCTGGGAATTGTAGTTCTTCCTCTTCAGTAGTAACCAGAGTAGTTACTACTGGTGTGACCTCAGGAGTTACTACTGATAGGGCATCAGTAGTATTTGCTGCTTTCAATTCCTCTTCTTCATTTACTACTGCTATAATATCAGTAGTAGAGGTTACTACTGGTATTGCTTTTTCAACTTGTTCTTCCATTGTAGCAGTAGTAACAGGCTCATCTTCAGTAACCATCATTTCTGGGCCTTCATCAACTTCTGTTTCTTTTAAATTTAGGAGAGAAGACGCTGCTGCTGCAATTGATTCATCAATCATAGTTTGTATGTTGTCCTTCTCCCCCTTAGTGAGCTCAACTGGTGGAGCCTCACTATCATCAATCTTTTTCTTCAATTTTCTGATGATTTTGGTTTGTTGATGAAGCCTGTGCTCATATAATCTCATCCTTTTGTTGATGGTATTGACATGTCTTTTCATAGCAGCCATGGTTTTTCCTTGGTTTGTAAGATATGTAAGGCAATTTTGTACAGTGGATTCAAGAGAATCCACTTTTTCCGTCAATTGGTTGATTTTAATACTGCCCTCACTCCATCTAGCAAGATCATCGGGCTTACTAACAGGTACATTGGTTTGAAGGTTTTCCATCCTATCCGTCAAATCAATAGATCTGCCCTCATCACTTCTTGCTGATTCATTGGGTCTTTTAGACATCCTCTTCTTCCTAGAAGAAGCAGAGATGCCCCCCCTTGTGGTTTCTTGGCACCGGGGTCCTTTGAGTAACTCCTCAAATGAGTCATCACTCAAAGTTGCCGAGGTCTGGGTCCTAATTATGTTTTCACTGTCCTGTGCACCCACCTTTGGGGCATCAGTAGTGAAAGCCCTCGCCTCATGTCCTCTCTCCTCCTTGGAGGACAACTCTTGGAGCCTGGGGTTTGACTCAATTTGTCCCCTGGTGTCCTTTAAAGATTTCTTTCTTTTGTAAAGTGTGGAAATATTTTTGGTTTTATCTGGTAGGTCTTCCACAGAGTGAAGAGTAGCACTCTGCAGATTTATATCAAGTTCCTGGGACACATTCAGGACTTCTGTTTGGGCTGGTGATTGAGTGGCTAGTTGGGGTGGTGTTTGGGCTGTTTTTGGGGGTGATGGAGTGGGTTGAGGTTCAACTTGGGTTGTAACAATGGTTGAACCTTCTCCAGTATGGGGATGATCTTTGATCATATTAGGAAACAGAGGGGTTTCCTTACCCGAAAATTTAAATTGTTTTCTCATATTTGAGAAAACTTTCTTGTTCAACTCTGGTAGTATGAAAATGTTTTTAGGAGTTGACAAGTTTTGTAATTCACAATTTATGATATGTTGTAGAAATCTGGGATACATTAAAAATTTAGTAGAACTTAGATTTCCCAACATACCTTCAAAAATCATTTGAGAAAAATTAAAGACTTGGTCTGTGCATAAGCAGACAACAGCAGATGCTATTGCCTTATTAAACTCATTCCAAGTACTTCTTTTTGGAGAAATACAATGCTGAATAGTATGAACTAAGAATTTCCATTGTGGGGAGAGAAGACCCTTTTGAAAGGTTACTATATTGAGTCTTCCCTCATAACTCATTTTTTGTAAAGTTTCAGCAATGTATTCCTTAGGAAGAGTAGACATACCTGAATCATCATGAAGTTGTAGATGGTGTCTGATTGATTGTTCTGTTACTGCGATATGTTTTCCATCTACTTGTGATTTGATCATTGATACAGTTGTTCCTTCCGTTTGCTCAGCATTGGTCCAGAAATCCACCAAGTGCTGTTGATATGATTTTGGTTTTACCGTTAATGCAAACTGTATATAGGAATTTCTCAAGAATTTTACGATCGGTCGAAAATCTTTTGTGCCGTCGGGATTCTTTAGGAAGGCACACATGTTGTGAAATTCTGAGTATTTAAGATCGGTTTGCACATCCAGTGATTGTAGAGTTGCCATTTTTGTGGAATTTTGTGAAGAACAGAAGTGAATTTTATTATTGACGAAGGGTTTTTGATCGTAAGCTAGGGTTTATCGAGAAGTTTTAGCAAATCGAAGTGAAGATAATGCTAAACTAATCGACTGCCGCCTTTTATATCTTTCGATTTATCCTGCAAAACTACTAAAATGTCCTTCGAATCATAACATAACTGTTATTTTCATGGGGGTTAGTTTGGTAATTGTGTTTCTGAAAGACCAGTAGTAAATAAGATATCAGTAGTAAAACGTCAGTAGTATCTACTAACATCAGTAGTGACTAAGGATTTTGACATCAGTAGTAACTATAGACATCAGTAGTAACCATTAACACACAAGATCAGTAGTATATGTGAACACCAGTAGTACTGACTTACCAGTAGTATTTGTGTAAACCTAATACACACCAGTAGTATTTAACTATCAGTAGTATTTTGTGCACATGCCTACACACCAGTAGTACAGATATACCAGTAGTAAAACACTTAAGTAAATAAATAATATTTTACAACACTAACTTTACACATGATTTTAAGTGAGATTTTAAGTTATTAAAATCATTCCAATACTGCTAACCAAGAAGTTGAATCTTCCTACATCAAATGCTTTTGTAAAAAGATCTGCTAATTGATCATCAGTATGGATTTTAACTACTTTGATTAATTTCTTTTCATTACAATCTCTTATAAAGTGAAATCTTATTTCAATGTGTTTAGTTTTTGAGTGTTTTACTGGATTATTCACAATACTAATAGCACTTTGATTATCAATAAAAATAGGAGTTTTAAGGATAGAGATACCAAAGTCTAGAAGCTGATTTTGAATCCATAGTACTTGAGCACATCAAGCAGATGCAGCTACATATTCTGCTTCAGCAGTTGATGTTGATACATTTGTTTGCTTCTTACATTGCCATGACACCAGTCTTGATCCAAAGAATTGACATCCACCAGTAGTGGACTTTCTGTCTTGACATTCACCTCCATAGTCACTATCTGTGTAGGCTATGAGTTCAAATGGTGAATCATGTGGATACCATAGACCTAGTGATGGTTTGCCTTTCAAGTATCTGAATATTCTTTTAACAGCCTGCAAGTGTAGTTCTTTGGGTCTTGCTTGATATCTTGCACACACATAAACACTATACATAATGTCAGGTCTTGATGCAGTTAAGTACATCAAAGAGCCTATCATTGATCTATATAAGTGTTCATCTACATCCTCCCCCTCAACATCAGGATGTAGGTGTTTGTGTGTTTCCATTGGTGTACTAGCACTTTTACTGTCTTTCAAATCAAACTTTTCCAAGATGTCTTTGACATATTTTGATTGATTTATCAAAATACCATCAGTTCTTTGATTGACTTGGAGTCCAAGGAAGAAGTTCATTGGACCCATGGAGCTCATCTTGAATTTAATTTGCATCAGTTCTTCAAATTCTTTGCATAATAAATCATTGGTTGAGCCAAAGATGATATCATCTACATAAATTTGTACCAGTAGTATATCATCTTTGACTTTCTTTGTAAACAAAGTTTTGTCAATGGCTCCTCTTTTAAAGTTGTTCTTCAATAGGTATGATGATAATGTGTCATACCATGCTCTTGGTGCCTGATGTAGGCCATATAGAGCTTTATCCAATTTGAACACATAATCACCATGTTTTGGATCTTCAAAACCTGGAGGTTGGCATACATAGACCTCTTCTTCAATCTTCCCATACAAGAATGCACTCTTAACATCCATTTGATAGACTTTGAATTTCTTGAATGAAGCATATGCTAGAAATATTCTTATGGCTTCAATTCTAGCAACAGGAGCATATACTTCATCATAGTCTATTCCTTCTTCTTGAGTGTATCCTTGGGCTACAAGTCTGGCTTTGTTCTTGATCACTATACCTCTTTCATCTTTCTTGTTTCTGAAGATCCATCTTGTTCCAATGGCTCTTTTTCCTTTGGGTAGAGGTACAAGTGTCCAAACAGCTTGTAATTTAAATTGAAGGAGTTCCTCTTGCATTGCCTCAATCCAGTTTGAGTCCTTCATTGCTTGTTGGATCTTCTTTGGTTTATCCTGAGATAGAAAGCATTCAAACATACATTCATTAGCAATTAAACTTATATTACACATATTTGCAGTTAAGCTTTTGTTTAATTTGCTTCTTGTTTGTAGTGGTGAGTTGACATCACTTAGAACAAGGTCTAATGGATGGTTCTTTTGAGTCCTTGTAGTTGTAGCTTTATCAACCACTAGTTGATTTTCAAGATTGGACTCATTTGTCTCAGGTAGTTGTTCTTCTAGAGATCCTTCATTGTCATTGATATTTGGTTCATCATCTTCTTGGTCAGAGTTACTACTGCTATTATCTTCATTGAAATCAGTAGTGTTGTTGTTGTTACTGGTATCAGTAGTATCTTGAGAATCTAGGTTAATTTTGGGACCAGTAGTATTTTGAGTACTATTACTGGTATCAGTAGTATTTGAATTACTACTGTCCTTATTCTCAGAGTTACTACTGGTTCCAGAACTTGAGTTATTACTGACATCAGTATTTACTTTTGGAGCAGTATTAACTACAATGTATCTCATTTCCTCTTGACCAGTATTAATTGATGATGTTCCTTCCTTTTGATTGTGACAATTTGAATTTCCTGCATTGAAATTCATATTAGAATTAAAGGATTTGGTTAGATTGTCTATGTCAAATAGCCAATCTGGACCATTTCCTTGTTCATTAGATACATTTTCATTAAAGGATACATTGATGCTTTCTTCAATTATCCTTAGCCTTTTGTTGAATACTCTATATGATTTGCTTTGAGTAGAATATCCCACAAAGATTCCATCATCAGATTTGCAGTCAAACTTACCAACTTGTTCTCTTGTAATCAAAATAGTGCAAGGACAACCAAATGATTTTAGAAAGCTTATGGAAGGTTTTCTTTTATTAAAAAGTTCATATGGTGTTTTAAAATGTGGCTTCACTATTAATACTCTGTTTTGAACATAACAAGCAGTATTAACAGCTTCTGCCCAAAAAGTAATTGGTAATTTTGAGTCTGCAAGCATTGATCTTGCTGCTTCAATGATGGTTCTATTTCTTCTTTCAGCTACACCATTTTGTTGTGGAGTTCTAGGTGAGCTGTATTGCCTGTCAATACCTTTAAGATCACAAAAGTTAATTAAGTTAGCATTTTTAAATTCTGTGCCATTATCACATCTTATGGCTTTAACTTTTTGATCAGATGTGTTCTCCAGTTTGACAATTAAGTTCTTTATGAGTTCACTTGTTTCATCCTTTGTCCTGAGAAAGAAAACCCATGTATATCTGGAAAAGTCATCAGTAATAACAAGACAATATTGTTTCTTTCCAATACTCATTACATTTGTAGGTCCAAAAAGGTCCATATGTAAGAGCTGTAAAGGAACAGAAATAGAGTTTACAGTTTTGGACTTATGAGAAGACTTGTGTTGTTTACCTTTTAGGCATGCAACACAATGATGATCACATGAATTGTTTTTTAGGTAATCCAATGACCAGATTTCTTTTTACTAAATTGTTCATGTTTTTGAAATTTGTGTGACACATCCTTCTATGCCATAGTTCTGATTCAGTAGTGTTTGCCTTGGATATAAAGCAGTTGACCTCATTTGTAGAAATGAGTTCTCCCCCTATATCTAGGCAATACACATTGTTTCTCCTTGGAGTTCTTAAAACAACATATTTTTCATCTAAAACAAAATCAGGAGAAAGAATGATGCACTCAATGTCTGTGAAAAGAATTTTGTTCTTTTTATCACAAACTTGAGACACACTGACAAGATTGTATTTTAGTTCAGCTACATAAAATACATCATCAAAGGTAATTTTGCCATTAGTAACAGTACCTTTACCTGTAATCTTACCTCCTTGGGGATTCTCACCAAAAGCCACATATCCTCCATCAAATGACTTGAAATCTTTAAGAATTTGCAGATTTCCAGTCATGTGCCTTGAGCATCCACTATCAATATGCCATGTTCTTCCTTCTTCTGGGATCTGAATGCTCTGCACAAGTGAGTAAAGGATTAGTTAAGTTTGGGAACCCAAGCTTTATATGTCTTGGGTTCATCCTTTGAGAAATAAGCTTTGGGAGTTTTAATTTTAAACACTTTTGGTACCCATACTTGTTTAGTACTGATGTTCAGTTTTACTACTGCCCTATTGAAATTATTTCTGGTGTGAGAGTTTCCTACTGATCTTGGTTTATACCCGTGAATTTTTGCTTTTGAATGCTTTACTACTGATGGACCAGTAGTATTTGGGTACTTACAATGTTTAGAGTGACCAGTAGTGTTTTTAGGGTTAACACCAGTAGTATTTTTGAAAGTTGTTTTGGGAGCAGTAGTATTTTTGAAATTAGGGTTTTTACCAGTAGTATTCTTGTACTGGTACCAAACAGCATTATACTTAGGGTGAACACCAGTAGTAAAATTGTTAAAGTTTTTACTGGTGTTGGAAAATTTAAAATATTGTTTATTTTGATTGAATTTTCCATTGTTCTTGAAGTAATTGCTGTTCTTTGGGCTTCAAACTCTTCTGTGTTGCACAAATCTTGGTGCACTTCTTCCAAATCTTGGAGTTTCAGCAATTGGAGTTTTGATTTTATTTACTACTGAAGGACCAGTAGTATCTTTTAACTTTTGAGTTTTTGCTTTTTCTTTAAAATTTTTAAATTCTTTTACTTCTTTGCAGTTTATTGGATTGAAGTGACAATCCTTTGCTAAATGGTTTACTTTGTTGCAAATAACACATTTTAATTTATTATCTTGAGCCTTTATGATTTTTCTTTGTTCTAAGAGTTGATTTCTGTTTCTTTGATTTCCCCTTTTTAGAATTTTAGGTATATTTTCTGCATCATATTTGGGAGATTCATTTGGACTTTGTGCTGTGTGAAAGCTGGTATCAATTGATTTTGGTGATTCAGTTTGAGAGATTGTAAATTCAATTGATTGATCATCATCAGAAGAATCATTTGATTCAGATGTTTCATTATGTGATTCAGTTTGTTTTTCAGTTTTTAATTCATTAATGATTCTTTCTGAGCTGTTTTTAAGTGGTGGAATGATTTTATATGGAGGTGGTGTTGGAATATGCTTCACGCGTATAACATATAGTTATATGGCTAGTTGTTTGTGAGCCTAAAGGGTCACACACTTAAACACTTAACACCATAAGATATATAGTGTAATTAGGGTAATTACATTATATATTCATATAAGCTACTAGCTTGTATATATATTATAGTTTAATATTAATTGTTAATATTGAAACTTAATAGTGAGCTAAATAGAAGGAACAAAAGGCAAGGGACTAGAGTGTAAATAAACTAATAGTTTATGGAAGACATTAAAGAGTGATTAAGGCACCATAAACACCTCCCTTGTTTTTAGCGCCACCTTAATGATCTCTCTTTGACTATATACGTTGGAATAGTGTGAACATTAAAGGTGATTTTCCCTTCTGTTTTTGTGATTGCAAAAGTTGCAAAAAGAAAGAGATTATTCTCTAACAACTCACGTCCAAAACAATATACCGTGGTTTTGGTTTTGATTTCTTGTTTAAGGGACTAGCATCCCAATTGGTGTTCTTGAAGTGTTGTGTGGACTTTCTTTTAGAGGTATTCTAATTGAATACTTGGTTTCAATCCATCACCAACTCCATCCGAATACACAATAATCAAAGGCAACTAGGGTATGAATTCTTATATCATTCTCTTTGATTTTCTTATAGTTTAATTGTATGATTGATATCAAGATCCGTTCATGGTGATTAAATCTTTCCGCTGCGTTTTGTTACTTGTAATAACCGAAAATCACCATTAGTGGTATCACGAGTCATTATATTAATCATATAATTAGCTAGATTTTGTGAAAAGTGGCAAAAACCAAGTTTTTTGGTGTTTTTTTTAATACCGATCGGAACATAAAAAACCCTACGGGTTTTTATTATTTTTTTTTGGTTTTTTAATTAGAAAAAGGGTTAAAACTTGTAATTTTTGGAACCCCATTGTCACTTGTTACAAAATCAAAATAAAAAAAAATTAATCTTGTTATTGTTTTTTTTTTTGATTATTTGGCTTGGAATTTAATTTTTAATTCCATTTTGTTGATATGGCAAAACATGTATTTTTGTCATATCCCAAACCAAAGCCTTGTCAAATTGTTGCTTGTTTGTGCAAACCGATGAAAGCCTAGACCGTTTGTGAATGAATGTGGTTGATGTTTGGTTGTTTTGGGAAAAGCCTTGTTTTTTGGCTTAATTGTTGTAATTTGTTTCATTTTTTCTCTTTTATTTTTGGTGCCATTTTTGGGGCAATTTGTAATGTAAAAGTAATAGAATAGATTGTATTTATTTTATCTTTTTATTGTAAATTGTTGACAAAAAAATATTGAAGACTAATGAAGAAAACAACAAATTTCCGTTACAAAAGCGAGGGCTGTACGAAAACAGGTTTTCCAGAGGCATACGGACTCCGTTTTGGGCGATTCAAAAGCCTAAAATGCTTACAAAGTCGTGGGCTACAACTTTCCAGAAGGCCGGGAAGACCAACGAAGACTCCTTCAGTGACTTTTCGGCCTTCAAAGTCTGCTGGAATTTTCTGGCAGATTGCATTTTTTCACAATTTTGGGTTCTACTTGCTCAAGAATGTCTTGGAGCAAGTGGGAGCCCATTGGGTTTATGTAGGCCCGTTTGGGTTCATGTTGGCCCGTCCCCTAGTTTGACCCTTCGGTCCGTCGTGATGACTCACGTAACCGAACCTAGGATTTCATCGGTCGAGGTTTGCACAAAATTTGTTGCATGTTTTATTCTTTGTTTGTGGTTGTTTTTCTTTTCTATTAGATACAAGTAGTAAAACAATTAAAAATGGTTTTTAGACACAAACATTAAAACATTCAAACCCTTAATCATCGATGATTACTAGTTAATCATTGATTAAACCTTTAATCTAAAATCGTTTTGAGATTAAACTAAGTTTACATATGATTTAAAACTTATCACTTAATAATCGCTAAAAGTTTTTACCGTTTATTACAAGACTTATGAAGTGGTATGAATGAAGTACATGATTCATTCATATCTTAATAAAATTTTATCAATTAAAATTTAAACATACCTAAAATTTAAGTCACGCCGTCCAATCGGTTGATAATCACTTGCTTCTATTTTCGAATTCACGTGAGACGTGGTTTGAATTTAGATCCGAGGTCATTATTCACTACGGTGAGACCTAGATTTATTTTGACATGATTTCACATTGGATGACTTAATCAAGTTAACGGTGAGACCTTGACTCGAGGCGAAGATGCGACAAACATGCCACTTGACCCTAGATGCTTGTTCACTAGGTGCCATGAAGTCCCATACCTCTAAGAGTTGCACTTGTAATGCAATTGTTGATCGTCACCTACCTATTGGATCTATCATCTCTAGCAGATCAACTGATGCGATGATAGAAGCTCAATGGGATCTTAGCTTTTAATTAAAATTAATTGGGTAGTTAATTTATTAAAAGACATTATTATTGAAAATACTAATTAATGAACTTTGTAATTTTGTAGATGACTTCAAACAATCAAACCCTAACAAACACCACCATTCGTTCCGTTCTCGAAAAAGAGAAACTTGATGGAACGAACTTTGTGGACTGGTCTCGAAACCTAAGGATTGTCCTTAGGGCCGAGCACAAGTACCACCATTTGGAGGAGGCGCTGACCCCTGCCCCTGCTGCTACCGCAACCGCTGCTGTTCGTACGGCCTATACCAAGAGGTTTAACGAACAACAAGAGGTCGCCGCGCTTATGCTAGTGAGCATGATTCCCGAGATTCAAAAGAATCTCGAGGACCTCACTGCATTTGATATGATGCGTGAACTACAAGCCATGTATCAAAAGCAAGCCGAGCAGGAACTCTTTGACACTGTCAAAGCCTTCCACGCTTGCAAGCAGGAGGAGGGACAGTCTGTTAGCTCTTATCTCTTGAAGATGAAGAGCTACTTAGACCAAATGGAGAAGCTTGGTTACG
This sequence comes from Calendula officinalis, assembly GCA_963853835.1. Lineage (NCBI taxonomy): Eukaryota > Viridiplantae > Streptophyta > Magnoliopsida > Asterales > Asteraceae > Calendula > Calendula officinalis. The sequence goes on from OY970825.1 coordinate 6,891,910, forward strand.
CTATGCCGCACATCCTTGGAATTAGCTTGATTCTAACGTCCCTCAATAAGGATTTTGCACCGTTTGTCATGACTTATCATATGCATAGTACGGGGAAGACATTCGCCGAATTACATGCTATGCTGAAACAAACGGAAGCAAGCCTACCCAAGAAAACTCCGGCCCCTACTGTCCTTGCTATAAGGCAAGGGAAGATCCAAAAACCGAAACCGCAAGTAGTTGCAAAGGGCCATGGCAAGGGAAAGCAAGTTTACAAGCCCAAGCCAAAGGTTCCCCCACCTACTCATAAGGAGCACCCTGCTAAGGAGCTTGCTTGCCATCACTGCGGTGAAACAGGCCATTGGAGGAGGAATTGTCCTGCCTACCTGGCGGAGTTGATGAAGAACAAAGCCAACAAGGTTGGCACATCAGGTATCTTCACAATAGAACTATATGCTTTCCCTAAGAAATCATGGGTATATGACACTGGTTGTGGAACTCACATTTGTAATACCATGCAGGGTCTAAGGGGAAGTAGAAAGCTAAACCATGGAGCTTTGGATTTGTACGTAGGCAATGGGATGCGTGCACCGGTCGAAGCTATAGGAAGCTATGATTTAATCCTTCCTAGTGGTTTAATTATTGTATTAGACAATTGTCACTATGCGCCTAGTATTACTAGGGGTATAGTATCGCTTTCTTGTTTGTGGAATAATGGTTTTATTCATACTTTTACGGATTTTGGTATTTCAGTTTCAAAGGATAATGTTTTTTTTTACTTTAATGCTATTCCTCGTGATGGTATCTTTGAGATTGACATGCATAATCGTATCACAAACAGTAGTTCTATTTATACATGTAGCAACAAGAAATCCAAGAAGAACTTGGATTCTACTTTCCTATGGCATTGTCGCCTTTGCCACGTTAACAAGAAACGCGTTTTGAAATTACAAAAGGATGGACTTATAAAATCAGATGATTCTGAATCATTTGATAAATGTGTTTCTTGTATATCTGGTAAAATGGCGCGCAAGCCTTTCTCCCATGTAGGCGAAAGAGCCAATGATCTACTTGGACTCATACATACTGATGTATGTGGCCCTTTTAGAACTCGAACTAGGGAAGGTGCTACCTACTTCATTACTTTCACAGACGACTTTAGTCGTTATGGTTATGTTTACTTGATTAAACATAAACATGAAACCTTTGGAACGTTCAAAGCTTTCCAAAATGAAGTAGAAAATCAACTCGGCAAGAAGATAAAGGTTCTCCGTTCTGATCGAGGAGGAGAGTACATGAGCCATGAGTTTCAAGACCATCTTAAGAATTGTGGGATTGTCTCACAATTCACTCCCCCTTATACACCACGGCATAATGGTGTATCGGAGAGGAGAAATCGCACCTTGCTTGACATGGTCCGATCGATGATGAGTCCTACAACTCTGCCTCTATCCTTTTGGGGTTATGCACTCAAATCGGCTTCTCGCATACTGAATATGGTTCCCACCAAGAAGGTTGAAAAGACACCATATGAGATATGGCATGGGAAAGTCCCTAACTTGTCTTACTTGAAGGTCTGGGGTTGTGAGGCTCTCGTGAAACGAGACACACCGAACAAACTTGAACCCAGAGCTGTCAAGTGCATCTTTATAGGATACCCTGAGGAAACAATGGGTTACTATTTCTACTACCCACCTGAGCAAAAAGTAATTATTGCTCGTTATGCTGAGTTTCTTGAGAGCAATCTCATTTCACAAGAAGCAAGTGGGAGTACCATCGACTTTGATGAGATTCCAAGCGATGAAGATGCACAACCTATTGTAGATACTAGCGAACATCAAGATGAGGTTGAACATGAAACTGTTCTTGTTGCACCTCAAAATGATGAAGTCCCCGTTCGAAGGTCCGCAAGGACACCTCATGCACCTGAACGATATGGTTTCCAAATCGATGCTGAGGAGCTGAGTTTAGGGGATCATAATGAACCCCTTAACTATCGAGCTGCATTAGCAGATTCTGAATCTGACAAATGGCTTGATGCTATGAACGCGGAAATGCAATACATGAAAGATAACCAAGTGTGGACTTTGGTTGATCTTCCTCCTAACAGTAAGACTGTTGGTAGCAAGTGGATCTTCAAGAAGAAGACCGACATGGATGGAAATGTACACACCTATAAGGCTCGATTGGTAGAAAAAGGTTACACTCAAACCTACGGGATTGACTATGATGAAACCTTCTCGCCTGTTGCCGACGTTAGAGCTATTAGGATTGTCATAGCCATAGCAGCGTACTATGACTATGAGATTTGACAAATGGATGTTAAAACTGCTTTCTTCAATGGACACCTTGATGAAGATGTCTATATGGTTCAGCCTGAGGGTTTTGTTAATACAAAACACCCAAAGAAAGTATGTAAGCTTCAAAGGTCCATTTATGGACTAAAGCAAGCATCCAGAAGTTGGAACAAAAGATTCGACGAGGAAGTCAAAACGTTTGGCTTTACTCAGAATCCCGACGAGCCATGTGTATATGTAAGAGCTAGTGGGAGCATTGTCGTCTTTCTAATCCTATATGTCGATGACATACTACTCATAGGAAATAACATTCCAATGCTACAAGATGTAAAATCCTGGCTTGGGAAGTGCTTCGCTATGAAGGATCTTGGGGAAGCGGCATATATACTTGGTATAAAGATCTACCGAGATAGATCAAAGCGGTTAATCGGACTAAGTCAAAGTGCGTACATTGATAAGATTCTAAAACGATTTAGAATGGATGCTTCCAAACGTGGAAGTCTCCCTATGCAACACAATGTACACTTGAGTAAGACTCAAGGACCGTCCTCACCTGATGAGATGAAACGTATGCGTGATGTCCCCTATGCCTCGGCAGTAGGATCTATCATGTATGCTGTGCGGTGCACAAGACCTGATGTAGCGTTCTCACAGAACCTTACAAGCCGATATCAACAGAATCCAGGTGAGAGTCACTGGACTGCTGTTAAGAACATACTGAAGTATCTTAGGAATACTAAAGATATGTTTCTTGTCTATGGTGGTGAGCCTCAAAATGAGCTAAGCGTTACTTGTTATTCTGACGCTAGTTTTGAGACTAATAGAGATGATTCCAAATCTCAAACGGGGTATGTTTTCGTTTTGAACGGAGGCGCTGTTGATTGGAAATGTGCGAAGCAGAGCACTATCGCTATGTCTTCTACAGAAGCTGAATACATTGCAACTACTGAAGCTGCAATGGAAGCTGTTTGGATGAGGAAATTCATTTCTGGGCTTGGAGTTGTCCCCAGTAATGAAAGACCCGTGGATATGTACTGTGATAACACAGGTGCTATCATCATTGCCAACGAACCTGGTGTTCAGAAAGGCGCCAGACATTACCGGAGGAAGGTTCACTACATTAGAGATGCGATCCTAATGGGAGATGTACGCTTGCTCAAAGTTCATACAGATGACAACTTAGCTGACCCCTTCACGAAGCCAATGTCATGTACCAAACATATTGAGCATGCTAGAAACATTGGACTTCGACCAGCTAGTAGTTTCATGTAATCTGTTTTAGTATTTGGATAATGGAACATTGAGCAGTTTTTATTGGAATAAATTGATATATTTGATATGATCGTTTTTATATGAATATCTACTGTGTTCTATATTTGCATGTTTATATCCATGAATATTTACTGCGTTTTATATTCTAAACTGTCCATTGTCATATTGATAATATGGGAATATTATTAAGACAAATCTGAGGGCATTGATGACATTATCTTAGTATGGCTAAGGATGATAAAATCAAACTCACATGTTGTTCATATTGATGCAAAATTGGACTGACCCAACCTATGAGAAATCACTTCCTGGATTTATGTCACAAGTGAATCTCACAAAGGCTTTGTCACTTATCCTCTGACTTGAGATGCAAGTTGGTTTGTGTATGTAGAGGGGCAAACTTTGATATGGTTAAACGCTGACCTGAATAAGGCTGCTATAACAACCATTATCGGGTTTGTCATTAAGTATATGACAAACACGTGTAGTCAACAAAGAATTTGTTCCTCCATGTATGTGGATTAGATACTACTGGGCCCCTCGATGATTTGAATAGATGTATGTGTGGCCACACCCAAAAGGTAATCAAGATGAATCTTGATTGGTTTTGGTAATCTACTTCAATATATAGATCGAGAAACAGAATCGTTGAAAATTTAGATTGACATTAATCCTTGTCTAAAATTCAACATAGTATCGGTAACAAAAGGATAACTGCTCGAAAAACTTTGAACAAAGATTTTATGAAACTCCTCATGTACTTCTAGGGGCATTGGCGGGTTGCTAGACTCTAACCTTTGCTTGTATAACTACTTGATGTTATCACGTGCGCAAGTGGGAGCTGTTGGAATATGCTTCACGCGTATAACATATAGTTATATGGCTAGTTGTTTGTGAGCCTAAAGGGTCACACACTTAAACACTTAACACCATAAGATATATAGTGTAATTAGGGTAATTACATTATATATTCATATAAGCTACTAGCTTGTATATATATTATAGTTTAATATTAATTGTTAATATTGAAACTTAATAGTGAGCTAAATAGAAGGAACAAAAGGCAAGGGACTAGAGTGTAAATAAACCAATAGTTTATGGAAGACATTAAAGAGTGATTAAGGCACCATAAACACCTCCCTTGTTTTTAGCGCCACCTTAATGATCTCTCTTTGACTATATACGTTGGAATAGTGTGAACATTAAAGGTGATTTTCCCTTCTGTTTTTGTGATTGCAAAAGTTGCAAAAAGAAAGAGATTATTCTCTAACAACTCACGTCCAAAACAATATACCGTGGTTTTGGTTTTGATTTCTTGTTTAAGGGACTAGCATCCCAATTGGTGTTCTTGAAGTGTTGTGTGGACTTTCTTTTAGAGGTATTCTAATTGAATACTTGGTTTCAATCCATCACCAACTCCATCCGAATACACAATAATCAAAGGCAACTAGGGTATGAATTCTTATATCATTCTCTTTGATTTTCTTATAGTTTAATTGTATGATTGATATCAAGATCCGTTCATGGTGATTAAATCTTTCCGCTGCGTTTTGTTACTTGTAATAACCGAAAATCACCATTAGGTGGTACAGCATGATATCCCACCCCATGAACAACTTTTTCTGTAGTTTGATTATTAGTTAATTCATCAAGAATTTTAGTGCTTCTTTCAAACTTTTTAATTGTTAGTTTATTTTGTTCAATTTCAAGCTGACATTCTTCTAATTTACTTGTTAGTTCTTTATTTTTTGTTTCATAAAACTCTTTCTCATCCACAGCCTGAAGCAATTCTTCCTTTATCCTTTGATCAATCATCTGGTACACCTTTATTTGATGTTCTTGATCAGCAATCACACTATCAAACTCATGATTTCTTCTCACTGCTTTTGCTAAATCTTCATTTAATTTAGTGTTTTCTTTTTCTAAGTTTTTAACAATTTTAGCACATTCAGAAGTACAAGGTTTAGATTTTACCTCAGTTTTGTTGTCAGTAAAGGCCATGAGAGCTTGATTTTGAGCATGCTCTTCTGCTTGGAAGCTCCAGTCATAGCCTTGTCCTTGTTGTGAGACAAGAGCAGTTGATTTTGATCTTTTATCTGGCTGAGGACATTCTTTTGCAAAGTGACCAAGGTTGTTACAGTTGTAACATTTGACTTTAGTCTTGTCAAATCCTGCTTTGTCACCTTTGTTGAAGTTAAGGCTTGTCCTTCCAGTTCTCTTTAAGAATCTTTTTGTCCTTAGACTCAGCATAGCCATCTGCCATTTAAGATCCATCTCCTCTAGATCATCTGGATTCAATTGTTCCAAGTCATCACTAATCAATGCAGTATGCACATGACTAGTGAAGAAGGATTCTCTGGCAGCATCCTCAGAATCTGCAGCCTTTCCTGTGAAGGTTTCCTGACCTTGACCTGTACTAGAGACAAATGCAGCATTATTAGAAGAAATAGAAGGGTTCTTTTGATTTACCTCAGTTTCAAATACTCTGAGATCATTGTAGAGTTCATCCAACTCTTTTTCTTCTAGTGCATCTCTTTGTCTATACACCACTGTATACATGGCCCATTCTTCACTAAGAGATCGTAGGAACTTCATGTTGACATCTTCTTGATCCATCTTAACCCCAACCTGGTTAAGTTCACCAATTAACTTGTTGAATCTGTCAAACACTTGAGTGAGTGTTTCATTGGGTTTTCCTTTGAAGTTTTCAAAGTCTTGTTTGAGAACAGACTTCATGTTCCTCTTGGTGCTCTTAGTCCCAACGAATCTCTTCTCCAGTGCTTCCCAAAGTATCTTTGCATCATCATACTCAACGAAGAGATGTTGATAGTCGTTAGGAATGGCCAGTAGGAGAGTGCTTAGAGTTTTAAGTTCGATTCCTTTGTCCTTCTTTTCCTTCTCACACTTAAGTTTATCTGCCTCAGTTGCAGAGCTGCTTGCTTGACCAGAACCAGTTTTGTTTCCTTCAAGGACAACTTCCCACATAGAATAATCTGTAATAAGCATGTATTGCTTAATACGATTCTTCCACATCCCAAAGTTGTTGGGAGTGAGTATAGGAATTTTGTTGGCCTGTGTGCTTTCATTATTATCAGTCATGATTCATAATGTGTGTTTTAAAGATTAAAACTTTTTGTTGTTCTTAACAAATCGTAGATCTAGAACCAATTAGCTCTGATACCACTTGTCAGGATCGATTAACTATAGAAAAGTTAATATACACTTTAGATCTAATTGAATATAGAAGTTGCAGCGGATCAACACTATATCAATGTAATTAAGAACAATGAACTGTAAATAATATGCGAAAGTATTAAGAACACAGTTTCACAAAAAGCTTCAATGTATATTATTGAGTTAACAATACACACGTACGTTTACAATTCGTAAGGAACTTATTTATAATAGTCCTTGAAGCTAAACTATTTACCCTAGTTATTCTAGGACTTGATTTACATCGAATAATAAAAATATACATTGATTTACATTCTATAACTATCTCTACGAAGATCTCGGACTTGATATTCTTCAAAAACACGTATCAGTAGTAAAACTCATCACCAGTAGTAAATATGTAACATCAGTAGTAAGTCTGGTGATCAGTAGTAAGTCCAGAAACCATCGTCAGTAGTAACTACTAAGATCAGTAGTATCTTCAATCTGTGCATGATCAGTAGTAACTAAGTTATAGTATCACCCGTATCAACTTCATCAGTAGTAATATGTTCTGCCCCATCAGTACTAATTATTGTCAGTACTAACTGCAGCATCAGTAATAAGTTGATCTGTGTTTTGCTCCAACAATGATAAATAAACACACCCAACCTGCAACTTTCACTATAGTCCAGGTACCCCACATGCACGTACCTTGTCGTTTATACACTCTGGAAAAACATGCATATATAGAGACCTAACTATATCGTGTGTGATAACTGATACGTATAAGAGTATACTGTATACAGTTGGGAAAAATAGGTACCTTCATGTGGTTGATCGGAGCTGCGTTAGTATTGGCCGTCGGAGTGCCGGTGAACGCCTGTTCGCCGTCAGATAGGGTGGCGTTGCTGGCCTTCAAAGCTGCCTTACACGAACCTCACTTAGGCATCTTCAACTCATGGTCCGGTAACGACTGTTGTAATAAATGGTACGGTGTTACTTGTGACCCGAATACTAAACGGGTCGCCGACATCAACCTCCGTGGAGAGTCCGAAGATCCGCTTTTCCAAAAGGCTCACCGGACCGGTTACATGACCGGTTCAATCTCTCCAGCTATTTGCAAGCTGGATAGGCTATCCAGTATAATTATAGCCGATTGGAAGGGTATTTCCGGTATTATACCTCCATGTATATCATCTCTATCGTTCCTCCGCATCCTGGACCTCATCGGCAACCAAATCTCCGGCGAAATTCCTCTCGACATCGGCAAACTAAGCCGGCTCACAGTTCTTAACGTCGCAGATAATAAAATCACGGGTAGAATCCCGAGATCGCTAGTGGATCTGTCGTCATTGAAGCATTTAGATCTGAGAAACAACATGATTTCCGGAACGATTCCACGAAATTTCGGGAAGCTTAGAATGTTAAGCCGTGCGTTATTGAGCGGCAACAGAATTTACGGACCGATACCGGAAACGATTTCGTACATTTACCGACTCGCTGAGCTAGATCTGTCATTGAATCGTTTCTCCGGACCGATTCCTGACTCGCTTGGGAAAATGTCGGTGTTAGGTACACTGAACCTTGACGGAAACATGATTTCCGGCAAACTACCGGCGACATTATTGAACTCTAGAATTAGCATTTTAAATCTCAGTAGAAACGCAATTGAAGGCAATATACCTGACGTGTTCAGTCCTAGATCTTACTTCATGATGATGGATTTATCGTATAACAAGCTGAAAGGATCAATTCCTAAATCAATAACTTCGGCGTCGTATATCGGCCATCTTGATCTGAGCCATAACCATCTGTGTGGTGCGATTCCGGCGGTGACGTGGTTCGAGCACCTTGAAGCGTCGTCGTTTACTTACAATGATTGTTTATGTGGAAAGCCTCTTAAAGCTTGTTCATAAGATTATTTGTTTTTATTAATTAACCGCTCGCCGGTAGCATGTCTAAGTTCCGATAGTAATTTAAGTTTCTATTCCGGCCGGGCAATGTTTTCCGATGTCATTTTCAGGTGATTGCATAACTCTGCAATCTGTAGCATCATCTTACAGTTTATACTAAATGCTTTATCTTACCGTGGAATTATCTCATTTAATTTTGAGGAGTTTGGAGAATCTTTAACGTTTTGATAAGAGCGTGGGGTTTGTTAAAGCCAAAAAGGCTATATAACATAACTTTAATACACACCTTTATATTACCTCTCTTCTATAACAGATCTATAACATATATTGGGGAGCACAAAAAATATACAAACCAAAACACAATTTACAAAATATAAAAGAAAAAAGGGATCTTTACGCTGAGATATTGGAGGCGCAGGTAAGAGTGGTTTTAATTTGGCATGCATGACTCTGAAGAGACCACACTTTGCCCTCTAAGAAAATATGAAGATTGGACTCGAGATCATATCACCATCACAAAGTGCACGAGGATCGAACTGAATTAAGATCAATGCCTTTGGATTTTAGATTAAGTTGGGTTGCGACTTGCGACTACATCGATCGGGATCCTCCAATAGTTAATGTTGACCTTTCTAGGTACGTATAAGATTATTCCATCGGGTCAGACTGCTATATCTTGATAAAAAATTGTTGTCTAGGAATCTGAGAGCTAGTCCGATGTTGGCAAGGGGTTACCTGCACAAACTGGATTAAGTTTCAAACCGGACCGGTTTATAAACCGGTTTGGTTTCAGTAAATGTCGGTCAAAACCGGTTTGGTTTTAAACCAATTATGTGGAGTGAAGTGTGTGTCCAAGCGTCAAAATCCGGATATTTAAACCACCCGAGTTTTAAGCCTGTTCTAACGGATATTTAACAAAAAACCACCGGTTCGCCGCCCGAACTACGATCCAATCCCAATCCGCCGGTCTGTGAGCCGATCTGATCCAACGAGGTAAATCCCAACCCAGTTTTGAAACCATCCCGGTTCGGGAACTAGCTAGTTTCGATTTATAAGGGAGGTTACGACTAGTAAACTGTTCAATTTCATGGGGTAGACGGTAGACGAGTATCACTATCTTCAGCTGCTTTGTCTACGATTTTCTCCTTGTTTCTTATAATCTGGACACTCAGATTAGACATGCACTAACAGACGTAAAATGTTTTTTAATCTCATCCTTGATTTAGACGATTGTATTGGTTAAATAAATAAATAAAATATTTGATATAATGGTCATGTTTTATACACCCCTTCTCTCAAAGGATGAAACCAAATAAGCAATCCATTAAATAATATTTAATAATTCACTTGACAATGTCTAACTAGTTATAACATTTTCATTGGAATTCAGAATTGTTAAAGTTTATCGATGGTTATTCAACAAAGTTTGCCTCTTTATGTTATTACTCACGGTCTATCGATCTAAATAAAGCAAACAATCATATGGCATGTCGACCTATAGATACACAATAATTGGTGCACCGAAATAATCTTAATAGAACACAAGTATATAGTATATAGATTCTAGAATAAATTTTAGATGTTTTTTTTTAATGGCAAATTAGTAAGTTAGTGGTTTGAGCCTAGATAGTGACATCCATAAGGGGCAGTATGCCTTCCCCCGAACCCTCCACATGTATATGGGGAATTAACTCCACCTCCTTTTAATCTCCAAATTTTACCTCCAACAAGATTTGAACCTAAGATCTCTTGAATGAAAACCTCAAGGCTATCCTTGATGGCCAATTGATCTAGACCAATTGATGGCTCTTAGATGTTTTAGCAATTAATTTTGTGGTTTAATTGTAAATTAACGTGTCAATCAATGTATAAAAAAAAGGCATAATCATCAACTTTTAAGCATTTTTATGCAATCAATTTGCTAAATAAAAGTACATACATAGTTGAGGTATTTGGGATTGATTATTAAACATAAATTATATATTTTAAAAATAATAATATGAAAATAAATTGTTACAAAATCTAGTTATGAAAACAAAGTTTGTGTTTGATTATGCTATCTAAAATCATAATAACAATTTTTTTGATTTTTTGAAATCTAATTATTTATTTAATTAATAGTTAATGTTGTAGAGCTCTAAACGTAGAAATTTTACATCAATATAACATTCATTTTTGCTATACATGCATTCATTAAATTTAAAATTTTCCCCGAACAAATAGACACAAGTGGGTTTGCATTTCTTGATGGGCTGAACACCTCAGCTTCACCAGTTAAACTGTTAAAGAGCCATATTATCAATTTCATTACAAGTGCCCCATTTGTAGTGTTTTTCTCACAAAAGTATAAATTTCATTTTAATCTCCTTACAGATCTTCTGATTCCACAACTGTGTATACGATGCTTTTTGTTTAACAGATAACATATTATAAGGACCATTCTAATTTTTTTATTACTTTCGCATATGTGAGAAGATATACTCTGTAAATACATCGAGTAGGATCGGCTTAAGCACACTCGGGGCCTAAAGCAAATTTTCGAAACATGGCTCTTTACTATATACAACTCTTTAACTTATTTTATATTAGGGATTTGCTAATCATTTCCCTAAGGGTGTGTTTGGTACAGAGAATTGATGGGTGAGAAATGGAATTATCAAACAAGTCTCTTGTTTGGTTGCACTGAGGAAAGGAGAGTGGAGAGAAATAAGGTTTTCTATTCTCTGGTTTTAATTCTCTATTATACAGAGGGAATTGGTGAGAATCGAAAGTTGGGAAAAGAAAAAAGAACACGGAAACTTCAAATCTCCATTCGTTCCTCGTTTTAAGTTGTGGGGTATTAAAATATAATTCATAAAATCCTATTTTACACTTTCTTATTGAAAACTAAAATATTATTTTTGTGATTATTTTCCATTGCAGTTTTTCACATTGGGATTTGTTGTGAAACGATATTGGGAAATACAAGCACATGAACTTGAAGAATTTTAAAAAATTATGTGTTCACAATTTTTTTTATTTTTAACGGCAAACAACTTTATTAAAAACGCAAGGAAAATTATGTGTTCACATACAACTACGAATGCACTGCTAATTCAGTTTTGTTATAGAAATTGTATGAGTTGGTCGTTCTTCATTATTTTATTTAAATATATTGACTTTTGTAATATTGAATTGATTCTTTTGAAAATGAATATAGTTTATGTTTTTTATGTTATTATTGGTTTTATTAATATACTATTATTATTAATTTATTCATAATATTTGTATATTTTATGTTTTAGTAATGTTTGTTAATTATAAAGTTTGTACAATTCTTTATTGATTTTTTTGTTGTACCAAACAAAAAAAACTGATTATTTGTTGCAATTCTCTGTGCTACCAAACAGAATAGTCAATTCTCATTCTCCAGACTAATTCTCTTTCTCTGCAATTTCATTCTCTGCAATCATTTCTCTGCAATTCCATTCTCTGTACCAAACACACCCTAAGGGTAATGGTTAAGGATATTTGGGTTGGTTAATGTACAATTAAGAAAGCATAACCACTAAATGTGGTTATTAAAATTCAAGGGGTGTGGTTTATTTATAGTTGTACAAAACATTTAAAGCACTAATTTTTTTTTCTTAAACATTGTCCTAAAGAGCTATCATTAACATTTTCCTTTATTTTATGCTTACTTTATTTCAAAATAAGTGATACATTTTTCATTTTGAGGTATTTCAAATAAGTGATACACTTCAAAATTTGTCTTATTTGGTAAATAGTAGTGAGACTCATACTCATTAACTATGTCTTTTAACAAAGTGAAATGACTTATTTACCATTACATTTACTTTTAAACATCATTAAACTCTCTTTAATCAAAATATGTGAGATTCATAACTAACTAATTATCTAGTTTAATTTAATTAACCTTTATTATAATCTTTTATTTCAAAAAGTGTGAAACTTAAAGTATCACTTATTTTGAAATGGAGGAAGTAAAAAATTACTTTCCTAACTTTTTTGCATGTAAAATCTTTAATTAACTCATTAAATATTGGTTGGCTAATTCATCTAAATGGGTAATATTTACATCATAATTTTTAATGCATTTATCATAATCATTGCTTAGTATATTTCTAAATTTAATTGTAAAACTTGTGTTGTGTGATGTATGATATAGAAAATTGTAATGTAAAAATCAAATCTTCTTATTTAAAGAAGGAACGTTATAACTTGATAGAGTGGAGAAATCTCCTTTTCAAAAATTCAATACTTACAATAAAAAGTTTTGATAAGCACTCCTAAACATGAACCTAACATGAGTTTGTTAACAAATGGTACTCATTAATTCCCATGTCTATCTATTGTCTAACTTATATAAGAACTCATAATTGACTACAAATCTCTGAATACCAAACACCTACCCTGTATATGTTTAGTTTTTGTTGTAATCTAAATATAATAGCATGATGCAATTTTATAATCTAAAATAAAATTTAAAATTTTATTCTAAGATATTTGGATGTATTCCTCTTCGTTTTAATAACATTTGTCTTATGTGTAGTCTTTGATCACTCGAGTTCAATAAAAAAATGTCGTTTTACATGGACAGTAGTATCACCCTTCCAGCATTGCATGTGCACCCCGTTGCTTTCTAAAATAGTAAAAATAAAATAAAAAATCAAACTTTTTATAAGAAAATACAAAATTACGAACAAATTTTCTAATGCTACATCTATTTGTGTTTCGTTATAAAAAGTGCCCGCAATGATTTGTTTTTCTTAGATCCGCCATTGTAAGTAGCCGAATCGAACCCGTGTAACGTCTCCATCAATATGGTTTGTTTTGTTTTCGGGAATCACGCGAGTTCGTATTTAATTTTGGAAGAATTTGGTGAAATGAACAGTTGATTTTGATGGCGCATGCAAAAACTTAAGGGAAAAAAAGGAAGAATCCAAAATGGTGCAGTGGAGTGAGTGCTAGTGGGCTTGAACCATGGGCCAGATATGGTTCAGTGACTAGGTGTTTTGGCTTCATGTGTTTGTACGGGACCATTTATCTGCCACGAGATAAAAGTTAACCAGTTTACCCACATGCTGACTGCCTCCTCCATAAACATGTACTCTACTTGAAATGGGTCCTTATCTTAACATAAATTATGTTATTTTCTACTAAATATTTATATTTTATTTTTCTACCAATAAAATAATTGAAATTTGTAATCCACTAATTCTTTTTCTTAATTTTATCATTTGATTTGGACATTGTATTAATCAAATAAGTAAATAAGTTAAAAGATTTAGCAGAAAGTGATATTATCGTTTTAATCTTGATGTGCTAAAAGAGTTGTAGTGTTGAACTAAATTATGTTTTAAGTTTTACTAATCAAGTCCGGTGAGTGCCGCTTATATAGCAACTACGTGGTTGTATTAAAACTGATAATTAGTTACGCCAAGTCAAGTGCACCTTGACAAAATTCCAATAACGGAAAGGTGTTCCAAAGAGAACGTTTAATCGTCTTAGGAACATAAATACAACAAAAAGGTTTCGTTTCTTAAATATGGAATCACATGTGATTTGATAATGGTGGTGGAATCAAATGTGATTTGATGATGGTGGTGGTTAAGAGAACTTTTAATCAAATGGCTAAGATTTATTCTTTAAGACTTTATAAAAATCAAGGATCTATCTGAACGCAACTCTATATTTATAATATTAAAATTTAAATCAACTTAATAATTTATTAGAAATAAAGTTAGAAAGTCCAAATTTTTATATAAATTTTGTATTTTAGAGGTCCATTTTCGTCAATCCGCACAAAGCATTCAGAATCTCTAAGACGCCCCTGATTATAGTCTAACAATATCGGAAACATGATGTATGAATCTGAAGTTACACTCAATTAATACTGGATTGGCTTAAAAGGTACGGCGACATTTTACCCTATTATTGGCATTGTATTTGGAACACCCAAACGTACGTGTCCATGAGTTTGTCGGACGTATTCAATTCTTTATTTACAATTTGGAACCCCACCATTTTGAAGTAAAAACCAAGCTTAATTCGAGCACCTTCATTATAATACAATACCACTATTTTTCTTAGGAAATACTAACAAATGAGTTTAGGGCCATAGTTACGGAAAAAAGGAAGCTCAAATTTAATGTACATTTATCATAAAAAAAACCACCTCTTGCATTACACTAACTACATCAAGGTAGTTATATTTCTAATTTTTTTTTTAACGGCACCTAATATAGACATGTAGTTATGTCCCAAATGAGATTTGTACCTATTACCTATAGGTTATGAGCAAAACTTTATATTAAACTAGCCTATAACCCGTGATAAATCACGGGTGGCTTATAAAAACTGATAAAAGTTTATACAAAACGTTATGAAATTTATATATAAAAGAAGAGAATTATTTAGACCATAATATACTTTTGAGGGTTGCAATTGAACTATCATAAATTACTAAGACCCTTTCTTCTATAATTTGATTAAAACTTTCTTAAATGGATCACAAATATATAATTTTGAATGAAATCCGATCACACAAAACCCTAACTAATTTCCTTATAGTAGTGTCATGAGGAAGAATCAAAATAAGTAAGTTACACATTTGGACCTAATTGACCCATTTATGAAAAATACGGGACAAAATTTACATACACGAAAAAACTTAAATTATATCATAAAAATTTAAATCTAAACTGGAAATTAAATAGACAACAAACCTCTCCAAATTTTCCTTATAATGAGTACCCACTTCCTGGTTTATTTGGTTTACTGCCAACCCAACCATTATGGTAGATGGTATTAATGTAAATGTTTTGGGAAATATAGGATAAATTTAAACATACCCTGCAACAACTCCTATTATAAACGGATCATTTTTGTGTTGGTGGTAGATACACAGGTCAAAAAGTGAAGCCAATTACAACTTGTTTACCAGTCGAACTTGTATGCAGCCGAATTAGCCTGCCAAACATTCAACTTCCCAAATTTAATTTAAAATTAACACAAATTAGTTTTCTATAATTCCACAAAATAAATTATTAGACATAAATACAAAAAAGATCCAACTTCAGTAATCTAAATCAACACCTAAACATATATAGAGGTGATGTGCTTAAATCTCCATAAACAACACCTAAACTTTGGTAAGCCAATGTCAAAATTGCCACCCAAGAAAATCATACAAAATTTTTTCTATACAATTTCTAGAGACTGGTTCATTTCAGCCCAAAACTTCATAAAATCGCAAGCAGATATCATATGCCTACACATAATAAAGTAAACCAAATCTTTTATCTCATTTCTAAAACTTCATTCATAATTTACTTAGTAAACGTTTTCTAAAGCTTCATTCATGATTAATTAATTAAGCATGACTAAAAAACTACATTATTATCTTAAAAATCTCCTCAAGACAGTTGTAGGCATTTTATAATTTATATACACTTTTTGGCGAATTTTGACCCATATCATTACTCACTTGACCCGTAATGGTCGAAAAACAATTACCTGAATAACATCACCAATCAAATGAGGAGGAAGATTTGAGGAGACTGGATAACCAATCGAAAAAACCTTTTAGCCTCCCGAAAGTCCCTACAAACAGTTGTATAATCCAAAGATGTTTACACTCATATCATTGTTTCATATATCTCTTATCATTAAAAATGCTCATTTCATTATAATTGACCTAATTAGGCTACAGGATTTTAATAGTTATGTTTTCTAACCACCTCAAGGTAGTTATGTTTTCTAACTTGTACATTATTTTCCTTAACCATATCCCTAAGGGCATTGATTTTCATAAGAAGAAAAAAAAAGTTTAAACTTAATGTACGTTAACCATAAAAAAAACCACTATTACATTTCACCAACCACATCATCAAGGTAGTTATGTTTTCTAACATGTACATTATTTTCCTTACTAAGGGCAATGGTTTGCATAAGAAAAACAATAAGCTTAACTTAATGTACATTAACCATAAAAAAACACTCTTGCATTTCATTAAGCACGTCAAGGTAGTTAAGTTCTCTGACTTGTGTATAACTTTTTTAACCATATTCCTAAGGGTAACGTTTATAAAACCCTTTATTTTAAAGACCTTATAACTTAATAGTATATGAATTGCCTAAGTTGTAGGTCCAAATATTATGAGTACACATTTATATTTGAAATGCTATCTTACATAAGTTAGGTACATATACCGTGGACGGCTTCTTTATATACAAGTAAAGATGGTGGGGAAGACCAAGACACAGACACATCAAATTCAGTCCCGTAATTTCAGAACATTTTGTCTACTTACAATCATATAAATCTTACTTTTTTTGTGAACTCTTTATTTGTGAATAAATAATTGTAAAAATGTTGACTTGTATGAGGGCTAAAGCCTAACAAAACTAGTCAAAATTTTCGAATTAGTTTCTTGATGGATTGATTGCCACTTTTTAAAAAGATGGCAATTAAAATATGATAAACTCATATAACAAGAGACTGAGTACATACATATATTCTTCTATTTACCTTGATATCGTTACCAAAATTAACAAATATGACAAGAAATTTTGTATCAAGAACTGAGACTGAGTACATACCTATATTCTTCTATTTCCGTAGCACGTGAAGGTATAAATATGTATAAAAAACACATTGTATGCATTAAAACTCTGTCAATATAATGGTAAGGTCCACATCGTAACCTCTTACTAGTTAGAATGAGTTGTTTTGATATTGATGTTTGCTATAATCCGTTTATAACATATTCCCCCATTAGTCTCGTGATATAAGCGATCTAACCGTTGAGTTAGTTGTTCCCGAATATTCTTTGACAATCTGATAAATATTTACGTAGAGAATAAATTATACATATCAACAATCATATATTTAAGTATCTTCACCATTGTACTCCATTTGGAGAGGCCATATGACCACTCCATATGGTTAATGATATGTAGTCTACACGGTATTGGGACACCACGCTGTGGCGTGCTCATAGGTTGCAAGCCACCACGGGCGTGGTCCAGATGAGAACATTACTCTCTCCACACTTGAAGAACGTGCATGAAGAGGGTGTGGCCACAACAATATTGAAGTACGGACGTGTTAGCCCCCCTCCATGTTTTGAGAGGTATGGTGATCAGTTGTTGAGGAGACAGATGCTGTGATCATAAAATTGATGTGAGGATACATACTTACTAGGGCTGTCAAATCGTGCTATCGTTTCGTGTTGCTGGATAACACGACACGACACGACACGAATTCGTTCAACACGAAAACGACACGACACGAATTCGTGTTTCACTTTACTAACACGAACACGACACGATTAAAAAACGATAAACACGACAAACACGACAACACAAAATGAATAACAAATTTCTTACTTATTACATGTTAAAAACACGACAAACACGACAAACACGATAAACACGATAAAATCATAACTGACGTGTCAATTTCGTGTTGATCTCTGAACATGAACACGACACGACACGACTTCGTGTTTGTTTTACACAACACGAACACGACACGAACACAAATTCAAATTTGAGTTTCGTCCCAATTTCGTTTCGTTTCATGTATTTTTGTCATGTCGTGTCAAGTTTTGACAGCACTAATACTTACCCATTAGCCTAAGCACCACTCTAATAACCACACAAAACAACTTTTTACCTATACTTACCACACCAATCAATTATCATGAACACACAACTATACTAATTTTCAGTATGGTATTAAGTTATTCACCACGTTGGGAAGCACCACTCCACCACTACGCTGGTGGTGGCCAATACCGTGGTCATGAACCTGCTCTTAAACACGTAAGATTTTATTTGTTCAAATAAATGGGAACGAGTAAACAAAATCACATTATGAAAAATAACTCTTACAATTTAACTACAATAAAAAGTGAAACAGATGATTTTATTTTGGTTTTAATTATTGGAGTTTGCACTCAATTACAAATTTACACCTAGTAAAATGTGGTTAGAGAGAGCCTTAATCTAAGCCTTCATTTCAAGCGCCTTTATGCCCCCACAACATTGATGGCTATCAAATGACACGCGCCGCCGTGGTGCGTTACTTAATTTCTCCTACCTCTATACAACAAAACACCTCACCTCTAGGCTCTAGCAAGTAGCAACCTCATATACCGTTATTTTTCATATCTACATTCTACAAAACAGTCCAAAGACCAGTTAAAACTCCGTCAATGACACGTTATATTCACAATCATCTCTTGACGGAGATTCTAACGGAGACTGCACTTGTCTAAGCTTTTGGAAATACTCTCTAATGTTGATGCCATCTGGGTACGCCGTTAACTCAACGTCATCTCTTGACGGAAGAAACGGAGGACGGACAACTTCCGTTAAAAGGTCCCACTTCAAACCATCAAAAAAAGTGTGCTCTTGGATCTCAGACGCTCCTCTAGAGTACCCTAATCGGCGCGTGGGATCTTTATCAAGTAGCTTCGTGATTAAGTCCGTCAAAGGCGATGGTTTTCCGGTGAACTTTGGCGGCATCATTAGTATTCTCCCAAACGTATCTTTACGGTTTCTCCCACGAAATGGAGTTGTACCGTACAACATTTCGTATGAGAGTACCCCCAATGCCCACCAATCTACGGCGAACTCGTGACCGTCGCCACGAACAACTTCTGGTGCCACGTACTCCTCTGTTCCGACAAAGGAATTTGACCGTTCGCCGTTGGAAAAACTCACGTTCCTACGTGTCATGGGGGATACACGTGCGCTTTTCGCTTTCTTCAATTTAACATGTGTCGTCTTCTCACGTGCAATGCCCGTGAATAAACGTGTGAGTTTCCGGTGATGTTTATTTACTACAGGTTGGGTCTCCGGCAGCTCGGAAGATAGAATTAGAGACTTTAAGGATTTCGGAGCGAGTGTACGTGAGAGGTCGAAGTCCGTGAGAGTCACGTGACCAGAATGTTGAATTAAAATGTTTTCAGGTTTCAAATCACGGTACACGATGCCCATGTTATGCAGGTGTTCTAAAGCACAGACGATTTCCGCCAAGTAAAACCGGATAACCGTCGGAGAAAAAACCCGGTCCATTTGACGGTGGCGAAGGACGTTAAGGTCACCGCCGGGACAAAACGGGATAGCCCAAGCGATAATATCTTCAGTCTCGAAAGATCCGGTTAAATACGGAAGAAACGGGTGAGGTTTCCCACTCAGGCGTTCGAGAACGGAAACTTCCCACCGTGCACGGCGGTCGGCGTCTAATTTGGCGAGTGGGGATGATTTCTCGACGACTTTGAGGGCAAAGGGTAAGTGGGCAGATGGGTCAGTGAGGAGATTGTGAACTAGGAAGACGGTACCCATGGCTCCGTTGCCTAAAACTTTAATTGCTCGGAGATTATCAAGGTGTAATTCCGGTGACGTTTCCGTCGCCATTATAGGTGGTTGATTGGTGGCGTTGGGAGAGAAGTAGGAATATGGGGAAGGTGGTGCGCCACCCTTTAATTGTTCTTTGCAAATGATATTACACAAATTTATGCTAAGAATCACAACATTTTTAAAATCAGGAATACAGCTTTTTATGCTCGTAACGAATTGTACTATGCCACCAATATTCTATACCCACTATTATAGTTGGAGGAGTGTTTTTTTTTTTAATAATATATTGATTCATACTAAATTTCTATATATTTAATTGTAGTTGCGTTTAAGTAGATCCATTATTTTTATAAAGTTCTTAGGAACAAATCTTAACTATTGATTAATAAGATTTAATATTCAAGATTAATCACATATTTTATATATTGAGGGTTATTTTGGTCATTTTTACAAAAATAAAATATATTTTTATTTATTTTATTTTTTATTTTTTATTTTAGAATTTTTATTTTTTTATTATGAAGGTATATTTTGGTCATTTGGTACTTAAAAAATTTTTAATTTTTTTTTAATTTTTAAAATTTTTTTTATTAAAAAATAATATTTATTTGATAATTACGTGTATGACTTAATCACATGTGATTTTAGTGTTATCACATGTGATTTACTGTAATCACATGTGATTGTATAATCACATTTGATGTTTTAGTTCAATCACATGTGATAGATTATGCAATCACATTATATGTTATTAATGAAAAAATAATAATTTTTTAAAAAATAATAAAAAAAATAAAAAAATTTAAATAAATAAAAAATTTAAAATAAAAAATAATTTTATTTCTTCAAAATGACCAAAATGCCCCTCAATTAAAAACTAAAAAAAATTAAAAAATTAAAAATTAAAATAATTAGTGCTAAATGACCAAAATACCCCTTTATGTATAAAATATGTGATTAATCTTGACCATTAGATCTTATTAATCAATTGTTGAGATTTATTCCTTGGGACTTGATAAAAATGATGGAACTCCTTGAACATTTCTCTATTTAATTATTATACATATATCGCTTGTGTCAGTTTGGGTGATTGCTTTGCTGAAACTCTTTCTATCTCAAGTTTGTTGTTGGTGTTCAAAAAAAAATTATTATACCTATATAATAATTAAAATGCGTAAGAAGGCAAAATAACAAAAGACAACCCCCTGAATTTTAGGAATATTATTTTTTTTAATAAATGTACAAGTTTTTATATAGATCTCATTCTTTTATTTGAATATTTATATTGATCAAATTAATAAAAATATAAGTATTATTACATTTAGTAAAAAGCAATATATATCTTCTTTTCAAAACA
Organism: Calendula officinalis; assembly: GCA_963853835.1. Lineage (NCBI taxonomy): Eukaryota > Viridiplantae > Streptophyta > Magnoliopsida > Asterales > Asteraceae > Calendula > Calendula officinalis. The sequence continues at coordinate 6,913,257 of OY970825.1, forward strand.
TATTAATTAATACTCTTTTCATCCTACAAAGATGTTTTTATTTCTCTTGAAACAAATATTTAAGAGATAGTTAGTGGTCGGATATTTATTAATAGTTTTGATTAAAGTATAAAATTAGATTGAAATGAGAAATTATTTTTACAAGATATTAATGATAAGCCTTTTTATAATAATATTATTATATTAATTCGACATCTTTGATTTGAGTAATGTATATTTTTTTGGACAAGAATTTAAGAAGAGATATATAGAGAACTTTTTTATTTAGTGTTCATTTTAGCTTATGGTTTATGGGAAATCATGCAGTTTGACCACCAGGGCACCACCCCAGTTCACCCGGTTAAACCGTGACTCAGCCATCTTACCGGATCGACTAAAAACTCGAGATTTAAAACATTAGGTATGTACGAATCACGTAAATCCAATTTTTTTTGTCTTGCAATTCAAGCATCTGCTAGTATCCGAAATTTTGCTTCAGTTGATCTTTGATTGAAGAAACATTCATCACCACTGCCAACGTCTACTAGTCCTCTTCGTCAATGGCACTTAATGTTGCTTCTTGTAGTCACCCAACTGTTTAACGGCCTTCTATGGCGGAATCCACAACTTTCTACTCTGCTAATTACCATTTTGGTTGATGTATATATAGGTACCATGTGGATCTTAATTGATATTTCAATTTGCTAAAAAGTTATTGTAAAGGGGTCCATTTTTGGTTTTTGGTGGTGAATATGGTGTGATATATTACATGCTGCTGCAAAGTAAGAATTTTGAGGGTGTGACTGACTTTTCATTGTGGTCAAATTAGTGTGAGGAAAGTGTGTCTGTTTTTAAATTAGAGACGATCAATATAGTTGTTCATGCTCCTCAGTCCTGCTAGAGGTAGGAGTCTTGGAATTTTGAGAAAATAGTTGCTGAAGATTGTGATGGTGTTATGATGTATAACAATTTACAATGCAATGTTTTATCTATTGAAATGGTTTATAAATTAAGATTTTGAAACAAATGCAGTTTTGTCACTTAATTAGCTTAATGAAGGTAGTGATTATCATCAACATTGGTCTTCAATTAGGTTATAAATTAAGCGTCTTTTTGAACGAATCTCGAATGGTTCACATGGGTTTATATTCAGTTTTTTTGTTTAGATTATATGAAAGTAAAATTAAAAAAGATGACATTATCGTAATTAAAAATCATTTATTTTCTTTAACTTTTAGCTATTAAAAAATGCCAAACAATACAATTCATTTTATTTCTCAAAGTTTCACTCTATTAAACGCGCGGTAAGTTTTCTCTAACTCCTCTTACCTTCCCCCACGAGTTTCATTAAAATTTTGTCTAATCAAAAACAAAAAAATAAAATATTAGTGGAAGAAATAGATGGCAATATTTATTTATTTATTTTGATATTGGGGTGGGGAAATCTAGCTTTTAGAAAGTTCTTGATTGATTATTGTATACTAAACAATTAACCATACCTAGTTAATTATTTTATTCTATAGTTGTCTATTGTTCCACTTTCTTATAACATTACTCAATTTTTTATTCAAGATGTGCACTTTTAATATATATGCCAAGTGCTAGTGTAATGTCAAATTCTGTTGTCATTAATCCATTCAATAAAGATATCATCAACTTATTAAAGGTACTGTATCTATAATAAATATTATTTATTTAAGAAACACCATGGTTAATTAAAACCGCTCTTGATCATTGTCACTACTAACATCAAATGAGGATCATCTTAACTGATACTCAAACTGACACAAGCATTCCAACAATATTCATACACATAAAATACACAAAAAAAAATATTAATATCCACAAAAATAACTCAAATACTCTTCTCTCTACACTTCGCAAACCAAATGACATCATCGTGCCAATGGTGTTTGTTTACCGACATATAATAACGCACAACTGAAGACGCCATTAGTACCTGTGTAAGTAACAATATTTATACTTTAGCACATCTTTCATTTGGGTTTTAACGGATAAAGGTTGCACATATATATAGATGTTCAAAGCTTATATCTCCATGCCATTCGTTGATGCAAGGTTTTACTGTCAAGTACTTGTTCATAAAACATGTTCATCCAATCAAGTACTTGTTTTTAAACTATGGGAACGACAAGATACCATTATGATTCATAGGTAATTAATTACTAATATTAGATGCATTATTTTTCTAAGGGGTATTATGATAGTCTAGAAAGAAGATGTGTATGTCTTTAGATCTAGATAATGGAACTAGTTTTAATTAAGGTGGATCATGATGAGTGTTTCATATATTTTTTTCTAAACTGGAACACTCGTTCATATACATTTAAATAAATAATGTAACTAAAATATGTATGGATATCTCGTGTACGCTTTAATGAATATAACTAAACCATCGAAAAAGACCAGTTTAAAGAAATAAATATACATGTTACTGAAGTCGAATTCCTATAGATAGACCAGTCTTTGGTAGGGATGCAAATTTAACCCGCGGGTTTGGGTACCCGCGGGTACCCGAGTCTTACGAGGCGGGTATTACCCGTCTAAATGGGTAACGGGTCGGGGATGAGTTTAAATTTCATACCCGAGAGCGGGTACGGGTCGGGTACGGGTTTTATAATACCCGCACCGTTTATACCCGACCCGAATATATATATATATATATATATTAATGTGTAATTTTTTTAGTACATGTTTAGCCCACGAGTCACTACTCAAACTTAACCCAACACTTAATCTCTCATTAGCCCAATTTAATAATGGTTAAAATTTGGCTCGTCTCCCGTTAGTCCATTACGTATTGAACGGAATAAGCCTGAACGAACTAAGAGTTTTAAATATTTTACCTATTTTGTTTAATTTTTTTATTGAACGGGTACCCGTCGGGTTACCCGTACCCGGCGGGTATTTTTCTACCCGAACCCGACGGGTATTTGACCGGGTACGGGACGGGTACGGGTATAAGAATGGCGGGTCGGGTACGGGTACGGGTTTTGCAGTACCTGCTATTACCCGTACCCGTTTGCATCTCTAGTCTTTGGAAGCAAATTTTGGTTTATGGAGAAAGTTCATTTGATAAATAAATAAAACTCCGGAACGATGAATTGATAAGGAAATGAAGTACCAACACTGAATTTCTTCATATGTGAAATAAATACAAGTGGCCGGTCTAAATTTTTAATGTTTACATGTAAATTGAAAGATAGTTTTATTTGAACTTTTAATAGTTTTCAAATGAACTTACACACTTACACCTGTGTCCTTAGCCGTAGAAACGTGTTGACGATAAATGATTAAAAATTATATTGATGCATGTTATTTATGTCTATTTTATTTTATGTTGTTACTCATTACAAGATACTTCCTCCGATTTAAAATAAGTGATACATTGTTGATTTCACGGTTTTTGAGGCAAAATATGATAATGATAATTAAATTAGATTAATTGAATGATTAGTGGGGAATAGATCCCACAAATTTTGAATAAAGTGATTTTAATGATGTTTAAAAGTAAAAGTAAGGGTAAAGATGTCATTTCACTTTATTAAAGTAGATAATTAGTGGGTATGAGTCTCATTACTTTTTACCAAATTAGGTAAATTTTCAAAGTGTTTCACTTATTTTGATACACACAAATATGAAAAGTGTATCACTTATTTTAAATCAGAGGAAGTATTATATGTAATTCATTAAATTAATTTTTCTTATATCAATCTCTTAATTTTAATATTTATCTTGATTTGAATAAGTATACACGAATAAGCATTAATATCATTTTTCAACCTGTGAGATCTCCATTTTTCTTGATTTGGAGGTGATCCAATTTTGACTTAATTAACTTATGCTCAACACTTAAAACAATAAACATATTTTTTATTTGGTAAAATTTAAAAAGGATCATTCTTGCCAAATGCTATAAGTTATTTAGGTAACACAAAATCTTGTAGACCAATTTCTTTTTAGGCCAACTTTCTAGTCTATATTTTGACATAATATCCCCACGATGGACATAATATAAACCCATCAAACTACTTTTCGTGTTTCATAAATGTGTTCTTGTCTGCCACCTTCTTGTGGGGATTATATTTTTTCAGATCCAGATTATTTCGAAGGGCAAATTTTTACTCAAATTTATATCATTCTATCGAATTATTTACGTTCTAAAAGACGCACGTCGCGACGTGGCGGCATCATCAAGCCTTGAGCATGGCGAGTTGTGGTGAGTCATGTCGTTTTTCAAAGCGTGACTTAAGGCGACAAATTTTTTAATATAATTTAAATATATATGTATATCAAATTCAAAAACAATTATATATCTATTAATTTAATTACATGATTTTGATATGTGAAATTATAATAAAAAATGTTAAATCTAAATTTATAATTATATCCCATCATTTTTTACAAAAAAAAAAACATCATTTTTTTTTAAAAAAATTCAAATTTTACAAGATTTTTCAAAAAAGCTCGCCATAAGGCGACAAATTTTTTAATACAACGCCGCCATGGGCTATTTCGTAACGGCGGAGTCGCGCCTCACGCCTTGGTGCCGCCAAGATGCCGCAATGGCGCGTTTTTTAGAACCTTGATTATTACATAGTCGATACTTAACACTTCTTTAGACTATCTCCATTAGCAACTCAACCCTACCTAACATGTTAATTAAAAAATAGTTTCTCTCTTCCACCTACACAACTCAATCCATTATTTTTCACACTTAACCCAACCCAATCAAACCAATCAATTACAAAGTTCCATATCATATTAAAATAATATAATAGTATAATAAAAATAGGTGACCCTTACTTGTAAGTTGTGACCTATTCATTTGCGCCAACTTAAGCCACCTCTTTTGGTGACTCCTTTTCTTTTTTTGTTACTATTATTTTATTGCGTGACCCAACCCCAACACATATCAATGGGAGTAGTCATACATTTTATCACTACTGAACTTTGAATCTAAAATCTCTTGTGAGAAGGTCACAACATTAATCATTAGCCTATATTGGTGGTCGTTACACACAAATTTAAAAGCCATATATATAATATATATACATTTATATATTGTAATAAAATATAATATACTCTTGAAATACAAACCGTAGATAATAGTAACGAGTAATATTGCCCCCGCGCATTGCTACAGGATTACAGATCATTTATTTTTTAAGTGAAAATTAAGATTCAATTTAAATGAAAAGTAAGGTGTATAATTATTATTTTTTTAAGATTATACTATCTTATATCAATAACAATATTAAGATAAAAAAATGTTAGTAATTTGTTGGACTTTTGAAATATAAATAAATAAAAATTTAAGATTTATGATAAGAAATAATACACCTTAAATTTATAGAAGGAAGTGTACTATTGGCTAAAAGAATAAAATTTGTGAAAATGAAAATAAAACGAAAGAGTTGTTGGAGCTGGGAATCAAAACTGAGAATTTGGAGTAGAAACCATATGGCTTTGCCGGCTATACTACAACTACATTTGCTTCGTCTACTTGCAATGGCTTTCAGATGGGTGCCAACTATAGTGTTAGTTTAGTGCCAGTTTAGGGACATCATTGGCACAGGTCCGCCAGTGGTTCCGCCGGTTTGCACAAGTCAGTTTAGAGACGGAAGAGAAGGCAACGTTAGTTTTGGTGGGTGGACCCAAAGGGGTATTATGTGTGTGTGGGTTTTCTAATGGCGGATCCTAAAAAATTAAAGGGAAGTGGTATTGTTGGCATGTGTACGTCAGTTTAACGTTAGTTAGTGTGTATGCTGACATGGCGCTGATTTGGCAACAACTGACAGTATCAGTGATGACTACCGTTGGGAGCAGTCTTATATATTCCAAATCAGTATAATAAATATTATATTCCTTATGAACAGTAGAATTTGAATCATAAATGTATAGTAGGTAAATATTTAATATTTGAAGCATTATAAATGAAATATTTAACTTGATATAAACTTTATTAACCTTATTAAAATGTTAACTACTCCATCCGTTACATAAAAAACTTCTCATTTCAACCTAAATTTTTGTTCCGCAAAAAATTTCATATTTTTTTATATTTGATGGTTTCCACATAATAAAATATTATTATTACTAAGGACCTTATCACTAACTATCCACTAACTATTTTTTCCCTCTCTAAACCAATCTTATATTTTAATTAAAATTATTACCAATCACCTCACCATTAACTATTTCCTTAAAACTTTTTAATTAAAATTATTAACAATGACCTCACCACTAACTATCACCTTAAAACTTGTGTCAAAGTGAAATAGGAAGTTTTTTTCGATAGGGAGTAATATTTTGGTACATTAAAATCGTTTTAACAACAAACTTAAACATACGAGAAAGTTCTGTCCATCAAATATTATTTCTCGATTATTTCCAGGACATTGATGAATATAAATATGACAATAGAAGTGGTCCGAGAATTAAAAAGAAAGTTAATAGTTAGATGAATTGTTAATGGTAAAAGCTATGAACACTTTCAATGATGCTCATGTCGGCCATCATATCAACAAGCAATTGTCTTACCATTTTCAACCATGTACTATTTTTTTATTTTTTATGTCAGTAATTTTTATCTCCATTTTATTAAAAACATTTTAGTCATTCATTAATATTTTCTAATTTCGTAATTGGTGGTGTTGGACAAATATATTATATATACACTACTTGAACTAAATAAATAATTATAGTTCCAACCAAATTACGGAGTCGATTAAGGTTCGTTTAAGTGATTTTTTTATAGTAATTGATGAAGTAATTAACCCACATCTTTGATTCTGGCAGACCCTGATCGGGTTTGGGTGTTATTCGGTGATTATAATGAAGTTCGCAAAAGATCCGAGAGAACTGGTTCCTCCTTCTCTCCATCGGGTACGAGAGCTTTTAATAAATTTATCAGTGACTCGGGATTGTCTGAAATTAGGATGGGGGGAAGAAGATATTCTAGAAGTACTCCAGATAGCGGTACTATGAGTCTGATCGACAGAATCCTTGTGAATGATTCATTTTTTCAGGTTTGGCCTAACCCTAACGTTAATATTTTGCCTAGAGGTTTTAGTGACCATTGTCCTTTACTTCTAAAATCGTTTAATGTGGACTTCGGTCCTTCATATTTTAAATTCTTTAATTCATGGGCTTCCATTCCCACTTTAGGTCCGATTATCTCGTCCACTTGGGCGCTTCCTATCCCTGGTAGGTTGCCGCCAATCGAATTGTTTTGCAGGAAGCTTAAACAGGTTAAATTGGCAATTAAATCGTGGAAAGCAGCAAATGCAGATAGTGAACTTCATAAACTCCGTGATTTAGCTTCCGATCTAGATTCAAAAGCTGAGACAGTGGGGTTGTCTTCGGATGAAAAGGATAAAAGAGTCTATATTGATTTTCAAATCAGGGACAAAGAAGCTTTAAAACAACGTGATCTTAAACAAAAAGCAAGGGTGAAATGGTGTGTAGATGGTGATGAAAATTCCAAATTCTTCCATGGGTCGTTAAAACACAACAATCGTAAAAATTATATTCATGGCTTATCTTTCAACGGCATCTGGACAGAGGACCCTTCGAACATGAAATCAGGTACGGTTGATTATTTTTCTAAGATTTTTGCAGAATCGCACGGTGATAGGCCAAGTTTTTCAAGCAACAAATTTAAGTCACTGTCGGAGTCTCAAAAAGATCTTGTTGAAGCAAAATTCTCTAAGGCTGAAATTAAAAAAGCTGTGTGGGATTGTGGGGATGATAAAGCTCCGGGTCCGGATGGTTTTACCTTCGTTTTTTTATAAAACATACTGGAGCATTATAGAAGAAGATCTTATGAATGCAGTGTTTTCCTTTGAGAATGGAGGCGAGCTTAAAATTGGATGTAACTCCTCATTTTTCACGCTTATTCCTAAGTGTGATATCCCATTGGTTTTATCCGATTACCGTCCAATAAGTCTTATCGGAAGCTTTTACAAGATCATAGCAAAAATCCTTGCTAATCGCATTAAATTGGTAATTAATGATATCATTAGTATTGAACAATCTGCATTTATCGAAGGTCGTAATATTTTGGATGGTCCTCTCATCTTAAGTGAAATTATATCATGGTACAAAAAGAAGAAAAAGCAATTATTAATTTTCAAGGTGGATTTTGAGAAAGCATATGATACAATTAATTGGGGTTTTCTTGATTCGACTATGCGTCAAATGGGTTTTGGTGCTAAATGGAGACAGTGGGTTAATTTGTGTCTTTCTTCTGGTAGGGCGTCTGTCCTCCTTAATGGGTCCCCTACGGTGGAATTCGATATTAAAAGGGGTCTCAGACAAGGTGACCCGATGGCCCCATTCCTATTCATTATTGCTGTAGAATGTATTCATATTGCGATGGTTGAGGCTACGGAGAAAGGTGTATTTCATGGTATTGCGTTACCAAATAACGGGCCTATCATTTCTCATCTTCAGTACGCAGACGATACAATTTTTGTTGGAGAATGGTCTGAGACAAATGCTAAAAATCTTTCTCGTATTCTTACTTGCTTTTACCTAGCATCGGGTCTTAAGGTAAATATGACAAAAAGCAATATTCATGGATTTGGAGTGCAAAATAGTGATCTGAATCGGATCGCCAACCGACTTAATTGTAGTGTTGGTTCGATCCCGTTTAAATATCTCGGGTTATATATTGGGGCTCCTATGCACCGTTTGGAACATTGGGATATCATTGTTAATAAATTTCAAAAGAAACTTTCGTCATGGAAAGCTTCTTCTTTATCATACGGTGGGAGGTTAACGTTAGTCAAATCGGTTCTTGGTGCTCTTGGTGTGTATTATTTATCAATCTTTAAAGCTCCGGAAGGTATCATTAATAAGCTTGAGTCAATTCGTGCAAAATTCTTTTGGGGCTCAAAAAATGGTGAACGGAAAATAAATTGGGTTAGTTGGAAAAAAGTCAATACTCCAGTTGAAGTGGGAGGTCTAAATGTGGCTAGCATTAGAGCTCAAAATTATGCCTTATTATTAAAGTGGTGGTGGAGATTGAAGCGGGAGGACGGCTCCCTTTGGAAAAATGTGATTGTATCGTTGCATAAAATTTCTCACAACAATCTTCCCTCGAGTAAATTCCCGGGCGTCTGGAATAATATCGTAAAGGTACGTTCTCATTTAAATAAATTTAATATTCCAATTGACTCTTGGTTTCAGGTTTCTCAAAGCTCCGATAGCTCAACCTTGCGATGCTCGTGGGCTCTCGAGAATGATGGGGTTTTTTCTGTTGCATCGGCAAGGCGTGCGATTGAAGGATCGATTAATGGTCCTTTGCCTTTGGTCAACTATTCTTGGATTAAAATCGTTCCGATTAAAGTGAACATATTCTTCTGGAGATGGGTCCAAAATAGGTTACCTACATGCTTCAATCTTTTGAAACGTGGTATCATCTTGCAGTCTGCCGTTTGTTGTCTTTGTGAGAGGGAAATTGAGGATTTAGATCATTTATTTTGGGCTTGTAGCAAAACTCGCAATCTATGGGTGCAGTTCTGTTCGTGGTGGTGTATAGACATAAGCTTGATTACAGGTGTCGATCATTTGCGTGGATGGGCGGATAGAGAAGGCTTGTCTACTTCCAAGATTCATCAATTCCAGACTGCCTTCATATCGGTTCTTTGGTTCGTGTTGAAGCTTCGAAATGAATTCATTTTTAATAAGAAAAGCTGCGGTCTCGAGTCAGTGTTCGGGGAAGCCCAAGCTCAAGCGTTCTATTGGATCAAGCATAGGTCGAAATGCAAGTGGAGTAGTGTTCATTGGGGTGTATGATGCTCTGATCCGATCTCTGCATGATCGCTTCGTGATAATGGTGTTAGGGGTTTGGTTGTATTGGCGTTTGTAGTTGTCCACTGTTTGTCTTTGGCCCCCTTCTTTGTTTGTAGGTGGGAAGGGTTGTTGTTTTTGTATATTTTTAGGTGGTGGTGTACTTTGAATTCTGTAATTCGGTGCTAGTTTTTTCTAGTTGTTTATATATATTTAGTTGTGGTGGGGTTTCCTGGTGGGGGTGATGGCAATACCGAAGCTCCTATTAGGTTGCCTTTTTTTGCTGTTCAAAAAAAAAAGTAATTAACCCACATAAGTTTCTGCTTTTGAGAAAAGACATAAAAGGTTTGTTATAATAATAGTGATATATATGATGTTGATTTGAAATATACGAGTGGCATCATTACAATATTACATAGTATAAGTTTTATTTTACAATGGGGGATCGACCGCTCTTCTGGTAATTATTATTTGTGGCCCAGGCCACGGGCTTTTCTAAATATTTCTTTCAAATCGGCAAAAAAATTATTTTTTTATGTCTCGTTCACATATTTTTATGCATATATATTATTTAGCTACACACATATTTTATTTTCTTTATATTTATTAAAATATACAACATTTTGTTTTTTACTGGGTTAATTACATCCATCCTGGATAAAATCTTGCAAAACTGATAACTAAGAGTCTATGATTTCAATTATTTATGTCTTATTAAAAGCAAATAAAATAAAGCTCTGAAATGAGGAAAAATCTTTGAAATTGAATTTGGGCTCAAAATGAATGAATATGGGCCTAGAGCGTGGCGAATCACCATTGGCCATCAGTTACCACGTTCGGTCAATTATGATTTTTTTTCCCCGTCAATTTTAAGTGGTCTCGTAAATGTTAACATATAAAGAAAATTATGACCGTCTAATAAATGTCCTTCACAACCTTTTCACTAACTTGACAATGATCCATGATTAGAGTTTTTTAATCAAAATAACATCTTTCAACAAACATCTTTCTAATCTTTCAAAAGTAATCGAGCTTATGTTAGAAATATACGTGATCCATGAACAAGATCTTTTGCTATTAGATCAATTACACATCAACAATAACTGTATACATGTTTCAAACGATATATATTATGTTATTTTGTATTTAATGATCCGCTAAAATCTTTCAACTAGATTTGCATTTGATTCCTTCTAAAAAAATATATATATTATTTTTTATCTCCTTGAGCTTCAATATGATGACAACTTTAAAAATCTTCACAGGGATTGGAGCTTCATTATGGCATCCGTCAAACACACACTTATCTTCAAAAGGTTTTAGTTCAAAACTTGTTAAATGCATTTTTCAGGGAAGAAAAAAGTGGTGGAGTATATTCCCAAAAAAAAGGAGTTATGTTCGAGGAATGCATACTGTCCGTTTGAATGTCACTGCATGTGTCGAACCACTAACTTAATAACTTGTCGTTAAGAAAAACCTGCTACTTCGATATAAATTGCTGATCATACAGTGATTCCGCATATAGAATGCAATACTTGATCTTTGTATGTTTATATTAAATAGTAAGATTGATCTTTGTATGTTTATATTAAATAGTAAGATGTTTGAGGTAACATTGAGATAGTCATCATCATTGTATTAGACACATAATAACCAAAACATCTTATACAATCTGAAACATAATTGAATAAGATGGGTGACAATTTCAGTAAGGATAGTGATAAATGTACCACATCTTTTGATGCTTACACCACAATTACTGCTTCATATACTTGTACAGTTTGCAGTAATACTTGTATCCTGTGATATACACATCAAATAATGTGGTGTAGAAATTAACTCCCTTTCAGTAAGGATGGTGATAAATGTACCACATCTTTGAGTAATCCAAATAAATAATTTTACCTCTCTTTCAATAAAGAATAATCTAAGTCGTACCATAGTACACGATAAAAAAGTATTAAAGGAACTTAATCTTATTATTCGTATTGATTATTCATCTAATAAATTGAAAAAAAGTAGAGTTTGCTAATGTGTAATAAATACATTTGTTCGTTAGAAAAGTTTTTGTTTATATACCATACCTTATTTAATGCATTTAGAATACATGTTAGATAAACCTTAATTAACTAATTAAATATTTTAAAAAGTATGTTAATATTGTTTAACGGCGAAAAAGAGAAGTGCGTTTTTATGGGGTAATATGCGTTTCATGGTTGTTCACTTGTTTGTATGGTGTATGACACATAAGAGTTGAATCGTTGTACTTTATACCTTTGTAAGATGCACGCTTACACTATTGAAGGCTGCCAAAAGACAAACCTTTGCCATTTTCCATTTCCAATTTTCTTACTTTCCGTAAAGAGAAATTGCTATCTACATATCTATACTACTAGTTTTAAGAATTTCCAAAATAGAAATTTTTAAAAATTTATGCAATACACTTACTTATTATGTAAAGATTTTTGTTATTTTTGGTATAAATAAAGTTAAAGTACATCGAACGTTCTAACAAGCCCACTAAATTTGTATAAATTCAATTAAGCTATTTATAAAATTTATGACACATAATAACTAATTTTTGCTTTATGAGGCTACCGGTTTAGTCTAACTATAATTGGCTAAATATACTCCTTTTCAGACTTATTTTTACAAAAAAAAATAAAAAAAATGCTGTCCCAATAGTTTTGGTGTTTCGTCTTCTATTTACCGTCTCAAGGTAGACATGAATAATTCAATATTGTATAAAATATTTCATCCCTCTTCGCAAATAAGTCCTATAATGGTTAGATGAGTGAGCACATTACTATAGTGGAAAATGATTGCAACTATATGTAATAATAGTTCTATATTTGTTGTTATTATTGTGATAGTTATAAAAGTAATGGATCTGTTTTTATGGTGATGTAACAAACGATATACTAATCATGATGCATCTTTAATATGGTTACTAATATTACAAATTCCAAAAAGGTTGTCATAATATACACACCGTAGTTTTTTTTTTGTTTTTTTGCAAGGCAAAATATGCCAGCTGCAAGGCTTGCAATTCCTATCATAATATATTTTATAGGGGTAATAATATTACAGAAGCTCATTTATATACTTACTCGGTTTCAAATTAGGTGATATATTGTTAATCAAAAGATTATCAGATTAGATTAAATCACTGATATGATGTCTAGCCCTCAGGTTCTTTGTAAAAGTTCGTGGTTGAATTTAATCTCCGCCCGTATTAATATTTATATATGGAAATTATTACATAGGAGACTTATCACGTGTTTTAACTTATTAAAAAGAGGTATCATATTATAATCCGCGGTTTCTTGTCTTTGTGAAAGACATGTAGGGCGTGTTTATTTTTTTTAGTCATTAAGTTATGTATGGGTAAAGTGACTATCTGAATACATTATGTATGTCTGAATATATTAGTGTGATCGTTTGTTTTACACGTTGAATGAATTATCTTAATAATGAATTTTAACAATTTTACAATTTTCCAGGGTCTCATTATTATAAAAAAAAGCTATAATTAAATGATATACTCCATATAATTTTGAATTGAAGTTTGCAATAATAAAAAAAATATTGATATATAGATAATAAAGTTGAAATTTTAAATAAACTTATATTTTAAAAATCATAACATTAGAAATTAATATTTTTTTAACCGGACTTTATAAAAATATGTAGTTATAATTAATATAAATTACATAAATATAAAAAAAGAAAAGAAAATTGTGACTTAATGAGGAAAGCATCATCCCATAGCTTTCCAGTTAAGTCATGATGTATGTATTAAGACATAACTAAACAATCTTATTATGATTTTCCCCATATAATCATTTCCCAATTAAGTTCATTAAGTTAAAATCAAACCACACCGTAGAGGATGATGAACACTTAGTTTTGGAATTGTCAAAAGGCGAGATCAGTGTGGGTTGAATTTTGCAATTAGTGGAATATTAAGATCAGGGATTTAACGTGTTTAGAACACATATCAAATTGGGAGAATCAACGAAAATAATTTTAAGGTGGCTCTGTTCTCGGTTTTATGGCTTATTTGAAAAAATAGGAATGAGCATGTATTCCGTGTCTCCTTTTTTTCTGTTAAAAAAAAATCAAAATGTTAGAAGTAGCAATTAACACCAACACATGTTATACATCAGTAAACAATTAGTCAGCTGAAGGAAAATTATAATGCATTGGCTATTTGGCTGTTAATAATTGTTATAAACTACTCGTCAATGAGTTAATTACAATTATTATAACTTGCATTGTTTAGAACTAGACAATGCTACGCACGTGCCCTTCCAAAATCAAAATAAATAAATGTAATCAAATTTATAGCATAGTGATATTTATGCTTGGTGTTACCTATGATCTAAGTCATAGGTTCAACTCTCACTATAGACAAATCATGATAGATTTAGAAGCCACTGGAAAAAAAAACATGTGTAAATTCGAAATTTGGTACTTGTAGTTTGCTCATTTTACATGTTTAGTACCTAAAATGAATTAAATACATAGATCATCCTTGTGGTTGCTATTATTTACATGTTTCGCACACGAGAACATTTTGGTCATTTTAACAATGTCCTCATGTGCTTAGCACGTGAGGTAACTTAACGGTTCAATTTAGACGGACTTGGACGGAAGGATAAAAATCCTGAAAATCGGAAACAATATAGACAAAAATCCAGAGAAGTTTAGATGTCCGGCTCCAAACCGATTTTAAGCCATGTTTGAGAAATTTTATTTAGGGAGATCTTAAGCTTATTACTTTATTAAACTTACATAAGCTTGAATTTTTAAATTTGCTTAAAATTATTAAGCTAATAAACTTAAAACCACATTAAATAAGTTTTCCTAAACAGACCCTAAAACCTCCGATTTGGTATCCAGATTTGGTGTGCATGTCTGGATGGAATTGGGTTGTGGATTATCAGGTTCCCGTTTAAGAGATGTTGCAGGCTTCTAATTGTCAAGTATCCGGAAGGTTTAGATGTCCGGCTCATCTGATGATGGGCCTGGCCCATATTACAAAGGAGTTCCTCCAATTCATCTAGACAACAATCAAATGTGGTTTGACAAATTGACTCACATTTCTAAATGTGAATTTTTTATATTTAGGTGCGGATATAAGTAAGATTTTTTTGTATCTTTATATCGTCATATGTTCATGTGCAGTTATGGATAAAATTGAAATAGATTTAGAAGTCATTCAAGGAAAGGTAGAAAAAATTACTATGGTTCTAAACACAAACTACTCTTTTCTTACAGTGATATTTCTACACATATTATACAAACGTTTTACTTACTACTCCCTCCGTCCCACTTTAATTGTCCACTACAAAAAAGCACACGGTTTAAGAAAAGTGCATTAATTATATAATATCACCAATCAAATTTTCTCTTTCCCACTTAAATGTTTTTTGATTGGTTGAAATTTAGGAAATGACACTCTTTGTGGGACAAACTAAAATAGTATACTGGACATTTAAAATGGGACGGAGGGAGTAATATATTGATTAAACACCTTTTTCTGAAGGGAAATACGCATTTATTATAGTGATATATGAAATAAAATGTTGATTTTAATATAAACATGAATCATAACCAGTTTATTTTAGATCCCCACACATCTCATAAATTTGCAAGGCTGCTTTTCATGGGAATTTGATCCAGTCAAGAGGATTTTTTTTAATAGCTAACACAACCTCTTAATTTTATATCTTTTATCATACCGAAACTCAAACCGACAATCATATAAGACATCATAAACACATAATACCATTTAGCTACAAATGGAGAGGATTTAAAGGAAAAAATATATGATTTTATAACCCTAATCCTATGCATGTCTTCATCAACTTCCAACAAAACAGCTCTAACCCTAACCTTAGCTAACACTAAAGTCTAAAACCTACATTTAAAAAATTTGGACTAGAGTACAAAACATTAAACAAAGTAACAATTTATAATTTTATATTTATATTTATATTGTAAGTAGCACTTTGTCTCGGTTCGAGGCAGTGGCGGATCCAGAGAAAAAGTTGAGGGGTGTCACCGGTTGCACATTTTTTTCTCAGGGGTTGCACTTACACTAATAAAAAGAAAATTTAAAGATTATAACGCTATTTTTACACTATTCGGAAAAGTTTCAGGGGTTGCACGGGCAACCCCGGGCACCATACTAGGTCCTCCCCTGGTTCGAGGCGACACGAGCTCTTGCACGGCGTTCCCTTCCACCTCCCACCACCTTCCTCTTGGAAAACAATCAAACTTTCCCTCTGGATTCTCGTGTGGCCTTCTTCCCAAAATACCCTTTCTTGCCAACAATAAATTACAAACAAGCCATTCAATTCAATTCAGTCTCACCTTTACCTTATTGCCGAATAATTGAACTTTTCATTTAATAGACTGTGTTCGATCTCTAACTCTTGCTAGTCTTTTATATACTTCTTGGGTGTTCTTAGGAAGTGATTGATATGGCCGAAATTCTCTCCTAATTCCCCTTTTGCCATTCAAAAATAAGAAAACTAGCAGATATTGTGAACGGCCTATGATGCAATATCAGAAGCTTTGTTCTATCTTTTTTTGGGTGTCTTCGAGGCAGGTGATGACCATTGCCGAAGCTCGCCTCCGGAATACTCTTTCGCCGTTAAAAAGAAAAAAGAAAAAAAAAGTAATTGTTGTTACTTGTCAATATTGATTTCAACACACGGTAAGTCCTAATCATGGGCCATCAGGGCGGTCGCCCACCGCCCACAAAATTTAGGAGCTCATTTAAAAAGAATTTGTCTATGTATATGTATGTGTAAGCCTACTTAAATTTAGTTAAACCAAATGAAATATTAAAAATGGAAAAACTAATAGGTCTAAAGAAAATAATCAGACATATAACTTAGAGACATATAACTTAGAGATTAAGGTATATTTTACTTATTTAAAAAGAAAAACTCATGGGCCTCTTTTTTAAATTTTGCCCACCACCCATAAACTGATTGGACCAGCAATGTTTCAATATCCACGAATTTATGGAGCGAAATAAGTATTTAAACATGTGACTTTAAATTAATTTTCTGTTTTGAGCGGACCTTTGTTTAAAGTCAATGACTACAATCACCACGCATAATATATGAATTTCACATATCTTCAAGGAGAATCGAACACACAACGTTCTTGTTGTACAAACGTATATATATCCGGGTTAATATTTAATACGTGGCATTAATTTTATGAATTTTACAGAAATATATTTTTCTTCATGAAAAGTTCATTGTTGTTGTATCAACGTATACCCGGCTTAGTATTTTAACAATAATACTTTTACTAACGGGTCAGTTCTTATTACTGTCTTCAAAAATAGATAAAATGCACTTAATAGTACTCTAGCACACTAGTCTAACCACAAATTATCAACCACCCATTATTTACGAAAATTAACTATAAATTAAAATCATTTTTTGCATTTTATCAACTGTGAAAGACAACATTTGAGACGGCATTTGTATCCTTATATAGTAACCTGGCAGGGCTGGTCCTGAGTTTGTCGGGCCTTAGGCGAATACTAATTTTGGGCTCTATCATAATTGTAAAAATAATTATATACTTATTCCTCCAATCGCCCTCACATTCACAGAGTTTTAAAGTAGAGAGAAAGAGGATAAAAAAGTACTCCGTACTAACATTTGACTTAGTAAAAAATAAATAAGGGTTTAAAATTTATGGGCCCTC
This sequence comes from Calendula officinalis, assembly GCA_963853835.1. Lineage (NCBI taxonomy): Eukaryota > Viridiplantae > Streptophyta > Magnoliopsida > Asterales > Asteraceae > Calendula > Calendula officinalis. The sequence goes on from OY970825.1 coordinate 6,930,795, forward strand.
AATTTAATAATTTGCTATAGTCATGGGCCTACTACATCTACCCTCAGAGCCGGCTCCAAAACATGGATTAGGTTAGATGATATTTTTGCCCCAAAAATTATTTCTTACATTTTGCTGATCATATAATTTTCTGACCTTGTTTCATATTAAATGAACAGCATTTTAATTAAGAAAAAACATAACTCGGATTTTTGTTTCCAAACCCATGGAATTAATTCCATCGAATGTTGCCGCAAATCCTGAAACCTTAATACTGTATCAATACACACACATGTATGTATACAAGCGATATATATAGGATGTATATTCTGAAACTGATCAATTAAAAAAGTAGAATTATTAATTAGTTTAATAACATACTCCCTCCGTCCCACAAAAAACTTCATATTTCACTTTTGCACAAGTTTTAAGGTAATAGTTCGTGATGAGGTATTGGTAATATATTTGATTAAAATATAAGATTGATTTGGAGAGAAAAAGATAGTTAGTGGATAATAAATGGTGGGGTTCTTAGTAATAATAGTATTTTATTATATGGAGCCCATCATATGTAGCAAATGAAAAGTTTTTTGTGGGATAAAATTTTAGGATGAAATGAGAAGTTTTTTGTGGGACGGAAGGAGTAATTAGAAAGCCTAATTAATGGCCGGTGGTAAATCCCCACCACCTTTCCCCAAGCAAACACGTAATATAGAGAAAAAGAATCTTCATCCCTGACTCACTGACAGTCCGTCCACAGCAGTTGATTTTGAGTCAGTTTCACACAAATGTGTTTGTTTTTCCATTCTTTTTTACGTATTTAATTAAAATCCCGTTTTAGTACTCTTCATTTTTCCTTCAATTTGTCAGTGTTTCTTTAGCCGATTCTTCACACACAGCTACACGTACCTTTTAAACACACACACAGATGATATATGAACTATAATTATATGAATATACATCAAAGGGTTGGAAAAGGTGGCGAGAGACGTGGGTCCTTGCCTCCTTTTTTGGAGCACTTCAGTCAACCATCTCTATTTTTTATTAATATTATCTATTTTAAAGAAATATTTCTGACAAAATTCACATTTCTCTACATCCTACTTTGACAGTAAACGTGTGATTAAATTCATTAACAATGTCATGAAGCAGTACATAAATCGCCTTTAACCCTTTAATTATTCATCGTTTTTTAGTTTTATTACCTTTATAGATTCTCTGTGTTTCTTACTTTATGCATGAGTAATGCCAAATTTAAAAATTCCGCCTAGGATTAGAAATACAATAAATTTGTGGGAAATTAATGGGTTTACTGTAAGGAAAAAAATAGTACAGTAATTAATTTGGTCCTTATATATATATTTTTTTGCGCTTAGTTCATACATATATTTCTTTCAATTTGTTGTACTCTCGCACAGTAATTACATCATTTTTCAATATAAAGAAAAAAATATGCCAGTAAAAGAAAAAGGCATGAAATTAAGGGGTGATTTAAGTTAATTTGTCTTTGATCAAAATGATCATGTTTTATGGACTAGATTTGTTTATTTATGACACATATGCTGGAGAAAGAACCAAACATCGGTTACTTGATCCCGTAAGGCTAGGTTTAATTATTTAGGAGCTGTCAGGATCGATTAACTATAGACAAGTTAATAAACACCTTAGATCTAATTGATGATAGAAGTTGCAGCGGATCAACACTATATCAATAATTAAGAACAATGAACTGTATGAACAATATGCAAGAATATTAAGAACACAGTTTCACAAAAAGCTTCAATGTATATTATTGAGTTAACAATACACACGTACGTTTACAATTCGTAAGGAACATACTTATAGTAGTCCTTGAAGCTAAACTATTTACCCTAGTTATTCTAGGATTTGATTTACATCGAATTATAAAAGATATACATTTAATTACATTCTATAACTATCTCTACGAAGATCTCGGACTTGATATCTTCCAAAAACGCGTATCAGTAGTAACTGCAATCACCAGTAGTAAATAAGTAACATCAGTAGTAAACTTGGTGATCAGTAGTAAGTCCATAATCAACGTCAGTAGTAACTACAATGATCAGTAGTATCTTCAATCTTCTCATGATCAGTAGTAACTTAGTTATAATGAACACCAGCATCAACTTCATCAGTAGTAAATGTTTCTGCCCCATCAGTACTAAGTATGTCAGTACTAACTGCAGCATCAGTAATAAGTTGATCTGTGTTTTGCTCTAACAATCTCCCCCTAAACTTATTGATCATCTTTTAATCAATCAAGTTTCTTTTGTTCCTCTTGTTCTTTTCTTCTTTTCTCAAGAGTTCTTTGATTCTGTTGAAGCCTTTGTTCAATAATATATCTGCTGTTCCTCTTTGTAAAATAATTCAATTTATTTTGGAACATAACAGCATCATAGGGTTTCATCAAAGTGTTTATGAATATCTGATACATTGTCTTCTCAGAATGTGGATATTCTTTCTCATATAGGTACAGTTCACACACTTTGCCTGATTTCTCAAAGAAGTACATATTTGCAGTAGGAATGACATTCCAAGCATATACATTACCTGGATTTGTAAATTGTTCTGGATAATTATCTGGATAAAATGCAGCATCAATCATCTTTGTTAAATATCCAGCTCCAGATTCTTTCCATGATTTCTTTGTCATTCTTGGTTTCCCAATAATCAAAAGTTTGATTACATCACTTCTTGAACATGATCTGATTAAGGGTAACCATCCAGTGAATCTTTGTACTACTTTGTCTTCCCTTATGACTTCTATGACATTATTCTGCATCACTCTCCAGTTAAGAATTAGATTGTTCTGTAGAGGAGCAACTGGCATTTCAAGAACAGGTATAATTTGTTGTTTTGATTTCTTCTTAGAACTTTGTTCTTGATCAACAGATTTTCTTTTATTAGATTGGGGAGTTGAAGTATTACCAACAGTTGTAACACTACCAGCTTTGAGCAAATTTAAGCTGATTGGTACTAAAGTTTTGGCTTTGGCTTTCTTTGATTCTTCAGCTTCTTGTTCAGCCAAGTCTTTCTTCTTTTCAGTGCAGTATTTTTCAATAATAGTTATCATCTTCATTCTTCCAAAAGATTTTGCACTGTGACCTCTTGTCTTCAGAAAGTCTATCATAAGAGACTTCTGTTCAAATATATCATCTGGTAAATCATCTTTTGTTTTTTTGCATTCTGCTACAAGATCTTCTAGACAGTTTAGATGTTCCTCTTCTACTTTTCTAAGCCTTTTGAACTCTGCTTCTTGGGCTTCTATCTGAACATCTTTAATTTGAGCAGATATTTGAACAGTAGTTGTACTTTGAACTTTCTTTTTCTTTTCTACTAAAGCTTGATACATATCCACTTTCTCCAAAAATTTTCTGTGTTTAATTCTCCATCTGGATTGCTTTTCTGCTCTTACATGATTAATCTTATTTACCATGTGATGACCAAGAGCTCTGTTTGGGTAATCTTCATCATATATTTCTTTACCCTTTCCAATGTGTGCTGAAGGTGGAGGTGGAATATATTTCATGTCTGGCACTCCACTTATTATAACTGAAGGAGAAAATGATCTAAGTTCATCTTGTTTAAGTATTTTTGGATGTGGAGGAAGTGAGCATTCATCAACCTCAAACCAATTCACATTATCATCAATGTCAGGTATGATAAGTGGTTGATCAGGTGTTGGTGCTCTGGAAAATGTAGTTCTTCCTCTTCAGTAGTAACTAGAGTAGTTACTACTGGTGTTACTTCAGGAGTTACTACTGATAGGGCATCAGTAGTATTTGCTGCTATTAATTCCTTTTCTTCATTTACTACTGCTATAATATCAGTAGTAGAGGTTACTACTGGTATTTCCTTTTCAACTTGTTCTTCCATTGTAGCAGTAGTAATAGGCTCTTCTTCTGTCACCATCATCTCTGGGCCTTCATCAACATTTGTTTCTTTTAAATTTAAAAGGGAGGATGCTGCTGCTGCTATAGATTCATCAATCATTGTCTGTATATTATCCTTCTCCCCTTTAGTGAGCTCAACTGGTGGAGCCTCACTATCATCAATCTTTTTCTTCAATTGTCTGATGATTTTGGCTTGTTGATAAAGCCTGTGCTCATATAATCTCATTCTTCTGTTGATGGTGTTGACATGCCTTTTCATTGCAGCCATGGTTTTCCCTTGGTTAGTTAAATATATATGGCAATTTTGTACAGTGGATTCAAGAGAATCCACTTTATCCGTCAATTGAGTGATTTTAATACTGCCCTCACTCCATCTAGCAAGATCATCGGGCTCACTAACAGGTACATTGGTTTTAAGGTTTTCCTTCCTTTCCATCAATTCCACAGATCTGCCCTCATCACTGCTTGGTGATTCATTGGGTCTTTTAGACATTCTCTTCTTCCTAGAAGAAGCAGAGATGCCCCCCCTTGTGGTTTCTTGGCACCGGGGTCCTTTGAGTAATTCCTCAAAAGAGTCATCACTCAAAGTTGCCGAGGTTTGGGTCCTAATGATGTTTTCACTTTCCTGTGCACCCACCTTTGGGGCATCAGTAGTGAAAGTAGGGGTGTTCGTTTGGACGGTTTGGTTTTATCCAAACCAAATAGATGAAACCAAATAAAGTCCGGTTTTCAAAAGTTCAAACCGAACCGTCCAAACTAATTCGAAAACCAAACCGATCCGAACCAAATAACAATTTGGTTGGTTTGGTTTTATCCATTTGGTTTTTCCCTAAAATTTTCAAAATACTACAAAAGTATATAACATAAATAATATTAAGTTCGATATGTAAAATTCCAAAATGATAAACTATTTTGTACATAAAAACAAGTCTAACTCATAGCTTGTGACATTTACAATCATATATGCAAAAATCTTGATATCAACTTTATCAAAAACTCTAAAAAGATTGATACATCGCCAATTGATACAATATAAAATGGAACAAGTGTTAGTATATAAATCAATTTACTATTTACTACAAGAAATGTAAAGAAAAGGAGTACCATAATTGCTTATAATGGAAACTAACAAGTGTTAGTATATAAATCAATTTACTATATATTACTATTCGGTTTATTTGGACAATCCGGTTTTCACTAGGGAAACCAAATCCAATCCGAAATCCAAACTATTAATTTGGTTCAAGTCCAAACCGATCCAAAAAACCAAATAACCAATCCAAATAGTCCGATCTAAAATGTCCAATTGGACAATCCGGTTATATCCGAATAGTGAACACCCCTAAGTGAAAGCCCTCCCCTCATGTCCTCTCTCCTCCTTGGAGGACAACTCTTTGAGCCTGGGGTGTGACTCGATTTGTCCCCTGGTGTCCTTTGAAGAAAGTTTCTTTCTTTTATAAATTGTGGAAATGTTTTTGGTTTTGTCTGGTAGGTCTTCCACAGAGTGAAGAGTAGCACTCTGCAGATTTATATCAAGTTCCTGGGACACATTCAGGACTTCTGTTTGGGTTGGTGATTGAGTGGCTATTTGGATTGGTGTTTGGGCTGTATTTGGGGGTGATGGAGTGGGTTGAGGTTCAACTTGGGTTGTAGCAATGGTTGAACCCTCTCCAATATTGGGTTGATCTTTGATCATGTTAGGAAACAGAGGGGTTTCCTTGCCCGAAAATTTAAATTGTTTTCTCATATTTGAGAAAACTTTCTTGTTCAACTCAGGTAATATAAAAATGTTTTTAGGAGTTGACAAGTTTTGTAATTCACATCTTATGGCTTTCACTTTTTGATCAGATGTGTTTTCCAGTTTGATAATTAAGTTCTTTATGAGTTCACTTGTTTCATCCTTTGTCCTGAGAAAGAAAACCCATGTATATCTGGAAAAGTCATCAGTAATAACTAGACAATATTGTTTCTTTCCAATACTCATTACATTTGTAGGTCCAAAAAGGTCCATATGTAAGAGCTGTAAAGGAACAGAAATAGAGTTCACAGTTTTGGACTTATGAGAAGTCTTGTGTTGTTTACCTTTTAGGCATGCAACACAGTGATGATCACACATGAATTGTTTTTGAGGTAGTCCAATGACCAGATTTCTTTTTACTAAATTATTCATGTTTTTAAAATTTGTGTGACACATCCTTCTATGCCAAAGTTCTGATTCAGTGGTGTTTGCATTGGATATAAAACAGTTGACCTCATTTGTAGAAATGAGTTCTCCCCCTATATCCAGGCAATACACATTGTTTCTCCTTGGAGTTCTTAAAACAACATATTTTTCATCTAAAATAAAATCAGGAGAAAGAATGATGCACTCAATGTCTGTGAACAGAATCTTGTTCTTTTTATCACAAACTTGAGACACACTGACAAGATTGTATTTTAGTTCAGCTACATAAAATACATCATCAAAGGTAATTTTTCCATTAGTAACAGTACCTTTACCTGTAATCTTACCTCCCTGGGGATTCTCACCAAATGCCACATATCCTCCATCAAATGACTTGAAATCTTTAAGAATTTGCAGATTTCCAGTCATGTGCCTTGAGCATCCACTATCAATATGCCATGTTCTTCCTTCTTCTGGGATCTGAATGCTCTGCACAAGTGAGTAAAGGATTAGTTAAGTTTGGGAACCCAAGCTTTATATGTCTTGGGTTCATCCTTTGAGAAATGAGCTGTTGGGGATTTAACTCTAAAGACTTTTGGTACCCATACTTGTTTATTACTGGTATTTTGTTTTACTACTGTCCTTTTGGAGTTATTACTGGTGTGAGAATTTCCTACTGATCGTGGTTGATACCCATTGTTTTTAGCTTTTGAATACTTTACTACTGATGGACCAGTAGTATTTGGGTACTTACCATGTTTAGAATGACCAGTAGTGTTTTTAGAGTTAACACCAGTAGTGTTTTTGAAATTTGTTTTGGGAGCAGTAGTATTTTTGAAATTAGGGTTTTTACCAGTAGTATTCTTGTACTGGTACCATACAGCATTATAATTAGGGTTAGCACCAGTAGTAAATTTGTTAGAGTTTCTACTGGTGTTGGAAAATTTAAAATATTGTTTATTTTGATTGGATTTTCCGTTGTTCTTGAAGTAATTGCTGTTCTTTGGGCTGCCAACTCTTCTGTTTTGCACAAATCTTGGTGCACTTCTTCCAAATCTTGTAGTTTCAGCAATTGGAGTTTTGATTGTATTTGCTACTGAAGGACCAGTAGTATCTTTTAACCTTTGAGTTTTTGCATTTTCTTTAAAAACTTTAAATTCCTTGAACTCCTTGCAATTTATTGGATTGAAGTGACAATCCTTTGCTAAATGATTCACTTTATTGCAAATAACACATTTTAATTTATTTTCTTGAGCCTTTATTGTTTTTCTTTGTTCTAAGAGTTGATTTCTATTTCTTTGGTTTCCTCTTTTTAGAATTTTGGGTGTATTTTCTGCATTATATTTAGGAGAATCATTTGGACTTTGAGCTGTGTGAAAACTTGTATCAATTGATTTTGGTGATTCAGTTTGAGATATTGTAAATTCAATTGATTGCTCATCATCTGAAGAATCATTTGATTCAGATGTTTCATTATTAGATTCAGTTTGATTTGCAGTTTTTAATTCATTAATGATTCTTTCTGAACTGTTTTTAAGTGGAGGAATGAATTTGTGTGGAGGTGGTACAGCATGATATCCCACCCCATGAACAACTTTTTCTGTAGTTTGATTATTAGTTAATTCATCTAGAATTTTAGTGCTTCTTTCAAACTTTTTAATTGTTAATTTATTTTGTTCAATTTCAAGCTGACATTCTTCTAATTTACTTGTTAGTTCTTTATTTTTTGTTTCATAGAACTCTTTCTCATCCACAGCTTGAAGCAATTCTTCCTTGATCCGTTGATCAATCATCTTGTACACCTTTATTTGATATTCTTGATCAGCAATTACACTATCAAACTCATGATTTCTTCTGATTGCTTTTGCTAGATCTTCATTTAATTTAGTGTTTTCTTTTTCTAGATTTTTAATAATTTTAGCACATTCAGGAGTACAAGGTTTAGATTTTACCTCAGTTTTGTTGTCAGTAAAGGCCATGAGAGCTTGATTTTGAGTATGCTCTTCTGCTTGGAAGCTCCAGTCATAGCCTTGTCCTTGTTGTGACACAAGAGCAGTTGATTTTGATCTTTTGTCTGGTTGAGGACATTCTTTTGCAAAGTGACCAAGGTTGTTACAGTTGTAACACTTGACTTTAGTCTTGTCAAATCCTGCTTTGTCACCTTTGTTGAAATTGAGGCTTGTCCTACCAGTTCTTTTTAAGAATCTTTTGGTCCTTAGGCTCAGCATAGCCATCTGCCATTTAAGATCCATCTCCTCAAGATCATCTGGATTCAATTGTTCCAAGTCATCACTAATCAATGCAGTATGCACATGACTAGTGAAGAAGGATTCTCTTGCAGTATCCTCAGAATCTGCAGCCTTTCCTGTGGAGGATTCTTATCCTTGACCTGTACTAGACACAAATGCAGCATTGTTAGAAGAAATAGAAGGGTTTTTGTGATTTACCTCAGTTTCAAACACTCTGAGATCATTATAGAGTTCATCTAACTCCTTTTCTTCTAGAGCATCTCTTTGTCTATACACCACTGTGTACATGGCCCATTCTTCACTAAGAGACCTTAGGAACTTCATGTTGACATCTTCTTGATCCATCTTTACACCAACTTGGTTGAGTTCACCAATTAGTTTGTTGAATCTGTCAAACACTTGAGTGAGTGTTTCATTGGGCTTTCCTTTGAAATTTTCAAAGTCTTGTTTGAGAACAGACTTCATGTTTCTTTTTGTACTCTTTGTCCCAACGAATCTCTTCTCCAGTGCTTCCCAAAGCATCTTAGCATCATCATATTCAACAAAGAGATGTTGATAGTCATTAGGAATAGCCAGTAGGAGAGTGCTTAGAGTTTTGAGTTCGATGCCTTTATCTTTCTTCTCCTTCTCACATTTAAGTTTGTCTGCCTCAGTTACAGAGCTGCTTGCTTGAAGTTGACTAGTTTTGTTTCCTTCACAAACGACTTCCCACATAGAATAATCTGTAATAAGCATGTATTGCTTAATACGATTCTTCCACATCCCAAAGTTATTGGGAGTGAGCATAGGGATTTTGTTGGCCTGAGTGCTTTCATTATTATCAGTCATGATTAATAATGTGTGTGTTTTAAAGATTAAAACTTTTTGTTGTTCTTAACAAATAGTAGATCTAGAACCAATAAGCTCTGATACCACTTGTCAGGATCGATTAACTATAGACAAGTTAATAAACACCTTAGATCTAATTGATGATAGAAGTTGCAGCGGATCAACACTATATCAATAATTAAGAACAATGAACTGTATGAACAATATGCAAGAATATTAAGAACACAGTTTCACAAAAAGCTTCAATGTATATTATTGAGTTAACAATACACACGTACGTTTACAATTCGTAAGGAACATACTTATAGTAGTCCTTGAAGCTAAACTATTTACCCTAGTTATTCTAGGATTTGATTTACATCGAATTATAAAAGATATACATTTAATTACATTCTATAACTATCTCTACGAAGATCTCGGACTTGATATCTTCCAAAAACGCGTATCAGTAGTAACTGCAATCACCAGTAGTAAATAAGTAACATCAGTAGTAAACTTGGTGATCAGTAGTAAGTCCATAATCAACGTCAGTAGTAACTACAATGATCAGTAGTATCTTCAATCTTCTCATGATCAGTAGTAACTTAGTTATAGTGAACACCAGCATCAACTTCATCAGTAGTAAATGTTTCTGCCCCATCAGTACTAAGTATGTCAGTACTAACTGCAGCATCAGTAATAAGTTGATCTGTGTTTTGCTCCAACAGGAGCTATGACACTAATTATCCATACGTTTTATGCAATCTTTTAGTTGGATAATGTAATCGTGAACATGATATAGGCTAAAGATAGCCTGCTAAACTAGTTCACTATCAAACAAAAAAATAATGTGTGTATTTTAAGAGCATCTCCAACCATGTTTTATCTAAGCCTCTATCTTTATATTTGAAGTTCTTTTCTCTCCAACCCAACTCTATCTCTCACTCTAAATATAGAGTGAGAGAAAAGTTCACTCTATATTTGAAGTGAGAGGAATTAACCATATCCATAGGCCCCACATTTATTTGTGAGTGCAAGTGTTAGTGGAACATGAGTCCCAAATAGAGTTTATGGTTGGAGTTGGGAGTTTATGGTTGGAGTTGGTCCCACCACTTATAGAGATAGAGAAAAATTATATAGAGTTTATGGTTAGAAATGCTCTAATTATACCATAAAAATAGAAAAGAATAAAATATAAAAATACTTGCATACTACTCGTATAACGGGTTGTGTGCAGAAAAAAACACCACATACAATGCACACTATTAGAGCATGGGATATGGTCCCGTTATAGATGTGTTATAGTCTTATAGAGGAAAACCTTCATTTGGCGGGGTTATCTCATACCGTGCTCCTCTTCGCCATCCATCTCGCCGTGGCTACAACGGTCGCCAACCACTTTTCTTTTCTTTTTGATTTTGTAGATTGTCCAATCAATCAAAATACATCAAATAAAAAATATGAGACCACTATAACATAATTTTGACTATAACACCAATAAGCCATGTTTCCCTCCCCATGTTATAAACAAATTATAAGCTCAAAATTTCTATAACATATCTTCCACACCTTGTGCTTTTATTATCAGAGTACAAGTTGTGTAGATGTGACCACTTACAATTTTGTATCGCTTTAAAATCAAGTAAAATAATTCTTTGTCATTAAAACTTGAAAATTGTAACGCTCATGTCTTCGACACCAAGAAGCCCCCTTTTTTTCTCTTTTTTCTTAAGGCATTGCTGAAGCTCCTCTTTTGGATTCCGTTGCCGTTCAAAAAAAAAAGGCTATTTGTCCTCGATAGAACTTTAATCCATAACGTATAGATTATGAGCAACTGTTGGGTCACATTCTAGAGTATTAAAATAGTCTAGGGGTGTAATGTGACAGTTTATTGTAATCAATAGTCTAGGGTTATTTTATGTATTTAGTCAATACTAGGTCTAGGTATAAATACCTAGTTGTAACCTAGTATTGTAAAGCTTGCCGTTTGTTTAATCGATCGTACGCATTTTGTGTGTGAAAAGCTTCATTCTTGTTCTTCCAATTCATCTTTGTTCTTGCTTAATTGTTTGATTAATCGATACATACGGATTCACAATTGGTATCAGAGCATAAATCTCCTTTGATTCGATCCATTTCAGTGAAGATTAAGCAAGTTTTTGAAGTTTTTGGTGAAGAACTCAAGAATCAAAATCGGAATTTGAGGTATTAATCGTTTATATTCTTTGTTCATTACATTCCTCTTGTAATTCTAAGCATATTAGAATCAAGTTTCGATTAAATCCATCAACAATTGATCCTAATTTTGTGATTTTAAAGAAAACCATTAAAACACACTTTTTCCTTTGTTAAATCGAAATTGCCATCTGATTTGTTGTGTTATGATCAATTTTATTATACAATTACGTGTGAAATCAATTTTCGAGCATTTTGGGATTTGAATCACTCGATTTGGTTAAGTATTGAGCATTCTAGGATCGATTTAGTGAGAAAAATAGCTGGTTTGTTCGTCACTGCCAAGAACAAGTTCGGCCCGAACTCTTCACTGTTCCCGGCCCGAACACCATCTTCGGCCCGAACACTTCCAAAGTTTTCGGCCCGAACTTCATCTTCGGCCCGAACACTATCTTCGGCCTGAACACTATCTTCGGCCCGAACACTATCTTCGGCCCGAACACTATTTTCGGCCGGAACATCATCTTCGGCCCGAACTTCATCTTTGGCCCGAACACTATCTTCGGCCCGAACAGAGATCTCGGCCCGAACATTTCCACAGTTCGGCCTGAACAACCCAAGATCGTGTAACAAAAGGGGCTATACTAAAACGATCATAACTTTCAGCTCGAGTGTCCGTTTCACGCCCACGAGTAACCAAATCGAAGCTAGAGACTTGTTTCGATCACTTTATTTGCGTTTTTGGTGATTTTTCGGTCAATTTCCAAACTTCGTTGAGCCCCAGTTTCTAACCCGATTGTCATTTTTTGCCAATTCGAAAATCGAGGACATATTTAAAGTGTCTTTTATCATCTGAGATCTTTTGAAAAATTTTCAAATTAAATTTTTTTCCCCCTCGGTCGTTACCATACAAACAATGACTTCAAGAGAAGCACTATCGATTTGGTCTGATCTAAAACCTCCAGTCTTATTCAGAGGTGAGTATGCCCAGTGGAAGAAAAGGTTTCTCCACTTCATCAGAAGCCAAGAATTAGCTACTGAAATTTTTGAGTCCCTTGAGAATGGAAACACAAAATTCTATGAAGATGTTGTTGCGTTACCTGATGCAGATCCTCCGGTTATTGGCGGTCAAGTTCTCATCCCTCCTTCCAGATATAATGCTATTCAAAAGCAACGTGCCAAAGTTGATCGTCAAGCATATTCCTTTATGCTTCAAGGATTACCGAATGAAATCTACAATAGTTTAGATAGTCTTGAGAGTGCTAAAGAACTCTGGGATGAAATAAGAAAACAAATGGAGGGCACGGTTCTTGGGAATAAGGCTAAGATGGTTACTACGTTAAACTCATATGAAAATTTTAAAGCATCAACCGGGGAAGACCTGCAAAGCACTTACCATCGATACTGTAATCTGTTAAATGATCTCCGCAAAAACAGTCTATCAAAGGGAAACCTAGAGATCAACAACAAATTTATCAACAATCTTCTTCCTGAGTGGGAAATGTTTGGTAACAATGCTATGCAGAATAAAGATCTAAGTCTGATAGATATCCATGAGCTGTACGAATATTTGTACCAAAATGCTCCAATGGTGAACAATATAGCCAAAACAAAACAAGAGACACAAGATACTCTTACACTTCTTACCAAACAACAGCATCTGTTAAATGAGACTGCTAAGTCTAAAGAAAAAGCAGAAGAACCCACTCCTCTAAAAATCGATGATTTGGATAAAGAACTTCAAGAAGTGCTGCAAGCCATGTCACTCATCTCTAAATATGAGAAGAAATATTACCCGAAAACCACAAACAACAATCTGCGATTTTCATCAAACTTTAAATCTGCTCAATCTGCTTCTGCTTCAACTGATAAGCCAGCCATGACACCTTTGGATCCTACAAAGAAATGTTATAACTGTGGTGTTGCTGGTCACTTCTCTCGTGATTGCACGAAACCTAAAGTTCGTGATTCTGAATATTTCAAAAAGAAGATGCTGTTGGCCAAACAAATTGAATCCGGGAAAGTGCTGTTAGCAGAAGATCTTCAGTGGATGGAAGACTCTGATCAAGAAGATGAGGAACATGCTGCAAACTTGTGTTTCATGGCAAGAGAAAATGCTGAGCTCCACGAATGTTCCAATGAGGAGGCCAACAAGAAAATTGAGGTAACCGGCTCTTCTTTATCTACTTCTGATCATTCCACTGATTCTGATACTTGTCTTTATAAAAATCTGATTTCTGAAATTTATACCTTAAATCAAACAATTTTACTCGAAAAGGATATGAATACACAACTTTTAGAGCGTGTAAACATTTTAGAAAATCAATGCAAACAAACTGCTCATCTAGGTGAGCAACTTGTTAATCACATTAAACAAAATAAAATTTTTACACTGGAAACTCAGGATTTAAAAAGACAAGCATCAGAAATAAAGGTCCAATATGAATCTGATATTCAACATTTATCACATACAATTTCCGAGAAAGAAGCTGAAATTACAAATGTTAAAAATACACAAAATCATATTTCAAAGGAACGAAATGACAAATATTACAAATTGTATATCGAAACGTTCCAAGAATGTCAATTCACAAAAAACTGGATGGAACGTAAACAACAAGAATTTGATGATAATGAAAACCAATTTAAATCTTTAAATTCTGAAATCAAAGAACTACAAAAAAAATTAACCGATCAAACTAATCAATCATCACAAAATAGAAATAGTCAACATGTTATCATACATCGTCTCACCTACGACAAAGATCAGTTAGTATCTCACATTAAACACCTTGAAGAGTTAATCGCCAAACGAGGACATACTAATCAAACCATCCATTTGAACAAGCCTAAAGAGTTCAAATACTTCAACTCCAAACAAGGTCTAGGGGCAGACAATCCAGGATATCTGAGCAAGGTGTGCAGGGTTCTTCCAACACTATATGACTCTCGCTACATGCAAAGAGATATCTGGCAGAGCTTCATGCGGGTGACAGATGAAGAAAAAGAAATCGAAGCATTCAACAGAGCAAAGCAGGAGAATGCACAAATCAGTTTCAACTATGCAGAATTGAACAAAACTTATGAAATTAAAAAGGCTAAGTTTGAAAATGATGAATATTTTCCTATAATAACCCCAGAAGAATTTGAAATTAAAGGGGATGCTGTCGTTCAACAAAAAGTGACACGAAAGCTTTATATTCCATCATTAATTCTCGAAAAGAATATCTGCCAATTAGAAACAGAAATTGATGAAATACATAAGGCATTTGATAAAGAAAAATTAGTTTTATAAACCAAAATTCATGACTTAGAAGATAAACTTGTTAAAACCAATTCTTCTTCTGTTCAAAATGATTTTCAAATTAATTCTTCTGCTCAAACTAAAACTCTTGAAAAGACTTCTACAATTAAAATCCCTGCTATTTTAAAAAGAAGCTCTGACTCAACTGTTTTAAATGTTTCAGATAAAACCTTAAATTCAAAGCTTGAGAAGCCCATGCCAATCGGAGACATAGGAGCAACTCAGATAAAGAAGTCTAAGTCGCCCGGCTCTAGTATGCTTAAGTCAAAGGAACTTAAGAAGTCTAGTTCATCGTCCCTTTTAGTTTCTTCTTTTTCTGTTTATAATAAATGTAATAACTCCATGGATTTTATTGCTCCTAAATTGGCTTTTGGTACTGTTTATGATTCTGCTGTTTATCGTCCTGTGAATTATACTGTTAATGGTGATAATTTGGTTGTTAAATATGATAAAACCGGTAAAAAGATTTATTGTGACAAGCGAACAAATAAACAAATTTCTCAGTATGCTCTTAAATATGTTTTACATAAGTCTGGTAAAATAATTAAGTCCTGCAAAACTTGTTTTCCGTACTCATGCAAAACACCCGTTTCTCGTCCTTTGCAATATAAACGAAAACATTCTTCTACACAAGCCTTCAAACCGACTAAGGTTCGTCCCACTACCTCACCCATCCCTAATAAATTGATGTCCTCTCCATGTCAAACAACTCGAGGAACCACAACACCTAAATCATCACAATCAAGCACTTCTTCAAATTCTTCGACAACCAAATCAAAGATGCATAACACAAAATCCACGTTTGTTCATTACACTTGGATCAAGAATGAACAGTCAAACTGGATTTTACATTCTCCAGAGAAAAAGCTTAAATGGTCTATCAAATCAATCCACTCAGAACTGCCTCCTTGCAGTTCCCCAAAATCTCTAAATTAATCCTTCTGTAAAATCTGCATAAAACATCCTTCACTAATCGTATAGGACCCATAATTGATTGGGTACCTAATTTTTTTTAATTGTTTTATGTAGAATATATGGTATCTTGATTCTGGATGCTCACGGCATATGACGGGAAACAAGAACCTCTTAACAAATTTCAGAGATAAATATTTGGGTACTGTTCGTTTTGGAAATGATCATTTGGCCGCTATCATGGGAATTGGCGATATCATTCGTGACAATTTAATCATTCGAAACATCACTTATGTTGAAGATCTTGCTCACAACTTGTTCAGCATCGGTCAATTTTGTGATAAAGAGTTAGAAGTTAATTTTCGAACAAAGAAGTGTGTTGTTCGTACTTATAATGGAAAAGAACTTCTTACCGGATCACGGGATACAAATCTGTTTACTATCAATCTAAATGACGTGACCCCAATGGAAGAAGTATGCTTACTGTCAACAACGTCATCAGATGAATCATGGTTATGGCACCATCGCCTCTCTCACCTTAACTTCAAAACCATCAACAAATTGGTAAAAGGTGGCCATGTATCTGGTCTCCCAGACGTTAAATTTGAAAAAGATCATCTGTGTTCGTCTTGCGAAATGGGAAAGATGAAGAAAACGTCACACAAATCAAAACCTGTTCCAAGTACATCCAAACCTCTTGAATTGCTTCACATGGATCTATGTGGACCAATGAGTGCACAGTCAATTGCTGGTAAATGGTATGTGTTAGTGATTGTTGATGACTACTCATGGTATACCTGGGTTCACTTCTTACGTACCAAAGATGAAGCTGCAGATACTATTATCGCCTTTATCAAGAAAACTCAGATAAATCTGGAATTAAAAGTCAACACCATTTGGAATGATAATGGAACTGAGTTTAAGAATCGAACCCTAGATTCATTTCTTGAATCTGTTGGTATAACCCATTAATTTTCCGCTGCTAGAACTCCACAACAGAATGGAGTAGTAGAACGAAGAAATCGTACCTTAGTTGAAGCAGCCCGCACAATGCTTTCATTTTCGAAACTACCTTTATCTATGTGGGCTGAAGCCATCAACACGACATGTTTCACTCAAAATCGTTCTATCATTAACAAAACCTGCAACAAAACACCGTATGAATTGATAAATAACCGAATTCCAAATGTTAAATTTTTCCATGTTTTTGGGAGTCGTTGCTTCATCTTAAATGACAGAGACAAATTGAAAAAATTTGAAGCTAAAGCTGACGAAGGGGTCTTTGTTGGTTATTCACGTGAATCTGCATCCTTCAGGGTTTATAATCGATCAAATCGGACAATCAGAGAAAGTGTAAATGTGAACTTTGATGAGACATTTCCTCTTGATTCACTTACCTCAGATATTAAACCTCCTGCACCCCCATCCGCTCCTTCAACCTCTGAAAATGATTTCGATGTATTGTTTGAACATTTTTATGATGTATATCATAACATCAGACATACTTTACTTCAGGAGTATGGCGTTCCATTCCTTGCAGCTGCAGATGTTCAGTCTATCAGTGTCCCTGAGACACACATTCCGAGTTCCTCTGATTCTCCATCTCCAACGTCTGCTGCTCATGAGAACACTGAGTCAGTAACAAACTCAGATTCTACTTCATCATCAATGGAAACTCAATCATCACCAGATGTTTCTTCATCGCCTTCTCCAGTTGCAGGTGTTTCTGATCTAATCATTGCACCAGCTCAACCTCCAACGTTGGTGATTGATTTCTCCAAATTCAATGTTCAACAACTCGATCCCCCACCTTCTTCATCCAATTCCCAAACAACTATAATCCTGCATCCTGCATTTACTGATACCTCCAATATAACTCCAGGTCAACTTCCACTTCCTCATACTCTGAAATGGACCAAAGAGCATCCTTTACATCAAGTAACTGGAAATCCTGAATCCTCGGTTCAAACTCGTAGAGCAACTGCTGATGAATGTCAATACTCATCTTTCTTAAGCTCCAATGAACCTAAGAAAGTCAGCGAAGCTTTATCAGACCCAGACTGGATTCTTGCAATGCAAGATGAAATCAATCAATTTGAACGATTGAAAGTTTGGCGTCTAGTTCCAAAACCACCTGGCAAGTCTGTTGTTGGTACAAAATGGGTCTTTAAGAACAAAAATGATGAAAATAGGATTGTCATTCGAAATAAAGCACGCATGGTTGCTAAAGGGTATTCTCAACAAGAGGGCATCGATTATGAAGAAACTTTTGCCCCGGTTGCAAGAATAGAAGCCATCCGAATCTTTCTGGCATATGCAGTTCACAAGAATTTTACAATCTATCAAATGGATGTAAAAACTGCATTTCTTAATGGTATTCTCAGTGAAGAAGTTTTCGTTCATCAACCAGAAGGATTTGTCGATCCACACCTGCCTAACCATGTCTACATCCTTGATAAAGCGTTATATGGTTTGAAGCAAGCTCCTCGTGCGTGGTATGATGTTCTATCCAAATTCTTAGTCGACTCTGGTTTTTCAAAAGGCAAAGTGGACAAAACTGTATTCATAAAACGACAAGGAGAAGATATTGTCCTCATTCAGATTTATGTAGATGATATTATTTTCGGGTCCATAAATCCAAAATACTGTAAACGATTTTCAGATCTTATGATCAAAAGATTTGAAATGAGTATGATGGGGGAGATGAATTTCTTTCTCGGTCTACAGGTTCGTCAGTTACCTACCGGGATCTTCATCAATCAATCCAAGTATATCACTGATTTGTTGAAGAAGTATCTGATGGATGACTGTAAACCCATTTCTACACCAATGTCACCCGGTTCAAAATTGCATACTGATCCTGACGGAAAGCTAGTTGATATCACCAACTATCGAGGCATGATAGGGTCCTTATTATATCTAACTGCCAGTCGCCCTGATATAATGTTCTCTACGTGCGTTTGTGCTCGGTATCAGTCTGCTCCCAAAGAGTCTCACCTTCAAGCAGTCAAACGCATATTTCGTTACTTAAAGGGTACTCGAGATCTTGGTCTTTGGTATCCCAAAGAAACTTCGTTTGACCTGTCTGCATTCTCTGATGCTGATCATGCTGGCTGTATGTTGGATCGTAAAAGCACTTCTGGAGGTGCTCAATTTCTCGGTGATAAATTGGTGAGCTGGTCATCAAGGAAACAAAATTGTGTATCTCTTTCAACCGCCGAAGCGGAGTATGTTGCTGCTGCAAGCTGCCTGTCCCAGGTAATTTGGATGCAGTCACAATTAAAATATTATGGCTTTTCATACAGCTGTATTCCTTTATATTGTGACTCCCGAAGTACAATTGCAATTTCATGCAATCTTGTTCAACATTCCAAAACTAAACATATTGATCTTCGATATCATTTTATCAAAGATCACGTTGAACAAAGAACTGTGGACACGTACTTCGTATCCACCGATTTTTAGTTAGCTGATTTATTCACCAAGGCTTTAGATGAAAAACGAATTAACTTTCTTGTATCTAAGCTTGGTATGTTAAATCTCAAAGCATAAATAGTCTCTATTTTTTTTAACTGCTTTTAAATGTTGTTTCTACAAAATGCTTTTTATTGTTTACATTTTTAGCACTGACTTATACACAATTCAGTGTATAACTCGAGTCTCATCAGAATGGCTTATGCACACATCAGTGTATAACCCATTCCTAATCGTCTAATGGTTTTCAATTACATCAACTTGAAACCCGCTCTTAATCTAGAAAACACAGAACTGTAAAAACTCTTCTCCACCCATCTGCTGCTGTTAAAAGGTACATTTCTGATCTACAAACTTTTATATATCTTTATTTTGTCGAGGGGGAGTAATATTAATTCTAAGGGGAGAATTAGTATTTCCAGGGGGAGAAACTTTCTTATATCAATACTTTTATACCCGTTTGAATTTTTTTTATTCGATCAATTTTTTTTTCAAACGACAATACCTTCCCATGATTTGCCAGAACCGGCCTTACCTTCCAAGGGAATTCTTTTTCAGCCATTTGGTAAATGTGAGGGTATAAGTCTACGGTATAGCAATAAGTGAGTGCAAGGTGATGTGAAAAACATGATAACTTTAAGAAAACACACATTTGAGTGCATCCACACCGTAAATAAACCGGGCAACCATACAAAAGGGTGCTCATTTATGCGTTAAATGTGTCACCAGACTCTACTGGCCCATTAAAGCACATGCACGCCACCACCAACCACTCAAATTTCTCTCAACAGGAATTTGTTTCAATTCATTCGGGGACGTAGCACAAAAGCTACTGACTACTCATTCGGAGTATGTCGGTATTGAAACAAAATAACCTCCTGCCCCGGGTTAAGTCTCTTTGTATGCACAGTGTGTCTAGTTCTCACCCTCAAGAATCTTCCAATATAGGACACTTGCACTACAAAAATGGATCTCTGTGAATCCATCGGAACCCTCTTAGTGGCATCACAATCTGATGTTTCACGAGGATCGAGTGGAAATCCTGCTAGAGCTAAAATCACGCCAACTCTAAACGCAGGTCACACACTTGAATCAACGGTTGTGCAAACGACTACCAATTCATACCGTGTGCTAACGGATACTCTATGTGAGTCCGGTGTTACCTAAAAAGAACAAGTTGCTGTGCCGTAACATCTATCATTCTTTCAGGCAACAACTTATACCGGAAACACATAAAATTCCGAAGAAAAATCCATGTGAACTCTTAAAATGCAACATCTTTTGAAAGCTGATTATAATGCACATGAGCGTAATAGTCCACTCTCAAATTACTCCTATGATCTGCTAAACCCAGCATGATCTTCCCCGGAGCCACCGACAATATAGGAACTAAAAAGTGAGGGTCCCTAGGTCTAGGTGAGCAGAATCAAGTATCATGGGATCTTGATTGGGGTGCGCTGAGGTAAAAATTGAGAGGGGGTATGAAGTATGGGGTGCAAATCAGCTTATCACATGGTAACACAAAAACGAGTGTGTGGTTGAAAATGAAACAGTGAGTTGAGTGAGGAGTGTGTGAGAAAGGGTTAAAGAAAACGAAAAACCCTCCCTAAACCGATCAAAAAACCGGGTAACCACATCTTTATCAGACTGCATAAGATGCCTTCTGATTCAGACATCATGGACCCAGTGATGCAATGCACAACCCCCACTAACCACTCAAGTACAAAAAGTACTTGTTTCAAAATCACGGAGATTACCACATCTACTATCGACATCTCATTTGGAGATTGTTGATATTGAAAAAGAGGACCTACCTCCATTCCTCACCTTCGTTTGTCCACATATAGAGTCTAGAACCGAATTAAATTTCTCTAGGACACAGGCATTCCACCAAGCATATCCTAGTGATATTGCCGGAACATTCATAGTGATACCAAACTTGTTGGTATTCCACGATGATTGAATGGAAATCCTACCAGTGCTAACATCAAAGCCAACACTGAACGTAGGTCACATAGTTTTTTAACTGTCGTGTTAACGGGATATCTATGAGATCCCGGTTTATCCTATTTGACTATGCTGTAAAATGTGTTATATATTGATTCATTCAAAAAATGAATGTATCATTATTCAACACATTTTCATCACCAAGCTTCGGAGATTCTTCTGGTTACATGATGCTTCAGATAGATCTTGTTCATCATGAGGGGGAGAATGTATTAGCCTAACTTACTCCACATCAAAAAGACACATATGCACCAGTGAACGTAGAGTAAACAAGGAACCGAAGACTCCATGAAGAAATAATTGTCTGTTTGAGGGGGAGCATAAACCTTATCAACAAATTTCCTGAACAACAATTATTAAATATCATTGATCGACATAAAGCCACAAACTTCAAGAAAAGACTTCCGCTGTTAATATCTCTATCATTATGGGTCTCAGTTTTGGTCGATCAATATGTATCTTCAAAGTAAAGTCTTCAAAATACTTTTTGTGGTTGAAAAGCTACAAGAAGTATTCGTTTTTTTTTTCACAGATCAACAAAGCTCAAGCCTGATTCGGATTATTATGCAACGAAATATCTACAAGGCTAGGTTTTTGCTAAAGATGAAGACTTCGAAGATATGCTTCCCAGACTATTGTTACAAAGGGGGAGATTGTTGGGTCACATTCTAGAGTATTAAAATAGTCTAGGGGTGTAATGTGACAGTTTATTGTAATCAATAGTCTAGGGTTATTTTATGTATTTAGTCAATACTAGGCCTAGGTATAAATACCTAGTTGTAACCTAGTATTGTAAAGCTTGCCGTTTGTTTAATCGATCGTACGTATTTTGTGTGTGAAAAGCTTCATTCTTGTTCTTCCAATTCATCTTTGTTCTTGCTTAATTGTTTGATTAATCGATACATACGGATTCACAGCAACACTTTACACTTTAAACTAATACCACTAGATTATAAACTCTGAATACCAAAAAGCCTCTCTTAAACGCCCGCTTTTATGCCTTCAAATATTATTTTGGATATACAATTTCAAACCCTTCCGCCCGCAATTTGAAAAAGGAAGGGGGGAGGCCAGGTCCTCTTGCCTAATCACCCTAGCAATTTAAAATTCGGTCATTATCCTTTATATACAATTATCGTTAAGCCAGTACTGCTCATTACAGAATTTTACGGAACGGAACGGAAGGTGAGAATAGAACGGAAGGGGAGAGGAATTAACGGAACAAAAGGCTAAATGAGATTTTCAATTTATAAAAGTAACAAAAATACCCTTAAAACAGGGTTATTTTTGTAAGTAATTATAAAATTTTACATTTCCACCCTTTAATTATTTACTAACTACAAAAACATTATACGTTTTTTCTTAATTAAACATATATTTTAAATATATGAAATATTTATTTTTTTTAAAGTTCACCTTTAAAAAAGTTACTGAAATACGATTAAAATGAGCCTAATATTATAATATTTTTTATAAATAAGTTTCTTTTGCATAATTTTTAAATCAAAATGATATATATTATAAAAATATATGTTTTGAATATGATGCTATTTTTCAGCTATGTGTATGTTTTTTAATCCAGTTTTATTTTCATTATACAAAAGTAACATCTTTACGATATTTTATAATTATCACTTTAATAAATGTAACACCCGTATTTTTAAAACAACGTTTAAATCATTTAAAATACATTTTTCCAATATTTGACATATTGTCCAAAATACAATTTAACAAAAACTTCAAAACCTATATGAGAGTTTACAAAAATACGGTGTCACCAAGTATATCAAAACCATAGGCAACGGGATCTACCTAATAGCTCCCGAGCTAAACATCTCTAGGCCACTTCTAGTGCAACCTTCTATCACTTCAAACCTGTACCTGAGTACATAGCCATAAACAAACGTAGTACGTGAGACAAAATAGTCTCGTGAGATACATGGGTTTTAGACCCAAATAACAATAATAGTCGTTTCATAAATAGATGTATATGAACATATATATATATATATATATATATATATATATATATATATATATATATATATATATATATATATATATATATATACATATACTACATCATTACAAGCTAGCCACCCTATAGTGACCCTATCGTTCCAATGCTTTCCTAGCAATCATATCTAGTTATCGGGTTGCCCCCGAACTAACTAGGATCTCAACATATCTAACTATCGGGTTGCCCCCGAACTAGCTAGAACTCCAATATATATATATCTAGTTATCGGGTTGCCCCGAACTAACTAGAATCACAAGCATATCTAACTATCGGGTTGCCCCCGAACTAGCTAGAAGCACTATCCTATCTAACTATCGGGTTGCCCCCGAACTAGCTAGAAGCACTATCCTATCTAACTATCGGGTTGCCCCCGAACTAGCTAGAAGCACTATCCTATCTAACTATCGGGTTGCCCCCGAACTAGCTAGAAGCACTACCACGTCTAGTTATCGGGTTGCCCCCGAACTAACTAGCATCACATCATCTCGTTCTTACCATAACTCATCAGTTATTCCAATCAAAGCCCTCGGCTATCACATCAATCATCAAACAAGTTAGTTATCTAATAATAACAACATATAATTAGTTCAACACAGTGTGAACGTACCTGTATGGTCCCATGGACCCGATCATCAGCAACCCACATTTACTTCTACATCTATGAACCCTATGAGGTCCATACTTACTTTATACATAAGATACATTTCTTATTTTATCGATATCATAATACATTTTATCTCTTCCTTGACTATAATACACGATTATTACTAGTCACATCATATTCTTTTTCATATACATTCGTTCTTTACTTTTATTAGTATATCTTACCAATAGGTACTCATTACTATAAAATCATTCTCAATTGCTTTACTAATATATATTTATTAATAAAGGCTCCGTATACATTCTTTTAATCAATTACTTCCTTATTATTGTTCATTAACACAGATTCCATAATTACTTGAATCTATCATATTTTACTTCCAATTCATCAATCATACTAGACATATTCTAGTATCACATTCTACATACTTTCATACATTTTCAGTCACTATCTTTATCAACATATTTATTAATAAAGACCCATAAAATATCATATGTATTTTCAAAACTATTTACTATGTACTCAGTTTGAAAGTCTCATGTACTCACCTTAGCAATAAAGTGCTCCAACGGTATTATTTACGTCAGTTTCCTTGCATCACAATTCGGTCAACCTTCCAAGACCTCACCAAATGCCTAATACAATAATCACAAGATTATCAACATCACATTCTACTACCAATGTGTCCATCTATCTCTAGATAACACTTATTAACTCATTTCCCCCAGTTATGGTGATTTACCAAACCCTAGGTTTAACCAACCCTTAAGGTTCTTACAAATCATAACCATACACTCGTTTCCTTTGGTAATATACCATCTATTAAGTGTATACACCATTTATATCACCATAACTCATAACCCCAAGAGCTAGGGTTTCAACCCCAAGCTTCTAAGTCCATATATCTAAAGCTACAACTACAAAGGATTGAAGATATACCTTTAATCTTCACTTAGGAGTGAAATCTACCAAGCTTTGATGGAGAAATCGACCCAAATCAGCTCTTGCACTCCAAAATCGCCAATGGAAGAAACTAGGGTTTTGGAAATGCATTTATGGCTAAAAACCCGAATTTATTGCTCTGGCCGGAAGAGCTCGCGCCCCGCTCGCGCCGAGCTCGCGTCGCGAAGTGACGCGGATCTGCCCCCTAGTCGCCGCTTTTACCAGATTTCGCGCCAGGCTCGCGCCGCGAAGTCAACGCGACATACTCGCGTTCCAGCTCCGGTCCCTCTGCTCAACCTCGCGTTTCGCTCGCGCCGCGAACTTGCCTGTGCAGCAGGGCTGCACTTTTCGGTCTAGGTTTCAACACGGTTTCGTCCATAACTTTCTCGTACGGTGTCCAAACGACACGAAACCAATTCCTACGTTCTTTAAACGATTTATCCTTATTTATCATATTTTTATACAATTTATTTATTTACAAATTTCGGGTCGTTACAACTATCTACCCCTTAACAGGATTCCGTCCTCGGAATCACTAAGAATTTCAACCCACATACAACCGAGCATTCCACTCTCATTCCTTTGTGGTCACTAACATCAAACTTTCCTCATTCCTATTCCGTTATCATTACATCCAAACGTTCACTTAACTCCGTTGAGTCCGAACGGTCAAGACCCAAATTTTAAAACTCATAATACCCAAACGGGTCAAAATTTCACAATTTGACCACAACACTTTTAATCCTTCAACCAAACCCGATCATTTTATACACATAAAAATGACATGACCCGCTCATTAAAATCAACTAATTGACCAACACGAATGTCAAAGTCTAGCTTCGACCAAGTTGCCACATTCCAAAATCGTCTAACCTTTGACTTAAGAACAAAGTCAACTATGCTTTAACAATTTCCCTTCTCGTTAAGGAACCCATAAATCTTTCTTTCCTTTTCATTTGGCCTTTAATTTATGATCCATCTACAATCATATACTCGATTCCCACATTCAATTTTGACAACACCCTAACGGGTCAAAGTTGTATAATCTGACTACAACTATTTCAACAATTCCATTAATCTTTTCATATACGTACAATCTGCACATTATGCCCTCGACGTTCACTAACCGTTCATAACGAGAGTCAAAGCCCATCTTTGACCGAGTCAACTATTCACAATTTGACTAATCTTGACTTTTGCATAAAGTCAATCATACTTTTCCCAACTAACAAATTTCATACTCACGGGGCACCATTACTAATTTATCACTTTCGGTTCCACTCATTATTGTCCCCTTAACAATTATCCCCATTTTTTCCACACTTTCATTTTCTCTCCCAATTATCCGAGAGTCGTACATTCCCATATGGTCACATCGACCTTTACCGATTCTTGACCAACATTTGGTCACTCAAACCATCACTTAGTTTTCTTTCAACTACCCTTGTGTCACATCGATCAATTTCAAAACTCTTATTCTCAATTTCATACAAGTTTACCACATCTTGATTACCAATAATAATTTGCTCACTAGGAGTTTCTCTTTCCTCCTAACCTATAAATCGTAGGCATCCCCTACACATACGCGACTTAAATGCAACCCTCATTTCAACCAAATTCTCACATATCGTACAGTCATAACCATACACATTAACCACATAGTTCTACATTCATCATATATACATAAACATATACACACATATATACACAATATTATACAGACACAACAATTCATACTTTGACTATTATATCAAGATGATTGGAAAGCCTCCAATCCATCAAGACCCAAACGGTCACAGTGATTAGAACATCTCCAATCACAGGATGGAACCATTGGGATTCGCCCAACCGATTCCACCCCCAAACATCATAGGAGCCGGGGATCCCCCGAACTACCACATTATCTTTCCTCATTCTATCGATTTAGGATACCATACTAGTATACCCCTTTTCTCATCACATAATTTCACTACTGGGTTACACATTCAACCGACTATTTATTCATCATGCAATTAGCACGTTTCCCATGATATCACATTATCATTCTCTGTCATATCTAACATATTCCCCATTGGGCATACTACTTAACACGTTTCATATAACATCACCTTTTCATTATCATATTCCTTCAAAGGCCATCACATAATGCACAAGCCTCGTACCTCGCGGGTAACCAATAAAGTTTCCGATTCCCATCTACCGTCTCATTCACACATTAACCACCCTTGAATGGTTCATTTCTCTATTGAACAACTTTCCAAATCCTTGTCACCACCGGGGTAACCATCAATCTATTCCTTCAATCATAGTCCACCGGTTAACCTGGTCATCTTGAGTCAACCCATCGACTCCGGTCCACATTTGTAACCCATGACTCGGCACACATTGGCCCAACATTCCATACTCTCGTCTTCATACATCGCGATACTTGAAATACTTATTTTCCAACCGTAGTTTCACACTATCCCATGTCATATACCGTCGTACCATTACTATGACATTTTATCAATTATTACCTTCTTACCCTTGGTATCGAGTCCATGAACCCCGTCCCGAAACTTGTTATGGCTATATGCCAACTTTTATTCAACCACTTTCGACAATCAAAACTCGTCATTCCCATTACTTATTCTTTTCTACATATTTTCCATTTGCGAGTTCTAGGACATCACTACACCTTAGTCGTTCTTTCCTTTACCGTTCACGTATAATCATATTACATTATTTATCCGGATTCCCGCCGGACATTCAAATTCCATTTCCAAAGTTTCTATTTCTAAAATTCCCATTCAAACTAACATTTCTTACTAAAACTTAACACTTCTTTGTGCTACTATCCTTTTGTTGAAACACTTTCACCATCCTTATATCCTTATATCCTTACTACACGCGACAAACTTGTTTATAATCATGTCCATTGCATATTTCCATACGCATAACTAACCGGGAAGACTATTCCCAAAAATAAATTTCCACATTGTACGACTCATCTCCAATTTCTATAAGCACCAATTCGTGCAACAACCAAACAATTAAGCCATAATCACTTAAGTCAATTTACCAAAAATTCTCCGAGGTTGCATCATGAATTCCCCCTCTAGATTTCCTTCCGGGCAAACTTCCCCTTTCAACTCACTCGTGAGTTCCTTTCACAACATCTTGTACCGTGCTCTCTTTCCCCAAAGTTTCATACAACACATTCCACCGTGTCAACACCTCATCCTTCAATAATGGTGACGCTAAAGTCACCATGTCATTCTTCCCCGTTTTCTAATCCCTAGCACTTGCTAAATCTACCGAGTCCACCACATCGTGACCTTCGGTTCAAAACTTCCGAATTACACAACAGTTTTACACGCTATGAAAGTCTTACACAACTACCTTTCATTTCTTCCGACTATGTTTTGCTACCTTTTATGTAGACACTTCTCACTACGGGATTTACCATTCGATTATTCTTCCTTCATATGGGTATTGGAATCATCCCACCTACCCTTATTTATTCAATTATCCAAATCTCGGTTCACATCTTCATTCTTACCCTTTCCCAACTTAGTGGAGCTCGTCCACTTTACCCATTCATTCCTTCGCCATACCAATGTATTCAACAAACAAGATTCAAACAGTCGACTCAACAGTCGAAAACAATGCAATTAGATGAAAACATGGCATTTCCCATAGGGGTCGACCCTATCTTACCAATGCCCTACGGTCTCAAAAGACTTCACGTTGCACATTTCATAACAACTTCTATAGGTCCCCTAGGTTCAACCCTAAACTTATCATAAAGTCTCAAGGTCAACCTATCGATCTCAAGGAATCTTACATTCCTATTGCTACAGTCTAAGACTAGGATGGACATCCAACCTAATTCACTTAAACTATAGCTCTGATACCAAGTTGTAACACCCGCATTTTTAAAACAACGTTTAAATCATTTAAAATACATTTTTCCAATATTTGACATATTGTCCAAAATACAATTTAACAAAAACTTCAAAACCTATATCAGAGTTTACAAAAATACGGTGTCACCAAGTATATCAAAACCATAGGCAACGGGATCTACCTAATAGCTCCCGAGCTAAACATCTCTAGGCCACTTCTAGTGCAACCTTCTATCACTTCAAACCTGTACCTGAGTACACAGCCATAAACAAACGTAGTACGTGAGACAAAATAGTCTCGTGAGATACATGGGTTTTAGACCCAAATAACAATAATAGTCGTTTCATAAATAGATGTATATGAACGTATATATATACATATACTACATCATTACAAGCTAGCCACCCTATAGTGACCCTATCGTTCCAATGCTTTCCTAGCAATCATATCTAGTTATCGGGTTGCCCCCGAACTAACTAGGATCTCAACATATCTAACTATCGGGTTGCCCCCGAACTAGCTAGAACTCCAATATATATATATATATATATATATATATATATATATATATATATATATATATATATATATATATATATATATATATCTAGTTATCGAGTTGCCCCCGAACTAACTAGAATCACAAGCATATCTAACTATCGGGTTGCCCCCGAACTAGCTAGAAGCACTATCCTATCTAACTATCGGGTTGCCCCCGAACTAGCTAGAAACATTATCCTACTAACTATCGGGTTGCCCCCGAACTAGCTAGAAGCACTATCCTATCTAACTATCGGGTTGCCCCCGAACTAGCTAGAAGCACTATCCTATCTAACTATCGGGTTGCCCCCGAACTAGCTAGAAGCACTACCATGTCTAGTTAACGGGTTGCCCCCGAACTAACTAGCATCACATCATCTCGTTCTTACCATAACTCATCAGTTATTCTAATCAAAGCCCTCGGCTATCACATCAATCATCAAACAAGTTAGTTATCTAATAATAATAACATATAATTAGTTCAACACAGTGTGAATGTTGGAATATGCTTCACGCGTATAACATATAGTTATATGGCTAGTTGTTTGTGAGCCTAAAGGGTCACACACTTAAACACTAAACACCATTATATAATTAGTGTAATTAGTGTAATTACATTAATTATTAATATATAAGCTATAAGCTTGTGTATAATAAGTTTAATATTAATTGTTAATATTGAAACTTTATTGTGAGCAAAATGGAAGAAACAAATGACTAGGGACTAAAGTGAAAATGGAACAATGGTTTATGGAAATCATTGATGGGTCTTTATGGTACCATTAAGAGTGTTGAATGGCTCCATAAACTCACCCTTGACCACCCATTTTGGCTATCCCCAACACACACTTGTATGTGTTTTTGTTTCTTTTTGCTCTCAAGATTCAAGGACTAGCATCCTCCATTGGTGTTCTTGCTTGTGTTGTGTGGATTTCTTTTAGAGGTATTCTAATTGAATACTTGGTTTCAATCCATCATCAAATCCATCCGAATCCACAACAAGATCAAAGGCTTCAAGGGTATGAAATGTTCATCCAATCTCTTTGATTTTCTTATAGTTTAATTGTATGATTGATATCAAGATCCGTTCATGGTGATTAAATCTTTCCGCTGCGTTTTGTTACTTGTAATAACCGAAAATCACCATTAGTGGTATCACGAGTCATTATATTAATCATATAATTAGCTAGATTTTGTGAAAAGTGGCAAAAATCAATTGTTTTTGGGTTTTTAAAATTCCGATCGGACAAAAACAAAAACCCTACGGGTTTTTTATTTTAATTTTCGGATTTTTATTAAAATGTGGGTTAAAATATGGTATTTTTGGAACCCTATTGTCACTTATTACAAAATCATATCAAAAAAAATTAATCTTGTTATTGTATTTTTTTGATTATTTGGCTTGGATTTTAATTTATTAATTCCATTTTTTATGATATGGCAAAACATGTATTTTTGCCATATCCCAAGCCAAAGCCTTGTCAATTGTTGCTAGTTTGTGCAAACCGATGAAAGCCTAGACCTTTGTGAATGAATGTGTTGATTGTTTGGTTGTTTGTTATTTCGGGAAAAGCCGTGTTTTTTAGCTTAATTGTTGTAATTTGTTTAATTTTTTCTTTTATTTTTTGGTGCCATTTTTTGGGGCAATTTGTAATGTAAAAGTCATAGAATAGATTGTATTTATTTTATCTTTTTATTGTAAGTTGTTGACAAAAAATATTGAAGACCAATGAAGAAAACAACAAATTTCCGTCACAAAAGCGAGGGCTGTACGAAAACAGGTTTTCCAGAGGCATACGGACTCCTTTTTGGGCGATTCAAAAGCCTAAAATGCTTGCAAAGTCGTGGGCTACAACTATACAGAAGGCCGGGAAGACCAACGAAGACTCCTTCAGTGACTTTTCGGGCTTCAAAGTCTGCTGGAATTTTCTGGCAGATTACACTTTTTCACAATTTTGGGTTCTACTTGCTCAAGAATGTCTTGGAGCAAGTGGGAGCCCATTGGGTTTATGTAGGCCCGTTTGGGTTCATGTTGGCCCGTCCCCTAGTTTGACCCTTCGGTCCGTCGTGATGACTCACGTGACCGAACCTAGGATTTCATCGGTCGAGGTTTGCACAAAATTTGTTGCATGTTTTATTTATGTTTGTGGTTGTTTTCTTTTCCTATTAGATACAAGTAAATAAAACAATTAAAAATGGTTTTTTGACACAAACATTAAAACATCCAAACATTTAATCATCGATAATTACTAGTTAATCATTGATGATTAAACCTTTAATCTAAAATTGTTTTGAGATTAAACTAAGTTTAAATATGATTTGAAACTTAAAATAATAGTTAATCATTGATGATTAAACCTTTAATCTAAAATTGTTTTGAGATTAAACTAAGTTTAAATACGATTTGAAACTTAAACCTTAATAATCGTTAAATGTTTTTACCGTTTATTAAACGACTTATGAAGTGATATGAATGAAGTACATGATTCATTCATATCTTAATAAAATTTTATTAATTAAAATTTAACATACCTAAAATTTAAGTCACGCCGTCCAATCGGTTGTAAATCACTTGCTTCTATTTTTGAATTCACGTGAGACGTGGTTTGAATCTAGATCCGAGGTCATTATTCTCTACGCGTGAGACCTAGAGCTATTTTGACATGATTTCACATTGGATGACTTAATCGAGTTAACGGTGAGACCTTGACTCGAGGCGACGATGCGACAAACATGCCACTTGACCCTAGATGCTTGTTCACTAGGTGCCATGAAGTCCCATACCTCTAAGAGTTGCACTTGTAATGCAATTGTTGATCGTCACCTACCTATTGGATCTATCACCTCTAGCAGATCAACTGATGCGGTGATAGAAGCTCAATGGGATCTTAGCTTTTAATTAAAATTAATTGGGTAGTTAATTGATTAAAAGAAATTATTATTGAAAATACTATTTTTTGAACTTTGGTTGTTATACAGATAACAACAACATCAAAACCTAAGTATCTCCACTCAAAAATCAGTTCTTGAAAACTGAAACTGACTAATATCAACTTTATCTTCTGATATCGAATTCTAAGGATTGTCCTTAGAGATGAGAAAGTTGATATACCTATAAGAGGCCTTACCTGAGGCACCTCCTGTCAGTGATTCTGCTGCTGTTCGTCAAGCCTTTACCGAAACGTTTAACGAACACCAAGAAGTTGCTACTCATATGCTTGTGAGCATGAACCCCGAGATTCGAAAGTACTTCGAGGAACTCACAGCATATGACATGATAAGCGAGTTGAAAATAATATTTCAACAAAAGGCAGAACTTGAACTGTTCAAAACAGTTAAAGCATTCCATGCTTGCAATCAGGAGGACGGCCAATCAGTTAGCACTTACATCTTGAATATGCAATGCTATCTTGATCCAATGGAACGTCTTGGTTACCCCTTACCACAAGTTCTTGGAATGAGCTTGATTCTTACCTCACTATCCAAGGACTATGACCAGTTTGAAAAGTGTTTTAAAAGTACATAGCATGGGGAAGACAATCGTTGAACATGCTATGGTAAAACTGGTTGAGCAAGGGTTACCCAATACTTTTCTTGCAATTAGGGAAGGTAAACCGCAAGCACAAGGCAAGAGTCTAGGTAAGGGTAAGCTAGTTTACTTTTCCAAACCTACGATTCCCCCACCTGCTAAAAAGGAGCACCCTGCAAAGGATATTTCTTGCCATCATTGCGATGAAACTGGCCATTGAAGGAGGAATTGTCCTGCCTACGTGGCAGAGTTGATGAAGGACAAATGTGTTCTAGTTAGCACATTAGGTATCTTCATTATAGAACTCCATACTTTTCGTGATAAATCTTGAGTGTATGACACTAGTTGTGGAACTCACATTTACACAAATGTGCAAGATTGAATGTGAAGTAGAAAGCTAAATGAATGGAAGCTGTGATCTTATCCTTCCTAATGCGTTAATTATTGTTTTGAATAATTGTCAATTATGCATTGTTTAGCTTTATCGTTTGTTGAATAAGGGATTATGATATCTTGTTTTATGAAAAATAACATTTTTTATTACTATTCCTTATAATAGTATGTTTGAAATTAATATGCATGATCCTAATTCAAACGATAGTTCTATATACAAATGTAGCACTCAAGAATCCAAATTGGTTTGGATTCTACTTACCTAGAGCATCGTCAACTTTTTCCACATAAACAACTCGACGGGCTTCTTTACAAATGATTATGAATCATTTAAAATGCCTCTCTTGTATATTATGGAAAGATAACAAGAAAGCTTTTCTCCCATGTTGGCAAAAGAGCTAAAAATCTACTTGGACTCATACATACTGATGTATGTGGCCCTTTTAGAACTAAGACTAGGGAAGGTGCCACCTACTTTCACTGATGATATCATTCGATGTGGTTATGTTTACTTGATTAAACATCAACATGGAAGCTTTAATGATATCAGTCGCTATGGTTATGTTTACTTGATTAGACATTAACATGAAATCTTTGAAACGTTCAAAGCTTTCTAAAGTAAAAGTATAAAATCAACTTAGCAAGACAACAAAGGCTTTCAGTCCTGATTACGGATGAAAGTACATGAGTCAAGAGTTTCTGGATCATCCCTCACATCGTGAGATTGTCTCACAATTCACTCTTTCATACACTCCACAAGATAATGGTGCGTCTGGAAAGAGATATCGGACCCTGTATGACATTGTGCGATCTATGATGAGTCCTACTACTCTTACACTATCCTTTTGAGGGGCATGCACTGAAGTCTGCTGCTCGAATACTTGATATGGTTCCGACCAAAAGGTTAAAAAGACACCATATGAGATATGGCGTGGGAAAGTCCCAATTTGTCTTACTTGAGGATCTGGGGTTGTGAGGATCTCGTGGAACGAGACATGCCGAACAAACTTGAGCCCATATCTATCAAGTATATCTTCGATTACTATTTTACTTCCCAACTGAGAACAAATGGTTGTTACTCGGTATGCTGAGTTTCTTGAGAACAGTCTCATTTCACAAAGCAAGTGGGAGCACTATAGACTTTGACAAGATTCAAAGTGAAGATACACAACCTTCTGGTAACACTAGCAAATATCATTCTGAGGCTGGACATATAGATGTTGGACCACAGGATGATGTTGTTCCCATTCATAGATCCGCAAGGACACTTCATGCACCTGAACGATATAGATTTATGTCGATGCTGAGGAGCAAGTTTCGAGGATCATTATGAACCCCCTAACTATCAAGTTGCATTATCGAATTTTGTATTCGAAAAATGACTTGAAGCTATGAATGCGAAAATAAAATCCATGAGAGACAATCAAGTTTGAACCTAGTTGATCTTTCTCAAAACAGTAAGACTGTTGACATGGATGAAAATATACACACCTATAAATCTCTCATAGTAGCAAAAGGTTACACTCAATCCTACTGGATTGACAATGATGAAACCTTCTCGCCTGTTACTAAAGACATTAGGATTCTTATAGCCAAAGTAGTGTACTATGACTACGAAATTTGGTTGATGATGAAATCAAATCGTTTGTTTCACCTAAAACCCAAACTGAGTATGTGTATATATGAAAGCTAGTGGGAGCGTTGTCGTTTCTCAAGTCATACATGTTGATGACATGTCACTCATGTGAAACAATATACCATGCTACAAGATGAAAATCCTGGCTTGGAAAATGTTTCGACATGATGGATTGTAGGGACACGACATACATACTTGAAGTAAAGATCTATAATGATAGATCAAAGCGGTTAATTGGTTTAAGTCAAAGTGCTTACATTGACAAAATTCTAAATGGTTTAGAGTGGTACTCCCAAACGAGGAAGTCCTCGTATGCCACACAATGTAAACTTGAGTGAGACTCAAGGACCTTCCACACCTGATGTGGTGAAGCGGATGAATGTAATCCCCTATGAATCGGCTATTGCATTCATCATGTACGCTTTAAGGAGCACTAGGCCAAATGTAACGTCCTTAGGGGACCTTACTAGAAAATACCAACAGAATTCATGAGAGGTCACTGGATTGCTGTTAAGAACACATTGAAGTATTTTAAAGTACTGGAGATATGTTTCTTGGTCATGGTGGAGATACTGAACTGAAACTAAGTATACTTGCTATACTTATGTTGGTTTTGAAATAGGGCGTGATGACGCTAGATCCTATTTACGAAGGTTCACTACATTCGAATGATTTATCGAGATATGTGAAATTCGTACACTTAAAGTTCAAACAGATAACTAACTAGCTGACGCTTTATCGAACTCAATGTCTTGTACCAAACATCTTGAATATGAATGGAACATTGGACTTCGACAAGCTAGTAGTTTCATGTAAATCTGTTTTAGTATTTGGATAATGGAACTGTGAGCAGTTTATATTGGAATAAATTGATATATTTGATATGATCGTTTTTATATGAATATCTACTGTGTTCTATATTTGCATGTTTATATCCTTGAATATTTACTGTGTTTTATATTCTAAATTGTCCATTGTCATATTGATAATATGGGAATATTATTAAGACAAATCTGAGGGCATTGATGACATTATCTTAGTATGACTAAGGATGATGAAATCAAACTCACATGTCGCTCATAACGATGCACGATTGGACTGACCCAAACTATGAGAAATCACTTCTTGGATTTATGTCACAAGTGAATCTCACAAAGGCTTTGTCACTTATCCTCTGACTTGAGATGCAAGTTGGTTTGTGTATGTAGAGGGGCAAACTTTGATGTGGTTAAACGCTGACCTGAATAAGGCTGCTATAACAACCATTATCGGGTTTATCATTAAGCATATGACAGACACGTGCAGTCAATATAGAATTTGTTCCTCCACGTATGTGGATTAGATACTACTGGGCCCCTCGATGATTTTGAATAGATGTATGTGTGGCCACACCCAAAAGGTAATCAAGATGAATCTTGATTGGTTTTGGTAATCTATTTCATTATATAGATCGAGAAACAGAATCGTTGAAGTTTTAGATTGACATTGATCCTTGTCTAAAATTCAACATAGTATCAGTAACAAAAGGATAACTGCTTGAAAAACTTTGAACAAAGATTTTATGAAACTCCTCATATACTCCTAGGGGCATTGGCGGGTTGCTAGACTCTAACCTTTGCTTGTATAACTACTTGATGTTATCACGTGCGCAAGTGGGAGCTGTTGGAATATGCTTCACGCGTATAACATATAGTTATATGGCTAGTTGTTTGTGAGCCTAAAGGGTCACACACTTAAACACTAAACACCATTATATAATTAGTGTAATTAGTGTAATTACATTAATTATTAATATATAAGCTATAAGCTTGTGTATAATAAGTTTAATATTAATTGTTAATATTGAAACTTTATTGTGAGCAAAATGGAAGAAACAAATGACTAGGGACTAAAGTGAAAATGGAACAATGGTTTATGGAAATCATTGATGGGTCTTTATGGTACCATTAAGAGTGTTGAATGGCTCCATAAACTCACCCTTGACCACCCATTTTGGCTATCCCCAACACACACTTGTATGTGTTTTTGTTTCTTTTTGCTCTCAAGATTCAAGGACTAGCATCCTCCATTGGTGTTCTTGCTTGTGTTGTGTGGATTTCTTTTAGAGGTATTCTAATTGAATACTTGGTTTCAATCCATCATCAAATCCATCCGAATCCACAACAAGATCAAAGGCTTCAAGGGTATGAAATGTTCATCCAATCTCTTTGATTTTCTTATAGTTTAATTGTATGATTGATATCAAGATCCGTTCATGGTGATTAAATCTTTCCGCTGCGTTTTGTTACTTGTAATAACCGAAAATCACCATTAGTGAACGTACCTGTATGGTCCCATGGACCCGATCATCAGCAACCCACATTTACTTCTACATCTATGAACCCTATGAGGTCCATACTTACTTTATACATAAGATACATTTCTTATTTTATCGATATCATAATACATTTTATCTCTTCCTTGACTATAATACACGATTATTACTAGTCACATCATATTCTTTTTCATATACATTCGTTCTTTACTTTTATTAGTATATCTTACCAATAGGTACTCATTACTATAAAATCATTCTCAATTGCTTTACTAATACATATTTATTAATAAAGGCTCCGTATACATTCTTTTAATCAATTACTTCCTTATTATTGTTCATTAACACAGATTCCATAATTACTTGAATCTATCATATTTTACTTCCAATTCATCAATCATACTAGACATATTCTAGTATCACATTCTACATACTTTCATACATTTTCAGTCACTATCTTTATCAACATATTTATTAATAAAGACCCATAAAATATCATATGTATTTTCAAAACTATTTACTATGTACTCAGTTTGAAAGTCTCATGTACTCACCTTAGCAATAAAGTGCTCCAACCGTATTCTTTACGTCAGTTTCCTTGCTTCACAATTCGGTCAACCTTCCAAGACCTCACCAAATGCCTAATACAATAATCACAAGATTATCAACATCACATTCTACTACCAATGTGTCCATCTATCTCTAGATAACACTTATTAACTCATTTCCCCCAGTTATGGTGATTTACCAAACCCTAGGTTTAACCAACCCTTAAGGTTCTTACAAATCATAACCATACACTCGTTTCCTTTGGTAATATACCATCTATTAAG
This sequence comes from Calendula officinalis, assembly GCA_963853835.1. NCBI lineage: Eukaryota > Viridiplantae > Streptophyta > Magnoliopsida > Asterales > Asteraceae > Calendula > Calendula officinalis. The sequence goes on from OY970825.1 coordinate 6,968,479, forward strand.
TGTATACACCATTTATATCACCATAACTCATAACCCCAAGAGCTAGGGTTTCAACCCCAAGCTTCTAAGTCCATATATCTAAAGCTACAACTACAAAGGATTGAAGATATACCTTTAATCTTCACTTAGGAGTGAAATCTACCAAGCTTTGATGGAGAAATCGACCCAAATCAGCTCTTGCACTCCAAAATCGCCAATGGAAGAAACTAGGGTTTCGGAAATGCATTTATGGCTAAAAACCCGAATTTATTGCTCTGGTCGGAAGAGCTCGCGCCCCGCTCGCGCCGAGCTCGCGTCGCGAAGTGACGCGGATCTGCCCCCTAGTCGCCGCTTTTACCAGATTTCGCGCCAGGCTCGCGCCGCGAAGTCGACGCGAAGTCAACGCGACATACTCGCGTTCCAGCTCCGGTCCCTCTGCTCAACCTCGCGTTTCGCTCGCGCCGCGAACTTGCCTGTGCAGCAGGGCTGCACTTTTCGGTCTAGGTTTCAACACGGTTTCGTCCATAACTTTCTCGTACGGTGTCCAAACGACACGAAACCAATTCCTACGTTCTTTAAACGATTTATCCTTATTTATTTACGATTTATCCATATTTTTATACAATTTATTTATTTACAAATTTCGGGTCGTTACAATAAAAGTTGTACATTAAGTAAAAAATTATTACACACATTTTTATGTCTGAAAGAATATATTCAACAGATTTAACATAGTAAATAATATTATGTTTAAACTTATTTAAAATAAATTAAATCTAAATAAAATCTAAATAAAATCAAAATTTTATATCAATTATCAAAAAGATAAACTTTAAAAAGTCCGCAGCAACGCGCGAAGAGATAATTTACTCGTTAGGGAACATTAACGATGGACGAAATAGAAGCCGACTTAAAACTTGCCTTTAATTTGCTTATTCATTTGAGCATTCTCATAATCGTATAACTTACCTATGAAAAATACCAACTTTTTCGCCAATTACAAATCCAATTTTAAGCAAATTTTTCTTTGACGTCTTTGATTCCTAATGAGGTATATCGCATATACCTTCCTGACCGGACGACCGGACGAAACCTTCCTGAACGGAAGAGGAGAACGGGCGCAGAGGAATCAATAATCCCAAGGGTCATGATCCAAGCGTCATGCGGAAATTACGGAAAGGCGTCTCACAGGTACGAGTGCATTAAATGCGACCAAGTCCCTAGGGCGGCTTTGGCGTAAAGCAAGGGCATTATCCTCCGGTTTTAAGCCTCCAGAGGCGACCTATTATCCACAGAGTTCAGGAACGACCGGTCCAAAGAATGATGCTTTCCTTTCCCGCCTAAGGAAGACCGGCTATAAATACGTTCGTCTTGCGACCAGCAACCATCATCAAGCATTCGGTACATTTATTACACTTATCATTTATTGATTACATTCGATACGATCCATACCAGTCACGTCCTCACGTCATATATATTTATCGATTTCTAACTTGACCGTCAGAGTGTTCTCACGGGAAACCTCCCGGGGAGCATCTGACTAAGGGTTACTCTGTTGTTTCAGGATCTTAAGACGAGAAGGATTCCGATCATCCTTCCGGAGAAACCGTGATCCAACATTTGGCGCCATCCGTGGGACCTCGAACGAAATGGTCCAGGAAAATCCGCTAAACGATGCTAATCGTCAGCAAGTTACGCCGGTACGACTCCGAGAGCCTCCGGGAGGGGTGCTTACTCCGGCATCGGTCTCCACATGCCCACCACCCGAAAGTGGGGGGAATGAACCTACCCCCGAGGAGTTGGAAGAATACCACCTCATCTGTAAGTTTAGAAAAATGAGGCAGATGGAAAAAACTCAGGCGAAGTTGAAGGGGGAAGTGCTCGGGGTAGAGAGGAACTTAACGTATTCAAGTGATGATGAGCCGGTAGAAGAGGTGTACAGAGATCCATCCCCCCTGAGAAGAGCTCGTAGAACGAAGACCATTCCAGCTGACAGACAAGAGGAAGGAAGACATCCGCTGCAGAAAAACGAAAGGGAAACTTCCCATCGTCGCACCACACCCGGTTCAAAGGACTTTCGGTCTCCGTTTACAGACGACATCAACGAAATGCCCATACCTCCAGGTCTGAAAGGGCCCAGAGTCAAATCGTACGATGGAACTGGAGACCCTGACGATCATGTGGCCAGCTTTCGTACGCAAGGTACTGGTTGTCAAGTCTTCCTCAAAAAAGCATCTCCAGTTTTGAAGATTTGGTTTTGCAATTTAGCCACAGTTTCATACAACAGAAGAAGTACCGGCAACGATCTCAATCCATTATGGCTTGCCGCCAACGGGAAGGGGAGTCTAACAAGTCGTACTTTAAGAGGTTCAATGAGCAGAGCCGGAAGATGCCGGTTAGGGAAGATTCTCTGATCATTGTTGCGTTCACGTATGGCCTCCGGGAGGGAGAACTATTTCGTGAACTATCGAAAAAAGATTTCAATAAAGCCGACGACATGATTAACGTGGTGAACAAGGTGTTGAAACAGGAAGAGGAAAGTGCTAAAAAGCTGCGTTTTGAGGCTCAAGAAAGGAGAGACACTACCGGATCCAGTTCGTACAAGGGGGAGATAGAGGGAAGGGTTCCGCCAAGCCCAGTTTTTCCGGAAGATCGCCTTACAAAGCAAGGATCCCGGAAGGGAGGTCTCAAGGGGACATATACGGTCCATATCGTCTGGAGGTTTATACTGCGACAGAAGCCCGAAGGACAGAAGGAAGGTTAGACCCGAATGCTTATTGTGAATTTCACAAGATTATGGGTCACACCACCGCAACGTGCGAAAGCTATAAAAGGGATAAGGAAGCACGGGGGAAAGAGAGAACGGAGGCTAACATCGTTGAGCCTAAGAAGGACGCAGCCGCCTATAACGCTGAGATCTTTGCGATTGAAGAGGAAGCGGTACCTTTCCTCCTGGGCAAAAGGAGGGGAGGAGTCGTTGAGTTCGGGAGAGGAGAACCAGTTCCCGACGGGTATGTCGGAATGGAGCCGTTAGTCATCTTTGGGATAGTGGCTAAAACGATGGTTCGCAGAGTTTATGTCGACGGAGGAAGTTCGGCCAACGTCATGTACAATCATTGCTTCGATAAATTCCCTCCTGATATTCGGGCTCTCCTGAAGCCACCCAAGTCTCCCGTTGTCGGATTCTCGGGGTAATCCGTTTGGCCTAAGGGAAAGATTCACCTACCCCTCATGTTAGCCGATTGGGAAACCTTCCACAACAAAACAATTTTAGCAGAATTCATCATCATCGAAGCCCCCTCACGATATAACGCCATTTTGGGAAGAACGGGAATGTGGCAATTTCAGGCAATCGCCTCCACGATCCATGGTCTGCTCAAATTCCCTTCCGATCAAGGGGTGATCACCGTCCGGAGCATGCCCATGCCTCCATTGGAGTGCAACAGCATTACACACCAAGACAGCTGGACGGAGCAAGAAGAGGTACAAATAGTGATCAACCCGGAGTACCCGGAGGTACCCATTCGGATTGGGGGAAGCTTACACCGACATTTAAGGTGCGAGCTGGAAGCCCTCCTAAAAAAGTATAAGAAGGTATTCGCATGGGCTCCTGGAGACATGACGGGGGTATCCCGGGTGGTGACCGAACACAAGCTTATGATTAACCCAAGTTTCCCCCCAGTAAAGCAAACAAAAAGAAGGATGGCAACGGAACAAAACAGGGTGGTCAACGAGGAGGTACAAAGTCTGGTGAAAGCAGGGGTATTGCGAAGTGCTCAGTATCCTGAATGGATAACAAATCCCGTCCTAGTAAAGAAAGCAGACGGGTCCATGCGTATGTGTGTAGATTTTAAGGATCTCAACAAAGCATGTCCGAAAGATAGATATCCCCTTCCAGAGATCGAACAGAAGGTAGAGTCCTTAGGCAGGTACCAATGGAATTCGTTCTTGGACGCCTACAAAGGGAATCATCAGGTCCAAATGGCCAGGGAGGATGAGGAAAAGACAACATTCCATACGGAGAAGGGAACTTTTTGTTACGTTAAGATGCCTTTTGGCCTCCGGAATGCGGGGGCTACCTATCAGCGTTTGGTTGATAAAGCATTCGAAAAACAGATAGGAAGGAACCTCGTGGTGTATGTTGACGACATGGTCATCAAAAGCAAGGGCGATTTGAATCTTATCGAAGATATAGAAGAAACGCTAATACAACTCACAAAAATTAACATGATGCTAAACCCCAAAAAGTGTTCCTTCGGGATGAGTAAAGGCAAATTTCTGGGGCACATGGTAGCAACTGAAGGAATTGAGGCTAACCCCGATAAGGTGGGGGGATTGTTAAAAATGCATACCCCCCGGCCGGTGAAGGATGTGCAAAGTTTGAAGGGGAAGTTAGCAGCGTTGCGGAGTTTCCTTGCAAAGTCGGCATAAAAGTCCATCCCCTTCTTCAAAGCGTTGCACGGATGCATGAAGAAAGGGGAGGTTGAGTGGACGGAAGAGGCTACTGAAGCTTTCGAGAAACTTAAGCAACACTTGAAGAACCTTCCAACCATGGCCAGTCCCGTACCCGGAGAACCGTTGGTAATGTACCTTTCTACTAACAGAGAAGCCGTCAGCTCAGTACTCATCGCCGAAAGGGATAAGAAGCAAGTACCTGTTTATTTTGTTAGTCGAGCACTACAAGGGGCGGAGTTTAATTACGCAATAATTGAGAAGTTAATCTTGGCCTTGATTTATGCGGTCAGGCGTCTGAAACGATACTTCCAGGCTCACTCAGTAACCGTCCTGACGAACCAACCGATAAAAAACATACTCTTGCAGCCCGAGCGATCGGGGCGAATGACAAAGTGGGCAATTGAGTTGGGCGAGTATGACATCACGTTTAAACCTAGGCCTAGTATCAAAGGTTAGGCACTAGCAGATTTCTTGGTCGAAATGCCGGATGATGAGAGGGTTTTAGCAATTGAAGAAAAAGAGGGCTCGGAAACGAGTGCATGCCGAAAATCTTCTTTTACTTGGCAGATGTATACGGATGGGGCCGCGGGAGCGGACGGATGTGGAGCAGGAGTAGTCTTGACCGGGCCAAACGATGAAAGGGTCACCTACGCCTTAAGGTTCGATTTCACCCGTTCGAACAATGAGGCCGAGTACGAGGCCCTGTTAGCAGGATTAGGTTTGGCCAAAAGTCTCGAGATCCGGAAGGTGGAAGCTTTCGCAGACTCAATGTTGGTTGTTAATCAAGTCAAAGGCTCTTATGAAGTGAAGGAAGTACACATGAAACGATACCTGGAGCGAGTTCGAACGCATGTAAACTGGTTCGACAGCTTTGAGATCACGCAGGTCCCCCGAACCAAAAACAAGGAGGCTGATGCCCTCAACAAATTAGCGGCAATGTTATATCACCATCCGACGAAGAAAGTGCTGGTGTAAGTGTTGGCAAAATGAAGCATCGAGGAAGAAGAAGAGGTGGCAGAGATAGAAAATGATGAAAATTGCTGGATGCCTCCCTTTCGGTTATATTTGGGGGAAGGATTGTTACCAGCTGAAGCAGATAAAGCTAGAAAGGTAAGAATAAACGCCGGGAGGTATACCCTCAGGAACGGTGTTCTGTATCGGAAGGGGTATTCTACCCCATGGTTAAGGTGTTTGGGGAGCAATGAAGCTAAGGATGCTATAAGGGAAATCCACGAAGGATTGTGCGGGTCGCAATCGGGGGCTAGATCATTGACTCAGAAGCTACTTCGAATGGGCTACTTTTGGCCATGCATGTCCAAGGATGTCCACCAATATGTACAGAAATGTGATGGGTGCCAAGCCTATTCGAATGTCCCGAATGCTCCTTCCGTTAACCTAACCAGCATACACAACCCTTGGCCTTTCTGTCAGTGGGGGATCGATATCGTTGGACCTTTCCCTAAGGCTCCCGGAGGGTTACGTTTCCTGGTAGTAGCCATTGACTACTTCACGAAATGGGTAGACGCCAAACCCTTAGCGTGTATCTCGGGGGCTAATATTGTTAAGTTCGTATGGCAGCAGATCGTGTGTCGCTTTGGCCTCCCACACACCATGGTGAGTGATAACGGGAAGCAATTTGCCAGCAATCCGTTCAAGAAATGGTGTGCTGAACTGAGCATACACCAACATTTTACATCCGTAGCCCATCCATAGGCTAACGGTCAAACGGAGGTCACTAACAGAACAATAGTGAAAGGGATTAAGACTCGTTTAAGCAGAACGGGAGGTAATTGGGCAGACGAATTGCATAGTGTATTATGGTCTTACCGAACGACGGTCCGGAGGGGGACACAAGAAACTCCGTACAATTTGGTGTACGGTTCTGAAGCCGTGATACCTTTGAGGTTATCATTCCTTCGTCAAGGGTCGAGAATTTCCACCTGGGAGAGAATGAAGAGGCATTGAGGCATAACCTGGACATCATAGATGAGCGACGTGAAAACGCTGCATTAAGGCAGGCAGCGTACAAGTCTATGACGGAAGGTTACTATAACAAGAAGGTCCGGGGAATGGCGTGTAAGGTAGGTGATCTGGTCCTGCGCAAGAATGAAGCGAGTCTTCAACATAAGCCATGGAAGCTCTGCCCTAATTGGGAAGGTCCATACAGGGTTAAGGAAGCTAGGAGGAACGACTCTTGTGTTTTGGAAACGATGGACGGTTCGTTCATTCCACGCACATGGAACATGCAGAACTTGTTGAAGTTTTACTTTTAAGTTTTTTCTGTTTATTGAATCGTTGGGTGACTCTTTGATACGAATATTATCCGAATTGCATGGTGTTCCACTACTAATGTAATAGAAAGCCATGAATGATTAATGAAATGTCCTTTATGTAAGCTTTTCTTCTTCATAACTTTCTAAGTTACAAAACAACCCATATGACCTACCGAATGGTTAAATCGACGACATAAGCATGCATAAATAGGTAAGGATTGGAAGCGGCATTTCCTACTCCTATTCTACGGGGACGCCTCGTTAGAAAATAAAAACCTATTCGAAAACGAACGAACGAACGAAGCGAACGAATGCGATAAGTAAGCGAACGAATGCGATAAGTAAACAAATATGCGATTAACAAAGTAAATATAAAAACCAAAAGGTTACAACCCATTCAATAAATGATCAATAATAAACAAAGCACCGAGTAATGTTTAACAGAAATGAGGGCATGACCAGCCAAAACACAAGCATGCAAGAATTAAAATGAAAAGAGCCTAAGATGCATGAGGGGTTTTTCCCCGATTCGAGCTTTCACCAGTGTCCTCAGGGCCAGACGCTCCTTTCTTCACAAGTTCTTTTATATCATTCAAAGAAACAACACCGGACTTGATTAACTGCAAGAGCGGGTAGTCCGGAGTTACAAGCTGACCGAAGAGGTTCATAATGTTCGTCTGGGCCTCAGGATAGTCATACACAAGCCTAGCATCCTGAAGCTGCTCTAAATATTCATTATGAGTATCCAGACACCCACGGTACTGTCCGAACTTCACACTCTCCAATTGAAGCTGAGCGTTTCGGCTCACGAACTCAGGGGAGTTCAACAAGTGTCCGAACAGTCCGGATATCCCCTTCTGAATCAGCCAGTCAAGATCCTCCCGCAAAGCACCTATCTGATGAGATTGTATGGCAACTTCTTCTTTCAACCTGTCGTTCCGAACATCCAATTCTCCATGACAACGAACGACTTCATTCAGATGGTTGTCTTTTTCCACCAATGCCGCTTCCAGCTCTGCGATGCGGGCAGACGAGGAGCTTTGTTCGGCGCTCAACTCGACAATCCGGGCATCTTTCACATATAGGGCTTTTCTCATCTCTTCTAAAGTGGCAGACAGATCTTTATTCTCTTCAGATAGACGGTTTTTCTCTTCAGCTTCAACTTGATGTAAACGACGAGCGGTTCCGATCAACTCTTCCATTCGAGCAAACTCTTCGTGACGTCCGACCAATGATTGCTGGTTGCGGATCCCCCTCAATTGTAATTCTGAAAGCAACTCGACGGTATTAAGCAGACCGGATCATGCTTGAAGGAAGATACCTTCGTCAGAAACACTGGGCAGATTCAAAGCAACGGTGGACGGACCGGCAGTCACGTGTACAATCGGCAGGGTAGGAGTAACGGTTGCTTGCAAACTAGAGACCAATGTTGCAGTAGGATTGGCCGGATCAAGAAGGCTGGTAACCGATATTTCCCGTGTAGAGCTAGCAATGGTAGTGCGAACTTGGCGGGCTGTAAAGAAGAAAGAGCAAAGTTAAATCATTTAAAATATGTACGATTAAGGGAGAGCCTTACATAAAAACGGAAAGTTGGGGAGCGACGTCTGAGGCCTCGAAGAACGGACAGGGTGGGATCCTTTGCTAACGGAAGGCGTTCCTGCACCAGAGCTGAACAAAAGGTCACTAAACATCGCCAATGCAGAAGCACTTTGGGGCACTGGCGGAGGTTTCGACACACAAGGATCAACAGTAGAAAATGTTGGGGCAACACTCGAGATGGTGGCGGTTGGAATAATCAAAGTTGCAGGGGATAGGAAAACTATAACCGGAACCTCGGCGGACAGACGGGGTGAACTAGGCTTTTCTCCTACAGGAAGAAAAAACGTTTATGTTTATTGTAAAATAAATATATGTATACATATATATAAAAATAAAGGAGAGACAGACGCAAAACCTAAATCATACCTTCATTTTTTCTTCGTTTGGAAGTTGATGAGGTCGATGTTTCACGGGATCTCTTCGAAAGGGTGCGAACGGATCGGATCTTGACGGGTTTAGAAAGCTCCGATTGAGAGTCTGGAATCATGGTATCCTCCGTCCTAAAACTAACGATTCGGCAATGGATGTAGAAACATCTGAAGTGCCCTCGGTCTCGCGCTCCAACGCGTCCGGGGTGCCTTCGGAGCTGAGGACATCTTCAGAGGGGGGTAGAGATGCAAACGGGTACGGGTAATAGCGGGTATTGCAAAACCTATACCCGTACCCGACCGCTATTCCCATACCCGTACCCGCCCCGTACCCGATCAAATACCCGTCGGGTTCGGGTAGAAAAATCCCCGCCGGGTAAGGGCAACCCGACGGGTACCCGTTCTATAAAAATATTAAACAAAATATCTAAAACATTTAATAGTCTTATTTCGTTCAGGCTTATTTCGTTCAATACGTAATGGACTAACGGGAGACGAGCCATATTTTAACCATTATTAAATTGGGCTAATGAGAGATTAAGAGTTGGGCTAAGTTTGAGTAGTGACTAGTGGGTTAAATTTGTATTAAAAAAAATTACACATTAATATATATATTCGGGTCGGGTATAAACGGTGCGGGTATTATAAAAACCGTACCCGACCCGTACCCGCTCTCGGGTATGAAATTTAAACCCATCCCGACCCGTTACCCATTTAGACGGGTAATACCTGTCCCGTAAGACTTGGGTACCTGCGGGTACCCAAACCCGCGGGTTAAATTTGCATCCCTAGAGGGGGGAAGGAAGGGGGTTATATCTCCTTCAGTTACCGTTACAGATTCCCTCGGAGGTTTTTGCATTTTCAGTCGTTGAAGCAAAGAGATCTTTTTCCCGTCCACTTGCCAGACCGGACGAACTCGACGGATGAAGAAGTGAGGGCTCAGGTCAGCCATCCCAAGGAAATACTCGTCCGGATCTTCCCATTCCATTTCTAACCCCAACAGGCTCTCAACCTGTTGACTTTCAACATCGTTTAATTCAGGAGCAGCCTCAGAGGACCGTCCGATGATGGGCCCCCAAGAAAGAGAACGACGTAAAAGAATCCATATTTCCAATCGCGGATGGAATCCTTCAACCCAGAGATCCGCTCGCTCCTACCGGGTCGGTGGGTGAACACAGCCCAATCACCCCGACCGGTGACAACGTATAAGTTACGGAACAGTTTGGTAGAAAGAGGAATGCCGAGGGCGCGACTGGATATGATGAAGCCGATAATCGTTTTGAAGGAGTTTGGGGCAAGTTGCGCCAGATGAAGGCCAAGATCTTGGAGCAGAACGAGGATGAAGTCATCAATAGGAAACCTCAACCCACCTAAGAGGAATTGAAGATATACCGGCTCAAATCCATCCGGAGCAGAACGAATGGTGTCGGAAGGACCGGGAAGAAGGAGACAATAACAACGATCGATGTGATAATCGTCGTAAACTGCGTTCAGGTCATGAGGAGTAACATTGGTGTGCGTATTGGTAGCAGTTCTTTGGATGGATTTCTCAGACTTTTCCTTAGGGGCTTTGTCTTTCCTCATTTTTTCAATTTCTGGAAAATCGAAAGAAAGGAGTTTGTAAAAAAGGGGAACTGAAGGCGATTAAGAAATCTGTGTTGTTAAGAAAATGAAGTCGATTAAGAAATCTGTGTGGTTAAGAAATCGAAGGCGATTAAGAAATCTGTGTGGAGAAGAAGAATTGGAATCGATGAATGAACAAGGAATATATAGAGGAAGAAGACAAAGGGGCGTTTCCTTGTGATAGGGCAACGGTTAAAAACCCAACGGTCGGAAAAGGATAACGGTCATTTTTTGGAAGTGACATGTGCCCAATAAACGGAGAGCAAGTTCAGTCAACGTTCCTACGGATAACCCTCTTTGAACTTAGGGGACTTAATGAGGTATATCGCATATACCTTCCTGACCGGACGACCGGACGAAACCTTCCTGAACGGAAGAGGAGAACGGGCGCAGAGGAATCAATAATTCCAAGGGTCATGATCCAAGCGTCATGCGGAAATTACGGAAAGGCGTCTCACAGGTACGAGTGCATTAAATGCGACCAAGTCCCCAGGGCGGCTTTGGCGTAAAGCAAGGGCATTATCCTCCGGTTTTAAGCCTCCCAAGGCGACCTATTATCCACAGAGTTCAGGAACGACCGGTCCAAAGAATGATGCTTTCCTTTCCCGCCTAAGGAAGACCGGCTATAAATACGTTCGTCTTGCGACCAGCAACCATCATCAAGCATTCGGTACATTTATTACACTTATCATTTATTGCTTACATTTGATACGATCCATACCAGTCACGACCTCACGTCATATATATTTATCGATTTCTAACTTGACCGTCAGAGTGTTCTCACGGGAAACCTCCCGGGGAGCATCTGACTAAGGGTTACTCTGTTGTTTCAGGATCTTAAGACGAGAAGGATTCCGATCATCCTTCCGGAGAAACCGTGATCCAACAATTCCAATATTTTTATTTTGTTAAGTGCAGTTTGACTGATCAAAGAATTTACTGTAAAAATATTTTTTCTTTGTATCTTTGTCCTTATTTTGTTAAATTCTTTTGGTCAGTCAAATTCTTCTGTCTTCCAATATTTTTCTTTGCCAAAGCTCCTTTTCCCTTCTTCTTTTTGCCGCACAAAAAATACAAGTGAGTTTTTCTTTCCTTTTTTCTCATGCAACATATGTTCGCTATCAAAACAAGCATTACAATCTTGACCGATATTAATTTTTGCATATGTTTCATTAGTAATGAAAAAAAGGCTGTCAAAAGAATTTACTTTGACTGATCAAACCAGTAAGTGGAAGACAGAAGGCAGAAAATAAAAAATAAAAATAAAATAAGGAGGTTAAGTAACAACTAATTACTGTAACCCAACAAAGTTATTATTTTTTGTTGTTTCATAGATTACTTTTTTGACGAGTGCGTTTCCCAATTACTTGGTCAACAGATTTCTACTTGGTTTTCTCAATGCCCCTCTCTCTCTTAATTATTTTTAGTTTAAATTTAATCCATAAAACAAATCTATTGTATATTTATTTTAATGATTTTTATAGAACTAAATACCGTAAATGTCACTCAATTATCCCTACTACTCGATCATAAATATTCTTAAATTTAGTACACCTGCAGCACTGCATGGGGATCAACATCCTCCTCCAATTGTATATATTTTCACCATTAATTTAATTACATATAGATTTTTTTGAAGGTGAAAGGTACACAATCTAAATCTACACCTTTTTTCTTTCACAACTACACTGGATTCGTAATCTTGTGCAACTCCTAAATATCAAATACCGCTGGATTATAATCTTCTTAATTGATAATTACATGTAGATTTGATTAATCAAAAAACCTTAAGATTTTAAAAAACCAATTATAAATCTACATATACATAGAGAGAGAGAGAGATATGCATAGTACGTCCAATAAGATGATTTAGATAGTGTGGGAATGCTGGACTTTGGGGTGTCAATTTTTTGCAAGGACGAGGTGTTTAGTGAGTTCCAATACACTTCAAGTTGGATTTAGATTAGAATGTGAGAGAGGTGAGTAAAGATGTCCAAAAATCATCTCAAATTCTTTATTTATTTTAAACTCTATAACTGAAAATATCTTCTCTTTCGGTTCCATTATAATTTTTACAAATTTTAGGTTTTGGGGTTGAGGTTTCTTGAAAGCGTTACACATAAGATTGCTTCTTGTTTAATTTTTATTTTTTTAAGAAAGAGGAATAAAGGTACTCGTGCCTAGCTTGTGTGCCCTACAATAATTATATTCATATTGGAATTTATCACATAATAAATATTCAAACTATATACGAGTATTAAATAATATACGATAAATTAATAAATAAACATTTATGTGTGGAAGATGCAGGAGTCAGACTACTTAAAATGAACATTGCAAAAGGGCTTCTATGAATCAAGAGAGAGAGAATAGAAAGATAAAAGGGTATTTAACAGTATTTATTAAATACTTCCATTCCATCTTTCTATTCCTCTTCTCACTGCTCTTAAAATCACTATCTTCTTCACACTTGAATTGTCTCCAAGTTTTATGCTTTAGGTAATTAATTTAATTATCTCCAGCCAACCCTAATCCATGGCTGCCACCTTCATTCACTAATTCTCATTTATTTGTGTTTTCTCTAACTTTTTGGTGTTAACTTTCATAAGTGCAGATTAAGAAGAAATTAGCATGAATTCAAACAACTGGCTTTCATTTCCTCTTTCTCCAACTCACTCATCTTTACCACCTCACTTAAATAATGCTCAATCCCACAATTTTTCTCTAGGGCTTGTTCATGATAACATGGACACCGCTTTTCCTAACCAAGGTATACTTATAATATTTTACATTTATTTTTCTATAGTACTATTTATTTAGTATATATTAACGTTAATGTAATTTTTTGCTTTTAAATTTTTGGTGCAGAATGGAACTTGATTGGTGCACAAGGCGGTAACGATCAAGTCCCTAAAGTTGCTGATTTTTTGGGTGTTAGCAAGTCGGAAAACTCCTCAGATCTTGTAGGGTATAACGATATCCAGGGTAATGACACAGATAATTATATGTTTTCAAACAATAGTTTAATGCCACAAGTTCAAAACACTTTATCTGCCACACCTTTAAGTTATGAACTGCCAGAAAATTCGAGCACTTTGCAGTCGTTAACGTTGTCTATGGGTAGTGGAAAACGGTCAACTTGTGAAGCAAGCACGGGTGAAAACAGTGGCAATAATGATAATAATAATAATAGTACTACTACTACTACTAGCATTGTTGAAGCTAACCCTAGAAGGACTTTGGATACATTCGGTCAGCGAACATCGATCTACCGTGGTGTAACTAGGTTTGTTAACGTTTTTCTATGTTATCCAACTTATATTAGATAGATACTTTCTTGAAAAGGCAAAGGAATTTCAAGAATCTGATAAACATTCTTTGAATTACTAAATTTAGGCATAGATGGACAGGAAGATACGAAGCTCATTTGTGGGACAATAGTTGTAGAAGAGAAGGTCAATCGAGAAAAGGACGTCAAGGTAAACTTTTTTTTTTTTGCGTTTAAAAAAAAATCCTTCATTTAATTCAAGAAATTAACAACTTCATGCATATCATTTACTTTAAGTTACTAACTTCTTTTTCATTTGATCTTTGGTGACACTATTAATGTTTGGTCTTTCCGCGGTGCAGTTTATTTGGGTAAGTTCGATCATTTGTAGCTTCCTATATATTATCTTCCATCAATTTCATGATCTTTAATCTCGAAAGCCAAGATCTTTTTACCTTAAAGTTGTGAAATTCATTAGAAACTTTGATTTGTTGTGTATAGGTGGATATGACAAAGAAGAGAAGGCAGCTAGGGCTTATGATATGGCTGCACTAAAGTACTGGGGTACTTCTACTACAACCAATTTTCCGGTATGTGTCTTTTTCGGTACATGCAATTATACAATTTATGTCACAAGTTAATTAATATTGAACGTAATATGCATATTTTATGTAATACAGATTACTAACTATGAAAAGGAAGTTGAGGACATGAAAAACATGACCAGACAAGAATTTGTAGCATCTATTCGAAGGTTCGTAGTCGATTTAATTGAGGTTTAATTTAAAAAAAGGATTTGTTTTAAGTTATAATTAATCACCATTTCTTATATCACAGGAAAAGTAGTGGATTTTCTCGTGGTGCATCAATGTATCGAGGTGTAACCAGGTATATAAAAAACATAATAATCCCTCTTTATTCTTTCTGATTTCTACTTCATAATTTCTCACTCTTTCTCTCTCTCATTATTAACAATTTTTATATGCATTTTCGATCAGGCATCATCAGCATGGAAGATGGCAAGCAAGAATAGGAAGAGTTGCAGGCAACAAAGATCTCTACTTGGGAACTTTCAGTATGTAGCGCGCATATTTATTACTCCCTAACTAATAAGTCAAATATTAGTATTTACTCAATTAAACTTCTTAAATTTATTTCCAAGACCTAAATTCATGCACCTACAAAAGTCTCTAGCTTACCATGTGGATTACCAATAACTCTAGCTAGCTTTTCTTAACTTCATAAAAACAACACATTTCACATTTTCGGTTTTGTCCCCTATTACACGCTCATTGTTTTCTTGCATTTAATTCTTTAATATTCTAAAATATTGCATTTATGTTACGAGTTTTATTAATGATCTATTCTTTAACTTTCTAAATAACTAGATGTATATATTAATTACTATTATAGGCACTGAGGAAGAAGCTGCTGAAGCATACGATATTGCAGCCATTAAATTCCGAGGTCTAAGTGCGGTTACAAATTTTGACATGAGTCGATACGATGTTAAAAGTATACTCGAGAGCAACACGCTTCCCATTGGTGGAGGAGCTGCAAAACGGTTAAAAGAAGCTCAAGCAATCGAGTCATCAAGAAAACGTGAAGAAATGATCGCTTTAGGCTCGGGTTTTCCATTTGGAGCCTCGGCTGCAGGCTCGGGTGGTGTGTTACAAGCCTACCCTCTTTTACAACAACAATATGAGACACAATCACCACAACCTTTGCTAACTTTACAAAACCCTGAAGTTTCTCATTATTCCACTCAAGACCCTCACTTTCATCAAAATTACCTACAAGCCCATCATCATCACCCTTATAACATTCACAGTCCTCACCAATCTTCGAGTCAATCGCCTCAGTTTTACAATAGTAATTATTTTCAAAATAATCCGGTTTTGCTCCATGGGTTGATGAACATGGGTGTTGGGGGGTCTTCTTCTTCTGTGATGGATGGTGCTAACAACAATGGCGGTAGTTCGAGCGGTAGTTATAGCGGTGGAGGGTATTTTGGTAATTTTCTTGGACAGTCGGGGAGTACGCCTGAGGAGCTTGCTATGGTTAAGGTCGATTATGACAATTTGCCAGCGGAGAATTATGCTGGTTGGTCTGGTGATTCATCGGTTCAAGAGTCGAACCCAAGTGTTTTTACGATGTGGAATGACTAACTTGTTTAGAAAGATTCAAGGGCATGCAAAAAAGTCAAGTTTTCTGATATTACTTATAACACTTTTTCTATTTTCTTTGTTTAATTTGTAATGGTTTTTTTGTTACCTTAATTAATGACTGTTCAAGAGGATGTACTGATCCAAAGTTTTGTTCTGATCACTTCTGAGTTCAACAGATATAATACCACAATGGAAAGTATAATCATAGTTTAATTTTCTGTAACATGAAACAACTTGATCATTTACTTGTCAGCATATATTATTTTAAAATAAGTTCACACGCGTATGTATGTGTTCTGCATGCGTTACAGATATGATATATTGCCGTTTATTTTTTAATCATCAAGGCATTAATAAAAAGATAATTATACTAACTTAAGGTCATATGTTCTTTCAGATAGATATATAAATCGTTGTAGCCGCTTAAACTATATTTAAAATGCTTGTAAACAGCACACAAAAGTCAAAGAATAATGCATGGCTTTAAGATAAGTTAATGATATTTAATGTATACAGCTAGCCAGAAAAATGCGGTTTCGAGTCTTTTTTTTCTACGTAATATATTACAAGGAAATGTCCGGTCATCCAATTTAACAACTGACAAGACTGTCGGAGCTCGTTGAGAATCCTTACTATCCAACACGCACATTGTGAATGTCGTTTGTTTAAACGACTAAAGAAATCCAATTTAATTTGGGTGAAAGGAATTAGCCAGATTAATGTAAATATTTCCTTTTGGCCAAATCACAAGTGATAAGAACTATCGAATAACTATCTAGAAGTATCAGATTCGATCATTCCGGGGTATACGTGTACTAAATGATCATGGGAAAGTTCAAAAATGATTACGATAACCGTATTAGGTCGCGCACATCATGAACAAATCCTGACACCGCGGGGGAACATGTCATAAACATGAATACGTACATTTGAAAATTAAAAAAATAATCATCGTGGCAAAAGGCTTACGGATGTGTCCCGACAACAATGAAATGAAAAAAATGTGGAATCAATATTCACTCTAATAGTAAGATACCTGCCTCGTGACGAAAACCTAGAAATAGAAACAATTTTTTTTTTTTGTTGAATGTCGTATAGTCAAGAAGTTTTAGCAGTATATTTCTCGTTGTAGGAGTTTACAACATCCAGTGCACAATAACTAAAAGAAGAGATTTTGGATGATACACACATCTTTTCTTTACAAGAGAGGATAAAAGAATGAATTTGTGAATCTGTCCGTTTGGGTGTTGGGCTCAATTTTGTATAATGGGCTTCTTTTTTTGGTAAAGATGGATCATTAATATTGAGTGCATTAGATCCTAAACGCGCGGTTGGTGAAATATTAT
Source organism: Calendula officinalis (assembly GCA_963853835.1). Classification (NCBI taxonomy): domain Eukaryota; kingdom Viridiplantae; phylum Streptophyta; class Magnoliopsida; order Asterales; family Asteraceae; genus Calendula; species Calendula officinalis. The sequence continues at coordinate 6,985,558 of OY970825.1, forward strand.
TCGAGTATAACTTAATTCTTCTATTTTGTACGAAGTATAACATTTTAAACTAATCTACTTTTACAATAATTTTTTTTTATTAAATACTATTGTATTTTAAAGAATTACACTTTTACAAATATTTTTAAAAGCAAATGATATCTAGCTCAGCTAGATTGATGCATGAGTTTTACTCACATATGAGGCGTGAGGTCGGAAGTTCGATTCCTGTACTACACCTCTTGTGGTGCTAAACGAACTAACTCACATAAACGAAGCTTAATGAACCGCTTAATGAACGCTCACAAGCATAAATGAATGCACGAACCTTAACCAATTTTGTCAACAACTCTCTAAGATTTTGGTAACCTCTAATCATTATAGGAAAACAATTAAATGAATAATATAAATTAAATGAATAATATAAAAATTAAATGAATAATATAAATGTAGAGTAATTCAGTTACATACACAATTTAAATGAATAATATAAATGTAGAGTATACATACACAATTTAAAATAGAGAATAAAAAAAAACTAGTCGTTGATAAACAATAACAAATTAAACGACTCACTAAACGAACACAAATCTTATTTGGTTTATTCGTTTATTCGAACACAAATCTTATTCGGTTTATTCGTTTAAATAAACGAACGAATATAAATGAACTCTTACCGAACAATTCACTAGCAGTTAATTGAACATTCGATTTGTTTCAAGGTCTAATTACAACATTTCAAAGTATTGTTTTTGGCTACTGTAAATTTTTAGGCTTCATTTAGTTTAGTTTATTACCCAATCTCGTGCACTAGACTCAACAAGTTTTAGATATTTGAGCTAATTTATGTGACATATAACAAATTAATAGCATCATTAGCATGTGATTCATACTTGTTTGTTTACACTAGACAAAGTTTTTATTCTTTTTTATAATTTAAGTTGCGACTTGCTTCGTAAACCGACTAATTTCAGGATGTTCACCTGCTTTGCGGGTAGCTCATAACCAATGCAAATATATATCCGTCTCAAATAGTATCCTAGTAATTGTTGTACATTTAACCTTATACAACTGCATAACTTTTACTCAAAATAAAAGAAGAGCTTTCAATCAATTGTGCAAATTATAAGATATTTGATTAATTATTTAAAAGCAAGTATATATTTCTTAAACATGTATACAAATTTTTTTAATAGATCTCTGGAACCCATGGGCCTACGTTACCTGTATAAATGGTCAAAATCGCTGTATGAAGCGAAGTTTTAAAGGTATAACCGAAAGTATATGCAATTATGCGTTGCACTTATTTAAATATAAAATAAAGTTTAACATAGAAGAGAAAGAAAATTATATTGTATTCTATTAAATTTATTACTTTAATAGTGAAATGGGATTTATGTTCACCACAAGATTATATGTATATGTATTACGGAGTATTTTCTTTACTAATATAATCTCTTGATTTCATATTTATTTTAATTTATTGAGTAAAAAAGTTGGATCGGATGACTCAAAATTTGGTAAGGACAGCGAAGACAAATCTCAATCCTTGATCTCAAATATATGTAACTCAGATTTTCTCATTTTTAAAAAAAAAAATTCATAATGCCATTTTTGTAATTAATATGAGACTTTTAATATTTTTATTTCAAATTGTCTTTCTAATTTTCAAAAAATCTCAAAAATTCAAAAACTCACGCGTTTAATATTTGAGATTCCTAAGTCTTGGCACGTGTCGCCACATGATTGGTTCAGCTACTCTTTTTTTTCACAAACTTGTGTTCTTTGACTATTTCTTTTTCTTTAAAAAAAATTATCTGAAAAAACTTAAGTTTTTTAAAATTATATTCTCTACAAAATAAGCATAATCATGAAAATTTGAAGAAAAAAAATATTTTTTTAATTTTATTAAGTTTGAATATTTTTTTATTTATGGATCATTTTGTCACTTATGAGTCAGTTTATTAAATTTGGATCATTTTATTAATATTATTAAATTTGGACATTTTATTAATTTTGAATCATCCTAAATTTTTGGATTATTTGGTAATTATGGATTATGGTTAATATTTAGATCATTGTTAATTTTTGAATCACTATATTAATTTAAGATAATTATTTAATTTTTGGATAATTATGTTAATTTTTTTTCAAATTTTTCATAACTATACTCATTTCATAGAGAATGTTTTTAAAAAAATTTTAACATTTTTTAATTTTTTTTAACAAAGAATAAAAGGTTAGGTTCAAAAAATTAAGTGGGGAAAAAACTCACCATCTAACCAAAAGGTGACAATTTCACATGGAGAGAATAGGGTTTTCAAAACAGATCTTTATACCCTTTTCAGAATTAGTGAACGAAAATTATCTTTATAGTCTTTATTGATTTTTGAGTTCTTACATGATCTGGATCCATTAAGTAAATCTATAAGTAAACATAAATACGTGATGTGTTTGATCTAGTTATAAAAATGTCTCCTAAATACTACTACTCTAGACTACCACATTCATAGGCAAGTATACCTAATCGTGGGTAATATAGGTTAGGTAAGTATTTCGGGTTATCGAATCCGCAGGGAACGGTTTATGTAATCCAGTTAAAGCAAGTTAAAGTAATTAAACATCAACAATTATTTTGAACATAAACAAAATCCTAAATTTAAACCATACTTAGTTCTAGAATCATCCAAACATAGCGAATATAAAAATTACTTGCACATAGACATGCTAGGAATCACAAAACAAGAAATTAAGAGTAGAATTACAACCATAGAATTAATCCAAAGTGTTAGAGAATCAATAATTGCTTGTAAGATTGATGAATTTCTTGATGAAATGCTCCAAAATTCGCCTATTAACTGCCAAAAAACATACAAGGGAAAAAGATCACTGAGTTCTTGGTCTTGATCTGCCATTTAACATGTTTTCACACGCATAGTTCACGATCGCGAACTATTGTTCGCGTCGTGAACTTCACTTTTGGCAGAAATCCCAATCGGTAACTCTGGTCGGCGATCGTGAAAACACTTCAGAGATTTTGGTGACTGATCGTGAATAGTTCACGATCAGTTCACGATCGGGAACTTTTTCCGGCTTGTAATCTTGTATTTTTCTTCATCTTTTGACCCGTTTTTGGCATCTTTTACGCTATATCACCTGAAATGTAAAATAAACACATAATTGAGTAATATCACATGCATTTGCTTCTAAAACGTACTCAAAATGAATGATATTGACGAGTTTGAACGTGTCTAAAAACGTCAATATCAATACGAGTAGTGCCTTACAAATATTTTTGTAAGGTTAATAAGGGGGTGTTTGGGATTGCTTATTAAAAATAGATTATGCGTTTTGAAAACAGATAATCAGATAAGCAGCGGTTACAAAACGTTATTCTGAAAGATAGTGTTTGGATTTGATTATACTGTTTGAAATCGCAATAATCAGATAATCAGTTTTTTTAGTATTTGACAAATCTAATTAATATTTGATTAAAGAGGTAAAATGACCAAAATAGACATTTTGCAAAAACATATACTTCATCTAAATCACATTTTGTAAACTATCACCTGCAGCAAATTTTATATTTTTTTAAAATGAAATGATTTCATATGTGAAGAACGTAACTAACAACGTGTCCAGATGATGACAGAACAAACAGTATAAGCTAAAAATTAGAGCAGGACTTTCATCGAACAGTTGGAAGGCATGAACACAGATAGAGATATTCCTAAGTACAAAGCATTACACTGAGATACTTCTTGAGGATTTTCACGGTGGATATCATCGGAGGCATTGGTGGAGTAATGATGTAGACTTGCAAAGGAAAGACGAAGACTTGCAAGGGTCCTTTGATTTTGAAGACTTGCTTACACAAGAAAGGTAATATTACATACTGGGGAGACGACGACCACAACGATTGCAAGGGAATTGACGGGAAGCTCCGTCGGCCTGGCAAGAGGGCGGCGGCGGCGAGAGGGCGGCGTCGGTGGCGAGATTGTGGAGAGAAGCCTGTTCGTGTGTGGATTGTGTGGAGAAGAGAAGGGCAATTATGGTATTAATTTTTTTGAAAGTGTAGTTCAGAATTGCGTTTCCAAAAAGTAGGTATATCATTGCTTTTTCAAAACGACGTTTTGAGGAGATGAAAACGCACATAATCAATTATCCAACTTTTTTATCCAAACACTCAAAAGTGAATTATTACGTTTAGAAACTGAAATAAGCAAATAATCCACTTGAAAACTCAATCCCAAACACCCTCTAAATCCACGTGTATGTTAACACGACCAGCATAGGTGGCCGCTAAATGTAGAACATATCATTTTCCCATATAGTAGTCGAGGATACACGTCAGCGCTGATCAAAATTCCCTTAATTTCATCAACCACTCAACTCACATGGGCTTTTTCGTCATTTAACTCATCATCATAACATCTGATACGCTTTCCAATGGAAACGCTGGGCCCCATATTCCATCACCACCATTATCGACCTCTTCTTCACAACCTTTACGATTATCCATCCCCCATTCCCCCTGTCCATCCCTCTCTAAATACACACACTTTCTCTCTCCAAAACCTCCCGATTCTTCCACTCGCCAGATAACCGTTTCTGATTCTCTTTCTTCCGATAAGGTATGGCTCAGAAACGCGAGAAAGAGGAGACGGAGCTCAAGGTTCCTGAAACGCTAACCATGTGTACGCCGTCGATCACCGCAGCTGCATCTAAGATATCCGGTTCCGATGATCACAGATCGTCGCCGGATAGATCCGATCTGAAGACAGCTGTCGCTGTTGACTCTAGATCGACCTCCGCTAGCTCACCGAAACGGCCGGATCTTCATAAGAAACCACGTTTTCCGACAACGGTGGAGTCATCGGAGGACGACTTTCACAGGACAAAGAGGCGCGGGGTAAATCGGTGCTCAAGTTGCCGTAAAAAGGTCGGATTGATGGGATTCAGGTGCCGGTGCGGTGAGATGTTCTGCTCCGATCACCGGTATTCTGATCGACATGATTGTAGTTATGATTACAAGGCCGCCGGACGAGAGGCGATCGCTCGTGAAAATCCGGTGGTTAGAGCTTCGAAGATCCTTAAGGTTTAAGACATAATAGAAATTATTCAAAACGGCGTCGCTTTATCAATCAATCAACATGTTGCACCTCAGGCGGTTAGATATATGGCGACAAGCTAGACGAAGAAGAAAAAGGAAGAAAAGGTTGTTACCGCCGTTAAAGATTGCTTGCGTCACGTGTTTTCTGCTTAGGTTTCGTTTAAATTCCGGTTATCTCAGGGGTGAAATCGGGAGTTTGGTGGTGGTCTGGTGGTCACCGGTGGGGGATGAAGGGTAATATGTGAAAATCTGATAAACGGTTGAGGGTATTGTTGTCCATTTGATTAATTATGGCAGTGAAACTTTTCTTTTCCTTTTTTGGTGTGCTTTCATTAATTAAATTTTATATTCATTCTTTCGCTTTCAATTCCAGGCTGGCAAATACAAGAAATCGGGAAAATAAATAAAAAATCGGGAAAAGTAAAGTAAATAAAGACAGCGAATAATGTCTCCATATCCGATGTGAAATATGGGGCAGAGTTTTATAGCACGTAGTACAAGTTGGGTGGCATGTGATACCAATTCTTAAATTTCGGATATCATTTTTTATGCTAGAGATATACAAATTATTATTAAAAAAATTATTATTAAATTTTAAGCAAGTAAAAGTATAAACGATATTAAAGAAAATAAATCTTTAACATACCAAAATGACCAGTATTTTATAAAGGGGATAGTGGGTGTGTGGCTGTCATGTACCTAAAGTTAGGTGTGGAACTACCTATAACTAGGGGTGTTCAAAAATAACCGAAAAAACGGGTACCCGAAAAAATATCCGATATCCGAAATCCGGATACCCGAAAATCCGGGTACCCGAAAATCCGGATACCCGGATTTCGGGTAACCGGTTTCCGGGTATCAAGTACGGGTAGTGTTTTTCTAAAAAACCGGGTAATTGGGTACCCGGTACCCGAATTTTATTTTTGCAACTTATTTTTATATATTTTTTTATATTATTAGTAGACATTAATTATCATTAGATATGGGCATATGCTTGACTCATTTTGACAAATGTCTAAAATTTAAAACCCTGTCTCAATTCTCACGTACAAACCATCTAATTCTCACCTCCGTCGTTTAATCATGGTTTTAAATCATTGAATGTCTTTAAAGATTTGGTAAAATTCATTTCTAGTAACGATTTTTCTTTAAAGAAAATCATAACGTAAATTTTTAATAACAAATTTATTAATAAGATTTAAAGAAATTAAATATATAAACAATGCGACTTCCATTTATGTAATTTTTGTGACAAAAAAATTATATTTCCGGGTACCGGGTACCCGAAAATCCGGGTATCCGAAAATTCGGGTACCCGAAAATTTGGGTACTGATACGGGTACCTAAATCTACTACCCGAATTTTCGGGTACCCGGTTTTAGGGTACCCGGATTTCCGGGTACCCGGTTTTGAACACCCCTACCTATAACTACATAATTTTGGCTAAAAAAATATTCAAAAAGGTAATTTTTACAAAATCTTTTCACTTTCCCACCATATTAGAACACTTAGATAATATAAAAACATCAACTCAATACCAATTTAAGAATATGACATTTGTTCATTATAAACACCATTTCAATAATATGAAACTTGAAATACCAATTAAACAAAAACATAATTAATATTTAAGATAATTAATGAGTTTTAAACGAGATTTGATATCCTAATGAGTTTATGTAGTGAGTTATAAGTTTTTTTAACCTAAACTATGTAGTTTTAGGTGGTTTCACACCTAAATTTAGGTATGTGACAGTCACACACTCACTTTTCCCTAATGATTATTATAGATTATTTATGATGCACTAAGGCAATAATTATATAAATGCAAAATAAAAAAAAAATAGAAAAACAGAAAACACTATCTGAATACGTTGTCTGAAATTCGGATACTCAGATTTCCGGATACGTGGATTTCAGATACTGAATATATTTTAACACACCTTTAAAAGACATAGAGACCGAGTAAATAGTTTAGCGTTGATGATGTCATGGAGAGTAATACTCAATCTTTTAAAACCCGGATTTTGAATCGGAGCAGACGATGTTCTAAAAATTATCAGATCGGTTCAACTGGATTACAATGCTCTTGAATATTTATGTTAAATTACTTATGCAAAAGTTATATAAATGCAAAAGAAATCCTTATAAATTACATGGGGAAATTGCTTATATATCCTTACAAAAATGCTAAATTATTCTTATAAACCTAAATATAAACCTAAACTAAATAGTGTATATCGAATGTAAGAACACGCAGTATATCGAATTCATAAAATTGGCGTTGTGGAATAAATATTCTTTGTACAGAAGGTTCAGTTTTATTTTGACTAACGCTATATGAAGGAACATTTCTAAATCTTTGAACATTTTATTTTCAGAATATATATATATATATATATATATATATATATATATATATATATATATATATATATATATATATATATATATATATATATATGGACATTTTGTGGTTACTAAAACGTGGTATCTGATTCAATTGGTTGAAGGTTTGTAACTTGTTAATGAAAGTTCCAATTTCATTTTATTTGCTTGAAATTCCATGGCAGTAAGATGCTTAATGGCAGCACCCCAATTTCATGAATTTGATAGATTGTATTCTCTTGAATTCGATAGATGGCATGAAATTCTTTGCACTTATATAGGACAAATCTACTATTTAATTTAGGTTTAGGTTTAATAAGGGTAATATTGTAATTATTATAGTAAATAAATTTGAGGATAATGATTATTGATATTATAATCATTTAAATAATCACAAAAGAGAATTTTGGACATAAAAGAAAATTTTATAAGTTTGGAAGGATATGAGGATAATTAAAAAGTTTAGAAGGATATATAAATAACTAGCTACATAACCCGCCCTATGGGCGGGCATGCTTCAAAATATAAATTATAGAAATAGATCAACAAATAGTAACAATTTTAATAATGACATAATAATCGATAGCTGTAATGATCATTGTGTACAAAATTTGATACATGAACTGTTGTTACACAAAATTTATAGACGAAATAAGACTTCTTTGTAAACGACATTTGCTGTTGAATTACTGTAATTGCCATCTCTGTCACAACAAATGACCTTCAATCCCTTCTTGTTCTTAACTCGTGATACAGCCACGTAAAGCTGGCTATGTGAGAATACCGGTTTTTGCAGAAACAAACCCACTTGAGACAACGTTTGACCTTGACTTTTATTAATGGTCATAGCAAAGCAGACCTGAACAGGAAATTGCCTACGATTCAATTTGAAAGGCATCTTGTGGTCGGAAGGACTAATAACCATTCGAGGGATAGCGCAAATTGTACCCACCTTACCGCCCGATATGATTTTACCCTCGATTATATTTACCCCCATTCGTAATATCTGAAGTCTCGTTCCGTTGCACAATCCAGCTTTCTGATCAATATTCCGCATGCACATTACCGGAGCGCCGATCTTTAACTTCAAGATATGCTGCGGGACGCCTGACATTTTTATATTGTTCAAGAAGTCAGTGGTGTAAAGATCAAGGTTAAACATAGTATCATCCTCATCTGCAGCAGAAACCGAGTCCGATGACTCGTATGTCTTTTCTTCTCCGGGAATTAAAGACAGCATACGTTCGTTTATGAGGTCAACCATTTCGTGTGTGGGAGCAAGAATTGCTCTATCTTGAAAAAAGCTGCGTTGCCATAGATTATCCAGCAAATGAGGGTATGTTTCGCGAATAATAGCCCCAACGTTATCATCGGACGCTGGGATCATCATGTTGTCCGGGAACTCTATTGACGATTCACCATCATTGTCACCACCTGTGTTTAGATAATTAGCAAAAAAGTTGATAACATTGAAAAATCTAGTGGAATGGTTTACAAAAAAATACAAATAAATTAAATACACACCTATAGTGCCGTTGCCAATATCGAGTATCCAATCTGCGAATTCCTTTATTTCATTTCTTTCAACCTCAGATGCTCCCGAACCCAGCCTCATGTTCACTGTTAAATTCAAGACAGTGCAGTGGTCCCAAAGATATGACGCATTGATAGTTGCATGAACCACGTCTTGCCTACAACCATTTGGAATAACGGGAAGAATCTGCCGAAAATCACCACCAAACAAAACAACTTTTCCACCAAATACAGCTTTTGATGATGTCGAAGGGTCCTGCCTACATATGTCTCTCAGGGTCCTATCAAATGCCTCGAAACAATATCTGTTAATCATTGGTGCCTCGTCCCATATGATTAGCTTTGCTTTTCGTATCAGCTCAGCAAGGTCACCGTCAGCTGATATGTGGCACAACGAATCTTCCACCACATTTATAGGAATTGCAAACCTGGAAAGATGACAAAAATAGCTATTGGAATACAAAGTTTAGAATTAAATATTATAATGTTGTGGTCGAGTATAATAAGTACGTGCAAACCTGGAATGAGCCGTCCTACCACCATCCAACAGAAGGGCCGCAATACCACTTGATGCAACATTCAATACTATTGACCCTTGGGAACGTAATGCAGTAGACATAGTTTTGTACAGGTATGTCTTACCAGTACCACCGTAACCATATACGAAGAACATTCCACCCTTTTCATTATTAACGGCGTCCATGACTGTTCTGTATATACGTTTCTGCTCTGATGTAAGGCTGGCATAAAGAGTTTGATGCTGGTCGCGGAGTTCATCTCTGTTGTAGGATTCCTCGTCGTGTATTAATCGGTTGTAATTTTCCATCGTGTATTCTGCATCAGGATATGGCATGTTTGAAAAAGACCTCAAACTCTTGTTATTACAAAGGAGCATGTGTTCAATATACGTAAGACATATATTCATCCTTTGTGTGTCAGAAAGTTGTAAATCTGCATTCATAAGCGGCACAAGTTATGAAAATAATAAAAAAAATATGAAACTAAAAATAATGATTAAATTGATTGAATTTTTTAAATATATTACCTGGATCGTTACGCTTCCTTCTTTCAACGTTTAACACATCTTCCGCCAAAACATGCCAAGTTTTTTCCCAGACAAACTCGGGACGAGACATACTATCAGTCATGAGGAGCATGACAAAAAAAGAACGCAGATAATCACCCATGCCCCAAAAACTTGCTTCCAACAACCCATCAATGTATTCCTTGTCGTCCTGTAGAAGCCCACGGGCATAACATGCATCTCTGTATGATGGATAAATAACACCACGCCATTCCTTGAGGTCATCCCAGTTTCTCGGACCTGTTACCTTGTTCAGTAATACACGTAAATAATAAAGTTCACCCCATGAGGGCGGAACATGATGTATACGCCCAAGTGTATCTCCTCGTTTTCTCTTCTGCCAGATACGTTGCTGCTGATTCCAAACGTAATACTGGGGGATCTCAACATACAGGAGTTTACGGGCGTCTAGATCTCTCTCGTTCAGTTCCATCCATGCTATAAACTTTGTTTCGTTGACAGATGACTTATCTAACGCGTAATCAATACTTTCCCTTGCATCAAAGATTACTGGTTGTTCATCCTCTAAATGGAAAGGCAACCTTTCGACTGAGGGTGTCCTTTTATGAATGTCAAACTGAAATATATGCCAGGTTGCCTCGCAGGCGGAAAGATACCTACAATCATAATAATCTTTTATTTCGTCGACCTCCTCGCCCTCCACAGCAACAGTAACCCTGTCTGGTCCTTTGTTCACATACTTAAACAAATATTTTATGGAACCAATCTGGTTGCACCATTCAACGTTTATATGAGACTGGTATTTTCTAAGCAAACCTGGATTGTATGGCACGACATAACCATTGTGCAAATCTATTCCGCTTTTCTTTACATTATTTCCATCATTTCTCCTCCGGTAGATTGCATATCCAGTCTCATCGATTAAAGTTGATTCGTTAAACTGTTTCGGAAATTTTTTTGTACACTTGAAATTGACAGTGCAAGGGCATCTTGGATTTTCAGCACCGCACGGGCCATGCATCATATGATCGGTGACAATTTGGTACAGTTCAGGATCCTGTTCTTTGTCGGGTATCTCTGCTGATATGAATTCATCTATTTTTGATTCTGCTGTTATCTTGTCTTGTGGCTTAAGCCACAATAATATGTGGCAATGCGGAAGACCCCTTTTTTGGAACTCAATAGTGTAAACCACTGTGATTTAGAAAGAAAAACAATATAAATATAAATATAAATATCTAAAAAGAAAAATACATTTAAATGAGAACAGTTTAAAATGTGTTGGATTTTTACCTCCTTTTACGTGACCAAAAGTATGATTTTCTTTGAAATCCTTCAGGAGGCAGTCTAGCTTAATTTTAAACACTCTAGATATAATATCCGGACGATCTTCAGATTTCAAACCTTTCTTGGCCATTTCACGGGCAATCTCAGGCCAATTAGGGTTACACGTGAAAGTTATGAATAAGTCAGGATAACCGTAAAACTTACAGATCGTCATAGCGTCTAAATAGTTCTGCATCATATACCTTGGACTCCCGGTGAATGACGACGGTAGCACGTACTTCTTACCACGTAATACATTACCATTATCTTGATTTTGCGCCAAGATGGCCAATTTGGCATAAGTCTCAGTTCTCAAATCTTTTTGCTGCGTTTTAATGTATCTCATCCTCTCAGCCTCAACCATTGTCAATGCGTCGGTACAAAACTGCTGTAACAATCGCCTACCACTGAGTATCATGGAGAACTGATTTCTCCTGTCTTGCAATCGGTAAGCGAACCACTCCCTCATTGATACTCGCGTGCCTTTATTTTTTTCATTAAAATCAGTCACTCCTTGGTGGTAGACATCAGTACGGTACCCATCTTCTGCATAGGGGAAAAACAAAGGGTAATGCAATGCTAGGTATAGTACGTGCAACTCGCTTATTTTTTTGAGTTTTCCGTTTTGCCGGTGGAGGACGATATCCCTAGGATTTGCTGTGTCTTCAAAATCACCAACAATCAAAGCTGCTACTTCGGATGAAGTTGGTAGATTGTAATTCCTACCGTCTCGTGACCTGCTGCCAATAAGTCTTAGCTTAATATTATTGTCATTTGAAGACCTTAATACTTGACCAGCCATCCGAAACTTCTCTACCAATGGATTGATTGAATCAAGCATGTCTCGTATCTGGGTAGTAAGCTGATAGTCTATTTCATTATTAGCTGTTGACGTGCTTTTACGGTTGCTGCAAAAACCAGAAATATTTAAGAAGTATGAAAATTTAAATGGTTCGTTTACAAATTGTAACTAAATAATTAATTAATCCCGATTGCTTACCTAACAGCTTGTATCCGGTTTTGAATCTCGTTTTCCGTGTCATATATATAAAGTTGACAAAATTTAGGACGGTCTCCTGGTTTGGGCATCAAAGTCCCCAATCTATGTGGATTTTCTCCATTTATCCTGAAGCAGTAAGGGCCACGTCCAACATTAACGGACTCGTCTTGCTTAGCACCCATAGAAGTGAAAGCGAACATCATGTTATATCGCCGTATATTGGCCAAAAAGGAAGCGCTCTTTGGGTGTTGATTGGTAATAAGATCTTTCAATAATTTTGGTGGTTCAATAATGTCAACAGGCAGCTTAACCTTACCCCTCATGCAACATATTGAATATGAGTGGGGGTTTGAACCGTATCCTCCTCGGTCTTTCTCAGCTTTCCAAACCATAGCACCACAAGACGCGCATTCGAAATCTGGATCTCCATGGTCAAGGTATTCTACAAAATATAGCGTAAATGTGTTATGATTTAAAAAATAAATTACATTAAATAATAACTGACTTTTTAATAATATAAATTTGTACCGTTTGAAATTCCAACAAATGCATGTGGTGGTAGGTCAGATTGATTTTCTTGTTGAGGGGTGGTAAAGTTTAAACCACGTGATATTCTCGGACGCACTGTTTTTCCTTTTTTGTTAGTCTTTTTTTCCTTTACATTTGAAGAATCTCCTATTAGAGATCATAATGGAGAGAAAATTATAAAAAGTACACATATACAAATAAAACAATTCTATTTGCTTTAGGTGTCATTTGATAGTCAAAATTGCAAACCTTTTTGCAATAAATTGAAATTTATGGGTGTATTGATGTTGAACCTTGAAGTCTTGTTGGTGAACACTCCACTGACTGAGTAAAATAGAAGTTTAATTAAACATCCATAGAAAATTTAGTACATATTTACAAATAAACAAATACCGTTTGTTTTGATTTGACTTTTTGAAGAAACGGGAAATGAGCAAGGTTGTGTTGTAGTTGTAGGAATTGCAAACGGTACAAATGATGATTTGGTTGTTGGTGGTGTTGCGAATGATCCATTTATAGAAGCGGTATTTCGATATAAGGTATTTAAAGGTGGACCTAATTAAATTGATTGATAATAATAAATAAGCACAATATGTAAGTCAATATAATTTTTATAATCATAGTAAATGCATTTTATAAATAAATTTTGATATACAATTTACTTACATGATACATAAGTCATACGTGGAGCTATCATAGGCATTGGTGATATAAATGAGGGACCTAATGCAATATAAATTATGATGAAATAATTAATTGTACAATTTAATAACGACTATTTTTTATTTTGATAATTAATTAATAATTAAATGTTACATTCCCTCAAATTGATACCTTTTGATTCATTGTTGTTAGCGGGTATAAAAGTTTTTGTACTTTTTGACTGCCTTCCAGGACGCCGTTTAGTTATATCACCGAGCAAATCTGTTGTAGATAAAAAAAAATATTTTCGATGTGAGTATGTATATATTTTATACTGTTGTAAAAAACTACATTATCATTAATATAATTTATAGAGTAAAAGGTTACATACTTTGACTAATTGGCATAAGTGGTTTACTTCCGATAGGTCTTCCAGGTTTCCTAACCACATTTGGAATCTCATTTGGAATTGCTTGTAATTGAACAATATTAAAATTTTGGTTAAATTGTTTGATAAAGTATTTAATTGTAAACAATATAAAGTAATTTATTAATAAAGTAATATATTAATAACTGGAGTAATTTAATAAAATACTTACATTTTTTTGAAGCCTGTTCAGGCAGTATTTTAGAGATATCTTCTAATGGTGTGTTAGTCTCTTGCATGCCATAACCATGTAATTGAGATTCTACTAAGATGCGTTTAAGGTTTTCTGGCTGATTCTCATTGTTTTCTACCGTCTTTTTTCTTTTTCCTCCTTTCTTTTCTTTATTTTCTACCATAGCTTGATTAGTGGTGGAACAAAAAAAAATACACAAATTATTTTACCAATATATATAATAAATTTGACATTAAGAAAAGTATGTAAAAGGAATGGGCGGGCATACTTCGAGAAATAAATAACAAAATAACATGTAAATTTTGTCTTACAATTAAAGTTGAACAAAATGTAACGATAAAAGTATAATTTCCACCTAAAAAGGTTTAAATTTAATCTTACAATCCGTTATATTAGTTTTAATAATGACAAATCATTATTAAAGAAAGTATATGTATTTAATTATACAAATGAAGTGAGGGTGTAAATTTTAAGAAGGCCAGTGAGTCATTTTTAATTTATTATACAAATGAAGTGAGGGCGTAAATTTTAAGACAAAATTAAGGGTATATAGATAATATATGATTTGTCATTGATTGTAAGACAAAATTAAGTTTTCGAGGGTTTAAAATTACAACATATTTATAAGTGAGGGTGTAAATTGTAAGTTTAAGATAATCTTAAAACACTCACCGATTTAGGGTTTAGTTGGGCAGTCGTATTTTGTTTTGGGTGGGGGGGGAGGGCGGGTTGACGGGATTTCAGATGGTGAAAGTATGAATAGAGGAAGAACAATCCAGATCGTATATCACATGGAAGTTTTAATCCAAGAAGAACAAAGGCAGCAGCTATGGTCGACGACTGCGCTAACGTAGATTCAGTATGACCGATCTCTGTAACAAACAAAGGTCAATTTGTAAGATAGTTGATTCAAAAAATTCTATTATTGTCTGAGAAACGTGATCAGGTCTTAAATTTAAAGAGGGAGATCAATTCAATTATGAATTTTTTTCTTTATTCTCAATCCAGTCCTGCAACTTTATTCCATGACTTTATTGCTTTCTTGACAAATCTGTTGTGTTTTGATATTTTTTCAAAATATAGGATAGTAAATTAATTATTTAATTTCATAATTCGGAAAATGGTGAACAAAGTCAGGATAATAATTCGAAATTTAGTTATCATTTAAGAAAATGCAGGACTGGAGGTGATTTCATTAACAGAGTTTTACCGTCAGCAATTTTAGCTGTTTTTAATGGATTCGTAATTGAATAATTGTAGTTTTTAACTGAATTAAATTAAACATACCTATTAGAAGATGTTATTGAATCACTTAAACAACAATTTTCTGTTGATGCAGGCTCTTTTTACAGGACATACAACTATTGTTAATTGCTGCACGAAATTTCAAAACGAATTTCCAAGTTAACTGTTAGCACAAGTGAGTCAATTATGAAAAATCTTTAACTTATTGAATAACTTATACAAAATAACATTAATTTAAGAGGAAAACTTATCTTGAATTGTTTGTAGATCGAAGGCTGGTGGAATTCGTTTATCTTGCAGCATATGAAATCATTACTTGTAATTGTATGGCTAGTAATCAAGGGCTTATAATGGTGGAGAAATTCAAGATAAGTTTTAAACTTCCTTAATTTTTGATAGTTAGTTATGGTAAGTATATAATACCATTTACTTTTTCAATATATGTTGATCATATATTTTAGAATATTTACGAAGTATATATATATATTTGGGTTGTTAGAAGTATATATATATTTGATTCTTCATACTATAATGGGTAAATATACTTATTTATAAAGATAGTAACAATTAAGACGAAAATCTTTATATAAAATTGAAATATCAATCGATTTTTAATGTTTGATAAGTTTCCTAAATTAAATTGCAAGTGAAAAAAATAATTCGTTGGAGATAATTTAATTACATCCCTAAAGCACTGAATTCAATTCATATATTATTTTTAAAGTATATGATTTGTTTACATTTGGGTAACAACATAATTTTATACAATTATGAAACTGTTTAAAATCAAATTAGTTAAATCATTAAAATTAAACCTAAATGAATCAAAGTATATTAATTATCTTCCAACGATCATATTTTGTTATCTTTTGGTTCTGCAAAATGGACTATTAGAATGACAATCCTGCATTCACATTTGGTCCCACATAAATTGAGGGGTTAGTATGATTCTCAAAATTAACAAAGAAGTATAATACTCAAAAATAAAGGTCTAAAAAACTCAAAAGTATAATATTAAAAGTTTAAAATCAGAATGAAACATCTGATAAACGAAAAGATTCAACAACTAAAAAGTAATCGTGTTCTAAAAAACTGAAAATCAGCAAATAACCAAATTTCAAAACAGTCTAAAAAACAGATAAAGCATTGAGCTATGTGGTGCCTATCAATCTTCTGGTTCAATCTTCACGTCGACCAATCCATCCGGCAATTTATTAGTGTTTTCATCCTCAGAATCGGTGTCCAGATCATCTAGATTAATAAACACACGCCGTTTCTTACTACTCGAACTCTCGCCGGTGCCAGACGCCCCATCATGTGTAGGTGGTGTATGCATGTTGAGGATACGGCTAACACTATCATCCGCCATGCTGACCTTCCTTATCAAGTTTCAAGGAGTAGTGAACTCCTCAAGCGGCTCATCCTCCGGCTGCAAAATGATAAACAGTTAACAAACCACTAATATTATTGGTTTACTGATTATGTATTCGTGATGTACTATATCAACACATAAGCTTACCTCATCAACAACATCAGCCGCCACATGGTCTACAATAAATTTTTTTTTGAAATGTTTTATTAATTCAGGATCATCACTCAAACCATCACATCGATACGTGTAGGTATTTTTTTTATGGTTGTCTTTAGAGTACCATAGCTTGAATAGTAATTTTTTACCAACCACAATATTCAACTCATCTGGAAAATACTTTTCTGGATCCTTTCCATATTTCTCTATCAACTCCCACAAGGTGAGGCCAGACAACTTGAAGAACCAGTTGTTGAAAAACACAAATGCGGCCGTACCACTGTCATCGATAAGTCGTAGAACGACCCTAAACCTATTGAAAATAAAAAACTATTAGTAATAAGGGGAAAACGTTGCATCACATAACGGGATATGAAATCCACTTTTATAGACAAATGTTACCTGGAAACAGCTTGTACTGCCCCACAATCGTCACATTCGTAAGATGCATTGCGAGAATTTATTGATTTAATTTTAACTCTTTTAGTGCACCTCTTGCATGCTTTATAAGCCCAGCCAATTTCGTCGATGACACAATGAACAGTTGCAAGTACGATGCAATAGGAATCCTGTATATTTTAAATTAATAAAAAAGTGAATGTTATTTATATCTAATCGATAATGCTATGATAGTATTAGTTAAGGAACCGTGGATTTAAATACCGGTTGAACTGAACCAATATGTCCCACCATGCTTTTAACAGAACCCTTAAAAAAATCATCAACGGTAACAACCTTAGCATTAGGTGAAAAAAAACTCAATTTTATATAGGTTCGGTTCGTAACCCTCTTGTTTTTCAGCCCTGCAATACCAAGAAAAATTAATTGAACAACATTAAATAAAATAATTCCGGTGTAAGTGAGTCTTTATTTGACAAATAGAAAGGTTACGAACTCTGCTCTAAATGCAACAATTGCCGGATGATTTTGATCAGTTATTATCTTGGTTCCGAACAGAGCGTTATGAATAGCTGGTGCACCTGCGTAATGCGGTTAAAAGACAATAGGTTATGATATATATTTGTTTATAATTAATCCTGATTAATTAAGAATCAGGAATCAAATGTAGAAAAATGCTTAGGTGAACAATATACACTAAATCATACCTTCAAAGTACTTAACCTTCCCTAACTGTAGGATGACCACAAAGTGTCCTAACTTTTCTGGATCGCTGGCATACTCATTCCACATAGTTGCCCACTCTTCCCAAAATGTGAAATCAAGTTGTTCTCCCCTGCATTGTAAAGTTGTCGTCACGATGACTATCATAATAATATTTATACACATTTATTACATGTGAGTAGTACATACTCATTATCCTCAACAACAACAGTTCGTCGATATTTCATCCCAGTTTGTGTGGGTACATTTACAATGTCCATAATACCCACAACTGATCCAATGACATCTGAAATCCAAACATAAGACAATTATTTAACGTACAAATAATATATAGGAATAAATTTTGATAAAGTTATAATATACAATTGACGTACCTACAGCTTCTTTTTCATCATACGTACGATCTTTTGACTTAATTTCAGTATATGGTTCAAGTACTAAACTATATACATTGTCATCAATTTGTTCGACACGTGTAACTGTTGTGTTGAATCCAAAACTCAATTTATAGCGATGTGGTAACAAAGGCAACACACCAGAATTGTCATGAATTGTGAAATTGGAGATTAAGTAACACTGGCCTTCTTCAAACAAAGGTTCGAATTTAAACATAAACTCTTTTTTAATCCACACTTGAATTCGATCATTCTGGCAAATTTATATAAAGATTACAGTTTAATCTTCTACTATATATGCTAAAAAGAGAAATGCAACATATATGCAATTACCTGATCATCGTGCAGCACCAAGTCAAGTGAATAAGGATTACGCGGTTCACCTTTCCTATGGGAATGCCATATTGAAATACATCTAGCCTTCACAACAATGTTCTTTAATCCATAATCAATCTTTCCTATTGGAGTTATGACTTTCGGTTTATTGTTTCCTATAAATAACAGTTGGTTAACAGTGGTTTCTTATTAAAACTACAATGTATCAATATTTTTACCTTCATCTATAGGCACGTTAACGGGAGGAAGGTTTGCATTCTCAGGGCTTCTGAACCTTCTAGAACCTAAGGATATCCCAGAACTGCCCAATCTCCTCAAGTTACCACTGGAGGCAGTTGGTGTTTTGTGATATGTCATCTTGCCTTTGCCTTTGTCTGAGTTTCCGTTATTCATCTTGAACTTGCAAAAAAATAAAAATTAAGAGATTTATATAAATTAGTATTTGTAAATAAAAGGATAATCACACTTAATCAAGAGATAGATTACGATTAAAACAATAAACTTTGCCATTGATCAAGTTTGTTATTATATTTAAAAATATATTTATATAATTTATACTTTTAGTAAGGGTGTTATTATATTAAAACACCATTCCCTGTGTTTTGCCACTCATTTGTATACAGTCGTGATTAATGGGGTGTTTTATAATAGTGGTAGCCTATTTTAGGATACATGTAATTTAACAGCAGTGATAATACTGATTACTGCAGCTGTGATATATTTTTATAATCCCGTGATTAATGTTTTTCAATTGATATTGCAGGAATCGTCTTTCATAATACGATTATAGCTAAGAAGGTAATTAACCATAACTTAGTTATTTTAATTCTTAGATTAATAATTTGTTAGTAATTAAAAGTTATTGAAAGAATGAAAGTCAAATAAACAGTTTTTGAATACATTATACTTGTCAAAAAGTATTATATGTAATCTAAATATCATAATCATTATGTAAAAATCGAATCTTTTAAAACTGTTTGAAAATTTGTAATACTGTCATAATACAAATTGGCATACTGTGTCATAAACACAGCCTATTATAGGGTTTTTGAAGTAATACCATGACGATGGTGAGAAAAAAATTAACTTATTAATGTTGTTTATACCTGCAGTTTTGTAGAGCTCGACGATGCTGGGAGGGATTGAAAATCTGCAATATGAAAGTATATACTCTGTTTAATCAAAGTATAGATTAAACACAAAATTAAGGTAAAGTAATTTAAGCCCATTATAGCTAAGAAGGTAATTAACCATAAATTAGTTATTTTAATTCTTAAATCATAATTTGTTAAAAAATAAAAGTTATTTTAAGCCGAAAAAGTTCAAAACACAGTTTTTGTATGCATTATATAACAAAAAGTATTATTTATAATCATAATATCATAATCATTATGTAAAAAATCAAATGTTTAAAAACTGTGCAGATAGATTGAAACAAAGTCTATACTTTGAGCTGCAGTACGCAGCGATAATACTGCATAGTGCAGCCTTCTGTTTTCAATAAAAGTTATTCTAACCCGAAAAAGACAAAAACACAGTTTTTGTATGCATTATATAACAAAAAGTATTATTTATAATCATAATATCATAATCATTATGTAAAAAATCGTATGTTAAAAAACTGTACAGATAGATTGAAACGAAATCTATACTTTGAGTTGTCTGTATGCAGCCATAATACTGCATACTGCAGCCTTAAGTTTTCAAAGTATAGATTAATAACAAAATAAAGGTACAGTTGCTGTTTAAAAGGTTACACGTAATCTGCATAGTATTTCAAGATATTATATGAAAACTGACCGAAATTGGTTTTGGATATGCAGACTGGAGATCTGAATTCGTAGTGTGATGAACGAAAAAAGCTTGTAGGATGATATAATGTGTATGTGTGAATGGGCTATATAACTTCTCAACATTGGTTGTTTAATAAATCCCGAAAGTTTTGGTTTCCATAAAGGTAATACATATCTTTAAGGTAATTTTGAAAAAGGATATTTTTGAAAAGAAGATATATTTGATTAAAGTGATTTGGTTATGCGGATTGTAATGCAGTTACCTATTATTGTGGAAAATAGTAGGATTATTTTTTGGTAAAATATTTGTTTCTAAATCAATTGAGTGGTATTGCCTTGAAAATGCAGGGATTATAAAGCATATTGCAGCTGGCATATATGTGAAGCAAATCCCGTTTATCAATTACTTTCAATTGATATTGCCAATTAGTTAAACTGTAGCAATTAATTGGCCAATTGTCAAATGATTTTGTTATATAGTAATTTAGGGAATATTTTTGGTCGATATTAAATTCCGTGATATTTATTTGGCATTAAATGCCTTAAATTCCCAATTGTCAATTGATTTTGTTATATAGTAATTAAGGCATTAAATGCCTTAAATCTCGAGCAGTTAGTTGACCAGAAAGTTATACGTATGTGGTTTTGTAGAATGTAGGGGATAGGAATTGCTAGCGAATGGGGTAATTCCAAGTGGCAATTAGAACCAATGAGATTGCTCCATAGTGATTAGTTGGCATAAGAAAATCAAATTAGGGGTCATATATAGGTGAGGATATGTAAATTTCTAAAGGATATAAAAATAATTTATAATATTTGCAAGGATATATAAGCAATTTTCCCAAATTAGAAAACAAATATTATAAAAATTTTAAAAATTACAAAACATATATTATAAAAATTTTCAAAAACTATTTTTCTAATAAAAAATTACAAAAATTTACCAAACTTACAAAAACTCAGGTTCGACCGGCCGGTCCGACCGATGTTCACAGTTAACTCGGCCGGTTCGAAACGGTTCATATATGGACTTTAAACCGGTCGATTCAGCCCTACATATTTCCATTTCCCGGTCGGACCGGCCAGTCGAATCCGGGATTTAAAACACTGGTAATACTTACAATCATATTATATCCTTACGTATTATGTCCTGATTTTTAACTTTTTTTTAACGTTCGCTAATATATTAACTTGCAGATATGCTGATGAAAACAAATCTGCACTACCGACATTCATTGAAGAATACCAGCAGATTCATTATCTAAAGTAAATCTGCACGGTTAACACTCCCTAATGAATATTAAGTTGGAAATTCATTGATAACCTTCTTCCCCAACGACATGTAGCCCATTTACCACTTTTTAGTTATAAAAAGGTTATTTCAACATGTGTTTCAAATTATGAATGCTATGTACGAGCAATCGAAATGGTCACACAACCATATTAATAAAATATTGACACGCCAACATCACATTAATAACCCTACTGAATCACTTTTATTTGTAATGGAGCACATTTATAAAAAGAATTAATAGCTCAAATCCCACAAAAACTAAACATGAAGGGCCGGAATGGAACCACTTTGTGAAGGGCCAAAATGACGGCATGATTATCATCCCACTCCTTGTAATTTGGTCTTATATTTGTGTTTGATTGATGAATTTGTTTGCCATCATAACGAATATAAACAAATACAAAACAAAGCATAAACACAAGAAAATTGTTTATTAGTTTCTGTCAACTCGTTAGTTTATTCGATAAAACATAAAGAATAAATAACATGAATAATGTTATTGACATTGTAGTTCCAAAACTCGTGTGTATATATTATGGATAAGCATGGTAGCTTATCTATTTCGAATCGATATTGAATTGCTGGTTTTGAATTTTTCTGAAATCCCAACATCATATATCAAGTGCCCTCAATACTAAAATGGTATAAGTTCATTTCTGGTAGACATGTAATATATTTATATCATAAAAACTATTTCCTTCGTATGTGTAAGTTTTATAGTAGATTTTACAGCTTACAATTATATCAAAAAATAATTTTAATATGTGAATAATTTTTTTTAATGTAAAAATTATTTTCATTTCTTTTATTTGCCCAATTAATCATCCCTGGGTTATATAGAAAAATATACTACATCCGTATCAATATAAGTAAAACATTTGAGGTTTCATAATTTTTAAGAAAAAATATTAGAATGTAGGTTAAGATAGATTAAAGTAAATAGTTAATGGAGAATGAGTCTCACCACTTTTAAATAAAGTGATATTAATGATGCTTAAAAGTTAAATAAAAGAATAAAAATAATTTTATTTTTTAAAATAGATAGTGAGTGAAGAATGAGTTCCATTGTTTACCAAATAAAGTAAAATCTAAAAGTATATCACTTATTTTTATGAGTAATGGTATTTAGGCCTATCATGTAGACCTACCTATAGGCATACTCATTAGACGAAGATATGTGTCAAAATTAAGAGATAATATTAGGAGAGAAATAATGGAATACATATATTATACGAAGTATGTTTAAATAATAGGAGTAAATATCATTTCTCTATTTTTATACACCGTAAATGTAAATGAAAAGTGTACGGAGTTAGTATAAATTTAGTTAGTATAAATATCGATGAAATTTGGAAGAAGCAAAGGTAAAGCAGCCGGTCGGGATCTGTTCAACTAGCGGAATCATTTCTTCTCCCGATCCAGTTCTAAAACCCTAGAAACTCCTGCGCAATCTTTCACAATTTCATCACAATCTCAATCAATGGCTTCTCGTCTTTCCTCCAAATTCGTCTCTCGACTTCTTCGAAACAGGAACCCTAATTTTCACCATTCAAATCCCCGTACAATCTTCACTACGATCTCCAATTCTTCATCTCAACCTACAATCTCGTCTCTCTTTGAATCCAAAATTCCACCCTCAGATCACGTCCGTCTACTCTCCTCTGCCTCCCGTTTATTCTCCACCGCCCGGCGCCACCCTACTCGCCCAACCAAAATCGACATCGGTGCCCGTGCTCGCCAAATGCAAAACCGGCGACTCTGGACTTACGCCATAACATTCAGCTGTATCGCCGGATTCATCATAATCGTTCTCAACCAATTCGAAGACCAATTAGTCTTCTACGTCACGCCTACCGATGCGTTATCAAAATACTCCGAAAATCCTAGCAAAAATAAATTCCGTCTCGGCGGATTGGTGCTAGAAGGCAGCGTAGCGCATCCTGCAGCTTCTCATGAGATTGAATTTGTGATTACTGATTTGATTACAGACATGTTGGTTAGGTACGAAGGTCAGGTGCCTGATTTATTCAGGGAAGGACATTCGGTTGTTGTTGAAGGTTTTGTGAAACCGATTACAGAGCAAATTAAGAAGGAAGCAACGGAAAAGAGTGTGTCTGGGAAAGCAAGGAGTGTTGATTGTTATTTTTCTGCTAGTGAAGTTTTGGCTAAGCATGATGAGAAGTATATGCCTGCTGAGGTGGCGAATGCAATTGAGAAGAATAAGAAGATTCTTGCTGAAGAGGCTGCTAATCAGATTGAAGAAAAGGAGGCTGTTCCAACTTCATGATTGATTACTCGTATTTGGTATGTGTCACTAATGCCAATATTTTTGCTGAAAAAATTTAATATTTATACAATTATACTATAACTGAAGTAGATAAAAGAGGTTAGTGATAACAGAGAGAGGTGCAAGATTGCACTGAGGAATTTTGAATCCATTATTGTTGTAGATTTGATTTGATGATCTTTACTGCTGTTGTTTTCAGCATGAATATGTCTGCCATTGGAGTTTGATAAATTGGTTGAATAAGAAACATTTTTGAAAGTGTTTGATATATGCTCTGTTTGTCTTATAAACTGATAAACAACTTATATAGTTATATATAATTAAAGATACACCTGAGATTGTCACTAGCATTATCGATTGTTTACCATCTTTTAAGACCACATGATTTAAACTCTTTGATCTTCATATCCCTGTTTTGCAAGCTCATCAGATAGCTTCTATTATGTAAAACTTCAACCTTTTTCGTATCATTTAGGACCAACACAATATATCTCAGAAATGATGTTTCATGAATAGTGATCCATATTATGTTGTTTGGAAGTTGAATGTATATATAATGGTGATAAGTATCTGCACTTGAAACTTTCTTGAGAGTGTTTAAAGAAACAATGTTATATTAGTGCTATATATGCTATGTTTGTCTTGTAAACTGCTGAATACCTTGGTTTTTAAAGTACACTTTGTGATTCCTTGTATAGTTTTATTTGTGGTTTGTGGCAATCTTCCTTTG
The DNA here is from genome assembly GCA_963853835.1 of Calendula officinalis. Lineage (NCBI taxonomy): Eukaryota > Viridiplantae > Streptophyta > Magnoliopsida > Asterales > Asteraceae > Calendula > Calendula officinalis. The sequence goes on from OY970825.1 coordinate 7,010,462, forward strand.
CTGATGCCATTTTCAAGAGCATCTGTTGGTCAGAGTTTTAGAACAGTTATATCGTAAGAAGGTGTTAACAGTAAAAAAGTTATTTAACCTTGCGAATAACAGAAGAACATAATGTACGCTAGAGCTGGTTTTCAGTTTGCAGGTTGGCAATGTGAGTCAACTCAAGAGTTAACTCGAAGTGGCTGGTTAAAAGGATGATATTGAACCCCCAGTTATTTGCTTTAAAATGGAAAATGGTTATAACCAGAATTTAAAATATTGTTTTTAGATCCGATTTAAATAAAGTTTTGCCCTAGTTTAGTTGAAAAATAGGTTTTGGAATATTTAAGAATTTTTATGGCAAAGTTTATGTATTTTCAAGATTTTTCTAGCATCTATATACATTTCCCATGATTATTGCATCATAATGGCACCTGTGATGGTCCTACTGGCCGGTTAAAATGGTTGAACAGGAAACAGACCATTTACGAGTTCGATGAGAAAATTGGGTCTGAATATGTTGCTCGAGGCAGTTGTAGAGCAAACATCGTATTCTTTTTATTGGCTCATGGGACTCATGTTTGATATTTGCCTGTGCATTTTCGTGGAAGGAGGAATATTTGTTTGGTTCGTTATGATTGTTGTGCAGACAAGAGATACCATGCACAGGGTTTAAAAATTGAAAAAATTTATGGTATGGTTGTTTCATTACATATAAAAGTCAAAGGTTGGGTCAACGTCAAAATGATTCATATTGTTAATTGCACACACACGGTATGAAGATTTGTTTCGTTTTATAAAAAACTAGGTTATAACTCGCTAATTTCGTATTTCACGATGACAATAATTTTATTGAAGCAGGAATACTATTGGTTTCATTTTCTTTTTGTTGCAGCCGTGCGTGGTTTTCCAAGGAAAAAAACATAGGTTACGATATTTAGTTTTGACCGAAAACTCATTTTGCTTTTAGTTAAAAACGGTCGAGTCTTTAACACATCAATATTAGACGCATGAACCATGCGATGTATATATCCAAAGATTTGTTGATTCTTCTAATAATATAAGAACATGTGGTGGTGGCACGCAAAAGCCATATTATCCAACTTTTGGTTTTATCACCCTTCATACTTTGTGCTTTAAAACCACAAGGGTGGACGCGGTTGGTAAGACTTGGGCCTCCTATGTGGGAGGTTCCGGGTTCGAACCCCGTGAAACCCCCCTTGTGGCCACCAGCCTCCATTGAAACGTGGGTCTCCCTCTGTGCTGAAAATGTTGGGTCTCGTATATCGAGCCCAAGCACGGGGAATGCACCTGTTGCTGGGTCGGGTGTCCGGTCACAATATGTGGCCAGTGTCAATGGTACACTCCTTTACCATTTTTTTTTTACTTTGTGCTTTAAGCACCACGATCAAATTCTAACACAAGGATAATGCATGCTTAGACCATAAAGTATTTAATATCAAAAGTCTTACATAAATATATATGACAACTAAGAGAGTATAAATTATCATAATTTATGGAGAAATGATAATATGCAACGGTGCATAGGAGAAATGATAAATAAGTCACGTTGACATGTGGTATTGGAGGCTTTAAAAGATGTCATGTGTTATTATAAAAACTTCTTTTATTATAATATATAGATAGATAGATAAATACTCCCTCCGTCCCACAAAAAAACTTCTCATTTTACTTGGGCACATGTTTTTAGGAGATAGGTAGTGGTGGGGTATTTGATAATAAATTTGATTAAAATATAGGATTAATTTAGAAAGAGAATGATAAATAAAAGAGAAGTGACATAAAGTTAGTGAGAGAAATGATAATAAAATATAGAGTTAATTACACGAATGGTCCTTTAACTTTACAATAAATTTCACCAATAGTCCTTTAGTTTCAAAAATTACACTGATGGTCCTTATTTTTGAAACTTATTTCACCGATAGTCCTTTAGGCTTAACGGTGTTAAATTTATATGTTAAGTCTTCCATGTGAGATGCACATGAGGGCATTATAGTCTTTTCCCATTTCACTTTTTGCAAAAGAATTTAAAAAACAAGCTTATTTACAACTTTTAAGGCAAAAAGTATCACACCACTTGCACACACCCACGCCCATGTGCATCTCACATGGGAGACTTAACAGAATAATTTAACACCGTTAAGCCTAAAGGACTATCGGTGAAATAAGTTTCAAAAATAAGGACCATCGGTGTAATTTTTGAAACTAAAGGACCATTGGTGAAATTTATCGTAAAGTTAAAGGGCCATTCGTGTAATTAACTCTAAAATATAAGTAATATTAATTTATTAAATGGGTCCCTTCAATTTTCTTAAATGGGAAGTTTTTTGTGGGACAAATGTTTTGGGTGAAATGAGAAGTTTTTTGTGGGACGGAGGGAGTATTATTAATTGAGATTCAAATAGTATAAAAACTAAAAGAAGATTATAACTCGATCAAAAAAGAAAAAAAAGTTATAAAATTTATAAAGGAAAATGCTAACCATTGCCTTTAGGGCTTTGGTTAAGAAAAAATTATGTGCTTAAAGTTGGTGTGAACTATAAAAAACCACCCCCATGAAAATCACTAACCACCCATGAGTGTTTATACTTTAACACATGTACATTAACCACTTAACTAATCCTTATCCACCCAAGCTTCTAGCATAGTGGTATAAGGTGTTGCCTATGACTCATAGGTCATGGGTTCAAGTCCCGTCGTGGACTTTTGTGGTGGGGTTTATTTCCCATAGGTGGAAGGTTTGAGGGAAGACATACTGCCCCTTGTGAATGTCACTGTCTAGGCTCGAACCACTAATTTACTAACTTGCCGTTCAAAAAAACAACTAATCCTTATCCATTGCCCTTAGGACACTTGTTAGCAAATCCCTATTTATAATTATTTTAGGAGCATTAATTTTTTAATTTGATTTTCTTGTGTAATACTCCCTCCATCCCACAAAGAAGTTTACATTTCTCTTGGGCACAAGATTTTAGATGATAGTTAGTGGTAGGGTCACTAATAATACTTTTGATTAAAATATAAGGTTGGATCGAAGAGAGAAAGATAGTTAGTGGATATTAATGGTGAGGTTTTTGGTAATAATAATATTTTATTACGTGAGGGTCATTAAATGTGAGAAATGTGAACTTTTTTGTAGGACAAAAGTTTAATGAGAAATGTAAATTTTTTTTGTAGGATGGAGGGAGTAACAATTATCTCATTGTGACCACAGAGGTACCGAGTTTCATTAACATTGTGTTCCATAGGAAATATTTAGAGGGAAGAGAAAAGAATTGAAAAAAAGAAAATAAATTTTTTGTGTTCCAGAATATTTTTTTAAAAGAAAGGAAGAGAAGAGGAAAGAAATTTTGGGTTTTTCTCTCTCCTAATCTTCCTCCCAAAAGTGAGAAGATTTGGAGAGAAGAGAAATTTTAGTTCATTAAAATTATTTGCAATTACTAAATTACCCTTGATATTAGCTAATTTATTTATATTTTAAGGATAAAATTGTAAATGTGCTAATTTTTTCCTTTCTCTCCAACTCGTGAACACAAAGATTGATAATTTTCTTTTCTTTTCCATCTGATTCATAAACACAAGAAAGAAAATTATTTTCTTCTTGATATCTCTTCTTTTCTCTTCTATTCTCTTACTTTCTTTTCTTTTCTTTCATTTAAATATTCTGGAACACTAGCGTAACTTTCACGGATTGAATCAGAATTATGCTAGAAAAAGAAAAAAGAAGTAACATAAGAATAACATGGCCTAAAAAGGAATCAATGAAACAAAGCAAACATTGATTTGTGTAGGACGCATGACGATTGCGTTGGTTTATAAAATTGGAATAGAAGCAGTTCATTTCGTGGAACAATTTGAATTTGGGGCAGAAAGCAACCGGAAACCTACTCTCACCAGTTTCGCACATTCTCATGCTCTAAAATAACCAACATTCATCCCTTTCATCACAACTTCCATATCCTACTGATTCTTCCTGTTTTTTTGGAAGAAATTGAGTGATGGATTCAGAAGTATTGGTTGCTCTTTCTCTCTCGATGGTTGGTGGATTAAGTACATCCTTAGGTCAGTCACCCAATATCACTATCACAGTATCACTAACCCTAACTTTTAATTTCTTCAATTCCGTTGATTTTTGCCAACTATTTTGACACGTTTAAAAAATTGAATTTTATCAGATTGATGTTTCTATTTTCGTCTGAAGAACTGTTGTTTATTCAATTTCATTAATAGGGTTCTAGAGGTTTAACTGTGAATTGTAGATGAATTGTTTTGAATAATTGGATTAAAAAATCATTGCTGTGTGCCGAATTTGTTACGAATTGCATCAGTTATGATATTTCAATGTCATAGGATTGAACCTTGTATCATTGATTAATTAAAGATCCAAATTTGCATTTCTGTTTGTTTCCTAAATTCTAATATTTATGATTTTGCATGGTGAATAGGCGCTCTTTTTGTGATTTTAACTAAAGCTCCAAACTTGAAAATGCTTGGACTATTACAGGTCCTGTACGTACAAAATTTCATTTTTGAAAATCACATTTGTTTTTTATAACAAAATATTGGTGCAGGGTTTTGCTGCAGGGCTTATGCTAAGCATATCTTTCTTTGATTTGGCCCATAATGCTATAAATTCAATCGGATTTCTAAAAGGCAATCTTTGGGTGAGTCATAAATTACAAATATATTCTTATGAACCATGTGTATAATGTATAGTATGATTTACGACTTTCTACACAGTTCTTTGGAGGTGTTATCTTCTTTGCCATTATTGCTAATTTTATCCCAGAACCATCACTTGCTCCCACAACAGACTCGAAAAATAAAAAGGTGAACTTTTTTTATTTTCAGAAATTTCTTCATAATATATATGCTCTAGAACCATTATTAAATTTTAATTATTTATTCACAATAACAGAGACTTGTAGATGAAGGGGGTAAAGATATCATGAAAAAACATCGTCGTCAAGTTTTATTTAGTGGGATTATAACAGCTGTAGGTAAGATTTTATACATATATTGCTGATTTGATCTCTTCAAGAAATGGGTATTATAGTTTTGCGTTATGGGGTGTTTGGATGTGTGTTTTGAAATTGTTTCTATATTCCTGTTTAATTGATATAATTTTATTATTCAAAAAAATTGCAGGCATAAGCTTACATAATTTTCCAGAAGGAATGGCTGTTTTCCTTGGATCGCTCAAGGTTTATTCTTAATCTCATATGAATTTCCAAACATTTTGTAGCATGACCAAAACTTAAATAGAAACAATTAAAATTTCATTTTGCTTTATTTGAACATGGGACTTTCATGTTACTCAATTCTTTCATAATTTTGAAATTTATTTCCTCATTAAAATAAATCATGTTTATATTGTAGGGTCTTCGTGTAGGCCTTAACTTGGCCTTAGCAATTGCTTTGCACAATATCCCAGAGGTAATTTCAAATACCAAATTTACCCTTTTGCTGTCCCAAGTGGAAAAACGTTATTTTACATTTGTTCATTTTTACTTTTTATTAATTTGGAGGTCTTTCTTTATTATTATAACAGGGTGTTGCTGTTGCACTTCCTGTTTATTTTGCAACACAAAGGTGAGTTTGGTTTAATTAAAAAAAATAAAAAAAAAAATCTGTGCTCTTTATTTCATGAAAATTTTGACTTAAATTCTTCCCAAAAATAGAATTATTGATTACAATTTTGTGTTTGCTTCAGCAAATGGCAGGCGTTTAAACTAGCAACAGTTTCTGGTCTTGCTGAGCCTTTGGGTGTCATTATTGTAGGTATGAATTATAACATCATTTGCTAAAGTCAAACTCAAAAGTCTCCCAAAGTCAAACTTTAACCTCCTAAATCATTTTATTCAAAAATGAGGATTTATTTGAACAAATAATAATTCTTATGATATTCTGCAGCATATCTGTTCCCAAGTAGCCTAGATCCCGAGATTCTTGAGGGCTTGCTAGGAGCAGGTATTAAATTCCTCATTTTTATCCTTTCTTTTATAATTGTTTCAAAAGAAGCAATCAATATTAGTTATTAAATGGATTAATTATTTGTTTTTTTTTTGTGGTTAAAACAGTTGGTGGAATTATGGCTTTTCTAACGTTACATGAAATGTTGCCATTAGCATTTGATTATGCTGGACAGAAACAAGCTGTCAAAGCTGTTTTCTTTGGAATGGCCTTCATGTCTGCAAGGTACCCCTTGCTGACTTTTATCAATCTTGGACTCTTACTTTGACTAGAAAAGTCAAAATACGTATATGATACACAAATTTTTCGTTTTATTTTTGTATTGTTTTGTAGCTTGTATTTTCTGGAGATCAGCTTGCCAGCAGACGTGGGATTGTAGATGCTAATTTATTCTTTAGTCTAGAACAGTTATTCATTTGCTAAAAATTAAAAGAGTAACAAGTATTAGAGAGTAAAATGAGTGAATGTACATACACATGTTATTCTTATTATACCTTGCATCAAATTTCATGCTTATATATAAAATTATGTTGTTTCTTCCCTTTAAAGAAAAATCAAATACTTGTATCCCTGTCATATCTCAAATTCGTTATATATTAATTGATTGTATCATGCGTTTTATTTATAATTTATTATCTTTTGTGAAAGTTACATAACAACCCATTCATTCCATCTTGATTGATCCAACTAACAAGTACAATTAGCCATAGACAAAATGAATCTTAACCCATGCATTATATTCGTACTAGAAAACGAAACAATCATCACCCTTTTTTCTTATAATTCAGTACAACCGTGGACCAAAGTAAATAAGAAACTTGATGGTCGTCATTGATTTATCGTTGTCACAATAGACGATTGCTAGTACGTTTGTCCTTTTCATAATATGTACTTTATATACACAAATTTCAGCTCGGCCCTTGGGTCATACTATATATTCAGGAAAAGGGTCCGGATCCAGTGAGGACTCTTTTCCCGGTGAGGACTGCGAGGACTCCAAAAAAAACTCTAAAAATGATCCAAAACAAACTTTTTTCAAAATATTTCTTTTTAAAACATTAAAATCGCAGCATATAAGATCCAAAAAAAATAAAAAATTTAAAAAAATTATCAAAAAAAAATATGGATCATAATAATGATTCACAAAAAAATATGGATCATTGTTATGATCTACAAAAAAAGTGGATCATAATTTTTTTTTAAAATTTTTTTTTAGTCAAATGTAGTAATAATCATGAGGAGTTATATATATTTTTTTCGGAATTTTTTGAAATGTTTTTGAGGTATCCTCGCGAGTCCTCACCGTTTTTTGAGTCCTCACAGGATCCCACTTCTATATATATAAGTTGTTATATATCTGAGGTAGCCACAGTCGTTTACAACCATCATGTATATACTATAATAAAAAATCAATCAAAGTAAAAAGTGAATTTATTGTTTTTAATTGCTGCTAAATCTACCTCAATTTTGTCCTTAGCAGGATTTGAACGCGTGATCTTAGATCATATGTAACACCAAACACCAAAAAAATTACTATAATACAAGTCATGGGTGTTATAGAGCACATGGCACCATCTTTTAAATGAAGCCTTGAAACATGAAACACAATTTGCATATTGACATCCTTTTCTAGCATATACCAACATTAAAATCTAGTATATCCCATACATTTAATATTAATAATTAACTCGTACTCCAATTATAAAAAAGGAATCTGCAAATCTTGACCAAGAAATTAACTCATGCATGAAATCCTAAAGAAGAATATAAATAGTACTCCAGTAGCTAGCAAATCATAAAGGGTCCTTTTACTACTTCAAATGTGAACTTTTTAACTAATCAATTATAGTATCATCCTAATTATAATAAGATTCATTTTCTTGATGATCAATAATCTCAGAATTGGCATTTTCTTCTTCCATATCAAAACAAGATCCATCATCAATCCCATACGCCGAATGCCCATTTCCAAATGCTTTTATATGATCCTTCAAAGATCTCTTGTGCTTGAAATCCGACCCGCAACTACAATACCAAAGTTTTCCACAATTCTTCTCGTGGGTCCGCCAATCACCTCGAACCGCAAAAGGCTTTCCACATTTCCTACACATGAACGGTTTGAGCCCGTGTTTTCTTTTGTAATGTGTCTGAAGGGTTCTGAAATCTTTGAGCGGTTTAGCCCGCGGGTGATCGATGTTGTTATGGCACCTTGGTGCACAACAGTAACATGGTAGTCTTAGCATGGCCGTTGGTTGAATTCCCTTTAGGGATTCTGGACCTCTTCTATATTCAGATCCGTGACCCCACATATGCATCTGTAAATTAAGATTATATATGTCAATTTTTTGAAATTATTAATCAAGTGTGGGAATTATCGAATGGAATTTTAATTGTTGAATTTGATGAATATATAATGTACTCAATTAAACATTAAACATAGATGGTCATGCTTAACGTTGAAGCTTATGGTCCATACCTAGAAGCTTTATATATGGGTTATGGAGATAATGTGGTATTAGACTCACCTTTTAATTGGTAATACCTAGAAGCTTTATACTTCATCCGATTCAAAATAAGTGATATACTTTTCTTTTTGGAGTGTATCAAAATAAGTGATACACTTTGAATAATTATCTTATTTGACAAAAAATAGTGGGACCCACACCCACTAACTATCTACTTTACCAAAGGGAAAAGACCCCTTTACCCTTACTTTTACTTTTAAACATCATTAACTCCACTTTATTCAAAAAGAGTGGGACCCATTTTTCACTAACCATCCAATTAATCTAATATAACCATCATTATAAACTTTTGCCTCAAAATTCGTGAAATCCAAAGTGTATCACTTATTTTGAATCGGAGGAAGTATATGGGTTTTGAAATTTCTTTTGATCCTCCCTAGCTTCATAAAAGTAAATAGTGTTCTGGATTCTAACTTTTTAGAAACTGAATTGAAGAATTAACTACCACATTGTACTACCCTTTTGACATTTTATGTACACTGTAGAACCTTCTTGCATATGTTAAGTTCTCCAAATTAAGAGCTTCTTAAATCATAAAATTACTACAAAATTAAAATTTATCTCCAGTACTACATAAAACTCAAGCATAAGAAGACAAATATATGGTTGAAAAAAGACTGTTCATAATTTGATATCTTCAACTGAGAAATAAAAACGAAATAAGTCTTAATTACACAGTACGTTTGTGGGTGGGAATTCTATGCAGATTAAACCTGGTTCAGTGGTCAGAACTGTATACAGATAGATGATCAGAAGAAACTTTCTTTATTACTGTTCTTGTTTGGACATGAATTAAGATAATAAATGTATCTGGGATATATCACAGATGATGAATAGAACAATAATAAAGGTTGCAGTTTTAACACAATGTATTTAGTAAAGGAAGTAAAGAAAGTAAGAAAAGAAAACTTTAAGAAACAAAAAGCATAATTATTGTCTTGTTCAATCAGATATATTTTTTTCATTTGGAAGCGGTACTACTGACCAATCACTTGACCGGTGATGCTAAAAAACAGATTTGACAAATGAAGAAATTATTAAAGAAAAACTAACCCTAACCCTAGTAAATTGGCAAGTAAAGAAGTGAATTATTAAACAAAGAAAAAAGATCTTTGGGGTAAAATGTATACCTGCATGTTATTGTATCTGTTGAAGGTTTTGAAGCAAAGAGGGCAAGAGAATTGAATTGGGCCAATCAGAATTTGAGATGGAGTAGGGATCCAATACTGGCCCTTGTTCAGTGTGCTTGTAAGATATGCATTACTATTTGTACCTTCTTCTTCTTCTTCTTCCACCACTTGTTTATGATCCATTACACTATTAACATGTGTATGGGTGGAGAGTCTTGAAACTAGGTCAGCTTCAGGAAAACTGTTGTTTGGAAGGCCAAGATGTAGAGTAGTTTCATGATGATCATCAGAGTTGTAATTAATCTTGCTATAATTGGGATCAATTTCCATGAACTGAACACATGAATCATTGGTAATAATAGTATTAGGGTTTTGTTGACCATGGTTAAGTTTTCTTGTTGGGCTTAAACTTAAGAGAGGAAGAGCTTCTCTTAGAGGTGGAGAAGGAGGTGAAGGAAAGTAGCTTTTATTGAGATTGAACCATGATCCACTGTAGTATGTGGAGTAAGGATCACTACTCATGATTCTAAAATAATCTAAGAAACAAAGATCAACTGACTAGCTTGATAGGTTAACTATGCAGAAAGTGATCATACACACAGTAAAGATGACCAAAAAGGTGAAAGACTGAACAAGAAGACCAATAAAGCTTTGTTCTTAAAGGTCCCAACATCTCTCTCTCTCTCTCTTGGATTTGTTAATTATAATTGTTTCTCTCTCTAGCTACAATGTTAATTTATCTCATGTTTAGTCACACCACATGGAGAGCTACTGATATCTTGTCCCTCTATTTTTTCTCTAGTCAGAATTCATTCATATTAAAACACTTCACTAATTAACCTTGATCTTGTTCATATTCTTCCTCTACGATAAATAAAGACCTTGTCAAAATCAATGAATAATATTAATAGAGATAATTAGTGGATTACATATATTATCTTATAAAGTGAGTAAGACTATGAATAGGATAAAATGGTAAGACTAAATATCATTTCTCTTTAGTTAAACATATTCTTCTTCTTTAACCAGAATGATCACAAGCTAAATCTAAGAACAAAGATTTGTTACAAAACATTATCAATAATATTTTTTTTCATACAATTGACCATTGAAATCCCTAAGAACGTGTACAGAAACCTAATTAACTAGTATGTAAAAGCATTATGGGAAAACAATTAATTGGTGTGTAGCTAGCTAGGTACGTAGTATAGGACCAAAGAGACAAGTTGATGAAATTAGGGTTGATAGTCTCCCATTATAATATGCAATCCGCCAAATAAGAGACAGTGCGTGCGTGTATCGAAGCAAACCAAACTGCTTTGAAGAGAGAGCTATGGTCGCATTGCCTCTCTCACACCAAAATCAGATCGATCTACAATTTAATTAATTTCTTCTTACCACTGTTTGATTCGTCACAATCTCACAGTGACAGTGTAACAGACGGCAGCTGCATGTGTGAATATAGATGTTGTATGCAAGTAGGGGTGTCAAAAGGGTCAACCCGACCCGACCCAAACCCGAACCCGATTATGCTAGTCGGGTCGGGTGTATTCGGGTCATATGTTGATATCGGGTTTTTTAAACCCGACCCGACAAACCCGACGTTAATATCGGGTCGCGTATCGGGTGAGGATTGGTTACTTTTATCGGGTTTCGGGTTGACCCGATTAGACCCGACTCAAGTTTAAATGTTTTTTCTTTTTAACATTTAGTAGATAAAATGAATGTGATATCTTAAAATATGTAAACAATTTAAGAAACTTTTTATATGATAAAGTAATGAAGTTTTGGGCGGTTTAAGGGACTCATTCTCTAAGTAAGTGTGTTCGTAAGTATCGTGAAACTAATTATATTTGATTTAAAGAATACGAAATTAACAACTAATATATGTTGTTCTTGACTAATTAGTAATTATATATACATACGATTATCATGTACCTTGTAAACCATGTACTATATATATAAAAAGTTGTACAAGGACATTTTTTATTTATAAATTTGTGTTTCTTGTAGGTGGAACTATCTAACCCGACCAACCCGATCGGGTCAACCCGACAAACCCGAAACCCGACCAACCCGAACCCGACTAACCCGATTCCTTATAGGGTCGGGTTTCGGGCTAGAATTTTTTACCTCAAAACCCGACGGACCCGACCCGATAAGAGCCAAACCCGACCCGACAAACCCGATTGACACCCCTAATGCAAGTGTGTGGGCGTGTAAGTGTTAATTGCAAAAGTACATGAATTGGTCTCAACTTTGAATTCTCACTTTTTAATTTTGACTAGGCTTTTAAATTCTTTTCTGTTTCATAGTCAAATTTGAGGCAGGACATTGTATAATTGGTCACGACTATACAAGAGAAATCTTAATTAACCTAGGTCCATTTATAGATTTTTTTTGCAAGAATACTTCTTTTTCTTTCAAACTTTCACAAATGATGCTGTTTTCTGTTGACTTTCAAAAATGATGCACTTGGACTCCTGGAGTCCGGAAATGCCATGAAATTGTTCTCCTGGAGTCCGGAAATGGCTTCAACCTCGTACAAAGTACAGAATGCGTCGGTGCTCCTCCAGGAGTCCGGAAAGTTACATTTGGTCTCTAGGAGTCCGGAAACACTCGGTGGCACTCTAGGAGTCCGGAAACTGGTATTCGGTATCCGTGAGTCCGGAAATGGTATTAGGCGGACTCCGTGAGTCCGGAAATTGGTAGCCTTATTACCAGTTCTCCAACACTCGTAAACCCATTTTTCCTTACCATTCTCACCACCAATAACCCAACATTTCTCCCAGTATTCACAACTGATTTCACATACACTGATTTTTTTTAGAAACAACAATGAGTTCGTCGAATAATGAGTCTCCTCCATATCATTACGTATGTGATTCGCCTCCTTTAGATGAGGCTGAGTTAGAATGTATGATAGCTAGAGATTACAATGAGGTGCATGCGGAAGGAATTGCAGACGAGGAGCAACTTCTTTGGCTTGATGCAGAGCAAGCTCAATATGAGCGATATATTGAAATGTTACGTGAAATAGGACCACCGGTTGTTCATCTCTGGCAGTTAAAAGGGAGGTTTAAGAATTTTGACACGAGAAAGCAAAAGATGGTACGTTTAAAATTACAAGATAATATTTGTTCAATTAACTAAAATCATAATTTTTTGGTATTTTCAGCTTTTACCGCCTCGGTTTGTGAGGCAGCATAACCACCTCCTTCAGAAAAGACATTGCGTGATACGAAGAGGTGATTTTGTTGAAGTCATGGACCTCCATGCTACTCGATTTGGGGAAGTTAAAATGAGTGGTGATTTCAAGCATTTCATGCATGAAAACGGAATTCTACCTAATGAACTTTGTACTTTTATCATAAATGAAGACTATCAGACTAATGGTAGAAATGTGATTTTTACTGTTAAACGTGAGAATGAATGATATGTAATATAGTTTGATATATATCATGTGAAATAAAACCGGTCTTATCATATTAAAAAGTGCATTAAAAAACTTGTCGAAATTTAATAATACATTAATTTAAGTACCAAAATAAAAAACTAAAAAGAACATAATGCTTCTACAATCAATCTCTACTAATAGTTGGGCATTTGGTTCTGGTATGCCCTCTCTCTGTGCAAATTCCACAACGTTTTCTGTATCCTTGCCTTGGATTAGCCTGGTCCATCTCGGTACCTACTCAAGTGACTCTGTGGTCCAGTTGTATTTTTTGGACATCATTGAAGACCTAGAGATGTGCGGTCGATATAGTTGGGGTAGTGCTGTTCTGGCCAGTCTCTACCGAAACCTTGGCAAAGCAACTAAAAAGGACGCAACAGAAATTTGTGGTCCTATAGGTTTGCTGCAATTTTGGGTTTGGAGTAGGTTTCCATTATTATCTCCAACTCTTAGTATTAGAGATACTAGTCTCGTACAGGGAAAAACATTTGGTTGTAGGTATGTAATCCGTTATCAATACATTAAAATGAAAAAATTATTGACAATTATTGATAACTATTGATAACTATTATACAATGTATGGAAATGCAGGTGGAATCAGAAGTTAAGCTTCACGAGTACAACCAGGTCAAATTTGGTATCCTATAGGTCAGCGTTGGAAGCATTAACTCGTGAAGAGGTATTCTACTTTTAAAATCAATTCTATAATTGCTAATTGATTTAGACTAAATAACCTAAAACAATATTTTTGCAGTTCATATGGGCTCCCTATGATAATTATGGGCATCTTCTAGCACCGGTGTGTGTAGAGCAGCCTGAGAACTGGCTCTGTGTAACATATGTGATTTTATGGGGAATAGTTGAGCAGTACTTACCCAACGGGGTAATGAGACAATTTAATCTCTTTCAAGATATTCCTATTCCCCCCCCTTTCAGACGCAAATCAACACATATGGTTACAAAAAATTGGCCGGAGAGAAGCCGGAAAAGATTGGGAGAGGGTTCTAGACCCAAACTTTATATATATCTTATATATATATAATATTAAAATTTAAACCAACTTAATAATTTAATAGGAAAAAAAAATTAAAAAGTCCAATTTTTATAAAAATCTTATATTTAGGGGGCTCATTTTCATATTTTCGGCACAATGCATCCGAAATCTCGGATACGCCCCTGTGAATTAACATCTAGGGTCACAAGAGGATATTCTTATGTTGCTCCTACGGTATGAATTCATGAATTCAGGACCTCCAAATATTTTTGTCAATGGTGATCAAACTTCTACTATTAATTAAGACCCCTCTTTTTACGGATTGGTATGAATTCATGAACTCAGGACCTCTAATTATTTTTGTCTAATGGTGACCAAACTTCTACTATTAATCATGACCCCTCATTTTACGGATCGATCGATGTTAATTGCAAAAAAGATAAATCAAACTCATAAGTTTACTTATGAAAAATATTGTCTTATATATGATAAATCTAACACATAAACATAATTATTACTTGTGGAAATTCAGCCATAATGTTATCGTTTACAAAATTATTGTTAAATCTTAAATAAATTGCCAAAAAAAAAAAAAGGAACGAACGCTTATTTAAAGGGTAAAAAGATCGTCCAACTTGTATTCATATAGCTTACGATGTCCTAAAGTAGACTCGACTGGGGACATGCATAGATGTGGTTTCAAGATGACAACTAATAATTGTTGGTAAATGACACGAGCGGCAAATTGTGATGATGTTTCTATTGGTGGTATGGGTTTTTGGGTGCTTATTTTAAACAACTCACTTTTACATCACAAAATTTGTATCATACATCACAACATATGTTTTAATAGGTTTATACAGTTTGCTTTAAACGTGAGTTAAATAGTTACTCCTTCCGTCCCTAAATAAAGTTCTCATTTTTCCTTTAAATTTTGTCCCTAAATAAAGTTCCTATTTCTCAAACTTAAGGGTCCCACTTAATATAATAATATTATTGCCAATACTTTTACCACTAACTATCTCCTAAAACACTTTTTCCCTCTAATCAAACCTTATATTTTAATCAAAAGTAATATCAAATACCCACCACTAAGTATCTCTAAAAAAGTTGTGCCCAAGAGAAATGAGAACTTTATTTAGGGATTGGAGGGAGTATTCTTTTCTTTTTTTAGATACCAATACATCATCCTTTACCGTGCATTTGTTTCTCTTTAATAATATTTGGTGGTTTAAAAAACAAGAAAGTTTGTACATTAATGAAAGATATGATAGATCTAGCTAGGGTCCGGTGTGAGAACGTTCCAGGTTTGAACGTATATGATCTTTAGACATGTGTCAGTGGGTCCCAAAATATAAAATTTCACTTGACACACGCAACGTTGTTTGTATGGTAGTTGTAAATACGACGACATGTCCAGGGAGATGAAATAGTAACATACCACTATCCTCAGTAGGCTCCACTTGATTGTACCTTTGGCCTTTATTCACTGTAAATTATAAAGAATTTTGATAATGTTAACTTACATATGATTTAATAATGATGGTGATTAAAGGATGTTTTAATCTAATAGTTAAAATTTATCCCTATAAAAATCAAAGACTTCTTTTAATACAACTTTAGCACCCTTTACTAAAACATGAGTAAAACACTCAAACTAGATCATTTTACGGAACCAAAATGAATATTTCCAATGAGCTCAGAAGACATTAGTGGACTAATCAAGAATTCAAGATCATGAACACACGTGCAGGAGAACTGTGTTCCCATATTCTTCCTTTTATGTGTTTCCCAACTATATTGGCTCCCAATATCAAATATTTAATTAATCATCTCCGTCTTTCAAGTATAAGGAATTCGTACATTTTTGTTACATTTTCTTCCTCATTTCTAGACAAAACATGCTTTTCACAAAAGAGACCAAAATTTGGAGAAAAAAAATCATATAAAACCTTAATTTCGTTGGCCAACCCCAAAGTGAAACCTTCCATTTCCTTTGTCATTAAAAGCATACTCAAGTCTAAGTGGGCCCAATGGAGAGGCTACACGTATACCAACTCCATAACCATACCCACTCCCAACTTTTGACCTCGCTCCAGCAGGATCCCCTAAAAATACAAACATAAAAAATAATAAAAGTATATATATTTAAAAAATAAAAAAATATATATCGAAACCAGATTACCAGGAACGGTTGGGCCTGAACCAAGATCAGTTCCATAGTCAGCAAACATAGCTCCTTCTACTGGCCCCACCTAAAATCAGATACAATAAAAAAACATAAAATGGGAATAAAAGCAATTTACATTAAAAATAAAATTAATTAATTAATGTAATGACTCACAAGAGGAAAAGAAATTTCTCCACAACCAACAGCATAAGATCTCCCAGACCCAATATCACCTTCTTCATAACCTCTAACACTATTTGTTCCACCAATCGGGAATGCTTCATGGGGAGGAAAATTACCCACAACATTACCACCCGATACACTGTTACATTATTTTTTCAAATATTATTTCAACAAAAAAAATACATTATTTACTTTCATGATGTCATAAATGGAATATATTTATTACCTTAAATTAAAACGAGCAGGACCAATCAGGAGGCCTTTTCTTGCACGACCAGTAACTCTATTGAAAACTAACCATTCCGACCATACAGGAAGTCCTTGCTCCATAGTAACTACTAACTGATAAAAAAATAAATAAACAGTTATAATTATACAAGTATACAACCACTTAGAAAATGAAAAAAAGAAAAGAAAAAAGTTTACCATTGAGGAACTGGGGTCACTAGAACCAGTATAAACACTTTCAATTTTGGCAAGTAACATATCATCGTGATTGTTACCACTGTAAGCAACATGAAATATAAATAGTCAAAGTTTGACCTTAATTGTAACAGCTAAAAAAAACTTCAAAATTACCTTGCAGTTAATGGGCTGCTATGGATGTCTCGTATCATAGGCATCCCTTTTTCATCACGAGCACCAGCACGCTGTTAATGTATTATTATAAAAATCGAGTTTTTTTAATATTTAAAGAAATATTAAATAATCTGTTATATTAAATACCTGAAAAATAAGACCTGCAGTGCCACTCCACTTTGGTCTAAACGGGCGGCTGTACTCGATGCCAGCTGTAATCCGACCGATTGTGGGGTTACTAGTGTTGTTAAGTTGATCACCATGAACAAGAGTGCCAGGTGTCCTTGAGTTCTGAATGATTATTGTTCTTGATGTGCGTTTATCATCTCCTTCAATCCATGGATCAGTGTAGTTGATTCTGAAAATGGAGTCAATTTGACCCCTTTCCAGTGAAACATTAATCTTTTGGTTCCTCCCAAACAGGTTTCGATGATAAAGTGCACAACTACAATTTAATTAAAAATAAATCAGCTTAAAAACAACAATAATACTCTATATTATATATTATACGTATATTTTTACCTGCCAATAAGTCCTGCTAGAGGCCCACTTGTAATCCTACAAACCAAAAACACAACCAATCATTTCACATGACCCGTTTCCCGACCCGCCCGCCCGTTTGTAACAGATCACATACCCACTTGATATTCCACCACCAGCAGAAACACCTCCACTCACACGTTCAACTGCATTAATTGTTAAATCCACCTTCCCAGAGTCTGTAACAAATTAATTTCATTTTATTTTATTTATTATTCAAAAAAAAATCATAACAAAAAACTTTTTTGGTCAATGTTACCTCCTGCAGCAGGCTGTGGAACGATACTTACATCCTCCATAATTCCCATTGCTAACAACGTATCTACATCTCTTTTTGCTTGAAGCATACTATACACCTAAATGAAACATTAATATTAATATATAATTATGTGAAAAATCACTCTGTGTGATTATGATATAATACCTGCCCTTTTTTTGTATTAAGTTGCCTAAGTATTGTTTCAGGCCTCGTTTTACCCGTAGTTGGCTCACCACTGAATCACACAACCAAAAAAATTATCATGTAAAGTTGTAAACATAATGGAATCGTTACATAAATAGCAGAATAAAGAGTAATTTCTTACGTTTTATTAAGAAACCGTACGGATATGTTGTTGACTTCTGCTTCTGACACTTGTAACCTGATAATTCCACCAGAAAGTATCTCAATTCCTGAAACCTGATTGATGATTTCATCAAAATACAATCAGATTATTATTGGTCATATGAACAACAAATGATAATGGGTTTAATGCTAACCAAGCCAAAAAGACCACGTTCCATATACCACCCGTTTATAGAACTTATAACTTCATCTACACGTCTGATGTTAACAATTTTTCCTGCATAATTTAACAAATATTCAGTTAATAATAAAATGAATTAATAAAATTTAAAAGTATGTGATGGTTTTTACAGTTAACATACCGTATGAACTACGAAATTTATCCTCTACAAATTTTGTTGGCAGAACATTGGCTCCTTCACACACAAGCCCTTGGAAATCTTGGTTTGGTTCTACCTTATGCCAAAATATACTAGTGTAAATAACTCCATTTACAATACATATATATAAGAGGAAATTTCCAACCAATCTTTTGTGGTCAGTGACATTATTAAGCTTTTAATAACAAATATTTGAGTTCAGTCTTTAAAGTAGGTTTATTTTCTTCTTTAGTGGCAATAGAGGCCTACCAAACACTTTGGTTTCGTCAAGTTGTGAACTTATACATCCTATGTGTACATATGTTGTGCGTACTGAAGAACTGCTAATTACATACAGTTAAACCCTAAATTATGAGTTTATAAGCATAATTGATACCTGAAATACCAAACGGATACCATCACGAGTATCAACAGCAACAGGCATGCAAGCAGAAAAATAACCGCTTCCGATGATCCTATGCACATCTTCCTGAACTTCGCGTACTGTTAAAGCTGAATTAGGTCGACATGTTTTCAATGCTGCAATTGCTTCTTCTTCCAAATCCTTCCTTTCAAGCTCCTCACCGTCTTTATTTCTTACTAAAACCTCGCTAATTAACACACGTTCGTCATCGTGTCGACTCACTGAGTGACTCTTACTCGATTGAGTTAACTCTCCGCCGTCCTCGTCACCTCTGGTCAACGCCAATGAAGCCGAGCATAGTAGCGGTGGTTTTTTGGAGTGGAAAGGGTTTGACAATTTGGGGGAATTTTGAGCAGAATGTTGGAACTTGTTGATAAATGGATGACTGTTGATAGAGGATACGAATTGGGTGAGGGAATTTTTGGAACTGTTGAGAAATGAAGAAACGGAGAGATGGAGGTCAGCGAAGAGAGGTGGTGGCCGACGGTGAAGGTGAAGCTGCCGGTTGTGGTGCCGGTGGTGGTGAACAGGGATAAAAGGAGGAATTTTGACGGAGGTAGATCTGAATTCGAGAGATTTGTTTTCCGGCATTGTTTGAATCGGCGGTGATCGGATGATCTCCAGCCTCCGGTGAAGTGGAAAACCCCTAAAAATAAGTCGATGCTGACATTTTATTTTCTAGGGTTTGGCTATTGAAAGTTTTGGAAGCAGAGGGTTTTATACCTTTGTCCCATGCCTATTGAAGTTGTGGTTTGAGAATTTATTTCTAAATTCTAAGTCATATTACTAAGTAGGTTTTGATAAGGATAGCTCTTAGGATTATAATGCATTATTAACTTGTGTTTTTAACATATAGGAGAAATTCATCAAATGTAAGAGAGCGGTTATTAGTTAAAGCATATGCTACTTGTTAAATCCACATCAAAACCAATTTAGTAGCGTCAAAACTCGCCAAACATATTGGTGGTGGCTTTAATTGGTCCCGTGCCAAATATATAATGCAGGTTAAAACAACTTTTTTCCCCTACATTGTGGTTGTTTGATGTATATTTTGTAGGAATCAAATGATGTATATTTAAAGGTGAAATGGATATATTTTAAATAGATTAAAAAATTTAAAATTTTGTCTTTTTAAAAAATAGTTGTGTATACTCATTACCCCGCTCGAACCCTTCTTCTGTTCTCCTTTGGCGATCGCCAATCCGTTGGCGAATTGGCTTTGGTAAGTGTTTGGTGAGCCACGTTGTGTGGTGACGACCCCAAAAGGGGTTGGCGAACCATGTCGTATGCTACGAGTCTATCATAAAACTATTACATATTAGAAATGTGAGGGTCTACTTTTATGAAAGTTGCTCTTATATAGCACGAGTATTAAAGAATAAGACTTGTTAAGATGTTAAAGACACTAAATCACAGGAATTAAGATGCTCAAATTTCGAGGATCTAAAGAGACTTCGTAGTTTATAGCCTAGATACACCCAAACTTTGATCAAAATCAAATCAAATTCACTACGACTTTATGAGGACCCGAAAATATCATATTTTCTGATGAACTTCCTTACATGATTTGCATCGATATTTCAATGGCAAAAAGATGCATTTTAAGGCTAATAAAATGTTGCACATGTTCTAATTAAGTTCGGTAATATGCCAACCCATACAGAGGCAACTAACAATGATGAACACGAGGTCAAATGCATAGATAAGATGAAGTCAATCCAAAAATAGTATGATCGAGTATGTTTATTTGGTTTATAATCTAGACTGTCATTAAAAGGTAGCTACGTGCATAAATCGTTTGTATCTTTATTAGAAGGGGTTGATTTCCAAAATGCATGAGCGGTTATTGATTATTATACAAGTTTTTTATGTGTGTTTTGACGTCTTTTTGACAGACTGACAGCCTTAGGGCTGTCTTATTGATTATTAAATTTTAGTTGTTTTGTTGTCTTTTTTAACTTTGTGCTAGCTTGTTAGCTTGTTTAAATAAATTAGTCGCCAAAAAAATTTAGCAATTTGAAGTTATGCTTACAAGTTACAACCGACCCTTCCAAGAAACATGGAGTGGTCGATCCAAAAAAACATTACCTATTGGGATTCATCAGGAGATTTGGACCCATCAAGGCATCTACACAAAATGGCCCGCCTTATTTGTTGGCTCGTTTGGTGATTGCTAAAGGTTAGCCGGCCTAATTTTTTAATTTTTTTTGTATGTTATACATAAAGAATATGTTTATGGAAATTGTCAAATCATTTGAAAAGCTTCATTTGGGCATCAAAATTATAAAATGCATCATATCAAGTCACGTAATTATGCAACTAGGTTATTTTATATATAAGTTTGATCAAACAGTTAGAGAATAATTTTACATCATAATTGTTGTCAACACACACAACTTAGATTTTGGATAAATAAAAATGTAGAAGGGGATACCTGTGATGATTACTAAGTTTTTAATGATATTATTTGTTATGAATTTTGTTACCGAGTAGTAATATATGTCTTGTTAATACATAAAGTATATGTCATGATATCAAAATCATATGGTTTTCTAGAACATAACGATTCAAAAGGTTTTATGCATCATTACTTTCAACTAATTTGTACATTCATCAGTCCATTCAATTTAACCAAGCCAACATTCATATATGGCCTATGAAAACTATGTAATAAAAATAATTAACACATATGTGTCAATAATGAACTATTTATTAATTTCCATATGTATCAATAATAAACTATTTATTAAATTTCCATATATAATAGCAAACAATATAAATTTATCTTATTAATTAATATGATTTATTTGATATAACTTTCGTAGTAGTTTACATATATAAATGAAAATTCCAACTCTTAATGAGTTTCCATATACATATTTCACTATTTGAATTTTATATAAAATATTATTTATGATACCCTTGATTCGTAAAATTTAAGCTATAACAACAAAATGACAAGGTTTACCAATTCAAGAACATCAACTGCTCACCGTGGATCTTTCACTCATACAATCGTCACCATTAGATCATAATAGTTATTACATGCACCCGCAAAGCACCCAAACAGTCCTCCCAAAATCGAATCACTCGTAATCACAGGCCAGACACATTATATAGCACTGCATTGGGCATTTCAATACCACCTCTGGAGTCACACCATATCTCTCTCGATATTCTCTCCGGTCAGATCGCCGAGGTATTCTCTCTTTACTTTTCTCGCCGCCGGCCCGACCGGATTTGTCGCGGAAAAATAGTCGTTATGTTCAAGTTGAATGCTAAATTGCTAATTGTTAGTTGCGTTGAATTTTGATTCCGTTTTATTCTTGCTATTGTAGATTTGTTATGCAGTTTGTAACTTTGTATCTCCGTTGTTTTAGATATAGATCTGCTGCAGTTCATGTTTTTGATAGTTAGCTTATGCGTACGCGTGATTTATTTTGATTCACTATGATGCAAAGTCGATACAATTTCCCCGTTTACGTAGCTGATTCAGTCTGTTTCGTTATTTTGATTTAAATATTTTTGGATATGTGATAATTTCATTTTGTAAGATATTTTCAGCAGTTCTGCTTAAATTGTAAGCAAGTTGTTAATATATTTTGTCTAGTTAAAAGGTGATTTAGCTTTGTTATGTCAAAATTGTCCTTATTTTTCATTGAATTATGGTCTCGTTTTCCAGACATTTTTTCTACAACGATGCATCGGTTATCTAAAATCAGATGCTTCTCATGAATTTTTGTCTGTTCCTGAAAGGTGATGAAGCTTTGTAATGCCAAAAAAAAAAAAAAAAAAAAAAAAAAAAAAAATCTATTTAGTTTTAAAATCGGATGTTTCGTTTGATGTTGTCTGGTTGACGGTTCAAACACCATTCCCCATTTTGTCCAGTCATTAAAAGTTTGGTTCTAATTCAGAGATCTGCCTTTGTAAAATAGCATATGTTGACAATTTTATGATTTTTATCCCTATAACCTATTGCTTCTGTTGCATTTGCTCAGATTTGAAAATTGTGATATAGACAAATTTAAGTTTTGATGTGAATACAGAATTGCATGATTTTGTCATATGTTATTCAAAGGATCTACTGCCTCTGCTGACATTGTACAATTGATAAACAGTTATATCATATGTAATATAATAAACAATTAACCAGCTATGGTTGACTAACATTTTAATATGATTTTCTAGTAATTAATTTTGTGACACAACAAGCTCGATGCATGCTGTTCAATTGATCCCTTTGTTATAATTATATAACATCCAATTGCCTTCCTTTAAAAATCCTAAATGTTACATCTGCAGGGTTTTGTTTTCGTAACAAATGGCTGAACAAAACCAGCATTCTGCAACTATCAGCAAACTAGCCAGCCAACTACACCTTTCCCAAAATGTTCGATCTCGTTACCAGATGCCAGCTGGCACTCAAAGGCAATTCACTTACGGGAATTACACAAACACAGGATCACTATCAGCAGCAAATGCTTCCCCTGTTTTCGTTCAAGCTCCATCAGAAAAAGGAATCGCAGGATTTGCAATCGATTTCCTCATGGGCGGTGTTTCTGCTGCAGTTTCCAAAACCGCCGCCGCCCCAATCGAACGGGTCAAACTTTTGATCCAAAATCAAGATGAAATGATAAAAACCGGCCGTCTTTCTGAACCATATAAAGGCATTGGAGACTGTTTCTCAAGAACAATCAAAGATGAAGGATTTGTCGCTTTATGGAGAGGAAACACAGCTAACGTCATCCGTTACTTCCCCACTCAAGCACTCAACTTTGCATTCAAGGATTACTTCAAGAGACTGTTCAACTTCAAGAAAGACCGCGACGGTTACTGGAAGTGGTTTGCCGGCAACCTAGGATCAGGCGGTGCAGCCGGTGCTTCATCTCTCTTATTTGTCTACTCACTTGATTACGCCAGAACCCGTTTAGCCAACGATGCAAAAGCCGCCAAAAAAGGCGGAGAAAGACAATTCAACGGGTTAATCGACGTTTACAAGAAAACATTAGCATCAGATGGCATTGCAGGGTTGTACCGCGGGTTTAACATCTCGTGTGTGGGTATCATTGTCTACCGTGGGTTGTACTTTGGGATGTATGATTCGTTGAAGCCGGTTCTGCTAACGGGTTCGTTGCAGGATAGTTTTTTTGCTAGTTTTGGGCTCGGGTGGTTGATTACAAACGGGGCGGGTCTTGCATCGTACCCGATTGACACGGTTAGAAGAAGGATGATGATGACATCGGGTGAGGCTGTCAAGTACAAAAGCTCACTTGATGCGTTTACTCAGATATTGAAAAACGAGGGTGCAAAGTCGTTGTTTAAGGGTGCGGGTGCAAATATTCTTCGGGCGGTTGCGGGTGCGGGTGTGCTTGCGGGTTATGATAAGCTTCAGGTTATTGTTTTGGGGAAGAAGTATGGTTCAGGTGGTGCATAATTTGTTGAGGTTGTTTCTGCTGTTTAGTTTTTGAGTTGAATTTTTGAGTGTATGAGTATAAGACGGTGACGAATCTTATTTTGAATTTTGATAAGTGAAGGATTAATCCTGATTTCTTAATAACTTTGAAATATAGTCGGGAATTTGTTTTTTCCCTACGCCTTTGAACTTGAGGTTCGTTTTTGACTTTTTGCAATGCTGGATTTATGTTTGTCTGTTTATGTTTCTTTTTTCCTTGTTTAATTCCGTCAATTTTTTGGTTGGGTTAACCTTGTGTAGTTTTACAGCTAACTATATAACTATACTAAGCAATAGATGTATTAAAAGTTATGATGTAAAAATCACTCTCTACACTTTATTGCTTAAATGTTGCACGAATTTGTCTTTCATATGTACGGGTTTTATGGTTATAGGACATGTTATTCATTTAGGTTTGCATCTGCTGTGTATGTGAATAATGCTGTCATTCATTTGTTGGTGTCATGTGGGGAATTAGATTACGCACACTACTATTTGATGAAAGTTGTTTCACAGATTTGGTATCTTGATATCAGATATGAGAATGAGAAATGATCCTGATGCTTATTATTTGTACTTACTTCATATTGCTAGTCACTAGATGAGTCATGAGTGACATGTGTAATTCACTAATTTTTCTTTGCTCATATTATCCTTGATTTTGACAGTTATCTTTATTGATCAATGGGTAGCACAAATAATAGGTACTAACTACTAACTTCAATTATTAATGGGTATGTTAAAGTGGGAAGCCATGTGAGGCCTTGAAGAAAACCACGTAGATAAAACCATCCCACTTGTTAATGCCTTAATGGACATGTATGTAAAATGTCGGAATATTGAGGCTGCAGAGAGATTACTTGAAAATATGGATTGTGCAAAGAAACTGTTCGATAGAGACGTAGTTCATGATTCGTGGTTAAATACAAGCTGCCAAACGGTTTAGAGACGCATTAGCTACATTTTGTGAAATGCAAGCTATGGAGATTATCAGATTAACCCTGATGAGGTAACCGCGATACATCGCTTGATCGCATGCTCAAAACTTGGAGCACTTGATCTTGGAATTTGGATTCATCATTACATCAAAAGAACAATCTTTCCATAGATACATCATTAGTCGACATGTATGCCTTATGTGGTAACATAACAAAAGCACCCCAAGTGTTCGCTGAAATGCCTAACCGAAATTCTTTAACATGGACTGCCATAATTAATGGGCTCGCCAACCATGGGAATGCTCATGATGCCATATCTCGTTTTCTGGAGATGATCAATGTTGGTTTAACCCCAGATGATGTCACATTTCCAGGTGTTTTATCGGCTTGTTGTCGTCATGGTGGTTTAGTAAACGAGGATAGTAAAATTTTCTCCCAAATGACATCAAGATTCAATATTTTCCACAAAAGTAAACATTACTCTTGTATGGTTG
Organism: Calendula officinalis; assembly: GCA_963853835.1. NCBI lineage: Eukaryota > Viridiplantae > Streptophyta > Magnoliopsida > Asterales > Asteraceae > Calendula > Calendula officinalis. Next base: position 7,036,242 of record OY970825.1, read on the forward strand.
ACAAAAAGAAGTCGAACAACTCATTAACAGTGTGCCAATAAAAGCAGACGAAATTGTTTGGGGAGCATTGTTTTATGCTTGTAGAATTCATGAAAACGTTGAGATGGGTGAACGTGTGGCTTTCAAAAATCTTGAATTGGATCCTAGTGATAGCAGGATTTATGTTTTGTTAGGAGTATGTATTGGGAAGCAAAGACGTTTGAGAAATCTTTGGCGATTAGGAAGGTGATGACAATAAGAGGAGTAGACAAGATTCCCGGAGGTTGTAGTTCAGTTGAGGTGAATGTTAATGTTTATGAGTTCATTATTAGAGACAAATCACACACTCAAACATCAAAAAATAGATGAATGTCTGGTTAATCTTACAAAACAATTTGAGGGTTTACAAGTTATAGATTGTGAATTCATTGTTTTATCAAGTTCTTAGTTACTTTTAGTATGATTATTTATGCGATTCTAACAATTTTCTTAAGCTCATGGTGCTAGTGTTGGGTTTTCTATGCTTCTAGTTACAATTTAATTGTCGCGGAATTTACAATTAAGTTGACGAACAATAAACCCGGTTTAGAAAAACGTTTGGACCATTAGGTTTACAAATCTAAAGCAACTAGATAATTTAATGAACTGATTAAATGGGTAATTCGAAACTTACATTCGTAACACTTAGAGATTGCAAACCTTGTGATCTTGTACGATCCAGATCAAACACTGCACTCGGATTCAAGTGAGAATCCCTCTATTGGTTCACACCTAAGGTTTGGTCAAGAACTAGACGATGTACCTAGGGGTGTTCAAAAATATCTGAAAAACCGGGTATCCAAAAAATTACCCGATATCCGAAATCCGGGTATCAGAAAATCCGGGTATCCGAAAAATTACCCGATATCCGAAATCCGGGTATCAGAAAATCCGGGTATCCGAAAATCCGGATATCTGAAAATCCGGGTATCTGAATTCCGGGTACCAAATACGGGTAGTGTTTTTCAAAAATTTCGGATACCTGGTACCCGAAAAATTACCCGAAAATAAATAATATACGAAAAATATACAAAAATACTCAAAATATTTGAGAAAATACCCAAAATATCCAAAAATGGCCAAAATATTTGAAAAGTGCCCGAAATATCTGAAAAAAACCTGAAATATCCGGAAAAATACTCGAAATATTCGAAAAATATTTGAATATTTTGTTTTTTCCGGATACCCGGATTTCGGGTACCCGAAAACCGGGTATCCGAAATCCGGGTACCAAATGCGGGTAGTATAAATCACTATTCGAAAATCCAGGTACCCGAATATCGGGTATCCGAAAATCCAGATACCCGGTTTTAAAACCCCTAGATGTACCACAAGGTAGTACAAAACACTCTTGAGAAACAAGAACCCCAAAACCGAAAAACCCTTTCGGTTCGACGGCGGCGGCGGACGGGCAACGACGGTGGTGGTTTCGGTGGCTAGGGTAGGGCACAAGAAAACCAAGTGACAAAAGTCTATTAGGTTAAAACTCTTAACCTTTATTTATACTTGTGCAACCCTAATTAGAGTCAAACTCTAATTGGTCCAAGTCCACCACTAGTTAGCCCACAAGTATTATTAATCACACTAACTTAATACTTGGTCAAATACCATTAACTAGTTAATTATCCATTAACTAGTTTAGCCCGTTTAGCCCGATAGTCTTTTAATTAAACTATTAATTAAATGTCTCGTTATTTCTCGTGTTCGTTGACTCCTCGAGGGGCAACCCGAATAGGGCTCTAAAATACTCAAACCGGAATACGATTTATTTGATGTGTTGAACACCATTTCCAACACTTAGATTCAACAATTTCGTGAACCAATGTCGTAAACATATATCACCATAAGTCCATGATTTTATTCTTAACGGCTAACACATGTACCTCTAATGCTACACCATTTGTATTCACAACATGACTTAAACTCACAACTTTATGGAACACATAGCTCTAAGTCGTTGATATGACCATTGTTATCACAATACCGTATTAAGACTAGTGACTATACTCCTATACACCGTGAGTCGTGACATCATTAAATGCTTTAAAGGGAAAACTTATATTTAACGGTATGTAATGAACAAATGTTATAAACAACAGAAATGATATTTAGTCCTACCATTTAGATCTACCATTACTCTATAAACAAATATCACCGAGACTAATATGAACCCATCACCGGATTATTACTAGTGCCTAACTTCTTTACCTCCATAGCGAAAGCACAATAAAAACATCTATAAAAAGAACCGCATTACAAAAAAGCGATCTCATTCCCATACTTGATGACTTAACACGTCTTTTTAACCCTGATTTCAGAAAAATGCATAAAAATATAAATTCACAAATATGGAAATAACATTAAAATCATAGTCTACCACTTTATAATACAAACACTAGTAATAGACCGACAAAAAGAAGAGGAATACAATGGTAATGTGAGATTCCACTTCTTTCCTTCCCTTTCACGTTATGTTTTGTTATACTCTCACATAGCAACATGTGCCATGTGATGCTTTTTTGCACCATGAAGCTTATGACTTAAAGCATCACCTTATCTTCCCTTAAAATCTTTGCTATTAAATGCCATATTTTTTTTATCAACTAAATCTTAACCTATATATGAGGCCTAGGTATAATTTTATTTTGCCAACTCATCAACTTCAAGCTTCCTCATTGGTCCACAATGCCACATATAATTACCCTATTGGCCATGTGACATCCTCCCTACATTCTACAAATTGTTTTTATCTCTCCTCCTCTTAAACAAAATACACGATATTTTAGGAATTATCACACAATTAGAAAGCTAATTAACACGTAATTTTAATACATAATCATTTTGAAAGGCATTCCTTATTTTCAACTTTAATTTTAAAAGCTAAAAAATTAGTTGTGTTTAAATCGTCTATTTCATACACAATTTTGACAAAAGTTTTCAACATTAATGTATGACTTTTATAAGTCAAACCGATTCCGGCTTTAAAACGTTGCCATCTTTAAAAAAAATAATAAAAACATTAAATATAAAAGACCTAAATAAGACAACTACAAAAATTACGGAATTTAAAAAACTTATTTTAAACTGAAATCACAAGCAATTGATTAAGATGATAATCCACGTATTTTTAAAAAACTTAAAATTGGCGGTCGACGGTGGTGGTGCTGAGCGGAAGATTCGATGGTGGTGGCGGAGTTAACGTATGAGTTAGTTGGTGGAGGCGGAATGAGTGACGGAGTAAGTTGATGATATTAGAGTGAATGACAGGTTAGTGACAAAGTATGGTGGATATTGTGTAGAAATTATTAGGAATTTTTTAGGTGTTCAAATAGTAGAAAGATGTGTACAAATAGTCACTCCCAACCGAAAATGATAAAAATTTGAGTTCATTAATGTTATCTAATATATATTTAAATATAATCATTTTATTAAATGCATCTTAATATATATGTTAGAAAAACGCGATAAAATCATTTCCCTCTTAGCTCCTTGTTAAGTTTGGGTCTTTTTAGAGCAAGGGGTGTGGTGGCTTAAGCCAGTTCGCCACCTCTGCGCCACCTATGCGCCACATCACCATTTCACATTTCACATTCAAAACCCCCAAATACCCCCTCTACCATCACTAACCAATAATATTCATTTGGGACCCACCAAATACCCCTCACTCACAAAAATACCCTTAAAAAAAGAAAAACTCTCTTCTCTCTCCTTCGCCGAACTTCCCACGCACACCCTCACTCACCCAGCGGGCGGTGTGGTGGCGAGGGTGAAGTGGCTGATGTGGCAGCCGGCGGACGTTTTCACGGTGATGGTACCCATCGCTCTTATATATTTGCCATTTCCAAAAAAAAAAAGAATATGAAGCTAAAGAAATTATTGTAGGTTCATAATTATTCTGTAACTGCACATAGACATAGGTGCTGTAGCAATTAATACAAAAGAGGTGGATCAACAAAGGTGGCTCAATTATTTCTAGGATTAATGAAACATAAGTGAAAGAAATTATGGCACATGTTCACCGCTAACAAAATTATATTCCATTTTTGATCATTTGCAAACCTCAAAAGGGTAGGTTTTCTTTTCAATTCCTAATCTCTAGGTTTGTTTTTACATATTTTTGTTGGATTCGGGGTAACGGGTTGTACAACTAAAACCTGACCCGATCAATTAATAAATAGTATTGAAAAGTTGAACTTTAATCAAATATTGAAGAGTTTAGTTGTCTCGAGTAATTTATAATAGGTGTTTTTTTTATTTCATACCATAAGGTCTTTGATTTGAACGATCCCTCGCCAAGAGAATAATGTTTGTTAATGACTTTTTCTCTCTTTTTTTAAACAATGATTGGTTTGACATACTTTTTTTAGATCTTAAAAAGATGTTATAGAATTGTTATATGAAGATAATTTTGAGACGGTTGTTAAAATCATATTAGAGAGAAGGGTGTGATGGTGAGACCCCTCCGCCGGATCAAAAAGTCCCATGTGGCATGCTTTTGGTGAGCAAATCCCTTCGCCACCATACCGTTCGTTGTGCGAGTGAGGTGGTGCGCCGGACCACTTGTGAGGCCGACGAAGAGAGAGAAGGATTTTGGGGTGTTTTTATTGGGTAGAGAGTATTTTAGTGGATCCCAAAAAAGTATTTTAGGTTAAGTTATGATAGAGGGGGTATTTGGGGTTCAGGATGTGAAATGTGAAATGGTGATTTGGGGTTGAGGTGGCGATGATTTGGCGTTCCAACTTGTGCCACCATATTTGATGCTCTTAGACCACTCCCAACCGTTACACAAATTGATACCATCAGTTGTTGTCAAATCAACGTCACGTCAGCTCACCCTTCAACTCACATGAAACTGACGTATTCATGCGAACATTACCCCTTCCCTTTAATTTTTTGGGACCCACCATTACAAAACACATACACACAAAATACCCCTTTGGGCCCACCCACCAACTCACGAATATTACCCACTCTCATCTCCACACTGGCGGAAGGGAAAGTTGCAAGGCAACTCATGAGGTGGTGCCAATGGTTTGGCAAACTCACGAGGGAAGTAGCGAGAGAAAGAACTCCTGTTGGGAGTGCTCTTAGAGACATTATCCAAAAGTTGCAACTTTCTAATTTATTTTACTTTAAAAGGTAAATTATTTTCTAATAATAATTATTTTAATCATACATTATACAAGTTACATGTAACTAACACAATCTCTAATTATAGAACTAAAGTGGACATTTTTCAATGGGCTAGTCTCAAACCCGAGTGATTGGGATTGCTTGCAAGTAACATTTGGTGGGAATTAGTTAAGCATTTGGTGAACTCCATTGATCGATAATATATGATACTAAATTACAAAAATGTAGGAATGCTCCCAAGTCCCATGTGGTCCATCATCATACGTCTAATCCTAGGATTCCTTTGGAAATTGGTGGGCGGCCTATTGTCCTTCAGATGCTTTATCCAAAATCAAACAAAGACAATCCGTCCTACATCTTTACACATATCAAAACATATATTTTAATGATTTAAAGCTCATCCAAATCATGTAAATTATACTCAATCTAACTATTTAAATGTTGATATGATTGTTTTTGAAATTTCCTCTAGCGTCTGATAAGTATGATCTAATAGAAAGGAAATTAAACCTATGATCTCAAAAATATTACGTGCTCTTATCGCTAGATGGTTAAATCGTATGTAGGGGTAAGCGCGGTATAGAAACTGAACCGAACCAAAACCAATAGAACCAAAACCGAAAACGATAAATTTTCAAAACCGAACCGATTACATGTTTTCGGTTTTTTGTTCGGTTCAGTTTCGGTCCGATTCGGTTTCGGTTTGATTCGGTTCAGCTTCAGTCGGTTTTCGTTTCGTTTCGGTTTTTTCGACCTAAATGCTCACCCCTAATCTTATATACTCCCTCCGTCCCATAAAAAAAATTCATTTGTTTTGGGCACAAGTTTTGAGAAGATAATTAGTAGTGAAATTATTTTGAATAATTTTGATTAAAATATAATATTAATTAATTAAAGAGTTTAGAAAATTAGAAGATGAATTATCATAAAATACTCAGATAAAGAAAACAAGGGGTAAGACAGTATAGCTCAAGTCACAAGCCTTCACCAGTTTTAGCTGACCCACCTATACCAACTGAACGTGTCATGTTTCCATTGGACTAAAAACATGTTAAAGCCCCGTGACTTGATTGGTGGTGACCTTGAATTAATCACCTTGCAGTCACTGAAACCACAACCCTGTCCCGCGAAGCAGTGAATCATAACCCACCCACTGTAACGGAGATCGCGTGTTTCATTACTGTTTAAGACCGGTGCCAATGGTGACGGAAACTGACGCCGTCAGTTTCTGCCAACTCAGCGTCACGTCAGCATACAAACTAACTAACACTAAACTGACGTACCCATGCCAACAGCACTCCGTCACTTCACCAAATTTGGGCCCCACCATTTATTTTTCTTTTTCTAATAAAAATATACAATTAATTAAAACATATACCTAATAAAAATAAATTACATTAATTAAAAAAATACATTACATAAAAAGTTTATTTTTTAAAAAAAAAATTGAATTTTTTAGATTTTTAATGAATTTTTTAGATTTTTAATGAATTTTTTTAAATATTACTTCTTTTAAAAAATTAAAAAAAAAATAAAAAAAATAAAAATAAAATAAAGTAACAGCCGCTCTCTCTCTCTCTCTCACTCTCGCTCCTCCTCCGCTCGCTCCTCCTCCGCCTCTTCTCTCGCCAGTTAAGCGACCGGCGGCCAACCGGCGGGCCAACCGGCGGACCGTGCCAACGGCGCCGGTTCCGTCGGTGGCCAACCGGCGGCCAACCGCACCACCGATGGCACCGGTCTAACAACTCCCTGCAAAAAGGAGCCACCCACAACATAGACAGAGTGATTGCAGAGAGAAAGAAGAAGATGATGAATAGAGGAAATAGATAAAAATCACTTTTAGTGAGAGAGAATAAATACATACACTTTATCTGTATATATAGTTTCATAGCTAGAATTAAAGATTCACGCCTTCTTACGGCGGCCGAAAAGACAGCGATCAATGCAGGTAGTTAATCGGCATTGAAGAATACATGTTAGTTGTTTGATTTTGTTTAAGTTGTTCTTCGATTGATTATTGTGATCGAACGATTAAATGATTTTGTGATCTAAGTTTTTGATCGGTGATTTGATTGTGTGTTGTTGCTGATGGAAGTAAAAAAACGATCAGGTTAATTATACGTTTGTTATTGTTTCTAATTGTGTCAAGCAATTGTGTTTCGTGGAGTTTATGTAACAATTAGCTATTGCGTTTGGTTTTATTCATACCTTATGTATGCACGCATGTAATTCCGTTTGTTATGTAAATATTTTTTATGAAGCTCAAATTTTAGTTATTGACCATTTTATTCATCTGCAAATTAATTAGTAGTCAATTGTTTCTTATATAGGATTTGCTTCAAGTTCAGTTGATCTGCTAATATACTGCAAAATTGTTGTCAATGTTATGCTGCTGGCTTGCTGCTTAGAAGCACTCTTGCTCAATAGAATTGTAATTACAGATGAACTGGCACTTGAAACCTGAAATCGACATACAATATAGTTCAAGTGGAAGCTTCATGGATTATTTTGAAGGACTTACATATGAACATGTCAATTTCATATTTTCTGATGTTATATATCCTCAGGTAATAAAAAAGATATACTTTTGTCCTGTATTTTGTGTAATTGTTTTATTATAATTTTGCAACATTGACCTGCACCCTTGACGGGTGTGAAAAACAATTGTATATAGGGCAGGGGTCCCGTTTGGTATATTATTGTGAGAAAATATGATAAAATTCAAATGATTATATAGGATAACTATTACCGAGTATTAGATAGCTATTAGTTTAAATCTGTTTATTCTAGTAGATAGGTTTTATTTTAGATAAAGATTAGGAATTAGAGTTTTTTTTTATTAGAAATCGATTGTGTCTAGAGCACATACTCTACAATTGTTTTTCATTTGTAGGGGTTGTCATTTGATTATGCTGAATATTATTGATTTCTAAATGCAGGATAGCACATACTCTACAATGAATACAAATACATACAAATTCGCGTATTCTGAACCTGGAAACTTTTCATACTATAATTATTATGATGCGTATGCAATCAATGATGAGACATATGGGAATAATAGATTTAGTAGGCAACTGGAAAACACTTCAACCATGGCTAATGAAACAGGTACAGCTGTGCATAGTCAACAAGATGGACATTCACATGCTGATGTGGCACAATGTGAGTATTGAATTATTTCTGCTACTTTGTAATGTATTGTTTTTCTACTTCATATTAACAATCAATTATTTATGAATTTTGAATACATATAGTCCTAAACCTAACCCTTTACATGTGCAAACTTTCAGGTCCAGAGAGTAATCATAATCATAATCCTGGTGATTTTCGGGTCGTATGGGAAGACAGTGTTGATCCTGACAACATGACTTATGAGGTTTTAATATAGCATATATTTAATCTTAAATTAATAACAATTTAATTTCCCTAATTTTTTATATTAACAATGGTTAATTTCAGGAACTACTAGAGTTAGGGGAGGTAGTTGGAAGTCAAAGCCGTGGCCTTTCGCTGGAAGCCATTTCCCAGCTCCCTGTTTCCAAATTCAAGTGTGGTTTCTTCTGGAGAAAAAAATCAAAAACCGAGAGGTAACTGTAAAAAAAATCCATTTTTAATTTGAATTACTTCTCATAAGTTAAATAAAATAAAATGTGGAAATGGGATATTTGTCAGGTGTGTAATTTGTCAGATGGAATATAAACGAGGTGAACGCCAAATCAGTCTTCCTTGCAAACATTTATATCATTCTGCCTGTGGTACTCAATGGCTTAGCATCAACAAGGTAAACTCCCTTAATTATTACTCCGTATAACTTTTTATTTTTTAAATTTTTTTATTTTTGCATTTTAATTGTATTTTAAACTTGTTATATCAGGCCTGCCCTATTTGTTACAAGGAGGTGCTTGTTGATATTCCAAAACATTCACAAAGATTTTTGTAACTGACACTAGAAAAAGGAGACTGGTTTCTTTTATTAGACCCCATATTTCTAATTTCATTAATATTATTATCACTATTTTTAAAATTTTATCCTTTTTTTCCTTTTAGTTTAGAGATGATTATCGTGTGTGTTAAATAAGTTTACAGAGTGATTGTGATTATGATTATAGTTTGAATTACTTCCGTTTACTTTTGATAACAACAATTTGATTACTACATTTATAAAGAAAATCAGTACCCAAAAGAAATCCACACAATACACAATACATACACCATAGGCATAGTCCCACAAGTTTATTAGAAAAAGAAATCCACAATTCATTGTTGTAAGTATAATAGTGAAACAATATTATGTTTGAATTTTTAAGCCTTGGTTTTTAAACCTAATGCAATGAGGATAACACTAAGGTAATCATATCTAAAACCAGACTTAAGAAGTTGTAACTTTTTATCATCCCACGGTGGATACCGAAACCAAAAGTCTACAAGCATCCCTCTCACAATCACCACCTTTTCGTGACTGAAATTATCAAACGAGTATTTTCCATGGTATCGTCCAAATCCACTTCCCCCAACTCCTCCAAACGGTAGTGCATCCACAGCATACTGCATATATTTATTTTATTTATTTTCAAAACAATATAAAGTTTTACTAATTTATTAGAAAATAATAAAAAAGATGTCACAAAATTACTTGAATGATGGCATCATTGAACATAATGCTTCCAGAAGAGGTCTCAGAAACCAATCTTTTTTTGAGGTTTTCATTTTCTGTGAAGGCATACAGAGCAAGTGGCTGTGGTCTTTCTCTTATGAACTCTATACTTTCTTCAATTCTCTCCAACTGCAAGCAAAATTTGCACTTACTGCATTAGTGTAAGTACTATAGCCTAATGCACGACGGCTTGGGGTCGATTTACTTACCGTGATAATTGGAAGAAATGGACCAAAGATTTCTTCGGTCATAATTGCAGCATTGAGCGGAGGATCAACCAATATTGTCGGCTCAATGAACCTACATTGTCACATAATCAATTAAAAAACATTTAAAGGTCACCAAAGAAACTATTTCATACACCACATTGTACAACATTTAAAGCAAACTATACAAGTACTGTAAATCAAATTAAAATTATTATAACACCTAGTCCTCAAAAAGATTGAAAGAAGAGACTTACAAGCTATCTTCATCCATCGAACCACCATAAATGACCGAAGATCTGACCATTGGCTCATCTAAGAGACTCTTCAATCTTGAGAAATGCTTCTTGTTGACTATCTTAGAAATGCTACAAGATCCATTGGGATCATCTCCAAAACATTGTTTTGTATATTTGATCAATAATTCCACCTAGATAAAAAAAAGCGTTATCTATAATATATATTAATAAAGATAAGTTAAATTTGCTTTTTATATACCAGTTTTGACAAATATTTTTTCTCTGTAAGAATATAATCAACTCCAATACAAGCTTGCCCAGCACATGCTCCGAATTTACCCCAAACAAGTCTCTTTGTCGCCATCTATAGACATTAGAAAATTAATAAATATGAATGAGTATATTTTATTCATTATTTTGAATTAAGTAATAATAAATTGGATTTGAAAAATTACGTTTGTGTCCCGAGAACTAGAAAAAGTATCAACCACAGCAGGGCATTTTCCACCCAACTCCAAAGTCACGGGAGTCAAATGTTGAGCCGCAGCTGACATCACAACTCTACCCACTCGTGCACTCCCTGATAATAAAAACAAATATATTTTAAATAAAAACATGTCAATAAAATATATTAGTTGAGTAACCTAGTGATATTGGTGTTTGGTGTTGCCATTATTCTTATAGACAAAATTAAGGTAGATTAATTAGGAACCATTAAAAAAAGCAATGTGTTGTATAGTTACAGTTGTTAAACTAGTCAATTGTTAATGGACAAGTTTGAGAGAAATTTGAACCTGTGAAGAAAATTTTATCAAATTTGTGTTGAAGAAGTTGTTCACCGGTGTCGGATCCACCTTCAATAACCTTAACCGCCGAATTGTCAAGGTAATCAGGGATTGTTTCAGCAAGAAACGAGGCACACGAAGGAGCCATCTCTGACGGCTTTAGAACGACTGCATTCCCTGCAGCTAATGCACCGATCAATGGTTCCAACGATATACCTACACATATGTAATGAACTCGAATACATGAATTGTATTAGAAAATCTTATAATTCATTAGCTAAAATTGCACAAATTAGTGATGTACTTATGTCAAAATTTTGACGGTTTTCCCAATTACGATCGATGATTGTTCTACTTTCGTGCGACTTGAATTGACGGTTATATTTTCGTGTGAACTTTTATCTTATTCGTAAAGGACAAAAAATTCTAGAAACTAAAAAAATTATCTTTTTAGTTTGTTGAGTGATTTTTTGTCTTTTTAGAATAAAGAGAATTTTTTCCGGAAAAATAAAAATAATTTTTTTTTAATGTTTTCAAATTTTTTTTGCCCTTTTGGAAAAAGATAAAACTACAACCGTTAACTGAACAAAAAATACAACTATTAGTTGGGACACTTGACAGTATTTTTATGGAGTCGAACAAATAAAGCAAGTCGAACTATATATTTTGGGAAGACCGAAATCTCATAAGTTGTTTTTGGGAAAAAAAAAGTTTATTTTGTTTATCTATTTTGATAATTAACTCAAATTATTAAGTAGTAACCAAAGTTAAATAAGATTTTGTTAAAATGTATAAAACTTCTGACTTTTTCTAATAAGGGAAATATTGACATAAGTATATTACCTTTTCCCTTTTTAAGGGGTTAAATATGGAGAGAAAAAACATTAAATTTGAGGGGGTCAATGAGTACCAATAGGGAAGTTCCAAGATGAGATGATGAGTACAACACCCAAAGGCTCAGGAACCAAACTTGCACTGCTGGGGAATGCAGCTATTGGCAATTTGGTCTGTTTAAAGATTTAGCCAAAACAGAAATTAACATTTTACCATCACAGATTCAATCATTGTGATTTCTACTTTTAGATGCAATTTATGGAGCATTTATGATCTACCACTAATACCATAATAACAAGTACAGTAAATTACTCAAACGGTCCCTTAACTATATCTCATGGTTCAATTTTGGTCCATATTCTTATTAGTAATCAACGTAACTGCACCATCATAGTGCATTAGTGTGCACAAGTGGATCAGTGCATTCATATGTAGGTAGGGTATATGCGCAATACGGAGTCAAGTATCATGTAACTATATTTTGCAGTGATGATAATGTTAGGTAGTAATAATGGTGGTGAGGGGTGATGGGGGTGGTGGTAATCAATAAAACAATATGTGTTTAGGAATTAATAAAGATAATATGATACATATGTAATTGAAGTAACGTAATCAACATCAGTAGTACATCAGTTTGTTAAAGCCCCTTGCTAAAAACATAAAGATCGCAATTTCAAGTCTCGGGGTTGTCATTTTTTTCTAAACACAAATATTTCCCAAATTAGTAAGTGTTGTCTGAATTTTAAGCATTGCTATTTGCGGAAAAGTCTCAAATTTATTATATATAGTAAAGATAAAGAAAGATATAATAAGATATAAAAATCCATTTAGAAATTAAAAGGTGCAAATAACGGAACATTTATGAAATGAGAGGTGATTTGTACACCACCCAAAAATTAAAGTTTATAGAACCCACAATGGACACATCCGGAGGTTTATAGAACTAATATTAAAAAAAAAAGAAAAAAAGAAAGAAGTACTTCCTCCGATTCAAAATAAGTGTTACACTTTCCATAAATGGGTGATTCAAAATAAGTGCTACACTTTGAAAAATTACTTTATTTGGCAAAAAATAGTATGACCCACACCCACCAACTATCTACTTTAACAAAGTGAAATGACTCATTTACCCTTACTTTTTACTTTTAAACATCAATAACACCACTTTATTCAAAAGGTGTGGGACCAATTATCCACTAACCATTTAATTAATCTAATTTAACCATCATTATGATATTTTGCCTCAAAAATCGTGAAACCTAAAGTGTAGCACTTATTTTGAATCGGAGGAAGTATAAGTTATCTAATTGTTAAAGAGATCTCTCAAACTTTCTATCTTATTTGCTCATACGATTGGCGTGCCCTATAAAGCAACAAGGACCAAAGTCGTAACATAACGCATAATATGGTCCAATTTTGTAATTTAGCCACAAAAGCAGAAAACATAAAGGGTAATAGATGTACCTTTTTGGCAGCCATCCATTGCTTCAAGTTTCCCAAAGCATAATTTACAGATTTCACCACAGTCCCAATCTAAAAAAAAAAAAAAAACTTGTTACATCATTTGGATCCTAATTCTCACACTATATGGGTGTTCGGAATTATATAGCTATTTGTAACTTTAAGTTTTTGTATATGCTTGTTCAAGATTCAACAATCACATTAAAACTCCAATCCAAACACTCCTCTTTTGTTTTTCAAGAAAATCAAAATATGACAAGTAAAAATTACTATAAAATTCACAAAAATTAAGTCCACCGTCACACAAACTCCACCAAATCGACCCTGTAAAGTTCCCCTAAAGAAAAATTAATGTGAACAACTGAACATATAACGACCGATCGCACGAAGGGTATTCTCACTTTTCATGAAAGTATCAAAACTAATAAAATAATCTCCTTTTGTTTTGTTTGTTTTTGCATTTATTATATGGGTTGTTGCCTCCTTTTGCTGTTCAAGAGAAAAAGGGTTCGTAACACTTTGCTTTTTTAATGATCTTTCTATGAAACCCTTTATATATTTTTAGGATCTTGTCTTGGGATTTTTTTTATGGTAGTTGATTTTCAAAAAAAAGAAAAAGAAAAAAAAACTCCAACTTAATCAACTCATGGGGTTTAGTTGTAACATTTGCCATGATAATTTGAACCGAAAAGAGTTGATTACCATTTAAACTAAATTGGTTTGATAACAAGAACAAAAATAGTATTCAATTTCTTCAATCGAGATGTATGTAGGAGGTAATTAGATATAAGTAGCTTCCAGAGTTAACTTACTAAAAGAGAAATTACCTCATCTCTATAGGCCTCAACATGATGCTTGCCTAAATCTTGTTTAAGAGCCATGGAAATATCATTTTCTCTATCTTCAAGAATGTGAAGTAACCCATTGAGTTGTGAAATCCGCCATGAATATTCCTTGGTTTTCCCAGAATTAAAAGATTCTTTCAATTCTTTCAAATCTTGTTCCAAATCATTTGCCATAATTTTGTGGGTATTTTCGGGCCCAAGAACGTGGGGAAATCAGTTTCTTAGTAGAGTCCCATATGCGTGTGCTGGACTGTTATTTATAGAAACAAGTTGAAATTGAAATAGGATGATGAATGCCTTTGACAACTCCATGAATACTCAACTACCAAATTCAAGTGTTTTTTCACCTTTCACTTTCACTGTGTGATGTTATGTTTGTTACCCTCATAACTAACAAGATTTTTATAGATATGATTTGATATAATATGTAATTTAATTTTTCTTTAATATATTAGTTATTAGTTAATATTGTAAAATGAAAAAAACTTGTAAAAGCAATTAAATGAGAGATTTATATCTACAATTCTACACCATTAAATTAAGGGTTTTGATAATGACAGCCATTAGGGCTGTCAATAAGCGCATAAATAATTGTACATTAAATTAAGGGTTTTGACAATGGCACACCCCTAAAATCCAAGAATCGGTTACAATGAATTTACAAGTTTATTATGTATTTCTTTTGACAGTCCTAAGGGCTGTCATTATCAAAACTCTTAAATTAATTCTCTTCTAAATTGTACAAGTTTTAAAGCGGATTGTACAAGTATACAATATAAAGGTTAAAATGTGTGAATTGATTTTTGTAATGTATATAATACCTTCCAATAAAATACATTTGCTGAGCAGACTCATGGTTTGCAACAACATATAAAGAAATTTGTGTTGTTACTCTGTAAAATAGTGATGGGAAGGGGTTCTAAGAGGGTGTTTGGGATTGCGATATGGAAATGATTATCTGTTTATTGCAATTTAAGAACACAATTAATCTAAAATGAGTCATGAGTGTTTGACAAAAAAAAAAAAATTAAAAAATTACTTATATATGTTTTTTAATGCCCAAAACGTAGTTTTGGAAAAACATATGGTTATTGTTTAGAGAATTGATTTTGCGTTGTATATATTAACTAAATAAATAATGAGCTTTATCATACATTAAAAAAATTATTATTGGATTATTGTGATGCGTATAATCTAATTTTAATACGAAGTAGTAAGTAATCTCAAATACAGGTGACGTAAATAAACATGTGTTTTCACATGACCACAAATGTATGTGTGGCCGCACCTAAAGTATGTATGGTTACAACACAAGTTTACCCTTATTGAATAAAAGTATTCAAATTTAAGAGAAACTAGTTCATTATTAACTATCAATCGAAAATTCTTCAGATCTTTTCAATAACCTAGTTTTTTTCATATATTAACAGCGCAAATCTTTTGACTATGAAAACATGACATATGTATATCGTACATATAACTCTTGGAAAAGTCTATGTATCATTATATCGCATTTAAAATGGTTACATTTGTAAAACTCTAGCTTCTCCTAGAAATGTTTATATTAGACGTAATTAATTGCATTTATTAATTCATTTTTCAATTAAAAAAAGTTTAATCTAATAAATACACCGCACACTTTTTTGTAAAAAAGTAGGAAACTTAAATTAGACGAGACAATAAAGTTCTTTCTCATGATCAAAGAGATAACGTTGAAAGACCGTTTTCTCGGGATGAAATTAAACGGGCTGTGTGGGACTGTGGTGATGATAAGGCGCCGGGGCCCGACGGGTTCTCTCTTGCGTTTTATAAAAAATACTGGCCCATCATTGAAAATGATCTTTATAACGCAATCCTTTATTTTCAAGATGGTGGTGCGATCGATCGGGGATGTAACTCCTCTTTCTTTACTCTCGTTCCGAAATGTGATATCCCTCTTTCTATCACGGACTACCGGCCGATTAGTTTGATCAGGAGTTTTTATAAGGTAATCGCTAAGTGCCTTGCTAACCGGTTAAAGATGGTGGTGAACGATATTATTAGCCGGGAGCAATCGGACTTTATTGAAAACAGAAACATCCTTGATGGCCCGTTAATTCTTAGCGAATTGATCTCTTGGTATAAAAAGAGGAAGCATAATCTCCTTGTTTTTAAGGTCGACTTTGAGAAAGCGTACGATTCGCTGAATTGCGAGTTCTTAGACTCTATCCTTCACCAAATGGGGTTCGGGTTGAGGTGGAGAGGGTGGATTAAGTCGTGTCTTTTCTCCTCTAGAGCTTCGGTTATAATTAATAGGTCTCCAACTCGGGAATTCAATATTGAGAAAGGTTTGAGACAAGGTGATCCTATGGCCCCCTTCCTTTTTATTATAGCCGTTGAAGGCCTTCATGTGGCGATGTGTGAAGCCCTTGAGAATGGTGTTTTTCGTGGCTGTTTTCTCCCCAACAACGGGCCGGTTATTTCCCATCTCCAATATGCGGACGACACGATGTTTATTGGAGAATGGTCTTTGGCGAATGCTAAAAATCTCTCCCGTATTCTTCGTTGCTTCTACCTTGCTTCGGGATTAAAGGTAAACTTCAATAAGAGTAATCTTTATGGTATTGGTGTGCCCGATGAGGAGGTTAAGACCATGGCGGATAGAATTAATTGTTGTGTGGGCGATCTTCCGTTTAAATACCTTGGCCTTTTAATGGGCGCTTCTATGAACCGGATGGAACATTGGGAGGTTATTATCAATAAATTTCAAAAAAAAAAACTCTCTAATTGGAAGGCGTCCTCGTTATCTTCCGGGGGGAGGTTGACCCTTGTTAAATCGGTGTTGGTAGCCCTTGGTATCTATTATTTCTCCCTGTTCAAGGTCCCTGAAGGTATTCTTAAGAAACTTGAGTCTATTCGTGCTAGGTTTTTTTGGGAGAAAAACCGGGTGATCGGAAAATAAAGTGGGTTAATTGGAAGTTAGTTGTGTCCGAAAAAAATAAAGGAGGTTTGGGGGTTGGTAGCTTGAGAGCCCAAAACCTTGCTCTCCTGTGTAAGTGGTGGTGGAAATTTAAGACCCAAGCCGGGGCTTTGTGGAGAGACGTTATTTTTTCTTTGCATGGTGAGCGGTCAAGTTGTGATCCGAATGCTAAATTCCCGGGTATTTGGTGTAAAATCGGTAAGATTAGGGCTACTTTTAATAAGCTTAATGTTCCTGTTTCTTCGTGGTTTGATAGCTCGATCGATAATGGTGGGGCAGTTAGGTTTCGGTGGGCGCTTGATCCGAGTGGCTGCTTCTCTGTTTCTTCTGCGAGATGGGCCATTGATAATATCATTTCTGGGCCGAGACCTGACTGGATTGTCCCGTGGGTCAAGGCAGTTCCGATCAAGATCAATATATTCATCTGGCGGTTGGCTCATAGGCGGTTAGCTACTTGTGTTAACCTGCTCAAAAGAGGTGTGCTGCTTGAGTCGGCTATTTGTTACAGGTGCGAAAGGGCGTTTGAAGATGAGGAACATCTGTTCTGGTCTTGCAGAGAGACTCGTGGAGACTGGAGTGAATTTGCTAAATGGTGGAACTCGTCTATCAACCATATTAACGGGTTGAATCATATTATGGAGTGGCCTGATATCTTGGATGGGTCTCGCAAAAAGTGTCTGATCTTCTTTTCGGCGCTCTTTGCAATGTTATGGTGTTTGTGGAAGTGTAGGAACAATAAGATTTTCAGCAAAGGGGGTGGCCGGTTAACCTCGGTGTGTGAAGAGGCGCAAGCTCTCTCTTTTTTCTGGCTCAAACATCGCACTAGCTTGGGGTGGAGTAGTTTAGATTGGAGCTCTTGGTGTAGTAACCCTAGATCTCTTGGCTAGCTGTTTTGTGTTTTTTTTCCGGGTGTTGTTGTCCTGTGGTTTTGGTTGTGGCTGTTTTTAGTTGTTAGTTGGGCTTAGCTCCTTGCTAGCCTCTGTTTGTTCTGTTTCTCCCCGTTTAATAAAGCTTTGCCGTTCAAAAAAAAAATAGTACGCCAAGAAGACAAGAACAACCTGAAAGCATGCCTAGAGTCAACGTTTTCATACTTCGATTTCTCATCAAACCAAAAAAGAGTTTGTTTCTGGTTCAACCAGACAAAAGGCAAAACTTTATTTAAAAATCGAATTTTAAAAATAATGTTTAAAATCTTGTTTTAACCATTTCTCTTTCCCGGTTTAACCCGATATGAAGCAAAAATTGGGGGGTTTTGGGAATTTTATTTCATCCGTTCAACCGGTATTTATCCCAGTATGACCAATTTGACCTGGGTTTCAAAGTGTTACCTAGAATTCTACGTAAACAAGAAGTTGCGACAACCTCATAGGTTCAGTATCACCGGAAAAAAAAAACCATTAAACCAATCGAGACCACCGGAAACCATTAAACCTACCAAACGTTCAAAAATAAAAAGGGGGAACCATTTGTTGCAAACCTTTGAATGCTGCTTGACCAACATGCAACATTTTAAGAATTCCAATAAACATTTAACATGGATAGCGGTTGATGAAACAACTGGAACAAGATGAAGTGTTAAACCTTTGATACTGATTGATTTAAAAAGTGTAATTCTCAGAGAAATTAGAATAACGATTCATGTATTTTTAGAATTGTTTGTATTCTCTCCAATATACAAGTCATCTAAAGCACATACACCAAATGTTTGTAGAGGTGTTAGAAGATGTTCGTCGTTGAGCAATATCTATTAATTCTTTAATTTTAAATCGTATGACAATGCACTATGTTGAGCGTATGGATATAAAGTGGTAATGGGACGTAGGCGACCAACAATAACAAGGACATATAAGGCTATAAGCAGGGCCGGTCCAATGACTTTAGATATAAGACGATAGCAATAAGAAGTTTTGAATCGTGTTGCCCCATATTTAGGTAATTTGTTTGAAATTATTTCACACTATTGGGCCAACACATTGAATAGAAATATTAAGTAACTATAGACTATAGTAGTCCATGGGTAACGATCAATAGGATTTGTTATACTTTCTATATTCTTAGTTGTCTAAAAGAAAAAAAAGTATTCAAGTTTTCCGAAACTTTTTATTGACAAAAGAAGCATTCTTATTATCAGTAGTGATTCGTAAAGGGTACATGGACACACCAACCAAAAAGGTTGTACGAGGAGAAATCAGCCAGCCGCAACCAGGATGGAACCTAAACATGTCAATTAATATCGTCGGTTGATCTATCTTTATGAAAAGCTTGAGGACCGTATTATAAAGTCCACCTAACTTCTTAATTTTTGCATTAATTTCCATTTATAACCATGGCGTTCGATTTTTAACCAACCTATTACCTGTATAAGGTATTGAAACTTAAAAGATGTTTTTAAAAAGTGTACGTATTTGCTATCCAAAAAATAATAATTAAAATGGTTCGAGTTCAATGTCACGTACACTGAAGACTGAACTTAGATAAAGTCTACAATAAATTGACGTGATCGATATAAAAATGGTAATATTATAGACGATTTCCCAATCTGCTGTGCAAATACACAATTTTATTTATGTTTTGTGAGAAATAATGATATTTATTCCCACCATTTGTTCCTACTTATCTTCTTACCACTTGAAAAGATGACAAGTGTAATCCACTAATTCTTTCTTATAATATGTTCCCTTGATTTGGACACATGTTTTGAAGTTTGAACTAATGAGTAACAAAATAAATATGAACAAATAGTAAAAAGCAATATCAGGTTGTCAAACTTTAACACGACACAACAAAACTACATGAAAAGAAATCAAATTGAGACGAAATCAAAATTTGAATTCGTGTCGTGTTCGTGTCGTATAAAACAAACACGAAGTCGTGCCAGTCCTGTTCAAATATTAACACGAAATTGTCATGATAGTTTTAATTTTGATAACATTTAGAAATTTGTGTTATATTTTTGTCATGTTTGTCGCATTTTTAGCATGTACTAAGTAAAAAATTTGATGTTTATTTTAATTATCTCGTGTTGCCGTGTTTGTCGTCTTTTAATTGGTCGTGTTCGTGTTAGCAAAATAAACACAACTTCGTATCGTATTATTTTCATGTTTGAGAAATACGAACTCATGTTGTTTTACCCAAATAAATGAAACGACAACATAATTTAACATGCCTAAATATCATTACTCTATGTTTTATCAATATTGTTGCACCATCTCATTCAAAATAACAGCGCACAAGTATTAAATGGGGCCCACCGGGCCATGACCATAACTATCCTTCATATGGCCGAAGCAAGTCCCATGGCCCATTCACAATTTGCACGTTTGTACATGCACTAGAAACCTTCTAATGTAAACAAAATCTAAAATAGTACCCTTTAAATAAACCGACATCTTAAATTATTTGGTACAACTTTTTATTCATATGATCATTTTTTATCCGGAAATCGATTACTTTTTTCCATTGAGCAAAGTTAATTGCTTATCTGATATAAATTTTGTCATAAAATAGGTTACTTAATTTGCTGAAAGTAGATTATGACAGCACATGGTATTGAACAATCTGAATTAGTGAATACGTTTCTTCTTGATCCTACAAATTTTGTACATGTATGTTTGACAAACTAGTTAATAAGCTGAAACTTTTATTAGTAAAAATGTGTTTCAAAAAGTACCTAGAGCTGAAAGTGTATAGCCTAAAATGATATACAAGAACATTGAAAAGGATCAAAAGTGGGTGAAAATGCAATTATATAATGGTATTATGGAGTTTTTTTTGTATTAAAAGCTCCAGCTATTTTATAAGTTAATTCTAAATAGTTTTTTTTCTTCAACTTTTACTTTACAATTAAACCTAAAAACTCTCGTACCAAACATAACTTTTATTTAATTATAAGCTTTTAAATTCAAAACGTTGATACCAAATATATCCTATATTTCAAACAAATTATATTTCAATCCAATCATTAAGCTGCTTGGTACGTGCAATACAATCGATCATATGGCAATGCACCATGGTGTGAAAGGGTGTGGAACACCGCCCCTACCACGGCGTAAAGGATTTCGTGAAAGAGTACGCGGATGGATATTATTTTTCTGATGATTTCAAACGTTGGCAACGGTAAAAAAATGGAAATTAAAATGGTGGAGGAAATTTTTTCTTTAAAATGATGTAAAAAATGGAAATTAAAATGGTGGTGGAAATTTTTTCTTAAAAATGATGTAATTTTTCTTAAAAATGATGTAATGTGATTACTGAGATAGTAATAAAAATAGTATGGTAGTATAAACTAGGGGTGCACAAAAAAACCGGATTTTTATCCGGACCGGTTTAAAAACCGGTTTCAAACCGGTTTCAAACCGGTTTTTTGGTCAAAAATACCGGTTCAGACTCAAACTGGCGCTTCCCAACCGGTTTCGGTTTTAACGATCGGATCGGATTTGTAACCGGTTTTATTGAACCGGTTTTTTAACCGGTGTTTTTACCGGTTTTATGTAAAACCGGTTTTGTAACCGGTTTTTACACCACCATTCGAAAAACTAGCCGTTATACTACCCCTTCGAAAAAACTAGCCGTTACAAACGAAAAATATATCCGTTACCCCGAACCGGTTTCAAAACCGGACATAAAACCGGTTTTTAAACCGGTTTTTGGGCTGGAAAAAAAAATGACGTTTTTTTTACCGTTAAAGAGCCGTTGGGACGAGTTTGTAGCCGTTTTTTTGTCTTTTAGGGTCCACAATTCACCTATAAATACCCCTTAGGTGTTAAGGATCAATCACCACTCAAAACACTCTCATTTCTAGCTTAAAAACTCACACCACACTCAGAAACGCAAGTAATCTTTGCTATGGATTCGGAATCTCAACCTTCGGTTGGTATGGGTGAATCTTCTACCGACGTTACCGTTGAGAAGATACTTCCTACAAAGAGAAATCCGGACATTTGGTGCAATTTCGACTTATGTTTGATGACGGATGGATCGAAAAAAGCTCGGTGCAAAAGATGTAAGCGTTTCTTTAAAGAAGATGGAAATACAAGTTTGAAGAATCATAAGAATAAAAGTTGCACCGTTGTAAAAATGGGCTCGACGAGTGGCCAAACAACCATGGGAAATGACGGCAACATACAAACTTTCGACGCTAGTAGGCTTCGTCAACGAATGGCGAAGTTGGTGGTTCAAGAGGCGTTGCCCTTTAGCTTTTTCGACAACAAAAGGTTGACGAGCATGATCCAAGAAGAGTTGGAAGCACGCTATTCCCATGTAAGTCGTACTACCTTACGACGTGATGCTATAAAATTATGGAAACTTGCTAAAGATGATTTAAAAAAAGGTTTTGAAAATTTACAAACGGGGGTTAATTTAACTAGTGATGTTTGGACCGCCCCAAATTCTACACACAACTCGTACCTTTGCGTTACCGCTCATTGGATTGATCCCAATACTTGGGTAATGATGAAGCGTACGATTGCGTTTGAATTATTTGGGACTCCACATACGGGGGAAAATTTGTACCAAATTTTAGACTATGTTATAAGAAGTTATAAATTAGAGTCTAAAATCTTTTCTATGTCTTTTGATAATGCGTCCAACAAT
Source organism: Calendula officinalis (assembly GCA_963853835.1). Classification (NCBI taxonomy): domain Eukaryota; kingdom Viridiplantae; phylum Streptophyta; class Magnoliopsida; order Asterales; family Asteraceae; genus Calendula; species Calendula officinalis. The sequence goes on from OY970825.1 coordinate 7,058,971, forward strand.
ACAAATGCGGTTAAAAAACTAATTCTTAAATATAAACCGATTTGTAACGGTATTTTTTTCCATAGTCGGTGTGTTGCACATATTATTAATTTAGTTGTGCAAGATGGGTTACATTCTATCGAACCCACAACAACCGCTTTTAGAGTAATGCTAAAAGATGTTTTTGGTACTACCGGTTTAAGACATAATAAGTATATGAAATTTTGTGTCGATGCGGGGCAAGATTGGTTAGGTCCAAATTGGGACGTACTGTAACACCCTAAAATTTCCAAGATTTCTAAAACTTTTTAAACTTAATATTTTAATGTAAAGGTCCCAAAGGTCCCAATAATTCAATTATTAAAATCCCAAAATAGTAAAATCGTATTTAACAAAAATCTTAAAAGCGGAAATAGTTTAATAGAGAAAAATGTTTATAATAATAATAATTTGCTGTCCACATCAGCATAGGCAGAATACAGCGGTCATCCGTCCACCTTCTCCTTCCCTTTGCTAGTACCTGAAACAGTGGGGAAAATAGGGGTCAGCTGGAGAAGCTGAGTGAATATCTCAAAATGCAAGCAATCTTAACATACAACACATGAGGGCACATTGGTGTACTCCTAGTCAAAATCTACTCGATTAATTACTCAGATTTATTTCTCAGATTTTATTACTCAGATTTTAAATTTATATAGCGCGCTTGTGTGACTTGGGACGAGAGATCAACCTCGTACCTCCTCACACCTCAGATAGGCATAAGCCAAAACTCAGACGGGAGTGATCCCAAAACTCAGACTGGAATAATCCCAAAAACTCAGACGGGAATAATCCCAAAACTCAGACGGGAATAATTCCAAAAACTCAGACGTGTGTTATTATGTTTTATTATTTCTTTAACATAATTATCTCAGATTGCCCTAGCAAGTAATAACACCGAATGACTCTGTGCCGAGCTCAGTTACCCAGGCACAATGTCTCAGATCATGAATAAGTAAACAGCTGCTCAGATACTCAGATAACAGATCAAACTCAGATAACAGATCAAACTCAGATAACAATTCAAACTCAGATAACAATTATGGTGCAAGAAATGTAACACGTAAGTCATGCATGTATAACGTTAAAACTGAATACACGGTGAGAATACTCACCTCGAGAAATGCAAGCTCCAAGGGTTCCCGACAATCAGAGGAATAGCACTTATCTCCTAGACGGTCCTAAAACCAAAAAGTGAAACCCGGAATTAAAATCCTACACGAGGACTTATTTCAGAAAACTGGCAGTCCCCGTCAGTCTCACGGAAACCGCCATAACTCCTAAACGGTTTATTAGATTTTCCTCATCTTTTTACCATGAAAAGAAGACAATCAGAACTACAATTTACTGTGAGACGGTCACTGGCCAAAACAGACTCTAAATGTCTCAAAACAGTGTCGCAAGACGGACATATCGCACAGGTCATAATCCTAACAGCAGCATATTAAAAAGGGTGTAACTATTAGACCGTTAATCAGATTGACGAGAGGTTTGCGGCATTGGAAAACTAACTCAGAAACCTAGGTCCCAGCACGGGTCAAAAATCCAAAAACTTATTTTAAACTGGTTAAAAGCAGACATGAACTCGACCCACTAAATCTGCCAGAAAACTGTACTTCACTTTTAAACTCGTTTTAGCAACCCAACCCGGCCCATAAAAACCCGAGCACTCCAAATTAGATACCCAGCAGTTTAAAAATGTTATTTTCTCAAATTATGTCTGGTTTTATAAAACTTGATGGTAATATTTCACGATTGGGACGATACAACAACAACAACAAGTCTATAAATAAACCAGACCCAACTAAGGCTCGGTACTAAGCCATAAAAATCACAGCCCTGCTAGACCTCTACACGAAATAGGTTAACAAGTTTGGTTTACGGAAAACAAATCAATACAATGAAATAGGGTTAAAGGACTACCGAAACAAAGTTAAAATCCCGAATTAGAGATGCTCTAGGTGTGGCTGGAACAACTTCTTCACTGCTCGAATAAAACACTGCCAAAACGTTGGTCAATTAGGAACGAGAAAAGTAGGAAAATGACTACAACCAGATTATATTCTCACGACAAAACAGAACCCGATCAGAAAAAGAATGAAAACTCTACCAATAGAACTCTTATGTCTGATTCTCGTCCCGGTTTGAACCTACGCCAATGATGGTTCTTTTGCTCCTGTTCGGTGGCGATCACCACAGCAAACCCGACACAAAAGGATTAGAAATACATAATCAATAGCTGGAATCGAATAGGGCAGAAAGATCAGAATCAGGAAAACAATTACCTAATGACAACCGAATACAACAACATGAACTGTCTAGAGCTCCTCCTTCTCGATCGCTGGTTTTCACTTGGTGGATTCTCGATCAATAGAAAAATGGCAGAAATTGGGAGCGTCTAGAGAACGGCTGAATGGAAGTAGGGCACTTGTCAAAAGAGCGTGAATTTATGTATCAAGTTGGACGGGCTCAAAGCCTCTAATGAGATTGGGCTAAAAAATGAAATAACCATGCAGACCTCCTCTTTTATGCCTCACGACCGGACCAGGGGGAAAAGGAAGAGAAACAAGCTTTGGGTTTAAGTGTTTGGGCCAGCCTCGATTATCATTATGGTTCTAAAATCAGATCAAAGAATTGACGGCTCAACTAACACTCTTAGGCGATCTCTATTAGGCGGATAATTGCTTGCGGGAAATAAATTAATCGGGCTCGGCCTATGGCCAGCCTTACTTCGACACAAAAACTAGACAATTAATTGCTAGATTAATGAGGACTCGCGATCTAGACGTCGCAATCATAAAACGTCACCTAGTGAGACGTCACATAAATGCAAGTAACTCAAACGTCACGATAATTAATTTAATACATCATAATAAAGATCATATAAATGACACGTCGCCTATTTATTTTATCAAATAAATAATACAACATGGTTTAATAATGAATAAAACGTAATTATATTAATTTATAAAATTTTGGGGCGTTACACGTACCTACGCGTTGGAATTCCACTTGCCACATGTTTGAGTGTGCTTTGCGTCAAAAATTATCTTTAAGCATTTTCCATAATATGTTAGCCGATCGAAACCGTGTTGTACGATTTGAGGAGTCTAAGTGGGAAACGATTAGACAAGCTACCGAATTACTTTGTGTTTTCAAAAATGCAACAACTTATTTGTCGGGGGTTTACTATCCTACAAGTCCATTGGTGTTAAAACAACTTTACTTAATGTGTTCAAAAATAAATGACTTTGAATTTAGGGGTCCCCCATTTACCGAAATGGTGGTAGCGATGAAAGAAAAACTTAGAAAATATTTTTCCGAAATGCCCCCCGTTATAACAATAGCCGCTGCTTTAAACCCCATGATAAACACGTCAGGGGTTGAGGTGTTAATTAACAATATTTGTAGCGATTTGAATTTGTGTGACGAAGACGTTCATTTTGCGGAAAATACCATTAAACATTTCAACAATTGTTTAACGAACATGTTTAATGCTTACTTGGAAAAATATGGTCCAACAACACACATTCATACCATGATGCACGAGGGGGCCTCTGGTTCGGGTCATAGGGATTATGATGAAAATATTAGATTCTACAACACTTTGAAAAATGAAAATAGCAAACGAGCTCGTGATAACACCACTAGTAGCGAGCTTGGGAGGTATACACTTACCGATTTCTTGTCAACTATAAGTGTAGAAGAATTTCCAAACTTTGATATTTTGGATTGGTGGAAAGGAAAGGGTATCCAATTTCCAATTCTTTCCGCTATGGCTCGTGACCTACTAAGTGTTCAAGCTTCTACGGTAGCTTCGGAATCCGCTTTTAGTTTTAGCGGTAGGGTTATATCAAACAGGAGATCGAAGCTCAATCCTTTGTCGGTTGAAGTTATAATTTGTTTGAAAGACCATCTCGATGCAGCAGAACGTTTACAACATATTTCATCACTTGAGACCGAGTTGGGCGACGTGGAAGTTCGATTACATAACTTGGAAATAGAGGGACATATGTCGGTACCTCTAACACAAGAAGAACTTGCATTAGACATGGAACTACGCAACAATGTCATGCGAGATGAAGAATGAAGAAATGGAGGCGGCGAATGACGACGAAGACATGAAGAATGAAGACTAATTATCGTTTGGTTTGTATTATGTTTATGTTTAAAACTCTTGTATTTGGATTTAGAACTCTTGTATTTGGATGGTTTCCTTTAATTAAAAGTCGATTTCTATTGTCTTTTTACATATTGTGTGAATAAAAAATACAAAAAAAAAAATAAAAAAAAATATGGTTTTCCGAAAAACCGGTTCAAACCGGTTTTTAAACCAAAAACCGATCCGATCCGATCCGACCAAACCGATCCGATCCGATCCGGCCAAACCGATCCGATCCGATCCGAAAACCGATCCGATCCGGAAAAACCGATCCGATCCGATCCGGTTACAAACCGAACCGAACCGGTTTGGACCGGTTTAGGTAATCCGATGCTAAAACCGGTTTAAAAACCGAACCGGTTTTGACCAAACCGGTTTTGACCGGAGTTGACCAAAACCGATCCGGTTTTTAAACCGGTTCGGTTTTCCGGAAAATCCGGTTTGTGCACCTCTAGTATAAACCCATACCTAATAAAATATGTGGCCCATAATACAAATGCTCTATTTTAGGCCCTAGGTACATTAAAATATGTGGCCCATAATGGTCTATTATGCACCAAAATAATGGCCAACTACCCAAAAGGTTTTAATGCAAACAGTTGGATTACATATTTAACATGACAAATGTAGGTGGCCTAGTAGCTGACTGTGTAGATGAATTACCACAAACAGTGAAAAAAAAGTAAGAAAACGGTTGGTTGTGGGACTGGTTGGTGGGGACCATCAGAGGGTCGCTTACTTTTTTTTGTTGTTTTAGACTTAACTACCTGTGAACGCTGACAATGACAAAGGCATGGTGTTATGTTCACGGACCAATGTTATATTCTTTAGGTAAATGGAACCTCGTTAATGTGGGTGTGGGGTAAAAAAATAATTAGAAATCGATTTTAGATAAAAATAAAAAATAAACTCTCTTTGTGGAAAGCAAAAAATATCTCTTTTGGTGGAAGAGTGACTTTATGCAAATCAGTTTTGGGTAGGGTTCTTGATACTACATACCACTTTATAAAGTTCCTCAAAAGGTTATTGATTCGATTGACAAATTGAGAAGAAGTTATATCTGGAGTGTTCAATTACGGTATGCTTCTTTTTCTATAAAATGCAAATCTTGCTAGCTTTTGTTTATATATGTTTCTTCGGCTTCTCTTGCCGAGGGTGATATTGTTGATAAAAAAAAATTAGTGCAACCAATTTGTTTGCTTACATGCAATATATACCCTTTTCAAATTACTCTAATAAACGACTTAAGCGAAGAACTCATGAACGAGCGGGAATCCTTGCAACTATTAAAATTCTTGAAAATAAGTTAGAAAAGACAATAATTTCATAAGATTAGGAACTTAAATATGCTAAAAATCTGGGTGGAGAGAGTTTTTTTATGCAAAGTGATAAAGTATGTTGGTTTTCTATACAAACTTGGTTACCTTGAATATAAAAGCACATTGCCTCTATTTCCCTTAAGCATGTGCAAACAAGATCAAGTAGCAACTTGTGATAACCTTAATTTACATAAATTCATCATTTCTCCAATATTATCTACCGTATAAAGGATCCCAAAATTATCATTTCCCCAAAATTGTACGTGTGTCAACTCCTCCACGAATAAGACCAACTTGTACTCATAATAATTTATGTGTTCATATTTATGCCCTAAACTTTATCTTAAAATGTCCTCTTATCTGCTTATACCAAATCACAATTAGACTCGCTAATAGGTGGATCTATAGGATAAAAATTAAACCAATGAGCGATCATTTCCGAATCTCATACAGCACAAAACGCTCACAATTCTCTTTAGGGGTGTCAAATCAAATCAGGTTGTCGGGTCGGGTTTGGCTCTTATCAGGTCGGACCTATCGGGTTTGAAGTAAACACGAATCTAACCCGAAATCCGACCATATAATGAATCGGGTTAGTAGGGTTCAGGTTGGTTGGGTTTCAGGTTTGTCGGGTTGACCCAATCGGGTTGGTCGGGTTACATCGTTCCAGCTACAAAAACAATGACAAGTACACATACACATTGAAAATATGTTAGATGACAAGTTTGATTATTTGCTAATAAAGCTACTGTTCAGTAAATAAATGTTCGATTTATGTTAATGAACACCTATATTGACACTTATTTGACAAAGTATTTACAAATATAAAAAGCTCCTTTGTGTGTTATAACAAGTTTGGTATAAGATGATTTTTGAACAGAAACGTACACTAGTAGTTGAATACTTTCACAATAACATATAACCAATGTTATAAAAATTTCGGGAAATTAGCATAACTTGCAGTAGGATTTAAAAAAAAATAAAAATTAAGGGAAAAACGTTTAAACTTTAATCGGGTCTAATAGGGTAAACCCGAAACCTGATAAATGTAAGTACCCTAACCCGACACCTGACCCGATTCTAACGTCATGTTTGTTGTCCCGACACCTGACCCGATTCTAACGTCATGTTTGTTGTGTCGGGTTAAAAAAAATCCAATACCAACATAAGGCCGAATACACCCGACCCGATTAGAATAATCGGGTTAGGGTCGGATCGGGTTGACCCTTTTGACACCCCTAATTCTCTTCAAGATCCAAATAGGACGAATCAACAATTAAACTAGACATTTTTTCACTATAAATTAAACACAAATTTCAACACATAATAATATAGATCAAGAAATGCCCTTTAACAAATGATAAAATGGTTGCATACGATATGCTTACTTAAATTAACGACTTTGATACTTTCAGTACTTCTCATTTGTTACATAATAGCCATTTCACAAAAATTTCTCATCAAACGAGCATCTGTTCCAAAAAAGTCTAAGTTCACTGTTCATGTAAATTACATCCACAGTACTCACAAATTACAGAAATTGAGCTCCAATTGTGCCGTTGGGTAAATAATCGATAACTATTAAGCTATTTAATTTTATTCGTAATAGAAGATAAACAAAAAAAAATTGACTCAACTATAATGCTTAAACCCCAAAAAGGATAAATTAAGTAATTAACAATAAAAACACGTACCGGTTTTCAATTCCTGGGACAACGAAAGCGAGTATTCACGAACGACCTTTTCTGCCTCCAATTCAAGCTCATCCACATCCAAAATTTTATCGCCTGAAACTCTCCTTCCGATGAACTACAAGATCGATGGCTGTTGAGAATAAATGATAGCGAGAGCGATAGACATGAGGATGAGTTGGAAGAAAAAGCAAAAAAATAAGAAGAAATTTTGGAAACCGGAGTGAGGAGAGAGAGAACTGCGAGGAAACGTCGACATTGTTAATTCAAATTGTGTGAAAAAAATGAAGACGACGAAATTTGGCGGGAAATGAAAACCGAGTGTCGAGCGATACTCATGAAAGTATGTGCATGATAAACTTATATCTGCTAAAACGCGCGTGTAGTGAACAATAGCTATTCATTTGTATGGGCTTACTATGGCTCTGGGCTCATCAAGTAAACATTTGGGCCATATGCCAAAAGTAACAGAGGTTTTGTGTATTCATGTCTAGGATGAATGGGCCCTGTTTGATTTCTAACTCCGTCTGTTACGTTGACAGGGTCCAACCAGAACTGTTAAGTCTGTCCAATTGAAAAATGCATTGAACTTTAATCAAACGCATAGTTTCATTCAGAAGTTTTGATTCAATTAGCAACTAATTTAGTTAGCACTAATTCAACTAACTATCAAACAACCCTATGAGTCTATAACCAATCTAGATGGACTCGGACATGAAATACCTAAGATCTGATTTAGAAAGGATTAGTAGACCGAAGATCAAACGCAAAATAGTTCCAGTTCGAGGTATCACTTGAGGGTAAATAAGCCAGCTAAAAATACAATAATTATGAAGATATTTGGTCTGAACGCCAAGTCAACAAAAAAAAAAGTATGATCATAATTGATAAAAGACAAAATACACGTGTTTCATAGTGAAGGATTTTAATAGCGTTTTGTATTAATTTTAATATATTACTTTTCATTTATAGGTTAATGTTAAGATGTCTCTGTTTTACTTCATAATTGACCTTGTCGAGACCCAGTGAGAATTAAACAGAATAATTTATAATAAATAATTAAATATATATTGGTTATGTAAAATTGGCACGGCCAGCTACAAGGGTGTTCATTAGGTGCATATGAACATGGCTCATTCTCCTATGGGCCCAAATCTTTGAGTTAATTTATACATGTATAACATGTTGGAACAAATCACAGTTCAACTTATTACTGATGCTACAGTTAGTACTGATCATGGTTACTACTGATGAAGACTATGGTTGTTACTGATGGGGCAGAACTACTTACTACTGATGAGTTGATACTGGTGAAGTCTATAACTAAGTTACTACTGATCATGCACATATTGAAGATACTACTGATCATAGTAGTTACTACTGACGTTGGTTTTGGACTTACTACTGATTACCAGAGTTACTACTGACGATGCATATTTACTACTGGTGATTGCAGTTACTACTGGTACGCGTATTTGGAAGCATATCAAGTCCGAGATCCTCGCAGAGTTAGTTATAGAATGTTATTCAATGTATATCTTTTATAATTCGATGTAAATCAAGTCCTAGAATAACTAGGGTAAATAGTTAGGCTTCAATGACTATTATATATAGTTCCTTACGAATTGTAAACGTACGTGTGTATTGTTAATCAATAATATACATTGAAGCTTTTTGTGAAACTGTGTTCTTAATATTATTGCATATTGTTCTTACAGATTCTTTGTTCTTAATCATATTGATATAGTGTTAATCCGCTGTAACTTCTATTATCAATTAGATCTAAAGTTGTTTATTAACTATTTCATAGTTAATCGATCCTGACAAGTGGTATCAGAGCTTATTGGTTCTAGATCTACGAATTTTAAGAACAACAAAAAGTTTTAATCTTTAAAACACACAGATTGTTAATCATGACAGATAACAATGAAAGTACTCAAGCAAATAAAATCCCTATTCTCACTCCCAATAACTTTGGGATGTGGAAGAATCGTATTAAGCAATACATGCTTATTACTGATTATTCCATGTGGGAAGTTGTTATTGAAGGAAACAAAACCGTTCCTGGTCAAGCAACAAGTTCTGCAACTGAAGCACACAAACTCAAGTGTGAAAAGGAGAAGAAAGACAGAGGAATCGAACTCAAAGCTCTAAGCACTCTTCTACTGGCCATTCCTAATGACTATCAACATCTCTTTGTTGAATATGATGATGCAAAGGTGTTGTGGCAGGCACTGGAAAAGAGATTTGTTGGCACTAAAAGCACCAAAAGAAACATGAAGTCTGTACTAAAACAGGACTTTGAAAATTTCAAAGGCCAAAAGAATGAATCACTATCTCAAGTCTTTGATAGGTTCAACAAACTCATTGGTGAATTAAATCAAGTCGGTGTGAAACCAGACAATGATGATGTCAATAGAAAGTTTCTCAGATCTCTTGGAGAAGAATGGTCTATGTACACAGTCATATATAGACAAGGTGACGCTTTGGAAGAAAAGGAGCTGGATGAATTGTACAATGAGCTTAGGGTGTTTGAATCTGAGGTAAGTTCTAAAACTCCTAATTTATCTTCAAACAATGCTGCTTTTGTGTCTAGTACAGGAACAAGTCAGGAAACTGCAAAGGCTGCAGATTGTGAAGATGCTACAAGAGAATCCTTCTTCACTAGTCATGTGCATACTGCACTAATTAGTGATGATTTGGAACAACTGAATCCTGATGATCTTGAAGAGATGGATCTAAAGTGGCAGATGGCCATGCTGAGTCTAAGAACCAAAAGGTTCTTAAAGAGGACTGGTAGAACAAACCTTAACTATAACAAAGGTGACAAGGCTGGATTTGACAAAACTAAGGTCAAATGTTACAACTGTAACAACCTTGGGCACTTTGCTAAAGAATGTCCTCATCCAGACAAGAGGTCAAACTCAACTGCTCTTGTTTCACAACAAGGACAAGGATATGATTGGAGCTTTCAAGCAGAGGAACATGCACAGAATCAAGCTCTCATGGCTTTCACTGATTCTCCTACTAAGGTACATTCTAAATCTTGCACTCATGAATGTATTAAAGCATACAAAGATTTAGAAAAACTTAATAAAGAAACACTTGAAGAGATGATTCTAAATAGAAATAGAAGAATTGAATATAATGGTTGTATAGCTGATCTTGAAAATCAAATTAAAATCTATAAAATCACTGATCAAAAGATAAAAGAAGAATTGGTAGAAACCACTTATGAAAAAGAACACTTTGAACTAAAATTAAAAGAAACATTGATCAAACTAGAAGAATGTCAACTGGAATTAGAACAAAATAAATTAACCATTAAAAAGTTTGAAAGAAGTTCTCAAATTGTCAATGAATTAACAAATAATCAAACCACTGAAAAAGTTGTGCATGGAGTGGGATATCATGCTGTTCCACCTCCAACTAATTTTATCCCTCCTCTTAAATCTAGCACAGAAAGAATTTTAGAAGATTTAAAAATATCAAATAAAACTGAAACTTGTAATGAAACATCTGAATCAAATGATTTTTCTGATGATGATCAAACTACAGACTCAATTGATACAAGTTTTCACACAGCACAAAGTCAAAATGAATCTCCTAAATATGATGCAGAAAATATACCAAAAATTTTAAGAAGGGGAAATGAAAGAAATAAATTTCAACTCTTAGATCAAAGAAAACCTGAAGGTGCTAAGGATAAGAAATTAAGATGTGTTATTTGCAACAAAGTAAACCATTTAGCAAAAGATTATCACTTCAATCCAATTAACTGTAAAGAGTTCAAAGAATTTAAAAATTCTAAAGAAAAAGCAAAAACACAAAAGTTAAAAGATACTACTGGTACTTCAGTAGTAAATAAAACAAAATCTCAAAAATCTGAAACACCAAAATCTGAAACACCCAAAGAACAGCAATTATTTCAAAAATAATGGAAAAACAAATCAAAATAAATAATATTTTAATTTTTCCCATACCAGTAGAAACTTTAACAGGTTTACTACTGATACTAACCCTAATTACAATGCTGTTGGGTACCAGTACCAAAACACTACTGACAAAAATCCTAATTTTAAAAATACTACTGCTGCCAAACCAAAAGTTAAAAACACTACTGGTCATCCCAAACATGGTAAGTACCCAAATACTACTGGTCCATCAGTAGTAAAGTATTCAAAAGCTAAATATAATGGGTATAGACCAAGGTCAGTAGTAAACTCAGACACCAGTAACAAATCTAAAAGGGCAGTAGTAAAATAAAACACCAGTACTAAACAGGTATGGGTACCAAAAATATTTAAAGTTAAATCTTCCAAATCTTATTTCTCAAAGGATGAACCTGTAACGACCCGAAATTGTGAATAAATAAAATATGTAAAAATATGATAATTATGGATAAATCATATAAAACACGTGGAAATTGGTTTCGTGTCGTTTGGACACCGTATGAGAAAGTTATGGGCGAAATCGGGTCAAGACACTTGATGAAAAGTGCAGCCCTGCTGCCTCAAGTAGTTCGCGTCGCGAACTATAGTTCCCGATCGGGAACTGGCTCCAGGGAGTTTGGCCATGGGTCGCGATGTAGATCGCGTCGAGTTAGCGATCGTTAAGTGTTGCCAGATATGGAGAGTTAGCGACGCGAACTATGTTCGCGCCGTGAACTCTGGACGACCAGCATTAAAGTCGGGATTTGGCTCATTTATGACATATCAAAACCCTAGTTTTCTCTCTTGGCTATTTTTGAGCTTAAAGGCTGTTCTTGGTTGATTTCTTCACAAATCCTTGGTAGATTTCACTCCTAGTGGAAGATTAAAGGTATATCTTCACTCTTTCATCTTTGTAGCTCAAGATCTATGGATCTTGAAGCTAGGGTTTGAAACCCTAGTTCTTGGGTTAGTGATTTATGGTGAAATAAATGTTGTATACACTTAATAGATGGTATATTAACAAGGGAATCAAGTGTATGGTTAAGATTTGTAAGAATCTTAAGGGTTGGTTAAACCTAGGGTTTGGTAATCACCATATTTGGGGGAATTGGATTGATGGGTGTTATCTAGAGGTAGATGAACACATTGGAAGTAGTTTATGATGATAATCTTGTTGTGATTATTGTATTAGGCTTTTGGTGACATTTTGGAAAGTCGGTGAAATTGTGGAAGCAAGAGTTTTGGTGTCAAGAACACGGTTTGAGCATCATATTGCTAAGGTGAGTACGTGTGGAACTTTACTGAGTACATAGCCTATGAAATACATTTTTATTACTTGTGTTATGGTCTATTTGCTTAATTGTGTAGACTAGTAGTTGATAGTTAGTTATACCGATGATAGTATTGAACTAACTTGTTTGATGATAGACGTGATAGCCGAGAGCTAGATTGACATAACCATCGAGTTATGATATGGTGAGATGATGTGATGATTCGGGGGATCCCCGGTCATGAGGTATGGAATGGGGAGCATTTGGGCGGATCCCCATCGGCCCATTCCATGATAGTAGTCTTGCTAACTGGAAGTAGTCCGGCGAGTAAGGCAGGTATTGGTAGATTGGGCGATTCCCTCTTGCCTTTACCTTGAAGCTTGTTAATGCGGGGGATCCCCGGTTAATAAGTTAATGTGGTTCTAGTTGGTTGGGGATGTCCCGACAACTACGTATGATTGCTAGGAAAGCAAGGTATTAGAGTCACAATAGGGTGACTAGATAGATGGATGATAGCTTATGAGTTTGTTTGTTGTTTGATTGTGATTCGGTTATTATTATTAACCTTGGGGTCTAAACCCATGTAGCTCACGAGACGTTTTTGTCTCACGTACTCCTTGTTTTGTTTTGCTATGTACTCAGGTTCGGGATCGTAGGCTTAGGTACGCATGGATAGAGGTGCGGGACCTAGATTAGAAGAACACTAGATTGGATTTAGTCTTAGCTTGGTTATGATCTATTTTGTAACACCTACTTTTATACTCTGATTTCATACCAAGGTTTTTGTAAATCCGAATTGAGGATGTTCTTCTATTTATAAAAATGTTTTATTTTGGCCAATATTTGGTATTAAAAATTTGAGGTGTTACAACTTGGTATCAGAGCTATAGTTTAAGTGAATTAGGTTGGATGACCATCCTAGTCTTAGACTGTAGCATTAGGAATATAAGATTCCTTAAGATCATAGGTTGACCTTGAGACTTTATATTAAGTTTAGGGTTGAACCTAGGGGACCGATGAATTTGTTATGATTATGGATATTGAGCCCTATGAGACTAATGGGTTGTACACAAGGTACTAAATGTTTAATGTCTTTCGTATAGTCTTGATCGAAAAAAAAATGGTGAACACTCGTAGAAGTGGTAAAGCCCCGGAGGGCCGTGAGGAGGAAGTACCTCCTGTTGAGAGGGTGGATGAGCAAGAAAGTCAACCATCAATGCATCGGGTTGATGAATCGGAGGTCGGAGCTAATAGAACTCCGGTGACCATGGCGGATCTCCAAACTATTATCGACCAAATCAAGGGAACGGTGGCCGAGGAAGTGCACCGAATTATTGGAGACCGTGAAAGGTCGGGTGGAGACCGTGAATCCGAAGCTAAATCGGAAGAGAGAACCGGGGGTAGTGGCACCGGGGAAGCAAAGTCCTCCACGGGTGGCCAAAGTGATGCTAGGGCTAGGCCCGTTGTGAAAGAAGGTTGTTCATTTAAATCCTTCATGGCTTGTAAGCCAAATGTGTATACGGGTAGTTCGGACCCGAAAGTAACGATGAGGTGGATCCGAGAAACCGAGAGGGTTATCGGAAGTAGTAAGTGTAAGGATGCTGATATGGTGACGTATGCGTCACAATTGTTGAAAGAAGATGCCATGGTGTGGTGGGATATCGTGTATGAGACCCTCGGGAGGGAGGTGGTTGAGAAAATGACGTGGGATGAAATCACCACGAGGTTGAAAAAGAAGTTTTGTCCCGAGAGGGATTTGGAGAAAATGCACGAGAAGTTCGTGACCCTCAAAAAGGGTGATATGTCGATTGAAGAATACTCGAGGGAGTTCACGGAATTGCTCCCGTTTGTTGCTAAAACCTACTCAGATGAGAGGTTGAGGGTGGTCCGGTATGCTAGTGGGCTACCGTGGGACTACCAATTGGAGGTGAAGAGGGCGGTTTCACTAGATGAGGCTATTAGTGCCGCCCGGAGTGTGGAGGAAGTAAATGAGGCACGTGTTGCCGAAAGGGCCCATGTGGGCGAGAAGAGAAAAGGCGAGAGTGGCTCGGGTACTTATAAGAAGGGGAAGTTCACATCGAGCTTCTCTAAGCAAGGTAGTGTTGGTTCATGCAAGAAGTGCGAGAAGACTCATGCCGGCGTGTGCCGAGGGGAGTCGAAGACTTGTTACAATTGTGGGAAGCCGGGGCATATGGCCCGAGAATGCAAATCGAAATCATTGGCCGAGATTGAGTGTTTCTCGTGCCACGAAAAGGGGCACTATAGCAATGTGTGCCCAAAGAAGGGAATCGAGTCGATGGTGTCCACGGCTCAAAAGAAAGTGGAGCCGGCAAAAGTGAAGGGGCGATCCTTCCAACTCACTCGGGAGGAGGCGAAGGAGGCACACGATGTGGTGTCAGGTATTCTATTCATTAACTCCTTGCCAACTCATATTTTATTTGATTCGGGTTCTAATTATTCATTTGTGTCCTATGAGTTCGGTTGTAAATTAAATGTGCCGTCCGAAATGTTAGATGAGGTTTATGAGATAGAAGTAGCCGACGGGAAAACGTCTATGGTTGAATGTGTTTATAGAAATTGTGAAATAGAAATAGACGGTAGAAAGTTTAAGGTGGATTTGTTGCCCATGGGAATTAGGGCGTTTGGTGTGGTTATCGGTATGGATTGGTTGGGTATGCACCAAGCCAAGATTTTGTGTGGAAAGAAAATTGTGTCGATTAGGACACCCTAGAATGAGAAAGTGTATGTGTATGGGGAGAAACGACATCACATGCCCAATGTGATTACCGCCATTAAGGCGAGGAAAAGTATATCGAAGGGTTGTGCATCGTTTATTGCATATGTATTAGATGGCCGAAAGGAAAAGAAGTCAATGGATAACGTCAAAATTATTCGGGATTTTCCCGAGGTATTTCCCGATGACTTGCCCGGTTTGCCACCGGAGAGACAAGTCGAATTTAAAATTGATTTAGTTCTGGGGGCGACGCCGATTGCTCGTGCTCCATATCGTTTAGCTCCCACCGAGATGCGGGAATTGATGACCCAATTGCAGGAATTGTTAGATAAAGGTTTTATTCGTCCGAGTTCGTCACCGTGGGGTGCACCGGTGTTATTTGTTAAAAAGAAAGACGGTTCGATGAGGATGTGTATTGACTACCGAGAGTTGAACAAGGTAACTATTAAGAATCGTTACCCGTTGCCGAGGATTGACGACTTATTCGACCAATTGCAAGGTGCTAGTTATTTCTCAAAGATCGATTTGAGGTCGGGTTATCACCAAGTTCGGGTGAAAGAAGGCGATACCGAGAAGACGGCTTTTCGTACACGTTATGGTCATTATGAATTTCTAGTGATGCCGTTTGGTCTTACAAACGCGCCGGCTATTTTTATGGATTTGATGAATCGGGTTTGTAAACCGTTCCTTGATAAGTTTTTGATCGTGTTTATTGACGACATTTTGATTTATTCGAAAACCGAAGAAGAACACGAAGGTCATTTGAGGCTCGTTCTAGACGTGTTGAAACGGGAGAAGTTGTATGCAAAATTTTCAAAGTGTGAATTTTGGTTGCGGGAAGTACAATTCTTAGGTCACGTGGTGACGTGTGATGGTATTAAGGTTGATCCGTCCAAGATTGAAGCGGTGTCAAATTGGGAGCCTCCGAGGACTCCTACCGAGGTTAGAAGTTTTCTTGGATTAGCCGGTTATTACCGAAGGTTTATACAAGATTTCTCGAGAATCGCGATTCCACTCACGAAGTTAACGAGAAAAAGTGAGAAGTTTGTGTGGGAGAAGAAGCAAGAAGAGGCGTTTAAGTTGTTAAAAGAAAAGTTATGTAACGCACCGATCCTTACGTTACCGGATGGTATGGAAGATTTTGTGGTTTATAGTGATGCTTCGAATCAAGGGCTCGGTTGTGTGTTGATGCAAAGAGGAAAGGTGATCGCGTATGCCTCGCGACAATTGAAGAATGCGGAATTAAGGTACACGACACACGACTTGGAATTGGCGGCGATTATTTTTGCCTTAAAGTTGTGGAGGCATTATTTGTATGGTACTCGGTGTACGTTGTACACGGATCACAAAAGTCTACAATACGTGTTTACTCAAAAAGACCTAAATATGCGACAAAGAAGGTGGATCGAGTTGATAGCCGACTATGATTGTGAAATTGTGTATCACGCGGGTAAGGCGAATGTGGTGGCCGACGCCTTGAGCCGCAAAGTTTATGAAAAACCGAACCAAGGAATTTTAACACGTATAGAAGTCGTCTCGAGTATTATCGAAAGGATCAAGAATGCCCAACGAGAAGTTATGGGAAAAGACGAGTTAAGACAAGAACGGTTAGGTAAGAACCAACATTTTCTCGAAAATGCACAAGGGTTGAAGACCGTAGGCGGTCGTATTTGGGTTCCTAAGTTCGGTGGTATCCGAAAAGAGTTGTTGTATGATGTGCACAAATCGAAGTATTCGATTCACCCGGGAAGTACAAAGACGTACCAAGATATGAAACGGGTTTATTGGTGGCCCGGAATGAAAACGAGAGTGGCCAAGTATATTTCTAAGTGTGCCACGTGTGCACAAGTAAAAGCCGAGCATCAAGTACCGTATGGGGTAGCTCAATCATTAGTTGTACCAGCCGGGAAGTGGGAAGATATAACTATTGATTTCATAGTGGGTTTACCGAAGACGAGTAGAGGTCACGATGCCATTTGGGTCATAGTTGACCGGTTGACCAAGAGTGCATTATTTTTAGCAATTCGGGAAACGTTGCCACTTGAGAAATTGGCTAAGTTGTATGTTGATGAAGTGGTTCGACTCCACGGGGTTCCATTATCGATTGTGTCCGATAGAGACACGAGGTTTACCTCGAGATTTTGGCGGTCATTACAAGAAGAGTTGGGTACAAAGTTGCGGTTGAGCACGGCTTATCACCCGCAAACCGACGGTCAAAGTGAAAGAACGATACAAACGGTTGAAGATATGTTGAGATCGTGTGTGTTAGATTTCGGTGGTAAATGGGATGAACATTTACCATTAGTCGAGTTCTCGTACAATAATAGTTATCATTCGACTATCAAGATGCCGCCTTATGAGGCGTTGTATGGAAGAAAATGTAGAACTCCATCTTGTTGGTTGGAGGCGGGAGAGACGAAACTCACGGGTCCCGAGATCGTGAGAGTGACAAATGAGAAGATCGGTATTATTCAAACCAACATGAAAGTCGCCCAAGATAGACAACGAAGTTATTCGGGTTTGAAGAAAATGCCATACGACTTGGATGTCGGTGATATGGTCATGTTGAAAGTGTCACCTTGGAAAGGTGTGATGCGGTTTGGTAAGAAAGGGAAGTTAAGCCCAAGGTATGTTGGACCGTTTAAAATATTGAAACGGGTCGGGCTTCAAGCTTTTAAGTTGGAACTTCCACCCGAGCTTCAAGGTGTGCATGACACCTTCCACGTGAGTTATTTGAAGAAGTTTATCGGGGAAGTTGAAAATATTATACCGTTGCAAGAGTTGCGGGTTGACGGCCCGAACCGGTTGATTGAGGAGCCCGAGGCTATATTAGAAACGAAAACAAAGAAGCTTCGGAATAAAGAGATCGAGTTGGTGTTGGTCAAGTGGAAGCATTCACTTGGGCCGAATTTGACTTGGGAAGTCAAGGACGAGATTCGGAAGAGGTACCCGGATTTCGTGACCTATGATGAGATTCCGAGGACGGAATCTTCTTAAGGGGTAGATAGTTGTAACGACCCGAAATTGTGAATAAATAAAATATGTAAAAATATGATAATTATGGATAAATCATATAAAACACGTGGAAATAGGTTTCGTGTCGTTTGGACACCGTACGAGAAAGTTATGGGCGAAATCGGGTCAAGACACTTGATGAAAAGTGCAGCCCTGCTGCCTCAAGTAGTTCGCGTCGCGAACTATAGTTCCCGATCGGGAACTGGCTCCAGGGAGTTTGGCCATGGGTCGCGATGTAGATCGCGTCGAGTTAGCGATCGTTAAGTGTTGCCAGATATGGAGAGTTAGCGACGCGAACTATGTTCGCGCCGTGAACTCTGGACGACCAGCATTAAAGTCGGGATTTGGCTCATTTATGACATATCAAAACCCTAGTTTTCTCTCTTGGCTATTTTTGAGCTTAAAGGCTGTTCTTGGTTGATTTCTTCACAAATCCTTGGTAGATTTCACTCCTAGTGGAAGATTAAAGGTATATCTTCACTCTTTCATCTTTGTAGCTCAAGATCTATGGATCTTGAAGCTAGGGTTTGAAACCCTAGTTCTTGGGTTAGTGATTTATGGTGAAATAAATGTTGTATACACTTAATAGATGGTATATTAACAAGGGAATCAAGTGTATGGTTAAGATTTGTAAGAATCTTAAGGGTTGGTTAAACCTAGGGTTTGGTAATCACCATATTTGGGGGAATTGGATTGATGGGTGTTATCTAGAGGTAGATGAACACATTGGAAGTAGTTTATGATGATAATCTTGTTGTGATTATTGTATTAGGCTTTTGGTGACATTTTGGAAAGTCGGTGAAATTGTGGAAGCAAGAGTTTTGGTGTCAAGAACACGGTTTGAGCATCATATTGCTAAGGTGAGTACGTGTGGAACTTTACTGAGTACATAGCCTATGAAATACATTTTTATTACTTGTGTTATGGTCTATTTGCTTAATTGTGTAGACTAGTAGTTGATAGTTAGTTATACCGATGATAGTATTGAACTAACTTGTTTGATGATAGACGTGATAGCCGAGAGCTAGATTGACATAACCATCGAGTTATGATATGGTGAGATGATGTGATGATTCGGGGGATCCCCGGTCATGAGGTATGGAATGGGGAGCATTTGGGCGGATCCCCATCGGCCCATTCCATGATAGTAGTCTTGCTAACTGGAAGTAGTCCGGCGAGTAAGGCAGGTATTGGTAGATTGGGCGATTCCCTCTTGCCTTTACCTTGAAGCTTGTTAATGCGGGGGATCCCCGGTTAATAAGTTAATGTGGTTCTAGTTGGTTGGGGATGTCCCGACAACTACGTATGATTGCTAGGAAAGCAAGGTATTAGAGTCACAATAGGGTGACTAGATAGATGGATGATAGCTTATGAGTTTGTTTGTTGTTTGATTGTGATTCGGTTATTATTATTAACCTTGGGGTCTAAACCCATGTAGCTCACGAGACGTTTTTGTCTCACGTACTCCTTGTTTTGTTTTGCTATGTACTCAGGTTCGGGATCGTAGGCTTAGGTACGCATGGATAGAGGTGCGGGACCTAGATTAGAAGAACACTAGATTGGATTTAGTCTTAGCTTGGTTATGATCTATTTTGTAACACCTACTTTTATACTCTGATTTCATACCAAGGTTTTTGTAAATCCGAATTGAGGATGTTCTTCTATTTATAAAAATGTTTTATTTTGGCCAATATTTGGTATTAAAAATTTGAGGTGTTACAACTTGGTATCAGAGCTATAGTTTAAGTGAATTAGGTTGGATGACCATCCTAGTCTTAGACTGTAGCATTAGGAATATAAGATTCCTTAAGATCATAGGTTGACCTTGAGACTTTATATTAAGTTTAGGGTTGAACCTAGGGGACCGATGAATTTGTTATGATTATGGATATTGAGCCCTATGAGACTAATGGGTTGTACACAAGGTACTAAATGTTTAATGTCTTTCGTATAGTCTTGATCGAAAAAAAAATGGTGAACACTCGTAGAAGTGGTAAAGCCCCGGAGGGCCGTGAGGAGGAAGTACCTCCTGTTGAGAGGGTGGATGAGCAAGAAAGTCAACCATCAATGCATCGGGTTGATGAATCGGAGGTCGGAGCTAATAGAACTCCGGTGACCATGGCGGATCTCCAAACTATTATCGACCAAATCAAGGGAACGGTGGCCGAGGAAGTGCACCGAATTATTGGAGACCGTGAAAGGTCGGGTGGAGACCGTGAATCCGAAGCTAAATCGGAAGAGAGAACCGGGGGTAGTGGCACCGGGGAAGCAAAGTCCTCCACGGGTGGCCAAAGTGATGCTAGGGCTAGGCCCGTTGTGAAAGAAGGTTGTTCATTTAAATCCTTCATGGCTTGTAAGCCAAATGTGTATACGGGTAGTTCGGACCCGAAAGTAACGATGAGGTGGATCCGAGAAACCGAGAGGGTTATCGGAAGTAGTAAGTGTAAGGATGCTGATATGGTGACGTATGCGTCACAATTGTTGAAAGAAGATGCCATGGTGTGGTGGGATATCGTGTATGAGACCCTCGGGAGGGAGGTGGTTGAGAAAATGACGTGGGATGAAATCACCACGAGGTTGAAAAAGAAGTTTTGTCCCGAGAGGGATTTGGAGAAAATGCACGAGAAGTTCGTGACCCTCAAAAAGGGTGATATGTCGATTGAAGAATACTCGAGGGAGTTCACGGAATTGCTCCCGTTTGTTGCTAAAACCTACTCAGATGAGAGGTTGAGGGTGGTCCGGTATGCTAGTGGGCTACCGTGGGACTACCAATTGGAGGTGAAGAGGGCGGTTTCACTAGATGAGGCTATTAGTGCCGCCCGGAGTGTGGAGGAAGTAAATGAGGCACGTGTTGCCGAAAGGGCCCATGTGGGCGAGAAGAGAAAAGGCGAGAGTGGCTCGGGTACTTATAAGAAGGGGAAGTTCACATCGAGCTTCTCTAAGCAAGGTAGTGTTGGTTCATGCAAGAAGTGCGAGAAGACTCATGCCGGCGTGTGCCGAGGGGAGTCGAAGACTTGTTACAATTGTGGGAAGCCGGGGCATATGGCCCGAGAATGCAAATCGAAATCATTGGCCGAGATTGAGTGTTTCTCGTGCCACGAAAAGGGGCACTATAGCAATGTGTGCCCAAAGAAGGGAATCGAGTCGATGGTGTCCACGGCTCAAAAGAAAGTGGAGCCGGCAAAAGTGAAGGGGCGATCCTTCCAACTCACTCGGGAGGAGGCGAAGGAGGCACACGATGTGGTGTCAGGTATTCTATTCATTAACTCCTTGCCAACTCATATTTTATTTGATTCGGGTTCTAATTATTCATTTGTGTCCTATGAGTTCGGTTGTAAATTAAATGTGCCGTCCGAAATGTTAGATGAGGTTTATGAGATAGAAGTAGCCGACGGGAAAACGTCTATGGTTGAATGTGTTTATAGAAATTGTGAAATAGAAATAGACGGTAGAAAGTTTAAGGTGGATTTGTTGCCCATGGGAATTAGGGCGTTTGGTGTGGTTATCGGTATGGATTGGTTGGGTATGCACCAAGCCAAGATTTTGTGTGGAAAGAAAATTGTGTCGATTAGGACACCCTAGAATGAGAAAGTGTATGTGTATGGGGAGAAACGACATCACATGCCCAATGTGATTACCGCCATTAAGGCGAGGAAAAGTATATCGAAGGGTTGTGCATCGTTTATTGCATATGTATTAGATGGCCGAAAGGAAAAGAAGTCAATGGATAACGTCAAAATTATTCGGGATTTTCCCGAGGTATTTCCCGATGACTTGCCCGGTTTGCCACCGGAGAGACAAGTCGAATTTAAAATTGATTTAGTTCTGGGGGCGACGCCGATTGCTCGTGCTCCATATCGTTTAGCTCCCACCGAGATGCGGGAATTGATGACCCAATTGCAGGAATTGTTAGATAAAGGTTTTATTCGTCCGAGTTCGTCACCGTGGGGTGCACCGGTGTTATTTGTTAAAAAGAAAGACGGTTCGATGAGGATGTGTATTGACTACCGAGAGTTGAACAAGGTAACTATTAAGAATCGTTACCCGTTGCCGAGGATTGACGACTTATTCGACCAATTGCAAGGTGCTAGTT
Organism: Calendula officinalis; assembly: GCA_963853835.1. Taxonomy (NCBI): domain Eukaryota; kingdom Viridiplantae; phylum Streptophyta; class Magnoliopsida; order Asterales; family Asteraceae; genus Calendula; species Calendula officinalis. The sequence goes on from OY970825.1 coordinate 7,081,206, forward strand.
ATTTCTCAAAGATCGATTTGAGGTCGGGTTATCACCAAGTTCGGGTGAAAGAAGGCGATACCGAGAAGACGGCTTTTCGTACACGTTATGGTCATTATGAATTTCTAGTGATGCCGTTTGGTCTTACAAACGCGCCGGCTATTTTTATGGATTTGATGAATCGGGTTTGTAAACCGTTCCTTGATAAGTTTTTGATCGTGTTTATTGACGACATTTTGATTTATTCGAAAACCGAAGAAGAACACGAAGGTCATTTGAGGCTCGTTCTAGACGTGTTGAAACGGGAGAAGTTGTATGCAAAATTTTCAAAGTGTGAATTTTGGTTGCGGGAAGTACAATTCTTAGGTCACGTGGTGACGTGTGATGGTATTAAGGTTGATCCGTCCAAGATTGAAGCGGTGTCAAATTGGGAGCCTCCGAGGACTCCTACCGAGGTTAGAAGTTTTCTTGGATTAGCCGGTTATTACCGAAGGTTTATACAAGATTTCTCGAGAATCGCGATTCCACTCACGAAGTTAACGAGAAAAAGTGAGAAGTTTGTGTGGGAGAAGAAGCAAGAAGAGGCGTTTAAGTTGTTAAAAGAAAAGTTATGTAACGCACCGATCCTTACGTTACCGGATGGTATGGAAGATTTTGTGGTTTATAGTGATGCTTCGAATCAAGGGCTCGGTTGTGTGTTGATGCAAAGAGGAAAGGTGATCGCGTATGCCTCGCGACAATTGAAGAATGCGGAATTAAGGTACACGACACACGACTTGGAATTGGCGGCGATTATTTTTGCCTTAAAGTTGTGGAGGCATTATTTGTATGGTACTCGGTGTACGTTGTACACGGATCACAAAAGTCTACAATACGTGTTTACTCAAAAAGACCTAAATATGCGACAAAGAAGGTGGATCGAGTTGATAGCCGACTATGATTGTGAAATTGTGTATCACGCGGGTAAGGCGAATGTGGTGGCCGACGCCTTGAGCCGCAAAGTTTATGAAAAACCGAACCAAGGAATTTTAACACGTATAGAAGTCGTCTCGAGTATTATCGAAAGGATCAAGAATGCCCAACGAGAAGTTATGGGAAAAGACGAGTTAAGACAAGAACGGTTAGGTAAGAACCAACATTTTCTCGAAAATGCACAAGGGTTGAAGACCGTAGGCGGTCGTATTTGGGTTCCTAAGTTCGGTGGTATCCGAAAAGAGTTGTTGTATGATGTGCACAAATCGAAGTATTCGATTCACCCGGGAAGTACAAAGACGTACCAAGATATGAAACGGGTTTATTGGTGGCCCGGAATGAAAACGAGAGTGGCCAAGTATATTTCTAAGTGTGCCACGTGTGCACAAGTAAAAGCCGAGCATCAAGTACCGTATGGGGTAGCTCAATCATTAGTTGTACCAGCCGGGAAGTGGGAAGATATAACTATTGATTTCATAGTGGGTTTACCGAAGACGAGTAGAGGTCACGATGCCATTTGGGTCATAGTTGACCGGTTGACCAAGAGTGCATTATTTTTAGCAATTCGGGAAACGTTGCCACTTGAGAAATTGGCTAAGTTGTATGTTGATGAAGTGGTTCGACTCCACGGGGTTCCATTATCGATTGTGTCCGATAGAGACACGAGGTTTACCTCGAGATTTTGGCGGTCATTACAAGAAGAGTTGGGTACAAAGTTGCGGTTGAGCACGGCTTATCACCCGCAAACCGACGGTCAAAGTGAAAGAACGATACAAACGGTTGAAGATATGTTGAGATCGTGTGTGTTAGATTTCGGTGGTAAATGGGATGAACATTTACCATTAGTCGAGTTCTCGTACAATAATAGTTATCATTCGACTATCAAGATGCCGCCTTATGAGGCGTTGTATGGAAGAAAATGTAGAACTCCATCTTGTTGGTTGGAGGCGGGAGAGACGAAACTCACGGGTCCCGAGATCGTGAGAGTGACAAATGAGAAGATCGGTATTATTCAAACCAACATGAAAGTCGCCCAAGATAGACAACGAAGTTATTCGGGTTTGAAGAAAATGCCATACGACTTGGATGTCGGTGATATGGTCATGTTGAAAGTGTCACCTTGGAAAGGTGTGATGCGGTTTGGTAAGAAAGGGAAGTTAAGCCCAAGGTATGTTGGACCGTTTAAAATATTGAAACGGGTCGGGCTTCAAGCTTTTAAGTTGGAACTTCCACCCGAGCTTCAAGGTGTGCATGACACCTTCCACGTGAGTTATTTGAAGAAGTTTATCGGGGAAGTTGAAAATATTATACCGTTGCAAGAGTTGCGGGTTGACGGCCCGAACCGGTTGATTGAGGAGCCCGAGGCTATATTAGAAACGAAAACAAAGAAGCTTCGGAATAAAGAGATCGAGTTGGTGTTGGTCAAGTGGAAGCATTCACTTGGGCCGAATTTGACTTGGGAAGTCAAGGACGAGATTCGGAAGAGGTACCCGGATTTCGTGACCTATGATGAGATTCCGAGGACGGAATCTTCTTAAGGGGTAGATAGTTGTAACGACCCGAAATTGTGAATAAATAAAATATGTAAAAATATGATAATTATGGATAAATCATATAAAACACGTGGAAATAGGTTTCGTGTCGTTTGGACACCGTACGAGAAAGTTATGGGCGAAATCGGGTCAAGACACTTGATGAAAAGTGCAGCCCTGCTGCCTCAAGTAGTTCGCGTCGCGAACTATAGTTCCCGATCGGGAACTGGCTCCAGGGAGTTTGGCCATGGGTCGCGATGTAGATCGCGTCGAGTTAGCGATCGTTAAGTGTTGCCAGATATGGAGAGTTAGCGACGCGAACTATGTTCGCGCCGTGAACTCTGGACGACCAGCATTAAAGTCGGGATTTGGCTCATTTATGACATATCAAAACCCTAGTTTTCTCTCTTGGCTATTTTTGAGCTTAAAGGCTGTTCTTGGTTGATTTCTTCACAAATCCTTGGTAGATTTCACTCCTAGTGGAAGATTAAAGGTATATCTTCACTCTTTCATCTTTGTAGCTCAAGATCTATGGATCTTGAAGCTAGGGTTTGAAACCCTAGTTCTTGGGTTAGTGATTTATGGTGAAATAAATGTTGTATACACTTAATAGATGGTATATTAACAAGGGAATCAAGTGTATGGTTAAGATTTGTAAGAATCTTAAGGGTTGGTTAAACCTAGGGTTTGGTAATCACCATATTTGGGGGAATTGGATTGATGGGTGTTATCTAGAGGTAGATGAACACATTGGAAGTAGTTTATGATGATAATCTTGTTGTGATTATTGTATTAGGCTTTTGGTGACATTTTGGAAAGTCGGTGAAATTGTGGAAGCAAGAGTTTTGGTGTCAAGAACACGGTTTGAGCATCATATTGCTAAGGTGAGTACGTGTGGAACTTTACTGAGTACATAGCCTATGAAATACATTTTTATTACTTGTGTTATGGTCTATTTGCTTAATTGTGTAGACTAGTAGTTGATAGTTAGTTATACCGATGATAGTATTGAACTAACTTGTTTGATGATAGACGTGATAGCCGAGAGCTAGATTGACATAACCATCGAGTTATGATATGGTGAGATGATGTGATGATTCGGGGGATCCCCGGTCATGAGGTATGGAATGGGGAGCATTTGGGCGGATCCCCATCGGCCCATTCCATGATAGTAGTCTTGCTAACTGGAAGTAGTCCGGCGAGTAAGGCAGGTATTGGTAGATTGGGCGATTCCCTCTTGCCTTTACCTTGAAGCTTGTTAATGCGGGGGATCCCCGGTTAATAAGTTAATGTGGTTCTAGTTGGTTGGGGATGTCCCGACAACTACGTATGATTGCTAGGAAAGCAAGGTATTAGAGTCACAATAGGGTGACTAGATAGATGGATGATAGCTTATGAGTTTGTTTGTTGTTTGATTGTGATTCGGTTATTATTATTAACCTTGGGGTCTAAACCCATGTAGCTCACGAGACGTTTTTGTCTCACGTACTCCTTGTTTTGTTTTGCTATGTACTCAGGTTCGGGATCGAAGGCTTAGGTACGCATGGATAGAGGTGCGGGACCTAGATTAGAAGAACACTAGATTGGATTTAGTCTTAGCTTGGTTATGATCTATTTTGTAACACCTACTTTTATACTCTGATTTCATACCAAGGTTTTTGTAAATCCGAATTGAGGATGTTCTTCTATTTATAAAAATGTTTTATTTTGGCCAATATTTGGTATTAAAAATTTGAGGTGTTACAACTTGGTATCAGAGCTATAGTTTAAGTGAATTAGGTTGGATGACCATCCTAGTCTTAGACTGTAGCATTAGGAATATAAGATTCCTTAAGATCATAGGTTGACCTTGAGACTTTATATTAAGTTTAGGGTTGAACCTAGGGGACCGATGAATTTGTTATGATTATGGATATTGAGCCCTATGAGACTAATGGGTTGTACACAAGGTACTAAATGTTTAATGTCTTTCGTATAGTCTTGATCGAAAAAAAAAATGGTGAACACTCGTAGAAGTGGTAAATCCCCGGAGGGCCGTGAGGAGGAAGTACCTCCTGTTGAGAGGGTGGATGAGCAAGAAAGTCAACCATCAATGCATCGGGTTGATGAATCGGAGGTCGGAGCTAATAGAACTCCGGTGACCATGGCAGATCTCCAAACTATTATCGACCAAATCAAGGGAACGGTGGCCGAGGAAGTGCACCGAATTATTGGAGACCGTGAAAGGTCGGGTGGAGACCGTGAATCAGAAGCTAAATCGGAAGAGAGAACCGGGGGTAGTGGCACCGGGGAAGCAAAGTCCTCCACGGGTGGCCAAAGTGATGCTAGGGCTAGGCCCGTTGTGAAAGAAGGTTGTTCATTTAAATCCTTCATGGCTTGTAAGCCAAATGTGTATACGGGTAGTTCGGACCCGAAAGTAACGATGAGGTGGATCCGAGAAACCGAGAGGGTTATCGGAAGTAGTAAGTGTAAGGATGCTGATATGGTGACGTATGCGTCACAATTGTTGAAAGAAGATGCCATGGTGTGGTGGGATATCGTGTATGAGACCCTCGGGAGGGAGGTGGTTGAGAAAATGACGTGGGATGAATTCACCACGAGGTTGAAAAAGAAGTTTTGTCCCGAGAGGGATTTGGAGAAAATGCACGAGAAGTTCGTGACCCTCAAAAAGGGTGATATGTCGATTGAAGAATACTCGAGGGAGTTCACGGAATTGCTCCCGTTTGTTGCTAAAACCTACTCAGATGAGAGGTTGAGGGTGGTCCGGTATGCTAGTGGGCTACCGTGGGACTACCAATTGGAGGTGAAGAGGGCGGTTTCACTAGATGAGGCTATTAGTGCCGCCCGGAGTGTGGAGGAAGTAAATGAGGCACGTGTTGCCGAAAGGGCCCATGTGGGCGAGAAGAGAAAAGGCGAGAGTGGCTCGGGTACTTATAAGAAGGGGAAGTTCACATCGAGCTTCTCTAAGCAAGGTAGTGTTGGTTCATGCAAGAAGTGCGAGAAGACTCATGCCGGCGTGTGCCGAGGGGAGTCGAAGACTTGTTACAATTGTGGGAAGCCGGGGCATATGGCCCGAGAATGCAAATCGAAATCATTGGCCGAGATTGAGTGTTTCTCGTGCCACGAAAAGGGGCACTATAGCAATGTGTGCCCAAAGAAGGGAATCGAGTCGATGGTGTCCACGGCTCAAAAGAAAGTGGAGCCGGCAAAAGTGAAGGGGCGATCCTTCCAACTCACTCGGGAGGAGGCGAAGGAGGCACACGATGTGGTGTCAGGTATTCTATTCATTAACTCCTTGCCAACTCATATTTTATTTGATTCGGGTTCTAATTATTCGTTTGTGTCCTATGAGTTCGGTTGTAAATTAAATGTGCCGTCCGAAATGTTAGATGAGGTTTATGAGATAGAAGTAGCCGACGGGAAAACGTCTATGGTTGATTGTGTTTATAGAAATTGTGAAATAGAAATAGACGGTAGAAAGTTTAAGGTGGATTTGTTGCCCATGGGAATTAGGGCGTTTGATGTGGTTATCGGTATGGATTGGTTGGGTATGCACCAAGCCAAGATTTTGTGTGGAAAGAAAATTGTGTCGATTAGGACACCCGAGAATGAGAAAGTGTATGTGTATGGGGAGAAACGACATCACATGCCCAATGTGATTACCGCCATTAAGGCGAGGAAAAGTATATCGAAGGGTTGTGCATCGTTTATTGCATATGTATTAGATGGCCGAAAGGAAAAGAAGTCAATGGATAACGTCAAAATTATTCGGGATTTTCCCGAGGTATTTCCCGATGACTTGCCCGGTTTGCCACCGGAGAGACAAGTCGAATTTAAAATTGATTTAGTTCTGGGGGCGACGCCGATTGCTCGTGCTCCATATCGTTTAGCTCCCACCGAGATGCGGGAATTGATGACCCAATTGCAGGAATTGTTAGATAAAGGTTTTATTCGTCCGAGTTCGTCACCGTGGGGTGCACCGGTGTTATTTGTTAAAAAGAAAGACGGTTCGATGAGGATGTGTATTGACTACCGAGAGTTGAACAAGGTAACTATTAAGAATCGTTACCCGTTGCCGAGGATTGACGACTTATTCGACCAATTGCAAGGTGCTAGTTATTTCTCAAAGATCGATTTGAGGTCGGGTTATCACCAAGTTCGGGTGAAAGAAGGCGATACCGAGAAGACGGCTTTTCGTACACGTTATGGTCATTATGAATTTCTAGTGATGCCGTTTGGTCTTACAAACGCGCCGGCTATTTTTATGGATTTGATGGATCGGGTTTGTAAACCGTTCCTTGATAAGTTTTTGATCGTGTTTATTGACGACATTTTGATTTATTCGAAAACCGAAGAAGAACACGAAGGTCATTTGAGGCTCGTTCTAGACGTGTTGAAACGGGAGAAGTTGTATGCAAAATTTTCAAAGTGTGAATTTTGGTTGCGGGAAGTACAATTCTTAGGTCACGTGGTGACGTGTGATGGTATTAAGGTTGATCCGTCCAAGATTGAAGCGGTGTCAAATTGGGAGCCTCCGAGGACTCCTACCGAGGTTAGAAGTTTTCTTGGATTAGCCGGTTATTACCGAAGGTTTATACAAGATTTCTCGAGAATCGCGATTCCACTCACGAAGTTAACGAGGATATGTGGCCTTTGGTGAGAACCCAAAGGGAGGTAAGATTTCAGGCAAAGGTAGAGTTACTAATGGTAAAATTATTTTTGATGATGTATTTTATGTAGCTGAGCTAAAATACAATCTTGTCAGTGTGTCTCAAGTATGTGATAAAAAGAACAAGATTCTCTTCACAGATATTGAGTGCATCATTCTTTCTCCTGACTTTGTTTTAGATGAAAAATATGTAGTTTTGAGAACTCCAAGGAGAAACAATGTGTATTGCCTGGATATAGGGGGAGAACTCATTTCTTCAAATGAGGTCAACTGTTTTATATCCAAGGCAAACGCTACTGAATCAGAACTTTGGCATAGAAGGATGTGTCACACAAACTTTAAAAATATGAACAATTTAGTAAGAAAGAATTTGGTAATTGGATTACCACAAAAACAATTCATGTGTGATCATCACTGTGTTGCATGCCTAAAAGGTAAACAACATAAGTCTTCTCATAAGTCCAAAATTGTAAATTCTATTTCTGTTCCTTTACAACTCTTACATATGGACCTGTTTGGACCTACAAATGTAATGAGTATTGGAAAGAAACAATATTGTCTTGTTATTACTGATGATTTTTCCAGATATACATGGGTTTTCTTTCTCATGACAAAAGATGAAACAAGTGAACTCATCAAGAACTTAATTGTTAAACTGGAGAACACATCTGATCAAAAAAGTTAAAGCCATAAGATGTGATAATGGAACAGAATTTAAAAATGCTAACTTAATTAACTTTTGTGATCTTAAAGGTATTGACAGGCAATACAGCTCACCTAGAATTCCTCAATAAAATGGTGTAGCTGAAAGAAGAAATAGAACCATCATTGAAGCAGCAAGATCAATGTTAGCAGACTCAAAATTACCAATCACTTTCTGGGCTGAAGCTGTTAATACTGCATGTTATGTACAGAACAGAGTATTAATAGTTAAACCACACTACAAAACACCATATGAACTTTTCAACAAAAGAAAACCTTCCATAAGTTTTTTAAAATCATTTGGTTGTCCTTGTACTATTCTGATTACAAGAGAACAAATTGGTAAGTTTGACTGCAAAGCTGATGATGGAATCTTTGTGGGATACTCTACTCAAAGCAAATCATAAAGAGTGTTCAACAAAAGATTAAGGATAATTGAAGAAAGCATCAATGTATCCTTTAATGAGAATATCCCTAATGAACAAGGAAATGGTCCAGATTGGCTATTTAACATAGATAATCTAACCAAATCCTTTAACACTAACATGGATTTAAATGCAGGTGATTCAAATTGTCATACTCAAAAAGAAGGAACATCATCTTTCAATACTGGTCAAGAAGAGATGAGATACATAGTAGTTGATACTGTTCCTATAGTTAATACTGAGGACAGTAATAACTCAAATTCTGGAAGCAGTAGTGAGTCAGATAATGAGGACAGTAGTAATTCAAATACTACTGAGACCAGTAATAGTACTCAAAATACTACTGGTCCTAGCAATAACCTAAATTATCTAAACACTAATGATCCCAGTAATAACTTAAATACTACTGATCCCAGTAGTAACTATGAACCAGCAAATAATGATGAACCAAACATCCATGACAATGAAGAACCTCAAGAGGAACAATCTCCTGAAACAAATGAGTCCAATCTTGAAAACCAACTATGTGTTGATAAAGTTCATGGCACCAGAACTGAAAAGAATCATCCTTTGGATCAAGTCCTTAGTGATGTGAACTCAAGCATGCAGACAAGAAGCAAATTGCATAAAAGTCTAACTGCAAACATGTGTAATATAAGTTTAATTGCTAATGAATGTATGTTTGAATGCTTTCTGTCTCAGGATGAACCAATGAAGATTCAACAAGCAATGAAGGATTCAAACTGGATTGAGGCAATGCAAGAAGAACTCCTTCAATTCAAATTACAAGCTGTTTGGACACTTGTACCTCTACCCAAAGGAAAAAGAGCCATTGGAACAAGATGGATCTTTAGAAACAAGAAAGATGAAAGAGGTATAGTGATCAAGAACAAAGCCAGACTTGTAGCCCAAGGATACACTCAAGAAGAAGGAATAGACTATGATGAAGTATATGCCCCTGTTGCTAGAATTGAAGCAATTAGGATATTCTTAGCATATGCCTCATACAAGAAGTTTAAAGTCTATCAAATGGATGTAAAGAGTGCTTTCCTATATGGGAAAATTGAAGAAGAAGTATATGTATGCCAACCTCCAGGTTTTGAAGATCCAAAACATGGTGACTATGTATTCAAACTAGACAAAGCACTATATGGCCTACATCAGGCACCACGAGCATGGTATGATACATTATCATCATACTTACTGAAAAATGATTTTAAAAGAGGAGCAATTGATAAGACTCTTTTTACAAGAAAGGTCAAAAATGATATTCTACTGGTGCAAATCTATGTAGATGATATCATTTTTGGATCAACAAATGATTTATTGTGTAAAGAGTTTGAAAATCTCATGCAAATCAAATTCAAGATGAGCTCCATGGGTCCAATGAACTTCTTCCTTGGACTCCAAGTCAGTCAAAGAACATATGGTATTTTGATAAACCAATCCAAATATGTTAAAGACATCTTGGAAAAGTTTGATATGAAAGACTGCAAGAGTGCAAGTACACCAATGGAAACACACAAACACCTACATCCTGATGCTGAGGGGGAGGATGTAGATGAACACTTATATAGATCAATGATAGGCTCTTTGATGTACTTAACTGCATCAAGACCTGACATTATGTATAGTGTTTGTGTGTGTGCAAGATATCAAGCAAGACCTAAAGAACTACACTTGCAGGCTGTCAAAAGAATAATCAGATACTTGAAAGGCAAACCATCACTTGGTCTATGGTATCCACATGATTCACCCTTTGAACTCATAGCCTACACAGATAGTGACTATGGAGGTGAATGTCAAGATAGAAAGTCCACTACTGGTGGATGTCAATTCTTTGGATCAAGACTGGTGTCATGGCAATGCAAGAAACAAACAAATGTATCAACATCAACTGCTGAAGCAGAGTATGTAGCTGCATCTGCTTGTTGTGCTCAAGTACTTTGGATTCAAAACCAGCTTCTAGACTTTGGTATCTCTATCCTTAAAACTCCCATTTTTATTGATAATCAAAGTGTTATTAGTATTGTGAACAATCCAGTAAAACACTCTAAAACCAAACACATTGAAATAAGATTTCATTTTATAAGAGATTGCAATGAAAAGAAGTTAATCAAAGTAGTTATAATTCATACTGATAATCAATTAGCAGATCTTTTTACAAAAGCATTTGATGTAGGAAGATTCAGCTTCTTGGTTAGCAGTATTGGAATGATTTTAATAAATTAATCTCTCACTCAAAATCATGTGTAAAGTAAAAAGTTATTTTTTAAGTGTTTTACTACTGGTAGGTCATTACTACTGGTAAACAATTGTACTCACATATACTACTGGTCTCCAAAATGGTGGTTACTACTGCTAGGGTTGGTAAATTAGGTCAGTATTAAAATTTCATTAGTTACTACTGATATCTATAGTTACTACTGATGTCAAAATCCTTAGTTACTACTGATGTTCATAGATACTACTGACATTTTTCTACTGATCTCTAATTTACTACTGGTCTTTAAATTGTCAAATTACCAACCTAACCCCAATGAAAATAGCCGTTGTGTTATACTTCGAAGGGCATTTTAGTATTTTTGCAGGATAAATCGTAAGATATAAATAGCTGAAGTCGATTAGTTTAGCATTATCCTTCCATCGATTTGCTAAATCCTCTCGATAAACCCTAACTCGCGATCATAAACCCTGCACCAGTAACAACATTCTTGCTCGTTTCTCTCAAATCAATCGATCAAAACTTCTCAAAATACAGAAGCAATGGCAACTCTACAATCCCTCAACGTTAACACAAATCTCAAATACTCAGAGTTCCACAACATGTGTGCATTTCTTCGCAATCCAGACGGAACGAAAGATTTTCGTCCAATCGTACAATTCTTGAAGAACTCATACATAAAGTTTGCATTAACTGTAAATCCGAAAGCATATCAACAACACTTGGTTGACTTTTGGACCAATGCTGAAAGAACTGAAGGGTCGACTATGTCAATGATCAAATCAACCGTGGATGGCAAAACTATCACTATCACTGAACAATCCATCCGACACCATCTGCAACTACATGACGATGAAGGTATGTTTTCTCTTCCTAAGGAACACATTGTTGAAATTTTAAATAAAATGGGATATGAGGGAAGACTTGACATTGTCACTTTTCAAAAGGGTCTTCTCTCCCCACAATGGAAATTTCTTGTACACAATATTCAACATTGTATTTCTCCCAAAAGAAGTACCTGGAATGAGTTTAACAAATCAATAGCATCTGCTGTTGTTTGTTTATGCACAGACCAAGTATTTAATTTTTCAAACATGATTTTTGAAGGAATGTTGGGAAATCTTAGTGCTTCAAAATTTTTAATGTATCACAGATTTCTTCAACATATACTAAACTGTGAATTACAAAACTTGTCAACTCCTAAAAACATTTTTATAACTCCTGAGCTGAACAAGAAAGTTTTCTCTAATATGAGAAAACAATTTAAATTTTCGGGCAAGGAAACCCCTTTGTTTCCTAACATGATCAAAGATCAACCACATATTGGAAAAGGTTCAATCCAAGATACAACCCAAATTGAACCTCAACCCACTCCATCACCCCCAAATGCAGCCCAAACACCACCCCAAACAGTCACTCAATCACCCACTCAAATAGATGTCCTGAATGTGTCCCAGGAACATGAATTAAATCTGCAGAGTGCTACTCTTCACTCTGTAGAGGACCGACCTTTGACCAAATCAATCCAGAAAAGTTATAAAAGGAAGAAATCTTCCTTAAAGGACACCAGGGGACCCATTGAGTCAAACCCCAGGCTCCAAGAGTTGTCCTCCAAGGAGGAGAGAGGACATGAGGAAAGGGCTCTCACTACTGATGCCCCAAAGGTGGGTGCACAGGATAGTGAGAACATCACTAAGACCCAGACCTCGGCAACTCTAAGTGATGACTCTTTTGTGGAATTACTAAGAGGACCCCGGTGCCAAGAAACCACAAGGGGGGGCACTACTGCTTCTTCTAGGAAGAAGAGAGTGTCCAAACAACTCATTTCATCACCAAGAAGTGATGAGGGTAGAACTGAAACTGTTGAATTGACGGAAATGATGGAAAACCTCAAAGCCAATGTACCTATTAGTAAGCCCGATGATCTTGCTAGAAGGAGTGAGGGCAGTATTGAACAAAACCAATTGACGGATAGGATGGAAAACCTTGAAACCATTGTACAAGATTGTCTGAAATACCTAACAAATCAAGGAAAGACCATATCATATATGAAGAAGCACGTTAACACCATCAACAAGAGAATGAGAATGTATGAGCACAGGCTTCTTCAACAAACAAAGATCATAAGGAAATTGAAAAGGAAGATTGATAATAGTGAAGCTCCACCAGTTGAGCTCACTAAGGGGGAGAAGGACAACATTCAAAGTATGATAGATGAATCCATTGCAGCAGCAGCAACTTCTCTTCTCAATCTCAAAGAAACAAAAGTTGATAAAGGCCAGGTTAATGATGAAGGCCTAGAAACGATGAATATTGATGATGAGGCTACTACTACTGCTCCTATGGAAGAACAAGCTCAACAAGAAGTATCAGTAGTAATTCCTACTACTGATATCATAGCAGTAGTAAATCAAGAAGAAACAACTGCGACAAACACTACTGATGCCCTATCAGTAGTAACTCCTGAAGCCACACCAGTAGTAACTACCTTGGTTACTACTGAAGAGGAAGAACAAGAGATCCCAGAACTAATTGAAAGAGAACGTTATGTCATCATCACCAAACCACCAACACCTGATCAACCACTTATCATACCTGACATTGATGATAATGTGAACTGGTTTGAAGTAGATGAATGCACACTTCCTCAACATCCAAAGATCCTTCCAGAGAATGAACTTAGATTGTTTTCTCCATCAATAATAATCAGAGGTGTCCAAGATATGAAATATATTCCACCTCCACCTTATTACTGATGCTGCAGTTAGTACTGATCATGGTTACTACTGATGAAGACTATGGTTGTTACTGATGGGGCAGAACTACTTACTACTGATGAGTTGATACTGGTGAAGTCTATAACTAAGTTACTACTGATCATGCACATATTGAAGATACTACTGATCATAGTAGTTACTACTGACGTTGGTTTTGGACTTACTACTGATTACTAGAGTTACTACTGACGATGCATATTTACTACTGGTGATTGCAGTTACTACTGGTACGCTTATTTGGAAGCATATCAAGTCCGAGATCCTCGCAGAGTTAGTTATAAAATGTTATTCAATGTATATCTTTTATAATTCGATGTAAATCAAGTCCTAGAATAACTAGGGTAAATAGTTAGGCTTCAAGGACTATTATATATAGTTCCTTACGAATTGTAAACGTACGTGTGTATTGTTAATCAATAATATACATTGAAGCTTTTTGTGAAACTGTGTTCTTAATATTATTGCATATTGTTCTTACAGATTCTTTGTTCTTAATCATATTGATATAGTGTTAATCCGCTGTAACTTCTATTATCAATTAGATCTAAAGGTGTTTATTAACTATTTCATAGTTAATCGATCCTGACATAACCCATTATGAAATCAAGTATAAATTAGAATTTATTGCTTATAATTTTATAACTTGCAAGTTTTATAATATTTTTTTTTTTGCAAAATTGAATAGCATCTCTAAATTCTTGGGGCCGACTCTGAAAATTGTGTGAGAATAAAATAATCACTTCTCAATCGAAATTACTAGAAAACTTATTTCTTAACATTTTAATTCTAATTCTAATTAAAACACACATGTAATATGTGTTAGTCCATAAAGAAAACATACTAGACAACTACAGAAGAACATATAAATGTGACCTTGCAAAAACTCAATTAGATTTTTGTATATTTGGGCTCAGCGTATTTACTTTTGTAAATTATATTGGTCACATCAAAGCCACATTACTTCTTCACAACCATACCAACAACACTTCTTCATTTCATTTAGCATTGTTGCAAAGTACAAAATATATTACAATAATACAGTCACAGCTTATCTCCTAGCTAGTCTTCTCTTCTTCACTTAACCGGTGAAACTAAAAATAAAATTGAAGAAGTAAGGAAACACTCGTGTCAACAGTGTCAGTTTGGGGAAGCAAAGTGACGAGCCAACTAACGAACTTGTTCGCACCGACCTTATGCTAGCAATGTTATTTGTTACATTTTACTTGTACAATGTATGATAAATTGTTTTAGTAAAGTTTACCAAGCTTACCCATAGAAAAAAAAAATTGGTTAGCATTCGAGGTGTAATCTTGGTAAATTTCTACTGTACTCTACAATATATTACTTATACTACTATGAGATATCATTGAAAAAGTGCTACGAGAAATCATTTTCTTGAGTTGAATTATGGGTACCATTATGAAAAGAATGTCTTCATAATTATGTAGGAGAAATTATCATAAAAGTAAAGGGGTTTTACGAAAGCATAAGGGCATGGCGATTAAGAAGTAAATACTCCTGGTACTTAATACATCGTTCTTTCCTTTAATGTTCTCTAAATTTGGTCTTTGATTAATTTTCATATTCTGTGAGTTTCATTTATATAACTAAATAATTTGTGGTTGTTGTTTCATTTACTTGGTATATCACGAGGGAGAATAGCATATACATGAACTATTAATACTCGGTGAATTAATAAACTTTATAAAATAATAAATTTATCAAGTCCCAACCTAGATCAATGTAAAAAATTAAAAAACTCAGCAAGATAATAAGATAATAATTTTTTTGAGATCCCTTTATAGTTTTCGGTCCCAAGAAAATCATAAAGTAATAATTCATGTGGAAACTGAAAAAATAAATATTATACTCTATTGAAATATGATTCAATAGTTGTATGTACTTTCGTTAAGTCTCGAGGTTGGTATGTGCAGTATAATTACTTTAAAACTTTTTAAATTAATATAATTAATTTATTGATAAATTAATAACTTACTAAATTAATAAATTTCTCTGGTACTGATATTACTTATTTAATGAGATTTTAGTGTACACTAAATTTTCACGATTAAATGAGCAACTTTTTTCCGTATGGTATACATTTTGATTTTTCTTGAGAAAAATATCAATGTTTTATATTCTCGGTTGAATTGACCGGTTGAACTGGGAAAATGAGAGGTAATCAGTTTAAATGAGCTAATTAAATCAGTGATTATATATCAGTCGGTACTGATCATCTGGACATAAAAATCTGGTTTTTAGTGACATTTTTATGTGTACCTATTGATTTATTTACTTATACGAATACAAATTTTGCTTAGTTTTTTAGTGACATTTTTATCTTACTAAGCGACGATTTTCTTGAAGCGATTCCTATTATGTCAAAATTCGAATACAAGAATCAAGATAATGGCTATTAGAAAGATTATTATAAAGTAAACAAGTAATATATTACGTACATGGTTTTGAAGTTGAAATAACAGTGACAAGCGAATCTTTATTCATGACTTATTTTTTTGTTTTGAACGGGTATAGATTTGAAATTGTGAGATTTCTTAAATAGAATGAAAACCTAGTCTAGCTTGTTGAATAAGAAAAAAATGAACTCTTTTGTCAAAATTCCCTGTAAAAGATATGTATTTATTTCCCTAATTAGTTAAATACAATTTCATAATGACATTTGAGTTTGAAAGATTAGCAGAAAAAGCAATATGCAAATCATTACTTACGACATACAGTTCCTTTAATCCGACGAATAGTTAAGATTCGAGATATTATTCTGAAGAGATTGATAACCTAGTCACCGTTGAATATTTTAAAAAAAATTGTCATAATTTTTCCTTAAAATTACATTTAGCTTTCTTTATTAGGTAATTAACTTTAAGGTATGCTTGCTTATTTTAGGGTATATAATCAATGTGAACAAGGCCTTACACAAATAGTGAATGGAAAGACAGAAAAAAGTTGATAGCCTTTGGAGTGCCTTCCAAATGTTCCATTCACACTTTTTATCTCCCAACCTCCAATTCAAAAAATTATTAATTTTGCGATCCATGATTAATATTATACTATAGAAATTAGAAATGGCCAGTATTATTTTTTATGTAGCTTGTATACATTTAATTGTCGTAGTGGATAGCAATTTAGTATTTAAGGTGTGTTGTGTGAGAATATCTATGTAAATCTGCAATTTTTAAATTGATATTTAGGTATAAATTTGGGTAAAAGTTCTTTAAGTAGTGCTTAAATTTCAAAAGTATTATAGTACTAAAGTTACTGAAACTAATATTTTTTGTTATAAAAATCATTTAAGCTTTAAAATTATTTTATTGTTGTGAAAATTTAAAAAATGAGCGACTAGGTCAATTATAAAACTTGAATATTATTTAATACCTTTTTGTTTACTTGTTGCTCTAGGTAAAACTCGAAAACCATGATACAAAATATCAATACTTCATCCGATTCAAAATAAGTGATACACTTTCTATAAATTAGTGATTCAAAATAAGTGTTATATTTTGAAAAATTATATTATTTGGCAAAAAATAGTAGGACCCACACTCACTAACTATATACTTTAACAAAATGAAATGACTCATTTACTCTTACTTTTTACTTTTAAACATCATTAACATCACTTTATTCAAAATGTGTGGGACTCATTATCCACTAACCATTCAATTACTCTAATTTAATCATCATTATAATATTTTGCTTCAAAAACCGTGAAACTCAAAGTGTAGCACTTATTTTGAATCGGAGGAAGTATAAGTTTTATATGTGTTCCAGAGAAACGTTCAAGGAGGTCCATCATTTTTACAAAGTCCCGATGAAAAAATCTCAATCATTGATAATAAGATCTAATGTTCAAGATTAATCACATATTTTATACATGAAGGGGTATTTTGGTCATTTGACACTTTAAAAAAATTTGATTTTTTTTTTATTTTTCAATTAAAAAATAATATTTATTTGATAATGACGTGTAGTACCTAATCACATATGATTTTAGTGTAAAATCACATGTGATTGTATATTTAACCACATTTGATATTTTGGTTCAATCACATGTGATTCAGTATGCAATCACATTATGTGTTATTAATGAAAAAATAATAACTTTAAAAAAAATTAAAAAAAATACAAAAATACCTCTCAATATATAAAATATGTGATTAATCTTAACCATTAGATCATATTGATACTACTAGGCTACAAGCCTTGAGTCAATAGCCAATTGGTTAACGCCCCTTTTCTAGTCTATTGGTGGAATTTGATATTCATAATGTGGACATATCAGGAGATCTCATATTCAATTTTAAGTACGAGCAAAAAAATGCCTCTTGTGGGCACTGAGATTCATTCGCGCTGACTTGCCCATAAAGCGGGTGTTTGTCATATGATTAGTCAGCTCGAAAATCGAGTCAAAACGCAGATTAGAAAATATTATTTAATTTTATTGCTATTTATTATCATAAACCATATAAATGTTTAAATTTTAATGTAAGATAAGCAATTATATAAAAAAAAATGCTACATATAAATAAATAAGGTCTAATTCACTCAACGGTTATCATATTTTTCAAAAAAATTAACTTTAGTAATTGTACTTTGTTTTTGTCTATATTACCAGAATTCAGCCTGGATCTAGTTATCCCGCTTACAAATCAGATCAAATTGGATACCGCTAAACCTAATATAGATCAATGCAAACCGGGTTATTGGCCCGGTTCTGTTCCAGTTCCTTTTGCTCACACACAGTGAGCTGGCGGAGATTCCGGTAAAAACCTTCTAATAAATACCTAGAGTAATACTCCCTCCGTCCCTTAATAAAGTTCTCATTTGTGTTGGGCACAACATTTTATGAGATAGTTAGTGGTGGGGTATTTGGTATTACTTTTGATTAAAATATAAGGTTTGATTGGAGAGAGAAAGTGTTTTAAGAGATAGTTAGTGGTGAAAGTATTGGTAATAATATTATTATATTAAGTGGGCCCCTTATGTTTGAGAAATGAGAACTTTATTTAGGGACAAAATTAGAAGGCAAAATGAGAACTTTATTTAGGGACGGAGGGAGTAATAGAATAACATGGTCTAAAATTGAAGGTTAAACGGGCTAATGTACTAAATGAAAATTATGGTAAATAATACTTGTGGTTGGGGTGTAAGGATTTATGATAGAATGAAGACGGCATGACAACTGTTTAGATCCATATGAGCTTTGACATGAGGTCCAAAAACAGATAAAATCAAGATAACTAAAGCGAATTAATTCGTGTCTTAAAGATTAATCAATTGTCTCTTTAAAAGAAAACTTATAGCAAAACCTAACTACTATTAATCATCTAGGAAACCATGCATGCTTATCTAATTGTTGGATGTCATTATACTTTGTTCTATCATATATATACAAGTAATTATATTATTCATTTTTATTTATCGAATTTTAAACCTTAAGGGTGTGTTTGGTACAGAGAATTGGGAGGAGAGAAATGGAATTGGCACCCAAATCCTTTGTTTAGTTACATAGAGAAAGGGAGAGGAAGGAGAATTGTCAATTCTCATTCTCTAGTTTTGTTTCTCCTTGAAAGCAAGGGAAAATGTGGGAATTGAAAAGTAGGGAATTGAAAGAAAAAAAAAAGCGGAGACTTGAAAGCTCAACTTATTTATCACTTCGTCTTTTTAAAACACATAGCCGCCCCCTAGAAACCTTCGTTCGTTCGTATGTACGTAGCAGAAGAAAACCTCCATTCTTCATAGCTTCTTTCCAACAAGGTATTCTCTCTCTCTCTCTCTCTCTCTCTCTCTCTCTCTCTCTCTCTCTCTCTCTCTCTCTCTCATGTCGAACTGAACATAAATTCGTTTTCATATGGTTCATTTTCACCCATGTCGAAGTAAACACAAATTTGTTTCTATATGCTTGATTTTGATTCAATTGAATTAGTTTCTTTAAGTATGTGATAATTCTTAATTTTTGAACTATGTGGTTTTATTAATGCACTTTCGTTATTAATTTATCCATGAATTTTGTATGTTTTAATAATGATTGTTGTGGGAAAAAGTATGTTTGCTAATTATAAAGTTTGTACAATTCTCTGCTGACTTTTTTCGTTATACCAAACAAGAGAAATGATTCTCTGCTGCAATTCTATGTTGAAGTCTTTGTGCTACCAAACAGAGGAGTCAATTCTCTTTCTCCAGACTAATTCCCTTTCTCTGCAATCATTTCCCTGCAATTCCATTCTCTATACCAAATGTACCCTAAGGTTTCTTGAACCTTTTCACTTAGATTTCTCCAAATCGTGACTTGTTAATACTTCAATTTATTTATTTTTTGTCAAATTAGCATCATGTTATATGACACTTCAACTGACAATAATCTAACCCACATACCACTACACTTAATATTTTATACAAAAAATAAATAATTACTAACACATGCATACTAAATATCGCATTTCCCTCTTCTCTTAAGACGTCGCCAAACCGAAGGAGTTTCACCGACACCAAAAACAACACCATTGTGCCAATAGTGTAGATAAACTGAAGCCCTTCAGTTCAACTGAATACATCTGCTAGTACCACTCTTAACTTTTTCAATTCATAAACATAACTTCAACTATTAACTTGATAATTTGGTGTTACCTGAAAATCATATTTTTAATTTTTATATTTGGGAGGCTTTCGCGGGTGTTGTTTTATTATTCGTTTGAAAAGCTCGAAACACGATGGTTTTTTAATAATACGGGTTTCTCGACGTTCAAGCAATTTTATTCACTTGGATGAAATTTAGGGCTAAATGTAATTGTCTAATTTGGTCTATGTAGTGATGTAACCATCTTGCTATAGCTTTAGTTTAATATACTTTCTTTCGGCTTGCTTGGGAAGGGTGATGGATTTGTCGAAACTCTCTTCTAGTGTGATCTTTTGCCATTAAAAATATAAGTGATATATATAACAACAATTTTACTGGATACGGTTTTGAACCATGTTAAATTATGATATGAGAAAGAAAAAAAGAAACAAACAAACTTTTGATATTGATCATAGTTGTTGAGTTGCATTTAAAAGAAAAGGCTTCTAAAAAAAGTCAAGAAATAATATATACACATTTACCTCATGGAGGTTTATTAGCCTTTTAATTAATATATTTAAATATAGATTCAAAACAATATCATTAAAGATCAATAACTTAAAGTTGAAGGGTCACGATTCCTTGATACCAAATCTTCTATTTTCTCAACTTGTCCCTCTCATTGCATTTTTATTTTCTTGCATGATTTTCAGCAATTATTCAATAATAAAATTTACAATGCAACTAAAGCTAACCATCAGCTGATCGATATTGCACTTCAGCTAACAATTTAAGTCGGTAAAAATGATAATAAAAGTCGTCAAAATATCAACAAAAACACTACATTTCAATTCACGCAATGAATTAAGACTGATTTTACTTACAAGTTTAGAAGGCTCGAGGGTTAATGCCATAATTAAATTAGAGCAATTAAATTAGGGCATAATCCAGGAATTAGATGCGTCAAATCTTCTTAAACATCAGGCAATCACAAATTGGGAGTCATAATTCAGAAAGGTACAACATTTTCTACAAAAAACGAAGTCAATCAATCAGGGATGGTGGTGTGAGGTGACATAGATCGTATAATTCAACTTTAAAATTGTTGATTAGGGTTTCATCGATGAGGTTAAAAACGTGAGAATATAATCAGCAGGATTTCAAATTGGAAAGACTGAAACTATGGAGAAATCACACGGAATGAGAACGTTTGAAATAAATGATCAATCACTGGGAAGATGTATTGTTTCATGTTTTTGTCATATGGGAAGAAGAAGACGGGCAAATAGAACGGATGGGAGAGAAGACCACGGAAGTTTATAATGGTGATTTTGGGTTAAAACAAGAACCAAAACGCAGCGGAAAGATTTAATCACCATGAACGGATCTTGATATCAATCATACAATTAAACTATAAGAAAATCAAAGAGAATGGTATAAGAATTCATACCCTAGTTGCCTTTGATTATTGTGTATTCGGATGGAGTTGGTGATGGATTGAAACCAAGTATTCAATTAGAATACCTCTAAAAGAAAGTCCACACAACACTTCAAGAACACCAAAGGAGGATGCTAGTCCTTGATTCTTGAGAGCAAAAATAGGAAGAAAACAAAAACACCTTCTTGTGTGTGTTATGGTGCACGTCCAAGAGAGGGGTCAAGGGAGTGTTTATGGACTCATTCATCACACATAATTGTGCCATAAAGACCCATTAAAGATTTCCATAAACCATACTTCTATTTTCACTCTAGTCCCTTATTATTTGTTTCTTCTAGTTTGCTCATAATAAAGTTTCAATATTAACAATTAATATTAAACTTATTATATACAAGCATGAAGCTTTTATATATTAATAATTAATGTAATTACACTAATTACACTAATTATATAATGGTGTTTAGTGTTTAAGTGTGTGACCCTTTAGGCTCACAAACAACTAGCCATATAACTATATGTTATACGCGTGAAGCATATTCCAACAGCTCCCACTTGCGCACGTGATAACATCAAGTAGTTATACAAGCAAAGGTTAGAGTCTAGCAACCCGCCAATGCCCCTAGAAGTACATGAGGAGTTTCATAAAATCTTTGTTCAAAGTTTTCGAGCAGTTATCCTTTTGTTACTGATACTATGTTGAATTTTAGACAAGGATAAATGTCAATCTAAAATTTCAACGATTCTGTTTCTCGATCTATACATTGAAGTAGATTACCAAAACCAATCAAGATTCATCTTGATTACCTTTTGGGTGTGGCCACACA
Source organism: Calendula officinalis (assembly GCA_963853835.1). Taxonomy (NCBI): domain Eukaryota; kingdom Viridiplantae; phylum Streptophyta; class Magnoliopsida; order Asterales; family Asteraceae; genus Calendula; species Calendula officinalis. Next base: position 7,103,322 of record OY970825.1, read on the forward strand.
TACATCTATTCAAATCATCGAGGGGCCCAGTAGTATCTAATCCACATGCGTGGAGGAACAAATTCTTTGTTGACTGCACGTGTCTGTCATATGCTTAATGACAAACCCGATAATGGTTGTTATAGCAGCCTTATTCAGGTCAGTGTTTAACCATATCAAAGTTTGCCCCTATACATACACAAACCAACTTGCATCTCAAGTCAGAGGATAAGTGACAAAGCCTTTGTGAGATTCACTTGTGACATAAATCCAGGAAGTGATTTCTCATAGGTTGGGTCAGTCCAATTGTGCATCAATATGAACAACATGTGAGTTTGATTTCATCATCCTTAGTCATACTAAGATAATGTCATCAATGCCCTCAGATTTGTCTTAATAATATTCCCATATTATCAATATGACAATGGACAATTTAGAATATAAAACACAGTAAATATTCAAGGATATAAACATGCAAATATAGAACACAGTAGATATTCATATAAAAACGATCATATCAAATATATCAATTTATTCCAATATAAAATGCTCACAGTTCCATTATCCAAATACTAAAACAGATTTACATGAAACTACTAGCTTGTCGAAGTCCAATGTTCCATTCATATTCAAGATGTTTGGTACAAGACATTGAGTTCGATAAAGCGTCAGCTAGTTAGTTATCTGTTTGAACTTTAAGTGTACGAATTTCACATATCTCGATAAATCATTCGAATGTAGTGAACCTTCGTAAATAGGATCTATCGTCATCACGCCCTATTTCAAAACCAACATAAGTATAGCAAGTATACTTAGTTTCAGTTCAGTATCTCCACCATGACCAAGAAACATATATCCAGTACTTTAAAATACTTCAATGTGTTCTTAACAGCAATCCAGTGACTCTCTCATGAATTCTGTTGGTATTTTCTAGTAAGGTCCCCTAAGGACGTTACATTTGGCCTAGTACTTCTTACAGCGTACATGATGAATGTAATAGCCGATTCATAGGGGATTACATTCATCCGCTTCACCACATCAGGTGTGGAAGGTCCTTGAGTCTCACTCAAGTTTACATTGTGTGGCATACGAGGACTTCCTCGTTTGGGAGTACCACTCTAAACCATTTAGAATTTTGTCAATGTAAGCACTTTGACTTAAACCAATTAACCGCTTTGATCTATCATTATAGATCTTTACTTCAAGTATGTATGTCGTGTCCCTACAATCCATCATGTCGAAACATTTTTCAAGCCAGGATTTTCATCTTGTAGCATGGTATATTGTTTCACATGAGTGACATGTCATCAACATGTATGACTTGAGAAACGACAACGCTCCCACTAGCTTTCATATATACACATACTCAGTTTGGGTTTTAGGTGAAACAAACGTTTTGATTTCATCATCAACCAAATTTCATAGTCATAGTACACTACTTTGGCTATAAGAATCCTAATGTCTTTAGTAACAGGCGAGAAGGTTTCATCATTGTCAATCCAGTAGGATTGAGTGTAACCTTTTGCTACTATGAGAGATTTATAGGTGTGTATATTTTCATCCATGTCAACAGTCTTACTGTTTTGAGAAAGATCAACTAAGTTCAAAACTTGATTGTCTCTCATGGATTTTATTTTCGCATTCATAGCTTCAAGTCATTTTTCGAATTCAAAATTCGATAATGCAACTTGATAGTTAGGGGGTTCATAATGATCCTCAAAACTTGCTCCTCAGCATCGACATAAATCTATATCGTTCAGGTGCATGAAGTGTCCTTGCGGATCTATGAATGGGAACAACATCATCCTGTGGTCCAACATCTATATGTCCAGCCTCAGAATGATATTTGCTAGTGTTACCAGAAGGTTGTGTATCTTCACTTTGAATCTTGTCAAAGTCTATAGTGCTCCCACTTGCTTTGTGAAATGAGACTGTTCTCAAGAAACTCAGCATACCGAGTAACAACCATTTGTTCTCAGTTGGGAAGTAAAATAGTAATCGAAGATATACTTGATAGATATGGGATCAAGTTTGTTCGGCATGTCTCGTTCCACGAGATCCTCACAACCCCAGATCCTCAAGTAAGACAAATTAGGGACTTTCCCACGCCATATCTCATATGGTGTCTTTTTAACCTTTTGGTCGGAAACATATCAAGTATTCGAGCAGCAGACTTCAGTGCATGCCCCTCAAAAGGATAGTGTAAGAGTAGTAGGACTCATCATAGATCGCACCATGTCATACAGGGTCCGATATCTCCTTCCAGACGTACCATTATCTTGTGGAGTGTATGAAAGAGTGAATTGTGAGACAATCTCACGATGTGAGGGATGATCCGGAAACTCTTGACTCATGTACTTTCATCCTTAATCAGGACTGAAAGCCTTTGTTGTCTTGCTAAGTTGATTTTCTACTTTTACTTTAGAAAGCTTTGAACGTTTCAAAGATTTCATGTTTATGTCTAATCAAGTAAACATAACCATAGCGACTGATATCATTAAAGCTTCCATGTTGATGTTTAATCAAGTAAACATAACCACATCGAATGATATCATCAGTGAAAGTAGGTGGCACCTTCCCTAGTCTTAGTTCTAAAAGGGCCACATACATCAGTATGTATGAGTCCAAGTAGATTTGTAGCTCTTTCGCCAACTTGGGAGAAAAGCTTTCTTGTTATCTTTCCATAATATACAAGAGAGGCATTTTAAATGATTCATAATCATTTGTAAAGAAGCCCGTCGAGTTTTAGTATCAAAATGCGTTTCTTGTTTATGTGGAAAAGATGACGATGATCTAGGTAAGTAGAATCCAAACCAATTTGGATACTTGAGTGCTACATTTGTATATAGAACTATCGTTTGAATTAGGATCATGCATATTAATTTCAAACATACTATTACAATGAATAGTTATAAAAAATGTTATTTTTCATAAAACAAAATATCATAATCCATTATTCAACAAACGATAAAGCTAAACAATGCATAATTGATAATTGTTCAAAACAATAATTAACGCATTAGGAAGGATAAGATCACAGCTTCCATTCATTTAGCTTTCTACTTCACATTCAATCTTGCACATTTGTGTAAATGTGAGTTCCACAACTAGTGTCATACACTCAAGATTTATCACGAAAAGTATAGAGTTCTATAATGAAGATACCTAATGTGCTAACTAGAACACATTTGTCCTTCATCAACTCTGCCACGTAGGCAGGACAATTCCTCCTTCAATGGCCAGTTTCATCGCAATGATGGCAAGAAATATCCTTTGCAGGGTGCTCCTTTTTAGCAGGTGGGGGAATCGTAGGTTTGGAAAAGTAAACTAGCTTACCCTTACCTAGACTCTTGTCTTGTGCTTGCGGTTTACCTTCCCTAATTGCAAGAAAAGTATTGGGTAACCCTTGCTCAACCAGTTTTACCATAGCATGTTCAACGATTGTCTTCCCCATGCTATGTACTTTTAAAACACTTTTCAAACTGGTCATAGTCCTTGGATAGTGAGGTAAGAATCAAGCTCATTCCAAGAACTTGTGGTAAGGGGTAACCAAGACGTTCCATTGGATCAAGATAGCATTGCATATTCAAGATGTAAGTGCTAACTGATTGGTCGTCCTCCTGATTGCAAGCATGGAATGCTTTAACTGTTTTGAACAGTTCAAGTTCTTCCTTTTGTTGAAATATTATTTTCAACTCGCTTATCATGTCATATGCTGTGAGTTCCTCGAAGTACTTTCGAATCTCGGGGTTCATGCTCACAAGCATATGAGTAGCAACTTCTTGGTGTTCGTTAAACGTTTCGGTAAAGGCTTGAGGAACAGCAGCAGAATCACTGACAGGAGGTGCCTCAGGTAAGGCCTCTTATAGGTGTATCAACTTTCTCATCTCTAAGGACAATCCTTAGAATTCGATATCAGAAGATAAAGTTGATATTAGTCAGTTTCAGTTTTCAAGAACTGATTTTTGAGTGGAGATACTTAGGTTTTGATGTTGTTGTTATCTGTATAACAACCAAAGTTCAAAAAATAGTATTTTCAATAATAATTTCTTTTAATCAATTAACTACCCAATTAATTTTAATTAAAAGCTAAGATCCCATTGAGCTTCTATCACCGCATCAGTTGATCTGCTAGAGGTGATAGATCCAATAGGTAGGTGACGATCAACAATTGCATTACAAGTGCAACTCTTAGAGGTATGGGACTTCATGGCACCTAGTGAACAAGCATCTAGGGTCAAGTGGCATGTTTGTCGCATCGTCGCCTCGAGTCAAGGTCTCACCGTTAACTCGATTAAGTCATCCAATGTGAAATCATGTCAAAATAGCTCTAGGTCTCACGCGTAGAGAATAATGACCTCGGATCTAGATTCAAACCACGTCTCACGTGAATTCAAAAATAGAAGCAAGTGATTTACAACCGATTGGACGGCGTGACTTAAATTTTAGGTATGTTAAATTTTAATTAATAAAATTTTATTAAGATATGAATGAATCATGTACTTCATTCATATCACTTCATAAGTCGTTTAATAAACGGTAAAAACATTTAACGATTATTAAGGTTTAAGTTTCAAATCGTATTTAAACTTAGTTTAATCTCAAAACAATTTTAGATTAAAGGTTTAATCATCAATGATTAACTATTATTTTAAGTTTCAAATCATATTTAAACTTAGTTTAATCTCAAAACAATTTTAGATTAAAGGTTTAATCATCAATGATTAACTAGTAATTATCGATGATTAAATGTTTGGATGTTTTAATGTTTGTGTCAAAAAACCGTTTTTAATTGTTTTATTTACTTGTATCTAATAGGAAAAGAAAACAACCACAAACATAAATAAAACATGCAACAAATTTTGTGCAAACCTCGACCGATGAAATCCTAGGTTCGGTCACGTGAGTCATCACGACGGACCGAAGGGTCAAACTAGGGGACGGGCCAACATGAACCCAAACGGGCCTACATAAACCCAATGGGCTCCCACTTGCTCTAAGACATTCTTGAGCAAGTAGAACCCAAAATTGTGAAAAAGTGTAATCTGCCAGAAAATTCCAGCAGACTTTGAACCCCGAAAAGTCACTGAAGGAGTCGTCGTTGGTCTTCCCGGCCTTCTGGAAAGTTGTAGCCCACGACTTTGCAAGCATTTTAGGCTTTTGAATCGCCCAAAACGGAGTCCGTATGCCTCTGGAAAACCTGTTTTCGTACAGCCCTCGCTTTTGTGACGGAAATTTGTTGTTTTCTTCATTAGTCTTCAATATTTTTTGTCAACAATTTACAATAAAAAGATAAAATAAGTACAATCTATTCTATTACTTTTACATTACAAATTGCCCCAAAAATGGCACCAAAAATAAAAGAAAAAAAAAATGAAACAAATTACAACAATTAAGCCAAAAAACAAGGCTTTTCCCAAAACAACCAAACAACCAAACATCAACCACATTCATTCACAAACGGTCTAGGCTTTCATCGGTTTGCACAAACAAGCAACAATTGACAAGGCTTTGGCTTGGGATATGGCAAAAATACATGTTTTGCCATATCAACAAAATGGAATTAAAAATTAAATTCCAAGCCAAATAATCAAAAAAATACAATAACAAGATTAATTTTTTGATATGATTTTGTAACAAGTGACAATAGGGTTCCAAAAATACCATATTTTAACCCACATTTTTATAAAAATCCGAATATTAAAATAAAAAACCCGTAGGGTTTTTGTTTTTGTCCGATCGGAATTTTAAAAACACAAAAATGATTGATTTTTGCCACTTTTCACAAAATCTAGCTAATTATATGATTAATATAATGACTCGTGATACCACTAATGGTGATTTTGGGTTAAAACAAGAACCAAAACGCAGCGGAAAGATTTAATCACCATGAACGGATCTTGATATCAATCATACAATTAAACTATAAGAAAATCAAAGAGAATGGTATAAGAATTCATACCCTAGTTGCCTTTGATTATTGTGTATTCGGATGGAGTTGGTGATGGATTGAAACCAAGTATTCAATTAGAATACCTCTAAAAGAAAGTCCACACAACACTTCAAGAACACCAAAGGAGGATGCTAGTCCTTGATTCTTGAGAGCAAAAATAGGAAGAAAACAAAAACACCTTCTTGTGTGTGTTATGGTGCACGTCCAAGAGAGGGGTCAAGGGAGTGTTTATGGACTCATTCATCACACATAATTGTGCCATAAAGACCCATTAAAGATTTCCATAAACCATACTTCTATTTTCACTCTAGTCCCTTATTATTTGTTTCTTCTAGTTTGCTCATAATAAAGTTTCAATATTAACAATTAATATTAAACTTATTATATACAAGCATGAAGCTTTTATATATTAATAATTAATGTAATTACACTAATTACACTAATTATATAATGGTGTTTAGTGTTTAAGTGTGTGACCCTTTAGGCTCACAAACAACTAGCCATATAACTATATGTTATACGCGTGAAGCATATTCCAACAGTTTATTGAAATGCAGGAGGAGAAGACCACGGAAGTTTCAAGGTAGAATATAGGAAGGATTTCGTTGGCCAATGGTGTAATTACACGTGGCAATATGGACCAATGAGAGAGCTCCAAACTGCCAAGTTGGCAAACATAAATCAAATGTAGGCTCATATATAGGAGAAGATAATCTAATAGGACATTCGATATGCGGGTCTTATAATATCCGGGTTTGTAGGACACTTATTTATTTGAGTCATAATATAAAGACACTTATTTATATGGGTATTCGATAAGAGTACGGCTCAAGTTTATAACCCACTCTAATGACTCGTGAAGCATTATAACCACTACTAATGACCAATAACCTACAAATATCTATTTAAAAGTAATAAGTGTCCATAACCAGACCTTTGACCCGTGTACCATTATCACCACTAGGCATGACCAATAACCTATAGATATCCTTTTTACATGTAATAGGTGTTTATAACCCATACCCATGACCCATGAACCATTATAAACACTAGCCATCACCAATAACTTATGTATATCAATTTTACTTGTAATAGGTGTCCATAACCCATACTCGTGACCTGTGAATCATTATAGTGACTAGCTATGTCGAATAACATATATATATATATATCCATTTTACTGCTAATAGGTGTCCATAACACATACCCATGGCCCGCGTAACATAATACCTATTAGTCATTACCAATAACCTATAGATATCCATTTTATCAGTAATAGGTCTCCATAACCCATTATCAAGACCCGTGAATCAGTATAACCACTAGACATGACAAATAACCTACACACATCCTTTTTACAAGCAGTAGGTTTCCATAACCCATACCCATGACCCGTAAGCACTAGGCTTGACTACTAACCAATATATATCCATTTTGAATACCTCATGACGTGTGAACTATTATAATCACCATCCATAACCAATAACCTACAGATATCCATTTTACCAGTAATAGGTGTCCATAACCTTACACATGGCCTGTGAACCATTATAAGGACTAGCAATGATGAATAAACTATAGATATTCATTTTACCAGTAATAGGTGTCCATAACCCATGCTCATGATCCATGAACCATTATAACCACTAGCCATGATCAATAACCTATAGATTCCTTACCAGTAATAGATGTCCATAACCCGTACCCATAAGTCCATAACCTGTGAACCATTATAACCACAAGCTATAACTAATAAGCTACATATATCCATTTTACTAGTTATAGGTCTTCATAACCCACTCCTATGACCTGTGAACCATTATAAACACTAGTCATGACAAATAACCTATAGATATTTAAAAGCACCATTAGAATGTATTTAATAATGTTTGTAACTAAAAGTAAAGGTAAATGAATTACAGAGAATTTTACTATATTAAATGAGATAGTTAGTGAGTGTTGGCTACAATAATTTTATCAAAGAAGATAAGTTTTCAAAATATTTCATTTATTTTAAAATATCGCAAATGAAAATGTACCACTTATTTTGTAACAGATGATTCAATTAATTTGAAATATTATCTATTTGGCTCGTCATTTTATTTACGCCCATTCTAAAAAAATTTGAATTTTAGAAACCTCTCCTTTATTCATGGTTGTTTTGCAATGCGGTTAACATACCTCGATATGCGGCACTACTTGAACAACCACCACGATTTCATTATAATATGTAATAGTATGCATCATATAATGATGTTTTTCTTCCTCCATTGCATTTTATCTACTTTGATTTTACTATTTCTTTTACCCCAATTCGAGTAATGTAATTTATATATCGATCATCTTTGTAGGTAACAATCAGGGAATTGCTCTCACAGATTCATGATAAGCATCAGTTAAGGTAACGATTTTTGCTTCAAAAAGTATATTTTTTATTTTCTAATTAACGTTAAAAATTTAGGCTAACAATTTGTTGTATTGATCTCTAGTTATTTCACTTTAAGGTGATGACATTAAAAAGAAGATGAATTCTGGTGCAAGGTTCTTTTGCTATCTACATTATGTGACGTGAAGGATATTCATGGGATACAAACCAAGTATGTACTATAGATTTAACTTTGTTATATATCTTTGTCTAATAGGTGATTTATGCAGTGAAGTATTAGTAATTTAGTATTGCAGGAACTCGATGAAGAAGTATGATGTCTTAATTTTTTCAGGTTCTCATGGTTATTGATCTTGCACAAGAATATCTTCAACGATGTGTGAAATGTTCTCAAGGGCGAAGATTGATATTCTTTTCCGTACAAGACATTTTATGTTTCAATTCAATTATTTGTAGTTAACTTTCTTATTATAATTTTATGGATGGTTATATGTATTATTTATATTATCTTGAAACTCATGCAAACAAAGCGGTTGATTTGAATGATAATGAAATGTTTGTTTTATATTTAATCAATGGTTAATGATTAAAATTGGATATTTATTTATATATATAATGACAATGATCAGTGTAAACTTTTATGATGGCTAGTTTGCTCATGTTTTTCAATATGATTTAATTCTAATAGATCTTTCTTAGGACCCCTCTAAATTGTCATAAAATGTATTATTTGGATGTTAAACAAGCGTCCTATATATTTATATATAAGGACACATATATTAGTCTATTAGAACGACTTTTGCATGTCCTATAAAATTCAGTTCTTAGGACCTCTAGATTTTCTTAAATGTTATAGTATGTAGGTATCTTTTGCAACCGATAAAAGTGTCATATATTATAGTCTTTTAAGACGCTTTTAGTGTTACATAATATATGTTAATAGGACCATAAAAGTATGTCTCATTAGCATAACTATTTGTTGGGTCACCCAAAAGTGTCCTATGTTATAATCTATTAGGACACTCTTAGTGTCACATAATACAATTTTATAGGACCGTATAATATGTTTCATAAAGATAACCACTTGTTGGGTCACTTTAAAGTGTCCTAGAACTTATTACAACCCCTTTAGATGTGACACTTTTTCTTTAGTCATATTAGATTAAAAGTCCTATAAAATAAACTATTAGGACATAAATGGGTGTCCTATAAAACCATTTTTGTTGTAGTGTTTATCACTTCGTCTTTTTAAAACACATAGCCGCCCCCTAGAAACCTTCGTTCGTTCGTACGTACGTAGCAGAAGAAAACCTCCATTCTTCATAGCTTCTTTCCAACAAGGTATTCTCTCTCTCTCTCTCTCTCTCTTCTCTCTCTCTCTCTCTCTCTCTCTCTCATGTCGAACTGAACACAAATTCGTTTTCATATGGTTCATTTTCACCCATGTCGAAGTAAACACAAATTTGTTTCTATATGCTTGATTTTGATTCAATTGAATTAGTTTCTTTAAGTATGTGATAATTCTTAATTTTTGAACTATGTGGTTTTATTAATGCACTTTCGTTATTAATTTATCCATGAATTTTGTATGTTATAATAATGATTGTTGTGGGAAAAAGTATGTTTGCTAATTATAAAGTTTGTACAATTCTCTGCTGACTTTTTTCGTTATACCAAACAAGAGAAATGATTCTCTGCTGCAATTCTATGTTGAAGTCTTTGTGCTACCAAATAGAGGAGTCAATTCTCTTTCTCCAGACTAATTCCCTTTCTCTGCAATCATTTCCCTGCAATTCCATTCTCTATACCAAACGTACCCTAAGGTTTCTTGAACCTTTTCACTTAGATTTCTCCAAATCGTGACTTGTTAATACTTCAATTTATTTATTTTTTGTCAAATTAGCATCATGTTATATGACACTTCAACTGACAATAATCTAACCCACATACCACTACACTTAATATTTTATACAAAAAATAAATAATTACTAACACATGCATACTAAATATCGCATTTCCCTCTTCTCTTAAGACGTCGCCAAACCGAAGGGGTTTCACCGACACCAAAAACAACACCATTGTGCCAATAGTGTAGATAAACTGAAGCCCTTCAGTTCAACTGAATACATCCGCTAGTACCACTCTTAACTTTTTCAATTCATAAACATAACTTCAACTATTAACTTGATAATTTGGTGTTACCTGAAAATCATATTTTTAATTTTTATATTTGGGAGGCTTTCGCGGGTGTTGTTTTATTATTCGTTTGAAAAGCTCGAAACACGATGGTTTTTTAATAATACGGGTTTCTCGACGTTCAAGCAATTTTATTCACTTGGATGAAATTTAGGGCTAAATGTAATTGTCTAATTTGGTCTATGTAGTGATGTAACCATCTTGCTATAGCTTTAGTTTAATATACTTTCTTTCGGCTTGCTTGGGAAGGGTGATGGATTTGTCGAAACTCTCTTCTAGTGTGGTCTTTTGCCATTAAAAATATAAGTGATATATATAACAACAATTTTACTTGGATACGGTTTTGAACCATGTTAAATTATGATATGAGAAAGAAAAAAAGAAACAAACAAACTTTTGATATTGATCATAGTTGTTGAGTTGCATTTAAAAGAAAAGGCTTCTAAAAAAAGTCAAGAAATAATATATACACATTTACCTCATGGAGGTTTATTAGCCTTTTAATTAATATATTTAAATATAGATTCAAAACAATATCATTAAAGATCAATAACTTAAAGTTGAAGGGTCACGATTCCTTGATACCAAATCTTCTATTTTCTCAACTTGTCTCTCTCATTGCATTTTTATTTTCTTGCATGATTTTCAGCAATTATTCAATAATAAAATTTACAATGCATATCATGCCTAAGACTAACCCCCCACCAAAAATGTAGTAAGAAGTAAGAACCACTTTTTAAAATGCAAGAGAAAATACTTTTTTATTACAAATACGAATTTTGCTATTAAAGAGTTAAATACAATGGTTCAAAATATAAAACTCCAAACATTGACTTTAGTTGCTTACTCAACTGCTTGTAATTGCTGAGCTCCACCATCAACTACCATCACATTTTCTATATCCGTATTCGACTACTCGCAGAAATCCTACTAATTTCTATTCAATTTACCTCAATATTATTTTACCTAATTCTTTCAAATTTTATCACGAGGAAAAAAGTTATTCTTACAATCCTTATATTGTTACAACTTTTCAAAACACAATCATTTTTTTATTGGTAATTTAGGATCCAATTCGCTTTTCGAGCAACCTAAAAATGACTTAATAGTAAATTAATTAAATTCATTTACTTTCCTATAAATACTCAAAACCCGTGATATTCCTTTTACAAAGTAAAATCCTCACTTTTTGTCAAATCATCCTAACTTGTCACTTGTTGCTAAGTTGATTCATAATGGAGATGTTTTCTATTGTTCATAGTAGCATATGTACGTACCGTTTGAAATATGTAAAATATACTTATCTTAGAGTATTTGTATAAAATAATAAGTTTTTGTCACAATGTTAATAACTGAGTATAATATTTTATTTGGACGGATAATACATGTAACACCGCAAAATTTAAAAAACGTTTTTTTTTTTTTTAAGGTGTGCGGAAGCATAAAGATAATATATAGTTTAGGTTTAAGTTTACAAACCAAACGTCCCATAATAAACTCCAAATAATAATAATAATATTTAACGGTGTTAATAAACGGCATGACTCATTTTTCAAAACATAACAAACTGAGCTTGGTCAATCATCCCGTCCAAAGCACCGATCACCTGAAAAGATTCAACGAGGGAGGGATTAGCACAAAGCTAAGTGAATGAATATAATCTACAAATTCTGTAAAGCACAACAAGCTAGCAAAAACATCTCTACGATCGAAAAGCCACTTAACCACATAACACTGTTTGTTCGAGAAGATCGGGGTCCTGCCGGAGCCTTAAACCATGATCGGCCAAAACCACGGTAACCGATAGCGTTTCGTATCCAACACCCGTGCAACTCCCTCCCCTTAACCATGCAACAAATACAGGTAAGGTCGGATACCCTATTAGTCGATACCCGATGCCCAGCGCACTGACTTCTCAAACCTCGGTCACCAAGTCAAACCGAGTTGTTGCTACCAAACAAGCAAAGTCACTTCACATATGTGCACATAACCTATTTGACTCAATACTAGCAAATAGGTAACAAACAAACAAGCTAGATACGAAAAAGTGCCAAAAGCTGCCCAGGGAGATCGCGTCGCGATCTTAAGATCGCGTCGTGATTTCCCCTGACTTAGCTATTTCGGTTTTCTGTTCAAGTTTCCAACAACGATAACAAGATAGCGCCGCTATCTAAAGATAGCGCCGCTATCTAAAGATAGCGCTGCTATCTTCCTCAGTCAGACAAAATCCTGCATTTTCACCAAGTATGCAAAAACCAAACTAATTGTAACCAAACACAAGTTGGAGGTTAAATCCACTCACCGAAACATTCCACTTGCCGAACTCAGAGGTCTAATATTTCTGAGTCCCGATCCCGATTCCTGTACACCAAAGGAATACCGAATTAGTATATAATTCCACCAAATTATAAATAATATTAAATATACATTTAACACTAACACTTGCACTAACTAGATAACCAAACACTTAAATCATCATATGAACATGTCATGACCATTTACACTTACATAACAAGTCAACTAGTCATTTGCAAGTCTTACATTCAAACGGGTCAAACCGGATTATTAAACAATAATACATCCTACAACTGTAATCATATCATCAACTTGCAATTCACCAAATGTTACTAATAACATTGCTAATCACATAATCCTAACAAAATACTTACACTTTCACAATCCAAGTTATTTTAAGTCATTTTACATAAACACACCAACTTGTACACTTTGCTAAAAAAGTTGTACCTTGTGCTAAATTACTTGTACTCATGCCACAATACATGTCAAACTTTGTATAAACACTTAATATACCATCTAACACAATAATCACCAACCAAATCTCAAGAACACATAAACCCTAATTTATCAACTATCATGAAATCGAAAACGAACACACATAGGTTGAAGCTTACCTCAAGAGCTATCCAAAAACGGGTTCGGATTAATGATTGGCAAGAAACTAGCTCGAGATCTTCCTTGGAGCTCAAGAACACCAATGGGGGTTTTTTTAGAGAGATGTTAGAGAGAGAGGGAGAGAGAGACGTATAGAGAGAGAGGGGGAGATAGATCAATGAAAGGCAATGGGGCTTTTCCCCCCTCAATAGGCCGGCCAAGGGGTGGGGGTGGGACCCACTTGACTTTTTTTCATTTTTAACAAATACAACCCAAAAGTCCCTTTCGTAGCTAATTTATTTAAAATACCAAACGGGCTCCAATTTTAAAAACGAAAGCATTTCTGGAAACGAAATCCGACAAGGAATCTAAAGATATAAAAATCACATTTTCATTTAAACATTTCAGAAAACGGATATTTTAATCCCTTGATTAAAATATCCCAAAAGGACAAAGGTCGAACAATTCATATAACATTTAATCAATTTATTCCACATAGGGTCAAATAGATATTTGTCAATAACACAAATACCTAAAACAACTAGACCGATTTTAGGATGTTATAACTCTACCCTCCTTAAAAAGGATTCCGTCCCCGGAATCCAACAACAAAATTCAATAACAAGAATTTATCATAAAAAGTCTACAGCTCTACTCCAAACAATTTCATACATACATGCTCAATCAAAATATCACATCCAATTTGTCATACACTTCATACTGTGCTTAGCAATTACAACTTTTACCTTAAAACATCCAATCACTTCATTTCATTTACTCTATACACCAATTCAAAAATATCTCGATATTCAAATAGCAACTACCATTCATGGTTGAGTTAGAATTTCTCATGACATACAAGCGATCCACAAGCATATGTTTAAAACATTTCTTACACAAGGTCACAACAATTATCTCAAGTCTCAATTACCTACTCGTTTTCTTCTTTATTCTATCGAAAATTACAATCATGCACAGTTTAACTCGTTAAACGACCCACAATTTTAAGAATTTCCAAATCAAAATTACCGGTCTTAATCAATTAATTCTCAAAAATACCCTTTCATAACATAAAGTCACGTCAATTTTGCATACTAAGCACAAACGGGTCAAAATCGAGCAATTCGTCGTTACACTATCAAAGTCCTTAGTTAACAATACTTCTAACAATCATTCACTATTTCATGCATAGTTGGCCATATTACAAAGATGTCAAGGTTTTATAAAGACAAATTGCACGTTTTAACGAAACTAGTCAAGGTCACACAATTCAAATCTAAACCACATAGCTCATTACAATCATGGCAATATAAATAGCAACATCTTTTATACCAAATTAGTCATACTCACGACCTAACGGATCAAAACAAGTTTTATTTTCAAAAAAAATTGTTCTTATTACTTCCATAACATGTCAAGCTATTCACCAAACCGACTCATGCAATTATCAAACGATTATCATCATGAACAAGATCTAACAACTAAAAGCATCCAATCCAGTCTTGACACTAATCACCTTAAACGGGTCAACATTGAGGAATTTATCACAACAATTCCAACAATACAACTAACGGTTCAATAAACATATCAACTCATATCATGACTAATAAGTGTTTTCAATTAAATGTCAACTTTTACTTAGACTTCAAGTCAAACAATTACCATACAACTATTTCTTGACTCTTACTTATTAAACATCCAAATGGCCGGATAATTTTATCAACTCAATTCATAATTAAGCACAAACAACTCTTATCATTTCTATCATGAAATTCGATCTAGGAACATATCTCTCAAGACATAAAAGCTTAAAATCTCAATTTCAACACTTTTTCAAATAGTTTCATAATCAATGCAATCACTTACAACCTTTGTTATCTTCAATTATTACTATCACAAGTCAACTCAAAATAATCTACACATACAGTTCATTAGTCACCGATCAGACTCCAAACTCAATATAGGAAAACAATTCACGATTTGCATCATGACATTTCAGGTCATTTAGATATTTAACATTGACTGACGGTCATCATTAATGGCTATAACAAAAGCAAGCATCAATTTATTCACTTTGGACATGCATTTCCGACTCTCACTATACAAGTCACTACATGTGACCCGACGGGTCACAATAAAAGTTTCAACTTTTTCACATAACAAACACTAGTCCTACTTGGACTATTCAATTCACATATACAATTCCTTCCATTTTAAATACAAGCATCACATTCAAGAAGTCTACAATAATTACTATTATACTCAATTTGATCCATGGTCACATATGTTGTGACCGAAACCGACATACAACCGATTCTCTTCGCTTCTCCTAAAGCGAAGGAACAAACAAACAGTTACAATCAACTTATCACCAATTTGCACAATACGAAAACGAGTAACTCTAACCACCGAGACACTAGGTGTGTCCCGACAAACAAGAAAAGAAGCAATCTTTTATAACTTTTAAATTATAACTTTAATTAACTAGACTAATTCATACATCATATCGCTCTAAACTTAGTCCAAGTTCCAATAAAAGGAACAAGTAAGCATACATCACTTATATCTACAAAACTCCTGACACATAAGATGTATCCCAAATCAACAAGCAATCAATTATTCTAATTCAAGTGACATAACACACCAAGGTAAGCAGTTCAGTTCATCACAACATTTCACTAATCTTAACTAAACAATCTTCTCAATTAACAATTCTATTGCGTTTATTAAAACGTACCCGAGTAGTCACTGTCAGTGCCGTCAGTACTCTTTCTTTTCGTTTCTACAGTTGATGAAGATTCCCCGACCGCCCCCCGCACTTGACTTATAACCCACCTTCTTTTCCAAAGGGCATTTTCTATGCTCGTGCCCCCCACTTTGACAATTCCAACACACATCCCGTGGAAGCGTACAATCCTTACCCTCGTGTCCTAGTTGACCACAACTCTTGCATTTCCTGGTCTGAACAGTGCAAGTCCCAAGATGAGCCGACTTACATTTACGACACCACGGGTTCTTTTGACCAGATTTGCGAGCAACCTGCTCACGACTCACGTTCCCCGGTTGTTTATAGGCACCTTGGTGTCCTAACTCTAGATGTGACGGGATTTCCAAGTGTGGGTATGGGTGAAGTCCCTGAGGTGGTAGTGGATGATTCATCTGAAGTGGAGAGGGTTGGTTCATTTGTGGTGGGAATGGATAATTTGCTAGTGGTTGTGTTGATGGGAAGGTAAGAAGCAATGGGGCGAGGATCGAGGGTGTCATTCCTTTGATTAGTCGTTGTTGTTGTTGCACCTGATTTCTCAACTCTTGCACTTGGTTTTCCAACGCCTTAATATGTGCTTCCCGGTCAGTCTCCACATTGTTACTTGAGGTAGCAACTTTTTCTGGGGTCAAGGGAGTCGGGTTCTCTTTATCTGTCATATATGTAGCAAAACACAACATCTCACGAAATCTTAGTTTAAATCGTTAGTACCTACATACTAACTATAAACTAACTTCATTCACATTTGCTCTAATCCCACTCGTCCGGAATGCTTGACCAAACTCGAGCCACGATTTGGGAATGGAACACCAACCCCGTGTATCCATCGCCAAACCGAAGCTCTGATACCAAGTTGTAACACCGCAAAATTTAGAAAGCGTTTTTTTTAAGGTGTGCGGAAGCATATAGATAATATATAGTTTAGGTTTAGGTTTACAAACCAAACGTCCCATAATAAACTCCAAATAATAATAATAATATTTAACGGTGTTAATAAACGGCATGGCTCATTTTTCAAAACATAACAAACTGAGCTTGGTCAATCATCCCGTCCAAAGCACCGATCACCTGAAAAGATTCAACGAGGGAGGGATTAGCACAAAGCTAAGTGAATGAATATAATCTACAAATTCTGTAAAGCACAACAAGCTAGCAAAAACATCTCTACGATCGAAAAGCCACTTAACCAAATAACACTGTTTGTTCGAGAAGATCGGGGTCCTGCCGGAGCCTTAAACCATGATCGGCCAAAACCACGGTAACCGATAGCGTTTCGTATCCAACACCCGTGCAACTCCCTCCCCTTAACCATGCAACAAATACAGGTAAGGTCGGATACCCTATTAGTCGATACCCGATGCCCAGCGCACTGACTTCTCAAACCTCGGTCACCAAGTCAAACCGAGTTGTTGCTACCAAACAAGCAAAGTCACTTCACATATGTGCACATAACCTATTTGACTCAATACTAGCAAATAGGTAACAAACAAACAAGCTAGATACGAAAAAGTGCCAAAAGCAGCTCAGGGAGATCGCGTCGCGATCTTAAGATCGCGTCGCTATTTCCCCTGCCTTAGCTATTTCGGTTTTCTGTTCAAGTTTCCAACAACGATAACAAGATAGCGCCGCTATCTAAAGATAGCGCCACTATCTTCCCAGTCAGACAAAATCCTGCATTTTCACCAAGTATGCAAAAACCAAACTAATTGTAACCAAACACAAGTTGGAGGTTAAATCCACTCACCGAAACCTTCCACTTGCCGAACTCAGAGGTCTAATATTTCTGAGTCCCGATCCTGATTCCCGTACACCAAAGGAATACCGAATTAGTATATAATTCCACCAAATTATAAACAATATTAAATATACATTTAACACTAACACTTGCACTAACTAGATAACCAAACACTTAAATCATCATATGAACATGTCATGACCATTTACACTTACATAACAAGTCAACTAGTCATTTGCAAGTCTTACATTCAAAAGGGTCAAACCGGATTATTAAACAATAATACATCCTACAACTGTAATCATATCATCAACTTGCAATTCACCAAATGTTACCAATAACATTGCTAATCACATAATCCTAACAAAATACTTACACTTTCACAATCCAAGTTATTTTAAGTCATTTTACCACTAAATGGCCCGAACGGGTCAAAAGCCCGAACATGACTTTAACACTTCCAATTTCCATCAATTAGCACAAATTCTCTATAACTAACAAGTCATAATCATGTAACAATTCATCAAGTTCCAAGTCACCAATAATCCATGTATTTTACTTCCAAATTACTAATTAATCATTTTAACCAAAAACATCCAAACACTAGCTAGCATTTCAACAATCTCACTAATCTTGACATAATTCAAAACCAACATACCCAATCTATCATGTTCACATATCCAAGCAACAAAACCCGCAAAAAACCCATCAATGCCATGATTCCACCAACTAGTCATTCAACACAATAATTGGTTCATAATTTCTATATAAACTTAAACAATTGTTTTAACTAACAATCTTGCCTAAATCAAGTCATAATCCACCAAAACATCCAATACTTGACTTCTCAACATCCATAACTTACTAAACATGTTTTCTCAACCTAATGAACAATTCCAAGCATTCAAACCACAAGAAATCCAAGGTTTGACAAACCCATACAACCTACTTTTACATAAACACACCAACTTGTACACTTTGCTAAAAAAGTTGTTCCTTGTGCTAAATTACTTGTACTCATGCCACAATACATGTCAAACTTTGTATAAACACTTAATATACCATCTAACACAATAATCACCAACCAAATCTCAAGAACACATAAACCCTAATTTATCAACTATCATGAAATCGAAAACGAACACACATAGGTTGAAGCTTACCTCAAGATCTATCCAAAAATGGGTTCGGATTAATGATTGGACAAGAAACTAGCTCGAGATCTTCATTGGAGCTCAAGAACACCAATGTGGGTTTTTTAGAGAGATGTTAGAGAGAGAGGGAGAGAAAGACGTATAGAGAGAGAGAGAGGGAGATAGATCAATGAAAGGCAATGGGGCTTTTCCCCCCTCAATAGGCCGGCCAAGGGGTGGGGGTGGGACCCACTTGACTTTTTTTCATTTTTAACAAATACAACCCAAAAGTCCCTTTCGTAGCTAATTTATTTAAAATACCAAACGGGCTCCAATTTTAAAAATGAAAGCATTTCAACGAAATCCGACAAGGAATCTAAAGATATAAAAATCACATTTTCATCTAAACATTTCAGAAAACGGATATTTTAATCCCTTGATTAAAATATCTCAAAAGGACAAAGGTCGAACAATTCATATAACATTTAATCAATTTATTCCACATAGGGTCAAATAGATATTTGTCAATAACACAAAAATACCTAAAACAACTAGACCGATTTTAGGATGTTACAATACACCTTTAAATTTACATCATTTTAATTTGTACACAATAGGACTTGAACCATATACTTATGGGATACTTAATTAAACACTAGATATGATATCACTTAGTTATAAACCCTTTTGGTATAACTACGTATAGTATTAAACTATTAATTGTTGTTATACCAATATTTGTAGCTTAGTATATTAAATATGTTGTAATAGTTAGTCTAGGGGCTAAAGTGTAACATTGTATATAGGTTAGTTTTTATTACCAAAATGGTCCTAACTAACCAAGAATTGAGCCATGGTATAAATACCAAGATGTAAGGCTCAATTCTTTAACTTTTGCACAATTAACATTTCACTTTTCCAGCAAATTGTTCTCTCTAACTTCTCTCTACTTTCTCTCTCTAAAACCCTAATCTCCTTCTTCACTTTTATCACCAAAATCATCATCTAACCTCACTAAATGTATTGAATCAGTGTTATTGTGCTTTTCAATTGGTATCAGAGCATAATTTCATCTTGAAAACGATCCAAATCCATCAATTGGTGTTAAAATCAGAAGAATCAGTGGGTTTTTGAAGGTTTTTGAAGAAAAAGGGGTTGAAGATCAAAAATCAGATTTAAGGTACTATTTCTTGTTATTATGGATTGAATAGCTTCCTTTTATTGATATATTAAGCTTAGGATCAAGCTAGGATCGAATCTAATCCATACTGATGAAGAATTAAGGGTTTTAGGAAAAACCATTAAAGCTTCAAAAACCCTTTAAATTCAAATTTTCGAATAGATCTAGGTTGTTTTTGAGTAATATAGTTGCAATGGATTGAAAAAAATAGTATTTGGGTTAGTTTGCTATAAGAATCAGTGAATTTGGGTAAGAAACGAGCATTTTAGGATCAAATTAGTGGGTTTTTCAGGTCTGCTCGTAACTGTTCTGTTCAAGAAATTGTTCGGCCCGAGAACAGTAACAAGTTCGGCCCGAACTTCATCAATAACTTCGGCCCGAACTTCATCACTACTTCGGCCCGAACTTCACACCACAACTTCGACCCGAACTACTACCCAACTTCGGCCCGAACTTCAAACCCCACTTCGGCTCGAACTTCTTTCACAACCTCGGCCCGAACTTCTTTTGAACTTCGGCCCGAACTTCCTTTACACTTCGACCCGAACTTCTACACAACTTCGGCCCGAACTTCTACACAACTTCGGCCCGAACTCTTTCTACACTCGCGTGACAAAAGGGGCTGTACTATAACGGTCATAACTTTCAGCTCGGGTGTCCGTTTCGAGCCCACGAGTAACCAAATCGAAGCTAAAGACGAAGGCTACGACGTGATAAACGCCATAGGCGGTTTACCCAACTTGACGGCCCAAAAACGCTTGTTTCGATCGCTTAATTTGCGTTTTTGTGATTTTTCGGTCAATTTCCAAACTCCGTTTAGCCCCAGTTTCTAACCCGATCGTCGTTTTTCCCTAATTCAAAAATCTTAGGCACATTTAAAGTGTACTTTATCATCTGGAATAACCAGTTTAAGATTTCGGTAATTTTGAATTTTTGAAGATCAATCCACGGTCTACATCACATATTCTATTCCAAAAACTTCTCATTCTTAAAATTTTCTTTACCTCGTTTCAATCAAAATTCTCGTGACGTGTTCTTAACATGACTTCCAAAGAAACATTGTCTGCCGGGTCGAATGCCCAGGAGGAGAAACAGTGCATTGCCAACCTGTCAGTCATGGCAATACCAAATGAGGCTACAGCTGTGTTAGGCATTCCAAAAGATGATGAAAATGAGGTACTCTCTTTCTCCTTTGACTCTTTATTATCTGATTCAGACACTGATAAATCAGAGAATTCCTTGTTTAATGAAAAACTTTTTACAAAAATTGATGAGAAATCACATTTGACAAAACAAATAACTGATTTGGAATCTGAAAAAGCTTGAACTCTTAAATGATTTGAGTGAATTAAGTCAATGTTCTCTTCAAATAACTCAAGTAAACAAGGAATTACAAAATCAGTTGTCTACATCAAAGTCAGCTTTTCAATTTAAGATTTCTGAATTACAAGAAAGTTTACAAAAACAAGTAAACACAACTAATGAATCAAATACACAAATCTCAAAATTAAAGGCAGAAAATATAACCTTTCGTCGCCAACTTGAAACTCTTGTTCCTCAAGTAAATCAAATTAATAATTCAAATCAAAAAACACAAGAGTTACAACAACAGTTGTCAACATTTCATGCTGCTCACACCAGTGAAGTAAATCGTCTAAATCACATAATTAATACAAAAAATCTTGAAATATCAAACCTCAAAACGATGAAGACGGTCTCAAATGACAAAGACGACTCCAAGCAGCTGATAAATGACTTAGCTATCCAACTCAGTCGAGAGCAAACATGGATGAAGTCGGCTGACATAAAGATGAAAGACTACCAAGATAAGTTGAAGACAGCTGATACCGAAATTCAAAAACTAAATGAACAAATCACAAACATTACAAACAATTTTAAAAAGGAAATCGATGAACAATCAGCAACCATACACAGTCTTACTGTCAAGAAAGAAAATGCTGAAGAACACATCTCTAAACTAGAGCAGACGATTGTGAAAGCTGGCCACACTGAACAAACGATAAAATTAAATCTGCCAAAAGAGTTCAGATCTTTCAAATCAAAAGTAGGTCTCGGCGCTGAGAACTCCCGACCTCTGGAAAAAGCTGCTGATGTTGTTCCCACACTATACAATTACGATTACATGAACTTGGGAATATGGCAAAGCTTTCTTCATATGCCGGACGAGGAAGCAGAAATCGAGAAGTTCAACAGAGAAAAGAAGGAACAAGCTCAAATCAGCTTTAACTATTCTGAATTGAACTATACATATGAAAAGAATAAAGCAAAATTTGAAAACAATGAGTACTTCCCGATTGTCACTCCAGAAGAATTTTCCATATCTGAAAATGAAGTTTTAAAACAAACAATTGAACCAAAGCTTTATGTTCCACCATTGATTTTAGAAAGGAAAATTGTCCAACTTGAGTCTGAAATTGATGAAACCCACAAAGCCTTTGACAAAGAAAAGGAAAATCTTCAATCAAAAATACATAAATTAGAAGACACGATTTTAAAATTAAAATCAAACCCTGATAAACATGTTTTTCAAAATTCTAAATCTTCCTTATTAGGACCGGCACCAGTTAATCCAGTTCCAACCATCTTGAAGAGAAACTCTAATTCACCGGTCTTAGATGCTTCCAATAGAAAATTAGAGTCTCAAAGTGAGAAATCCAAGAAGCCCAATGGAGTCAAAGGAACCATGCAGTCTAAGAAGCCTATTTCGACGAAAACTAGTATTCTTAAGAAGCCTAGCGAGCTTAAGAAGACTAGACCATCTATGTTCTCGGTTCCTTCTTCCACTGTCAAAAATAACAGTAATAACTCCAGACATGTGAAAACTCCTGCTACGGCTTTTAGAACAATTTATGATGCTTCTACGTGTCGTCCTGTTCCTTATTCTCCTGATTTTGATGTTGTGTTTACTAAAACTGATAAATTTGGTGCAAAGAGATTGTTTGATAAAATCACAAAGAAACAAATCACTCAAACTGACGATCGATTTTTTGTTAGATTAGATGCTCCATGTGGTTTGAAAATCAATGTTTTCCATAAATCTGGTAAAATTATAAAATCATGCAAAACATGTTTTCCACAACCATGCAAGAAATCTGTCTCTCGTCCACCCAAACCTGATCAAAGAGGTTCATCTTCACCAGTTTCCAAACAGACAAAGAGTTCTTCCAAAACCCCACCAAACTCTGATAAACATTCGTCTACTCGTCGCCAAGTCTTTCGAGGAAATTCCGCACCTAAGCCAAAGTCTTCAGGTTCCTCAAACAGCGACAACAAAAGGGTGACCAAATCTACAACATTTGTAAAATACACTTGGATCAAAAATGAAAAATCTCATTGGATTATCCAATCCTCTGAGAAATCTTTAAAATGGGTCGTCAAATCCACAACCTCTGAACTGCCTCCTTGCAGTTCTCCAAAGCTCTAAATTGATCATAAAAGAATTCTACATAAAACATCGGTCACTAATCGTATAGGACCCATAGATAATTGGGTACCAAACATGTTTTAATTGTTTTATGTAGAATAACCAGCAAGGTGTTTGGAGTTTGGAGAATGACTTATACACACTTCAGTGTATAACTCGAACCTCAACAGAATGACTTATACACAATTCAGTGTATAACTCGCATTTCAACGTAAATGGCTCTTACACACTTCAGTGTATGACCCGCGCTTCAATGCAATGGCTTTCAAGTACTTTAGCTTGAAACCCGGTCCTCAAGGACATGGCTTCTGATCAAAACAGATTCAGAACCCGATCTTAAAAGAAACCACAAAACTCAATCAAGCTTAACCGCAAAACCTCTCCTTCAACCCTCCGACGATGTATAGGGTACGTTTCTACAACTGACAACTTTTCAATATCTTTGTTTTGTCGAGGGGGAGAAATATTAATTCTAGGGGGAGAATTATTATTTCTAGGGGGAGAAAATTCAGAAAACCAAAAACAAATTACCCAAATAAAAGGTTTTATGTTTGTAACGTTAATCATAAGTTTTTGTAATATCCGTAAACGATCTCTTTACTAGTTCTCTAGTAAAGATTGCATCTGTTTATTACAAATTCTTTTAATTCTCGTTACTTACTACTTCAAAAGACATACCTTCCCATGGTTTGCCAGATCCGGCCACACCTTCCCAGGGAAATATTTCAGCCAACTGGTAAATGTGAGGGTTTAGGTCTAGGGTATAGTAATAGGTGAGTGAAAGGTGATGTGAAAACATGATAAATCAAAGAAAACACACCTTATGAGTGCATCCAAACCAAAAACAAACCGGGCAACCAATTAAATAGGTGATCATTCATTCGTTGAATGTTTCACTAGACTTTACTGGCCCAGTAAAGCAAATGCACGCCACCACCAACTACTCAAATTCCTCTCAACAGGGATTTGTTTCATTTCATCAGGGGACGTAGCACATAAGCTACTGACTACTCATTCGGAGTATGTCGGTATTGAATAATAATAA
This sequence comes from Calendula officinalis, assembly GCA_963853835.1. Classification (NCBI taxonomy): domain Eukaryota; kingdom Viridiplantae; phylum Streptophyta; class Magnoliopsida; order Asterales; family Asteraceae; genus Calendula; species Calendula officinalis. Next base: position 7,128,030 of record OY970825.1, read on the forward strand.
CCTCCTGCCCCGGGTTAAGTCTCTTTGTATGCACAGTGTGTCTAGTTCTCACCCCCAAGAATATTTCCAATATAGGACACCTGCACTACAAACATGGATCTCCGTGAATCCATCGGAACACTCGTAGTGGCATCACAATATGATGTTTCACGAGGATCGAGTGGAAATCCTGCTAGAGCTAAAATTACGCCAACTCTAAACGCAGGTCACACATTTGAATCAACGGTTGTGCAAACGACTACAGATTCATACCGTGTGCCAACGGATACTCTATGTGAGTCCGGTGTTACCTTAAAAGAACAAAGTTGCTGTGCCTTAAACTTCAAAATCATTCATGCAACAACTTATACCGGAATCACATAAAATTCCGATGAAAAATCCATGTGAACTAAAATGCAACATCTTGAAAGCTGATTAAAATGCACATGAGCGTAATAGTCCACTCTCAAATTACTCCTATGATCTGCTAAACCCAGCATGATCTTCCCCGGAGCCACCGACAATATAGGAACTAAAAAGTGAGGGTCCCTAGGTCTAGGTGAGCAGAATCAAGTATCATGGGATCTTGATTGGGGTGCGCTGAGGTAAAAATTGAGAGGGGGTATGAAGTATGGGGTGCAAATCAGCTTATCACATGGTAAAAACAAAAACGAGGGTGTGGTTGAAAAATGAAAAAGTGAGTTGAGTGAGGAGCGTGTGTGAAAGGGTTAAAAGAAAACGGAAAAACCCTCCCTAAACCGAACAAATGACCGGGTAACCTCATCTATATCGGATTGCATATGTTGCTTTCTGATTAAGACATCATGGACCCAGTGATGCAATGCACAACCCCCACTGACCACTCAAGTACAAAAAGTACTTGTTTCAAAATCACGGAGATAACCACATCCACTATCGACATCTCATTTGGAGATTGTTGATATTGAAAAAGAGGACCCACCTCCAGTCCTCGCCTTCGTTTGTCCACGTATAGAGTCTAGAACCGAATTAAATTTCTCTAGGACACAGGCACTCTACCAAGCATATCTTTGAGATATTGCCGGAACATTCATAGTGATACCAAAAATATTGGTATTCCACGATGATTGAATGGAAATCCTACCAGTGCTAACATCAAAGCCAACACTGAACGTAGGTCACACGGTTTCTGTAACTGTTGTGCTAACAGGCAATCTATGTGATCCTGGGTTACCCTGATACATTCTAGTGCGAAGATCAGACGACCGTACTCCATTGTTATCAACAACGGTCACTATGTCTGATAGAAGATCTGATGACTGTATTTCAATCTTTTCAACAACAGTCAACACATCAGATAAGGGATTTTATGACCGTACTCCAACATTATCAACAACGGTCAGAAAAATCCACAACATATCAATATTCCGCACTGCTTCAACTTCAACAAACATCAGGAACCAAGGATCTGCAGCAAATCGACAAACTCCACAACTTCAAGAAAGGACTTCCGCTGCTAACTGCTCTATCTATGGGTCTACATTCAGTCGATTTGCATGAAGTCTTCTGGAATACTTTATATTGGTTGAAAAGCCGATTAAAAGTATATCTGTCACTGATGATCAAAGGCTGATGCTGTTTTATCAACATAACTGCTCAACGGTTCAATTCTCAGCTCCAGCCTTACAATCACAGAAGTCTTCAAAGATATGCAACCTAGTCTACTATTACAAAGGGGGAGATTGTTAGGTATTAAATATGTTGTAATAGTTAGTCTAGGGGCTAAAGTGTAACATTGTATATAGGTTACTTCCGCTGCTAACTGCTCTATCTATGGGTCTACATTCAGTCGATTTGCATGAAGTCTTCTGGAATACTTTATATTGGTTGAAAAGCCGATTAAAAGTATATCTGTCACTGATGATCAAAGGCTGATGCTGTTTTATCAACATAACTGCTCAACGGTTCAATTCTCAGCTCCAGCCTTACAATCACAGAAGTCTTCAAAGATATGCAACCTAGTCTACTATTACAAAGGGGGAGATTGTTAGGTATTAAATATGTTGTAATAGTTAGTCTAGGGGCTAAAGTGTAACATTGTATATAGGTTAGTTTTTATTACCAAAATGGTCCTAACTAACCAAGAATTGAGCCATGGTATAAATACCAAGATGTAAGGCTCAATTCTTTAACTTTTGCACAATTAACATTTCACTTTTCCAGCAAATTGTTCTCTCTAACTTCTCTCTACTTTCTCTCTCTAAAACCCTAATCTCCTTCTTCACTTTTATCACCAAAATCATCATCTAACCTCACTAAATGGATTGAATCAGTGTTATTGTGCTTTTCAGGTATATATGGTGTTGTCTATGGACCTAAATGTTGTGAGTTTAAGCTCAGATAGAGGCAAGTGGAATTGATTAGGTGCCCTTTAAAGAAAAAAGTGATGTTATAGAAATTATATATAAAACTGTTCTTGTTAGATATATATATATAGTACAATATCAACGAGTTTTCCCTTTTGCTACCTTTATAAAAGGTTCTATTTTGATAGATAAGGTAACTTTTTTTCAATTTCTTTTCTCTTGTTTCCGAATGGGACGATATGTGTTCCCCACATATTGGAGTCTTTTCTACTTCCTTTCCTTTCTTTTACAATAGATGGCTTTAAAGTTTGAACCCGGATGGTTTTCTATTTTCTTTTAAAATACTTTTCCACGTGTATAGATATATAATATAATATTTAACTACTTCTTGTCTTCAATTACACGTGTATTATAAATCCTACCCTATATATGAGGCCTAAATTTGAAGAGGGTTTGACATCATGGCAATTCCAAGCATTCCTATTCGTCCATAATGCCACTTGGAATTCCCTGATTGGTCCACGTCATTTGCACTAATACAAACGAATCTGGTACGGCTTACGGTCTACATTCATATTCATATGCTCCATATACGGCAAACGAATCTGGTACGGCTTACGGTTTACATTCATATGCTCCATATACGGCTTCCTACATACAAGGAAACAAATAACTATTTAAAAGAGCGTACATACAAATAACTATTTAAAAGATCCTACATACAAGGAAACAAATAAATATTTAAAAGATCAATCAGCGAAGGAAACAAATAACTATATGTAACATTTCTTCATTTACCGTTTTTTTGTACAAAATCATCATCACATCTATCGATTATTATGTCATTTAGAAGTATATAAAGTTTTTGGACATTTTTCTACATACTAAAATTTACAGCATACCCGCCCATCGGGCGGGTTTTGTAGCTAGTTATATTTATACATAAAGAGAGATTATGTGTATAGGAAGCAAAAATCTTAGCTTCCTAAGAAAACAAACCATTAACGGTTCTCGTATTTTCCATACACTTCTCGATCAAAATTAGAAATTAAATTAGTAAAGCATTATATATGCATATGCGTGTAATTTTAGTTGATACTTTTAAATTTTTATTGAATTAAATATACGGATGATCGATTCATTGAAAGAAACCGACTTCTCAAACGAGTTTTGGTTGTATATATTAAGCTTATAAACTTTATTTATTTATTTATTTCAGAACAACCTATATAAAATTATTTAATTATATTGATTAAGAGTGAAGGAATGGTGTAAAAGGGAAAACACATTGTATGGAGTCAAAAGACAAGACAACAGCGTCTCTTTCTCCAGACCGTTTCTCCATATTTGTTTATCCAACGACCATCACCTCTTACTCCAACCCTATATCCCTGTCATAGCATCGTCCCCTCTCTCTCTCTCTCTCTCTCTCTCTAGCATATGTAATGTGTTGTATACTTCCTCCGATTCAAAATAAGTGATACACTTGGGGTTTCACGGTTTTTGAGGCAAAAGATTATAATGATGGTTAAATTAGATTAATTGGATGGTTAGTGGGGAATGAGTCCCACATCTTTTGAATAAAGTAAGGTTAATGATGTTTAAAAGTAAAAAGTAAGGGTAAAGGGGTCATTTCACTTTGTTAAAGTAGATAGTTAGTGGGTGTGGGTCCCATTTTTTTGTCAAATAAGGAAACTTTTTAAAGTGTATCATTTATTTTGAATCACCTCAAAAGGGAAAGTGTATCACTTATTTTGAATCGGAGGAAGTATTTGATAAATTCAAATATAATATTTGACAAATTCAAAAATTAATATTCTCATATCGCGAATATATACAGATGAATGGAACGCATGGATCCAAATTTTCAAATTTAGTCAATTCATCGTCAATATATAGGGCATGTTTGAGAAAGCTTATTTAAAGAAATTTTGAGATTATTATCGAAAATTCAAACTTATTATTACTTGAAATAAAACATTTTGTGCGATTTATAGTCAATTTTGTGATTTGATACAGATGCTTCGGGTTGGATACAGAAATAAAACATTTTGATCTCGTTGACTATAATACTTCAAGCATATTAAACACTTGGATGAGGATATAAAAGAATATAATATTTACTTGTGTGATTTATATAATTCAAATTTAAGAATTTAAACGTTCTTCGCAATACTCAGTCTATTTATTGTTCTAATTGGGTAATTCGATATATGGTTACATGGGATCTTGTTGATAGCGACAAAATCATAAAATGTATTTTTAGATTGGGTTGGAGCAACGGAGATCCTCAATCCGTACTAATTTTATTCTCAACATATTTTATTCCGATTTGTCTCAAAACTATTATGTATTCTCATAAAAGTTTCAATCAATCAAAAATCATTTAAATGAGTAACAAAAAATTTGATTGTTGACATACTTTAATTAATATACTTTTCTTAATATCAAATATAATATTTTTTATATATAAAATATATTAAAATTTTAATATAGTTTATAATTGAGGCGGGGAATCCATCGTCAGTTCGTCACTACCCGGTCACCAAAGAATTCCCGTTAATGCCTTGTCCCCGCCCCAATCTCCGATAATGCTTGCCCAGGTTCGAGGTTTTTTTGCTTATGTACTCCCTCCGTCCCATAAAAAACTTCTAATTTCACCCTACATTTTTGTCCCACAAAAACTTCTCATTTGCTACATTTGATCGGGCTCCACATAATAAAATACTATTATTACTAAAGACCTCACCACTAATTATCCACTAACTATCTTTCTTTCTCCAAACCAATCTTATATTTTAATCAAATTAATTGTCAATTGCCCCACCACTAACTATCATCTTAAAACTTGCGTAAAAGTGAAATGAGAAGTTTTTTGTGAGTCATGGAGTATATACGAAGTATGTCAATCTCAATTGATTAAATATATTCATGCATATTCTACCAAAATTGAAGTTTAAGCATTTCTTTTTTCGCTCTGTTTTATTCCCATAAACCCAAATCAACCTCTCTCTTTAGATTTCTAAATTTCATGACCCAATTTCTAAGCAAACCCCACTGCCGTCGTCATCATCATCATTATCACCAATCCTCATTCATCTCTCTCTCTCTTCCACAAACAAACAAACACAGGTACATTTGGCTGTTTAAAAAGTAACCAACTTCTACAAATCAGAACCACTTTCGAAGCTTATAAGATTCACAAACACAACTCAAAATCAACACCTTTCTTTCATCACCACATCTCTCTTTCACACACACACATTACACATATTCATACACACACACGTACTGAGTGTGTGTATATCGATGAGGAGACCGATAGGAGGGAATCATGAGCAGAATACCGGTAACGAGATGGTGATGATAAAGATGAGGAAAGGATTATGGTCGCCTGAAGAAGATGAAAAACTGATGAATTATATGATTACAAACGGCCAAGGATGTTGGAGTGACATTGCTCGGAATGCCGGTTTGCAACGCTGCGGTAAAAGCTGCCGGCTCCGGTGGATAAATTACTTGAGGCCTGATCTTAAACGTGGCGCGTTTTCTCCTCAAGAAGAAGAACTCATCATTCATCTTCATTCCCTTCTTGGAAACAGGTAAATTTTCTTTTTACTATTAATTTATTTTAAATGATTTTTGTTTTAGCATTTGATTTAATCCAATAACATTTCAGTGAGTTCGTGTATACTTATACACCTTCCAATTGTTCAATATAAGTATTTGACAATAAATGATTTTCCTTGTCTATGAAAATTGATCATAGGTGAAAATAAAGAAGCTGCTCAACAATCAATTTTCAAAATTTCAGCTAATCATCTTTTTGGGCTTATTGGTAATTAAATAAAACAGAGTTTTCTTCGCTCTAATAAAAAAATCAACAACCCATACTTCTCAACAATTTGTTAATTGTATATATGTACTATAATATAGATAATAAAACAATTTGTTGGTTGAAAAAATTAACTCTTTTGATAACTAATTAACTATAATAACATTTCACCGATAGAAATATTACTATTTATTAAATGTATTTTAGTCCGTGTATATATAATCATATTTATATTTCCTTGCGTTCTCAAAAGATTGAAAGATAAGCGAGATGAGAATTCTGTACGTGATAATACATGACTCCCACTAAGAAACACTACAAATTAGATATCAACACCTACAATTTTAAAATGACTCAGTTTAATTTTTAATTGATTTTAAAATATAATAATTTAATAGAATGAACTGGATTTTCGAATCCGCTTCTATAACCTGTGACATAGGCGCTATGCATACACGTCATATGCATGGAATACAATTTATATATGCATGCATGGACTAAAATACCCATGGCTTGCTACATATAAATATATATGCGCGCATATATATAATCTGGTAAGTAAAATGTCGAAGTCATGGTCACATGATTATATATGCAACTTATGATGCGAACTTAATCTTTGTGCTTTTGACCTCAACCGTTTAGCATATCCCTAATGGAGATGACAATAATTCTCTTCCATAATTGGATCAAAGAAATGAGTATCAAGACATAATTATCACACATTAACATGCATCAAACACATGTGAATTTCAAAAATACACCAAGAATACTACAAATAAACAACTATATTTAAATTTAACAGTTCATTATAACTTTAGTAGGTGACAAATAAATTTTTCCATAAGGATTAATCTAGAGAAAGATAAATCATCTAGTGTTGACATAGTGGTAAAAGTTTCTGACTGATTTCCTAGAGGTCGTAGCTAGGTTACATATACATCACAAGCATAATATCGATCACCCCGGAAGATCTTTGAATAATATTTACGGTAAAACCCTTTAGGAAGAAAAAACTTTAGGGAATTGAAAGATATTTACTTTGCAATCTTACTTTTGAATAATACAAATTATAAAGTCTTCACGTACGGTACATAAGTAATCTGGTGTTGAGTTTCTGTGTTCATTAAGTTTGGAAAGTAATTTTGTTGAAAAGGTTAATAGTTGTTTATGTTGTTTATTTAATTATTTTAGTGATTAACCATTCTTTCGATCTCGTTGTTGATTGCATTAATACAAAATTTACGTTAAGAAATATTTGTACCGTACAAATATAAAGCATTTGTTACGATGCTAAAAGTGAAAGGGATAATTGAGGTGTGTGTCCACATGTAACCTTTGAGTAGAAGACACTCCACTGTCTATTTCAGTAGTTTGTCTACAAACGAAGCCAGCCTCCATGCATTTCATGCATTTATACCGTATTTTACGTGTAATATAATCATAAAATTTATTAATCAAGTTTATTAAGTTTTTTGAATCTATAGGTGGTCCCAAATAGCAGCACGATTACCGGGTCGTACAGATAATGAAATAAAGAATTTTTGGAACTCGACGGTAAAGAAGAGACTGAAAAAGTCAACATCAAATTCATCGTCACCAAACACGAGTCATGATTCATCATCTTCTGAGCATAGAGACATCATGGGAGGATTGATGTCCATACATGATTCTAGCAACATCATGGCTATGTACATGGAAGCAACACAATCATCATCATCATCCATGCATACCATGAACATTAACCACATGATGGAACCGTTGCCCGTGACCGAAGATGATCATGATGGCCGAACCATGCCCATCTTGCATGCATCATGCTATGGTACAACATCACAAGTTGGCATGGATGGTAATGGAATTAGTTACCATGGATGCTATGAGATCTTTGGAGGGAATTTAGGATTAGAAGATGAGATTTTCAATATCCCATCATTAAATAACATGCCTAACAATAGTCAAATTAATATGAAAAGCGAATTTGATGATGATAGAAACACCATGGTCATGACTAACAACATGAACAGCATCATCATGAATCAATGTTACAACAACAACAAGCACAAGGTACAAGGCATAACAGCGGGGTTTGAAAGCTGCTGGGAAGGAGGAGATGATCTCAAAGTTGAAGAATGGGACTTTGAAGAACTCATGAGAGAAGCTTCTTCATTTCCATCACTTGATTAATAAATCTTACTAAAAGTAGATTTTTATCAATTTCCCTCAAATTTATTTTGCCATTTTTGGAAAGTGGAATCTCTTCTACGTTCCATATTTTGTAGTAGTAAAATGTTGAAGCTTGTAGAATAAAATGGCGTCAAACCTAGGTATAACGGGGCCATTGTGCAAATTTATTAATGTATAGATACAAGAAATGTGACGCCCGTGCGTTGCAGCGGGATTTTATTAACGACATAGTAAGCTGATATCCGTTTTCATCATAATACTTATGTGTTTTATTATGAATACTTGCAATTCCTTTGTCATTATAGATACATAAAATGACCACACGTTAAACTATTCCACCTATTATGTATTCTTTACTTTATGTGTTTTATAAAATCATAAAACTATCAGAAGTATTATATAAATAGAAAAAATAATATTTCATCTCATTCGCAAAAACGTCAAATTAATATAACATTTCTAATTCTTTTTGTCATTATTAATAGGTAAATGTTAACAATTGAAAATTGTTAAAACATTTACTAACCCACCCTTATTTAGGGGTGTTTATAGAAAATTTTCCAAAACTTCATATGCAACTTCTAAACACCGTTTCCAAACTCCTATGCAATTTCTAAAACGGAGTTTCAAAGTTCTAATGAACACTGAAATTGGTATGGTAATTGTATTAAAGATACAAAGAATATAATCTATGCGCGTTGCCGCAAATTTCTAGATCTTATATTATTGTGCAAAATTAAATTTCTCTTAAATCGTTTTTTATTCAAAAAATATACCCTACGTGTTATAAAACTTTGTCACACTTTTGGTACATAATACCATCTCTTGCAAGTAATTTGCAATGGCATAGGGATATACTTCGTCTTTTCACACCTTTTACTTCATATAATTTGAAATATTATAACATTTGAAGCAAATATACCGCGTGCATTAAAACTTGTACCTACACACACTATCTCCTCTCCTTCTCCAATCTCTTCTACTGCTACACCACCACCTCCTTCAATGTCTCTCTCTCTCTCAAACCACCATCTCCACCTGCAACTCTAATCTCTCTCTCTCTCTCAAACCACCATCTCCACCTGCAACTCTAATCTCTCTCGCTCTCTTCTATGATTTTACTTGCAACCAACGACCATTAATATCCGCCACAGCCATATAAACGAAGAAGAAGAAAGGAACTGGGATATTGAGTTTCTTTAATTTTAGCTAAATCTTGACCAAAAGTGCTCTCAAACATAACTTTTGGCCACCGATTTTGTAAAATAGTTACAACATTTTCTTATTTTACAACATTAAAAATGTAATTTGTTGGTGGGTGTTTGATTCAATTATCCATGTCCGGCTATCCCTGCACGCAATCCAGGGGCAACACCTTTCCTCATGGCTATAACCTATTATTTGTTAGTTATTCCATCTCATATGATCACTTGATATTTGATAAATAAGAAGTAACAAAATTGTCAGATGTTACTATATAATACAAAGGAAAAAAGTGTAGTTATCAAAGGAAAAAAGTGTAGTTATCTAAATTGTTGAGGGGTGAATATGAAAATTATTTATGAACAGTGATATTTGAATGGTAATTGTATTATATAGTAATAGTAATATCAAAGTGTACATGCATGTACCTCATCATGTAAGAACAATTTGGCCATCTCCAGTTGATCATCATGAGTGGTTAATAGTATATATTCAAAAGATAATACTTTTTTAACGAAATAAAAAAAGTCTATTTGAATGGTGAAATATATGTCCTCGATCTGTTCGATCATTAATAACAATAGAAGGGTAATACTGTAAATACGTAATGCCGCAGTGATTATTGATCAATCTACAAATTCATAGTATATGTTCAAACACTTTAACAACAAATCTTATGGGTGTATCTTTATTATTATCTTATATAAAAAAGGAAAATGCTAACAAATGCTCTTAGGGCAATGGTTAAGGGGAAAAAAGAAGCTTTAAGTTATTGTAAATTAACCATAAAAAATAACGTCCCCTGAATTTCATAACCATCTCGAGGTAGTTATGCTTGAAGACTTGTACATTCGTACCTTAACCATTGCCCTAAGGGCACTTGTTAGTAAAACCCATAAAAAAAATATCTGAAAGATCCGTTCTTGCAGCGAGGGGTGGGAATCTGTAAAATTCTTTTATATTATTAAGGCGCGACATTTTGGTTTTATCGAATTTTCATCCCAACCAGCAAAAAGTGGAAATTAAAACGATCTCCGAATCTCAATCTCAATTAAGTATTCAGTTGACTGAGTCAGTTTTATCTCAAGTTCCGCTATGCACAAATGAAATAAATTATGGACCGTTCAAAAAAATAAAATGAAACTAATTACCTTTTGGTTATCAACAATTAAACAAAACCGTCTAAACTATTTTTAAATCAAACTAATCAAAATCAAATTATAATATATTTATCCAATTTTACAGCATTATTAGTTTACTAAGCTTTTATGACAATATAGGATTGTTGATTTGTGAAAAGGGGGGTTATTAAGAGACAAAAGAATGTTAATTTGGTGAAGATCTTTATTAGTGGAAGTAAAAGGTGGTCTTGTTCTTGAGCATTACCCAATCTGTATGGAGTTTGGTTAATTAGTTGTTGTCTTGTCATTTGTCTCAAGTAATTGAACACCATTGATGTTTCATTCTAATAATGAAGTTCAAGTACCAAGGATAATTCGTCACTAGCTCGTTATTCATTCAACTTTGACTTTCGTTTCACTTTTATAATATTTTATTATATATATATATGGGTTAAATGTAATTTTATTTGAACGACAAAAGGATACACCTGGGTGTTTGCTGGAAAGAGTAGATAGAGGTTTGAGAGAGAGAGATATATAGATGTGTGTGTGTGTTTGCAGGTACGCGTGGAGAAGAAAAAAAAAGGTTTTTTTTAGGGGAGATGATAAATTTACAAATATACCATGACCAGATTTAACGGATTATTTTAACGTCCGTTACTATGGACTAAAAGCAAAATGAAGTCTCGAACTTAGTGACTATTCGTGTAATTTCTGGGAGTTAGGGATTAAATCTAAAATTTTTAGCAAACCACATGAACTATTCGTGTAATTTACTCTAAATTTAAATTAAAATGTATCTTTAACAAATCAATACCCAATATAATTACACTTCGTTGACGGATTTTGATACGGAATTAACATGTCACTTTTATTGCTTCTGTATCATCCTTTTATAATTACTTGTCAAATATCTTTTTTTTTTCTATTTCGAGAAGTAGAATATTATTATTATTCAAAAAAAAAAAAAAAAAAAAAAAAAAAAAAAAAAAAACAAAGCGATTACAGCACATTTGCACAAGCTACTCTTTAAAACATCTACTAATTTCAATCTAACTAATTTGCAAACAAATGTCCCCTAGAGTAGATGTGGCAAATGGTTCATGTCCTGTCGGGTTCGTGTCGTGTCGAGACATTAAACGTGTTGAGACCCCTAAACCCAAACCCGGCACGTTTAATAAACGGGTTCAAAATGTTAACCCAAACCCGACACGGTTAATTTCATGTCAACCCGACCCAACCTGTTTAACCCGTTTAAGTCGTGAAAATACGCATATAGCGATTAAACATAATAAAATTCAAACAAAATAAATAAAAATTCAAAATAAACATAATAAAAATACAACAAAAACATAATATAAGTAGATATTAAGCTCAATGTGAAATAAAAGCTCAATCTTTTTTACTACAACGACTAAATTATAATATTTACATATAATATATTTAAAAATAAAAAATTTATTAAAATATACATACTTAAACGGGTGATTCGGGTTACCTTCGAGTTGAAAATATTGACACTAACCCAACACGTTTAACTTTCGTGTCGTGTCGAGTCAACCCATTTACTTAAACGTGTTGAAACCTCTAACCCAAACCCACTTATTTCGTGCCGGGTTCATGTCGAGTTGTCGTATCGTGTCTGATTTTACCAGGTCTAACCTAGAGTATCATACCTTTCTAGTAGTTCCCCCTGTTCATGATACATTATATTTCGTTTTTGACAATTTCAAAACAAATTATATATACACTTTAATAATTTACTTTCATTTTTACTAAAAGATAGTGAGAGCCAGTCTACTAAGGTCTCTCTCAACAGTTACAAATTTCTAAATTTGTCAGCTTTGTCATATCAGTGTCACATCATCCTCTTCCTTACTGAAAAAAAAAAACTAACAAGTTCATGCCAACAATAATTCATCATAAACTAATCAATTTTGTTATATTATCATTTTTAATTGAACAAAATTATTATAAAGTTATTACATTAACTTTAAAAAACATTACGTATAATAAAATAAAAAACATTATATAAAATAAATAAAATATTAATTAAAAAACAAATTACATTTATAAATTTAAACAAAATATAAAATTTAAAATGGAAAATGATAATTTTTTATTATTAAAAACATTTAAAAAAGAAAAATAAAATAATTTTTTTTAGAAAAACCAATCCACCTTTGAACCCTTCCCCTGCCTTCTTCTTTCTTCTTCCCCATACATACCCCACTATCAAAAAGAGAGAGTCTGGAACTCGTCGGTAATCTAACGAGATTGATGACACACGTTACACCGATGAGACCGTGCCAACAGTGTTGGTGGAGAGACGCGTTCCACGTATGCAACTAACGAGTTTGGATGCACCATTGGGAGCGGTCTAACTATCTCATTAAATCTAATGAAATTGTCATTTTGCCTCATATTTTTATTTTTAAATATTACTTTATTAAAAAATAATAAACACACAAACCATTCACTTTAATTTAATTATAATCTTAGTAATTGGTAATAATATTTTGTCTCATAAAAATAACAACTTACCACTCAAATAAAATCGGAGAAAGTGTGATTTTGAATTATATCATCTTTTTATTACAAAACGCACCCCCTCATATTAAATTAACAGATAAATTTACCATTGGGTGAGTAGTTGACAAAAATATATGTTTAATGATTAGTTATAGAAAAATGGTATTATTATTACTAAACTTTTCCTACGATACAATTTTTTTAGTTATACTCCCTCCGTCCCACTTTAAGTGTCCACTACAAAAAAGCACACAGTTTAAGAAAAATGCATTAATTATATAATGTCACCAATCAAATTTTTTCTTTCCCACTTAAATGTTTTTTGATTGGTTGAAATTTAAGAAATGACACTCTTTGTGGGACAAACCAAAATAGTATACTGGACAATTAAAATGGGACGGAGGGAGTATATATTTACTACAAATTCGTTCAGTAGAAAATCAAACCATCAATGATGGCTTTAGTTGGCCATTACCTTCAATTACTTTCTTTTTGCGTTTGTGGGTATTTTCACTCTCTTTCCCAAGTTGATTTCTGGCATACGACGGCAAAACAAACAAACAATTTAATAGGGAATTCATGATTGATAATAAAAGTATATTCATTTAAATTAAATACTAGTATAAAATATTGATAAAAAATAAAATGTGCTAAGATATACGTAATTAACATTTTTGTTGTCACTATAGTTAGGTGCGATAGTAATCATTATGTTCTAGATAGTATTTTGTTAATTTGTTGAAAAGATACTTCAGGATTAGATAGCCCGATTCATGACATTTTCTAAAGTACGTAGAAAGTACAAACAATTGATTTGAGTTATAATATATGACGAACAAGTTAAATTGACAATTGATCCATTATGTTAAAAATCAACAAAAAAAACATATTTCCTCCGATTCAAAATAAGTGTTACACTTTTCTTATATGAGTGATTTAAAATAAGTACTATATTTTAAAAAATTACCTAATAGTAAGATCCACACCCACTAACTATGTTGAACATTGATCTTGATCCGTGAGACTTCAATTTCAATTACTTGTATTTTAGACACTAACTAATTGTTGTGATTCACGGCGATCATTAGCGAACATTGATAATATCTCCTAACTATATGGAAAGATATGCACAAATAATATAAATGAATACAAAGATATACAATATCTTGTTCGCTAATAGCGATGATAATAACAAAACCCTTCAAAGTAAAAATATGATGAGGTAAGATGTAGATAACATTACTCTCACGCGGAGGTAGATTAACTAATACTTCCTCCGTATCAAATTAAGTGACACACTTTTCCATTTTGAGGTGTATCAAAATAAGTGACACACTTTGAAAACTTTCCTTATTTGGTAAAAATAGTGGGACCATACTCACTAACTATCCACTTTAATAAAGTGAAATTACCCTTATATCCTTATTTTTACTTTTAAAACTTATTAATATCACTTTATTCAAGAAAAGTGGGACTCATTCTCCACTAACTATGTACTTTGGGAATTAATTTTGCTACCACACTTTTTGAGGTTTATACCACACTGTACAAGTATTTCTGCATACTGTACAAATATGTGATGCAACTATTGTGGTAGATGCATTAAAATATGTGGTAGAAAAATCACGTGTAAACCAATTTGTGCCACTTATTTTGATACGGAGGAAGTAGTTGTGATTCACGCATTGTATTAATTCTATTATTATTATTATTATTATTAAAAAAAAAAAGTTGATTAGTTGTGAGAAAAGGGCATCAATCACCTTTAGTTAGGCCTGTAAACGAACCGAACGTCCAACGAACCGTTCGCGAACCGTTCGGCGGGAGTTCGTTTATGTTCGTTCGTATAGCTAAACAAACGAACACGAACAAGATTTTGTGTTCGTTTAGTTAAACAAACGAACACGAACAAAGGTCTGTTCGTTCATTTACGTTCGTGAACATCCGTTCGTGTTCGTTTGTTTACGTTTGTTTGTTAGTGTTCGTTTCAGTTTGTTTATGTTCGTCTGTGTTTGTTTATGTTCGTTTGTTAGTGTTAGTGTTCGTTTGAGTTTGTTTATGTTCGTTTGTGTTTGCTTATGTTCGTTTATGTATGTTTGTGCTTGTTTATGTTTGTCTGTGTTCGTTTGTGTTTGTTTCGTGTACGTTTGTGTTTGTTTATTTCGTATGTGTTCGTTTATGTTTGTTACCCTCGTTCACGAACCGTTCGTGAACACTAAATTTTCTTAACAAACGAACACGAACACAAAATTCCGTTCGATAAGTGTTCGTGAACCGTTGACGAACACATTTTTTCCTTAACAAACGAACACGAACACGAACAAGGCCCCGTTCGTGTTCGTTTGGTTCGTTTACAGGCCTACCTTTAGTTGACATATGAAAGTGGAGGCTCCGAAATGAATCATTTGGGTAAGAAATTAGAGCCTCGATAACTAACTCAGGGTTTAATGCTATTTGAAGCCTTGAAAGTAGTTGTTTCGATAGCGATATAGTGACCGATTATTTACGTAAGTTTCCGGTAAAACTATAAAATATCTGATACATGTCATTTTAGCCCCTTGAGTTTTTATCCATCTACCCTCTCCCCCTTAAGTTTATTAACCAATACTATATAACTTTGTTTTGATAGTATGCATAATAAAATACTAGCAGGATATTTGCACAAAGCGGCGATACTTAGTCTGTAACTATATTTGGTAGCGACTAATTAGTGGGTGGTAGTGACGGTAGTGACAGTGGTGGCGGTCGCATATAGCATGGTGGTGGTGATGGTGGTGAGTGATTTAAGAAACTTATTGAATTCTCGTCGAAATAAATTTAAAAATAAAAGAATTTCAAATCGAATTGAATCGGTGAACTGCTTTTTGTCGGAAGTCGAAATGAAAACCAGACTGCTTGGTTTCAGTCGGTTCCGATTGGTTCCATATTTTGAATTTTCTTTACATAAAAATTACTTGTGATTTGTTGATTTATAAATGTTGTGCATTTACCCGAAAACTTTACAATTATTATTTGCTTTAAAAGAAATACATCGGAGCAATGTAGGTATGCACCTCTTGTTTTATCATGTTAAAATGATTTGAACATTTGATCATTCTTTGAAGACTATTATTTTACCTTATATTTGAATCAGATTCTTTTGAAAAGGAAAAGTATTTACTTTAAATAGCCTAAAAAGAATCATTATGTTTTTTAAGAAGAAAAAAATTGAACTTTTAATTTTCCCAAATTTATAGTCAAAAGATTCTGCTTTCGAGTGGTCGGAGTTGTTTTAATCATGTTGCCAAAAACTAAAATTTTAGATGAAAAGAAAAATGTAATTTCAATGCATATATATCTATGTTGCCAATAGACTAATATTAATATAGAGTAATAAATTTAACAGTCCTCGGTGTGCATACATTATTGTCTCGCCAAAAAGTGCTACACCACCGTCTCTAGTCTCTACCATCCACTCATTTCGCCATGGCCATAACGTTATGTTATGCAAGTTTCTTTTTTCTTTTCTTTTTTTCCAACGGCCACAATCTCCCTAGCAATGGCCATTTTTCTTGTTATTTTTAAAATCCTAAAATCTATCTATAAGTACCTACACATCTACACTCAAGTAAGCAAAACATCAATTTCTTAACCAAATCATACGTTTCATATATACTTGCCTCATTTCCATTTTCAAATAACTTAAGCTCATCTGGCACACAAAAAAAAGTTGAGTCAAAAGATTGGTACAACTGTTAGTTTAATCAATATTATGAAAATCTATATAATGAGTAACATGTTGATAGTACACGATCGAAATAAGACTCAACTTGAAACCGATACGAACATAAACATGTTAGGATTGAGGTAAAAAAAAGTTTTTAATCAGTCTTGCGTCGATTTAACTGATTTGTTTATTAAATGGGCTAGGTTCGGGTACCTCGATGATAATTTAAATGAGTCGACTTGCCAACCCATTTAATAATTAAAAAATATTAAAATTTGTATATTGTTATACTTACTTTATATTTTAGTATTTCAAATGTAACTAATAATAGTTACATAAAAACTTAAAGGGCTACTTAGTAATTTTGGTGTTTTGATAATTTTTTATAAATTTATGATTCAACAATATGTTTGACCTCATTTAACTCATTAACTTGTTTAACTCGTTTAATTAAATGAGTTATATGGAATGTGTTCGGGTTAAAGATAAACAATTTAGGGTTGAAATCTCTGATCCGTTTATATAAACATGTCATTTTCAATTTGAACATTTTTGACCCGCCAATATGTGAACCCAAACCAGACATGAATTCTCACACCTAGTTCACATAATGTGACTTATGTAGCACATGATTGACTATGTGTCATGTCTCATGGATTTACAGAGTTGTAAGGTAGTCCACAACCAGATATATGCAATGTAACTGGTTTAAAAGATGTAAACGGATGAAATAGAAATGATTTATTTTATAAATGACTGGGAAACAAGGTTGTATTTTCAAGCATTAATAGCAATAACAAAGAAGCTCTAAAACTATTCAAGATAATCATTTAACTATATATAGTCAATGTGTGTTTCTTTTTATTTTGGTTTAGTATTACAACTTGTATCACACAAAATTGATTAACATATTTTTAGTTTTCGTAATAATATCAATATTTCTTAAAAGTTAATTAAAAAAACAAAAAAAAAAAGTTTAGAAAATAGGCCTAAGTTGAAGGAAAGGGCCATTGAGCTAGGCAGCGGCCTTAGTATCAGTGATATACGAAGATAATATAAGCCCGATAATATCATCATCAATCTTAAGCAAAAGCCCAATATATAGATGGAGATTGTTTACTTATCTAGACTTACCAATATAAAAGCTCATCTTAAACATATGTGGGTTTTTACCGTTTGAGGTAAATAGTATATTGATGGGTACAATTTAAAGTCGGGAAATGCATGGATACAATGTTATTGCATACCGAGGCTTCTAAGCTAATGGTTATATAAGCTAATATAGTAAAACAGTCCTAAAAGAAGTTAGATAATCATTCCGATAGTATAATTTTTTAGTTTTTATATATGTTGTTATTTGTTCATACGATATTAAAAATAAAAATTAATAGTCGGTCTATGTAAAAAAATTTCCCAAGTAAACCATATCATATCAAAACTTACTAATTTTGACTTCCACTTGCTCATTTTAAACGCTCAGCTATAGATTATTAGTAGGTACTCATACACTGCAAGTTTCTATCGGTTCATATTATATGTTTAATATTTTCACTTGTTTTATAACTTATACATCTTTTATTGGTAAAATTAAGTAATTGTTCAAGGTAGTCTATGAATTTTAGCTAGTCTCAAGGGACAATTAATAGCCATTAGATCAAGAAAAAGTCAAAGGTCAAAATTAAGATTCAAACCATACAAACACATGTGCTTCAATACGTCAATACCCCACCCACCTCCGGCGGCCGGAGACGGCGGGTGGCAGCAGCGGGCGGCGGCGATGGGCGGCGGCCGGCGGCCGGAGGTGGCCGCCGGAGGTGTGACCGTGACTGGAAGCACATGTGTTTGAAACACATGTGTTTCACCTTTTGAAACACATGTGTTTTGAAAATAAATGAGTGTATATGTACAGCCAAGCACATGTGTTTCATGACTTGAAACACATGTATTTCGTGACTTGAAGCACATGTGTTTCACTAATAACAGTTGTTTTGAAAACTAATGAGTGTATATGTACAGCCAAGCACATGTGTTTCTGGTAATGAAGCACATGTGTTTGTAAGCTAGAAGAACGTGTGCTTCACTAATAACAGTTCTTTTAAAAATAAAGGAGTGTATATGTACAGCCAAGCACATGTGTTATGTGACTTGAAACACATGTGCTTCGTATGCTCCCCCTGTGTTTTAGAAACTCATGTTTTTAGTGACTTGAAACACATGTGTTTCGTGACTTGAAACACATGTGCTTCGAAGTAATATGCTCGTTTGTATTTTGGAACACTTGTATTTTAGTGAAGCACATGTGCTTCAATACATCAATACCACCACCCCCCCCCCCCCCCCATTACCACCAGCACCTTCACTGTCAGCCACCACCGGACGGCGACGGTCGGTGGCGGCCGGCGGTGGCCGGAGGCGGCGGTCGGTGGTGGCGGGCGGTGGTGACCAGTGGTGGTGGTCGTGACTGGAAGCACATGTGTTTGAAACAATATAATTTGATCTTGACCATTTTGATCAAATGACTAGGATTTGTCCCCTGGAAATATGCAAAACCCTTGGACTTCGTTGAAGACAACTCGGTAAAACTAATTTAATTTAAATTGCATCTTTTAAGATTTTTTTTTATTTTTTTTTTATTTTTGCTGCTTATAGAAGGTGTAGAAGTACATTTATAATTTCAATTCTTGAATTAATAAGAGATTAAAATTCTTTGTAATTAACATTTATTAATTTTGTAATTCTAAGAGAATCAAAGTTATGAACATAAATACTTCGTATATATATTTTATAAGGTAGTAGAGATGTAACTAATATAAATGACTAATCTGGTATAAAAATACATTTTCAAAAACAGCATGATGCGTAGGAGGTCAATCATCTCTATTGTTTTATGTTTATCAAGATTAAACAATGCATTATTGAATCAAAAGCAACATAAAATTTTCTTAATTTGAATTATTAAAAAACATGTAAATAAATATAAAACTAACCCGCCATTTGCTAACGACCTTCCAAAGATGGAGCTCCCTTTATCTCTATCCTCAAATAGCCAAAAACTTCAATATATCCCAAGACAACATGAATCTAAACACTGGAATTCAATGATCAAGCACCACACTAACCTAAAAGATGATCGCGCTATACTCGATACCTACACCCAGATGGAATCTTTGGGTATTTTGCCGGATAACACCACTTTGCCGCTGGTACTCAAGGCGTGTGGCCGGCTAAACGCCATTGAAAACGGTAAGAGACTACACAATTCTGTCTCGAGTACGGATTTGGTTTCTGATATTCGCGTGCAGACTGCTCTTGTTGATTTCTACTCGAAAAGCGGGATGTTGGAGAATGCACTTAAGGTGTTCGATAAAATGCCTGAGAGAGATGTTGTTTCATGGAATGCTATGATTTCTGGTTGTGTTAGTTGTTCCGAGTACCAACGGTCCTTAATTTTGTTTTCTCAAATGCAAAAGTGGAATTTAAAACCGAATTCGGTTACTATTGTTGAGCTGCTTAAGGCATGTGGGGAGCTTTTGGAATTGAAGTATGGAAAGGAGATACATGCGTATTGTTTGAGACATGGTTTTTATAATTCAAATCACCATGTGGATTCATCTTTAATCGGATTCTATCTGAAATTTGATCCATCGATTGCATATCTAGTTTTTAAAATGCTGGTTTTAAAAAACACGATAAGTTGGAATACGATAATAAGTGGATACGTTAAATATGGAGATTACTTAAAAGCTCTTCATCTTTTCATTTCAATGCTCAAAGATGGATTTAAATGTGATTCTGTCACAATGTTAACTGTCATACAAGCATGTGCTGAATATGGAAATCTTGAACTGGGAATGCAAGTTCATCAACTAGTTATCAAATTCGGTTACATCAATATGCATATAATTAACTCATTAATGAATATGTACAACAAATTTGCAGATTTAAGATCTTCATACGAGTTATTTAACTCGATACCATCAAAAGATGCTGCTTTATGGAATTCTATTTTATCTTGTTCTATTGAAAACGGTTTCATTGAGGAATCACTAAACCTGTTAACCGAAATGCAGTTGGATGAAATTCAGTTAAACGAAAGAACTATAGTCATCTTGCTGCCATTATGTGTTCATCTTCCTAACGGTTTGAAAAATGGTAAAAGCTTACATGCATTTGCTTTTAAAATTGGCAAAGAAAAAAACACACATATTGGAAATAGTTTGGTGAATATGTACGCATTGTTAAACCGTATTGAAGATGCCACAAGGATTTTTATAAAAATGAAGGACATAAATGTAATTTCATACAATGTTTTCATCTCTGCTTTGGTGCATAATAACCTAAAGATTCAAGCTTGTGAGATTTTCATCCAAATGTTAGAGTTACAAATTAAACCGAATTCTCAAACGGTAATTTCGATTCTTCCCGCTTTTGAAAGTCGGGATTTTTTGAATTTTGGCAGATCGATTCACGGTTTTGTGATCAAATGTGTGGTCCAGATCGATGCATCTTTAAACACTGCATTGACAGAAATGTATATAAATTGTGAAGATGAAGAAACGGGTAGGGTTTTGTTTGATAATTATCCTGATAAAGATTTGATCTCGTGGAACTCATTAATTTCCACTTATATTAAAAACGATCAACCGCATAAAGCTTTGATTTTTTTCCATCACATGATCTCAAGGGTAAAACCGTCTTTTGTCACTATAATAAACGTTCTCTCATTATATACCCATTTATCTAATCTTCCTCAAGGTAGATGCTTACATGCTTACACATTAAGACGGTTTACATCATTAAATCATGATTTATCACTTGCAAATGCCTTCATTACTATGTATGCTAGATGTGGTAGTTTGGAATATGCTGAAAAAGTATTTAATAAATTACCCGAAAAAGATATTGTTTCTTGGAATGCTATGATTGGTGGTTATGGAATGCATGGATACGGGAATGATGCTATGTTGACTTTTTCAAAAATGGTCAAACACGGTATTAAACCGACTCGAGTGACATTTGTTTCTGCTTTATCTGCTTGCAGTCATTCGGGTATGATTTATAAAGGTTTACATCTTTTTAATTCTATGATTCAAGATTATTGCATAATTCCTGAACTTGTACATTATGCTTGTTTGGTTGATCTGTTATCTCGTGGTGGGTATTTAAAAGAAGCCAAAAATGTTATTGACACAATGCCTATGTCACCAGAATCGTCCACGTGGCGAGCTCTGATTGGTGGTTGTAGAATTTATTCCAATACCCAATTGGCTAAAACCGCTTTTCAAAAACTTATTGAATTAGAACCCACAAATGCGGGTAATTATGTGTTATTATCCAATATTTATGCAGCTTCTGGTCTTTGGTCTGAAGTAAAAGAATTAAGATTAATTGTAGAAAACAAGGGTTTAAAAAAGCCAGCTGGCAGAAGTTGGATAGTTATCAAAAGTAAAGTTCATTTCTTTGCAGCAGGAGATAAATCACACCCACAATCTGAACCAGTTTATGAAAAGTTGACTTTTTTGTTGACTTTAGTTAAAGAAATGGGGTATGTTCCTGATTTGAGTTGGGTTCTTCACGATGAAGATGATGAGAGAAAATTGGCGAGGATTTCAAGTCATAGTGAGAAATTAGCAATTGCTTTTGGATTAATTAGTGTTAGTGGTGATTTACCGATTTTGATTAATAAGAATTTGAGGATTTGTGGTGATTGTCATGAATTTAGTAAATATGTTTCAAAGTTTTCTAGGAGGACCATAATTATTCGGGATGCTAACCGTTTTCATCATTTTGTAGATGGATCATGCTCTTGTAAGGATTACTGGTAAGATTCGATATTGTACAAATTTGTAAGGATTACATATGTTATATAATTTAATAATACATTTAATTATTTTAATTGAACTGATTTAGGAGGTTTTATGCATTTGAAATACACTTCGGGTGACCTTTGACATGTTAGAGATAAACGAATAACATCATAATCATTAAATTAATATAAGAATGATTATATGTACAATGTTGTATACATATAAAGAGATTTATGTATACTTGTTCCTTAGTAACCACATGATCTACCTAGACAATAATGAAATAACAACGATTAAATTAATTAATTGAACATTAACTAATTAATCATCCAAAATTATCCCAATTTGCATCGTCGGATGGCCATATCACTGTCTCCATGAGCCGCTCACGCATCAACTCCAAGTTTTGATCTGATAAATCTTTGTACATTTCTGCATGATCCACTTTCTATTGCACATAAATAATGAAATTGTTAAGGTGAAGATAAACATTAGACAACAACATTGATTAATTAATTAATTACTTATTTGATACCTTAATCCATTTGCCATAGAGGTGAAGTCGGGTCACCATTACTCTTTCTGCAAGTTCATGTTTCTCCTGTCGAAAATCAAAAGCCTTTAATCTTAATTTTATGTTTTTTTAAACAAACATGTTTTTGGTAATGATTTCATACCTTTTGGAGGACACGAAGAAAGCGTTTTCCATCGTTAGGTTTGTTTGACACCACAAAACTGTTGTTACATGTCGAATAATGATTAAAAAATTAGAAAATTAATTTTCATAAACTACAAAAACTTGAGAAATGGAGGAAATATGAAATAGACTTACTCATAGAACCAACGATATTCGGTTGGGTTCATTTCATAGAGTTGGTTCATAACAGTCCTCACTGCTTTGTAAGTGAATAGATTGAAGATTTGCTGCAAGAACAAAAGCTTTATGGTCATATAACTATTATCAAAATAGCAATTTGTTATGAAAACATATGTTCAAGAGCTATAATGTGGGTTGTAAAAAAACATAAAAATGCTACATAAATAAATTGTTGAAATCCATTCAATATTTCACTAAAATTATGTAAAGAATTAGCAAGTTCTTACTGCTTGAACATCACGAAAACTGTCCTCATATTGTCCG
Organism: Calendula officinalis; assembly: GCA_963853835.1. NCBI lineage: Eukaryota > Viridiplantae > Streptophyta > Magnoliopsida > Asterales > Asteraceae > Calendula > Calendula officinalis. The sequence continues at coordinate 7,151,886 of OY970825.1, forward strand.
CCAAGTTCATTCACAACCACAAGACCTCTAGCTTTCTTCTGTTTCTTGGAAGAAGGTGTTTTTGCATAAAACTTTGATTGAATGAATGAACTTCTTAATTCAAATGAATGAGGACGAAACAAGTGCTTTCTACCGACAAATTTATGCTCGTTTTTTGTGGGATTCATACGAGTTTTTGATGTCAATGAATCCAGATACAAACATGGTGAAGCATGTGAATCCACAACCACAGAAACACCCCCCACCATCCTTCAATCAACAAAAAAAGAAGCTTTTTTTATGGAAAAAATCAAAACTTTTTAACCAAATCTTTAGAAAGAAGAGTCTTTATGAAGAAACAAGAGACACCCACTTGAAAACTTCAAGAAAAATCTTATGGGTGTGTATGAAAATAGGAGATTGATGACTAAAAATCAAGATTTATGAACTTGGATGGAGAAAGGGGTGGGTGCAATGAGAAAGCTTTGAATAAAAGTAAAGAAAAACTAGCAGTTATTGAAGAGAAAATGTGGGAAGTAGAAGCAGTGACCAGAAATAAATATGAGGTCCTAAATATTCCAACCAATTAGGAAATCAAAAAAGGAGGAGAATTTTGATTCCTACTAGAAACGTGGATGGTCAGTTTGTGAACTAGACAAGTGTAGGGTCTCTTAATTAGGCATGTCAGCATGTGTAGTGGTTGATTTCTAAATTTGCAGTTAAACCATTTAACTTGTGGGAAAGGCGTAGTATTTTAGGGGAAGATAACCATTTCAAATATGATTTTGCAAGAAAAGTAGTAAGTCCAAGATAAAATTTGTATTTACTTCTATGCAATTTAAAACAAAGGTCTTCAATATGATGCTCTATTTTCAGCTGCAGGATGGAATTAACCTTCATTTTATGTTTGCAAAAAAAAAAAACACCACCTAAATAATGTCTATATGTAGTTAATTTTATCATCCAAAACATAAATAAAGCAAGTTTGGAACTCATCATTTTTTAAAGCTCTTATATTCGATTAAATTACAATATAACCAAATTATCCTATTAATTTTTTTGTTTTGTTTGTATAAACTAAAAAATTATCAATTTGTGACCTAAATATAAAAAAAACCGACTATAAACATTTCACATGAAACTCTAAAATATGACCATTTTTTGGTAACCTCTAAATCCACGAGTTTAGTACACCGACAGAAATTTTTAAATCTCCTTCAAAGACAAATTCCATGTGTATTTTTTCAAATTTTATTGTATAATTTGATTTGTCAATATATGTCACCTGTGAAATATCGTGTCATCTTTAAGTATCGTTTCATGATTCTATTATTTCCGGTTGATGCGTTATGCCCTGTTTGTCGCAAGGCAAGTTTGGATTCCTTTGGGGAACATGCGGTTCATTGTAAAGAGCTCCCGGGATTCAAGTACCGGCACGATATGATTAGAGACGTTCTTTATGACATATGTAGGCGTGCCGGGATCTCCGCCAAAAAAGAAGCTCCGGTGAACTTTTTGACTGACCCCTTTGGATAGAAGATCCACACTTAGACCCGCTGACATTTTAGTTTTTGGATGGGTTTGAGGGAAACACGCGTGTGTGGGTCTAACCGGAGTTTCTCCTCTCGTGGGTTTGGGTAGTCGGGGTGTTACAGTGGGACAAGTTGCTTTGAAAGCCGCCTCGTGTAAAGTGAAAAAGCACGAGAAAGCATGCATTGAAAATCAACACGTCTTCATTCCTTTTGCATTTGATACTTTTGATTTCCTTGCGCCCGAGGCGGTGGAGCTTCTTAACAGTGTCCAACATGTTATGCATAGTATTGTTATGACACCCAGATCTACAAATGTTGTTTTTAGAAGAATTGGTTTTGCAATTCAAAAAGGCATAGCGGCGCAGCTTGTTACCCATTTACCTTCTTTCTTCATGTAAAAGCTGATAATGTTTGATTGAATGATATCAATAAATTGAAAAAAAAATCATTTTGCATAATTCATTAATTTGCATTTTTAATGACAAATATTATTTTTTCAAAAAGATTGATTGGCAAAGTTAATTATATTTTAAAAACATTTTAACCTCAGCCAGTTTATCTATGCACAATACCGTAAAACTGAAATATAGCCATTCTCTATCGGCTTCTTCTCAAACTCGAAGACTATAAACCCTAAAAGCAGAAGGGGATTTGCGCTGAGAATTAAAACACAAAATGTTCTACAGAGGGTAAGACTCCTTTTAATTTTTGCTTTTTATTTCTGGATCAGCCTTTGCGTATATGAAGGAAAAAATTACGACGATTTGTGTATCGACTACATAATCTAGGGTTCGCTCTCCCGTTTTTTGTCTGATTTGTTTTCACAGATTAAATTACGTTACTGATGTTTATAATTTGTCGTTAATTCGTTTAGCTGCTTACTTTATGCTTAATTTGCATTAACCTAGAAATTAATCATCGAATTGAGAGAATTGGATCTCCGTTCTAAATAGAGATTTGATTTTTACGCTAATTGTTAAACCTAGTGCAGCTCAAATGTAAATCTTAATTGTCTGCAGTCTGCACTTGTATTAAAGCATTGAACATAATTTCTGTTTGTTTAAACAAAAAAAAAAACATAATTTGTGCTGATTTAGATGAGGGAATATAAGACATTGGTTCTACAATACACTAACCTGATTATTTCAACTCATTTTGTAATTATATATAAAGAAAATACGTGGATGGTGGTGACGGGCGTGAAACGGGCCTAAAACGACAACGGATCATCGATCAGGGCTCATCATATTACAGCACACCTCAAGCTTCAACTTTCATGTACAGCCCGCCCGCTTACTCCTACATAAACCAACCACCCGCTTTCCCCGTTGTAAGATTACGCGGCCTACCCTTCGACTGCACAGAAACCGACATAACCGAATTCTTTCATGGGCTCGACATTGTCGATGTCTTATTCCTCCACAAACACGGGAAATTTGCAGGCGAAGGATTTTGCGTCCTCGGGTACGCTTTTCAAGTCGAATACGCGCTCCAAAGAAACCACCAAAACATCGGGAAACGATACGTTGAAGTATTTAGAAGTGACCGACAGGAATATTATAAGTCAATTGCTATTGAGGTTGCTGACTCACATCGCCCCCGTTCGCCTCGGCGGGCCAGACCACGTGGGCCCGATCCTGCAAAGGAACATGCAGAGCACACGGGCGTGCTTCGATTACGGGGGTTACCGTTTTCTGCTGATCGGGATGATATTGTTGACTTCTTTAAGGGCTCGGCTTTGACCGATGATTCGATTTATTTTATGGTTAGTTCAGAAGGACGGGTTACTGGTGAAGCTTATGTCAGATTTGAAAGTCCAGAAGATTCCAAAGCTGCAATGATGGAAGATGGAACGTGTTTAGGGAGTCGGTATATTGAGTTGTTTCCTGCTACATTTGAAGAGTGGGATGAAGCCGTTCGTAGAGGCCGGTAAGTTTTTATTTTATTTTAGAGTAAATTACACTAATGGTCCTTAAGGTATGTACCAAATTTCACCAATAGTCCATAGTTTAGAAAATTACACTAGTAGTCCTTAGTTTTAAAAGGTTTTGCACCAATGGTCCTTTTGACTAACGACCGTTAAATTATTCTGTTAAATCGAGGCTATTTTCGTCATTTACCATTTTCGTCCTTAAGGTTCATCGGTGCAAAAGCTTTCAAAAATAAGGACTGCTAGTGTAATTGTTTATACAAAGGACTATTGGTGAAATTTGGTACATACCTTAAGGATCATTGGTGTAATTTACTCTTTTTTGTAAGAAATAAAATGGTATTTGACGAAAATTCGATTTAACATAATATTTTAACAGTCGTTAGTCAAAAGGACCATCGGTGCAAAACTTTTTAAAAATAAGGACTACTAGTGTAATTTTTTAAACTAAAGGACTATTGGTGAAATTTGGTACATACCTTAAGGACCATTGGTCTAATTTACTCTTTATTTTATTTATTTTTTATTATTGTTATATTATATTTTTATTTATTATTGGTAATGTGTTATTAGGAGAAATGTACCAAAGCCTCCTGAAGATGATACACAAGTGTTGCGAATGAGGGGATTACCGTATTCGGCCACAAAATATGAAATAATTGAATTTTTTAACGAATTTGCGTTAACGGAAGATCGGATTCATATAATGTTTAATTCAGAAGGAAGGTCGACAGGTGAAGCGTTTGTTGAATTTGCAAGTGTTGAAGAAGCAACGACTGCATTGGCCAAAGATAGGATGACACTTGGCAGTCGTTATATTGAGTTGTTCATGTCGTCGCCTGAAGAAATGAGAGACCCAATTACTAGGCCCCGATAATTTCTATTACTTTTCTTGTTTAAAAAAAATATGTTTTGTTGGATTTGAGTTGTACTGTAATGAATAATGTTTTAACTTCTTGTTTCATGGTTATGATGTTGAAAGATGGTTGTTTTTATTGTTAAATTAAGTGGATTGTTTCAGTTAACCAAACTTGGAGCGAATTGCTAACATTGAAACTGATCCACATTTGACGGTGTCTCTTCTTCAATTACTGTTTGGTTTTATTTAATTTTTGTATTGTCAGCTTAATTATTGAGTTAATAAGTATGTATCAACAAATGATGGTAACTGGGTTGCATTCTTGAATGGGGGAAAGATTACCAATTGGAGAAAACAAGGTTGAAGGTTGCGGTTGAAGTTAGTTTTTTTGTTTTGTATATTTCTAATTTCTTGTTAGTGTATCTTTATTAATATATTTTCCTGTTGATGTTAAAAAAACAAATGATGGTAAAATACTTCAACCCTTCGAATAATGTTTTGTCAAGGTTTTTAATAACTTTTTAACTCCTGAATACAAGTTTTAATTTGGAATTGTGGATGCCAACGCAAAACAATGTTACGTGGAATAAGATATGAATCTATGGAAAAACACCAAACAAATCTAGTACATGTGCACGTGTGTATTGAAATCTGTCCTTAAAAGATTGGGGGTATCCTAGGCTCTTAACGTGTTGTATCCTTTCCAGCGAAATATTTTAATAAACTACCAAGTTAAAAACCAATTAACTTGAGATGACTATCAAATCTAAAAGTATATAAGGAAAAATAATTAGTTATTATACTTGTTAAATTGTGTATGTATATAAGGAAAAATAATTATTTATGATGCTTTTTAAATTGTGTATTACTTAATTTGCTTATTTAAGTTGATTAGCAAAGTATCTTTATCATCACTCTTTTGCTGTTCAAAAAAAAAAATCTTTATCATCACTCTACTTTCTATACCACTAAATTAATTCATACCCATTATTATTTTATGTTTCATTTTTAGATAAAAAAGTTAACCTGACTATTCACTTGATTTCAAATGTTATACATATATAATCTGTGATGCAAATAATACAAAATTATCTCTCACGTTCAAAAAAGATACAATACATTTTATTCAAGAAAGATGCAATACATTCTAGTTTATTGAAAACACAATACTGTTATTAATACCTAAACTTGTCAAAATACTGAGATACTCTAGGCTTCACTTTTTCTCGTTACACAAAGTAAATTTATAACTCTAACCAACTAACCATGGATTTCTTGGATTTAAAACTGAAAAACACATATGTCAAATTAGTTTAATTTATTTAAATTGAATTGGTTCGTTGAAAAATGGCTGTTTTAATGTATTATAAGTCATAGGATTAGGTGTCCCAACCAAGGGCAGTGGTATCCAATAATTTCATATTTGTCTGCCCATGTGATCTTATAATATATCAAACACCAGAACCTCAATTAATTAGACTTAAGATATACTCGTATTACATTAGTGTTAAATTTAGCACATTTTTTAAGTATAAATTGGCATTTAAAGCAGACAAAGGGCAGAGTTGTTATTAGATACTCCAAATAACACAATATTTTTTAATTATTATGATTGATTTTTACTATTTATCTCTTCCTAATTTCAGACCAAATACACTTCATTTGCAATTACGTATATTGTCTTCATATTATACAATTAATATTGATGGGATTTTATACGGCCATTGATCCTTCGGAGATATTGCTAACATTTTTATTTTCAATATTAAAATGGATCAAAGTCACTGTAAAATTATAGTAATATTATTTCTAAAATGATTAACATTGAATTTATTAATTATTTTTTTTAATTTAATCACTTGATTTAAATACTTGTATTGATTTAGTAAGTAAACAAAATTAATAGCAATGATTATTATTTTTCTATATTTCTTTTACTAACAACTCGCTAGTAGATAATGATACTTCTAAATAACAGCAAAAGAAAAAGATATAATCTTAAGAGTATAGTTTTACTATTTGGTCATACTTATAATCATATTTATTAAATGAAGAAATGTGTTATAATGAAAAAATAATATTTCTCTTGATTTAAAATAAGTGACACGCTTTCCTTTTGGGTTGATTCAATATAAGTGACACACTTTGAAAAATTACCTTATTTGGCAAAAAATAGTGGGACCCACACCCACTAACTATCTACTTTAACAAAGTGAAATGACTCATTTACCCTTACTTTTTACTTTTAAACATCATTAACCTCACTTTATTCAAAAAGGTGTGGGACCCATTCCCCACTAACCATCCAATTAATCTAATTTAATCATCATCATAATCTTTTGCCTCAAAAACCGTAAAACCCAAAGTGTGTCATTTATTTTGCTTATTTTGAATCGGAGGAAGTATATTAGACCCGTCCCAATGGACGTCCCTACCATCCGTCACAAACATTTCAAAGCTAGTGACGCACGTCACCATTTGCACCGGCACGTCAAGACCCCGCGGCGTGGGCATGCCATCGTGTAGACGACGTGAGGGAGAGCGGCGTCGTGGGGGCTGTGTGGGGGTGGGCATTTGGGATTAATATTTTAATATTTTTTTAAGGGGATGGGTTAGTAATGTGTTGTTGTTAGTACGACCTCGTCAGTAATTCGTCGATAGTGAAGGATTTAATGATATATTTAGTGACGCATCACTATTGGGAGTACCATACAGCGAGAAGGCCGCAGGCCGCACGACTCAAGTCTCTATCCACTATATATACCCACTACGGCACAACCACACCTTCTCTCTCTAACTCTCTCTCTCTCTCTCGGGTTCAAAAATTGCTGCTTTTTTACGCGTACATCTTCTTCCTCGTTTACTTCTTTCTCGTTTTTATAACACTTTGAGCAGATTTAGAACCGAATCTTTGTCTTCAACATTCTGCTCTTGTTTTCTTCCTTTTCAAAGCTAGGATTCGTTAGTAGCTACCACAACTACAAGTACTTCTTAATTTGTGGGCTTTCAAAAGCACTTTCATCATCTATATATTTATCTACCTTTTTAGTCAAATTTCAATCTTATTAACTTCTTTTCCTAAAATGGCGATTTCACTTCCTCTCCTTTTTATCCAAATTTAGAAAATATCCCAGTTTCCTTCTCTCTATCTCTCTCTATATATATAACTGCCTCTATCTTGGTTTTATAATTAACCCAAGATCCTTTCTTTATTTCAATGGCACCATTCAGAAAAAATTCACGAAAACCGCTAAAGAAGAAGAAGCTTGATCATAGCTCTGAGAAGAAAGAAGAGACTCCAATTAAGTTATGTTCTGATAACTCAGTGTTGAAAAAGAAGACGGATGAGACAAACAGTATTGGATGTACAACACCTAAAGCACAAAAGTACAAGATACCCAAGATTTTAACGTGTCCTCCAGCACCCAAAAAGCCAAGGCTTGTTACCAGTTGTACATTGAGAAGAACACCGATATCTTTCTTTGACCCACCAGATATAGAGCTCTTCTTTGCTTCTCATTTGGCATCAATTTATAATCATGTTCATAGCCATGTAAGATGATATCATAGCTTTTAATTCATTAGCACTTTTCTTTTTCTCTTTTTATGTTATTTTAAACCTCTTTGAAGATAGAAAAAGAGAGAAAGAGGTGGTAGTGTGTGAAAATTCGTGGAAGTGTGTGTGGTTTTTGTTAGATGAAGCATTCAACTTTTTTTAAGTTTTGAGTTTGTGTGGTAGGGTATGATCATTATGAAGTTAAGCTAGCTAATTGTATTGCTAACTTTTTTTCAAAAGTTTGAGCATGAGTGCAATGTATGGTTTGATTATATATATTGGAAATTAGTTGAATGAATATGTCTTCTTTTTTTCATTTTCAATTCTTGTTCATATTCGTACATATAGGGTTGAATACTTGAATCTATATGTTTCTAAGAGTGTGGTGCATATATATCTATGGAATGATGGAATATACATATGTAGTTTCTTTATATATAGGAAGTAATGGCATCTGAATTCACAGAACTTTTGAGGCTTTAATGAATGCAATGCAAAAGACTTGTAGAAAAGGGGTTTTCCCATTTTCTACTTTTGAAATATGGAGTTAAAGGTATCTCTCTATCTCTTGTGATCCCCTCTTCTTGAATTCTTTAATGAACTGCAAAGTAAGTAAATGACAGAGGAGGGTAAAATGGACATTTTGCTTAAAGAATAAACAAAGGGTGGGGACAGTGTGCTTAATTGGAATGTTGTAGTTTTCAATATTGGTTAAGTTGAGGTGAGATCATGGTGTCAGATTGATGCTATCTGTTTGTCTCTGTTGAGGCCAACATGAGTAATGGAATCCAAGAAGGAGCTTTGTGTTCCCATCATGTTTAATAGTTTTCACCTTATAAAACAAATTAAGACAATAAAATCGCTAAAAAATTAACCATATAAGAGCGCTAAATACTTTATTATGGTTAATTATATATACTTGCAAATGATGTCTACCTCAGCTATATTGATACATGAGTTTTGGAGTTCAATTCATGTAATACACCTCTTGTGGTGATAATATGAGGGATTTTTGTGGGGGCTGAGTTTGCCCTGTATATGAGCTCGAACCTGGGATGCTCGTTGGAATATTGCGAGTAGGCTTCCGTTGTTAACATTTGCCGTTTCCAATTTTTTTTTATATATGCTTCAAAAATTATACTTAAAACAACGTACCATAAGAAACTTTAATCATATTCTTTAAGGTTATGGTAGCATCTTTCTATATATTTATAAAGTTAAATGTTAGACGAAAATGTTAATGGATAAACCTAATTCAATCCGATTGTTGTATCGATCACTTAAAGTTAATAAGTAGTTTTTTTTTTTTTTTTTTTTTTTTTTTTTTAAGTAATAAGTTTTGACAAGGATTACTCGATATTGAGTGGTTAACCAACCCCCTTCTCTAAGCTATATCATTCATATGAATTCTTTGGACATGTAAGAGTGGAATTAAAAGTAAAAGAAAAGCCGTCACATTTTTCATAAAGGAGTCAGAAAATGTGTGTGAGTTTATTCTCAGTTGTACCTCATGCTAGTACACTGGTACATTGATACCCTCCATTTATGTTTCTCTCCATTTCGATGAAAGACTTCAATCACACCTTTTGCATTTATTTAAAAAAAAAAAAAAAAAAAAACTTCAATCACACTTTTACTGCATAATAGATTCATGGGAGGTGTGGGCCACTTTCATCAAGTAAATTAAGCTTAAGAATGAAACTTAAACGGCTACAAATTGCTAAATCATGGCTTTCTTATTCCATATGATCTCATGACATTTATTGCACATGATTCTTGAATAAAATTCAACATGGTCCTTCTCTTTTTCTCCCTTTTATGTAGCAATTATAATCTTTAATCATGAACATATATATATCTATATACAACAACGTACTCCATAGTCAAATAACACAATGGTGTCCCCTTTATCTTAAAAAAAAAAAGTGTCACAAAAACTTTGTTATTATCACCGCTAAACACAAAAAGATAAATACTTGTATAGTTCTGTAAGAATAAAAGTTATATCTTCGTCCTGAAGCGACATAAATAATTTCTTGTTTCGTTTTTTTCCCAGCCAACCAATTAAGCAAGTTTATAAGAATTATTGCTTTAAGAGTTACATGTTAAGTTTCAATTGCAAAAGATGCCGAGTACGTGCTTTAGATAGTGAGAGAATTAAACTAAAGAAGAAAAAAAAGTTGGCATGACTCATGAGGGGACATGATCATGATCACGAGAATGAGAGATGAAAAGCTTTGTAAGAAAACTAGGCTAGTGGCCAAAGCTTTAGGATTTTGGTATGTTTTTTTATGTGTGTTTGGGACTTTTAGGAATGTACAAAATTGAATAAATTCTGTTGAAAGAATATGAAAATGGAGGGTTTTCATCCATTAGAAGCCCCACCTTACTTTAGTTGTGTCTCCTACCTATATATATTATCCTTTCATAATATATATATCTCTCTCTCTCATATTTAATTACTTATTTGTTTATCTATTTATAAATTGTGGTCTTCTTTATGCTCGCTATCATTATTATCACTATCCCGTTATTATTTTTATCTAACTAGTGGTTTAGGTGTGAGACTACGTAAGATTCCATAGCTTGTTTATTAAAATTTTCAAGAACCGAGCTAATTGTCAACTGATTTGACTATGTATTCAGAGTTGACCTCAAAATAACATTATCAAGGAGGTAAAGTCATGTATGTTAGCATTTTTAGCTTCTAGTACATTAACAAGGATAATGATATTTAATTCTTTAAAATGAGAGGTATTAAAGAGGTAAAATGTAAACATTTATATCTTTACCTGGAAGTAGAAAGACTGCTTCTAAAGAACCTCTAACAAAATGCTAGTAAGAGTATAAGAAAGTGAAAGACGTGGAAAAGAATATGCGTAGGAAAAATGTGGGAAGGAACAGCTTCTAGTACAAACTCCTTATATAAACAAAATGCCATGTGTTGAAATTGACGAATTTACAATTTCGGTTAACTTAACAAGCGTGTGATTTCAACATCAAGTTCAAGACCGCCGACTTTAATCTTATGTTTGTATAAACAAACTTACCAAAAAAAAGTTTGTGAATAAAATTTTTTACATTTGTATACAACAGTCCAAGAAAGGTGCGTGTATTTGAAACCCAAGACGTGTGCACTGTGCTCACGAGTGGTTACGCACGTGAGGGCAAAAGGCGAATCCTTGGAATGAGGAATTGATCAATGAATCTATTAAACTTTAATTTTATAAATAAGAAAAGAGCTATATTGCTTCATATTTAACCTTCATGTTTATCCCACTACTCATTTAATTAATACAAATGTCCAAATCAAATGATATGATAAGTAAAGAGAATTAGTCGATTACACATGACAATCATTTTATAAGCATGAGGATGAAGAGTAAAAAATCTTGTAAATATTAATATAATTTTTAAGAAAAAGAGAATGCTATATACATATAACATATGGATTGACGTTTTCTTTTACGAATTGTCACTTTCACAGAACTCCAAAATGATGTATTCCTCAGGAGACATAAATTATTAAAACTAGTCGTACCATCTCACAATTATATATATAGCCTTTTGCTTTGATTCCCTGCTTTAACTTTTAATTGGTAAAAAAGAATTTTGGATATAATAATAACTAGGGGTGGCAATTGGGTTGGGTTTGGGTTAGCGGGTTCCGGTTGGCGGGTTGACGGGTTGGAATCATTAAACCCAAACCCGACCTGTTAGATTTTTGGGTTAGAAAAAGCAACCCTAACCCGGACTCATTTAAACCAAGGTAACCCAGACCCAACCTGTTTAACCCATAAACTTAACAGGTTGGAGGGTCAAGTGGGTTAGCGGGTCGAAACCAGGTTGGCGGGTTAGGAACAAATAAAATGAACTCAAATACAAGGCTAATCTCAATCCATTTAAAAAATAATAATAAAGTTCAACTTCAAATACATAATAAACCAACCTAATTTAATTCAAAATTGAGATTATAAAATAAGAAATTTTTCGTCTCCCAAATTTACAAGCTTTTGGTTAGGGAAAACATGCTAGAAATTAATTGCGTGGGATTTGAAGGACAAATTTAAATTTGAAAGGTCAAAAAGAAAAGGAAATACTTTAGGTAGGATAACTAATTTAAGAGGTATGTTATATTATTTATTGTATATACTACATACATATTATTTTGAAAAATCTTTAAAAATTAAACGGGTTGGCCGGTCGACCCGATTTCACACAAGACAACCCGAACCCAACCTGGTTTATAAACAGGTTGAATGGGTCGACCTGTTTTTGACCCAAGCCCATTTATGATCAACCCAAACCCGACCTTTTTCGTGTCGGGTTCGTGTTGGGTTGCGGGTCGTGTCAGGAATTGCCACCCCTAATAATAACGATACCAAGAAAACAAAACATTTACACCTTTTCTGGAATCCTAGGTTGCTCCTCACAAAGAAAAAGGGCTCCAAAAATACCAAATAAGGTCTCAAGATTTATTTTTCTTCAACTTTTGGGTCAACCACCAAAACCTGATCCTGACTCACCAATCATGTGTTGTTACCAAAAAAAAAAAAACCGTGAATGTTTTTATAACATTTATCTTCATTAACCAAACTTATTTCAAGAATAAACAGATCAAATCACACATGAAATCAGTATGTATCATTCACATATAAACAAATCAAATCATGTGTAAATTACTAGTAAGAAAAAACAAAGATGTGACCTTATGAACAATATTATACAACAACGGTTGTGAACACATACAAAATTTAAAAAAGTAAAAATGATTGAAGAAAAAATAATTAAATAAAAACAAGTAATGACGTGTCACCTTCCTTGTCTAAGACTCCCATTATTCATCAACTCTGACAAAATTATGGGCGATGTCATTGACTCAGCACCAGTTGAAGTTGTCGTATTCGTTGTTGTAGTTGTTGTTGTTGCAGTTGTTGTGTTTTCAGAGGAAATCAGTTCATCATCATAAAAAGTGTTGGTAATATCATTAAAATCCCAATCTGTTAAATAACTAGGTTTTGTAGTGACAGCACTTATTTCAATATCACCTGAAAGCATGCCAATAACACGTGACATTGCTGGTCTTAATGATGGTGATGCTTGAACACACATGAGAGCTACCCCTATCATACGCCTAGCTTGTTCTTGGTCAACAGAAGTCAAAGATGGATCCACCAGGTCTAATTGGCGGTTGTTTTCATATAGACTCCATGCCTGAAAATACCATGAAATCATTAGATTTAATCTTTCGACCCGTTTCAGACCCGTTTGAGAAAAAAACTTACCCATTGTAGAAGATATTTTTGCTCAGAATCCAATTTGTCATCATAATTAGGCCTCCCACTAACAATCTCCAAACAAACAACTCCAAATCCAAAAACATCGGCTTTTGATGTTAAATGACCTCGCATTGCATACTCTGGTGCAAGATACCCTCTACATAACAGTAGGATGGATAATATTAAATTATATTATATATAAAAGTAAATTACTGATTACAGAAATTATTCATGTGTTTTCCAAATTCTACGACTTTATCCCTAAACTTTTTTTTACGTGACTTTTGTTGCTATGGTCTTCAAATCTCATTTTTTTTGTCCATTTTGACCTAAAATGACTAAAATTCCCTTCTGATTTTTTTTTTTTCTGAATTTTTAATTTTTTATTTCCATTTTTATTTTTGTCCATTTTTTTAATTTCATCTTCGATTTGGGTCATGGGTTTCAAGATCTCATTCAAAATTAGAAACAATGAAATTAAAAGGGTATTTTAGTCATGTAAGGTCAAAATAGACAAAAAAAAAAATGAAGACCAAAGACCAAAAATCACGAGAGAAAAAAAAGTTTCGGGATAAAATCGCAGAATTTGGATGAACACAAGGACAAATTCTGCAAAATTACTATAAATATAATTAACTAAATTAAATATGTTTTTTTAAAGAAGGGAAGGGTGAAGAAAGTAACTGACATAGTTCCTGCAACACGGGTACTCATATGAGTTCTTTTATCATCATACAACTTTGCTAACCCAAAATCCGATATTTTAGGGCACAATTCTCCATCAAGCAAGATATTACTTGCTTTAACATCTCGATGCACAATTCTAGGTCTAGATTCTTCATGAAGGTAAGCAAGTCCTTTTGCTGTTCCTAAACATATGTTGAAACGCGTTGACCAGTCAAGGTGCAGACTGCGTTGACCAAAAAGTGCTTGATCGAGACTTTTGTTTTCAAGATATTCATAAACCAAAAGTCTTCTAGCTCCATCAATGCAGGAACCATGCAGCTTTACAAGGTTCCAATGTTGGACAGCTGAAATTGTTGAAATTTCAGTTATGAATTGACTTCTTCCGTGATGAGATGCTACTGACAGTTGCTTAACTGCTACTACACTTCCATCGTTTAATATCCCCTGATAAATATTGTTATGAATCGTTACAAAAAATAAAAATTTAATAGCAATTGGTTGAAAAAATGGTGTGATATGAAACCTTGTAAACAGGTCCAAAACCACCTTCTCCAAGCAAATTGGAACTGCTGAAATCTGCGGTTGCAGTCTTTAGTTCTGAATAGGTATAAGTATTTACTTTTGGACCCATTCCAAGAAAATCTGTTACACAAAAATAAACATAAAAAATAAATATAAAAAAGAAAAAAAGAAAGAAAATTATGATCTTTACCTTCTTCTTCCCTGTGTTTCAACCTCCTCTTTTTCAAGTATAAACCTAAAATTAAGAAAATAACGCTGGCAGATGCCACAGCAGCTACAATACCAATGATCATTCCAGTTTTCTTGGAATTTCCCTTGACCTTAAAATCTGAGATTGAGAAAACAAGTTTGATATATATTTATATATTCAGAATAAAAATTTAATTTTTTTTAATTGGTACCAGCAGAAACTCTGATTGCAGAAATTAAAGGACCATAATCTCCTTGTTCAGGTATGCAGCAGGTGCCTTTTCCAGCCCAAAACAAATGAATTTCAAGATGATTTTCTGTTACAGTTACATCAAAATTCTTAACAAGAGCTCTTCCAATGCCACCTGCCTCTTTTGAAATGTCAAAGTCTTTCTGTCTACGGTTTCCCTACAGTTCAACAATAAAAAAAATTAATAATTTATAAAAGAAGTCGATAATAAAAAAATAAAAATAAAAAAATAGAATCTAACCTGGATGTAAATGTCAAACACACGTCTCCCGTGACCCTGCCAGGTGTTTCTTGTTCGGTTAAACACAGTTTCTGCAAAAAAAAGGGTTACGGTATATGGCCCGTTTATTAATCCTAACCCGTAATATCTAAGTGAGCCTGGTGATTTTCTTGAAGTTGTGAAAAGCTCAGGATATCTTGTATTGTCAACTGCAGTTGTGGTTGATGCTATAAATGACGGGTCAACTCGGTCAACGACAATACCACCATTACTAACTGCCCATTTGTCTTGAAATATCTCGTAAGAAGCTGGTCCAAGAGATGTGGAGTTTTCGGGCTCGAATAGTATTCTATTTGCTGATCGCATTTCTGACCCACCACACTTGATCGCAAAGCTGGAATCTTTATTAAATAATAAAGATTTTTTTTTAATTGCCATGTCATCAATTGTGAAAAGAAAATAATGCTTTTTAAAGATGTGAATAGAAAATGTGTTTTAACTTACAAGGTGTTGTGTTCTTGTTGCAAGGAAAGTCTCGTTGGAGACAGTTTAATCCTGGAAAAGTACTGATAAGGAGGAAAAGGTGGCAAGTATATATTAATATTAAATTTCCAGAAAAATATATAATTTTTGTATTATTCTCACAACGTGTTTGAATTAATTACCTTATGTTTGTGCTGTCAAATTTGAAATTATTAGCTACCAAATTCCTGAAACAACAGGCAAACATTTCAAAATATGGAAAAAAATATAATAAGGATAATAATAATAATAATAATAATAATAATAATAAAATTACAAGCAAAGAAGTAAGCATACAACTGCAGATTGGTCGTTGCAAATGTTGGAATCACCCATCGTGGAAAAGATCCCGATAATTGATTGTAAGACAAATCTCTGAGAAATATTTTATTTATTAAATCAAGAAATTGAAAAATAAAAAGAAAATAAAAACGACAGATAAATGCTAGTATATATGTTTATATAGTTGTAGTCAACTTACATGTTCTGAAGTATCAAACTTTTATCAGGAAGAAGAGAACCGGACAAACTATTGTTTCCAAGAAACCTGGAAAATTAAAAACACTCAGATGTACCGAAACAATATTGTATGGATAGGATTAATAATAATAACTTACAATGAAAAGAGGGAACTCATATTCATAAATGTTTGTGGAATTGAACCGTTTAAATTGTTGAAACTTAAATCCCTGCCAATGAGGAAAACTAGGGCATGAAATACAACACTAGAGAATATAATATAATTTAAATTGATTTTGAATAAAAACTTACAGTGTACGGAGACTTTGCAACTGAACAATATCCGGAATAGGACCCGTAACTAATGCATTTCTTATAATTCTAATTAAACATTAAAAAATAAACACAATAAGTAAGTTGGTAAATTTGATTAGATTTCAAAGATATTTGTGTGTCTTACAAGTTAGTTAGGTTCCTCAAATTGGTGATAAAATCAAGAGTTGAACTCACATTCTGCAAATCACTTATTCGCCTATACAATTTCATGTACAAAAGTAGTTAATGTATTTGGTCAACTAAAATATCTAGAGAGAGAAAGCATGTAACTTACAAAGAGGTTAATGCAGTCAAATTTGCAAAACTAGCTGGTATAGGACCTTCTAAATTATTCCCTTGAAGTCTCCTGTAAATTTAAAACCTCTAAATTAGTATTTTATACCTTTTTTTGCTAAGAAGAACTAGAGGATTAAAATTGTTGCACTAGTTATGATTGCAAAAACAATATTATTACAATAATAATCTAAATCTTCAAATAACACAATTTAGGAGGTGGTTGTATACTTGTATGTCTTTTCTTTGACCCAATTTGACCGGTTTTTTTTTAGATAAAAGACGACCTAAATCATCTTGCCACATATATATACAACAATTCTTACTCACAGCTGCAACAATTTTGTCCAGTTTCCTATAAAATCAGGTATTTTTCCAGAAAATGGGCTGTCTGATGCCCACCTGAAAAGTGAAAAAAATAATTGTTTTTCAGTTGAATTTTAGAAGAATATAAAATATTTATACGAAAGAAAAATACGTACATGACACGCATATTTTGGAGATTGGCAAATGTAGAGGGAAATTCACCACCAAGACCACAACTGTCTAGGTAACTGCAAATTTAAGTAAAAATTATATAATTATAATTTCTAATTAGTAAATGTGTATGTATATGTATATATTATTATTTTCTAATAAGAACATACGTACAGGTATTCCATCTTAGGTAGGAATCCAAGTTCAGGGGGAAGTGTTCCTGAAAAATTATTGGAACTAATAGCACTGCAACAAACAGACAACATTGATTACTTTGCATATGTAAATAACAAATTATAATTTAATAAAAATTAAAATAATAACTCACAGCATTGCTAGTTCTTTAAGATTTCCAAGCTCCTTGGGTATTGTACCAGAAAATTGATTGTGGGCAACCGACCTGTCAAGACAAATAAACAGAAAAAAGTTGACTATTATGAGTCAACAATTTCAAAATTCTATTCATTACACTTACAAGATCACCATTGCAGAAAAATTTCCAAGAAACGTAGGCAAGCTACCAGTGAACGCATTTTGATCAATTTTCCTGCACATATTTTAAATGGTAAATATTTATTTCAATTTTATTAAATTATAGAGAAATACTTACAATACGGCAAGATAAGTTAGAGCAGTAAGCTCTTCAGGAATAGTTCCTTCCCTGTTAAGTTGAGTGACTTTCCTGGAAGCAAAAGATGGAAACTTTTTCATATTTTAGCATCAAAATAATCAGATTCAGAGCACAAAACTGATTTTGTCAATATTCTTTAGAAAAATGAAAGACTAAAAAACAGAATAATAACTAATTCAAGAAAACAAATACTTACAGTTTGAAAATATGGCAGGTGGTATTGCTATCATATGAACAATTGCATTCAATGGATGGATTGTTGTAATCCTTGTCAAAATCTGGGCCCAGTGCGGTCCCACTGCATGGTTCTCCACTTATATTCCACAAATTCGGTGGCACCCAAACGTCCCATTTTTGAAATATTGTATTTAATGCTCTCACTATTTAATTAAAATGTGATTATAAATAAGAATAGTATTTAACAATTTTACTTTTTAAATTATGGTTAATTTACCATGATAACAGAAATATAAATAAGAACGTTTGACCTATAAAAGTTAACATTAGGCCATCACCAGATGATCGTTTTATATCATAATTATTCAATAAAATTATATAAAACAGAATATGAATATGTATGTTGGCATAAGTCAAAGGAACTAGTTTTGTAGTTCAATCTGTATCTTTGAATTTCTAGTTTCCAGATACAGATTGATAATAAATGAATCACAAAGGTCAAAGCATGCATTTTGACCAACATAGACAAATTCAACTGTAGCGTCACTTTTTGCGGTAGCAAGACTCTTTCATGTCAATTTCATTGTTAATATAATTCATATATATTACAAATTTTTATTTTTTTAACTTTAAATAGAAGTCCGTACAATCAAGATCATTGATAGGTGCACAAAACAATTTTTATTATTAAGCTGTTTTATTGTACTATGCGTATGAAATATTTGCAATGTTTATTAAATAAAAAATTATTTTATAATTATTTTTAGACATTAAAATGAAACTTTTGGATAGAGTCAAATACGTGTTTCTATAATATATCTGTTAATAAGCATAATAATTATTTATTCTGAAAATAGCAAACACGGTGGGCTAACACGAAAGTGACAAAACCAGTAACGTATTTGCAAATTGCAATTATCAAATCAGAAAATTGGAAATAGACGATTAATTTATGTAAAAGTTGCTAAACAATCTTTTCTTTCCCAAATATTTTTTAGAATTTCTAAAAAGTCATAACTAAAAAGTTAATACTTTGCTAAAAAATAAAGGCGCCAACTTTGACCATTAAACATTGACTTAAAACTTTAGCGTCATACTAATTTGACCTGACGATTTCGAATGAAATTGCACTTACAATATGTAGTTTTTATGCGTTTAACGTTGTTTTGCTTGTATTTACCATATTTACCACACCACTTTTAATATTTAACCGACTATTTAAAACAAAACAAAAAAATTATTGTATTTGATTACTGGTTTATGAAAGGTACGGAAATTATTCATAAAAAATTATCCACTTTTGGACTTTTCCGAGCGCTGACACCTCCATGTCGGCAAATCGGAGCAGTCCAGCCGCGCAGGGCAGGTAGGCAACATTTATATGAACAGTTAATTGTAAGAACAATTAATCTAGATACTTATTGGTGTTACTTATTTTTGATGCCTATAAACTAAAAATTAGTTGGTGAACGCAGTCAAATGACCTGCGTGTTGAGAATTTTGAGATTCTGTTCAAATAAAAGTCGATTGAATCACAATACAACATCATGAGCTAGTGATCGATTCAAACAGGTAAAAAATTAAACTCAATTGTCATGTATCAATCAGCTAGGGCTTGTATTCGATCTAATGAGCTAGGATGTGTAGATAAATTGAGAGATAGTACCTTCGGAAGGATCAGTTCGAGCAGTTTGAGCGTTGGATTTCTGAACTGAGAAGATGCAGAGAACCGAAATGAAGAAACTGGAAAGCGAAATTGAAGGCGGCGGCGGCAGAAAATTGGACCGGAAACTCATCGTCTCCGTTTCCTTCCGACAATAGGCGGCAAGACAGAGAGGAATTCAGGTTAATAATGGCCGGGTAGCAGTGTATCTATCTGTACAACAAAAGGTTTTCGAATTGACTGAAAGGGCAATTGGGCTCACACGTGCGAGTCTAAGAGTTGACCATAAGAGACACGTCAAAGTACTTACCTATTCGTCACCAAAAGTCCAACACTATATATTCCTCCCTTTTTTAGGTTCGGAATGGCCCGGCCCGGCCCAACCCGACCGGATGAAGATGAATTGAAAGCGGTCAAAGTAGACTTGAAAACGGAACTAGTATTAACTCGATCTGGTATTTCTCTACTTCAGTTCCATCTCATATAATTACTACTTAATATTTTCTACAATATTTTCTTCTTACACATATGTGTACCTACTTATAAACTTAACGTATGTAAAATAAAAATTTTCTTCCCTCATATCATCTTTTGATTTTGACATTTATCATATAATGATGAGTAGGAAGAAAATATAACAAGAAATATCATTAAATTACTTTTACTACTTATACAGTTCATTTAAAAATTAAATTTATTACATAATAATCTTTCAAGCTTGAAAAAATTCACTTTGGGCCTGGTTCTGAATCATATAGATCCAAACCAATGACCGATTTGAAAGAAATCTTGAACCAATAACCTATTTGTTCTTAACTAGCAGGGTACCCGCGCAATGCGGCGGCGGGTACTCATAACTATTTTTCGAAGTGACGACAGTACCGGTGGTGGTGACAATAGCGATGGTGATGAGTGGTGGTGCGTAGTGATGGTAGGTGCTGACATTAGTGATGGTAGGATCAAATCCGAAATTGGCTTTTTTTTGTGAAAGTAAATATGGGCCTTTTAAATAGAGAAATGATGGTTCAGTTCTGGTGACGTTAAAGCTTATATATATTAGTATCTGGAACAAATCAAAATAATCAAGCAGTTGAAGTGGTTAACTTATATCAACATGCTTGTCTAAATCACAACATTCATAAACAAACATCAACAACTTAAACTAAAAATAAAAAAATTTATATGATTTTCAATTGGTCGATCATAACACGAATTTACCAGAACAATCATCTGATCCATAGAGAGATAACATGGTAGAAACTCACTTGATTTTCTTTAACTTCAACCGACAATTATGTCAATTTACATATAGGATGGAAGTAAATAATTTACAAGGAAGCAAATGGATAGCTGCGAAAACATCCAAGATCTCCCATAGTAGTCCTAGCAAGTTCGGTTTTTTTAGTGAACACTACTGTCCAATAGTTTTGAACGAAGTTGTAGTTTCCAAAACGTGGATAGTCTTTGGGTAGGTAGAAATCTATCTCGAAGCCCTTCAACGAAAACACACCACCTTGTAAATTGAGTCCGTCATATATAGTCCTTAAAATGTGGGGGATAAAGGCCATGATTTTGTGTCCCTAAGACGAAATCAATGAATTGGTAATTGTAAAGTTAAGAAATTTAAAGGTACTACATGTCATTATTTAATAGCAACTTACAAATTTGTCGAGCAAAACAAGCCACATGTTGTTTTGTTTGTCGTCCCTCCAAACATAATCAACCCGGACATAGTTGCAGCTGTAAGTCCACTCAAGTTGGCAGAGAGAGTCAAAGCTCACTATTGGTACATACAAGGGGCATTCCATCTGCTGCAAACGTTTTAAAAATATATTGGTGATTCAATGGTTTACTATATCACTTTAGCTGTAGTGTAGATATATTTATGAACGGAGTGATTGACTAATGCGTAATGCACTTTATGTGTACACCTTAATGACGAATTTCAGTTAATGCCGTAAAAATTTAAAAACGGCCAAATGAATGTAAATATCACGGATTCACCTAATCATTGACCAAGTAAACATGCAATATATATCTTCATATTAATTACAGTCAATTCAACGACGTTACAAAAATAGACCATAAAAACGTTTCCTTATTTAGAAAAGTCCAAATCTGTTACTTTGACTGTAATTATTTCAACATTTACTAAAAAAACGTTTCCCGATTTTGTTAATAATCATGAATAATACGTTTTCTTTGTTGCTTACACGTAGCTAGTTGAAATATGTATAGTTATTTCAAGTTGGTATGACAATTTGACAATGGATTGTATATATATATATATATATATATATATATATATATATATATATATATATATATATATATATATATATATATATATATATATTTGTTATGAACCGGACACTAAACATTAACGTGGAGCATATAGTGTGGCCTGAATTGTAGCTGCTTGTTTATGTATGGTCAAAAGTTGATTTCGGTTATAAATGGTTTTGGTATGGTCAAAATTTGATTTTCGGTTATAAATTAAACGGAAATTGTTTCTAGAAATTGTTGATATATAGCCTGTTATATATGCTTTTCGGTTATAAATTTTTGTATCCCAAAATGCTTTGCATGAATTGTAGATGGTTGTTTATGTATGGTCAAAAGTGGATTTTCGGTTAAAAAATGGTTTTGGTATGGTCAAAATTTGATTTTCGGTTATAAATTAAACGGCTTTTGTTTCTAGAAATTGTTGATATACAGCCCGTTATATATGCTTTTCGGTTATAAATGAGTTTGATATAGTCAATTGTTGCTATAACTAAAGCGGTATAGTTAATGTTAGTGATAAATCGGTTGGAGTAACAGGTTAATTGGGGAAGTGTGGGTGGTTTTAAATAAAATGTAATGTAGAGCAAGTGGTTAACACATAGTCCTAAGTTAGGAGAGGTCCTGGGTTCGAATCTTAAAAGGTGCGATTTATTTTTTTTAAGGCATAGAAGTAAGTAACAAAAGAGGAAAGCTCCTTAAAATTAAGTTTAAGGAGGTCCTTAAAAGTTGCCTAATGTGGTAGGCCTAAATGCATTATATATTTTAGTAAGATTTGAGGACCAATATCCTAAACACCAACAAACGGTTTTAGCCCAGTTTTGTCTAATCATACTACCTTTATCCCCTAGGTAGTTGTTCCAAAAGTTTCCACATTCTCCTTGGACCAATATTCAATCTAAATGTGAATATTGTTGCACCAATTGATCACTAATAAATATGCCCTTCTCCGTGTTCTCTGACGTTAGCATTCTCAAACAAAGTCGTCAAAATGACAGATAAAAAACATCCGGAAAAAAAAAAAGACTATATCAAATGGTTTTTTCTATTTGCTCACATTTTTTAAAAGTTTCTATTTATCATCATTTATGTATCATGTTTTTTGGTTGAACTCACTTGAACCATATTGTACGATACATTTAATAATTTATTATGTACAACGTTATTATTATTAACTTATATATACATTAGGCATGAGTTTTCACTGTTCATAAATATTTTTATTTTGACCCCACAAAATCCTTGATAGTTAAATATTGGCCCCCTAAAAACTTGATAATTACGTTGACGAATGCACATAAGCGATACACTTTCCATATTTGGGTGTATCAAAATAAGTGATACATTTTGAAAACTTACCTTATTTGGTAAAAAGTAGTGGGACCCACACCCACTAACTATCTACTTTAATAAAGTGAAATGACATCTTTACCCTTACTTTTACTTTTAAACATCATTAATCTCACTTTATTCTTTTTAAAATTTGTGGGACCCATTCCCCACTAACTATTCAATTAATCTAATTTAATTATCATTATCATATTTTGCCTCAAAACCCGTGAAACCAACAATGTATCACTTATTTTAAATCGGAGGAAATATTAGATAACTCAGTACGTGGAGGCTTAAATTGCCTGCTATGCATCCAATTTTTATTTATTATTATTTCTTTTATTATTGTTTCTATATATATATAATTGTTGTAACTTTTTATAATAATATTATGGAATATAACATAGATACCACTTTATATATATGGTTTTTGTTATTACTTTTTCTTGTCCTACTATTACATCAGATAATTTATATTTAGGTATTTTGATTTACACATGTAACCATATGTACAAGAATTCATAAATTATGAAAACATCAATTATAAAGTTTGAAAATGAATCTTAATTTTAAAATAATTAAAGTTTTAACCCCGATCGAAGTTGGGTATATTAAACTTTGTTAAATACATTTAACCAAGTTTACTAGTTTAAACCCTCTAACCAATTGTTGTGTTGTGTACCTGCAAAAGTGATGGCACGTGCATTATTGAAAGAATAGTCTTGCAGTGCTAAATTATTAAGGTTCTACACTTTTATTGCTACCTAGGCCAGGCTACCAAGCTAATAGAGTAATAGTGACGGAATAATTGAAAAGGTGAACGGGAAGAGTTGGGTGGCATAATATACGCGAAATAAAGTTATAAACAATTTAAATTTCGCCGGATAATTAGTTTTTTTTTTTAACACTAAAAAGAAGGTAACGGGTGAAACTTTAGCATTACCATCACCCCCTGAGGACCTTTAACTATTATTAAAACGAGAGTCTAACAATAAGCTAAACAAAAATATATACTTACAAAGGTTTAATTAACCAATTCACCCACGGAATCTTACTTTTAGGATTCCTATGAGTCAACCACGAATACGAAAATAACTTAATACTATCGACTATGTCAGACCTACGTATTTTATTACTATCAAACACAACCGTATTGCGGTTTCTCCAAATCACCCAACAAGTCGTGTAACGAATGACATGCATTTTAGATCTTCGATCATTCACCATGGATAAACTAGCACATTCTTGCCACCAATTGTCGAAAGAGTTACAGTGCCATCCATCCAAACTGCACCATCGATATATAGACCTCCAAACCTCTGTAGCCAAATCACAATCAAACAACACATGAGCCACCGACTCCATCTTCGACTTGCAAACAGGGCACATGATAGACTCAATCTCCATACCTCTTCTTGAAAGATTTTGTCGCGTAGGTAATCTGTCTAAAAAAACACGCCACATGAAAATATTAACTTTAATCGGTATAAATTTACACCAAACTAACGCACTACCCGTCCCTGGAAACATGGAATCATTAATAAAATCTTTTGCACCACCAACCGAAAACTCACACAAATCTCACAAACTCCAGCAAACTTTGTCCCTTCCTTCAATACACCGAACATCACTAATAATAGCCACGAGATTATCTAATTGTTGCTTTTCCGCCCCATCTCGCACTTTTTGAATAAAGTAAAGTTAATAATATTTAAAAGTAAAAATAAGGATAGAATAGTCATTTCACTGTATTGAAGTAGATAGTTAGTGAGTATAGATCCCATTATGTATTTAATTTTTGTCAAATCGGATAATTGTTATATACGAGCAAATATGCCCCGCGCGTTGCTGCGGGTATTTTAAAATATACATTTATTTGTAAAGATATCAAAACCATTTATATCTTATATGTACATGTACATTGAAATGTGACATTAGTACATTTTTTTTCATGACCGTAGAACCCTTATATTTAGATTCACTTTTATTCGGTCAATGTATTTTTAACAAAAATATTTATAGCTTCATTTGTGTTATTTACCCTTATAAAGTATAAAATTTGACGTTTATATAAATACATTAAACTTTATAAAAATATATATTTGATAAACTTATTTAATTTGGTCATCTTTCAATTATAAGAAAAAGCAAATTAAAAAAGAAAAAAAGAAAAGAAAAAACTTAAAATATTTGGGTTAAGAATGTAAAACCGGTACAGTATTTGGGTTAGAAAGCAAAAAGGATTATGTTTAGATTTTAAAAAACAGAAGCTAAAATTGTGAGGTTTGAACACTTGACCTGGCAGAACTTTGCACAGCATGTTAACAAGCTATTCTACTATACTTACATGCAAAATTGCCCCTTTTTAATATATATTACATATATTAAAGTTTACTAAAAACAAAGACCCCGTTTGTTTTGACGTAATCCTCCGTAATCTTCCGTAATTGTAATTCAATTACATTACGGAGGACGTTTGGATGAACCAGTTTTTTCGTAATTCAGTTACGACGTAATTTCGAATTACGATATTCGTTGTAATTGAAATCCGTCCCAACACCCCACGAATTCAATTACGGTCCTTTAGTAAACTAACAAATTTGAATTTTTTATACGCTTCAGATTTTAAAATCGTTTAAAAAAATTAAAAGAAAATTAAAAAAAATTAAAAAAATTAAAAAAATTAAAAAAAATTTAAAAAATTTTAAAAAATTTTAAAAAAATTAAAAAATTAAAAAATTTAAAAAGATTTAAAAAAATTAAAAAATTTAAAAAAATTTAAAAAAATTTAAAAAATTTAAAAATTATAAATATTTTTAAAAATTAAAAAAGAATTTAAAAATAAAAACTATTTAATTTTTTAAAGTAAACAAATAATAAAAAAATAAAAAAATAATCATATAAAAAATAAAAAATAATAAAATATTAAAAAAGTTTTATAAAAAGTCATAAGTATTGATTTGAATTACAACTCAAAATTTTGGCAACCAAACGCGTAACCGTATTCAATTACAACTCAATTCAATTACAACCGAATTCAATTACAACTGATTTCAATTACATTACGGAGGATTACGTTGAGCCAAATGCCCCCAAAGTGTATTGTTCATCAATTGTTTCTCCCTCCGTTCCGTGCGTTTCTCCCTCCGTTCCGTGTCTTTGTAATGAACAGTATCCTCTTAATGCTAATTGTATATTGTTGAGTCTTGAATTCGGAATGGTTGGACCAAAGCGTCTTGAATGTTAGCGTCCTGAAAACAAAAACAACTCTAAGTCAAAGGTTCTCCAGAAGGTACTCCCGGGAGAACACTCTGATGCTTAAGTCAGCGATTTTATATTGACGTAAGGTCTTGAGAGTGATAAATGCGAGTAATAAATGTAAGATGAATTGAATGCCTTCTTCCCTGAGCTCAATCCTCTATTTATGGAGTCAGATTGAGCGGGAGAATGGACAAACCTTTTGAGCGGGAGAACAGAGGTCCGGTCATGGTCCGCCTTACCCATAATCCTCTGGTTATTAGCCTGGGACGAAACCCTTTATCCCGTGGATAAATGTGGAAATCTACTTCGAGCCTCGCTTGCATTAAATGCGCTTTCTTTCTCGAGGTTGCTTTTCCCTAAAGTTCGGCTATGCCCCAAAGAAGGCTTTGGAACTTGTAGGTAAATGCCCATGTTCGTCCTGTAGACATCGTTTCATTCGCTCCGTTCGTCCATTCATCCGTCCGTCCCGATGTCTGGATACGAATGGGTTTGCACCCTACCTTATTATATATAAAGATAAATATATGGTACTTATTTTAGAGTAAAAAAAAAGGAAAGATGTATAAGTTATTACAAATCGAAGGAAGTACATGTTTATGTCGAGCTTAATATAAATTTAGTGAGTGTGCATGTATTAAGGGAATTAAATAAAGCAAAACGTATGATGTGTCACAAAGGTACACGCGTCAATGTATAAAATAAAGTAAGGGTACGTTTGGTTAGTGAGTCAAGTTCGTTTTCGAAAGAGACAACGATAACATGGATACAAGAGATAAATCCCCACACTCGGATTCAGATTCTCACTCACAATCTCTTTGTTATCTCTCTACTTTCCAAAATTGCTTCCTTTTTTAAGATTTACAACTCCGATTCATTTGCCCAATTCTAGGGTTCTTATTTATTTTATTACTTTTTCGAGCCCCCTGCCGGTATGTTACTCCAAACACTACACCAATTTTATTCAATTTATATTTCTAATTTGTATTTATGCATGTTGAATCTGTTCAATCCTGTATGAAGAATATTTAGTTGCATGTAATTGTTAACTAAGTGCGACTCGTAGTGGAATTTGGTGTATGCTGTTTTAATTCGAGTTTCGGATCCGAATTTTGAAGTTACTAGATTTTAATGATTATGTTTGGGAATTAGTGTTTAATTGCAATGATCCTTATATTAAATTACCAGTGTTTATGCATCTGGAAAGGTAGTATGGGTGGTTATTGATGCAATTGGATGCATGATGTGTTTTCTATTCGAATTTGGGATGCTAATTGTTGATAATTCTGAGTAATTTGAAGAAGGTAGTATATATATGGTGCTTGTGGATACGATTCTGTTTCCTGAAGGTTTCCTTTTATGTACAGTTTTTGGAATTCTGTGCCAATTCAAGATGGAGATTAAAATTTGTTAATTTATGTTACAATTAATTGTCCATTGGGAATCAAATTTTAGCTACATAATTTTGTTTATCACAGTTCAACACCTGAAAGTCTGAAACTCAAAGCTGTTGTTTTAATGTCTTTATGTATGCTTTAACTGCACTTAATCTGGTAAATTGTTAATTTAAACCATATTTGATGATTGAAGTGGGATTGTTATTATCTATATCCATTTATCAAATGTATTTGATCATGTGATAGTGGTCAAACTGTTACAAAGTTGACCATCTCATCATCCACTGCAGTGTGGCACACATTTTATCATCTCCATGTCAGCCACCGCCATGCGGGATAATTCAGGTGATTCAACTTCACCAGAACAATCATTAGACAGAGACTCGCAGTCTGATGATGTTCTAAGCGAGGAAGATGATGTCAGCAAAGAAACAAATAATTTGCCATTTTTCCCTTCAGGTTCTCTTCAAATTAATATATATGAAACATTTTTGGTTCTCTGGTTTTAAGCAAGTTTATATACTTATGTTTGTTATATTAAGTTCTTTATCAGGATATATTTATCACTTTTGAGTTTATCTTGGATCCTATCTATTAATTTTAATTTTAATTTTAATTTTTAATTTTAACATTGATGTTATGTTTCATTCTTGAGTTTAGATAACTATGGACAAGGGAACATACTTCCTAGAAATGAAGAAATTCTTGCACAGGGCCCACAACCTGAACTTGTAGGACATACAGTTGTAAGTTTCTCTTTCCTGGTTGTCGTAGGTGATAATTTTGACCCGTTTATATACAAACGGGTCAATGTGGGTTATGTTTGACCTCTAGCGGGTTACATCTTCTTAACTAAAAAAGAAACAGGTTGTCAGGATCGAATAACTCAATAAGTTAATAAACCACAGATCTACTAACAGAGAGAAGTTACAGCGGATTAACACTCTTGTTATTTGATTAAGAACAATGTAAACTGTAAAGTAAATATGAATAAACAAGAACACAGTTTATCACAAAAAGCTTCAATGTATTAATTTGATCAATCAATACACGTACGTTTACAATTCATAAGGAACTATATATAATAGTCCTTGAAGCCTAAAACTTTAACCCTAGTGATACAAGTCATGTAAAGGCCTAAAGGGTAGTTTGGTCCTATCCAGTGAATAAGTCAGTTAGATGTTGTTAGAAGTTAGTAACTGATTTGTGAGTCTATAAATAAGCTGTAATAGCAAGTCTGTACATGGATTCTGTTTTGTATGTAAAGAAAGTACTACTTGGGAGAGCTATTCACCTCTCGAATGTGAATAAACACCAATTGTTGATTGTTTCTTGAATACAATCACAGTTTAGCATCATCTTTATGTTCTTGATTTTGTAGTTTGCATCAATTGGTATCAGAGCAATCGACGATGGGAATTTACTACAATAACAGTCGAAATCAGACTGTAATTGATGTTCGTGGTCGGAATGGAATCGGAATGAACCATTTGGGGATACCTTTTTTCGACGGAAGGAACGCTGATTCGTGGATTATGATAGCCGAACGGTATTTCTCGCTCAATCGGCTCACCGAAGATGAAAAGCTTGACGCCGCAGTCAGAGCCTTCGGATATGAAGCTCTTCGTTGGTTTCAATGGGAGGATAAACGTCAAAGAATTTGGAATTGGCTTGAATTGAAGGAGTTAATGTTACTCAAATTCAGGAAGAACAGTGAAGGTTCTCTTTGTGAACCTAATATTGGAGCAAATCAGCAAGGTGCGTTTGCGACAGTTCGAGCAAATCAATCACGAGTTGAATCAAAATTCCTAACGGAAATGGAAGCATCTCAATCCAGATCTGATTCTACGTTCAAATCAATAGAGAGATTGTTACAAGGAATTATGCAACAATTGACGATTATTAGTCGAAACCAAACCGAATTCCACCAGAGATCGAACGATTCTAGTTTTGATTCTGGTTCAGAAGAGGTAAAAGAGGCTGACGATTCAGATTTGGTAGAAGAGGTTGAATACGATACAGGGCAATTGGAGATCGGAACAAAGAATGAAGAAGATAATCACGATCCATATCTGAAGACTACGTGTGACAATTGGGTGTCCAAGAAGGAAGAAGATAATCAAGTGGACGAATATGACCAGCCCATTTCTAATGTTTGTGACGTTGTTAAGAGCGTGAAGCCCGGGCCCAATACAGGAAGTGACAAAGTTAAACATAAATCGGTGAGTGAGAGATACAATGCGGCTTTGATCAGCCCACTGAATGAAGACGACCATAACAGTTCAATTTCGAAGACTATGTGTTACAATTCGGTGAATCAAGATAATAAGTTGGAATTGAAGAAGCATGATCAATCACTCGATGTAAGTCAATCTGATTTTCAAATTGAATATTTGGGTGGGCAATTCCATGTTGCTCCTATACTACTCGATTCATATACCAGAAATCAAAAAAATTTAAATTCTGGCAATTGCTTGATGAAATTGTGTTTGAACGATGGGGTTTTCGAGGCTGTCTACAAGGTGTTTGATGAAACGCCTAAGTGTGCACGCCAGGTGTTTGATGGAAGTCCTAAACCAGATTTAAGGTTAAGGCTGGAGATGCTATTTGTGTATTTTTCAGGTTTGAAACCTCCCAAACCACCGGATTATGCTATCCAATCATGGGATTTAAAACCTCCAAAACCACCCGATTGAAAAGAAGTTTTGGAATACACCTTGAGGACAAGGTGATAGTTTCAGGGGAAGGTATTGATACAAGTCATGTAAAGGCCTAAAGGGTAGTTTGGTCCTATCCAGTGAATAAGTCAGTTAGATGTTGTTAGAAGTTAGTAACTGATTTGTGAGTCTATAAATAAGCTGTAATAGCAAGTCTGTACATGGATTCTGTTTTGTATGTAAAGAAAGTACTACTTGGGAGAGCTATTCACCTCTCGAATGTGAATAAACACCAATTGTTGATTGTTTCTTGAATACAATCACAGTTTAGCATCATCTTTATGTTCTTGATTTTGTAGTTTGCATCACCTAGTTATCTAGGACTAGATTACAATAGAATTACAAACATATTTTAATTCTAAACTAACTATACGAAGATCTCGGACACGATCAGCTCTAAATATCAACATCAGTAGTAATAGCCATCGTCAGTAGTATATCCAAGATCAGTAGTATATTTGCAATTCTGCCCCATCAGTACTAAGTCTTGTACCAGCTTCAAGACCTCATCAGTACCAACTGCAGCATCAGTACTATATCATTTATTTCCCAACACAGGTCAGGTTGAAAGTCATTTAGAATAATGTATAATTTTGTTATTTCTACAGGCTTGTGCTCCGAATCCGTATTATGATCCATATTATGGTGGGATGATGGCAGCTTATGGTCAGCAAATGGTATCAAATAACATTGAATTCATATAAAGTGATCTTTGATTTTTATAGAATATTGAGAAAATAATAATAATATTTAATTATTTAGGTTCATCCTCAATTCCTTGATATGCAGCAAGTGAGAATGCCATTACCCCTTGAAATGGCACAAGAGCCCGTTTATGTCAATGCCAAACAATATCATGCAATTTTGAGGCGAAGACAGTCACGGGCCAAAGCCGAGCTTGAAAAGAAGCTTATAAAAGACCGAAAGGTTGTTTTATAATACAATTATACCCTCAGTTTTGAAAAATCTCAAAATGCATTTTAGTACCCCTGAACTTGGTTAACCAGGTCCTTAACTCCCCTGAACTATTAAAGGTGTAATATGGTACCTTGAACTTGACAAAATGATCAATTTAGTACCCTAGCTCATTAATTTGGTCTTGTTTTCTCAAGTGATTTGCTTCTAATATCAATACATTGACATGGACGCATAATTTTTAGTCTGTCAAAAGCTCCAAAGAAAATAAGTCAAGTAAGAAAACACGAACAAATTAATAAGTTAGGGTACTAGATCGACCATTTTGTAAAGTTCAGGGTACCATGCTGCAACTTTAATAATTCAAGGTAGTAGAAGAGTCAGTCAAGTTCAGGGTACTAAAATAGTAAAATATATATTAGCCAAAAATTGATTCTTCAAATATGGTTGCTAAGATTTGTATTATTTCGATAATAAATACTCCCTCCGTCCCACTTTAAGTGTCCACTACAAAAAACACACAGTTTAAGAAAAGTGCATTAATTATATAATGTCACCAATCAAATTTTCTCTTTCCACTTAAATATTTTTTGATTGGTTGAAATTTAGGAAATGACACTCTTTGTGGGACAAACTAAAATAGTATACTGGACATTTAAAATGGGACGGAGGGAGTAAATATTTTTTTTTTTTTTAATTTTACAGCCTTATCTCCATGAATCTCGACACCAACACGCGATGAGAAGAGTGAGGAGTTCGGGTGGCCGTTTTGCAAAGAAAACTGACGCTGAAGCAATGAAACATGCAAATGAAGACAAAAACAACACAACATCATCGAGTTCACCGGGTATGAAACGTGTGCACTCTGACTCAACCGAGAGTTTAAACACTCACCAAGAACCAAGGGGCAAAAGGGTCAATTCGTGCAATGGTGACACGTATGGGGCCCACTTTGAGAACCAAGACAGCTTTCAAACATCATCATATTCGGACATAGGTGAATGGACGACTATACCAACTAATCAAGCTTCACAGAGGGCTGTTGCCATGAAGTGATGAGTCATCATGGTACGGCCGGCAAATCATTCTTGGCTGTGCGAGAGGGTAAAAAGGTAAATGAGCTTTTTGTTGGTGGTGTCTTATCTTATATTCGGATTCTTTTATCGTGGCGGTATGTACAGAGTATAATGTAGTTAATTAATTCATAGGTAAGTTTACAATTTTATATTTACTATTTCATTCATATTGTTTTAGGGTAATTAATAATTTGTTTGGTTAATGTTGGATCTTGAGTTGTCATATTCGCTTGCATGGTTCATAACGATGCCTCTTAAGAGGTGTCAAAATGCGCAGATTGTGTATTGAGTAATGGGCTAAAATAGTAAAATGGGTTCAGGTCAAAATTTGTTAAATCAACATAGTAGAAATTACCCTGCGCGTTGACACAGGGATTTTCATATGACGTCCAAAAGATTATTTACATCAGTACACTTTTTGTTGTACAACATCTAGTTAAATGCGGGATGTTTTTTATTCTTCTGATTATATCAAAATTGTGTAGAAGTATGTGTTACTTATGTCAACCCAAAAACTTTATGTTAAAAATAAAATCATATAATTTTTTATTTTAGAAAATTTAGGTCTCTTTGAAACCTTTGTTTAGGGAATAGTTAATAATATAGTAAAAATATTTATACATGTAATATATTAATAGTTGTTAAAAAGAAAAACTAAAAAGAATGGAGGAGTAAGTGGTATTCGAATTTTAGTTGTTTAAAATGGAAAAGTTATACAAATGGACCACTTGGCCATCTTGACAAATACAATTATTAATGGACATCTTAAATTTTAATAATATATTTATATATGTGTTATTTTGCATCAAAATGACAAAAGTCAAAAAAGGCGTCCATCAAAAAAATATATAATAAAATATACTACCTCCGTATCAAAATAAGTGATACATTTGAGAAATTGTGGTTTTTGAGGCAAAAGATCGGAAAGTGATTAAAATAGTATAAGGTGGATAGTTAGTGGATAATGGGACCCACTTCTTTTGGATGTAGTGAAATTAATGATGTTTGAAAGTAAAAGTAAGGGTAAAAGAGTAATTTTACTTTATTAAAGTAGATAGTTAGTGGAGAAGGGGTCCCACTTTTTTGCCAAATAAGGAAAGATTTTGAAGTGTATCACTTATTTTGTTCCACCCCTTTTAGGAAAGTGTATCACTTATTTTGATACGGAGGTAGTATAAGGAGTTAGGTACTGTTCACCTCAGTTTGTAAATGTATGATACTAGTGGTTTTTACCTGCGCGATGCCGTAGGGGATTTCCATATGATACCCATACTAATGTTTATTAATATGTGTACAACTATAAATTCTTATTCTCAATAATTTGGATAGTGTTAATTTATGTTGTAAAATAAAGTTGGTAAATGTTATGTTATGAATTTGGTTATAATATAAGTATTTAAAATCTAAATGTTAAAAAGCTAAAATTATAAAAAAGAAAATAGAAGTCAAAGTTGCTGGCTACATATTAAAAAAAAATAAAAATTAAGCAGTCTGACATTATTCTCCTAAGTTGGTAAATGTATTATATGAAATTTTCAAGTAGGCAATAATTTTAGGACATATTAAAATAAAAAGATGGACAATAAAATTGAGATGGAAGAAGTATTTTTATTATATTAAATTTGATAGTTAGTGGGTGTGAAATATTTTTTTTAATCAATTAAGGTAAGTTTTTAAAGTGTATCACTTATTTTAAAATACTCTAAATAGAGGGTGCATCACTTAATTTGAAAGAAAAAATAAATTATTTAAACTTTTAAATAAGAATGACACTATTTAAGAAGTGAAAGGACTTATTTGAAATTTTATGAAATTCACGTTAATTTATACAGTCAAATGATAGTGCATATGTGAGGTAAATTAATGGTTCCAAAAGTCAACATAATCGACGAAATGAAAGTTATAAAAAAAAAAGTTTAGAGCAGTGTGCCAGCCGCTATTCATGATCTTTGGCAAATGTATTATGCGAAGTAGTAAATATATAATATATAATATGTTATATGATTTCAAATATTAATACATTGATGATTAGCTAAATTATGCATTTGGATAAAACAAATCTTTTCTTTGGTAATAAAAGACGTATTAAATAATAGAGTAAATTACACGGATAGTCCCTGTTGTTTGACCTAAGTTTTGGATTTGGTCTCTAAGTTCTAGAAATTACACCGATGGTCACTAAGTATCGGACTTCATATCGGTTTTGGTCCTAAACATAACAACCGTTAAAATGATATGTTAAATCTAGTCATGTGCAATGCACATTAGAGTAATTTAGTCATTTACACACTCTCTCTCATCTCACATCTCATCCCTCTGACCTTCCATGAACACCCACTTCACCATCTTCCGTCTTTCTAACCAACAACACCCAGGAACACAAAATCTCAAATAATGTATTCATCATTCACCTATTTTCTAATCCCATTTCCCAGATTCTTTTCTTGTGATAAATTGGCAAAGCTAAAGAATAAAAAAAATGATCAGGTGAAGAAATCAATGAGGTGTTAAGGGTGTTACGCGGTGGTCCGTTAAGGGTGTTACACCGGTGAAAAAAGCTTCATCTCCAAAACCCATCTCGATTTTAACTTCACGTGATCGATTTCTCCTCCCTCATTTAGCAACTCTGTTTTACGATTTCATCATCATCATCATCTTCCCTGGAGAGTACCATCGGAATATCTATTTCCACATGGACCGGTATTGTACCGCCGTACAGGTGGCGTATGGGCTGACTTAACCAGAGCAGGTAACCGGCACAACATTGGTTGTTTAGAAGGCAAACTGTAAGGCTTACTAGTTGTCTTGGCTAAACTTCCATGGTTAAGGTTCGCGGTCAACCCCTACTCCCATCTTTTTGTTGTTTCTTTTTTGTCCACACCAAGTGCTCGATGTCTCAATGAAAGTAAAGTTGAAGAATATTATGTTTGCATTGTATGCGTGTTGCACTTGTTATGCACACCAAGTGTTCGATGAAATGACTCAATGAAAAAATTACTCAATGAAACTAAATTTCGAAGAAGATACGTCTGAATGTACTTGTGTGGCATGATATTTCAGAGTTTGTTTTTGTGTTTTAAAGGTATTCATGATGGAAATGAATTTATAGGCATATAGAGTTTGGTTTGTAGTTGTGTGTGCATTATTTCATCTGGTATTATGGTGGGTGCATGGAGATGAGAGGTTAAGTCAAAGAGATTCAAACCAGAGAAGAAGAGGGTAAAAAGACTAAATTACCCCCATGTGCTTTGCACATGCATAGATTTAACAGCCATTTTTAATGCCAGTTAGCGTTGGGTACCAAAACCGATACGAAGTCCGATACTTAGTGACCATCGGTGTAATTTCTGGAATTAGGGACCAAATCCAAAACTCAGGTCAAACCACAGGGACTATCCGTGTAATTTACTCTAAATAATAATTGGTCTAGATTAACTGGCCATTAAAGATAATCTTAAAGGTTCTCTTTCAAAAAGTTTTGGGTTCAAAATTTGTTGATGGCAATCCTAGTGTGATAGGTTTTGTGGCTCAAGCCACCTTGTCAAATAAGTGCTAACTTAGAATTTCACATTTACACCCCAAAATATCATTTTACTTATAATTCAACTTAAAATACCTCTTTTAAAACCCACTAAATACTTCTACTCACAAAATTCCTATCACAAAACTCTTTTAGAAGCGCGATTTTTACAGAAGGTGTGGTGGTTGTGAGTTTTAATGTTGCCACATAGAGGTGTGAGATTTGGTGGTGATGATATCACGTACTCTCAGGAGATAAAAGAAAAGGAAGTGTTATTCCCAGAAAAGAAGATATTCGAGAAATGTATATCGTCCGTTTGGATGTCACTACATGATTCGGACTACTAACTTAATAAATGGCGTGTCAAATATACTCATCCATGTATAAAACATTAATTTTAACCATTAATTATTATTGATCAATGATTAAAATTAGTTTCTTAAATATTCACATTCATAAAATATCATTTAGGTTTCAGTTGTCTTACGTCAGCTTTGCAACTCATTTAGACATAACTACAATTACAACACTCTTTCAAAATGATCACCATTGACACATCAACTTTCAATTATACCTTTTAACATATATCTCAAATATTAAAATATAATAATTACTTATTAATAAATCAACATAAATATAATTGTTTACGATAAAAATAATAATTTTATATTAAAAAATAATCTTTTTAAATATAAATATAAACCAACATAAATATTATTGTATTTGTATGCAAGTCGATTGTATTTTATAATTATTAGACGTGGCAAATGAGTCTTGTCGTGTCGGGTTCGTGTCGTGTTGTGTCGAGACCTTAAACGTGTTGAGACCCCTAAACCCAAACCCGACACGTTTAATAAACGTGTTGAAAATGTTGACCCAAACCCGACACGGTTAATTTCGTGTCGACCCGACTCAACCCGTGTAACACGTTTAACCTGTTAAAATTCTCATATAGCGATTAAACATAATAAAAATCCAACATAAATATAATAAAAATCCAAAAAACATTATATTAATCCAAAAAAAAATAATATAATTAGATATTAACCTAAACATGCAATAAAAGCTCAATCTTTTCTACTACAATTATTAAGTTATAATATTTACGTATAATATATTTAAAAATATAAAATTTATTACAAAATATATATATTTAAACGGGTGATTCGGGTTACTTTCGAGTTGAAAATATTGACACTAACCCTACCCGTTTAACTTTCGTGTCGTGTCGTGTCGAGTCAACCCATTTACTTAAACGTGTTGAAACCTCTAACCCAAACCCACTAATTTCGTATCGGGTTCATGTCAAATTGTCATGTCGTGTCTGATTTTACCGGGTTATTAATTATATGTGTACTAAAAAATGAAAAAAAAAAAAAACAGGACGTAATGGTGACCTTTCATTAGAAAATGTAGAGAAAACAAATTTGAGGCCCACTTTGAATTGCAAATTGAAAGTATGTTGATTACGTGTAATGTTCGCAAGCCCTTTGAGATTTGCGGTGGTATAAAAAAACTAGGAATACCTAACATAACTCTAACCATGCTTTCGAACATGTATCGCCGCTATTAGCCCGTGGAATCAGCGGAGGGTTTTCAGGAATCGGCTAGCAATAGCATTCAAGTGAAATCGATTTCTGCTAAGATCGATTGCATTCTGTAAAACGGAAAAAGGTGATTACTATTCAATTTTAAGCATTCATCTTCCCCTTACGTTTTCCCTAAATGTAAAAATTCAAAAGCTGTTGTGAAAATAAATTGTCGATACTTAAACGATGTTTCACGAGTTCATATGATTACATTGATGTTGATATTGCAATCTGATTTCCGTTTTTTCATGTTTTCGTAGGCAACACAACCAACAATTTGTAGTAGTTAGGTTAAAACCCTAGCTAGTGAAATTGGTGGGATGACGGAAAACATAATAGATCAGATTTCAGAGCTTCCTGAATGTATTGCTCACCACATATTGTCGTTTTTGGATTCTCCGGATGAGCTGGTTCGAACTAGTGTTTTGTCTAAACAATGGTTTGCTCAAACGGCTTCTTTCCCCATTTTGGATTTTGATTTCCACAAATTTCGTAAAGTCGCAAGACCATTCACATACCTTTGGGACGAAGATGGATATGCGAGGGACAATTTTTTCAAGTATGTTGTATATACCATGTCAAGATTTTGCGAGCAAAACGTGAGTGCACACACATTCAAACTGAAAATATGGTCTCATGCACGTATAGAAGTAGAGATTATCAACAGATGGATTGGAGTAATTTTTAAGAAAGGTGTGCAGGTGTTGGAATTTGAATTTCCTTACGAGTCTCCGTCAGATTATTACGATTCTCCGACAAATTATCTATTGCCTAACACACTCTTATTATCTGCCTCTTCGTTAACATCTTTGAAATTGCATTATTGTGATTTGCCTTCGTCTTTGATGGTTGATGCTGTCAAGTTCAAGTGTTTGAAGCTTTTGCACCTTTTTAGTGTTCCTTTAAGTGATGAACTGATCAAGTATCTCGTCAGTTGTTGCCCTCTTCTTGAGATATTTTATGTTCACTTTTGTTGTGGTTTCAAAAGATTTAGTGTTTTGGGGCATCAAAGTCTTCGTAAAGTTCGGATAATGAATCACAGTGAAGTTGAGAGAATTGATATTGAAGCTCCCAATCTATCTACTTTTTCCTTGCACTGTTCTGATGGAAATTGGGACCCGCCATGTATGAATTTGGGTTCATGCAAAAAGTTAACAAGATTACATTATGGCCCACGGACATCAGAAGGATTCCCTGACATCTCTTCTAACTTCCCCTTCCTTGAACATTTGACTTTGCAGCTTCCCAAGGATTGCAACAACCTCAAGTTGTCAAGTCATACGTTGAGGACATTTAAGCTAAATCCGGCCTGTGATTTGGAAAAAATTGATATGAATACCCCCAATCTGGTTTCATTTGTGTATGGTGCTCATAGTTCACATGTTTCCTCATTCCCGTTGAAATTGTGTATGACATGTGACACCTATGATCCTGTTGACAGTCTTTGGTTCCAGCAGTTGAGGCGATTCTTGGAAAAGAATAATGGATTCAAAGAGTTGAAGTTCCGTATTTACGAGGTAATAAATTCCTTTGTTTGTTTGATATTGAATAATCCCAACACGAGCTTGTATTTACTAATTAAATGTCTTATTGAAGGAAACCGCTGATGATGTTGAGGAACTAAAGATGATTCAGTCGCAGCCTTTTGAACTTGAGCATGTTGATTTAGAACCGCAATACTTCAAAAATTTAGCAGAGCATGAAAGTGTTGTGGATGCTGTACTTTGGTGTTGTCGTCCTCGATCTCTAACTCTACAATCTAACTTTAATATTGATTTTGAAGAATGGAGCCATCTTGTAAAGGTAAGAGCACTATCTTTGTTAAATTGTTCATTGAATGCCTTAAAAAGATGATTGATTACTTCACTTGCATTGCCATTGCACTTCTTCAACATGGTTTAGATTCTGTTTCTTAACTGCTCGTAAGTAATTAAGCAGAGATGTTATTATTTTAATTATTATTATTACAGTTTACATATGAGAAGCTACTTGAACAAGAAGAAGATGAAGGCCACACTAATATTCGGATTATCTTGTCTTCAAATTCCAATATTCATTTCAGTGACTTGAATTCGTTGTTGAAATCATTACCTTGTGATGAAATAGAAGAAGAAATCGAACTAATAGAAGACAAAATCACCTTCATAAAGGAACAAGGTACACTACTAACCTTTTACAATGACCTAACTTTATGATATATACTACACGTTCTTATCTTTCTTGTTAATATGTAAACAGTTGTTTAGAAGCAGGTTCTCAAAGGAATGTGGATTCATCTGGAAGTATGAAAATTGGAGACTAATTATGCTGTAGTCAACATTTCATAAGTATTCTGCCTTTTGATATGTCATGATAATTCTGAATTATTAGCTAGTAGCATGTATGTTTGAATATGACTCAGTGATGAATCAAATTAAAAGAAAATGTATTGGGTATTTTATTATTGCCAAATTCCGTACATATACATTCACGAGGGTTTGAGGTTATTTTGCCTGATGCACTGTCGTTTTACACTATTCATTAGGGGCATTTCGGTAATTCTTCTTTAACCCTTTGGCCTATTATATTCTTTGTTGTTTTCCCTTACTGTAGCTTAAACCTGAAATCCATAATTGTTGGTGTGTTTTTTGGGAATTCTTATTTGCAATCGCTTGCCATGTTCTGCTTGCTGTGGATCATTTAGTAGGTCAGTGTTTTACATCATGTAATTTCGATCATGTTTGATGCTTTTCAAGTTGGTTAAACTTTCTACGTAATTTCTGTCTTAAAATCATGAGGAAACAAAAGTATATTTTTATTAGGACCTTCACTTTGTTTAAGTTACATATTGATATTGATTAATCGATTTGCATGATCCTGTCTTCGTATTACAATCAAATCTAAACAACCATTTAATCCATTTTACTCAAAACTTAAATTTGTTTTTTGAGTTTTTCTAATGTATAGTCACATTGATAAAATCATTTAATTATTAGAAAGTTTCGAAGGGTTGTGTTTTGGATTCTGCGTTATTTACCATTTTGTCAAGTGAATGACCCGTAAGTGTTTTTTGGGTTTTCGACATCGGCATGAAGCAACATACCTCAGTTTTTGGTTGGTCAAGGTTCTGTTTTGAAAACGATGTTAAACCCAGAGTTTGCAGCTGTTTTCGGGTTTTGTGTTGTGTTGGTTTCTCCTGTATAGTAAAAACGGTGTTTTGTAGTTTATTATACGGAGTACTTGCAAAATGATGATCAATTTTAACATACTTCTTTACTCTTAAAATAATATCCACATACAATTAAAATTATACATTTAGCTTAATTTTTGGTTAGCGCAGAAAGCTAAATGTACAAGAGAGATATATACATTTGTGTCCTTAATTTCAGGTGCCTTGGGTGTAGACGGAACTGTTGGAAAACAGCGTGTATTTTTAAAATTCATTTAACAATTAAATAGACTAAAGTAACGGAGGTATAAGACTACGGGTATGGGTCTTACACACCACATTATTTTTTCTGACATATCATCTGTCATGTCAACAATCACACCACACCACATTATTTATTCAGAAAATACTTACCATACCAACCACACCATTTTAATTTCCAACTCATCTTTTATTTATTATTTATTTTTAAAATATAGATTAACATCTTTAATAAACTTAGCAAACATTTTTAAATTACAAGCCAAATAATTAACCCAAATAATTTCATTTTAAAAATTTAAGCCTATTTTCATAATAAAAAAGGCTGGCCAATTACATAAACTTAGGTTTTCTCTTTCTCTCTCCCACATGCAATGAGTTTTCTCCGGTAATAAGGTAAGTCTTCTGCCGCCTTCCTCCGTTGTCGTGGCCACGCCACACCACCAGAGACCCCCACGCCATGGTGAGGGGCGGTGTTCTTTTCTCCCCCACGCCGTGGCTGGTACGCCACCTCATCCTCAAGGCCCGCTCCGAGTCCATACTAAAAAGGTTTTCTTCCAAAATCCATTTGTAGATTTCATGGGTTGTGAAACTCGTGTTCTCTCAATACGAAAAAATTAGTCCACAACATTTCAAGCAATATTCGGAGATTGCTAGATATCGCAAACCAAACCAACCCAACTGACTTCACTTTTAATACATGTAGATTACTTAAACTTCCGATGTTTATGTTAGTAGTAATGAAATCTAACTAAATGAGCTAATGTTATTAGCAATGTGCTCTAACTAACCGAGCTACTAGAACAGATGTTAATTATTTAATTGCAGTTATTTATGTATCACACTATCTTTGTTAAGCCTTATGTATCATTCTTGCGAGCGTAATCGAGTTTTCCTAAAATTACCCTCTTTATATACACAATTACACATGCCGTAATTTAAAGAAAGTGAAGGTCCTAAATTACCTTAAGATAAAAATATCCTTATGTTTCCTTATTATTTTAAGACATAAATTACCTAAAAGGTTTAACCAACTTGAAAAGCCCCAAACATGATGAAATTACATGATGTACATCACTAAACTACTAAATGATCCACAACAAGTAGGCGTGAAAGTAAACTGAACTGTTCGTGAGCTACTCGAACTTGACTCGTTAAAAAATCAATAAAAGCTCGAGTTAAATGAGTTCGAGCCAAGCTTGAGCTTAACTTAGAGCTCGTTTATTAAACGAGCCTGGTCTTGAGCTTCATTCAAAAAGCTCGTTTATGCTCGCAAGTCTAAACGAGCTAATATATGTTAAGTATTATAAAAATATAATTATATATTATGTATTTTTTAATTATGTGTCTATGTATGTGATACATATATATATATGTATAATATTATATACCCTCTCCGACGTAAATAAAATTCTCATTTCTTTTGGACACAAATTTTAAGGAGAAAGTTAGTGGTGAAGTTATTGATAATAATTTTGATTAAAATATAAAGTTATTTTGGAGAGAGAAAGATAGTTTGTAGATAATTAGTAGTGAGATCTTTGGTAATTATATTATGTTATTAAGTAGCCCCATCAACTTGAGAAATAGGAACTTTTTTTAGGGACAAAAATTTAGGAAGAAACGAGAACTTTAAAATTTAGGGACGGAGAGAGTATAAATGAAATATTTACATAATATATTAACTATTATAATTAAATAAGAGAATTATATATTTTGTTTATATGAGAGCTTAAATGAGCCGAACCCGGGCCTAAAAAAACCTAAACAAGCTGCTCGAGCTTTACACATAAGGCTCGAAACGAGCCGAGTTGGAACTTTCTAAAACTTAAACGAGTCGAGGTCGGGCTCAGCTCATTTACACCCCTAACAACAAGCAGAACAAGATGGCAAGTGATTGCAAATAAAAATTCCCAAAAAACATACCAACAATTATGGATTTCAGGTTTTAGCTACAGTTAGGGAAAATAACAAAGAATATCATAAGCCAAAGGGTTAAAGAAGAATTACCAAAATGCACCTAATGAATAGTGTAAAACGACAATACATAATTAGTCGTATTGTCGTTTTACACTATTCATTAGGGGCATTTCGGTAATTCTTCTTTAACCCTTTGGGCTATTATATTCTTTGTTGTTTTCCCTAACTGTAGCTTAAACCTGAAATCCATAATTGTTTGGTATGTTTTTTGGGAATTCTTATTTGCAATCGCTTGCCATGTTCTGCTTGCTGTGGATCATTTAGTAGGTCAGTGTTTTACATCATGTAATTTCGATCATGTTTGATGCTTTTCAAGTTGGTTAAACTTTCTACGTAATTTCTGTCTTAAAATCATGAGGAAACAAAAGTATATTTTTATCTTAAAGTAATTTAGGACCTTCACTTTGTTTAAGTTACATATTGATATTGATTAATCGATTTGCACGATCCTGTCTTCGTATTACAATCAAATCTAAACAACCATTTCATCCATTTTACTCAAAACTTAAATTTGTTTTTTGAGTTTTTCTAATGTATAGTCACATTGATAAAAATCATTTAATTATTTTAAGCGTTTTGCTAATGACAGCCCTTAGGGCTGTCAATAAGCGCATTAAAACTTGTAAATTAATCAACAACCACCTCCTGCATTTTAGGTATCTCTCATTCGGTAATAAAAGTACAACATTTTAATGCATGTTATTGACAGCCCTAAGGGCTGTCATTAGCAAAACCCTTATTTCAAAGTTTAGAGTTAAATCATAAAACACATTTAGTACTTAATTGCACGGGCGACAGAGCTATAATGGAACTTTAGGGATGGATGCAAACGTGGAGTTCTTTTTTCAAAAATAAGACAATTTACTTCTAAACTTTTTTATAAATAATGCAGTTTGCTACCCATTTTAAAAAATTAATGCTACCGAGTTCCCCGTACCCGGATCCCCAGTCCATACCTGCCATGTGGCTGATGCCCGACGAGAGTGATCTGGCATGCATGTTGCGAATCTGGGTCCCCCGATCCCAGATTCCGTAAAACCCATTTTTCTCTTATTTGTTTCTTCAAGTATGTGGTTTATTTCTTTATTTCTTTCGGTTGATATATTTTAAAATCAAGTAATAAAATACATACTTGAAGAAATAAAGTAGAGAAAAAAAGGTTTTATCGAATCCGGGATCGGGGGACTTGGATTCGCAGCATGCATATCAAACCACTCTCGTCAGGTAGCAGCCACGTGGAAGGCATGGATTGGGGATCCGGGTACGGGGAACCCGGTAGTATTAATTTTGAAAACTAGAGAGAAAACTGCATTATTTTTGAAAGTTTGAAAGTAAATTGCATTATTTTTTTAAAATAAGCTCTTTGAAATCCACGTAAATTCGTAATCAACATACTTTCAATTTGCAATTCAAAGTGGGTCTCAAATTTGTTTTCCTTACATTTTTTAATAAAAGGTCACCGTTACTTATTTTATTTTTCATTTTTTTTAGTACACATATAATTATAAAATACAATCGACTTGCATACAAATACAATTATATTTATGTTAGTTTATTTTTATATTTAAATATAAAAAATATTACTTTTAATAAAATATTGTGCTCAGTCGATGTTGGGCCGGAGAAGGTGGTAATATTTTTTTGGTTTCTACACCTCCAACATCGATTACCACCTTCTCCGGCCCAACATCGACTGAGCACAATATCTTCAATTTATGTTACACCCCCATTTATGAATTGTCTTCTTTGATTATCGCAAACAATGTTAGCCACCGATTTCACAGCATGTTATTAATTAATTGATTTTGACTTTTGACCTAATTTTGTTTTCAAAATCAAAACATCTACAGCATTAGGTGATGGGTAAAATGAGTTTAGGTCAAAACAGAAATTTTGT
The DNA here is from genome assembly GCA_963853835.1 of Calendula officinalis. Classification (NCBI taxonomy): domain Eukaryota; kingdom Viridiplantae; phylum Streptophyta; class Magnoliopsida; order Asterales; family Asteraceae; genus Calendula; species Calendula officinalis. The sequence continues at coordinate 7,196,800 of OY970825.1, forward strand.
TAAATCAATATGTTATATGATTTCAAATATTATTACAATGATGATCAGCTTTGAATAAAACAAACCTTTTCTTTGGTAACAAAAGTACATACTAAATAATAATTAGTCTAGATCAACTGGCTATCAAAGATATTTTTTAGGTTTTCCTTCAAAAATTTGTGGCTTTAGGATTTGATGATTGACAATCCTCAGCCTGATAGCCATTGTGCCAAATTGGCGCTAAATTAGCATTTCACATTTCACATTAACACCCCAAACACTCATTCTGTCACACCCCGCCAAAAGTGGTTTGCGGAAGAACGGGCGTGCGACTTCACGAGTAACATAGCATATGATTATCGTAAACAATAAATGTTTGATAAAAAGAGATGTCACCAAAATTTAATGTAAACAAAGTACTTTGAATTCAAAACATAGTTTAATAAAAATGAAATAAAGAGGTGACATCTTATTAGAATGAAAGCTTGACTCCCAATGCATGCGACTCAATGCCTAGCTTAGTTACCTGAAAAACATAAGTAAAAGTATCAACAAAATTGTTGAGTGAATTCACAGGTTTTAATGAGATCAAAATAGTTCCATAGTTTTCGTATGCCATCCATGGCAAAAATAGTGTGATAGTATAAAACGTTAAAAATAGTCTGCTCAAAAGCAGTAGTAAAAACAATAGTTTTTGTATGCCATCGTTGGCAAAACTAGTGTGGTAATAATAACGTTATAAATGACCTGCTCCGAGAGCAGTGGTACGATTTTACTCGCGTTAGTAGATATAATAGTTTTTGTTGTCATCATTGACAAAAGTAGTGTGATGATATATAAAAATGTTAAAATTGGCCTGCTCCGAGAGCAGTAGTAGAAACATAATAGACGGTGATCCCCCAACAGGGTTGCAAGGCCTTTGAGTTAAAATGATGACCCTAAGTCCATAATCAAAACAACAACCTTAAACGTGCTAGATATGCACTCCTCGTGGTCGGTAAACACCGATAAATGATCAATAACGTGGGAGGGTAGGTCTCCGCCAATAGTACTATTTGCATATCCAGGGCCTAGTCGCAACTAGCTAATGATTATGTATGTAACATATACGCACTTCCATGTACATCTAAACTTAGTCCAAGCATAAGGATTCGTTGTCTAGTTTCCAAAAATAGTTTTCATCACGATATAGTAAACGTTTAAAAATGTTGTAAACGTTTATAAAATAGTTGATATGTTTCAAAACAGTTAAAATGTAGTAAAAGAGAGGTTGTGAACTCACAATCACCATAAGGTTTGTTAAATACACATTGATAAATAGTTTGAATGTTTATAAAACATTTGTTATGTCTTTCACCCCAAGTTTGTAAAACAATATAAAAATAGTAAAAAGGGGCTGTGAACTCACCTGATGCAATGCTAGCAAAATGTAGATAACAATGTGGTTTCCAACCAAACGACTTCTTGTGCCCTAAATGCATAGAAGTAATGTATGAGTGACGGTCTAAATGACTCGTCTATGCTAAATGATGCAAAAATGATTTCCTAAAAGAGAATTAGACTCGATCGATAAGTTGGTGACATTTTAAAGTGGTCATGTGTTTTAAGTACGTTTTAAAATGTGTACTTTATTGGATACATTTTATACTTTGATTGAAAATACACACATCGTGATATAATTTAAATAAGTTTGAAATCATTATAATCAATTCATTATTATCAATTAAATTAGACACTAAAAGAAAATTGACTAGAACATTAAATCTGATTGTTTCTTTTAATAAAAGAAAATAATATTAGTAGAGTTTATTACGACTTAAAAATAAATCTGATTTATATAATTAAATGTGAATGGGTTTTTAATGCCGTTGGCTAAAAACAAGGAAAACGTTTTAGACTTGCAAGAAAACTCGAAGTGGGCTCGGTTAGACAAAAATGGGACTGGACCATAACAACTGATGGGCTTCTAGTTTATTTTGAGCTTGAGTTAAAACAGATTTGGATGATTAAAGGTTTTAGTTACTGGACTTAAAATAGGATTTATGAACTAGTGTATTTTGGGCTAACATGAATACAATATGGCTGGCAAATTTTGGGTTACGTTTGGTGACGAACAGAAAATGCTCCGGCAGCTCTTAGGCTGCCGGCGACTACAATTTTTAGAGGGAACGGGTTTCACAAAGAAATATGACGCACACAACAACGACACACACAAAGCTGTAAGATTTTTGAGTTATTGTTTCGAGACAGAAGTGAGAAAACCACATGGGTTCTCACCATGACACCCACACGAACACACACAAATGTGTGTTTCGTCGGGGTATATTGGCAGTCACAATTAACTGCTTTAGTTACGTAATAATCAAGACAACATGAATAAAGAACGATTCAAAAGATTTTACCTATCGCGATAAAGTGAGAGACCGAGAGAATCGTGAAAGCTTGTCGCCGGAATTACAGGTTCGATGCCGGCGGTAGTGGAAATCTGAGTAGAAACGTGTGCCAAACAAGAACCGATATGACCAAGATAAACGTGTATGATTAGAAAGGGGTTCGAAAATACCTTCGCCGGAACTCGTGAGGTTTGTCGGAATGTGCAGGTGAAAGACGAGCCAGAAAGATCAGTTAGATATGTCGCCGGAGCACGTTGCCTTTTCGCCGGAATCTTGCTGAGTTTCTTGTTCGATTTGCTTGTTTTGGGTAGGATAGTTCATGAGAGGAATGGGGTAGTTTCGGGTGTGTGTGCTTTCATGAAGAAAGTGATGAAAAGTGGTGGTTTAAGTTTGATTTAATGTGGTGATAATAATGATAAAAGGCTGAATATATTAATCGAATTGTGTGTTTTACATTGGGGGTAAAGTCTGGTATTTATACACAAGAATATTAAATTACAAAGGGAAGGTATTGATGTGCTTGGCTGGAGTCAAGGCTGTCAACGAGGAGGACAGCAAGGTGAGGCAGATTTGTAGGGATTGTTTCCTGTTTTGTTTAGTTTCTTGTTTTAACACTCCCCCTCAAGTTGAATGGTGGGATCACCAAAATTCAACTTGCTCAGGACTTCATATAGGGACCTTCCGCTAACAGCTTTAGTTAGGACATCGGCGAGTTGGTCTTCGGACCATACAAAAGGAAGTGTGATGATCTTGGCTTCTAACTTCTCTTTAATGAAATGTCGATCTACCTCTACGTGTTTTGTTCGATCATGTTGAACCGGGTTCTCAGATATTTGGATTGCAGCTTCATTGTCACTGAACACTTCACTGGACTTTTGTGGAGGGTATCCTATCTCGGTCAGAAGTTGTCTTACCCATAGTACTTCGGTAATTCCCCTAGCGATTCCTCGAAATTCCGCCTCAGCGCTGGATAGAGCAACTACCTTTTGTTTCTTGCTACGCCATGTTACAAGATTTCCACCAACGAGGGTGAAGTACCCTGCGGTTGATCTCCTGTCATTTTTATCTCCTGCCCAATCTGCATCTGTGTATAATTGAGTCTCGAGATGACCATTTGGTTTAAATATGATTCCATGCCCAACTGTTCCTTTGAGATACCTTAAGATTCTTAGGACTGCTTCCATATGAGGTTTTTGAGGTCTGTGCATGTACTGGCTTACAACCCCGACGGCATATGCTATATCTGGACGAGTGTGTGCGAGGTATATAAGTTTCCCAACCATTCGTTGGTACCTCAATTTGTCGACTAAATCTTTCTTTTCTTCGTTGAAGAGCTTTAGGTTCATGATCATTGGTGTTTCAGCTGGCTTGCAATCGAGCATACCGGTTTCCGTCAATAGGTCAAGAATGTATTTCTTCTGATGCATGAAGATCCCTTGTTTCGATCTTAGAACTTCAATTCCTAGGAAATATTTGAGATTTCCTAGATCCTTCATTTCAAATTCTGAAAACAAGTTCCCCTTTAATTTTGTAATTTCTTCTTTATCATCACCTGTAATAATCATATCATCAACATAAATTATTAGACAAGTTATTAATTTTCCTCTTTTCTTGAGGAATAGAGTGTGATCAGAGTTGCTTTGTTTGAACCCATAGCTTTTCATAGCTATGGTGAACCTTCCAAACCAAGCTCTAGGTGATTGTTTTAAACCGTAAAGAGATTTTTTAAGGCGACACACTTCCCTTTCTTTGAAATTCTTTGTGAATCCATGTGGAGCTTCCATGTAGACCTCTTCCTTTAGTTCTCCGTGTAGGAAAGCATTCTTTACATCAAACTGGTGTAGAGGCCATCCTTGATTTGCAGCTATGGAGCAAAGAACTCTGATGGTGTTGATTTTTGCTACGGGAGAGAAGGTTTCTGAGTAGTCAATCCCATATGTTTGTGTATAACCTTTCGCCACTAGTCTTGCTTTGTACCTTTCAATTGTGCCGTCAGGTTTGTGTTTGATTGTGAACACCCATCGACACCCGACGGGTTTTTTTCCTGGTGGTAAGATACATTTCGTCCAAGTTTTGTTCTTTTCTAGAGCTTTCATCTCTTCTTCCATGGCATTTTTCCATTGTCTTGAATTTAGGGCTTGCTCGATATTTGTAGGTATTTCGTCTGAACATAGTGCAACTGAAAAGGCTTTTGCTTCTTTGGATAGGTTTCCTTTGGCTATGTTGGCCATTGGATACCTACTCTCCTTCTTGTTTATCCTTTCAGGAGAGTATCTGTTAGGAGGAACACCTCGATTTGATCTTGGAGGTAGACTATATTGTTCGGGTTCATCTTCTTGAATAGTATTGAACTCTTCTCCATCTTCATTATCTAATCCCTGTATGTTTTCATTTTCTTGTACAGAAGAGGTATTATTAGTTCCAGTAGTTTCAGGAGATAGAGTACTTACCTCGGGTACCTCGGGTATCAGGACGGGAGGCGATTCTTGGGGGGCACTGTCTTCAGGAGCACTGTCTTCGGTAGGTTGAGCTTGTATGTTTGTTGTGTCAAGCCAACTCAGGGTGTCGATTGTATTAGAATTCATATTCTCCCCCTGACCGCTGAGGTTGGAGGTGTAGTAGTATTCTGTTTCTAGGAAGTCACAGTTCATGGTGGTGAACATGCGTCGAGTCTTCGGATTGTAGCACCGGTATCCTTTCTGGGTTGGCCCATACCCAACAAAGACACATTTTTCAGCACAGGGGTCAAGCTTAGATCTAGTGGACTTTGGTATATGGACGAAGACGGTGCAACCAAAAATACGAGGTTCAAGGGTTAGGATAGGAGGTGGTTCAGTGTATTCAGTGAGCATTTGTAGTGGGGTTTTGGATTTCAAAATTTGGGTTGGTAAACGATTGATGAGATAGGCGGCTGTGACGAGGGCTTCCGGCCAAAAAGTTTTTGGAACTTGTGATTCTATTAGGAGTGCTCGAGTAATCTCAAGAAGAATACGATTTTTTCTTTCGGCGACACCATTTTGTTCAGGGGTATGTGGACAGGAGGTTTGATGGATTATACCTTTGTTTTGGCAAAAAAGTTTCATATTATCATTAATAAATTCCCCACCATTATCAGACCTAAGAATTTGGATAGTTTTGTTGAATTGGGTTTGGACCATGTTATAAAAAATTGTAAATTTATCAAAAACCTCGTTTTTATTTTTTAATAAGTATATCCAGGTCATACGTGTGCAATCATCTACGAACATGACAAAAAAACGATAGTTTTGTCCTCCGGTGATTGGAGCTGGGCCCCACACATCCGAATGAATTAACGAAAAAGGAAGGTCAACTCTCGTATAATTTGGTTTAAATGTTTTTCGATGACTTTTGGCAAAAACACATGTTTCACAATGTGACTTACAATTTAAAGGAAAAAGTTTAGGAAATAAAGTATGTAAATAACTTGTGGATGGGTGACCTAGCCTCCTGTGCCACAACCAAGCTTCCCTTTCTGTCGTACCATGAGATAGCATAGCACTTCCAGTTTGAGTAACTTCATCCACATAGTATAACCCGTCTCTTTCAGTGCCACGCCCAATTATCGTTCCCGTCCTGATATCCTGTAAGATACAAAACGTTGGTTGCATGAGTACTGAGCAATTTAATTCTTTTGTGACATGACTAACGGATAAAAGTTTATGTGATAGGTTGGGGATATAAAGACATTTAGAGAGCTTGAGGGTTGGAGATATCTCAATACTCCCTCCTGTTTTTACATGAAGTTTTTCCCCATTTGCGGTTTTTATATATGATTTCGTTGGTGGATTTGTAGTTGTAAAATCCGATAAGTCATGGGTCATTGTGTCGGTGGCCCCACAATCAAATATCCATAATTGTTCCCGTTTTTTAATATTTTGAGCTATGTTGACAAAACCTCCCACATTATACACTTTTTCACAAATTTTAAAACTCTTATTTAAAAAGAAGTCAAACGTGGCAGAGTGAATATTGTGGGGGTCAGTTTCGGAACAAGACAATTTGTCTTGAGGTTCAGTTTCGCAAACATGCAATAAATCACTATTTTGAGTTTGAGGGTTAGTTTTGTAAAAAAGTAATTCTATATTCTGGGGGTCTGTTGTGTTAAAAGAATTAAACTGAGGGGGGGGTTTCGAGTTTCCACTCTCACCCCCGTTACCTGCATCCACATTGAAGACTTCGTGCCCTAGATCGATCGTCGGTTCTGCAGAAGTCGCAACTCCCCCAAATCCGCTGCTTGATTGTCGATCAGTGCTCTTGCCTTCACCGGATGTTCTTCCTTTCCCCTGGCCGAGGTTCGATTTGCCCTTTTTGTGGCCATCGGTCCACCACTCAGGGTACCCGACAAGCTCAAAACACTGCTCTTTGGTATGCTTTTCCATGCCACAATTATCACACTTAAGGTGGGACTTATCTTCTTTGGTTTTTGTGTATCTTCTCCCTTCCGGTGGCCGGCGATAGCCTCTAGTTGCTAGACCCGACCCTTCGATTTCAGTGGCTGCAGCGGTGGCTGCAGCGGAGAGTCCAGTTGCGATGCCCGTATCAGGATTGGTTGCTCCCAGAATAGATTGGTGAGCAGCTTCCTTACGAACAGTAGCATACGCCGACTCCGTAGAGGGGAGATGTTCCAATCGAAGAATTTCCCGTTTGATGGAATCATATTTCCTGTCAAGAGCATTTAGAAATTGAAAAAGTTTCTGTTCTGACCTGATTTTTGCATATTTTTTGATGTCATCTGGGCATTTCATTGGGTTTGGATCAATCCTGTCAATCTCCCCCCAAATCCCCTGTAATGTCATCCATAGTTCTTCAAGAGAGCTTTCGTTTTGTTTGATGTCATTAGCTTTGACATGAAGATTGAACGTTTGTAGCTTGTCCTTTCCACTACTATATGTAACCACCAAAGCATCCCACAAAGTTTTTGCTGTGGGATATTCGGTTAGATTACCAGCAAGTGTTGGCTCGATGTTTTGGATGAGCCATGAAAAAACAATCAAGTCTTCTTGTTCCCATTGATCAAAGGATTCGTGGCTTTGATCCGGAGGGTTCGAGGTGAGATGAGATAACAAGTTTTTTGATTTTCCGCCTATGGCGACCCGAATCATACGGGTCCATAAGGAATAATTTTGATTGTTGAGTTTGAGATTGATTTGTAGGTTATCAGAAAGTTTGGGGGTTTGTGGCTGAGAATTGATGCTGTTTCTAAGCAAGTTTGCTAGTTGTAATGACAAACTTGCATCAGAATTGTTGTCTGTCGACATGATGGAATTTTTGATCGAAAAAAAAAAGGCTAGAGAAAGCTGGTATATGATGAGCTGCCTGGCTCTGATACCATGATAAAAGGCTGAATATATTAATCGAATTGTGTGTTTTACATTGGGGGTAAAGTCTGGTATTTATACACAAGAATATTAAATTACAAAGGGAAGGTATTGATGTGCTTGGCTGGAGTCAAGGCTGTCAACGAGGAGGACAGCAAGGTGAGGCAGATTTGTAGGGATTGTTTCCTGTTTTGTTTAGTTTCTTGTTTTAACAAATAACCACGTGATGAACATCGATCTAGTTGTTTTCAAAGACCTTTGAATGTCCCATGAAATCCGTATTGTTAGTTGAGCATGGGGATGTAGACGTGCACATGAGAAACGAGTATAAGATAAGGAATATCGCTGAGTTTGTTATAAGGATATATGTACGTGCGGAATGGAGTTTTGTAGAGGAGATGAGCTTTTAAAAAAATTAATTATTTAGTGAGTATAAGGTATAAATGGTTATTAGTACAAAACTTTCATTAATTAAGTATATATATTGAGTTGTGTATGGCGCTTTTATGTATAATTTTTGTGCAAGTTCACTTAGTTGAACCAAGGTATTATTAACAATTATAAAATTTTATAATTTTAGGTTCGATTTGTGTTTTAGGTTGAGTCACCAACTCGCTAGGTTACAGTTTATCTGTATTAAAAATGTAGACAACTGACACGTGTCTAAAAATAATGTGCACTAATGACACAAAACATGTTTTTACTAGACTTAAATGCAAATATGAATGTCTTTCTAAATGAGATGATTGTACTAAGATAAAATGAGCTATAAAAATCGTCGGGTCAAATACCCGCTTGCGAGGGTTGTCACACATTCAATCATAACTCAACATAAAATACCTCTTTGGGACCCCACTAAATACCGCACGACTTTCGTCAGAGTAATGTGAGGTGTGGTGTTTGTGAGTTTCAGTGTTGCCACATAGGTGGCATGAGATTTGCAGTGATGATAGTCTGATACTACATACTAAGAGATTTAAAAAATTCCCTAAAAAAAGGATACGTTCGAAAAGGTAAATTGTCCGCTTTGATGACACTGCATGACTTAAACTATAAACTTACTAGTTAGTCACTAAAAATATCTATATATTTTAGTGATGGGCCAAAGACTTTCTTCAGATAACCTAATATGACAACATTTTATTATATTTTTGGTAACGTCGATTTCGGTTGCGGTTAGTCCAAAGTCGGCGATAATTATTATAGTATGAAAAGTAAAAGTTGTGTATTTAGACTAACCCCGACGTGGTTTGTTCAACTTAGTATTAGCCTTTTTTTATTAATTTTGTTATTCATTGTTATTATTATTTAATTATTTTTCGTTAAATAAACAATATTATGTGCTAATCAGATCTTATTGCATATCATATGTGATGTTTTTATATAATCAGATATCATCAAGTATACAATCATATGTTGTTTTTTTGTATAATCACATGTAATCAAGTATAAAATCATATGTGATATCATTTAGGTTTCAATTGTGCAACGTCAGCCTTGCAACTCCTTTCCACATAACTGCAATTACAACACACTTTAAAAGTGGTTCCCATTTGTACATCACCTTTCAATTATAACTTTTAACATATATCTTATATATTAAAAATATAATAACTACTTGTTAAAAATAATATTTGTAAACATAAAATAATATTTTCAGATATAAAAATAAACTAACATAAATATTATTGTGTTTGTATGCAACTCGATCGTATTTTACAAGTATACGTTTTATTAAAAAATGAAATAATTAATAAGTTATGGTGACCTTTTATTGAAAAATGAAAAGAAAATAAATTTGAGGCCCACTTTGAATTGCAAATGGGTTTTCATTTTTGCAAAACTAGGAATACCTGACATAACTCTAACCCCGTGGAATCAGCGGAGGATTTTCAGGAATCGGCTAGCAATAGCATTCAAGTGAAATCGATTTCTGCTCAGATCGATTGCATTCTGTAAAACGGAAAAAGGTGATTACTATTCAGTTTTAAGCATTCATCTCCACCTTACGTTTTCCCTAAATGTAAATATATAAAAGCTGTTGTGAAATTAAATTGTCGATACTTAAACGATGTTTCACGAGTTCATATGATTACATTGATGTTGATATTGCAATCTGATTTCCGTTTTTTCATGTTTTCGTAGGCAACACAACCAACAATTTGTAGTAGTTAGGTTAAAACCCTAGCTAGTGAAATTGGTGGGATGGAGGAAAACATAATTGATCGGATTTCAGAGCTTCCTGAATGTATTGTTCACCGCATATTGTCGTTTCTGAATTCTCCGGCTGATCTGGTTCGAACTAGTGTTTTGTCTAAAAAATGGTTTGCTCAAACTTCTTCTTTCCCCATTTTGGATTTTGATTTCGACAAATTTTGTAAAGCATACAAATATAACTGGAAGATTTTTTTCAAGTATGCTGTGTATACCATGTCCAGATTTTGCAAGCAAAACGTGAGTGCACACACATTCAAAGTGAAAACATGGTTTGGGGCACGTATAGAAGAAGTAGAGATTATCAACAAATGGATTGGAGTAATTTTTAAGAAAGGTGTGCAGGTGTTCGTGATTGAAGTTCCTTATTGCGTGCATCCGTCAATGTATCGATTGCCTAACACACTCTTATTATCTGCCTCTTCGTTAACATCTTTGACAATAAGTTATTGTTATTTGCCTTCATCTTTGATGGTTGATCCTGTCAAGTTCAAGTGTTTGAAGCTTTTGCACCTTAATAATGTTCCTTTAAGTGATGAACTGATCAAGTATCTCACCAGTTGTTGCCCTCTTCTTGAGGAATTTAATGTGGGAGATTGTCGTGGTTTCAAAAGATTTAGTGTTTTGGGGCATCAAAATCTTCGTAAAGTTCGTATGTCGTATCACAGTGAAGTTGAGAGAATTGATATTGAAGCTCCAAATCTATCTACTTTTTCCTTGAGGTGTCATAAAATGTTAATTGACTCACGGTGTATGAATTTGACTTCATGCAAAAAGTTAACAAGATTACATTATGACGCGGTGACATTAGCAGGGCTACATGACCTCTCTTCTAACTTCCCCTTCCTTGAACATTTGACTCTTGAGCTTCCCTATGAATGTGGCAAGCTCAAGTTCTCAAGTCATTCATTGAAGACATTTGTGCTAAATTCAACCTGTGATTTGAAAAAAATTAACATGAATACCCCCAATTTGGTTTTATTTGTGTACGGTCTTTGTTCACGTGTTGCCTCAATCCCGTTGAAATTGCGTATGGAATGTGATCTCCATGATTTTGTTGACAGTCATTGGTTCCAGCAGTTGAGGCGGTTTTTGGAAAAGAGTAATGGATTCAAAGAGTTGAAGTTGTGTGTTCCCGTGGTAATAAATTCATTTAGTTGATGAATCATTTGTATTTACTAATTAAATGTCTTATTGAAGGATTATGCTGATGATTTTGAGGAACTAAAGATGATTCAGTCGCAGCCTGTTGAACTTGAGCATCTTGATCTACATCCAATGTTTGCAGAAAATTTAGCAGAGCATGAAAGTGTTGTGGATGCTGGACTTTGGTGTTGTCGTCCTCGATCTCTAACTCTACAATCTTACTTCAGTAACATTGATTTTGAAGAATGGAGCCATCTTGTAAAGGTAAGATTTTTATGCTTAAAAAGATGAATTGTTATTATTATTTACTATTTATTATTATTATTATTATTATTATTATTATTATTATTATTATTATTATTATTATTATTATTATTATTATTATTATTATTATTATTATTATAGTTTACATATGAGAAGCTACTTAAACAAGAAGAAGATGAAGGCCACACTAATATTCGGATTATCTTGTCTTCAAAATCCAAAATGCATTTCAGTGACTTGAATTCGTTGTTGAAATCATTATTACCTTGTGATCTAAGAGAAGAAAAAATCACCTTCATAAAGGAACAAGGTACACTATTAACCTTTTACAATGACGTAACTTTATGTACTACACGTTGTTATCTTTCTTGTTAATATGTAAACAGTTGTTTAGAAGCAGGTTCTCAAAGGAATGTGGATTCATCTGGAAGTATGAAAATTGGAGACTAATTATGCTGTAGTCAACATTTCATAAGTATTCTGCCTTTTGATGTCATGATAATTCTGAATTATTAACTAGTAGCATGTGTGTTTGAATATGACTCAGTGATGAATCAAATTAAATTTGTTGGGTTTTGTCTTGTGTTGGTTTCTCCTGTAGGTGTTTTAACATACTTCTTTACTCTTAGATAATTGTGCGCATACAAAGCATACAATTAAAATTGTACATTAGCTTAATTTTTGGTTAGCGCGGAAAGCTAAATGTACAAGAGATATGTATACATTGTGTACTTAATTTCAGGTGCCCTTATTTACAAACAGGGGTGTAGACGGAGCTGTTGGAGAACAGCGTGTATTTTTAAAATTAATTTAACAATTTAATAGGCAAAAGTAACGGAAGTACAAGAGCAATATTAACATCCATATGTAAAAAGGTTTTCTTCCAAAATACATTTACACCACATTTGTAGATTTTATGGGTTGTGAAGGTTGTGTTCACTCAATACGAACAAATTAGTCCACAGCGTTTCAAGCAATATTCGGAGATTAAACCTGCAATCGTTTATGTCATGTTATTAGTAATGAGCTCTAACCAACTGAGCTTATGTTATTAGCAATGGGTTCTAAACAACCGAACTATTAGAGCGGATGTTAATTACTAACTACAATTACTTATGTAACATATTATCTTTGTTAAGCCTTAAACTCATATTATCCTATTGAGCACAATCCACCACCACCCTTTCTACTCACCATTAAGGGTGTGCGTTGACCGGACAGAACCAGAACGAATCCAGAATCATGAAACTACAAATCGAAAACCGAATCAGTTGTTTGTTCAGTTCGGTTTGATTTTTTGGTCAACATACTTTCCTACTCATCAGCGCAATGCACCACCACCACCTGCCACCACCACATTCACTATCTCGGCACTTACCAGCGCAAAATATAGTTACAAGGTACTTGTTACTGCATTTCTTTCGCAGATATCATGCTAGTGTACTTAACAAGTGCACTTACATCCAAGTTTCAGTGGATTGATGATCGTTCCCCTATACGTGCCATGTTAACTTAAATAAAGAACGAAAAAGGTTAAAACAGCATCACCGGCCAAACTGAATCTAATAGGGTTGGCATTGGCCGGCGTCTTTAAAATGTAGATATTTATCACCAACTAACATCACCAAAAAATCCTAACTGAAACAGTTATCTCATTTAAAGATACTTGGCCAATAGACGTCAACAGTAGTAGTTTAAAGAAATAGGAGAATGTTTCATTAGAATGGAAACAAAGACCTCCTAGATGTGTTAAACCGAACAAACCTTACTTTTAAACAACCTCCTAGATGTTTTTTCATTCTTACATCTTCCTAAAGGTAGAATTTCAGCCATAGGCCTCTCCTAAAACAAGTACAATTAGGCTTGAAGGTTTGTTATAAATAAGGTTTCCAATGATTAATTGAACATTTCAAGATCTGATTCAAATAGCAATTATAGCCTAAGCAATTGGGTTGGGCATTGTAACGCTAATAAGCAATTAAATCAAACAACAAACATAGAAAACCAATATAAAGATATCCAGAAAAGTAAAAGGTTCAACATAGCAAACTTAAAAAAACGAGTTTTACGAAACAACCAAAAGTAAAAGGCTGATAGAGAACTTGCGAAGCCGTCATCAAGCAACAAGTTGCTCAATACCTCCACATCCTCAATAACAAGGCTAGAGTACCGCCACGCAAGCCACCACCCCAAATACCAAAACTTGTTATCCAACACAAAACATAAAAACAAAAAAAGTCTCTAAAATCATAAAACCACAAAACAGTAAAAATACTTCACTTGGCACCCTTCTTGACTGCAGCCTTGGTCACCTTAGCTCCAGTTGGATCCTTCTTGTCCACACTCTTGATCACACCAACCGCAACAGTCTGACGCATGTCACGAACCGCAAACCGACCAAGTGGCGGGTACTCAGCAAAGGTCTCAACCACCATGGGCTTGGTTGGAAGCATCTTAACCATACCAGCATCACCATTCTTCAAAAACTTGGGCTCCTTTTCAAGCTCCTTACCAGACCTACGGTCAATCTTGGTCAAAATCTCACCAAACTTAACCGCAATGTGGGAAGTGTGGCAATCCAAAACCGGAGCGTAACCGTTACCGATCTGACCCGGGTGGTTCATGATAATGACCTGAGAAGTGAAACTGGCTGCACCCTTAGCTGGGTCATCTTTCGAGTTTGATGCAACATAACCACGTTTAAGATCCTTAACCGCAACGTTCTTCACATTGAACCCGACATTGTCACCGGGTAGAGCTTCAGATAAAGCTTCGTGGTGCATCTCAACTGACTTGACTTCAGTGGTTAGCCCTGATGGACCGAAGGTGACAACCATACCAGGTTTGATGACACCGGTTTCAACCCGACCCACGGGCACAGTTCCAATACCACCAATCTTGTACACATCTTGAAGTGGGAGACGAAGGGGTTTGTCTGATGGTCTTTTGGGCTCGTTGATTTGGTCAAGGGCTTCTAGAAGAGTTGGGCCCTTGTACCAGTCAAGGTTTGTTGACCTTTCAATCATGTTGTCTCCCTCAAAACCAGAGATTGGTACAAATGCAATTTTGTCAGGGTTGTATCCGACCTTTTTCAAGTATGAAGAAACTTCCTTCACGATTTCTTCGTACCTACCCTTTGAGTACTTAGGGGTGGTAGCATCCATCTACACAAATTAAAAAATAAATTAACATTATTTAACAAGTTTCATCATGTTATTATATATACAAATTAAGTAATACAAATCATACCTTATTACAACAACAGATCATCTGCTTGACACCAAGAGTAAAAGCAAGAAGAGCATGCTCACGGGTCTGACCATCCTTGGAAATACCAGCTTCAAAACCACCAGTGGTTGAATCAATGATCAAAACAGCACAATCAGCTTGAGAAGTACCAGTAATCATGTTCTTAATGAAATCACGATGTCCAGGAGCATCAATAACTGTGCAGTAGTATTTGGTGGTCTCAAATTTCCACAAAGCAATATCAATGGTGATACCACGTTCACGTTCTGCCTTCAATTTGTCAAGAACCCATGCGTATTTGAATGAACGTTTGTTCATTTCAGCTGCTTCTTTCTCAAAACGTTCGATCACACGCTTGTCAATTCCTCCAAGCTTGTAGATCAAGTGACCAGTGGTGGTGGATTTCCCAGAGTCGACATGTCCAATGACGACAATGCTGATATGAACCTTTTCTTTTCCCATTCTGAAATTTCAAACAAACTGCACTATAGTTGGAATAAATATTAGATAACATAATGATAGAAACTATACCAACTTTGAAGATAAAACAGCCACAAAATTGTTATTTTAAAATAACAGTATTAAATGAACAAATATTTTCTAATTTCAAAACCAATACATGTGTTTACTAATTTAATTTTAAATCCTTAATGAAAAATAAGCTTTAAATGATCATTAAAAGATGTTTGAGTTAGCTAATAAGCTTAGCAGCTCATCAGCTCTAATTATAGATTAGTAGCACATCTGTTTATGAGCTGACCAGAGTGTACAGAAGCTAGAAAGCTGTGTAAATAAGCTAACACAAAAACTCTAATAGACAGACACAGAACAATTTCAGATAATTGAAAAAATTGCCACATAATCTACTAAAAGAGGTATTATAACTGGATCTGAAAAATACATAACGTCTGTAGCATATATGACAATCAGCACATACTACCTGACTTTTAATTGAAATTAACGAATTAAAAAATTACAAGCAGCTTGCAGTAACCAAAACCGACCAGATCAAGAATAACTCAGTCTGTAAATCTACTGTAGCTTCGGAACAAACAAATCAGAAACCACTACTGAATTAAAATCAAATGATTACAGCATAAAACAAGCCAGTGAACTAAAAACTCGATACTATTCCGGACAATCTAATAAAAACCACCAGAACTTAAAAAAACAATTCGATCGCTTCAAAAACAATTAAAATACACAAGCACATACACACAGAGAAGTAGTCTATGATTCAGTATTCTAAAACACAAAGAGAGATTCACAGAAACACAACATATACGATACGAAAACGATTCAAAATCAAAACATACAAATCGAACAATCGAAGAAATTCCTATTACCTTATCGATGAATCTGCTTGAGAAAATTATGTAGCTCGCCGAATTCAGGAGAGCGATGGAAGAAATGAAGTAGACTGATGAGACTTTATAACAGGGAGAACCGATGGTTTAGGCTAGGGTTTTTTAGAAGCCGTTAGATTAAAGGATCTAATGGTTGTCGAGGCGTGTGGGTTTTGGATCAAACTACCGTGGATTCCACGTTGATACCCTAGCCAGTTTTTTTTATTTATTGTTACGATCATTTGTCTCTTTTAGTCCCTTAACTATTCATTACTATACGGTGTTAGCCGATTGATTTATTTTTTTACTGTTACGATCATTTGTCTCTTTTTTAGACTTCATAATGACGGAAAGAAGAAACCAAACATATTACGAGTATTAATTAATGTTGTTGTTTTAGTAATTATGGCAATGTAAATTGAAACGTGAATAGAGAGTATCATCAGTTATGTCAATGAAAACTGAAATGTTAAAGTTCTATGACAATATCAAACGTCAAAAGCTTTAGGACGTACTGGGCGGGTTAATACTGCGTATACGGGTTGCTAGGTTTGACTAAAAGAGTCCGGGTCTTAATGGGTCATTACTCATTAAATACCCGGTGGCTATTATTGAACCGATGACTTCCCCGATCCCAGTTTGACTGGGTTAAACCAGCTGGGTCAATCCGGATTTTAAAACATTGACCATAATACAGAGCTTTTGGTGTGGTGAAGCATCTAAAATAAATAGGAAATAATGTGGCTTTTCCATTCTCTATCTAGGGCAGCGTACACAAAATCCAAACATCCAAAGCTAACACACAAAACCGTGCAATAAATTAGTCAATGGACTATAACTGCAAAGAATATATGTTCTACGGTTGAAATTTATAATTTAGTTTGAAAATATATTTATCTAACAATAGAGAGCATCACAATTTTCCAATATGACAATAATGCATTGACTTTTTAAAC
Source organism: Calendula officinalis (assembly GCA_963853835.1). Lineage (NCBI taxonomy): Eukaryota > Viridiplantae > Streptophyta > Magnoliopsida > Asterales > Asteraceae > Calendula > Calendula officinalis. The sequence continues at coordinate 7,213,686 of OY970825.1, forward strand.
ACATCACTCTTTAGCCGACTTAACAATAAATACGAGTAGTTGAATACTAAAGTGCTAAACCAGGTACCCATAATTGTTAGCAAAAATTGTACGAGTAATTTGGAAGCCGAAATTTTATTATAGTTTCCGATTAAGGATCCGAGATCTTAGCACTTGAATAGTTGCATATTCTTGAAATCGTTGAATGAGTAAGGAGTGAATATCCATTAAGACTATGTGTATTGGTAACCAAACGGTTCAATCGCCACCCCCACTACATGACTCCGGAACGAACCCCCCCCCCCCCACCCACACACACTTTTTTTTGTTTGTTTTGGTTGCTCTGCCGATCGAATATTGTGTGTGATAAAGTTGTGGTTGCTCTCCCCTCACTCCCATTTTGGTTCATTAAAATACATTTGCTCACTATTATGGACACTTTGTCACACGTTTGGAGAGAAAGTTGAGGTGACGCTTAGGTGGCAATGATGAATATTGTTGCGTTTGAACCCATACTGCTGGTCTAACATCAATCCTGCATCGTACTTGGGTTTATGTTTCCAAATCTTTATATTGTAAACATGAGATTTGCTTATTTGGTTATGGAATTGTGTATTTGCTTTGGAAATATGGATTTGAATCTCATTGCTTGTTTGGATTTATAATTACCCTTTTGTTTATGCTTGATGTATGTTTCGGTTGTGTTGTTATTCAATATTGAAAACATGTGTTTAATTTCTTATTAGCTTCGCTTAAACTCTCCATTAGTTTAAACTACTATTAAACATCATGTTATCATAATAAGTTGTATATTAGTTGATTTGATAAGAATATATGCTCATGAAGTATAGAAATATAAATTGGACTGGGATTAACGAAAACAACCTACTATGGTAACGACAACTCGTAATGGTCCTAACTACTAGCGAACAACCACTACGGCAAGCGCCACAACGACGATAACGCTAGACCGTAATATAGGCTTGTGAAGCAACAATTAGGATGAAAGGTGAAAACTAATGTTTAGCTATTAAAGTGGGAACTCCAACACGTATGATTGTTAATTGGGTTTCGATGCCTAACTGTTATGGTTGAGGGTATGGAAGAATCATAATCATGATCCAATGCTAGCCGGTTAACTCATTTATACTTACGTTTATAATCATTAAATGAAAATGATTTACAACTAGTTTAATACCCAATTTGGAGCAATGGGTGTTTTTTTTAGAAACAGCGGAGAAGTGGGTGTGTATGGCTCGTTGTAGGCTTGTAGCCTAGTTAAATTGCTTTTAACACTGCTAGGTGCCAACACCGTACCGTCATTTATGCCAAGCTCATCTTGCTAAAAGACTTGCAAGATTATACGCTAAACTCATGCTAAAAGTCACGCGTCATCGATTAACGCAGGTTAAACATAAATTGTTTTATTATGTTAAGCGACGTGTAAAGATTGTAGTATATAAATTGAAACGAAAAGTTTGGAGTAATAATATACAACATAAAAAGTTTTATCATGTGAAGTGACCTGTAAAGAATTTAATACTACGTATATACATTAAAACGAAAAGTTTGGAGTAATAATACTTAGAGCATAAGATGTGAAATCAGTGTTATAGTCGTATTAAATTAGCATATAACCCGTGATAAATTACGGGTATAACTCGTGATAAATTACGGTTAGCTTATAACTTTTTATTTAATGTTTTAATGTGTTTTTTCGTAATAGTTTTTGAGTTTTAACAAGAGTTTAACATAGCTTTAACATACACCCATTATGGTGTTAGTTAACATGTTAAAATCATTTTAAACAAAATTTTAAACAATGTAATCATCTATGGTGTTCTTGCTGTCTTATCCGAAACCATGAAAAAAGGAACCAAAATTTTTAGGCATAATGACAGAGATACAAATGTTTATGTCATATGCTCATACATAAGATGATTACATTGTTTAAATAACAAAAATTAAGTTAAACCCGAGGCGGTGATCAATATAATAATATATGTTTAGGGAAATAATTATAACATGGTACATAATAGAATAATACAAGTTCAAGTCATGAGGATGCCGATTTGTTTAAAATGCAAATATTCCCGGAAATAACAACCGTTAATGTTTCCAAGTTATTTCAAGTATGATATCTGCTACAATTAATTTTTATTTACATAAAGTTTTTATGTTACAATAGTTGTTTAAAGATTAAGATATAAGAGATTTATAAGTTCTGATAACTCCCTAAAGATCACGCTTTGGGATATTTTGCAACAAAAAATTCAAGGTACACTCTTGAAATGTTGCAAGCACACATTTAATGATCCAATGCAGATTCCAAAATAGTCCAGACATTGACTAATTGACCTTATGAATTGCAGATTTTAGTTTGATATATATCAATAAATGAATCATAGATCATAACATATAAGTAGGCGGTATTTTCTCAGATCAAATTAGGGAAAATACGATTTCGATTCATGAAGATCACATAAGGTTTTCAAAAATAAAAAGGAAAAAAAGGAAAACCTAAGCAGCTTTTGCCGTACAAGGAGTGTGAAGAACTGATGTTTGATCATCATCATCATCACCGCTAAAAATTATCAGATCTGGTGATCTGAGAACAACTTCATTTTCTCTTACCTCGCCGTCAATTTCATCCGCCGGATGGAGACTTCGGTTTTCCGATTTAGCTCGTTTCATAGCCTCACGTCTACGATCATGATCTGCAATCCTGTTCCAAATTATATATCAAAAAACACGAATTCAACCAAAAAGTGTGTGTGTGTGTGTGAGTAAAAGAGTGGTAGAGAGACAGAGACAGAGAGAGAGAGAGAGACTCTTTAGAGAAAGAAAATTGGTGATGACGTGTGATCCCGGAGAGACAGAGAGGGAGGCCATGGGTGGTTCGGGTGTTTAAGATCGACTGCATTCTCTTCAATGGAGATCCAGCTGTGTGAAAAATTGAGAGGCTAATGGCGAGATTTCGGTTGATTTTTGTACAAAATAGAGGTTTTAATGTTGATGGATCATTGAATAGTGGCCGGAACAAGTTTTTTCTAGGGCTATGAAAAGGGGTGATGGGTTCTGCTCTCAGATCACCTCTTTGACTCTATATAAATTGTACGGGTATTTAACATGTAGTTTCCCCCTCTTTTGTTCAACAGTAAACGGATAAAACCGGCAATTTAGTAAAGGAGGTGACCTGTTATTTTTGTTAATATTTGGTTACGGAATCCTAAACCCTAATCACATGGTGACCGCACATTTTGCTGGTAGTTCAGGGTCGGCGTGAATAGACCTTTATGGTCATAATAATGTATTTTTTTTAATTATACAGTTTAAGTTTAAGTCTTTAAGATTAAACCTAAGACCAAACAAGAATTGTTTCATTTTTAAAAACAGAATTTTATGACTACGCTACTAATTTAATCATTACAAGTGTTAAAATCAAGAAATGATATGGATAAATAGAAATAATGGATTATATATATCAAATTTAGAAATAATTTTATTACTACGCTACTAATCTACTCTATAATATATAAAACTAATTCGGGTTAAAACATGTCTATATGTCAAAAATCAAAATAATACATGTAGAAACTTTGTTAAAATTGCAATATGATTATATAATAGAAAACATTGTCTTGTTATATATATATGTCTACCCATTTGATCATTACAAGTGTTAAAATCAAGAAATGATATGGGTAAATGGATTATATATATCAAATTTAGAAATATAAAGACATATTAGTAGGAAGAAAATATAAGAAAAAATATTATTCCTCTTTAAAATAGTTTAATAACTGGGACCATTCCTATTTATTTTAGTAATATAAGTTAAACTTTTTAATTTTATATTTTATAAATATATTATTACTGACTTTCACTTTATTCGACATATTTCACCTTATTTAAGGACATTAATATTTTTCATTCTTACTTATTTAATTAATATAAATGTCTAAATCAAATTATAAGAATATGAAAAAAAATACTTAAATTTATATGTTAGTTATTTTATACATAATATTCTTAAGAAAAATATTATTTAGTAGGAAGTAATATATTTTTTTTATAAATTATGGAGATCGAGTACCATATTAAACATGAATTCACATCAGGACAAACATAAAACGTATGTTAAGTCATGTCAGCCTATCAACAATTTCTCAATCATTCATATTTTTTTTTTTGCTAAAGTTAATGTAGCGAGAATTATTTAATATGTTGTTCACCCCTTAGTTTTGGATCATCAAACTAATCATTGAAGGACACCCCGTAAATGATTTAATCAACTGAATGGACACACTATTTTTCTTAGATATCTCTTAACAACACGTGTTTTCTTAGTCACATCAACATCACATCACCTTCTGACAAAGTTATGTCAACAATCTAATCCGTTCATATTCCGTTGGTGCCAATGGTGGAAAGAGAAATGACGAGAGCTGATATAAAGAAAACTAAAACATCATTAGCATAGATCTTGTTATATGGTAGTTATTTCATGTTATACACAAATTTACTCTTTATAAAACTTGTGGTCTTTCATTAATTCATTCATGATAATTAATAAAAATTAAGTTTTTGCATAATAGTTTTCCAACACTAACATTGGATTTTTGTTACACATAAAGCAACAAGCGAGATGAGCTTAAAAAAGGAACATTGTTTTTCTCGACACAACTGGTTAGATGGCTGCGTTATACCGTAGACATTATATTCGCATACGGTTATATTTTAATAAGAAAAAATTAAATACACAAGTAATGGTTTCATTGATATTTTACTAAATTCATAAAATTCAACGATAATCTTATGTTTATGTTCTTCAAACTCCGGGTGGTAGGTTTGACAAGTTGACGTAGGGGTGTTGGTCGGGTACTCGGGTATATTTCTCGGGTTTCGGGTAGTTCCCGATCCGATTTAATTTCGAGTTACCCGATACCTAAATATTTATAACAGATTCCCGAACTACCTGACTCATTCTACCCGTATTCGAAACGGGTCGGACGGGTAGAACGGATTTCAGTTATTATTGACATCCCTAGTTTGACGGGTTAAAAAATTGGGTGAAACAGGAAAACGCTAGCACATGTCAAAACGAGTTTTAATGTCTTTTTCGGTAAATTGAACAGGCCTCCAAATTATCGGGGCCGGCCCTAATTCGACATGTTCTTTATTTTGCCGAAGCAGCGTGTTAAAAAATAAAATTGACATCAAATCCTTTTGTTATTACATTTTCGAACTAACCGTATTTAATTTTCTTTTTCTAGGTGTTTCTAAAGAGAAGGATCAAAGGGTGGTACAAACATAGACCACGACTCATATCAAAAGGTCCATTTAATGTGTATGGTTCGTGTTAATCTTAGGACCATGTGCTGGGACCGTATATTATTAAAACGTGACCCGAGGTCGAGCATTTAATGTCAAAGGTGGAAAAAACTTATCTAAAACGACCCGTTCAAAAAGGGCATATGATCATTTGAGTAAATTAATTGTAATGATATGATGTTTAAAATGTAAATGATATTGGTGTTTATTATCTGTGCATACTCATTGATTATGACATGATTAAAATTAAGGAATGATATGAGAAAAAATAATTAGTAGATCATACATATTAACTTGTGGTGAGTGACAATATTAAATAAAAACAAATAATAGATACCAGTATAATTTATCTTTGAAAAATATGGGCTAATATAAGAAAAAAATATGGGCTAATATAAGAATCCTCATAGGTTCTACATGACTAGCATTAGAGGTGCACAAACCGGTTTTTTTGGAAAACCGGTTCGGTTTAAAAACCGGATCGGATTTGGTCAACAAAAGTCAAAACCGGTTTTGGGAAAACCGGTTCGGTTTCAAACCGGTTTTTGGTTAGTAAGGGTGTATCCGGTTGAAACCGGTTCGGACCGGTTTAAACCGGTTTTTCCGGTTTTTAACCGGTTTTAAGGATCGGTTTTCTATAAACCGGTTTTTAAACCGGTTCCTCCACAAAACATCAAACCGGTTCCAAACCGGCGGTTTAAAACCGAACCGGTCCGACAAGGCATAAACCGGTTTCAAACCGGTTTGAAAACCGGTTTTAAAACCGGATCGGATTTTAAACCGGTTTTTTTGTGCACCTCTAACTAGCATGAAAGGTTCAAGTAATAGCAATACAAATAGAAGGCTGATGATTTTTTTTATAACTTGGTTTTTCGACCCATTTTGCTAGCCAAGTAATTATAATGTGACCACTTGTAAACTGGAGTTACTGTAGGTGAACCTCCATGTCCACAATGAGAGTATTTTTGTTCCGCATATGGTTCGAACTTGATAATCTTTAGAATTTCACATTTTTTTAGATAAGATCTTGTTAATAGACCACCACCTAATATATGACTCAATGTATCCATTTGGTGGATGAATGATGAGTCACAGACGTAAAACTACAAGGCAATTCTGAGTCTCAGTTACACTAACATTGCAGACCTATCTAGTTATAGGCAATTCGACTATGCTAAGCATAGTCATTAGATTGCTCCCAACCTTGTTGCTATTGATACTTCATTTTTTTTTGTCAAATCAACGTTATGTACGTCAACATACATTCCAACTGATACTCAACTGAGATATTCATGCTAACAATACATATTCACTTAATATTTTTAGGCCTCACACATTATAAAATACACACACATAATACTCAATTTTACTCAAATACCCCACCCTCCCTTCTCCCTATCTGTCAAGGTTCAGCACACTGAATCTTTAACTGATTAATGTAACCAACAGATGAACCGAAGATATGATACCATCCATGTGACTTGACCGAATACCTTAAGTTTTGAACTGAAAGAACTGTTGGGACTAATCTAAGCCATTTTTGTTCAAATTCTAAACGGGGCACATTGTTATTTTCCAACTACTGCATATTTCATTCTTATCGAAGCCATTTTTGCTCCTTTTTTTATATATACTTGGTAGATCGTTGTATACGACTCTAAGACAACATTATTACGAAAGTTAATCATACTTCACACTTATGAAATATTATGCACTTTTAATATTATATGTATAATTAAAAATGCCATATCTACCGATGGAATCTAAATACTAAAATACACATGTTGGAATCTGATTCATCACCCGATGCAAATGATCACATTTGCACGAAAAAGATCAAAGTACAAACGGAAAGAGGACCCAGGAATATTAAAATACACGTAAGGAGCAGAGAATCCGAACCCGGATTTGTTTGCATGAAATTAACCATATTGCACTAGACCCTACACGTCCGTTCAACTTTGTAATTGTAGTTAGATTATCGATTTCCGGCCTCCATTCTCAATCAGTACAGGGAAATCGGTGAGATAGAAAAAAGTGAAGTCGGCGGCGTACGGCTTCTGATTTATTCACCAAACCCTAATTTATTCATCTTCAAGCTTCCCAGGATTGCAGGTGACGAAACCAACATTTTTTTTGTTTTTTTTAAATAATTATAGAATTGTTTATTTTGGTAATATGTTTCATGACCTTGTTAATTTAGGTACGTATCTGATTGACATACCATTTTTTTATCAGATCGATCGTTAAATTTTTGGGAAGCGGATGAGCTGTTTATATTGGTTTGGTTGCTGCTGACTTGAGGCAATCTAATTATTCAGATAAAATGGATTTGGTAACGAGCTGCAAGGTATTTTTTTCAATTCTGTGTGTTTCTTATGATTGCTTAGTGTTTTTAGGTTTTAAATGCTACCAAGTGTTTTCAGTGATTGGTGTCAAACTATGCAAATAGTGAAGATTGAGGATTTATGATAGTCATTTTAGATAGAAATTGGGCTCTTGTAGGAGCTACTTATTTGAAAAAAATTGGATCTTATTTAATTACCAATTGTGCGAATAAAGTACAAATTTACGGAATGTGAAGAATGTAGAATCATATTGTTGCTGCTTTCATGAGCTTATTCCCAAAAACTGTAATTTAGTTGGCATAGTCCAAAAACTGTTGACATCTTATGGTTTGTGGCTGATTTACATGTTTTTGGGTAAAAATCCACATATTTTAATGTTGCTCTCAAAGATGAGAAGCTTTAGAGCTGTTATTTTTATACTTACATGCTTTAAGCTCCTTCCAATTGTAATGTGTTCATTTCAATTTATTATTTTATTTAAGGAAAAATTGACACATTTTCGGATAAAAGAGCTAAAAGGCATTCTTACTCAACTTGGGCTTTCCAAGCAAGGAAAGAAGCAGGTTCGGTGTTAAACTAGTGCTTACTCTTTCTTTTGATCTTGTTTAGTGTTTCAGTTGACTAATTACAAAAAAGAACAATTTTTATTTACCTTTTTTTTTTGTCATTGCTTAATAGGATCTTGTTGACCGGATCATAGCTATTATCTCAGACGATCGAGGTAAATGGTACTCTCTCTCATCATTTTCAATATATGAGCATCTAGTTTAGTCTATATAAGTATAAAAAGAGTTTAGTCTATATAAGTATGATTTGGTAAACTGTAAGAGATTCATTCTTGTTTGTTATGTTATGTTGAACAGTTTCTGGAATATGGGCCAAGAAAAATGCCGTTAGGAAAGAAGAAGTGGCAAAACTAGTTGATGATATTTACAGGTGTATATAACTATATATTTTTTTTATAATTATTTTTCTTATTTCGTATAAAATATTACCTGTTCATATTATGCTAACATTTTTATTATTCCCAGAAAATTACAGATCCCAGGGGCAACTGATTTGGCATCAAAGGATCATGTCTCTGTTAATGCAACATGCAAAGTGGAAACTGAAGACACTAATCAGAATCAGATAGAAAAAGTTCGGTGTCCATGTGGCAGTTCTTTGCAAACAGATTCAAGGATAAAGGTTTTAACTTTCTATTTTATTTATATATTTTATAATATTTTATAATTTATATGCTATTTAAATGATGTTATTTTATTTTTCTCAGTGTGAAGATAAAAAATGCAATGTATGGCAGCATATTGGTTGTGTTATTATCCCAGAGAAACCAATGGAGGGTATATTACCACCACCTCCCCCAACTTTTTTTTGTGAACTTTGTAGGCTTGCTCGTGCAGATCCGTAAGTGGGAAATTAAATAGAAAATTTAATAGTTTTTTAATCTTTTTGTTTTTTATTTTTAGAACTTTTTTTAAATCGGTTTTTGGGCATGCAGGTTTTGGGTACACGTTAGACATCCTTTATATCCTGTGAAGCTGACTATTGCAAGTGTTCCTACAGATGGGTGAGTTAAGAAATTGAATGATGATTTTAGGGTTTACAAACTTTTATTTGTATACATTTAATATATATAGTGCGTGCTCATGTGGTTTTGCGTGGTTATATTAAATGATTTTCAGTACAAGCCCAGTGCAGACTGTTGAAAAGACCTTTCAACTTACAAAAGCTGACAGAGATTTATTGGCAAAATCAGAGTTTGAACTTCAGGTTAACTTTATCAATATAATTATGCAATAATTACCTAAATTAACATTGACAATCACAGCTAATTATAAATGATTAACTATAAACAATAGGCCTGGTGTATGCTCCTGAATGATAAAGTTCCTTTTAGAATGCAATGGCCACAATATGCTGAATTACAAGTTAACGGTAGGCTATATATTAATTTTATTGACTCAATAATTTATTAGTATATTATAAAAAATTTGATTTAGATTTTTTGTGTGTGTTTGGGTATGATATTTGTTTGTTATATCTGTTACATTGCAGGTATGCCTGTGAGAGCAATCAATAGACCTGGATCTCAACTGTTGGGAGCCAATGGTCGTGATGATGGCCCAATTGTAAGTTATTTCTTTAATATATATGTTTTTTAATTTATTTGAATATCTTAGTTATGTGTTTATTTATTATTATTATTATTTTAATGTCAGATCACACCATGCACCCGTGATGGAAGTAACAAAATCTCATTAACAGGCTGTGATGCTCGTGTGTTCTGTTTGGGAGTTAGAATTGTGAAAAGGCGTACAGTTCAACAGGTGGGATCCGCCCAATACCCATATTGACCCGTTCATAGTTAAAACGGGTTAAAAATATATATTTTTTCTTCAGGTTTTTGTTTCATTATTCTAATATTTATTTTTTATTTTGAAAAGATTCTCGACCTGATTCCCAAAGAGTGTGATGGTGAGAAATTTGAAGATGCTGTTGCACGTGTTTGTCGGTGTGTTGGCGGTGGGCCAGATACAGAAAATGCAGATAGTGACAGTGATTTGGAAGTTGTTTCTGATTCTATACCCGTTAATCTACGGTGTCCTGTAAGTATCATAATATTTAGCAACACAATTGACATTTATTATCTTATAAAGTACTCCCTCCGTCCCTAAATAAAGTTCCCATTTGTGTTGGGCACAACATTTTAGGAGATAGTTAGTGGTGGGGTATTTGGTATTACTTTTGAATAAAATATAAGTTTTGATTGGAGAGAGAAAGTGTTTTAAGAGATAGTTAGTGGTGAAAGTATTGGTAATAATATTATTATATTAAGTAGGTCCCTTAAGTTTGAGAAATGGGAACTTTATTTAGGGACAAAACTTGAAGGTGAAATGGGAACTTTATTTAGGGGCGGAGGGAGTATATAAGTTTTGAAATGCAAGTAATATTGTATGCTACAGATGAGTGGTTCAAGAATGACAATTGCTGGAAGATTTAAACCTTGTGTTCACATGGGCTGCTTTGATCTTGAAGTATTTGTGCAGATGAATCAACGGTCTCGAAAGGCAAGCATTATACAACAATAAATCTTTTTTTTTTTACATGTGAATTACAGAAGTTGTCCCTGTGGTATGTCTGATTCTGTGTTTTCGTCCCTATATTTTTTTCTTCGGGTTTTTTGTCCCTAAACGTTTTTAGATTCTGGATTTTCGTCCTTCCGTCAAATTTTGGCCGTTAACTAACATCAAATGCCAAACATGTGAGGGTATTTTCGTCATTTTCACCCTCACATGTTTGGCATGTGGGGTTAGTTAACGGAGAATATTGGACGGAAGGACGAAAATCTAGAATCTAAAGAAGTTTAGGGACAAAAAACCCGTAGAAAAAACTATAGGGACAAAAACGCAGAATCCAGCATACCATGGGGACAATTTTTGTAATTTACTTTTTCTTTTACATGTGAATTAATTAATTAATTTATGGGTTATCTGCAGTGGCAATGTCCTACTTGTCTCAAGAACTACTCCATGGAGAGTGTCATTATTGATCCATATTTTACTCGCATCACTACTAAGGTATTTCTCCACAGATTTTTATTTTTAATTATTATATTCTTATTTGTTTCGTATTTTATGTCCATAAAGATGCGTGATTGTGAAGAGGATGTAACCGTGATCGAGGTAAAACCGGATGGTTCTTGGCGTGTAAAGGCAGAAAAAGACCAAAAAAGTTTAGGGCAGCTCGGGCAGTGGCATTTGCCCGATGGTACTCTCTGTGTTCCGACAGAAGTCGAGTCTAAACCTAAACCAGAAGCTTTAAAACAGGTTAAACCAGAAGGTGGTTCAGAAGGTTATAATACGGGCTTAAAACTCGGGATAAAGAAAAACCGAAACGGAATTTGGGAAGTCAGTAAACCCGAAAACCGTAATTCAATTTCTTCTGGTAATAAATTACCCGATAATATTATGAATAATGGACATAATAATGGTCTTCCTATGAGCAGCAGTGTTACTGGTAGTGGTAAAGATGGTGAAGATATCAGTATTAATCAGGATGGTGGGGGGCATTTTGGTCATTTTACTAGAAATGGTGCTGATGTCATCGATCCGGGCCCCGCTACAGCCGGGGATGCTGACGTCATCGTTCTTAGTGATTCAGATGACGAGCCTGAAAACCTAATTTCGCGTGGGCCCGTTTTTCCTCATGAAGATCCTGCAATAATTGGTGGTGGGAGCTCGTGTTTAGGTCTTTTCAACAACAATGATGACGATTTTGGGGTGCCGTTTTGGTCTTTACCTTCAACAAGTCAAGTGGGACCTAGTTTTCAGTTATTTGGTTCAGATGAGAATGTGGGTCCCACGTCCATGGATGGTTTCACATTGACGGATGAGCTGGGTCTTGATTACCAATCAAATCTGGAGATAAATGGTGGGTTGGTTGATAACCCGTTAGCATTTGGGCAGGATGATCCATCGCTTCAGTTATTTCTTCCCACCAGACCATCAGCTGACGTGGCAGATGAGATGGATCAACCGAGTGTATCCAACGGTTTGCATGGTGATGACTGGATATCTCTAAGTCTAGTTGGCGGCGGCGGTGAAACTGCCGCCACAAATGGGCTGAACTCCGGTCAGCAACCGCCGTCCAAAGAAGGATGCCTGGATACTGGTACCTTTCCTTTTAGCTATAATGTTATGTTGAATTTCGATTATTGAGGTAATTATTTGAGTGTTTGGTATGTATTTGCTGCAGGTGGTTTGGTTTTTGGAAGTAAGCCATCAAGTAAAATTAGGAACAGAGAAAGAGAAAGGGAAAGTGATAAATTATTTTCATTTCCTCGGCAAAAGCGTTCAGTAAGACCAAGATTGTATCTATCTATTCAAACAGATTCTGAAGAAGACACGTAGATAAAACCTCCCTCTTTTTATTGTATGTTATCAGTTGAAAGCTGAACCACCATTTTTGCTCCCTGCCGAAACCGTCGTTTCTTTCGAGTGGCGAGTTTTTGTAAAAAAAAAAAAAAAACAATTTATATATTATTTAATAAAAATATTGGAATTTTTATCAGTTATTTATATACCCCTTTGATTCACAAAAAATACAAGTCGCCTAACCGATCAATTTAATAACGCCAAATCATCCAACAAGTTGCCTAACCGATCAATTTTAACTTCATGTCCGAATGTCTTCTAGTGGACGCATTTGAACACCACAACCACCAATCATCGAAAGACGACCCTACGAGCTCGTCCGCCTCCCATCATTTGCAAATCGCCTTCCAAATCTCTTGCTATTATCCACTTACTAAAATCAGTACGTTCAATTCATGGATGTGTGTTCATTGTGTTGTTCAAGAACTACAATTCATGGTGTTCCCAATTTTACCTTGTAAGTTCACTTAACTTTGAAGGGTAGCACAAAATCTATCTCATTGTATGTGTGTGATGATGTTTTGTATTTCGATTAGAGTTTCCAATTGGGTTTACGTGTCTTACCAATTCTGGTGTTCTTGCGATTTGACTGCACCTGTTGTGAAATTCATTGACTTACGTAATGTCTGATTCAGATGATATGAAATTTAAGGTGGAAATGTGTGTAAAGATTCATTTTTTATGTTGGGTTTCTTGAATGGGAAATTATATATTGAACTCACGTGGAAGCCGTTCATATAGTTGACTTTGACTTAAGTGAAGGAAGTCAATGGGCTGTAGTCATAGAAGCAATAACAAGAATGAAGAAATCATTAATCATCACAAGTATCAAACTTGATAAGAAGAAGATCAAGATTCACAATTTGAACAAACAAAAAGGAATTCTTTTTTACTTTTCAAGGAATCTTGGTTTTGAAAATACAAGAGATTAATATGGATAAAAAAACAGAGGGAAGACAGTTTATTGTCTTTAATTGTATGCTTAACTTTCTACACATAGGAAGGGCAAGAAAGTCAACTCATGTTATTGACTTATTGAATATAGCAAAAGGGGTTTTAGCTAAAAATGAAGGGATCACAATTCACAAGGTTTGGAGATGGAGATCAGGAAAGTGAGAAAAAATTTCTAATTTTTCTTCAGTTTTAACCAGAACTTAACACATTACAAAGCCATATACGAATCAATGAAATTTGACTTTCTAGTTATATTAATGAAGCAAGAATAGCAATGGAAACCCTTTTTCTTGCACCTTTTATATCATCAAAAAGCTTGGTTTCAATAACAGGAACAGAAAACCCAGTTTCAAAATCTTGATTTTATAACCAAATTAACCAACAGTAAACAAGTCTAGGTAACAAAAATAAAACATAAGTTCAAAATTGTACTAAAACAAAAACATGATAAAACAAGTTCAACCTGCAAAAAGCAACAAAACATAACACGATAGTTGACCAAGTCAAACAAACAAATCTAAGCAGCAGTTTCTTGTGCTGCACGTCTCTTCCTAGCCTCCTCAATAATGGTCAACTTGATACCCTTACCCTTAGGTAATGAAACCCATGGCTTTGACCCTTTTCCTAGAGTAAACACATTACCCAAACGAGTAGCAAACTCATGACCAGTAGCATCTTGAATGTGAACAGTTTCAAAACTACCCTTATGTTTTTCACGATTCTTAAGGATACCAACACGGCCTGTGTTTCTGCCACCTGTCACCATAACAACATTCCCAACATCGAATTTGATGAAATCCACAATTTTCTGGGACTCGAGATCGAATTTGATTGTGTCATTGGCTTTGATCAGTGGGTCAGGATAACGAATGGTTCGACCATCATAAGTGTTGATGTATGGGATTCCCTTTGATCCAAATTGAACTGATCGAACCTTACATAGCTTGAACTGTAATTAAATAACCAAATTTAACAAAATTATATTAATAAATAAAATTATTTTGGTAAACAAGACTAATTATAAACCTTGGACTCTTCATCCCTGACTGAGTGCAATCTGAATCTGCCTTTGGTATCATATAGAAGACGAAAGTTTTCATTCGTCTTAGGGATAGAAACAACATCTGTTACCAACAGAAATTAAATTATAATTAATTAATATAATATACAAGTTGTATAAAAGTATACTAACTAACCCATGAAGCCAGCTGGATAAGTCTTGTCAGTCCTGACTTTGTTGTCAACAAGAACATGTCGTTGCATCAAGATGGATTGAACCTCACGGTATGTCAAAGCATACTTCAATCTGTTCCTCAAAATAAGAATCAAAGGCAGACATTCCCTTGATTTGTGTGGTCCTGATGATGGTTTAGGAGCCTGTGAAACAGAAAATTGGGGATTAGATCATCAAAGAATATCATAAAAAAGGTGAATTAGTGAGAAATGAAATGATAATTGACTTACAAAAGCACCACCGAGTTTGTCGAGCATCCAATGCTTTGGGGCATTGAGCCTCTTCATGTGTTTCTTCAAACCTCGAGCCTTTAAAACAGTAAACAAAAATTAGCTATGTAACTAGTTATCTTCATTAGAACTTTTATCTCAAGCATCATTGCAGGCAATGTAATTAGGAAAATAATCCGTATATTAAACATGTTTTAAGAGCTATGTTGCAGCCAGTCACATAATTTCTAATTCAAAAGCAGAAATTCTCCCAAAAAAACGAGAAGCAAACTAAAACCTAAAATAACAACCAATCATATCAAAATTGAACTATTCCAGCTATAAGTGAGCTTTCTACACAAAAAATGATAAACGAAGAAATGAACAGAATTAGGATAAACGTACGATTAGATAACAGATTTAAATCAAATCGTAGAAAACAATGAACATATCAACAGCTAAAATTACTAGAAAAAAAAATTAGAATATAATGATCACAAAGCGAGAACAAACTAGCACTCCGTTGTCTATAAAACCTTTAAATGAAAATCATTTACGAATATGACATTATATACAATCGGAAATTTTTCAGTGAAGGAAACATGTATCGTACCATGGTTACGGTTTCCGGTGGGAGATATGAATCTCCAACAAAGTTCTTCTGCGATCACTGCTCAGTAACGCAGTCTTCTTGAGCTGAGCTATAAAGAAACCCTAGATATGTGTTTCCCGAAACCTATTTGAATTGGTGAGCTTCTAATTAGGCCGCAATCTTGGGCTCTTGACTATCTATTACTGATACAACTCGGCCCAGATAATTGGTATGGTCGTATCAAATCGGCCCAAATTGGTTGGTTTGTAATTCTTAGGAGAAAGCCTAACATATACTTCTATTCTACATTCAAAACTATATATAACAGCAACATAAAAATAAAAATGTGATATACAAAAAACATTACAACCATTTAGGGTTTACAATAATTAATGTATATCGCAGATAATTACACTAACTAATAAATAACTAATGGTTGATAAATCTTTAGTATACTTTAAATTGTACTTATCATGCTTCTTGGATCTCTTCAACGATTTCACTAGTTCCCTTGGTGATATGAGAAGTAACCTCATGAGAAAGCGTTGGTGTTCGATGATGTTGAACAATCTCCATAGAGTTCGTTTGATTAAATGTTGGGCTTTCATGCGGTGTTTGAGATTGTTTTTTCAACTTTCGTTTCACCTCTTCGTGCCATTGCCTTATCGCACGCCTCATTTGATCTTCTAACACTACACTTTTATATTTTGAACCCATCTGCACACGCCCGAAACCATTTCATCTCTTAATTAACGAAAATTCATTATACTTTAATGGAAAATACAGTATATCCTAGAATAGTTTGTTAATTATCGATAAGGTATTCATCTCCCTATATAAAAGGATCTTGTGTATAATGAAAGACATTGAATATTCTATCATAAACACTTTTATGACGGTCTACATATCACATCCCCTATACCCCGTGTTGTTGTTTCATGGAAAACACATTATGTAGTTTAAAGTAATCATGATTATTAAGATGAAATAAGATGTTCTAATCTTATTCTCACTACAATAAAAATTGTGATTTAGTGACACACTTAGAGAAAAGTATCACTAACAGTAAATAAAGAAGCCTTAGTTCGAAACTCTATATATAGTGACCAAAAGAGTGTGGAGGTAGATTTTTTACCTTTTGTGACATAATTTTTCATAATAAAGTGTCATTAGAAATTACCTTTTATCCACACTTTATACAATAAGTGTAATTAACACATAGATATGGTGACACTTTTCAATGTGTCACTTGAAAAAAAATTCATTTAGTGTTTACGAACCTGAGTCACGAGAGCATAGAGAGGGAGAGTAATGTAGCTACATATGATTTGAACCGTGACCCTATAAACAACAATGTCGAATTATAATATAGTCTATGGGCGAGATTGGAAGTCTACCAACTTTGGTGGCAAAATATTGCAATCCTAAAAACTTCAAGACCATAGTGGTTAGATGTAATTTTTAAGGGTGGTCAAGTGTAAATATGTAACTTACGCTAACACGACCCTTGTGACAACAATAGGCGTAGTTTCATGGAAGCATGAAATAAATATTAATAAAAATAATATGAGGGCAACATGGTGTAAATGGTGTAATCATAATAAATAATATATGAGTTGTCTACCAATTAAAACGTTATAGGTTAAAGTTTCGTTAAAGATATATGTGTTATAATTTAATCATGTGAAAATTTTGTTTTGTGAAAAAAAATAAATACAGGGTATCCATGTTTAGGTGAAAAAGTTTGTGAGTTAAATATATATATTTCATTGAAAGTTATAAATTATACCTGAAATAATTGTACTTAGGGTTATCTATAAGGTTGTCGGGTCGGGATAGGGCTCTTATCGGATCAGGTAGGGGTGAGCTTGGTCCAAAACCGAACCGAAACCGATAGAACCGCAACCGAAAACGATGAATTTTCATAACCGAAACCAAACTAATAACATGTTATTGTTTTGGTTCGGTTCGGTTTCAGTTCATTTTTTGTAGGCCAAATGATTATCCTTTCCCAAGACTGAACCGAACCGAACCGAAACCGATAAAACCGAAACAAAAAACGATGAATTTTCGAAACCGTACCGAACCGATAACATGTTACCGGTTTCGGTTAGGTTTGGTTTCGGTCGGTTTTCGATTCGGTTCGGTTTTTTCGGTCTGAATGCTCACCCCTAGGATCAGGTGTGTCGGGTTAGAGGTAAAAAATATAACCTGAAACCCGACCTGATAAGACATCAGGTTGGTCGGGTTGATCCGATAAGTAATCGAATTGGTCAGGTTACACTTATGTTAGGATTTTTAGGTAAAAATATAATATATTGAACTTTATGATTTTGATTTGACACTTATAATTGTTAAGTACTCCCTCCATCCCACAAAAAACTTCTCATTTCATCATATATTTTTGTCCCACAAAAAACTTTTCATTTGCTACATTTGATGGACTCTACATAATAAAATATTATTATTACCAAGAACCCCACCACTTATTATCCACTAACAATCTTTCTCTCTCCAAACCAATCTTATATTTTAATTAAATTTATTATCATTTACCCCATCACTAACTACACCTTAAAACTTGTGCGAAAATGAAATGAGAAGTTTTTTTTGGGACGGAGGGAGTAGTTCTTATGTTGTTAATATTCTAATTCATTTATTTAATACAAAAAATATTTTAAATTTAAGGAAAAAACCCCTTTAAAGTTCAATCGGGTAAATCCGAACATGATAAAGCTAATAAATCCTAACCCCATACCCGATCCAATAAGGAGCTAGATTTAAAAAAAAAACTCGATATCAACATAAGATTCGAATATACACGACCCAAGTAGCATAATCAGGTTTGAGTTTGAGTTTGAGTTTGAGTTAAGTCGAGTTGACCCTTTAGAATAATATCTGATGTATAAAAAGAACATAAAAGGAGAATATACCGTGACCCATACGAAAAATGCAAACTCAAACGCATTCTGCAAAATGGAGTTATTAGAAACACAAGTGAGATCGAGCTAATTGAGAAATTAACAAGCTAGATTAGCGACACGAAATATAACTTTTTATTTTACCACAAAGAGTGTGTAGTGAAGTATAGTTAAGACAAACTGAGGGTTGCTAAACCAGAAGAGATCGTCGTTAGGCGTAACCAATGGAACTCCAATGATTACTTTGTTTTGTTCTTTTAGTCGTAGCGCCATTCTTGCCACAATCACTTGTAGTTTGGTTCCAAGGACCAAAATTACCTATTGTTTTAACAAAACACATAATATTCAGTGTTTTAAATACCCGGTTGAACCGGTCTGTCGAACTAAAAATCGAGAAGGTAGCCGATCTGAATTAGCTGGTTAGATCAATGATTATAACTTGGTCTGAATTAGCTGGTTATGATATTTGTTTTGTATTTTTCTAGTTTTTTTGATATTTATATTTCATTTACAAAATTATTGTATCATCAATATTCAAATTATTGTCATCTGATTCAATCGGCAGGTCATCCAGTCCAATTGATTCAACTATACTCCAGGCATTAACCGGTATCTTAAATTCTAACTTGAAAACGTGCAGCAAAAAAACATTATATTAGGGACCAAAATATTAAAGACGGGCAATGTGTAGTGTAATACTTACAACGAGTGGAAGCAACGATAGCCAAAGATATGAATGCCAACCTAAATTTCAAGATCATTTATGCTTCATTATTTTATCGACGGCGCGTGTGCTAAAAAGGTCAATTACGTTGAAAAAGAGGGTTGAAGTTCATACGTACCATGAATATCGACAAGCATGAAAATAACAAGCAAGAACCACATAAGAGGACTGCCCAAATGATGAAAAAGTTAAGTACACCAACTGATTATTGTCAACTTTCTAATTTTTATTCGAAGTATAACATTTTCGTTTAAAGTCGGCAAAAATTGCTACAATTCCATGATCTAATAAAGTACAATTGATCACGCATACACACAAGTTACCTAAGTACTTAAAAGGTTAGTCCACAAAAAATATCAAAAAAATATTACAAGACTTATAGTATCGAAGTTCTATCATATTTAACTCTCGATGTCCGAGGAAATGTGATATTTTGATTCTCTATTCGTTTATATTCTTTTAATTGGTTAAAATATAGAGGTTCAGTTAGTCTAATTTGATTGACTAAAAAAACCGTTGTAATTTTCCAAGTATCAACATGATTTCATATATGTCTAAGTTTAGCAAAAAGATTGTTGGACATTTTACCTTATGCCAACTACAGCCTTAAAATCATCTTCCAAGGAACGTTGTATGTACTTACGGAAATTGAAAAGGTTGTTTGTTGACAAATGAGCCTGAAATTCGTATGTAAATAAATAAACTTGGTTAATCATTTATCAGGTAATTAAAATTAGAATACAAGTATTTGTGCACATACTTACCGAAATAAATCCATGGCGCAAAGTTAAATAGTCGACTTTGGCTACTGAATGAAAGAATTGCCGAAAGAAGCATTTCTGCGTTATTATGTACTAAACATTTATCACTGCATTGAGACATTTAATAGTTTAAAAGGTGCATAATTAATTCGTTGAACTCACAATCCACAATAAAAACGTTGTGTCGGTCAGGTCATTCATATGACGTTGTCCAAATGTTGTTTGTCTTGTAAACCGAAACCGGTTAGGATCTGAATCAAAGATAAATACGATTCATTTATGAAAAGAAATTATTATTTTCTACCGAACATTCTTCGTCATGCTACCTATAATATCCAATAATATCATTGCTCAATGTTATAAATGACATATATGATATGCAATATGAGCGATATATCAACACAAACTGCATATCAAATCAACCTATATTTTGGACAATTGAAAAATATATTACCATTGGCCACCGAATATTCAATTGTTTGAGTTTCTTGCTCCCAAGCTTTCCAACTTCTCATCTGAGTAAAAAAGTTTGAAAAAATTAAACTTTTTGGAATAGTTCAAGGGGCTATTAATGCTGTTTTGGCATTCCCATTCTCTAATATCGGAACCGGCCCCTCACCTTTTCAAATGTGACATATTAGCCGCTATACTATCTACAAATTAACTAAAAGAAGGAACGAGTACCTTGGCTCTCCCTAAACCCATGGTAGCAACAGTATAGACTATTTGCATGATGGCCAAAACACATATGAACGTATTAAGTTGGTTAATCCCTTCTTCTGATATAAATGACGTCATCCCCTATCAAAGATTTTAAAACACCACGACCAAACAAATAACGATTTGAATCCATATAACCTTAAAGATATAACAATTTGATTTTATATACCTTTGAAGCACAGTGACCAGTCGAGTTAAAAGTGGCGGAAACTGAAGCTAGTTGTCTTTGTTGAGGTCGGACTGTGCTGTCTACAAAGTCGGCCCATGGTTCGAATGGTGGAGATGAGGTATAATGTTGTAGTTCATATGCTTGAGTAGTTTGAGTCGTTCCCTCGGATATTTTGTGACAAGGAAGCATGGAATATGCAACTTTATTTGGTATGCAAATTTTGGAGACCGGTCTTTGAGTTACTACTAGTATTAGTGACATGAATCCCAAAAGCATCAAAACTGCATCAACATGCATGATTATTAGTTAATTTACTTTCAAATGCCAACCGCTACAAAGTTCAAATTCATGATTTAGGTAGTGGTGTTGCCGGTGATAGTGGTCGTGGGTGGTGGTAGCTAGGGGTGGGTAGTGGTGGTGATGGTGGTAGCGGTAGTGGTAGTGGTGGGTGATGTGTGGTGGTGGCAGTAGCAGGTGGTGGCGGGTGGTGTGGCGGCGGTAGTAGTGGTGGGGTGGATGGTGGGTGATGGACTGATGGGTGGCGGTGGCGTACGTAGGGGTGGTAGCGGTAGTGATGGTAGATTTTATTTTTATTTTTTATGTTTTAATAAAATGTTTTTCAAACTTGGAAGATATATGATCCAAGTTTTCTCTAAGTAGACCTAAAAAGGAATTTTCTTCCTCTTTTTACTTAAAAAAACAAAAACTGAATGGTTTTTTTTTTCTTCCAAAATGTTTTCCCTCTCACATACATAAGACCCAAAAAGATTTTTCGTCGAAAAACAAACGGCATCTTACATTGATTCGAACTAATTTAAATGACTAATACGACAATTAGTATTGTACGTTACCTGATTTGAGCTTCTCTACTGCTTCATACAAGGCAGTTTTCCTGTGTTCCTTAAGCCACTTATATACCATACCAATAGCAGAAAACAAAAGGTCAACAAGTCAAAGGCTACATATAAATTTACATAATATATAGTTAGAAAGAAAGATTTGAAATGGATTCGTACCCGTGTGGCAACATGGAATAGATGTTCGATGAGGAGTCCCAAAAAGATGAACACAAAGCAGACTGTTGCCAATGCCCAAGTGGGTGTGTTTTGTAATGTGTGCTTCGAGGGCGATCCACCTTCGGTCACCATATTTGTTTGAAAACAAGAATGTTTGAAGATGAAACCGGAAAATAATACAAATGGATAATGAAATATTGAATTTAAGTAGTAATATAAAAAGAATAGGTGACAAGTTCAAAGTTGAAGTCAACATGTCAATGTATGCGTTTTAAATACTTGTGGGGACTGATTAAATTGCAATTAGGGTGATATCGACCAGGGAAGGTTCCATGTAGCGTAAACCGACCGCATACAAATTTCAAGTTTTAAGATATCAGAATTTGTAAATGTAAAGTCACGAAAGTTGTCAGATCAAATAACTCAAACAAGTTATTAAATCACAGATCTACTAACAAAGAGAAGTTACAGCGGATTAACACTCTTGTTATTTAATAGATTGAAATATGTTGAATTCAAGATAATTCATGGTGTTTATACTAAGAAATGAAGATCTAGTGTGTGTATGGTGTGTGTGTGTGTGTGAGTTGAGAGAGAGATGAAGATGGTGCTGAGCTTTCAATAACGTGTAATCCAATAAGTGGGAAAAGCTTACATTCAAAGTAAACATACATCAATATATACCCCTTACCACTTAATCACTACAAGTGTTAGTTAACAAGATTAAAGGTCAAAACCTATTACAAAATTGGTCCTAACAATCTCCCCCTTTTTGAGCTTTAATACGTCATTCCAGTCTTCTCACTTCAGTTTCTTTTCATAGTCTATCTTTGACAAGAAAATGCTTTTCTGAAATTCAAGAACATAACATTGCAGAAATCTAGAAGTTTCAGATACTCAAAGAAAGTATGTTTTTCGTTGAAAAAGTTTGAGTGAGGAAATCCTATAACTGATTTACTAAAGATTTGAAAATTCGAAAAATGAAATATCAGTTAAGTAAGGATTTGTCTGGGATTTCAGATAATGGAGAGGTTGTTTTGGAATTTTGTGGTAAAGGATTTTTAGCGAGGATAGGATGATGATGTTTTTGAATGATTTGTCAGTTAAAGTTTTTGGATGTGTATGTTTGTTTTGGTAAGAATGATTTGAAAGTTAAAAGTTTTGGATATGTATGTATGTTAGTTTTGTATGTAGGAAAGAATGATATGTACATTTTAGGATTTGATTTGGTGTGGATGATTTGTATTTGGTTTAGAAATATGGATTTAAACGGTTAAGCTTTTGAATGTATGTGGTTGTTACAGAATTTGGAAAGAATGGTTGTTGAGGAATTTTGAATTTTGAATTGATATGGATGTTTTGTAGTTTGGAAAGAAAGATTTATACGATTAAGATTCGGATGGAAATGGATGTGAATTTGTGGTTTGACATTTCTGTGAATGTCTCAGTTTCTTCTTTTTCACAAATGTAAATCGACGAAAATGTAGACCCATAGATAGAGTTGTTTTGTAGCGGAAGTCTTTTGTTGAAATTGTGGCTTTGTCGATTTGTGATTATTGATAATTGTTGTTAGGGTAAAATATTTGATGAAGTTTACGCTCCCCCTCAAACAAACAATTATTTCTTAACGAATCTTCGGTTTCTTGTTTACTCCCCCTTAACCGGTGCATATGTCTTTTCAATGCGGAGTAAACTGAGCTCGTATATTCTATCTTCTAAATGTATCTTTATAATAAGAACTTCTGTAATATTTTCTCCCCCTCATGATGATCAAGAGTTATCGGAATCATCATGTAAAATATGAAGTTCTTCGAGTTGGAATTAGAAAGAATCTTCGAAGCTCAAGGATTAAAATGTGTTGAATAATGATATATTCATATTTTGAATGAATCAATATATAACACATTTTATCAGATAAACCCAGATCGTTGTTGAGTATAAAGAAATACGATCAAATCTTTTATCGTTTAATCTCAATGACCGTTGAAGATGACATGAAAGAACAGTCTCGTGTGTAGCATCTGATATCCCGACTATTGTTGATAGCGATGGAGTACAGTCATAAAAAATGTACATGGAATCGAACAAGGTAAACCGGGATCACATATAATACCCGTTAACACAACAGTTACACAAACTGTGTGACCTACGTTCAGTGTTGGCTTTTATGTTAGCACTGGTAGGATTTCCATTCAATCATTGTGAAATATCAACATAAGTGATATCACTATGAATGTTCCGGCTATATCTCAAAGATAAGCTTGGTAGTTTGCATGTGTCCTAAAAGTGTATTTCGGTTCTAGACTCAATTAGTAGACAAACGAAGGCGAGGACTGGAGAGACTTGTCCTCTATTTCAATATCAACAATCTCCAAGTGAGATGTCGATAGCATATGAGCTAGTCTCCGTGGAAATGAAACAAGTACTTTTTAAGAAATACTTGAGTAGCTGGGGGGGGGGGGGTGGGGGGGTTGTGCATTGCATCACTGGGTCCATGATGTCTATTTCAATAACAGAGAGCAACACATGCAATCTGATAGAAACGTGGCGACCCGGCATCTGTTTGGAAAGGGTTTTACATTTTCTTTAACCCTGTCACACCCTCCTCACTCAAGCTTACCTTTTTATTTTTCGACTACTCCCTCATTTCATTTTACCATGTATAGCTGAATTGCACCCCATACTACATTCCCCCTCTCAAATTTTATCTCAGCGCACCCCAATCAAGATCCCGTGATACTTGATTCTGGTCACCTAGACCTATGTACCCTGGCATTTTGTCCTATATTGTAGGTGGCTCCTGGGGAAGATCATGCCGGTTATAGCAGATCATGGGAGTAATTTGAGAGTGAACTATAACGCTCATGTGCAATGTATCAACAATTATGATGTTACTTTGCATGAATAACATAGAATTTTCATTGGGAAAATGTATGTTTCCGGCATAAGTTGTTGCCTTTAAGATATCAAATTTAGGCACAGCAACTTGAACAAAGAAGGTAATACCGGACTCACAAAGAATATCCGTTTACACACCGTATGAATCAATAGTCGTTTGCACAACCGTTGATTCAAATGTGTGACATGTAGTTAGAGTTGGCGCAATTTTAGCTCTAGCAGGATTTCCACTCAATCCTCGTGAAACACCAGATTGTGATGCCACTATGAGTGTTCCGATGAATACACGTAGATTCATATATAAAAGTGTATGTGTCCTAAATTGAAAATATTTGACGGTGAGATCTAGACACACTGTGCATTGAATAAAGACGTAACCCGGGGCAGGAGGTTAATGATTTCAATACCAACATACTCTTAATGAGCAGTCGATAGATTATGTGCTACGTCCCCTGATGAATTGAAACAAATTCCTATTGAGAGGAATCTGAGTGGTTGGTGGTGGAGTGCAAATGCTTGACTGGGCCAGTTAAGTCTGGTGAAACATTCAACATATGAATGAACACATTTTAGTGAGGTTGCTCGGTTTATTGACGGTTTGGATGCACTCAAATGTGTGTTTTCTTGATTTTATTATGTTTTCACATCACCTTGCACTCACCTAAATCTATACCCTAGACTTATACCATCACCTTTACCAATCAGCTAAAAATAATCCCCTTGGAAGGTAAGGCCGATTCTGGCAAACCATGGGAAGGTAATGTCTTTTGAGAGAGAAAAAAAAATTATCATATTTAAAAAAAATTTCAAACGGGTATAAAAGTATTAATATAAGAAAATTTCTCCCCCTGGAAATACTAATTCTCCCCCTATAATTAATATTTATCCCCTAGACAAAATAAAGGAATGAAAATTTACAGTTTTAGAGGGGTGGGAAAGAGTTTGGACAGTTATGTGAAAAACTGGTTAAGAGCGGGTTTCAAACTAATGTATTTGAAAGCCATTGTTTATGTAACAAATAAAAACGGATTAAGCCTTGAGATTTAGCATACCAAGTTTAGACACAAGAAAGTTAAAACGTTTTTCGTCTAAAGCCTTGGTAAACAAATCAGCTAATTGATAATCGGTTGAAACGAAGTACAATTCCACATTACCTTGTTCAACATGGTCTTTTATAAAATGATATCGAAGATCAATATGTTTATTTTTCGAATGTTGAACAGGATTGCATGAAATTGCAATTGCACTTCGTGAATCACAATATAAAGGAATACGGTTGTATAAAAAGCCATAATTTTTTAATTGTGATTGCATCCAAATTACCTGGGATAAGCAGCTTGCATCACCAACATATTCTGCTTATGCAGTTGAAAGAGATACGCAATTTTGCTTCCATGAAGACCAACTCACTAATTTATCTCCCAGAAATTGGACACTTCCAGATGTACTCTTGCGATCCAGCATACATCCATCATGGTCAGCATCAGAGAATGCAGTCAAGTCACAAGAAGTTTCTTTAGGATACCAGAGACCAAGATCTCGAGTGCCCTTCAGATAACGAAATATATGTTTGACTGCTTGAAGATGTAGTGATTCTTTAGGAGCAGCCTGATACCGAGCACATATGCAAGTAGAGAACATAATGTCTGGTCGACTCGAAGTGAGATATAATAAAGATCCGATCATCCCCCGATAATTTGTAACATCAACAAGTTTGCCATCAGGATCAACATGCAATTTAGAACCAGGCGACATCGGCGTCGGTATTGGTTTACAATCATCCATGAGATATTTCTTCAAGAGATCAGTGATATACTTGGATTGATTGATGAAGATCCCAGTAGGTAATTGGCGAACTTGAAGACCAAGAAAGAAATTCATTTCACCCATCATACTTATCTCAAAACGTTTAACCATAAGATCAGAGAACTTTTTGCAGTATTTGGGATTTGTAGAACCAAAAATGATATCATCGACATAAATTTGAATGAGAACTATGTCTTCCCCTTGTCGTTTGATGAAAAGAGTTGTATCGATTTTACCTTTTGAAAAACCAGAATCAACTAAAATTTTAGAGAGCACATCATACCACGCACGAGGAGCTTGTTTCAAGCCATACAGAGCCTTGTCGAGAATATACATATGATTAGGAAAACTTGGATCTACAAAACCTTCGGGTTGATGAATGAACACTTCTTCATTTAGAATACCATTTAAAAATGCAGTTTTGACATCCATTTGATAAATTGTGAAATTCTTATGTGCTGCATATGCCAAAAATATACGAATGGCTTCTATTCGTGCAACAGGAGCAAACGTTTCTTCAAAGTCAATACCCTCCTATTGAGCATATCCTTTCGCAACGAGACGTGCTTTATTGCGAATTACAATACCATTCTCATCCTTTTTGTTTTTGAAGATCCACTTTGTACCAATAACAGATTTTCCAGGTGGTTTCGGAACCAGACGCCAAACTTTTAGACGTTCAAATTGATTGATTTCTTCTTGCATAGCAAGGATCCAGTCTGGGTCTGAGAGAGCTTCACTGACTTTCTTAGGTTCAACAGAGCTTAGAAAAGAAGAGTATTGACATTCATCAGCAGTGGCTCTACGGGTTTGAACAGAAGAGTCAGGATCACCGATTATTTGATGCAAAGGATGCTCTCTTGTCCATTTAAGGGAATGAGGAAGTGGAAGTTGACCTGGAATTATATTTGAGGTATCGGTGAATACAGGATGATGGATTATCGCAGTTTGAGCATTTGATGTAGAAGGTGGAGGATCTACTCGTTTAACATTGAATTTAGAGAAATCAATCACCAATGGTGGAGGTTGTGCTGGTACTAAAGATAAATCTAAAGGATTAGCAGCTTGACCAGAAGGTGGAGTTTGTGGTGGAACTAAAGATAAATCTAAAGGATCTGCAGCATTTTCAGAAGGTGGGGAATCGTCCGTAGATGATTGATTTTGCAAAGGTGAAGAAGTATCCACGGATGATTGATTTTGCAAAGGTGGGGAATCTTCCGGTGAAGATTGAGTTTCCAAAGATGAAACTGAATGTGAAGGAGAAAAGTTGTTAGATGGTTCAGCAGAAGTAGGAGATGGAGAATCAGTTGAACTTGAATTTTGCATTTCTGGTACAGAAATAGATTGAACATCGGCTACGGATGGAAATGGAACGCCAGCCTCCTCAAGTAAAGTATGTCGAATGTTATGATAATCATCATAAAACTTTTCAAACAAGACATCTAAATCATTTTGAGATGAGGAAGGCGATGACGAAGGTGGAGGAAATTCAACATTTGTAGTTAATGAATCTATTGGAAAAGTTCCATCAAAGTTAACATTGACACTTTCTCTAACCGTCCATTTTGACCGATTATATACTCTGAACGATGCAGATTCAAGTGAGTACCCGACAAAAACTCCTTCATTAGCTTTAGCTTCAAATTTATTTAATTTGTCTTTGTCATTTAGAATGAAGCATCGACTCCCAAAAATATGGAAAAATTTGACAGTTGGTATTCAGTTATTAATGAGTTCATATGGAGTTTTGTTGTAAGTTTTGTTGATGATTGAACGATTTTGAGTAAAACATGTTGTACTAATGGCTTCAGCCCAAAGAGATAATGAGAGCTTTGAAAATGAAAGCATGGTACGAGCAGCTTCAACTAAAGTACGATTTCAAGGAATACCAACTGATGAGAAATACCAACTGATTCAAGGAAAGAGTCTAAAGTTTGATTTTTAAATTCAGTCCCATTGTCAGTACGAGTGGTATGAACTTTGAGTTCCAAATTTGTCTGGGTTTTCTTGATGAAGGCAATGATGTTCTCAACAGCTTCATCTTTTGTTCGTAAGAAATACACCCATGTATAACGTGAATAATCATCAACAATAACCAACACATATCGTTTACCAGCCATGGTTTGAACGCTCATTGGGTCACATAAATCCATATGAAGTAATTCAAGCGGTTTTGAAGTACTTGGAACTGGTTTGGATTTATGATGTTTCTTTGTCATTTTGCACATTTCACAAGACGAACAGAGATGATCCTTAGAAAATTTAACATCTGGAAGACCAGAGACATGACCACCTTTAACCAATTTGTTAATTGATTTGAAATTAAGATGAGAAAGGCGATGGTGCCATAACCATGATTCATTTGACGACGCCGTTGACATTAAACATACTTCGTCAAGTGGGGTCAAGTCGTCCAAATTAATTGTAAAAAGATTCGTCTCACGAGTTCCGGTAAGAAGTTCTTCTCCATCATAGGTGCGAACAACATTTCTTTGTTCGAAAATTAACTTCCAATGTTTTATCACAGAATTGACCAATACTAAAAAGATTGTGAGCAAGATCTTCAACATAGGTCACATTCTGAATAATTAAGTTTTTTCGAATTATATCTCCAATACCCATTATGGCAGCTAAATGGTCATTTCCAAACCGAACAGTTCCCAAATATTTGTCTCTGCAATTTGTTAATAAATTCTTGTATCCGGTCAATGCATTTTTATTATATTGATATTCATGCCATGTTTTTGTGTATAACTTGTGATTGTGATCAAACTTAGC
Organism: Calendula officinalis; assembly: GCA_963853835.1. Lineage (NCBI taxonomy): Eukaryota > Viridiplantae > Streptophyta > Magnoliopsida > Asterales > Asteraceae > Calendula > Calendula officinalis. Next base: position 7,243,066 of record OY970825.1, read on the forward strand.
CTGTAATTCTGATATTTGACTTTGTAACTCCAGATTCTCTTGTTTAAAAACTTGAGTTTGTTGAATATGATGAACAAGTTTATCACCTAGATGAGCATTTTGTTTATTTTGTTTTTCCAAAATATTTAAACGATCTTTAAGTTGATCATTTAAATCTGTTTCTTCTAAAAGTTTTTGGGTTAATAATGCTATTTGAGACATCTGAGTTTGGATAAAACAAGTATCAGAATTATTGGAAGTATTTGCATTAGAGAGAAGAAAAGTATGTACCTTGTCATCCTTGTTGGCCTTTGCATTGAATCTATCAGAAACCTCAGTATTTTCTTTTGGCTTATAGCACAAATTTGCTATTTGTTTTTATCTTCAGCTAACACTTTTTTAGTCTCCATTTGTTTATAATATTCGACAGCTTTTCTCGCATCTACAAGGTCTTTATCCATATTTGCGATTATTAGGGTTGATTTAGTTCTCGAGTCGATAAGTATAAGAATTTTTCTCGTGGTTAAAAGTTCTCGTGTTTAAATGTAAAAGATCTTGTGAAAGTTTTCTTTTAAAAATTGTATTTAAAAATTTGATGTAAAAAAATTTGATTTTTGAAAAAAAAAAATTGATCTAAACAAAAATTGATTTAAAACAATATTGATTTAAAACATTCTTCCTTTTAAAAAAAACTTGTTTTACAATTGAATTTTGTTAGAATCTTGGGCCTGAGATGCGTTTGGACTAAAATTGAACTTGGGTTGATTGAGCCTTAAGTAATCTTGGGCTGTAGTCTTTAAAAACTACAATAAGCTGATCCAGTTTAAATTGGACCGAAGTTAGAACATTCGATTCAGAACACAGGCCGAAGACTTTTGAGTCTAGACCGACTTTGAATCAAAAACAAAATTGAATCAAGGTCGAACAATATCAAGAGAGACGACTTTGAGATCGGAAATCAAAATCAAGATCAATTCTGGAGTCGTGATTGAGAGTCGGAATCAAGATTGAATCAATTGTGGAATCAAGATCGATTGAAGGAATCAATAGCCGATATCAATTCTGGAGCCGAACTATGTGATTGTGAAATTGCCGAACAATTCTGGAGCAGTAATCGTAATGGTGAAATCGAATTGATTGTAATCGATTTAGGTTGAGGCCGAGATCAATTGAAGATCTTGATTAACCAAAAGCCGAACACTTTGACAATCTGAGCCGAACAGTTTGTAGACGAACACTGAATTTTAACAAAACAAGTATCAAGACCAATGGAATTATCAGAATTTGATAATAGAGAACTGATTACCTCGTTTTCCTTATTGGTCTTTTCATTTGAGATTGTAGCAGATGAATCAGGCTTAATGTCGGATGAAGATCTCAGAGTATTGTTTGTAGGCTTTGAATTATATTTCTTCTTATAGTTTGAGATAAAAGACATAGCATGTAGTACTTGTTGAAGTTCTTGTTCCAAATCATCATTTATAGCTGGTGTAGGTTTTTCCATTTTTGCGATTATTAGGATTTTTGGTAAAAATTTTGTGTTCGGAGAAAAAAAATATTAAAAGTTTTGGTTTGTGAGTTGATTTGGGCTATGTGTTGGTTTTGAGCTCTTTATTAAATTGTATTTGGATTAAATTGGATATGGGCTTGAAGATTAAATGGTTTAAATGTTTAATTTGTTGAAAATTCGTCCAATTAACCCTTCAATTAACACTTTTAAGATTTAAAGAAAAATGTAAAAGTTATAAGCGTTTTGAGATGTCGGTCAATTAATGAAGCTAAAGTTTGTTTTCTCTTTTAAACCAATAATAAAGCTAAATCATATAATAAGTGAGTTGGTAGATTTTGGCATAAAGGAATTTTTGGTAGATAATTCAAGTGAGGCGGTGAGATATTGGCCGAAAATTTTTAAGTTCTTTGTGTTGGGCTTTGAGATATTGGGTTAATCTTGATGTTTCTTTGGGCCTGATGTGCTCGAACCAAAATTGGTTCTTTGGGCCTGATTTAGAAGTTGGTCGAGATCTGGACTTACTTTCCAAGAGCCGATTAATTCACTGTTCTTCACGAGGTCAATTGATCCCTTTAATCTCTGCAATTGCAACTAATCCCAATTGATAAGTTTAAGTTTTGTTCTGGAATCGTGATTGAGAACAAAAAGTCGAGAACAATTTGAAGGTCAACGAGCCGAACTCAATTGAAGAATTTAAGGCCGAACTCAATTGAAGAATTTAAGGCCGAACTCTTTCTTAAGTCGGATACATTTGACGGAATCAAAACAATTGATCAATTGTACAGTTTCAATTGATAGAATCAATTGACAGAGTTGAGACGAAGATTGTTGTTGCCGATACCAATTGAGAGATCTGGAGACGGAATTTAATGATTCCGATTGAAATCTGAAATCAATATTGATTTCAAATTGACGATCAATATTGAAATCTGAAATCAATATTGGAATTTAATTGACGGAATTTTGATTAATATTGATTCCGAAATCAATTAAAATCAAATTAATATTGATTCTGATTGATCGATTCTGATTGATCGATTCTGATTGAAGCCGAAGACAAGTTTGTGAAGAGCCGAATCTTCTAGTCGAAGACTTGTTAGCCGAACATTACACAGAGCCGAACAAATTGAATTGGGCCGATGTTCGGGCCGAACTTGATTTGGGCCGAACTTCTTGCTCGGGCCGAAGATGTTGTAGCCGAGCTTGTTCTTGGTGTCGAAGACTTTGACGTAAACTTCACCATTTCAATCTAATTTCGCTCAATACTCGATCAATTTCAGTGATTCCAATCACAATATGCTCGAAATTACTTTTCTAATCATCTGATCGGATCATATCCTTCAATCCATAACACATCTGATCGGATTTTTGATTTCAGTCGAGTTTTTGAAGCTTTTCTAGTTTTTCTCAAAAATCACTAAATTGAAGTGATTTGTTGATGAAATTGATTGAAATAAAATTCTATTCTTATTAGAATCACTAGAGATACATGATTCTTCAATCAAATCTTCAATATCTAACAAAAAAATTTCGATTTAATTCACAGACACGAACACGAACGAACTTTTCAAAAACTGTAATCAAATTAAGAACAATGTAAACTGTAATCAAATGAGAAATGTTAAGAACACAGTTTATCACAAAAAGCTTCAATGTATATTAATGATGAATCAATACACGTGTACGTTTACAATTCGTAATGAACTATTTATAATAGTCCTTGAAGCCTAAATGTTTAACTTAGTTATTCTAGGAAACGATTACAATTGAATTACAATAAGATATGCATTCTAAACTATCTTAACTAGAATCTCAGACACGATCTGTTTCCTTTATCGACATCAGTAGTAAACAGCATAAACAGCATCGTCGGTAGTAATTCACTAGTCAGTAGTATTCTTGTTTTTCTGCCCCATCAGTACTAACTTCATTAAGTCTTCATCAGTACTAACTGCAGCTTCAATAGTAGAATACTTATATCTCAACAAAAGGATCATAGATTTTTATTGAATATGATATCACAATTTGTTTCTTAATCTTTTAGTAAATACTAGACATGTAATTTATAATCCTAAATGCGAGAAGTGGCCAAACATTAAACCTGGGCGTAAGGGATGACCAAATGATCGGTCGTGCCCTTGCATCCCCAACTTTCCGACGCGTTTGTCAGATTACAGAAAGAGCTGCTACTCTGCTAGAGAATCATTTGAGAGCTGATATACAGAATAATAGAATAATGGCTCTACTTTTCTAGTAAGAAAGCAGTATTTCAGTCTAATACTTATAAACAGACACCCTAAAACACTTTCAACAGATAAATTATTTTTTTGTTAAATCATTTTGTAAAGGAAATTAAAATAAAGTGAAGAGAAGTTTTATTAGCAAACATCAAGCTTTTTGTACATGATAAGATAACTTGTATTTACAACTTATTGTAGATTTTTATACATTGTTGTGTACAATATGCAAGTTGACATACTCAACCCCAATTAAACTTGCTCAAATGATCCAAACATCCAAATGATTTGTGTCAAGAACATTGTACGAGTCTTCATAATCCGACATGTCTCTTGAAAAAGCGTTTTCATTTAACGTAAGTGGATTGATTTCTTCATAAAACGGCCCGTTTTCATAAAGTGGGCCATTGTTGTCACATTGAAAAAGTTTGGGAGAACATGTTTCAAGCATTTGCGGAAGATATTGACCAGCAAGAATCGAAGCCATTAATTGAAAATCTTTGAACCTACGCTCCGAGATTATGTCTAAATTGGCTTTTGTAATCATGTACGATGAAGGGAGATCCTGTGCGATGGTCTGAAATTGACTGTTTGTCGATTTATTCTTTGAGTTTTCTTCGACTTGTAGTTTTTTCTTTGAATTGTTGCCTTTGTGGTGAATACGACATAATACCCAATCATCCAACTGCCAATAAAATAAGAAACATGGAACATATAACCATGATCAGGATTCAATGTAAAAAGGTTTCTAAACGATGAAGGCTGAGAAGACATCAGTATATTGGCAACACTGATTTTCTCTAAATAAAATTAAAATTAAAATTAAGAATATTTTGGCCATTTTAGACGAAAAATAATACAATAAAAAAGGTGAGAAGTACATGGACAAAAAAAAGGGAAAATTTAGGGACAAAAAAGAGAGAAAATTTAGGGACAAAAACATAAAATCTAAAATACCATAGAGATAATTTCTGTAATTAACTCAATTTATATTTATGATTCAAAGCTATAACTAGTGATTAATGTCTTTGACATCTTTCTTATCTATCTCGTCGTTCTATATAATCAAATAGTCTTGCCCAAATACAAAATTAAATTTAAGTAAAATGCCTTTATTACCCTCATTGATCCGTTTAGGCTCGACGAACGGCTAGATGACTCTGGCAAGCGATACTCGCTCATGGTCCAATTAGTCTTGATGTTCTTTGTTGGGTTACCCGTAAAGAATGCCAAAGCTTTTTTCACCCCGATTTTTCTCATTCCCGAAGAAGCAAAAATTGGTTTATCTTTCCCGGTAGCCTTCCAAAAACCCGAGCCTGCTGACCTTTTGGGCCTTGACCCATTTGGGTATTTCCGGTCCCTAGGGGTAAAGAAATACCATTCATCCTTCCCGAATAATGCCTTCACTGCCAATTACACAACAACCGTATCAATCCTTATTAAAAAAATCTGGCATTAACATGAAAAAAAAGAACACAAAATTCTTACTAGGAAGTTGCCACGGGTCAAATTTATAAAGCTCGATTTCACCAATCACAGAAGCGGGAATCGAGCGTTGATTCACTTTGTTAAGTAAATAATGAACGATTAATTCTTCATCGGATGGATGAAATCTAAAACCGGGTGGGAGATGAAATAAATCTTCCCCACTCTCCATGGTTATGGTTCGGATCGAACGGGAGAATTATTATAATGAAATAAACACTGTTTATATAAGTTTTAGAGACAATGTAAGATGATACTAAAATTAAGAAATGTCGTTTTTGGGTTAATTCATAGAATAATGTTTTTAATTTTAATGAAAAGATTCGGGTGTTATCGTTTATGTTGCTCATTGTGATGTACGTCCCAAGGTTATGGAGAGTGACACCCGTCACGTTGTTTAACGTTACATGTTTAGTAATTAAAAACATTTTCCACTTTTGGACATTTTCTTTGTGCTTGTCACTCTGTTTCGGTGTAACATTCTAATATATTTGATTTGATATGTTTTATAAGTTGTTTTTGTTTCTTTGTTATATATTGTACTTTGTGACTTTGTGTAAGCATTGTAATAGGTCTAATATGATTATTATTTAAATGTTTTAAAATTTCTTTGTTTTCTTAATTAGATTACACAATTATTAATGGAACAAATCCAGGTTGCCAATACGAAGTATTGATTAATAATAAGGTTTATAGGCTTCTTTTGATATAAGAGAAATGATATTTAGTCCTACTATTTAGACCTACTCATAGGCCTACCCACTTGATAGGATGACATGTGCATTCCACTAATTCTCTCTCCTAATGTTATCTCTTGATTTTGACACGTGTCTTCATCTAATGAGTAGGCCTATGAGTAGGTCTAAATGGTAGACCTAAATACCATTACTCTTGATATAAAACCGCTTATGAGAGAAGAAACCTGCTTATAAAATAGAAAGCAAAAATTATGCTAATAGTCTAATAGTACAGAAAAAAACAAGTTAATGGCATTCTGAATATGATCTTTTTAAGAGATAGTACTTCCTATGAAATTTTTTAACTTATATTTATACTAATAAGATTAGGAAAGATAATCAGTGAATTTCACATGTGAATCTTTTTTATGGGTATGAAGATGAAGTGGGAATATTTAGTAGAAAATAGTAAATTATTTTTTCGGTGATGCATAATGAAAAACGTCATGTATCTTTATGTTAATTGCATGTACTTACGTAAACCGATGTCAAATGACCCAACTGCAAATCCGAGCATCGTGAGACTATCGTGTCCAAAGAGACACTGTTGTCATCGTTAAAATGTTGACGGGCCAATTTAGGGATGCTTCTAAAATCATCAAAACCATAACACCCGTGAGTCGAGTTCATCACTATAGACGCTATTCGTTTCTTTTTTTTTTTTTGTTGTTGTTGACCAACAACTCTTCGATCAACACTTTCTTCAAGCATTATTAAATAATAGTATAGATGATGCAGAATGTGTTGATGGCCTTTGGATTTTTTAAGGTTTCACGTTATCTATTGTATCATAAAGAGTGATCAACAATCTTAATATCGTACGGATTTCATTATTTTGTAGACGAAATTCAATTCTTTTTTGCTGACTAAATTTGTTGCTAACAAGTTCTTTTTTTAAAATCGTTGCTAAATATAGTTAGAACTGATGCAACCATACATCTGCAAAGATGTATGTTTCTGGATGAAAGTTCAAACCTAGCTCTTGCAACTTCGCAGACCTGGTATAGGACCCGCAATGGCCCGTACTACTAATTATTTTCCCGCAAGGTAATTTTTTTAGAATTTTGGGTGTTATAGTACCCAGAACAATCATAAAAATAACTCAAGTATTTATGAATAGTCCAAACTAAATCTCAATCTAAAATTGAAATCGAATAAAAAGCCCAAAGTGTGTGGTTTATATTGTGTATAGCGGCTGCCAGTCAATTATGTAATCCATAACCAAAATTGAAAAAAAAAATACAGGAGCAGACTAGCGAAGGCAATTAGACTACCCGTGACCAAACCCAATTTGGTCACCCCTGTCACCTCTGAGCCACATCAGCTTTCTCTCTCCTGATCAAACACATGACCAGACAGCGACCAAATGCCCGTAATGGGTGACCGTTCGGAATTTTTTTTTTAAATTTCATTAATAATTTAAAACATTACATTAAATATAATTAAAAAACATTAAAAAAAACTACTGGTGGGTTTGTCGATTCCAAATGTGTTCCACCAAATCAGATCTAAGATTAAGATGAGTTTGTTGATTATTGATCTCCCTGATAACTTGTAATACTTCTTCATGTGATCGTACGGGGTCGGCTTCACTATGTCGCTCTTCCGAATGAAAGTCGGGACATATGGCCCTGCCTTTGTCTTTGATAATCATATTATGTAATATGATACAAGTGCACATTATATCCCTTATTTTGTTAACATTTGGGGACCTTGCAGCCGTTTTTATTATACCCCATTTTTTCTTCAGAACGCCAAATGCTCGTTCTACGTCTTTCCTTGCAGCTTCGTGTGCTTTCTTGTAGTTCACCCGCTTAACATCATTCGCATTTGGGTGTGAAATGGACTTAACAAGAACAGACCATTCCGGATATATCCCGTCAGTAAGATAATATCCCCATTTGTAAGACACCCCGTTTGCCAAAAAGGGTACCTCAGGTGCTTTCCCGTCTTTGAGATCATTGAAAATATGGGATGCTCGTAACACGTTGATGTCGTTGTTCGACCTGGCGACACCAAAGAACGCGTGCCAATCCACAAATCTTGTGAGGCAACCGCTTCAAGTAAGATGAATGGTTCGTTCCCGTGATCCCCTCTAACATATTGCCCACGGTAAGCATTTGGACATTGAGCCCAAGGCCAATCAATACAATCAATGCTTCCTAGCATACCGGGAAACCCATGTTTCTCCTCATGAAAAGCGTATAGCTTCGCCACATCAGTATGAGTAGGCTTTCGCAGAAACTCATCTCCATACAAGTGCATAACCCCTTTACAGAACTCTGCGAGACTATCACGGCTAGTTTTCTCACCAATTTGTAAGTATTCGTCTAGAGCATCCGGTACGGTCCCGTATGCTAACTGACGAATTGCAGACGTGCACCTCATTAGTGGAGAAGTACCTGGGTTCCCGAGTGCATCATATCGTTGCGCAAATAATGGGACGGTATTAGTGAGATCGCGAACAATGCGTGTGAAAAGATCACGACTCATCCTGAAACGTTTGCGAAAATCATGCTCGTTATACGTCGGATTTTCAGCGAAGTAAGCTGCCACGAGACGGTCATTCGCACCGCCACGGTCCCTATTCACGTATCTTCTAGGAGTTCTAGGGATAGTAGAACTAGAACCTTCAAGAAACGCGACCGCCGTTTGTAAAAAACCAAGATGTATAACCATGTCCTCTTCCTCGTCGCCAAAAATGAAATTAGCGACATTCATTTCATCGTCGGAACTCATTTTTAAGATAGTGTGTGTGATGTGAGTGAGTATGAAGAAAAGAAATGAGAAGTGTGAAATTTTTTAGAAAAAGATTGGGTATTTATAAGGTAAAAAAAGGGGTAAAAATTAAGTTGGAAGTGGGTGTTTTGGAGCCGTTGGAGTGGGCTGCCAACAGTCGACTAGTCGACCGTTGGGCTTGGTCGACGCGTCGGCGAGCTCGGGTTGTGTAACATCCCAAAATCCAGCCTAGTAGTTTATTGACCTTAAGGTATCTTATTGAATGATTATCCGATTAAATGCTTAGTTAATTTAATTAGCCTGCTGTCTTTTGCGGTATTTTAACCAAGGGGTTAAAATACTCGACTTGTGATTTATTTGGAATGAAAACGTGATTTTTATATTTTTAGATTCCTTGTTAAATATCGTTTTCGGAAATGCTTTCGTTTTTAAAATTGGAGTCTGTTTGCTATTTTAAATAAATTAATTACGAAAGGGACTTTTCAGACATATACTGTTAAAGTGGAAAAAGGTGCAAGAGGGGCCCCACTCCCTCTTGCTTGACCGGTGTAGGGAGAGAGGGAAATACCCTCTCTTCTCTTTTCCCCTCTTTCAAACATTATCCTCTCTTTTGCACTATTTCATTGCTCCCTAAAACTCCATCTTTTCTCTACTTGTTCGTGAGTGATCTTGGTGATTTCTTGGTGCTAAGACCCGAAATTCTTACCAAAGTTTGTGTAGAAGAACCCTATAAGTAAGCTACATCTTATTCTTTACTTGTTCTTGTTGTTCTTGAGTTTGGTTGTGAACTAGGGTTTGTGATTGTTAGTATTTTATGGATGAATCTTGTTGTGGATGTTGTATTATGTGTTTATGCAAGCTTTTACATCATTTGTATGGTAGATTGTTGAAGGAATACAAGATTTGGTGAAAAATCACCTTCAACCTCCATTAATGGTGGATGTTGAAGGTGGGTTTTGATGAATCTTGGATTTCTTGAGTTTTGGATGGATAGAATCATTTATTAGGTTGTGAAATCATGTTTGGTAAGTTATGGATGTTAAAAACCTAGTATTGATTAATTGGTGAAGTAGTTTAACTAGTGTTTGGATGATTTTGTCAAAATGGTTAACTAGTGATCTTGGAAGTATCATACTTGGATTTGTGATGGTTATGATCTTGATGGAATTATTAAATGATGGTGAATTGCTAGTTTAAAGATTAATTGCTAGTTGATGGAAATGTGGAAGTGTTAGGATTATGTTCGGGTTTTTTCGCCCGTTTGGGTCAACTAGTTGTGAATACTTGATAAATGGTCAAAATGGTCAATTGTATTGATGAAGGAATTGTGCTAGTCGGATATGTCATAAAAATGTGCATTTTATGAGTCTTGTGCGGTTAGTGGTTGAAATTGATGATTTTGACAATTAGGTGGATTATCACTAACTCGGTATATTTTTTATAGGAACCGGGAAGGATACTCAGTGATACTAGCTCACTGAGTAAAGGAATCGGAAGTTGAAAGGTGAGTGGATTCGACCTACAACTCGAGTTTCGGTTATTTGGTTTGGTATTGGTTTTTAGTGAAAAATCGCAGGAATCACCAGACAAGGGGAGTTCGCGTCGCGAACTCCACTTAGCGATCGTGAAGTTGGTCCAGAGAAGTTGGTTATTAGTCGCGAAGTAGTTCACGAACCGGGTTCCCGACGCGAATACTAGTTCGCGATCGCGAACTAGAGTTCGCGATGAGAACTCAGTCGTGACGTTCTTCGCGGTGTTTTTTCGTTGCTAGTCTACTTGTTATGTATGCCTAGTGTTAGGGAATACCATACATGACTATGTGCACATTCGGGATGAGGTCAGTGTCGGAAGGAGAACGGCTGGGCACAGGGTATCGACTAATAGGGTATCCGACCTTACCTGTATTTGTTGCATGGTTAAGGGGAGGGAGTTGCCCGGGTGTTGGATACGAAACGCTATCGGTTACCGTGGTTTTGGCCGACCATGGTTTAAGGCCCGCAAAGCCGCCGATCCTCTCAAATAAGTGATTACCCAACCGGAGATGTTTTTATAACTTCCGTGTTTAAGTGTTTAGTGTAGTTGCTAGTGTTAGGAATTCATTCATTTAGCTTTTGTGCTAATCCCTCCCTCATTGACACATTTCAGGTTGGAAGGCTTGAACGGGTCGGGCTCGGACGGGACGTTTGACCATGCTTAAATTATGTTTTGTTAAATGAGCCGTGTTTAGTAATACCGTCTTTTAACTAACTCTTGGTTTGTAATATTTTGTGGGACCATGGTTTGTAAAACTAGCGTAATTAGGAATTGGACTAAATGCTTCCGTAACCTTAGTTAATGCTAAATTAGATATTTAAAAAAAAAATGCGGTGTTACAGGTTGTAACGGTGGGGACGCGGCGGGCACGGCGGACGTGGCGGGCGCGACCCTTCGTTCTGTCGCCTGTAACGGGTAGTCTTAGTAGTTGTCTTTTACGTTTACATATTTAGTTTTTGAAGAGTGGTGACTTGTTTGCAAGGGACACAATCCCTTTGACCCTGCTTTTTATTTATCCCTGCAATGTACTATTACTGATGGAAATTTCTAGTTACACCCACATAACTTTGGTCCAAGCCAAAAGTTGTTATCGTTCTTAGATTGCGAGTGTGTATTAAACTATATTATTATCAAGAGGATATTAACTGTATTACTTTTTATTAATTTGGTCTCCTCGAATACGGTCATTTTTCCCAGTATGTTTAATGGGCTCCGGATTTTTATGTGAAATGCAGCCCAATTCATATGCTGGGCCTCTCGGTCAACTTGAGTTTTCATACGTGAGACTTGATACACTTTTTGTTTTGGTTATTTTGTTTTTTCAAAAGAGTTTAATAATCATTTTTATAATATCTTTAAAAGCAAATACTATTTCCACTACGGTAAAGACTAAAGAGGTTTGGGTTTATCAGTGTTTGCGAGTTCTAAACCAATAATTTTCAAACTCTCACTATATTTAACTCTCAAAATGTCAAACTTGAGTGCGTTTTGGACATGAACACGATATCAAAGAGCTTCAAAATTTGAATTTTTAGTTTAACGTTTTCTAATTTCTATTGTACTGCTTTTTCTTTTAATTATTTAGTGTAATTTTTTTAATTATTAATGAATTCTTAATTTAGAAAATAAGTTCACTCGCGGGTTTTGAACGAGGTTTGTCGTGTCTTTGGTCAGAATAGAGATAACTGATGTTTATTCACAGATGACCAAATCTGAATTCAGTCACCATTATATTTAGTCAAAACTTTTTTTTTTTTTACTTGTAATGACCTTTGAAAAATAATAATGGTCAAATATTCTATAGGTTATATAACATAAAGCTCCCTAATGAAAATGCGATCATCGTGAAATTTATTTATAGATAAAGCGTGTATAGAATGGTGATCACATGAGTTTCATTTGTACGAACTTCGTTTTCTTAAGAATATTATCTCCAATAAAGCTTTTTTTTTCTTTCTCTAGAAGTTCTTACGCAATTTGACAAATATCTAACCGATCGAGTCACATTATTTATACTTACTGTTGATATATTAACGAAATATTATATCAAAAGTAATAAATATTTAAACAGGTAATATATATTAAAAAATGTAATAAGGACAAATACACAATTGTTTAGTGTTTATTGATACAATAGACAATTCTCTGGAGAATTGTTGTCTGAGGGGAAAGAATCTTGATTCCATTGGTATACCGTATATGTGGAGAGTTGGTCACATACCTCCGAATGCTTGATTCCAAAGAGTGGTTTAACCAAACAATTATACCCTTTTTTTATTACAAATTTGACCTTTTGTCACTAACATTAAACATATAAACATTTTTATATAATTTTTTAAAAATGGTTAATTTTAATTTAAATAAATGATTACAAGTTTATATACGAAAACATTTTTTTTGAACGGCAAGTTAGTAAGTTAGTGGTTCGAGCCTAGACAGTGACATCCACAAGGGGCAGTATGCCTTCCCTCGAACCCTCCACCTTTTTGTCCACGACGGGACTTGAACCCATGACCTAGCAACACCTTAAATTCTCCTTGGATACTACTAAGCTAGAAGCCTTGGGTTTATATACGAAAACATGATGAAAGGGCATCTCCATTCTCCAATGTCTATACCAAACACCACACGAAATTTAATGCATGGGAGCTATAGCTGAAAGTGTAAATGATATAAAAACAAAAGATAAACCTGTTGGAATATAAAGTATCTACTACTGATACTGAATTACTACTGAAGAATATATTGAAGTTACTACTGATCTCGAGCTACTACTGCTAAAAGGCAATTACTACTGACGATCTAATTTATTACTGATGAGCGTATCTGAACAAGATCAAGTCCGAGATTCGAGTAGAGTTAGTTATAGAATGTATATCTTTATGTAATTCAATTGTAATCGTTTCCTAAAATAACTAGGTTAATAATTTAGGCTTCAAGGACTATTATATATAGTTCCTTATGAATTGTAAACATACGTGTATTGATCGAACGAATTAATACATTGAAGCTTTTTGTGATAAACTGTGTTCATCGTTTTTATTCTTATTCGATTCCAGTTTACATTGTTCTTAATCTAATAACATAAGTGTTAATTCGCTGTAACTTCTTGTGTTAGTAGATCTGAGTTTATAATAACTTGTTTGGTTATTAGATCCTGACAAGTGGTATCAGAGCTTATTGGTTCTAGATCTACGAATTAAGAACAACAAAAAGTTTCATACTTTCGATCTAAAAAAAAAATTGTTAATCATGTCTGATAACAATGAAAGTCCAAGCAGAAGTAATTATTTTATAAACAATGGAACTCAAAATTGTTTTCCTCAATTTTCAAGATTTTCAAACATCAGTAGAAACTATTCCAGGTTTACTACTGGTAAAAACCCTAATTACAATGATGTCTGGTATAACTACAAAAACACTACTAATTATGCTCAAAACCCTTATTACAAAAATACTACTGGTCCATCAGTAGTAAAATTTTCAAAGGCTAAAAACTACGGGTTTAAACCTAGATCAGTAGTAACTCACAACACCAGTACTAAATTCAATACTGCATATAAGAATCATACAGTTAAGAAGTTTTATTCTTCAAAGGATGAACCCAAGACAAAACAAGCTTGGGTTCCCAAAATTAACTAATCCTTCTACTTTATGTGCAGAGTATCCAGATCCCTGAAGAAGGTAGAACATGACATATTGATAGTGGATGCTCTAGACACATGACTGGAAATCTTCAAATTCTTAGAGATTTCAAGTCTTTTGAAGGAGGATATGTTGCTTTTGGAGAAAATCCTAGGGGAGGTAAGATTACAGGTAAAGGTACTGTATCAAATGGCAAAATTACTTTTGATGATGTCTTTTATGTTGCTGAGCTTAAATACAATCTGGTTAGTGTGTCTCAAGTCTGTGATAAGAAGAACAAAATTCTTTTTACAGATATTGAGTGCATCATTCTTTCTCCTGATTTTACTTTAGATGAAAAATATGTTGTTTTAAGAACACCAAGGAGAAACAATGTGTATTGCCTGGATATAGGAGGAGAACTCATTTCATCAAATGAGATCAACTGTTTTATATCTAAGGCAAACACAAATGAATCAGAACTTTGGCATAGAAGGATGTGTCACACAAATTTTAAAAATATGAACAATTTAGTTAAAAAGGATTTGGTAGTTGGTCTACCACAAAAAGAATTTATGTGTGATCATCATTGTGTTGCCTGCCTAAAAGGTAAACAACACAAGACTTCTCATAAGACCAAAGCAATGAATTCTATTTCTAACCCTTTGCAACTCTTACATATGGACCTTTTTGGACCTACAAATGTAATGAGTATTGGAAAGAAACAATATTGCCTTGTTATTACTGATGACTTTTCCAGATACACTTGGGTATTCTTTCTCAGGACCAAAGATGAAACAAGTGAATTAATCAAGAATCTGATTGTAAAGCTGGAAAATACAAGAGATCTCAAAGTGAAAGCAATTAGATGTGATAATGGAACTGAATTTAAGAATACTAACCTAATTAACTTTTGTGATCTTAAGGGTATTGACAGGCAGTACAGCTCACCAAGAACTCCACAACAAAATGGTGTAGCTGAAAGAAGAAATAGAACCATCATTGAAGCAGCCAGATCTATGCTTGCAGATTCAAAATTACCAATTACTTTATGGGCTGAAGCTGTTAATACTGCTTGTTATGTTCAGAACAGAGTATTAATAGTTAAGCCTCACTTTAAAACACCATATGAACTCTTTAATAAAATAAAACCTTCAATAAGTTTCTTAAAATCATTTGATTGTCCTTGTACTATTTTAATTACAAGAGAACAAATTGGTAAATTTGACTGCAAAGCAGATGATGGAATTTTTGTAGGATATTTGAACACAAAGCAAATCCTACAGAGTGTTCAACAAAAGGTTGAGGGTCATTGAAGAAAGTGTGAATGTATCCTTTAATGAAAATCTTATGAATGAACAAGGAAATGGCCCAGATTGGTTGTTTAATATTGATAATCTAACCAAATCTTTTGATTTTAGTTATGAATTTAATACAGGAAATTCAAACAATCAAAGCCAACAAGTAGGACCATCATCAAGTGAAAGGCAAGAAATCATGAAATATATCTTAGTTGATACTGCTCCCACAGTTGATACTGAGGACAGTAGTAACTCTGATAACCCTAATTTCAATGATACCAGTAACAACTCAAACTTTGAAGATACTACTGATCCCAGTAGTAACTCTGAACCTCAAAGTTATGAAGATGATGTACTTAATACTGATGCAGTAACAACAATGATACTACTGAAACCTCTGAAGAGAATGTTACTACTGACACCAGTAGTAATGATGAACCTCATCAAAATGCAAACAATCAAGAAGAATCAGGAATAGATGCACAAATTCCTGAATCAAATGAGTCAAACTTAGAGTCTCAACTAACTGTTGATAAAATCCCTGGAACCAGAACTGAAAAGAATCATCCTCTGGACCTAGTCCTAAGTGATGTCAATTCATCCATGCAGACAAGAAGCAAATTTAATTCTAATATTTGTAATATCAGTCTAATATCTAATGAATGCATGTATGAATGTTTTCTGTCACAGGAAGAACCTAAGAAGATTCAACAAGCTATGAAAGACTCAAACTGGATCATAGCAATGCAAGAAGAACTTCTTCAATTTAAACTACAAGCTGTATGGACACTTGTCCCTCTTCCAAAAGGAAAAAGACCCATTGGAACCAGATGGATCTTCAGACTCAAGAAAGATGAAAGAGGTATAGTGATCAAAAACAAAGCAAGGCTTGTAGCACAAGGTTATACTCAAGAAGAAGGGATTGATTATGATGAAGTATATGCACCAGTTGCCAGAATTGAAGCAATCAGAATATTTCTAGCATATGCTTCATACAAAAGAATCAAAGTCTACCAAATGGATGTAAAAAGTGCTTTCCTGTATGGGAAAATAGAAGAAGAAGTATATGTATGTCAAACCCCAGGCTTTGAAGATCCAGAACATGATGACTATGTGTTTAAACTAGACAAATCTCTTTATGGCCTCATCAGGCACCTAGAGCTTGGTATGACACATTATCCTCATACCTACTGAAGAACAATTTCAAGAGAGGTGCCATTGATAAGACATTATTCACAAGGAAGGTCCAAGATGATATACTACTGGTCTAAATATATGTAGATGATATCATTTTTGGATCAACAAATGATAAATTGTGCAAAGAATTTGAAGAACTGATGCAGATCAAGTTCAAAATGAGTTCAATGGGTCCAATGAATTTCTTTCTTGGACTCCAAATCAATCAGAAACCAGATGGTATCTTGATCAATCAGTCAAAATATGTCAGAGACATCTTAGAGAAGTTTTCAATGAAAGATTGCAAAAGTGCAAGTACTCCAATGGAAACTCACAAACACCTACATCCTGATGTTGAGGGGAAGGATGTAGATGAACACCTTTACAGATCAATGATAGGATCTTTGATGTATTTAACTGCATCAAGACCTGACATTATGTATAGTGTTTGTGTGTGTGCCAGATATCAAGCAAAACCTAAGGAGATACACCTACAAGCAGTCAAAAGAATCTTCAGATACTTGAAAGGAAAACCTTCACTTGGTCTTTGGTATCCTCATGCATCACCATTTGAACTTATAGCTTACACAGATAGTGACTATGGTGGTGAATGTCAAGATAGGAAATCTACTACTGGTGGATGTCAATTCTTTGGATCAAGGTTGGTGTCATGGCAATGCAAGAAACAAACTAATGTTTCAACTTCAACTGCTGAAGCAGAGTATGTAGCTGCATCTGCCTGCTGTGCACAAGTTCTGTGGATTCAAAATCAACTTCTAGACTTTGGTACATCTATTCTCAAAACTCCTATTTTTATAATTAATCAAAGTGCTACCAGTATTGTAAATAATCCAGTAAAACACTCTAAAACAAAACACATTGAAATTAGATTTCACTTTATAAGAGATTGCAATGAAAAGAAATTAATTAAAGTAGAGAAAATTCATACTGATAATCAATTGGCAGATCTTTTTACTAAAGCCTTTGATGCAGGAAGATTCAACTTCTTGGTTAGCAGTATTGGAATGATTTTAATCAATTAAATCTCAAAAGAAATTCATGTGTAAAGAGTTTTGTATAAATTTTAATTTTAAATTTCGTTTTACTACTGTTTATTTATTACTACTGATGGTATGCGTTAGTACTGATAGGGCTTCTCAGTAGGAATTAGGTTAAGTATAAAAACAAAGGTCACTACTGATGTTTTTACTACTGATTCTTAGTTACTACTGATCGGCCGTTATCTGTAAAATACTTAATTTACATTACTGACCCTCATGAAAATAGCCGTTAAGCTATTATTCGAAGGATATTTTGGTCTTTTTTGCAGGTTTAATCGAAAAAATATAAATACCTGACTGAGATTAATTTAGCATTATCTTTCCCTCGATTTGATAAACCCTACGCTAAACCCTTATCTCTGCACAAATCCGATCAAAACCTTTCATCAGTAACAACTCAATTTCTCTCACAATCCTGAAATTCATAAAAAGACGATCACTCTCTCTGAAAGAAACTCACTCAAAAGATCAATATCAATCACCATGGCAACCCTAAAATCTCTTGCAATTCCAACTGATCTTAAATATTCCGAATTCCACAATATGTGTGCTTTCTAGAGGAATCCAGACGGCACAAAAGACTTTCGTCCCATTGTAAGGTTCCTAAAGAACTCCTACATTAAGTTTGCACTCTCCATCAACCCAACAGCGTATCAACAACATCTAGTTGATTTCTGGACTAATGCTGAAAGAACTGAAGGGTCAACCATGTCAATGATCAAATCAACTGTGGATGGAAAAACAATCACCATCACTGAACAATCCATCAGACAACATCTTCAACTTCATGATGAATCAGGTATGTTCTCTTTGCCAAAGGAGGATCTTGTTGACAATTTACAAAAAATGGGGGTATGAAGGAAGATTAGATATAGTCACATTTCAAAAAGGTCTTCTTTCACCCCAATGGAAGTTTTTAATACACACTATTCAACATTGCATCTCTCCTAAAAGGAGTACTTGGAATGAATTCAACAAGTCAATAGCATCTGCTGTTGTTTGTCTGAGTACAGGACAAGTATTCAAGTTTTCAAACATGATCTTTGAAGGAATGCTTGGAAGTCTTTCTTCATCTACATTTTTAATGTATCCAAGATTCCTAACTCATATTATCAATTGTGAACTACAAAACCTTTCCATTCCTAAAAACAGATTTGTAACTCCTGAATTAAACAAAAAGGTGTTTTCTAACATGAGAAAATAATTTAAATTTTCTGGTAAAATTACTCCACTTTTTCCAAACATGATCAATGATCAACCACCTACTGGAGAAGGTTCAACTCACCCACTTGAACCCCAACCCACTCCATCACCCCCAAATGTAGCCCAAACAGAAATCATACAGTCCACTCAAATAGATACACCATCAAATGTCCTGAATGTGTCCCAGGAACATGAAATAAATCCTCAGAGTGCTACTCTTCACTCTGTGGAAGACCTACCACCAGCCCAAAACATATCCATCATTTATAAAAGGAAGAAATCTTCCTTAAAGGACACCAGTGGACAACTTGAGTCACACCCCAGGCTCCAAGAGTTGACCTCACAGGAGGAGAGAGGTCATGAGGAAAGGGCTCTCACTACTGATGCCCCAAAGGTGGGTGCACAGGATAGTGAGAACATCATTAGGACCCAGACCTCGGCACCTCTTAGTGATGACTCAGAATTTTAGGAATTACTGAGAGGACCCCGGTGCCAAGAAACCACAAGGGGGGGCATTACTGATTCTTCTAGGAAGAAGAGTATGTCTAAACAACCCATTTCATCACCAAGAAGTGATGAGGGTAGAACAGAACTCCTTGAATTGACGGATAGGATGGAAAACCTTAAAGCCAATGTACCAAATGAGCCCAATGATCCACCCAAATGGGCTGAGGGCAGTATTAAACAAACCAAATTGACGGCTAGGAAGGAAAACCTTAAAACCAATGTACCAGTTAGTGAGCCCGATGATCTTGCTAGAAGGAGTGAGGGCAGTATTAAACAAAAATCATTGACGGATATGATGGAAAACCTTGAAACCACTGTACAAGATTGTCTGAAATTTTTAACAAATCAAGGGAAAACCATGACCTATATGAAGAAGCACATCAACACTATTAACAAGAGGTTGAAACTATGTGAGCACAGACTTGTTCAACAAACAAAGATAATTCGAAAGCTCAGAAAGAAGGTTAATGGTAGTGATGCTCCACCTGTTGAGATCACTAAGGGGGAGAAGGATACTATCCAAACTATGATAGACACATCAATTGCAGCAGCAGCAACTTCTCTCCTTAATCTCAAAGAATCTACTGAAGGCCAGTTTAATGATGAAGGCCTAGAAAACATGGATGCTACTGATGAAGATATTATTGCTCCAGTACAAGAACAACAACAAGAAGAAACGTCAGTAGTAACTCCTACTACTACTGATGATATAGCAGTAGTACCTACAATTGTAACAACAAACACTACTGATGCCCTATCAGTAGTAATTCCTGAAGAAATTCCAGTAGTAACCACTTTAGCTACTACTGAAGAAGAAGATGAAGAAATTCCCGAACTTATTGAAAGAGAAAGATATGTCATCATCACCAAACCATCAACTCCTGATCAACCACTTATCATACCTGACATTGATGATAATGTGAATTGGTTTGAAGTAGATGAATGCACACTTCCTCCACATCCCAAGATACTACCAGAAGACCAACTTAAACTGTTTTATCCAAAGTTTGAAATTCCTGGTATTCCAGATATGAAATATACTCCACCTCCATCTGTTCTTCCAGCTTGTATTAGAAAAGGAAAAGAGATCTATGATGAAGATTATCCCAACAGAGCATTAGGTCACCACATGGTGAACAAAATTAATCATGTCAGATCTGAAAAACAGTCCAGATGGAAGGTGAAACATAAGAGATACTTAGAGAATGTGGCTATGTATCAAGCACTTGAAGAAAAGAAAAAGACTGTAAAAGATGTTTCACAAATAAAAGATGTGCCATAAATAAAAGATGTTCAGATAGAAGACCAACATGCTGAATTTAAAAGACTTAGAAAAATTGAAGAAGAACATCTAAACTGTCTTGAAGATCTGGTAGCTGAATGCAAAAGAACAAAGAGTGAACTAACAAATGATGTTTTTGAACAGAAGACAAACATGATTGACTTTCTGAAGTCAAAAGGGCATAGTGCAAAATCTTTTGGCAGAATGAAGATGATCACAATAATAGATAAATATTGTACTGCCATGAAGAAAGAATTAGCTGAACTAGAAGCAAAAGAAGAAAAAGGAAATGCTTTAATCCCAATAAGTCCAACATTAATTCAAACTGGTAGTATATCAACTACTGGTGAAACTTCCTCTCCCAAACAAAGAAAAGAAAAGCTTTTCCACAAGAACAGAGCATTAAAAAGAAATCAAAAACAGAGCAAATTATTCCTGTTCTTGAAGTTCCAGTTGCTCCCCTTGAAAACAATCCAATCATCAATTGGAGAGTTATGGATAATAATGTTATAGAAATTATAAGGGAAGATAAAATTGTTCAAAGATTTACTGGATGGTTACCTATGATTAGATCATGTTCAAGAAGTGATATAATCAAACTTCTAATCATTGGAAAACCTAGAATGACAAAGAAATCATGGAAGAAGTCTGGAGCTGGATACATTACTAGAATGATTGATGCTGCATTTTATCCAGATAACTACCCAGAAATATTTACAAACACAGAAAATGTGTATGCTTGGAATGTACTCCCTACAGTAAATATGTACTTCTTTGAAAGATCAAACAAGAACTGTGAGCTATATTTATATGAAAAAGAATATCCACACTCTGAAGAAACCATGTATCAGATATTCACAAACACCATGATGAAACCATATGATGTTGTGATGTTTCGAAACAAACTCAACTATTTCATCAAGAGAAACAGCAAATTCATTATTGCTCAACGAAAGAAACAGAATGAGCGAACTTTAGAGAAGAGAAAGAAAGAAGAAGAAGAACAAAAGAAACTTGAGTAATTCAAAATGAATTAACAAGTTTAGGGGGAGATTGTTGGAATATAAAGTATCTACTAATGATATTGAATTACTACTGAAGAATATATTGAAGTTACTACTGATCTCGGGTTACTGCTGCTAAAAGGCAATTACTACTGACGATCTAATTTACTACTGATGAGCGTATCTGAACAAGATCAAGTCCGAGATTCGAGTAGAGTTAGTTATAGAATGTATATCTTTATGTAATTCAATTGTAATCGTTTCCTAGAATAACTAGGTTAATAATTTAGGCTTCAGGGACTATTATATATAGTTCCTTATGAATTGTAAACATACGTGTATTGATCGAACGAATTAATACATTGAAACTTTTTGTGATAAACTGTGTTCATCATTTTTATTCTTATTCGATTCCAGTTTACATTGTTCTTAATCTAATAACATAAGTGTTAATCCGCTGTAACTTCTTGTGTTAGTAGATCTGGGTTTATAATAACTTGTTTGGTTATTCGATCCTGATAAAACCAAATGTGGCATTAATGTAATTATTTGACAGTATTTTTGTAATTTTGATCTTCAAATATTATTATTTTATATAAAGTCTTTATATCTAAAATTAGAGCTATAAGCTTGATCAAAATAAAGCTTTTAATTTTGAAAAGTAATATTGGTGACTATTATTTATATCTATTTAGGGAGTTTATTCGTACAGAATAATTTTTATCCATAAAAAGTAATTTTATATCAAATGATAATCATGTTCATAATGAGCGAGTTGAAATGAAAAATATGATAAAAGGAAAGTAAGGGCATAATTGTCCATTTGTATGAATTGCTCTGTATAAATAAAAATTGCTATGTACAAATCAACTCCCGTCAATTTATATGTTTACTCACTTGATTAAGACACATGTTAAAAATCAAGAAATACTACTCCCTCCATCCTAATATAATTCTTGACATTTCCTTTTTAATATGTTCCAAAATTATTGTTAACTTTAAAATTACTCCTACAAAAAAATAGTTAGGTGGTAAAAATGAAATTTTATTGGTTGCACAATGTAATAAATGCAATAATCTTAAATTGTGTGCTTCTTGTCCGTGAACAATAATTTTAGGAGGAGGTAGTATGAGGAAAGTGAATTAATGAATTAAACAAAAAATATTGTGGTAAGTGCATATTAACATGAAGTAAACATAAATATGCATTCTTTTAATGACGGCAATTCATTAAAAAATATTAGCAAGATGCTTAAAAAAGATATGATATACATCAATATCACTTTCTTTTTAATTTAACATAATTTTCTTTAAAACAAAAATGCTTTTAAGGCTAAGCGCATTAATTAGTTAAACATTTAATTCGATAACACATGATAAAACGGGCCAGGTGACACATCAGCACGTCAAGTCCAATGTAATTTCCAGGTTTTTACTCGTTGAGGGAGGGTCGTCACGGACGGCCACCGTCCTCCTTCAAAATCTCTCACAATTAAAACCAAATCATATTTCACCAAAAACACCATAAAGCTATACACATCTTTACAAACATATGATTTCTGCATCTTAAAAATTATTCAACATACAACAATTAATATTGTATATTATTTATATAGTTTATTTTAAATATTATATACTCCCTCCGTCCCACAAAAAACTTCTCATTTCACCCTAAATTTTTGTCCCACAAAAAACTTCTCATTTGCTACATATGATGGGCTCCACATAATAAAATACTATTATTACTAAGGACTCCACCACTTATTATCCACTAACTATCCTTCTCTCTCCAAATCAATCTTATATTTTAATCAAATATATTACCAATACCCCACCACTAACTATTACCTTAAAACTTGTGCATAAGTGAAATGGGAAGTTTTTTGTGGGACGGAGGGAGTAATATATTGTATGAAGTTATTTATTGAGGTATATTAACTAACATCAATTTCTTATAAATGCATGTGATACATCTTTTGAAAATGTAAATGAATTCCAATAGTATATAATAAAAGTTTATTAGAAAACTTTGAGTGAATTAATGCACATATTAGAGCATTAGATATGTTTGCAGTAAGATCTATGTGATAGTCCATGGCACATGCGCCATCTTGTGCCACCATACCCTGCGCCACTTCGGTCAAAGCTCACACCACTTCAATTGTGAGGATATAGGAGAGGGTTTTTTAGGTATGTTGTGAGTGAAGCTATTTTAGTGGATCCTAAAAAAGTATTACGAGTGAAGGGATATATGAGATGTGAATGTGAAATGAAACATGCTTAGTTGACCATGATATGGAACTGAAATAGCGATTTGGCTCGAGTCATAACGGCACAACCTGATGCTCTCATAAAAAATCCTTTAAACCTTTTTAAAATTCTATATAAGAAAATATAAATATTATTTTAATATGAATTATGATGCAAGTGAGTCAGTGATGAGAAAGATATGGTCCAAGTAGAGTCTATGGCTGACCGACTTTCTACACAACCCGTCTAAGATTAATCCACATCTCTCTCTCTCTCTCAATCTTTATCTCTCTAGAAAAATATTCTCTTCAGTTCTTGATACCAATCATGTGTGTTTGATCTTCATCCATCAAGATTCAAACAAAATTAAAATTACCAAGATCCATGCAAAAATTTTGATTAAAAATATTCTCAAGTTGATACAAACTAATCCACTTAACTTTTTCTTGCTCAGTTTTATCTTTCAGTGGCTATATTTAGCTACTGTTGTCTTCTTTCTGTTCTTGTTTTCACCATTTTTAGATCAAATAGCTGCAGCTAGCTAGCTTGCAAAATAAAGAATCCAATATGATGTCCAGTGATGGGTTTCCATCATCTCCATCTTCTCTCTCTACTTTCACCCAAGACCCCATTTCAAACCCTAACCCTAATTCATCCAAACGAAAGCGTAGTCTTCCTGGCAACCCTGGTAATCTTGGTCTTCTTGTAATTATATACTTACTCTGAAAAGAATACAATTTACACAAAATTTACACTTTTTCACCAATACTCTTATCTTAATATAATTTGATGTGTTTAATTTATAGATCCAGATGCAGAAGTGATTGCGTTATCTCCAAACTCTCTTATGGCGACGAATCGGTTTTTATGCGAAATATGCAAC
This sequence comes from Calendula officinalis, assembly GCA_963853835.1. NCBI lineage: Eukaryota > Viridiplantae > Streptophyta > Magnoliopsida > Asterales > Asteraceae > Calendula > Calendula officinalis. The sequence goes on from OY970825.1 coordinate 7,267,577, forward strand.
AAGGGTTTTCAAAGAGAACAAAATTTGCAGCTTCATAGAAGAGGACACAATCTACCATGGAAGCTTAAGCAAAGAAACAAAAATGAAGTTGTGAGAAAGAAAGTTTACATTTGTCCAGAAAAAAGCTGTGTTCATCACGATCCGTCTCGAGCTCTCGGAGATCTCACGGGAGTTAAGAAACATTTTAGCCGGAAACATGGAGAGAAAAAATGGAAGTGTGAAAAATGTTCAAAGAAGTATGCAGTTCGTTCAGATTGCAAAGCTCATGGCAAAATTTGTGGCACAAGAGAATATAAGTGTGATTGTGGAACACTCTTTTCTAGGTAAATTATATGCTTCTAATTAAGGTTATTTAAACTTCGATTTACTTAAAGTTGGTTGCATCAATTAGGTCATGAAGATTTTAAAAAGAAAATGAAAAATTCAATAATTTGCATGTGTATAATTGTGTGAATTGTTTTATATATGGAAATTATACAGGAAAGATAGCTTCATAACTCATAGAGCATTTTGTGATGCTTTAACCGAAGAAAATTCGAGAATGGCTTCATTTCCGATGATGTCAAATACTCCAAATCTAAGTTTTCGACACGAATTGATGATGATGAACGGTGGTGGTGGTGGTGGCGGCGGCGGCGGTGGAGGATTGAGATTTCCAGGGATGTTTGGTGGTGGGATGTTAGAAAGTAATCTCGAAGCAAATATGGGAAAACCAAGATTACCAATTTGGTTAGACCAAAATGGAAATGAATCCAATATGGAAAACCCTAGTAATTCTTTGTTTATGGGGTCATCGAGCTCGAATAATAACATTAATGGTGGAATGCTACCATCGGAAATGGTGCAATGGTTTAACGGAAGCCAAGAAGCCGCCACATATTCGGGGATGCAATTAAAAGAGGAAGAAGAAAACAAAGGGGAAATTATGCAATTCAATTCGTTATATAACAACTACAATACTTCAACAACCATTCTACCACCAAATTCGGGTCATATGTCCGCAACCGCACTATTACAAAAAGCGGCTCAAATGGGGTCAACATCAAGTACCAACCACGGGGATACTAACGGGTTCGGGCTCATGAACACGAGTCTCTCAAATGATAATGGGTTGATGACGATGATGACATCATCATCGGGGTCGAAACAAAACGTGTCCCGTGATTCGAGTTTGACCCGAGATTTTCTTGGCGTTGGAGGGAACGAAATAAGATCGTTCAATTTGCAACAAGATTTATTTAAGTTTACTCCAACAATGGATAATTCGACGATATGAAAATAGTAATTAGTTATTGTTACATGCATAAAGTACACATGATAATGTCAGATGAAAAGTAGGTCATGGACAAAGGAAGAAAAAAGACAAAAGGGAGTCACGAGAGGGGAATAATATTGTTAGTACAATGAGGTGGAATATGTTTGAGTAAGCAACTATGCATGTTATTGCTGCAGAAACAAAAGTTTTCTTAATTTTGTTTTATAAGAAAGTTGTCTCTGGTCTTGTCTGGTACTGTACAACTTTTGATGCATAGTGTACTGTTCTGTCTGTGACCCACTCCCCAAATCGATAGGGAGAGATCGAAGGATTGCTGATCATAATAAGTGGTGGCCGCAAGGTAACTCATTTTGTATTGTAAGTTATGCATCAGTGGTTGTAATTCGTAACTTGGAAAATACTGTTTTATTTTCATCATCCTTTTAATATGCTTACTTTGTTCTCATTACATGTATTAATGTTGCAAATCATTGATCATGGATGGTAGAATTGTGAAATCAGATAAAACTTGCTAAATATGGGAGTATTGTTTTTTGGTTAGAAAATCTTAAACCTAAACTTCAATTTGAATTCGGCAAAAAATTAAAAATCTAAACTAAAATTTTAAATTATATCGCTACTTGATTTTGCGCTTCATATCCAATATGTACTTCCGTTGTCTCCCACTCAAATGGTCATTTGCTTCATTTCCACCCGAATCTTGACCAACCGAGCCATAGTCTCGAAACATCTCAAAATCGTCATGAAGAACAAAATCTTGAAATTGGTAGGGTGCTATGCCATTTGTGGACGGTAAGATTGTTGTGGGTTATACGATGGTTGAAAATGTTGTGGATTATACCTGGGAGAAAATGAATTATTATTACTTATATATACATTAGGCATACATAATATACTGTTCATAAAGTAGATATATATATTGTAGATATGCATGCCTTCTACTCAACCAACCCAAGTTCAAGTCTCTCTTGGGTCATAATTTTTTTTTTGCAACAAGTGTGATGCACATCTTTACTTTCCTCCTTCAACTCTTTATAGGTTTTTAAGTTTTTTCTAAACTTTTATAAATTATAGTTTTAATTCTTGATTATATGTTTAACTCAATATAAGATATTTTATTCATTTGTTAATACAAAGAGATTTGGACTAGCTTCTTTTGAAGACTTCAAAGTTTTTTCTAAACTTTTATAAATTATAGTTTTAATTCTTGATTATATGTTTAACTCAATATAAGATATTTTATTCATTTGTTAATACAAAGAGATTTGGACTAGCTTCTTTTGTAGATAAAACTATGTAATTATAATTTATTCAATTATAAATGATATAAACTTTGAAACGTGAATACTATATATAACTAAGTAAAACACTTTAATAATCTCAAAAAGCTTTGACTTAAAATATTGTAATCGTTAAATTTTGGTATATTTAAAATAGTAAGCACAATAAGGATAATTCGAAACATTATGTAATTAATAAAAATACATAGGTAATTATTAAATACGTAAATAATACTTATATGTAATATATCCGCAGCAACGCGCGGTAATACACTTGTTTATTTATATTTGTTGTTGATGTTGTATTTGGTGTACAAAGATAAGGGGTTGAAAATTAACAGTTGGCCGAGTGCCTGGTTAATTGAATATTTGGAGCCCACTGTTTGCGAATTTGGGCTATAATATGATATAGGCTGACATATAGGTTCTTCATTTAAACACCGGGTCATAACATATGCTTTATTGGGCCTTTACCCACCAAAATCTGTTACGTCGCCATATACTTCTATATGTTATCCTTTCTGCATGAAGTGAGTGAATATTGTTCGAGAAATTTAAAGTTGGTGACAAACACATCAAAACTACACCGTTTTAATTAAAATCTCATAAAAATATAATTAAACTTATCTTTTCCTATTTGATTTCCACAACGTTAACCATAATGTATTCCATTATCGATCCAAAAAGGGGTAATTTAAAATGTGCTTGAAATTGCTTAGTAATCCGAAACACTCCTAAATTTAATCAAACCTACATTTAATTAAAGAAACATAGAATTGAAAACCATAAAAAGTCTTTGAGAGTCAATTTAATCGTACACTCATATATTCATCAACAAAATAAAAGACAAGGTTGTAATTATTTTAAAAACAAGCAATGCATTATAACTACACTTCACCCAAATCATCTTAAAAAGTAATCCAAAAATTCATTTTCCGATCTGTAATCATCCTGACCGTCTATTTTCACAAAAAGAACATAGCAACGAAAGCAGTGACTCCAATTGACAACCCATGCAAATGACCACCCAAACTCACCGCGCCGGAGGCATCAGCGCTGGCACCGTCATCAGTCGCCGGAGTATTATCATCGGCGCCGGATTTCTACTTCTTCAAAGGTGCGGGTGCCGGAGCAGGCGACGCTGGGCCAAACAAACTCATGGGTAGCAACACTTTGTCCACTTGATACACTGCAAGTGAACCATCAGTGTAGATAGTATTTGACACGGTGGTATCCACTACTCCGGTTGTCACGTTCACCTGGTTGCCGGAGGTGGTTATATTCAACGGAAACTTATTACTAGCACTATCTCCGGCTTGTGTCCTTAACGGATTACTAACAGTTTGAAACTGTGAAGAAGTGAGGTAAGTTGGCATTACATGAAACTGTAACAAGGAAACTTTTTGTTGATCGGAAAATTATTTTCAATAAACTTATGCAGCCTATCGGAGATTCGAGTACCGATGTCGCAAATATATTAGGAGAAATTGCAAAGTGTGGGGCTCGTGCTCCTCTTGATATTGTTTCATGGAAGTTGATGCCCGCTACTAATCTGGAAATAATGTGGAAAGATGTTCAGGTATCATATGTTATCTTTAGATTATTTTATTTCTATTTATGGGTTAGTTAGATGACTTAGGAAAATTCTTGTGTTATAAGCTTTAGAGTATTATTGTGAATCTATTGATTTTGGTGAATCTGCTAACATAAGGTATGAATTTTGTTATCTTCGTGGTGCACAAATGTCCTAATATTTAGTGAGGTAATATAAACTTAATAAGGAATATTAACTAAATTATGTAATTTAATTGTAAATATGTAAATAATTTCATAAAATGTGAATATTCTATTGAATAACACTTAATATAATAAAAAATATGGTTTTTAACAAGCTACTACAGAACAATGTTTAAAAAAACATGAAATTGACTAGGTTTATTAAATTCACGTGCCATCATAGGTCACCCCATTTATTAACGAATGGTATAATTGGTATGAATTATTTTATATGTGTTTCTTAATATCAAATACATACAATTATTGGTGAATCAGGTATGTAGAATCTAGTATGACTTTAACATCAAATACATATAATTATTTTATATGTATTTTTGATTTAATATGGTATGAATTTTATTAGTTGGAATGGAGGATTTTATTAGCTTGGGTTCATCAGTCCTTAAACATATGTATTTTTATTAGCTTGGGTTAATCACGAGGGATTGGTTGGTGTTCGTTTAACTTTCAGCAAACTGAATTCTGACTTGTTTAAATATTCTTTGTTTCTCTTACTTAATTTTCACTTTTTTTTCAATTATAGCACAAGACGGATGCCACAGAAGATTTTAAAGAGAATTGTTTGAAACTAATTGGCGGTCATTGGAAAAAGTGGAAAAGTAGAGTAAAATGTAGCTATTTTACTCCATACAAAGATGATCCGATAAAATTATCGATTCCACCTGCCGATAGTCGAGTAGATCCTGACAATGGCCAAACTTAGTGAATTATTGGCAGTGTGAGGACGTTGAGGTATGTAGTATGCACTTTGAATCGGTATAATCTCGTTTGACCCATTTAAGTATGTAACTTTTTTTCTTATTAGTTAAAGCACTTAGTCTAACTCCTTTAGGTTTATATTCCATTAAGTTGTTAATATGTCCACGGTGTTCTTTTTTAGGCACAATCTATCAGAAATGCTAAAAAATGCAGTCAACTGGAGTTCTTACCTAGGACTGGAAGGACATCGCATGCGAACATCCGCGAAGAGGTATAAGTTAAATACATGTAAATAAATTTCATTTTGTTTTAGGTTATTTGATGATTCATTATTTGGGATACTAACTGTATCTGCATAAAATTGTGTATTTAGATGAAAGCTAACAATGAAGATACTTCTCGTGCTGAAGTGTTTATTAAAACACGTACCAGAAATGATGGTACAATACCTGATGATGATACGAAGAAATTGGTTGTAAGAAAATGAAAGATTTAATCACCACTTTTACTTCATAAAACTACAATATATGTACTGGTATGTTTTATAATTATCTTTTATTTTATTTTATTTTTTTTTGTTTATATTTTTAGGATAGGTTCAATGAAAAGTTGAGCGAGATACCACAATCAGAACAAAATGATGCACTCAAAGAACAAGTTTTTATTGATCTTTTGGGACCGGATGGACATGGTCGTGTAAGGACATTTGGTACAGGACCATCACCTCGTGATATATTTGGGGCTCGCACATCTTCCAAAAATACAAGTTCTTTTTCAGATGAAATAAAAAAGATGATTGAGGAGCAAGTAGAGGCGCAGTTAGAGACCCGAGTAGCAGAAAGACTTTCCCGTTATGAAGAAACCCAAGTAAAGCTTTTGGAAAGAATAGAACGAATGCAATGCATAATGGTTCTTGGAGGGTTGTGTCCTGAGTCATCTCCATCTGATAACACACATAAGTCCGGATCAAGTGATGGACAGGTAGATTTAAATTCATATATGTTTAAATGTATTAATATTGTCACTACTAATCTATGTGCGTGTATGATATTTTTTATGGTTTTATATTATAGGTCCAAACTCTTTCCAATCCAAGTTAAGCTAAAATTATATATGGAAGAAGTCTATATTTTACAAAGTAAGTGGAAACTTCTTTATGAATAAGTACTACAACGCTTTAGATAACTAAAAAATCATTTGACCCGTTTCGTTTACGTTACCAATAATAGTCTTGTTTTTTTTTTTTTTTTTTTTTTGGGTGTAGGGAATCCAAGATATTGGTGAAGTGAAGACTTGTGTGTTTCTTGATGGTAGTGATTTCTTAATTAGTGCACTATTTCAATGTTGATTTCATCTTTATTTAGAAAACATGTATCTACAAATTATGTTACTGGTTTTGCTTTATTGAATTTGATGTAGTGGACCTACCTTTTTTATGCTGAAATTGAGTTTATATTATTCTTTTAGAATTTGCATTAGTTTACAAGTGTTTCATAATATTAGTGCGAATAAATTTAAATAAATGTGCAGACCGTGCCAAATAGTCGCTTGTCACGGCTACTCGGTCTGTCAAACCCTTTTGGCAAGGCATTAGACGCGTGCTAAATACTATTGGCACACTTTAGATAAGATGTGCCGAATGTATAATTGGCACGGTTTTTACAAGTTGTTCCAAATACGTTCTTGTGACGGCGACTCTCAATTGGTGCCAAATAGCTTTTTGGCACGTTGACGTAGGAACAGTCCCAAATACGCTTTTGGCACGTCGATTTACCAACATTGCCAAATAGTCTTTTGGCACGTCGAATTACCAGCGGTGCCAAATAGTCTTTTGGCACGGCCACTATCAAGTAGTGCCAAATGTACTTTTAGCACAGTTTCAAAAAAACCGTCCCAATTATACAATTGGCACAACAATTCGAAAACCGTTCCAAATAATCTTCGGATGGCACAATAGTGAAAACCGTCCCAAACCCCGTGCCAAATACTATTTGTCACGGTTTTACGCCGACCCAAATATATTTGGCACCCTCATATTTAGGATGGAGCAAAACCGTGCCAACCCCGTGCCAAATACTATTTGGCACGGTTTTTGGAGTATTTGGGACGGTTTTGCGCCTTCACAAATACACATTTTTCTTGTAGTGTCTTGGGCGCTGGTGTTGGTGTCTTGGGTGATGGAGCCGGTGTCTTGGGCACTAGTCCCGGAGTCTTTGGTATTGGGGTTGGTGTCTTGGGAGTTGGTGTTGGGGTCTTAGGGGCTGGTACCGGTGCCGGAGTGTACTTCGAAGCTGGTACTGGTGCCGGTATCTTACCATCGTTAGTGGCTCGAACCGTATTAATGGAGATGGATAAGAAAAGGAAAGCCACTAAAATGAATGACTTCCCCATATGGAATGTACGTAGCTATGTGTGTGTAGTTGGTGTTTATATGGTTTAAAGAATGAAAGAAGGATATATGTATGATTTAGTTGAGAGGAAAGTAAAGTCAGTAAGCTCATTTATAGGCGAATAAAGCATGCATGGAGTTCGCATCACTTCATATCAACTGGTTTTCCTTCGTTTCAAAAAAGAGACCAACAGACGCTTCCATCGTCGGTGAAATATGCCTTTTGACTCTTTAGACTTCAAATAAAACCTGCAGTATCTTTTTAAGAGTTAAGATATTATAACTTGTCCTTTTGAGAAAAATGGTATATTTATTTTGTTTCTTGTTAATTTTATCTAATTTAACACATATATTAATAAATATAAGAATTTTTTTATAACAAATTTTTTTTTTTTTTACGGAATGTGAATTTATATAGACAGAGAATACACAACAAGCACATACTTTTATATGCATATGTTAAAAATAATTATGCAAATTATTTCTATCTAAAAGTATAAAAATAAGTATCATGGTGACAAAATAAAAAAGTTTTTAGGATATCAAAGCTGGCCCGTGTTAGCAGGATTAGGGGTGAGCATAGCAGGGTACCCGCCGGTTCTGACCGGAACCGGAACCTCTTGTACCGGTTCCTCAACTTTCGGTCCGGTTCCGGTTACCCTGTCTTTAACATCGTAAAATTAAAATAAGATGCAAAGCTTAAATATTAATTATTTTTTATCAATTTATCTACTAATCTTTGAATAATCATAAATTTCAAACACTTAAACATATGATTGTCTAATTATTATATTGTTAAAATGATATATTTAGATTGATTAATGACTAAACTCATTCAATATTACATAAAATTTATCATATTGTTAAATTTGAACATTAAATTTCTCAAATATATAATATTTTAACAAAAATAGACCGAATAACCGCCGGTTCCGGTTATCCACCGGTTACCAGTTCCTAAATTTTGAGAACTGGAACCGGAACCTCTTAGGGCGGTTCCATAATTTTAGGAATCAGAACCGGCGGTTCCAAAGCGGTTCCGGTTCCAATTCCGGTTACCCGCTTTTTTCTGCTCACCCCTAACCAGGATGACTTGTAAAGCCCGAGTAATCCGGCCCAGTCCGGGTTTTTAGCCGGTTTTTACCCTTTTTTTTGGGATTAAATCGCTTGGTTTTGAGCGGTCTGGTATAGTGGTTAAGCCTGGATGTCTATGTATCCAAATCCCGGCTGTTTCCATGTATTATATATGATCACAAATATTATTAGCACATAATCAAAAATCGTGAATATAGTTTGTAGTTGTTTAACCCGTCACTTATAGCTTTTAGCTAACTTTTATTTTTTTTGGAAACGGCTTTAAAAAAAAGAACTAGCTAGAAGCTAGCAAAACAAACAATCAAAAGTTACATGGCAAAATTAACCACTCGGTCCAACTAACTCTAAACTTACTATTTCTATTACACACCCAATTAAACGACACCTCCTTTATTGCATCAACTAGCATGCATTTACGCCGATCCCCATTATTGAATAGCAATGCATTCCGAAAACGCCATAGGATCCAAATAGCCGTAAAACAAACGGCTTCAACAACAAGCTTACAGTGATTGCTTCTGTTGATAGAGTAAACCAAATCCATCATCGTATCCAAATCTTCCACATCAGTATCAATCACTTGTAACCAGTTGCCTATTGCCCGCCAAACACTCTTTGCAACATTGCAACTCCAAAAGATATGGTCCCCATCCTCCACCTCATAATCACAACTTTGACACTTTAAGTCCTCAAGGTTAAGTCCCCGCCATGCTAAATTTTGTTTTGAGGGAATACGATTTAACATAACCTTCCACACCAATATGTTCACCTTCCGAGGGACTAGGGTGCTCCACCTGGTGACAATTAAGGACGACGGAAGCACCCGATCATCAATCCATTTTCTCGTAACACTAACCATATAGTCACCCGTTTCACCGATATCCCACCACCACTTGTCAGGGCCGTGCGACAATACTGTTCCAAAAACCCGATCCCGCAACAAATCCACTTGTTCAGATTCTCTTCCCCCCTAATATTCCTCCTCCAATTCCCTACAAACACATTATTATGGAATCTATCTCCCACCAAACACGCTTCTTCTAGCTCTAACCGAAACAACCTAGGATGTCTCAGCTTTAACAAACTCGAGTCCACCCAAGGATCCAACCAAAATCTTGTGGTCATACCATCACCAATTTTCTTCTTTAGATGCAACATAAGATCGACGCCTTCTTCTTTCATCTTCTTCACCATTTTGAGGATACTCCCCCAAGGACCCGTCATTGCCCTCGAGCTACTCGCAGAAAACAGCCCTCCCTCATCTCCATATATGACCCGAATTACTTGCCCCCACAAATTATTATTACAAGTGACCAATCTCCATACCCATTTAAATAATAATGCAATATTAAAAGCAACCAAGCTTCCAATATTTAAACCACCATTTTGGTGAGAGGCCAAAACCGACACCCATTTAATCCAATGAATCTTTCTTTGAATATCAGTTCCACCCCAAAAGAAAGAAGCCCGTAATTGTTCCAACACATTCCCTACACCCTTCGGCATAACAAACATAGATAAATAGTATATGCCCACCCCTCCCAACACCGATTTAATTAACGTAGATCTCCCACCAATCGATAACGTTTTAACTTTCCACCCCGAGAGCTTCTTTTTAAATTTATCAATAAGGGCATCCCAATTTTTCTTCCGGGTCATTTGTGCACCGACCGGAAGCCCAAGGTAAATAAACGGGATTTTCCCATGGCATACCCCGAACTTACTTGCCATCGCACTAACCGCCCCATCCGCAACACTAACACCATACAAGTTTGACTTATGGAGGTTTATCTTCAACCCCGAGGCCATAAAAAAATAATGTAAAATAATAAGGAGATTTTGAACATTATTATCCGACCATTCACCTATAAAAATTGCATCATCTGCATATAACAAATGAGATATCACCAATCGGCCATCCGTTACGTCAACCCCCTTATAAAAATTATGCGATTTTGCTTCTTCCATAGCTACGTGTAACCCCTCCATCGCAATAATAAATATAAAAGGAGATAACGGGTCGCCTTGCCTTAAACCTCTCTCAAGATCAAACTCTTTTGATGCATTTCCATTAAGAATAACCGAGGCTTTTGACGACTTTAAAGTCGCCATAATCCATAATCTCCAAACCTCCGGAAAGTTCATAAACTCCATAATTCTATCTAGAAATTCCCAGCTGATCGAGTCATACGCTTTTTCAAAATCGATTTTTAAAATCAAAGCACTTTTCTTTCTCTTTTTATACCATGCTATTAATTCATTAACTATCATCGGCCCATCAAGAATTTGACGGCCCTTGATAAATGCCGACTGTTCCACACTAACGATGGAACCCACAACCGACGCTAACCTCAAGGCAAGGATTTTAGCCACGATTTTATACTGAACACCAATTAGGCTAATCGGGCGATAATCTGAGACTAATAACGGGTTAATTACCTTCGGAATAAGAGTAATAAACGAAGAATTGCATCCCTTTGGAATGTTACGGTTCTGAAATATTTCCGTAACATACTCGAACACATCATCCTTCATAACATCCCAGAATCTCTTAACGAAAGCAAAAGTAAATCCGTCAGGTCCCGGGGACTTATCGTTCCCGCAACTCCATACAGCCCGTTTCAGCTCCTCCCTCGTAATCGGGCTAATCAGCATCTCAGCATCAACCTCAGAAACACTTTTGAATTTATCGCTTCTTCTCACAATCTTGATAACCTGCGTCTTTTTAAATTTATTAGCAAAATAATTAAAGAAGATATCCTTTACCGCTGGAGGCGCAGTAATCCACTCTCCTTCATGTTTTACACCTCGCATCAACGAATGCCTTCTTTTACTATTAATAACACCGTGGAAGTACTTCGAATTTTCATCTCCTTCAATTGCCCATTTTATTTTCGCTTTTTGGGATAAATCGCTCCATTCTTTTGCTTCAATTTTATACAACGTCTGTTTCGCCGCTTGTCTCATAGCCAGCTCATCATCCGAAACTGAGTTGTCCACCATCTTCGACTCCACCACCGCAATTTGATCTAACAGGCGTTTTTTAATGCTCACGCGCGTTTCCTTTAGCTCTTTCCACCAAGTTTTGCAACTTTCTTTCAACCGCTTCAGTTTGTCTTTAAATCTAATACAATGACTATTATTGACTTGATCAACCTGCAGTTCCCACGAATTAATCACCATATCACGGAATGACTCCTCCTCCATCCAAGAATTAAAGAACCTGAAAACACGTGGACCATAATCCACCAGCTCCTGGGACAGGATAATAGGTCTATGGTCGGACACAATGTCAGTCAAAACACGTGCTTTCAGATCAGAACAAACCGCATACACACCCTCCGTAACCAAAAAACGGTCAAGTTTGCTCATTTTCCGGCCATCACAACTTAAACGGGTATACGCCGACCCTCCCATTGGTACCTCGACCAGACTCGCGGAGTGAATGAAATCATTAAACCCTTCAATCTCAGACTCATTTTTTTCACATCCCCACCTTTCACCCTCATCCCGTACCGCATTAAAGTCTCCAAAGAAAATGTAATTACCTTCATTCTCTTGGGTATACAAAATAATACTCTGCCACAATCTTCGTTTGTCCGCATTACTTTGCGGGGCATATACGTTGCCCATAATACATTTGACTTTATTAACCTTCCATTCCCCATGAATTTACACAAATGTAATTTATTTGTAGTATAAAAAATGGAATAACGTGATATAGACTTTTATGAATTTACATAAATGTAATTTATTTGTAGTATAAAAAATGAAATAACGTGATATAGAATGGAAGCATATTTGAGTGGGTTCACATGTCATCCAAAGGTTTGCTTCACCATGTATTCATGCACTTCTTTTGGGCGGGCGGCTAACAAATGGTTAAAACAATGTTATCTTTTTATTATTCTCCCAAATTAATAAAACAAACGAAAGCTTTTATTACATCAAATTGCAAAGTACGAAATGATTTTTTTTAATTGTTGCAATAAAACAAAGATAGTCTTCTGAATTTTTGCATTGTTGGATAAACGTTTCGCCACACCCTAAAGATTTATATAGTTGGATATTCATAGAGTCATACATTATTGATTATTTACTCCTTCTCACGGGCTTGAAACTCTTGGGCTCGACTTATTCTATTTTATTTTTTTTTAATTTTGGACTCAAAATTTCGGTAGCGTGATTTATTTTAGATTCATATTTGAACCGTTAGCTTAGGGGCTTTAAGTTTTTCAGCCCAACATATTTTAAGAAGGACAAATTTCTTTTGAAATTTAAAAATGTATGGTAACACTGTAACAGTGTGCAAACAGGACAGAAGAACCAACAAGAACCAAGCCGCATCGGATCGGACTGGACCGAGCTATATCAGTTCGGTTCACGATTCTAATTTTCATGCAAAATCGGTTCTTGGTTCTGAGCAGTTTGGTTCGATTCAAAACCAAGAAAAACTGAAAAAAGTTGAAGAAACTTCTCGGTTCTTGGTTCGGTTCCCACAGGTTCTTGGTCAGCTTCGCTTCAGAGTGTCATCGGCTCGGTCCTTGGTCCGGCCAAAATCATATTATCAGTTCTCAGTTCGGTTAGATTCCGAGCGATTCAGTTTGTTTCTTGGATAGTGTGCATGGCTATATGGTAGGAGTAGTAATAGGCCCACTACACCATGAGGTTGGTCTTTTTTTTGTTCTCATTGAATTTCACTTTACACTCAAGATTTGTAAACTAGTGTTATTAATGTTTGGCATTGCACTATTGCTTACAACATAAAATTATTAGTTCAAATTATGCTTTAAATAAAATTAAAGTAGATTTAATGACACAATGGCCATTGATATTGCTCGTGACCACGTCTAAATAGAGTAAAATAATAATGATAACTTTCAGTCTTTCAGGATACCACTCAATGATGTGAACCCACCTACGTGTAAATTTCTAGTGGAATTACTTGGAATACTGGTCAATTTTGGCATTTAATATTCGACGAGTTATGTTTACTATAAACCGTACAATTATTTTCCACATAAATAAATGGGGTATATAATATATACAAGATAGAGATTGATTGCAACACTAGATATAGGAATGTACATGTATGCATTTTTCCAGTATGGGAAATTTATTATGCTTACGGCCTTTGCTTCTTGCAATAACATAAGGACATTGACCCGGTTATCTTGATTTGTTTGATCTGTTTTCACAATCCTATTGCAAGTTTGCAACTAAGGTTATAATAACTCCGTCTACCCAAACTACATTGGGGGCGGCCAAATGGTAAGATCTTAAGATCTTTTAAAGAAGATTCCGGATTCTAAGCCCGTAATCCGCAACTCTTTTTGGATACTGGGGGTATAATCGAGCCGAGTCGAGACGATACAATGTCAAGCTCGAGTTTGACTCTATTATAAAACTCGAAGTTCGAAACTCGACTCAAGCTTGATCGAGCCTTTATTTTCAAGCTCGTTCTCGACTCGATTAAATAACAAACACCTTCGAGCTCAACTCAACTCGGTTATCAACAAAATGTATTGATTAACTCAATATTTTTAAGATCGATTGGTACTTTCGACTTTCAGGACCAACTCGATTGAATAATATACTAAAATATACGGAGTATGATTTATCTTGACTATTTGATATTATTGATAAATAATTGAGATGTATCCCTTAGAATACACAAAAGTTAAAGGAATAGTTTAACATTTATTAAAGATTCAAATCAAAGTTTTTTTTTTCTTCTTTCAAATCAAGATGTTTGTGATAATAAATAGTAAAATAGTAAAAAGTAAATAAATTTTTTTAGAAAATGGAGTAAAAGGTAAAGAAACGTAGACACCCCAAAGGCCCAAACCCTAATCAATTCCATATTAAATTGATATATACCCCTTGGGCCTCTTCCCTTTTATTCCCCCATCAAAATCAACATACTTCCAGCCTCGCAAGTATTGCTGTCCCTCCGCAGGAGAAACTCCGACTCACGCGCACGCTACGCGCCGCCCTAGATTTCTCTTTCACCATCAGATTCATCGGAAACCTCGACTGCTGTTTCTACTTCCTCAACAATCGGTCAATTTCCCGTTTCTCTACGTATTCGTTTACTTTACCTTCGTCCCTAATTTTGCGTTTCGTCGTTCCACGGTAATGATTCATGTGTTTAAGGTTATCCTTCTATTGTCATATGGTTATTGTAATTAGTAACAATTTAAATCTATCTGAAACTTCTGTATACAACCTGTATCAATTATCAATCTTTCGATTACTTGTTATCATTCATGATTGTCTGCATTATTTAATACGTTTTTTTTTAATATTTTGTTTTCAATTTGGTTGTTTTGCTGAAGGATAAAGGAAAGGTGTTGTGTTGGTGGAGCCAGGCCTGCAAATTAGGTGTCTTTATCAAGGAAAGCTGGAAGAATTTATGTTTGAGAGATGTTGTTGGCTTTGAATCGAAATGGTGTTTATTTGATCAACTGCATCTTTCATTTTTCTGAATGGCATCCTTTGGAATCCAGCCAGAATTCTAATTAGCTAGGGCTAAATTGCCCCCTTAATCTTTGTAGCAGGTAATCATAATTCAATTAAACTCCTGGTTTTGTATGTTCTTCCAATTTGATAAGCATGTACTGCTCAAATTCAAAGATCATATGGATTGCAAATTCAAATTGAATAATTTCCTATTTAATGCAACTATAGAAGAAATTATTGAAAAACTTAATATTCATGGCTGTTTAACTTAAGGTTTACTTTGATAATTGGGCAGGTTTTGTTCTAATTAAGTTGGCCGTTTGTTGAGCTAGATTATTAAGGTTATTGTGAGATCAAGTATCTATGTTTATCAAAGTTTCAAGTTTAGCAGAAATGGGGTGTTGTGGTTGTTTTGATTTTTTCTTTGCAAAAAAAACAAAAGAAGAATAAACCCAATGCACAACACGAGAATCACATTTCACAGGAGCATTTGCTAAATGATGAAGTAGAAGATGAATATGAAGAACACGAACACGAACACGAAGAAGATGAAGAAGATAATTGCTCATATGGTGATGATATGTCTGATAATGAAAAGGGACTTCTTGGTAATTTCAGGAATCCCTCAATGCATTCTCAAGATATTCTTGTTTACAGGACAGAAAACGGATTGATTTGCAGAGAATTTCCTGTTAAAGAAACACACAAAGTTGTCCGATCAGAGGTATAATTTGATACGAAAGTTTGTGTTTTCAAAAAAAGCTTGAAACTTTTTATTTTTTCCTTTGTTCGGTGTAGGATGAAAATGGGAACAAGATGGTGAATGAGTATGTTCGTGAGTATAAAATTGGTTCTGGTAGCTATGGGAAAGTGGTAATTAATTAATTAATTAATCATCTAATTATTAATACATTACGGGAAATTAGTCTGTTAATCTTGATTCATTTGGCTAACAGGTTCTTTATCGAAGCCAAGTTGATGGGAAACATTATGCAATTAAGGTACTCGACTTAACTTCATAGTAATCATTAATTAATTAGGATAAATTAAATTGTTTATTCATATTGTAATTGACAATAGGCTTTTCACAAATCTCATTTATTAAAGCTACGAGTTGCTCCATCTGAAACTGCAATGACTGATGTTCTTCGCGAGGTCTTCTAATTTAAATTGTTAAATTGTTTTTCTCGGCATATTTATTGTTGGTACTTGATGCAGGTATTAATTATGAAAATGTTAAATCATCCCAATATAGTAAATCTGATCGAGGTCATTGATGACCCAAACACAGATCATTTCTACATGGGTACCAACACTTTTCTCATTGTATCCATGTATTTATTTATTTTGTTTTTTTTTTATTTTAAAATTTTATTTTGCAGTTCTAGAATATGTTGAAGGAAAATGGGTTTTTGAGGGTGCTGGACCGCCAGGTGGCTTGGGACAAAATGTTTCAAGGAAATATTTGCGTGATATAGTTTCTGGATTGATGTATCTCCATTCTCATGTAACACTTTTCTTTCAACTATAAAATATTCTTTTTTTTTTTATAATCACTTTTTAATTTGTTTATATATGTTTTTTTAACTCTCAGAATATCGTGCATGGTGATATAAAACCTGATAATCTTCTCGTGACTGCCAATGGCACAGTAAAGATTGCTGATTTCAGTGTCAGCCAGGTTTTTGAGGTATCAAATCTGTCATTTCTGTTTTTCATTTAATTAAATTTACCTTTGACTTTAATCGTTAATTGATAACAATTAAATGGAAATGGGTTAATTTATAGGATGAAAATGACGAACTTCGTCGCTCCCCAGGGACTCCTGTATTCACAGCTCCCGAATGTTGTCTAGGTAAAAACTCATTTTTAACAAAGATTTATATATAAAAAATCGAATTTTCATAAAATTTGTACTTTGTTTTTATATTTATTTAATAGGTTTGACTTATCATGGGAAAGCTGCTGATACCTGGGCTGCTGGAGTTACATTATACTGTATGATATTTGGAAAATATCCTTTTCTTGGAGACACGCTACAAGATACATATGATAAGGTGTGTGAATTACAAGAATTTTTATATGAATTTTAGTAATTTTAATTTGATGATTTGTTTGACAGATTGTTAATGATCCTATCTGGCTTCCCGAGGGTATGAACCCCCAACTTAAGGACCTACTTGAAGGTCTTCTCTGCAAAGGTCAGCAAACTAATAAACAATGCTGTAGTTAACATAGTTTGACCTTTTAGTCAAAGTCTGACTAATTTTTTAAAGGGTCAACTTTGAAACCGATACACACTCTTCTCATTATAGAAATTAGATGTGCTGCAGAAAAATTATTAAGAAAACTAACACCAAATTTCAATTTGAAAAGTAATTCATTTGACCTTTAGTCAAAATAGTCAAAAAAATTGATTTTCTGATGTTCTGTTAGTTTAATCGTGTTGACTTTTTTATTTGACATGAATACTTAAAAATCTTTACTTGCTAAACAAAAAGTAGGTAATCTTTTATGCATGAAAAGAAATTATGTTACATTATTATTTTGCTGATTTTTTGATGTTATTTTTTGAACAGACCCAACACAGAGACTGAGTTTGGGGGCAGTTGCAGTTCACCCATGGGTTGTTAAAGATGAGGGACCCATGCCTCATTTTATATGTTGGTGCAAACGTAACAAATTACAATGGGAACAAGGGAGTATAACCGATGCTCTTATCAATATTGAGTAAAAACTTTTTTTGTATTGTTAAGATTTTTCTTTTTTCTTTTTGTATAGAAAGTGTGTCGGGGTTTACTTTGTGAAAAAAAATATTATATGTGAGGTTTTGATTTTGGGTTTGTGAGGATACTTGTAGTTTTAATAGCGCTCTTGAAAGATGAGATTGAGATTTGAAATAATGGTAATTATGCTATTTGAAATAGTTTGTTATCAAGATTTTGTTTGTGAATGTAATGAAAATGGATGATTGAAATAATGCTGGATTGTCCCTGGTGTTTGGTCTGTTTCTCATAGGCGTAGGGTTGTTTTGTTTTGTTTTTTTCGAAAGAGTTCAGTTATATACATGTTGTCGTGAAGTTTATACTGTTGAGTGCTCTAAAGATTATCAATCTCAGATGAAATCTTTGAATAGTGTAAACCATTCTCTCAATTAAAGATGCTCACTTGCATGTGTGTATCACAAAATCAAAGTAACACAAAGATCTCAATTCTGGTTTTAAGCATACAATCTGAATCAGAAATTAGACATGTTTTTTAGGGGATTTTGTGCTGTTCAAATGAGACCAGAAACAGATTTAACCAATTTCAGTTAAGGTAGTTAAAAATGATAGGGTGGCAGTTGATTCAACGGGCATACCTTGTCGCTTTGGTTGGGAAAATTAAGTAGGTCACTTTTGTGGAAAAAGCTGGTAAGTTAACTGATATAATAAATAGAGGTAATTCCTAAAAATAGACTTTTTTTTCCCACACCCAATTTGTGCTGCTTTGTTTCCCAAAATAAACTATGCGACGTGTTTTTTTGTTTGACTATGCGACTTCATGTGGTAGGTAGATTTTTTTGTATGACCAGATCACACTAGTCAAATTTATGTAGAATCGCACAACTCGTATGGTCTATTTTGGGAAGATTTAAAAGATGAAGTTTTTTTTGAAGATTTTAGATTTTACTAAATATATTCTTGAAAATAACCTCACTTGTATTTAAGCTTAACTAAAACCATCCTTCTCAATTAGGCCGCAAATCCACAAATCACAATCACATAAAATATTCATTTTATTATACATTAGTTACTTACTATGAGGATGAGAAACATAATCATCACAAAGAAATGCTTGTGGGCACCACAAGTATGGAGCATTTGGTTTTTTTTTAATCAAATATCGATCAAAGTTGGTAAGGGGTTCTGGGAACTTTTTAGGGCTTTTGGTGGTAATTGTTTGTTTCTATTGTTCAAGTGAGTAAGCATATAAGTGACATAAATAGTAAGCATCAATACAATTTCTTATAAATAAACAATAAACCATTACTGGTGAAACACATTCCATGTTCTACAGACATGAACAAACAACAATAAAAACACAAACACAGAGGTTTCTCACACACGGTATACCGATCACCACACGGCTTATTAACCTCCAATTATTCTACACACAACATAATAAACCAAACCCGTTGCATTCGTTCATTCCCCCAACCACCTATGAACAAACACACCTGCATTTCTAAGCCCATTATAAAGACTCATACAATCCTTACAATAACTACTCCTGCAATCAACCCCATCAGAACACCCAACAAACAGCTCATCAACATGACAAATTGCACCACTTTCAAACAACTCACTCAAAACTTTCAACTGATTTACACCTGCATTCATCATAAGCACCACAAAATCACCATCTTTTGCTGTTTCCTTAAACCAATCGATGAACTCAAACTGTTCTTCATGTAAAGGAGCTTCAAGATAATCAACAGACATGAGGCTAGATTCGGTTTTATCATCTTCCATAAGTCCTGGATGATAAATAAATGTCACACCAGGTTTTTGAACATGTGAAGTAAGTGCAGACACATTGTGATCAACCACATAAACATTGAATGCATCAGGATGAATCGGGTAATTTTTATCAAATCCCCCTGCTCCCATGTTGATGTAAATCAACCGATTTCTCGATGAAATGTTTAAGAATTTCGGTAAATATGAAAGCTCGTTAATTTGATTTTGACCTGATTTTTGATCTACAAGGGGCTCGATATGCTGCATGAAAGGTTTGTTTTTTGATATAGATGGACACTCGTTGGGAAGCTTGTAGTTTTCAAAGAATGAAACACTCTGTAATTGTTTCTTGAACACAATTAGAGTAAACGAATTGATCCCACAAACGTGAAGGATCTCTGAGCTTCTTAATAGCAATGAAACTGGTGTTGCAGATCTTATTAAGCTATGAGTATGGAAGTTTGATGAACCAAAAAGCATGGCGCCAACACCACCTGGTCTTAGAACACGTTCGGTTTCTAGGACAACAAGAGCTGGGACAAATGCTCGATCAAGAGCTGTGGAGAACACAAAATCGAAAGAATTTGAATCGAATTCAAGTTTGTGTTCGAATTGTTTCTGTAGGAGGGATAAAATTGGGTTCTTATGAACACCAAATGCATTAGGGAACCCTAGTTCTCGCAATGTTAATGCAATCGAATCAGATCCTTCCCCTACACATAGAGCTCTTGCATCATAGCTTAACATTTCGTTCTTCATCAGCTCTGTAATCACACTAACAGTCAAATTCTTACCATCCTCACACGGAATTGAGCCGATATTTAACGAACATTTATCGAAACTGAGCAAAATCGGCTCAGTTGTTCGAATCTCGTTGGCGATACGAGTGAAGGAGAGAACAACCATGGCTAACACGAAGAACATCGTTCTGAGAATCAACCGCCATGCAAGTGATCCTCGTGAGATCTGCCATTTTAGGGCTTTGAAATCCATTGTAGAATTCTCAATTCCGCAAAGTTTTGCGACAATCGTAATTGATCGAAGTAGATTAATTGTAAACAAACTCTAGAGATTGAATTCAAGAGTAAAATCGAAATTAAACCGAATTTTAAAACAACTGATCTAGCGAGTACAAAACCTGGAGGATGTGTGATTTCCACCCACGAGTAATACTATGTTATTTTGAAACCCTAACCACGCCCTAACTGGAATCCTCTTCCCCATCGTCGTCTCGAACAGCTTCTGATTCATTCTACACCTTACATAATTTTGAAACTGAAAAATTACATAACAAATTCAAATAATAAGTGACAGAATTTGAATTTAGTGGAAGGAGAAAGAAGCTATAGAACAGAAATTGAATTGATGGATCTGAAAGCGTTGGAATGCGTGAATTATGTAAATAGGGATGGAGTGAAGAGAAGGTTCCTATCATTGTGTTCATAATGGACCCCAGTCACATGCATGTGACTCGTTTTAAATAATTTGTGTGTCGACTCAGTATGACTCGGACCAGATACTAGAATCATCAGATGATTATTTTATGCGCACGGACTTCTGGTTAATTGGTTAAATCGAGGAAAAATTATATTATATTAATATCTTCTCTGTATTAGAAAATAGCGAAAAGATTTTCAATTAGTTTGTATGATTATATTATGAGATGGTATTGTCTTTAATTAATTATCCCTAGCTATAATGTTACCTTTTGTTATCATTTAAATTAAAAAATGAGATTAGAAATATAATTAATAGATTTAATACATATGAATCTTTTTACATGTAAGAGAAAAGTAAGAAGATTTAGAGCATCGGATGTGGTGACTTAAATTAAACTACCACCTAATTATTCTTTATTTCACATTCATACACTTCAAATATCACTTTCACTTATAATAGCACAGGGTATGAGAGTGTTAAACACCCGTTAAAGCCTTTTAACGCCATTAAGCACATATCACCTCCCCCGCCAAAACGTCGCCAAAACTTCTACGCCATTTTTAAACGTTTGCAAAGCTTGTATAACATAGATAAAACAAAAAAAAAATTGTAGGACCCTTATAATATCATTGTGGTTATAACACCATGTTATAGCCAACTTAAAAGTACAAAAATATTATAACATGACTATAACTAAGCTATCACACTTTGTACTCTAACTCAACTCAAAACTTTCATGTTAAGACCTATTAAAATACTCATAAAATATCTTAGAAAATACCCCTTACTCTCCTCATGCGCATATCACTCACGCCATGGGAGATGCGGTGGCCGTGCCATTTCAAGCTATATATCATAACCCGAAAAAGAATTACTGCATATCTGTTATAAAAAAAAAAAGTGATCCAGTTGAGTTGACTCGGACACTCAGGGTTGTCGGTGGGAAGCCTAGTACATATGGAGTTAATGTTAAACCGTTCAAGTAGGAGAACAACGTGTACATCAATAATCAAAGTTCGTTGACACGTACATCCGTTTTAAAATTTAGGTAATGACTTAATTTTCTTATTTTTAATTTTCCATTTTCTTATTAAAATCTAATACTTACTGAACACATAATACTATAATAGTAAAAAATACTTAATTAATCAAGTCAAATTGAGTTAAATATATCTATAAAATAATTGACATTTATAATTCATTAATTTATTTTATTAATTTTGTTATTATATAATTTAAATTGTTTGTATAATCAAATGATTAAAAAAATTAGTATGAAAGCAACACAATTTCTCTGATTCATCCTTAAAATACCCATCACGTCAATCCCACTAAAAACAGTCAAAGGAAAATAATGTTTACAACTTCACTCGGTTTAGACGGTTTTGTTTTATCCGATTCCAAATAGGTGTAATCAAATAAAATCCGATTTTCAAAAGTTCAAACCGAACCATCCAAACTAATTCGAAAACCAAACCAATACGAACCAAATAACAATTTGATTGGTTTTGTTTTATCCGTTTGGTTTTTCCTTAAAATTTTCAAAATATTCCAAAAGTATATAACAAAAATAATATTAAGTTCATATGAAAAATTCCAAAATGATAAACTATTTTGTACATAAAAACAGGTCTAATTCATAGCTTGTGACATTTATAATTATATATGCAAAAATTTTGATATCAACTTTATTAATAACTCCAAAAAGATTGGTTCATCACCAACTGATACAATATAAAATGGAACAAGTTTTCGTATATAAATCAATTTACTATAAGAATGTAAAGAAAAGGGAAACCATAATTGCTTAGAATAGAACCAACAAGTGTTAGTATATAAATCAATTTACTATATATTATTATTCGGTTTTTTTGGACAATCCGGTTTTCACAACGGAAACCAAATCCAATCCGAAATCCAAACTATTAATTTGATTCAAGTCCAAACCGATCCAAAAAACCAAATAACCAATCCAAATAGTCCGATCCAAAATGTCCAATTAGACAATCCGATTATATCCGAATAGTGAACACCCCTAAATATCACAATCGGCATCTTTAATATATTTGACTTTTGTTAAAGAAGGAAAGAGTATCTTATTCCACCAAGAGAACCACAAAACTGTATAAAAAGAACCAGTAAGAAACTAACAACAAATAGTACAGACAAAAAATTAATCATAGAGCCAACCTAGAGGGAAACAAAACACACCAAGCAACACTATTAAATTTAACAACCGGAAACGCTTTACCAATAACCCCATTAAAGTTAGAGTTCTGCCCCCAATGAATAAGATTAGAAATCGAGTTAACCATCGAGATATTTGACAAAGAGGTGTTCCTCGCATTCAATTGTATCATCACACAGTGGGCTGTTTAGCGAGATCAAGGTGTTCCTCAAGTACGGTTACTGCAGAGCTACTATGGGATCTGGTGTGCCTGTGGCTCAAAACATGTTAATTTGTGTCGTGTAAAAGGGTGCATTACACTTAATCGTGTCCAACTGTCCATGGTCGAGGATATTATAATGGGTATCCATATAGAATTACAAAATGGAGATGAGATTATGCATGGTGATCCATTTAGGTCAATATCATTCGAGCAAAAAATTTAAAATTATACAAAACAAATGCATGTCGATTCAATTTTGAGCAAATTCTTAATTTTCTTTAACATCTACTTCAATTCTCTTATATGAAAGTCTTTAGAAACCAAGTTTTCTAAAGTCTTCTACATAAATTATAATTATTTATATACAATTATACAAACTAATAATTAAAAACACATAATTATAAATTTATAACATAGTTCATCAATCTTTTTCTTCATATTGAGCGTATCCAACAATTTTTATATTAAATTTACTATGTATTTGACTCATATAGCTCAATTGCTTTAATACGTTTAAAAAACACAAATTATTACGCGGTAAATGTGAATAAGTTGGATCTCAGCATACATAATCTTTACGTCTTAACATTAGACCATGACGTGGCGGCATGATCAAACCATAAGCCTTGGTGAGCCATGACGAAAGCCAAAATGAGTCTTTTATAACCATGCTTCAAAACCCACACCATTTTGCAAGGTGTAAATTTTGAAATCCAACGCCAAAACAAATTCCAAACATGCTCCAAAATCTTCATGGAAATCTTCAAAAATCTTGTATTGATGTTTATAATATACTACTAATAAATAATAATAACAATTAAAAATTAAAGAGCACAAGATATGGTGGATATATTAAGCTCATGTTTTTTATTTTTTATTTTTTAACATGTGTTTAACATCCATGTAAAAAAGCGACCTCATGATGTTATAGCAAAAAGGGTGTTAAATATGTTTCACCCTTATTTTTTTTCTTTCTATTTTATAAATTTAAGTGACGGAAGTTTAAATACATTAATATTAAAATTACGGAAATTAAAATACAGACTTAAATAAACATCACATTACAAATAAAAATTAATATAAAATCATTCTTCTTGAGCGTCACGTTCCAATTTAAGTTGCCAAAGATGGTCAACTATATCACGTCGAAGGTCATTATGTAAAATTCTATCCCGTAATTCTTTGTATTTCTTGCTTTGAACGTCACATTTCTTGACCTATGTACGTTGCGAATTTGGTTGCAGATTGACATACAAGTCGTTAAATTCGCTTATCGCAAAATTTTGATATTTCAATACCATGTTCTGCAATAGTATGTAACACTGTAACAGTACATGATTCTTCGTATTTTATTGACCGAATAAGGCCGTTTGAGATTTTGAATAATACCCCAACGTCCTTGTATGACCTCAAAATCTCGTTCAATATCCTTTTATGCACTTTCTTGAACATTTTATAAAATTTAAATTGAGTTTCTAGCAACCAAGTGCGTTTTAATATAGGTTGACCAAGTCAAATTGATAACATTTTCTGTATGTTTTATTCACCTTATAAGGAAAATTTAGTATTAAATAAATGGTTTTAATAACGACACTTCTTAAAGCTGTAAATAAGAGTAGATTCTGTGTTTAAATAAATATTAAGTAATTAGAATTGATTCAGACATTATTAAATCAAGTTTTTAATGAATTTTGTTGCAGGGGTTGTTGCTAAAATAAAGAAAATAGAGTAAATTACGGTTTTTGTCCCTGTGGTTTGGCCGTTTCTGCGTTTTTGTCCCTGTGGTTTTTTTTTCTGTTTTTTTGTCCCTGAGGTATGCAAATTTCCGTTTTTTTGTCCTTCCGTCCATTTTCTGCCGTTAACTTACCGCACATGCCAAACATGTGAGGGTAATTTGGTCATTTCCAATTTATATGTACCATGTGCTTTAAAATATGTACATTTATACAGATATGAACAAAACCCATATATCATCTTCCTCTTTAAGAAATCAGAATCAACAACACCCAAATCAAAAACAAACCTTCCATATCTCGTGAATCGATCTCGTTAACAAGTGGTTCACAGTGGAGGCGGCGAAGCTTCAGTGGTCGGAACCTCAATTTTGACCGGAGAAGACACAGGTGGAAAAACTAGCCGGCGAAATCATAAATGCGGCTGAGCAATTTCAGGAAAAAGAATAATCAAAAATTTGAAACCAACAAATCAAAGCTATTGCGATTAGCTTGCGATTATTAAATTTAATCAAAACCTCTTGCAATTGGAGTTTAGAATATGACGATGATACCTGGGAAGTATTTGCCAACAATTCGAAATATGCGATTGCCGGATTTATCAGAACCAGATTCGAGTCGGAAGAATTGCAAGGCGTCGAGAGCTGGGAATTCTTGGTCATCATAGGTAAGATCGGAAGGACAGTCGTGCCACTGGTCTTGTTCAGTAAGTGGCCGTGGGTCTACGCCGTGACGATCCGACGGCACTACAACTACCTTGAATTCTTCCCGACCAGCCGCCGTGCTTTTTAATCTCTCGAGTTACGTTTGCAATCACCTGATTGAAATCAGCTGTGTTGTTAGAGATAGGTATTTGATGCGATCATACTTACTGTACTTATGTAGAATTGTAGATCAAATTTGGGAACTTCAAAGATTTGATGAAATTCGGAGGTAATTAATTTAGTGGGATGGAATTTGAATAAAATAGGAAATTTTTGGAAGAGAGGGAGAAGGGATGGTGAAGTTGGGAGGAAAAGGGGTGGCCATGGGGTTAGGGTTAGGGTTTTGGAAGATGAAGATGGATGATTAGAGAAGATGAAGATGGAGAAAAAAAGTAGAAATAAAAAGAAAATATAAAATGACCAAGATACCCTTACTTTTTTTGCATTTTCTGTTACTTAACAGCAGAAAATGGACGGAAGGACAAAAAAACGGAAATTTGCATACCTCAGGGACAAAAAAACAGAAAAAAAAACCACAGGGACAAAAACGCAGAAACGGCCAAACCACAGGGACAAAAACGGTAATTTACTCAAGAAAATAAAGTCAGATATATGTAGGGCAGTGGTATAATTTAATTAATTAATATATATATTAACATATTATTATGTGATGTTATTATCAAAACTTTTAAATAAAATTGCGAAAATTAATGACAAATTTGATTTTTTTTCATAAATACTTTTAAAGCTTAATGAAAAACGAAAAAGTGAAGAATAAAAGAGGAGCTAAACATAGCCTAAACCCTTTACGATAATGGCTACTGAAACCCTAGATACTCTCAACATGGCAACGGAAACCGTAAATACTCCGACCACCGTAACTGAAACCACCAATGACTCAACGTCGAACGGCGCCAGTGAACAGTCTCCTCCCGAAGAGTGCGTAAACGTCTCTAAATCATCTACAGATGCAAAACCAGTAGACGATGATGAACAAGGAGAAAAGCGTAAGAGAGCCGAATCCGAAACCGATGAGAAAACCGCTTCAGTTAACCCTTTATGGAAAACAAGTCTCTGCTCTTACTTCAGGCGGACTGGAGCTGCGTGTAGCCACGGAGAAACATGCCGGTATGCTCATGGTGAGGAGGAGCTCCGGGTCCGACCCGACAACACGTGGGACCCTACCTCTGAGAGAGCAAAGAAGTTGAAATTAGAAAATGGAGATAAAATTACACCTTCAGAAGAAAGAGATGATGAAGTTATGATGGCGGATACGGTATCAGAGGAAGAATGCTCTGAATCTGCACTTGATAAGTGTTTGATTAATCTTCCATTGAAGTGGAGTGCTGATAACTTGAAACATTTTCTCAATGAGGAGGTAATTGTTCTCTATTGCTGCATATATCGAACTTAGAGCTTTTTTTTGCTGTAAAAATGATATTTTTATATCTAAATGTTAGGTTTACATGTTATTATATTGTTTTTATGCGTTTAGGGAATTGAACATAAGTCAGCTAAGACAAGGAAAGGAATGACTGTAGGATTTGTAACCTTTGAAACAGTAGAGCAAGTGAAAACTGCAATTCAGGTAATTCTAGTTATCAAATTGATATAATTGAATCAAAATTGATATATTGTTGTAACAGAAGCTGCAGGGAAAACATTTAAGGAACAAAAACTTAAAGATAGTGGATGCAAATCCCAGATCTTATGACAGAAAACCAAAAACGGTTTCAGAATCAGCTAACAAGGTTGAAGATGGAGGTTCAGTAAATGACGATTCTACCCCTGGAAGTGGTAGAAGTGCACGTGATGCTGTAACTCCACTTGCTCATCTGTCTTATGAAGATCAATTGGAGCAGAAAAAGAAATCTATCATGCAGACTTTGAAAAAACTTGTGTGACTCATTGATTTAGATTATTATTAATTGTACTAAATCGGTTAATTAACGAATTTCACTGATTTAATATAGGCTCGAAATGCACGAAAAGCTTGTCCTGAAGGTGTTTCACAACCAGATTGGATACTTAATTCCAGGGAATTAGGTAACTGATTAATCAAATAAAATGATATTCACAATTTTTAAAATTTTTAATTTTTAATTTTTTATAAACGGGGTTTGCAGGAGGTCTTGCTTGCAAATTAGAGGGTATAACCGAATCACCACTTGTAAATGGTTATCGAAACAAATGTGAATTTTCTATTGGATATTCTCTACAAGGAAAACCTACAGTTGGATTTTTGCTTGGAAACTTCAGGTTATTGTATTTAATTTAATTCTCTAATATAATTATTTTGCTTTTATTTTCTGCTCATAAATTAAGATTATTGTGAATCAGGGAAGGAGTAACAGCAGTTGAAGAACCTACAGATTGCCCAAATGTTTCTAAAGTTGGTTGCAAATATGCTGAAATTTTCCAAAATTTTCTACAAAATTCAACCTTTCCCATATGGAATAGGATGACTAATACTGGATTTTGGCGTCAGTTAACTGTATGCTAACTAACTCATCCTTTTACTTGCTAAAACACCATTTAGGTCTATTTTTTGCGTGAATTAATTAATTTTTTTATTTTTTATTTTTATAACTAGGTTCGAGAAGGAAGGAAACCGAGTAATAATATTGTCGAGGGCGAGTCCAGTGAATCAAACATTTCAGAAGTGTTGCTTATGGTTCAGGTTGTATCTAGTTTTTTTTTTTTTTTAATTATTAAGACCATAATAATTTCATAATTCAGTTATTTTATTTTATTTATTTACTTTTTATTTGTATACACAGATTTCATCAACAGGGTTCGATAATGAAGTTATAAATCTTGAACTTGAGAAAATGGCTGAAGCTTTTGTATTGGGAGCTTCCACAAATTCACCATCTTTGCCTCTTACAGTACTTGCTGTTCAGGTAATTAATAATTATCGTCTGAATATAACAAATTAAATAAATATTCATATTAAATCTTATTATTTAAATATTTAATTTAGGATCATCAAGGGGTATCCAATGTAGCACCAGCTGATGCACCGTTGCGATCCTTGCCCCTTATTAAGGACTCTGAAGTTGTTGCAGAAGCAAGAATTCAAGATTATATAAATAATCTTCGGTTTTGTATATCTCCAACTGCCTTTTTTCAAGTAATATTCATATTAAATCTATAATACCGTATTGTTTTAATTTTAAAATTAAAAATTAATGAATTGTTTTAATTTGAAAATGTTGCAGGTGAACACGCTTGCAGCAGAAAAACTGTATTCACTTGCTGGTGATTGGGCTGGTTTAGGGCCAAATACATTGCTTTTTGATGTATGTTGTGGGACCGGAACAATTGGGCTTACTTTAGCCCACCGTGTTGGAATGGTACTTATAGTTTCTTATTTATTTTTATTTTTTTATTATTATATTTAATATAGTTTCGGTTGCAATTGAATGGATTGATTAGGTTGTTGGTATTGAAATGAATGCTTCTGCAGTAGCTGATGCAAATAGGAATGCTGAAATAAATGGCATAAAGAATTGCAGGTTTGTTTGTTCAAAGGTCAGTATAATATAAGAAATTCGATTTAATTTAATTTTTCAAACTTTAATTAATGTATTTAAAAAACACTTTTTTTTGTAATTATTAATTTGTTATTGATTACAAACACAGGCAGAAGATGTAATGGGATCTTTATTAAAAGAGTAT
The DNA here is from genome assembly GCA_963853835.1 of Calendula officinalis. NCBI lineage: Eukaryota > Viridiplantae > Streptophyta > Magnoliopsida > Asterales > Asteraceae > Calendula > Calendula officinalis. The sequence continues at coordinate 7,297,025 of OY970825.1, forward strand.
TTGACAAAAACACAAGATGAAAATGATGCTGATAATAAAGAAGAAATTAAAGAAGATGAGAAGAATAAGATTGCCCATTTTGATAATGTTGTTGCCATTGTTGATCCTCCTCGTGTTGGACTTCATCCCACTGTAAGTATGCATTTTGAAAATGATTATGTGATTTTGAATAAACAAAATAAGTTTAGATGTGTTATTATTATTTGAAGTTGAAATAATCAGATAATTTTGATTATTTAAGTAACTAATAAATAAGATAACCAAAAATGACATTCTTTATATTATCAAATTAAAATTTTTAAATAAGGCAATTATTTTTCCTTAGCTATAATAATATTAATTAGCTAATAAGTTTTAATTATTATTATATTTTTAATTTTTTCAAAAAATTAACGTGATATATAGATAAATATTTTTAAAAGAATGTTAAATAATTACTTTAGTTTCCACTTGAAATAATCAGTTTTGTTGCAGTTAATATGCATTTAAGTTTTGATTATGTTAACTGCAGGTGATTAAAGCTCTTAGAACTCATTCAGGTTTAAAGAGGCTTGTGTAAGTCTCCAACTGTTCACATTTGTTTATATTATCATCCACCTTACAATATATATTTGTTTTAAAAAATATATATTTAAATTTGCAGTTATATTTCATGTAATCCGGAGAGCTTAATGGCAAATGCTATCGAGTTATGCACTCCATCTGGTGATAAAAATGAAAAAGGAAATAATAATAAAAGTAGAGGTTGGAGAAATATGAGTAGTGCAAGTTTGGCTCGACATCGAACCAAATCGATGCCTGATTCACAACCGTTTCAACCAATTAAAGCAATGGCAGTTGATCTTTTTCCTCACACTCCACATTGTGAAGTTGTAATGCTTCTTGAGAGATAAATTCATTTTGTTTTTAACACATTTTTCTCTTTAAAACATGTTTATTTGACTTATTTACTTGTTGAGTTGTAGTTTTGCCTACAAAAGTTTTGTATTTTGTGGTGAAAAAGAAACCGTTTATGATATGCAAGGATAATGATTTAATTTTTATATTTTTATCTCATAGTTTTGGAACGAGAAAACTATGAACATGTTTGTTGAAATGATGGTGATTATATGATTACCTAACTATTATTATTATTGTTTGTAAGTATTTGATGCTCGCTAATTATGATCACAAAAATAATATTATTATAATTATATGGTTAGTCTTCAAATAAATACTCACAATGCCAATTCGACGCATGTCATGTTATATACCTTTATAGGATTTTTTAAATATAATGTTAAACTTTTTGGCTCAAAAGGTCAACTTTAGTTAGTTTGACCAGCAGCATAGTGGTCTCGGTTCAAACCACTTTGATTGAGTTGAAGGCTTTCCCATTTTGTGCATAAAAGAGCAAAACCTCTGCATTGCACTATATAATATATGACTCATCATTCTGTCACTAAAGATACACTTTTGAGTAACTATTTATTCATGCTTGTGCTACTTTTTCCACTTATCTTATTTTAAGGGTTACCAATAAGAGTGACATAATGCTTTGGGCCCACTTTACTGTTTGTGCTTTGTAGGACTAGGACCAGTAGGCAAGGGATATATGACCATGCATGCTTATTAATGCTTTTATTCAAATTTAGTACTTCCTCCCATTCAAAATAAGTGATACACTTGGGGTTTCACTGTTTTTGAGGCAAAAGATTATAATGATGGTTAAATTAGATTAATTGGATGGTTATTGGGGAATGGGTCCCACACCTTTTGAATAAAATAAAGTTAATGATGTTTAAAAGTAAAAAGTAAGGGTAAAGGGGTCATTTCACTTTGTTAAATTAGATAGTGGATTTGGGTCCCATTTTTTTTGCCAAATAAGGAAACTTTTCAAAGTGTATCACTTATTTTGAATCACCCTAAAAAAGAAAGTGTATCACTTATTTTGAATCGGAGGAAGTATTCATATTTTTGATGAAATATATTATATTCTGTTGATGGAAAATCTGAAAATGATGTATAATTGAGATACGGTTGTCGCATGTGTTGCTTGAATAGTGAACATGCTTTATAAACGAAGTGAAATTTAGGAGTTGTATGATTACCTACTAATTTGTCCTACTTTTTTACCAAAAGAATTGTAGGGTATAAGTTGTTCCGCATTGGTATGTGGTCATCTGACAATATGATGTAAATTTAAAAGTAATTTAAATAGTGTGTATTCTGCTGTTACTTTTTGATTGTTTAAGGGATAAACCGGATAGTTTAAGGGAATTGGGTCACATGGACGACGAATGACATGTTTTAACCAGTTAAAATCAATAATTTAAAAAAAATTCAGAAAAAATTTCCTTAATGTAAGAATTTAGGGGTAAGAACAATGCTGAAATTAAAGAAGAAGAAAATAGTTGGTCACCTATGAAAAACAAGCATATTAATTATATAACCTAATTTTTTGACGAGACCCGTGAGAAATTTATGGCTAAACTTTATTTGACAATTTGATGTCGACATAATCACACAAACACAGTAAAGGAGATAATGTAGTGGATGATGCTAATCTGTTTCTCATTATCGGATAAATAACCCGTCAAATGTTGTAGAATAATAATTTATTTTCATTTTTATTCGTTTTGATAACTAATTATCTGTGTCGCTCTCTGTTTTCTCCTTGTTTACAATATAATTAACAAAATGAGTTTTTCCAAAGTCAATATACCTTAATATGTGTTCATAATTTTTATGTAAGTATGTGAATAGTATTTAATAAAACATATGCATATACGATCATAATTGTGTCAAATATGTTCTTTACGTCCAATTCTAACATAAAGGGTCAACCTACGAAAAATAATATGATAAAAAAATGGTAATCAACTAATCATTCAATCAATGACAATTTAGAATTATGTTACATTTTTACGAAGATACTCCCTCCGTCCCACAAAAAACTTCCCATTTGGCTTTTGCACATGTTTTTAGGTAATAGTTAGTGGTGGGGTAATTGATAATACTTTTGATTAAAATATAAGGTTAGATTGGAGAGAGAAAGATAGTTAGTGGATATTAGTGGTGGGGTTTTAATAATAATAGTTTTTTATTGGGTGGAGCCCACTAAATATGGGAAATGGGAAGTTTTTTGTGGGACAAAAGTTTAGAGTGAAATGAGAAGTTTTTTGTGGGACGGAGGGAGTATAACATAATATCAAAAGTATATATATTTATTATCTTAATACATGAAAAATAAATCGTAAATATAGTGATTTTATTATTATTATTTTCAGAAAACCTTCATCTTCTCCATGCTTTTATGTCTTTCACGAAAAATTAAAGTAAAATGAGTTATTAATTTATTATTAAGGCCCCTCATACTTTTTTCCCCAATAAGACTATTGCACATTTGCACCAAATAGATAAGAGACATTCTACCACCCACAAATTCTAATTCCAACTAGATAATATAAACAATTAAATAATGATAATATTGTTTAATTAATACAAATAAAGCATTTTTGTATTAAATTACATCAGTATTATTTCAAAAAGAAAAATACTAACCATTGCTTTAAGGGAAATGGTTAAAAAGATTTGTTGACTTAAAATCATTGTGCATAAACTAATAAAAAATCACCCCGTGCATTTTAATAACCACATTTGAGTAGTTATGCATCATAAATTGTACATAAGCCACTTTATCCACTTTTAACCATTGTTCTAAGGACAATGGTTAACAAATCCCTTTAAAAAATGCAACTTTTAACATGGCAAACAGTTTAATAATTTATATTAATTAATGATCAAAACTTAACTATTTTAAAATAAGACTGAAGTGAATAAATATGTATAAAACACAACTATATATTTTAAGATTGGGGAGTGGTGAGAGCAACATGAGTATGTGTGAGATTGGGGTTTATGAGTGTATATATATCATGGCAAAGTGTATGACACATCATACATTCACAACATATCGTTATGGTATCATGGGCTTTGACTTTTTGTAGCTAGTTAATGATCATCACAAATTTAATCATATACAAAATCCAAATTCGATTTGTTCACTAACACAACACCGTGGCATTTTTCCATCCCTATCATTCACATATTTTCTATGTGCTTCTTATACCTTTTCTTTTAATATGTATACTGAATTTTGTAATTTTGATGTTTTGAAAAATATATAAAAATATTTATTTTAACTGTGAAATTATTTGAAAAATATAAATTTAATAATAAATGAAGTATTTTAAATTTAAAACGGGTTATATGCTAATTTATATAATATATTACCATTTTCTATTAACTACGTCCAAAGACTGATGATATTGACTATAATTTACCCTTTACATATTAGCTCAACTTTGTCCTACTATAAAATAATGTTCTTTAAGTGACTGATAACTAGTAAGATGTTTATCTATTAAAATCATTTCGGATAAAAGTTTATTACAGAAATGAACACAAATAACCTAGAAGATATGTATAACAGTGATTACTAATTCTAGCATTATATGCATCCTTGTCCTCGTATTGATATTAGAGTGATTGTTGTTAGTATTTTACATAATACACATGTTTAAACTATATAAATTGGCTCTTTTGATGCCGTTCTTTAATATTTTACATAATATATAAGATACTTTTGACGCCTTAATCGATATTCATCTTATGTTAGCAAGTGGCGAATTTCTATACCGCGAACAACATAAAATTATAAAAATAGTTAATAAGGCAAGAAGTTCGCCACCTACACGATTATTAGTTATCGTTAGGCGCTCTTTTATTTATTGTTCACGACCATCATCATCTTATCAACTAGCCAAAAATAGTATATGTGATATGCATACACACATTTCCACCTTAAATATGAAAGGAATATACATGAATTTCAATGGGAATCACTCTAGAATCACGTTTAATAATGTTCTTTTTATTTTTTACCGAGCCACGACTAAATTAACAAGATTTGAGTTCATCGCAACCGAATCCTAACCGCGAATATGAAACCTCTCATTCTTTTAATAGTAAACTCGTCCACCGCTTAGGGAAAGGTACACAGTATTGTTACTATAAACAAAGTTACAAAACATGAAATTGGAATTAATGAAGCCTATTTATAATCCGACATGGTCCCAACTGCCTATGCAATTTGTTCACTTATTATAGGTTATATGTTTCGTGAAGTCTATCATATCCATTATGTTTGCTCTAGTTATATAACACGAAATAAATAGAAATGATAATTAGAAAGAAAAAAAAAACAATTAAAGTGAAGTCTTGCTTACTACACACATGTAACATGTTGCAAAAAAGAAACATACGGTTACAAAGGAGTCCCATTTCAACTTTGGTTAGGTAAAAGAAAGTAACATCAAAAGCATTCTCAAATAAGCTATCGTGACATCATAATCAAGATTCATAGGTGGTGATGGACACAAGTGAAAAAAGCGAAAATTTGAAGGGTAGAAAAAGGAAAGAGGGGGGGGGGGGGGGGGGGGGGTACTAATGTCAAGAAAGCCACAAAACAGAGACGGATATGAGTATTGAAGTAGGCCCATTCCTTGTGTGAGAGAAAAAGAGAGATTTAAATGGCACCACCATACCATACCCATATGATTTTATGCCATTAAAGACCCTTAAATTCTTGTGTCTCTCTCTTCTTTAACCATTTTTCATCAAGATTTTAATTTTCAGGTTGTGGGTATACAATAAAAATCAAAACTTTATATGAAATCATGAAATCTGAAGACAATATCATGGTTGTAGATGAAAGGCTTGATTCAAGTTCACCACAAAGTGAAGAAGTTGTCATCCCAGTTCACAAGGCTGGTTTTCACTTTTCCTCCCCTGTTTTCTTACTTCTTGTTGATCTACTCATTTATTTTATATAAATCATGAAATTACTTATTGGTGGATTTTAATATGAATATTTATTGCAAAAGTTGTGATCTTTATAAATTTTTTAGCATGTGGGTATCTTTAATTGTGATATCAACTTCAAAAACCTTCTTGCTGATCATGTGTTAGCTATAGCTATCAGCTATGCCTATATATATATCAATCATCATAAATCTTGCAGAAACAATATCTTTGCTCATAATACGGTTATCTGGATGCTCTGTAAGGATTGAAATGAAGCTTTATACACATAATTACCCTTGTATTTTGCATAAAGATGATGTTTTAATGACTCCAGCAATGAATATTCATGTCTTACATACTAATTTTAGATGTGAATTTTTGAAGTTGTATAATTTTTTCATATAACCTATATAGTCATAGTTATTCTTCATTTTACGTGAAGAAATTAATGTTAATTACTTTGAAACTTTGGCTAATTTTTTGGTGGTGATCAATGAATTAGGTATAATCTTTATGTTTAATCCCATGTGATTTGAACTTATTGCCTTTATTAAGTAAGTCATGTCACTTTTTCAGATTTCATTATAAAGAGTTCTCTCAGGAGCAACAAATTGATGCTTTTATTAAAAGTGTTTCGGACACAAAACACTTTCTCATTCATACCATCAAACCATCTTGATTTTTCAAATTTATATTTTTTTATTTTAAAAATTATAAGCAATTTCCATCATTTAGTTTCAAACTTGGCTGTCAAGATATCCCTCATGATAGTTGGCATTCACTACCAACATTTTACCAAACAAACACATGATTTGTCACCTTACGAATGATTGTTTGCACTTTAAAATCGACCGAATCATTACGTTTGTTAATCGAAAGATGTTGTAAAGAAAATGTAAACAGTTTTTATTATAAAAGCTCCGGATATGAGGGAATATAAACAAGTACTACCAAACCTTGTTAATAGGCAGAAAGTAATCTTACTTTTGATTAACTTTTTAATCCCACTTATTAATTACAACACTAATACACTGTTTGTCAACTATTACTCACTTAATTAGTGGCATACTTTATGCAACTCTAAAGGTGAAAAAGCAATACGTGCTTCCAAATTGACACTTATGTCGTTGTGATATGATCCATATAACTCATGTTAGTGCATGATGATTTGGATTGCATTAATATATTAATCAAATCTCCAAAAAGCACCAAAAGTTCTTTCTTTTTTGCAATTTAAACTTGTTTTGCATGTGGGTATTAATCAAATCGTTCCAAGATCCGTTTTTTTTAAAACTTTGGTCGATTTAAATTTTAACGGATTTTCTTGATCGTTTTCAGGTCGAAGAAGAGATTTCTACTTTGAGTACAGAAACACCAAATGGGAAAAATTGGAAAAAACAAAATTTGTTTCTGGAGATACCATCAAGAACAACAACACAACCCTCATCATCTCAAGAACCGGTTCAAATCAAGATTGCTGCAACACCAACTCCAACTCCTAAGAAAGTCAATTTCAATTTGACAAACAGTCCCTCAGAGATTAGACCAAATGCATCTGCTTCTAATCACTCATCAAGAAACAAATCTTCAAAGAAAAGTTTACTACCAAAGTTTATGAACAGGAATACAATCTCAGATACAGAAAAGACTGATAGTAATGTAGTGCCAGCTGTACAACAAGAAAAACCTTCGATCCCGAGATCATGGTCACTTACTAAAATTTTCGCCCCTCAGAGAACATCTTCTTTGCCCGTTACACCAGTTGCTTTAACGGATCAAGAATCGGTATTGGGAAACTCGGGTGGTTCCCTAAATTTGGAGGTACATTGCCTCTTTAGATTGTTAGAATTAAGGACAAAATGCATTTTAATACTCAGTATTTGGCTCACTAGGTACAACTCTGAACTATTAAAGGTGCAAAATGTTAATTTGACAGAATGGTCGATTTAGTACTCTGACTCAATAATTTGATCGTAGTTGACTTACTTTTGTTGGAGTTTTAGACAGACTAATATAGTTTCATCTCAATATAATGATTTTATAAGCAAATCACACGAGAAAACAAGACCAAATTAATGAGTCAAGTTGTTAAATCGATAATTTTAATAGTAAGGTAATAGAGGACCTAGTCACCAACTTCAGGGTATTAAAATACATTTTGGCCTATAATTAAATGTAGCAAAATGGACGATTTGAACAGACTCATTGGGTAATGGGTCAAAATGAGTTCCATGTTAAAAGGGTCAGCCTAATCACAAGCATTAATTAAATTTTCTAGTAAAGTGGTTTATGACGCTTTATGCATTTGGATAAAAACAATTACATTTTTACTTAAATATTTTAGCTTAAAATAAAACATAACTCAAATTGTACCATTTCAGACTAATAAAAAGTTGTAATCTATTTTCATATTGTTCGTTTGTAGACAAAAGTGCAAGGGCATATAGCTCGATCACGTTCAGTACCAGTCCTGAATGAAGATATAAGCATCAAAAGAATGGATTCTTTTTTCAGAGTGATTCCTTCAACTCCACGAGTCAAAGATTCCGACACCATTTCACCAACCCCTTCTCCAACTCATGACACAAGTAAATAATAATAATAAAGTTTGAATCTTTTTCCATTTATGTGATGAATTGTGTGTTTTTCTTTAGATAATGAAGAAGGCAGTGGTGAAGATATACCCGAAGAAGAAGCTGTTTGCAGGATATGTTTAGTTGAATTATGCGAAGGTGGAGAAACCTTAAAAATGGAATGCAGCTGCAAAGGTGAACTTGCATTAGCTCACAAAGATTGTGCTGTAAAATGGTTTAGTATTAAAGGCAACAAGACTTGTGATGTATGTCATCAAGATGTACAGAATTTACCCGTTACACTTTTAAGGATTCAGAGTACTGTCAGAAACCGAAACGCTAGTGTAAGTAGAGCAAACATGGAAATAAACGCATACGGGTAAGTAATAAGTTAATTACATAATTAACTTTTAATTTCTTGATTAGCATCTTAATTAAACCACTTGTGTCTTGATTTTGGCAGTGATGTGTATAGAGTATGGCAAGAAGTGCCGATTCTTGTTATTGTCAGCATGTTGGCTTACTTCTGTTTCATTGAACAGCTTCTGGTAAGAAAAACATATATATTATTATTTAATTAAGTTCAGTTTCTAAAAACATATATATTATTATTTTGTATCAAGGTTGGGAACATGGGAACGAGTGCAATTGCGTTATCTCTTCCATTTTCGTGTGTTTTGGGTCTTCTGTCATCCATGACTTCTTCAACCATGGGTAAAACCGTAAAAACAGCAGTCAATTTTCATCTTCATATTTGATCTCTGCAACTATATGTTCTGATTCAAAGAGTCTGTTTACAGTGAGAAGAAGATTCGTCTGGTTATATGCGTCGATTCAGTTTGCTTTCGTTGTAATCTTCGCGCATATTTTCTACTCAGTGGTAAGCACCACAAAAACTGTATCCTTTTTTCCAATTCTCTCACAGACGAAAACACACTAACTATGTGTTTTTTTCCATTTGAATGGTGTTTTCAGGTTAATATTCAGCCAGTTTTGTCGATTCTTCTTGCAACATTTGCAGGATGTGGGGTTGCAATGAGTGGTAGCTCAATTATTGTTGAGGTTGTGAGATTAAAAAGACGGTGGTGGAATGATTCATCAGATCAGCAGATGAATTCCCAAATTGTTTTAAGACCAGAACCAAGACGCACACAAACAGAATCATCATCATCATCATCATCATCATCATCTTCATTGGCTCATGTCATTTCACAACATGATATTGAAACTGGGAATACTGAAGCTCACAGAGTGAGCTAAATTTGGTACCGATGAAAAAAATAGAGGATAGTGATAACAAGAGCAGTGTTTTAGTATGTGGTAGTCCTGCAGTTTTACTCAGGATATAGAGTGTTGTGGTGCCAAAATTCAGGTCTGTTGAACGAATACAATACCGGAAAGTATCCTTGAAATTTGATTTATTGGTGTATTCTGTTTGGTATCTTGAAATGAAGCCTATTGTTGCACTTCGCACTGTTTGTAACTCTTTTAAATCGAATTAAGTTCAATAATGACTAAAAAGCTGACTGCATAGTATATGATTTATCTAAAAACGCTGCAGAGATACTGATAAAAAAAATTCAATAATCATATTCTAGTAATCATTAATTATAAATCAGATAATAACATTCTCAAATCAAAATAGCCAGAAGGTAGGTAGCTTGTATGTAAAGAATAAAACGAATGGATCCACAAGATCTCACTGAAATTTACAGCATAATGTAAGATATAATACTGTCACTCTGTAAAGATCTAGATCTAGATGCTGATAATAATGTGATTTAGGTTGAAATCCTAGAGGAACTCCCTGCGTGCAGCCGAACTGAACTCAGCTCGTCGGATGTTCTGTTGACGTTTTTTGTACAGCAATCCTCCAAATCCAACAACACACGCCGCAGCGATAACTCCGACAGCAATCCCTGCCTTCTTCCCGCCGCTCATCGCACCGGACGAATGTTCCTTCGAATCCTCGCTCTTCACATTAGCAGAAGGCAAATCACTAGCATCTGATGCCTCCGGGGCCGGAGATATATCTGGAGAATATGACGGAGCGGTTGCCGGAGACAAATCCGGAGAATAGGACGGAACGGTTGCCGGAGACGAAGCAGGAGAGGAAGAAGGATCTGAGGCCGGTGGAGGTGCTGGAGGAGAACCGGTTGAAGGTGAAGCGGATGGAGTGGAGATTGACGATGAATCATCGGAACCGAGTTGTGCAGCTGGAGCCGGTGAAAGTCCGGCTGGATCTGGAGAAACAGAGAGAGTGAAGAGAAGTGTGAAAGCCAGTACATAAATGAACATGTTGATCGCCATTGTTGTTGATGCTATCTTGAAGATGAAATGCAGATCTAAGATTGAAGAAACCAAATGGAAAAACGGTGGACTAAATTGAGAAGAAAGATGAGTATAAAATTGGCGTAGATATAGGGAAATCCAATCTCAACAAAGTTTTGGTCAGTTGAGAATTAACCGTCAGCCAAGATTGGATTGGTGCTCTTTAAAAGCGGCAAGGCGGTTGGTGAGCTGGCATTTATAGGTATTTAAGCACGATTAATTGGCGCTTGCTAGCTTTGGGCTAGTTTATATTTATACTACCTCCGTAAGGTTTTATAGTTTTTGAAACACAATATTAAAGTAGGGTTAAAATTTATTAAAGTAGATAATTTATAAAGGGTTTTGTTAATGACAGCCCTTAGGGCTGTCATTAAAAGGTAGTTACGTGCATACATCGTTTGTACTTTTACTGGTGGGGGTTGATTCCTAAAATACAGGGGGCGGTTATTAATTATTGTACAAGTTTTTGATGCATGTCTTGACGTCTTATTGACAGCCCTTAAGGCTGTCATTATCATTTTCCATTTATAAATAATGGGTCTCACTTTTCTTAATTAAAGTAATATTAATAAGTTTAAAAGTAAAAAGAAAGGTATAAACGTAACTTTCACTTTATTAAAGTGGATAGTTAGTGGAGGTTGTCTCACATTTTTGTCAAATAGGGTAATTTTTGAAGTGTATCACTTATTGTGAAACACCCTTAAATAGAAAGTGTATCACTTATTGTGATACAGAGGTAGTATAGTTTCGGTTTCTTGACGGAAGTAATAGCATTGTCGAAGCTCATGTTTTAGTTCATGTTTGTTGTTCAAAAAAAAATATTGGATGGTACCATGGCTTGGCCGACTATGACATCATCATTTCCTATTTTATATTCATATCTTCAAATACATCTTTATTTATAATTCAACCCATACACAATTTTTGGTATCCACTAAAACTCTAACTCACAAAATACCTACAAAAACACTCCTTCATATTCTCTCCTGCGCTAGCCAAACCGCATAGCCTTTGGCCCCAGCTCCCACGCGGCGTAATGGCTTGGCCTTGGCGCCGCCGAAAGAGGTGCCATGAAGGATCATGGCAATATGTGCGCTACCATACTCGATCCTCTAAAACTGATTAGAGTACAATTTTATGTATAATGAAGGATCATGGCAATATGTGTGCTACCATACCCGATCCTCTAAAACTGATTAGAGTACAATTTTATGTATAATAAGAACTCGCTATGTATCTTTAAGCACTCTTAGGTTGAGATTAATAAGAATTTATGTGAGGTTAGAGAGAATTCAAAATGTGCTTTGCACTAAGATATGAACAATTGATACAAAGACTTCAAAGTTTGTACGTTAAGATAACTAGAGGTTTAACTATGTATACTACATAAACATGTATGTATTGGAGTGGATGCACTCGTATTGCCCTAAAAATATTTTAAGTTGATAAAAAAAATGAAAATATCATTTATACTTCATAAAAACAATACATGAATACAACACTAATAACATTTACTTCCTAATTGTTTTGGGTACTCCTACCCAACAAACAAGAGTCATAGGTTGGGTACTTTTATTTACATAAAATGGTAGTTGTGTAGGAATTATTTTTTTCGGATACAAATAACCTCTTGTACGTAAAGTGCCTATGATGGTATACTCATACCGTCATACGCACTGAAAATGATAACCATCATACTAGTTTTAGTATATCCTACCCTATATATGAGGCCTAAATTTGAAGAGGGTTTGACACCATGGCAATTCTAAGCATTCCTATTCGTCCATAATGCCACTTGGAATTCCCTGATTGGTCCACGTCATTTGCACTAATACAAACGAATCTGGTACGGCTTACGGTCTACATTCATATTCATATGCTCCATATACGGCAAACGAATCTGGTACGGCTTACGGTCTACATTCATATGCTCCATATACGGAAAACGAATCTGGTACGACTTACGGTCTACATTCATATGCTCCATATACGGCTTCCTACATACAAGGAAACAAATAACTATTTAAAAGATCGTACATACAAATAACTATTTAAAAGATCCTATATATAAGGAAACAAATAAATATTTAAAAGATCAATCAGCGAAGGAAACAAATAACTATATGTAACATTTATATGTAACATTTCTTCATTACCGTTTTTTTGTACAAAATCATCATCACATCTATCGATTATTATGTCATTTAGAAGTATATAAAGTTTTTGGAAATTTTTCTACATACTAAAATTTACAGCATACCCGCCCATCGGACGGGTTTTGTAGCTAGTATGTCTATATGGCAGCAACGATTATGTATTAACTATTTACTATAATTGTTTATCCGTGTTATGTAGCGATGATAAAATTTTGTATGTTAGTAATCCATATTATAATCATTTTTTTTTATCAACTTTTCAAAATCTCAGTAAGTACATAACCCTAAAAGATAAGCTGGTCCAGACTCCAGAGATACCCTTAAATATTGACCAACCATCACCAATCCTCGTCAACTACAACATCCTCATCACTTTTACTCACAATTCGACCTCATTTATCAAGCTTTTGTCAGTGGGTACAAAAGACTTTCACTCGGTCAAAATGAATGCCTATTTTGAAATACAAGTTGCAAACGCATAGGTCTTTTTCTTAAACCCTCTGGTGGTTTTAATCTTGTAATTCTTTTTTTTATAGGTGCAAAAACTTGTATTTTAAACCAAGATTCTTAAAAATGTAAGGCATCATGACAACATCATCGAGCCTATACAAATCCTGTTCCAAGCCAATGTATATACAAATCCTGTTCCGGTTCGTAACAGACCCATGGTTTTTTTCTCTTATTTTAATGAAATGACATCGTTTAAGGAAGACATTAAGTATGCAAATATCAATCAAAAGATGGAGTCCGTTTCACGGTCCAGTTTAAGACCAAAGCGGTTCTAAACCTGTAACGAACTGATAAGATGCGAATATATGATCCAATTCTTGGTTCTGATATTTTCAAGATACGTTTTATAATATACTTCCTCAGATTTAAAATAAGTGATACATTGTTGGTTTCAAGGTTTTTGAGGCAAAATATGATAATGATAATTAAATTGGATTAACTGGATGGTTAGTGGGGAATAAGTCCCACAAATTTTAAATAAAATGAGGTTAATGATGTTTAAAAGTAAAAGTAAGAGTAAATATGTCATTTCACTATATTAAAGTAGATAGTTAGTGGGTATGGGTCCCACTACTTTTTACCAAATAAGATAAATTTTCAAAGTGTATCACTTATTTTGATACACCCAAATATGGAAAGTGTATCACTTATTTTAAATCGGAGGAAGTATATAAAATGGTGATCACAAGTTGAAAATCTAGTAATTCCCAGAAACCAAAAGTCTCAAACTTGGGGACATAGTGAAGCTAGGATGCTCTAGTTTTGCAGCTATTCAAATTAGTGTTCTAAATGAAATTACCAATCCATTGTATTCTCTTGAAATCTCCAGTTTGAAATTACCAATCCATTATACTACTATCATGGATCCTAAGATAACCCTAACTATTAATTTGAGCACTAAGGTGAATATTCAGACTGTGGATCAAAGCTGCTTCATAAATAAATTCAAAAATTAAAAACCAATATTCTGACCACATTGTCTCAAAATTCACTCAAAAACTGATGATATAATAATAGATGTAGAATTCATCAAACAGAAGTAACTGAGAATGTAAAGACTAAATGAGAAAATGAAGGAACTTCCCGAACAAATATCTGAATCAATCCTGAGGTATCTCAACATCTCCATCAGCAATTTCCTCCTGCAAATCCTTCGGATCCTTTCCGTCGACCGTACAACCAACAGAAACACAAGTTCCAAGGATCTCTTTCACAGTTCCTTGCAGCTCCTTAGCCATCGATCTCGGACGCATAACTTTAGCGATCTCAATCACGTCATCCAGAGAAATGTTGCCGCTGTGCTTGATGTTTTTCACCTTCTTACGATCACGCTCCGGCTCCTTCAACGCTTTGATGACCAAAGCAGCGGCGGACGGGACGACGGAGACCTTCGCCTGACGATTTTGCACGGTAAGCTTGACGGTGACTCTGAGACCCTTCCAGTCCTTCGCGGTTTCCTTTGCGATGTCTTCTCCGATCTTCTTAGGAGAAAGACCGAGAGGTCCGATTTTCGGAGCGAGTGAACTGGCTGCACCTACTTCTCCACCGGTTACACGGACATAAACATCCACCACCTGAGAAGGATCAAACTTTGGAGGCATGTTTGTAGAACAGAGGTGGAAGGAGGCTAGGGTTCAGAAGGTGAAACGTTAGGTCACAATGAGATTGAACAGATAGAGATATTCTAGGGTTTAGCAGCCTGGGAAGTGAATTGCCGATTTTGCTTCCCTTTAAGGTGTTCCCAGCCCAACTAGTATACGCTGAGCCCATTAAGATTTCCTTATACGAACAGAGCCTATTTGGCATCCAGGCCCATCATTTTTATAGTGCAGTTAACTTTCTAACTTTTTAAGTTCTACTATTTAAAAAAAATGTATATTATCACTTTTAGTATGATTGTTTTTACATTAATATATAGTGGAAATGGTAGGTAATTTTAGTACATAAATGATAGTCTCACAAACCTCTAGTGAAGAATATTATAATTGTTTTAATGTTTACACTATATACTTCATTAACATGTACTTAGGTGAAAATTACAAAGGTGATGTACTAATGAAAAAATTTTATCTTATAAACCAATTTCAATCTCTATAATAAAAAAATTCAAGGTTGTAAATATCGGCCTAGGCGATGAGCATAGGCGCTTATCGGAGCTCTACCAATTGGTACAAGTGTAAATGGTCGACTTTACCTGGCAAGGTCAAAATTGGCCCTAGACGGTCATTGGCTGGCCTAGGCGGTCAAAAAATGGTCAGAGATGAAGCTAGAATAGTTCATTGTGTTGGATTTATCATTGTCATTGTCGTTAGAAATGTCATCTTCATCGGAATAGTCTTCATCTTCTTCTCAGCTCTATCTTTTCATCTTTATTGTGGAATTAATCGGCTCTCAAAGCAGGTCAGAACTCATGTTAAAAAAAACATGTACTTATGTGTAAATTTTTATAAATAATAGACCATGGATATGGGTGGGCCAACCATAACTTGCCAACTTTTAACCGACATTAAGAAATAAGTTGGTACAACCCAAATTTGGTTTGACCTAATATTACCAACTCGCGCTGTCTGTATTCTGTGGCTATACATTGTTCATATAGTGTTAGTTTCCCTAACTAAAAGTAAACTTAACATTGGGGAAAATATAATTTCAACAGCGGGATAAAAATGGAGATTAAAATGTTTGAAGACTATGTTAACAAATAAGGCAAACTTTTAATCGACACGGGTTGTTTAAATAATTTGGACTTCTAGCATTGTCACACATGAGAAGATTGGAAGTTGTAGCTATGACTTTCCTCAAATTCAGACTTGTAAATGATCCAAACATCCATCAAACCATTTGACAGGAAGTTCATTTGGGAACGAACGAACACGCACATGATTTTATGTTCGTTTAAGTAAATAAACAAAATGAACATGTGACCACTTTGTTCATTTACATTCGTGAACATTCGGTAAATCATTCTTCAATGTTCGTCTGTGTATTTTTTTTTCATCAATGATCAATAACAATACAACCACAAGCTTTCTGATCGCTTATCCATATTCGACAATAGAATCATGGTTCGAGATCAAAATCGATTACAAACATAATTCAATTTCTTATAACTCTAAAATAATATGTAATGTTGACAGCCACATAGGTGGTGACCTGGTGGTAAAACTTGGTCTATAAAAAAGTGTGAAATTTCGTGTAGCTATCAAGTTCAATTCCTAGAACAACAAAATATCCCTTATGGCTATAGGATTTCACTGCGTCGACTCCGGACTACCTGTAAAATCGAATGATCGTCATAAAATTAGTTGGCTCGTAAAGCGAGTTGTAATCCTATTAATTTAAAGAAACATGTCGGGTTGAGCATGAAGGAAGGGTCAATTTAGGTCCCCCAATGCACCTTCATATACCCACCTCCTTCAAAAGTAGACCTCCACATACAATTACAACCCATAACCAAAAAAGACATCAAATTGGACTTTTGTAATGTTACATTACTTATTAACTGCACGCTAACAATCAATATGAATTTAATATGTTTGGAAGTAATGCAAAATACAGATATTTGCGGTCTGACCAATTTGTTTTGTACAATAATTTGAGAAAATTAACTTAACTCTCTACAACTGAAACGAAAAGCAATATTTATTCGTTATTTTCGTGATTATGTTTCTAGTTTTATACTCCGTATTTACACTCATAATAAGCTAGCCTTTTGATTTTACAATTTACGGAAGGTTTTAATACATAATAGTCAAAGTAGTGTAGTGTTGTTACTCGACATGTAGTGCGATCCAATGCATCAATAACGAAAAACTTTATCGGGATTTATAATATTAAGATTAGATTAAATATCATCTTTATGTAGGCACTTAAGAAGCATAATTATAAGGAATCAAAGCTACGACTCCACCTTACTAAAACCTCATTAGTGTAATTAACTTTTTTCACATGTTACCATTTGATCATAAAAATATTACGTTGTATACATACATATAACCATACATACTTTTAATATACTTGAAATACAATCTTCCCCTATATATGGAGCTACATATGATTCCATCATAACACCTCATCAAAACCCTGCATTCTCATTGGTGGCAAATGCCACGTGTAAATCATTCATTGGCCCAATCCTTATTCACAAACTACACATAACGCTGCCAAACCTTCACCGTTTTCACCCTTTTCCGTTTTTCTCAATCGCAACCCTAAAATCAAAACCTTCACCGTCCACAATCAACAATGGCGTCTCGACTTCGCTCAATTTCTAGACCAGCTTCCACAATATTCAAATCAATGGCTACTCCTTCTCCTAAACCGACTTCAATTCCATCTCTCACTCCTCTTTCATCCCCAACAACAAAAGTAACCACGTAATTCCACTTAACGGTGTTCATATGGTTAGTTACTCGACCTCCAAACCCTGTCACCAAACCCTAAGCGGATCTCTTCTTCAACCGGAACAAACGAGGGGATTCAGTGCTGCTTGCCTACGTTATGCAGATCTGGTAATTTTAGCAATCAATTTGATTACTCAATAATTAGGAATTAAAATGCCACCAATTTTGATTTTCAGGATCTGAAGGATGACCTTTTATATGTCATCTTCAACCTAAGAATTACGAGATTCGTCAAATAACAACCGGTCACTGTTCATATGGTTAGTTACTCGACCTCCAAACCCTGTCACCAAACCCTAAGCGGATCTCTTCTTCAACCGGAACAAACGAGGGGATTCAGTGCTGCTTGCCTACGTTATGCAGATCCGGTAATTTTAGCAATCAATTTGATTACTCAATAATTAGGAATTAAAATGCATAACGAATTTAAAAGACATCTTTTTAATCAAAAGCAATGAATTACCCATACACCCACAAATTGAAGGCTGCTCTAATAACTTTTCTTTTTGAGAAAACTTAAAAAATTGTACAAAAACTCATGGGTGTGTACTGTAATCATTCACCTACCTCTATGTTTGTCTATCTATTTTTCCATCAACGTAGGTGAACCTCAAACACCCACTTATCGCATTGGAATTCAACTACAAACTAATGAGATTACTTCAGTTCTGTTCGTGGTGGATGTTCACCGCTCAAACATCAAACCCATCGTCTTAAAGAGGTAATTTTTGGTTCCCTGTGTCAATTTTATTAAAATCTATATGAGTTTAATATTATGTTTTCATTATTGGTTTGTGTGATCACAGAAATTATTAAATTTTGAAGGCACTATGTGAGTCAACCGATCTGAAACCTCAAACGCCCACTTATGGCATTGGAATTTTGTTAAAAGCATTTTAGGTTTACTCTGTTATGGCTAGCGGTTAGTGGTAATAATTTGGGTTTATGGTTAGCAGTAACATGTATTCTAAATGTTTGACTTTAAAAGTCAAATCTTAACATAATAAAAATATGTATTCAGTTACCCCTTAAAGACAACATTAAGAGCCGTCATTAATTTATACATTAAATTCTAATAACAGCTTCAAATTAATATATGGATTCTCATGACCATATTGAGAGCATCTTGAGAGAAGAAAATATAAAAATATGTGGATGGATGATTAAAAATTCAAACAACTGTTTCTAAATTAAGTATATAGAAATTAGGGTTGTCAAAACTTGGTCGTGATTCAGATGCATACAGGTGGTCAGGTAACAATGCATACAGGTGGTCAGGTAACAGTTCCAGCCATTTACATATATTTCGAAAGAAAGGTCTCACATTTTGTCAATTTGGAGTGAAAGTTCAATATTCAAGTATTTAATGAATTTTGTCATAATTTTCCAGGTTAAATATGTTGTAGAACTTGCAGGAGCTTTAGCTTCAGTGCCAGATGTCTATCGGGTCGATTTACTTACAAGACAAGTAACCTGTCCTGAAGTAGATTATAGTTACGGTGAACCAACAAAAATGTTATCTCCACATAATTCAGATGGTAATAAAAAAAATAGGCGGTAGCAGTGGTGCATATATAATCTGTATTCCATTCGGGACAAAGGACAAATACACCCATAAAGACCTTTTATGGCTACTATCCATTGATTCCAAGTTCTAATAGGATCATAGAGTTTGTGTTTGGACTTTAGATTAGGATAAGATAGCTGAGAATCTTGAACTTGAGGCATATGTGTGTAATATTAGTGATCTAATAGCTTTATTTTTAAGGTAATTTGATATTGTGTGCTTTGTCCCAGCCATTTATGCACATTTAACCCGTCTTTGTTATTTAAAGTTATATTAAGCATTACAATAAGGTTTGTACCAAAATTCTATTTTTTTATTTTGCAGGTTGGTTATGAACTTATGACAAAAAAAAAAAAGCTCCCAATTGGGTTGCTAATAATAGGCTACCCTTGGGGTAACAATTCTGTGGAGGCTGCTGAAGTTGAGCTAACCCATTTGGGCCAATTTGGGCCGAAAGCCTTTAATGCATTAAACCTCCTTAATCATTGGATGGGGATCAGGCTACATGAGACCGGATGGTTTTAATTATGCTTATGCAAGTCAAGCTTCATAGACACATGAAGCTGCAAGATCTTCAAAATCAAATGACCAAAGATATGGGCTTAAATTATTGTTTTGCCCTTATTCACCATTTCAAGGCTTTGATACTTTAACACGAAGAGACAAGTGGATTTTAGAGATTC
This sequence comes from Calendula officinalis, assembly GCA_963853835.1. Lineage (NCBI taxonomy): Eukaryota > Viridiplantae > Streptophyta > Magnoliopsida > Asterales > Asteraceae > Calendula > Calendula officinalis. Next base: position 7,317,095 of record OY970825.1, read on the forward strand.
TGATGTTGTATGATCGGTTGCAAGGTACAAATGAAGCGTTTTTTATATATTGTATGTGCAATTGTCTTCTGATTATTTTATTTTATTGTCAAAGAAGCAACTATATTCGGTAACATCCTGTTGTTGTTACTTTATTTATATTATATTATATGCATCTTGGTTGGAGAAATTTTAGTGGCTGTTTTCAATATGTATCAATTGGTTGGTTATGCAGTCAATTGGGATTTTTTGCAACCCTTAAATTAAAACCTACTTTGTTAATCATCATTTCAATCGTAGATTTTTATGTTATTTCAATAGTATTGCTATTTTGTAATTTTTCTATATCTCTCTTGAAGCTGGGCGGGCTTTGAAGCTACAACATTATTAAGTAACATCTGTTCATGTATCGATTTTTCTACCAATTCATCATTACAGCTATAACATTATTATGTCATTTTTAAAATTATTAATCTTTGTTGGTATTTTTCTACATACTAAATTTTGAAGCATACCCGCCCATCGGGAGGGTTATGAAGCTAGTTATATATATGTAATCAACAAGCAGGTATCCAAACAACATATTGGTGGGTACCATGTAACAATATTTTGTGGTAGCAATGGTGATGGTAGTGGTGACAATAGTGATGGTAGTGTGTATTGATGGTGTGTGGTGGTGTTGCGGATGGTTGGTGGTGACGGTAGTGGTTGTGGTGGTGGGTGGTAGTGGCGTTAGTTGGTCGTGATGGTGGTGGTGGAGATGGTTAGCTAAGTTGGTTAGTACTCTTTACTAATAACATGAATTGAATGTCACATCTCTAAATCCTGTGGCTGTCAATGTTTTCAAAACGCAAATATTTTCTGAAATAGTAAGTGTTTTAGTTGAATATAAACATTGCTAATTAGAGAAGATCTCAAATGCAATATATAGCGAAAATAATTATTTATATTTAAGACAATTATGATCATAGTTATGGACATAGTTTTGTACGTAATTAACATAGTTATGGACATAAAATAATTCTCATAATAATAAGTGATAAATATTTATATAAAATTCACGCATCTACTTCTATATATGAGGCCTAAATATGAGTCCTAAATTTGAGTTTAGTTTGACAACTCATCAATTTAGAACACTCCCATTGACTACTAATGCCACGTGTAATTGGCATGTGGAGCCACGTGGCATGCCACTTTAAACCTCGGGAAATTTTGAAACAATTCAAATGCACACCTAATTTTAACCACAAAATTCGGAATGCACAACTAATTGATTGTGATTTTCGGGATTTCATCTTTAAATATTGTTTAAAGTTTTGGTAATTAAATATAGAATATATTTATTTCAATTAATTTGTGTTAATGATTTCGGAATATAGTTAATGGTGGAGACGGTTGTTTATTTTTAAATGGTTATTTCGAATCTTTGATATGTCCATTTATGGGGACTAGCAGGGTACCCGCGCAATACGGCGGCGGGTACCCAGAAACCATATTTCGTGGCGAGCAAGTGTTGTTCGTTTACACGGTAATAATTATTGCTAGAAATAAATAATTAAACGGAAATGTGGATTTTGGTAAGAGTTGATGATTTACAGCGTCGTATATTTAATGTTATTGGGTAAAATGATTTTCAAGTAACAGAATTTTGTTATTAAGTGTGGGTGGTGTTACTAAAGTGTAATGTATAGCAAGTGGTTAACACATAGTGATAAGTTAGGAGAGGTCTTGGGTTCGAATCTTATTAGCCGCGATTTTTTTTTTAAGTTAGATAACTAACTAACAAAAGTGGAAAGGTCCTTAAAATCAAGTTTAAGGAGCTCCTTAAACTTGCCTAATGGAGTAGGCCTAAATGCTTTATATAGTAGTAAGATAAAATCACTTATGGGTGGAAATTAAGTATATTCCACTTAAATAAATTTAGATAAGAAGAAATATGTATATTTTAAAGAGTTGTATTTTAGGAAGTCAAAAGGATTTGTTTAGTCCGAAGGGATAAATCCTAGCCATTGGATCAAGATGGACAAGATCAAATCCCCCACCTACAACCACCGCCGGCCGCCGCCGATCGCCGCCGGCCGCCGCCGCCGCCGCCTGTAACACCCGTATTTTTATAACATCGTTTAAATCATTTAAAATACAATTTCCCAACATTTGACACATTGTCCAAAATACAGTTTATCAAAAACTTTAAAACCTTTATCAGAGTTTACAAAAATACGGTGTCACCAAGTATATCAAAACCATAGGCAAACGGGATCTACCTATGAGCTCCCGAACTAAGCATCTCTAGGCCACTTCTAGTGCAACCTTCTATCACTTCAAACCTGTACCTGAGTACATAGCCACAAAACAAACGTAGTACGTGAGACAAAATAGTCTCGTGAGATACATGGGTTTTAGACCCCAATAATAGACATTTCATAAATATGTAAACATATATATAAACTACATAAATACCGTCTAGTCACCCTTTTGTGACTCTAACTACTTTGCTTTTCTAGCAAAGATATCTAGTACCTAAACGTATAGGTGCCAGAAGCCCAATCATATCTAGTACATAAACACATATGTACCAGAAGCCCAATCATGTCTAATACATAAACATATATGTATTAGAACCTAACATACCTAGTACCAAACATATGCGTACTAGAAGCACCCGTGTGCTTAGTGTATAAACATATATACACTCGGTGTATAAACATATATACCACCGTCCAATCAACATATCTAATACATAAACATATATGTATTAGAACCTAACATACCTAGTACCAAACATATGCGTACTAGAAGCACCCGTGTGCTTAGTGTATAAACATATATACACTCGGTGTATAAACATATATACCACCGTCCAGTGACCAGGGGTCCCCCGCGTCACCACCATCTATCTCTTACCATAACCTAACAGTTATGACAGTCAAAGCTTTCGGCTATCACATCCAACATCAAACAAGTTAGTCATCTAATGCTAACGACATATAATTAGTTCACCACAGTGTGAACGTACCTGTATGGTCCCATGGACCCGATCATAAGTAACCACAGTTACTTCTACATCTATGAACCCTATGAGGTCCATACTTACTTTATACATAAGATACATTTCTTATTTATCGATCACATAATACTTTTATCTCTCCCTTGACTATAATAGACAATTATTACTAGTCACTTCATATACTTTCTCATATATATTCGTTCTTTACTCTTATTAGTATATCTTACCAATAGGTACTCATTACTACAAAATCATTCCCAATTGTTTTACTAATACATATTTATTAATAAAGGCTCCGTATACATTCTTTTAATCACTTACTACATATTTATTGTTCATTAATATAGATTCCATAATTACTTGGATCTATCATAATTTACTTCAAATTCGTCAATCATACTAGACACATTCTAGTATCACGTTCTACATACCCTCATACATTTTCAATTACTATCTTTATCAAATATTTGTTAATAAAGACCGATACAATATCATATGTACTTTCAAGACTATTTGCTATGTACCCAGTTTAAAAGTCTCATGTACTCACCTTAGCAAATAAGTGCTCCAACCGTATTCTTTACGTCAGTTTCCTTGCTTCACAATTCGGTCAACTTCCAAGACCTCACCAAATGCCTAATACAATAATCACAAGATTATCAACATCACATTCTACTACCCATGTGTCCATCTATCTCTAGATAACACTTATTAACTCATTTCCACCAATTATGGTGATTTACCAAACCCTAGGTTTGACCAACCCTTAAGATTCTTACGAATCATAATCATACACTTGTTTCCTTTGCTACTATACCATCTATCAAGTGTATACAACGTTTATTCACCATAAACCATAACCCCCAATAGCTAGGGTTTCAAACCCAACCATCAAAATACATAGATCTAAAGCTACAAAGATCAAGGAGTGAAGATATACCTTTAATCTTCAACTAGGAGTGAAGTCTACCAAGCTTTGATGGAGAAATCGACCTCAACCAGCCTTTGCACTCGAAAATCGCCCAAGAGAGAAACTAGGGTTTGCCAAAGACATAAATGAGCCAAAACCCGATTTTAATGCTGGTCGTCCAGAGTTCGCGTCGCGAACCCACTTCGCGTCGCTAACTTTGCATGTTCGTGAACTCTTCGCGATCGTTACCTAGGCGTGAACCTCAATTGCCAAAAACCCCCAACTCCCTGGTCGGAGTTCCCGATCGGGAACCCCAAGTTCGCGGCGCGAACTTTACATGTGCAGCAGGGCTGCACTTTTCGGTTGTTGTCTCGACCCGGTTTCGCCCATAACTTTCTCATACGGTCTCCAAACGACGCGAAACCAATTCCTACGTTCTTTAAACGATTTATCTTTATTTATCATATTTTTATTCAATTTATTTATTTACAAATTTCGGGTCGTTACAACTATCCACCCCTTAAAAGGATTCCGTCCTCGGAATTACTAAAATTTCCACCTATATACACCCGAGCATTACGCTCTCATTTCCTTGTGGTCGTCACCAACAACATCTCTTATTCCGATTCCCGTTAACATTATGCTTCACAACATCTACTCAATTTTATCGAGCCCGAACGGTTAGAACTCAATTTAAAACCCACAATACTTAAACGGGTCAAAATTTCACAATTTGACCAAGCCGATATATCCCGACATTGGTATATCCCCACATTGTTTACCCTTTGACTTAAGCACAAAGTCAACTAAACCTTAACATTTTCCCTTCCCGTTAAAGGTTTCATAAATCCTCCTTTCCTTTACAATTTACTTTTAATTTATGGTCCAACTACAGTCTTACACTTGATTCCCAATTTCAACATCGAAATCACCCAAACGGGTCAAGTCGTATAAACTGACTACAATTCAGTCAACCATCTCATCAACTTTTTCACAAACACATAATCGACACATTATGCCATCAATATTCATTAGTAAATCAAAACGAGAATCAAAGTCCACCTTAGACCAATTCAACCAATCACGGGTTGACTAACGTTGACTTTTACATAAAGTCAACCATACCTTTTCCAACTAGCAATTTCCGTACACACGGCGTACCATTACCAATCTATCACTCTCAGTTCTACCCATTATCACTTTCTCATCAATCGTCCCCGTTAATCCAAGGGTCACACCTTAACATAAGGTCACAATAACATTTACCGTTTCTTGACCTTCACTTGGTCACTCATACTATCACTTAGTATTCTTTCAACCATCTTTGTATCGCATTGATCAACTTAAATTATCGGTACTAGGCCCGCTACCGTAATACATCCCACACCCTTATACGGCGTACCATGTCTGGGTTACCACATGGTAATTTGCTCACTAGGAGTTTCTCTTTCCTTCTATTCTATAAATCGTAGGCATCCCCTACATTTACATGACCTAAATGCAACCCGCATTTCAAGCCAAATTCTCATTTATCATAACATAATAGTAATATTTATTAATCACATGGTTCTACATTCATCATATAAACACATAAACATATATACACATATAGATATACACACGTATATCACGCCAATTCCATTTAACTACCTCTATTGTGCACATATACAAACATATGTATATGTCACCAATACCATCAATACATCTCTATTGTGCACATATACAAACATATGTATATATCGCACCAATATCAAATAAACATCATCATCATGCACATATACTAACATATGTATATGTCACGCCAATATCATACAAACATCATCAAATCATTTATCGTGCATTCTAGCACCTCTCCCACAAGACGCCTCATTGTTTTCCTTCCCATTCGTATGTCTCCCATATGACATATTACTTAGCACAATTCATATGACATAATATTATCTTTTCACAATTATATGCTTTCCAAGGTCATCATATGATGCACATGCATCGTACCCCGCGGGTAACTAATAACATTCTCTATTCGTTATTTACCATTCCACTTACACATTAACCGTCATTAATCGGTTCATCTCTTTATTACCATATTTCCAAATCTTTTGTCGCTACCGAAGTAACTATCACTCAATTCTATTAACCGTAATTTCACCGGTCATCCCGGTCAACTTTGAGTTAACCAACAGACTCCGGTCTGTGATTCTAAAAAAAAAATAATACGAATTCGTTCAACCCGGAAGATTATTCCCACGATGACTATTCACGTCATACAACTCATCTACTATTTCCCGTAAACACCAAATTGGGCAACAATCTAACAATATGGCTATACTCACACAACAAACTGGCTTGGTGCATAATCATCCAATCCATCTCAATGGTCTTACCAAATGCCACTACTCTCCTCGACAATTATTCAACCTTGCTAAATCAAATCTTTCAAGTCAATAAATTAACAATAAAATTCATACCATTCAAATTATGTTTTTAACCAAAGCATTCGGAAGGATTACAATAATACCCAAAACTAAAATCTTAGGGAAACAAATGGCACACCGGCCTAATCATCCAATGCTACAATTACGGGCCGCTTAATCCTTAGCTCCCGAACCTGACGCCCCATCGCGCGCCTCCTCCCGTGTGAGTAGGAAGGATCGTCCTCTCACCTTTGCCGGCTCCGCCTTCTTTTGAGCCGCTGACACAAGCGTTCCGGTTTTCTTCTTCGGGCACACGTGGCTATAATGCCCTTTCTCATGGCACGAGTAACATTCAACCTCGGCCATTGGTTTGGATCTACAATCTCGGGCCAAATGTCCCGTCTTTCCACAATCATGGCAAATTTTTGGTTCCCCACGGCATTCGCCGGTATGATTCTTCCCACACCTCTTGCACGAGGCTACACTTCCTTGCCTAGAGAAGTTCGACGTGAACTTTCCCTTCTTAACCGTACCCGATCCACTCTCGGCATTCCTCTTATCTCCCACATACGCCCTCTCGGCAACTTTTGCCACGTTCACCTCTTCCACACCTCGGGCGGCACTAATGGCCTCATCTAGCGTGACCGCTCTCTTTACCTCCAACTGATAATCCCAAGGTAGCCCACTAGCATACCTAACTACCCTCAACCTCTCCTCGGAGTAGGTCTTAGCAACAAACGGAAGTAATCCTGTGAATTCCCTCGTGTACTCCTCGATCGACATCTCACCCTTCCTTAGGGTCACAAACTTCTCATGCATTTTCTCCAAATCCCGGTCGGGACAAAATTTCTTCCTCAACCTCACGGTAAACTCATCCCATGACATTCTCTCTATCACCTCCCTCCCGAGGGTCTCATAAACTATGTCCCACCAGACCATAGCATCCTCTTTTAGCAATTGAGATGCATACAACACCATATCGGTTTTCTTGCACTTGCTACTTCCGATGACCCGCTCGGTCTCTCGGATCCACCTCATAGTTACCTTCGGGTCCGAACTACCCGTATATATGTTTGGCTTACAAGCCATGAATGTCTTAAAAGAACAACCATAATTTTCATCGGGCCCCGCCCTTGCATCACTACAACCACCTGTGGAGGATTTCTCCACTCGAGTGCCACCACCCCTGGTTTTCTCATCCGATCTAGCCTCGGATACACGATCTCCATCCGACCTCTCACGGTCCCCAATTATGCGGTGCACCTCATCGGCCACCACTCCCTTGAGTTGATCAATAATAGTTTGGAGGTCCGCCATGGTCACCGGAGTTCTATTAGCTCCGACCTCCGATTCACCCACCTGGTGCATCGACGGTTGACTTTCCTGTTCAACCCCAGCCTCAACATGAGGTGTATCTTCCTCCCGGCCCTCCGGGGCTTTTCCACTTCTTCGAGTGTTAACCATTTCTTTCGATCTTGACTATACGAAAGACATTAAACAATTAGTACCTCGTGTACTTGTCATGAGTCTCATAACACTGATTATCCATAATCACATCACTTTCATAGGTCCCCTAGGTTCAACCCTAAACTTAACATAAAGTCTCAAGGTCAACCTAATGATCTCAAGGAATCTTACATTCCTAATGCTACAGTCTAAGACTAGGATGGACATCCAACCTAATTCACTTAAACTATAGCTCTGATACCAAGTTGTAACACCCGTATTTTTATAACATCGTTTAAATCATTTAAAATACAATTTCCCAACATTTGACACATTGTCCAAAATACAGTTTATCAAAAACTTTAAAACCTTTATCAGAGTTTACAAAAATACGGTGTCACCAAGTATATCAAAACCATAGGCAAACGGGATCTACCTATGAGCTCCCGAACTAAGCATCTCTAGGCCACTTCTAGTGCAACCTTCTATCACTTCAAACCTGTACCTGAGTACATAGCCACAAAACAAACGTAGTACGTGAGACAAAATAGTCTCGTGAGATACATGGGTTTTAGACCCCAATAATAGACATTTCATAAATATGTAAACATATATATAAACTACATAAATACCGTCTAGTCACCCTTTTGTGACTCTAACTACTTTGCTTTTCTAGCAAAGATATCTAGTACCTAAACGTATAGGTGCCAGAAGCCCAATCATATCTAGTACATAAACACATATGTACCAGAAGCCCAATCATGTCTAATACATAAACATATATGTATTAGAACCTAACATACCTAGTACCAAACATATGCGTACTAGAAGCACCCGTGTGCTTAGTGTATAAACATATATACACTCGGTGTATAAACATATATACCACCGTCCAATCAACATATCTAATACATAAACATATATGTATTAGAACCTAACATACCTAGTACCAAACATATGCGTACTAGAAGCACCCGTGTGCTTAGTGTATAAACATATATACACTCGGTGTATAAACATATATACCACCGTCCAGTGACCAGGGGTCCCCCGCGTCACCACCATCTATCTCTTACCATAACCTAACAGTTATGACAGTCAAAGCTTTCGGCTATCACATCCAACATCAAACAAGTTAGTCATCTAATGCTAACGACATATAATTAGTTCACCACAGTGTGAACGTACCTGTATGGTCCCATGGACCCGATCATAAGCAACCACAGTTACTTCTACATCTATGAACCCTATGAGGTCCATACTTACTTTATACATAAGATACATTTCTTATTTATCGATCACATAATACTTTTATCTCTCCCTTGACTATAATAGACAATTATTACTAGTCACTTCATATACTTTCTCATATATATTCGTTCTTTACTCTTATTAGTATATCTTACCAATAGGTACTCATTACTACAAAATCATTCCCAATTGTTTTACTAATACATATTTATTAATAAAGGCTCCGTATACATTCTTTTAATCACTTACTACATATTTATTGTTCATTAATATAGATTCCATAATTACTTGGATCTATCATAATTTACTTCAAATTCGTCAATCATACTAGACACATTCTAGTATCACGTTCTACATACCCTCATACATTTTCAATTACTATCTTTATCAAATATTTGTTAATAAAGACCGATACAATATCATATGTACTTTCAAGACTATTTGCTATGTACCCAGTTTAAAAGTCTCATGTACTCACCTTAGCAAATAAGTGCTCCAACCGTATTCTTTACGTCAGTTTCCTTGCTTCACAATTCGGTCAACTTCCAAGACCTCACCAAATGCCTAATACAATAATCACAAGATTATCAACATCACATTCTACTACCCATGTGTCCATCTATCTCTAGATAACACTTATTAACTCATTTCCACCAATTATGGTGATTTACCAAACCCTAGGTTTGACCAACCCTTAAGATTCTTACGAATCATAATCATACACTTGTTTCCTTTGCTACTATACCATCTATCAAGTGTATACAACGTTTATTCACCATAAACCATAACCCCCAATAGCTAGGGTTTCAAACCCAACCATCAAAATACATAGATCTAAAGCTACAAAGATCAAGGAGTGAAGATATACCTTTAATCTTCAACTAGGAGTGAAGTCTACCAAGCTTTGATGGAGAAATCGACCTCAACCAGCCTTTGCACTCGAAAATCGCCCAAGAGAGAAACTAGGGTTTGCCAAAGACATAAATGAGCCAAAACCCGATTTTAATGCTGGTCGTCCAGAGTTCGCGTCGCGAACCCACTTCGCGTCGCTAACTTTGCATGTTCGTGAACTCTTCGCGATCGTTACCTAGGCGTGAACCTCAATTGCCAAAAACCCCCAACTCCCTGGTCGGAGTTCCCGATCGGGAACCCCAAGTTCGCGGCGCGAACTTTACATGTGCAGCAGGGCTGCACTTTTCGGTTGTTGTCTCGACCCGGTTTCGCCCATAACTTTCTCATACGGTCTCCAAACGACGCGAAACCAATTCCTACGTTCTTTAAACGATTTATCCTTATTTATCATATTTTTATTCAATTTATTTATTTACAATTTCGGGTCGTTACACCGCCGATCTCCGCCGTCCGCCGCCGGTGGCCGGCGGCGGCGGCCGGCGGTGGTGGTGGTGGCTGACAGTGAAGGTGCTGGTGCTAATGGGGGTGGTGGTGGTATTGATGTATCGAAGCACATGTGCTTCACTAAAACACAACATATTACTTCGAAGCACATGTGCTTCAGGTCACGAAACACATGTGCTTCAAGTCACTAAAAACATGAGTTTCTAACACACAAAAGGGAGCATACGAAGAACATGTGCTTGACGTTATGAAGCACATGTGCTTCACTACACGGGAAAAAAATCAAAACAAGTGACGAAGACATCATTATGAAGCACATGTGCTTCATAAAGCCAATGCTTCATAAAGCCAAGCACATGTGTTTTTGTTCCTGAACACATGTAACTTACAAACAAGTCATTTGTGTTTGAATCACGAAGCATATGTGCTTGACGTTATGAAGCACATGTGCTTCACTACACGGAAAAAAATCAAAACAAGTGACGAACACATCATTATGAAGCACAGTGCTTCATAAAGCCAAGCACATGTACTTCATAAAGTCAAGCACATGTGCTTCATAAAGCCAATCACATGTGTTTTTATTCCTGAACACATGTAACTTACAAGCAAGTCATTTGTGTTTGAATCACGAAGCACATGTGCTTGACGTTATGAAGCACATGTGCTTCACTACACTGAAAAAAATCAAAACAAGTGACGAACACATCATTATGAAGCACATGTGCTTCATAAAGCCAAGCACATGTGCTTCATAAAGCCAAGCACATGTGCTTCATAAAGCCAAGCACATGTGTTTTTATTCCTGAACACATGTAACTTACAAGCAAGTCATTTGTGTTTGAATCACGAAGCACATGTGCTTGACGTTAAGAAGCACATGTGCTTCACTACACGGAAAAAAAATAAAACAAGTGACGAACACATCATTATGAAGCACATGTGCTTCATAAAGCCAAGCACATGTGCTTCATAAAGCCAATGCTTCATAAAGCCAAGCACATGTGTTTTTGTTCCTGAACACATGTAACTTACAAGCAAGTCATTTGAGTTTGAATCACGAAGCACATGTGCTTGACGTTATGAAGCACATGTGCTTCACTACACGGACAAAAAATCAAAACAAGTGACGAACACATCATTATGAAGCACATGTGTTTCATAAAGCCAAGCACATGTGCTTCATAAAGCCAATGCTTAATAAGCCAAGCACATGTGTTTTTGTTCCTGAACACATGTAACTTACAAGCAAGTCATTTGTGTTTGAATCACGAAGCACATGTGCTTGACGTTATGAAGCACATGTGCTTCACTACGCGGAAAAAAAATCAAAACAAGTGACGAACACGTCATTATGAAGCACATGTGTTTCATAAAGCCAAGCACATGTGCTTCATAAAGCCAAACACATGTGTTTTTGTTCCTGAATACATGTAACTTAAAAGCAAGTCATTTGTGTTTGAATCACGAAGCACATGTGCTTGACGTTATGAAGCACATGTGCTTCACTACACGGAAAAAAAATCAAAACAAGTGATGAACACATCATTATGAAGCACATGTGCTTCATAAAGCCAAGCACATGTGTTTTTGTTCCTGAACACATGTAACTTACAAACAAGTCATTTGTGTTTGAATCACGAAGCACATGTGCTTGACGTTATGAAGCACATGTGCTTCACTACACGGAAAAAAAATCAAAACAAGTGACGAACACATCATTATGAAGCACATGTGCTTCATAAAGCCAAACACATGTGCTTCAGAAAGCCAAGCACATGTGCTTCATAAAGCCAAGCACATGTGTTTTTGTTCCTGAACACATGTAACTTACAAGCAAGTCATTTGTGTTTGAATCACGAAGCACATGTGCTTGACGTTATGAAGCACATGTGCTTCACTACACGGAAAAAAAAATAAAACAAGTGACGAACACATCATTATGAAGCACATGTGCTTCATAAAGCCAAGCACATGTGCTTCATAAAGCCAATGCTTCATAAAGCCAAGCACATGTGTTTTTGTTCCTGAACACATGTAACTTACACGCAAGTCATTTGTGTTTGAATCACGAAGCACATGTGCTTGACGTTATGAAACACATGTGCTTCACTACACAGAAAAAAAAATCAAAACAAGTCACGATGCACATGTGCTTCCAGTCACGACTACCACCACCGGTCACCACCGCCGGCGGCCACCTCCGGCCGTCGTCCGCCTCCGCCGACCGCCGCCCATCGCCGCCGTCCGCCGCCGGCCGCCGAAGAAGCACATGTGCTTATAGTGGTGGTGGTGGTTTTGAATCTTGATCTTGACCATTAATTTTTCTTGATCCAAGGGCTAATAAATATCCCTTGGGACTAGATAAAATTAATGGACTACTTTGAACATTTCACTATATACTTTTATTAATTGAGGTTAATTCTTAAAATATAGGGGTATATTATTATTGATTTATAAGTTCTTAATACATATCTTAATATCTAAATGATCATAGTATTTTGTTATCCTTTTCTTTATTTTAAAAGAAGCAACAATTGTGTTAAAAAAAATTTACATGTTAATATTTCTAACATTTGCAATTTCTAGTTATATGTATTTAAAAATATTTTTTGGTAAGTTTCATTTAAAGTCCAGTTGATGCTTTTTTGAAATTATTACAGAATATATATTGAAATAAAACCCACAATGATTACACAAGAGATCATAAAGACACCGATTATTGGCTTTATTATCAAGTAGTACCTATTATATAAAAAAAGGGGCTGTTGTATATTGCCGCTGAAAGCTATTATAGTAATATAGATAAAATGCTCGATATGAGGATATAAGAAAACATTTCCCACGTAATAACATACAAAATCAATATATAAATCACATAACGTGACTTATTTACTAATAATAACACAACAATAATACATAAATTATTCAAATTTATGAGTGGCATAAGAGAGATATATAATGTAGATAACTTAATCTCTACTTGGTAAAAAAAAAAAAGTGAAAAATGAAATATTGGAAATTCCAGTGATTATCTTAATAATAATATTTATAATCCAATATTGGAAAATGCAAAACTAGGGATAACATATTCCGTGGGTATACCGTATATCCATTACCAAGTCATGGGTCATATACATAACCGAGATAAAAGAAGAGGATGGTATAAGGGATTATTAAAGAGATTATTAAGGCTTATATAAGTTAATAAACCATAAACCCCTTAAATAAGCTTTCCCAAACACCCTAAGTTCCACATGAGACAAAAACTACTTTACTTCAAAGTAAACCACTAAATACTATTCTCCACATCTTTAACTTTTTCAAGATAAAGAGATGGACATAAGCATTTAAAGCTTTTGATAGAGGTGATGAATCATATTGAATTTGGATAGTCCGGAAACCAACTTGAATGCGATCCATTAACTGACCGGTTTAGTAAGTTTATGTTATTTTTTCTTAACAGCAAAGTAAGGGGACGACGGAAATAAGATTCGGCATTGTCATCACCCGCACCGATGACATCCTACCCAAAGTAGAAACTGATTGATCAATTTATTCAAACGGATCAAATGGGTTGATAGATTGTAAAGGTGTAAGATGAGTGGTGTAATTTGTTCGAAATATGATATTCTCTGTTTTATTTATCAAATGGATTGACAAATTCACTTTTTAATGTGGTAACCCATTTACGAGTCTAATCATTTTATTTGTTCGGTATCTATTGTGACGCCAAGTTTTACTATAATTTCACTTATATACTGAAACTTTTACTATGTTCTTTTAGAAAGAAAAATAAATTTTTAGGACTCCTTTGATTGCACATTTTTATAGTGGTATCATCTGATCTAATAGTACGAACTAGATAGCTCTCTCCGGGGTTATCCTGTTTTCTTTGTTGTTTATAAAAAAGTAAGAACTAGTGTTCGATTCATAATATGCTATAAACTAAACATGTTATATGTGGATCTATTAAACTAATTTATATCACCTTCATCCGTTTGAAATTTTATTATAGTCAGATATAATTGGACATTTGTCATATGACTACCAATATATAGTAAAAACCTTTATGTTACAAATTTTTTAGTAGTCACGAGTATTATTGCAACATATCACTACCAATATATACGATAATTATTATCACAACAAATTGTTGTAACATTTTGTCAGTTTGTGGGGTTCCATCTTAAAACCAATTGGTTGTAAGAGGAGTAACCCAGGACCCTTATAAGCACATTACTGGTTCGTCTCTTGTCCAATGTGGGACATCTCAACACGCCCCCTCACGTGTGGCGTCATTTTTTTTGTTGCGCCTAACACGTGGATATTTTATGGGTTACGTGTGGTCCGTGTGGCCGTTTGACCATCTACGGGTGAACCTTGCTCTGATACCATGTCAGTTTGTGGGGTTCCATCTTAAAACCAATTGGTTGTAAGAGGAGTAACTCAGGACCCTTATAAGCACATTACGGGTTCGTCTCTTGTCCAATGTGGGACATCTCAACACATTTTATTTTATGTAATGAGAATTATAAATTCGTCAACGGTAAAGCATGGTTTTCCCGTTCAACTGTACTCAACTACTAATTACGAACACGGCGGTGTAAAATATCAAAAGTTGCCCAAGGTTAAGGTAATATCCTATTTTTATGCGATATTTTGATATCCATGATAAGGCTCGCCACATGATATTTTGGATTAATATTACGAGATATTGTGTATTGTGTCCCATTGGAGAAGACAGTGCCAGCTGTCCTAACAACAAAACGATAGATCCAATGAGCTCCACTTCACGTGGCTTTATCGTACATCCTCAACTTGCAATAGTATTGATCCACCACATGTCGCGATCATAAGTAGACACGTGTCGTCATCCTATAACCCATCAAATCGGGGACCATAGTTTTTCTATGAATCTGGTGTGTGAAGGTTATATATAAATTAATGGGAATGAGCCTCTTAAATATAAAATTTACATATAAAAATTGAACTTTATGATTTTTTTCACAGCCTAGTGAGTTCCAACTTTAATATGGAGATAATTCACGGCGAAAGGGAGAAAATAAAAGTCTAGTTTGATCATTTAACAGATTCTAATAGTTTAATTTATTATTCGTATAGCAAACTATATATACTTAAATTCTATAATATAATACTTCCTCCGATTCAAAATAAGTGATACACTTTGGATTTTACGGATTTTGAGGCAAAAGTTTATAATGATGGTTAAATTAGATTAATTAGATGGTTAGTGGTAAATGGGTCCCACACTTTTTGAATAAAGTGGATTTAATGATGTTTAAAAGTAAAAGTAAGGGTAAAGGGGTCTTTTTACTTTGTTAAAGTAGATAGTTAGTGGGTGTGAGTCCCACTATTTTTTGCCAAATAAGATAAATTTTCAAAATGTATCACTTATTTTGATATACCCCAAAAAGAAAAGTGTATTACTTATTTTGAATCGGAGGAAGTAAAAAAAAATTTAGATAACTAAAATTATAATAAACGACAAAATACATGATTCTGCATTTTTTTTACTCTTATTCTGTAAACTACTTTAACAAGTGTACTTTTGGCATTAACTAGCCGAGAGCCCAACTTTACCCTTCAGTGAAGTTTAAAAATACTATCATATCCACGTGTAGTGATCTAGCAGAAGTAATTAGATAAACAACGGTGGAGATGCCTCGAAGCAATCAATCAAACGCGCCAGCGAATATTTAAGCTCGATGAGTTGTCCTTGATCAAGGACGTTAGGACCGTATGTATTATTACTCTATAGACCATTTTATATCGTTATAAAAATAATACAATATTTACACGTAACACCTAAACTAAATGTACACATTAAAAACACATTGTATTTTATTTTTTTTTTTACTTTGATTTATATTAATTATATAAGTTAATAATATATTCAAGGAACTTTTTGCAGTATAATTATTTAATATTTCCGTAACAGTCGGTAATAAATGAATGAATAAAAGAATAAACATTTTATTTTTGAAATATTTAGAGAAAAATGTATTTATTTTGAAATAAAAACTAGAAGTTTTATAAATATTGATTTTAGAAATGTATTACATGCATAAATTGTAATATACGAAGTATCAAGTTATTAAAATTTGTTACAAACAACCATAAAATACTAACTATTTTTTATATTTACTTCATTTTTATAAATAATAACTATTTTGAAAATCCAAAAACTAAACATAAAAGTGGCGAAATTAGAAAGAGAACCTTATCCATTGAAAGCGTTTATAAAAGCAGACTAAACTGATCTGAATAACTCCAAAACACACATTACACTTATTTCTAGAGTGAGAGAGAGCTCGGTTTCAATGGCGGCATCGAAAAGCTACTACGCGAAATCGAACTACCACTACCTCTCCGGGGAAAGAGACGGTCCTATTGGAACAGACTCAATGTTTGAGCTCGACGAATCAGATGTCTGGAACGTTGCCGCTTCGCCTGAGTTACGGAAAACCAAGCCGACTTCACGGATCTCGAAGAAATTGTCAACCGCGGCGATGAGGCGAGGTGAGATAGGAGGAACGGCGTCGTCGTTGCCGGTCAATGTTCCTGACTGGTCTAAGATTCTGAAGGATGATTACAGAGAAAATCGGAGGAGAGACAACTATGACGACGGTGAATTCGACGAATTTGACTACAGCGAGGATGGCGCCGGAAACCGGATTCCGCCGCATGAGTTTCTGGCGAGACAATTGGCGAGAACGAGAATCGCATCGTTTTCCGTACACGAAGGAATTGGGCGGACTTTGAAAGGAAGGGATCTGAGTAGAGTAAGGAATGCAATTTGGGAGAAAACTGGTTTCCAGGATTAAACCCATAATCAATCTTATTTAAATTAGAGTAGTATTGCGGATTATAAACATCTTGAGAGAGAATTTTCAATTTTCGCTACAAATTACTAATTAGTAATTACACACTTTTCTCACCTCCACGGTTGTATTTTTTTTGTTACTTGCTAGTGATTTATGAATTATGATAATGTAATTTACAATTTTGAGACAAAATGAGGAATTTTATTTTATAATACGATCAAAATCAGGAGTTCATATTTGTGGGTTTTCCCGGTTGCCATGGCAGAAACTTTCGAATTAATGCAGGTGCCCAAAGTTGAACAGCAAAGAATCGAAGCAACGCATCGGCTTTTAAAGGTTGAGTATTGGGTATTGACTAATTCCGTTTCCTTTTTATTCCTACAAATCCACCTACGATTTCACATAATTTTTTTAAAATAAGTTAAGAAAATTAATTAATTTCTATGCTAAATATATAAATCTTTATCGCGAAGGACGCATCATATCCAGATTAAACACAATTACTTACTTAACTATTAGGGTGATTTACATTAAATAAAAAATCTCCTACTATTCCACGAACGTTGTCAAATGTCCAAGTACTACTCCACGTGCGACTAAAATGACCTTCAATCTTGTTAATTCTGTTAATATTACTTAACTTTGTTACTAATGCTTGTTAATTAATACTGTTAACACAACTTAGTAATGTTTAATACTTAGTGGTGCTCAAGTTAGTGCGCTTCTCTAGGAGTCGATCAGTCGCACGGTCTTCTTAAGATTAAAATCTATCAGTTTGATGAAAATTGAACCAATCACACAATATATTTTGATAAATACTTCTAACTATTGAATACGGTCAGATTTGACAAAAAATTAGGTAAATTAGCTTGGGCTTTTCTAATATGTGTCCCCAAGGCACATGTTAGGATGCATTAAATAATATAAAATTTCCTTATAAATTTTTGTTAAACATTAATGAAGTCCGTATGTTACATTTTAAGGTGGTGTATTAAATGCATTTTTGAATTCTTATGGAAGGTTGATGTTACTTGATGCACCCTAACATGTGCCTTGGGGGCACATGTTAGAAAAACCCAATTAGCTTCTATCACTTTCTTTTTTATATTGACTCATGGTGTCAATTGGCACCACTAAACACCAATTAACGTGGTTTGACGTGTCCATACCTTATGCTCTTATAATATATTAAACTTTTAAAGTGTATAAGTAGTGGAGAATAAACGTCGTTTCTTTTGAATAAAGTAATGTTAGTGGTGTTTAAAAGGAAAAGTAAGAGTAAAATTGGTAATTTCCTTGTATTAAATGAGATAATTAGTGGTTATGAACCTACTACCTTCTACCGAATAAGTTAAATTATCAATGTGTATCATTTATTTTGAAATTGTCAAAATGAAAAGTGTATCACTTATTGTGATACTCTGAAAGTATATATAATGCATTTAGAATATTTTCAAATTAACAATGCTTAATATATAGCAAAAACACTTGCTAATTGCTAATTTGGGACATATTTTTGTTAATATAAAATGGGCAATCATGAGAATCAAAATCGTGACCTTAATAGTGTTAGTATAAAAGGTAATTAACTGACTGCGTTTATTATTGTTAGTAACATCGATAGGGTACCAACCACTTCATTTTGTGAATACCTGTCACAATAATCAAATGATTACTGATCCTGATGATTATAATACGACCAAACTATCCTTGTTTTCTTGATCCGATTTGGTTTATTCTAAGAAAATCCTGTTTGTTCCAAACTGTGTGCTTAATACTTTCAATGGTACTTTCAAAGATGCTATGGCAACATATACATTGTAGATATATATAAATTGTCTGGTTTATGTATACTTTATTTAGTGGTCTTACTTTATTTGAGCTTTATAACTTAGAAAGATTTAATTTATCTTTAGTTGCCAAAGAAAAAAAAAATCTTTTAAAGTGGATCAATACTTACATTACATAGTTACACTATGACGAATTCGTGTGAAAACTACGCATTTCGAGTTTAAGTCTATAGAGACAATGTTATACTACCTCCGTATCAAAATAAGTAATACATTTGGGAAATTGCGGTTTTTGAGGCAAAAGATTGGAAAATCATTTAAAATAGTATAAAGTAGATAGTTAGTGGATAATGAGACTAGGGATGGCAACTCTCATCCGATCCGATGATCATCCATCCGATCCGCTCCACCGGTGGTGGATACGGATGAAGTTAAATGGGTGAATATCGGATGTGGAGCGGATATGGATGTTTATTGGAGCGGATACGGATGATGATTTTCAATCCATGGATGAATCCATTTAACCCGAAATTAATCTTTTTTATATTACAATTTTACATGATTAATAATATATGTCTACATATATTTTATTCAATCAAATTTATACATAACATAACATTGAATATAACTAAATTTGTAAACATTACAAACCGTACTCTAGGCTTATGTATATATTAAGTTATGTTTTCGTTTGTATCTATCAATAATTGGGTATTAGTTACAAACTATGTTCTATGCCTCAATGCATCGAACGTAGGTTTGTAATTATGTTTTCGTTTGTATATTCTTTTGAAAGAAATTATATACATATTCAACAAAAATTGCAAATTTATCTATGAAACTATCATACTTTCTTATGAAACTATCATACTTTCTTTAAAAAACTAAATTCTTTCGACATCCAACGGATGCCCATTTACCCGCTATAATCCGATGGATATGGATATGGATGGATGAAATGATTTTAAATGGATATGGATGTGGATATGGACGATGTAAATCTAAATGGATATGGATGTGGACATCGCATCACCCGATCCACATCCGCTCCATTGCCATCCCTAAATGAGACCCACTTCTTTTGGATGTAGTGAAATTAATGATGTTTAAAAGTAAAAGTAAGGGTAAAAGAGTAATTTTACTTTATTAAAGTAGATAGTTAGTGGAGAAGGGGTCCCACTTTTTTGCCAAATATGAAAAGATTTTGAACCGTATCACTTATTTTGTTCCACCCTTTTAGGAAATTGTATCACTTATTTTGATACGGAGGTAGTATATCATTAGAAATTTATGATTCTGTATTATTTTAGTTGGGATCATGAAGATCTTAATTATCACGATATTATTCCAACTTTTTTTAATTGAAAAACATAGGAACAACGAACATGATTGTTTGGACGATTTTATTTGAGTTTAATACGTACATGCATCTTTCTTTTGAGTTGTTCGACTCAATTGTTTAAGTTCCCTGTTTACTTCTTTTTTCATTTTTATCTTTATATTTTAATAAAGAGTAAATTACTGTTTTTGTCTCTGTACTTTACCCGATTCTGCGTTTTTATCCCTGTGCTTTTTTTCCCCCCTTTTTTTGTCCCTATACTAGGCAAAATTCCGTTTTTTTTGTCCTTCCGTCCACCCTCCGTCCACCCTCCGTTTCTTTTTAGCCGACGTGAGGGTATTTTGGACATTTTTCTCAAACTACTTATACCATAAGCATTATAATGTGTGCTCTTGATGCTCCTTCTCTCTCTTCTATGAAGAACTCAATTTCTCTCTCTCTTCTCGTGATTATACAGAAGCAACAAAAGCCCCTTGAATTCAAAATCTAATATGGATCCCACTTAAAAATCTTAATTCCGTCGCCCAAACCTGTAAATCACTATAGAAGCAACAAAAGCACTAAGAAATCAATCAAAACACGATGATATTGTCACAACAATTAGAGATTTCAAAAACCAAATTTTACCGGCTTAAAATCGGATGTTCATAGTGTAATTGGGAAATTGGGTAAGAACGTGAAAATTTAGGGTTCTTAGTTCCCCCAAAATTGTATTCGATGGTGGCTCTGAAGAAGACGATTGAGGTAGCCGACGGAGAAGACGGAAAATTTAGGGTTCTTAGTTTCCCCCAAAATGGTTTGATTTTTGTTAAGTTCTTGTTACATTCTCGCTCGGAGAAGACGACTGGGTGATAAAGAACAAAGGAGATCAGAAAAAAGTCGACGGTAGCTTCAATCGTGATTTCTGATGAAGTTTCTGAAGCAGACGGAGGTTGAGGGTGAAGCAGAATGCGGTGAAAGTGATGGTGGAGGCGGTACGGTGGCGCATGCTGAACCATATGGTGGTGGTGGTGGAGGGGAAGTGTGGTGTTGCAGGTCGGTTATGGCGGAAGTGTGGTGTTGCAGGTCGGCTATAGTGGCGGAAGTGTGGTGAACGGAGGTGTGCTGCCAAAGAGAAGTGGAAGATGAAGATTTTTTAAGGTTACAAATTACTTCCTTCGATTTAAAATAAGTGATACACTTTTCATATTTGGGTGTATCAAAATAAGTGATACACTTTGATAACTTATCTTATTTGGTAAAAAGTAGTAGGACCCACACCAACTAACTATCTATTTTAATAAAGTGAAATGACATCTTTACCCTTACTTTTACTCTTAAACATCATTAACCTCACTTTATTCAAAATTTATGGGACCCATTCCCAACTAACTATCCAATTAATCTAATTTAATTATCATTATCATATTTTGCCTCAAAACCCGTGAAAACAACAATGTATCACTTATTTTAAATCGAAGGAAGTATAATGCTTATGGTACAAGTAGTTTGAGGAAAAAGTCCAAAATACCCTCACGTTTTCAGCACGTTAGGGGTTTAACTGCCGAAAAGAAACGGAGGGTGGACGGAAGGACAAAAAACGGAATTTTGCCTAGTACAGGGACAAAAAAAGGGAAAAAAAGCACAGGGATAAAAACGCAGAATCGGGTAAACTACAGGGACAAAAACAGTAATTTACTCTTTAATAAAACAAATTATTAGGTTCCCATATGACATCAAATTAGGAGGTTTTGGGGGTGTTTCGGAAAGCTTATTAAGAGGTGCTTATGGCTTATAAGCTTATATAAACTTAAATAATCTCTCTGAAAAGGGATTATTTAAGCTTATATAAGCTTATAAGCTCCTTTAAATAAGCTTTCTCAAACACCCCCTTAATGTCATATGTCATCAAATTAGGAAGCCTAATAGGCTAATACCACATGTCATCAGATTAGATGGTCTAATTCCATATATTCCATTTCTTCCCACTTTTTTTTTTCACCAAACACTTCTGCCGTAAGACTAATTCTACATGTTATCAAGCAGACCGAAACCGAAAAATAGAAAAGAAGGAGAACCGAGAATAGACCTGACAATCTTAAACCAAGTCTAGTTGTTTCCTGTTCTAGTTACGGTTCAAATTTTCAATAAATAATTTATCCCTATCTTAAGGATTTGAAAACTTGTCTTTACAATTTTGCACCATTTTTCATTTTTTTATCTATTAGATATCCAGAACAGTGAATATGTTGGATACTAAGAAATACTCCGTATATCGATATCAATGATCACCAACTTTTATGCCAATTTAAACAGAAATAACTGGTTAATTAAATATGATATTTAGTTAATCAGAAATAACCTATTTATTAAATGCAACTTAATTTATGTTGCAAGACATATATTAGAAAACTCAATATAAAAACACATGATGCCTCTCAATGAAAGCACCAATTGATACGAACCGATTCGAGATGGTAATTCTCCTAAGAACGATTAGAAAAAGAGAGACAAGTTTGGGGCAATTTTCTGAACGCTTATTCCAAATGACAATTACAATACTTATAATGAAAAGAAATAACTAACTTAGGAGTGGTAAAACAAGTCTGCCACTAACTCCTAAACTTTCTCCTAAAGAAAAGTAGGGGTGAGCATGAGGCGGGTTGGGGCGGTTTTTCACTAAAACCAAACCCCGAACCGCAAACTTCGGTTTTTAAGAATTAGAAACCGTTCGGTTTCGGTTTTTTCGGTTTCGGTTTTTCTCAATAAAGCGGTTCGGTTTCGGGTTTTTTTCGGTTTTTTATTTTCCTTAAAATTTACCAATTTGTTAACTTAAAAGTTATGATCTAAACTTTAGTATTTATATAGTTATAAGACCCGGAAAACAATGAAAAAAAACATGTGAAAAATAACAAATAATATATACATAAAACTTTCTTTTAAATAGTTAAAGATCAAATATTTTATAAATATACAAATTATTACAAAATTTGGAATATATATATATGGCGGGGCGGGGCGGTTTTTTCGGTTTGGTTTTTCGTATGCACCCAAAAACCGCCCCAAACATTCGGTTTTTCAAAAAGTAAAAACCGCTAACATCGGTTTTTCAAATGGTTCGGTTTTTTCAGTGCGGTTTTTTCGGTTTCGGTTCGGTTTTTCGGTTTTTGTGCTCACCCCTAAAGAAAAGTAAATCATGATCCATGATCACAAGTGACCACGTCCACCTTTATTCAAGGATAAAACAACTAATGAAAATTGACTCTTTCTTTTGCTACTGACTTCATCGTGGCTGCCAAGAAAGTCACCAACCTTGGGCTGCCAATTTGGTTAATCTCGTGAGCTTAATTTAATCTTGATAACGGGCCGGACGAATTATGTTTCTAATGGGTCGGTTCCTTCCCAATTGGGTCTGTTCTTTGGTGTTGGTTTGGACTACCGTAGTTGGGCTCGTATCAGTGTTCATTAATGGGAAGTGTGGGGATAAATTGATGTGGCCCTACCGATGTTGATTTTATTTGTTAAATGTTGTTTTCATAGCTTCTGGCATTGGAGGTCGTTGTTGGGGTTTGTGTTGTGTATTCATTTTCATTTCGTTTTCGATATTTATTAATGGCTCATATAATACTCAATTTGCTAAATACAGATGTAAATACGAACCTTGAATAATGAAGTACAAGTCCTCATAAAAACGTTACTCTGGATTTGATAAATTTTAAGTTGGAGAATGAAATTTCCCTTTTTAGGTCACCATCTTTACTTTAGTTTTACGGGGACACGGCAATTTGGCAATGACAATAACCGGATTCTTTTCTCCTTTTTTATTAATTTGTTTTAAAAGCACGTATAATTAATAAATTTCAGGTATCATTGTTTATTTTAATATTTAGATGCATAAATAATAACATAGTTGTTGTTATATGGTTTTTTGCAATAACAATGAATAATGGTAAAAGACTAAAATTACATACCCACAACATCGATGCCAGTGGGGTTCGTGTGCTCTAAGCGGCTAAGTCTGATCATGTAACTAGTTAGACCAGCCGGTCCACTTCCAAGGTTCGACCCACATTTGAAACGGGGTACCCCATGGACTCGTATAACTAGTCAATTTAGCCCATGAAGAGTAAACAATTTCGGCTTTATAAATTATAACTGTGATACCAGGCTAACAAATTTTGGTCTAAAGCCCAGTTGAAAAGGCCCAAATAATAGGCTTGCTATTGGCCCAATCCTAGTCACAGCATGCAAACTTCAATGAGAACAGCCATGATGTTCTTTAGGGGTGCTTATCGGGCCAAAACCGAACCGAACCGAACCGATAGAACCGATAACCGATAACGATGAATTTTCAAACCGAAACCGAACCGATAACATGTTATCGGTTTCGGTTCGGTTCGGTGTCGGTTCGGTCCGGTTTCGGTTCGGTTATTTTAGGCCAAATGTTCATCCTTTTCCGAAAACCGAACCGAACCGAACCGATAGAACCGATAACCGATAACTATGAATTTTCAAAACCGAAACCGAACCGATAACATGTTATCGGTTTCGGATCGGTTCGGTTCGGTTTTTTCGGTCAAAATGCTCACCCCTAATGTTCTTGAACTTGTCTCAACTCTCAATTACTGTATATACACCATAATTAGTACTCCGTCCTAAAAAAAAATCTCATTTCTTAAAAAATCTCATTTCTTATCGACACAAGGGGTCATAAATAATTTATTTGATTAAAATATAAGATTGGTTTGGAGAAAGAAAAATAATTAGTGGATATTAGTGGTGGAAATCTTAGTATTAATAGTATTTTTTTATGTGGAGCCCATCAGAGGTGAGAAATGAAAACCTTTTTTTGGGACAAAAGTTTAGGTAGAAATGAATATTTTTTTTTTTTTGGAACGGATGGAGTTTATTTAAACTACATTACGAAATACGGAGTAATAACGACTAAATAGAGTTTAATGAAAATTACAACAAAAGAAATAATGTTAATTCAAGACCCAAAACATTGATGTCCGTATACGTACTTGCTAGACCATTAATCTAATGATTAATTTACTAAAAACCAAAAAAGTACTTATTTTATCAATAAAAGAATTTCATGCTGGACCTAATGCGCCAAGCTTTAATCGTTATAACTTAAGACCAAATAGGCCCATCATTTAGGTCTTCCACCCGTTCAAAAAAAGAAAAATATCTGTTAACATTACATATATTCCGTCTGATTTGTCGGCAAAGTCAAATCGATCCATATCCGATTGCTTTAGCCCAATCTATGTATGATATCTGTGACCTTTTTGCATGATGGCACAAGTGGTTTTAGGATTATTTTCTTTTTATCAGAAGTCTTCATGTAAAATTGTAAACAGTCTTTTTATCTTAAGATAAATGTATAAATATCTACGTCTTATCTCCATACCTACTGAAGTGATTATATATCAGTGTCGTTTATTGGGTCAACTGGAGATTAGAACCGTGGTATTTCAAAATACCCATCTTCGAAACCAACTAAATTACATGTTTGGAGACTAGTTGATTGCATTCGAGAAAATCAACTACATAAAAAACATTTGTTGATGAAATTATAAAAATAATACATCAGCCTGTGTGTCATACATCAAACTTAGATGATTATGCTCTCTTAACATGTAAAGAGTACATAGTAGGGCTTGAAAGTAGTATGAAATGAGATTCCGAACTCAAATTGTGCTCGAAAGTCCACAAGAAAGCGATTGACAATTATAGTTAGATAAAATATGAGGTATTCGGTCAAAGTCAACAAGAAAATAGTGGTTATATAACTCCATTGCTTGCATAAGCTTTTATATGTTTTCTAGAACATATTACAAGTTTGACAATAGTTAAATCATTTATAAATAAAAAAACACGCTAACAAATTTCGAGATTGACACCGAGGAATATGTAAGAAACATAATTATTGTTTCGCGTCGTCTTCTGAGTACGGACATTATTTTGTCAAAACAAAAGTTGGTAAGTGGTAAACGATTAGTGATTCACGTAGAAAGTCGTATTAGTATATAGTGGTTTTTCAAAAAAAATCTTTGACATTGAAATTATTTTTCTTCACAACGTATTTAATATGCTTAAAGAAAATTATAAAATTGAATTTAGTGGTTGGTAATATTTTGTCAAGTCAATAGCTTTATGTTACTTGAACTAGCAAATGGGTTGTTGGGTTGGGTTAGAACTTTTATCAGATTAGGTCCGTCGGGTTTGAGATAAAAAAATAATAACTCGAAACCAACCTGATAATAAATAGGATGGGTCGAGTTTTTAGGTTGACTCCATCAGATTCGTCGTGTTAAACCTAAATCAAAATAATTGACTCTTACCCATAAACAAATAAATGACCACTCACTTGCACATAAATCAAAATTACTCTCCTACTCAGATTTCTTTCAACAAAAAAAGTAAAAATAGATTAAAATAATGCCTAAATCGAGAGCGAGTCACTAAATATGAATATCAAAATAAAAATGGTCTCAAATAAGATTTAACTGAGTAATTAAGAATAAATGGTAAAATTAACTAAAATTTTAGAGTCAAAAAAATTTTAAACTTCAATCGTGTTTGGTCAGGTCAACCCGAAACCTGATCAAATGCAAGCAATCTCAACCCAATGACCCGTTGTTAACGTTGGGTTTGTTGGATTGGGTTATGAAAAAACTTGATATCAATATGAGATCTAAATACATCCGACCTAACTAGTATAATCAGATTCAAATCAAATTGGATTAACCTTTTGAATACCCACATATACATGATATTTATATTAATATTAATGTAATATAACAGAAACATGATATCTATAGGTAATTGTTGACCAAGTTTATGTGGAAACTTTTATAACATGCGATAAAGTAGTTTTAATTTGACATTTTTGTAATTTTGTTAGAGGTAATGGAAGTATGCTGGTAATATGGACACAATAGGAGTTAAAAAGGAAGAAAAAACTAAAAACATTGGGAGTTGGAGGCATCCAATGAAGTTATGCCTTTAGGGCCCCCCACATAACACCAAGAAAACAAAAAGGATGAGCTTCTTTTTGGTAGTGGTGCTTCATTTCATCATTATTTCTCCACTAAAATATTTCACAATTTCACATCTTTTTAACCCATATTATTGCCTATTTAACACCCATAATCACCTTAATTGTATAGTTTTAAGAACATATATTGCGCATACCTTTTTACTATTTTAATAGACGAATTAGATGTTGGGAATATGGACCAAAATAATACTTATACCAAGTGAATGAGGATCATATTACCTTTTTTAAAATTTATCTAGTATAAACATGTTATAGCATTTTGTGTTGATATTTTAAATTGTAACTCTTTTCTACAAATTTTATATGAAAAATTTATTTTATGAGAAAATCATATTCTTCTTTTTGTACAAAATAAACAATAAAAAATTACATCCATGCAAGCGAGGACTTAATATAGCGTTATATCGTTCCATTAAACAATTTTCGCCACACCAACCCCAAACACCCTCCTTCCTTTGCAGCCCATTTCTCCTCCGGCAACCCATTTTCCGGCGACTTCCTGACCGTCAATTCTTTCACCACCACATTAAAACCTACATACACAAACACGTTATCAGAGTACGTACGCTAATTAGTGAAGGAGATGTACAAGAATCAGCTGCAAGAGCTGGCACAAAGAAGCTGCTTCAAGCTCCCATCTTACACGTGTATCCGAGAAGGTCCTGACCACGCGCCGCGGTTCAAAGCCGTCGTCGATTTCAATGGCGACACCTTCGAAAGCCCTAATTATTTCACCACTCTCCGTCAGGCTGAGCACGCGGCCGCCGAGGTCGCTCTATGCTCCCTCTCTTCGCACTCCCTTTCCGCCAGGATCGTCGTAAGTTCGTTTTCCGATTACTACTTTATTTTTAAAACTCGCCGGAAAACCAAATTAATCGTCGCTTGTAGACCTCCGGCTGTGAATATGCTAACGTGCGCTATTTCGGTGCTGTTTATTTTGCTGCCAGTATAATAGAAACTTTTAGTCGATGTTACCAAAATACCCTTTTCCCCTGTCCATATTTATTAGGGGTGATATTCCTACCATAATTTTTAATGCATCTACCACACCTAATGTTTTAAATACTTGTACATTTAGCTGTAAAATCTATACAGTGTGGTATAACCATTAAAAGTTGTGGTATCATTATCAATTCTCATATTTATTAGTCGAGTGTTTGAATAAACA
Source organism: Calendula officinalis (assembly GCA_963853835.1). Taxonomy (NCBI): domain Eukaryota; kingdom Viridiplantae; phylum Streptophyta; class Magnoliopsida; order Asterales; family Asteraceae; genus Calendula; species Calendula officinalis. The sequence continues at coordinate 7,345,654 of OY970825.1, forward strand.
TTAGAAGTAGAATCAAAATGCATTTAGGAGTTTTACTGTACACGCTACTAATGCACCATTCCATACTTTGGTCATTAGATGCTGATAAAATTCATATTTTCGATCTAGCATGAACAATTACCGAATGATCCGCATTTTGGTCAACGTACAAGTGATTGATGCATGTAGCATTTAAAATTAAAATTGATAGGTTTTAGTGTCTATCTGCAAATAAATATCAGTGGTTGAAAATTTCCAAGTGTGTTATATTTAGTATCTACGCAATTCAATTGAGATATGATATGAGATATGGTCAACATCTTTGTTAGGTTTGATGGTTTACTTAATTTTTGTCTAAAGTCTAAACAAAAAAATAACAAATTTAAACCCCATTGTTTAGTGGTCTTGTTGATCAAGTGATTGACTTTTTAATCGATTTTGCAAGTTGACCATCTTCTTTTGAAAATGTCAACAAAGATTGTATTTTGCAAGAACGAGTAATTTTCAGAAATTATGAAAATTATACTTCGCATGTCAAAATGGAAGCTCTTTTCGGGATGAATGGGGTATTTCTTTTTTCTTTTTTATTATTATTTAATTAAAATATTAAAATAGGTATGAACACTTTGAATTATAGAACATTGAGATATTGATATAAGAAGTTTGAAATTGTCTTGCATTCAAACAATGTAGCACCGCACACCTACTTTACATTAATGGTGGTATTCCTAATTCGTAAATTTCAAACAATTAAAAATATAAAATATAATGAGAAAAGTTAAAGTAAATTCTTTTGGGCACATGGGGTAGTTATTGATTGTACAGATTAGGAGTTATGGGTTGTGTCTGCCCAAATTAACTATAAGCTTATAAATGCTTTGTTACAGCACGCATGCATGTGCCCCTGCTGCCCATTTTGTATTTGGGTCATGGTATTTATTGCCTTCATTTATGTTACATTTATATATTCTGTTTAACTTAAGTTGTTGGTTGACTTAAACTGTCTTACTAGTGTAATTATCTTTTGATTAATTCTTTTTTTCTGAATCAATTATAGTAATACAGATCCTTGATTGCCATATAATTTGTAGGATGAAACTGGGGTTTACAAAAACCTTCTACAAGAAATTTCACAACGGGTTGGTGCACCGTTACCCCGATACACAACTTACCGGTCAGGTCTCGGGCACCTGCCCGTCTTTACGGGTGTAGTCGAACTAGCTAGAATCACATTCACCGGTGAACCTGCCAAAAACAAGAAACAAGCCGAAAAAAATGCTGCCATGTCAGCATGGTCATCTCTCAAACAATGTAAGTCCAGTCCAACCCAAACCTTACACTTTGATTTTTTTAAGTCAAACAAACTAATTAATTTCTATTCATGGTTTTCATTTTTCAAACAGTGGCAAAACAAGATGCAAGTTCATCGAATGAACCCGAGAACACCGACGAACAAGAACAAATTAGAATCGCGAGAGCACTTTTGAACTACAAATTGAAGCAAAAAGTTGAAGTCAAAACGGGTAGTTATAACGAACTACCGATACCGTTTAATAAAAAATTCACAACACCATCACCACGAGCACCGAGCCCGCAACGACCATCATTAACAACATCTAAAATACTTCCATTATTCTACCCGACCCGACCCGTATCCCCTGCCCCACATGACCCACCACCACCATCAACCCGACCCGTTCGCCCAAATTTCTCGCCATACATTCCGTTGCACCATTACCGGACACCGCACCACGGTGGGCTCGCGCCGCCAGTCACAATGAGAACTGCAGTGCCGGTATTTTCAGCACCGCCAATGCCGCCGCCACCTGGCGGCCAGGTGGTGCAACCGACACCTGTAAAGATCGCACCGCCCGTTTGTGTAAGGCAAGCTGTGCCTGTTTTTTCTGCTCTTCCGGTTAAAAAACAAGAAAGTTCTGACATCAACGAGTCTGATGCGATTAAACGTTTACAAAATCTTGAGTTATGAAACTTCTCATTGTTGTTAAGTGGCATATTCGGTTTAAAATTAAAGTTAAAACTGTTGTTTTAATAGTTCAGATGTATCAAATTTTGGTAATATTAACGGTAGCTTTTCTATTCAGTATAGTTATGAACTTATCATCATAATTAAGAGGCCAATTTGGTCATTTTGTCTTTGGAAAAGGCCTAATTATCTGACTAAAGTTTTTTTGAGGTTGGGCTTGGGCCCAATTGCCTTGAAATTTATATCACAGCCCATTAACACATTCTAGTAATTCATTTGTTAATTACATTGCATGGGCAATTTTTTTGGTTATTTAATCTTTGTGGTTCGTGCATTGATAATGGATAGATCTTGATTGAATCTTGATCCAATAATCATGAATGATCTGATCCATCTTACAACTAAATAAATCATGATGCAATCTAAGATTCAACTATTTTAAACTTATGGATCACGATCTAATAACTGAATCGATATTTGGGGTTGTTTGGTGGTTCCGGACATTAGATAATTAGAAAACAAGTATAGTGATTTAGAAAGTTCAGTCCTAGAAATGCATTCAAACTTTAAAAAGAAGATAATTAAAAAATAAATATATAATAATTTAAAAGATAATGACTGAAATGAGGAACAATGTGTAGTTTGTTATTGAACAGGTTTGTAGCTATATCCAAAAGGGAATTAAAATAGGTAAATATAGATGGAACAAGACTCCTTGATCTACATTGAACAGTCTACATCCCCAAGTACTAGTCATAAATTGATGTGACCAAGTACAAATATTAAACCGTAAGGTACAACCATACACATGCACATGGTGCCTTTTAGGGATTGTTGACTTGACATTTCATAATTCCAATTAAATGCCCAAACCCAACAAGACCATGAGCCTTGATATATTGTTCATATGCAAATGGTTTGATTCAAACTTATTTCCACATGTTCATGCCTTTTTTGCTATTTTTTACCCTTACATTTGTCCTACATCCTCTCTTCATTCTTTTTCACCGTTTAGGAAATTATTATATAATGATAAATGATACCACTCAATCATTATTTTACATCTGATTGTTAAAGTAAATGAGTTACGTTTCTTATAAAATGGTAAATAAATGATTGAGTTCAAAGTTTTAGAAAAGAAAGAATCAAAGTTGTAATGTATTGTTAGTTAAAGGATATTTATAAATTAACTTTTTAAATTATAATAAGTAAACAAAAAAACCATCCTACATGTGTAAACCTGAAAAATGTAATACTAAAAAGGGAGAGTTCAAGTGTGACATATAAGCAAAGGTTGAAAAAGAAACAGAACACACACAGTAAGTGTGTCAGTGTGTGTGGTTGGCTCACATTCACATCCTTTGGTGGGTCCAACTCTCCACTTGAAGACACGAACCCATCAGAGCCCAAAACAAGAAACGAAAAAAAACAAACATCTAAACTTTGATTTAATGATGATTATCGAATAATTACGAGTTAGTAATTTATTAGATTTTAGGTCTTTAATAGTAGTATCAACTTTTCCTACAAAAAGAAGTGATTTTTTTCAATTGACATGATAAAATCTTATGAGTAATGATATTTAAGTCTATCATTTAGACCTACTTATAGGCCTACTCATAGGACATGTGTCAAAATCAAAGGATAATATTAGGAGAGAGAATTAGTATAGTAAACATGTTATCCAATCAAATGGATAAGCCTATATGTAGGTCTAATTTGTAGGATTAAATATTATTTCTCAAACCGTATTAATGTGAATTTAACATAACAAAAACTGTACGAGATGGAAAATAGAATGCTGATGTCAGCAAATTTTGTTCAGTTTCTAACACATTTACGCAACAGTAGAAGCTAAGTGGGCCCCAGTAGATGGGCTGATTGGACCAAGTTTCAGTACGGGCCCACTTAAGACCACTACCATATATTCCTTTTCCTATGACAAAAAGAAAATGAAAAGCAATGGCTCATGCCAAAAGTCACATGTAAGTATGCAACAACAATTTATCAGAAATAGTATTGCTATACTCATCATATATACTAACATACTGCCATTTATATGAGTAAGATTTTTCAAAATAAAGCTTTCGGGAGCTCGTCGGTTTCAACCGACAAATGTCACAAAGTGACACTGATAACATGCTTTCGATCGGTTTATATTTTCCTTCAATTTCATCGGTTGACGGGGAAAGAGGGGGTAACAAACAACGCAAACTTGTACATTCTGCAATATATTTTGTACTTTCAAATTGATAAAATAAGTCAAGATGTATTGTTGATAGAGTTGTGTCAGTTGGTGTCTCAATTTAAAAATGTGAATGTGTCGTGAATATGACAAAATTGCCCGCCATTACATGTGCTTATTTGTAATTTCTCAATTTAAAGAAGTTTAAGAACTATAATTGTGATTATTTATCGTTTAAAAAATGCTGTTTATCTATAACAAATTTAAACCACATTACATGTGCTTATTTACAATTTCTTATTTACGTTTAATAAAAAGTTAATGTTTTCCCTCAAAATCAAATTGTGAAAATATAAAATTAAATTTAGGAGACAAAGTGGAAAGATGTTCATCCCATCACACATTAAAGTGAAGAAATTATGGAAAGAAAACAAATATGAAATCCATTTTGACCTAGTTTTTCATCATCATGCCTCCATTCGTTGTAGTATCTGTGTTTCTATGTGGGAAGAATATCATATTTCTTTTCCAATATTTCTTCTTAATAGATTTTGTTTTTATTTTTATTAGTTTTATATTAAGGTGGTTGAATCACTGATTGAGTTGACACTGTAAATTATTTTAAAAATGTTATAAATATATCTTAGTGGAATACAAATGATAGAGTAAATCAGATAACTAATCACTTCTTAGGGGGGTGAAGATGAATTTTGCTTTAATAATGTTACATTTATTTTTAAAATTCTACTATGTTGATTTATATTAGCAAAGAATGATGGGCTCTTAGAATATTAATATTATTTTTTTTACCAGATTTGTGCCTATGTAAGCATATATGTATGTATCAAAACCACAAGGTTGTATTAACTATGATTAAAAGATGTTTATACTTTAAAAATATTCATTTTATTATAACTTTAATAATTTAACTGAAATATTTGTTTAGTTTATTATGCTACAATATCACATTTAGTGACATTCATAAAATTGTCATCCAAAGTAAAAAAAATTTGTCACTAAATATTGGGTAAAAAGTATAACCTTTTATTTCTCTTTAAAAAAATGTTTTAACTATACATAAAAATATATGGGTATTAAGCATAAAACAGCTAGATATTTATGTTGATGATAAATGGTGGTTTAAATACAAATTTAATACATAAAAAGTAATGTGATTAACTCAAGTTTGTGTTTAGTAAAGCCACAAAATATATACTTCTTTTAACTTCATTTTATTTCCTATATGTAATTAATAAATAAATAATTATTAAAATCCAAAAGATATACCAATACTGATATGATGACTTTGATGTGGAAAAAATATATCACCAAAGTCAAAATGTCCTTTTAACTTTTCTATTGTTCGCGTGTCTTACAGAAGGCAACGGCAAGTCGGCAAAGTCACCTTGTCTTTAAACGTTTTATCCGGTAAAAATAAAATAAAAATAGTTTAATTGATATTTAATGTTGGAAAATGATAATGACAGCTCTTAGGGCTGTCATTAAGAAGGCAAAATAACAAAAGACAACCTTCTGAATTTTAGGAATATTACTTATCTAATCAATGTACAAGCTTTTTATGCATGTTAGTGACAGCCTTAAGGGCTATCATTAACAAAACCCATAATTTTTTAACAAAAATGCTATTTGTGTTTGCATGTACGACTACGATATATGTCATATACGAAGGACAACACAATGAAATAAGTTAACTGAGTAGAGAAAAAAAAAGATAATTAATATATATTCATCTACTTATTAGATACATAAATTAATCCCTGATTATAAGAATCAAAATAAGTGATTCATTTGAGGCCGGTTCCTAATTTTTAAGTTAAATGTTAAAAATGTAGGTTAAAATAGATAAAAATAGATAGATAGTGGATAATGAATCTCATTATTTTTGAATAAAGTAATAATAATAATGTTTAAAAGTAAAAATAAAAACGATAATTTATCTTTATTAAATTTATTAAAGTAATTAATTAGTGAATAATGAGTGTCACTTACCAGGTTGGGTTGTTTGAAATAGCAAGAATATAAAGAATTGTTCATTTAATAAAATTTCTTTCCTTGATTCAGTATGATAGAAGTTGACAAAATAAATTGATTTGAACACGAATAAAAATAATACTTCCTCCGATTCAAAATAAGTAATACACTTTTTTTTTTTGGGTGTATCAAAATAAGTGATACACTTTGAAAAATTACCTTATTTGGCAAAAAATAGTGGGACCCACACCCACTAACTATCTACTTTAACAAAGTGAAAAGACCCCTTTACCCTTACTTTTACTTTTAAACATCATTAACTCCACTTTATTCAAAAAGTGTGGGACCCATTTCCCACTAACCATCCCATTAATCTAATTTAACTATCATTATAAACTTTTGCCTCAAAATTCGTGATATGCAAAGTGTATCATTTATTTTGGATCGGAGGAAGTATATCAACTATAAATATGCATCTACAATAAGGATATATATAATTTAATTTAAGAATTAAAAATTAATTAGATTCTATACAATTATCTTATGTTTGTCTTTATGATACAATTTATCTTCCTTCTATTAGGGCTAATCATTAAAATATAAACTTACCATTGACAAAAACATGGAATAATCTGAATAAATGCAAGTTTCTCCATTAATCCATGAGAAAGAGATGCTCAAGTTCTTCGACCATGAGCGAATACTATATATAAGAGCGACCTAGGCTCCAAGCTAGGACAACTTCTAAAGACGACAAATACAAATACATCCATCCGAGATTTGGATTCCACTATTGCATGATAGAGAGCATGCATGATGCACCTCAACGAATGAGGAGTTTTTTGCCAAAATAATGTAGTATGCATCAAGATTGTATAAATAATGCCATTTTTTGTGGTTTTACAAAACTAATGCTATCCCCTTGTACTACACCCGGATCCCCAACGTTCCCCAAGCAGCAGACCCGGATCCCCTCTTTTTTCTGTTTTTTCTGCACTTTTTGTACCTTCCTGCACATTTGTACTTTTTTGTAGGATCCTCTACCTCTACACCCGGATCCCTTAAGGGTATCCCCTACCCACAGGCCCGGATCCCCTTGAGGTAACCCCAACCCGTACGCCCGGATCCCCTTGCGCCTGATCTCCTACATATTACTTTCCTGCACTTTTTCTTGATCCATTTTACAAGACGTATTCTGAACTTCTATTGGGCCAAATGCATTGCACATTAATTAAGTATCTAGTTGCTATGAATATTAATTACGATTTCAGTTCCATATAAATAAGACAAAATAAGAGGTGAAAAATAGGGGTGTTTGCTAAAGCTTGCTGTATTATATTTGAAAAGCTTATAAGCATCGTTTTTTCCGTCTCATAAGCCTATTAACTTGGACTTAGGCTTATGTGAACTTACAAGTTCAAGTTAACAAGCTCATAATGTAAAAAAAAAAAAAAAAAAAAAAACACACACACACAAACTTATTAGCTTTTTAAAAGTTATATAAGTGAATAAGACGGGTAGATAAGCTAAGCTAAAACAAACACCTCGAAGTTTAACTTCTATAACTTCCACAAACCCAAATAAATAAGCGAATAACAAAATAATCAATAAATTGATGAGTTTTTAGTCTAGCAGTATGTGAGTTTGGTGGGTTGAAATCTTCTTGGAAGATTGTGTGATATTGAGTTGCGTGAAAAATTTACTTCCAGAAAAGTTAGTAAAGGTTCAGGGGATGAACCGGTTTGAAAGCCAGTTTTTTTGTTAAAATAAGTGTTAGAACCGGTGTAAAACCTGGTTTAACCGGATACACTCCACTCCTAAAAACATGTTTAATACCGAACCGGTTTCACCCAGAACCGGTTTTGACCGGAGTTGACCGAAACCGAACGGGTTTTGAAACCGGTCCGATTTGAGGGAAAAACCGGGTTGAACACCACTACTCCACTAATAGAGTAGTATAACCCTATGTTTTGTTAACCTTAAAGAGTTTATAATTAAGTGTTTGAATTTTAATCACTGGTCATCGACCATCCAAACCATTAACCAAACAAAAAAAACTGTCTTTATAGGCATAAAGTTCATATCATTCTTAAAGATTGTCATAACTTTCAAAGTCTGGATTAACATATATGTATATGTTTTTTTTATCCATAGACGAGTTTGTTATTTAAGCATGTAATTTAAGAAAAAGAGTAGTCAACATTTCTAAACATTATAGTTCATTTTACTGTACGTATATAATTAAAAATGTAGAGTGAAAAGGAATACACATTTATCATTTTTTATTAAAGTTGTTATTCTTGCAAACTACAGGATATAGTTCTCCTTTTATTACCTTTTAATATATGATGGGTTGGGGTTACCCCAAGGGGATCCGGGCTTGTGGGTAGGGGATACCCTTAAGGGATCCGGGTGTAGAGGTAGGGGATCCTACAAGAAGGTACAAATGTGCAGGAAGGTACAAAAAGTGCAGAAAAAACAGAAAAAAGAGGGGATCCGGGTCTGCTGCTTGGGGAACGTTGGGGATCCGGGTGTAGTACAAGGGGATAGCATTAATTTTGCAAAACCACAAAAAATGGCATTATTTGTACAATCTTAATGCATACTGCATTATTTTGGCAAAAAACTAATGAAAAAGATAAACAATGGAAAATTAGCCCACAAACAAAATTCAAGAACTAATGAAAAAACTAAAAATGTAAATAATTTAACTCACGAAATACAGAGTTTTGGGTCCGAAAGTCTTGTGAAACACATAAAATATGGTGGTTTACTAAGACATTCTCCGTGTTTAAAGTTTCGATTTGACTTGTATCGGACCTATAACGGAGTCTTGTAGCTAAAGTTATGCTCATTTTAGTAAAGCTATTTTAGTCATGCAATTTAAATTTTGAAAAACATCGGTGTTCTTGTAAGAGTCATCACAATAAGTATAAGAGAAATGATATTTGTGTCTATCCATATGTGTACCCACTTCTAAACTTGACATGTGTCCTCCACTAGTTCTCTCTCTTCATATCATCCCTTGATTTTGACACTTGTCATGATCAAATTGGTAGACACATGAGTAGGGACAAATGGTAGGCACAAATACCATTGTTCTAAGTGTAAATACCTTTATCAAATAGGGGGTGATTTTTACACTACATATTTTAATGCATCTACCACAATAAATGCATCACTTACTTGTACAGTACGCAGAAATACTTGTACAATATGGTATAGACATCAAAAAATGTGGTAACAAAATTAATTCCCTTATCAAATTACCATGCGCGAATTCTGTTTTCACATGACATATCCGTTTTACAACCTTATTTGTACTAACATACTTTTTGATAGTGTCTTGCATTTTGTATATTTTTCTCATACCACTTTCCGTCATAAGATGTATTTAATCAAATATTTTGATTCCCGTCACTTAACAAAGATTCTGTGATTTGTTTGATCATACTTTATAATCCCACTTTTCCTTAACATATTACACAGAATATGCAAATCATTGAAGCCAAAAGATTAAATTTAACCCTATGCCCCTACAGAATAATACTATTCTGACTTCCTTTTTTGCTTCATTGCTTGAGATGCAATGAAAGATATCAAAACTTTTATTGAACAAATATAATTATTATTTTAAAAAGGCTATAAAAAAAAATTTAAAAACATAAACTTGATAGATCTAGAGACTATCAATATAATGATATGAATTATCCTAAGGTTTGGTCTTATTACATGATAAACCTTCTATATATGACTGTATATAAAAATGGGTTAAATTCGGGTCGAGAAAAAGATATGAAAAATTATAAAGCTATCTTGTTAATTCCTTTTTTTAAACCCTAATCTTGTTTTAACAAAATTTGAACTCATGATCTTATTTCATAGTCAATACTAAACACCAATACCACTGACTACAAACATTAAGTGTTTTTGTTAATAGCAAGAAAAGAAAATAACAAAATTCAACAAGATGCAAAATTCTCTTGTAACATTTAATGTGCTCGTCAAACATTAGACGCAAATTCAACGTTTGTACTAACATAATATGTTATTTTTATATATTTGTATTCAGTTCATAACAAAATAAATGCTACGATGATCTGAATATCATCAACATCTTTAGGTTTTGTGTACGTTGCAAACCATATAAAATCTCCTGTAGTCTTTTTACCGGCATAAAATTATCATCTCGGTTTCAATGAAGAACGAGGAGTCATGACAAGATTATCTTTGATATTGATAAGGATGGTTTCTGTAATTACTCAAACTTAAGCTGCTCTTTCGTTATTTACATGAAACTTGGGGGGCTACTCCGGAATTTGATATACACAGAATGACAGAATTATAGAATACATGTACAGTTGACAGGTGGGGAGCACGTGAGGCTCTTTTCCCGCATGCTACAAAACTCGGTATTTTATAATTTTATTCATGTTATTTGACAAACATATAAATACAATACATAGATAGTGTATATTATGACCGGCTAAGTGTATAAGTATTTAATACTTTTAATTAAAAATATGTAATTATCAAAATGAATTAAAATTTATAAATAAATATTTAGAGGTATTTATTTAGTTTCGTATACACCAAACATAGTAATAAAACGTATTGAATAAAAAGTTGTTTTTTTTTGTAATTTGTTACCATTTGACATCCTGATAAAGCTTTTAGTTGATTACAATTTTAGTTTTCAAGAGTAAAGGTTTAATTTTTAATTAAATGAAAATTAACCTTAACAACATATTAATTATAAAACTGGTGTAGAAACGATTGTACTTGGCAGGTTTTTAAATTATAATTTGTACTACCCACGAACTTTCATAGATATTATATCTAAAGTTTATTTTTTTAATCCATTTTATCGTTTTAGTATCAAACAAAATTGGAAAATTCTATTTTTATTATATTCGTATATTTAAATTGTTGGTTAGCTTTTAGTTATAAATAAAATGCGAGATGCGATGATAAAATAACAATATCATGTGTGGACGGAAAGTGGAATGTGACAAGGAAACGGGTCCGGCTCGCGGCGCCAAAATAATAGTAAAAGTTGCATCTTGGTGGATCATTCACGAAATTATATTTTATTGATTTTTATGGTTTAGGAAAAATCGCATGTGTTGTTCTTAATTTATTTACTACATATGCATCAGGATTCTTGACACTTAAACTTCTATCCTTTGTATATTGCTACTACTAGATTTTGTATTAAAGATGATTATTAATTTTTATCACTAATCATCAATTTTTATCACTGAACCTATACAGTGTCAAACACAACCACTACTGAAACCTCATTACACTACAAAATGGGGACTTTTGTATTGGAAAGGTAGAGTAGTCATAACCGAAAAAACATATTTGATTCAAATGATTTTGAAAGAAAATCATAGTCTAGTGTTAAGGGACATATATATTTTAATTATAGATTTATTATAAGTAATAGTTAAGATTAATCACATATTTTATACATGATTACCACTAATCTATACTACCACATTCATAGTCAGGTATACCTAATCGTGAGTAATATAGGTTAGACAAGTATTTCGAGTTATCGAATCCTCAGGGAACGGTTTATGTAATCCAACAACTGAAAGCTAAAGAATTAATCAAGAAAATATTTGTAAACATGATTTGATTTTGGTGATGTGTGAATAATAAATTGTTTAATTGAAATAACTAAAACGTGATTTGGAAGTTGTTTTTATGATTAAAGGATATTCACTATGTAGGGATTCATCCAATTCTAATAAGTATGGTTACTAAGCCCCGATTAATCTAATGTTCTAGAAGTCACGATATTAGATTTCTCTCAATCCCGTTCAATAAACTAGTTACAACTAATAGCAATTTCTTCTCTCAAAAGTTATAATTAATCACACTTCTACTTGTTGATATTACATGACTTGGACTACTGCCTTTTAACCTAGAATTCTCATTACTAGGGTTGAACTTCTTGTTCCGTCTAACTTATTGGTTTCTTGTCTTTAATCTCTATTTCTAGTGGATTACCAACTAGGTCATAAGTGAAAAGTTGAGGGATCAGTAACTAATTGGATCAAGTGTTGTCAATACCCAATTGAATCAATTACAAACGATAAAGAAGCGAAAATTCATAGAATTAACAAGAAGAGTAATTCAAAACCAACAATTGTTTGAACATTAACAAAATCCCAAAACTGAATCATACTTAACCCTAAAATCATCCAAACATAGCGAATATAAAAAATTACTAGCACATAGACATGCTAGGAATCAACAAACAAGTATTCAAGAAAGGAATTACAACCATAGAATTAATCCAAAGTGTTAAGAGATCAATAATTGCTTGTAGAATTGAAGAACCCTTGAAGAAATGCTCTAGAAATCGCCAATAACTGCCAAAAAACGTACTTGGGGTAAAAGATCACTTCTATTATGACTTAGTCTGCATTTTAACATGTCTGGCCGCCGAAGTTCGGGTCGCGAACTCTTGAGCACGGGATATTCGAGATCGTGAGCCATAGTCCCCGAACGTGAGCATCGGACATAGATTTTTGTTGTTAAACATGAATACTCACGCCTGAGTTCACGAATGGGAACTTCCAAAATCTTGTATTTTGTGTTTTTGGCTATCCTTTGACCCTTTTTTGACCTCTTTTCTAATATACCACCTGAAATGTAAAACAAACACTATATTGAGTATAATCACACGCATTTAACTTAGAAACATACTCAAATTAGGCGATATTGATGTGATTGAACATGTCTAAAAATGTCAATATCAGTTGATATGACTAACTGGTTTAATACATGAGTTAGATTAAGGTTGGGCTTCTCTTTCCATTTTTAACCCGCCAATTTATTCAAAAATACAATGAAATAATCATAGAAGTATATTGTATATCATATGTTTAGTTCCACTTTTTTTTTCAAAGATGTCTCAGTTGTCCTTTATCTACTTATGTTTGCATATTAAGATTTATCATTACCTATAAAAAATATTATTCTTGCTTATGCTTATGTGGTTATTATTACTAACAAATGTAATCAACAACCAATCTACCATTATATAAAACGTGTTACATAAACGCCCGTATAGAATGTTAATGTGAGACTGCATCACAAGCAAACAATAGAGTTTTATTTTATGTGATATAACTTCATAAAATAAGCATTTCATAGTATCGATGGTAAATCGCGTCAGGTTTGGCCATTGGGCGGTGAGACAGTACACCAGCCCGAGCACAACTCGCTTATTTAATAGTGTTGAAAACTATAACCATAAAATGAACACACTTAACTACAAGCCCCGCGAAACCCCTTAGTCTAGACGAGATGGTGTGTTACATGAGTTGTAAATAGTTTGCAGTTGGATTAACATGTTTGTTGGTTGAATTCACAATTTTAGCATTGTATGTTTAAACGGGTTCGTGGTCAACCCGTTTATCCAATACAGAGTATGAACACGACTACTTTACTAAACATATGGTGCATGTTTAAACCCACAATTAACAAAAAATAAATAAATTAGTGTTAGGTAAAACGGACTCACAAACAACTATCGCTAGATTAATGAATACCAACGACAATTAACTAATTTAATAAATGTTTATTTGCCAATATTAACGTCTATTATGTAATACTTAGCATATTGTTCATAAATCTTATTCAAACAATTAATCAAATCCAGACCACCAATTTTATTATGGAAATTCGAACTCGCATGTTAGAGTGAATTTCGTGTAGATGCAAATAATAAGTATTCATTGTCAGGATCGAATAACCAAACAAGTTATTATAAACCCAGATCTACTAACACAAGAAGTTACAGCGGATTAACACTTATGTTATTAGATTAAGAACAATGTAAACCGGAATCGAATAAGAATAACAGCGATGAACACAGTTTATCACAAAAAGCTTCAATGTATTAATTCGTTCTATCAATACACGTATGTTTACAATTCATAAGGAACTATATATAATAGTCCTTGAAGCCTATATTATTAACCTAGTTATTCAGGAAACGATTACAACTGAATTACACAAAGATATACATTCTATAACTAACTCTACTCGAATCTCGGACTTGATCTTGTTCAGATACGCTCATCAGTAGTAAATTAGATCATCAGTATTAATTGCCTTTAGCAGTAGTAACTCGAGATCAGTAGTAACTTCAATGTATTCTTCAGTAGTAATTCAGGATAAGTAGTAGCAGCTTTATATTCCAACAATCTCCACCTAAACTTGTTAATTCATTTTGAATTACTCAAGTTTCTTTTGTTCTTCTTCTTCCTTCTTTCTCTTCTCTAAAGTTCTTTGATTCTGTTTCTTTCTTTGAGCAATGATGAATTTGCTGTTTCTTTTGATGAAATAGTTAAGTGTGTTTTGAAACATTACAGCATCATATGGTTTCATCATGGTGTTTGTGAATATCTGATACATGGTTTCTTCAGAGTGTGGATATTCTTTTTCATATAAATACAGCTCACAATTCTTGTTTGATCTTTCAAAGAAGTACATATTTACTGTAGGAAGTACATTCCAAGCATACACATTTTCTGTGTTTGTAAATATTTCTGGGTAGTTATCTGGATAAAATGCAGCATCAATCATTTTAGTAATGTATCCAGCTCCAGACTTCTTCCATGACTTCTTTGTCATTCTAGGTTTTCCAATGATTAGAAGTTTGATTATATCACTTCTTGAACAGGATCTAATCATAGGTAACCATCCAGTAAATCTTTGAATAATTTTGTCTTCTCTTATAATTTCTATAACATTATTATCCATAACTCTCCAATTGATGATTGGATTGTTTTCAAGGGGAGCAACTGGAACTTCAAGAACAGGAATAATCTGCTCTATTTTTGATTTCTTTTTAATGCTCTGTTCTTGTGGAAGAGCTTTTCTTTTCTTTGTTTGGGGAGAGGAAATTTCACCAGTAGTTGATATACTACCAGTTTGAATTAATGTTGGACTGATTGGGATTAAAGCATTTCCTTTTTTTCTTTTGCTTCTAGTTCAGCTAATTCTTTCTTCTTGGCAGTACAATATTTATCTATTATTGTGATCATCTTCATTCTGCCAAAAGATTTTGCACTATGCCCTTTTGACTTCAGAAAGTCAATCATGTTTGTCTTCTGTTCAAAAACATCATCTGTTAGTTCACTCTTTGTTCTTTTACATTCAGCTACCAGATCTTCAAGACAGTTTAGATGTTCTTCTTCAATTTTTCTAAGTCTTTTAAATTCAGCCTGTTGGTCTTCTATCTGAACATCTTTTATTTGAGGAACATCTTTTACAGACCTTTTCTTTTCTTCAAGTGCTTGATACATAGCCACTTTCTCTAAGTATCTCTTATGTTTCACCTTCCATCTGGATTGTTTTTCAGATCTAACATGATTAATTTTGTTCACCATGTGGTGACCTAATGCTCTGTTGGGATAATCTTCATCATAGATCTCTTTTCCTTTAAATTTCCAATACAAGCAGGAAAAATAGATGGAGGTGGAGTATATTTCATGTCTGAGATACCAGGAATTTCAAACTTTGGATAAAACAGTTTAAGTTGGTCTTCTGGTACTATCTTGGGATGTGGAGGAAGTGTGCATTCATCTACTTCAAACCAATTCACATTATCATCAATGTCAGGTATGATAAGTGGTCGATCAGGTGTTGGTGGTTTTGAGATGATGACATATCTTTCTCTTTCAATTAGCTCAGTAATTTCTTCTTCCTCCTCTTCAGTAGTAACCAAGGTGGTTTCTACTGGAATTTCTTCAGGAATTACTACTGATAGGGCATCAGTAGTGTTTGTTGTTACAATTGGAGGTACTACTGCTATATCATCAGTAGTAGTAGGAGTTACTACTGACGTTTCTTCTTGTTGTTGTTCTTGTACTGGAGCAGTAATATCTTCATCAGTAGCATCCATGTTTTCTAGGCCTTCATCATTAAACTGGCCTTCAGTAAAAGTTGATTCTTTGAGATTAAGGAGAGAAGTTGCTGCTGCTGCAATTGATGTGTCTATCATAGTTTGGATAGTATCCTTCTCCCACTTAGTGATCTCAACAGGTGGAGCATCACTACCATTTACCTTCTTTCTGAGCTTTCTAATTATCTTTGTTTGTTGAACAAGTCTGTGCTCATATAGTTTCATCCTCTTGTTAATAGAGTTGATGTGCTGCTTCATATAGGTCATTGTTTTCCCTTGATTTGTTAAAAATGTCAGACAATCTTGTACAGTGGTTTCAAGGTTTTCCATCCTATCCGTCAATGAGTTTTGTTTAATACTGCCCTCACTCCTTCTAGCAAGATCATCGGGCTCACTAACTGGTACATTGGCTTTAAGTTTTCCTTCCTAGCCGTCAATTTGGTTTGTTTAATACTGCCCTCAGCCCATTTAGGTGGATCATTGGGCTCATTTGGTACATTGGCTTTAAGGTTTTCCATCCTATCCGTCAATTCAATGAGTTCTGTTCTACCCTCATCACTTCTTGGTGATGAAATGGGTTGCTTGGACATACTCTTCTTCCTAGAAGAAGCAGTAATGCCCCCCCCTTGTGGTTTCTTGGCACCGGGGTCCTCTCAGTAATTCCTCAAATTCTGAGTCATCACTAAGAGTTGCCGAGGTCTGGGTCCTAATGATGTTCTCACTATCCTGTGCACCCATCTTTGGGGCATCAGTAGTGAGAGCCCTTTCCTCATGACCTCTCTCCTCCTGTGAGGTCAACTCTTGGAGCCTGGGGAGTGACTCAAGTTGTCCCCTGGTGTCCTTTAAGGAAGATTTCTTCCTTTTATAAAAGATGGATATGTTTTGGGCTGGTGGTAGGTCTTCCACAGAGTGAAGAGTAGCACTCTGAGGATTTATTTCATGTTCCTGGGACACATTCATGACATTTGATGGAGTATCTATTTGAGTGGACTGTATGATTTCTGTTTGGGCTACATTTGGGGGTGATGGAGTGGGTTGGGGTTCAAGTGGGTGAGTTGAACCTTCTCCAGTAGGTGGTTGATCATTGATCATGTTTGGAAAAAGTGGAGTAATTTTACCAGAAAATTTAAATTGTTTTCTCATGTTAGAAAACACCTTTTTGTTTAATTCAGGAGTTATAAATCTGTTTTTAGGAATGGAAAGGTTTTGTAGTTCACAATTGATAATATGAGTTAGGAATCTTGGATACATTAAAAATGTAGATGAAGAAAGATTTCCAAGCATTCCTTCAAAGATCATGTTTGAAAAATTGAATACTTGTCCTGTACTCAGACAAACAACAGCAGATGCTATTGACTTGTTGAATTCATTCCAAGTACTCCTTTTAGGAGAGATGCAATATTGAATGGTATGTATAAAAAACTTCCATTGGGGTGAAAGAAGACCTTTTTGAAATGTGACTATATCTAGTCTTCCTTCATACCCCATTTTTTGTAAATTTTCAACAAGATCCTCCTTTGGCAAAGAGAACATACCTGATTCATCATGAAGTTGAAGATGTTGTCTGATGGATTGTTCAGTGATGGTGATTGTTTTTCCATCCACAGTTGATTTGATCATTGACATAGTTGACCCTTCAGTTCTTTCAGCATTAGTCCAGAAATCAACTAGATGTTGTTGATACGCTGTTGGGTTGATGGAGAGTGCAAACTTAATGTAGGAGTTCTTTAGGAACCTTACAATGGGACGAAAGTCTTTTGTGCCGTCTGGATTCCTCAAGAAAGCACACATATTATGGAATTCGGAATATTTAAGATCAGTTGGGATTGCAAGAGATTTTAGGGTTGCCATGATGATTGATTTTGATCTTTTGAGATGAGTTTCTTTCAGAGAGAGTGATCGTCTTGTTATGAATTTCAGGTTTGAGAGAGAAATTGAGTTGTTACTGATGAAAGGTTTTGATCGGATTTGTGCAGAGATAAGGGTTTAGCGTAGGGTTTATCAGATCGAGGGAAAGATAATGCTAAATTAATCTCAGTCAGGTATTTATATTTTTCGATTAAACCTGCAAAATGACCATAATATCCTTCGAATAACAGCTTAACGGCTATTTTCATGAGGGTCAGTAATGTAAATTAAGTATTATACAGATAACGGCCGATCAGTAGTAACTAAGCATCAGTAGTAAAAACATCAGTAGTAACCTTTGTTTTTATACTTAACCTAATTCCTACTGAGAAGCTCTATCAGTACTAAAATATAGTAAAAGCATACCATCAGTAGTAATACATAACCAGTAGTAAAACGAAATTTAAAATTAAAATTTGTACAAAACTCTTTACACATGAATTTCTGTTGAGCTTTAATTGATTAAAATCATTCCAATACTGCTAACCAAGAAGTTGAATCTTCCTACATCAAAAACTTTAGTAAAAAGATCTGCCAATTGATTATCAGTATGAATTTTCTCTACTTTAATTAATTTCTTTTCATTGCAATCTCTTATAAAGTGAAATCTAATTTCAATGTGTTTTGTTTTAGAGTGTTTTACTGGATTATTTACAATACTGATAGCACTTTGATTATCTATAAAAATAGGAGTTTTGAGAATAGATATACCAAAGTCTAGAAGTTGCTTTTGGATCCACAGAACTTGTGCACAGCAGGCAGATGCAGCTACATATTCTGCTTCAGCAGTTGAAGTTGAAACATTAGTTTGTTTCTTGCATTGCCATGACACCAACCTTGATCCAAAGAATTGACATCCACCAGTAGTAGATTTCCTATCTTGACATTCACCACCATAGTCACTATCTGTGTAAGCTATAAGTTCAAATGGTGATGCATGTGGATACCAAAGACCAAGTGAAGGTTTTCCTTTCAAGTATCTGAAGATTCTTTTGACTGCTTGTAGATGTATCTCCTTAGGTTTTGCTTGATATCTGGCACATACACAAACACTATACATAATGTCAGGTCTTGATGCAGTTAAATGCATCAAAGATCCTATCATTGATCTGTAAAGGTGTTCATCTACATCCTCCCCCTCAACATCAGGATGTAGGTGTTTGTGAGTTTCCATTGGAGTACTTGCACTTTTACAATCTTTCATTGAAAACTTCTCTAAGATGTCTCTGACATATTTTGACTGATTGATCAAGATACCATCTGGTTTCTGATTGATTTGGAGTCCAAGAAAGAAATTCATTGGACCCATTGAACTCATTTTGAACTTGATCTGCATCAGTTCTTCAAATTCTTTGCACAATTTATCATTTGTTGATCCAAAGATGATATCATCTACATATATTTGGACCAGTAGTATATCATCTTGGACCTTCCTTGTGAATACTGTCTTATCAATGGCACCTCTCTTGAAATTGTTCTTCAGTAGGTATGAGGACAATGTGTCATACCAAGCTCTAGGTGCCTGATGAAGACCATAGAGAGCTTTGTCTAGTTTAAACACATAGTCATCATGTTCTATATCTTCAAAGCCTGGGGGTTGATACACATATACTTCTTCTTCTATTTTCCCATACAAGAAAACACTTTTTACATCCATTTAGTAGACTTTGATTCTTTTGTATGAAGCATATGCTAGAAATATTCCGATTGCTTCAATTCTGGCAACTGGTGCATATACTTCATCATAATCAATCCCTTCTTCTTGAGTATAACCTTGTGCTACAAGCATTGCTTTGTTTTTGATCACTATACCTCTTTCATCTTTCTTGTTTCTGAAGATCCATCTGGTTCCAATGGGTCTTTTTCCTTTTGGAAGAGGGACAAGTGTCCATACAGCTTGTAGTTTAAATTGAAGAAGTTCTTCTTGCATTGCTATGATCCAGTTTGAGTCTTTCATAGCTTGTTGAATCTTCTTAGGTTCTTCCTGAGATAGAAAACATTCATGCATGCATTCATTAGAGATTAGACTGATATTACAAATATTAGAGTTAAATTTGCTTCTTGTCTGCATGGATGAGTTGACATCACTTAGGACTAGGTCCAAAGGATGATTCTTTTCAGTTCTGGTTCCAGGGATTTTATCAACAGTTAGTTGAGAATCTAAGTTTGATTCATTTGATTCAGGAATTTGTGCATCTATTCCTGATTCTTCTTGATTGTTTGCATTTTGATGAGGTTCATCATTACTACTGGTGTCAGTAGTAACATTCTCTTCAGTGGTTTCAGTAGTATCATTGTTGTTACTGGCATCAGTATTAAGTACACCATCTTCACAACTTTGAGGTTCAGAGTTACTACTGGGATCAGTAGTGTCTTCAAAGTTTGAGTTGTTACTGGTATCATTGAAATTAGGGTTATCAGAGTTACTACTGTCCTCAGTATCAACTGTGGCTGCAGTATCAACTAAGATATATTTCATGATTTCTTGCCTTTCACTTGATGATGGTCCTACTTGTTGGCTTTGATTGTTTGAATTTCCTGTATTAAATTCATAACTAAAATCAAAAGATTTGGTTAGATTATCAATATTAAACAACCAATCTGGGCCATTTTCTTGTTCATTCATAAGGTTTTCATTAAAGGATACATTCACACTTTCTTCAATGATACTCAACCTTTTGTTGAACACTCTGTAGGATTTGCTTTGTGTTGAATATCCTACAAAAATTCCATCATCTACTTTGCAGTCAAATTTACCAATTTGTTCTCTTGTAATTAAAATAGTACAAGGACAACCAAATGATTTTAAGAAACTTATTGATAGTTTTCTCTTATTGAAAAGTTCATAAGGTGTTTTAAAATGAGGCTTAACTATTAATACTCTATTCTGAACATAACAGGCAGTATTAACAGCTTCAGCCCAAAAAGTTATTGGTAATTTTGAATCTGCAAGCATAGATCTGGCTGCTTCAATGATGGTTCTATTTCTTCTTTCAGCTACACCATTTTGTTGTGGAGTTCTTGGTGAGCTGTACTGCCTGTCAATACCCTTAAGATCACAAAAGTCAATTAGGTTAGTGTTCTTAAATTCAGTTCCATTATCACATTTAATTGCTTTCACTTTGAGATCTCTTGTATTTTCCAGCTTTACAATCAGATTCTTGATTAATTCACTTGTTTCATCTTTGGTCCTGAGAAAGAATACCCAAGTGTATCTGGAAAAGTCATCAGTAATAACAAGGCAATATTGTTTCTTTCCAATACTCATTACATTTGTAGGTCCAAAAAGGTCCATATGTAAGAGTTGCAAAGGGTTAGAAATAGAATTAATTGCTTTGGTCTTATGAGAAGTCTTGTGTTGTTTACCGTTTAGGCAGGCAACACAATGATGATCACACATAAATTCTTTTTGTGGTAGACCAACTACCAAATCCTTTTTAACTAAATTGTTCATATTTTTAAAATTTGTGTGACACATCCTTCTATGCCAAAGTTCTGATTCATTTGTGTTTGCCTTAGATATAAAACAGTTGATCATTTGATGAAATGAGTTCTCCCCCTATATCCAGGCAATACACATTGTTTCTACTTGGTGTTCTTAAAACAACATATTTTTCATCTAAAATAAAATCAGGAGAAAGAATGATGCACTCAATATCTGTAAAAAGAATTTTGTTCTTCTTATCACAGACTTGAGACACACTAACTAGATTGTATTTAAGCTCAGCAACATAAAAGACATCATCAAAAGTAATTTTGCCATTTGATACAGTACCTTTACCTGTAATCTTACCTCCCCTAGGATTTTCTCCAAAAGCAACATATCCTCCTTCAAAAGACTTGAAATCTCTAAGAATTTGAAGATTTCCAGTCATGTGTCTAGAGCATCCACTATCAATATGCCATGTTCTACCTTCTTGAGGGATCTGGATACTCTGCACATAAAGTAGAAAGATTAGTTAATTTTGGGAACCCAAGCTTGTTTTGTCTTGGGTTCATCATTTGAAGAATAAAACTTCTTAACTGTATGTTTCTTATATGCAGTATTGAATTTAGTACTGGTGTTGTGAGTCACTACTGATCTAGATTTAAACCCGCAGTTTTTAGCCTTTGAAAATTTTACTACTGATGGACCAGTAGTATTTTTATAATAAGGGTTTTGAGCATAATCAGTAGTGTTTTTGTAGTTATACCAGACAACATTGTAATTAGGGTTTTTACATGTAGTAAACCTGGAATAGTTTCTACTGATGTTTGAAAATATTGAAAATTGAGGAAAACGATTTTGAGTTCCATTGTTTTTAAAATAATTACTTCTGCTTGGACTTTTATATCTGGTATTTTGAACAAATCGTGGTGCATTTCTTCCAAATTTATGAGTATCATTAGTATCAATTTTATTGAACTCCGTTTGATTTGGTTGCTTAAACTTCTTTTCTTTTTCTTCTTTAGTTTGTTTTAATTTTAATGCTTTTTCCTTTTCTTTGTTGATTTTGAATTCTTTAAATTCTTTATTGTTAATAGGATTGAAGTGACAGTTTTTAGCTATGTCATTAACTTTGTTACAGATTAAGCATGATAATTTAGTTGATTTTGAATTTTCAGGTTTTCTTTGTTCTTTTAATTTGTTTAAATTCCTTTGATTTCCCCTTATTAAAATTGTTGGTATGTTTTCTGAGTTATATTTTGGGGATATAATGTGACTTTGTGTGGTGTGAAAACTAGTATCATTTGATTCAGTTGTTTGATCATCATCAGAAGATTCATTAAATTCATTACTGGTTTCAGTTTCAGTTTGACTTTCAATTTTTAAATCATTTAAAACTCTTTCTGTACTAGATTTTAGTGGTGGAATGAAATTTGTTGGAGGTGGGACTGCATGATATCCCACTCCATGAATAACCTTTTCTGTAGTTTGATTGCTAGTTAATTCATTGACAATTTTAGAACTTCTTTCATACTTTTTAATGGTTAATTTATTCTGTTCTAGTTCCATTTGACATTCTTCAAGTTTGATTAAAGTTTCTTTTGATTTCAATTCAATATGTTCTTTTTCATAAGTGGTTTGTAGCAATTCATCTTTTATCTTTTGATCAGTTATTTCATAGATTTTAATTTGATTTTCTAAATCTGCTATACAACCATTATACTCAATTCTTCTGTTTCTATTTAAAATCATCTCTTCTAGAGTTTCTTTGTTTAGTTTTTCTAATTCTTTGTATGATTTAATGCATTCAGGAGTGCAGGATTTAGAATGTACCTCAGTAGTAGAAGGATCAGTAGTAAATGCCATAAGAGCTTGATTATGTGCATGTTCTTCTGCTTGAAAGCTCCAGTCATATCCTTGTCCTTCTTGAGAGACTAAGGCAGTTGAGTTGGACGTACTGTTCTTGTTGTAGTTGGATCTTTGATCTTTGGTTGGACATTCTCTGGCAAAGTGACCTAGATTGCTACAGTTGTAGCACTTAACCTTGGTTTTGTCAAAGTCAGCTCTATCACCATTGTTGTAAGACAGATTTTGCCTTCCAGTTCTTTTAAGAAACCTCTTTGTCCTTAAGCTTAGCATGGCCATCTGCCATTTAATATCCATCTCTTCCAAGTCATCAGGATTGAGCTGTTCTAAATCTTCACTAATCAGTGCAGTATTCACATGACTAGTAAAAAAAGATTCTCTGGCTAAATCTTCTGATCCTGCATTCTTCATAGCTTCCTGACCTGTTCCTGTGTTTGACACAAAAGCAGCATTGTTTGAAGATAGATTTGGAGTTTTAGAACTTACCTCAGATTCAAAGACTCTTAGTTCATTGTAGAGTTCATCAAGTTCTTTTTCTTCAAGTGCATCTCCTTGTCTATATATCACAGTATACATAGACCATTCTTCACCCAAAGACCTGAGGAACTTTCTGTTGACATCATCATTGTCTGGTTTATAACCAACTTGATTTAGTTCACCAATAAGCTTGTTGAACCTATCAAAGACCTGTGATAATGTTTCATTCTTCTGGCCTTTGAAGTTTTCAAAGTCCTGTTTCAGAACAGACTTCATGTTTCTTTTGGTGCTCTTGGTACCAACAAACCTCTTTTCCAGTGTCTGCCACAGTTTCTTTGCATCATCATATTCAACAAAGAGATGTTGATAATCATTGGGAATGGCAAGCAAAAGAGTGCTTAGAGCTTTGAGTTCGATTCCTCTGTAGTAATTCAGGATCAGCAGTAGCAGCTTTATATTCCAACATTCATATAAATTAAATTAAAAATTTACAAGTTGTAGGGGATATATAATTGTTGTTGTAATTTTTTATATACTACAACTACATAAGAATTATGAATAATACTTTTCGAATTAAATATTCTAATTTTATGCTTGAATATCACGAAATTATATCTATTGTGATAATTAATGAGAATCAAATTAAAAATCAGGCATAGTTTTTAATTCATGATTTAGATGATTTTGAAAGATTCCATGTTCAATTGTATGTAAAATGTATAAGAGATTTTTGTATCTTCCCCACATAAAAATATTTCTGTTTTTGTACAAAGAGATCAAAACAGTTTTAAGAAATTAAGAGCAGTTTCACAAAATTAGAGACACTTACAAACAATTTTTCATAGTTAGAAAACCACTATTCAAAGCAATTGGTTGCCCAACAGCGAGCAACTGGAGTAGCTGGTTGCCAAGCAACAGCCTACCCACTAGCTTGTTATTTCACCAGCTGGTCATTTCTGTCGATACATTCCTTTTGTATATTTCATTTTTTGTTTCTAGTCGCTCCCCAACCCTGCGAGAGTGCTCCTGCCCCCACCCGCTGTAACACCGCAAAATTTAGAAATCATTTTTTTTAAAGGTGCGGAAGCATAAGATATTAGATAAGTTTTAGGTTTAGGTTTACAAACCAAACGTCCCAAAATAAACTCCAATTGAGCTTGGTCACTCATTCCATCCAAAGCACCGATCAACCTGAAAAGAGTCAACGGGGGAGGGATTAACACAAAGCTAAGTGAATGAATATAATCTACAAATTCTGTTAAGTACAATAAGCAAGTAATCACGTCTGCAAGGGTAACCACCTAATCAGCCACATCAGCAACCACTATTATCAACCATAATATCAACCACCTCATCAAGTGTAACCACATTAGAGGACCGGGGGTCATCCCGGACCCTAAACCATTGTCGAACTATAGCCAACAGAAAACCTTTGTTGACCTTGGCAGAAAACCATTGCCGAACTCTAGCCAACAGAAAACCTTTGTTGACCTTGGCAGAAAACCATTGCCGAACTCTAGCCAACAGAAAACCTTTGTTGACCTTGGCAGAAAACCATTGCCGAACTCTAGCCAACAGAAAACCTCTGTTGACCTTGGCGGAAAACCATTGTCGAACTCTAGCCAACAGAAAACCTTTGTTGACCTTGGCAGAAAACCATTGCCGTTCATTAACCCGACAGTGCATATTAACGGATCAGCATTAACGGAATCAGCACTAACAAAATCAGCACTAACAAAATCAGCACTAACAGGATCAGCATTAACTGATCAGCACTAACGGATCAACACTAATTGATCAGCATTAACAAATCAGCACTAACTGATCAGCATTAACGGGGTCAGCACTAACTGGGTCAGCACTAACTGGAGCAACACTAACTGATCAGAACTAACTGATCAGCACTAACTGATCAGCATTAACGGGGTCAGCACTAATTGGGTCAGCACTAACTGGGTCAGCACTAACTGATCAACACTAACTGATCAGCATTAACGGGGTCAGCACTAACGGGGTCAGCACTAACTGATCAGCACTAACGGGGTCAGCACTAACTGATCAGCACTAACGGGGTCAGCACTAACTGAGCAATACTAACTGATTGCAACCAGACACAAGTTGGAGATTAAATCCACTCACCTTAACCTTCTCCTTGCCACCAACTCAGTAGTCTAATGTCACTGAGTTGTCCTCTCGTTTCCTGTGAATCAAAAGGAATACCGAATTAGTACATAATTCTACCAAATTATAAACAATTGTCAAGTAAGTTCGTAAACTAACTTTTTACCCAAATGACATCTAAATACTTGCAATAATAACTACTCAAGTCATAATCACATCATACTTTCATAATTCAAGTCAACTAACCACATTATACATTTTACATACAAACGGGTCAAAACCCAAACATAGTTCTAATACTACTAAATCTCGACTTTTAACCCATATAAACCCCACATTTTGCAAGTCATGACTAACTACATAATTTAACCAAATCAACACCTTTCTTGACCAAGTATTTTACCCAAAATCACAAGTTTATCCTTTTGACCCAAATCATCTAAACACTAACTAGTTTATTTTACAAAATCCACCAATACTTGACAATCAACAAAAGTACTTTTACCAAACATGTTATATTAACATAATAAACAATAATAACCATCAAATCCTCAAGAAATCCAAGGTTTGACAAAACCCATCTTCTCCAAACCTCCATTAATGGAGCTTGAAGGTGAGTTTCACCAAAACTTAGTTTCTTCCCACAAATAACCACACAATACATGTAAAAGCTTGAATAAACATGTAATCTAACATTTAACACAAGATTCACTCACAAAACTTCAAGAATCATAAACCCTAGTTTAACCAACTTGCATGAAATCAATAACAAACACATGTAGAATGAAGCTCACCTCAAGGCCTACTCAAAAATGAGTTTAGAATTTAGATTGAGCAAGAAACAAGCCCTAGATCTTCAAAAGACACCAAGAACAAGCAAGAAGATGAAGAGGGTTTTTAGAGAGAAGTTAGAGAGAGAAAAGGCACATGCAATCTTGTTGTGTGTGGTGATATGTAAGTGAGAGAAGAGAAGGAGGTTTTGACAGCTCCTTTAAAACGTTGCACAAGGGGAAAACAACAAGTGCACATATCATTTAATAACAGTATCAGAAGAGTATCCGGTCCACAACTAATTTATTTAAAATACCAAACAGACTCCATTTTCAAAAAACGCATATATTTTCGGGATTGAAATTCAAAAGTTAACCTAACAATATATAAACCACATAATCAATTAAACATTTCAGAAATCGAATATTTTAATCACTTGATTAAAATATCACAAAAAGACAAAACACTAAACATTTCATTTAATAATACTTTATTGTCAAAACTACTAGGCCGGGTTTCAGGATGTTACACCCGCTGACTGGGCAGTGGGCACCCACCAGGGGCGCTGACTCTAGGACTTCACAAAGTGGCACTGCTCTCTTGACCCCGCCTTTCGTGCGTTCCGCACCTATTAACTTTATTAGAACTAAAGTATGAAATTCATGACAAACATATTATTTCTATTATACTAAATTTGTAATAGTTAACATTAAAAGTCTAGAATTACTTAGAGTACATACTACTTTAAAACATATATAAAATGATTTTTGTGATGTGGATATCATATATTGTAAATAAATGAAGTATGCAAATTTGTTTTTACAATAATTACAATTCGTTAAAAGAGAATAGATAAGAAAAATAATGAATAAAGGGACCATGTTACATGCGCAAATGGCTTTTGTATAATGTTGGTCCGGAATTAAGAAACCATACTTATGCCATGTTGTCATCCACCCTGGTCCAGGACCCCTACCTTTGTACATATTCCTTAATATTCAATCATCCAAACACTTTATTTTCCAAATGGGACCTAATGCAACCAATGCTTGCTTTAGACTCTAAATACCAATTTTAATAGGGTTTGTGTTCAAACTTTATAATATTTTAAGTTTATTACCAGTTATGTAAAATCGTATATGTTATACGTTGTGACTATACAATGCATACACTGATTCGAGACACAGACGTATACAATATCATGTTTAGTAACTAACGTGTTTGCTTGAGTTTGTTTTTCGCGATGTAATAATATATAAGTGATTGTATGCCTAGCCCTTTGTTATATTACCGTGTATTTTATATCTACTTATCATAATTATAATATAATTGTTACGCACTATAAAATTAAAAGGGTAAATAAGCTGATAAAAAATAATTGCAAAAAATATTCATTATATTAAAATTAATTTGTCACTTACCAGATTCTCACGCTACCAGTTAAAGGGGTGACTGTAATCTTACTCTATATATGAGACTACATATGATGAAGTCTTGCACACATGGCAATTCCAAACGATTCTATTGGTCCTTAATGCCACCCGTAATTCAATGATTGGTCCACCTCATTCACACGAAAATTCAATGCAGTCTTCATTCGGTCTTCCTGCACTTTAGGAAACAACCCAAATTAATAGGCCAAATTTAAGTAAGGATTTCAATGCTTTTAATTTAGAATTATAAAAATATGAAAGACATACCCGACTAATCATAAATACCGTGTTTATATTCGGAAGTTGATTAAAAGATTCCTTAATATCCGTGATTTGTGAATATCAACACTTATTTGAATTATTTCATTATCAATCATAATATATACTACCTTAAAGTCGACACAGCACAATTACAAACCCACTCATCCATCGTATTCTGCATCAAATCTGCACCAGCAGGTAATTGATTTCTGTCTTTCTTAATATCAGAACAACTAAACTTCGATTTGCATTCATATAATTAAAGGACAATGGTCGACATTATCGGCTGATACTGATTCATATTTTGTTACCTTACAGGAATCATTGAAGCTTCTTCTGGATTTCCAAGTAATCCTATTCAAACACCCAGGTTTTCCCCAAAATGTTTGATTCGATTACATATTTTTTTTGATTATAAACAGTTTTAATTTAGTATATCAAATCTGCTTTAACAGTTTGACTTTTTCCCGTCAACAGTTAACAATCAATTACATTTTTTTTAATAAATCACGACATATTTATTTCAATCACTTCCATGAATTATTAATTCAAACACTTTGAATTATTAAGTCAAACTGTTTTAAAATTTGTGCTTTTACAGTTTTAAACATATGTGAATGTTTTTCAATATGTTTGACTGTTGACGAAAGTCAAACTGTTTTAAAAAAATGTGTAAATCGAATATATGCATTTATTTCAATTACTTCCATGAATTATCAATTCAAACACTTTGAATTATTAAAAAGAACTTTTTAAAAGTTGTGATTTTACAGTTTTAAACATATGTGAATGTAATTCAATCTGTTTGACTTTTTAAAAAAATCAAACTGTTTTAAGAAAATATTTTAACGAACATATGCATTTATTTCAATTACTTCCATGGATTATGAATTCAAACACTTTCAATTATTAAGTCAATCTGTTTTAAAAGTTGTGCTTTTGCAGTTTTAAACATAATAACCTGTAAGTTTCAGTATACTTTCAATTAATATGTACACCTAATGTTAATTGTCTATATCTGATTCTTTAGTATACATTCAGTGATAAATATTACCTTGAAATAAAGCTTGCAATTCACTTCATGCACAATTCAAAACATACTCTTTTGTTTTTCTTCGAAGATGGGTTGCTTGGCTGCTCAATTTCATCATCTAATAAATAATACTTTTAGTGTTAACAAACTATAATTTAACTAACAACATCAGTAAATGAGATTGATCTATAATGACTTTTTTAGGACTCAAACTACACTGTATGCTACTAAAATTACAAACTTTATATCAAATTTATAGCAAAATTCATCTAATAGACAGTTTGCTACCTGAATTACAAACCTTATGAATGAAATGCAGGTTGAGGGTTTCTTTTCCTGCTGATGAACCGTTTCAGCTGAATCGGTTGAAGATGAGGGGTGTAAAGTTGAGTGTTCAGTTGAGGTTTATAAGCTTTCAGATTAAAACAGTAACTTGATTAAAAAACACATTTGAACAATATAATTCCGGTTTCACCTTGAAAAAGTAATCCATTGACGGCTTCAATTAGGGGCAAAAATTGATTTCAGTTGCGTTGAATCTTATTCATTTTCGAGAAATCCGTCCCACGATCAGTACCATCTCATCCATCGTATGTCGTATTCCTCCGCCATTACTGCCTCCGTCGCCGCCTCTGCAACTTAGCGTTTAATCAAGATACGATAAGTCCTCCGCCGACGTCGTATGTACCGAATCTGTACATTTCCTTCATCAATTTAGACCTAATTCGATAGAAGACGAAATGTGTGTGATTTTACAGTTTACTTCATTTACTTCTAGGGATGGCAACTCTCATCCGATCCGATGATCATCCATCCGATCCGCTCCACCGGTGGTGGATACGGATGAAGTTAAATGGGTGAATATCGGATGTGGAGCGGATATGGATGTTTATTGGAGCGGATACGGATGATGATTTTCAATCCATGGATGAATCCATTTAACCCGAAATTAATCATTTTTATATTACAATTTTACATGATTAATAATATATGTCTACATATATTTTATTCAATCAAATTTATACATAACATAACATTGAATATAACTAAATTTGTAAACATTACAAACCGTACTCTAGGCTTATGTATATATTAAGTTATGTTTTCGTTTGTATCTATCAATAATTGGGTATTAGTTACAAAGTATGTTCTATGCCTCAATGCATCGAACGTAGGTTTGTAATTATGTTTTCGTTTGTATATTCTTTTGAAAGAAATTATATACATATTCAACAAAAATTGCAAATTTATCTATGAAACTATCATACTTTCTTATGAAACTATCATACTTTCTTTAAAAAACTAAATTCTTTCGACATCCAACGGA
Organism: Calendula officinalis; assembly: GCA_963853835.1. Taxonomy (NCBI): domain Eukaryota; kingdom Viridiplantae; phylum Streptophyta; class Magnoliopsida; order Asterales; family Asteraceae; genus Calendula; species Calendula officinalis. The sequence goes on from OY970825.1 coordinate 7,376,349, forward strand.
TGCCCATTTACCCGCTATAATCCGATGGATATGGATATGGATGGATGAAATGATTTTAAATGGATATGGATGTGGATATGGACGATGTAAATCTAAATGGATATGGATGTGGACATCGCATCACCCGATCCACATCCGCTCCATTGCCATCCCTATTTACTTCTTTGTTATTTCAATTTACACCCTTAGTCTATTTCGCTTAAATTTTTGCAACCCTGTAAAATTTTCAGCCCGATAGTATTATAAGAGTGAAATTAATGGGCTTACATATTTAGCCCGCCAAGTTGAAGCCCAATTTGTATAACTTTGACAAACACTAGACTAAATCTAACTTTGTTATAATTATTCGACATTAGTTTAACGATATATTTGGTCAATTAAAAAATTTATTTTATTTTTATGCAGATATTATAAAGCGTTAGATTATATGGAGATGTCTAATTTCAACACCAATAAAGCAATGGTAGATAATAAAGAAAAAAAAAGGAGGAAAAAGAAAAAACATGGTAGAAAACAATGAGAATCAGCCCGAAAACACGGTAGATGGTTTGTGCTCTTCGTCCAACAAAAGTAATTATTTCATTTAATTACTCCATTTATTAGTACTTTATATTATTTTTTTTCCAATTAAATACTTTATCAAAATATTTAACCAATTTTTACTTCTTTATGATTTTGAGGTTTGCCAAATGAGATAAATGGAGTGGTTAGGAAACCTGGAAGACCTATCAGAAGAAAACCACTTACGCCAATTAGTGAAAGTATGCAACATTTAAATTCTAATACATAATTATAGGAAATTGTGTAATTTTTATAAACAGTAGAAAGTATGCAACCATTCTAATACATAATTATATCATTTTAAGATTATATACCAAAATACTGAATTAGTGTTTGGTGTATAGTAGATTTCGTAATATGTATTTTACATTTTGGTAGAGGTGCCACAAAATGGGCATCCAAAAGTACAGTTTCTATATCTAATTAGCATGTCAAAGATGTTAACAAAAAAATCATATTATTTGAATAATGACCCATTTTTTTTAAATAAAGTGATTTGTGAGGGTTTTTTGCGTTAAAATTATACTTTGGGTGACTATAACCCATTTCCTTTTGAGATAAGTTTTGGATTTGGTTCGTTTGAGATAAAAATAACCCGAATCAACCCATTCATAAGTAAATGGGTCAGAGTGTCATGTCTATTGTGTTGTGGTGATGATGTCATTGTTCAAATTCTGACAATGTATTTTGCTTCTTTTGCAGGTTCTTTTCTCAGACGTAAATGCCTATGAGGTAAATGATTTTGTATTAAGCTACCGTTCTATTTTTATGACAGAATGATATATTATGAGAATGTGTTAGGTTGTTTTTTATAACTTTCATAAACAATTAAAGAGTTGTTAATAAGCGTTACATATATGGGTTTTATCAGGTAGATATTGGAGCAGATGACAGGCATTGCTTCTGCAAAGCTGCTGACTTACTGGCTGTGGTTGAATACCATTTTTATGATTCCCTTAGAAAACATCTTAAACGATTGTAACAAGCTTTTGTTGCTTATGATTTGATACATTTTTATATTGAATTTAGTATGAGCAAGATCATTATCATTTATCATTCAAGAGCTTTTATTTAATTCACAATGTTTTTTGTACATTTGCTGTAGGTGGCGATTTTGACATTAGGTAGTATAATGTTTGCAATCATTTGTGACACTAATAGCTTATATAGTTTTGTTCAAGATGTGTTTTGGATCAAACGGAACTGTGAAGTTGTTAATAACATACAATTCAGGTAATATAGTTATGCTTAAAAATTGACAATGGGTATCTTTTGGGTGGATTAGCAATGGACATTGCATCCGGTTCTAACATATGCCCATAAATAGAATAACATAATTTGCGGGGTTAATTATAGCCTAAAAAAACAAACAATGATATCACAAGACAAGTAATCATGAAGCATTCAAGCCACATTTCAGAAACCGCTTATACCATTACTCTTTTATGTATTCTCACATGGCCAGTTTTATGTGGTTGTATCACGAGTTAAGAACAAGAATTGATTGAAGGTTATTTGTTGTGACATAGATGGGAATTACACTAATTCAACAGCAAATGTCGTTTACAAAGAAGTCTTATTTCGTTTGTAAATTTTATGTAACATCTGTTCATGTATCGATTTTTCTACCAATTCATCATTACAGCTACAACATTATTATGTCATTTTTAAAATTATTAATCTTTATTGGTATTTTTCTACATACTAAATTTTGAAGCATACACGCCCATCGGGCGGGTTATGAAGCTAGTTGTTTAATATAAATAGATTATGTGTTTTAAAAATGAATAATCAGATAATTAGTATTATAAATGTGCTTAAGAAAGTAGTGTTTAGATTTTATTATGCTGTTTAAAATCACAATAATCAAATAATCAATTTTTAGTGTTTGTCAAATCTGATTAGTTATTTAGCTAATAGGTTAAATGACTAGTTTTAGATTAATTGTTTTTTTTTCCCTCAAAACTCAATGAACACCTCATGCATCTTTTTCGAGAATTATGTTTTGGGCATTAAACACAATTTTTTATTAAAATATCTTTTTACCAAACACTTATTTTAAATTATTTTATCAAACACTCACATAACAAGCTTTGTAATTTAACGGGAAATGTAAAATGACCAAAGTATCCTCAAGTTGTTGGCTCGTTAGGTAACTTAACAAATCACTTTAGAGTTTAGATGGAAAAATAGAAACACGGAAACTGAAACCATAAAGATAAAAATCATGATAAAAGTTTATGGACAAAATCAGTAGACAAAAATATAAAGCCACATGAAGAATTTTTGTAACATACTGAGGCTGTGGTGTATGGGTACCATACCCACACCGATTTTTTCTGCCACATCATCTGCTACCTCAGCAACCACACCACCCCAACACCACATCATCTCTAGGAAATACTCACCACACCACACCATTTTATTCCATTTAAATAAATAATAAAAAAAAAGAAAATCAAAAGCAACCCATGCCAACCAATCACAAGCCAACACCTACACCCCCACACCCGTTACGTCGCGTTGCCCGTGCCCCCTCCCCACTACGCCAACCCCCACGCCGTTGGGGGGGGGGGGGGTTGTTTGCCTTCTCTCCCACGCCGTTGTCCGCAATTATATATTGACTCATACCCAGGAGCCTGAAAGTAAAGAAAAGAAAAAAAAAACTCAAAAATTTTTGACATCATTTATGCATATCAATAAATTAAAAAAAAATTGTATGTAGTAGATCCTTATGGCTTATACGCGTCATTACACTACTATGTACATTCGATTTCTTTGGCATCATTGCACTGTTTTTAACATACTCGTTTTACTGTACTAAATCATCAAAACTCATTCCCCACAATAAAAGAATAAGTAGTTGTTTGTACCTAATTTTTAAATTGCAGAAATTAAGGGGTAATGGGGGTAGGGGAGGTTATGGGTCAGGCGGAGCTGTGTCAAGATTGGATTTGACCCAAATAAAGTGAGTCCCTGCCCTGCCATTTCAATAAATAACAAAATCCACACCCCATCTCCCAAATCTTTTATTGTTTCTTATGGTAAAAATTATCATAATTACAACTATTATCGTGTAATATGTATGCGATAAAAACTTGAAAAAAAACAACTATGGTAACTATATATAGCCTGGTTAAAGGATTTTTGTCTTATGAAGTTACTACAAAATTAATCTCAAAATCATATACTTCATCTTTTATAATTTTGTTATAATATTCATTTGAATCAACAAATAATACTCTACCCCAAACCAATTACAAATTTATATAAATTAACAATACATTTAACTGGGCCTTAAAACTATGACAACAATTTTTTAGCACAGTTTTGGCGCAAGTCACGGTGTTGTTTGATGATATCAGAGACACTATAACGAATCTATAGCATCCGCTCTTAAATTCTCTAGTATAATTTGCAAAATAACATCCTCAAATAAAAGTTAAAGAGTTAAAACAATAACTGGATCAAAACTATATGTGAGTTAGTTATCTTATTTATTTTAGATTTATATATTTTTTTTGCATGTGGTATAAATGACAATTTTGATCTTATGGTTATGGTTTTGATAAAACAATTTACTAATAACATGATTTTTCAAGCATTTAACGTACATGAATAAACTTTTTATATTTTATAAAATTGTATTTGAATATTAAGTTTTTTTTAATGATGTTTGAATATTAGCTTTTTTATTTTCGTATATAGTGTTATAAATATATTAATTTATAAACATAATAACATTATGAAGTGCGAACAAATACTTATTGTATTTCAACGTATTGAAGTGTTTCGACTTATATGGAAAGACAATTATTGTTATATTTAATATTATTCTAATTATATCAAATGAAAAAGCTATTAAGTAATTATTCAATATAGTATAAACTTATATTTTCTCGACTCAAAATAAATGTTACACTTTTTATTTTTAAGTCTATTAAAATAAGTGATAAACTTTAATAATTTATTTTATTTGGTAAATGATAGTAAAGCTCATATTCAATAATTATGTCATATTATATAGTGAAATCACTTAGTTATACTTACGTTTACTATTTGAACATTATTAACTTACTTTGTTCAAAAGAAATGAGAATCATCCTCAATTAAATATTTAATCAAATTTCATCTAAACCCTTTGAATATAATTGTGTGGCTTAAATCATTAACTAACTAATTGACCGTTAAAAAACACGCATTTCATATGTGTGCCAGACTGCAAGTTATACATGTTTATCCATGTGATTACTAATAATTATTATAACAAAAAACGACGTCCAAAACATGAGTATAAACATATATATAAGCTATATTTAGTATCAAAATAATGTTTTTTTCTTTTCATGAGTGCATCTCTCCTTTTCATTTTTATACCTTTTATGTTCACACCAATCATAAAATTATTCATAATTATAACAAAATTCATATTTAGTCACGGTTTTATATGAGCCTCGCATGAGTTTTATCTTTTCAGACTAAATAAATAATCTAATTTTGTATATTGTAGATAAATAAAACTATGACGAAATTTTAATATTGATTTTATTAATAATGTACTACTTATCATACATAATGTACAAGCGACAACTGCACATTATACACCACCATCACCGGTCACTTGAATGACCAAATGGAAAGAAAAAAAAAATAGTTTGGCCGTGGTTACCAGTCCTCATACGCGGTTACCGGTCATCGTAATGAGGGGACGCATCGCCAGACGCCGGTTGAGGTCACCATCACCATAAGTCGTCCATTACAATCTGTCTAATTTCACATTTGTCTTCAACAATTATCATTATCATATACTCTAAAAGTTATATGAGCATAATGTATACTTATAAGACATTTCTCGAAAATAAGGTAACCATTTTAGAAGAGAAGGTTGGCATCATTGTATAAATGTTATTATCTTTTATCAATAGTTGATGAATAATTTTTTTTTTTACATTTAAGTTATATTTAAGTTGTTTTGTGACTGCTGTCAGCTTTTGCTTTTGACATTTCAAGTAACTCTGTTATTATTATTATTATTATTATTATTATTATTATTATTATTATTTATGGTGTTTAAATAAAGTTTTTTTTATACAATAACAATAGTATTTTATGATGCTTTTTATTTGATTTATTTTATTATATGTAATTATCTTATATAATTGTAATCTACAAATTAAGTAAATTTGCAACTAATTTAAATTATTTAATACAATTGTAGTATACAGATTAAGTACATTTGCAACTAATGCAACATGTTCGCACGTCGACAACTCTATACTAAAATCTACAACTCTATAATTAATGATATTAATGAAATTTCTTCAGCATTTCATAGAGATTGGTGTAAGGTGTTGCTCATGACCTATATGTCATGGGTTCAAGTCCTGTCGTGGACAAAAAAAAGTAGTTAGATGGCGTTAAAAAAAAATCAACATATAATCATATCTCTCTGTTATATTTTAAGGCATTTAGATTATTCATTTAAGAAATTTTAAACTAAGATTAAGATAAATTTGTTAGTATAATATCTTAATTACATTTCCTTATTCATCAAACTAGATTTATTTTTCAAAATGTAAAAAAAAGAGTCCACTAAAGAAACAGCATAGAAACCAGGGCTATGATTAAGAGTTACGAGCAAATTTTTTGTTATTAGCATAACGTCATAATTATTAATGATAGTTATTAAAGATGTCACAAATAACATATGATTATGATCGGATATAATCGATTCTTACAACAAGTCACTTAACAGGTTGTTAATAGAATACAAGATTAGAAGCACCCGATTCAAACACATATCTAACTTTAACGATGAGAGGTGATTTATGATTTTAAAAATTAGGTTGTTAATCGAATTGACCGCTTAACCAATTAGACCAGTAAAAAAATTGATGAATTCATTATTAATATGAAAATAATAAAACAAACTCAAAAGAAATCTAAAAATAAATAAGTGGAACTATCAATTTTGATATCTAGACCATAATACTCTCATATAGGGGTGTTGATCGGGTATAACTTTCGGGTATCGGGTAGCTCGGGTCGGGTAATTCGGGTATTTTCAAATATAAAAAATATCCAATACCCGAACCAAATTAATTCGGGTATTTGGGTATGGGTAGTTCGGGTAATGGGTCGAGTACGAGTATATCCACTACTACCCCGAGAATTTGTACACTTGTATTGTTGGCGACCACAGTGATTATAATTGATCTTAATATACCAAATTTGTCTGCAATTTTACCAAACTCCAACTGATATGAGACTCTATCATTGACTTTTAGATGATATTTATGGACTACAAACTTAACGATCGTATTTTATTTATAAAACTATAAAATATTACCTTTAAAAGATTCATTTTAATAAAATTCAGTTATTCGGGTATACCCGCCAACTTAAAATATTACCTTATACCCGATCCGTATTATTTTCGAGTTACCCAATACCCAAATGTTTCTACCCGATACCCGAACTACCCGACCCGATCTACCCAAATTCGAAACAGGTCGAGCGGGTAGATCGGATTTTGGTTATTTTCGACATTACTCTCATACATCATAGTGTATGGTGTACATCATTTTAGTGATGTGTTATAGCAAGAAAAAACGAAACAAGTGATGTATGCATAAAAGATCAAATTTAATATTTGTACAAATTAAATATGTTTTTTATTGGTAAATAAAATACTAAAAATACTCCTATAGCACAAGCCAAAGGCTGGCTCGAGGCTGCGCGCACCAGCAGCATATAACACTGTCATTTTTCGATTTCCGAGACAAATCTCTCTCTCTCAATCTCTCTCTCTCTCTCTGATAGCTGTGTGTGTATTTGTAGTGTGTGTAATTCCTCCATTTTCAATTCACCAGCTTTCTCTCTCTGCATTTGTTGGGTTGCTGTTTTCTCCTGTAAAAAACCATGTCTAGGGTTTCCCCATTGTTTCTTCTGCACATCAAGTAGATACCTTCTTCAAACGCCACAACTTCAAATTATTTTAATTTTAGATTCCATTCAGTTTTTCTGAAATCCCTCGTTTTTGAACAAGATTTTCTGGGGCTTTCTTTCTGCTTTAAAGATTTTTCAAGGAATTAAGTCAAAAAGCTGAGTGAAATAGCTGATCAAACAAAAGCAGACTTGTTTTGTCTGTATATTAGTCAAAACTCACACACACACACAAAGTGAAAAAATTTGTGGAATTCTTGCTGTTTTTTTTTTTGTTTTGTTAAAAATGGCTATGGTGGTTCAACATCAGCATCAACACCACAAAGAGATGGACAATAATAACAGCATCACCAAACACCAGTTAGATAACGGAAAATATGTACGGTATACCACCGAACAAGTTGAAGCTTTAGAAAGAGTTTACGCAGAATGCCCTAAACCTAGTTCTTTGAGAAGGCAACAATTGATCCGAGAGTGCCCTATTTTGTCAAACATCGAACCTAAACAAATCAAAGTTTGGTTTCAAAATCGCAGGTATTTATAGTTTTATGTCGCAGGTTTTTATTGTAATTTATTTACATGGGTTAGAAATTATATACTAAAATTGTAAAAAAAAAAAACTCTACTTTTACCAGTTTATATGAATCTGGTTTACATGCATTATTAGTAATTAATATTAATAAATATTAGTTTGTAAAATTATTATCCTTTTGTGTTGCTCCAAATTCGGAGTAAATTGTCGTATCAACTAATTAAGAGAAAAACTAGGGTTTTGTAAGAAATCAAAAGGGGGAAAATGGAATGTAGGTAAAATTAACAATTAAATCGTGTTATTTTATGCGTTCAGATGTCGCGAAAAGCAACGAAAGGAATCTTCTCGGCTTCAGACAGTAAACAAGAAATTATCTGCTATGAACAAGTTATTAATGGAGGAAAACGATCGATTGCAAAAACAAGTGTCTCAACTTGTATGCGAGAATGGTTATATGCGCCAACAATTGCACACTGTATGTTTTTTATCCCTAAAAGTTTAATTAAAATTAAAAAATAAATAAATATATTATTAATAAAAAGGGTGATTTTTTCAGGGTCCAGCAGCTACAGATGCAAGCTGTGATTCTGTAATTACCCCTCCCCAGCATTCTTTGAGAGATGCTAACAACCCGGCTGGGTAATTTCGTCTTTTCACCTATTAATTCTATATTTTACATTTATTTGGGAATTATGATTTAATTATTTAATTTTTGATTTTTGCAGACTACTCTCGATTGCAGAGGAGACCTTAGCAGAGTTCCTTTCTAAGGCTACAGGAACTGCTGTTGATTGGGTCCAGATGCCTGGGATGAAGGTTGGTTTTAGTTAACATCAATTAATTATAAGAATCAAATCTTTTTAGCTTTTTTTACTAATAATCTTGATTAAAATGACTTAATTGGTTATAAAAATGGGATCTTTTTTCCAGCCTGGTCCGGATTCGGTTGGGATCTTTGCCATTTCACAGAGTTGCAGTGGAGTGGCAGCTAGAGCCTGCGGTCTCGTAAGTTTAGAGCCCACAAAGGTAATATATTTTCATCATTTGTCCAAAATTAAAATTAAAATGTACTATTTAATTTTATTTATATTATAATTAAAATTAATTTTCTTGATTTATAGATTGTAGAGATCCTTAAAGATCGTCCTTCTTGGTTCCGAGACTGTCGGAGCCTTGAAGTTTTCACAATGTTTCCTGCTGGAAATGGTGGGACAATTGAACTTGTATATACGCAGGTAAATAATTAATTATTAATTGTTAAATATTTGTTGTAATTACATATTTTCTAATAGTTTATATATGATTTTGCATTTAGATCTTTGCTCCAACAACACTGGCTCCTGCCCGGGATTTCTGGACCTTAAGATACACTACAACTTTAGAAAATGGAAGTCTCGTGGTACGTTTATAATTACCGTTTTACCCTTGCCCCTTTTATCACTTTTTATTAAATTATAACTTTTTATATTACAATTTTAGGTGTGTGAAAGATCCCTATCTGGTTCGGGTGCGGGCCCGAATCCGGCTGCTGCTACTCAATTTGTAAGAGGGGAAATGCTACCAAGTGGTTACCTTATTCGCCCGTGTGAAGGTGGCGGGTCCATTATACACATAGTAGACCACCTAAATCTTGAGGTAAACCAAACACTTAAAAAGATCGATTAATACATAATATTTTTTGAAAATAATTATTGTTTACAAGTACCCATTTGCTCAATTCGTATAAAGTTTACAACTTTACAAGATTTTTGTTATTATTTTTTCATTTTGTTTAAAAAAATTGAATCTTTATAATGCAGGCGTGGAGTGTACCCGAGGTTCTTCGTCCACTTTATGAATCTTCTAAAGTAGTAGCCCAAAAAATGACAATTGCTGTGAGTAATCTTTATTTTAATTACCGATTTTCATGTTAAAAAAGTTATATAAATTTTTATTTATTAAATTATTTCGGTTGTAGGCGTTACGTTATATTAGGCAAATAGCACAGGAGACAAGTGGAGAGGTAATTTATGGATTAGGAAGACAACCAGCTGTTTTAAGAACTTTAAGTCAGAGATTAAGCAGAGGCTTCAATGATGCAATTAACGGATTTAGCGACGATGGTTGGTCGCTAATGAATTGTGATGGTGCTGAAGATGTAATAATTGCAGTCAATTCAACCAAAAATCTAAATAATTCCATGAATCCCTCAAATTCCCTCTCGTATCTCGGTGGGATTCTTTGTGCAAAAGCTTCAATGCTTTTTCAAGTGAGTTTTCTTATCAAAAAATAATACTTTTTTTAGGCATTTATTAAAATTGATTATGTTGTACTCAGAACGTACCACCGGTTGTACTGGTTCGGTTTTTGCGGGAACATCGGTCAGAATGGGCAGACTTTAATGTTGATGCTTATTCTGCGGCATCGGTTAAAGCCAACCCGTATTCCTACCCGGGTATGCGACCCACCCGTTTTACTGGTAGTCAAATTATCATGCCTCTTGGAAACACGATTGAACACGAAGAGGTATTTTATTAATTTTACATTTTTCGTCTTTATCATATATACATAAATTAATTTAATAAGATTACCTTTTTATGTTGTGTATAGATGCTTGAAGTTGTTAGACTTGAAGGTCATGCACTTGGACAAGAGGATCCTTTCATGTCTAGAGACATTCATCTCTTGCAGGTAATTATTTCAACTTTTTTATCTTTAAATAAACACAATTTTATAACTTTAATAATATATTTTTTATATTTAGTTATGCAATGGAATTGATGAAAATGCTGTTGGAGCTTGTTCAGAACTTGTTTTTGCACCGATCGATGAAATGTTTCCAGATGATGCGCCACTTGTACCATCTGGTTTCCGTATAATCCCGTTAGATCCCAAATCAGTTGAGTCATCAACTACCCGTATTCTCATTTTCTTTATCTTCTCTCTCGTTTGACCAAAGTTGACTAATTGAATAATCCTTAACCAGAATGATGTCAAGAATGCAATGGTGACCACACATAGAACACTGGATCTGACTTCAACTCTAGACGTGGCCCCTGCACCTAACCATGTTGGGTCAACCGATTTGTCAACGGGTGGTCAAACCACGAGATCGGTTTTGACCATTGCGTTTCAGTTCCCGTTTGAGAATAATTTAGCTGAAAGTGTAGCTACAATGGCTCGACAATATGTTAGAAGTGTGATAAACTCGATTCAGAGAGTTGCAATGGCGATCTCTCCTTCGGGATTGAGCCCGTGTGTAGGGCCCAAACCGTCTCCGGGCTCACCTGAAGCTCTCACTTTAGCTCAATGGATCTGCCAGAGCTACATGTAATTTTATTTATTTATTTATTTATCTTTTTTGTCATGAAATAAATAATTTGAGAACGCGTGATTCTGATTTGTTATTTTCAGGTACCATTTAGGAGTGGATCTGTTGAGTTCGGGTTCGGTTGTTGGGGACTCGTTATTGAAAGATCTTTGGCAGCATCAAGATGCCATTTTGTGCTGTTCACTAAAGGTATAATAATTGAAATTGCCACCTGGACTTTTTGAATTATAAGTTACAACTGATTTTGTTTTTTTTTTTGTTTTTTTTTGTGTGGTTTGCAGTCGTTGCCAGTTTTCATATTTGCAAACCAAGCAGGGCTTGACATGTTGGAAACAACTCTGGTGTCATTACAAGACATCACATTAGACAAAATGTTTGATGATTCTGGTCGAAAGGCACTTGTTCCTGAATTTGCCAAGATCATGCAACAGGTAACAACTTCTATTTTCAAGTTTTTTGAATCTTTAATGAAAAAGATCACAACTTTATGCATCTTTGTAACAAAAGATCATGACTTTATGAATCTTTCAAATAAAAGATCATACTTTTTGCATCTTTTTAGTAAAAAGATCATATATTTTTTCATCTTTTTAGTAAAAGATCATATTTTTTTGCATCTTTTTAGTGAAAGATCATATTTTTTTGCATCTTTCTAAAGTTTTAAAAAAGACCCTGTTTTTTTTGCATCTTTTTTAATGTAAGTTATTGTGTGTTTACAGGGATATACACATCTACCTGGTGGGATTTGTATGTCAGCAATGGGGCGTCACATATCGTATGAACATGCTGTAGCATGGAAGGTTCTTGCAGCCGATGAAAGTACTGTGCATTGTCTTGCTTTCTCTTTTGTCAATTGGTCCTTCGTGTAATTGTTGTGTTTTTTGTACCTTTTTCCCATTGGTAAAAAGTTTAGTGAAAAAAGCCGAATAGAAGTAATCAAAGTGGTAAAAACTTGTTCAAGATTGTAGTGGTTCGCTTTTTGCATGGCATTTTTTAATGTATTAGGGAGTTGTTAGATTACAATCAGTTCAGATTTTCACACCCAATATTTATTAATAGCTTTGATGTGGTATTTTTGAGTTTTGATCTTTTCCCTAAATGAGATTGGTATTATCTTTTGCTACTTGTGATCTTTTTAGGGTGTTTTTGTTCTAGCATAATGATGTACTTTTACATTTCTTACTTATTAGTTGTACTTCCTCCGATTCAAAATAAGTGATACACTTTCCTTTTTGGGGTGATTCAAAATAAGTGATACACTTTGAAAAATTACCTTATTTGGCAAAAAAAATGGGACCCTCACCCACTAACTATCTACTTCAACAAAGTAAAATGACCCCCTTACCCTTACTTTTTACTTTTAAACATCATTAACTCCAATTTATTCAAAAAGTGTGGGGCTCATTCCCACTAACCATCCAATTAATCTAATTTATCCATCATTATAATCTTTTGCCTCAAAAACCGTGAAACCAAAAGTGTATCACTTATTTTGAATCGGAGGAAGTATAATTTTTGTCGAATTGGATCATTGGAGAGGTGATCTATCTATTGTTTGAGTTATTGGCTTGTGTTATTTATAAATTTTATCTTTAGTTTACATGTATATTTACATAATTATTTTATTTTATAATCGAGTCAAGCTTGAAATTATCGAATCGAGTCAATTCGGGCTTGAGAGTATCAAACTAACCGATATAATATTTATGTACTTCCTTCGTTTCAAAATAAGTGATACAAATTAGTATTCACGGTTTTTGAGGCAAAATATAATAATGAAGGTTAATTAGATTAAATTTGATAGTTAGTGGAGGATGAGTCCTTCATATATTGATTAAAGTGAATTTAATGATGTTTAAAAATAAAAATAAGGGTAAATGTGTCTTTTCACTTTATTAAATGAGATAGTTAGTGGGTGTGGTCCTCACTACCTTTACCAAATATTGTAAGTTTTCAAAGTGTATCACTTATTTTGAAACACTCAAAAATGGAAAGTTTATCACTTATTTTGAAACGGAGGAAGTATATATTTATACCTGTAAACGAGTAAATTCGAGGCGAATTTAAAAGTTCCAAATATATATTTGAGTGAATTTCGAGTTTTGAGTTTTATAAAATCATTTTTATTTATATTGTCTCGACTTGGCTCAGTTATATCTCTAGGAATGAGCCAAATATGATACAAAAACATTTTTCAATTACTCAATTGGATATAAACTCAACTAAACATGGATGATGTAATAGTATGTTATTATTTTACGAATAAAGCTATTATTAATACCTTTGAGGGGTCTTCAAAAGCTGTTTTGGTGTTTAATTTATATAATCTTGATCTTAATGGTCCAACTGTTAGCTTTTTGAAGGTGTTTTATAAGGGATATTAGGGGTAGGTTAGTGGGTTGTGTTTGTGAGGAGCATGTGCTTTATGTGGTCCATTGAGACCTAATGTGGGTTGGGGTTGACATGCTTTCATCTTTTTTGACTAAGGTTGCTGTCATTACATTCTTTATATATATGTCAATCAGATTAGTGCCCAAAAAAGAACCTTTTTTCTCCCACAACCACAATCATGGATCATGAGTATGTCAAATTGCACTACTTTAAGCCACAAATTTGGGGTTTCAATGGAGGGACAGTTTAAAAAAAATCAACCCAAATACAACTTTGTATAAGTGGTAAAAGAATCATGTTGTGTAATTGAAACATATCGGGTTGGTTTAAGTTTAGTACTTATCTTCGCTTTTAACGATTTAATTTTTTTGACATGTGTTCTTTTGAGCTCAATTTCTTAATCCAAATCAACATAATTGTACATATATCTCTCAGTTATGAAGAATTAATAACTAAGTGTTTTGTTTTTATGATGAAACTAGGCTCTTATTGGTAACAAGGTGATATGTGGATCATATTTTAGTGAGTAGGATTATGGAGTCGTATCATGATCCATATGGAATTCAAGTCTTTTATTAAGCTTGTAATCCTTACAAAATACGTGTTATGGTAACTAAAGGTAAATGACATTATTACTATTCTTTATTTAATAAACTTATACTTTAAGAAAAAGCGTCATTTAGTGACACAAGTATGACACGACGAGAAGTATAATTGTAGCCACGTTTTAATAATACTTTTGTAAAATTGTGGGTTAAAGGTTGTATTTTTAGATTTAGTGACACTTTATTACGATAAATTATGCCACAATAAGGTTAAAGATCTTTATCAATGACTTCTTTACTCATTTTTCTTGCGTAGATAAAACACTTGGATAATTTGTGACTTTTGTTTACTTGAGTGACACTTTTTGACCTTTAGTGACAACTTTAACACTTTTTTGAAAGTGTCACTGACAATTTTCTATCACAGGATACAACTTAATCCTGCATGAATAAATTATGTCATGTTATGAATAAATCATAAGATGAAACGATTTTAGGCTAATAATATTGCTTGGTTATGGGCTAATGATAGATTTGGGCTTTGACAAAACTCGAAAGAAGTCATGAGATGACATGATGACAACACATTTTTAACTATTATGGTTCATTTAAAAACAAAATTACAACAATATGACATTTTTTTAACGCAAAATGATCAATTAAATATTAATGGGTTTTTGCCAATGCTCAACAATGCAAGTTGAAGACAAGACGATTGACATTCATCGAAGACAAGACGACTGACATCCATTGTACTTGAGAGCAAGTACAACAACAATGTCTAATTGTAAAGAGTCGAAAAATTCAACGACACTATTCTTAAACAACTTGGGGTCTGACCTTTTCTCGCACTATTACGGATATAATAGACTATTACAAATATGAAAATAATGGGAAAAATAAGTTTCATTTGTCAAACGTCCCTATCGGAAATTATAATTGACTACGGATTCGAGCCATGGCACATGGTTTCATAAAACCCAAGAATCGAGAACCGAACTGAAATAATAGTTTTGCTTCCGTCCGTTTATTTCGGGTTTAGAACCGATTAGAAACGAAAATTATATTATCAAAATAAATTAGTTAGGCTCAAAATGGTCAAAATCGGGTTCTAGAACCAGAAAAACAGGAATTGAGAACCGAAAAAAACAAAAAAGGAAACCACGAACCGACATGAAAATCAAAAACCAGTTCTGGTTCAAGTTTTATTTCTCGGTTGATATTTACACTAGTTATTGCATTATATTTATTACTTTAGGTGATTTGACTTAATTCTTTATTTGTTTTTTACAAAAAAAAAAAACTCATTTTTTGTTAAGACAAAAAACTTTGAGGAAGTGAAAGTAACTTTTGGGCAAGGTTGGTTGGTGTTTATGTAATAATTTCCATACCCTACTCAAAGGCATCAACTTTATTTTGTAAATCAACGTAAAAGTTAAAATCACTCCCTTTTAACACTTTCTAGAATGTAGGACAAGAATTCATAGTTGGAAAAACATTAAGTTGAATCTTTTTAATTTTGAAGTTTTGGTTACTTAATATTTGTTACCTAATATACTAACAAAAAATTATTGACACATTTATATGCATTTTTGAAAACGTAGACAATGTTTGAGGTTACATTGAAGTCTCTTACTGGTCCATTTATAATCCCTTTTAGCCCGTTTCTTTCCATTAGTTGAAGTGCTAAGTGTCGGTTTCCTCTGTTTTTTTTATATACTAATTCAGCTTTGGTAGGAGTGGATTCCCCCAGGAAAGGGATATAGGATTGGTACACCCCTTATACTGATGATACTATTTCGGTAAAGGTCTCGGCTGTATTCATGTCTCCATTTTTTCCGACTGTCGCCATTGTGTCTGTTTTCGTTCTTGTTTACGGTTATGTTTCTGTTTTCGATTCTATTTCTGTTTTTGAACTGTAAAGGTCATCCTTTATATACTTTGTATCTCATGCGAAATTAGGTCACTTTCTTATGACGAGGAAGCATTAATGTTAACATTCATGGTTGTGAACTCCAAGGGAAAATTTATAGAAGACCAAAACTTCAAAACCGGTAAACCTGTTTTACTTGGGTTTACACTTGTAATTGGTCTGGCTTGTGTGGTTCTCTAGTCTCTACCATTACTAAATTTGTATGGTATAAATTATCAATGTGATAAGGATTTTGAACTCAATATCTATGAGATTTTTGAAATGTGTTAAAATTTCACTCATAATTGGAGTTGTATATTGACCTGGTTTAGAGGATTACGACCTGAAGTATTATTTTAGAGGAATAATCATAATTCCATTTACAATGTTACTTGTGTAGGGCCAACCCGGTATATGTTAAATAGGGTTTATGAATATAAACATCTGTAGTTGCGGTTTCTTGAATGTAACACTATAAAACAACTACAGTATATGAAGAACGAAATCTCTTTTCTTGCAAGTGGACAAAATTGTTTAAATGTTACAGCTAAAATATTACTTTATCTGCTTATAGTAACACATAGTTTTAATGTTTGTCCTGTTTAAAAAATAAATGTCTTTATAAATTGAGGGAAATTATTACTACAAAAGTAAATGACAACTAAGTTTGGTACTCATATATTTTCTTAACGAGTCAACATGGCTCGTGCGATGCACGGGCTTTGTTCATGATAATTTAACAGTATCAACATCAAGCAAAAGTCTTTATAAATCATCCTCACATTTGATGTGTAGATAATGGTTTTTTTAAGAATCCATATGTATATATTTCAACAATGTCAAGTTAGTAAAATGTTAAGAGGTATATGCACCCATCTAACATGAAACCATCTAACATGAAATGCAGAAATATTTTGGGTTTCATGTTGTGTATGATCATCTAACATGTATTATTTAGTCTTTATGTTTTTCTTTCATCATATGATCGATTAGATTTATTATGACAACTCTGACACATTTGACTAATAAGAGGTCAAACTTGATGAAAAAAATACAATGAATTAAAATTATAAAGTAATCAAAATAGTAATTACTACGTTAAATTTTCAATTAGAATTAAAATAATCGTATGAACCAAAAATTACATATTAATTAATAAACCACCAATAACAATCATAATCATTCCCCTAAAACAGCAGATTTGATCACCATTGAAGAAGTTTCAATCAAAACCATCAATTTGTGTTTATGTCTTAAATCTGATTAATTCCTTCATCTAATTCAATTCAAAGGTTAGTGAACCATCACATGCCGGAATGGGAAGCCGTTTATATTCTAGTAAGCACATTTCCATTACAATGATTGTAGATGAATATCTAATAGAGTAACTTTTAGATTCCACCATCGAAGCAAATAAAGCAAACATTTGCATCTTCGTCTTTATCATTTAAATATGATATGGAGCAACCTCTCAATGAAAGCAAGAATATAACAATATGCAGCAAACTATAAAGTTAAGAGTGTTGTTCTAATTCAATATAACAATATGCAGCAAACTGAATTCAAACAATAGTAGGGTGGAACTAATAATACCTTTCTATGAAGATGCAGATAAATCCATACAAATCCTATTTCAGTATTTCTCTCATATATATACTGAAAGAGTTTTTTCATAACATGTACAAACAAACATCTGCATAATTACAAAATGTCAATAAAACTAAACAAACCATAAATAGTGCCATGAATTATGGACACGGAAATACACAATGGTTTGATCCGATTTATATTCATGGTAATTAAGATGGTGCAATTAATTGGGTGTTAATTTTGAAATTTGATACATGATTTGATCGATTTATAATTAAGATGGTGAAATTAATTTGGCGTTTTTTAGTCATTTGATATGGTGCATTTAATTATTTAAATGGACTTTGAAATTCCATACGATTGGTTTATGAAATTAAGATGGGAATTTAGAGGGTGCAATTTATTGGGCGGTTATTGAAATGTAATATGAACGATTGAATTAAACTTAGATCAAACATGAAATTAAGATGGTAGTTAAATCAATATCAAATATGAAACTGATTTTTTTTTTATTAAAGTTAATGCTTTTTAACAACAACATTAATGTTCCACAATAATTTTTAAGATGATATTTAAGTCTACCAATTTATTGCAACTTCAATTTTGGAACTCGTTTTTTAATTATATATAGATTTAATCATCCAGCCAACTGATAGCTTCTGGTGGAAGCGGGGTTGGAATATTGATTCTTAAGAGATGATTAAAATATTTTTTAGAAAGAATATTGATTCTTAAAAAGATGCAATCAAAAGAAATTTAGTCAGAAAAGGGAATAACAAGTCTCCAAAATTCAACTACAGAAACCAACTTTTCTAAGCAAATATACTGCTACCTCCTCTCTGCTTTGAGGCACTATCCACCCCTCTTCTGCAACACAAACACCCACAATACAAATTATTAAACAAAACAGGATAAACAAATATTAACTTATAGATCCCAAAAGTAATACATAAAATAATTATAAGATATAATAATAAGTCCAGCAGCTAGAGTTTACCTTCCATCATCACGGGCATGGCAGTGTGCACCCATCAGAATGTTGAGCCTTTTTGTTTTCTTCACAAACTCACTACACCATTCAAAACAATCTCAATATAGAAATTCATTAAAAAGAAACATTTTGGGTTATTAGATCATGCTCCCAACCCGCCCATTTTAAAGGAGTACCTGAAAGGTTCATCACCAATTCGTCTCACAGCACCTGCAGAATCTTCATAAACAACACACGTCAAATCATTAAACCTTTCAATTCCAAACCAATTTTCCAAAATTCTAACAACTTCTTCATAAGACCCAACAACAGAAAGATCAAGACTTCTTCCCACATCTTCAGATTCCACATACACTTCACAAACACGCTTAACTTGTGAACTCTCCTGGTCAACATGTATCGGTTGACCAAATAGCACAAACAAAGGTGTCTTCACTTTAACATTGTTTTCATCCAATTTATCACTAGAATTTCCAATAGACAGCAAGCATGATATATCATCATCATCAGTTAAACTTTTAACTGAATTCAAGTGTTTAAATGTGGATTTGTGGGTTGTAAAGTTGAGATCTGAAAACGGGATCCCAAATCGAGCATGCCTGGCTCCCTGTATGCCACCTGCAGAATAACAACTGCTAGGGTTTTGGGGGTTGCCTGAAAACGGGGGTAAAAGGGTAAAATCGTCATTTGGTAATAAATCAGGGGGTTGAGGTAATCTTAGCTTCTTTCTGTTTGGAGAAAAAGGTGAGAGATGAATTAGTGGCATGTTTGAGACTAGTTCAACTAGCCATGGGCTTACACGCTTCACATTTTGCAAAAGATCTGGTTCATCCCAATTAACCTGCACCGCAAACCATATGATTATTTCTATATCCTTCTCAAATTTATAAATTTTATTTGTATATCCTTCTAAACTTTATAATTACCTTCATATCCTTCCAAACATTTAAAACGCTTTTTTATGTCCAAAAACCTATTTTATTATTTATTAAACCGTGATAATATCAACAATACGGGCAAATAAACATGATTTCTAATACATAATCAACAGATATATTGCATACTTATTTGATAATTATTGATGTTAATTTGATTTAATATATAATATGGACATAAAAGAGAGTTTTAAAGATTTAGAAGGATATGGAGGCAATTACAAAGTTTAGAAGGATATACAAATAACTTATAAATTTGAGAAGGATATAGAAATAATTTATGAGTTTTACAAGGATATAAAAGCAATTATCCCTAAAAAGAAAATCTTGGAAAAAAAAAATGTTAAATTACCTGTAAAAGACGCCATGGAGAATTGGGCCAGAAAAACGGGTCAACAACTTGAACAGAAGACACAGTTCCCATAAACCAACTTATACGCGATGAATCCTCTGTTTCAAATGCCATTTTAAACCTCAATCCAGCACACCACTGAACATGCAATGCAGCACGCAAAGAAGCCGCCTTCACACAGAACTCCGGTGTGCTAGCACGCGGGTAAAAACTAACTTCAAACGCTTGACCATTTGCAGCAAGTGATGCAGCTTCAATAACAGCTTCTGGCCTCACTTTCCCCTTTCCATTACAGTTAACATTTCCACCATTTCTCTTCAAATTGTTACCATTTTCTTGTAAAAAGGAAGAAAAACCATAAGAAACCGAATTCCCAGATGTAGAACTCCAGCCCGATGGTGAATCGGGCCCACCGGGTCGCCCTCTTTTAGCCCGCCTAATTCCAACACAAAGATCACCATTTTCAGCTCGCATAAACACAATTGAATCACCAGCAACAAGCTTTTTCTGGTTCACAAAAGTACTCCAACCAGTTGTTAAAAGATGCCTTCTTGGTGTCCCCCTATAAATATGCCTAAACTTCCAAATTTCACCATGAACATCTTTAGCAACAACCGTTTGCACAGGTGGATCTGCTGAATAATCCAATTTTGGAAAAATCGTCTCTGCACAGTATCTTGGAACCGAAAAACCTCCACCATTATTTGCATCAGATTGTGTCAATGTTTTTGCAAATGAAGACGGTTTATCAGACTCAGAACTAACATGAGTATAACTATCCACCAAATTTCTTTCATCATCATAATCATAACCACTGATACTGTTTCCAAGTGGAATTAATCTAATCTGAGCATAAACTTCATCAGTTTCTAAATCTGCCATGAATTTAACATCAATCACCCTACAAAGTATAAAAGATGGAACCCTAGGAATCCGACTAAAATCTACATTTGTAAGAGTATGTTCAGCATGACCCTGTGGGAAATAAAACACCTTCGAATTTGGCAAAGGCATTTGAGTCATCCCACCAGCACAAGCATGCCATAAACAAGGATCTACCCTTTTCTCTACCTCTTTCATGTTCTTAACTTGTTTTCTAATACTTTTTTTGCTTGATAACTGAAATTAAAAGCTCCAGATGTACTTTATGTAAGCTATTTCCCTTGTAAATGCTGTAGGCAGATGAATATTGAAGAATTAAAGCAGATTCAAATAGTTTCTACCAATGTAATGAATGATATACAAAAGGAATAACGCATTAACAGTCATCCTACCTACCAAAACTCAAACAGTACTCACATACACAGTACTTGTTATGTAAAACACATATAAATCAACAGGGAAAAAATAGAGTTACCTCCGAGTCCAAATGAAGGTCACAGGTACGGCATTTTTTTCAGCATACAGACTTCAATTTCTCTGAAGAAAAACAAAATATATCATAAATTAAACCCTAGGTAGGGAAAAAAAACTGAAAAATGATTTGTAACTTGAATTTCTAACCTCAAATCCTTATCAACTTTGTAATTGAAATTCTGTAGACGATAAATCGATCGTAGAAACCGCAATTCATACACATTAACAATACCTCAGTTCTAACCACGCATTTAACTTGTCAACAACCAAATGAGAAAGCACTCCATCGTTCATTGCATCGCCGACACTGTGAATATAAAGCGGCAAATCAGTTAGAAATTACAGAAAACAGATCGAATTCAGAGACAACGTCCATAATAAGTACTGAAACGGAAAAAAGAAGAAGAGGTTCACAGGCAAAAGTTACGAGCAGAACTGTAAAAGAGTGATGAGAGAGAGTAGACATGGCAGATACCTCCATAACAACAAGTGCTACAGCACTCTCTCTCTCTCTAACTTTCTCTCTCTAAAACAGACAGTCCCCCCTTGACCCTACCTGTAAATGTGAAATTTGTTTTTTCTTATCTCAGTTTTTCTCTGTCCTCTTAAAATAACTAGAATATTCCTTTTAAATTGATATTTTAAAGTACAAACTAAATGTTTAATGTAATTATTAAATGTTTTTTATAGGACTAATTTGGGGAAATAATAAGTGTAGCAAGATGTAATTAGCCGGAATACAATAATGAGAAATGTTAATAATAATTTGTAGGATATGATATGAAAAAATTGTACATAAAGAAATTGTTGTATGATAACAAAAAAAATACCTAACAAGTAAACTTACGAGCTATCAAACATGGTTATAAATTAATATAAGTTTATAATGCATGTCTTATGACAATTTTAAGGGTTGTTATTATCAAATCTCTTTTTATATTAATAATGTAATTAA
Source organism: Calendula officinalis (assembly GCA_963853835.1). NCBI lineage: Eukaryota > Viridiplantae > Streptophyta > Magnoliopsida > Asterales > Asteraceae > Calendula > Calendula officinalis. Next base: position 7,398,724 of record OY970825.1, read on the forward strand.
TCATTAACTATTACTTTAATAGCAATAGTTACAAATATTGACTTAAAAACTAAGGGGATGAATAATTTGTGCTTATATGTGACACATAATGGGTAATATATAACTCTTTATTATTTTTCTTTTTGTTTGCCTTTAAAGTTTTTTCTTGCTTTATTTATTTAAGGATATATACAAATATAAAATTTAGTTGATATATAACTTTTTTCTAAAATAATTTAAGAAAGAAACAATATGCGCATGACATTGTCAAAAACTATCGACACTGCTACTCGGTTCTTTAGCTTGCCAAATTGCTCTAATAACCAATCTGGCTACATCGTAGGAGGTGTTTTAGGTTGCATATTTATAAATATTTGACTAGAAACGCTTTATAAATAGATACAAACTAATTATTTGACAAAAAAATTATTTTGCTACTGTTTTATACTTATAACATCAAAAAGCTGTTTCTTACATCTACTTTTGTTTATTATTACGAGTATTATTTTTGTAGTATAAACATCATTTATTGTACTTCTTAATCCACATAATTTATGTAAACAATTATATTTACATTAAATTGACAAATTTCTTTTTTGACAAAGACGTAACAGAACTAGATAAGTCTTCTTCTCATTGGTGAACCAATGCCTCGCTGTTACATTATATGTCAATTTCCATTTTGACTTGCAAAAAGGTCCATTAATATTGATTTAGGTAGGGGTGATATTCAGTTGAGTTTGGTTTAGTGGGTTTTGGTTAATATGTTGGCGGGTTGGAATCGGTCAAACTAAATCCAATCTGTTTAGAATTTTGGGTAAAAAATCAATTTTTATTCGGAAACATTTAAACCATACTAACCCACACACGATTTGTATGACCCATATAACTCAACAGGTCAGTGTGTTTGAATCACTCAACCTAAACTTGATTTGTTTAGAATTTCGGGTCAGAAAAATCAACACTAACCCGGAAACATTTAAACCATAGTAAACCAGACACAATACATGTGACCCATAAACGAGGTTGATGGTTCAGAAATAAATAATGAGATCATAAACAATGCTAATTGTAAAGAATTAAAATGTCAAACAGAGATTCATGGATGTTTTAGGCGGAGTTTAGAGATTTTATAATATTTATATCATTTAAAAAAATTAAAAAATAAACAAGTTAGCAGATTGACCCGTTTGTATATAAGTTAACCCGAACCAGTTCCAAGTTATAAACGGGTTGAACAAGCTAACTTGTTTTTTTACCAGGACCCAATTATGCTCAATCTAGACCTGATTAACTCGAGTTTCTGGACGTGTTAGAAACTTCAGCCCCTAATTTTACATAGAAATGGTAGGTAAATATTTAAAAGTAAAATTTGTATTATTTAAAGGGTTTTGATGATGACAGCCTTTAAGGCTATCAATAAGAATTGATAAGGTTTTGCAGTCTTGATTCTGATGGGAGGAGAATTTTGAATGTTGTAAGAAAAAATGAACATAAGTTGACTAATGAAGTTAAAAGAGGATAAATATGAAACTAATCATTTTATTATCTGTTTTTATTGATAGTCCTAAGGGCTGTCATTATCAAAACTCTTATTTAAATAATAATGTCTATTTTTTTAAGGGAATTGATTTGTTCAAGGAATAATTTATTTATCTAAGGCAAATAAAGTTATTTGTGATAAATAAAGTTATTTAATTGCCTTGAAAAATTCTAATTTGTCTTGTATGAATTATAAATTACCTTAAACAAATCATTTCTTTTTAACTCACAACTATTCTAGAATTTAGTTTTGTTTGTTTCTTCATACATCCATGGACCATGATAAATGATGCCAAAGACATCCGTCATTTTTTGGTATTTTATATGTTTTTAAAGAGCAAAAATCATGTGGCTAGAGTAGAGTAGAGTGTACATGCTATATGCTTCACACATCATTAATTCGGTTAAAAGTGGAAAAGTAAACAAACAGAAAAAAGATGTTTATTTGGGATATATTTCCATAACTTTTAATTTAATTTAATAAAAAGATAAAATGAATTAATGGGTGGTCGGGAATGGGTGCGTATAAAGGGGGAGGTAGCGACGGGATATTCCGTTGGAAGTTCACGCAACACTGACACATCACCCATATCACTTTCTTACCCTCTGCTATTGTCCAGTCCCTTTCAACCTTTCTTCATTTGTGGTCCACTTCCATAACTCTTTATTTCATTAAATTTTAATTATCATTGAAATAAATGTTGATAAATTACGGAAATAGTTCGTACGATATTTATAATTTTTTACCAAAGTATCTTTGGCCAAGCGGTATGGTGTTTGCCTCTCAATCTTGAGGTCAGGAGTTCGAGTTCCATCATGAACATAAGTGGTAATCAGGAGTAGATTAGATTTGTCGTTTAAAAAAAAAACGATATTTATAATTTTGTGATTTTATCAATAACTTTTTTCCTGGTGAAATTTTCAGTAGTTCCAAATTCAATCAATAAAAACAAAGAAATACATTGCTGTGATCATAAGGTTCACATATGATGAATTTGGATTAAACATAAAACAGTGGATAGCATAAGATTAGTTGACTCTTAAAGGAGTGGAAACCTATGTTTAAAAGAAAATATCATAATGTAGGTGTTTAATTAGTATCACATTATTTTGAGACATGCAATTATACGTATTGTCGTTTGGTCTTATTAATTAATTGGCTTAAACGGGACTGCTAACCAGCTTGATGCATAGGTTCATATTATAAATAATGTTTAATGATTATTTTAGTTTTTCATTGGACTTTATTTGGCCATATATTAATGCCCATCTTTACTTCTTTATAAAGATTTAGATTCGCATCTTAAAATATCATAAAATTACTAATATATCCACATACATCCTATTAATAAACAATGAATGTCTTAAAATTCAGATTTTGAATTGAACTGATTGATACTCTAAAAATGATACCGGGTCAGTTCAACCGGCCGATCGAACTGTTATAACACTATTAGATATTTATGTTAAATTAATTATGTAAAAATACATAAATTCAACCAAAAAACCCCCTCAAAAATACAAAGCAAATATTATAGCAAATCCAAACAATTCAAAAACTATTTTTCTAACAATAATTCAACAACTTTGAGTTCGTAATCCATAGGAAAAAATAATATAAAATACTTAACATCCAACTAGAAACTTAAATTTTAAAACTTCAAAACATATAAGTTAAAATAAAGTTCCAAACGTATCAAAAATGATATAAAATATTCACTTTAATAAAAAAGTGAGATTAAAAGAAAAAAGTTAAAAAAAAACACGATTCAAATCTGATTCAATCATCCCGGTCCGACAAGGTTCGCAATTAACTCGCTCGATTTGAAGCGGTTCATAAACAAACTTTTTACGTGGTTGATTCGGCCAATTTTTTTCCCATTTTACGGTCAGACCGGTCGAACCCGGTTCTTAAAACACAGCAAAAAATAGATTTTTTTAGATACGAACAATTTAACTTTCTACAAGTAAAACACATACTCTTAACTTCTAGTTCTTTATTGATGGAGTACAGTTATGTGTTAGTATTTGAGGTCAATTCTTAGTGAGTTTGACACTAAATAAAAAATAAGTTTGGAAACCATGACCAGCTGAGATCTGAGTTTATACGAACTTTAACTCGAATTTGTTTATGATAATTTGAACATTATTTACGCATATATTTATATTCTCTGGGACGAGTTGAAATTAAGCTTGTTTATGCTAAAAGATAGATGTAACAAATATTTATAATCTTTTGAATTGATGTCATTATATATATATATATATATATATATATATATATATATATATATATATATATATATATATATATATATATATATATATATATATATATATATATATATAGTGTTGTTATCATGTATATATCGAGCTATATAAGCTTTTGAATAGAGCTCGAATCTGCTAAACTCGAGTTATCATTGTTGAGTTATCGAATCAATTTCTAGTTCAAGTTAGGGGCATGAAAATTATTATCATCTCACAATAAAAGTTTTACTATAAAATGTTAATTTGTAGTCTGCATTAAATATGTGACAACACTACAATAAATACGTGATTTTTTTGGAAATGCAAATACGTACAAATTAACACATTGTTGTAGCACTTATTAGCGTGTAACAATTTAATTATCACACACTGCACACTATACAGTGGTCTAGTGGCTAAATTATGTTATTAATTCAGCCTCTAATCACAATAAAAATTAAATATTAAATTAAAATTTTAATCGCTATCTAAGCTGTGTCCAAATCGCCCTTAGTTGGTATACCGTGTTCATGATCATTTATAGGCTACGTACAAGCCACTTTTGAGGTATCGATATGGCTCACGCGACATGTCCCCAGTAGATGTTCTGGTAGTTCTTCTGGTGTATTTCCCTGAATTTTAAATGTAAATTATTAATTAACTTTTTTTTTTGGTTAAAAGGGAGATTAATTAAGTTAATTTGATTACCTGTATAACAAATGCTGCTTCAACTATTAAATTGTTGAAGGCACCCAAAACTCTATTTGCCACCTTCTTTGCAATCACCGATGATCCAACATCTACATCCAGCTATTATCATACCATGCAAAAACAATACACGATGAATTATATATATCGTATTATATAGTTAATAAAATAGTACTATAAATGTAAAAAGTAAAAAGTGTGCAACAATTTCTTGCAATTTGGTGTAGTTTTTACCTCTAAGTAGTTCTTTCCACGGACGTATTGAATCTTGAGAATTTGACCGAGCAAGCAAGGTCTATTTCCAACACTTTGTTTTATAAACCATGACCCCTGAAAAACATGATTTTGTAACTTAATCTATTTTTCAAATAATAATAAATTAAATTATAGTAATATTAATTAATAAACATATTGAGTGTAACAACCTTAGCTACACGAGGTATGAGCTTAAACCTTGCGTTCCTATATGCATCATCTCCGTCTACAAAGTTTTGCAGCAACGGTACGTCTTTTATGGGAGTTGTTGTTGAATAGTAGAAAGCAATATGAAAATTTGTAGTTGGACCAGGGATCTGCTTAATTATAATAAATTTTATTAAAAGATATCATAAAAAAATGATGAATATTGTAAATTTAATCAAACATATTTACCTGCATATTTACAATGAAAAAGAAATCCGGGCAGTTGGCAGCTGCAAATTTCTGCATAACAGAAGCAAAGAACATGAATTTGTATATTTGGTAGTTATATTAAGGGTTAATTATGTTTTAATCCTAAACCTTTCATTGATTTGGTGTTTTAACCCTTCAACTTTTTTGAAGGTTAAATATTGTTTAAGCCTTTATTTGGCATTTTGTAAGTAAAGTTTGAGGATTAAAACATAATTAACCTTTTTATTAGCGACACTATGATAAGTTTTAAGAAACATGACACTCAACCTGACAAATGCTACCAGGGCGGCCAGCAAAATCATCTTGTTTAGTAGTTGATTTCAGCATGTTTGATGCAACAAGTTCCATCAATTGGCCTTTCCCCATAATCTAAAAAGAAACAGATAAAAAGTTAGTTCCATAACAACTTCCACAAAAAAAAAAAAAAAAAAATCATTAAACAAACAATTTACCTTCTTACGATATTTCAAATAAGTTTCTCCACGAATCTGAAATGCTTCTGACTCTGCAGCTCCCCAACTATTATGCAACTCACCGGTTGGATCGTTTGGGAAAGATCCATCATTATTAGTCAAGAAACTATCTTGCCACTCAATATCCTCTAATGTTGCACCACCCTTTTTTTGCACTGCAATTTTTCACCAATTGTAATTTATAAAGTTTTTATAAATGTAAATATTGAATTTCGTAAGGATTGTGTTAAACTAACCTACGGATAAATGCAATTTTTTCAAAAAAGCAACAGCAAGTGAGAACTTGGGAGTCGGAGCATCATGAAACTGTGAAACACATCCAACATCATGATGATTAAATTCATGTCTCTTTGTTCATTTTACTCATTGTAAAACTTTTTGTCAAGTTTAGCGAGGGTTCCATTTGGGTCATTCGGTAACTTGATGACCTGATAAACTAATGAAATGGCAAACATTTCATTTGTTTGGATCTTTTGATAACCTCCATATCATCGCTTTATCAGGTCATCAAGTTTCCAAATGAGTTAAACAGGGCACATAGCCATCTTTCATTGACCAAATTGGAGATAAATATGTATATTGATTAAATTAAGATGTTATTTTAGGAAAATAAATTAATTCTAATAAAGAGGTAAAAGCAGGCACCTGAGGGGAGGAATCACAGCTATTTTCTGAATGTGTTTCTTCCGCGGAATCGGCGTAACTGCAGTACTCATCTTCTTCCTCTTTTTCTCCACGGATTGAAACATTTGAAGGAACTTTAGCTAATGAACTCATTATATTTTCCTCCTTTATTTGACCTTCAGCAGTCATGATCTTAAATCTACATATAATCATGTAATCGTATGACTTCATTTGTAAGAATAATAACAGAATCAGGTAATCATTTGCCATTAAATAGGCTCCACAATGTCTAATCACAACCATAAAATATTAAGAAGATAACGAATTAACCTGAATTTCTGATATTTTCTCGTTTATTTCAACAAATTAACGTAAATTAACAGAAGATTAACAGGTACTGGAATCACATAATTCAGGTATATCGGATCTCAACTAGAAAAACAACGAGGAATTTATCATATTACGAATGCACGGTCCAATTTTAGGTTACGTGAAATTGGAAATGGAATATAATCGACGATCCAATGCTTGCTCTATCTAGATGGAGAAATCGGATCTCGTAATAACGAATTAAACAAGCAATGCTCGTAGAATTGTAAGAACTTGCAATTAATTCAGATAAAACCACGAATTCAATAAATGCGGATACCTCCGCCGTCGTTCTCTCTCGTCCGGCACTAGAACGTCACCGGAGAGAGTTGTCGGAGAATGTCGAGGGTGATCTTTTGGAGAATGTTTTTGATAAATGAGGAACAGAGGAAGCTATGGTCGGTCACGTTTGAAGTTTTTATTCCCCATATTTTCTGTTCAAAACTACGCGCGCAAATCGCGGTAATTATTTGTTTTATTTCATTAACTAAAAATTAAATACAAAAAAGAAAAAGAAAAATAGAATCCATCCTTTTTATAGCATCAATCGTACACAAATTTTTTAAAGGATATTTCCATTTATAATGGACTCTTGGGTAGTAAAGTTGTTAGAAATTACTGATTTTCCTTTGCTTCGATAATCTGAAGTCTTGATACACTCTCATATTAAAGTATTTTATCGGTATAACGAAATCCTTAATAAGATAAAATCAGATTGTTTAAACAAGAACATACAACTTGTGATGATATGAATCTCGTGTACCATATAAAGTGATGATCAAATCGATTATCATGCATGTTTCCAAAAACCGACAATAAACTGCCATTGGCAGTTCAAACTTCTTAAAACCGTCCAAAACTATTTTCTGGGTCAAAAAACCGGGTTTTTATTTCGGATCTCGATTTTCCATGCGATTTCTATAAAACAATATTACCCGAAATAAAATAATTCCCAGCAACGTATACCCAAATCCAACAAGACATGTCTTTAAATGGCCCAAAACTTGATATGTAACCGGTGATGTTCTCCCAATCACCAAAAACGTACTAAAATTCACCGAAACCGCAATCAAACACGATATTATAATAAAGCCCTGCACCATAATCATAAAATTCAATTCAGTATTATACTATTAATCACGTGTGTATCATATAAATGAAGAGAAGAAATGGCAATGAAAGAGTACCAAAACAATACGTGAATATTTGTGCAAAAACGTTTTGTTTGGTGAGATATTGATCGACCAACGGGCCAGTGACAAACAGAATAGCTGCTTGAAATGGGGCTGATGGATACAATAGTTGACTTGATGATACATTTAATCTCTTTTGAATTGTGTTTGTCAGCTGACTTTGTAATTTTTGGTTAAGAATGTACTTCATGATCCTTATAATTTTGAGTAAAATACACTATTTTTACAACAAAAAGATTTAATCTAATTAAGTAAATAAGGAGGATACAATTTGACCAACACAAGTAGTCGTTATTGCTAAAAGTGAGAGAATTGTGCCAAGAAAATGAGCTGAAGATCTGTCAGTGATGCTATACCAACTCCAACAAGTAGAACAAAAAGAGATAATTTTATTCTCTGGCTGCAAATGTTATTAATACAAAATAATTAGGAAATGTTTTTTAAACTGATAATTGCCTGATCAAAGATATATTACCTGAATTGTTTTTTCAAGAAAAGGGTTTCTTGAAGAACGCTAAAAGGTATAATAGCAAGTTTGGTCATCTGTAGCACAATATTATAAGTTCAATGCTGATAAAAGTTGTTGTATGTGTGCATGAGTAATTGCACACCTGATAGAAGCCAATGGAGTTAAAGCAAAGGCTCAAATTAAGAAATCCAATGACACCATTCAAGATGCCAAAAAGAATCACAGTCTTCATATCGATTTTCTTGTTGTCGAATAAATTAAATCGATATGCCACATGAAGCGTGCAGTAAGTTACCATCAGATGCCAACTAGTCAATGTTGTAGCTTTCAACCAAATGAAATTAGTAAAATTAATTGAGATGTAAGTAATTATAAGGATAATGGAGATATTTATATGGAATTTACCAAAAGGAAATCCAAGATTGCTCATCAAGGCTTTGTTGCAGTTAATAACAATGGAGACTGATGATGGTACTGATAGAAGCAATGCACCAATAAAAACGGAAAACAGAATATAAACATAGATATTTAATTCGATCTATGAAGCTAAATAATAAAAGTGTGACGATTGCGTTCCTTTTGACCTGCAATTTAGGATAACTTAACTTTATAACCTGCGTTTCTCAATAACAGTATGAAATCAAATTATTTTTCAACTTCCAAAGAGAATTAGTGTTTGAGCTCAAACTAGAGGATTGAACTAGGTTGTTGTAACATCTAGTGTTAACTTACAAAGAATTTGGATCCTTGAAACTTCAAAATTTGGAGGATAATGTATTAGATAGCAGCAAAAACACATAAGAAACAAAGGACGAAGAGATATTATAAGCTTACGAAAGAAGTTGTACCGACTCTGTAACCTTTTAGTTGTATTATTATAGACATGATCGTATAAGTTCCTCCATTTTTTGGGAAAAAAATGACAAAATTGTTCACATCATATGATTTACTCCAAACACCTTTTGCCCTTAACAACCTTCATTTACAATGAATTAGAAATACACAAAAGAAGGCTTCTGAAATGTAACATATATGGCGAACTACAGATTAGCCATGGTTAAGATATTTGTTAGAAACAAAATCACAGATCAACTCATTACTGATGCTGCAGTTAGTACTGATCATAGGTATTACTGATGAATACTATGATTGATACTGATGGGGCAGAAAACATTTACTACTGATGAAGTTGATACTGGTGAAAACTATAACTAAGTTACTACTGATCAAGCTTATTGAAGATACTACTGATCAATAGTAGTTACTACTGACGTTGATATTGGATTTACTACTGATCACCAAACTTACTACTGATGTTATGAATTTACTACTGGTGATTGCAGTTTACTACTGATACGCGTTTTAGAAGCATATCAAGTCCGAGATCTTCGTAGAGATAGTTATAAAATGTAAATCAATGTATATCTTTATAATTCGATGTAAATCAAAGTCCTAGAATAACTAGGGTAAATAGTTTAGCTTCAAGGACTATTATAAATAGTTCCTTACGAATTGTAAACGTACGTGTGTATTGTTAACTCAATAATATACATTGAAGCTTTTTGTGAAACTGTGTTCTTAATACTTTCGCATATTATTTACAGTTCATTGTTCTTAATTACATTGATATAGTGTTGATCCGCTGCAACTTCTATAGTCAATTAGATCTAAGGTGTTTATTAACTTCTCTATAGTTAATCGATCCTGACAATATTTCAAGTTCAAGTTGATATATACCACGTGTTTAATCGAGCATTTGATGATTATATATACAACAACTACATATATCGTATCTATCTTACAAAAAAGTCAGCAAACTCCCAAGATGCGGATGAGGGTTTCGAGTAAATGTCAAAGTTTAGTCGTGTTGTGTTTGAAGTAAGCTTTATCTGCATTGACTAGTCGGTCTTGGAATAAAGCCCACTCGCTTTTGCACCTTTTTTGTACCTGTCAACATTATGAAAACACATATATTTTAAATATGTGGAAAATAATGACTTATTCTTGCTTACCGCTTCACGTGGATCTTTTCCCTTCTCAAACTCACCCTGAACCAATTACAAAACAAATTGTTATTTTTTAACACTAAACAATGAAAAGAGTTTTAAGGATATGATGTCTAATCTTAACCTTTCCCCCAAGTGTAGGAATATGTTGATGCACAATCCATTGCGAATCAACCACACCAATTTTTTCATATGCTGGCTGTTATAACAAACATTATATTATATAATGATATTAAATATAACATGAAAAAAGATAACATACAAAAATTAAATACTCACCTCTACACATCTTCTAAGTGCAAAATCCAAACCCCATCCATGCACCAAATCATTCTACATGTACACAAAAGTAAATTCTAATTTACACATGCACCGTTTGTCTTCATTATTTAATATTATTTTTACCTGAATCATATACCACGCACACCGCCAAGCATCACGAGAGAAAACCGGAGCCATAATCTCCACAAATCTGGATAAAAACACCACCAGTCAGTACTAATTACTAAACTAGATTAAGATTAATTATGCAATTATATAATGCTACAATAGAGATGGAGAAATAATACGCTGCACATGGAGGTAGATGAGGATCACTACACCATCCTGGTTTCTCATCTGTAACCCTGTTAACCAACAGAAAACACAAAGGGTAAGGGTATTTTAGTCATTTCAAGTGAACGAGCGACCAAGAAAGAAATATAAGTTAGTTACTTGTGAACTTCTTTATCGCCTCTTCTTTTTGTCATTTCCCATGTTAATCCCTCATTGGGTTCAAGGCCAGGTTGAGAAATATCCAATCCATGTTTTTTAACTAATTGTATATATTTGTCTCCATTAAAATGCTCAACACCAAGATCTTCATCCCAAACAAATATATAATCATAAGCTGATACGATATCTGGATGCAAAAACCTCTTCGCATACCACCTACAACAAAACTCAAAATTAAAAAAATTAAATAAAATACTAAAAACAAACAGAGAGTGGAATTTGATGTATACCATTTGGTTTGCTTCCTTATGCTGACATGAATTGCTTGTTTTGACCATACATATTCATCCCATTCTGTTGTTCGACCATCATAGTGAAAAAGAACGATTTGGAAATCATCCGAAAACTATAACGAATTTAAAATAAAATAAAAAAGAAAAACACAGATCTCAGTAAATTAGTATTAAATTTATATATTGATGCAAATTGAGAAAAATAATTTATTGTACCTTTTTTACAGCTGCATCAATGTTATTCCTCTGATCCCAACCAACAGTGAAAGTAACTAAATACTTGGGCTTATTTTTCAAATCCTGGAAATTCCATGACTAAATGAATTTGTATGCCAATTTTAATGAAATTAAATTATCTCAATTCTATACCTCAGAAGGTTTACCCCATAATCTTCTCAAATAAAAATCCGTCTCTGAAACTACAATTGCTGGAGGTAATGATTCTGCTCCACGGGGATTTGTTGAAACATAAATCTGGAAGAAAAAAAAAAACTCTTAAACCATTAAAGAAATAATTAAACAAAGAAAAAAGGTACCTGAGGGAGTTGAGGTGTATTAGATGAACCAAGATTTTCAGGGAAACTGCGTTCTTCAGGTTTAGATGGATGATCTTCGTGTGTTGTTGAATCAAATGGTGAATGAAAGTTTGGATGCAAGTTAATCTGAGAGATACAATAGTAAATTACCAACTGGATGATGATATTTGCAAGATAAATATATATTGAAAAATTACCTTGGTAAAAGAAATATATGGAAAAGAAACACCAATGAAATATCCTAAGATCATTCCCATGACTGCAGTTAAAACTATTCTCCCATTATCCTTTGACTTCTTGAAAAAGGCACTAGATACAAAAGTACAATTAATTATACTTTAAATTACAAGCTAAATAAACAAGTTTTAGCACTAACCTGCGGTACATATTTTTCATTGGTCCAGAATGTGCTCAACTTTAAACGACAAGAACTAGGTCAAAATAGTTACGTGTGCAGTTCTACTGATGATTTAGAAATGCTGGAATATTAAAGACGATTTACCACACTAAATATACCTGAAAATACGTGTCACGTAAAAGGGAACGTTAGTAAAGAAAAACATGAAATTTTCCACTTTATATATATGTGATGTCCATATGATAACATTCATAAAATTGTAAAATAATTATGATTGTTTATTATATGTCAGTAATAATGTCACTGAAACAGTAAAACTGAGACACAGGAAGAAATTGCACATTAATTTCAAAATTGTGTTGATTAGATTATTTTTTTAATGACAAGATTAGTAAGCTTGCAAGATAAATATGATTTTATTTTGGCAAAACTACCAACATAATAACAGTTACCAAATATAGAGATTATGTACTGCAACAAATTTATTGCAGATGCTCTAACTGCCAATTACATTTTGAAGTTGACATTTAGCCATCTTAGATCAAAATTTAGATACCAAGAGCATTTTTTTATCATTCAGATTTGCAAAACTTCCAAAGTCCACAATTAGTCAATTAGTATACTCTCACTGTCACTTGAAATCATGTTGATTAATAACATGGTTTGATTGCTACTTAAATGTATATAAAATGCCCCTCAACATGAAAAAGTAGAAAGTATTACTGACAAAATTAGGAAATTGCTGTACTTTTGAATGAAAGTTTAACATTTAAATTTGTAAATCCTTAAAACAAAAGTTTTAATTAAACCTAGACGGAAGGAACACAAAGCTCAAAACTCTAATGGTTGATCACATTAATACTTTAACCGTGTATGTGAATCACAAAATAAACACATGAGTCTAAAAAACGATGATCAATTTCAATCGGAGAAACTGAACAGAACTACACTCTGCCGATAACGCAGATAGAGAAACATTAACCACCAGAAACAACCACACACACACTGCACGTTCAAACTCCAAACTCCAAACACAGGCCCTTGGGATTACAGAAAGCGATCAAACCAATGAAATTCGCAAAAAAACACAGTATCTAATGTAACCGAAACATAAACATTGCAGTTATCTATGTGCGAATACAAAACTACGATCACAAATTAACAAAATTGAACATGTAGTTGACTGGGGTTTAGGGTTTCGAAGATGCTTACAGGTTTACGTGAAGAGTGAAAGAGGAAGATAGAGGCGTCGTCTTCCTCGGAGATCGAAAGAATTTCGAAAGATATAATTATAATCGAGTGCGGGTAAATATTCTTTTAGTTTTAAAAATAAATTAATTAATTTTCATTTCTTCAGTGTTTTTCAGAGCTCTATTTGAGATTATCAGATTAAAGTACAAGTTTTGTTGCGTAATATGCAAGTTGAGAAGGAAGTAGTGGTGTGGTTTAAGGAGATTATAGAGTTTCGGAAAGAGGCGCCTATTTTCCAGGTGGCGACACAGCTCTCCTTTGGTTTGATCCTTTTAACCTTTCCCTTTTTTGCTTTTCACTAACTTTTTATATTCGTTCCTTACTAATATAAATAAACGCAACATTTTGTATTAAAATTGCACTATTTTTAATAAATTTAAATTGTAAAATTAAAGTTATTTTAATTTAATTGGGTACAATAATATAATTAAAGTTACCGAAAATATAACTACATAAAATTGTGTCTCGTGTTTACTAAATTAATAGAATTAATTTTAAGCATGAAATATATTTTTTAATTAATTCTAATCCAACTTATTTTGATTCGTTTAAAGTACTTGCATGTTTTGATACCGATTGTCTTGGCATACAAATCCATCCACTTGTCACCAATCGTTGTCATATGTGATCTTGCTTAAGAAGCTTTAAGATCTAACAAATTATCACCACGTGTATTTTTTTAGTTTTTTACTGCAACTTGAATGTATTGCCTAAACCGATAAACTCCCGAGAATTCAATTTAAGTTGGCGGTTTACCCAAACTGGTAACACCTCTCTATTTTAGGGCTTGAAACCCTTGATTGTACATTTGTACATTTTCCTAAAGAGCAGTGTTTTTGCAAATACCAAAAGCCCAAAAGGCTTCAATTTAAGTATGTACAAAAAGTTTATGGACAAAAACAATATATATTTACATTCAAAAAGTATATATATCAAACGACTCATAATTTGTATAAGAACATATTAACAGACGTTTTATTCCAATGTTCTAAAGTATTGACCACGTATAATTCAAGAATCATAATAAAAATACATGACAATTGACAAGTCTACGTATTCACAAATATTCCTGAATAGTATTTTCATTTTCTCCCCCTCTATTTCTTTTAATATCTTTTTTCCACACTTTTATAATTTTTTTCAATAAATCACTCCTCATCTACAGAAAAATCAGGTTCCGCCGGCTTTTGCAACGGCCCACCACCGCCGCCGCCGCCACTAGATTTCAAAATACCAGGCCGTCTACTCCCACCCATCCTAGTAACATAAACACCATAACCAGGGTTCGGTGAAGCCAAATCAACACCACCGTGCACCGGTGAGCTAAACCCTAACTCATAATCAGCACTCGTGAAGCTCTCAAGAGCCTTAAGTTCCCGAGCACTCTTCCTCCTCTTATACCGCCGCCACGCCGCCTGAACAAAACACGCCGCCCATGTCCGCCACTGGTGGCTGTAAAACCGAAACTTGTGCCGTAATTGCTTGCTATGCAACCGCCGGAACTGTGACGCCACAAATTTCAAATCCTCTGCAATTAGGGCAAAAGCTTCGACTTCAGAATTGGCTTTTACTGTACGGGTGGATGATGGTAAGATGACACTTGGACGTGGGTCCAGCGCCCATGTTAGAAGCTCTTCACCACAAAAGTCACCCGGCCCGATCCGGCATGAATTGAAAAACCCGGTTCGACCGCCATTGGTGGTGTAGGAATCCAGGTTTCCTCTAATTATAAATAACATTTCGTTAACCGGATCTCCTTCGCGAACTAAACAAGTCCCTTGAGTACATAAAGCCGGTTTTAACCGCTCGCAAATTGCGTCTAGCATCCGTTCATCCATTTGATCAAATAACGGAACCTATTAACAAAAGAAATAATATCCTAAATTTTTAATAAAGCGATTTAACCCATTTAATAATATCCAATTTATAAATAAGATTACCATGTATTAAGTAAACAATTAAACTTACTCGTCTAACTAGATCATAACAAAGATGACGTTTTATATCTCTACGAAGATCCAACGGAAGTCCTTCAAGAACAGATTCTTCATCCACCCCTCGAGTCGCCACCCATTTATACTGATCATATCTCCGGACAGACTGCCGGAGTTCTGGCGGCAGTTGGCGGTGGTGCATCCACTGCTCTGTATCGGTTCTCCTGATCCTCCACTCTTCTAATCGAACAGTTGTAGATTGAAGATACGTCTGTCAATAAAAACTAAAACCCGTTACAAAATACCAAAACAACACAAAAATAAAATAAAATAAAATACCTGCATATTTCCTATTAACAGGGCAAAAAGAACCAGTCCCACAACCGCAACAACAATAGCAAACATGATTTCACCAACGTAAGTGCTCGTTGACAGATTTTGCCCCAACGAACTGCATTATTCAGCCGAAAAAATAACCGTCAAGTTCAACGGTAAAAACAAGAATATTTGTTTTGATTATTTATTTATTTTACCTAAGATTCTTTAACCCGAACCAGAGACAATAAAAGTATTTGTTGAAGAATAAAGCTGAAGTAACTTGCGATTCTAACGCTTCCCCATAAATACCGAATGGATAAAAGTTACTATTTGGGACACATTGACTTGTCACATTGCTCGTTTTGAACCATGATCTTCTAGAAGATTCGTTAGTTCTTCCACAATCGAAAAAGTTGTCCTCACAATTTTGATCTTCGTCACTACATACGCTTCTCCAACAAGCTTCTTGTCTTTCAATTGATAAAAGATACCAACACGCTCCTACAAACTATAAAATCAACATCAAAATAGGCCCGTTTGACTTTGACCCGTTTCATTTTTTATGCAAATCTTTAAAATTTGGCCCGTTTGACTTACATGACTTGCCAACATGTATAGCATTAAGTTATATGCTGCTCCAGCCCATGCGGTTTCTGTAACAACACCCGTTGCTTCAACTATTTGTGTATGCAAAGGGAAGATAAGATAAAGTCTCGGGATGTATTGAAGAATAATAATAAACCGAAGAACATCTTTTGTATTTGTCATTGATGAGCCACTTAAACTCGGTATAATAATCCAGATTAACATCTATAATAATCACAAAAAAATAAAAATAAAACTTAACATAAAACGCAAAAGATCGTATTTTTATGATTCTTTTACCTGAGGTAGCGGTAAGGCAGCTACAAAATCAATCCAAAGATCGCCTTTTATGTATCTTTTTGCTATCTTTGAAGAATCTATAACAAGTTCACCTCTTCCAAAAACACGGGAAGAAGGTGCCACGTAGGCGGTCATAAACTTTACATATATTTGAATCATGTAAAAGAAATCGGCTATTGATCTCACAATGGTGAGACTAATTTTGAGGGTGGACCCGATGTCGATACAAACGTTTTTTTTAATTGAGGGTAAGTAAAAAAATAATGGGTCTACAAATAAAGAAACCAAACATGCGATTAAGAACACTTTGTTCCATTTTCGTATGGCTAAGCCTCGTGGATCCAAGATTTTCTTTTTCATTCTCTCGTAATCTTCAGAGAAAACTCGAGACAGAACTTTGGATTTTAAGGAGGGTCCCGGGTGTTTTTCGGGTCGTTTTTCGGGTTTTCTTGTTTCGGGTATTTGTTTTCCATCAATGTTGTATTTGACCTTAAATAAATTGTCCCCACTGATTGCTTGGAACTTTGGTTGTTCAACATTATCTTGAAATCTGTAGATTCATTTGGGGGAAAGTTTAATACGCACATAAACCCTATTTGCATGCTTGTTCACAGATTAGTTTAGAAATTCTTTTTGCAGACTTGAAGAGGCTAAGAGCTATCACATTGACCTCAAAAGTTAACACAGTAAAGTGTAATTCATACATTAGGCTAAAATCTCAGATAAAAATTGAGCAATTACACTACTATTGAAGACCAATTTCGAATTGGTCAAGTACAAATTAAGATATTTAGAAGGGAAAATTACCTCACGGATCTTGAATTGGCATATGACATGATGGGTTCACTATAAAAATTGAATCTTTAATTGTATTCTTGAGTTCAAAAACCTTGATTAGTTTCTGAAGAAAGATGAAGGTTTAGGGTTACGTGAAAGGTGGTATAAGTCACCGGAAAATTGACCGGCGGCGAGTTGCAGACCGGAAAGGAGAGAACCCCATAAATGGTTTTGCTTCAAAAGCTATGAGGATATCATGTGAAGTGAATAAAAAGGATAAATCTTCTTTTAAAACCATAAATTTAGGTCAAAACATGTGACAAATTCTTTGAAAACAAACCTCATATTTTAAAACTTTTGTTGTTGGTTTAAAATAAGTAAAAGCAGATGAAGTTTGATCTGGCGAATCAGGTTTTCAAAAAGAATTAATTTTTAATTGAAGTTTATATTACAACATGAGATCTGATAGAGAGTGAGATACCCAGAATATAAAGGCGAAAAATGGAACCTTTGGTAAAGACAAATTGAAACAGGGGCCTGATTTGAGTGTGAAAACAAGGTGTTCGATGAAATGTTGAGCACACACGAATCACTTTAAAAAGAAAGTTACAAACAAATAACATTAAATGAATATTTAGTGGGTGTTTGGAACTGCGAATTGAAGTAGATAATATGCTTATTATGTTTTCAAAATGCAAATAATCTCAAATTAGTGTTGGCAAAAGATATGAATTAATGACTTATTTGTGTTTTGGAGCTTTCAAAATGGAGTTTTGAAAAAGTAAGTTGGTAGCTACTTATTTGCGTTTTGAAAATGGAGTTTTGAATATTACCTATTAACTAAACATATAATCAGGTTTGCCAAACAATAAAAAACAGATTATCTGATTATTGCGATTTCAAACAGCATCATCAAATCCAAATACAACTTTTCAAAATCACGTTTTGTAACTGTTGGTTATCTGATTATTCATTTTTAAAACACATAATCTATTTTCAATAAGCAATCTCAAACACCCTCTTAATCTCATGTTACTATTATAAAATTTGTAGTAAAAATTAAAAATGATATTAAGTTTGACCACATTAGTGATCTAGTATATGAGTATTTAAAAATACCTGAATACCAAAGACTATCAATATTCAAAATTCGGATATCCGAACATCGGGATATCGAATCCAGATAGTATTTTTAAAATTTTCAGATATTTAGTATCCGAAATATTAAAAAAATATATAAAAATATTAGAAAAATATCCGACAATATCCGTAAATTATTTGAAAATATCCAAAAATATGTGAAATATATAGATAATATTTGAATAACTTGTTTTTTTCGGATTAATTGTAAAATTCACTATCCAAAATCCGAATATATGAAAATATGAATATCATATTTTAAACACCATACCACAAAAACTACTTCTCATACCATAATATATAAATTTTAAAGCAGACTTTACAGTATGCCAAAATATTATACTTCGTATATGATATAAGAATTAATTTGTGTGATGTCAATATAACTCCTACTTTAAAAGGGTGTTTTGTAATGTCTGGATTATTACATATAGTGGCGGTGGGTGTTCCGTCAAGTAAGAACTCTTTTCCATATTCCACAAATCACCCTGCCGCCACAAATCAAATCATTCTCCGTGTGGAAGCTGGAAACTACAAACAACCAATTTCACATTTCATGTTTAAAGAAAACGAGTTTTTCTTAAAACAAAATTGTTTACGTTGTAAGGAAACTAATGAGATAATTATAATTAATAATAAAAAATTGATGGTTTGATGGTGAAAACAAGACTTTAAAATATTATTAATATTAATGTGTTACAACGGTTAATGCATTCTTTTATGGCTACACATGCAAATGCATATGTCCGTAATAGCGATTACACAAAAAAAAAAAAGTAAAAAAAGAGAAATTCTTGTTCAGTCTACCTGAAGGAAGTCGAGTCATTGACTCTGTTGTAATAACGAATACACAATTTCTTAAGTTCAAGTTTAAATAGTCATGTTAGCTAGTATGTAATTACATTTATGTAGATAAATGGCAGGCATTATAACCAGAATTAATATTGCAAATGCATATGTCTAACTGTGCGAGGAGATAGTTACTACTCCAGATTGTATGAAAAACTATTAATAATGATAAGGAATTATATTTTAGGTGGTGGGTGGGTGGGTAGGGGTTAGGGTTTGGGGCCCCAATCCAACCAAACCCAACCCAGCCCGTGGACAAGGGGTTTGGGTGTAGGCGCAACAAGCCAGTCGAGCTTTTTAAATTTTCAATTTCACAAAATAATGTGTCGGTCATGTTGACAAACTTGCTTAGTTGCTTCTCTTTTCTTATATACTATTCGAACAATAATATTATCATCAGAAACATTGTTTATTTTTTCATTATATATAATGCAAAATATATAAAATATACTCCGTAATAGACGGGTCAAGCGCTATAATGAGTTGTCTTCTAGGAAGTCCAAAAGATTTATCTAGTCCCAAGGGATAAATCCTAGTCATTGGATCAAGATGGTCAAGATCAAATCCCCCCACCTACAGCCACCGCTGGCCGCCGACCGCCGCCGACGTCCGCCGCCGGTGGCCGGTGGCGGCGGCCGACGGTGGTGGTGGCTGACAGTGAAGGTGCTGGTGGTAATGGGGCTGGTGGTGGTATTGATGTATCGAAGCACATGTGCTTCACTAAAACACAGCATATTACTTCGAAGCACATGTGCTTCAGGTCACGAAACACATGGGCTTCACTACACAGAAAAAAATTCAAAACAAGTGACGAACATATCATTATGAAGCACATGTGCTTCATAAAGCAAAACACATGTGTTTTTGTTCCTGAACATATGTAACTTACAAGCAAGTCATTTGTGTTTGAATCACGAAGCACATGTGCTTCAGGTCACGAAACACATGTGCTTCACTACACAAGAAAAAAAATCAAAACAAGTGACGAACATATCATTATGAAGCACATGTGCTTCATAAAGCCAAGCACATGTGTTTTTGTTCCTGAACACATGTAACTTACAAGGAAGTCATTTGTGTTTGAATCACGAAGCACATGTGCTTGACGTTATGAAACACATGTGCTTCACCACACAAGAAAAAAAATCAAAACAAGTGACGAACATATCATTATGAAGCACATGTGCTTCATAAAGTCAAGCACATGTGTTTTTGTTCCCGAACTTACAAGCAAGTCATTTGTGTTTGAATCACGAAGCACATGTGCTTGACGTTATGAAGCACATGTGCTTCACTAACAAGAAAAATAATCAAAACAAGTGACGAACATATCATTATGAAGCACATGTGCTTCATAAAGCCAAGCACATGTGTTTTTGTTCCTGAACACATTTAACTTACAAGCAAGTCATTTGTGTATGAATCACAAAGCACATGTGCTTGACGTTATGAAGCACATGTGATTCAGTACTTGAAACACATGTGCTTGGTTGTACATATACACTCCTTTATTTTCAAAACACATGTGTTTCAAGCACATGTGCTTCCAATCACGACCACCACCACCGGTCACCACCGCCGGCGGCCGCCCATCGCCGTCGGCCGCCGCCGGCCGCCGTCTCCGGCCGCCGGAGGTGGGTGGGGGTGTTGATGTATTGAAGCACATGTGCTTATATGGTTTGAATTTTGATCTTGACCTTTGACTTTTTGTTGATCCAAGGGCTATTAATTGTCCCTTGGGACTAGCTAAAATTCTTGGACTACCTTGAACATTTATAATAACTAAGCAAAAGGGGGCTAATAAATATAGACCTTATGCTAATGATAATGTGTTGTCCGGTTAATAAATACTTCCTCCGATTCAAAATAAGTGCTACACTTCTACTTTCACGGTTTTTGAAGCAAAATAGTGTAATTATGGTTAAAGTAGATTAATTGAATGATTAGTGGATAATGGGTCACACACCTTTTGAATAAAGTGAGGTTAATGATGTTTAAAAGTAAAAAGTAAGGGTAAATGAGTCATTTCACTTTGTTAAAGTAGATAATTAGTCGGTGTGGGTCCTACTATTTTTTGTCATTTATGGAAAGTGTAGCACTTATTTTGAATCACCCATTTATGGAAAGTGTAGTACTTATTTTGAATCGGAGGAAGTATTACTTAAGTGCATACTCATAACTTTCATATTCGAAAATTGCTAATTTCTTACAATTTAGTCATGATTTTAGCTAATAACTTGATATTTAACATAGATTATTCATAATATCACGATATTAGACATATTCTAACAGATTTTTAACCCAATGGAAAACCATGTCAAAAATGAAGATGTACCTTTGAAATCATCAATAATCTTGTAAGAAATTAGCAATTTTCGAGTTTGAAAGTTATGATTTTGCACTGTTTTGTAAAAATCATAGCAAATTGTAGAAAAATCGTTTAGGGGTGAACCCAACGGCATCTGAACCGTATTGATGTCTTCTTTGTTTCTTGTTTTGGTCTTAAAAGTAAATTATGAGTCTAAGATAGGTGAAAATCGCATTTTGTACAGTTCTATCGAGCTGAATTATAACAACAAGATGTTGATGTAAGAGGTTTTCAATCAAAACCGTATGTGTATCAGAAAACTTTTTAGGTGTCGTTTGGTTCCCTGGAAAAGTAATGGAATCTTATGGAATTGGAATCCAATTCCACTAGATTCCAGTGTTTGGTTCAAAAAAATGGATGGAATTGGAATCCTAAATGATGGAAACATTCCACCAAATGAAGGAATCTCAATTCCATCCAAATGTTGATGGAATTAAATTCCAAGATTGGATGAAATGTTCTTTTACCTTCATACCATCCACCTACCACCGCCACCACCTCCAACCGTCACCGCCACCACCACCAACCGTCACCGCCACCACTGTAACGACCCGAAGTTTGTGATAAATAAATTCTATAAAAAAATATGATAAATAAGGATAAATCGTTTAAAGATCGTAGGAATTGGTTTCGTGTTATTTGGATATCGTACGAGAAAGTTATGGACGAAACCGAGTCGGAAAGGAATACAAAAAGTGCAGCACGACTTCGTGGCACGAAGATTTGGACTCGTGCCACGAAGTGAGACAGAAAGTCGTTTTCGTGTCGCCGCTGACACGAAGATTTAAGTTCGTGCCACGAAGATAGCCCCGCCAAACCTCGTGCCACGAAGAAATTATTTCGTGCCACGAAGGCTGCCAGACAACATAAAAACGGGATTTTTGGGTTTTTGCTCATTTTCTCTCCACTCCAAAGTGTGCAGCCGATTTGGGAGCTCTTGGGGGCGATTTTGGTTGTTCTTGGGCATAGAACACCACCATTCATGGAGATCTTCAAGCCTTGTTAAGGATCTAAGGTATTTTCATCTCCTAGTTAGTTTTGTAAACAAGATTTGGGGGAAATGATAATTTTGAATGTGATGTGTTAGAATCTTGTTAAAGATGGGTAATGAGGGTGTAGAACACCCATAGGAAGTATGTAGACCATGGATCTATGGTTGATTTGCAACTTGGAAGTAGTTGTATGAGTCATTTCACTTTGTTAAAGTAGATAATTAGTCGGTGTGGGTCCTACTATTTTTTTGTCATTTATGGAAAGTGTAGCACTTATTTTGAATCACCCATTTATGGAAAGTGTAGTACTTATTTTGAATCGGAGGAAGTATTACTTAAGTGCATACTCATAACTTTCATATTCGAAAATTGCTAATTTCTTACAATTTAGTCATGATTTTAGCTAATAACTTGATATTTAACATAGATTATTCATAATATCACGATATTAGACATATTCTAACAGATTTTTAACCCAATGGAAAACCATGTCAAAAATGAAGATGTACCTTTGAAATCATCAATAATCTTGTAAGAAATTAGCAATTTTCGAGTTTGAAAGTTATGATTTTGCACTGTTTTGTAAAAATCATAGCAAATTGTAGAAAAATCGTTTAGGGGTGAACCCAACGGCATCTGAACCATATTGATGTCTTCTTTGTTTCTTGTTTTGGTCTTAAAAGTAAATTATGAGTCTAAGATAGGTGAAAATCGCATTTTGTACAGTTCTATCGAGCTGAATTATAACAACAAGATGTTGATGTAAGAGGTTTTCAATCAAAACCGTATGTGTATCAGAAAACTTTTTAGGTGTCGTTTGGTTCCCTGGAAAAGTATTGGAATCTTATGGAATTGGAATCCAATTCCACTAGATTCCAGTGTTTGGTTCAAAAAAATGGATGGAATTGGAATCCTAAATGATGGAAACATTCCACCAAATGAAGGAATCTCAATTCCATCCAAATGTTGATGGAATTAAATTCCAAGATTGGATGAAATGTTCTTTTACCTTCATACCATCCACCTACCACCGCCACCACCTCCAACCGTCACCGCCACCACCACCAACCGTCACCGCCACCACCACTGTAACGACCCGAAGTTTGTGATAAATAAATTCTATAAAAAATATGATAAATAAGGATAAATCGTTTAAAGATCGTAGGAATTGGTTTCGTGTTATTTGGATATCGTACGAGAAAGTTATGGACGAAACCGAGTCGGAAAGGAATACAAAAAGTGCAGCACGACTTCGTGGCACGAAGATTTGGACTCGTGCCACGAAGTGAGACAGAAAGTCGTTTTCGTGTCGCCGCTGACACGAAGATTTAAGTTCGTGCCACGAAGATAGCCCCGCCAAACCTCGTGCCACGAAGAAATTATTTCGTGCCACGAAGGCTGCCAGACAACATAAAAACGGGATTTTTGGGTTTTTGCTCATTTTCTCTCCACTCCAAAGTGTGCAGCCGATTTGGGAGCTCTTGGGGGCGATTTTGGTTGTTCTTGGGCATAGAACACCACCATTCATGGAGATCTTCAAGCCTTGTTAAGGATCTAAGGTATTTTCATCTCCTAGTTAGTTTTGTAAACAAGATTTGGGGGAAATGATAATTTTGAATGTGATGTGTTAGAATCTTGTTAAAGATGGGTAATGAGGGTGTAGAACACCCATAGGAAGTATGTAGACCATGGATCTATGGTTGATTTGCAACTTGGAAGTAGTTGTATGAGCTAGGGTTTATAGATCTCCAACAAGTTGGTGAACTTGGTGGTTGGGGTTGATTATGTTGATGCTAAATGATGTCTAGTTATGGATGATAACTAGAATTGTGATGATTATGTTGATAGGTTGCAAGGACCTAAAAGTTGGAGATATTCCAAAGGGGCGGGAAGCAAGGATTCGTGTTGATAAACACGATATGGATTTAGCTATTGCTAAGGTGAGTACATTGAGACTTTTAAACTGGGTACATAGCAAAGAGCTTTTGAAAATACTTATGATATTTTTATGGGACTTTATTAAATAATTTTTTGATAAAGATAGTGACTTAGAAGGATAAGAAAATAGGTATATTGTGATACTAGAATATGTCTAGTATGGTTGATGATTTTGGAAGTAAATATGATAAACTAAAGTAAACATGGAATATATATTAATGAACCATGTTAATAAAGTTATGGAGCAAAAGAGCATATATCGAGTCTTTATTAATAAATGTGCATTAGTAAAGCAAATGAGAATGATTTTGTAAAAATGAGTATCTATTGGTAAGATTTACTAATAAAAGTAAAAGAACGAATATATATATGAAAATGAATATGATGTGACTAGTAATAATTATGTATTATAGTCAAAGAAGAGATAAAAGTATTATGATATCGATAAAATAATAAATGTATCTTATGAAATAAGTAAGTATGGACCTCATAGGGTTCATAGATGTAGAAGTAGATGTGGGTTGCTTATGATCGGGTCTATGGGACCATACAGGTACGTTCATACTATGTTGAACTAGTTATATATAGTTATTATTAGATAACTAACTGTTTGATGATTGATGTGATAGCCGAGAGCTAGATTGACATAGCTGATGAGTTATGGTAAGAATGA
The DNA here is from genome assembly GCA_963853835.1 of Calendula officinalis. Taxonomy (NCBI): domain Eukaryota; kingdom Viridiplantae; phylum Streptophyta; class Magnoliopsida; order Asterales; family Asteraceae; genus Calendula; species Calendula officinalis. The sequence goes on from OY970825.1 coordinate 7,424,035, forward strand.
GATGATGTGATGACGCGGGGGATCCCCGGTCATGAGGTTTGGAGTGAGGGGCAGTTGGGTGGATTCCCATCGACTCATCCACGTTAGTAGTCTTGCTAACTGGAGGAAGGTCCGGCGAGTAAGGCAGGTATCGGTAGATTGGGCGATTCCCTTTTGCCGTTATCTTGAGCAATTCGGGGGATCCCCGGTATGTTACTAGTATGTATATGTTTATGTACTAGATATGGTTGAAGCTTATTAACGCGGGGGATCCCCGGTTAATAAGTTAATGTGGTTATAGCTAGTTCGGGGGCAACCCGATAGTTAGATATGATTGCTAGAAGAGCAAAAATCGATAGGTTTCACAGTAGGGTGACTAGACGGTGTTGATGAAGTTTACGTATATATGTTTATATATATGAAACGATTATTATTATTATTTGGGTCTAAAATCATGTATCTCACGAGACTATTTTGTCTCACGTACTACGTTTGTTTTTGTGGCTATGTACTCAGGTACAGGTTGAAGTGATAGAAGGTTGCCCTAGAAGTGGCCTAGAGATGTTTAGCTCGGGAGCTCATAGGTAGACCCCGTTTGCCTATGGTTTTGATATACTTGGTGATACCGTATTTTTGTATACTCTGATAAATGTTTTAAAGTTTTTGTTAAACTGTATTTTGGGCAATATGTCAATTATTGGAAAAATGTATTTTTAATGATTTAAACGATGTTATAAAAAAATACGGGTGTTACAACCACCAACCACCATCCACCGCCATCACCAACCACCGCCACCGCTACCACCAACCACCGCTACCACCACCACCCACCGCCACACCCACCGCCACCACCGACTGCCACCACCCACCGCCACCAACCACCGCCACCACCCACCGCCACCACAACCACCAACCTCCACCGCCACCACCACTCACCGTCGCCTCCACCACTACCCGCCACCACCACCGCCGCCACCACCACCATCACCCACCGCTGCCACCATCCACCATCACCACCACCCACCGCCACCACAACCACCCATCGCCACCACAACCACTCATCGCCACCACAACCACCCACCACCACCAACCAACCACTACCAGTAATAAGGGTAAATTCGTCATTTTAGATTATTCCAATTCCAATGCATGTCAACCAAACAGAATATTGAATTGAATTCCAATTCTCTTCCATGTTAACCAAACAGAGTATGGAATTGGATTCCAATTCCTGATGGATTTCAATTCCTTCATAGATTCTAATTCCATCAGAAACATTATGCGAATCAAACAGTACCTTATTATAACGTTGCTTTGCAATATCTATATATTTTGTTTTAAATATTTTGCAGTGTGATGTATTAATTAGTTTTGAGTAATGATATTTTTTTGCCATATTCCTACTCATTTTAATCATGATATATGTCAAAATTAAAAGATGATATAAAAAGAGAAAATTAATGAATAACACATATCAAGTTTAAAAGTAAATAGATATATGGGTATGAATAAAAAGTAAAAAAAAATTATTATTTCTTATTAGTTTGTATGATGTAAAAATTATCACAGTGGTGATCATCAAATATCATTAGATGGTTGTGGTTTTCTTTTTCTTGATCGTCATCCAATTACGATCACTAAGGTTTTGTTTCTAAATTATTCACCGACCATCACGTGAATATTTTTTCGACTTTATGTTTGGATAAAGTATGAGCTTATCAATTTAATGTTCAAAGAATAACTAGAAACTAGTGTAGTTAGTACGTTATATTCAAGGGTTAATCACTTAATCTAAACGAATAGGTACTATGTATCTACTATTTTCTGTATCCTACTGCTTAATAAAAAGCTAGATATAATTCAATAGCATCAGGAATTTTTTTTAATAAGTTCCATATTATTTTCTCTGGAGTATCACGTACGTTAATAAAAAAAAAATTAAAACAATATTAAAATTATTATAAAACATTCCAGGGGTTGCACATGAACCCATGCACCATATTAAGTTATCTCTGAATTATATGACATCACTGTTAGCTATATTAAGTTACCAACTGATAAAATGTTTTAATTTTATTCTGACCAATTTTAATTGATAATGTCATCATTTGCAAATATATCATTATAATTTTCAAATAGTCATATTTTACATTAATTTGGACTATCATTGAAAAACCTCTCAATGTACAGGGCCCGCTTATATTAAATAAAAATATATTATTTATAAAATATGTCAATTGACAGGCTGATGTGATAGAATTATGAGTTATGGTCATACTTTGAAATGATCTCATACAAAAAAACACAATAGAAAAATATATATAATATATAATTGTACATAATATACAATTATTATCTGTTATTTTATATCTAAACGATAATAAAAAAATGTATTTCAGACACAGTCACACAACTAGAAATTTCCAGCAAGTATACAATAATACACACCTCCGATATATAAATATCCTTGTCTGAAAAAACAAGTACGTGCACATTTATTTTCTTGCTGAAAGCAAGGGCACGAGTATGTATGCAAAGAGCGGACAAAAAATTAATGAACGTATTTACATATTCTATTAATTTATTGTTGTTATTGCTTTTATCCAAAAATATAACAAAAAAATAATTATAAAAGAAGTTGATGGCGTAATGCCAACCGTACAAGAATTAAAACCCCATCTGTGAGAAGTCTAGAGCTCAATAACCCACAATATATGCATTATTTTATGACCATAATTACCCAACCTCTAGCCTAGTGGTATTGGAGAAATAGATAAGGTGTTGGCCATGACCTATTGGTCTTGGGTTCAAGTCATGTCGTGGACGTGGGGTTTATTCCCCATAGGTGGAGGGTTTGAGGGAAGACATATTGCCCCTTGTGGATGTCACTGTCTAGGCTCGAACCACTAACTTACTAACTTGCCATTCAAAAAAAAAAAATTTACGACCATAATTATGGCAAAAATGAACGCAAATCCTCTAAAATATTACTAGCAAGTATCTTCGTAGTGCAGGGGAGATATTACGTAGCTATATTTTACAGCAGTCATATTTTATTAGGTAAACACAATGCGGCAACAAGATCAAGTAAACATAAACATAAACATGAAAACATCACTTATTGTTAAAATTCGACAAAAAATTGCAGTTGATTAACTTTGAGTTAATATTTAGAGCAAAAAAGTAATTGAAATTAACTTCATTAAATGTATATTAATAATAAAAAATTCAATCAAGTAATTAACATCTACTCTAGTAAAGCAGTTTCTTAGATCACATTACTAATATCATTAAGGCAGCGAGTTCGAATCTCATGGCTACTAATTACGCAAATTTATTACAAAATAATAAGTTGTGCTGACGGAAAATTAAACCTTAGTAATTTAGAAAGATCTTAAATGTATTTTATATAGGAAAATGATAATGATAGCCCCCTAAGACTATGCGTAATGGGTGACCAAACCCAGTTTGGTCACCCCTGCCACATCTGCGCCACATCAGCTTTCTCTCTCCTGATCAAACACACGACCAGACAGCGACCAAATGCCCGTAATGGGTGACCGTTCGGAAATTTTTTTTTATTTTTTTTTTAAATTTAAATTAAAAACAAATACATTAATATTAAAATAAAAACATTACATTAATAATTGAAAAAAAGACATAAATAAAAAAAAACATTACATTAATACTAAAAAAAACAAACTATCAGTCCAAATTATATTTGGCCCTGATTTTCGCCTTCTTTGCCAAAACCCACTCAAGAGTTCTGCCGGTGAGGTGATCATGCGACGAATTGTAGAATTCCATGTGCTTGAGCTCTTGGGTATCTTTTTGTATCTCCATGAAATCAGATATGTTCGCTTTGCGGAAGTCAAAAAATTCGTCCGTGGCGTCTTTCCAATGCCCGACTAATTCTCGAGCCGATGATGGCTGGGGGGCACCGTATTCTGAACTTTGAGCAGCTGATGACGATGCCGCTGCTTTCTTCTCCGCCTTGTCCCGCCCCATTGGTCGAGGGGGTGGAACTTCCACTTCTTCATCATATTGATCCTCATCTTCTGTACCAACCCCTGAACCTTGCGCAGCTGATGATGACGAAGTCCTTGATTTTTTCCCCCTAGCCTTCGCGAACATCGCCAACTGTTTTGGGTATTCAACATCCTTCCACTTTGGATGGTCCTTCAAAATTCTCCAGCACTCCACCTCTGTGAACTCCCCTGCATGTTCAGCACTAAATTCACCACAAGCCCGCTCGTACAAAATTTGGTCGTTCGCCCCACTTGGGTTTCTTTGTACGAGGTTGTCATAGATCGCACAAAAGTTTGTAATTTTAGGACGAAGCCTACTCTTCCACTTGCAATTGAGGGAGTCGTATGTTCGGTTCGTCCCACCCATTTCGCTCGCAAAGCGAACTAACACATCCTGCCAAAATCCACATTTAGCCCTGGAGTTCGTCTTGATGACATTTTCGGAAGTGTCGATCCAAGCCTTGCATAACCCTATCTCTTCAAGCTTCGTCCATGACGCGCTTCCGCCGGTCACCCCCTTTGTCGGTGGTTGACGCCTTTTTGGTACCTTTTTTGGCGCTACAACGGGCTCGGGCTCGTCGGACGACTCGGAAGACTCGACGTCGAGGGGCGCGGCTGGAGTGGCGGGGGAACCACTTTGTGTTCGTGGTTGGTAGTCGTATTGGTCGAGCCCGGCGAAAGGATCAAAATTTTGGTGGTCGTATTGGTCCCCACCAAAATAATTTTGATAACCTTGTTGTGGTACTTGTTGATATTGTGGTGGTTGTTGTTGTGGTTGGTATGGTTGTGGGAAGTAGGGGGAGCAAATGGATTATTTTGATAACCTTGTGGGATTTGGTGACTAGTTTGGTGTACGAAACCGGGTGGTTGAAAGTTGATCGAGGGTGATTGAGAGGGTGTAGTAGAGGGTGCTTCGCGGCGAGATTTTGTAGCCTTTCCTTTGTTCTTGGAGGAAGACATTTTTAGAGATGATGTTTGAGAGAAATGAGTGTGTGTTTGAGTTTTAGAGAGAAATGAAAGTTGTGAATGATTTGGTAGAAGAATTGAGTATTTATAGGGTAAAAAAAGGGGTAAAAATTAAATTTGAAGGGGTAAAAGAGCCGTTGGAGGGGGTGTTGTTTACGTTGAACGGTCGAGTGGGAACGGTCGAATTGTCGACCGTTGGAGGAGGTCGACGCGTCGGGGAGGCCGGGGTGTAACGGGGAGGACGCGTCGGGGTTGTCGAGTTGGCGGGTCGCGACCGAACGACTGGTCGCCCGATACGCACGGTCTAAGAAGATAAAATAACAAAAGAAAACCCCCTAAATTTTAGAAATATTACTTTTTTAATCGATGTACAAGCTTTTTATGCATGTTAGTAACAACCCTAAGGGTTGTCATTAGCAAAACCCTTATATATATAGTAAAGATTAAAAATATAAGGGTTTTGTTAATGACAACCCTTAGGGATGTCACTAACATGCACAAAAAGCTTGTACATTGATTAAAAAGGTAATATTCCTAAAATTCAGAGGTTATCTTTTGTGTATTTTACCTTCTTAATGACAGCCATTATCATTTTCCAAAATATAATTAGAAGACAAATGACTATTAAACATTTAAACCCATAATTTGCCAGATATATCAATTTGACAGAATGATGGACAGTGAGCGAGTAGTTGACTTGATGTTGACTTAAGTCAACCTCCAAATGTATCCATCGATTTTATTTATAAAGAAAAAGAAAAAGAATCAATCATACTCAAGTCAACCTCCTTTTGTTGGGCTATCGCACTTGGTCCTTGGGCCGAGCCCAAATAAAAAAATGTAAAAGTAGCTCAAAACTAGCAGCCTAGCAGGGTCATGACTCGTGAGTTTGAATTTCATTTTAAGTTTCGTTTGAGGTATGAAACGCTAGTGGTTGCTATTCAACATGATTATATACATAAAGATAATACGTCTAATTTAAGTAATTATTCTATACATTTAACAGTTCAAAATTATAGAAGATACATACGATCAACCAAATTTTACGTAGTAAAATACATTTTTGGCCTAAATCAATTTGGCAGGTCCACTCCAGAGTCCAGACAAAGAAACCCCAACTGCCAACACTCTATTGTTAGGCCGGCCACTCAACCACCACCTCGATCTGCAAGCACAGGTAACCAAAACTAATTCGAATGTGAAACTTTTCACTTTCAATTTCATCAAACTCATTCCAACTGTGTTATTGCATCTCTTCGATTAGTGTCTTTTGATTGTTCTTATCGCCTCAACGAAATTGTGACAAAACCCTTCCATCTATCAAGGTTTTGATTCCTAATTTTTGCTTGCAGTTTCTATATATTCGGTTATCTTGCAATTAATCAAGCATTAATTTCGGTTTGTTCTCTATCGATTTCCTTTCACAATTGTTAATTGAATTCTTCACTTTCCTTCTCGATCGAGTAAGGTTGTTTAACCTGTCAAAACTTAGGGTTTTTTCGATTAATTACAATCGCTATAATCCTATCTACAAAACTTTCACTTCTAACTTAGATGTCTTACATCACCTAGGCTACCACTTTTATTGACAACTAATTTGAGTTATGAATTACAAAAATTGAAATTTTTAGGTAGTACAAGTTTCAGCTGAACAAAGAACCTTGTAATGCATAATTTGATAATAAATATACTGTAAATATATGTTTAAATAAACCACTTATTACAGTTAATATTATAAATTCATAATACATCTGTTTGTGTAGTTAGATGGCACTCAGTGATGGTGATGAGCTAGAGATTATGCCTGATCCTGCTACATGGACCTTATTAGAAGAGAACACTTTCATTAATATTATGGCAAAAGAAGTGAAAAGGGGAAAACGCCACTCGACCACATTTTCAAGGTCAAGTTGGTCAGTTATTCAACAAGAGTTCTATGAAAAAACTAACAGGAGGTACAATCACGCACAATTCAGGAACAAATACAACCAGTTAAGGATTTACTATTTGTTGTTCACCGAGCTGTTGAAGGAACCTGGATTTACTTGGGATCCTGCGGTTGGAAATGCAATTGCAAATGATGATGTATGGGAATCGTATTTGAAGGTAAACTTCCTAATTTTGACTTCATAAAAATGGTCAAAGTTTCAGAAATTTTGAGTTAAAGCAACCAATTTTCAAACTTTTCTATTTGGTGTTATTTGACCCGGATATCTGGTCAAAGTGATGATGTGGCAGCTAACGTGTTGGTTCAAATGTAGACGAACAAGAAAGCAAGAAGATTCAAGAGAAAAGGGTGTCCAATGTACAATGAACTCATGATCATATATGGCGATGCAGCAATAGATTATAAAGATGCATATCCACTTGCTCAATATCCTCCTCTTAGTGATGAAAAGATCGATCAAGAAAATGAATCTACTAATATTGATAATAATAATAATAATAATAATAATAATAATAATAATAATAATAATAATAATAATAATAATAATAATACTGATAGCAGTACTGATAAAGATTCCCAAAATGTTGGAAGAATAAGACATCGTTCTCCAACCCCAACACAAACACACAATCTTCACAAGAACAAAGAGGCGAAGATAGAAGGTGAGTATTTGAAGGAAACAGTTTCAAATAAACAAGGGTCTGACCCTGTAAGTGACAGGACCCAAACGTTTAAGAATGTTGAAACGTGTTCATTCTCGATCACTAATTGTGTCAAATGTTTGGAGTTGATACAAGATGTAGATGCGGTTACATATATAAAGGCGATTAAAATGTTTAAAGATGTTGATTGGAGAGAAATGTTCATGGCAATGTCTGCGAAAAGAAGATTAGATTGGTTGGCTAGCTTGGAATGATCCACACAATTTGTAGGTATGCAATATGATGTAACAAATTGTTTTTTTACCATCTTGTATAGTTTTGAGTGATCTTTTTACACCATATATGTGTATGTTATAGAAATATGTCATGAGTTTCACTCTCTTCATTTATACTTCCTCCGATTCAAAATAAGTGCTACACTTTGGGTATCACGGTTTTTGAGGCAAAATATTATAATTATGGTTAAATTAGATTAATTGAATGGTTAGTGGATAATGAGTCCCACGTCTTTTTAATAAAGTGGGTTAATGATGTTTAAAAGTAAAAAATAAGGGTAAATAAGTCATTTCACTTTGTTAAAATAGATAGTTAGTGGGTGTGGGTCATACTATTTTTTGTCAAATAAGATATTTTTTCAAAGTGTAGCACTTATTTTGAATCACTATGGAAAATGTAGCACTTATTTTGAATCGGAGAAAGTAGTACTTTCTTTTATCATATCATACGCCTCTGCATAGTCCAAAACGCTCGGAATTGAACCGATAATTGGGAAAATAATTTCAGCTGGACTAAAGACCGAACCAATAGCATCTTGGACTGGTATAACTCAATTCTGTCAATTTTGTTCTGGTCAGATGATTCTAGCCGGTTATCAGTCCAATTTGCACATGGAAGGGAAAAATATGTAATCTAAACGCCCTATGGAAGGGAAAAATGTTGTTTACAATTGAGAATTGACTTACAAGTTACAACCATGAGTTCAAGTTAAGAATAATCATAACTCATAAGCGTAAAGTACGATTCACATACAGGTACACAGCATTGGTGGCCCTACAAAAAACTACTACTTCCTAATGGGACCATTAATCCTCAAAGTCAACTTTCTACTTAAAAAGTCAATATGAAACATAGATTTTGTATGGCCCATTGGCCCACTACTCTAAACCTTCCAAGCATCCCCAATTTTCTCAATTTTAGTCTTCACTTCATCTTCTTCAACTTGCATCAACAGCGACGTGAACGACATGTTCGGAAACAGGTCCAGCTCCGAAGCCCTTTGTTGGTTCACCGGCTCCGCCGTCTGAGCAGCACCTCCGGCGGACGATGGAGGAAACAGAGACGGGTCGACATGGTGAAGTAGCCAATCAATGGTTTGACCGTCGGTGCGGTGACCGAGTTCTCTGGTGAGCTGAAATATGCGAGCCGCACACAGTGCCGGAACCCTAACTCTCCGGCCACGTCCGTTCACCTTCGAGTGGCGGTCTTTCTTCTTCTTTGACGGGTTTGCGGTGGTTTCAATTTGAAGCAGAGTATTGGAATGATTGAGTTGAAACGGAACGAGTTGTTGATGGTTGTAAGGGGAGGAAGACGGCGGCTGCGGTGGCCCTGGCGGTGGTGTTTGATCAAATCTGTCATTGAGGATGTTATCCGTGTCCATGGTGTATTTCTAGGGTTTTTTATTGCAAAAAGGGCAAAGGTTTAGCCTTTTTGTTTCTTGGGGAGAGAGATAGAGAGATGATTTTAAGTTTGAATTTAAATAATCGATGCAAGACTATTTGTGTTTTGTGGCAGGGATCTCGGTTTACTAATTCTAAAAAGTATATTTGTTGGTTTTGGGACTTTTTGAAAGTTAAATTTTGAATTAGAACCATATTTTGTAAGGCTGTAAGGTATGGGTATCACATGTGGTACTCATATTTCTTGCCACATCACCGTCACCTAAGCAACCACACCACCACCACACCACATCATCTCTAGGAAATATCCACCACACCACACCACACCATTTTATTCCATTAAATTTTAAATATAATAAAAAAGAAAATACCCCTCAACCAATCACACCCCTCCACCTCACCCCCACAGGGCGTTATACCCCGTTGCCGTTGCCGAGTTCCTCCAACGCCGACCCCCCACGCCGTTGTGGGGGGCGGTGTTCCGTCTTCACCCACCCCGTGCCTTCCTCCATCTCAGCTCCCACGCCATCCGGCGTGGACCCATACCAAAGAGCCTAAGTTAATCTTGCACATGGTTAGGAGTTTTCGTTGTTATTTGGTTTAAATTTTCAGGAGGTGATTTTGGCATCACATAAAGTATTATATTCACCATAACTGTTGCTCTAAGTGTTTGTAAAACACGCTTTAAATGTTATACAATATGATGTGAGAAGTAATTTATGTGATGTCAAAATCACTACCCTAAACTTTTACTATATGCTAATGTCTCACTAGATGCTTATCTTTTTTTACAGAGTAAATTACAGTTTTTCTCCCTATGGTTTGCCTGATTCTGCGTTTTTATCCTTGTACTTTTTTTTTGTCCCTAGGATATGCAAAATTCCGTTTTTTTGTGCTTCCGTCAATATTCCGCCGTTAACTTACCGCACATGCCAAACATGTGAAGGTATTCTTGTCATTTAACCGATTTAGTTGTACCATCGCATTAAATATTGTACTCTCAAAATTTCTTTCTTCTCTAAATCATCACCAAGAACACAGCTTTCATCCACATGTACACCCAAATAAACCTCTATCAAAACTTAAATTACAAATCAAAAAATCAAAATCAAAAATCAAAAAAACATATCAAAATGTACGCAAAGAAAAAGCCCGATCTTCATCCACATGAACACGCATGTGGATTCAATCATGATCGTTACCTTTGGATTCAATCATCTTCGTCTACTTTAATTCACTCATCTTTTTTGCTTTTCTTTTTTTTAAATCTGCACATCATCATCATCATCATCTTTTCATATTTTTAAATCTGCAATCATCATCATCATCATCATCATCAACATGTAGCACATAGAAAAATCACCTTCACTACTTTATTGTAGCAGAGCACAACACCACCCCTCCACCGACGAAATTTGTTAGATCTGAAACCATAGCCGCCATGAGCATCAACCTTCGTTGCCTCTTCACCTCTGCAAATCTAAGATCCCAGATCTGATTTTTGAGATCCAAGATCTGTGTTCTTCAAGATCTATGAAGATTTGCAAACCCTAAATTCAAAGTTTCAAAATTCTAGGCTCATGATTCACCCACCAAAATTAAAAGAAGAAGATGAAGAATATGAAGATCAAGATGATGGTGGTGTTGAATTGCAAAGAAGAGAGAGATTGAAAAAACGAGTTATTGTTTGATTAAGGGAAAAGAGAGAAGATGGAGAGATGGTGGTGGTGTTGAATTGCAGAGAAGAAGAGAAGAGAGAGATTGAGGGAAGAGAGAGAGTTATTTAAAGTTAAAAGAAAATATAAAAGGACAAAAATACCCCTATTTTTTTGGCATTTGACGTTAGTTAACGGCAGAAAATTGACGGGAGGACAAAAAAACGGAATTTTGCATACCTCAGGGAAAAAAACAGAAAAAAAAATACAGGGACAAAAACGCAGAATCGGACAAACCACAGGGACAAAAACTGTAATTTACTATTTTTTATATGTTTCTTTTATGAGATGTCGATATGCCATCGCCAAAGCTCTCTTCCATTTCTTTCTTTTTACCATTAAAAAAAATGGCCAGGACTTAAGTTTTTTATGAAGGGTGTCAACAGTGGCGGATCCAATGGGTAGCACGCAGTGGCACGGGACACTACTCAAATTTTTTTCCACAGGGTAAATTTTATATATATATTTTTTTGTATTATGATGATATCGTATTAAAAACCCTACCAAATAGCATAAAAGAATCTTTAAAAACCTTAAGTATTAGCATATAGTCAAACTCAAAGTTCAACCCAAAATCTAAATCTAATAAAAAAAACTTTGTGTTTTGTGTAGTTCTAAACCAACATGTACATTGTACGCACCCCACGCCTTAAAACCCTTCTAACATGTTTCCTCCATGCCCACTCGGCCATCCATGATCCACAATCTCAATTTATCTCGCATAGTTGCACATAAAACCGTTTCTAAATTCAATCGGAGTATACCATAATTTCATCCAGTCTAAAAAATGGGTATGTTTTATTCGTTTAATTTCTAGGTCGGTCAATGTCAAAAAAATATTATTATATTACATCCGCAAAAAAATTATGGCGCTACTACTAGTGAAATGTTCTAGTTCCGCCTCTGGGTGTCAAGGACTAAAAAGGTGATAATGTTGACCATCGGTGTATATTCTGATAGGGATTAAATTTCCAAATTTTGACAAACCACGTTCTCTATTATATTGTTAAAGAAGATTTGATTTTAAAAGTTATAGAAAGCCTTTTATAGTTATTTTGTCAAACTAAAAACATAACAAATAATAATGTTTGCATACTCTAGTCTTATGTATTTGTAATCTAATTAATACGATGAAACTACAAATGTAGTACCTATACTACTAACTTAATAATTGACTGGTTATTTGATCTTTCGTTAAGTATGTCTATGATATTTAAACCAATTTTGTTTTACTTGCAAGTGAGACTTCATTATCTTTTGACAATATTTTACAATTTACAGCATTCAACTGAATTAATCTCTGAATCCTCTTGCTATGCAAGGCATCTGATTACAAAATTTCTTTTAATTATTGTTTTGTTAATGCAATTAATTGTGATTTTGAAGATGGTGAAAATACTAAATCAACCTCTTGCTTAGGTGTGCCCAAAGGGTTGACCCGACCCGACTCAAACCCGAACACGAGTATGCTAATCGGCCGGGTCTATTCGGGTTCCATGTTATTATCGGATTTTTAAAACCCGACCCGACCAACCCGATTCGTTAGCGGGTCGGTTTCGTGTTATAATTTCTTAACTTTTTCGGGTTGACTTGATTAGACCCAATTAAAATTTAAGTATTAAATTTCCTATAAAAATTAAGAAATTTTTACTATTAAATCAATTAATTAGCAAATTATATGACGGGTCCGGATCCGGTGAGGACTCTTTTCCCGGTGAGGACTGCGAGGACACCAAATAAAAAATCTAAAAATGATCCAAAACAAACTTTTTTCAAAAAATTTATTTTTTAAACATTAACATCGCAGCATATAAGATCCAAAAAAATAAAAAATTTTAAAAAATGATCCAAAAAAAATAATATGGATCATAATAATGATCCACAAAAAAATATGGTTCATTGTTATGATCCGCAAAAAAAAGTGGATCATAATTATTTTTTCAAATTTTTTTTTGTCAAATGTAGTAATAATCATGGGGAGTTCTATATATTTTTTTTGAAATTTTTTGGAATATTTTTGAGGTGTCCTTGCGAGTCCTCACCGTTTTTTGAGTCCTCACAGGATCCCACTTCATTTTATGATAAAGTATTCAATAAAAAACAACTAATAATTACAAGTGTTAAATAATGCTTCCTCCGTATCAAAATAAGTGAATCACTTTTAAGTTCACGTTTTTTGAGGCAAAATATGGTAATAAGATATTAGTGAAATTAAATATGGTAATTAGAATAGATGACAAAGTCAAATATAAGAAGATGAGAATGGGCCCCACACCTTTAATGATGTTTAAAGAGGGATAAAGTAAGGGTAAAAGACACCTTTAATGATGCTTAAAGAGGGATAAAGTAAGGGTAAAATGATAATTCTAAATATAAAAACTTACCAAATAAGATAAATTATTAAAGTGATTCACTTATTTTGATACACCCCGAAAAGGAAAGTGATTCACTTATCTTGATACGGAGGAAGTAACTCATAAAATTCACTATATATAATAATTACTTTAAGTTTTACCAAAAATTCCTAACTCAAGTGTAACCCGATCGGATCAACCCGACAAAATCGAAAACCGACCAACCCGAACCCGACAAACCCGAATCTTTATCGGGTCGGGTTTCGAGTTATGATTTTTTTAACCTCCAACCCGACAGACCCGACCCGATAAGAGCCGGGTCGGGTTGATCCGCTGGGCACCCCTATTCTTGCTATATTAATTTCTTTTATTTATCTTTGGTTGTGTTTTCTTTTTGTTTGTCTTGTGTCCTGTTTTTTTACAACGTTTTTGTACAGTTTGGCTTCCTTCAAATTTTAATGAGTATTAAATATATTTATCTTAAAGAAACAATTATCTATAAAGATATAGAATATCCGTTGATGCATCGTATCATTTGCGTTTGGAAATTGGAAAATAGAATATTCAGTTCTAGAATCCTCGATCCTCTGCTGTAATCCTTGGATTTGATTATTAATAACATATTGTTTAAAGCAACGTCAACCATACTCGATGATTCCAGCCCCATGCGTAATTTTTAAGACCATAATACGTATTTGATAAGTTGATGATGCATCAATTTTCAATTACGGAAAACTATAAACTAATGACATACGTGATAGAAAAGGTGTCAAAGCTCTTTCTTTTATATCTCTTTGCCATTAAAAAAGAAAAGAAAATGATAATAACAACCTTAAAACGGTCAATAAAAAAATAAAATTAATTTAAAGACGGTCTTAAATTGTTATTAATAAAATCCTTAATAAAAGATATATCATGTAAAGATACATACGTGATATAAAAGAATTTTATTTTCTTTATTAAGTCATATATGACGGCCTACTAATATAGTTGCCCAACTGAATGCAGGTCAGCCAAAAGGGTGTTTTCATGTTGGTTCCCATGCCTTCTACTTGCCACCATCGATGGTGACACGAATTGTACAAGGTTTTCTTAACACAACCTTTAGCTCTTTACTAAAATTCTTTAACCTTTAAGATCAAAGATTTTGTCTCAAGATCTTTGATCCATGTAATGTACTCTATATCCAATTTTTGAACAACCCATAATTCATAAAATAGTCGCAAGCAGTTTTTTGGGCTTTTTGGAAATTGAGATATTAAAAGTAGGGGTGACAATTTCTGACCCGACACGAAACCCGACCTGAAATCGACACGAAAATAAACAGGTTTAGGTAAAAAATAATTGGGTTAGTCTCAGGTTGAGTCAGCTGACCCGTTTATTAAACAGGTTAGGTTCGGGTCCAGGGGCGGAACTAGAAAATTCCACCAGTGGTAGCACCCTTGTGGTGATATAAAGATTTTTTTTTAAAATATATAGGGTTAAAAAGAAAAAAGTTGAAATATATGGGCCGAGAAAAAAAACACTTGTAATATAGAGAGACTAAGAAAGGAAAAAAAATTGATTTATAAAAGTAAGAAAGACATGATTTGAACTCTAAACCCCCTCTATACATGCACAAGGTGTTAGCCAACTATGCTAGCCAACATACATATATTATTATGGCTTTCGGATATATATTAATGTATTCAAAATACAATAACAAAAAAAAAAGTTCTGAAAATTTACCGTACCGAAATTTTTCGAGTAGTAGCACGTGCCACCGTGTGCTACATACTACATCCGCCCCTGTTCGGGTCAATGCTAATTTAAATGGGTCGACCCGCCAACCTGTTTAATTATTAAAATATACTTATAATATATATTTATAATTAATTTATAGTGTACTAGTTAAAACGTAAGTAATAGTTGGATAAAAATTAAAAATGTTACTTAGGAATTTGGTGTTTAGTATTTTGTTATGAATTTGTGTAATAATAACAGAATTTTGACATGTTTGAACTGTTTAACTTGTTTGACCTTAGTTGGATAAAAATTAAAAATGTTACTTAGTAATTTGGTGTTTAGTATTTTGTTATGAATTTGTGTAATAATAACAGAATTTTGACATGTTTGAATTGTTTAACTTGTTTGACCTGATAACCTGTTTAACCTGTTTTATTAAATGAGTTAGGTTTGGGTTGAAGTTAAACAGGTTAGGGTTGAGATATCTGACCCGTTTATATAAACAAGTCGATTTCGGGTTGAACGTTTCTAACCTGTCAACCCGTGAACCCATCAACCCGAACCCGACCTGAATTGCCACCCTACTTAAAAGCATACAAGACAAAAAGGTCTATGTTTTGGTTAAATGATTAAAAAGTCTTTATACACAAGTGTCTACTTGCATAAAGTCTTTAAAGTAAACCCCTTTTGTCTACTTCAAATTTATGCTCACTCGGTCAAACTAAAACGTTGAAAATCTTATTCTGAGATATTATTATTGTCTTTATTTGACCCGAAACTAATCAGAAATTTATTTGTCTAAACTCTTGTTTATTTCACCTACATGTTCGTTTCAGATGGGATTTCATGTTGAGTAAAAAATTATCACCAATATGATGTAACGATCTAAAATTTGGAATCAAATAAATTATGGAAAAAATATGATAAATAAGGATAAATCGTTTAAAAAACGTGGGATTTGGTTTCGTGTCAATCGGACATCGTTTGCTATGTGAAATCCCTTGTTTAAGCTGAAACAAAGATTGCTGGAAAAGTTCACTGTGACAACTCGATATTTCTGGTATGTAACTTCATTTCATTTCTAGAACTTTCCTTATTTAGAAAGTTTCTATTTTTAGACATTTCTATTTTTGGCATTCCTAACACACAACAAACATACATATTTTACACCATACATTAGTGTTTGATTATTTTAGTCAACACAACATTTTATTTACTTATGGTGACACACTTTGAGCTAAATCATTTCTAAAAACAATAAGTTACCGGTTAAGCAATAAACGTTACAAGTTAATCTAAACGTGACACGAATGAAACAAACCACCTAAAACCGACTCTAACCTTGACCAACCACCTAAGTGGCCGGCCTCTACCCTTGGTTTGAACCTCATGCTCGGCTGAAACACCCAAGGGGTGTTGGCCATCCCTTTCTCACTTGCTTAGTTCCTATCCTTCTCTTGATCCTTATCCAAACTCATTTAAACAAGTCCTAGTTGTAGTCAAACACCTAATCAAACCCTAGACCTCTACCCTATATAAACCAAGCCATCACAACCCTATTGACCTTTACTCAAATCGGCCAAGCATCCCCAAACCCTACCAAATCCGATCGAAGCAAGCAAATCTTCATCCCTTCGTTCGTCTGATCCTACCATCACCTCCATTCGGTTTTCTTGCTCATTCGATCCAAGGTATGATCACAAAACTCTTGTTTTTACTTGGTAAACCGTGCTTGATCACTGTTTTGAACCCGAGACCATGGCCCTAGGCCATATGGTCTCGGTTAGCCATAAAAATCGAACACGCATGCATGTTCTCATTGGATCGGGTTCATGTGGGTGTGTTTTGTTCTTGAATTGTTGTTTTGTTGCTAGATCCGTACCTAGAACCCTAGATCTCGACTTCGACATGCTAAAACCCTAGATCTAGAACCCTAGATTCGAACCCTAACCGATCTAGACACACTAAATCGAACCTAGACATGATCTAGACCGATCTAGAACCAAACCATTAGGGTTTCGGCCTAGCCGGCTAACCCTAACCGAATTGCTACCAAAACCAAGCCTAGGTTGACCAAATTTGACCATGTTTGACCGGATTGTATCATACCCTAAACCCTAACCGAAATCTAGAAACCCTAGTTGACTTTTGTTGACTAATTTTGACCAATGTTGACTAATAAGTCAAACAGGGTCAAGGCCGGATCTTGACCCAAATCGTGGACCCAAACCCGAATACCCAATCGGGCCAAGGCCCGTACTTGGCCCATATCGATCTACTTTTGTCCATCGGGCCCAAACCTTAGTTGGCCCATTAGTATCCAAGCCCATTTGGACCAAAGCCCAAACCTTTGGCCCATTCATAACCAAACCGAACCCAATTGGGCCAAGCCCAATCCATGGCCCAATCTAATTGGACCTAAGCCCAATAAGTGGCCCAACCTAGTGGCCCATTAAGCCATTTAAGCCCATTAGGCCCAATCTAGGCCCATTAAGCCTAACCCAAGCCCATTCCATTTCATTTCATTTCATTTCAAAGTTCATTTCATTTCATTTCATTTCGAAGTTCATTTCATTTCATTTCGACCTATTAAGGTTCAATAACTCAAATTCATTCGATGTCACAAAACATAAAACATAACATGAAATACATATCACTTAACTTATATCGTGTATAGAATCGCTTGTGTTAGCTTAGTCTAATCATTTGTTAAATTATTTAGGAAGCTAGGAGTCTCCAAAGGATTCCTCTGTCTTAAGTATTTGTCGCTAAGCTTTGCCAGGTGAGTCCACAGACCCCTTTACTCTTTTACTGTTTTTATAAACTTTGGGGTGGAAAACATAAACACAACTGCTACTGTTTTACTATGACTGTACAACAACATCTATACATTTTCATTATCACATTGGCATGACAAACAATTATTATACCGGACTAAGGTTGCCAGCAATCATTAACTAGTGGATCTAGACCATTGATATGCAGATAGTACTATTGGCTGACACTCATCCTCCCAACAAACGTTAGATCTTTACTTGGTTTATCCAAGACATCTCCGGGAGTGTATATCCATAAAATAACATAACATACTGGAGTTGAAGTGTTGATTGTGGACTTAGGGGTTGGTATATTAACTCAATAGACTAGCTACCTGTTGGGGATAACAGTTCATGCGATGTCAAACATAACAACTTGTTCAACACATTTTCATAAACAAAACTAGTAATTGTAGATATTCTACAATTACACTTCACTTTTCATATTTACTTCTCATATCATATGAGTGTTGAACCTTATACATTTTTCAGTCATAAACTATTTTCATAACAAACATTTTGAGTAGCAAAACACTTTACTTTACTTTACTCTTTTCTTTAACCCTGTAGATTCACTCAACATTATTGTTGACCCTTTTACTATTTATGTTTTTCCATGCAATTAGGTGCAGTGGAGTTTGGAGGATATGAGCATTGGGATTGTCGTGAGCCATGATTAAAACATTAAGTTTACGAACAATCATTTCATTTCAAAACAATTTCTATTTTAGGAAACTTACTATTTTTGGAAACTTTCTACTTTTGGAAAGTGAAACAAACCTTTATTTTTCATTATTGTATGGTTGTTTGTTTACTTAATTTTTGCTATGTTATCATGAACGTTACACCCTCGTTCTTCCGCAAAACATTTTAAATGAAGTAAAACTCATTTTTGGCGGGGTGTGACAGAGTGGTATCAGAGCTTAAGTTATAGTGAATTAGCAAGCCTAGTCTATAACTACAAAAGATTTTTGGGAAAAACAAACACTTTTATAAAATCAAAATAATCATGGCATGCTCAGTCTCATATCCTGAAGTTCCATTGTTCTTAGTTTAGAACAATTGCCTTAGTTTGTATTGCCTTAGTGTTATAGTTAGTATTCATCAGCGAACCTTAAGTTTTCATAATCAAATAAAATTTTTATGCGTCGTGTTTAGTAGAATGTCGCCTGCTAGTGTCCTCGATATTTCGTCTGATTCCGATAGTGATCGTGGTGCTGCTGTCCCAGTAGTCCCATTGCCCGTTGCTCCAGTGCCAGCAGTGGTACAACCTCCTGTTGTCCCATGGCATCGTCGCCCAAGAAGACGTCCCTTTCCTATTATTCCTAATGGTCCTCCTACTCCAGCTCGTGGTCAGCGTCCTATTGTCTATCGTAAGCGTGAGGGCGGCCTTATTTATCTATGTTCGCCTGCTAAACCCAAGCGTGATGTTGCTCCAAGAACTCCACGACGTCGAGAACCAGAGCCAGAAGTGATATCAGAATCAGAGCCTGAAGAAGACTCTGAGCCCGAAGAAGAATCAGAACCAGAGGAAGAACCAGAAGAAGAGTCAGAGCCTATGGAAGACTCTGAGCCAGAGGAAGATGATTAGTCATCTACATATCGTCTATATTTGTTTTCTATTACTATTATTAGATTCTATGTTTAGCTATTTTAGTATTTTTGTTCTTTAGTATTGGCGTATGTGCCCAAGTTTTAAAACTATTATGTATTAGGAATGTGTTTAATAAAGTGATATTTTAGTAATTTCTATTGTTCTTATAAATTGTATTTTCTATACGTCTCTACTACTACTACTATAATTACGACTATTTATATCTACGTCTACTACTACTATTACGTCTATTGTATATTTATTCTTTGATCCTTATCATAAGTATATTTCCTTTATAGTCCTCCTATACTATTCTTTTCTAAATTCTTTATTTAAATCGTATTATTTGTATCAGCAATTCATCAATGGCTCGAGGAGGAAACGCTGAGACTGTCGAACAAATGGTGGAACGCCGAATCGCTGAAACAATGGCTCAAATGAACGCTGCAAGAGGAAATGCCGCTGGTGCATCTAATGTGGGAAACAACGGTATATTATTCGGCTCCACAAAAGAAGATTCATTTATTTTCCATTTTATTTTAACCTATTGTTCATGTTCTTTCCTTATTTGTTTAAACCTCAGATCCCAATCGTCAAGGTCAGTCATATAAGACCTTTACGTCCTGTCATCCTCCGACCTACTCTGGATCTGAAGGTGCTATTGCTATCATCCACTGGATTGAGAAGGTGGAATCCATTTTCAGTGTCATTCAGTGTGCCCCTGAGAATATGACGAAGTTTGCTGCTAGTACATTGTCCAAGGAAGCGTTGTCTTGGTGGAATTCTCAAGTGCAAGTCTTAGGTCGTGCAACTGTTGATGCTATGACTTGGGATACGTTCAAAGATCAGTTAACTCAGAAGTTTTGTCCAAGGAGAGAGCTACAAAAAGTTGAAGTGGAACTATGGAATCTGTCCATGGTTGGATCTGATATTGTTACCTACACGACTAAATTTCAAGAACTCGCTCGTCTCGTTCCTCATATGGTTTCTCCTGAATTCAAGCGTATTGAAAAGTATCTTCAAGGTCTTCATGATCTTATTCGTACTCATGTTATTACTTCTGAACCGACAACATTTGAAGATGTTGTGAATCGTGCAACAAGGTTGACTGATGATGTGACGAGAAGTGGATCGTTCAAAGACAAGCTAGTGGTGTCTAGCAAATCTACTGATAATGTGAGCAATGAAAATGGAAACCGTTCCTACGAAAACAAGCGTGATCAAAAAGGGAACAAATATCAAAAGACTAAGAATTATGCTGCCTCTACTCAGAACAACAATCAATCAAATTCAGAATCTAAGTCCTATGCTGGAAGCAAGCCCCTGTGTAACAGATGTAACTGTCATCATGGTGGTCAGTGTGAGAAGTGTTTCAAGTGTGACCGCTGGGGTCATAATTTCAGAAAGTGTTCGTCCAACAATCCTCCTAAGAATCCTGTCTGCTACGAGTGTGGTGATCCTAACCACTATCGTAATCGTTGCCCTAAACTTCAGAACAACAACAACCAGAATGGCAACAACAACAACAATGGCAATCGTAACAACAATCTCAACAACAATCGCAATGCCAACAACAACAATGATTGTCAAAATGGTCGTGGTCGTGCATTTGTTATGAATGCTCAAGAAGCTCGTGAAAATCCTGATACCGTCACTGGTACGTTTACCGTCAACAATCATTTTTCTTCTATTTTATTTGATTCGGGAGCCGACTTGAGTTTCGTATCGACCGACTTTAAAAGTTTCTTAAATTTGAATCCTGATCGTTTGAAAGTGAATTATGAAATCGAGTTAGCAAATGGCAATGTTGTTAGGTCTAGTGAAGTTTTTAAAGGTTGTAAGCTTGACCTAGATGATCACATTTTTGATATAGACCTTGTGCCTGTAGAGCTAGGTAGTTTTGATATCGTCATAGGGATGGATTGGTTGTCTAAAAATCGTGCTGAAATAATATGTTACACCAAACAAATCCGAATTCCCTTATCCAAAACAGAAACTTTAATAATTCAAGGTGAACAAAGAAACAAAAACATAAAAATCATAACTTCTATGAAAGCTCAAAAATATCTTCGTAAAGGATGCCAAGCCTTTCTTGCTCATGTCGTTGACACAAAGTCCAAAGATCGTAAGATTGAGGACATTCCCATTGTTCGTGAATTTCCTGGTGTATTTCCTAGTGAATTGCCTGGACTGCCGCCTCAGAGACAAGTCGAATTTCGTATTGATCTGATTCCAGGAGCCGCACCTATTGCGCGTTCTCCTTATCGTCTTGCACCGTCTGAAATGCAAGAACTTTCATCGCAATTACAAGAACTTCTTGATCTTGGTTTCATTCGATCGAGTTTCTCACCCTGGGGAGCTCCGGTCCTCTTCGTTAAAAAGAAAGATGGTTCAATGAGAATGTGCATTGACTATCGTGAATTGAACAAAGTAACAATTAAGAATCGATATCCTCTTCCCCGTATTGATGATCTATTCGATCAACTCCAAGGATCGAGTTTCTATTCCAAAATCGATCTTCGTTCAGGCTACCATCAGTTAAAAGTTCGTGATGAAGATGTGCCCAAGACTGCTTTTAGAACTCGCTATGGTCATTACAAATTTTTGGTAATGCCATTTGGTTTGACCAATGCACCTGCTGTGTTTATGGATCTCATGAACAGAGTGTGCAAGCAATATCTCGACAAATTCGTTATCGTATTCATAGATGATATTGTTATCTATTCGCATTCGAGAGAAGAGCATGAAGAGCACTTAAGAATCATTCTTGAGTTGTTGGAGAAAGAGAAGTTGTACGCCAAGTTGTCCAAGTGTGAATTTTGGTTGCGTGAAGTCCAATTTCTGGGTCATATTATCAACGAAGAAGGTATTCACGTTGATCCTGCGAAGATAGAAGCTATAAAGAATTGAGAAGCTCCGAAGACCCCAACTGAAGTAAGACAATTCCTTGGTCTTGCTGGTTATTATAGAAGATTCATAGAAAATTTCTCGAAGATTGCAAAGGATTTAACAGTGTTAACACATAAGGATGAGAAATTTGTCTGGGGTGAAAAGCAAGAATCAGCCTTCCAATCTCTAAAATCTAAATTATGTTCTGCTCCTATTCTATCTCTCCCTGAAGGAACCGATAATTTCGTGGTGTACTGTGATGCTTCGCACCAAGGGCTAGGTTGTGTATTGATGCAACATGACAAAGTGATCGCCTATGCCTCTCGACAACTGAAGAACCACGAGAAGAATTATACCACTCATGATCTTGAGTTGGGTGCCGTTATATTCGCATTGAAGATTTGAAGACATTACCTCTACGGTACCAAGTGCACAATATTCACCGATCACAAGAGTTTACAACATATCTTCAATCAGAAAGATCTCAACATGAGACAGCGTAGGTGGATAGAGTTGATGAATGACTATGAATGTGAAATTAAGTATCATCCTGGTAATGCTAATGTAGTATCTGATGCCTTAAGTCGGAAAGAGCAACCTAAACCTCATCGTGTTCGAGCCCTTCCAATCTCTGTTCGTTCTAATCTATCTTCCCAAGTTCATGAATTCCAAACTGAAGCCTTGAAGGTATAGAACATCAAAAGTGAAGCTTTGCGTGGTATGGAGAAGCAGTTAGAAGCAAAGGTGGATGAAACTCTTTATTTCATGGATCGTAATTTATGGGTTCCTAATTTTGGAAGTGTTCGCAACGTCATCTTGAATGAAGCTCACCGATCCAAATATTCAATTCATCCTGGTGCCGACAAGATGTATAAAGATGTCAAAGAGTTATATTGGTGGCCAAATATGAAGAAAGAGATCGCTGTTTATGTCAGCAAATGTTTAACTTGTGCTAGAGTGAAAGCAGAGAATCAGAAGCCTTCTGGTCTTCTACAATAGCCAGAGATCCCTGAATGGAAATGGGAAGAAATCTCTATGGATTTTATAACTAAATTGCCTCGAACATCCAGTGGTCATGATACAATTTGGGTAATTGTTGATCGATTGACCAAATCAGCTCATTTCATTCCTATTAAAGAAACTGATCAAATGGAAAAGTTAACAAGAATTTATCTAAAGGAAGTCGTATCTCGGCATGGTGTGCCAGTCGCGATCATCTCTGATCGTGATAGTCGCTTTACATCTCGTTTTTGGCAATCATTGCAAAAATCTCTCGGTACTCGTCTCGATATGAGTACTGCCTATCATCTCCAAATCGATGGTCAGACTGAAAGAACAATTCAAACTTTGGAAGACATGCTGAGAGCATGTGTTATTGATTTTGGTGGAAGTTGGGATTCTCATCTCCCTTTAGCCGAGTTCTCGTATAATAATAGTTATCATACAACTATTAAGGCCGCACCGTTTGAAGCCCTTTATGGAAGAAAGTGTCGTTCGCCACTTTGTTGGATTGAAATTGGTGATCGTCAGATTACTGGTCCTGAGATTCTACAAGAAACTGACAAGATTTTCAAGATCAAAGATCGTATCAAGGCTGCAAGAGATTGACAAAAGAGTTATGCTGATAATCGTCGAAAGCCTTTAGAGTTCGCTATTGGCGACCATGTTTTGCTAAAAGTAGCACCTTGGAAAGGTGTTGTGCGTTTTGGTAAGAAAGGAAAGCTCAGTCCTCGTTATGTTGGACCATTTGAGATTCTTGAAAGAATCGGTGCTGTTGCGTATCGCCTTCGTCTTCCTAATGAGCTCAGCAATGTTCACAACACTTTTCATGTTTCTAATCTGAAGAAGTTTATTCATGATCCTTCGCTTATCGTTCCTACTGAAGAAATTATTATCGACGACAAACTCCATTTCACTGAGGAACCAATCGAGATATCTGACTGGAAAGAGCAAAAGTTGCGAAGAAGCAAGATCAAAATTGTTAAAGTCAGGTGGAACTCCAAAAGAGGTCCTGGATTCACGTGGGAACGTGAGGACCAGATGCGAAAGAAATATCCTCATCTATTTCTCGTTGTCTCTCCTGTTCGTGCTTCGTCTTAAATTTCGGGACGAAATTTCTTCAACCAGGGGAGAATGTGACAACTCGATATTTCTGGTATATAACTTCATTTCATTTCTAGAACTTTCCTTATTTAGAAAGTTTCTATTTTTAGACATTTCTATTTTTGGCATTCCTAACACACAACAAACATACATATTTTACACCATACATTAGTGTTTGATTATTTTAGTCAACACAACATTTTATTTACTTATGGTGACACACTTTGAGCTAAATCATTTCTAAAAACAATAAGTTACCGGTTAAGCAATAAACGTTACAAGTTAATATAAACGTGACACGAATGAAACAAACCACCTAAAACCGACTCTAACCTTGACCGACCACCTAAGTGGCCGGCCTCTACCCTTGGTTTGAACCTCATGCTCGGCCGAAACACCCAAGGGGTGTTGGCCATCCCTTTCTCACTTGCTTAGTTCCTATCCTTCTCTTGATCCTTATCCAAACTCATTTAAACAAGTCCTAGTTGTAGTCAAACACCTAATCAAACCCTAGACCTCTACCCTATATAAACCAAGCCATCACAACCCTATTTCCCTTTACTCAAATCGGCCAAGCATCCCCAAACCCTACCAAATCCGATCGAAGCAAGCAAATCTTCATCCCTTCGTTCGTCCGATCCTACCATCACCTCCATTCGGTTTTCTTGCTCATTCGATCCAAGGTATGATCACAAAACTCTTGTTTTTACTTGGTAAACCGTGCTTGATCACTGTTTTGAACCCGAGACCATGGCCCTAGGCCATATGGTCTCGGTTAGCCATAAAAATCGAACACGCATGCATGTTCTCATCCGATCGGGTTCATGTGGGTGTGTTTTGTTCTTGAATTGTTGTTTTGTTGCTAGATCCGTACCTAGAACCCTAGATCTCGACTTTGACATGCTAAAACCCTAGATATAGAACCCTAGATTCGAACCCTAACCGATCTAGACACACTAAACCGAACCTAGACATGATCTAGACCGATCTAGAACCAAACCATTAGGGTTTCGGCCTAGCCGGCCAACCCTAACCGAATTGCTACCAAAACCGAGCCTAGGTTGACCAAATTTGACCATGTTTGACCTTGGTTGACCGGATTGTATCATACCCTAAACCCTAACCGAAATCTAGAAACCCTAGTTGACTTTTGTTGACTAATTTTGACCAATGTTGACTAATAAGTCAAACAGGGTCAAGGCCGGATCTTGAACCAAACCGTGGACCCAAACCCGAATACCCAATCGGGCCAAGGCCCGTACTTGGCCCATATCGATCTACTTTTGTCCATCGGGCCCAAACCTTAGTTGGCCCATTAGTATCCAAGCCCATTTGGACCAAAGCCCAAACCTTTGGCCCATTCATAACCAAACCGAACCCAATTGGGCCAAGCCCAATCCATGGCCCAATCTAATTGGACCTAAGCCCAATAAGAGGCCCAAGTGGCCCAACCTAGTGGCCCATTAAGCCATTTAAGCCCATTAGGACCAATCTAGGCCCATTAAGCCTAACCCAAGCCCATTCCATTTCATTTCATTTCATTTCGAAGTTCATTTCATTTCGACCTATTAAGGTCCAATAACCCAAATTCATTCGAGGTCACAAAACATAAAACATAACATGAAATACATATCACTTAACTTATATCGTGTATAGAATCGCATGTGTTAGCTTAGTCTAATCATTTGTTAAATTATTTCGGAAGCTAGGAGTCTCCAAAGGATTCATCTGTCTTAAGTATTTGTCGCTAAGCTTTGCCAGGTGAGTCCACAGACCCCTTTACTCTTTTACTGTTTTTATAAACTTTGGGGTGGAAAACATAAACACAACTGCTACTGTTTTACTATGACTGTACAACAACATCTATACATTTTCATTATCGCATTGGCATGACAAACAATTATTATACCGGACTAAGGTTGCCAGCAATCATTAACTAGTGGATCTTGACCATGGATATGCAGATAGTACTATTGGCTGACACTCATCCTCCCAACAAACGTTAGATCTTTACTTGGTTTATCCAAGACATCTCCGGGAGTGTATATCCATAAAATAACATAACATACTGGAGTTGAAGTGTTGATTGTGGACATAGACTAGCTATCTGTTGGGGATAACAGTTCATGCGATGTCAAACATAACAACTTGTTCAACACATTTTCATAAACAAAACTAGTAATTGTAGATATTCTACAATTACACTTCACTTTTCATATTTACTTCTCATATCATATGAGTGTTGAACCTTATACATTTTTCAGTCATAAACTATTTTCATAACAAACATTTTGTGTAGCAAAACACTTTACTTTACTCTTTTCTTTAACCCTGTGGATTCACTCAACATTATTGTTGACCCTTTTACTATTTATATTTTTCCATGTAATTAGGTGCAGTGGAGTTTGGAGGATATGAGCATTGGGATTGTCGTGAGCCATGATTAAAACATTAAGTTTACGAACAATCATTTCATTTCAAAACAATTTCTATTTTAGGAAACTTACTATTTTTGGAAACTTTCTACTTTTGGAAAGTGAAACAAACCTTTATTTTTCATTATTGTATGGTTGTTTGTTTACTTAATTTTTGCTATGTTGTCATGAACGTTACACCCTCGTTCTTCCGCAAAATATTTTAAATGAAGTAAAACTCATTTTTGGCGGGGTGTGACATTCACGCCCGAGTTCACGGCGGGAACTAGATCACGACTGAGTTTACGACGCGAACTTTAGTTCACAGCCGTGAACTACCAACAGAGATTTTTGGGTTCTGACGCGGGAAGTCCACGCCTAAGTTCACGGCGCGAACTTTTGCTGAAGCTGAATAAAAGCGGGATTTCAACCATTTTGTGCATTTTAAAACCTAGAACTCCTCTCTACAAGTGAGTATACGTTTTTGAGTGGAAAAGGTCGTTTGGAGCTGATTTTGGTCTCCAAATCACGTGATTCTTCTTCCATTGTTGAAGATTAAGGTAAATCTCTTCTTTCTCAACCTATATATGTGAAATTTGGTTGGGTTATTATTAACCTAGCTTGATGAACTACTTCAAATGGCTAAATAAAGCTAGTTAACTTAGATCTATAGTATTTCATCATGGAAAATGGATTGTGACTTGGATCTATGGTGGTTTTGAGTTTTATAAAAATTAGGGTTTTGTAAAATTTGGGGAAAATGATGCTAGTAGTTAACTAGTGGTAAAATATGTGGTAAATGGTGATGTTTGATGTTAAACCTTGTATGGTTTCATGATTAGGGCATCTGTTGAAAGACTTGGATTCTACAAGTCTTGAGAAGTGAAGATTTTGTTCAAAGAAGCACAAGAGGATTAAGTTTGGCTAAGGTTAGTACATGTGAACTTTAAAATTGAGTACATAGCGGTAAAGAAGTATTTCATAATTTGTGATTACTAATGTTTAAACTAGTTGTTTATTGTTATTATTAAATAGTTGGATTAATTGTGTGAATACTAATTGAGATTAGTATATGGATAGTTTGCATGATGGCCTTACGACATTATTGATAAGATGTGACATATAGTTACATATAATAGTTATGACGGGTAGACTGAAATAGGACATGTACGTGATAGATTCGGAGGCATTCTGGATTATCACGGTATCTTTAAACTGATGGATTGGAGGCATTCCGATCACCCAACAAGATGTTAGATCTTACTGAATTGGAGGCATTTTGATTAGTAAGATAAGATGGGTCACCTTGCTTGGACAAGGTGACAAAGGTGGTTCTACTGAATCGGAGGCATTCTGGTTAGTAGGACAAAAATGGGGTCTCGTTGGATTGGAGGCATTCCGAACAACTTGACGGATCGAATAGGCTATGAATGAATGTGATAGGATTACCGAGGAGGTGATCGATGTATATGAATGTGCTAGGATTACCGCGGAGGTAACTAAAGTATATAAATATATATCTATATATATTTAATATGTGTGATTATTTATATATTAATGTCGGGTCTAAAACCCATGTATCTCACGAGACAATTTTGTCTTACGTACTATGTTTGTTTGTGATGCTATGTACTCAGGTTCAGGAGCTAAGGATTAGGTGCGTTTCCTAGTGAAGGCGCACGGGTTTAGTAGAGATAGCAAGGTGGATTTACGTTTGGCTTTGGTTATGATATATTTTGTAACACCACTATTGACTTTTTTTATATACCAAAGTTTTTTGTAAATCCATATTTTGGGACAATACTTTAAATGTTTGAAAAAGGAAAGGATTTTACGGAAATATTTTGTATTAAAAATTTGAGGTGTTACATATGATTTATTCAAAATAACTTATATATGGATAAAAATGGAAAATATTATTCGGGTATGTTTGGTCAATAAAGATAACATAAACATATTATGGATATAATGAAATCAAACACACAAAACTAGAAGACAATCTGAAAGAGATGTCCCAGATTGAGAGTGATTAGGACTCTAATGTTTATATGTTTAGAGTTGACGTATCTCACTCGCACACCCACGAACTATGTCGCTCACCATCACCCCCAACTCTGTCGATCACACTCACCACCACCGTCGACCAGAGTTTCGCCGCTCATTAAAGTCGACGCCATCGCCAATGCCATCGTTAGCACTGACTAATCTCTTATGCGGCGGAAATTAACCGTCGTGCAACCACCATCCATCGCTCACTCCCAGGGTCGGAATTAGAAACTTCTATTAGCAGTAGCACCCTTTTTCGGGGACAAAAATTGTGGGAGTCAAGAGACGATGCCTCTGGCGAGTGGAGTCGAGGGGGGATGCCCTCACTGGGTTCGGGGCGGCGCCCCGAAACAAAAACGAATTTACCATAAGTGCTCTATTACAAAAGGGAGCTGATTTCGACATTACATAAACTATTTCATGCATCACTGTACATCATTTAAAACAAAATGTACAAGTAATGTAAAAGAATGACTGTGTTGTCGAAATCACCTCCCACTACAGATGCAACATGTTTTCAAAAACACACCAACAAGTCCCTAAAAATAATTTTGTAAACCTAAAAGGTAGAGAGCTAATAGAGACACGTTTGAGTTTTTTGTTTGGTTTAGTATTTAGGTTGAGATTTAAGTTTGAACTATTAGCTAATACTTGAGTAATTATTTAAGATTGCTTTGGATATTAGCTAAGGCTTTCAACTTTATAGTAGCGTCGTAACACGAAACGAAAAAAATCCTAAAATTTTACCATACGCAATAAAATTTGAGTAGTTGCACGTGCTACTGTGGGACACATAAGAAGTCCACCCTTGCTCACTCCTCTAACTCGATGGTGATGATTGGTGGAGTTCCTATCGGTCACCTCCACCACCTTCGACAATGAGTACTACCAGCCCCACTCAACCTCCTTCGTGCAACTCTTTGTATTCTTTGTGTGTTGGCCGAAGTTGAGATGTCGACAGTGGCTGGTAGGGGTGTCGGCAACAGCTTGAACGTGATGATAGGTGCGTTAGGGTGGTGGTTACCGGTAGGTCGTAGGTGGTGGTTGCCAGTGGGTGGTGGTTGCCAGTGGGTGGTGGTTATCTTGAAATGAGT
Organism: Calendula officinalis; assembly: GCA_963853835.1. Lineage (NCBI taxonomy): Eukaryota > Viridiplantae > Streptophyta > Magnoliopsida > Asterales > Asteraceae > Calendula > Calendula officinalis. The sequence continues at coordinate 7,454,044 of OY970825.1, forward strand.
TTGTGTTTGGATATGCTTTTTAATTTATATGTAATTATACACCAACTTTATTAGCTAAATCAGTTGTTAAAAAAATGTTATTAATAATGTAAATTTTATTGATGATGAATTGATATATTACATTTTTCAAGATCAAATGGTAGAAAATAGTTGTTTAAATATTACTTCCTCCGTCCTAAATTTATTGTTCACTACAAAAAAGCACGCAGTTTAAGAAAGGTATATTAATTATAGAGTAAATTACACGGATAGTCCCTGTGGTTTGACATGAGTTTTGGATTTAGTCCCTAAGTTCCAGAAATTACACCCGTGGTCACCGTGGTTTGGACTTTGTATCGGTTTTGGTCCCTAACGCTAACTGACGTTAAAAATGGGTGTTAAATCTAGGCAAGTGCAAAGCACATGGGGGTAATTTAGTCCTTTTACCCTCCTCATCATCTTCATCTTCCTCATCATCACCATTAACAAAAAATACCCTCTAATTTTACTTTTTTTTTAATTTTAACTTCACTGAACATCATCTACAACATTCATCATCATCATCGTGTAATTTACTCTTCATTTTTTGTGTGTAAAATAAGTTCAACCAAAAATTATACTGGTATTTGTTTATGAAAAATATATAGCTGGATTTTCGAGGCAGAGAACATCCCAAATGCTTGGACCCCTTCCACCATCAGATGCAACTCCTTCAATCTGTGAAACAAAAATAATATGTTTATAAGAGTCTATGTGTATAAAAAGTCAACAATTTTGATCACACATGCATTGATTTTAATTTTGAATAATTTTTGAAGAATCTATAATTGAGTGGAAATGTCTCATTCTCTCCAATAATTGATCAGAAAGAATGAACGATCAAGAACCCTAGATCCTTTGACATACAAAATCGATATGAAACAATAGATTAATTAGTGAAACAAGAACAATTAATCGAATGAGAAACTAGCAAAAGAAAAACCTAGGGTTTGAATCTCAAAATCACTGATACTGTGATACCATTAGTACGATAGTCTACTGGCAAATATCCATAAACTTATCCCAAAAGAAAGAAAAAAGAAAGAAAGAAAGAAAAAACCGTCCGTTAAGTTTAGAAAATTGAAACATAGGGCATGTATGCGGCAGCGGTGGTAACCAAAGTGCTCGCCGGAGAAGAAGATGGAGGGGGATGGTTCGCCGGAGAAGAAGATAGCTCACAGGAGAAGAATATAAATCTTAGATTTTCTGTTAATGGTGATGATAAGGAAGACGAAGCTGGTGATGGTAAAAAGACTAAATTACCCCCCCCCCCTCATGTGCTTTGCACATGCCTAGATTTAACAGCTTTTTTAACGGCAGTTAGCGTTAGGGGCCAAAACCGATACGAAGTCCAAACCACGGTGACCACGGGTGTAATTTTTGAAACTTAGGGACCAAATCCAAAACTCATGTCAAACCACATGGACTATCCGTGTAATTTACTCTTAATTATATTATGTTACTAATCGAATTTTCTCTTTCACACTTAAATATTCTTTGATTAGTTGAAATTTAGGAAAAATATTTTTTGTGGGATAAACTAAAATAGTATAATAGACAATAAAAATGAGACGTAGCCCGCTTTACCATTTTAAGCATGAATTTCGCATCTGTAAAACAAGAGGAATTAAAAACAATTTTGTCTTAACCTTTAGAATAAACGACGAGGCTAAATACTAGTTTTTTCATCGGATGCGGCAAAACGGATTCTTTCACAAACCCTTGGGAATCACCGCTAGCTTACCCACCCCAAATGTCAATACTTCAAACCCTAATTAATTTCAACATTCATTATACACCTCACAAGTCATATAAACATGCGGATCCACGCATCATTTTACTTGTACCGTACAACTCCTAAACTCACTTTGAACATGGTTTCACACTGCCTTTATATAAACACTTCCTCCTTGCTTCAAAAAGATATCTCTAATTCATCAACTAAAGCATTTCACACTAATTAAGAAATGCCTGAGATTGAGGGATCTCCGGGGAGTTCAATGCATGGAGTCACCGGGCGGGAGCCAGTGCTTGCCTTCTCCGTCGGTTCTCCGATGGTCCACACCGACACCACCGCAAAATTTGATCTTCCGGTGGACTCTGAACACAAAGCCACAGTGTTCAAGCTTTTCTCATTAGCAAACCCCCACATGAGAACCTTCCATCTCTCATGGCTATCATTCTTCACCACCTTCGTTTCCACCTTCGCGGCGGCCCCACTCGTCCCAATCATCCGAGACAACCTTGATCTCACCAAATCCGACATCGGGAACGCCGGAGTTGCGTCGGTATCAGGAAGCATTTTCTCCAGGCTTGTTATGGGCGCCGTTTGCGACATGTTGGGACCTCGTTACGGCTGTGCTTTCCTCATCATGTTATCTGCTCCGACCGTCTTCTGCATGTCGTTTGTTGAGAACGCGAGTGGGTACATAGTCGTTAGATTCATGATTGGGTTCTCGTTGGCGACGTTTGTGTCTTGTCAGTACTGGATGAGCACCATGTTTAACGGTAAGATTATTGGGTTGGTGAACGGGACAGCCGCCGGTTGGGGGAACATGGGCGGCGGTGCTACACAGCTGTTGATGCCGGTGTTGTTTGAGATCATTAAGAAGGCGGGTGCGACGCCGTTTACTGCGTGGAGGATTGCGTTTTTTGTACCTGGATGGCTTAATGTTATTATGGGGTTATTGGTGTTGACTCTTGGTCAAGATTTGCCCGATGGTAACCTTGGTGCTCTTCAGAAGAAGGGTGACGTGTCTAAAGATAAATTTGGCAAGGTATATCATAGATGATTCACATTTTTAAAAGCATTAAGCTTTAAGCAATTCTTTGTTGAATTATAACCGATCTGATTTTGGTTAATTATATGATTGTTTTTTATAGGTGTTGTGGTATGCGGTAACGAATTATAGGACATGGGTCTTTGTACTTCTCTATGGCTACTCTATGGGTGTTGAATTAACAATTGACAACGTCATCGCAGAATACTTTTACGACAGGTTGGTTTCAATTAATTGTATGTTGTTAATCGCCTAGAACTAGAATTCGGTATAAGAAAATTGTAATTTAGTGACACACGGGTAAATACCTATATATAGTGACCATGAAAAGTGTCATTAAACCCCAAAAGATCATACACAATGACTAATTTTTATCGTGTGACTAATACATATTAAATGACACTTTCCATGTAATATTGATTAGTTATCATTTGATCACGGATCACCAAAGTATACAAAAACTAATTACTATGTTATGTAATTACAGATTTGATCTAAAGCTTCACCTTGCTGGAATTGTTGCGGCCTCTTTCGGGATGGCAAACATCTTGGCTCGACCGTTTGGAGGGTTCACATCGGATTATATGGCCAAAAGGTTTGGAATGCGTGGTCGTCTCTGGAACCTATGGCTGCTCCAAACTGCCGGGGGGATCTTCTGCCTCTGTCTCGGTTTGGTCAACTCCTTACCGTTAGCCATCACTTTTATGATCCTTTTTTCAGTCGGAGCTCAGGCGGCATGTGGTGCAACGTTCGGCATCATCCCCTTCATTTCCCGACGGTCTCTTGGGATCATCTCGGGTATGACTGGAGCAGGTGGAAACTTCGGGTCTGGTTTGACACAATTAGTGTTCTTTGCAAACGCTTCATTCTCGACGGCTAAAGGGTTGTCGTACATGGGTATTATGATCATATGTTGTACACTTCCGGTGAGTTTGGTTCACTTCCCGCAATGGGGGAGCATGTTTTTGCCGCCTAGTAATGACGGTGTTAAAGGCAGTGAAGAGAATTACTATGTTTCTGAATGGTCGGAGGAAGAGAAGTTAAAAGGAATGCATCAAGGGAGTCTCAAGTTCGCCGAGAACAGCCGGTCGGAACGTGGTGGGAAGGTGGCGTCGGTTCCGACAGCAACATATACAACTCCTAACCATGTTTAGTTTTTTATCTTAAAAAATTACGGAATGACAGTACTAGTTAATACTTATATAAATACTATATATAGATAACGCTTATACTTCCTCCGTATCAAAATAAGTGACATACTTTTCATTTAAGGGTGTATCAAAATAAGTGACACACTTTGAAAAATTTCCTTATTTGGTAAAAATAGTGGAACTCATACCCACTAATTATCCACTTTAATAAAGTGAAATTACCCTTATACCCTTACTTTTACCTTTAAAACTCATTAATATCATTTTATTCAAGAAAAATGAGACTCATTCTCCACTAACTATATACTTTAATCTATTTTAACCTCTAATTTAATCTTTTACCTCAAAAAACGTGTAAGTTAATTTGTGTCACTTATTTTAATACGGAGGAAGTATATATTTTCAAATTAATGTATTATATATGTAGCTTGATGTATAACTAATTAATGAAACTACTTTTATTTTCTCTATCACTTTAATTCGTTGCAGTTCTGGACGGGTTTAAGAAAACCCAGGCACTTTTAGATCTTGTTCCCCAATCGATGAGCACACTATACAACAAAAGAATTCTACTATACTTATATATTCATTTGAATACGTCACTTCAACAAATATATTAATATGCATGTTGTTAATTATAAATTAATTGTTTGCAAACTTAAAAATATAAATAAAGTGAAGATTCTATTGTTATTATATGTATACACTACTACAGAAACGATTTGTTGTTGCGGGGAAAACGATTTGTTGTTGCGGGGAAAGGAACGCACTAACAAACTACGCACTATCAAACAACACAAACCGCAACAAAAGAGAAACTGCAATATCAAACACAGAGACCGCAACAAGAAAGAAACCGCAATATTAAAGCCAACACCGCAACAAAAGAGAGACCGCCGTATTAAATCCAGCACCGCAACAAAAGAGAAACCGCAATATCAAACGCTGAGACCGCAATAAGACAGAAACCGCAACATTAAAGCAAAAACGCGCTATTAGTTTTTCGCACACTACACATACCCGCAATATTAGTTATTCGCACACATGATAAAGTAACCGCAATATTTGTTATTCAAAATAAACAAAAAAAAATCATTCCACAATATATATATATATATATATATATATATATATATATATATATATATATATATATATATATATATATATATATATATATATATATATATATATATATATTATATTCTATATTTAAAGATAGCACCCAAAAACATATATACAACCGCACAGTAACTTAATTTACACTTGCTATATGTTCAAGAATTTACACTTGCTAACTTAATGTCTAAAGGGTTGTGATCATTGTAATGGACCGTGTTTCATAAATTTACAACTATATGTTCAAGAATTTACACTTGCTAATTAATTGCTAACCTTTAAAAAGTGGCATCACTTTGCTTGCACTCCTTCATCCATTCGAGATACAGTGGCAACAACCTTTCTATGTATTCATGAATCATAGAAGCATCAAAACTCTTATTACTCTTCCACATCTGCTCATGAAAAACAATTAATATCAATAATTTTTACATCTAAATGAGTAATATTTTAAAATTATAACATAAACTTACAGATTGGTTGATGTTAAACTGTATGGTCTGTAAAAATTCTTCAATATGTCGACTAACAATGTAACCACACTCCCAGCTTTGGTCTTGTTTCCAGCACTGTAATATTTCAATATATTGAATATTTTATACATCTTAAATAAATTGGTAAAAAATGGAAATAGAAAACATACAGTTGTGTTTATCCATTTAAATCTACGGGGAAAAATATGATTGATTACTCCTACAAGAGTGTAGTAATTGGCACCAGCTTCGACTTCACGCTTTAAAGAATCAACAATATATGCAATATTCGTTTTAGGACAGAGGATAAAAAGCATCCAGTGTTGCCTGCAAGTAAACACAAGCAATTAATCAAAGTTACTTGCTTGTATGATGATTTAGAACATCCAGTGTTGCATGTATTATGGAAAATCGAATATTACTGTTGATAGTATGGTGCAAGAATGTATGACTTGCTTGGATGATGATTTAAAACATCCCTGATATGTTGGATGACATGGTTCTTGTTGGTGCGACATTCTGGCTCGGTAATATAGTGTGCATTGAAAAATGCACATCGTGAATTGCTGCCGGCCATTGCATAAAAATACCTTAAATATACAACATAAAGTTAATAAATACAATTATACCCAAATATTAAAATATTAAGCTTACATTGACAAACAATGTATCATGCTGCTATCAACCCAATGGAATCGAGCAAATTGTAAAACCTCGGTGGCTGGGATGCCTTCTGAATATATCTCCGGATACATACCCGGAGGGGAAGGAACACTAAGACCATATTTGTTATATTTGAAGAATGCATCAAGTATTGGGAGAAATTGGGGAGCATCGGCCATTACCATCGCATAATGCTCGTCGTACTGAGGATCTAGAGGAACATCCTCGGGTTCAGATTCTGTTTGGGCTTCGGGTTCTGTTTGGGCTTCGGGGATGGTTCGGGCTGGGCTGTCGGGTTGAGGTGTGGTGACGGTTTGGGCTGCGGTGGGTGTTTGGGGTATAGGGTCTGTTCGGGCTGGGCTGTCGGGTTGGGCTTCTGGGACTGTTTGGGCTATGGGGACTGTTTGGGCTGGGATAATGGTTTGTGCTATGGGGGCTGTTTGGGCTGGGTTAATGGGTTGGGTTGCGGTTACGGTTTGGGCTGCGGGGACGGTTTGGGCTGCGGGGAATGTTGGATCCTCCGATTGCAACTACCACAAGTAATCATAAAAACATTAGTATTTAAATATAATGATTAAAATAATGATAATGATAAGACTAACCATTTGTGCATAACTAACAAACTCTTGGTCTAAAGGGAATGTTGAAGTTTCGGGCATTTCTGGTATATAAACATTGTTGGTTGATAAATCAAATGGAGAGGATTCTCTCAAGTCCCTTTCCGGGGAATTGACAAGTCCATCACCGATAAGCTAAAACATCTCTACAACGTTAGATAAAAGCGTTCACAAACAATAAAAATAAACTAAAATATACCTTCACTGCATATCTTGGCCACTGTACTATACAATATGGCAAATTCTCAACCAGTTGAACATCATCTGTTTTTGTAAGAGGATGTACAGGCAAATCCTCCTTTCCTACCACGATGCAATCTGTTTATGATGTAACAGTTGGAATACCACAGTTGGCCATACTCGTCCATAACCAACTTTGACTAGATGGGCATCCGCCACCCGAACTAGCAACTCACACGGTGACATCACCTGTGAAAACAGATACAATTATAAGGTTGGATAGTATAGGCTGCAAAACTTTTAAATTGTTACCTCAATAGGTGGATAGTGTTCCACCGTTCCACGGGACCCACATGAATCATGGTGGCTTGTGTTGACCGCGGGGGTACTTTGCGGGATCACATTTCTAATCAATCCACCTTTAACCTTTGTGTATCCAATTACCTCGGATACGGTCCGAGATCGTCCCCCGTGCTCGGGTCCTAAGAGAACAATTAAAGGATCCTTCTTATTTTCTGCATAAGTACCATCCGCTATCATCTTTTTCTCTTCCGCGAGCTACAAAAAATATTTGTTTACCAAAAAGATAAAAATATTCAATTAAATAAAACTTAGTTTACCAAAACTTGGAAATTGTCCATCGCTTCGTTAGGAAGTTCAAACTTTCCTTCACTATTCTTAACTGCACAACCCATCAAAAACAACTTAGACCGTTCATTTTGAATCTCCGAAAGAACACTATGGTTTTGTAGAAGTTCAGACCAAACTGCATCCTTTTTATTTTTTTTAAAACGGGTCCACCCGCTTCGGCCCACGCGGACCTTGAATTGTCTGCTTTTATTGCTTGCCAATGCTTTCTCCCTTTTTAGCTACACAAATTAACAAGTTGTTAATAATAAAATATTGTACAACACTAAACATATAATATAATTAAGAGATACCATAAATTCTAGGGTGCTTCTTTGTGCCTTAAATGCTTCCCAATCATTCCTTTTAAGAAACTTATACTTCTCACAAGCATCCTTACCTGTAAGGACGAAATTTTTAACAAGCCTAGATTTAAAATTAGTACCCATTTTCACAGCCTTTTTCCTCATTAACTCTTTTGCATCATCATTCTCGATATTCCACATATTCTACAATTTAGAGTAAATAAATTATAAGCTATCATCACGTCACAAATATTTCATTTTCTAATAAATATATACCTTGGTATCCAGCCATAGTTTTTCATATATGTCTTTGTCCATTTTGCCCATATCAGTTGCTAGCGGGAAACGATGTGCAACCGTCATCCCAAACCATGACGTCAGTTCTTTACTTAGAGGGATATTATTTTCATCAAATTCAGTTTTATATACATCTTCTTTATATTTCTTCCCAAAAGATGCAGGACCACGTTCGCCTCTACGTCTCTTACGCTCTTGATTATCGGCCATTTCTGCAGAATTACGACACAAATGCGTGACATAATACGTTAACAGAAAAAGATGATTAAGAACGAATGCATAACAAACACGTACAAGAAATCATTAACATAATACTTTAATACCTATCTTGGTAAGGAAAATCGGCGATGTAACGGTAAACTAGGGTTTAGGTCGACGAGATCAAGTGATTAAGGTTTTTGGAAAAGTGATTAAGGATACGACGTGGTGAAAGCAACGTCGGTTACTATCCAAGGTGAAGAAAACGACGGTGAATCCAAACTCCGGCGAACTAGTGCAGAGTGATTTTGGTGAAGAAAACGGAGGGTTTGGTCGAAGAAGGTTTTGTGCAAAAGTGATTAAAGGATTCGATGTTTGGATAACTAATGTTTTGGGATTTGAAAATTTTGGAATAAACAATTTCGTTTTAGCGGGTCTTTACTACGTATTAGCGGGTTATTTTATTCTATTTGTTACCGTGGTTATTGTCCATTAGTTATTGCGGTTTGTTTGTTGTTGCGGTTTGGTGGATTAGTTGTTGCGGTTTTGTTGATTTGTTAATGCGGTTTTGAGTTTCATTTTTTTTCGCACACAAGAACGTTGCATAGTAAGAAATTCAAATTGATAAAAAATGTTACACATGAATAAAACAGTAAGTTAATTATAAATTTGCATAGTACTAAAAAACATATATAATACAAATATTAATGTTCAATAATATATAATAGATCGAGTTATTAAATGTATGTTCCTTCTCCGTCAATTCGTACATATGAGCTTCTATTCATGTTTTCAAAATTCCCGGGTTCGATACCGACGGAAAATGGTGGTAAATCATCGAAGTTGTCGTGTTCTTCTTCATCCACAACATTATCAACCCCAAGAATACGTCTTTTACCTTGCAACACAATGTGGTATTTTGCTTTGCTTGGATCTTTGACGAAAAAAATTTGTGATACATGTGTTGAGAGAACGAATGGCTCGGATTTGTAGCCATTAGTTTCAAGATCGACAAGTGTAAAACCATATTCGTCAACTTTAACACCCGTACGGTTATTTACCCACTTACACTTGAACACTGGGATTATGAAATCAGAATACTGCAATTCCCAAATTTCTTCTATCACACCGTAATAAGAATCTTTTGCGATGCTTATCAATGTATCTTGATCACGCCTATCGATTTCGGTTGTTGATGATATTACTGTAACTCCACTATTTTGCACTGTACTTTTTCTATCTTGATCTTTGGTGTAAAATGTATAACCATTAATATCATATCCTTGGTAAGTTCTTACTCTAGCATCTGGACCTTGTCCCAATTTTTTGACAGTGTCATCAACGTCGTCACTTGTCACCCTCTCTTTCAACCAACTTGCCAAATCCTTGTTTTGGTTGTTTATGTACCACACTTCTTGTTTACCCGGGTTCGTCGATATGAATTTTGTGTTTAGGTTTTGGTTGTCCTTGTTTAGGTTTTGATGTTTGTCAATATGAATTCAACATGATATATGTAATGTTATCGTTGTATCTTTAAACTGAAAATTTAGATTGTTATTGCGGGTAATGTATGGCCGCAACAACAAATTGAATTGTTATTGCGGGTTTAAAATGGCCGCAACAACAAATTTTGTAGTTGTTGCGGGTAACATATGGCCGCAACAACAAATGGATTTGTTAATGCGGGTAATATTTGACCGCAACAACAAAAGGATTTGTTACTGCGGGTTTAGCATGGCCGCAACAACAAAATGAATTGTTGTTGCGGTTGTTTCTTATGCGGTGCGAACTGCATTTGTTGTTGCGGTTTTATCATACCACCGCAATATATAAATTTATACGTCCGCAATAACAAATGCGATCTGTAGTAGTGATATACTTTCTTCTGAAAGCTCGAACTTCATTAATTATTTCCACATAAGACTGGAATGTATGGGTCAACGCCCATTCGGCGTGGTGGTGAGGTGGCAAGGCTACGGTATGGAAGAAAAAGCAAACACCATCCCCCCCAACGGCGTGGGGGGTTGGCGTGGTGGAGAAGGGGCATGGCCAACGGTAGGCAACGGGGCGTGGGGTGAGGTGGATACTTGTGATTGGTTTGTGGGTATTTTTTTTATTTTTTTTAAAATTTAATGAAATAAAATGGTGTGGTGTGGTGGATATTTCCTAGAGATGATGTGGTGTGGGTTTGGTGTGGTTGCTGAGGTGGCGCTGATGTGGTGGAAAAGGGCACCACCACATGTGGTGCCCATACCCATTAGCCTTAAGTGACTAGTTTTTTTACTTTACCGAAATATGAGTTATTAAACTATTTTACACATAATTGTGACATAATAATTATTTTGTCGTGAACAAATTAGTTCAATTTAATGAGTAAATTTAACATTCTAATTTATATTTTTATGTCTTATAAATGTACTAGTAGGAAAGCGACGCAATGTGGCGACTATGCAATTATTTTTTGCGGCGAACAAAAGTTATTCATTTACACATTTTTTCTAATATATAATAGTAATGTACACACGCTATGAGTCAGTCATGAGATAAAGAAGATGATGATGGCGGGCAATAGGGAAGTTGGTAGTAGGTATGTCTAATGGAAGTTAAAAATAATTAGTTGTTCAACATTTAATTGACAATAAACAAAAAAATATGATTAATTATTTTGATATTAAAACATCTATTTTTTGTTATCGAAAAAGTAAATAAAATGATTGACAAAGTTAATTATTTTGGCTACAACATAATTAAACTTGTAACAACAAGAGCTCATTTATTAAGTTTTTTGGCTACAATATATTAACACGAATTTTTTTATTCTTTTACTCCTACTTGTTTCAATATTTTCTATCACCTTAGCCCATAACATATAATTATGTTCGTCACAAACCTTCACCTCCATTTTGACAATAGATGAAAACCGCCAATGTTTAGCCCCTTATTTTCACGTGAAGACATGGTTAAGCCCCATCTAACCCAATGCATTTTTCTTACCTCTATCATTTCCACCTCAAAAGTTTGAGCTCTAATCATCTCCAAATGTTTCTCTATTATTACAAATCTCAATAATAGTTAATTAGTCAATTAACTATTATTTTTTTTAACAACATGCTAGTGGGGATCACGTTCCAACATCAACTTATTCATCTAGGCTACAGATTTTTTGGAAAATTATGAGTAGGTTAACTATTAAAATTAATGAGTCATTACGTGGGAAATTTAGAAATTTTGACATCAACTATATATACATACAAGTATAAATTACCATGTGCGTTGGTGCAGGATGTCAAAATATTATACGAAAACAAAACTTAATTTTCAAATTATAATGTTATAGATCCTTATTTAAAAGGTAAGTTAGAACCTTAACAAAAATATCAAACTATAAATTATCATAAGTTTGTCATTTTAAACTATAAAAAATTAATTTCAATAAAATATTTTATAATTTTAAAGTATTTACTCCACAATTATAAAATTTAAAAAGTATTGAAACTTATAAAAAAACAATTATGGAGGACTTTGTATTTAATTCACATATAATATAAAATAAATTGATTTAATAATAAAAACAAAATTAGAGGGAGTATGTGCCGGCAAAATAAAAAACAAATATGTAAAAACAAAAATAGAAATTGAGCTGGCTGGCTGCCAAAATAAGAGTATATGTTGTGGAAGATTCGAAACCAAGACCAACGCTCTAACATGCTAACGCCTTAGCCGGTTGGGCCTGAAGGAAACTTGAGACTAAAATATTTGGATGAGTTGGCCAATTCGTAACGGTGAAGTTTAATACGAAGTATATGACATCTTGTTAAATTTCTTGTCCAGTTATGCCCCAATGTTATTCCCACTTGTGTCAAGATGTGACAATTGATTTAAGTAGTTGAGATGATCGATACCGCAATTAACTTTTGTGTTCACTTTGACTTCCTTTTCCAATCCTCATGGAGTCAAATCCAATCTCAAAGATCTCTTTCTAGGTGAAAGATTTCAAAGTTGCCACCTAATCTTATTGTAATTAATGTGGATCAAAACAGAATCGGACAATTTTTATATATATATTCATTTTGTATGTGACTATTTGTTCTCATCTCTTCAAAGTATACTTATTTTTTTAAAAATTAAAATACTTAATATATACATGGAGCTAATTCGTACAGAATAATTTTTATACACATAAAATAATTTTACATCAAATGACAATCACGCCCTTAGTGAGGTTGGTGAAATGAAAAATATGATAAAAGAAAAGTAAGGACATAATTATCTATTAGTATGAAATTGTTCTGTATAGATAAAAAATTGTTATGTACGAATCAGTTCCCATATATAAATGAATGAACATACATAATTGAACTCTAATGAACAACTTATGAAGTATTAAATGTAAACAAACCAATGAGACATATATATGTATTCATTCATTTAACTAAACTAATACGAATATAAAATATTGTTCACACCTGCCAAATGATTCATGAACGATTCGTTTGAATGGTCGGTTAATGATGCAATTAACTCGATTCGTTTGAATTGTCGGTGAATGGTCATGGGTTCAAGTCTCGTCATAGACTTTGGTGGTGGGATTTATTCCCCATTGGTGGAAGGTTTGAGGGAAGACATACTGCCCCTTGTGGATGTCACTGTCTATGCTCGAATCACAAACTTACTAACTTGCCGTTCAAAAAAAAAAAACTCTGGATATATATAAGACAAAATACACTTCAAAGACAATTGGACTTCGCGATCAATGGTTCTTGAAGATACCTTATGATTCGTTGACTTGAAAAAGGATTCAAATGACTTAACACATGAATAGGAAAATTAGAGAATATTCAAAAGGGTGTATATAATACGCAATTATTGTATGTTGTGATGACTGAATAGCTAAGACATTATATTTGTAAGTTTAATATAATTGCAAATATAGTATTTTCCCCAAAAATTTCACTTGCGGTACTCCTTACTTACCTATATGTTTTTACGGTTGGTCCTTTTAAATAGATTCCGTTAATTTGGTCCATTAAAACTCACATGTGCCCTGCATATGAGGCTAAACCACTCAAAACGGGCCAAAAACTGACAACTATTGTATCTGTTTCAGATAAAATATTCACTTCTAATATTTAATAAAATGATTTTCAAACATTTTATTTCTTATAAACTATGTGTTATATTATTATTTTATTGACTTAAGTGACGTTTAATGAGAAGATGATGACGCTGGATAAAATGAAGTTTGACTTTAAAATATGCATGACTGGAAATCACGGGCAAAAAAGGAAAACAGCACAACTCATCAATTACGCTTTATGAACTTGTACTCCGACTCTGAGCTGTACAAAATCTATCTGCCTCAGAAACTCACGAGTCTCCCCTTGTTTTCACCATTTCTTTCTCTTCACCCCTTTATAAAAACCACATTTCATTTAAACGAAACACAATACAATACAACAAAACAAAACAAAAAAAATGTCAACTACTACTACTTCTATTATCCTTCACATGATAACTTTCATTTACATCCTTCTTATTTTGTCACCATTATATGTAGCATCGGCCGGCCGAGGGCACAAGCACGTTAGTGCCCCTTCGACTAGCATCAAAACGATGCCATTAGTGCCAAGAGATCAAGATTTAGTGACAAAAAAGGGTGCGGTTTTCCATGGGAAAGAAGTGAGTGGTTGCATGCCGAAAGGGCGTAGGCATTCTTCGGCTCCTAGCCGATATGTGAACAATCAACCGTTGTTCCGTTGGCTTGATTGCTCAACCGTGAGTAGACCTTGAATAATAACGTGTTTGTAAGCGATTGATATATATGCAACTTTGATATAGGTTAGAGTTGTAGGTCTATATACGGTTATATTCTTTGTTACTCGAGTAATTATTATTCATATTTTTTAATTTTATGTAACTAATTATGTTGAGCATTCGAGCAGTCAAAATGAATGATATGTGGTTGCAAGTCGGGTACAAACATCATTGTACAATCACCCTTACCACTAGGTCATCTAGCTCAGCTACATATAGTTTTTGTTTTGGGGTTAAGCAAAACCAAGTCTTAATGAACTGGAGTTTATTTATACATAAAAAAACCATGTCTAGCTATGGACAAAATGGTATACATGAGTATTAATTTAAAGGCATGTGTTCTTTTCTTTTTTTTTTTTTAAACTTGATATTTAAAATTAAAATGAATGTATCATGCATGACCCTATTAAATACGAAAATTAATCAGAAGCAGCCATCTGTGTCTTCTGCAAGATCTATAATTACAATTTTGCAGATGGACAAATGTATGGAATGTTTAATTATAAGATACACATGATTCATGAAGCCCAATTTATTACTCTCTGCAACCAGCCTGCAGGCCATATTTAGCTAAAACCCAATATACCAAACACCATATCTACTACAACTTCAAACAAGACATATTTGTCTTCCTGGTTCCCAACAACCGGAATAGAAAACCATAAATTACACAAATGATAACGGAGATGAAAGGATGTAATAACGGGGTTTGTGATTAGCACAACGTTACAAAGCCGGATGACATTCGATCGGATTGGCACCATATCGAAATTTACAATGTTTGTACAGTTTGCAATAATGCATCTTTTTGAACGGCACATAATCTACTCCTATTTTTCCACGATGAGACTTAATTGAACCCATGACATATATATCATGGACAACACCTTACAACAATACCGTTATGCTACAAGTCTTGGGTGTGAAATAATACTTGTACAACGTGGTGATGTTTCAAAAATTATGGTGTACAAATTAATTAGTTCCCTCTTGAATGTATGTGTCATTATCGTATCTTACATTTGTGTTTTATTTTTATTTTTCTCATATTTTCGTTATATAATCTTAAACATTGTCTAATTAATAAGGTCAGATGTTTGTATTTGCAAGATGGGCCTGGGCTAAACAGTGAGTGTAGGATGCATGACCCTATTAAATACAAATATCTGCAGTAGCCCACTGTGTATTCTGCAGATGTGTACGGAATATATGAATAACATACACATGATGTATGTTGTGATCCTCTGCAACTAAAAAACCATTAATAGTGTGTGGCCGTGCACTTGAATAAACATATAGATTGTCTGCTGATGCTTCAGCAGTTGAGACAATGATACTAAGGTTAACCGTATGGGCATAATAATTATAGTAACCATTTTTAATTCTACAATTATATATGTAGCACTTTTATTATTTCTTCAAATTTCTTTTTGAATAATCAAAATCAGATATCAATTGTAACAAAATTTTGTTCATAGGTATGCCAATCTCTCAAAAGCAAGGGGAAAGCAAGCGCTGCAACTAGAATTGCGTTTTTAACATGGAGATTGTTATTAATTATGTCAAGAGAGTGGTTATACTATTGGTTTCTGTTAACTTGTTAAGTGTATGTATATGTTACTTTTGACTCATTCAAGCTGTTTCCTTTTAAGTTATTTTTTACGTTCCTCAGTTGTCCCGTTAGAGAACTTGACCTGAATAGGCTCATTCATAATCAAATGGGTCAAATTTCCCACTTTCATTATTTTTTAAATTTGTAGGTGATAATTATACTTTTGAGCTGCCTATTTTCGTATTCGAAGTGGTTTGCCTGAAATAGTATGGTTGTACTGTACCTTGTATCTTGTATTGCTCTCCATAAGAACTATTATGCCTAGTCAAATTGTTATTTATAAAACTCAATGTTGTATCCTAGTGTATTGGTGTTTGATTTTGCTCATAACCTAAACTCGTGTGTTAAG
The DNA here is from genome assembly GCA_963853835.1 of Calendula officinalis. Classification (NCBI taxonomy): domain Eukaryota; kingdom Viridiplantae; phylum Streptophyta; class Magnoliopsida; order Asterales; family Asteraceae; genus Calendula; species Calendula officinalis. Next base: position 7,470,247 of record OY970825.1, read on the forward strand.
TGTTGCTACGACACAATTGTAATAGATTTAGGAGTTATTCAACAAATATTATTCTTTATAATCATATTAATTTGGTTTCATAACTTTAAGAAAAAATAATTTACAAATCTTAGAGAAGCATAAATAACCGTTAGAATTAAAATTACTTAAATTTCACCCCTTCTTACCAAATTGGTGCCCTTAATTACTTTCCTTAACACAACAAAAAATTAAAAAATTGTAGCCGTTACAATCCAACCTTAATACAAAATTTCAAGATCAAAAGCAAATCATCCATTAGATTTCTTCTTGAGAGTAGATCTTCAAATTTTCTAAAGATCGTATATCTTTCACAACATTATTCAATGACTTCTACTCGATGTTCGGTTTGCAAGTATTTTAGACGAAGATGTCCTCCAGATTGCGTCTTCTCGCCCTATTTTCCCGCCAATAACCCTCAAAGATTCCTTTGCGTTCACAAAATCTATGGTGCTAGCAACATTGGGAAGATGCTTGAGGTAAATCTTGGATGTAATCTTTTTCAAGATTTAATAATTTTATATATCTTGATTCCCATTTTTAATCGATTCTTGATTATTTTATGTAGGCATTACCTTTGCAACTAAGAGCACTTGCAATAGATTCTTTGTATTATGAGGCCAAATGTAGAATACAAGATCCCGTGTATGGTTGTGTTGGTATAATATCATTGTTGCGTGAAGAAATCCATAAAGCCGAAAGACAGCTTGCAAAAGCTCAAGCGGAAATTGCTTTGCTTGATGCGGTTGTTGGGGTAGTTGAACCGAGACCGAGTTTGGGCGAGTCGCTGGTTAGACAAAATGGTGTCGATTATGGTCTAGATAACGACCCTACTAATGTTTGGTTTTATTAGATATTGTTTTTGGTTTACTTTGTTTTAGCTTTTGAATTGGGTCAGCAAAGTGTTTCCTTTGTGTACCCTGACATAGCAAAACATGTAATTAACTTGAGAGTTTTTCCCAATAACAAATGAATGAATGATTATTTCTTCACATTTAATTGAGCATATTCATATATTTATTCGTGAAAAGACGTATCACGTATTAGATCTAAATTGTCATACCAAAAAATTTGTATAGCGGAACACAACTGACTACTAGAATCGCGTAAGCGTTTGATATCACAGAGGTGGTTTGCCCGAGTGGTTAAGGGGGAAGACTTAAGATCTTCTGCACATAAGTGCGCGTGGGTTCGAACCCCACAGCCACCATTTTTTATTTATAACCATCACTAAAATAAGTAGGAAAAAAAAAAACTCAAATTAGTACATTATGTAAGGTTTCTTTATCCGATTACTTTTATAATAGAGACTTTCACCTATAAATGCGACAAAAAGCAAGCTTGTATTTTATGCTTGTCTCAAATGCGAAGATTTCACTTATTTGTTCGTAAAGGTTTAGTTATACATGTGCAACACACATACCTACAAATAACGCTAATATTTTGAACTTTGCCAATTAGCTTCTTTAAGATAGTTTTACAAAGAAAAATATTTAAGCACTCAATGATTACGAAAGGAAAAATAAACCTACTAACTAATACTCACTCTAAGTATTACTCTCTAAACAATTTAGGTTTTGTGATGTCTTACAAGTGAGGATGTAACCTCAATTTATAATAAAACTAGCTTACCAAAGCTACAACATCCATTAAATGTGTTCATAGTGTGAACCTTTGAAGTTACATTCTTGAAACACCATTGTCAAATAAGAGGGCTCTCCAAGTTAGACTTAGAAAAACTCACATGGCTCGACCTATTTTTGACTCAAACTCATTTAAACTCAACCCAAACCTGCTTATCTACTTGTCTTGTCGGTAGGGGTGAGCATTTGGACCGAAAAAACCGAACCGAACCGAAAACCAACCGAAACCGAACCGATAACATGTTATCGGTTCGGTTTTTAAAATTCATCGTTGTCGGTTCGGTTCTGTACGGTTTTCGGAAAAGGATGAACATTTGGCCTAAAATAACCGAAACCGGACTGAACCGAAACCGATAACATGTTATCATTTCGGTTTCGGTTTTAAAAATTTATCGTTATCGGTTCTATCGGTTCGGTTCTAGCCCGATAAGCACCCCTACTTGTCGGGTTCATATCATGTCGAAAATTGGTGCCCCTAGTTAACAATAGACAGATTTATATGGATGTTCAGTGACGGGTAGATAAGTAAAATAAATCACATGAGCAAAAACATGTAGATCCATTTGTGCTAAACATTGCAACTAGGTCCCTTTTATGCAAATAATAACCAACCTTAAGTGAACCTTAGGAGGGAGACAAAGAAATGAATATGAAAATCCAAATATAACATAGAAGTCATTACACTCATCACTCATGAATAAAAATTGTAGCAATCATAAGTAGAAGAGCCGATGGCATATCATATCATGTCTCTTTCGGTAAAAACTAAATTCCAAATATATTGCATAAAAAAAACAAACCTAAACTCTAAAGAAATAAAAAAGAAGCGGATGACAAAGGTTCAAAATCCCCCAAAATTTGACCCACACCCATCATCCTTATCAGCCAGTTGACTCGAACCCCAACCCAAACGATTAACCTCCACTCGAGGTCAGGGTAATTTAGAACCTACAACGGTCAAAAAGTCAACCCGACTGTTGACCGGTCTAACCAGACAGACCAGCCTTATTCCTCAAATGCTCCTTGAACCCCATAATATCGCCATTCCACCTAGTAATCGCCTGGTTCTCACACACCCAAATCTCACGAGCCACCTGGTTAATCAGCCTGAAGTCATGGCTAACCAGCACCATCCCACCGTCCCACTCATTCAACGCCTCAGCCAACGAGTCAATCGTCTCAATATCCAAATGGTTAGTCGGTTCATCCAAAAGCAGCATCTGTGGCTGCCTAAAAGCTAGCCACGCGAATATCACCCTACTCTTCTGACCGTCTGACAAATTCTTCATGGGCATCACTTGGGCCTTGCCCGTGAGCCCAAACCGCCCGATTGAAGCCCGCATCTTTTCCTCCTCATTACCCGGATATTCCCGCATCATGTACAACAATGCTGACATGTCCAAATCCAGCTTTTCAGCCAAATGTTGGTGGTACTGCGCGATCCGTAAATGATTATGTCGTTTCACCATGCCATCGAGAGGAACTAATTCACCCGTCATAAGCTTCAAAAGTGTACTTTTTCCAGCTCCATTCGGGCCCACTAACGCCACGCGGGAATCCAAGTCAACCCCAAAGTCAAGACGCTTGTAGATCAAGTTATCCTCGGTGTAACCGAACTTCACTTCCACAAACTGAAGGACAGGTGGCGGGAGTTTACCCACGTCGACAAACCGGAACACGAGGACACTGTCGCGGGCTACTTTTTCGGTCAGCCCACCCCGTTCCATCTTGGCTAGGGTCTTCTCCTTGCTCTGGGCTTGGCGGGCCAGTTTAGCTGACCCGTGACCGAACCGGGCTATGTACTCTTTCATGTTGGCAATCTGGTCTTGCTCCCATTTGTATTGTTTCATTTGGTTTTCTTCGAGTTCTGATCGGGTTTGAACGTATTGGTCAAAATTACCCGTGTACATCTTCAGTTTCTTACTTTGCATGTGGATTATATTAGTGCAAACACCGTTCAGGAAATCTTGAGAATGTGAGACAACAACAAGAATACGTTCAAAATTCTGTAAAGTTTCTTCCAACCACACACAAGCTTCAAGATCTGCAAGTACAAACATAACCCACCATTAAAGAATCAAAATTTAACTATCTTTATTCTGTTTTTGTGCTAAATTAACTATAAAAAAACTCACCAAGATGATTAGTGGGTTCATCAAGCAGCAAGATAGTTGGGTTCATAAACAGAGCACGAGCCAAAGCAATTCGCATTCTCCAACCACCAGAAAAATCCCGTGTTTTCTTTGCTTGCATCTTTTTGTTGAAACCGAGACCGTTTAAGATCTCGGCCGCACGTTTTTCAGCAGTTGATGCATCCATTGCATCCAACCGTTCATAGATACGATCAAGTGCTTCACCACCACCAGCATCCTAAATCCACAAATAAAGTATAATTATTAAATTAAGATAATAAATAAAAAGTTAAAATTTTTGAAGTTAAGTTGGTACCTGTGCAGCTAAACGCTCAACTTCTGCTTCTAATTTGAGCCTTTCTTCATCACAATTCATGACAGCTTCAAGTGAAGACAAATCAGAAGCTTCTATTTCTCTGGTGAGATGGAATATATCCATGTGGTCAGGAATTGGGAGCTCTCGCATTCCAATTGAAGTTAAAAGAGTTGATTTCCCACAACCATTTAACCCAAGAAGACCATATCGTCTAATCAAAGATTAAAAATAAATTTAGAAATTTATCAGTTAATGCGTACATATATAGAGATAGTGATGCAAACCTCCCGTAGTTAAGCTCCAGCTCAGAATCAACAATGAGATCATGCCCATGAAAAGTAAGTGACAGAGACTCTATCTGTAATGGCAAATTAAAAATCAGGTTAAAAATTATCATTTTCTGTTTCATGCTAACAGCTAAATCTCAACATCGCCAATATAATTTGTACTTTACTCAATAATTTCCATTTGCAAAAAAAATAATTCACACCGCATTCGTAAAAACATAAAATAAAACAGCCACATGGTTGAACATACAGAAATAATTAAGGTAGCCACATAAACAGGCAACTTTTAAGACCAAAGCCAACATGTGATACACAAAGAAGCAAACATTAAAACAAGCTCAACGATACCTCAACTACAAGCAACGTGATCAATAATTCTAGGAAGAACAAATAGAAATTTTTCTTTTTCGTATGATATCATACAAATTAGTGACTACTACATTTCAAAGGTAAAAATTGTGAAGCAAACCAATTGATACTTATAATGAACTATCCTGATTCATATAGTCTTATACATAATCTAAACACATGATAATATTATCAGATACGTAAATAAAGGTAATACTTGTAAAAAAAAATTCTTTTCCAGCCGCTGAAATTCCTAAACCTATGTGTTTGTGTTTAACTGTTTATCTATCAATCAGACTAATTAAACAGACACACCAAACAATATACAAATAAAAATCATAAAGCAGAACGTGAATTTTATTGAAAAACAGATCCAATTTTCACTTTTATTCTTACCCGAATATCCCTAGACAAGGGATGAGAACAGAGAACGCCAGTACAAGTACGATCAGAAATCACAAGATTCCCCATCCCATTAGACAAGTTATCGGAACTGGAGCTCCCGTTCATACCGATTGCCGCCGCTTTGGCCGACGTAGCGGCGGCGGCTGCTTTACCTCCTCTTTTGGCAGCGGCCGCTGCCTTCTTCTGGAGTGCCTTCTTTTTGCTCGCATCTGACACCATCTGTAACAAAACAAACATCAAAATCAAATCAGAACCAATACTCAGATTGAATTAAACACAAACCCTAGAAACACGGTTTTTTTTAACAGATCGATACCTTGAGATCGGAAAGTGAAAGATCTAGGTCTTGATTGATTGAGAATGAAGGAATTTGTGAAAAGAATCACCGGCCGATTTGTAGATGGAGTCGGTGTGGAAGAGAAAAAGCAAGACGACGCCTCAGAAATATGAGGGTTTGAGAGGAACCGAGCAACCGAGGTTTACGATATTTTATAGTGGTGTTTGGAGAGATGGATTACACGTGTTATACTTTAGTTATTACTTCAAATCAAGCATACGTATCTTTGTTAGTTTGTTTTGTTTTATTTTACGATAAATATTAGGTATGTTTGGAATTTTTGAGTTTATTAATTTAAGAATTTTGATAATGGCAGTTGTAAAGTATAAAAAATTTATAAATTTATTGTAATCGACTCGTGCATTTTAAGAATTATTCCATCCATAGAAAAATATACACTTTTTTATGCACTCATTTTTTGTGTTCCTGAGTTAGAGAGAAAAGAAAAAAATTAAACACATTTACAATTATATCCTTAAAATATAAACAGATTAAGTAATATCAATGGTGATTTAATGATCTTACTTTTGGGAGGAAGATTAGGAAAGAAAAAATAATCTAAAGTTATTTCCTTTTCTCTTTCTTTCTTTTAAAAAAATATTCTGGAACATGATAAAACTATTATTTATTTCTCTTTGTCTTCTCTTATCTTGAAATTAAAAGTCTAGAACACAATGTTAGGGCTATTAATAAAGATGAATAATAGGCTTTAAAAAATAATAATTAGTTACATTATATATCATTAACACACTTTTAACTCCACTAGTTTAATCATTTTCCTTGTTTCTATAAATATTAAATACCTCTTCTAATCAAAATCAAGAATACTCATTTTTATCTATTCTTATTCAATTAAAATGTTGATTGCCCTCAACATTTTATCTTATCTTTTAAGATCATATATAATTACCAAAGGGTCAATGACCTAGCGATAAAGGTATTTGCCTCCAACTTTGAGGTTGTAAGTTCAAATCTCATAGTAGACATATGTGGATTTAGGAGTAGATTATGTTACAATTAAAAAAGATCATATATAATTCCAAGAACTAGCCAATTTGGTCAAAATCCACATGGCCCAACCAATAAGTAAAAAATCTTATGAGGTTTGGCCCAAAATCAGAAGGTCCAGCCGTCAAGACAACCGGGTTACTGTATGAAATAACCGGCAACGTACATGTATAATAACACATTTTTTTAAACTTACGACAATATAATTCCGGACAAACATGTCATCAGTATAAGTTGCATTTATCCCAACAAAATTTTTGACATATATTGACTCTGTGACGATGACTTATCGTCGGGATATTACCGACAATATGTCATCATGAGAGTGTCAAAACATGTCGTCGGCACATGTGTAATTCCTTGTCGTGTTAAAAGGTTTAAAAGTAGTATTAAAAAGACGTAATTATAAACCATTTTGCTATTAAAAACATGATTATTAATAAGATGCACCGTAAAAGAGAGTTAACCAATTTGAGGATAATAACACCAATCTAGCTAGATCTTAAAAACAATTTATTTTTTCTATATGAATTTCAAAGAATGAAAAAGAAATTAACATTATCGCCTAGGTGACATTTCTAGGCTTATTTAACTGCAGGATCATCTTAGTTTGAAAGTACCACAACATCAAAGAGTGGAGAGGGTTACAAACTCTTAGGTGAATCACAACTTTAAACGAAAGACGAATTTTCACACCTTTTTAAGGGTGAAAAAGAATTATAAAGACTAGCATGTTACAATTTTTAAAAAGAAAAAGTTAGGTACTTTTTATTTTTCTTTTTGGAAAAAGAAAGCGAGTAAGTGACATTTTGATTTTTCAAGTCAACTTCCATAGAAACCGAGTGTTTAGGAGTCAACCTCCACGGCTCCACCCCTTCTTAAAAAGAAATTGCTATGAACCCTTTTTCAATTCACTTTTTCATCTTCATATTTGGCAATTATTGGTATTGCCATTTAATCTCACAAATTCACCGTATTTGATTCACACAGCCAATATGCCATTATAAATAAGTTCCACACCCCATTCATTCATTCACGTACCATTATACCACCAATTTACATCAATGGCGAAGAAAAATCAGAGTAACGACAATGAGAAGAAGACCCACAGCGGCCGGAAAACCAAACAAGATAATGGTGGTAGCGTGACGGTGGTTCTCAAAATTGACATGCATTGCGAAGGTTGCGCCGGTAAAATCGCTAAAGCTGTTCGTTCTCTCAACGGTAATAGTTATTTAATTTACTCATTCATAATTTCGTTTTATTTTGAATTTCGGTTTTTAATGTTTTGTATGTTTAGGTGTGGAGTCGGTCAAGAAAGGGGACAATGAGTTGGAAAAAATCACGGTGATCGGTAATGTTGATCCGGTCGAACTCCGGCAGAAGATTGAGGACAAAATAAAGAAGAAGGTGGAATTGATATCTCCGGTTATAAAAAACCAAAACGCCTCTCCGGCGACTGTCACCGTCACCGCCACCGCCGTGAAAGACGAGAATAAAACAAAAAAGGTAGTTACTTTACGAAGTCTTTCTTTTTTCTTTCTTTTTTTGTTAACTTACGCATCTCCGGTGCTGACTTTTAAATGTGTGTGATTTTCCGGTGAACAGTTTCCGGTGACGACGACAGTGTTGAAGGTATCGTTACACTGTCGGGGATGCATTGATAAGATTCAAAAGCTGGTAAAGAAAACCGATGGTAATAATGGAATTTTCTATTATTTTTAAAATTTAAATGATTAAGTGAGATGGTTTTAAACGGTGTTAACTAACGGCATGAATTTTGACAGGGTTTATGGATATGTCAATTGATAAGAGCAATGACTTGGTGACGGTGAAAGGAGGAATGGACGTGAACCAGTTGATGGTGGCGCTCAAGGATAAACTGAAAAGGAATGTTGAAATTGTTCCGGCGAAGGACGGAGGCGGTGGTGGTACTGGTGGGAAGAAGGGCAAGGGTAGTGGTGGTGATGGTGACGGCGGAGAGGGGAAGGGTAGTGGTGGTGGGGGCCGAGAAGTGGAGGGGTATAACTATAAGATGGAGTATTTTGGTGGTCAACGTCAATACACGTATCCGCAATATGTAAATGGGCCAGGATATACGTTTAATTACATGCCTGCCACTCAGATGTTTAACGACGAAAACCCTAATGCATGCGTTGTTATGTAAGCAAATAATTTAAAGTTAAGCCGAGTAACGAGCTAGAGAAGAAAGAGGAGGGAGGTTAGATACGTATTTACTAGAACAAAATGTGTTATATCTTTTACATTACTTTCGTTTGTTTGAATGAATAATAAAATATCATTTGATTCACATGTGGTACATTCCAATATTCACATTTTATATTGTATCTATAATATTTTGTAATATATTAAACTTATACAAATATAAATGTAAAAAAGATTTATACTTCCTCCGTTTCAAAATAAGTGATACACTTTCCATTTTAGGGTGTTTCAAAACAAGTAATACACTTTGAAAACTTATTATATTTGGTAAAAGGTAGTGGGAACCACACCCACTAATTATCTCATTTAGTAAAGTGAAAAGGCACATGTACTCTTATTTTTACTTTTAAACATCATTCAATTCACTTTAATCAATATATGCGGGACACATCATCCATTAACTATCAAATTTAATCTAATTAATCTTCATTATCATATTTTGCTTCAAAAACCGTGAACTCTAATTTGTATCACTTATTTTGAAACGGATGAAGTATTAATACTTACAATACTAGCTTGTAGAAATATAATTATCAAAAGAGAGACGATATTTCTTCCTATCATTTATGTCTATTCATATGTCTACCAATTATTAAAAACACACAATACCATCAGGGCCACCACCCGTGTGGCACTAGTGCCCACTAGAGCAATCCGTGGCAAATGAGTATTATGCAAAAGGTGGTGATAAATACACCACAACTTTTAATGGCTATACCACAAGTATTGTTTTAAGTGGTTGTACAGTTTGCTATAAAACTTATACCCTGTGGTATAGACATAAAAAACTGTGGTACGAAAATGAATTCCATTATGCAAACCTCACCCATATTAAAATTAAGGGGGTGATTTTTCTACCACAATTTTTAAAGTATGTACCACATCCAATGCTTAATATATTTATACAGTTAGCTCTAAAATTAATAGTTGTGGTAGCAAAATCAATTCTCTTAAAATTACGGTTATTGACTAATCCCGTTATATGATAATTATTGGTTTACCACAACTACTAACCATAATGATCTACAACTTTTAGTGCATATAGACATATAGTTCAAGTAACTATTGCGTAGTTGTTTGGTTATTGTAGTTCTTATATGAATAATATAAAAAGAAAACAGAACACGAATTTCGTGATTATTTCAGTTTTCTTAGCATAATAATGTAAAGGAGGAACTTGATTACCAAAACAACAAACGTCAAATCCATCATACAAATATAATCTCACATTTTTGCTCGGACTTTTTCGATAAGTTCGCGCCTTAAAAGTTTCCCAGAAGTCGACTTTGGAACACTGTTTACAAACGTCACACGCTTCAACCTTTTATAAGGTGCAACCTACATAATTCACCATCCAATAAATGTACTGTATTTTGTGATAAATTAAAAAATAATCACGAAATAAAAAGCAAAAATTCACCTCGTCAGCAATAAATTTCTTAACATCTTCTTCGGTTAACGAACTGTTTGGAGATCGGACCACAAATGCAATCGGGACCTCACCAGCTTCAGCATCAGGAAACCTAATCATAATATGTTGTTTATGTCATTATGTGAATTAATTTAAACAGTGTAAACGATAAGCAAGTTTTGATTAATTTGACTAACGGGATTACTGCAGCATCTAAAATTTCAGAATGTGAGAGTAGAAGTGCTTCAAGCTCTGCTGGTGCAACCTGAAAAATATGTATATTATATAGTGCTAAAATTTCAAATAAATAAGAAGTATTAATATACAATTTTATGTATAACCGAAACATGTTATTATACCTGAAAACCTTTGTATTTAATGAGTTCTTTAATTCTATCAACAACGAACAATTGACCCTCATCATCAATATATCCAAGATCTCCGGTATGAACAAAACGTTGTTTATCTATTGTGAGCTTTGTAGCTTGAGGATTATTTAGATAACCTGGAATTGAAATTGATAACCAAAATAAGATTAAGAAATGTAAGAGCATATGATATATTAACGTACGTTATTGCAAATGAAAATTGATTACAAAAATCTAGCTAATTACATGTAAAAAGAAATTTAAATATTTGATATTAATGTAATTTTGATCGTACCAAAAATACCTATTTTTATATCTAAATTTTACATATTTTAAAAGGAAATTGATGAAAATATAAAATTAATTTTAGTTGAATGAAATTTGGAGGGACTAAATTAATATTAGAAAATAAAAAAATTAAATAGAAACATGAGCAATTGACACATGTATGGAACATAAGGTGGATAGGATAATTGAATGTCATATGGCAAAAAGAAGTTCCAATAGATATATGGGTCAGATGCAGTTATCTTGTGAAATAAAGTAATATTACTTAAAAAGATAATGTCTCAAATGGATCAAACTTATCAAAAGTCCCCAAAAATGTATTTTTAATGCATTTTTCCTAAATCCTTTTTGTTCACAAAAGTTAGATCATTACTGAAATAACACAAGTTTTGTAATCACATTTGGCACACTAACCACTTATAAAATGGTACACTTTTATGAGGAAAAATTACTCATTTTGACTCATTATCCAAACCCCCATTTTGCCACCTCATCAAATCAAATGAGGTACACATGTCATGATAAAAGAAGGAGCATACCTTGCATCATATTAGCTCCTCGAACCCATATTTCACCCATTTGGTTAGGAGGAACACTTTTGCCCGTATCTACACTAACTACTTGGGCCTCAACTCCAGGGATAAGCCTTCCAGCTGAGCCCGAGTGTCGTGGGCCCATAATTGGGCTCTCCACTGAAACAACCCCTGTTGTTTCAGTCATACCATATCCCTGTTGTACATACACAAATGCAATTAAAACTTAACCAAAATTCAAAAATCATACAGTTTCTTGTTTTTAACACATATTTTCAAGACCCAAATTAAGATTTCTTGTTTTTTATCATATTTTCAAGATTCATTTAAAGATCACAACTTTCATGTGTATACTACTATAACTATGTTCAAAATGATGTGCAACACATGGAAGACCTAATAAATATGTTCAAAAATGGCATAGACAATAAGAACTAACCATGTGCAAATATATAATACCTGAAGAATTAAAACATGAGGAAATTTCTTAGCACACTCCTCCATTAATTCTTTCCCCAAAGGTGCAGCACCCGACCCGATTTGCTTCAAAGAAGACAAGTCAAACTTGTTGACCACATCCTGTTTAGCCAAAGCAAGAATAACAGGTGGAACAACCCACAAATGGCTAATTCTGTATTTCTCAACATTTTTCAACATCAATCCAAAATCAAACTTCGCCATTGATACAACTGTATTTCCTTCTTGTAATTGAGAATATAATATAACCCCAAGTCCAAATATATGAAACATTGGCAAAAGACACAAAAAAATATAATCTTTCTCCCCCATCAATCTTTGATCCGAAGACACCATTTGTGAAACTGATATAAAATTCCAATGACTCAAAACCACACCTTTACTAACACCAGTTGTACCTGAAGAATACAATAAAGCTGCAGTATCATCACCTTTAATCGAAACTTTAGGCAACTCTGAGACTGACCCAGATTTCAAAATCAAATCTTTATATGAAAAACACCCGTTTCTTGAACTTTCGGATCCTAAAAACACAACCGGAAGCCCAAAGTTTTCAACTTTTTGGTACAAGTCTTCAACGGTGATGATGAGTTTTGGGTTAGAGTCTTTGATTTGTTTTGATAGCTCTCCGACGGTGTACTGTGGGTTGACGGTGGTGGCGATGGCACCGAGAGCGATAATTGAGTATAAGGATATTGGGTATTGGATTGAATTAGGGGCGAATATCAGAACGACGTCGTTTTTGGAGATACCTAGTTGGGTGTTTAAGGCGTGAGAGAGCTTAGCGACGGTGGTTTTGAAGTCAAAAAAAGTGAGAGTTTCGCCGGAGTCGGAGTCAATTAAGGCAGGTTTGTTTGGGTAAGATGAAACGTTACGGAAAAGGAAGGAAACCATTGATGTATTGGGTTCTGCCGGGATAACTAGCGGTGGCCGGAGTGATCGGAATATACCATCGCGGCCGTACCCAGATTTCTCCATCGACTGTGTGTGTTTATTGGTTACTGTGCTAAATGATAAGCAAGTTGCCCCAAATGAGTTCAATCTTTATATATACTCTTATCAAATGTAACCGGCTTTGGCATATCGATACGACTCTATGTTATTTGTCCATTATCTTTGTTAAGTGCGGTTATAGACATATTAAGATTTGTCGTTAAATGTTTTTTTATCAAATGTCATTTTGTAACATAACAAACTCCATTAAACAACTGCTAATTTTATATCATATAGTTTATAAAGGTTTTGTTGATAATACTCTATAGACATAAATGTTTAATAAATTAAAATTATATTAACTAAAGTAAAATAATATTTATGAGTCATTAATACTTTTATATTATACGGATTTTACTTTTATCATAACTGAAAATGAAGAATTTAATTATCTAAATGTAAGGATATAAAATATATTTAACATTATTATTATGATGTGTTAGAAAAATCCCCATTTATCTAGGGACTCAAACACACAACTACCGACTATTTAAAATAAGTGATACATTGTTGGTTTCACGGGTTTTGAGGCAAAATATGATAATGATAAATAAATTAGGGGTAAATTACAGTTTTTGTCTCTGACCTATGGCCGATTCGGGGGTTTTGTCCCTAATGTTTTTTTGTTCGTTTTTTTGTCCTTTAAGTTTTTAAAATTCTAGAATTTTGTCCTTCCGTCTATTTTTGGCCGTTAACTGACGAAAAATGCAAGGCATGTGAGGGCATTTTGGTCCTTTTCACTATTCTTCATCTTCTTCCTCAACACCCATAAACCCTAAACCCCCAATACCACTAATTTAGAAAATGAAGAATGTTTGGCTTTTCTATCGTGATCGAGCAAGTCAGTCGCAAATCAATTGAAACATCTAAACATCTAATTTGGAATCTAATCTTGACCCTTCTATTACGCAGATCAAAACATCTAGTTCAAAATTGGAATCTAATTTGCAGGTCGAAATCGACTACCGCGTTCAGAATCTAGTTCAAGATTGACCATTGCCGTGAGCTTCAATTCGTGAGGTTTGATTCTTCTCTGTTTCTCCACCGCCACCAGCGATTTCCGTCACCACCATCACCAGCGAAGGTATTTCCGTTATAACCATGGAGGTCACCGGCCACTGGAGGATGTTCAGGAGGGAGGTGAGTGAGTTTCATGAAAATACCTTGATTTTACAAGATGTAAATGTTTCTGTCGGAGTGCTCAAAATCGAAACGAATATGGTGATTAGGGTGGTGGTCGAGATGGAGGACGCCGGAAATGGTTGTTTCATGTTTAATTTCTTCACCGGATGTAGTGGCGGGCCAAAGGTCTGGTGATTTGTGTTGTTTAGATGGTATGTACAAAGATTTAAATTTGGAATCTTTTTCTTCCGTCTACTTTTACCAAGTCAGTCGCAAATCAAATTGAAACATCTAAACATCTAATTTGGAATCTAAGTATGAAATTAGGGTTTAATTGGGGAAGAACACTATGTGGAAGATGATGCAAGGGTAATTTGGGTAAATTGTCAAAAAAAATCGTTAGCTAACGGCCAAAAATGGACGGAAGGATAAGTTTTCAGAATTTTAAAAACTTAAAGGACAAAAAAACGGACAAAAAAACATTAGGGACAAAAACCCCGAATCGGCCAAAGGTCAGGGACAAAAACTGTAATTTACCCTTAAATTAGATTAATTGGATAGTTAGTAGGGAATGAGTCCCACAAATTTTGAATAAAGTGAGGTTAGTGATGTCTAAAAGTAAGAAGTAAGGGTAAAGATGTCATTTCAATTTGTTAAAGTAGATAGTTAGTGGGTGTGGATCCCATTACTTTTTACCAGGTAAGTTTTCAAAGTGTATCACTTATTTTGATACACTCAAATATGAAAAGTGTATCACTTATTTTAAATCGGAGGAAGTAAGAAACACATTTCAACATCATCTACTAACTAGGCTGTAATCTCTTTGATTCTTATCGTGTAATATGGTAAAAGTTGCAAATATAGTTTACATGTGTGTTTATATGGTAAAAGTTAAAAATTAACATAAAAGTGGTAGTAAAGGTCAAAAACCAGTCATCCAAAAAAGATGTATATGATTATGTGTTCATGTACGGGTAATAATTAAACTCGCATATTTGGATTAAAACGGAATTAAAGGGTTTTATTTTCCTATGTTACATGATTTTAACATTAATCTTAAATACATCATCAGTTCTATAATATTACTATAACAATCATTTTGGGCAAAAAAAAAAATCAAACTCATCACAATTTACAAAAAGAAATTGGTTAACGTGCGTTAAAGGGATGAAGGTGTCTTTTGGCACTATTAACACCCATCTAACGTTCATTTAACAAGCCATACCCGGCTCTTAATCGATATTAAGATGGAATTTTATAAAACAACAGTACATTCTTTAACAGAAGCAATGAATTAACATATCGGACATGACTTGATATACTAATTGAACAATATTTATTCCTACTTGAACACCACTAAAAGTCATTAACTCAATTTTTTTTCACTTACCCAAAATAATAAATATTCTGATATCTCCATTGTCAGGATCGAATAACTTAATCGAGTTATTAGAAACCCAGATCTACTAACACAAGAAGTTACAACGGATTAACACTTATGTTATTAGATTAAGAACAATGTAAACTGCAATTGAATAAGAATTAAACGAAGAACACAGTTTATCACAAAAAGCTTCAATGTATTAATTCGTTCGATCAATACACGTATGTTTACAATTCATAAGGAACTATATATAAAAGTCCTTGAAGCCTAAATTAATAACCTAGTTATTCTAGGAATCGATTACAACTGAATTACATAAAGATATACATCCTATAACAAACTAAGCTAGAATCTCGGACTCGATCAGCACCATAAATAGAATCAGTAGTATTTGTTGATCGTCAGTAGTATTCATCATCAGTAGTAACGTCCAAGCTTAGCATCAGTAGTATATAGCATTTCTGCCCCATCAGTACTAACTTCATTCTTCATTGATCAGTACCAACTGCAGCATCAGTAATAGAATGATATCTTTGTTTTATATCCCAACAATCTCCCCCTAAACTTATTAATTCGCTTTGAATTAATCAAGTTTCTTTTTGCTCTTCATTCTTCTTAGCTTGTTCTTCTAATTGTTTAGCTCTTCTTTGTCTGCCTTCAATTGTTCTTTGATTTTGCAGCTTTCTCTGAGCAATAATATACTTGTTGTTTCTTTTGATAAAATAGTTAAGTTTGTTATGGAACATTACAGCATCATGGGGTTTCATCATTGAGTTTGTGTAAAGCTGATACATTGTTTCCTCAGAATGTGGATATTTTTTTCATACAAATATAGTTCATAGTTTTTGCTTGATCTTTCAAAGAAATACATATTAACTGTGGGTAACACATTCCAGGCATACACATTTTCTGTGTTTGAAAATATTTCAGGATATTGATCTGGATAAAATGCAGCATCTATCATTTTGGTTAAGTATCCAGCACCTGAGTTCTTTCATGACTTCTTAGTCATTCTTGGTTTGCCTATAATCAGGACTTTAATAATATCAGCTCTGCTACAAGACATAACTAATGGTTTCCAACCAGTGAATCTTTGAACTGATTTGTCTTGTCTAATAATCTCAATAGCATCACCAACTATTCTCCAATTTATGATTGGATTATCTTCAATGGGAGCAACAGGAGTGTCAAATACATGTATTTCCTGTTTCTTTTTCTTCCTTTGCTCTGTTTCAAATTCATCTCTTTTTCTTTTCTCAGGAGGTATTGAAGATTCTCCAGTTGTTGGAACTCTGGTGAGTACTATCATGTGATCTATTTCAATTAAAACTTCTTCTTTTTCAGCTTCAACTTCTAATTCAGCTAATTCTTTCTTTTTGGCAGTACAATATTTATCTACTATTGTAATCATCTTCATTCTACCAAAAGATTTTGCACTATGCCCCTTTGACTTCAAAAAGTCAATCATATTCTTTTTCTGTTCAAATATGTCATCTGGTAGGTCAGCCATTTCCCTTTTACATTCGGCTACAAGGTCTTAAAGACAATTTAAATGTTCTTCTTCTATCTTTCTATGTCTTTCAAATTCTGCTTTTTGACCTTCTACCAGGACACCTTCTATTTGAGGAACTTGTACCTCAGTTTCTTGACTTTCAGAATTTTTCAATCTTTCCTCTTCAGCCTTTCTCTTGTCTTCAAGAGCTTGAGTTTTAGCAACTTTTCTTGCATATCTGATCTTCTTCACTTTTAATTTGTCTAACTGTGTTTTCTGAAGGATCATTGTTGTTACTGTCATCAGTATTGAGTAAATCATCATTACAACTTTGAGGTTCAGAGTTACTACTGGGATCAGTAGTATCTTCAGAATTTGTGTTATTATTGGTATCAATGAAATTAGGGTTATCAGAGTTACTACTGTCCTCAGTATCAACTGTAGGATCAGTATCAACTAAGATATATTTCATGATTTCTTGCCTTCCACTTGATGATGGTCCTACTTGTTGGCTTTGATTGTTTGAATTTCCTGTATTAAGCTCATAATTGACATCAAAAGATTTGGTTAGATTATCAATATTAAACAACCAATCTGGACCATTTCCTTGTTCATTCATCAGGTTTTCATTAAAGAATACATTTACACTTTCTTCAATGATCCTTAGCCTTTTGTTGAACACTCTGTAAGATTTGCTTTGAGTTGAGTATCCTACAAATATTCCATCATATGCTTTGCAGTCAAATTTACCAATTTGTTCTCCTGTAATTAAGATAATACAAGGACAACCAAATGATTTTAAGAAACTTATTGATGGTTTTCTGTTATTGAAAAGTTCATATAGTGTTTTAAAGTGAGGCTTAACTATTAATACTCTGTTCTGAACATAACAAGCAGTATTAACAGCTTTAGCCCATAAAGTTATTTGTAATTTTGAATCTGCAAGCATAGATCTGGCTGCTTCAATGATAGTTCTATTTCTTCTTTCAGCTACACCATTTTGTTGTGGAGTTCTTGGTGAGCTGTACTGCCTGTAATGCCTTTAAGATCACAAAAGTCAATTAGGTTAGTATTTTTGAACTCGGTTCCATTATCACATCTAATTGCTTTCACTTTGAGATCTCTTGTATTTTCCAGCTTTATAATCAGATTTTTGATCATTTCACTTGTTTCATCTTTGGTCCTAAGAAAGAAGACCCAAGTATATCTGGAAAAATCATCAGTAATAACAAGGCAGTATTGTTTCTTTCCATTGCTCATTACATTTGTAGGTCCAAAAAGGTCCATATGTAAGAGCTGCAAAGGGTTAGAAATAGAGTTAATTGCTTTGGACTTATGAGAAGTCTTGTGTTGTTTACCTTTTAGGCAGGCAACACAATGATGATCACACATAAATTCTTTTTGTGATAGACCAACTACCAAATTCTTTTTAACTAAATTGTTCATATTTTTAAAATTTGTGGGACACATCCTTCTATGCTAAAGTTCTGATTCATTTGTGTTTGCCTTAGATATAAAACAGTTGATCTCATTTGATGAAATGAGTTCTCCCCCTATATCCAGGCAATACACATTGTTTCTCCTTGGTGTTCTTAAAACAACAAATTTTTCATCTAAAATAAAATCAGGAGAAAGAATGATGCACTCAACATCTGTAAAAAGAATTTTGTTCTTCTTATCACAGACTTGTGAGACACTAACCATATTGTATTTAAGCTCAGCAACATAAAAGACATCATCAAACGTGATCTTACCATTAGATACTGTACCTTTACCTGTAATCTTACCTCCTCTAGGATTTTCTCCAAAAGCAACATACCCTCCTTCAAAGGACTTGAAATCTCTAAGTATTTGAAGATTTCCAGTCATGTGTCTAGAGCATCCACTATCAATATGCCATGTTCTACCTTCTTCAGAGATATGGATACTCTGCACATTAGGTAAATGGATTAGTTAATTTTGGGAACCCAAGCTTGCTTTGTCTTGGGTTCATCCTTTGAAAAGTAAGTCTTTTTAACTGAATGAGTCTTATATGCAGTTTTGTACTTAGTACTGATGTTATTAGTTACTACTGATCTAGGTCTAGGTTTATACTCGCAGTTTTTGGTTTTTGAAAATTTTACTACTGATGGACCAGTAGTGTTTGGGTAATATGAGTTTTGAGCATAATCAGTAGTGTTTTTGTAGTTATACCAGACAACATTGTAATTAGGGTTTTTACCAGTAGTAAACTTGGAATAGTTTCTACTGATGTTTGAAAACTTTGAAAATTGAGGAAAACGATTTTGTTTTCCATTGTTTATGAAATAATTGCTTCTGTTTGGACTTTTGTACCTAGTATTTTGAACAAACTGTGGTGTAGTTCTTCCAAATTTATGAGTGTCAGCACATGGTTTATTGAATCCCTTTTGGTTTGGTTTTTTAGATTCCTTTTCTTTTGTTTCTTTAGTTTGTTTTAGTTTTAAGGCTTTTTCCTTTTCTTTGTTGATTTTGAATTCTTTAAATTCTTGATTGTTAATAGGATTGAAGTGACAATTTTTAGCTATGTGGTTAACCTTGTTACAAATTAAACATGATAATTTTGTTGTTTTAGCACTTTCAGGTTTTCTTTGTTCTTTTAACTGATTTAGGTTTCTTTGATTTCCTCTTCTTAGAATTGTAGGTATATTTTCTGAATTGTATTTGGGAGATTCAGTTTGACTTTGGGTTGTGTGAAAACTTGTATCATTTGATTCAGTTGTTTGATCATCATCAGAAGATTCATTTGATTCATTTGATTCATTACCGGTTTCAGTTTCAGTTTGACTTTCAATTTCTAAATCATTTAAAACTCTTTCTGTACTTAATTTAAGTGGAGGAATAAAATTTGATGGAGGTGGGACCGCATGATATCCCACTCCATGAACAACCTTTTCTGTGGTTTGATTATTAGTTCATTCATTAACAATTTTAGAACTTCTTTCAAATTTCTTAATAGTTAGTTTGTTTAGTTCTAATTCCATTTTACATTCTTCTAATTTGGTCAAAGTTTCTTTTAGTTTTAATTCAATATGTTCTTTTTCATATGTGGTTTGCAACAATTCATCTTTTATCTTTTGATCATTTATTTTATAGATTTTAATTTGGTTTTCTAAATCGGCTATACAACCATTGTATTCAATTCTTCTGTTTCTGTTTAAAATCATCTCTTCTAGTGTTTCTTTATTAAGTTTTTCTAATTCTTTATATGCTTTAATGCATTCAGGAGTGCAAGATTTAGAATTTACCTCAGTAGTAGAAGGATCAGTAGTAAAGGCCATGAGAGCTTGGTTCTGTGCATGTTCTTCTGCTTGGAAGCTCCAGTCATATCCTTGTCCTTCTTGAGATACTAAGGCAGTTGAGTTGGATGTGCTGTTTTTGTTGTAGCTTGATCGTTGGTCTTTGCTTGGACATTCTCTGGCAAAGTAACCCAGATTGCTACAGTTGTAACACTTGACCTTGGTTTTGTCAAATCCAGCACGATCACCTTTGTTGTAAGAGAGATTTTGTCTTCCAGTTCTTTTAAGAAACCTTTTGGTTCTTAAGCTTAGCATAGCCATCTGCCACTTGATGTCCATCTCTTCCAAATCATCAGGATTGAGTTGTTCTAAATCCTCACTAATCAATGCAGTGTGCACATGACTAGTGAAGAATGATTCTCTTGCTACATCTTCAATGCCTGCATTCTTTGTATTGTCCTTCCCTGTTCCTGTACTTGACACAAAAGCAGCATTGTTTGAAGGTAAATTAGGAGATTTATTACTTACCTCTGATTCAAACACTCTTAACTCATTGCAGAGTTCATCAAGCTCCTTTTCTTCTAGTCCATCACCTTGTCTATATATCACAGTATACATAGACCATTCTTCACCTAGAGATCTGAGAAACTTCCTGTTGACATCATCATTGTCTGGTTTATAACCAACTTGATTTAGTTCACCAATGAGTTTGTTGAACCTATCAAATACTTGAGACAATGATTCATTCTTCTGTCCTTTGAAGTTTTCAAAGTCTTGTTTCAGAACAGACTTCATGTTTCTCTTTGTGCTCTTTGTACCAACAAACCTCTTTTCCAGAGCCTGCCATAACTTCTTTGCATCATCATATTCAACAAAGAGATGTTGATAATCATTGGGAATGGCAAGCAACAGAGTGCTTAAGGCTTTGAGCTCGATCCCTCTGTCCTTCTTCTCTTTCTCACTCTTGAGTTTGTCAGCTTCTGTTGAAGTGGTGGCTATTTGAGTTTGAATGGTTTTGTTGCCTTCAAGAACCACTTCCCACATGGAATAATCAGTAACCAGCATGTATTGCTTGATTCTGTTTTTCCACATCCCAAAGTTATTGGGAGTGAGAATTGGAATCTTGTTTGCTTGAGTACTTTCGTTGTTATCAGACATGATTAACAATTTTGAGATCGAAAGTATGAAGCTTTTTGCTATGATACCACTTGTCAGGATCGAATAACTTAATCGAGTTATTAGAAACCCAGATCTACTAACACAAGAAGTTACAGCGGATTAACACTTATGTTATTAGATTAAGAACAATGTAAACTGCAATTGAATAAGAATTAAACGAAGAACACAGTTTATCACAAAAAGCTTCAATGTATTAATTCGTTCGATCAATACACGTATGTTTACAATTCATAAGGAACTATATATAATAGTCCTTGAAGCCTAAATTAATAACCTAGTTATTCTAGGAATCGATTACAATTGAATTACATAAAGATATACATCCTATAACAAACTAAGCTAGAATTTCGGACTCGATCAGCACCATAAATAGAATCAGTAGTATTTGTTGATCGTCAGTAGTATTCATCATCAGTAGTAACGTCCAAGCTTAGCATCAGTAGTATATAGCATTTCTGTCCCATCAATACTAACTTCATTCTTCATTGATCAGTACCAACTGCAGTATCAGTAATAGAATAATATCTTTATTTTATATCCCAACATCCATATTACTTTACATAGACGTTAATATAATAGGTTCGAATACCTTTATATATATAAATAAAACATTGTTTGTCTAAATGAAAAACATATTTTACTCTTTTATGTAACCACGTGCGCTTAATATCCTGGTGGACGTTCATGCAGATACAAATCTTGGGTAGTTAGCTTTTTAAAAGAATAAAAGGAGATAAAGTTTATACACCTAATTATTTAGAAATACATTTTCATGCAAAAATTAGAATTCGTTGATTACAAATAAATGCATTTATTCATTATATAAGGAAATTTGGAGTTCATTGAATACTTCTAATCTCATACCCTTTGGGCATGAGTTAGAAAAACCTCTTTTATAAATGAGTCTTTCTAATGTGTGTTATAAGGGTATACTATTAGATGCATTTAATTCACTTAAACTTACCATCGAAACAAAAAAAATTATTTAATGCATCTCTGGAAATGTAAGAATTACACATCATTAATGTTTATCAATCTATATTTTAAAACTTTATAAGTTAGTTTAATAACCTAAACATATGTCCTAGGCACAAATTAGAAAATCCCTTTATAAATATCTTCTTAGCTTGCTTGAGTCGACTTTTTCTTGACTATAATAAAATTTGCTTGAAAACTATATTATACATAGTATTATCTGTTTAAAAAGGGCTAGGCTGGTTATTATAGGTTCGTTGTCCATATAGACATAATCAAGTAATATTTGAACCAAGTAACCATGGGCCCAAATTGGGCTTTGCCACATTGTTTGTCTGAAGCCCATACTCGGAGTTATATTCGACATGGTTGGCTGGCTCAATATAATGTCGTAATTACTTGAACAAAACAGGTATACAAAAGCATGATAAAGATAATGCATCCGGTGTTTGAGTTCATATTTTGACATATACTACGGGATGTAAACCTTAGACTAATTGTTATAGTGGTCAAAGTCATATTAGCGACACATCAGTTTTATTTCTCTAGACTAAACACATGACAAAACCTCGCAGTGGTAACAAACTCATACCAATTTATCATTAAAGCATAATGTACATCACCTAATACATAATACAATAATCAAACATCTCACAAAAGTTTGGTCGTCAGAGTGACCAAACCCACACGAAAAGTCGCTTGGAGACGTATCTTTTTTAGTCTCATAATGGAAGGACGTGGTCGTGACCAACGCTCATAATTGGTCTTAAAGCGTTAGCATCATAGCATGCGAGTGTTCTATAAAATAGAATTCGTACAATGTTGTTGGGAACAAAATATTAAAATGACTACAAGTGTTAAACATTGATCTACACCAATAGAAAGTATCTTTAATAGTTCATAGAATAAAAAAACTTTGTGAACCATATACTAATAATTAACTAGTTTAACATTTTTCTATATGGTAAATAAATCAACATGTACAAATCGCAATAATTACTTAGCTAATTTAGGATTCTTTTAGTATTGCTTATTTTAATTAATTTATTGGTGTATCACTTGTATGAACAATCTTTTTCCAGTTAGAATATTCATTTTAGTTGACATATTGAAGGTAAACGTTTACCGACCTAAAGTATAACCACAAATTGAAGATTATTGAATAGAGGTGAAACACAAGATGAGATTAGATTTAGGTTCGACTCTTTTGCCGAACCGCATTAGGTTCGAAGTTTACAAAAATTTTAAAGTTAACCGATTCTTGAACACCCCGACAACATGATCACTATCCTCCTAAATTTTGACCAATATTTATGTGGCCGCCTAGGGTCCACCAAATTTAGGGGCCCACTTTTTTTATAAAAAAAAACTCATGTATACACATATGTAAACTCATTTGAATCAAAGGTAAGTCTAACGGAACATTGAAAATAGGTGGATTGTAGGGTTCAATCCGGACATTTAACCTAAGGATTGGACGACACTTTTAATTTGACGGAAAATTTTCAGTTATTTAGAAAAAAATTACTTCAGGGGGGTCCAAATTTAAGATTTTGCCCAGGGCCCAAAAGTTAATTGGACCGGCCCTGAATCAACGTACTTCAAAAAAGAGATTTTGGTCGATTCCAAACACCTAATCCATCCGGTCAAAGGCCACTATTGATTCCCTGTTCATGTTTAATTTCTTGATTTTCTTCATTCAATTCATGTTCAGTACTATGAAGGTTTTGCGACATTTTTAAAGCAAATGAGTTCAAACAAAAGATCTTGATTCCTAAACATACCTTAATGGGAACTCTAGGATTTGATATGGAATACCTAATATGTACTTCACTAAGCATTGTACTATTGTTCTCGTATCTAAAGTTAATAATAGTGAAACAGAACGCAACATTAATTATTGTGCTATTTCATGTCCCCTGCCAGTGAAAAATAGATAAGTCCATAAAATACTTTAGATGAAACCTTTAAGTTCATGGATTTTATTTTAAAATCAATTGATTGTAAGATAAGTAACTCAACACCCTTACCCTTGTAAATACATTACAGATTCATTGTTTGTAGAGTCCGTGCGGCATTTGACCAACCACGAGTGAACCTTGCTTTGATATCGTATAAGTTCCTGGGGTTCCATCATAAAATCAACTGATTGTAAGAAGAGTAGCCCAACACTCTTATAAACACGTTACAAATTAATTATATGTCTAATGTAGAACATTACCCAATAAAATCTAGCAAAAAGCTAAAGAGCAACAATTACATGAAAGTTAGTGGGTACAAGTTACAACACAACATTAGGTACTTGCTAATTGCCATTTTGTACGGAGTTTTGCTAAAATGTGTCGAAAGCACACAAATATTAAATTTGCTAAAAAATTTGACTCATAAATGTAAATTCTTATGATATATTCATTATAAAATGTGGAAATTAAGGTGGTACAAATGATGAAATACACTAGAGAAGATCATGGTCCTGGAAGAAATATTAGTACCAGCTATCAATGAAAGAAGCTTGATATGATGGTTTGACAAATTTAATGCACGAAAACTTGTTTTTCTCTGCCAAATTCCAAAACTTTATGTGACAAGAAATTAATAATATTATGATTCCTGAAGTATTCTTGAAATTTATGTTAAAATATGGGTCTTGTTTGTCAGGCCATAACCATACATCTTCACCTTAAAATAAAAACTTCACTGGAAAAGACCTTTTTGCCATAACCCCTTGTTTGTCCTGGGGAATTTTTTTTCTTCACTTTTTGTTCATCTTTCCTACTAGAATATATGCATATAGTTGATTGTTGATTCCTATTAAAACTTATAAAATAATTAACCCGTGAAATACACTAATTATATTTTTTAATCATCTTTTAATTTGTACATTCATATTAATCAAATGAGTAAGAATATAAGTTGGAAGATCTAAGATGCTATTTGGAAAGCATTAAGAGGGCAACCTCTTAATCAGTCTTTTAATAAAAAGTTGAACATGTTTTTCCTCTAAATGGACATATATGAGGGTAAGTAAGTCTAAATGATTCATATTTCTAAATTATTTAGATATTAATTATCTAGATTCTACAAAACATAATATTGTATTTGATAACTTAGGTCGAACGTACAAATTATGCTGACAAAATAGATGGTAGGGGTAATATGTATGATGTTAAGGAAGATATTGTGATTTGGACCACATCAAGGTTGCTTCCCACAAGGGATTTCTCCCCAGGTATTAGATTCACTTCACAAGTCCTTTTTATTCACCTTTTCATTTTAATATATTTACTCAAGTCCCACCATATCATTCCAATTTTTTACAAATATTTTATTTTTAATTTTCATTTTTCAACGGGTAACATCCGTAAAGCTAATATTACGTAAGTTAGATACAACCAGCAGGTTATCCGCGCAATGCGGCGGCGGGTACCATGTGATTAAATTTGACGGCGATCAAGTAGTGAGTGGTGACGACGTTAGTGATAGTGGCTGCTGGTTGTGGTCGTGTGATGATGGGTGATGTTAATTTTAATTTTGTAAAGATTAATAAAGATATCTCATAAGTTTCCTTAAATCCGAAATTGACGTTTTTTAAATATGGACCGTTTTAGCTATGTTGAATATCTCATAAGTTTCCTTAAATCCGAAATTGGCGTTTTTTAAAATATGAGCCTTTTAGTTATGTTGAAGTTAAAGGTTATATATATTAGTTGTTGGGATAAAGCAAAATATCAAGTAGATCTATTGGTTAACACACAGTACGTACTCGCAAAAGGTCTTGAGTTCGAATCCTATAAGCAATATATTTTTATTTTTGTAGTGTTTAAGATGTTACCCAAAATAGAAATAAGATTAAGTTTAAGTTTAAGGACTTCTATACTTAGTAGTTTTAAACTCTTTAATAAGGAGTAAGATAAATACAAAAAGTTTAATAAAAACTTACATATTTAACCCCTTAAATTCTCATATAAGCACATTCAACTCTTCATTTACTCAAAGCTACACATTACCTTGCATAGAGTTAACAACACATATCATTTGTAATAAAGAAATTGTAGCCAAGATCATGAAACAGTGATGATCAATAGTTTAACTGGCGATAAAAAAAAAAATATTAGTTGTATAATAAGTGATGATAATATATTAGTTCAGAAATTAACCACTTTCTTATAATGCATAAACTAATAAACCAAAAAACTCTTAATCTAGTGAATACGAGTTATCGATCAATTAAAAGGTTTTAAGCTCAATTTTTGTTAAAGAAATGTAAGTCGTGTATAATACAGGTGTTAGCAGTTCAATTCGATGGTTTCATCTACGATTTTTTCTCCTATTTGAATTAATGATATAAGAAATTGATAAAAAATGGTCTATGATTTAAAATTTAATCAATCAATTCATGGGACCATTTGATTGTCTCTCAAAGGCAAGGTGTGACCAATTGAGTTGTAGCGTGATAGGCGTTTTTAAATAGAATCACATGTAACTTTATTAAAATATATAAGAAAAACTTTCAAATAAACTTTATTTTATCTATAAGAAATACAAGGATCGGTGTAAGAGGTGACACATCCGAGACCATAAAAAATAATCCAAATCTACTTAAACAAATTATAGAATATTTTTTTAATTTATACATATGAGAATTGTGTCATATAACATACTAATAAATAAAGACGTAAGTTAAGGAAGATCATTAGTATAGAGCAATATTTATTTATACAGATCAAATTAATGTCAAAGCATAATCATATTCTTATTGGGAAACGAAAATGTTAAGGCTTTAAAGAGGTTATGAGGGTATCGAATGTTAAAAGCGGGTTACATAAAATTAGCTAAAAAGAAAAAATAAACTTAAGCAATCTATGATATTACTTTAAAAATATAACTTTATTGGGTAAGGTAAAAGAAATATGACCTCTATCGGTGCAATAATCTAATGTTCCTTATCGTTAGGGTTTCGAAAAAATTAAGAGACAAGTTTTAGAACGATATGATTTTGACATCCTCACGACAATTGAAATATATAATGCATATATAGTGTGCACTTTGTTGCTAATGTGCTACAAGGTAGTGAAGTGACCTAAGCCATCAGACCCCTTAATTAGTTTGAGATTTTTTAGATTACGCTTGTGTAGGACGTACCGATGACTGAATCGATAATGCTCGGAACCGAACCGAGAACCGACCGTTACCGAATCGAACCGACAACCGAGGTAATTTTTTTGATTTTTTCAGTCTTTTCTCGGGTTTGGAACGAACCGAACCGATCAGAACCGAACCGGTTGGAACCGAGAATTGATTTTTCATATAAAATTAGAACGGAGAACCGAACCGATGATGCTCGGTTCAGTCTAGTTCTGTTGGTCTGGTCGGTTCTCAGTCCAATTTGCATATGCTTATTTTAGATGGTAAAATATTGATATACCCAATCACGAACACCCAAGGAATTGCACAAAATGGAAGCTAGCTACGTACAACTAACTTTTAACATGTAGTGTCACAAAACCAAAGAATGGAAAATAAAGAACTTCATTCTTTTAGTAGTTTTTCATTGATTTCCACCATAAAGTACACATCAACCCAAACCCCAAGATACTGTTTCAAAGTCTCTCATCTAGGAAACATTAAAAACAACAACCGATCATAATCTTGCCTTAACTACCACCTAATTACAACAAATTTTGAATTAATTAACCTAATCGGTGTAATAGTAGGAGCACATCCCCTTCTGATAATGTGCTGTCTTGATGTTTTCATCACCATCATGGAACAAGTAGCTGCTGAAATTGAGTTGCTTCACTTCTTCAACATCATTATGTAATGGAGTTATATTATGGCTTTGAATTTGGTCTCCAAAAACTTGATCATGAAGGGTAATTTGGCCATTTTCTTGCTTGATCTGATACTGTTGATTCTGATGAAGATCTTTGTTGTAACTCCCACCTTCAGAGGAAGAACAACTTGTACTTCCAAATATTGCAGTTTGATAGTATTCATGCATGCTTTGATGATCATCTTGAAACCCTAGATAGTTAAAACAGTTGTCATTAACATTAATGCTGTTTTTGCTCAATAAAGTGTTTGCATTAATATTATCATGATCATGAACAAAGACAGAGTTCGGGTTGTTGATGAAGTTAGGGGTAAAATTGTAAAATGATGATGAAGAGTTCAAGAATTGGTGTGGTGGTGGTAGTTGTGGTGGTTGGAAGGGTATAGATGGAAAAAAAGATTGTTTTTCTTGAAGAGATGGACACATATTCAAAAGCTTCTTCTTCAACTTGGTATTCCAGTAATTCTTGATATCATTGTCAGTCCTTCCTGGTAGCTGAGCTGCTATGACTGACCATCTGTAAACATACATTTTTGGAAGAAAAAAATAAAAATTAACAAATAAATTAATAGATAGCAACCAACCTTACCATAATTAAAACATAACACCCAACTCCACAATTTATTCAAGAAAAAAAGTAGTATATATATCTATATGCATGCACCCATATTGTCAAGATTTTGAAGATTCTATTCCCCAAAGATTAATCAATCATTTATGAACACAATCTCTCTCTCTCACACACACACACACATGTAATTATCTTTAGGTTTTCACATGGAGTTTGACCTAGTAATTGACTTAGTTGGAGTTCTTGAATATATCTTGTGTCATGCAAAACAGATAATATATATTTAAGGAATGAATACATGTAGCTAGTTGATATGTGTTTTTGTGATATATAGTAATCATTTGATAGAAAAAATTAAAGATTTAGAAGCAAAAGTTGAAAGGAATTTATAACCTGCTACCAATGGTGGCATAGACGCTGCATATGATCCTATCTTCATCATCAGAGAATTCACCATGTCTGATATTGGGTCTAAGATAATTTAGCCATCTTAACCTGCAACTCTTTCCACATCTTTTGAGACCTGCGAGCAAAAACCCTTTAATTAGTTTCTTCAAGAATTGAAATACCTACAAAAATGAGAGTTAGAAAGATACCAGCTTTATGAGGGAGAGCAATCCAGTTGCCACCTGTACCATATTTCTCAATAAATTCTTTGAGTTTTGCATCTTCTTCAGGAGACCATGGCCCCTTTTTCACATTTGCTTTGTCACAACAAGGGGCTCTCCCCATCTTATGTATCTCACTTTCTTGGATTTTTTTCTCTCACACACACACACTTGTTTCTCTCTGAGTTAATGGACAAATATGTTTGATGCAGATTGTAGTTGGCTTTTTATGGAGGGAGAGACTTTTGTTTGTCTTTGAGGGATGGAAGTCACTAAAGTAAGGATTTTATAAACAACATGGTAACACAAGTCAAACTCAAAGTGGGGACTGGCTTATTAAACTTAGATCTATTATTTAATTATCAATAATAATAATTTGATTGGTGATTAATTATCATTTCCAATAAAGTTCGTAATGTCTTCTGTACTTTAGTTTCGTTTGCTTATTGCAACATCTTTCCAAGATTAACTTTATTTGGTCATTTCTGTTTTTCAAACTTGAAGACTTGTTTGGTTTCAAACTATTTATATAACAGTTTTTAATTATTTGAATTAGTTTAAAATTATAAAAATTTTATTTGACATGGTATCTTTCTAATATTACTCTTTTTTTTTTGGAAACGGCAAATGAAATAACGGAAGCCTACTCGCAATTTTTTCAGCGAGCACCCCGAGTTCGAGCTCCGCATAAGCGGGCAAACTCAGCCCCCAAAGGGATTTCCAAGGAAAATTCCTCATATGTGCCCGTGTAAGGTGTGAATAAAATTACGCTAATGCAATGCTCTCAAAAGGATTCGAACTCACGACCTGTAGCCCACATGAATACAAACCTAGTGCCTCAGACCAGCTAGGCTGGCCATCATTGGCTAATATTACTCATTTGATCCCTAATAAATGTCATACTTTTTTGCCAACAAATTACGAAGTTTGTTCTAATCTAACAAAGGCTTGCCACACCTACTACTTATCCAACAAAAGGACATGTGCATAATTTCCACGAAGAGATCTACCAAAATTCATTTAGCGGCATAGAAAACTTTCTAATTTCTTGCATCAAAAAATAGCCCAAGCCGAGGTCAATATAAAATTCACAAAATGCATGTTAGTTTTAGATATATAATGTCATTCATATTCTATATATAACATTTACCCTGGGTGAACAGTGTAGTTTTGTCATGTAGCACAATTTCTTTATTTATTAGGTAAATACGGGAGAACAACACATTTGGATATCTGGCTTGGTGGTGGAACTCCGGGTTTGTGACCAAGAGGTCCTGGTTTCGAGTCTTGACAAAAGTGATTTGTTTTAACCTTTTTATCAACTTTACAGTTTACACCCTGAACATTAATTTTTCTAGAATGACAATTTACTACCCTTAACTTTAATAACTAATATCTAGACTTTTTCTCCATCAAATTTATAACTCTTTTTTCAAACATTATTAAACTTTATCTATTATGAACTTATAATTTACTACCCTAAATTTTAGTATCGAAAATCTATATTTTTTCTATAAATAATGGTATCTTTAAAACTCTCATGTTACTATATAAAATATGTCATGTATATAATTAAACGTTATACAACTGGAACGTTTACTGATATAAATTATATTTTGAACATCGTATAGAAATATAACATAAGGCCAAGTTTAAATATAACAGATTATTAAGAATCTTTTTAACATAAAAGATGTATAGAAATGATTCGGGTCATGTGTCATACGAGTTGTTAAAACCAATTTTAGATACTTCCTCTTATTTAAAATAAGTGATACACTTTCAGTTTCATGGTTTTAAACAAAAGATATAATGATAGTTAAATTAAATTAATTGGATGGTTAGTAGGGAATAAGTCTCACAACTTTTGAATAAAGTGAGGTTAATGATGTTTATAAGTAAAAAGTAGGGGTAAAATGGTCATTTCACTTTGTTAAATTAGATAGTTAGTGAGTGTGAATCCCACTATTTTTTTGACAAATAAGGTAATTTTTTTAAATGTGTCACTTATTTTAAATTACTCAAAAAGAAAAATGTATCACTTATTTTTAATTGGAGGAAATATATAATTAATGGTATTCATGCCGGCTCTAAACATGAGCCACCGGGATAGTTACATAGGGCCCATCTTCAACACATTTTGATATATTAACCGGGTTCAAAAACTTGAAATATTTAAGGGTAAATGTTGATCGATCTACCTTCTAGTAACTTCTTCTCAAAGAATATAAAGTCTAAGTTAAGTGATTAAGCCATCAAATAACAACTTGATGGCTACACGATAGAGACATATCTCTTAATTTTGTCGCAATTTCTAGAACATATATGTGATATAAGTGCTTACCAAAATGTCACATTTTATTTTAATATATAGTTTAGGAAAATGCTAATGACAATTAAGAAGACAAAATACACAAAAGACAACCCCTGAATTTTAGGAATATTACTTTTTTAATCAATGTACAAGCTTTTTATGAATGTTAGTGACAGTCCTAAAGGCTGTCATTAGCAAAACCCTATAGTTTAATAAATAAATTTATTTATTAATTAAATGTGTGAATTGCTTTTAAAGAACTAGAGCGTAATCAAAAACATTATTTTGTTACGTACTTAGAGACGAATGGACTCATAAATCTTATTTCTTAATTTCGTAGGACAAACATAATAATCCACGCACCTCGAATTTTCTTATTGATATATATTTCGTTAATATTATAATCACGTTGAACAGCGTCATCGTATACACAATCAACAAAGATACTGCGTATTAAAAAATTAGGCGGCAAATTATAGAAACCAAACTCTATAATTGAGAATCTTATCTTTATTTATTCTTTTGCCTTCAAATTATTTTAATTTCATATTTTTATATTTTCATTGGCACGAAGTATTCAAATTAGTTACTCAAACTCAATTTCCATTTGCTTATATTCAAGATATTGTAATTAGTATTGTTACGTATGACGTTATTGATCAACGCCCATAGTATCCCGTCGTAAGGGTTCTCATTTTTAGTCCCTCTTTTTATATTGAAGCTACGTTACTAGAGTAGGGATGAGCGTGCTCCAGAAACCGAACCAAACTGTACCGAAATGACTGAAACCGATAATAAATAAAAAATCATAACTAAAATGTAAAAACCTCACCGATTACAAGTTCCGGGTTTGGTTCGGTTTTTTCAGCTCAAATGTCCATTCCTATGTGAGGACCAGACCGAAACCGAGAATCATGAAACTGCAAAACCAGATCCCGAACCAATTAATATTTTTCGGTTTTTCCGGCCGAAATGCTCACCTCTATAATAGAGACATACACATACATATTGTTATCGTTAAATGGGCTGCAACCTAGGTTTTTAAATCTAAAACAGATTTTATCTGTATTCAAGAAACAATAATTAGAAAGATTAAACTTTTCCTAATCCGGGCTCTTTGTCGTAAATGGGGGTGGTATTATTTCTATTTAAGGCTGAGTCCAAGTTCTCCATGAACTCAAAAATTAAAGGTGAAGATTTTTTTGCCACATTGAATTAAACATAACTCAGTTGCTAAATGCTTTCAAGGTGTGTTCGTGATGAGGTTCAACCCTTCACGGCCATTCAACGAACTTCTCCGCTTTCGATAATTTCAAAATAATGTTGTCATCTTTGGGGAAATTAAAATGAAAACAACAAGAATTAACACAAGCTCCAAAGACTTTAAGATGGTTTTATAATCAATTAGGTTTAATATTGTGAAGAATACATACAAAGATTTTGTAGTTTGATCATAGTTCTAAAAAGTTCGCCTTAGCTTCCGCGCGCCATGGCTCGCCAAAGCGTAAGGCTTGCCATGTCATCACGCCATTGTCCAAGACTTGAGCGTAGACTTGTGTATGTTGAGCTCCAACTTGGCTCACATTTACCCGTAATAAGTTGTAAATTTTAAACATATTAAAGCAACTAAGCTATATATGTTAAATTCATTTGTAATTAATTAGTTGTAAAAAAACTAAAAATGGTTGAATATCTTGAATATGAAAAATAAAATATTGATGAACTGAGTTATAAATTTATAATTATATGTTTTCCATCTTTTTTTTATAATTATATATATATATATATATATATATATATATATATATATATATATATATATATATATATATATATATATATAATTATAATTTATATAAAAAATTGACTTAACTATGCCGCCACGCTATGGCTCACTTTATTTGAAAATCTTTGAATTTGATTGACTTATTTCGATTATCTTATGGCAAAATTTGGCATTATATTTTGGACTTTAGAACATGTTTCTAAAGGGTTAGGCAATGGAAACAAAGACTATTCAATTGACGCTCCAAAAGAGTTGAATGTGTATTAGATTATCCAATTGAAGTATTTACTATCAAATTAATATATATTTCTGAAGCTTCATATTTTAATTGATTAATTGGTCAAGATAATACGTATATTTAGAATATTTCCGAGAAAATGATTTTTTTTTTTATGTAGACATAGTGTTCGAATGGTGTTTATGCACATTATAAAAGATGATTTGTTTATATGTATAGGATATGTATCGTTTATAGTGACACTATTGTAATGAAAAACTAATTACGCTTCCAAAATATAATAAATGATAATAAAATATAAACAGATTCTACTAAAAGACTTGAGATTAACATGACACTTAAATGAAACGCAAGGAAATTTTTATTGTAAACTTTCATAATAATTTATTTGTTCGTGATCTTTTGCGTGTACCTTAAGTTTTTTACTCCTTATTACACACTAAATAAACGGAGTAAAAAAAAAAAAAACAGAGTACATTTTATTTTTTCTACGTGAGGACTTGAATTCACAACAATATAAAACATTATAAACACAAGTCCTCACAACAATATAAAACATTATAAACACCGGATACTGTGGTCTATAAGCCCTTCAGTGAATAACTATTACTTTCTCCGTTTCAAAGTAAGTGATATACTTTTGAGTTCGCGGTTTTTAGGCAAAATACGATAATGAATGTTAGTTAAATTAAATTGGATAATTAGTGAAGGATGAGTCCCACATATATTGAATAAAGTGAATTTAATAACGTTTAAAAGTAAAAGTAATGGTATATGTGTCTTATCATTATATTAAAGGAGATAGTTAGTGGGTGTGGATCACACTACTTTTTACCAAATATAGTAAGTTTTCAAAGTGTATCACTTACTCCCTCCGTCTCAATTTTATTGTCTATGTTTCCTTTTTTAAATGTTCTAAAATGACTGTCCACTTAAAGTTCAACCAATCAAAAAATATTTAGGTGGTAAAGATAAAATTTTATTGGTTGCACAGTACAATAAATGCACTTTTCTTAAACCGTATGATATTCAAATGTGGACAATAATTTTGTGATGAATGGAATATTTTGAAATACCTTAAAATAATAAATTGAAAAGTATATCATGAAACAACGAGGAAGTAATAACGTTAGTTTTTTTTGTTTTTCTTCTAGATACGTAACTAGATTTTAGCAAGACACGTGCATCGGTTGAATTTGTGGCATCCCATAACACGAGTGAATTGACAAGATAGTTTACAATGATGACGTCAGTAAACTATATATTGCCCCATCTTTATCCATACATGTCTCCATTTTCCCTTTACGGAACAACCATATCATGTACGTACAATTCAATTCCACCATCTACTTCTTAAATTCTACTTTTAGCTTTATCATCCCATTTTTCATTTTTGTTATCCTATCCTTTCTTTAATATTCTACATGTAAGATTAAATATAAAAAAAAAAGAGCTATATATTATGTCGTGTTTTTGTTTAGATATGTAATCGGCACCTTGAAAGTTGGATGAACAGTCTATTTCAACTTCACATTTCTTAACATTCAAATTCATATATGATAATATATTAGTTTAGTTTTCTTTTAAAGGTGAAGTGTATAAATTTATATTTCTAATTTTGTTTCCACTATCATTATATATGGAAAACACGATTATTCAGCTAATATTATTTAGGTTAATTAGATGAAACAAATATAGGAAGTTAAGTGAAAATTCTTATATTTAGCCCACTAAAATTTTAATATAAGCTAAATCAGCCTTCATTTTACTCCTTAATACACACAAACTTACATACGAAGTACAAATAATATCACGTCATTTTGCCTACAAACTTAAAATGTTGTTTTAGTTGTATAAATTGGGTATGTTATTTACTCGTCTGCTTGGGCTTATTTGGCCCATTTTACTGCTCACTTTCCAAAAGTAAATAAACATTTGAAGGACTTCCAGTTCCCACACAGAACATTCAACTAAATGAGAAAACATGGGTGTTCAATAATTAGGTAAACGGTTTCATCAATTTTCTCAATTCAGTTGCTCGGTTTTGAAAAATTCACCGAACCAAACCGAAAACTATGGTTATTTGAGTGTTCACATTGATACTGTTTCTAATATTGGGAACCTGAAGAATTACACAACCTCAAACTCGAGCTCGTTTTCTAAGTTTAATGGCAGTCAAATCACTTATAATAACCACTCTCGTATTTCTTCGATCTAGTTTGTTATTAAAATGTAATTTCATCGTGTTGTTTTTATATTTAAATAAAAACAAAAGTGCAACAGTTTCCACAGAAATTAAAGAATCAAGTTATTGTAATGTCTTTAAGAAGCCGAGCAGCCATTGACCCGATTCTTCTTGCTTCCCAATCACTCAGATTTTGGGGTTGTTTTGGTAATTCATTATCAGTTTCATCTTCAATTTTGCTACTGTTATCTTCTTCGGTTTTTTCTGTTGTACAATCGTTGATTACAGGATCAAGATTTATGCTTGTTTCTGAAGATTTTAGGGTCATGATGTAAAGTTGTATGCTTGGATGCTGGTATTTCATGTCCATCTGTTCAGTAAAAAAATAAAAAATCAAATCTTTAACATTTTCTTGATGAAAAACATATAAACATGAATCATATCATATATACCTTTGATTTCGGCACTGTTTTCACCTCAAAATGCTTCTTCCATAGCTGAATCATTTGTTCATGGACATTTGTTGAACGAATTTCGTGACCAATCTGTATATATAAATAAAAATAAAAATTACTAAAATAAAACTAGTACCAAAATTCAAAATTGTATTGAATAATTACCAAAATTGTGGTTTTAGGTCCCGATAATGCTAGCATGGTCTGTAGTAGTGGTTCCAGGAGATGTTCTGCATAGACCTTGTAACAATAAAGATATAAATACTATCACATACTTACGATATATATATATATATATATATATATTGGAAAAATGGGCTCTGGTTTTAGGTCAACATACAACATCGGTTCCAACAATGTAGTCAAACGGTGGCTCAAGTGCCCTTATATGATCATTGTTACCCCAGCTGAGCTCTGCAGCAGTAATGGATCCAATTGTATCTATTAAATGAAACCACAATTTCGATTAGTTGATTGGGCTGTGTTTTATCTCAAACGGGTTGATTTGACCCGTTACCCAGCCCGATTGACCCACCGTATCATGTAATGTATAGATTCAAGAACCTGTATCAGGGTTCATCTGCACTATTCTGGAACTATTACGTTCAACATTTCGCATTAAAAGAGGCAAAACCTCAACTTGGTCTGTTGAAACAACATCACAACCAAGTAACGCCATGCCTAAAATAAATAAAATTGAAAAAAAATCATCACATAGAATTCGACAGACAAAATTTAAGGCACCAATAATTGTTACAAATATACTGATTTGAGTCCAAAAGTCCTCACCAAAACCTGCAACACCACAACCTGCACCAAGTTCAATAACACGTTTGCCTTTTAGTTTAGATGGACAAAACTTCCCTTTCCTGCAATTTTTCTCCTAAATAAAGCCAACAGCTTTTGTTCATAAGATTAAGAATGAATGGTGATAATTCATGGATTCAGAATCAATGATGAACGTTAGTTACCAGATACTTGACTAATACCATCGAAGCATCCCAAACTGTTGTTCCTAAATGCTTAGAATTCGGATCCTAACAAGCCAAAAGGTAATCCTTAAGAATTCATGCAGACAAAATTTAAAAGTTGAAGCAGTAGAATATATGGTTATGTACCTGAGAAAATTGCAGCTGATAGCCAAAAACTTCAAATAGAACAGCTGAGGTCTGTGGTGAATTCAATCTAGAACACAAAGTTATTACTATAAGCATAAATCGAATCAACAACTGTTTTATACAATAATTGGCAAAAACAAAAAAATTTACCTGTCAGCCTCCATTGATGGTTTTAGTGATGTGAACACAATAACTAGTATTAATCGTCACCTCAATACAATAGATTACCTGTCAAATCATGTAATAGACTGTAAACTAATTGATTAATGGAGTATAATCAGTGTTACCGAAAAGGAAAACTTATTATTGAAGAACACAAATCAGGGAGATTTCGCGTTTTCTAGGGTTTTGTTATTTGAAGCAAATAAAGAAATAGATAGTGATAATGAGTCTGTCAAAACCTTGAACAAAATTAATTGCTACTTTGGACACATAAAACAGAAGAATTTACCTTGAAATACGAAGAACGTCAGAGGAATTTGAATGAGGGGCGGCAATTTCAAGTGTTTGTTCGAAGTATTTCCAAAAAGATTTTGTGGGTTTATCAGTTCTTACTTCTTAGATGTAGTTTTTTCTTCAAAATGGTAAAAAATAGAAAATACGAAAAAGATTATATGCGGTGAACGTGGATCGAACACGTGACCTTCAGATCTTCAGTCTGACGCTCTCCCAACTGAGCTATCCCCGCTTGATGTTTGCTTACATAAATCTGTCTTAATAACGTTAATGATAAAAAAGAATGTATAAGAAGGCAAAAGAACAATTACAAAATTCAATGAAGTAAAAGGTTTAAGATCCAGTTGGATCAGTGAAATCTTTTATCAATTTTTGGGGAAAATACCATGACAACGAAACTTTGACAATTTGATCTAGTGAATCCTTCTAAAGCATCTTCTGAAAATTTTGTTGTTACGAAACTGGGATAACATCCAAACCACTACATCCACGATAGAACGCGGAATAATCTTAAAAATTAAATTTAGGCATGCGACATCAAGCCAGATTTTAATATAAGGTACAATGTAGAATGGTGTTTAAAGTTGTCTTTGTTAGACTAATGTTAATTTTAGTTATGCTAATGTTTAATTAATTATGTAACATTTTTTTGCAAAATGAAACACTTAAATGAACACTCAAATAATTAGTTATGTACTCCATAAATACTCCAAGCAGAAATTGGTAAATCGTTTTCTTATTACAAGTAAATCTTTCTTTCATGGAACAATATGCATAAAAACAGCAAATACTTGGAAAATTTACATGTAGAAAATAATTTTGGGTTCAATGTTCAATTTCTTTTGCAAAAAGATGAAATCATTAAGCATCTGTAATGCAGCACTGGATTGATCCATTGGAAGTTGGAACCATATGTCCAGCATTATGAACTTTAAGAAACGTAAGCAGACCATAATTCTTCACGATTCCAGCTTCTTTTCCAACTACTATAAACGATACATTCGATGCTCCCACAAATTTATCCTGACCGGACCACGTCATCGCATTGACCCATCTCAAATTCCCTGCAAATTTTGCGGTTTTCTTCAATAAAAATGGCATAACTAACGGTCTTTTCATTAGTTTTTTATATCAAGAACTTACCAACCCAAATGCAAATAAGATCATATTCTCCGGCATATACAAGCAACTCAATTCTTTGTTCCAAAAATGTTGGAATCCCAACTTCAAGATCTCTCATCCAATCATTAATTAAGCACCGCGTCGTGCACTGTATTACTACAAGAAACAAAATCTATGCCGCTTGGGACGCCTAATGTTGTTTTAACCGATGATTAACTTAAAAAATCTTCCATGTTTGAGAAATCATAGAACAAACTTCCCTCGCATTGCTTCCTAATATCATTATACTACACAGAAAAAATATCAATAACTAAAAGTTTAATGATTATGCCTTTCGGTTAACAAATGTAGTTTGTTCTTACGTTTATATTGCCTGTGATATCTAGGAAATAGGAATAACTAAATTTCTTACAGTCTTCATGGTCTAATTGGTGATGAAAATATGAAGTTGGGTTGTCATTCTGATACGGATAGTCATGTGTATAAAAAGAATTCGAATTGGGGCTTTAAATTGGTAGAAATGATCAAGGACTTCCCACGATTCCGGTCCAGAGTATACTTCTATTCACCGATTAAGTAAATAACTATCAAGAACGAAGTAATCCTTTAACTTTGTTTAAGGTCCCCTTTTTTTGAGAAAGGAGAATAGGAACGAAAAAAGGAAAAGACTGAATGCACTAGAAAAAATCTCTTTTTTCTTTGTCTATATGAGAAAGAATTCTTGTCATGATTCGTCAACTATGCAACGTCTAATTGGATTTCGTAATTGAAAACGTTAGGTTGAAATATCTATTCCACCAATATAATCTTTGTATGAGATATGACACAACAACTTAATTGGGAGATAATTACTTCCTCACCGCATTGTACAAGTTTAAAAATAAATAGACAAATATACTAAAACTTAACTTGTGCGGATAAGTTTTTATTGGATATTGCCTTTCATCTTAATTAAGTAACCTAAAAATCAAACTAATTATTTCATGATCTGACCATGTGATGTAGATAATTGTTCTTTCCTTGTTTTAAACATTGATTTTATTCATTATTTTATATTCTTTTGATTATAGTAAAGAAAAAAATTATATTTTTTTAACATTTAGTTTTTAGTTAGTAGTTCCAGACAAGCAGTGAGATCCATAAGGGATCGTATCGCTCCTTCGAACCTTTTGTCTATGAGGAATAAACCTCATTATCTATCCATCTCATACAAATATTTAACAATATTTGAATATGAGATTTTATGAAAGAAAACTCTTAAGT
Organism: Calendula officinalis; assembly: GCA_963853835.1. NCBI lineage: Eukaryota > Viridiplantae > Streptophyta > Magnoliopsida > Asterales > Asteraceae > Calendula > Calendula officinalis. The sequence continues at coordinate 7,510,395 of OY970825.1, forward strand.
ATTTTTTGATGTCCGTTTATAAAAGAAAACTAATGGCTAAAGAAATGAAAATACGTGTGATCAGTACTTTGGCATCTAGGTTGGGTGACTCCGTGACTGACCTAAAGGAGTGTTTTGGGCCAATTTTGTAATCTAAGTTTTTTTTTTTGGTTTTGGTGTTTAGGTGTTTTGCTCTTTTTTTTCCCATGTATTTATACTCTTCGCTAATCTCTAGCTAGCATTTTTAATATATTTGAAGTGATTTGGAGGGATAATGATATTGCCAAAATTTCCGCTAATATTTCCCCTCTTGCCGTTCATAAAAATAAAGTACTTTGGCATTTAACTCGAACACCAAGAAACCGTGACCATTGAAAACCAATGTCTCCACTCTCCACCACTAGGGGTGTTCACTATTCGGATATAACCGGATTGTCCAATTGTACATTTTGGATCGGACTATTTGGATTGGTTATTTGGTTTTTTGGATCGGTTTGGACTTGAACCAAATTAATATTTTGGTTTTCGGATTGGATTTGGTTTTCGTTGTGAAAATCGGATTGTCCAAAAAAACCAAATTGTAATATATATACCAATCCTTTTGGAGTTTTTAATAAAGTTGATGTCAAGATTTTTACATATATGATTATAAATGTCACAAGTTATAAATTAGACTTGTTTTTGTGTACAAAGTAGTTTATCATTTTGGAATTGTACATATCGAACTTAATATTATTTATGTTATACACTTTTGTAGTATTTTTAAATTTTTTTAGAAAAACCAAACGGATAAAACCAAACCAACCAAATTGTTATTTGGTTCGGATTGGTTTGGTTTTCGAATTAGTTTGGACGGTTTGGTTTGAACTTTTAAAAACCGGACTTTATTTGGTTTCACCTATTTGGTTCGGATAAAACCAAACCGTCCAAACGAACACCCCTATCCACCACTTCCCATTCTCATTTATAACTTCTGACTTCTGACACACTCCCACACTTATATTTAACCTTTTTCCTGTTTTAACCCCACAATCACATGCTCCCCCTTTTCCAAACAAATTCAACCCTTCTACTTATAAGTTTATACAACTTTACCCCCTTTTTTCCTGCTCTCGTATTATCATCTAGGACGTAATCGAGTCGAAGTCAAGCTTAATATTTAACTCGACAACTAAATTCAAGCTTGACGCTTAAAATGATTTTTATTTTTACAGGTTCCCGAAAGATATAATGTGCTTGACTAATAATCAAACACAATAACCTGACTTTAAAGTACGTTCAAGGTTTTGTGCATTTCATTTCTCGATAAGAAGATTTGTATTTTACAGGGTCCTAACTGTATATATGTTATAGAAAAAGGAGCAAAGAGCAACAAAACCACCTCTCTTCTCAATAACATGACTACATGAGGACCAGTCCACCTTACCCCAACGCAGTTTGATAATTTTATAACTCGTCTGTCCCACTTATCACCACTTGCCAGCTCAGCTATAAAGGTCCCACAAACAAGTGCCATGTAAGAACGCAGCTATAAAGGTCCCACTGGGCGAACAATTACCCACTCAAAACTCGCCACGTGTAAGCTGTCTATTCGCTCGAAACACTCGATCTCCGATGAGATATACCGAGTTTTCTGGATAACGCAACAAGGACCTCCCATGTCGCATCACCAGTTTCCCTATCGTCGTGGAAAAGAAGCGCCCGCCGTAGTTTACCGTCCCACAAGTTTCGTTGAATCGCCGAGAGGTTTGTCGCCGTCACGTCATCAAGTATGCCACCGAGCTTACCTACGTCCTTTTCTCTAACCGTCAGAGATATCTCCGACCACGGCACCGTTGATTCAAACGGCAAACGGATTCCGTCAGCTATAATCACCGGAACACAACCTAACGCCACCGATTCCACCAACCTCGGACTCCACGGTGCCCACCCTAACGGACACAAACAAAATACCGATCGAACAATTTCCGATTGATAACCAGCAAAACGATGTCGCTTCAAGTAAAACCTCCGGTCATTCCCGTACTTCCGCAGTATCTTCGTCCGAACACGCCTGAAAAGTGAAAACCAAACATAAAATTATATCATCATAACGTAAAATGTTAGAAATCGAGAAAATTGAATCACAATACGTTAATTTATTTAGTTAATAATTAATTAACAATAAATTACTTGCTGTAGAAACGTCCACTGATGTTCTTCGGATGAACCTCCATTTTCCCTCGGAAAAACACGAAAATATCCCGACGACCGTCAATCGGCGACTGTGACAGCGTTGACCGAACGTTTTCCGGTGAGATGTAAGGTGGAATGACGATACTGTTCTGATTTTGACACGGATGTTGGTATTTAACGCCAAACGTTTGTAGTATGATCGAATTCTTCATAAATTCCGGTATTCCATCAGAAATAGCTCGATCCTCCTAAATTATTAGACAAAATTAAGCCTTCAGTAATCCACTATTAGTTTTAATTTAAGATTAAACAAATTTATAGGCGTTATTAGTTATTACCATGGCATGGAAACAAGCTCCATAGTCATGAGAAGCAACAAAGACATGATCCGACCCGTTACTGCGTTTCCAAAACGGTAGCTCCGACGAAATGAGCTCAACCGCCGATGCTAAAAGCGCACGTGCGTGCCCGATGGCGGGAAATCCATTAACGGTGCTGAAATTGCACGAAACGTAAACAGGGACGAAGAAAAAGTCAGCTTCCGATGGGTCAAAAGTCCGAACGTCGCTTTTTAATAATGCTCGATGAATCGCAACCTCTGAAGCAAATAAATGGTTGCTGCATCGCTCGTTTGATAACCAATCGTCGTTGTATTTAGATGGTAATTCATATACATACACCTTCAAATTGTTCAATAATCCTACAAATCAAATTAAATCAAATCAATTAGTAACTTTGAAACTGTGCTAATTTCACCCTCAGGCATCAAAATGAAATCTAACCGTGATTAATTCGGGAATTCTCGTGAATTGGCGATTCAGAAAGAGCACGTGAAACGCCATCGGATTGCGACTGCAAATGTGATGTCATCGTTGTCTTCAAAGAAGTCGTATCGGGTTCGTTGTTATTGAGAAACTTGGCGAAGAAGTAAAACGATAACGAAAACCATAGAAGCCATTTGAAGTATTTTACGAAAAAGGGTTTTTCGAGTTTCCCATTTTTCGTTCGGAAAAACTTCATTTTCACGTAGAATCCGCTTCGGTTTTTGGCGAATCTATGAAGCTCCACCATTGTTGAATCTTTATTATAAGATGTCTAAATAATATTCATGATGATGAAGGTAGACGGGTGTTTTCGAAATCGGGTGAAATGAAGCTTTCGATTATGGTTGAAGTAAAGATCACGAAAAACAAAATTATTATGATGAAGAAGAAGAAGATGGTGGATTTGTTGGAAGACCGTTTTCTTTTGAATAAAAAACTGCAAATGAATTGCTTGCAAGATATAAGTATATTTTTTGTGAGTGGTTTTTTTATAGAACATTAAACTAGGGTGGTCGAGGAATGCTGTTTTCAAGATGATGAATGGTTGTTCATCTTGGTTTTGTGAAAAGACCGTTGAATGTGAAATAACTAGATTGCCCTCTCCAAGCTGGATAGCTTTAATGTGCAGTGATGAGTTGTACTCTGTGGTTAAATGCTGCTGCTAATTCTGCAATTTGTTACAAGCATTGAAAGGTGGTGTGACAATAATACAATGAGCTGGTTGCGGGTCTACTTCATAGTTTTCTATAAATCATATTCCTTTTCTTAGACCGGTACCAACGGACCGCCGGTTGGGCGTCATCGGTACCGGCGCCGTTGGCACGGACCGCCGGTTGGTCCGCCGGTTTTCCGCCAGCCGGTTTCAAGACGAGAGAAGAGACGGAGGAGGGAGCGTGGTGGTGGGGCCCGCCGTACCTTTCAACCAATAAAAAAAACCTTTTTTTTTAAACGGTAATAATTTCGAAATAAATAGTAATAAATACAAAAAAACGGTAATAAATTCAAAAAAATCCGAAAAAATTCAAAAAAATTCAAAAAAAATTCCCCCTCATTTACATCTATAAATACCCACTCATTTCTTCTATTTTTTACACCACATTCACCTTCTTTCTCTCTCAAAAAAATCATACTTCCTCCCAAAGTTTTCAAAAATGTCCAAAAGACGTCAATCATCGGTATCCAATAACGTGTGAGAGCTATTTAATTCAACACCGATTGACGCCCCACCCTCACCGGCCGGTTCTTCGTCGGGTCAAACAAGCAACCTGACACCATCGCTTGGTTTTGGGGCTTACTCTCAACCACCACCAAACTACCAATACCAACAACCACCACCAAACTTTCAATACCAACAACCACCACCCAACTTCCATTACTCTCAACCACCAAACTTTCAATACCAACAACCACCACCAAACTTTCAATACCAACAACCACCACCCAACTTCCAATTCCAACAACCTCCTCCAAACACACCTATCTATTCACAAAATTTTCAATCACCATCACCAACCGAAAATGTGGGGGACACCCAACCAGAACCGACACCCACAAGAAAAGGGAAAGAAAAAAGGATGGAAAAAGGGAAAGAAAAAGCGGCGCCAAAAAGGGCACAAACAAAGTGGTCAACCCCTGACGAGGTGATTTTAGCCCAACGTTGGATTCATAACTCTGAAGATGGTGTTAAGGGGAATAGCAAAAAAAATATCGTCCATTGGGGTCAAATTCTCGCGGACTGCAACTCGGCCGCTTCTGTGAAGCGTAACATGAACCAACTAACGGGCAAATGGTCCAAAATAGCACAAGACGTCAAAAATTTCAGTGCTATATACAATTCTTTAAATGACATGCGTGGAAGCGGTACGCGAGACGAGGACGTTCTAAAAGCTTCTCGTCAACAATTCCGTGAAAATGTTGGTCGTAATTTTATATACGAAGACTGTTGGGGAGTGGTAAAAGATAGCCCAAAGTTCTATTTTTCAGTGGGCGTCATGGATACCGAGCCGATAAGCCTCGATGAAGACACCGAACCGGCGAGCATGGATCCAAGGACGACAGCACCAAGGACGACGGCACCGGCTAACATGCATGCGTTGTTCCAAGATGACCCGTTGAGGCGCCCCCCGGCCGCAGTCTTAGCAAGAAAAGTCAAAAAACTTCGTCTTTGTCTGATACCGCAAGTTCCCGGAGGTCCATTAAGTTGGACACTTTGGACGTGGTTAGACAAACCTCCGATAAGCATACAAACGTTATCGCTAAGGTTGCAAAAATGGCACATAAAAAATTGATTTTGAAAACATGGAAAATCCTAGCCACAAAAGTACCGAACGACCTTGACGAAAGTCGTAAGCAAATGCTTGAAAACGCTCAAGAATCAATTGCAAAGAAATTTCATAAGGATTTGGCGATTTTTCACGAGGATGAGGGTGCCGGTGAGGGTTCGGGAACACAAGGACCGATTGGCGAAGACAAAGACGAAGACGACAATGAATCTCTTGACTAGTAGTTTTTTTAGTTTGAGTGTCTTTTTTTTAATTATTAATGTCTTTTTTTTATTTTAATGTCTTTTATTTATTATTTTAATGTCTTTTTTGTAACACCGCAAAATTTTGGAAACGTTTTTTTTTTTTAAATGCCCGAAGGCGATTAGGTTATCCTCTAGGTTAGTTTAGTTTAGTTTACAAACAAGGTCCCACAATGAGCTTCCAAAATGAACATTACTTAAACAATACAAACGGTGTCACTTAAACGACATGGCTCATTTTACAAAACATATCAAACTGAGCTTGGTCAATCATCCCGTCCATAGCACCGATCAACCTGAAAAGATTCAACGAGGGAGGGATTAGCACAAAGCTAAGTGAATGAATATAAACTACAAATTATGAAAAGCTCGACAAGCAAGCACCAACATCTCCACGACTGATACTCCTCGTAATCGCTTAACCACTGTTCCACCGAACCACTGTTCTACTAGACGAGCAACCACTAACTGTCTAATCACTAAGCACGGAAGTATTACTACATCTCCGATTGCTAAACACGGAAGTATTACTACATCTCCGATTGCTAAACACGGAAGTATTACTACATCTCCGCGTTGGGTAATCACTATCACTGAGGATCGGCGGCTTTGCGGGCCTTAAACCATGGTCGGCCAAAACCACGGTAACCGATAGCGTTTTGTATCCAACACCCCGGGCAACTCCCTCCCCTTAACCATGTAACGCATACAGGTAAGGTCGGATACCCTACTAGTCGATACACTGTGCCCAGCCGTTATCCATCCGACGCTGACCTCTTACCTATCCTCGATTGCCACTAACCGAGTTGTCACTACTATTCCAGTAGAAACCCTTCATCTATGTGCACATATCCTATCTCACTTAACCCGATCAAACCGGTACCAACAAGCAAACTTGTTACGAAAGACTGCATCCAAAGCACCCCGGCAGAATCCCCTAACACTAGGCATACATAATAATCAAACAAGCTAAGAAGAAAAGGTGCCCAAGCAGCTCAGCAAGAAATCGCGTCGCTATCTTGTAGATAGCGTCGCGATCTAGAAATCGCGTCGCTAATTCGGCCCCAAACGCGATTTCGGTTCGCTGTTTCGGCTAGTCACCCAAACTTCACCAAGATAGCGTCGCTATCTATAGATAGCGCCGCTATCTTCCCAGATCAGCCAAAATCCTGCATTTTTCACGAGTATGCAAATCCCAAACCGAATAAACCGGAACCCGAGTTGTAGGTTAAATCCACTCACCGTTACTTCCACTTGTCGAACTCAGAGGTCTAATGTTTCTGAGTCACGATCCCGATTCATGTACACCAAAGGAATATCGAATTAGTATATAATTCCACCAAATTATAAACAATGTTAAATATGCATTTAACACTAACACTTGCACTAACTAGATAACCAAACACTTGAATCATCATATGAACATGTCATGACCACTTACACTTACATAGCAAATCAACTAGTCATTTTGCAAGTCTTACAACCAAACGGGTCAAACCGGGTTATTAAACAATAATACCTTCTATAACTACAATCATATCAACAACTTACAAATCAACAACTATGCAATTAACATGTTGTTGTCATTCATAGGCCAAGTAAACACATACTAAAATACATTTAGTCAAACTTTCACCATATTTACCCAAACGGGTCAAAACTTTATATTTGGCTTTAACACTTTTCAAACACCACTTTAAAGCTATAGTTATATCATTTAGCAATTCATAGCTAGTTAACCAATCCAACGAGTACAATACTATCATAACCCAACTATTTTACTTCAAATTTACTAGTTAATCATTTTAACCAAAAACATCCAAACACTAACTAGCATTTCCATAATCTCACTAATCCTGACATAATTCATTAAATAACATTTCTAGCATGATAATTTAACCTTTCTAGTAATAAAACCTCATAAATCATGCAATTGCCATATTTTCACCCAACACTTGACATAACTATAAATGACTTACACAATATATCATTTTAACTCATATTAGCAATATAAGTCATCAAAACATAAGGTTAACATATTGTTACCAACTAATCATTAAACATATTAACTAGTTCATAAATTATACTTAAGCCCATATAATTATTTCAACTAACAATTTCGCCATTTCAAATCATAATTAAACATCCTAACAATTGATACTTTCCACCATGTTAGTTTAACCTAAACTAACCACACAAACCACCAAAAATCCAAGATCTAATCAATTTGTTAAAAACCCATCATCTTCTCCAAAATCACCTACCATGGTGATTTATGGATCTTCCACCAAATGTATTATTTTACTAGTTATAACACATATAATAAGTCTCCTAAACATATAAACACAAAAGACTCATAAACTTCATCATTAAGCAACAAACCCACCAAATCTCAAAACCATAATTCATAAGCTTGCAATAAACTCAAAAGCCAATAAAAGAATCAACAACTTACTTGAACACTTGCAAAAGAACGAGATCATGAGCTAGAAGCAAGAAGGATTTAAGCTTGATTCAAGGAAATAAAAGGAAGCACAAGTCTTGGGTTTTGATGGGTTTTCTTTGAATGCAAGAAAGAGAGAGAACAAAGTTATGGATAAGAAATCCCAACCTCCTCCTTATGCAATCTGCCGAGGACAAAGGGGAGGGTCCCAAATTTTGTCTTTTTCCCCATTTTAAACAATACAATATAAAAAGTCCCTTTCGTAGTTAATTTATTTAAAATACCAAACGAGCTCTGTTTTTCGCCACGAAAATATATTCGGAAACGATATTAAAAGGAGAATCCAAGGATATAAAAATCGTACAGTCCTTTAAACATTTCAGAAACCGGTTATTTTAATCCCTTGATTAAAATATCACAAAAGGACAAATGTCAAACAATTCATTTAATCAATTTATTACATATAGGGTCAAATAGATATTTTTCAAATATCAATATATACCTAAAACAACTAGGCCAGTTTTAGGATGTTACAACTCTACCCTCCTTAAAAAGGATTCCGTCCTCGGAATCTAAAAACAACATTCAAAAAGCAAGCATTTATCACAAATAGTCTACGACTCTATTCCAATCAATTTCATACTATGCTCCCACAAAACATCGTCATTTCAATTAACAGTCGATTCATTTCTTTGGTCTATACACATTCAATTTAATCTCAATACTCATATAACAATTACCATTCACAATTCAGTTAGCATTTTCTCAAGCCATAAAAGTTAATCAACTAGCATAAGTTACAATATGATTTCCATATATCTGATCACGATAATTATTTCAAGTCTCAAATACCTACTTGTTTTCTTCCTTATTCCATCCAAATTTACAATCTTGCACATTTTAACTAGTTAAACGATCCACAATTTCAACAATTTCCAATAAAAATTTCCGGTCTTAATCAATTAATTCTCAAACATACCCTTTCATATCATAAAGTCACAACAATTTTGCATTCTAAGCACAAACGGGTCAAAATCGAGCAATTCATTGTGACACTATCAAGCCCTTAGCAATTAAGCATTTATCAATTTCCTAACACTTCATGACCAAACTATTCAAAACAAGTTTTATAGTCCAAAATTGTTTTATTATTTTTATAACATGTTAAACTAGTTGCCAAACCAACTAACGCAATTCTCAAACGATTATCATCATAATCAAAGTCTAGTAATTTTTTAAAGTGCATTCAATCAGGTCTCGACGCTAAATTCCTTTAACAGATCAACATTGCGAAATTTATCATAACAATTCCAACCATACAACTAACGGTTCATCAAACATATCAAACTCATATCATGACTAATAAGTGTATTCAATTAAATGTCAACTTTTACTTAGACTTCAAGTCAAACAATTGCAGTTCAACTAGTTCTCTACTCTTACTTATTAACATCCACTTAACATGATACTTTTCGTCAATTCAATTCACAATTAAGCATAAACAACTTTTATTACGATCAATAAGACATCATCATCACCTTGAGTAATTTCAAAATTACCAATTCAAACTATGATCAGTTTTTTTTAACATAACTCATTTCAATACAATCATTTAAACCTAAACACTAGATTTAAGTATAAATCACATTTTCAAACTCTTCTAAAATAATTTCATGATCAATGCAAATCATTTAACGGTCTCTTTTATCTTCAATTATTACTATCACAAATCAACTCAAAATAATCCAAACATACAGTTCATTAGTCACTTTCTAGATTCTAAATTCAACATAGGAACAATTCGCTATTTATCACAAACATTTCAGGTCATTCAGATAACTAACATTGATTGAGTGTCATAATTAATGGCTATAACTAAGGCAACATCAATTTATTCACAGTGGACAGACATTTCCGATTTTCACCATACAAATCACTATATGTGACCCGACAAACAAGAAAAGAAGCAATCTTTTATAACTTTTAATTCATAACTTTAATTAACTAGGCTAATCCATACATCATATCACTCTAAACTTAGTCCAAGTTTCAATAAAAGGAACATGTAAGCATACATCACTTATATCTACAAAACTCCTGCCACATAAGATGTATCTCAAAACAATAAGTAATCAATTATTATAATTCAAGTGACATAAAACACCAACGATAAACAATTCAGTTCATCACAACATTTCACAAATCCTAGTTAAGCAATCTTCTCAATTAACAATTCTACATAAACACAAGTATTGAGTTTATTAAAGCATACCCGAGCTATCATTGTCGGTCCACGTTGGGTGAAGATTCCCCGACCGCCCCCGTCCTTGACCCACAACCCAATTTTCTTTTCCCAAGGTCAACTTCCATCTTGCCCAAATTGACCACCTCAATGTACTTCATTACCCCACGTGCGTATATATGCTCCTCGGGTAGTTCCCACATCGTTACTTGATGCGTCAACATTTCCTAGGGCCAAGGGGGTCGGGTTCTCTTTACCTGTCATATCTATAACAATCACAACAACTCACGAAAGCTTAGTTTAAATCGTTAGTAACTACATACTAACTACAACTAACTTCATTCACCGTTGCTCTAATCCCGCTCGTACGGAATGCTTGACCAAACTTGAGCCACGATTTGGGAATGGAACACCAACCCTGTGTATCCATCGCCAAACCGAAGCTCTGATACCAAGTTGTAACACCGCAAAATTTAGGAAACGTTTTTTTTTTTAAATGCCCGAAGGCGATTAGGTTATCCTCTAGGTTAGTTTAGTTTAGTTTAGTTTACAAACAAGGTCCCACAATGAGCTTCCAAAATGAACATTACTTAAACAATACAAACGGTGTCACTTAAACGACATGGCTCATTTTACAAAACATATCAAACTGAGCTTGGTCAATCATCCCGTCCATAGCACCGATCAACCTGAAAAGATTCAACGAGGGAGGGATTAGCACAAAGCTAAGTGAATGAATATAAACTACAAATTATAAAAGCTCGACAAGCAAGCACCAACATCTCCACGACTGGTACTCCTCGTAATCGCTTAACCACTGTTCCACCGAACCACTGTTCTACTAGACGAGCAACCACTAACTGTCTAATCACTAAGCACGGAAGTATTACTACATCTCCGATTGCTAAACACGGAAGTATTACTACATCTCCGATTGCTAAACACGGAAGTATTACTACATCTCCGCGTTGGGTAATCACTATCACTGAGGATCGGCGGCTTTGCGGGCCTTAAACCATGGTCGGCCAAAACCACGGTAACCGATAGCGTTTTGTATCCAACACCCCGGGCAACTCCCTCCCCTTAACCATGTAACGCATACAGGTAAGGTCGGATACCCTATTAGTCGATACACTGTGCCCAGCCGTTATCCATCCGACACTGACCTCTTACCTATCCTCGATTGCCACTAACCGAGTTGTCACTACTATTCCAGTAGAAACCCTTCATCTATGTGCACATATCCTATCTCACTTAACCCGATCAAACCGGTACCAACAAGCAAACTTGTTACGAAAGACTGCATCCAAAGCACCCCGGCAGAATCCCCTAACACTAGGCATACATAATAATCAAACAAGCTAAGAAGAAAAGGTGCCCAAGCAGCTCAGCAAGAAATCGCGTCGCTATCTTGTAGATAGCATCGCGATCTAGAAATCGCGTCGCTAATTCGGCCCCAAACGCGATTTCGGTTCGCTGTTTCGGCTAGTCCCCCAAACTTCACCAAGATAGCGTCGCTATCTATAGATAGCGCCGCTATCTTCCCAGATCAGCCAAAATCCTGCATTTTTCACGAGTATGCAAATCCCAAACCGAATAAACCGGAACCCGAGTTGTAGGTTAAATCCACTCACCGTTACTTCCACTTGTCGAACTCAGAGGTCTAATGTTTCTGAGTCACGATCCCGATTCCTGTACACCAAAGGAATATCGAATTAGTATATAATTCCACCAAATTATAAACAATGTTAAATATGCATTTAACACTAACACTTGCACTAACTAGATAACCAAACACTTGAATCATCATATGAACATGTCATGACCACTTACACTTACATAGCAAATCAACTAGTCATTTTGCAAGTCTTACAACCAAACGGGTCAAACCGGGTTATTAAACAATAATACCTTCTATAACTACAATCATATCAACAACTTACAAATCAACAACTATGCAATTAACATGTTGTTGCCATTCATAGGCCAAGTAAACACATACTAAAATACATTTAGTCAAACTTTCACCATATTTACCCAAACGGGTCAAAACTTTATATTTGGCTTTAACACTTTTCAAACACCACTTTAAAGCTATAGTTATATCATTTAGCAATTCATAGCTAGTTAACCAATCCAACGAGTACAATACTATCATAACCCAACTATTTTACTTCAAATTTACTAGTTAATCATTTTAACCAAAAACATCCAAACACTAACTAGCATTTCCATAATCTCACTAATCCTGACATAATTCATTAAATAACATTTCTAACATGATAATTTAACCTTTCTAGTAATAAAACCTCATAAATCATGCAATTGACATATTTTCACCCAACACTTGACATAACTATAAATGACTTACACAATATATCATTTTAACTCATATTAGCAATATAAGTCATCAAAACATAAGGTTAACATATTGTTACCAACTAATCATTAAACATATTAACTAGTTCATAAATTATACTTAAGCCCATATAATTATTTCAACTAACAATTTCGCCATTTCAAATCATAATTAAACATCCTAACAATTGATACTTTCCACCATGTTAGTTTAACCTAAACTAACCACACAAACCACCAAAAATCCAAGATCTAATCAATTTGTTAAAAACCCATCATCTTCTCCAAAATCACCTACCATGGTGATTTATGGATCTTCCACCAAATGTATTATTTTACTAGTTATAACACATATAATAAGTCTCCTAAACATATAAACACAAAAGACTCATAAACTTCATCATTAAGCAACAAACCCACCAAATCTCAAAACCATAATTCATAAGCTTGCAATAAACTCAAAAGCCAATAAAAGAATCAACAACTTACTTGAACACTTGCAAAAGAACGAGATCATGAGCTAGAAGCAAGAAGGATTTAAGCTTGATTCAAGGAAATAAAAGGAAGCACAAGTCTTGGGTTTTGATGGGTTTTCTTTGAATGCAAGAAAGAGAGAGAACAAAGTTATGGATAAGAAATCCCAACCTCCTCCTTATGCAATCTGCCGAGGACAAAGGGGAGGGTCCCAAATTTTGTCTTTTTCCCCATTTTAAACAATACAATATAAAAAGTCCCTTTCGTAGTTAATTTATTTAAAATACCAAACGAGCTCTGTTTTTCGCCACGAAAATATATTCGGAAACGATATTAAAAGGAGAATCCAAGGATATAAAAATCGTACAGTCCTTTAAACATTTCAGAAACCGGTTATTTTAATCCCTTGATTAAAATATCACAAAAGGACAAATGTCAAACAATTCATTTAATCAATTTATTACATATAGGGTCAAATAGATATTTTTCAAATATCAATATATACCTAAAACAACTAGGCCAGTTTTAGGATGTTACAACTCTACCCTCCTTAAAAAGGATTCCGTCCTCGGAATCTAAAAACAACATTCAAAAAGCAAGCATTTATCACAAATAGTCTACGACTCTATTCCAATCAATTTCATACTATGCTCCCACAAAACATCGTCATTTCAATTAACAGTCGATTCATTTCTTTGGTCTATACACATTCAATTTAATCTCAATACTCATATAACAATTACCATTCACAATTCAGTTAGCATTTTCTCAAGCCATAAAAGTTAATCAACTAGCATAAGTTACAATATGATTTCCATATATCTGATCACGATAATTATTTCAAGTCTCAAATACCTACTTGTTTTCTTCCTTATTCCATCCAAATTTACAATCTTGCACATTTTAACTCGTTAAACGATCCACAATTTCAACAATTTCCAATAAAAATTTCCGGTCTTAATCAATTAATTCTCAAACATACCCTTTCATATCATAAAGTCACAACAATTTTGCATTCTAAGCACAAACGGGTCAAAATCGAGCAATTCATTGTGACACTATCAAGCCCTTAGCAATTAAGCATTTATCAATTTCCTAACACTTCATGACCAAACTATTCAAAACAAGTTTTATAGTCCAAAATTGTTTTATTATTTTTATAACATGTTAAACTAGTTGCCAAACCAACTAACGCAATTCTCAAACGATTATCATCATAATCAAAGTCTAGTAATTTTTTAAAGTGCATTCAATCAGGTCTCGACGCTAAATTCCTTTAACAGATCAACATTGCGAAATTTATCATAACAATTCCAACCATACAACTAACGGTTCATCAAACATATCAAACTCATATCATGACTAATAAGTGTATTCAATTAAATGTCAACTTTTACTTAGACTTCAAGTCAAACAATTGCAGTTCAACTAGTTCTCTACTCTTACTTATTAACATCCACTTAACATGATACTTTTCGTCAATTCAATTCACAATTAAGCATAAACAACTTTTATTACGATCAATAAGACATCATCATCACCTTGAGTAATTTCAAAATTACCAATTCAAACTATGATCAGTTTTTTTTAACATAACTCATTTCAATACAATCATTTAAACCTAAACACTAGATTTAAGTATAAATCACATTTTCAAACTCTTCTAAAATAATTTCATGATCAATGCAAATCATTTAACGGTCTCTTTTATCTTCAATTATTACTATCACAAATCAACTCAAAATAATCCAAACATACAGTTCATTAGTCACTTTCTAGATTCTAAATTCAACATAGGAACAATTCGCTATTTATCACAAACATTTCAGGTCATTCAGATAACTAACATTGATTGAGTGTCATAATTAATGGCTATAACTAAGGCAACATCAATTTATTCACAGTGGACAGACATTTCCGATTTTCACCATACAAATCACTATATGTGACCCGACAAACAAGAAAAGAAGCAATCTTTTATAACTTTTAATTCATAACTTTAATTAACTAGGCTAATCCATACATCATATCACTCTAAACTTAGTCCAAGTTTCAATAAAAGGAACATGTAAGCATACATCACTTATATCTACAAAACTCCTGCCACATAAGATGTATCTCAAAACAATAAGTAATCAATTATTATAATTCAAGTGACATAAAACACCAACGATAAACAATTCAGTTCATCACAACATTTCACAAATCCTAGTTAAGCAATCTTCTCAATTAACAATTCTACATAAACACAAGTATTGAGTTTATTAAAGCATACCCGAGCTATCATTGTCGGTCCACGTTGGGTGAAGATTCCCCGACCGCCCCCGTCCTTGACCCACAACCCAATTTTCTTTTCCCAAGGTCAACTTCCATCTTGCCCAAATTGACCACCTCAATGTACTTCATTACCCCACGTGCGTATATATGCTCCTCGGGTAGTTCCCACATCGTTACTTGATGCGTCAACATTTCCTAGGGCCAAGGGGGTCGGGTTCTCTTTACCTGTCATATCTATAACAATCACAACAACTCACGAAAGCTTAGTTTAAATCGTTAGTAACTACATACTAACTACAACTAACTTCATTCACCGTTGCTCTAATCCCGCTCGTACGGAATGCTTGACCAAACTTGAGCCACGATTTGGGAATGGAACACCAACCCTGTGTATCCATCGCCAAACCGAAGCTCTGATACCAAGTTGTAACACCGCAAAATTTAGGAAACGTTTTTTTTTTAAATGCCCGAAGGCGATTAGGTTATCCTCTAGGTTAGTTTAGTTTAGTTTAGTTTACAAACAAGGTCCCACAATGAGCTTCCAAAATGAACATTACTTAAACAATACAAACGGTGTCACTTAAACGACATGGCTCATTTTACAAAACATATCAAACTGAGCTTGGTCAATCATCCCGTCCATAGCACCGATCAACCTGAAAAGATTCAACGAGGGAGGGATTAGCACAAAGCTAAGTGAATGAATATAAACTACAAATTATAAAAGCTCGACAAGCAAGCACCAACATCTCCACGACTGGTACTCCTCGTAATCGCTTAACCACTGTTCCACCGAACCACTGTTCTACTAGACGAGCAACCACTAACTGTCTAATCACTAAGCACGGAAGTATTACTACATCTCCGATTGCTAAACACGGAAGTATTACTACATCTCCGATTGCTAAACACGGAAGTATTACTACATCTCCGCGTTGGGTAATCACTATCACTGAGGATCGGCGGCTTTGCGGGCCTTAAACCATGGTCGGCCAAAACCACGGTAACCGATAGCGTTTTGTATCCAACACCCCGGGCAACTCCCTCCCCTTAACCATGTAACGCATACAGGTAAGGTCGGATACCCTATTAGTCGATACACTGTGCCCAGCCGTTATCCATCCGACGCTGACCTCTTACCTATCCTCGATTGCCACTAACCGAGTTGTCACTACTATTCCAGTAGAAACCCTTCATCTATGTGCACATATCCTATCTCACTTAACCCGATCAAACCGGTACCAACAAGCAAACTTGTTACGAAAGACTGCATCCAAAGCACCCCGGCAGAATCCCCTAACACTAGGCATACATAATAATCAAACAAGCTAAGAAGAAAAGGTGCCCAAGCAGCTCAGCAAGAAATCGCGTCGCTATCTTGTAGATAGCATCGCGATCTAGAAATCGCGTCGCTAATTCGGCCCCAAACGCGATTTCGGTTCGCTGTTTCGGCTAGTCCCCCAAACTTCACCAAGATAGCGTCGCTATCTATAGATAGCGCCGCTATCTTCCCAGATCAGCCAAAATCCTGCATTTTTCACGAGTATGCAAATCCCAAACCGAATAAACCGGAACCCGAGTTGTAGGTTAAATCCACTCACCGTTACTTCCACTTGTCGAACTCAGAGGTCTAATGTTTCTGAGTCACGATCCCGATTCCTGTACACCAAAGGAATATCGAATTAGTATATAATTCCACCAAATTATAAACAATGTTAAATATGCATTTAACACTAACACTTGCACTAACTAGATAACCAAACACTTGAATCATCATATGAACATGTCATGACCACTTACACTTACATAGCAAATCAACTAGTCATTTTGCAAGTCTTACAACCAAACGGGTCAAACCGGGTTATTAAACAATAATACCTTCTATAACTACAATCATATCAACAACTTACAAATCAACAACTATGCAATTAACATGTTGTTGCCATTCATAGGCCAAGTAAACACATACTAAAATACATTTAGTCAAACTTTCACCATATTTACCCAAACGGGTCAAAACTTTATATTTGGCTTTAACACTTTTCAAACACCACTTTAAAGCTATAGTTATATCATTTAGCAATTCATAGCTAGTTAACCAATCCAACGAGTACAATACTATCATAACCCAACTATTTTACTTCAAATTTACTAGTTAATCATTTTAACCAAAAACATCCAAACACTAACTAGCATTTCCATAATCTCACTAATCCTGACATAATTCATTAAATAACATTTCTAACATGATAATTTAACCTTTCTAGTAATAAAACCTCATAAATCATGCAATTGACATATTTTCACCCAACACTTGACATAACTATAAATGACTTACACAATATATCATTTTAACTCATATTAGCAATATAAGTCATCAAAACATAAGGTTAACATATTGTTACCAACTAATCATTAAACATATTAACTAGTTCATAAATTATACTTAAGCCCATATAATTATTTCAACTAACAATTTCGCCATTTCAAATCATAATTAAACATCCTAACAATTGATACTTTCCACCATGTTAGTTTAACCTAAACTAACCACACAAACCACCAAAAATCCAAGATCTAATCAATTTGTTAAAAACCCATCATCTTCTCCAAAATCACCTACCATGGTGATTTATGGATCTTCCACCAAATGTATTATTTTACTAGTTATAACACATATAATAAGTCTCCTAAACATATAAACACAAAAGACTCATAAACTTCATCATTAAGCAACAAACCCACCAAATCTCAAAACCATAATTCATAAGCTTGCAATAAACTCAAAAGCCAATAAAAGAATCAACAACTTACTTGAACACTTGCAAAAGAACGAGATCATGAGCTAGAAGCAAGAAGGATTTAAGCTTGATTCAAGGAAATAAAAGGAAGCACAAGTCTTGGGTTTTGATGGGTTTTCTTTGAATGCAAGAAAGAGAGAGAACAAAGTTATGGATAAGAAATCCCAACCTCCTCCTTATGCAATCTGCCGAGGACAAAGGGGAGGGTCCCAAATTTTGTCTTTTTCCCCATTTTAAACAATACAA
This sequence comes from Calendula officinalis, assembly GCA_963853835.1. Lineage (NCBI taxonomy): Eukaryota > Viridiplantae > Streptophyta > Magnoliopsida > Asterales > Asteraceae > Calendula > Calendula officinalis. The sequence continues at coordinate 7,528,738 of OY970825.1, forward strand.
TATAAAAAGTCCCTTTCGTAGTTAATTTATTTAAAATACCAAACGAGCTCTGTTTTTCGCCACGAAAATATATTCGGAAACGATATTAAAAGGAGAATCCAAGGATATAAAAATCGTACAGTCCTTTAAACATTTCAGAAACCGGTTATTTTAATCCCTTGATTAAAATATCACAAAAGGACAAATGTCAAACAATTCATTTAATCAATTTATTACATATAGGGTCAAATAGATATTTTCCAAATATCAATATATACCTAAAACAACTAGGCCAGTTTTAGGATGTTACAACTCTACCCTCCTTAAAAAGGATTCCGTCCTCGGAATCTAAAAACAACATTAAAAAAGCAAGCATTTATCACAAATAGTCTACGACTCTATTCCAATCAATTTCATACTATGCTCCCACAAAACATCGTCATTTCAATTAACAATCGATTCATTTCTTTGGTCTATACACATTCAATTTAATCTCAATACTCATATAACAATTACCATTCACAATTCAGTTAGCATTTTCTCAAGCCATAAAAGTTAATCAACTAGCATAAGTTACAATATGATTTCCATATATCTGATCACGATAATTATTTCAAGTCTCAAATACCTACTTGTTTTCTTCCTTATTCCATCCAAATTTACAATCTTGCACATTTTAACTCGTTAAACGATCCACAATTTCAACAATTTCCAATAAAAATTTCCGGTCTTAATCAATTAATTCTCAAACATACCCTTTCATATCATAAAGTCACAACAATTTTGCATTCTAAGCACAAACGGGTCAAAATCGAGCAATTCATTGTGACACTATCAAGCCCTTAGCAATTAAGCATTTATCAATTTCCTAACACTTCATGACCAAACTATTCAAAACAAGTTTTATAGTCCAAAATTGTTTTATTATTTTTATAACATGTTAAACTAGTTGCCAAACCAACTAACGCAATTCTCAAACGATTATCATCATAATCAAAGTCTAGTAATTTTTTAAAGTGCATTCAATCAGGTCTCGACGCTAAATTCCTTTAACAGATCAACATTGCGAAATTTATCATAACAATTCCAACCATACAACTAACGGTTCATCAAACATATCAAACTCATATCATGACTAATAAGTGTATTCAATTAAATGTCAACTTTTACTTAGACTTCAAGTCAAACAATTGCAGTTCAACTAGTTCTCGACTCTTACTTATTAACATCCACTTAACATGATACTTTTCGTCAATTCAATTCACAATTAAGCATAAACAACTTTTATTACGATCAATAAGACATCATCATCACCTTGAGTAATTTCAAAATTACCAATTCAAACTATGATCAGTTTTTTTTAACATAACTCATTTCAATACAATCATTTAAACCTAAACACTAGATTTAAGTATAAATCACATTTTCAAACTCTTCTAAAATAATTTCATGATCAATGCAAATCATTTAACGGTCTCTTTTATCTTCAATTATTACTATCACAAATCAACTCAAAATAATCCAAACATACAGTTCATTAGTCACTTTCTAGATTCTAAATTCAACATAGGAACAATTCGCTATTTATCACAAACATTTCAGGTCATTCAGATAACTAACATTGATTGAGTGTCATAATTAATGGCTATAACAAAGGCAACATCAATTTATTCATAGTGGACAGACATTTCCGATTTTCACCATACAAATCACTATATGTGACCCGACAAACAAGAAAAGAAGCAATCTTTTATAACTTTTAATTCATAACTTTAATTAACTAGGCTAATCCATACATCATATCACTCTAAACTTAGTCCAAGTTTCAATAAAAGGAACATGTAAGCATACATCACTTATATCTACAAAACTCCTGCCACATAAGATGTATCTCAAAACAATAAGTAATCAATTATTATAATTCAAGTGACATAAAACACCAACGATAAACAATTCAGTTCATCACAACATTTCACAAATCCTAGTTAAGCAATCTTCTCAATTAACAATTCTACATAAACACAAGTATTGAGTTTATTAAAGCATACCCGAGCTATCATTGTCGGTCCACGTTGGGTGAAGATTCCCCGACCGCCCCCGTCCTTGACCCACAACCCAATTTTCTTTTCCCAAGGTCAACTTCCATCTTGCCCAAATTGACCACCTCAATGTACTTCATTACCCCACGTGCGTATATATGCTCCTCGGGTAGTTCCCACATCGTTACTTGATGCGTCAACATTTCCTAGGGCCAAGGGGGTCGGGTTCTCTTTACCTGTCATATCTATAACAATCACAACAACTCACGAAAGCTTAGTTTAAATCGTTAGTAACTACATACTAACTACAACTAACTTCATTCACCGTTGCTCTAATCCCGCTCGTACGGAATGCTTGACCAAACTTGAGCCACGATTTGGGAATGGAACACCAACCCTGTGTATCCATCGCCAAACCGAAGCTCTGATACCAAGTTGTAACACCGCAAAATTTAGGAAACGTTTTTTTTTTAAATGCCCGAAGGCGATTAGGTTATCCTCTAGGTTAGTTTAGTTTAGTTTACAAACAAGGTCCCACAATGAGCTTCCAAAATGAACATTACTTAAACAATACAAACGGTGTCACTTAAACGACATGGCTCATTTTACAAAACATATCAAACTGAGCTTGGTCAATCATCCCGTCCATAGCACCGATCAACCTGAAAAGATTCAACGAGGGAGGGATTAGCACAAAGCTAAGTGAATGAATATAAACTACAAATTATAAAAGCTCGACAAGCAAGCACCAACATCTCCACGACTGGTACTCCTCGTAATCGCTTAACCACTGTTCCACCGAACCACTGTTCTACTAGACGAGCAACCACTAACTGTCTAATCACTAAGCACGGACGTATTACTACATCTCCGATTGCTAAACACGGAAGTATTACTACATCTCCGATTGCTAAACACGGAAGTATTACTACATCTCCGCGTTGGGTAATCACTATCACTGAGGATCGGCGGCTTTGCGGGCCTTAAACCATGGTCGGCCAAAACCACGGTAACCGATAGCGTTTTGTATCCAACACCCCGGGCAACTCCCTCCCCTTAACCATGTAACGCATACAGGTAAGGTCAGATACCCTATTAGTCGATACACTGTGCCCAGCCGTTATCCATCCGACGCTGACCTCTTACCTATCCTCGATTGCCACTAACCGAGTTGTCACTACTATTCCAGTAGAAACCCTTCATCTATGTGCACATATCCTATCTCACTTAACCCGATCAAACCGGTACCAACAAGCAAACTTGTTACGAAAGACTGCATCCAAAGCACCCCGACAGAATCCCCTAACACTAGGCATACATAATAATCAAACAAGCTAAGAAGAAAAGGTGCCCAAGCAGCTCAGCAAGAAATCGCGTCGCTATCTTGTAGATAGCGTCGCGATCTAGAAATCGCGTCGCTAATTCGGCCCCAAACGCGATTTCGGTTCGCTGTTTCGGCTAGTCCCCCAAACTTCACCAAGATAGCGTCGCTATCTATAGATAGCGCCGCTATCTTCCCAGATCAGCCAAAATCCTGCATTTTTCACGAGTATGCAAATCCCAAACCGAATAAACCGGAACCCGAGTTGTAGGTTAAATCCACTCACCGTTACTTCCACTTGTCGAACTCAGAGGTCTAATGTTTCTGAGTCACGATCCCGATTCCTGTACACCAAAGGAATATCGAATTAGTATATAATTCCACCAAATTATAAATAATATTAAATATGCATTTAACACTAACACTTGCACTAACTAGATAACCAAACACTTGAATCATCATATGAACATGTCATGACCACTTACACTTACATAGCAAATCAACTAGTCATTTTGCAAGTCTTACAACCAAATGGGTCAAACCGGGTTATTAAACAATAATACCTTCTATAACTACAATCATATCAACAACTTACAAATCAACAACTATGCAATTAACATGTTGTTGCCATTCATAGGCCAAGTAAACACATACTAAAATACATTTAGTCAAACTTTCACCATATTTACCCAAACGGGTCAAAACTTTATATTTGGCTTTAACACTTTTCAAACACCACTTTAAAGCTATAGTTATATCATTTAGCAATTCATAGCTAGTTAACCAATCCAACGAGTACAATACTATCATAACCCAACTATTTTACTTCAAATTTACTAGTTAATCATTTTAACCAAAAACATCCAAACACTAACTAGCATTTCCATAATCTCACTAATCTTGACATAATTCATTAAATAACATTTCTAGCATGATAATTTAACCTTTCTAGTAATAAAACCTCATAAATCATGCAATTGACATATTTTCACCCAACACTTGACATAACTATAAATGACTTACACAATATATCATTTTAACTCATATTAGCAATATAAGTCATCAAAACATAAGGTTAACATATTGTTACCAACTAATCATTAAACATATTAACTAGTTCATAAATTATACTTAAGCCCATATAATTATTTCAACTAACAATTTCGCCATTTCAAATCATAATTAAACATCCTAACAATTGATACTTTCCACCATGTTAGTTTAACCTAAACTAACCACACAAACCACCAAAAATCCAAGATCTAATCAATTTGTTAAAAACCCATCATCTTCTCCAAAATCACCTACCATGGTGATTTATGGATCTTCCACCAAATGTATTATTTTACTAGTTATAACACATATAATAAGTCTCCTAAACATATAAACACAAAAGACTCATAAACTTCATCATTAAGCAACAAACCCACCAAATCTCAAAACCATAATTCATAAGCTTGCAATAAACTCAAAAGCCAATAAAAGAATCAACAACTTACTTGAACACTTGCAAAAGAACGAGATCATGAGCTAGAAGCAAGAAGGATTTAAGCTTGATTCAAGGAAATAAAAGGAAGCACAAGTCTTGGGTTTTGATGGGTTTTCTTTGAATGCAAGAAAGAGAGAGAACAAGTTATGGATAAGAAATCCCAACCTCCTCCTTATGCAATCTGCCGAGGACAAAGGGGAGGGTCCCAAATTTTGTCTTTTCCCCCATTTTAAACAATACAATATAAAAAGTCCCTTTCGTAGTTAATTTATTTAAAATACCAAACGAGCTCTGTTTTTCGCCACGAAAATATATTCGGAAACGATATTAAAAGGAGAATCCAAGGATATAAAAATCGTACAGTCCTTTAAACATTTTAGAAACCGGTTATTTTAATCCCTTGATTAAAATATCACAAAAGGACAAATGTCAAACAATTTATTTAATCAATTTATTACATATAGGGTCAAATAGATATTTTCCAAATATCAATATATACCTAAAACAACTAGGCCAGTTTTAGGATGTTACATTTTTTTTATTAATGTCTTTTTTTTAATTATTTTAATGTTTTTTTATTAATGTCTTTTTTATGTAATGTTTTTTTAATTAATGAAAAATATTTTTATTAGTTATATGTTTTAATTAGTTATATATTTTTATTAGAAAAAGAAAAGTAAATGGTGGGGCCCAAATTTGGTGAAGTGACGGAGTGCTGTTGGCATGGGTACGTCAGTTTATTGTTAGTTAGTTTGTATGCTGACGTGACGCTGAGTTGGCAGCAACTGACGGCGTCAGTTGCCGTCACCATTGGCACCGGTCTTATACTCTCCCGTCCAATAAAAATTTCTCATTTCCTTTCTGAATTGTATCTCATAAAAAAGTTCTAATTTCACAAATGATTAGGGACCACTTAATAAAATAATATTAAAACTATGAACCTCCCACTAGTTAACTTATTAAAACATTTTCTCTCTCCAGAAAACCCTATATTTTAATTATAAATATCACTACGGACTAGGGATGGCAACTAACATCCGATCCGATGAACATCCACCCGATCCGATCCGCTCGTGCTGGATATGGATCAAGTTAAATGGGTGAATATCGGATGTGGATGTTTATTGGAGCGGATATGGATGATGATTTTCAATCCATGGATGAATCCACTTAACCCGAAATTAAATATATACTTCCTCCGATTCAAAATAAGTGATACACTTTCCTTTTTGGGGTGTATCAAAATAAGTGATACACTTTGAAAATTTACCTTATTTGGCAAAAAATAGTGGGACCCACACCCACTAACTATCTACTTTAACAAAGTGAAAAGACCCCTTTACCACTACTTTTACTTTTAAACATCATTAACTCCATTTTATTCAAAAAGTGTGGGACCCATTTCCCACTAACCATCTAATTAATCTAATTTAACCATCATTATAAACTTTTGACTCAAAATCCGTGAAATCTAAAGTGTATCACTTATTTTGAATCGGAGGAAGTATTATAATTTTTTATAATTATAAATATATGTTTTTATTATTTTGTGTCTATAAAATTTATATATAGATAACTGAAAATAGTTCAAATGTACAAATTACATATATAAAATGTACAAATTATATATTCGTGAGGTGCCAAAACTCCCGCCCTTATGTGTATCTCTTTTATATTAATATTTTGGTATTAGCTATACAAATTATGATCTATGCATCAGATGTATCGTAGTTATGTTTCTGTTTGACTCTTCTTTTGGAAGAAACTATGTAAATATGCAACAAAAATCATAAATCATATATAAAACTATCGTACTTTCTTTAGGTAATTCTTTTTTTCGAAATCCAACGGATGTCCATTTACCCGCTCTAATCCAATGGATATGGATATGGATGGATGAAATGATTTTAAATGAATATGGATATGGATGAGCTAAATTTAAATGGATATGGATATGGATGAGCTAAATTTAAATGGATATGGATGTGGATATCGCATAATCCGATCCACATCCGATCTATTTCCATTCCTACTATGGACTCCATCACTAACTATCTCATATATAAATGTGCCCATTAAAAATGGGAACTTCTTTGTGGGACGGAGAGAGTATAATATTTTTTTTCTTTTTGTTCTATAGGAGTAATAAAAATATCTATTTCAATTTTATATCGTAGGTGGTTTTATATTTAAGGTTGTAAACGAATTGGACGAATACAATTTGTTTATGTTTTTTGTTGTGAATTTTTTTTATGTTTGTTTGGTAAGAAGATAAGCATGTTCAGTGTTCATTTATTTAACGACTAAACAAACATAAATGAATGCAAATAACATAAACAATTACTAATGAACACAAACTAGCGAATTTAGAAATAGAAGTTGGTGCAAATTCAATATAACAAGACAATAAGAAAACCTCAAAAAGTTTTTGAAAATATTGTGATTAATATGATTTTTCATCAACTTTGAAGGATTATCTTATTAGTTACTCCTTTCATCCCATAAAAAAAACTTTAATTTCTTTTTGAAACAAGTGTTTATGAGTTAGTTAGTGTTATGATCTTTGGTAATAATTTATAATTAAATTATAAGGTTATTTTTTCCAGAGATAGTTAGTGGTGAGGTACATAATAATAATATTATTATCTCTACTTTTTATTTATGATTGAAACATATAAGTAAATTTACTTTTAATTCGGTGGATTGAAAAATTTCTCCTTTTTTGTCTCGCTTGTAATTTTGTTGTGGTCGTCTTAGTGTCTTGCTAAGTTCGGATCCTTTTATAATATATTTTCTGTTTCCAGAAAAAATGGACTTCTTAAATTTTAGAAATAAAAATTTATTTGTGTGACAAAATTTTATGAAGAAATATGAATCTTTTGTGGACGGATAGAGTATTATATTACATATAATCATTTTTAAACATATACTCAAGCGTCTTAGGAAAAGAGAGAAATGGCATGTATCGTCAATTCACGAGAATGTGAAAAATAAAAAATGGGTCATTTCATGCCTCAACGCTCAAACGGATTGAAGTTATATGACATGAAACTGAAACTTAAATACGAACTTTTCTCTTTTTTTAATTAAAAGTTATGAATTGGTATTTCCTCAGTAGATAAAGGTTCTAGAAAGCGTAAGGCGTGGCGTGGCGGCACCATCAAGCCTCAGTCAAGGCGAGCCATGGCGGGTCATGGCGTTTTTCAAAGCGTGATTTAAGGCGGCAAATTTTTTATATAATTTATATATATACGTATATTAAATTAATTTTTTTTATAGATATATTGATTTATATAACAATTCATATATAAAACTCATAAAAAATATTACATCTAAATTTATAATTATATATTTTACTATTTGTTTTTAAAAAAATTCATTTTTCACAGCCGCCTTCAAAAAAACTCGTCATAAGACGTGCCTTATCGCGCCTTATCACGCCTTATCTCACGCCACGCCTAGCCCAGCCGCCATGGTCTGTTTCGTAACGTCGACGCCGCGCCTCACGCCTTGACGACGCCTTGGCGTCGCCATGGCGCGCCTTTTAGAACCTTGGATATACCATTAATTTAATATACTTCTTAAAAACAGCGACTAAAGGGTCATATTGACATGAATGTGTATTGATTAAAAGGGCTTATTTTAAGTGTTTTGGATAAAAATAAAATCTATATGTCTTGAAGCTTAAGCAAGTCCGTTACGTCTTTAACCCTATCATTCATCAAAAAATTCATTATGAACCGACAGAGACATATATATATCTAGACCAAAATTATTTCCACCTTTTTTTTATCAGTGTTTTATGAGAAATTGTATTGATGTCTATTAGTTATGTTTATTTATGTGTCTACTAACTTGATCATGTCAAGTGTCAAAATCAATTAATGAGATAATAGTGAATTATACATGTCACTTTGTGGTTAGTAGGCACATTAAGTAGATATAATTAGTAGGCATCAATATCATTTTTCGTGTTTTATTTATTAACTTCTTATACATATACTATCTTTTAAGAAAATAAGAAATACTTATTAAATAGACTAGACTAAAACCCGCGCGATGCGGCGGCTGCAAACTATATATTCCTGACGATTAAATGTCCATTGGTTACATATTTTTATAACGAATACATTACATAAGCATGAAAACTATGTATTAAATAGAGGTAAAAAACAAGAATTATCATTGTCGTTGAAGTGTTGTTTGGTTACATGTTTTGATATATAATAACACAGATGATCCATCTCCAATGTTTCTTGTTATAAAAGAATAACCCTAATTAAGTATAAACTAGAGGGAAAAAGTATGTTTATGCGTATTAGTTATCAGGGGAGCGTTCATGCGAGAACCTAAGTTATTGCGAGAACTTCGAGAACTGTTTATGACCATTGGTTTTTAAGATGTGTGGATGAGAATAAAAAGGGAGTTTTTGTCAATTGGGCGCCTAAATTTAAAAAAAAAACGTGCCTTCAAGGGCATTTCTGTCAATTTTATAAGCCGTTCAATATGGGATTCATTCAATTAAGAGAAATATATGTTTCATCCCAAGCAACAAACAACCCCACTTTCCACGCTCTCTCTCTCTCTCTCTCTCTCTCTCTCTCGCTCGTGAAGAACTGAAATCGACTCGCTCTCTGTCAATTGATACAACGAACAAAAGCACCTCAATCAAACCTAGAAATACTGGCAAATGACAAATTCGAAATCAGTATGCACCAGAAGAAAAACAATAGGTACGATTTATGTTTTGTTCACCACCGTTTTTTGTTTTTCTTTTCATTTTGATTCTTTTCTCAGCGATATTGAGTTTTTTTTCCTGATTTATTGTTATGTGACGAACAAATTTCTTGTTATGTGTCTACTCTAGGGTTTTCACGAATTAGGGTTTTTGTTACGGCGATTTAGGGTTTTTTTTCGATTTAGGGTTTTGTTTTTACCGATTTAGGGTTTTTTTTTCCGATTTAGGGTTTTGTTTTTACCGATTTAGGGTTTTTTTTTCGATTTAGGGTATTTTTTCACGATTAGTGTTTTGGTTTATTTTTTGGGTTATAAATCTTGTTAAATTGTGAATTGTAATGTTTAGACACGGTTTTTGTGTTATAAAATGACATTTTTTATTTGTTTTTGGTTTTGTTCATCAATATCAGCAACTACAACGGGGAAAAAACCAGAGAATGTTAATGAAATGGTGAAGAACGGTGAACATTCTGGTATTTTTTTTTCCTTTTTATTTTTTTCAATCAGGTCATTAATGAATCTGTTCATTAATGAAAGTTTTGATCATGCAATATGTGTTTGGTTGTTGTGCAAACAGGAAATATACAAAAAGAATGAGGAATTCATTCATCGGGGATTCATTAACATGTAACGAATAAAAAAACCAAAGTGCACAAACGAACAGTTCGGCGTTGGACAAAAAACCTAGGTATGTTATTGTGGATTTTATAGCTATATCTGTACATTTAGAGTATTAATATGTATTACGGTTTGGATGAAAATCAGCTGCTAGATTACCACCTGGAGTAGGAACACATAAGAAAGGACAAAGTTCTAGAACTAACAAGGGTAAGTTGAAATTCAATTAATACAAATTCAATTAAACCGTAGAAGTAGAAAAAATTGCAGGCACAAACGAACAAAAAAACCCAAAGTGCACCAACAGTTCGGCGGTGGACAAAAAATCTAGGTATGTTATTGTGGATTTTATAGCTATATCTGTACATTTAGAGTATTAATATGTATTACGGTTTGGATGAAAATCAGCTGCTAGATTACCACGTGGAGTAGGAACACATAAGAAAGGACAAAGTTCTGGAACTAACAAGGGTAAGTTGAAATTCAATTAATACAAATTTAATACTTTATGGACTATTAATAGTTAATTTTTTTTGTATAATTACTGCAAATGAAAATGTTGGTGAAAAAGAGCCGGTTACAAGTGAACAAGTGAACAAAAAACATTGATGAAGAGTTTAAGGGAAAAATATGTTTTAAAGATGTTGCTGTCAGAACATAACATGTTACGTAACACGGTGGTGCAGAATGCTGAAGATGCAATGAAAAGAATTGGAAACTGAACATTTCAATTTTTGCCTTATTATCACATGGTTTTTTTTAGTGAGACTGATAAGACACGATTTCACTTTTTTTTTTACTTTGTTTATGTTTTTTTTTCATTGACACTGTATTGAAGGGTTTTAGAATTTTTTTAATAAGTTTTAGCTTAAGTATGGATGTTGTATTCATTTAAAGATAGTGATCAACAAATGGTGAACAAAAAAGTATATAACTAATGCACGAAAATAAGGGTTGATAGAAACCTAGATAATAAACAATAATGTTACTCATTATTAATATTGGTTCACATTAAACATTTTGAACATAGCCAACAAAAAGTTTGAAACCTTAATACATTTTTTGTTAACCTATACAAACAGTAATATTTGTTCATTGGTGAACGTAATTCAAAATGTGTGAAAGTAAAAAGGTTTATGATATAGGAATGTGTTCAACATCTTTGAACAAAGAAACAAAGTGTTTGAACATTAGGAATGACGTTGGATTGAAGGGTTTTAGAATTTATTTGAGTTTAAGCTGAAGAATTGTTGTCGTACTCATTTAAAGATAGTGTTCAAAATTGAACATTTGGGGATTTGAATTTGTTAAACCGGTGTAGATGTGATTGAATTGTTTGTTATTAAGTAATAATAAATAGTGAAACAATAATGCATGGTCATAAAACAATTTGCAACTAACCAACAAAAAGATTGAAACATTAAAACAATGAGTTTGAACATTAAGAATTCATCAGTGAACAAAACTAATTAAATGTAAAAATATAGTGTTAAACAAAAATCATTTTGACATCATTTCTTTTGGCGCTTTGATGATGATGCTACTTGGGTATTTGGCCCTGGGCATGTTCGCGAGTTGTGACCGAATCCTAACCAAACATGACAATGGTTGGAATTTTTTCTTGCCTTTTCTTTGGCTTTCTCACTAGCACCTCTCAATCTCTTATGTGTACCACCTCCTTTATTTCTAATACAATTGTATAGTGCTGAACATAATTGGAAAAAAAAAACAAGTCAGTTGTGGTCAAATAACGGACGTTCATTATTTATTATAACTCAAACAAAACGTGAATAGTGGATACATCATTAAATTACAAATGTGACTAAAATAGATTACCTTTGTAGGTAGTTTGTTCATTATATGCCACATACAAAATCTATGGTGACATTCGGTAAAAACAGTGGGAACAACTTGTTTCATCGATGGATCTTGGTCTGTGAGAACAAGCTTTGGTTGCTTGATATGCGCCTTCAGGAAAGCCTTTAAAACCCAAACATAAGATGCAACGGTCTCATTTTTTAGAAGCCCAGCACCAAATATAACAGACATGTAGTGATTGTCGACGCCGGTGAATGGGACAAAAACCATTCTATTCCTGGTATTAAACAAATAAAAAACATGATTAATAGTTTGTATAAAAATGTTCATTAAATAGTAAACATGAGGTGATTACTTGTTGGTGCGGAACATTGCATCAAAAGACAAAACATGGCCAAACTCGATGTAATTAAACTTGGAGATTTCATCAGCCCAAAAAAGGCCGGAACATCTGGAATCCAATACTTTGTACCGTGTGGTGGTACAACATTATTTGTACTTTGTATCATCTAAATATGATGAACATGTTCAAAATTAGTATATAAAATACTGATTACCAGCAAAAATAGATGATTCAAATTAATGATTGTCAAAAAAAAATCTTCAACAGAAACTTTTTGTTCATTATTGAATGAAAATAATGAACAAACATCCGAACATTCTGAATAGAAAACGAAGTATGAACAAACATAATACCCATTAAATCATAACTGGAACTTCAAAAATACACTAAATAGAATAATATATGAATGAAAAAAATGAAGAAAAAAACTCACTGGGATCACAAAAATCATTTTGCGCAGAATGTGTTTGATTAGACGGAGAGCAACTATAATTATAATCATTTGAATGCTCACTTGATACTGATATGTTCTTGAATTCGCAACTCTTTGAAAGGAAAAAAATACAAAAATTGGTAGGCGCTAAATGATAATGATGATGAGATAACGTATTTTATCTTACCTCAATAATACAAAAACGCTAGGAAGAACACAAAATCGCTGGTTGAAAGAGATGACTATTGTGAATTCGTGAAACCATGGTTGAAAGAGACGATCGTGTAGGGTTGAAGGAGACGATCGTGTAGGGTTGAATGAGATTACAGATCGTGTAAACTGAAATTACCAGAAAAATAGGAATGTTGGTTATCTAATAATCGGTTTATTAAAATAAAAAATGTAAATTAATTAATAAAAATATGCATGGACAAAACTACCCTTATCAGTTTGAATTCAAATTAAATTAATCCTATGGCCAGAATTGGTTCTCGCAGTTCTCGCATTTATTTTGGTTCTCGCTAGAACGGTCACCTTAGTTATCATGTAAAACCTCCCAATACACCACGTTTGGTGTGTAAATTCCGTCGAGATTAATTTTATTTGCTAGAGTTACTAATACTTTTGTCGTGTCACGTGAAATTCTTCTTGAAAGGGAAAATTTTCCAGCCGAAAATATAGTTCGCAATGCGGCGACAGCCGACAGGTACCCTATGCAATTATATTTGCGGTGAGCAAAAATTGTCCGGTTACACATTTTTTCTAACAATAATATGGTACAAACCCTATTAGTAAGTTTCGAGATGAAGAAGATGGTGGTAGCCATATCGAGGTTTATGACAAATGAACTAATGACATAACTAATTATATTTTTCATAATCTTACGAGGTCATTGGGTTTTTATGCTTCTACCTAAAACCAAGGATCGAGCTGGTGCAGTCACCCAACCTGAACCATATAACCAACATGCCACGATTCACAACAGTCATCAAATGGTTCCACTCTAACCTTTTGAGTTTATGAACACCCAAATTATTACCTTTGAAATACTCAATTGTTCCAATACAAATATACACAAAAAGATTACGAAAGTCATACATGGTAGGAATAACATTTGTATCAAAAGTTTAAGAATTGAATGAAAAATCAGAGTTGCGGGTGATAAATAATACCATTGGTTATGATGGTTTTCTCGGTTTTTTGATGAAGACAATGACGAGTTTTCTTGGTTTATGATACCTACGTTTATATAGAATGGAGGTAATACGTATTATTAATTAATAAATTAAATGAATATTAATGCATATATTTAATCGGTAGTTATAATATGAATAAAAAAATGTATACGTTAAAATGAAGTCGGTAGTTAATGCAAAGATTTAATCGGTAGTTATAAGCATGAAAAAACCGTAAGCTTGGAATTAAAATGTATACATAATTATGTCTTTATACCTAGTTATAGCATTGACTGACCGTTTCTGTTTTAATACCTGCTAAAAATGAATAAAACAACGTATAGCGTATAATTAAGTCTGTATATTGGTATCCGAAATATCCATTGGTTACCATATATTATCTCTCACAGTGTTAAGCATTAAAAAAACTTAGGAGAGTAAAAAACATATACATAATTAAGTCTTTATACCTAGTTATTGCATTGACTTACCATTTCTGTTTTAAGACCTGCTAAAAATGAATAAAAAATGTTTTATTAATACAAATTTAGACTTTATATTGGTATCCGAAATATCCATTTATTACTATATATTATCTCTCACAGTTCGTAACGGTCGATTCCATAAACGTATTTACACGCTTTTACACATTTTAATGACAACGTCTATACTCACTTTCCAAACGAATTTACACGATATCATTTAATTGGTATTTAAGTGCTTTACTATTTTGATCGGTTTATTTTTTCATTCCTATTGTGTGAATTCGTTTTTCTTCAATCATTAAATATAATAATGAGTAAATTATGCAGATATTGTTACCACTAATTTTAATATTAAATATTAGATTAGATTTCCATATTCATATACGTTTAATAAGGGATGATTCAATATGCTTTTTAGTATGGTCAATATAAAATACAATCAAATTGCAATAAATTTCTCGAAAACGAATCTTATTATGAATCTTGGTACATAACTTATGTGGTACATAAATCAATAAGTCAATATCAATTAAAATGTATGTTTAGTAGGGGTAAAAATCAATAAGTCAATATCTTTATACGGTAGATCTAAATTGCCAGTATTAAGGACGTTTTTTTTAATTCGCATTAGTCACTAAACTTCCGTCCAGTATTAAGTATCATTTTGGAGGGTGATTCAATATAGGTGTTATTTTGTATATTTTTTTTAAGATATAATGACCATTTATTATGGTTTCTAATTTAGGTAGAAATGGAGTACCCTTTTACCGTCATTAACATACTTTCTCATGATTTTTCAATTATTATGACATATTAAGAGATAAAAAATAAGTAATTGGGTGTGACAAATGAGATAATTCACACATCAAAATATATAATTTGTGTAGTTGCACTAAATTAATTCGTATAACAAAAACAATTATTGGGAAAGTGAGTAATTTATATAATTAAGCCAAATCATAATATAAAAAAAAGCACCATTTGTGTAACAGAAACGTTATGCGTGATAGAATTAATTATTGTTGTTCCATCCGTAGGGGTCTGTTTAAATGTTGTTTTGTGGGTAAGTCGAGAGACGCTTATTTCCAGAGAGGGGAGTTCTTAAACGTCTGAAATAACTTTTTGGTTGCGTGTCGGGTGGGACTTCGGGCTCTTCATCACATAAAACAACGACATCATCATATTGTACTATCAGATGGATGCGTTGAAGTGCATATGCTTCTGGCATTCCCGGGTTGAACTCAATGTTTGTAACGTCAGCAGAAACAAGATATTTGACTGAAATGTAACCAAATCAAAAAGAGATATCAATATTTTTTTAAATAAAAAGTTTGTTAGGTAAGTGGGTATGCCTAATTATGGAAAGTAAAATGAATATCGAAAAAAATGGAATTAACATGTTGGTGTTCTAATCAGTTTCACGCGAGCTGCGTACACGGTTATGTTTTCAGTAGCAGATCTCCCAATCATTGTGGCCGTGGCTGCCGGTATATGATACAAGATGATCTTGATCCGGTTGCCCCTGTCGGAGATTACATTTTTAAATGGGTTATTTCCTAAACGTGGTGATCATGTAAATCAGGTATAAATACTTACCGACAGTCATGCAGCAACATTGCACACGATATCCGACCGAATGTAAAAAAAAAAAGCAACCGTTCCACATGTTTCCAGCAACGTCTGTGACAGGGTTAGTAATTACGCCAAAACATTAAATAATAATATTTTTAAGTATAACACGATAAAAATGTAACGTAGACGTACCAATCAACATTTGTCGAGTTGTTTGATCCTGCAAGAGCCATGTCGGAGATCTGACCAACGGGTACTTGGGGAACCATGCATCTTCTCCATTCGTAGTTTCGGCAAGCTCGGTTTTAGTGTTGAATATTATTGCCCATTCATTACGAACAAAACTGTAGTTGTCAAAGCGAGGAAAGTATTCGACATCGTTGTAATCAATCTTGAAATACTTTAAAGAAAAGACACCGCCTTCTAGTTTTCGACGTTGGTATGCAGAAACTAAGATGGGGGGGGGGGGATAATCGCAGCGAATTTGTGCCTCTGAAAATAAATGATTATTAGTAAAAAAATAAAGAGATCGTATAATAATTACTAGTAACTTACAAATCTGTCAAGCAGGAACAAATATAGTTTGTTATGTTTGTGGTCAAGCCAAACATATTCAACTCGAACAAATTTGCATTTGTACCAATAATGTGGATTCCAGGGGTCTTCAAAGTTTTTAATTGGTTCATAACCATCAAATTCCTTCGAAAGAGAAAATAGAAAAATATTAGTTAACACCGAATTTATGATTTTAAAGTAAAAATTTGAAACTCTGAATTTAGTCAAATAGACGTTACATCTACTTCTTCAACTGGTCGTGGCAGTGGCTGGAGCACTGAAGCACCATATTGGGTGATTAAAGCCATGAAGAAGATAATATGATTGTAAGTTTTCACGTCGTTTGTAGGTTGCACAACAACCCCATCGTAAGTTGATGGAGTATATATATATATAGCTTAGAGAAAAACGTAAAATTCAATATATCTCTATCTCTACTATATAAAAAACGCACATCATAATTGAAAAAAACGTATGCTTTAAATGATTTCAATGTTAAAATTAAAAACGCATGTTCAAGTAAATTAGCTATGAAAAAAACGTAAAATTCAATATATCTCTACTATATAAAAAACGCACATCATACTTGAAAAAAACGTATGCTTTAAATGATTTCAATGTTAAAATTAAAAACGCTTTAAATAATTACCATTAAGGATTATTGTTTCCAAAAATAAGAGTAGAAAAACGTCTTAATTTTAATGGTTATAATGATTTACGTCTGCACATTGAAAGCATAGTGTGTTAGTGTTTCGTTTTTGTACCAAAAATGTGATGCGGTGTAGTGGTAAGGTGCATAAATGTGTTTCTAGAGAGCCCAAGTTCGAAACCTGCTAAAAACTTTTTTTTTCAATTAAGATGTGGGTTTAAGACCTTCCAGAAATGACAGATCTGTTTTAAGGCCTGCTAAAAGTAGAAAGTCATTCCTCAATTATAGATAGTAGAGATAAGTTAAGAAAATTGAAAGAATAAAGCCATGAAGAAGATAATATGATTGTAAGTTTTCACGTCGTTTGTAGGTTGCACAACAACCCCATTGTAAGTTGATGGAGTATATATATATATATATATATATATATATATATATATATATATATATATATATATATATATATATATATATATATATATATATATATATATATATATATATAGCTTAGAAAAAAAACGTAAGATTAAAATATATCTCTATCTCTACTATATAAAAAACGCACATCATAATTGAAAAAAAATTGTATGCTTTAAATGATTTCAATGTTAAAATTAAAAACGCATGTTCAAGTAAATTAGTTATGAAAAAAACGTAAAATTCAATATATCTCTACTATATAAAAAACGCACATCATACTTGAAAAAAACGTATGCTTTAAATGATTTCAATGTTAAAATTAAAAACACTTTAAATAATTACCATTAAGGATTATTGTTTCTAAAAATAAGAGTAGAAAAACGTCTTATTTTTAATGGTTATAATGATTTGCGTCTACACATTGAAAGCATAGTGTGTTAGTGTTTCGTTTTTGTAACAAAAATGTGATGTGGTGTAGTGGTAAGGTGCATAAATGTGTTTCTAGAGAGCCCAAGTTCGAAACCTGTTAAAAGCGTTTTTTTTTCAATTAAGATGTGGGTTTAAGACCTTCCAGAAATGGCAAGCCTGTTTTAAGACCTGCTAAAAGTAGAAAGTCATTCCTCCATTATAGATAGTAGAGAAGCCCAAGTTCGAAACCTGTTAAAAGCTTCTTTTTTTTTTTCAATTAAGATGTGGGTTTAAGACCTTCCAGAAATGGCAAGCCTGTTTTAAGACCTGCTAAAAGTAGAAAGTCATTCCTCCATTATAGATAGTAGAGATAGAGATATATGTGACCTACGACACGTATCACATAGGGGTGATAATTTCTGACCCGACACGAAATCCGACATGAAAATAAACAAGTTTGGGTTGAGGTAAAAAATATTTAGGTCAGTCTCAGGTCGACTCTACTGACCCGTTTAATAAACGGATTAGGTTCGGGTCAATGATAATTTAAATGGGTCGACTCGCCAACTCATTTAATTATTAGAATATATTTAAAAATATATATATTTATACTTATTTGTAGTTTACTAATTCACTCGTAACTAATAGTTAGATAAAAACTAAAAGAGCTACTTACTACTTTGACCTTTCGATAATTTCTGATGAATTTGTGGAATAATAACAACATTTTGACTTGTTTCACCCGTTTAACCTGTTTGACCTGCTAACATGTTTAACCCGTTTAGTTAAATGGGTTATATGAGTCAGGTTCGGGTTGAAGGTAAATAGGTTAGGGTTGAGATGTCTGATCGGTTTATATAAACAAGTCGGTTTCATATTGAACATTTCTGACACGCCAACCCACGAACCCCGAACCCGTCAACCTGAACCCAACCTGAATTGTAATCCCTAGTTTCACACATCTCTTTTGCTTATGAGCCTAGTCTAAGCATAATACAAAAGAAAAATAAAATAAAATCTGACAACATTCTTAAGCCAAAAAACTAGAAAGTTCATTTCAAATTAAAAAAAAAAAATTGGAAAAAAAATATTAATAAAAAAAGATAAACATTTCCCGAGCTGCCGAGCTTTACTCATGATATGATATACATGACCTACATGTTGTCGTGACCGTCTTTTTAACCTTTCTTTTACCAACTAGTAAAGTTTGCGAAAGGAGTTAGACATATAAGTGGTGTTTGTTTTTTGCCAAAAGGTCTGCGTGAGGTCTTTTGTCTGCGCGACGCAGACCACGGGTTAGAAAACCACTCCCGCAGAGATCAATGCGTCCCTTCCACTAAACTATGATCACATAATTACCAACTTGTTATAAAAAGATATTTATTTGCTTTGATATGGTCCAAATTAGAAAAGAAAGAAAAAAACAACCAAGAATATAAACTCATATTTGAAAACTGTCTCTATCAGGTTCAGCCGCACATGAGTTTAAGTATGAGTTGGGTACTTCGTTTGGTTGGCTAGTTTATTATTAAAGTAAATCACTATATATCTTTTTAATAAAATTGACAAATGTTACCACTAAATACATAGTTTGATCAATCTAACGAATCTTTCCTTTTAATTTGCTGTTAAAAAAAACTAAATACATATTTTTATGAAAAAGTGGCTTAATACGATTGGAGAATAGAAAGAGAGGGAAAAAGATTTTTTTTTCTTTTCAATTTTAATGCAAAGTGATAATTACAAAGATGATACTTTTTCGGGTTAATAAAAACATAGGTTTTAAAATAGAAACGGATCATTGATGTGTTTTATGGATACTTTGAGTACCAGATACAAAAGTAAATAGGGTAGTATCAAGTCTATACGGTTTTAGGTCATAAATGACTCAACTGGTCTAACGTGTTTACTAAATATGACTTGCTTGTGTCGAGTTGCAGATAAACGAGGTGTGTAGCTAAATGTTTAACTAGATGAGTAGTTTTCAGGTTGGGTGTTGTATGCATATTATTATAACAATGTTATTCTAACAAACACATTACCTAAATTACAGTTATCAGGGGAAGTATAAATTACATGAATAATTAATTTTTTAAAAGAAATATATAATATGTATATTTGTAAACTTGTGGAGAATTTTAACATCAATTCAACCCTATTCAAAGATCACATCTTAAATCAAAGTACAAGAGAACCAAAAATACTTTAAAGAAACACGAAAGGCCCCTTGTGATTGTCTTATTTGGCCAATTAGTTCATTCCTTTTGGTGGGTAGGCTTATTTTGTATCATACATATTTGTTCAACATTCTAAATACTACTTTCAATAATTATGATTGCCACATCAGAATGACCTAGCCATATGTAGGGTATTGTGTCCTATTCCCAACACTTAAATAAGAAAAGTCACAAAACTGGGCACAAAATGGTGAGGGCTTTTTTTTTTTGAAAGGCAAGTTAGTATGTTAGTGGTTCGAGCCTAGACAGTGACATCCACAAGGGGTAGTATGCCTTCCCTCGAACCTTCCACATTTTTTGTCCACGACGGGACTTGAACCCATAACCAATAGGTCATGGGCAACACCTTAAATCCTCCTTAGATACTACTAGGCTACAAGCCTTGGGTACAAAATGGTGAGGGCTAAGGGTACCCCATAAAGGGGGGTCCTAAAGTGAGAGTTATGCAAAAAGACATTGACCCTACTACACATACGAGCTGTAAAAGCACGTGATATGGTCTATTGTATTATTAAGCCACATGTGAGTTATGTCCCCCGTGTGTAAGCAAAATTTTGACACTTAACAAAAATGATTTCATAAACTTTGTTTTTCAAAGAAACGATTAATCATTTCATATAATTATATAAATAGGTTAAATTAAATTTGTATAAATTTAGCGGTTTGAGTAAACATTCAACTTACTTTACTTTAATTTATAGTAAAAATAGGAAAATGGTAAACATTGCACTTACGGCAATAATTAAGAATTTTGTATTGGCTTAAAATTATTATGCATTAACTAATAAAAAACCACTTCCATAAATTTCATTAACCACATTTGATTAGTTATATATTTTTAAGTGTACATAAACCAAGTAATACAAATCCATAAAAACATCTAACAAGATTTTAAAACATCTATATATAGGTGACAATCCAAAATTGATTACAATGATGCGAATCTTGGATCTACCACTAACAAGAGTTTGTTCGTCACAAAAATAAGATCTTGAATATTAAGATTCATGGTTTTACAGTAATCTTTAAAACACATTAATAAAACGAAAATATATAGGTATAATTCTTTCAAGTAAAGTTTATCGGACATTCGGACTCAATCAAGAGAGAGAAAAACCAAGAATTTGCGTGTAGACAGAATAAAATCACGGACACATGCCAAAAAAAACCATGTGCCATGTCTAGGATGGAACCACAGCAAAACAATATTTTGATTTAAGAAATGGAATTTGTTGCACAATCCTACCCTATATATGAGGTCTAAATTTGAAGAGGGTTTGACACCATGACAATTCCAAGTATTCCTATTCGTCCATAATGCCACTTGGAATTCCCTGATTGGTCCACGTCATTTGCACTAATACAAACGAATCTGGTACAGCTTACGGTCTACATTCATACGCTCCATATACGGCAAACGAATCTGGTACGGCTTACGGTCTACATTCATATGCTCCATATACGGCTTCCTACATACAAGGAAACAAATAAATAACTATTTAAAAGATCCTACATACAAGTAAACAAATAAATATTTAAATACGGCTTCCTACATACAAGGAAACAAATAAATAACTATTCAGAAGTGATACACGACTCAATATAATTTCCATAAAACCGGCATTCTATGATTACGGCATAAAAAGCTGGATTGTGCAACGGAACCAGACTTCAGATATTACGGATTACGGCATAAAAAGCTGGATTCTTCATTTAATAAAATGCCCGTGTAACATTTCTTCATTTACCCTTTTTTTGTACAAGATCATCATCACATCTATCGATTATTATGTCATTTAGAAATATATAAAGTTTTTGGACATTTTTCTACATACTAAAATTTACAGGATACCCGCCCATCGGGCGGGTTTTGTAGCTAGTCATCTATATCTATACTATATTTTAATGTAAACTGTATATTTAAATCTTTAATAATAGTAATTAGTAAGAATAATAATAAAATTCACAATGTTCATGATTGAATTAATTGTATTAGTCTATTGTAGTTTATTTTTGTATCATCCCAAATGATACACTTTACTTATAATCCTTATAATTTAGTTAAATTATGCAATGCCAATAATTTTCAATTGTATATTGTTGCATACACCTCCAATCCATCATGAATATTTGTATCTCTACTAATATATAAACTAATATAAAGTAAATACTGTGAAACCAGATATACCACAAACTAATAATCTTCAAGCTTATTTATCCAAACCGATAAACATTTACGAATTTAACCTAAGCTGCTTATACAACAAAAATGAGAGTTAATAAATATTCATTGTTTTACGCGTATACATGCTAATTTTATAAGCTATATAGTATAAACATTAGATAAAAAATAATTTTTGAGATATTCAAATGTGTGAACTGTGGTAATGTTATGAAACGTTAAATACCTTCACTCGGAAGTCCAACTAATAAACGTCACTAAACGACTAGCCCAGTTCAAAAAGCCCAATAAGTCAACGGCCCGTATCGCTGGTATTCGGATCAAATATCAGAACAAAACAGTTTCGAATTCAGCAAACCAAATAGTATTCAAATAAGTTTCTTCCCCAATTTTGGCGCGGTGGATGATATCTACTTTCTGATCTCAATTTCCTCTAAACAGCCGTTTCAAACAAAAAATTTCCTCTAAACAGAAAAAAAGTCAAAATTTAGAAAATGGAAGACGACCCTTTCGATTTCGAAATTTAAAAAGTCACCCGGTGTCGCCCCTAAGAGAAGGTAACAGTAACTGGAAATTAGGGTGTCATTTATCTAATTGTTACATTTCAACTTCTGTTGAGTAACTGGAGTGTTAGGATTTTTAATCTTTATTCGTTTATTTACTTTTTTCCTTGTGTATTCAATATTGACACCTAAGATATTGACTTTGGTGTTTAATGTCATATATGATAAATTATTACTCTAAATTTGATATGAATTCTGGACTTTTTGATAACACATTGAAAATTAGGTTAAACTGTGCCCAAAATAGAACCAGGATTTAGCTATGTTGAATGACATTCTATTATACCTTCAAATTTGATATGGATTTTAAATTTTTATAGAATTTAGCATTTAAGAAGCAGTATGTTTGATGTTATAACAAAATAATTATAATGTGTTTTTATATGAATTTGCAGGAAAAAGGTGATTGGTTTGGATGATTTACTAGTGGATCACTACTAGGAGAAAAAAGGGCAATCGAGAGGGAATCTAAATTAGCTAAAACGAATAGGATTTATCATTCAGATGATGAAGAAGACGGTAGAGTTGCAAAATTGTCTAAATATGTAGACGAATGTCACGAGAAGGCAAACATTTTGCTCTTATTTTTCTTTATTAATTATGCAAAATTTCGTTTGTTTATCACTAATTTCAGTCCTACTAATGACCTGAATTTAGATGACTCAATTAAGTGATGAGGATGATGTATCAGATTGGGGTCTTCAAGTTTTTAGGAACCAGGTTTACATTCTTTGACTTTGACCAACCAATTGTCGATAATGCCCTTGAGTAAACTTACAATAAATTTGGCTTATACAGAAAACCCTACCTACATATGTGTTTAGTGATCTTCATAGTTGCTCACTTTTTCGTTCTTGTGTGAGTCATGAAGTGAATTCACTTGTTGAACTCAATGTCGAATCAGGTCAGTTTATTTACAGAACTAATTCACTAATTTTATTTTCATTTAAAAAAATATACTTCCTCCGATTCAAAATAAGTGATACACTTTCCTTTTTGGGGTGTATCAAAATAAGTGATACACTTTGAAAAATTACCTTATTTGGCAAAAGATAGTGGGACCCACACCCACTAACTATCTACTTTAACAAAGTGAAAAGACCTCTTTACCCTTACTTTTACTTTTAAACATCATTAAGGGGGTGTTTGGGAAAGCTTATTAAGAGGTGCTTATGGCTTATAAGCTTATATAAGCCTAAATAATCCCTTTTCAAAGGGATTATTTAAGCTTATATAAGCTCATAAGCTATAAGCTCCTTTAAATAAGCTTTCCCAAACACCCCCTAATTCCACTTTATTCAAAAAGTGTGGGACCCATTTCCCACTAACCATCCAATTAATCTAATTTAATTATCATTATAAACTTTTGCCTCAAAATTCGTGAAATGCAAAGTGTATCACTTATTTTGAATTGGAGGAAGTATATTTATTTAGATGATTTAGTTGAATTTTCTTCTTGTAGGAGAAATGTTATTTGAAGGTTTATTGACCAATGGCTGGCTATTAAAATTGGTCTGCAAAAGTGGTGAAGTAGAGAAATCCCTAGCAAAATGGACCTTTCACTTGAGTATGCTTTATATTTCAAAATTAAATCTATTTTCTAAATTATAATTTAACATTTTGCTAATATCATGGTATCTGAATTAACTTTACAGTGTTATATTCATCAAAAGAAGTGCTTCGAAGTGCTGCGGTTGACTTTTGGTGTGCTATTTTATCCATGAAAAATGAGGTTTGACTCC
The DNA here is from genome assembly GCA_963853835.1 of Calendula officinalis. Taxonomy (NCBI): domain Eukaryota; kingdom Viridiplantae; phylum Streptophyta; class Magnoliopsida; order Asterales; family Asteraceae; genus Calendula; species Calendula officinalis. The sequence goes on from OY970825.1 coordinate 7,553,503, forward strand.
ATTGTGGTCAACTGTTCATTATAAATCAATTCTTGTCCTGTTTTCTGTATGAATATTTCTGTTTTAATCAGGTGATTCAGGCTCCTTAAAGATTTATTGGCTACCAAATTATTCACAACTTAAAAATGCTCTTGAAACGTATGGTTTCCTACCTATAAATGATTCTTTAAATGCCGAAATTGTCCTTGAAGGTAATGTTATTAATTGCTAAAATGGTTCCAAAATTTTATGTTGTAGTCAAGCAAGGTTGCTTGTACTAAATGATTCTCAGCAAGCAGAACAGCATATGGCAAGCCATTGCAAATGATTGGATTTCAGGTATAACTACAGTTAAGGAAAACAACAAAGATACAATAGGCCAAAGGGTTAAGAAGAAATACCAAAATATCTATATCGAATGGTGTAAAACGACAACACATCAGGCAAAATAACCTCAAACCCTTGGTAAATGTATATGTAGGGAATTTGACAATAATGTACATTTTCTTTTAATCTGATTAATCACTCTATTTCTGAGTCATATTCATGCTATAATAATTCAGAATTATCATGACATATCACAAGGCAGAATACTTATGAAACATTGACTACAAGTCTGCAACATAATTCATTAGTCTCCAATTTTCATACTTCCAGATGAATCCACATACCTTTGACAGCCTGCTTCTAAACAACTGTTTACATATTAACAAGAAAGATAAGAACGAGTAGTATATATCATAAAGTTAGATGATTGTAAAAGGATAGTAGTGTACCTTGTTCCTTTATGAAGGTGATTTTTGGTTCTCTAACATCACAAGGTAACGATTTTAACAACGAATTCAAGTCACTGAAATAAATTTTGGAATTTGGAGACAAGATAATCCGAATATTAGTGTGGCCTTCATCTTCTTCTTGTTCAAGTAGCTTCTCATATGTAAACTGTAATAATAATAATTAAAATAATAAGAATAATAAATAATCATTTTAAGCATAAACACTTGCCTTTACAAGATGGGTCCATTTTTCAAAATCAATGTAACGAAAGGAAGATTGTAGAGTTAGAGATCGAGGACGACAACACCAAAGTACAACATCCACAAGACTTTCATGGCCTGCTAAATTTTCAAAGGAGAATGGTTCTAAATAAACATGCTCAAGTTCAACAGGCTGCCACTGAATCATCTTTAGTTCCTCAACATCAGCGATATCCTTCAATAAGACACTTAATTAGTAAATACAAGTTTGTGTTGGAATTATTCAATATCAAACACACAAATGACTCGAATTTATTACCATGGTAAGACACAACTTCAACTCTTTGAATCCATTATTCTTTTCCAAGAATCGCCTCAACCGCTGGAACCAAAAACTGTCAACACAACTATTGGGGTATAATTCGATGCGTGATTTCAACGGGAATGAGGGAACATGTGAACTACCAAATGAAACCAAATTGGGGGTATTCATATAAATTTTTTCCAAGTCAAAGGCACAATATAGCACAAATGAAACCAGATTGGGGGTATTCATATCAATTTTTCCCAAATAACGGGCCGAATATAGCACAAATGTCCTCAACGAATGACTTGACAACTTGAGGTTGTTGCATTCATTGCGAAGATCCACAGTCAAATGTTCAAGGAATGGGAAGTTAGAAGAGATGTCAGGGAACCCGTCTCCGCGTCATAATGTAATCTTGTTAACTTTTTGCATGAAGTCAAATTCATACACGGTGAGTCAATTAACCTTTCATAACAGATCAATGAAAAACTACATAGATTGGGAGCTTCAATATCAATTCTCTCAATTTCAATGTCATACCTTATCCGAACTTTACGAAGATTTTGATGCCCCAAAACACTAAATCTTTTGAAACCACGACAATTTGCAACATAAAATTTCTCAAGAAGGGGGCAACAACTGGCGAGCAACTTGATCAGTTCATCGCTTAAAGGAACACTAAAAATGTTCAAAAGCTTCAAAGACTTGAACTTGACAGCATCAACCATCAAAGACGAAGGCAAAGCACAAGAACTTATTTTCAAAGATGTTAACGAAGAGGCAGATAATAAAAGTGTGTTAGGCAATCGATACATTGGCTGAGACTCGGGATCAAATTCCAACGCCTGCACACCTGTCTTAAAAATTACTCCAATCCATCTGTTGATAATCTCTTCTTCTTCTATACGCCCCCGAAACTCTATTTTCAGTATGAATGTGCGCACACTTAGGTTTTGCTTGCAAAATCTGGACATGGTATACACAACATACTTCAAAAAATTGTCCCTCATCCTCCTATATCCATCTCTGTCCCAATGGTTTATGAATGGTCTCGTGACTCGCCAAATTTGTAGAAATTAAAATCCAAAATGGGGAAAGAAGCAGTTAAAGCAAACCATTTTTTAGACAAAACACTAGTTCGAACCAGCTCAGCCGGAGAATCCAAATACGACATTATGTGGTGAGCAATAAATTCAGGGAGATCTGAAATCCGATCTATTATGTTCTCCGTCATCCCACCAATTTCACTACCTAGGGTTTTAACCTAACTACTACAAATGGTTGGTTGTGTTGCCTACGAAAACATGAATAAATGGAAATCAGATTGCAATATCAACATCAATGTAATCAATTTATTTTCACAACAGCTTTTTTACATTTACAGCAATCACCTTTTTCCGTTTTACAGCAATCGATCTTATAAAAACTCGATTTCAGTTGTATGCCAGGCGATTCCTGAAAAGGGAAAACCATCCGCTGATTTCAGTTGCAGCGGTACATGTTAATAAGCAGCGTTAGAATTACGTTAAGGTATTCCTAGGGGTTTTTTTTTTTATTAAACAACTATTCTTAATTGTTATCAATAATAATTTTTTTGGTAACTTACAGAAATTATCACTGAAGTATTCCAAATTATAGATTTTTGTCCCTAAACTTCTTTTTTTCGGTTTTTTTATTCTTAACGTTTTTAAGATTTCACTTTTTTGTCCTTCCGTCCAAGTCCGTCTATTTTTAGCCGTTAACCACCATCACATGCATAAAACGTGAGGGTGATATCGTCTTTTTACCCCTCTTCTTCTCTTTTGTATAAGAATTGTAACTTGTGCATTAAATAACTTATACCATATGCATTATAAATAGTACCTTGTGCATTAAAAATTATACTTTCAAAATTACTTTCTTCTCCACCATCATCACCAAAAATACCCCCAAATTAATATGTAGTTCCAAAAGACATTCAAAAACAAACCCAAAATTAACTAATTTAAATCAAACAAACCCAAATTAATTTGTGTTCTTCCCCTTTCTCCATCTACTAAAATCTGAAACCGTAGGATCTAGCCCAAATCAGAATCTGTGTTAATTGTTTTTATCGGAGATTTTGAAGGTTGATGGTGGTGAATGCCTACGAAAACATGAATACACGGAAATCAGATTTGCAATATCAACATCAATGAAATCATATGACCTCGTGAAACATCGTTTACGAATCAACAATTTAATTTCATAACTAGGGGTGGGGTGCCAATTTTTGATCCGACACGAAACCCACCTGAAACCGACATGAAAATAGACAGGTTTGGGTTGAGGTAAAAAAATAATTGGGTCAGTCTCGGGTTGAATCAGCTGACTCATTTATTAAACAAGTTAGGTACGAGTCAATGATAATTTAAATGGGTCGACCGGGTGTTCATTAAGCAGATTTGACCCGAAAAACCAACTGATCCAAATGATATTGGGTGAAATGGGTTTGGCTTATTTGAGTTTGGGTTGGATTTATGGATGTACCCGAAATAATACAAGGTTTATGGATCGGATTTGGTTTCAAAATTTCATATTTGGTTAAGACCCGAATAACCGAATTATACAAAGGAGGTTCAATATATTTTAATATTTATATAAAGTATAATCTCTATCTCTATCTATAATAAAAGAAAGCGTTCCACGTCAACTAATTTACGTCACCTTTGCCACGTCACATTTGCCACATCATTAATCATCCACTAATGAAAGCATTTCATGTCACCTTAAGTTATCACGATTATGATTTGAATGCCACATACGATTTGAATAATTAATAATTTTAAAATATATCTTTTGATGATACCCAAGATAAATACCATTAAAGATATGTACGATTTGAATAATTAATAATTTTAAACCATATCTTTTAATATCATTCAACATAAATATTATTTAAGATAAATATTAGTTTGAATTACATATTTTATGTTTTTAATAAATTAAATCTACTAAATGATGGAACAAATTCTTTATAGGAGCTCGTGAAATTTTTTGATTAATTATCAAATAATTATACCTACATGTGTAATTTATCAAGATCTCCCAAGGCAGAAGCCAACAAGTATCTCTACATCCTATTTTTGGTAATCTATTTGTTTTAACTTCGGAACTATTTGAAAGATACAAAATTTTCGAAACAGTGTAATTTTAATTAGAAATAGTTATCGATTGATTAAGGCAAATTACATTTTATAAATATTTATTATTTTTGGTTTTATGGAGAACCGACCCAAATAACTCGATTACTTATTTGGTTGGTTTGGTTTGGTTTGGTTTTAATTAATTTGGTTTGGATATTGGTTGGTAAAATATATTTTTAAAAACCAAATAACCCAAACCGAATAACCCCACTTAACCGTAAACCGCCCGAATGTACACCCTTACCCGCCAACCCGTTTAATTTTTAATAATATATTTTAAAATATATACTTAATTAATAGTTTACTAGTTAAAACGTAATTAATAGTTAGATAAAAAAAAATGTTACTTAGTAATTTGGTGTTTAATATTTTGTTATAAATTTGTGTAATAAATGAGTTATATGGGTTAGGTTTGAGTTGAAGTTAAACAGGTTAGGGTTGAGATATCTGGACCGTTTATGTAAACAGGTCGATTTCGGATTGAACGTTTCTCACCCGCCAACCCGTGAACCCGAACCCGACATGAAGTGCCACCCTATTCACAAGTAATCATAACAGCATTTAAATTTAACATTTGGGGAAAACTAACGTGAAGATGAACGGGTAAAATTGAGAAAAGCCAGTAGATTATACTCCCTCCGTCCCAAATTTATTGTCCACTAGACAAAAGGCACACGGTTTGAATTTATTCAAAATTGGAACTCAATTTATATATATATATATATATATATATAAAGTCACTAATGATATACTCGTGCCAAATGGCATTTAAAACATCAATTGAGTGAACCACTTGCATAGACGTTCTTATAGAGCCGTCTACTTACTGCTTGACCTGACGTATTTAGGTTGTTGAGGTGTATTCGTTCGGACACTATATTCATCATTGTTGGCCTTGACTCAGGTGAGTTTCACAACCCCACTTTTTACCGCATTTTTAACTGTTTTGGGGTGAGAAACATATTAACTGTTTTATAAATATATGTTTATACATTTTGGTATAGTTGATAATCGTTAACGTGATAAGTCATGCTTAAACAATAAGTTGATACAACTGGTCTTTTGAAAGACATATATGAATAATATTTTAGTACAATCAGTCTTTGCGAAAACTTGGATAGACAATACTTTTGAGAAAACTGGTCATTGAAAAGACATGCTCAAACAACCATTTTTACGAAAAAATCTTAATTAAGACTATGAAAAACTAAACGAGTTTGACGAATACTTGCCATGAGGTTGGTGAATACTTGCCAAGAGTTTGGTGAATACTTTCCATGAGGGTGAATACATGCCATGAGATTGGTGAATACTTGCCATGAGATTGGTGAACACTTACCATGAGTTTGGTGAATACGTGCCATGAGTTTGGTTAACACATGCCATAAGGCGATGTATACACTGTGAGACTAAGATGTGACACCACATTTCAAACAAAAGAATTCAAAGATAATCTCAGTACACGAGTTGTACTTGCAAACATTTTGGAATAAATCAACGATTTATAGAGTCATAAACCTGTGAACTCACCAACCTTTGTGTTGACACTTTTTCTAATATATTTCTCATGTACTTTAGCTTGAAGTATTTTGCATGGCATTTGCACAAATCGGATTACCACTTTTTGGAAAAATAGTATTTTACCTAGTACGAAGTCAAGATTATCAACTTGAAGTCTATATAATACGTTTTATTAAAATCGATTGTCGTAAACAATTTACGTTGTGGTTGTAAAAGTTTAACAATTGGTAATCCATTTTTATGCTATGTTTTACTATTGATCGATTGTTATGATTTCCGATGTATGTCGCACACCCGCTCTTCCGCAAAACCAGTTTTGGCGGGGTGTGACATATTGGTATCAGAACTATTGGTTATAGTGAACTAGCGAGAGTCTAGTCTATAACCGAAAAGGATTTTGGGTCAAAATGTTTTCACTCCATGTAGAGTTGCATTAAACATAAAATTGCACTTCATGTAGAGTCGCATATTATATCATTCCCTGGACTTACTACTAGGAGTGTTACTTGGCCCTCTATTACATTAAGTTAAGCATTATTATATTACTTGATATTTATACGTGGAACTATATGTAAGATTTATTACAGTACATCGAAACTCAATACACTGAACTATACTGTTCACCTTACACTTACATAATTTGTTGTTACACTGCCTCACACTTAAAGTAGATAGATCGCTTACACTTCATTACACACTTACTTCACATACCGTAAGCCTTCATTCGATACCTTATCTACATTTCACTAATCACTTGCACGAAAATCTGAATTCGAGAATTTTTACCGAACGTCTACGAGCAGTGAATATGCTGACTGCATTACTCGACTGGACACTGAGCAAGTAAGCATCATGACACATCATCAAACGACCTTCAACAAGAAATATATCTACACGTGCACCACGTACTTTAATCACACATCATATATCTTTCTCACACATTGTTCATCGCGCGAGCATCGCCACCACAACGCTTAAGATAGTGCAATTCCTAAAATTCCGCGTATATCACAGAGGCCTTATTTTCAGTTTAAATGTGTTAGGCACTCATTGCCAAATCAATATCACAGATACGAGATGTTATGCTTCAAAGGTTCGCAGTAAAGCTTCTTATCTTCTGCAAGGCACTAATGACATGTTAATCTAGTTTTAATCAAACTAATATGCACTTTGTTTTAATCTATTCAAGTGCCCTATTTGTATTTTCTTAGATGGCAAAAAGCCGGGCATAGTAGATTTTAGCTAACAAATCAGGCACTTGGATTTTGTAATTCGACGGTATCATGGATTCATTGTATAGTTATTAGTACTTTAGTCGTTGTCTTTAATGTTTTTTCTTACCTTGCTTTTTCTATTTTAATTATTTACTACTTGCATATAATTGTTTATAACAATATTATGACTTTCTACTTTTAAGACCTAATTGTTTTTTTGATAGATTTTTGCACAAAACGATCATGTTATTATAATGTGAGTAATGGTATTGATTTTTACAATTTATTCATACTTACTAGATGAAAAATGTGTTAAAATCAAAGGATAATATTATGAGCGAATTAGTGGATTACATACGTCATCTTATCAAGTGAGTAGGACTATGAATAGAAACAAATAGTAGGATTAAATATCATTTCTCTTATAATGTTCATATTTCTTAAGATGACAACATCCTTAATTAGGTTTATAACGTATTAGAAGGTGTTTCCCTCTAGGCTGAGGTGGTCTAGAGTTTGAGTCCCGTTGTAAACACAGGTGTAGAATTAAGAGTACTGTAGAGTGTGTGTTTTTGTTGTTAAAAAAAAGACAACATCCTTAATTAAATTTTCAAGAAACATGACTAAAACTTTCTGTCTATATTTCGTTTCTATTGTAAGTTATAATTTATCGTTATAGTTTATTTTTTTATATTGTATTTTATTGAATATATTTGTTAGGGTAAATTACAGTTTTTGTCCCTGACCTATGGCCGATTCGGGGTTTTTGTCCCTAATGTTTTTTTGTCGGTTTTTTGTCCCTTAAGTTTTTCAAATTCTGAAAATTTGTCCTTCCGTCCAATTTTGGCCGTTAAGTGACTAAAAATGCAAAAAAATTAAGGGTATTTTCGTCCTTTTTCCTCACTCTTTATGTTCTTCATCTTCTTCCCCAACACCCACAAACCCTAAACCCCCAACAAGGATACCAAGAACAGATTGCCTCAGATTGCCTCAATCATGTCGTTTTTTGACCTAAAACCCACAACCTGAAATCAAAATCATGGCGTGATTTGATTCAGACGACGAAGAACAAGACATTGATGAACAGACCAAACAGTCACCGTCGGTAGTTCAATCTGAATTTTGAGATTTGGAGTGAAGAGAGATCTGGAGACCAGATCGCCGGCAACAACTGCATCGAACCGACAGAAAACCAAAGAAAACCCATCTTCTCCGGCGACAACTGCATCGAACAAGAATACATCGCCGGAAAACCAAACAAAACCCATCTCGCGTGCTGCAACGACGAACAACAGCAACAACACAGACACCGGAGAAGATGGTGCGAACGGAGAAGACGGTCGGAGAAGATGGTGCGAACGGAGAAGACGACATCGCCGGAAAAACGACATCGCCGTCGCCGCCCTGATCCAAAAGGGTTATGGAACGATCCCTACGTGGGTTTGTATGTTGTGCGACGACAGACAGAGAAACGAGATCGAGTGAGGTTGCCGGAGCTCGGTTGTGACCGGAGATGATTTTGCTTGCGTCGCCGAAACAAAAAGATGAAGGAATGAAGCTGCTTTCCTTTTTCTGGTTTTGCTTCCTAGAAAGTTACAAATACGAAATGGGGGATGGGGGCGCATAATTTGAGTTCGTCTTTTGATTTAATTTTGTCTCTGGAGTTGATGATGATGGTGTTTTTGATTCCATGGTGCAAAACATGATAATTTTAGATTTTAGAAAGGAAAGTGGTCTGTAGTGGATGAGGGTTTATAATTAGGGTTTAATTGGGGAAGAACACATTAATGTGGAAGATGATGCAAGGGCAATTTGGTTAATTAGACAAAAAAATCGTCAGTTAACGGTGAAAATTGGACGGAAGGACAAATTTCCAGAATTTGAAAAACTTAAGGGACAAAAAAACCGACAAAAAAACATTAGGGATAAAAACCCCGAATCCGCCATAGGTGTAATTTACCCTATTTGTTATTAGCTTCTACACATAAAATAATATATTTTGTTGGAGCCCCCCACATGAAGTTTATAGAAAAGAAGAAAAGAAAGAACGAGAAAAAAGAAAATAAGAAATAAACTTCAGGTCTAAGAATCAACTAGCTGGTACCCGCGCAATGCGGCGGCGGGTACCCTGTCAATATATTTGACGACGATCAATTGGTAGGTGATGGTGTATGTAGCTAGTGTGCTGGTAGATGGTGAATGTTATTTCAACATTATAAGATTTAAGAGATTAATATAAATAATTTGAACTTTCTAGCTTAGTTGGTTAGAACATCAGGTTAATAACACAAAGATTATAAATTCAAGTCCTGCACGGTGCATATTTATTTATAACAAATCTATACTAAAAAAGCAAATATAGTATTGCTAATTTGAAATGTGTCAAATACATTATATATAGTAAAGACATGATTTATCAATAATCAAGAATTCACTCTAATTTATTTATAAATCATGTTCGATAAACAGTTCCAGTGTAATGTCATTTGAGCGTAACGGAAACAATAATCAATACAAGCATGATAGGTAAATCTATATTATCATAAACACAATGACAGCAAAATCGTAAGTTCTGACATTTTAAATAACATCAGGTACAATTTTCGTGCGTATAAATACAAAAAAAGTAAATTACACGAATGGTCACTGTGGTTTCCACAATGTTTTGGATTTGGTCCCTAAGTCTTAGTAATTACACCCGTGGTCACTGTGGTTTACACTTCGTATTGGTTTTGGTCCCTAATACTAACAGCCGTTAAAATTTGTTGTTAACTTTCTTTAATTGACCATTTACCCTCACCCTCATCACCTCCTTCCTCTTTCCGGCACCGTTTTCGATAAACAGAGATCTAGAGAGATTACAACGGTAAAATCCTTTCCGACACCGTTTTCGATTATCCGGCCAAACTGGCCGGAGGTTGGGTCTGAAAATTCCCCCATCTTGCTCGGAATCAACATTACTATTAGTCTGGTATGTCTAGGCGTTCCAATCGGGCTAGAAAACCTCCAGAAACCAAACTTTCTCCATGGCTAAAAAATGACGTGGAGGTGGCGGCGACCGTTGGCGGCGTGTATGGGCCGGCGGACCTGAACCAGTCGATTCGGAAGGGTCAACTTAGTGGGAATACACCTGCGATTCAACAGATTTCGTCCCCTACAACTCCAGATCGGAAAAGCTCAAATGCGACTGTTTTCGTTGGTCCGCCGGAGATCGCAGACCACCACCACCACAATAACAATGGTCTGTTTAGGGGGGGGGGGATCCCTCCTCCATTTCTTCTCCATCATTAGCTTGTGAGCAACCACCAGCGGCTGGTGCAGATCTAACCGTAGGGGGTCTCACTGGCAAAATTGGGCAGCCGGAACTTAGGGGTTCGACTCGGAATACCCAGATTGGTGGGAAGTTCTCGTCAAGAAGGGTTTTGATTGGATGATCTTTTAATTCCGGTTAGGGTTTTGATTTGAATTTGTTTTTGTGTGCAGAGATGAAAGAAAGAGGAAGGAGATTATGAGGGTGAGGGTAAAATTGTCAATTAAAAAAAGTTAACCGCAAATTTTAACGACTGTTAGTATTAGGGACCAAAACCAATACGAAGTGTAAACCATAGTGACCACGGGTGTAATTACTGAGACTTAGGGACCAAATCCAAAATATTGTGTAAACCAGAGGGACCATTCGTGTAATTTACTCTACAAAAAAGAGTCAAATTTATCATTAAGTTGTACCCAAGGGTGTTAGTTCCATAGGAATCGCATCAATGTTACCAGAATTCACATTTGCTTGTAACATCGGTCTCAACCCACTTTTCCAGTGAATCCCTTGGGCTAAATGTTCCTTGTTTAGTGTCAGCATTTACTATGTTTTTGAATACCTCTTCCAACGAAATAATGCATTGCCAATAGCAAGAACAATCAATATTATATTACAGAAATTTAATGACATAACTATTTACAAAACCAGAATATATGATCATAATAACTGTTTTGTGCAGCTCTGCCATACGGCCCGTTTGCATTAATACCCAAATTTGGACATGTTACTTTTACAGCTGCAATAGCAGTTGTTCCTTTAGGAAGCACGCCATTGGAGTTCCCTTTAACTGAGTCAACAGTCCAAGCTTGCCAGCTTGGTCAACAGCTGTAAGTGCAGTGTTAAAATTGCAAAATTACATACTTCAATTAAACATGTTTTATGACTTATGAAGTTATGAACATCATACCTTACAAAATTTTACAAATTTTCTTTTACAATTTTACATTGTCTTTATACAAGACAACCCATTAATTACCCAAAAAATTGCACCTAATTTTAATTAAACAATATCTACAACAATCAAAGGGAAAAAAAAAGAATTATTCCATTTGATGATTTTCACATAATCCTTGGTTTAATTATATTTATTGGGAGGTTTATGGCTTATAAAATTTACCCAAATGGGCTAAAAGAGGAGTTGTTGGGTGTAGCTGCAAGTGAGGGTGCACCATATAATATGCTTTGTTGATGCTATTTTATGACATTTATCCTTTATGTATGAGTAAAGATCAAGCAATAGTAGAAAAATTGAAACTCATATGCTTACTTGTTGAACTGCAAGTGAATCATTGAGATTAAATGGATTTGATGATTGTGCTAGCCTGCTACAAAAAATAATAGTGAATTTAGTAATGTGAAATACGGGAAATGATGTAATGGAAGTTAATTGCAACAAACCAGTGGAACGTTATATTGCATATTGTATCCCATGCCAGGAGAGGAAAACTTATATTGCATTTCTGGTCCAAAAAGATGCCCAAATCTAGAAGCATAAATCATTTTCTATTCCACCATAAATATTATAAATAAGCAAAATCAAATAGTAACTCTTCTAACATGAGAAAGATTGTTAAAAAGATTACCTTTAAATTGTTTAGGAGACGAAAAGAAAATCCCTTTGAATCGATTGATACTACAGCATAAGGATGGAATGACATTGGAGCCTCAGCTGTTTCCTTTAGTCTAACCTAGAAAATTGAAGTTTAAAATACGTTAACAGTTTCTAAAAAACATTATACAAACTTACTTGGGATTTATTTAAATGTGGTAAGAACTCCCAAATTCACATCACTGCAATATCTTCAATGGGGAAAATGGATTTTAATCACAAAAAAATTATGCAAATACGTTATAATTAAAATTCTAAGAAGAGTAACTGCAATATACACACACATATCTTACCCTCTAACACTAAAACAAAAATAGGGTATGGTGAAAGCTTTTTTAATGCAGCTTTTAAAAGAGAACCGATAGTATATCTGGAAATTTCTCCTGCAACTAAAAATATTCTTATTTTTACCATCTTTTGAAGCTTGATCAGCTGCAGCTTGTCTTGAAGTGGAGAAATATTTTCTCACGGAAGATATATAGTGCAAAGTGTATTTTGAAGGAAGATATTTGCAGGGTGAATCGATTTGCGATTCCCGATTTCTTGATTAATTGATGCCGACCTACGCATGGGCAGATTGAAGGAACCGAGGAGGCTGTTGCGGTTGTGGGAGGAATGTAAATCGACGGGAGGGAATTTAGGTTAGAGGAGTTATAGGAGCAGGGGAAATCATATTAAAGGCCATATATATAAGGAATGACAAAATGAACAAGTTGGCTGCTTGTTGAGACGGTAAGGGCGTTCGTTAATAACCTATAGAATGTGAGTTCGAATCCTGGTACTGAGACTTTTTCTTAAAACGGGTTAATTCCATAATTAGCAAGTGTGTTGGCTGAATTTTCAGTATTGCTAATTATAAAAGGGGTAAACTCTTTATAATATAGTAAATATTAAAGGGAGTGCTTATAAAATCAGAGCAAACCTCAGGGATGCTAAATGAAATTTCACACACCTCAAAATAGGCTCGGACGACCGTTGGGTATCCGAACCTCTTTAAAACTTTCCTTTCGTCTTTCCTCTTCTTTCTTTTTCTTTTGGTCCCTCAGTCGAAACCTTCTTTAGTTTTACCAAAAATCGCATCTCAATTTCGAAATTTCGCAAGAAATTGCGCCAGTTTTTCTTCAAAATCTCTCTTTTCTTGGATCTTTGACAAATTGTTTAACATAAAACAATTCAAAACCCTAAGAAATTAATTACGTTCTAGGGTTTTAAACCCCTATTCTGGTTCAGTTGAGTGTTTCACAGCATTTAGTTTGCAAAAAAAGTGTTATTTTTCTTCAGTTTCTACAATCCGTAAGAAGCCCAATTTCCGATCTAGGGTTTCATAGCAAACCCTAGAAAAAAATTTGTAATGAGAGGGGATAGAATGGCTAAAAGATCATCTTTTGGGAAGTCAATAAGAAAGAGGCTTTCTGATATCACAAATTACCAGCCACAACCCAAATCCCCAATTATTTTTGATCAAATTCTTCCATTCAATGACTCATCACCATCATCTTCAACTAAAGACCAAATTGATCATCTTTTAAAGGTAAATTTCCCAAAATATTGTTATAAAGTTGCATGTCTATTGTGTTTCAGTTACCTATCACAACTGTTAGGCTAGTTTCTGGATGTGTTTATGTTGTTTGAAGTTGTAGTAGTTTGACAAAATGGTTGCTCTCAATTATCCAAAATTGTTTACTTTTACCCCAAATAATTATAACCAGAAGCATAATCTATTCGTCCAAACATAAAAAACTGATTTTTGTGACTTCTAGTCGTAATAATCAGGTAACTTGCTGTTAATGTTATTGTAACATTTAAATTTTAGCCTGATAATGAATTAGATAAGTGGTGAAACACAATAACCAATTTATTAGAATACAATGAATGGATACATTTTTATCTAATCATGTTTCTTGTAATATTACAATGGGCAGGAAAATGCAAGAATGATGATGCTAATTACAGAAAAAAAGTAAGTCTTTACCGCTCTTTGTGTTATTCATTTATCTTTATAGCAAAAGCCAGCTGATGATTATAATGAGAATTTTATCTTCGATATATAAGTTAATAATATTATAATATCCTTAAATATTTATGACAACAGTAAAATGATAGAGGCAAATGGAATTGAGCTTCAAAAGGTGCGATTTATTCTTCAAAAAACACAGTTGCAGAATTGGAACCTTGCTCAATCAAATAGTCATATGATGGCGGTCGGTACATAACTTTAAAAATCTGTGTATATATTTATATTTTAAAAAATAAGTTGTGAGATTAATATGAGTGTAATTTTTTATTTGCAGGAGGTTCATATAGGTAAACAAAAGGTAAGATGTTTTCATATGTATACATAATAATGGTTTCATAAGATAAAAGTAAGTGGTATGTATGTATATTTATATATATTTTTTTTCTTTCATAACAGCTAAAAACATTGCAACATCAACTTACTTGCAAAGATGCTCTGCTTAAAGCTATAAAGTTGGAGTGTGAACAGAAGGGTGATAATATTGATACCAAACAGCAAACTGTCAAGAAAAAAATGCGCCCAATAAGAAGCCAATGTAAATGCTACAAAAATTAATTTAATAATCGAGTTTTTAATTATGTTATTGATCAATCGGTGTGTTTAATATTTGCAGCAATTGGCCCGTTGATGACTACAGTTGAACGTGTTTCTGAGAAAGAAACAGTTGCCAACAAAAGGTTGGTAGAATAATATAATAGTATTATTTTTGACATAATCTAGTTAATTACACTTGTGTTTACTAACTAACTAACTAGTATGTTTAATGTTTTTGCACCCTAGGCGTTGTGTGAGAAGGCAGTCAGCTAGATTCATATCAGAAGAGAAGTTGTTTGAAATTAAAGATCTTAAACTGCATGAAGATGTTCCAACTGAACCACAAAAAGACGAAAAACATGGGTCGAAACCCGAATCAGGAAGAATGTCGTTTGGTAGACCGTCGCGTAGAGCTGCTGAAAAGATCCAGTCGTACAAGGAAACTCCACTCAACATTAAAATGAGAAGACCAGAGTAATTCTATTATAATGTGTCCATTTGTGTACTTAACTAAATATGAATTACTTATGTGTGATTTATGTATCAAGAGATGTGACAATGATGATTTGAAATTATGAATTAGCAACGAGTTTATAAATGGAGTAGTGGTTGCCTTTTTATGCGCTTTGAATATATTTCTTAGCTTTTCAAAGAAGAAAAAAATCTATTATTTCATACCATGGCATTATATTAAGTGTAAAACCAAGTTTTTAAAGATATTGTTCTATTGATCAAAAAACACTATTATGTTACGATCATAATACTTAACATGACATGTGATAAAACAAAAATAGCCAAACGAAATGGCATTGGTAGGCCAACGAGAGAGGGCCAAGTTGTTGTGTACCAAATCACTACATTAAGTGTAAAACCAAGTTTTTAAAGATATTGTTCTATTGATCAAAAAACACTATTATGTTACGATCATAATACTTAACATGACATGTGATAAAACAAAAATAGCCAAACGAAATGGCATTGGTAGGCCAACGAGAGAGGGCCAAGTTGTTGTGTACCAAATCACTACATTGAATATTTTCGTGTAAGTAGAGGACCAAGTTGTGTTGTACCAAGTAGTAGCTACCATAAATGTTAATTTGTTTAGTTTTAAGGGTATGTTTTGACAGAAAATATATTATGCGCTTTGTAAATGGATAATTAGATCATTAATGGTAACAAAACGTTATTATGAAAAAAATCAAAATAAT
Source organism: Calendula officinalis (assembly GCA_963853835.1). Lineage (NCBI taxonomy): Eukaryota > Viridiplantae > Streptophyta > Magnoliopsida > Asterales > Asteraceae > Calendula > Calendula officinalis. Next base: position 7,569,346 of record OY970825.1, read on the forward strand.
CAAAAAATTTAGTGTTTGATAAACATGGTTATCTTTGCCAAACATTGCTTTTAGACTATATGCATTTTCAAAACGTAATATAAAGATAATTTGATCCAAATCATAAGTCGAAACACCACTTGAGTATTATTCTCAATAGAAAAAAAATGCCCGGTTTAAGCGTTTTAACGATATACTTGAACTATGTATATATAAGTGAAACGAGGTTAAACATCACAATTAATATTTTGCTGTAGGTTATGTTCATTTATTAATAGAGTTTGAAATTTTTTATTTTCTTTTTGTTGAAAAACATAAAGAGTTTGAATGTGTAATGTGAAAGGAAAATAGTACTCTAGTTTTTATTGATAAAAATATGAAAAATACATTAATATGTTGTTCAAATAACCTAAAGCTCTTAACTTCCACCTACGAGTATTCACTATTAACTTCAAAGACTTATATTAACAACCTTTACTTAATATAATTAGATAAAAATAAATAAAACAATACATATGTAAACACGTTCTAAACGTATATTATCGACCACAAGTTACGTACAAAAAATAAAATACATAGCACATTACACATGAAATGAGGTTGAATTTGATATTTCAAACTTTCTAGAGAAAGGAAGAAAATAACATTTGAAAAGGGCAATCAATTATTGTCCGAAATTGTCAAAAACTCACAATTCACGCCTCATGGCACGTGAAACGCAAGAAAGGTTATATTCAGGTAATTTTTTATTATTTTTTTTGAACGTCTAGTTAGTAAGTTAGTGGTTCGAGCCTAGACAGTGACATCCACAAGGGGCAGTATGCCTTCCCTCGAACATTCCCCTATGGGGAATAAACCACACGTCCACAACGGGACTTTAACCCATGACCTTAACCATGAGCAACATCTTATCTTTTTTCACCAATATCACTAGGCTAGAAGCTTAGATTATATTCAGGTAAATGACATGTTAAAATATGTATTCGGAGATTTTACATCAATAACTAAGAAATAACCTTTCCATATGAATTATGAATTTATGATAGTACAAATTTAAGGATATCATTACCATTTTCCTAACTATTATGTACTATATTACTTCATTCTTAACTTTATTTTAATATGTTTACATTCTTTTAATCTTTGGATCCGTACCAAATATTTGATTTGCAACACGAATAATTTCCTAATATACATATCTGTTGTTAATATTAATACTTCTTCCGTTTTAAAATAAGTGACACACTTTTTAATTTTGAGATGTTTCAAAACAAGTGATACATTTTGAAACTTTCTTTATTTGGTAAAATATAGTGAGACTCATACCCACTAACTATCTCATTTAATAAAGTGAAATGACTAATTTACTTTTATCTTTACTTTTAAACATCAGTAAACTCAGTTTAATCATAATATTTAGGACTCATCACTCACTAACTATCCAATTTAATCTAATTTAACATTCATTAAAATCTTTTGTCTCAAAAAACGTGAAAACTAATTTGTATCACTTATATTGAAACGGAGGACATATATGATATATTAGATCAGGTTGGGTTATATTACAATACATCCAAATATTTATTATGTTATCACACTTTATAGTTTCATCAATCGTGATAAATTGATTGTAGAAATTTATGACTGTGACCCATTATATGATGTTTTCATTTAATCTACTAACTGGATTAACTAATTTCATCTTATATGCATGCGATTATTATTATGTGTAATAAAGAAATTTTGATTGTTATTACTGAAAGTAAAGACAAGTTTGCGGCAATCATTTTTAAAAAATCTTAATTTCTAACCACATATTTTGTATCATTTTGTCTCTTATTATCATAATATACATTACCCATTCAATTTTCCGTTAAAAACACTGTTCATAAATAGTAACTCCGTTAACAATACAGTTAAGAAGGTCAAGACAATGTGTGCTGCCAAAGTGGTAAAGCATGTTGATTGACACATAGACCACCCAAGCTCGAAACCCATCCAAACTATTTTGTGTTTTTCTTCTTCTGAGCCACCTATTTGACTGACAAGTGACATGTGACCATATTTACATTTTACACCCATCATCATTTTCCTTCTGATCATATTCCCCTTTCCCTTTTTGTTTTAATCCAAAAAATATCATTAAAAATTTCTTTCAGTAAAAATGTTTCCTTATAAAATCTAAAAAATTTCAGATGCAAAATTTATGATAATCATTATCAAAATTCCATGTTTTAAAACATTTGCTCTCTTTATCACTATATGATTAGTAATTTTTTTTATTTAAGCTATAATAACATATTATAAACTTATTTAATATTCTATTTTAATTGAAATTTCATATTGCTATGTAAAGAAGCTAAGACAATTAAATTATAACTTTTCACCTAATTAAAAGATAAATAATTTAATAGTTAAATAAGTTATTTACATCCTGACGAAAATAGAGAAAACTAATTATGAAGAGATAAATTAACTAGCTAATGTGATCAGAACTGTTTAACCGACTAAAAAAATGTCATAAAATTAATGATTTAAAATCCCGCTGCGAAACGCGGGTCAAATTTTAGGCGTTTTCTACATGGTAGGAAGGGTCCAAACATGAAATGTGGTCGGGAAAAGTGACTTTTATCTTTCAAATATCTATAGTACATTATTTACTGTATTTGATTTAGTTTCATAATATATTTAGGTTAACATATTCAATGATCGACCATTTGATGATTAAAAATTACTTTTACATAAAAGAGAAATTAAGTTAAAAAACATCAAATTACAAAACACACATACAACACCAACTCACAAAGAGGAAGAATACAAAATAAACAATTAACAAGGGCATAAAGGTAACTTCATACATCTTAAAAATCTGACCCTCGCAATGACTCGTGAGTGCGGCTAATGAAGATGAGCTCATAGATGACTCCAGCGAGCCCAGCACCAATAAAGGGTCCAGCCCAGTAAATCCAGTGGTTCCCAAAGTCCAAGCTAACCACAGCAGGACCAAAGGCCACGGCTGGGTTCATTGACGCACCAGTAAACGCACCACCGGCTAGAATGTTGGCACCCACTATTAAACCAATTGCCAAAGGTGCGATTGTGCCAATGTCACCCTTTTTCGGGTCAATGGCGGTAGCGTAAACTGTGTAGACTAGACCGAAAGTCATCACAATCTCAAAGACAAGGGCACTCCATACTGATAATTCAGCGGTCAATGAGAATCCGGTGGTTGTCTGTATATTTATATAGATGGAATTTAATTAAGAAAAATGAAAAGAAAAACAATTGTCTAATTAATATGTTAAATATATAAATTGAATAACCAGTAACCAACCTTTCCATTTTAAGCGATAAATGTTTTATGCATTTAATAATTTTTAAAGATAATCTTTAGAATGATTATTAACAAAAGCTTTTGTTTTAAAAAATTAGAAAAACGTTTAAATTTATTTTGAAAGATAGTCCTCCCTCCAATTTTCATGACGCATCAGAAACTTATATATATCAATCTATAACTACCTCTGAATTTAAAAATCATTTCTCTAATAAATTAATATACAACTTTTATACGTTTAGACACAGCCTGGGAGGACTTGTCGATCATTATCAAAATTCTTATTTATAAAACTTTTATAAAACTGATCACTTTTACATGAAAATTGATTTGCTCAAAATATTAGATATATATCCTAATTTTAAAAATTTAAAATAAAAAGATCAACTAAGTACCATCCCGCCGGTGGAGAAAAACAGAAGGAAGCAAGCAGCAACCGAACCAAGGAGCTGCGCAATGATGTAACCTATACCCCGGAGCAAGGTGATGTTACCGCCGACGAACGCACCGAAGGTGACGGCAGGGTTGACATGGCCGCCGGAGATATTAGCACCAACTGAGACTGCAACAAACAACCCAAGACCATGTGCAAGTGACGCCGCAACAAGCCCTGCCGGAGTGTTTGCAGCTCCGGCAGTGAGCTTGGTGAAAGCCATACCGGAGCCTTGTCCGGCGAACACGAATATGAGGGTACTTATGAATTCCGCCACAAACGCCTTGATGGCGCCGGGGTGTGTCACTTCATCTTGGTACCGGCCGACGGTGACACGGTCAACTAACTGACGGTGGTCCAGTGGCATTGTCGGAAAATTGTTAAGTGGCAAGAAAGTGTTTGAAAAACAGTCGAGTCACAGCATATGCATGGGTGACCGCCGGTTTATATTGATGATGTTATGGGCTTTGGGTGACATGAGCAGCCGGTTGCCGGTAATATCATGGCGAGGCTTGAGATAATAATTAATGCTGCGGTTATTTGCTACCGATGACCCTTTGAGTTTTACAATAGTTGAAGTTATAGTCCCTTGGTTTCTATTTGTTAGAAATTAAAGTTATCATTTTTTTGTTATTTGATAATTTCAAGTTTTTTTATGTTTTACATGATTCGATGACAAAGTTAGTTGAACAACATGATTCCTTCATCTATATAAGTCGAATACTTTGATCATAAGCAAGTCAAGTTTGAAAAATACAAAACGTGATACATGTATACAACAAGGGGTTGTTAGGGAAAGTTTATTAAGAAGACTTTTAAGCTTATTAGCTTATTAAGCCTTAATAAGCTTAAAAATCTTCTTAATAAGCTTTTCCAAACAACCCCTAAGAATACGTGAAAAAGTGACATCAAATGTATTATATGTTATGCTATAGTAATGTTGCGAAACCAACATTATTTATCTATAAAAAAACCAGTAGATTTGTGGTTCTAACTATTTTACCTTTGTTAATTTGAATAGTTCATATTTATTTTATTATTGTGAAATTATCAATATCACTTATTAGTTATTACAAGTGACTGAATAAAAACAATGATATCAAAAACACCTTTTTCAACGGTAATTCAATACAATAGTCTAGCAAATTACTTATTAGACTAGAAAAAATATTATAAAGGAAAAATAAGCCAAATGCATATGAATGACCCATTTCATACTCATCCTTCTATTATTTCTAACGGTGGTGTTTAGAGGAGGTGCAGCCGCACATGACCCATATTTTATAGGGGTCAAATTTTTATGCATATTTTTTATATATAATATTAAAATTTAAGCCAACTTAATAATTTAATAGAAAAAAAAAATTAGAAAGTCCAAAATTTTATAAAAATCTTGTATTCAGGGGCCTATTTTCGTGTTTTCGCACAGGGCACTTAAAATCTCGGAGACGTCCCTGATCTCTAGCTAGTCACGGTATTATTTGTTTGAAAATATTTTTTTTCTATGTATTATTTAATGCACAGCAATAATAATTTTATCAAACTCAGAATATTGTATCGATACCAAGGGATTCTTTAGGGACTCGTATGTAATTATGTAAAAATGGAGATGATGATAACAAAAAGGTATGGTGGATTGTAGGTGTGTGAAGTGGATTGAAGTGATTTTCGGAAAGGGGGACCTCCTAATCCATTGTAGAGGTGCACATATGGGCTTTAGCCCGAGCCCGGGCCTAAAAAAAGCCTGAAAAAGTTCAAAAAAGCCCGGCTCGAAAAAGCCCGGCCTGGAGCCCTTTTTAGTCCGAAATCCTAAACGGGCCTGACTTTAGTCACGAAAGCCCATTAAAGCCCGGGCCCGGGCCGGACCGGGCTAAGCCCGAAGCCCGAAAAAGCCCGAAAAAAAGCCTGAAAGCCCGAAAGCCTGAAAAAACCCAAAAGCCCGGGCTTTTTAGCGTTATAAAGCCTGGGCTATTTCTAAATGACCGAAAAATCTAGAGTTTCTCTTGTCTTTTCTACCTTAATGATATAGCCATATAGATGATGGGTAGGAAAATGCCCGAAAGTAATAGTTTGTTGATTTATTTAATTAGTTATAAAAATATTTTGATTATTTATATATTTTTATAATTATATTATTATATAAAAGATATAACAGAAAGAAAAAAAAAGCCCGAAAAAGCCCGGGCTAAGCCCGCTAAGCCCATTCAGGCCTAAACAGGCCTAGTTTTTTTCTTAAATCCCGGGCTAAGCCCGGCCCGGGCTTTTTTAGGCCCGGGCTTTTTTACTCCAAAAAAGCCCGATCTTTTTTAGGCCCGAGCTAAGCCCGGCCTGGCCCGGGCTTTGTGCACCTCTAATCCATTGTGACAACTAAGCTTCACCTCCGAAATAGTAAGAGACTGACACGTGTACGTAATGGATAGGTACCACGTTGTCTTGTCTGAAACATTGATTTTGGTCACCGGAGAGTCTGATGAGTCACTCCTTCCCGCCAAAATCTAGTTGGCCAGGAGGTGGAGAACTATGATAATAGTAAGAGCTTAGCTTCCTTATGTAATTATGCAATAAAGTTATATGTGTTTAGAACTATGATAATTCAAAAACCATGTTCTTTAATACGTTATTATCTATAGGAAATTATGAAAACGAAGATGTGGAAACGCAGGACTAGACGATTGGGTGTGTTTTACCAAAATTGTTGAATTAATTATTGGTCGTTTTCAACACAACAGATCGCACATGTGAGTTGTGCATATAAGATGAAACATTTTGCTTTCACACGACATGTTTTACAACTTTTAATAATTCTTTCTTCCACATATTAGTTTATTAGATTTGCATTTAAATATAAATTGTATATACAAATTCAAATATATTTTAATAAGATATTTAGTTTATTAGATTTGCATTTAAATATAATCTAGCACTTTCTCAATAATGATGAAAGGTAATACAAATTTAGTAACTGCTATTGAAAAATTATTTATTTAACATATAACAACAAAATAATACTTCGTAATAAAACTATATGCGTCATTTGGATTTGATAAATAATAAATATAAAATATGCCAAAACAAGACAAAAACATCATAGACATGAGGATCTTTCAAGATTTTATACACTGTCGTCCCACGACTTTTATTAACAAATGATATAATCATCAGGCTTTGAGGGTAACATAAGTCACAATATTCATATAACATACGTAAATTAGTTTAGGGCATGTTTGGATAGGCTTTTTGAAAATGAATTATTGGCTTATTGACTTTTTGAAAATGAGTTTTAAAAAATAAGGGGTTCCTTACTTCTTGAAATCTCCTTTTTGAGGCATTTATCCAAACAACTTATTAGCTTATTGACTTCTTGAAAAGTCAATAAGTTAATAAGTTACTTTTTGTAATTTTCCCAAACATGCCCTTAGTGTAATAATATTTTATTAACGAAGGAGATAGTAAGGTCGTGAGTTGACCGCGGCCGAAGGTTGCGACCAAATCTCCCCTTACATACACTATGTTAAACACATCCCCATGCCTATGTAGTAAGGGTTTGGTCACCTGAGCGACCGATGGATGTCCATGCCATATGCAATGGTTCTTTGTACCCCGTGAATGGTTATTGATCTATGTATTAATATTATTAATTTTAAGGTTTGGTTTTGAGTTTGATCACTATTACGTGAGTTTAGTCGAGTTTGTCATTTGTTTCGTCGGAAGTATATAAAACTGATGTGAAGCTAATGTGGCAGCGGCTATGAAAAATCTTATTATGCTTTTATAAAAATTGGAAATTTATTATTACATGTAGAGAGTACAGGTGGGGAACTTGAACAAAATCATCGATAGGGCCAAAATTATTCTACCATTATATATAACATTTTTAGATGTGTGGTAACAGTTAATATTTCAAAACTCGAGTTTTGAAATGGGCAGGTCGGTTGACTTCTCAAGTTTGGTTGTCGGTTTAAGCAGAAAACCAAACAAATTTTATGTCTTTTAGTTTAATTGGGAACCATGAATTCCAGTTCGGCTCGGTGAATTTTCGAATCTAAGAAACAATTGTAAGCGAACAAACCGTGATCATTGGTCTATATATTTTTTAGGTGGGTTTTCAATTTACCAGGTTAGAACCCAAACAAAGGCCCAAATCGTTTATTGCTAATAGCCCAAGAATACCTACAAGCCTGAATGGATGAACATACATGCTAGTATATTATTTTCAGAAGGCCCTATAATTTATATAGGCTATCACAAAAAAATAAACGTATTTTAAAATTTTAATATTATATCTAGATTTTTATCTCTTATTGAAAGAAAAAAAAAAACAACTCTATCATTGAATAATAAAAAAAACAAGGATCAAACAGAATTAGCAAAAAAATCTTTTGAAAAATCAAAATTCAACTGTGTGACAACTTAGTTTAACTAAGATCAATACTGGTAAAAGTAATAATCAAACACAGTAAATAATCAAACAATGATATAACAAAATTTAAATTCAAGTGACAACAATTACAAGTGATTAAGTTAGTCCAATTCTATGCATAATCTAACAATGATCTAACACTACTTTTTGAGGACTTGTAATTCGTTCATTATAGCTCAGTCTTTGACATATAATATATACCATTGTGAAGATCTCAAAACAACGGAAAGAATGAAAAACATCAAAAGAAAATTGAGAATTTTCGTGACATTTTTGTAAAGTATATTGGAGATAAAAGGGTGATTTTTCCAAAATGTAAATCAACTCTTTACTTCGTAATGGGCTACGACTAATTGGTGTATTCTCATTTGGACACTTGTCAACGGTTGTACCCGAATTCAAATAAACAAGATCCGAAACACGCAGTCAAACAAGAACTTCGCACCATTTCTTCTCACCAACATTATCATTTCATTATCTCAATTTCATTCATTCATTCATAACCTTACCTACCGCCACTGAATGCAAGCTGCCATTGCAGCTATGGCTGCTCACTCTGTCCTATTCTCTTCAGCCACTGCCTCTCACTTCCTTCTTTTCCCCATCTCAAACCCTAACACCACATCTATCTCACTCCAGTCTTCTTCTTTCCATGGCGTCTCACTCAAAACCACCATCAATCGTCAATCCCTGACACTCTCCGCCGCAGCTGCCACCGCGCCTAAACCCCTTACCGTCGTCGCCGCCACCAAAAAAGCCGTCGCCGTCCTCAAGGGTACCTCCAGTGTTGAAGGCGTCGTTACCCTAACTCAAGAAGACGACGGTATTCATCACTCTCTCTTAATTATTGAGAAATCTGTTTGATTTAGTTAGCTTATTTATGCAATTTGCAGCAATTGCGATTGATGTTGATTTAATTTGACATTATTTCATTTCCACAACTTGTCACCAAATTTTAAACCTAATTACCAGTTTTTGCAAAAAAAAAATGGAACAATACATACCGACTTGAACTTGAAAAGTAGCTGGATTGAGATGTTGTATTTAAGTAGACAATGAACCCCGTTATCAATTTTGTATTTTGTACTAGGTTTTGACTTTTGACTTTGACTAAATGTATAAATGACCTGAAATTTTTGTATAGTTATGCTTTAATTGTAAATTGTTGCATTGGACACAGGTCCAACAACTGTGAATGTCAAAATCACTGGACTTGCTCCAGGACCCCATGGCTTTCATCTAGTAAGCATTCATATAATTATAAAGTAATTTGTATATTTCTTATGCATTGCTGATAATTTTTATTTTCTTGATGTAACAGCATGAGTTTGGTGATACCACAAATGGGTGCATTTCAACAGGTTTGAATATTGACTACATTACAATCTAAATTATTTAGTTTATTGATTTTAAATAAACGTGTTGTCGATTGATATTAGGACCACATTTTAACCCTAATGGGAATACACATGGTGCTCCTGAAGATGAAATCCGTCATGCGGGTGACCTGGGAAACATAATTGCCAACGCAGATGGTATTTAATTTATATATTTTTTGATTTTCTTAAAAATCTTTTAGCTATATACGTTAACCAAAAATTGTACCCCGTTTTTCTCATTATACTATGTAGGCGTGGCTGAGGCTACAATTGTTGATAATCAGGTTTGAGATTAATGTTTTGTTTAGTTATTTGTTTTGTAATATTGTTTGTGTACTTTTTAGTTAATATATGTTTAATGAGGATATGCAGATACCATTGACTGGACCTAATGCTGTGGTTGGAAGAGCCCTTGTGGTTCATGAGCTTGCTGATGATCTCGGAAAAGGTACATTTTTTTTTAATTTCTTAGTAAGAAATTTAAATTATATTTTATTTTGAACATGAATGTTATATAATTTTTGAACTTTTTTGTTGGTTTAATTTAGGTGGTCATGAACTTAGCCTCTCCACTGGAAATGCAGGCGGACGACTGGCTTGTGGTATTATAATTGTTCATACACGTGTTAACTTTTTATACTAAAGTTTTGTAAATATATTAACCGAGTTCTAAAAAATGAACAAAAAGTTTTGACGGGTCAACCCAGCCCATTTTGCTGTGTATAGCAGCACCATATTAACTCCTTTTGGGCCTTTGAAATATGCAGGTGTGGTCGGCTTGACTCCAATATGATGATGTGGCGAGCTCGTTTTAAGTTGAAATATTTGCACATTGTATTTAGCCAATAATAAATGAGGCTTTTGTTGGTGAAAGATGTACAATCACTTTGAATTGCTTGTGAGTTGATATTGATTATCATATTATTCACATTTCTTACTTTTAGTTCATAAAGTTCATGATGTTATTGTTATGTTTTATAATCTCATGATAAACGGTACAGCAATTCTTTCTATACCTATAGTTAGGAGTAACAAAATGGGTTGAAATAATTGGTTTTCGGTACAGATCAAAACGAGTAGGTCATGATGACCCCAAAAAAATTTGTTTAGGAATTTTACCTTATTTTTTATTTCAACGTTTATTCGTTTGTCACATAAGATTATAAGGTCTATGATGGGAACAGCTCAAAATATGGAAAAATGGTTTGGTCTACTTTTAGAAGCGTTTCTCATAAATGGCTTACTTTTGAGATGGCCGACGCTTTTAATGATGATCGATAGAAACCTTGCTTTAATGTTTAATCTTTGAATTAAGCATAAGAAAATAATCTCCTTTTGATCTCTATTTATAAAGTTACCTAATTATTTAAATACCGAAAATGCAAAAGGAAGACAAATATAATGCTGAATTTTTTTATGCATTATTAAGGCCGAACAATTTTTATAAATTAACGATATCTATCGGAAGACTTTGAACTTGTTTGTTTCATTCCCCCTTTATAAATTATACTCATTAGAGCTAAAACATAATATGAATTGACGAATTCATAAATAAATAGGTCGAAATTGACGCAATTCACCTAAAGTCACTACGATTCTTATCATCTGTTTATAAAAAGAGGATTATTATCATATAAAGAAAATTAAACATTGTTTGGCTGAGACAAAAACATGTCTCATAATTTCGTTTATGTAGTAATCTAGCTATGTATCCTACACGTATATGATTAAGTCGATGAATGTGACAACCGAGTCGACTCATTGGTGTTGAGTGTGGGCTAGAGTTGGCGGTGGTTGGGTGTGAATGAAGTTAAGGTTGGGTCGGGTGTGATTAGTAGTGATGGATACTTTTGATCTTGCTTTTGGTCCATGCATTTGTTACTATTTCTACCCTAATTAGTTGGTATCCTACACTAAACTCCTTACTCAAAGTGTATGCTATTAATGGTCTCATTTACACAAACTTAATGCTAAGTTGGGATTATTTTTTTAATATTATTTGAAGTATTTTAGGTAAAAGAGATTACTATTGTATAATATATCCATTAATGTAATTTGTCTTCTATTTAAGGTAATGCACTTTTCTTATTTATATGCAAAACAGTAAAAAAAATATAAAAAATAAACATCACTTCAGTTACTAAGATATGTTCCTTAGATCATTAGGTATGTTGCTTGAGCCAAATATCCACCTCAAGTCATCTTAGCAACACCGCAACATTTTTTATTTCAGATTCACACGCCTCTCTTCACAAATAACTCAAGCTAAAATACTCTTTTTGGACCCACCAAAATACCACTCACTCACACCATACAACAAAATATCCAGTTATCTTAATTGTCACTTCGGGGGTCATTAAAAAAAACTTTGACTTGATAATGCTTCTTAATTAACACTAAATACGATAATACACCTGAAAATCCTCTCTCTAATTGAGTATAATGGAAAGGAAAGCACAGCCTTGTTGTCATACGCAGGTGGCTTACACCATACCTCATATTTTGTTATGCTCTCTCTAAAGATGATTGCACTTTGAGTAATTTTGCATATTAAGTGTCCCTAAAGATTTATAATTATTGCATCAACATTCAACAAAAAAAATACAAAACAATCATATAATTAGTTTATTGCAAAATGATCTAAACAATGCCATAATTAGATGACCAACAATAACAATAATGATAAAGATAATGATAACGATACTCAATCCTTTTAAATAAGAGGTATAATTGTTGTCATATGCAGGTGACTTACACCATACCTAATATTTAACTAGTTTCGAAATCGTTTAATACACGGAGGAACAGAATAGTTTTTAGGCCAGTTTTGATTTTTTATTTTGATAGTGAAAAATTACCATCTTCATGTTCGGATTTGAATTGATAATCAAAATTATTTTTTTAGTATGATAAAAGTTTGTACATGGTTTTTGTTATCTCTTCTCTAGGTTGGGAATTAGAAGATTATGATTACCGTCGGTGGTGGTGGCAAGAATCTCAATGGTTAAGTTGAGAAAATTTGATTTTTTAATAGATTTCAATAAATCTGTGAAAATAAATGGATTGTGAATGTTCAAACATTTAAAATTTGAATATGTGCAAGAACGATTAACCCAGACAGATTAATTAATCTAAAATCTACTGACAATAAGAAGTTGCAGCGGATCAACACTTATGTTAATTGATTAAGAATAATGAATACTGTTAATGAATACGAATAAGTATAAGAACACAGTAATCACAAAAAGCTTCAATGTATATTAATTTGATCGATCAATACACACGTACGTTTACAATTCGTAAGGAACTATTTATAATAGTCCTTGAAGCCTAAACTATTAACCTAGTTATTTCTAGGAATTGATACAAACAATATACATCAAGATATACATGCTATAACAAACTATGCTAGAATCTCGGACTCGATCAGCACCATAAATAGGATCAGTAGTAATTGTTGATCGTCAGTAGTATTCATCATCAGTAGTAACTTCCAAGATTAGCATCAGTAGTATATAGCATTTCTGCCCCATCAGTACTAACTTCAATCTTCATTGATCAGTACCAACTGCAGCATCAGTAATAGAATGTTTATCTATTTCATATCCCAACAGGAATGAATTTCTAAGAGAGTTCTAAACGATAACCTAAATTGATGCAAAAAGATTAATCTTTGAAATTTATGAAGATACATTTGCAAATGATGAAATTATAAGTTGAAATTGAGAGTAAAATTGGTGTAAGATATTCATGATAATGCAAAACGTAAACGAACACTTTTATGGAGTTTAGACCATTAGATGCAACGAGTTTAACGTCCTTTGTTTTAGTTTCAACTGAAATGAAAATTTTATATTTCCTCCGATTTAAAATAAGTGATACATTGTTGGTTTCACGGTTTTTGAGACAAAATATGATAATGATAATTAAATTAGATTAATTGGATGGTTAGTGGGGAATGTGTCCCACAATTGAATAAAGTGAGGTTAATAATGTTTAAAAGTAAAAGTAAGGGTAAAGATGTCATTTTACTTTATTAAAGTAGATAGTTAGTGGGTATGAGTCCCATCACTTTTTACCAAATAAGGTAAATTTTCAAAATGTATCACTTATTTCGATACACCCAAATATAAAAAGTGTATCACTTATTTTAAATCGGAGGAAGTATATTATATGTTTTAAGCACTTTTTAGGCCACTCTGAGTGGTTTAAGTGTTTACAAAATTAAATATAATTCTCATTCTTTATTAAGAAAAATATCACAATTAGCCACTTTATGAATACAAGGTTTCGTTCACCAAAGGCCTCACAAACTTAAACCGTGGGTGGTGCCATGTCGGGAAAGGCTCGCCAAACGTGTACCACTATTGGTGTGGCGAGCGTTAAACAGATAGAAGATAACAACAAAAGACAATGGTGTGGGACAAATTTTGACTTTAACACTAAGAGCACCGGGTACGGTGCGTTATTGGGCATGTTATTCGCCGATAACGGCGCCAAACCCACACCGTGGGTGGCGCCATCGGCCCGTTATCCGATCACCGCCGAGGCAATAACGATGGTTAAAGGGGCTGCTTTGTTTGATGTTTGAATTCCAACGGCTATATAGCCGTTGTAACGGCTACCTTTTTTTAAAAAAAAAAACTTTTTTTTAAATAATTTTTTTCCTTTTATAAATACACAACCATTTATCCCAAACAACTCACACATTTTTTCATATTTTCACTTTCAAAATGAGTTCTTCAACATATAGTGATTCTTCTGATTCGAGTTCAACATCGGGTGAGGAAAAACTTCAAAAATTGACAAGGTTAAACGATTGGAATAACTACTATAAAACCTTGTGTGCCGATGACGAACCCAGAGTTAGAAAATATATCAAGCGAGATCGAGTTGGTGCTGAACAACGTCTAATGGAAGATTATTTTGGCCCTGGCCCGAAATACCCCGAACGATTTTTTAGACGCCGCTACCGTATGAGCTCCGCCCTATTTCTTTCTATAGTTGAAGGTATTACCAATTATAACATAGAACCTATTCCTGCGCATTTTATGTTTTTTAAACAACGACCCGACTGTAGAGGTTTGATGAGCATTAGTCCTATAATGAAATGCACGTCTGCCATACGTCAACTAGCATACGGGTCAACCCCGGATGCTTTTGACGAATACCTACAAATTGGCGAACGTTGTAGTCGTGAATGTTTGGATAATTTTACAAAATGTATATGGGATTTATTCTCGGAAGAGTTTTTAAGAAAACCCACTCTTGAAGATATCAACACTTTATATGCAAAACACGAAAGTTATCATGGGTTCCCGGGTATGCTCGGTAGCATAGATTGTATGCATTGGGAATGGATAAAATGTCCGACTGCATTGAAATGGCAATACAAGAGAGGTGATCATAAGTACCCGACACTTATGCTAGAAGCCGTTGCGTCTCAAGATTTGTGGATTTGGCATGCGTTTTTTGGGGTAGCGGGTTCAAATAACGATTTGAATGTTCTTAGTCATTCAAATTTATTTGACGACCTCATAGACGGAGTCGCTCCCGAGGTTCCGTTTACGGTGAACGGGAAAACATACGCCAAAGGTTATTACCTAGCGGATGGGATTTATCCAACTTGGTCCACCTTCGTTAAAACTTACGCGGTTGCTAGAAACCCAAAAGATTTGAATTTTAAAAAGGCTCAAGAAAGTGCACGAAAGGATGTTGAACGAGCTTTTGGGGTCCTTCAAGGTCGTTGGGGTATTATTCAACATCCGGCACGAGCTTATTCGGTCAACAAAATTCGAAGAATCATGTACTGATGCATACTATTGCATAACATGATATTAAAAGATCAAGAATTTGCAATAAGCGAATTTAACGAATTGTATGTCAGTCCACAACAGAATTTGCAACGCACCTGGGTCGAGAGATGTGACGTTCACCGCAAGAAATACAAAGAATTAAGGGATAAAGTTGTACACAACGACCTTCGCCGTGATATAGTCGAACATCTTTGGCAACTAAAATTGGAACGTGACGCTCAAGACGCATGATTTTATTTTATTTTTTTATGTATTTTTTTATGTATTTATTTTCGTCATTTTAATTTATATTTTAATGTATGTTTTATTTTATGTATTATTTTTATGTATTTTTATGTGTTTAAAAAAAAATTAAAATACAAGTGGGGCCCCTATAACATAGTTATAGCAATAACACCAAGGAGCCACAATTGTGGGTGTTAGTTATAGCCATGTTATAGCCCAAAAAAAGCTATAACTAAGCTATAACACCACCACCACCACACCTTATGCTCTAAGAAGAGTAAATTTAACATGAAATACTAAAATCATGTTAAATAGTCAAAACAAATTTAACATAACTTTCACACCTTACGTTCGATTTGATGAATATATTCTTAATTTATTATCATTAGCAAAAAAATTATAATAGAAAAAAAAATGCTTTCAAAGATAACGTGGGATTTATCAGTTGCAGTTAGTGATCTACTCAATCCTCTTACTCTATCACCATATCGACTAGTTGACTTTTTAAAATACACTCTGTATTGTTGTATGAATTTCACTCTATAAACCATTAATTAATATTAAATATAAACCTGTTATGAACCATATAATATAAATATAAGAGTAGTTTAGGAGGGTAAGAGTGTTTTATTGTTCAAAACAAATTTAAATACGTAAATTAAAAAAATAAATTGTACATTCAAAATAGTACTTTTTGTTTTCTTCTTTGTTAGAGTTTTTGAACCAAAAGATAAAACAATTGATGTGCTTGGCTTACTTGCAGTCTCCAACTTGTAACAGAATTTTCTAGTGAGTGGCTCAAAAGCTACTTCACGCAACTTGTAACCACTAAAAAGCGAAACATATAAGATATATGAAAACTACAAAACATTATAAAATAAGACTTTATTTGAATTTAACCATAATAAATTAATAATATCAAAACTTAGTTATGAAAACTTTTAATATCATTCAATAAAATTAATAATAATATTATTTTCTTGTTTCATCTTTAGTTTGGGATGAATACAATGCCAAAACTCTTTTTAGTCATTTTTTTACAGTTAGATAAATGAGAAGAATAAGTTTCATAAGACTAAACGTATTGGGGCGACCAAAGGATTTATCCCCTCGGTCGTGATGCGTCCCTCTCATGCCATGATGACCATACTTGTTGTGAGAGGAGTGTTTTTTATATCATGCATAAGATTTAATACTTTATGTTTTTTATAACTATTACAGGTATATTAATTCTACCGAATGTAGGGATTTAAATTATATTTTATTTTATTAAATTAAAATGGTTTTGTTATGGTTCAGATAATGGGAATTGTTGCTATAGAGAAGAAAGTGGGGGTGAGGGGCCGACAGGACGCCAACGTGTGAAGCATACTCCCAAATGATACATGTTTTATGCTATTGGTTATTGGATTGGCCACATAAATTCAGTATATTTTAATTTATTTATGTAATATTAATTTAATGACAAATTCGATTTTTATGTTTCTTTGGAAAGGCATTTTTCATAAATATGTTAATCAATATACAACAAACGTTTATAAAGGTTTGCCAGATCTCATTTTCATATTAAAAATTCTTGAAAATGAAGATATAGAAATGATCACAAAACTAGAGAAAATAAAATCAAGTGGACACTTCAACTAGAATTTTTAATACTATAAAGTGGCAAATCAGTAACGTTGACAAGTTAAGGGGCTAGATGTGAATTCAATTTAATGAAGAGGAAGTACGGAGTAGAAGTGAAGAAAAGAGTGTTGCTTACTAGTTTAGTTAGCTAGTTAACCTCAATTAATTCCATTTCCACTTATGCCTCTTTCAACGGTAAATTTAATTCCTTAGTTTTATAACTTTTTTTTGAACGGCAAGTTAGTGGTTCGAGTCTAGTCAGTGACATCCACAAGGGGCAATATGTCTTTCCTCGAACCTTCCACTTATAGGGAATAAACCTCACGTCCACGACGGGACTTGAACTCATGACCTTGGTCATGAGCAACACCTTACCTTTTCCACCAATACCACTAGGCAAGAAGCCTTGGGTCCTTAGTTTTATAACATCAATGCAACATCATTTTCTTCTATCAACTAAATAAAAACTGAAAAATTCATGACAACAGTATTCCTATCCGTAGATGCATCTCTCCCAACTCGTCAGATATTTGACGAGAACAAAGAAAAGTTTCAACCAACGATTTGTAGACGAGTTGGTACCAACGATATCTTTTACCGATGAGTTCCAACGGGCAAAACTGACCGATAGAAAAAATCAAAATTTGGAAGATAAAAAAGATAGAAAATTTTATACCAAAATTTGGTCATGCTATATTTTCACATCACTTTTAGAATAACTTTTGGATTATTTAGTAAACCGTTGTATTTTAGCCAATGAATTGGGTTGCGGTTATGTACAACTGCCAAAAGCAATTTTGTAGTTGCAATGGTTGCACTTGTTTTTGTCTTTAATTATTTGGAACAAACAATAAATAAAAGAATACATAAAGTGAATATGATGAGCTCACATAATACATGCACACCATTGCCATTTTGGATAACTATACATACACAACCTGCTCATTGAAAAACTAAATGAGTAGTTGTATTTGTTGTTTTTCATATTAAATAAAAACAAAATAAAGTAACTTAGTAGTTAACGGGTTTTTGCATAATGATGGAATTAGACATGTTAATAGAGCGGGTTTTGACTTTGATCTGGTCCGTACCCACAAGATTTATATAGGTTTAAATCATAGTTTTGATTCGTTTACATGTTAACGACCCGTACTCGTTAATACTTTACTAAAAGGTCGGAGTATGGATCAATACCGACATGATCCGTTTATAAGCCGTCCCACATTTAATTATAGAAAAAACTAATTTGTATCCTTCACATTTATGATTTACTTAATTGTCATGTTTAAGCACCAATTAAGATTAGGATTTAGAGGTTAGAAACCGAGCAGGTCATGATTCATGCGTTTCACTTTCCACTTAAGGGGTTCCAACTTCCAATTTCACATCTTTATATATTGACTTGCTTAGTTGATGTTGACGATTATTTTACAAATTAAAATCAAGAACCATATATAGTTTATAGTTTAATTTTTCACGTTATACTAAATATTCAAGTTATATTTAACTAATTTTTATCTAATGCTTTGCGAAAAGCATAATAATTGGAGCTTATAAACGAGTACTCTTAGTGGAATTGCAGCTTGTATTATTATAGGGGTGGAGTTGATATGTGTCCCGCAGTGGCACGGGCTACTACTCAAAAAATTTCATATAGGATAAGTTTATCAGAATTTGTTTTGGGTACTATGGTGCAGTGCTTCTATCGGACTAAAAAACCTACCAATAGCTCAAATCAATCTTAAAAAGAAACTATCGTATTAACTAATAGTCCAAACTGAAAGCCCAAACAAAAATCTAAATCAAATAAAAAAGAATTCAAAGTGTGTCTTGTAATTTTTTAGTTATAGGTCTATAAAATTAGTAATTATTTTGCATGTTTAGAAAATTAATAATTACTGATTGAAGACTTGATGTTATAATCAAACATTATGTTCATGTAATAGAGTCATTTATGTCAAAATCATTTTTTTTTCGACGCACTGTCCCTTGGAAGCTACCGGGAGCACTGCTCCTAGGAGTCTTGGACCCTGTAAGAGAGCGCAACTCCCTTGATGTCCGACTTTTCTATCCCCGCAAGTATGCTACTACTAATGACAATGTCTAGTTCCGCCCCTATGCCTCTCTGTATATGTGTGTGTGAGAGATTGATAAAAAATAGGCAGGTTTATGAGAAAGCAAGTAAAGGTAGAGAGTGGGAGGGTGACGGCAGTCGAATGGTCACAAGTTTACCTGTAAAATGCATTATTGTAATGCTGGATACACTCTACACCACCCACAACTTAACTAACTCATTAAGCCCCACTTCACACTTACTCCCTACTCCCCTCCCACCTTCTATCTAACACCACAATAATATATACTAACCTTAATTTCTAAAATTAATGACAACCAATTTCCTTTTAAATAATCGACCAACTCTCACTTCTTAAACATACAACACTTTTACTTTTTAGAGGATCTTTTATTTAATTATTTATGATAGACTTAATTAATATTTAATATTATATAAATTCATTATCATTTTTGTTTGACGGTAAATCTATGAGAAAGCAAATAAGTAAATAGACGGAGGGAGAAGTACTTTCCTTTGAGATGAAGACGACATGGAGTGAACGAGGGGTAGCATATCATTGACGTGCATTCTCTTAATCAACTCTTTAAAATCATTAACTAAATTATTTATGTGAATCTAGCTCATTAGTCATTACACATAAATTCCATTACCATATATTATGGTAAATATGTTATTGGTTAATATCTAGTAAATGCAGAATAATAGTGAACAAGGGGTAGCATATCATTGACGTGCATTCTCATAATTGGTTAACATCAATTCCATCCTTGGAAAAAATATAACCAGTTCACTTATTGGTCATGTGGTGAGCCCTTTCATATTTTGATGAATTTAGTCATCTGATAAATATTTCTTAAAAATGATATAGCAAACCTTTGATCTTTGATGTGAATAATTTTAATGTATTCGTGTGCACTCATACAATGTGGCTAAGAATTTAGGGATTTGGGTTTAGAGAAGGTCAGAAGTGTAATTAACATTCTCGTAAAAAATTGTAAAATTACGAAAAGAAAAAGAGGTGGGAGATTGGATGAATAGCACGCGAGGAACATTTATAGCGCGTGAGAGTTACCGCGCTCTGGAATTTTGAAAAGTACTTGTTTAAGAAGGGAAACGCGAGAAAGATTGTTGGCAACGAACTACTTTGAAGAAAAAGAAGTTACACTTTACTACCTTCAATTCCGATTCATTACGTTTTCACTATTAACATTCTTAACCCTTTGACTATGTATATATATTGAACCAAAACCCCTCACTCTTTTCTCCATTACCAGTAACCCACTCTTTCTCTCACTTCCACCAATTTTACACACTTTCGCCATGGAAATGGAGTTCATGCCAGAATTCACGGACGTCATGAGTCATGATCGAGATCGCAAAATCATCAGAGGAAAACGTACCAAACGTCAAAGGCCGTGTTCGCCTTTTGGTGACTGTTTGATTGATAATTCTACACCTGATCAATCTCCGGTGATGTCATCTGAGATTTCAACGGCGGAGGAAGATGAAGACATGGCGAATTGTTTGATTATGTTAGCTCATAGTGCTTGTGTTTCTCTGGTGAACGAAGAAAACACAAAATCTGATCAGATTCGTCAGAAAACCGAGAAATTAAGTAGTCGGAGGTTCACGGAGATGCCGACAACGACTACCGCTAGTGGAATCGGAAAATCCGGTTTTTACGTCTACGAGTGTAAAACGTGTAACCGTACGTTTCCTTCATTTCAAGCGTTAGGCGGACACCGAGCTAGTCATAAGAAACCGAAACTTAACGTGGAAGAGAAGAAATGTAGTTCCGTTAATATTTCGCCACCGCCATTGACGGAGTATCCCGATCAACATCAACAGAAAGCAATTGTAGAAGACGAAGTCAGTATGATTAACGTCGAGAAATCTCGGTCACGGTCACCAGGTTTCAATCGAACAGGAGGTAATAATAATAACAACAATAAAGCAAAAATTCATGAATGTTCAATATGCGGATCGGAGTTTTTATCTGGCCAAGCTCTCGGCGGACACATGAGAAAACACCGGCCAATTCCGCCTTCGGTAAACCAAATCGACGGTAGCAGTGGTGGTGATCACGTGATCGAAAAATCTCCTGTTGGTAGTAGTACTACTATGTTATCGCTGGATCTTAATCTTCCACCACCGGAGTTGTTTGACGACGTTCAATCGAAGTTTCAGTTCACGGCGAGTTCTTCACAACAACGTTTAGTGTTTTCTGCTGCTCCAGCTTTAGTAGATTGCCATTACTGAAAGCGATAAAAAAGGTCAACATCAAGCATCGAGATTACTGTGAAATATTACATTTTAATTGCTGTTATTATTATTCATTGACAATTAATCAAGCAACACTGATTCTTCTTAATTACCATCCCTTCAATTTCTCTTCAATTGCACAAAATCATCACATCGATCAGTTACCTATCAACTAAGTAATCCAATTGTTTACTTGTGTAATGCAATTATTGACTTAGTGAAAGAAATTGTTGCAATCTTAATTACTTATCAAGATTCATATATAAATTAATTTAATAAATATAAATCAATTTGATTCGAGTTAGATTCAAGTAGTGCAAAGCGTAGTGAGTGAGGAATACTTTGAGTAAGTGGCTTGTGTTCAACAGTTGATATGATGCATTTCATGGGTTGCCTTTCATTCACGAAAAGTGAGTGATAGTGTGAGTATTACATGGGCATCTTCCTTTTTCTCTTCATTTTATGTTTACTAACAAAAATTGTAATGTTTCTTACTAAATCTTAATATTTTATCTTCTTTCTCATAAAATAATTGTCACGTGAAATACTTTAGTTCTCTTTTTTAATTATATCATTTGATTTGAACACCTGTATTGATCAAATGAGTAAAGAGATAATTATGAAGATTTAATAAAAAATAATACAACTTCTTTTAGCTAAAACAGTATAAGATAAATTATTATATACGTTCTTTTACCATTTTAATATTCGTATGTATAATTAGATGAAATGTATATAATATAAGTAAAGCACGTATAAATAATCATACAAAAAGTATTCTGTTTTCTTTTCCCGTCATCTATCTTGTGCCTTAGTTGTATTTTCCTCAAATACAATATGAAGTAAAATACACGTAATGTGTATCATACATTCATAACGAACAAATGAATGTGTAAGTGTGTGTGAGAGAACTAGAGAGATAGAGACACGGCATACCACAAGAACTGAAAGTTGTGATTTACTTTTTTAATGTTTATTTTTTTCATTTCGAACACTAAACAAGTCTCTAATTTAGTATCGATATCGACAAGTAATGTGTTAAAACATGTTGCATTAACGTGTTTGTAACTGAAAAAAAAAATTGTAAGATTAGAAGAAGGTATAATTTGAGTGTGGAATAATTAGAAGGAAAATAACACATGGTTTGTGTCACTCTTAACACACACATGGAGTGTGTTAGTGTGTGTGAGTGAGTGGTAAGGCAGTCTGTATCAATAAATGGTTGGAAAACAAAAAATGAGTTGGCTAACTGCATGCCTTTCCCATTTCCATCCAACTCCATCCATATATTAAAATACATTATTCTCAATTTACTTTTATTTAATCAGTTATTAAAGTTGTAAAAGAGCTATTAATATATTCTTAATTATAACAATTCTAAGTTGATTGAAGAGTGTTTTTTAAAGCCTTTTAAAGTTACCAAAATTTTACTCATAATAAAATTTGAACCCATAATTTTAGGCAATTTGTAACACCAAACATCAGTATTATTAAGCTACAAGACTTGATTAATTAAATTTATTAAAGAGTGTTAATATTTCTTTATGTAGCTATATTGTAGGTAATTGGTTAAATCCTAATTAACCTATGGAAGATAGTAAATTATATAATTGTATAAAGGGTAATATAAAGGTTTAAGGAAGGTTGGAGGTTGTTTACAGATAGCTAGCTGTACCTAATAAGTAAGTGACAATTAATGTTAATATTGAAATTAAATAAGAATTAGGCGTTATAAGGATGATTATAATTAAACAAAAGTGAGGATATACAGTCCACATGATAAGGTGGGCGATAGCAACGACAGCTGCTTTTGCCATCTCTCATCACTTATGTAACAACTCTTTCTAATCCGTGTACTACAACAGAATACATGATTTAAGATAAATATTGCTGTTATAAAAATAAATATATAAATACTTAATAATACATCTGGAATCAGAGGTGCAATAAAAATCAGTTTAGGAATGGTTTGGAACATGTTTTTTCCTTGTCGGACTGGGTCAGTTTGTAAATCGCCGCTTCGGGATCAAGTCGATGTTTTGTGAATGAACATGTTTGAAAACCAATTTTTTTGTTAACATAGCTTTAAAACCGGTTTAAACACCGAAAAAACCGGTTTGAACCGGTCCGAACCAGTTTCGGCCAGATACAACCCCACTTATGAAATCGGTTTCCCCCGAACCGGTTTTGACATTTGTTGACCAAAATCGAATCGGTTTTTCTAAAGCTAGTTTCAATTTGGAACCTTTTCTTTATACCTTCACAGTTCACACATACAAATTACATTTAAATTAGTTGATAATCAATATCAATAATAAACTCGGGTGACTAAGCGATAACCATCTCAAACATGAAATAATATTTTAAAAACAATATATTTTTATAGTGGTTTGTTAATGATAATCTTTAGGGTTGTCTTTATAAGACTATTGCATACATTATTAACTTGTATTTTAATTAATTATTGAGATATTCTTTAAATGCAGGGGTAATTCAGTTAATGTACAACTATTGGATATGATCCATGTCCAAACACTTTATTGACAATCTTAAAATTTCATTTTTAAATTGTATGAAATAATTTATTTATTAAAAATTTAAACGCAAACAATAGGGTTGGGGGTAGGAGATAGTTAAGCATGGATGGTGCTAAAAGCCTGAAAGTGATAGTTAAGTACACGTTTTGACGAATGGGTTAAGCATGGAACATTGCGTGAGTTGCCATGTTCCCCAAATTCCTTGAATACTTAAATATCTTTAGATATAATACTTTTAACTAAAATATAGATACCTTCGAAGTCATCAAGTAAAACCTTAAGTCAAGGTCTATAATTATGTACGAAGAAAATTAGTTGTCTAATTTAGGGATGTTCATTTTTGGATATCCGAAATTTTTGAGCTGTGAATTTCACTATTCGAATCTTTATTTAAATATACAAAATTTCGGATATCAGATATATTTGAATACCCGTAGTTTTATTAGACCTATTAAATATTGAACATAAGGTGTTGATGTCTTTCAATAGCATTCTTAGAGCGACTTATGAGTATGTTTATTCGTCTTTTGTGACTTGGGGCTCAACTCTTCCTTCCATTTATCATCGGGCTATGTTTTGAATAATGTGACAGGTTATGTTAATTCTTAAACATTTTAATAATATTCTATGTGAAGAAATTGAAATTTTTTGAAGCATGAATGTCAAATTTCAAGTGTATTTCTGAGTTAAGGACGATCATGCAAAAATGTCAGTTGAAGGACCGGAACCTATTCGAGATATGTTAAAAGACGTTTTGTAGCGGAATATGCAACCTTATGATTAAAATCTTATGTTTAGAAGAAGCAAGTTTATTTCGTTACGAACTAATAATGTAAAACATGGAATAGAAAATTGTATTTTGATTGATACATTAGCATTAACTAACGTCTTCTATTTATAGTTAATAAACTTTGAATCCAAAGAAATCCTAATAAATCGCGGCCCGTTTAGATAATAGGTTGGGCCATACTAACCTAACTGAAATCTATCATTTAATAGATCTGTCACTGCTACAATCATCCAATAAATCCTAATGATGGTGGGTGATATTGGTGGTAGGTGCCTAGGTGGCACTTGTTAGTGATTGTAGTGAAGGGTGGTGGTTAATAGATTAATATGTATTTAAGGATTAATATCGTACATTTCAGTTGCTTAGAGCTCCTTGCTAATACCATGAGGATTGCAGGTTCGAGTCCTTTCGAGTCCTGGGGCTGTTAATTTTTTTGACAATGCAAATATTTCCCGAAATAAAAATCGTTTAAAATTATGACTTGCTAATTTAGGAAGGTCCCAAATGCATTGTATATAGTAAGGATAAGGATTAGAATTATAGCAGCCTATTTATTCACTTAAACAACCTATTTCACTAGAAAGCTACTGATTAACAAGATTAACAAATAACGCCAAGGATGCTTGTATACATATAAATGTTAAAATCTTGACAACATTACAAAACAAAAGAATATTGGAACATGAACTTCTAAAACTACTTTCATAGTTTTTATCCTGCATAAAATAAAATAAACAAAAGTAATTATCACTGCGTAATTTTTTTATCTCAAAAACCAAAAAATGACTAATTTTCCTATTTCTGGCATTTGAGCTAAAAACCTAGCACAGTGTTTGTCTTTGTACAAAATTAAACAAAAATAAAATAACAAAAACTATGGTCCATAGATTAATTAACATACCTTGACAGAAGTCGATTTCGTGAGTAGTTAATTAGTTGGCAAATACATTCAACCGTACTTCAGCAGTAACATCGGGATGAAGTTTCAACTCTGCAATATATTCTCCTGTTTCTCGAATTTCTGGTAGAGAAACAATCCTTTTGTCGATATCCCTACAACAAAAATAAGTAATTATCATATGCAGTTATTCATATATAAGGATTTCCATACATAAAGTAAAAACAACCAATCATTAAAAAAAAGAATAGTACCGTTGAAGTTGTGCCTTAATTATGTCAACAAGATCTTGAGCAGTAACACTGCAAATAATAAGATGCATAAGTAGCAAATTTAAAAAGATTTACTCCGTATAAATTAATCGTATATATTGCAAACCTTCCAAATATTTGTTTTCCTTTCCCACCCTTGCGTTTCACCTTAAAAGCACCAACAGTTTCAAAAATTCTAGCAAGTTGCAATGCCTCTTCTTTTACCTAACAAAAAAAATCAAATTCTTTAACCTAATACAACTAACAACACTGTTAGTTAATTAAGACTCAAACAGATTTTTAATGTTTTTCTTTAACTACCCGTTTTTTTTCAGCCTCAATTCTCTCTTCTTCAACCTTCATTTCCCTGCAAAAGGAAATGATAAAATATTTCATGTTCTCAATATTAGACATAATTTTCCTATTTAAAGTACAATCATATGGGATTATGTTATAAGCACATGCGTATTATTCATTCAGCAACTTCCTAAACACCTTGTAGTTATATATAGATGCTAATCTTACACTTAGCAGATAAATGTATGTCATAATGTAACAAGACGTATGTTTAGCTAAATGTGAATTAAAGTAAATGAACGCATTATCATAAGTTAATAATTTCATTATGCTTTATTAATAGTGTCGAAAAATCTCAGAAACATTCACATAGCATTTTCACAAACAGTTGGCAGGCAACATACAAGATGACCGATTGACTCATAAAATTCAACTAAAAATCAACTTATTTTAATTTAATTAACATAAAATACGAAAATTAATTATTAGAAACAACCAAATTACACATTACTTGACAAGGTCAGGAGTAACAATTCGGGCCTTGCCGGAAGGATGCAGAAAGTTCCTGTAAAACCCAGCTTTGACATCCAAAAGCTGCCCTTTTTTCCCCACATCAGTAACATCCTCAATCAAAATTATCTACAATCCAGCAACAAAGAAACCAATTTATAAAAGAGCAAAAGAAAATCCTCGAGAACATGATCGAAATGTGCATGATTTGGTATTACCTTTCGTGTTTTTTTGGCTTTCTTTTGAGCTAAAACTACAAACGGTGAGGATTTGTCGGAAATTTTGATGGTTTCGTTGGTGTTTCTTGTTAGAGTGCGGTTGTTTAGCCATGAAGATGAATTCCATGACAGACTTGCTGCCGGAGAAGCCATTGACGGTCTGATTTTATCTTATCCGGAGTGGATCTTGTTCCGATATCGTAGGGTGAGGTTAGTCGAGTGTGAATTTCGCTATATCTACTTTCTCAATTTACAAAGTACCCTAACACCCCTTGAGAATAGATATTATTACAATTTACTCCCTTATGGTAGAATGCCCCTCAGAGCGCTAGGTGTGGTCACATAAGTGAAATGGTCACATCTGCATCACCTATGCGCTGCATCATTATTTCACATTTCACATTTAAAACCCTCAAATACCCCCTCTACCATCACTTAAGCCATTTGGGCCCCACCCCTTTTATTTTTCTATTTCCTTTTTTCAAAATAACTTAATATTTCATTAAAATAAATATTACAAACTAGAAATAAAAAAATTACAAATACTAAAAAATAAAATAAAAATACTGAAATTTAAAAAAAAAATACCGAAAATTACTTTGTTGTGTGAAAAATTGTTGTGTGAAAAGGTTTAGGTTGAGAAATGTTGTGTGAAAATTTGTATAAAATTATGTGGTATTTATAAAGGTTTTATTAAAATAAAAATACCGAAAAATAAAAAAAATACCGAAACTTAAAAAAAATACCGAAAATTACTTTGTTGTGTGAAAAATTGTTGTGTGAAAAGGTTTATGTTGAGAAATGTTGTGTGAAAATTTGTATAAAATTGTTTGGTATTTATAAGGGTTTAAGGTTTATTAAATTAAAAATACCGAAAAATAAAAAAAAATACCGAAATTTAAAAAAAATACCGAAAATTACTTTGTTGTGTGAAAAGGTTTAGGTTGAGAAATGTTGTGTGAAAATTTGTATAAAATTGTTTGGTATTTATAAGGGTTTAAAGTTTATTAAAATAAAAAAAACAAAAAAAAAAACAAAAACAAAAAACAAAAACAAAAAAAAAAAAATAAAAATAATTGATTTTACACGTGTCAGCACCCCATTGGCTCGTTGGTTTCGTTGGGTGGCTGGCGAAGATGGGATTTGGCTTGGCGGGCGGTATGGTGGCTTGGGTGAAATGGTGATGTGGCGTCCATGTGGCGTCCGGCGAGCTAGGGGTCAAGTGACCACACCCCTTGCTTTCAGACCGGTTATCGAAGTTAATTTTCACTTCAAAAAATTACGAGTACAATATTTCATAGCAAGTCAATTAGGATTCATGGTGGCAATGGATTGGATTTTGATCCAAGTTCAATATATTTAGGTTTATTGGATAAAAGAAAATTAATATTAATCCATTGATACATCCATCATATTAATCTATTTTCAACTATTAAAGTCTATGATTTGTATGAAAAATCACTACAAAAGGAGTCATTGTCCAAAGTTTTCACTGAAACTTTCAGATTTCCGGACTCATGAGAAACATCATGAGGACGTGAAATGGCGATGTTCGTGCGGTATAACTTTTTCGAGGAAAGATAAGCTTACAGGTCATGTTGGTTTGTTCATATGGTAGGACATACCCTAATTGTTGATCCGAGTTCTTTGATCAAGAGTCAATAAGGGTTTTTTTTTTCTTTCTTTTTTTCAACTTAGGTTCCAACTCGCATTTACAAACCGACTAATCCCATAGAGACCACCTATGGGATTAAAACAATTGCATGCAATTAATATTCGCCAACACATATCATAAAACAGACTTTGTAGCATCATGCATATTGAAACATTAACATCATAAGTCATAACCAACAAGGCTTTTATAAAGACCAAATCCACCACAAGCACATTTTAGATTTTCATTTCTAGATGAAATGATACATACGTTCTTAATTCATAGTAAAAAAGTAATACAATATATGTTATAACAGCAACTTAGCAAACAGGGTTTGGTTGAGGTTAAGCTTGGTTCTGCTGGTAGTTAAGTGTCCTCCTAAACAGCATGATGTGTGGCTCAGGTCGGTGAATTGCATAGTGCACCCATCCTCTGCTCTGCTGCACCCCCATTGCACGCCATTCACTCTATATCAACAATTAACATTTTCAGATATAAATACTATTTATAAAGTTTTTTTAACAAGTATATTATGATATTCATATACTACAGAATATATGAATGTATAAATTAAGCTTGAATTCCCATAGAATTAGAGGGCGATTGGATTGCATTTAGGGGATAAATGTCAGAAAAATAGTGTTTGGCAAACCATCTGAAAAAGGTGATTTAAGTGCATTTTATCTCTAAGAAAATGCAGTTTTTAAGAAGCAGGTCAGAATCTTCTTTTTTAATGCACCATTTTTAAATGCATAGTCTGTTTCACAAATGCAACCCTAAACATACTCTTAGCTTAAAGTGAGCATTTACAATCAACTACAGATTGCTGATGCTATGTGTGGTTATATTCCATACAGAAAAAATTCTAAATCTTATAAACTCATAACCTCAAAGAAAATTATGTTTGAATGGAAACACAAGTGAAACAAGATATACTTTTACTTTAGAGGTCAAACTTCATATTTTTCACATCCAACAGGATTATTGATAATGTTTAGAACATAAAACCTAAGTGTGTATATACTCGCATCAACTTGTAGTACGAAGCTGATTGGTTAAGTTTGACACCAAAAACATTAACAATATCTTAAACAGAAAGTCAGTATAAAATGATTAACCAAAACTCAATTAGTTAACGGTTCAAGTTCAATTCTAATACTAGGTAAATGCTAAAATTATTAGGAAGTTATAAAAATGAAACAAAATTATATAAACACTGCTAGGTAAAAACGTACTTCAGATAGAAGACGGTTCTTAGGTAGAAGCTTCGCAACTTCTGGAGTAAGAACCACATGCCTGCAAATTACAAATTCGAAACATACAGATAAATAAGAAACCTAATCGACGAAATTGTTACAACAGATCGAAGAAGAAAAAATACAAATGAATAAATAAGCAAATCGAAAAAATCGATGAACGGAGCAAACGCTAATTACCTATACTCGTAGGTATCATCGAAGTATTTTTCAGAGTACTGGATCTGGCTCATTTTGCTTCAATTTTAGCAAACTAGAATTAACAAGATGATCTGTGTAACTGGATCAAAACACAGAAGAATTTTAAAAACGGGATTAAAATCAGAAATCGAGATAGTATATGTAGAAGTTAGAACCCTAAAAATGCCGTTGAGAGCGTGTAGTGGATTCTGATGTGTAAATGGGAATTTTTTTATTGTGACCGTACCTTTTTAAATTTGAATTTTAAACTTTTCAATTTTCATTAAATAACCTTACCAAACACCCCTAAATAACATTACTGAAAATTTCAGAAAGTTGGGCCATTTTCTTTTCCCATTGGCCCCTCTGAGGTGGTCCTGAACCGCCTCCCCCTCGTCAAAGGATCTTCAATCCTTTTTTAACTTGTGGGTTGTGGCCTCTAAAAGAACGCATGACCCATTTCCCTCCATTTCTGGACCTAATATGTATGAATTTACTTCAATTCAAAATAAGTTTTTTATTTTTAGATGTATCAAAATAAATGATATACTTTAATAATTCACCTTATTTTGTAAAACATAATATAGTGAAATGACATTTTTATACTTATTTTTTACTTTTAAACATCATTTAAACCCATTTTAGACTGGTATCAATAGTAACTTAACTGATGATTTGAACCGCTCCTGAATATAACGACTAAATATAGTATATTGACACAATAGTTAAACGCATTTGACTAAATTATAATACAAGCTACACGAACATATTCCAATCGAACAACACAACTTACTTAAAACGTCTATTGTAGTTATCAGTTAATAATTGATAGAAAATCGACAATGTAGACCTACATCATAGTGCAATGAAAATATTATCAGTTGATCATAAAAAACTCGTGAATTAAATTCTTTTATATAAAACCAATTTCATATTGTTTCTTTTTTATATTTCGCAAAACAATCCAAAGTCTAAAAGAGATTTTCTTGGAAACCTTCAAGATCAAGTAAGGATCCACAAAAGATGAAGCTTGCAAACATAAATAAAAGGATCACTTAAGAGCGCTACTTATTCCTTCTTCCTCCATCTTCAAGTTAAGCATCATTTTTAACCTTTTTTATCTACATCTTTTCATTTATCAATCATTCAATCATCTATGTCTACAAATTGAAAAAAAAATGTAATTTTTTTGTGAAAAGTGTAAGAAGTTACACGCCAAATTCATCAAACCATCTGGTGATTACTTGACGGTAAAGACACTTGAAATGATTTCCATAAGTTCGATCACATAAATAGTTAGATTCAATTTTTTGTAATTACTTGTATCATGTGAAGTATATACCTTAACAAAATGATAAAAGAAAAAGAAAAGGAATTGATGGAAAGAAAAAGGAAAGACTTGGTTACAAGACATTCTCTTATAACAAAATTCCCATCTTTTTGCATAGTATATATAGCCTAATTAAACCACCTTCAACAAGTTGTCAAATTCATTAAAAACAATGGCTGTTTCCAAACCCCCGATCCAAAATCCGACTGGCCCAACACACTCGAAGCTAATAAGACTAATTGCAATAGTCTTGCTTACACTCATAGTCCTCGCCGGTTTAACCATCCTCATTATTTGGTTAACCATCAAGCCGAAAAAGCTAGTCTACACCATCGAGGATGGCTCTATCCACAACTACAATTTAACCGATGGCAACCACCTAAACGCGTCATATTACTTCCTCCTCCGTGCATACAACCCTAACAAAAAAGTTTCAGTTTACTATGATAAAGTTGATATTACTGTATTGTATGATGATGAAATTCTCAGCAGAGGAACTATTGACCCGTTTCACCAACCCAAAAGAAACGCAACCCGTTTTAAGTTGAATCTTGCATCACATGATGTGTCATTGCCTGGACAAATATCACGAGACCTAAAAGTCGAGAGGTCCTCGGGCCAAGTCGAGATGGTGGTGAAATTGAGGGCTAGAATAAGGTTCAAGGTGGGAGGGTGGAAATCAAGACACTACCGCTTAAAAGTATCATGTGCACCTATTATGGTTCATTTTTCTTCTTCCTCAAAGGGTTTTCAAATGACCAAGTGTGATGTTGATATTTGATTTCAGGGTTGAGTTGTGTTTTTTTTTTTAATTTGAGGGTTTGTTTTGCAAAAAAATTGTTGTTTCTTCTTTTCATTTTGTGGATTTTATCAAATTTCACGTATTATTATTTGTATGTGTGGTTTATTTACTTGAAAATGTCAACTGTGCCCTTCTATACATTTACATATATGCAATATATTTATTAATTTGATCTATAATTGTTTATTGATTTTCTCCAGAAGCAAAATATGGTAGTCTTCATTTATATAACTTGTTGAAACAAATAGTTTAAGGGAATTTTTTTTTCCTTCTGCATTGCAATATATAGACTGCTATAACTATTTGATGTATTATTATCTCATGAGCCCATGAAACTCAGGTACCAAGTGGTACACGCTAAGTTGACAATTTATGATCATCATGAAATCCGATCTGAGATCGAATCCGATCTGAGATTAACACAAAAATAAACATATTATGATATTAGGGTTGAAACAAACAAATTTCAGTTAGTTTTGGGTCAACTTAACTGACACATTTAGTAAATATGTTAGGTTCGGGTCGATGATAATTTAAATAGATCGACCCGCCAACCCGATCATGTTTAAAAATAGATATACTTTTAGTTTACTAGTTTATAGATATACCTGAAAAATATATATAAAAAAAGAGTAATTGTATTTAGGCCTACCATTTAGACCTACTCATAGGCCTACTCATTAGATGAAGACACCTGTCAAAATTAAGGAATAATATTAGGAGAGAGAATTAGTGGAATGCACATGTTATCCTATCAAGTGGGTAGATCTATGAGTAGGTCCAAATGGTAGGACTAAATATCATTTCTCATAAAAAAAATACATTTATTTTGGTAGGTTTTGTAAACATATTAAAAAAAATCAATTTGTTTGACCCGTATAACTCATTCAAACCGTTAACATATTTAACCCGTTTAATTAAATGGGTTATTTGGTCGGTTCATGTTGAATGTAAACATATTATGTTACGATATCCGACCCATTTATATAAATAGGCCGGGTTTAAGTTGAATTTTCTAAACCGGCCTGAATTGTTACCCCTAGTACACGCAAGACGCCCCTCTGTATGTTTAGACATCAATTTGAATCGAAAAGTCCATGAACATGTCAAACCTCGAATTACATTTTAATAGAGTACACAATTAATATATAATAGAGTACTAGGTTATGACCCGTGAAAAACCACAACTGTCATAATATTACAGATAGCAAATATTATAGAAATAGAAAAATGATTTGTTAGTTGTATGTTAATTATGTCTATGATAAGAAATTATATAATGCTTCTATAACATAAATTTTGGAACGGGTCAAAATTATAGAAATATACATCTATAAGTTAAGTTTTGTAGGTTATAACCCATAAATTTCACTTGTGGTCAATAAATGGGTCTAAAATAAAAATAAAAAATTATATAAAAATAATGTACTCTCTTTATTAATGAGATTTTTTTTTTGAACGACAATCTTATTATACCCATAAATCCACCTATATTCACTATGGAACTTGAACCCTTAACCTCAAAGTTGGGGCAAACACATTGACCGCAAGGGCATTGACTCTTTACCAATGATAAAAAAATCTCAAATTTTACATGAAAAAACTTTACTCTTTACAACTTCTCAAAGAAGTTTATTGTATTTTATGTTGATTGTTTTGTACCTTTCAGACTCTATTGCGTGTATGCTAACACCACGAGATGACATTTTCTAATAATGTAACACATAAAATCATTAGTAACAAAAGATAATAATTATTTAATTACATAATTATTTAAATTAATATTGTATACGGTATACCCCTTGTAGATCCGAATTTGATGACATAAATGGATCTCAGGATGGATCCGAAATACTTTTCATTATGTATCACACTTATTGGGTGTTCAAAAGATGCACACATCAAATGTTGTTCAAACTCCTGTTGGTTTTGAATTAAAAGTTATGTTCTTTAAAGACTTCATTGCATCTCTCATTTCTTCAGTATCTCGTACTCTTTGCCCCCCTCACCCACCTGGGTTTATTTCAAGCTGATACGGGTAAGGTTGGGTAAAATATTTATTTGACCCATTTGGATAAAAGCACAACCAAATCAACCCACAATAGAGGTGGCAAAATTGACAAGTTACTTAGTAGTTAACACCCGAAATAGTTTCATATTGGTCAAAACGGGTCAAGTTGAGTTGGGTTAATATGTAATCACTTTCTTTTTGCATATTATTTATGTATGATTAATGTGGAAATTATGATTAAAAAAATAAAAGTATTACAATTATATCTAAATATTTGAATAGAACGATTTTAAATTCTTAAAATAACCTTTAGCCAGATTCCAAACGAAATATATGAGCGTGAAGATGACAATTAAGGGGGATTTGGATAACCAAACTTAGATAATCAGTTAAATTTGTACATCCAAATATTCCCAAATTGTTTCATTTTATGTTTTTATAGTAGTATATTTTTTTAGTTGACTCACATTCTGGGAGGATTTTCCATACCGAGTAGTCATACCCACATAAAATTACAATATTTTGAATTTGCGATTCATCAAATTTAATAATGATTTGTCATTATTGAAAAAGTTTAACAGAATGGTGATATGAGATTTATGTTTAATAAATTAATGTTGAAATGAAACTAAGATTTTTTTTCTGATATATGAATATTAAATTTTGATCAAAATACAATTCAAAATGCACAAGGTATGAATCAATTTAACTAATTGTATATATGTTCTCACGAGTCAGTTATGAATCAATTTCAAGATTACGAACAACATAATTAACTTCAATATTGCAAACCCATTGAGTTATGAATGAATCAATCATGTTATTTTCTTATCTTAAATAGGCCAAATTAAAATTTAAGCTAAAAAGGAACATGTCAAATAGTTCAAAAGTTGTCAAACCCGACAACCTTCTAAATTGAAGGGTAGTTCTTAGTAAAGTGTAATTTTCGTTAGGGTTTTAAATAACAATTTAGAGGCTGCTGGAATAATACTTAATCATGTATCAAAATTAATATTATTTTTAAATTTTATGTAACATTTATTCATGTATCAAAGTTTGTACAAAGTTATCATTACAACTTTGTTATTTTTGTTATTTGAAGCTAGTTTTACTATATGACTAAAACTAACCATTATATCAATAATATATAAATATCAATTGTTTAATTATGATTTAACTCTGATTTTTATTATCAATTGTGATAATATATTTAATAAGTTAATAATTTATTTAAGGGATAATTTCATACATATCCTTACAAACTTCTAATATTACACATATATCCTTCCAAAATTCATTATTACATGTATATCCTTCCAAAATTTTAAAATTCTCACATATATCCTTTTACCTAATTTAATATTATTTAAATATTTTAAAATTTCAAAAACATATATCTTTATCTTAATTAATGGTAAAATACCCTGAATACCCTGAATACCCTTAAATTGATTTAATCTTTTCAGTCGTATCATCCATTTTTACCAAAGTTAAAACCAAAGTTAAATCGTAATTAAACAATTGATATTTAAAGTATTATCTTTGTTTACTATCGATTGTGATTCGTATTTTAAATTATTTAATATTGAATATGGATAAATAGTGACTTGTATTTAAAACTTTGTTTTGATTTTGATAATTCAAATAAAAAATTAATTTAATATTGAATGATTTCTGGGAGTGACAAGTGGCGAAATGGTGGTCATATAAACTTTGATTTATTATAGTAGTAGATAGATAATACTGCCATGAGTATTAACATATTATATGTATCCGGGTTAAATACAACAAACTTCGGGTCAAAATGAATTAACTGGATCAATTTCTAAGTTAATATTGTCACATATATCTCCAACATTGATTTTTTAAACCTCCACGGTCCACCTTAGTTAGTACTTTAAATAGACATTGTATTGTCAGAATCTTAATACTAAATACACATTGTTTGAACTTTCGAAAACACTGAACTCTTTTTGTGGGTCAAAAAGTGTTTTTTTTAAAAGAAAGTGTAGGGATTTACTACGCACCATGCGACTGATCGACCACTAGGATCGACCTCCTAGTTTACTTGATTCGAACCATGACTGACCAAGAATATGAACTTGTTCTTGACCGGTTAAAACCAACTAGCTGATTTAATCCCTAAATGCGGAACTGAGATTAAACCTAATCCTTAAATCCTAAAGGATTGGGATGTTGGAAATCTAGATTAGGTTAACAAGAAAGAAACCTTGTACGAAGAACTCGAACACACACACATACTTGTGTGTGTTCGTCGACTACTACCAAGAACCCTAGGGTTCTTGGTTCGACTTTGAACAAGAGGAGAATGAGGAAAGAGTGTTACATTAAACATACCTTAGGTTAATGCTTAAGATAAGTCCACTGATGATGAACATGACGAACGATCCTCTAGATGATCACTTGCAACGAACTTGGATCTTCAAGACTTGAAGAACACGAAGAACGAATGAAGAACACGAAGAACGAAGAACACCAAGTGATGGTGTCTTAGTTTCGGCCGAATGGAGTAAAGGAGGGAAGGGATTCGGCTTCTAAAGGTGTAACACAATAAGTGATGCCTAAGCCCTCTATTTATAATAGATGGACTTTCACTTAGGGCCCTTCTAGTTTAATTAAGATTAATCTCTTAATTAAACTTATCCTTTTACACTTCCATCCCTTATAGTTTAACTAGTTTACTATTGTTGCACTTAACTATCAAATGTCTAGTATTAATACACTAATAATTCGGTACCCATATACACGAATTATATATACTTGTATTTTATACTTTTAATAGTTAATTATATAATAACCTTTATATAATTTACATAATAATATTATCCCATTACTATATGATTTAATAGCTTTAAATCATATCATGGATAATCTATAATTAACACATTGTATATTTACTTAACTAGTAAATGTACAATTACTTGTATTAATCAGTTAGTTAAACTAATCTAGTAATAAGTTAGACTTAACTTAATACTTAACTGATTCATAATGACTATTATGAATCATTCCTCTTCGTAGTATCGTTGCATAACCTGCTCGTATTACATGCACTCACCGGTGTGACCCTTAAGTGTTTCGTAGGCATGGATGTATCATCATAGGTTGACTAACTGTGCACATAAATCCTTCAGACTCCCACTTGTGCAAGTTTGTACATTTGTCTTAATGATACGAGCTACAGTGGCCTTCTAGATGGGCATGTAGGTAACCAACCCCATAAAAACAGCTTATGTAACCCTGGTATAGTTTTATGAAAAACTCTTAATAGCGTCTCCTAGTAAAGAACACTCTGTCTTTACTTCTTGGGTAACATTGTTAGGTTCATCCCTTGCAGCACGATATTTGTGATAACGAATACGAGCATGGTAGAAATTATCAACTCCTGTATTCGAAATCATTTTATGACTTCTTGATTTAAACTGCTGTGATAAACGACAAAGAACAGATCAGTTCGTTTGGGCACGGCCGTGCACTTGTCAGTTTCTCTTCATGTCAAATGACCTATAAATATCTCTCCTAAAAAGGAGGTGCAATTACCATCTTGTTATATTTCGATTTAAAATACAACTTCCTTTGTACCCAGTATCGCCTCGTATGACAAACATATTTCAGAATTGTCTAAGTTGAACCAAAGCACATTAGTCATTGTATCCTAAACCAAATACCTCAGGCTTAAGGACAGTCCTAGTGAACAATACTTTTGAACTTTTCAACCACGAAGTATTGTCACGGCGGTCAATCCAATATTCGTTGAGCCTCCAACAGAACATCACCGATATTTGGTTTACACAAAACTTGTGTAGCTATCTTCGAAGAGTTTTGAATCTACCACCAAATACTGCGATGACGTTAATGTCCCATCAAGGTTCCCACCAAGACGAGTAGTCACAGATTTATATCTTTTTGACTAAATAGACTTTTATTCATGGATGATGTAAAACATACAAAGTCTGAATAATAATGATACTAACTCATGTATTATTCCTCACTGGACATAAATACTGAATTATTACTGGATCATTACTTATTCCTTTTGTTCGTGTTGATTACTCAATGATTCTTACAACCTTAATCGTAATTTTATCACTAAAACAATCATTTCTATTAAACTAAAGACATAAGACGAGTATTTAGGAATACTATTACTTTTGTCTTTGCTAGATATTGTTCTTGCAACAATCTAGAACATATTCCAGTCTTGCCTTTTATGCAATTCGGTAAACATAGGAGGATTGGAAATTAACTCCTTAGTTTCTCGAATTCATAAAATTCTCCTTGTAACTAAAGCTTCTTTTAGTTACTTGATTTGTAGATATCTTTGCTAGTTAAAGAAATTTCATTAAATGATTATGTTATCCACTGAAGTGTTAACAACCTATTAGATATGCAATGATTAATCACAAGACTTGTGATCACGCTATTAGGTATGCAATAATCTAATCAACGATCATTTATTTCTCTTAACTTTTTGGCTTGCGACCGGTAAAGCCTTGTTGTTAATGTCTTGCTAACTTACTAAATGCATTAATGTCTTTAATGAATTATGTTAGTCTTAGCTCCCACTATCTTTTATGGAATTTAAGCATCTTAAACTACTACTTTAACCTAGTCAATAACTTGTAGTTTAATCCTTTAAGAATTCTATCAATAATTATGATCATCTTTTGGATTTGCGAATATCCAACATTCATGTTTAGGGAATTATGACCTTTATTGATTACTGTATCTAACAAGTATAAGACACTTGAAACGATATTTCCAATTCTTAAACATATTAGTATTCTTTAAGAACTTTATTTAATGTCAAAGTCATCACTTGGATTTGTCAAATATCCATTATTCCTATTAGGGAATTATGACTTGATTAAACATTGTATTTACTACAAGTATAAAAGACTTGCAATAATACCTTTTAATTCTTAAATACTTTAATATAGTTTGTCCCTTTTAAGAGTTATTTAATGTCTAAGTCATTTTACTTGGATTATACGAATATCCAATTATTCCTATTAGGGAATTATGACCTCATTAAATCCTTACTACAAGTATGAAAGACTTGTAATAATACTCCTAAAGTCTATCTTGATTATATCCAATATAATCATACTATATTAATACTAATACTTTAAAACTTTCTATCATAAGTAATGACTATTACTTAAGATGTTTTAACTAGGTCCAGTAACTCTTGAACCTTATGCTTCCATAAAACTCTTAAATACTTTTATTAGAAAAAATTTCTAATACTAGCATCTAAATACCTTGAGCTATCAAGACATTATTTATACAACAATCAAACAAATATATAAACATGAAATATAAGTAAATCAAAACTTGATTTACGATCTAGTCATAAAACTTGACTAGTGTAATTATCACACATGCACACAATGTAATTCAACCATGGATTCGAAATTAATTAAAACCAAAATAAAACTTGTTTTAACAAAAATAAAATTATCCAAAAACAATAAACTAAAATTGTTTAAAATGAATCCACAAAATACTGAATTATAAAAATTGGTGCTCGTGGGATCATCACCATCTCATGCCGGTCATCATCACTTTCCATCTTCTCCTGCAATAAACGATTGCAAAAGTTAGATTACTCGTAATGTACTTTACAAGTATCTTAAAGTGATTAAGAAGTGTAGTTGTGTTACCTGAGGAACTTGCGTTTCCTCCACTACCACTTGCACCCTTTGGACAATTCCTTTTCCAATGCCCAGCCTCACCACACTTAAAGCACCGGTTCTCGGTCCTCGCAGTGTTAGGCTTAACCTTCTTGACATTTTGTTTGACACCTTTACCATTTGGCACTCCTTGGTTAGGATAGGTTTTACCCTTTCCTTTACCACCATGCCCTTTTCTCTTCTTCCCACCGCCACCGCCATTACCGATCATGAGAACGTCTTTAGATTTGGTCCCCAAACTCAACTCAGCTGTCTTGAGCATGGAATGTAGCTCAGCAATGGATTTCTCCATATTATGCATGTTGTAGTTGACCACAAAAGACTTGTAGTCATCAGACAACGAGTTGAGTATAGTATCTGTTGCCATTTGCAACGGTATGGGGTGACCAAGTCTAGCGAGGTGATCCATGTGTCCTTTCATTTTCATGACGTGGGCACTCACCGACGTCCCTTTGACCATTTTGCAAGAGTTGAAGGCTCGATTGATGTCAAATCTCTCAGTGCGAGCTTGCTCTTGAAATGAATCCCTAAGTTGCTGGATCATCTCAAATGCAGGCACATCCATAAGTCCCGCTTGTAACTCAGGACTCATAGTGGCGAGCATTAGACAGCTCACATCGAGTGCATCACTGACATGCTTATCATAAGCTTGCCTCGTTTCAGCTCTGGCATTAACAGCAGGGGTGTTTGGTACTGCTCTCTCCAAGACATACCACTTTCTCTCATGCCTGAGCACAATACGAAGATTGCGCTCCCAGTTGAGAAAGTTTGACCCAGTCAACTTGTCCTTTTCGAGGATTGAGCGAAGTGAGAGATTGTTGGTACTTGTCGTCACAATTGCGTTTGTTGCTGCCATCTACAAATCAAACCCAGTTTAATTAGTAATTATCAATAAACATTCTCTAAAATATATTATAAACCTATAATTAATATTTTAGGCCTAGGATCCATATATCACATTCTACCAGCAAGGTTTGGGCACTTCCCGACGAGACATGCTATTTCTGGTAGGTAACATCCTTATCGATCGTATCAAGACTTGACAGGATTCCTAGGGGTGGTAGAATCTTTAGACTTATAACTTATTACAACCTTGTACGATCTAATTGTACATTTCTAAGTTAGTAATAAAGTCTAGTATGTTTATTCTACTCAAGTACTTTTTTGGGCCGGGACTCCCGATTATCACCAAAGTAGATCAGACCATCTAAGACAGTGCGATGTTCTGCGCCGGGACTCCCGATTATCACAGAACCTTACGCACCCTAACATCGCAATGATTTGAATCCATATCTAAGGTTCTTTATCCTTACAATATGAATATCTTTTGACAAGTGAGGTGTTCCATTAGGTGGATAGTACTTAGTTCTAAGATTTTCTTAGGTTTGTTTAAGTCTTAAAACTAAACTTAAACTTTTATTCCAATCTTAATCCTTGTTTAAAATGTGTGACTTGTGAATTGAAGGGTTCTACAAGACACCTTTTTCGAAACTTAAGAACTATTCTTTAAAACTTAAAGTTTCAAGAATTGCGCGACTTATATGTATACCTAAAACGAGGTGTACAAAACGTTTTACTAGGTTTTATGACAAACCTTATTTTATGATAAAACTTACTTGTTTTATATTACTTGAAAAACTTATAAACTTATGTTAAACTTTTAATTCTATTATGATTCATAAACTTGAATCATAAATCTAGTTTAACACACCTAGTTTTTCACTTGTTTAATAATGAAATTAAACATTCGTTTTTTGACTTATTATGTAACGACCCGAAATTTGTAAATAAATAAAATATGTAAAAATATGATAGTTATGGATAAATCATATAAAACACGTAGGAATTGGTTTCGTGTCGTTTGGAGTCCGTATGAGAAAGTTATGGATGAAACCGGGTTGAAACTTAGACCGAAAAGTGCAGCCCTGCTGCACAGGCAAGTTCGCGGCGCGAGCCTGGCGCGAGCGAAACGCGAGGTTGAGCAGAGGGACCGGAGCTGGAACGCGAGCATCTCGCGTCGACTTCGCGTCGACTTCGCGGCGCGAGTCAGGCGCGAGCCTGGCGCGAAGTCTGGTAAAATCGGCAATAAGCGGGCAGACCCGCGTCTTCTCGCGACGCGAGCTCAGCGCGAGCGGGGCGCGAGCTCTTCCGACCAGAGCAATAAATCGGGTTTGAGCTCATTTGATGCATTGGAAAACCCTGGTTTCTTTCTCTTCGAGCCTGTGAGCGATTTTGGGTGTAAATCATCATTTGGAGCTGATTTCTTCATCAAATCTTGTGATTCTTCACTCCTAGTTGAAGATTAAAGGTATATCTTCACTCCTTTGTAGTTGTAGCTTTAGATCTATGGGTTTAGATGCTTGGGTTTGAAACCCTAGTTCTTGGGTTGGAGATTTATGGTTAAATAAAGGTTGTATACACTTAATAGATGGTATATTGACAAAGAAAACAAGTGTATGATTTCGATTTGTAAGAATCTTAAGGGTTGGTTAAACCTAGGGTTTGGCAAATCACCATAATTGGGGGAAAATGTTAGTTGATGGTATCTAGTGAAAAATTGGTACATTATTGGTAAATTGTGATGTTGAACATTGTATGATCATTGTATTAGGCTTTCGGTGACATCTTGGAAAGTCGGTGAAATTGTGGAAGCAAGAGTTTGGTGTCAAGAACACGGTTGGAGCATTAATTGCTAAGGTGAGTACATGCGACTTTTAAAACTGGGTACATAGCAAATGTTTCTTTTAAAATATATATGATGTTTTGTGAGTCTTTATTAATAAATGATTTTTAATAAAGATATGATTGAAAATATGAGAAAGTGATAAATAGTAGACTATCTAAGTATGTCTAAAGTGATTGATGATTTTGAAAGAGATCATGATAAAGAAAAGTAATTAATAACTAATTATTGATATGACGTAAAAGAGTGTACTTTTATAATATATGATTACTAATGACGAGATTAGTTGATCCAATTATGTGAATGCTAGTTAAGATTAGCATGTGGATAGATTGTATAATGGCCTTATGGCATTGATGATAGATGTGACATATAGTCACATGTAATAGTTATGATGGG
Source organism: Calendula officinalis (assembly GCA_963853835.1). NCBI lineage: Eukaryota > Viridiplantae > Streptophyta > Magnoliopsida > Asterales > Asteraceae > Calendula > Calendula officinalis. Next base: position 7,612,430 of record OY970825.1, read on the forward strand.
TAGATTGAAATAAGGCAGGTACATGATAGATTTGGAGGCATTCTGGATTATCATGGTATCTTGAATAAAACTGATGAGTCGGAGGCATTCCGATCACCCAACAAGATGTTGGATCTTACTGAACTGGAGGCATTCTGGTTAGTAAGATGAAGATAGGTCACTTTGGCTGAACACTGTGGCAATGGGGGTTCTACTGAATCGGAGGCATTCCGGTTAGTAGGGCAAAATGGGGTCTCGTTGGATTGGAGGCATTCCGAACAACTTGACGGGTCGAATAGGCTATGAATGAATGTGATAGAATCACCGAAGACGTGATTGATGTATATGAATGAGATAGGGTTACCACGGAGGTAACTAAAGTATATAGATATATATATACATTTATATATCTAATAAATGTGATTATAAATAAATGTGATTATTTATATATATTAATGTCGGGTCTAAAACCCATGTATCTCACGAGACAATTTTGTCTCACGTACTACTTTGTTTTTGGCTATGTACTCAGTGTAACGACCCGAAATTTGTAAATAAATAAAATATGTAAAAATATGATAAATATGGATAAATCATATAAAACATGTGGAAATTGGTTTCGTGTCGTTTGGACACCGTACGAGAAAGTTATGGGCGAAATCGGGTCAAGACACTTGATGAAAAGTGCAGCCTTGCTGCCGTTAGGAGTTCGCGACGCGAAGTATTGTTCGCGATCGGGAACTAACTCCAGGGAGTTTGGCCATGGGTCGCTAAGTATTCGCGATGGGGTTAACGATCGTTAAGTTGGCGTACGATTTGTGAAGTTAGCGACGCGAACTACTTCGCGTCGCGAAGTATGGACGTGCATCATTAAAGACGGGTTTGAGCTCATTTATTGCAAAGTAAAACCCTAGTTTTCTCTCTTGGCGATTTTTGAGCATAGCAGCTGGTTTGGGTTGATTTCTTCACAAATCTTTGGTAGATTTCACTCCTAGAGGAAGATTAAAGGTATATCTTCACTCTTTCATCTTTGTAGCTCAAGATCTATGGATCTTGAAGCTAGGGTTTGAAACCCTAGTTCTCGGGTTGGTGATTTATGGTGAAATAAATGTTGTACACACTTAATAGATGGTATATTAACAAGGAAATCAAGTGTATGGTTAAGATTTGTAAGAATCTTAAGGGTTGGTTAAACCTAGGGTTTGGTAAATCACCATATTTGGGGGAAATGGATTGATGGGTGTTATCTAGAGGTAGATGAACACATTGATAGTAGATTGTGATGTTGAGCATTGTATGATCATTGTTTTAGGCTTTCGGTGACATCTTGGGAAGTCGGTGAAATTGTGAAGCAAGAGCTTTGGTGTCAAGAACACAGTTGGAGCATCTTTATTGCTAAGGTGAGTACGTGTGGACTTTACTGAGTACATAGCCTATGAAATACATTTTATTACTTGTGTTGTAGTCTATTTGCTTATTTGTGTAGACTAGTAGTTTATAGTTAGTTATACCGGTAGTTGTATTGAACTAACTTGTTTGATGATAGACGTGATAGCCGAGAGCTAGATTGACATAACCATCGAGTTATGATATGGTGAGATGATGTGATGATGCGGGGGACCCCCGGTCATGAGGTGTGGTGTGAGGGGCAGTTGGGTGGATTCCCATCGACTCCACCACGATAGTAGTCTTGCTAACTGGAGGTAGTCCGGCGAGTAAGGCAGGTATTGGTAGATTGGGCGAATCCCTCTTGCCAGTATCTTGAGGCTTATTAATGGCGATGGATTTCGGTTAATAAGTCAAGGTGGTTCTAGTTAGTTCGGGGGCAACCCGATAACTAGATATGATTGCTAGGAAAGCAAGGTATTAGAGTCACAATAGGGTGACTAGTTAGATGGATGAGTACTTGTTCTATGTTTACATGTTATATTATACTTACCATTATTGTCGGGTCTAAACCCATGTAGCTCACGAGACGTTTTTGTCTCACGTATTCCTTGTTTGTTTTTGCTATGTACTCAGGTTCGGGATCGAAGGTTTAGGTACGCATGGATAGAGATGCGGGACCTAGAATAGAAGAACACTAGATTGGATTTAGTCTTAGCTTGGTGATGATCTATTTTGTAACACCTACTTTTATACTCTGATTTCATACCAAGGTTTTTGTAAATCTAAATTGGGGATGTTCTTCTATTTATAAAATGTTTTATTTTGGCCAATATTTGGCATTAAATTTGAGGTGTTACAACTTGGTATCAGAGCTATAGTTTAAGTGAATTAGGTTGGATGACCATCCCAGTCTTATACTGTAGCATTAGGAATATAAGATTCCTTGAGATCATAGGTTGACCTTGAGACTTTATATTAAGTTTAGGGTTGAACCTAGGGGACCGATGAAATTTGTTATGATTATGGATATTGAGCCCTATGAGACTAATGGGTTGTACACAAGGTACTAAATGTTTAATGTCTTTCGTATAGTCTTGATCGAAAGAAATGGTGAACACTCGTAGAAGTGGGAAAGCCCCGGAGAACCGGGAGGAGGAAGTGCCTCCTGTCGAGAGGGTGGATGAGCAAGAAAGTCAACCATCAATGCATCGGGTTGATGAATCGGAGGTCGGAGCTAATAGAACTCCGGTGACCATGGCGGATCTCCAAACTATTATCGACCAAATCAAGGGAACGGTGGCCGAGGAAGTGCACCGAATTATTGGAGACCGTGAAAGGTCGGGTGGAGACCGTGAATCCGAAGCTAAATCGGAAGAGAGAACCGGGGGTAGTGGCACCGGGGAAGGAAAGTCCTCCACGGGTGGCCAAAGTGATGCTAGGGCTAGGCCCGTTGTGAAAGAAGGTTGTTCATTTAAATCCTTCATGGCTTGTAAGCCAAATGTGTATGCGGGTAGTTCGGACCCGAAGGTAACAATGAGGTGGATCCGAGAAACCGAGAGGGTTATCGAAAGTAGTAAGTGTAAGGATGTTGATATGGTGACGTATGCGTCACAATTGTTGAAAGAAGATGCCATGGTGTGGTGGGATATTGTGTATGAGACCCTCGGGAGGGAGGTGATTGAGAAGATGACGTGGGATGAATTCACCACGAGGTTGAAAAAGAAATTTTGTCCCGAGAGGGATATGGAGAAAATGCATGAGAAATTCTTGACCCTTAAGAAGGGTGATATGTCGATTGAAGAATACTCGAGGGAGTTCACGGGATTGCTCCCGTTTGTTGCTAAAACCTACTCGGAGAGGTTGAGAGTGGTTCGGTATGCAAGTGGGCTACCGTGGGATTATCAATTGGAAGTGAAGAGGGCGGTTTCACTCGATGAGGCTATTAGTGCCGCCCGGAGTGTGGAGGAAGTAAATGAGGCACGTGTTGCCGAGAGGGCCCATGTGGGCGAGAAAAGGAAGGCGGAGAGCGGCTCTAGTTCGTTCAAAAAGGGGAAGTTCACTTCGAGCTTCTCTAAACAAGGAAGTGTTGGCCCGTGCAAGAAATGCGGGAAAAATCATACCGGCATATGCCGAGGAGAGTCAAAAGCTTGTTATAGTTGTGGGAAGATGGGGCACCTAGCCCGGGATTGTAAGGCCAAGTTGTCGGCCGATGTGGAGTGCTACTCATGCCACGAAAAAGGGCATTATAGCAACGTATGCCCGAAGAAGGGAATTGAGTCGATGGTGTCCACGGCTCAAAAGAAAGTGGAACCGGCAAAGGTGAAGGGGCGGTCCTTCCAACTCACTCGGGAGGAGGCGAAGGAGGCACACGATGTGGTGTCAGGTACTTTATTCATTAACTCCTTGCCAACTCATATTTTGTTTGATTCGGGTTCCAATTATTCGTTTGTGTCTTATGAGTTCGGTAGTAAATTGAATGTGCCGTCCGAATTGTTAGATGAGGTTTATGAGATAGAAGTAGCCGATGGAAAAACGTCTATGGTTGAATGTGTTTATAAAAATTGTGAAATAGAAATAGACGGTAGAAAGTTTAAGGTGGATTTGTTGCCCATGGGAATTAGGGCGTTTGATGTGGTTATCGGTATGGATTGGTTGGGTATGCACCAAGCCAAGATTTTGTGTGGAAAGAAAATTGTGTCGATTAGGACACCCGAGAATGAGAAAGTGTATGTGTATGGGGAGAAACGACATCACATGCCTAATGTGATTACCGCCATTAAGGCGAGGAAGAGTATATCGAAAGGTTGTGCATCGTGTATTGCATATGTATTAGATGGCCGAAAAGAAAAGAAGACAATGGATAGTGTAAAAATTATTCGGGAATTCCCCGAGGTATTTCCCGATGACTTGCCCGGTTTGCCACCGGAGAGACAAGTCGAGTTTAAAATTGATTTAGTGCCGGGGGCGACGCCGATTGCTCGTGCTCCATATCGTTTAGCTCCTACCGAGATGCGGGAATTGATGACCCAAATTGCAAGAATTGTTAGATAAAGATTTTATTCGTCCGAGTTCGTCACCGTGGGGTGCACCGGTGTTATTTGTTAAAAAGAAAGACGGTTCGATGAGAATGTGTATTGACTACCGAGAGTTGAATAAGGTAACTATTAAGAACCGTTACCCGTTGCCGAGGATTGACGACTTATTCGACCAATTGCAAGGTGCTAGTTATTTCTCAAAGATCGATTTGAGGTCGGGTTATCACCAAGTTCGGGTGAAAGAAGGCGACACCGAGAAGACGGCTTTTCGTACACGTTATGGTCATTATGAGTTTCTAGTGATGCCGTTTGGTCTTACAAACGCGCCGGCTATTTTCATGGATTTGATGAATTGGGTTTGTAAACCGTTTCTTGATAAGTTTTTGATCGTGTTTATTGACGACATTTTGATTTATTCGAAAACCGAAGAAGAACACGAAGGTCATTTGAGGCTCGTTCTAGACGTGTTGAAACGGGAGAAGTTGTATGTAAAATTTTCAAAGTGTGAATTTTGGTTGCGGGAAGTACAATTCTTAGGTCACGTGGTGACGTGTGATGGTATTAAGGTTGATCCGTCCAAGATTGAAGCGGTGTCAAATTGGGAGCCTCCGAGGACTCCTACCGAGGTTAGAAGTTTTCTTGGATTAGCCGGTTATTACCGAAGATTTATACAATATTTCTCGAGAATCGCGATTCCACTCACGAAGTTAACAAGAAAAAGTGAGAAGTTTGTGTGGGAGAAGAAGCAAGAAGAGGCGTTTAAGTTGTTAAAAGAAAAGTTATGTAACGCGCCGATCCTTACGTTACCGGATGGTATGGAAGATTTTGTGGTTTATAGTAATGCTTCGAACCAAGGGCTCGGTTGTGTGTTGATGCAAAGAGGTAAAGTGATCGCGTATGCCTCGCGACAATTGAAGAATGCGGAATTAAGGTACACGACACACGACTTGGAATTGGCGGCGATTATTTTTGCCTTGAAGTTGTGGAGGCATTATTTGTATGGTACTCGGTGTACATTGTACACGGATCATAAAAGTCTACAATACGTGTTTACTCAAAAAGATCTTAATATGCGACAGAGAAGGTGGATCGAGTTGATAGCCGATTATGATTGTGAAATTGTGTATCACGCGGGTAAGGCGAATGTGGTGGCCGATGCCTTGAGCCGAAAGGTATATGAAAACCCGAACCGAGGAATTTTAACACGTATAGAAGTCGTCTCGAGCATTATCGAAAGGATCAAGAATGCCCAACGAGAGGTTATGGGAAAAGACGAGTTAAGACAAGAACGGTTAGGTAAGAACCAACATTTTCTCGAAAATGCACAAGGGTTGAAGACCGTAGGCGGTCGTATTTGGGTTCCTAAGTTCGGTGGCATCCGAAAAGAGTTGTTGTATGATGTGCACAAATCGAAGTATTCGATTCACCCGGGAAGTACAAAGACGTACCAAGATATGAAACGGGTTTATTGGTGGCCCGGAATGAAGACGAGAGTGGCCAAGTACATCTCTAAGTGTGCCACGTGTGCACAAGTGAAAGCCGAGCATCAAGTACCATATGGGATAGCTCAATCATTGGTTGTGCCGGCCGGGAAGTGGGAAGATATAACTATGGATTTCATAGTGGGCTTACCGAAGACGAGTAGAGGTCACGATGCCATTTGGGTCATAGTTGACCGGTTGACCAAGAGTGCATTATTTTTAGCAATTCGGGAAACGTTGCCACTTGAGAAATTGGCTAAGTTGTATGTTGATGAGGTGGTTCGACTCCACGGGGTTCCGTTATCCATTGTATCCGATAGAGACGCGAGGTTTACCTCGAGATTTTGGCGATCTTTACAAGAAGAGTTGGGTACAAAGTTGCGGTTGAGCACGGCTTATCACCCGCAAACCGACGGTCAAAGTGAAAGAACGATTCAAACAGTCGAAGACATGTTGAGATCGTGTGTGTTAGACTTCGGGGGTAAATGGGATGAACATTTACCGTTAGTCGAGTTCTCGTATAATAATAGCTATCACTCGACTATTAAGATGCCGCCTTATGAGGCGTTGTATGGAAGGAAATGTAGAACTCCATCTTGTTGGTTGGAAGCGGGAGAGACGAAACTCACGGGTCCCGAGATCGTGAGAGTGACGAATGAAAAGATTGGTATTATTCAAAACAACATGAAAGTCGCCCAAGATAGACAACGAAGTTACTCGGGTTTGAAGAAAAGGCCATACGACTTGGATGTCGGTGATATGGTCATGTTGAAAGTGTCACCTTGGAAAGGTGTGATGCGGTTTGGAAAAAAGGGAAAGTTAAGTCCAAGGTATGTTGGACCGTTTAAAATATTGAAACGGGTCGGGCTTCAAGCTTTTAAGTTGGAACTTCCACCCGAGCTTCAAGGTGTGCATGACACCTTTCACGTGAGTTATTTGAAGAAGTTTATCGGGGAAGTTGAAAATATTATTCCATTGCAAGAGTTGCGGGTTGACGGCCCGAACCGATTGATTGAGGAGCCCGAGGCTATATTAGAAACGAAAACAAAGAAGCTTCGGAATAAGGAGATCGAGTTGGTGTTGGTCAAGTGGAAGCATTCACTTGGGCCGAATTTGACTTGGGAAGTCAAGGACGAGGTTCGGAAGAGGTACCCGGATTTCGTGAACTATGATGAGATTCCGAGGACGGAATCTTCTTAAGGGGTAGATAGTTGTAACGACCCGAAATTTGTAAATAAATAAAATATGTAAAAATATGATAAATATGGATAAATCATATAAAACATGTGGAAATTGGTTTCGTGTTGTTTGGACACCGTACGAGAAAGTTATGGGCGAAATCGGGTCAAGACACTTGATGAAAAGTGCAGCCTTGCTGCCGTTAGGAGTTCGCGACGCGAAGTATTGTTCGCGATCGGGAACTAACTCCAGGGAGTTTGGCCATGGGTCGCTAAGTATTCGCGATGGGGTTAACGATCGTTAAGTTGGCGTACGATTTGTGAAGTTAGCGACGCGAACTACTTCGCGTCGCGAAGTATGGACGTGCAGCATTAAAGACGGGTTTGAGCTCATTTATTGCAAAGTAAAACCCTAGTTTTCTCTCTTGGCGATTTTTGAGCATAGCAGCTGGTTTGGGTTGATTTCTTCACAAATCTTTGGTAGATTTCACTCCTAGAGGAAGATTAAAGGTATATCTTCACTCTTTCATCTTTGTAGCTCAAGATCTATGGATCTTGAAGCTAGGGTTTGAAACCCTAGTTCTTGGGTTGGTGATTTATGGTGAAATAAATGTTGTACACACTTAATAGATGGTATATTAACAAGGAAATCAAGTGTATGGTTAAGATTTGTAAGAATCTTAAGGGTTGGTTAAACCTAGGGTTTGGTAAATCACCATATTTGGGGGAAATGGATTGATGGGTGTTATCTAGAGGTAGATGAACACATTGATAGTAGATTGTGATGTTGAGCATTGTATGATCATTGTTTTAGGCTTTCGGTGACATCTTGGGAAGTCGGTGAAATTGTGAAGCAAGAGCTTTGGTGTCAAGAACACAGTTGGAGCATATTTATTGCTAAGGTGAGTACGTGTGGACTTTACTGAGTACATAGCCTATGAAATACATTTTATTACTTGTGTTGTAGTCTATTTGCTTATTTGTGTAGACTAGTAGTTTATAGTTAGTTATACCGGTAGTTGTATTGAACTAACTTGTTTGATGATAGACGTGATAGCCGAGAGCTAGATTGACATAACCATCGAGTTATGATATGGTGAGATGATGTGATGATGCGGGGGACCCCCGGTCATGAGGTGTGGTGTGAGGGGCAGTTGGGTGGATTCCCATCGACTCCACCACGATAGTAGTCTTGCTAACTTGAGGTAGTCCGGCGAGTAAGGCATGTATTGGTAGATTGGGCGAATCCCTCTTGCCAGTATCTTGAGGCTTATTAATGGCGATGGATTTCGGTTAATAAGTCAAGGTGGTTCTAGTTAGTTCGGGGGCAACCCGATAACTAGATATGATTGCTAGGAAAGCAAGGTATTAGAGTCACAATAGGGTGACTAGTTAGATGGATGAGTACTTGTTCTATGTTTACATGTTATATTATACTTACCATTATTGTCGGGTCTAAACCCATGTAGCTCACGAGACGTTTTTGTCTCACGTATTCCTTGTTTGTTTTTGCTATGTACTCAGGTTCGGGATCGAAGGTTTAGGTACGCATGGATAGAGATGCGGGACCTAGAATAGAAGAACACTAGATTGGATTTAGTCTTAGCTTGGTGATGATCTATTTTGTAACACCTACTTTTATACTCTGATTTCATACCAAGGTTTTTGTAAATCTAAATTGGGGATGTTCTTCTATTTATAAAATGTTTTATTTTGGCCAATATTTGGCATTAAATTTGAGGTGTTACACTCAGGTTCAGGATCGTTGGATTAGAGGGTCGCGTTAGATGTGGCCTAGTGTTGATCAGCTCGGGAGCTCGTAGGTAGATCCCGTTTATCCTATGGTTATGATATTGTATTTGTAACACCGGTTTTAATACTCTGATAAACTTTTATTGGTTTTTGTTAAACCGTATTTTGAGAATACTGGACTTGTAATATTTTTATTTAAAAATATGATTTAAAAAGTGTTTTGAAAATTGAGGTGTTACAACTTGGTATCAGAGCTATAGTTTAAGTGAATTAGGTTGGATGACCATCCTAGTCTTAGACTGTAGCAATAGGAATGTAAGATTCCTTGAGATCGATAGGTTGACCTTGAGACTTTATGATAAGTTTAGGGTTGAACCTAGGGGACCTATAGAAGTTGTTATGCAGTGTGCAATATGAGTCTTTTGAGACCGTAGGGCATTAGTATGATAGGGTCGACCCCTATGATAAGTGCCATGTTTTGATCTAATCGTGTTGTTTTTAACTGTTGAGCTGACCGTTTGAATCTTTGTTGTTGAATACGTTGGTATGGCGAAAGAATGAATATGAAAAGTGGACGAGCTCCACTAAATTGGGAAGAGTTATGAATGAGAATGTGAACTAGACTATTGATGACCGTATGATTAAGGGTAGGAGGAATTATTCGAATGCCCCTATGAAGGAAGAGTCATCGAATGGCAAAACCCGTAGTGAGAAGTAGCTACATAAAGAGGTAGCCAGACCTAGTCGGAAGAAATGGAAGGATGTTGTATAAGGTTGTCATAGCATGTAAGACCGTTTGGTAAATCGGAAGTTCTGAACCGGAGGTCACGATTGGTGGATTCGGTGGATTGAGCAAGTGCTAGAGAGTAGCAAGCGAAGAAAGAAAGATATGATAAGTTTGACATCCATATGATTAAAGGGTGAGGCGTCGACACGGTGGAATGTGTAGTATGGAACTTTTGGAAAGAGAGTGCGGTACAATATGTGTGAAAGGAACTCACGAGAGAGTTGAAAGGGGAAGTCTTCCCGGAAGGAAATCTAGAGGGGGGTCCATGATGCAACCTCGGAGATCTTAGGTGAAGATTGATGTTATGTGATTATGGCTTAATTGTGGTTGTTACACGTGAATGGTAAAGACAAGAATGACTAAGGTATAGTGATGTCTTAGAACTCGTAAATGGGAAATATGTGGAAATGAATAAGTGTCGGGAACGACGAATTTTGATTGTCAAAGGTGATTGAATAAAAAGTTGGCATATAGCCATGTCAAGTTCTGTGACAATTATGATGAATTCGATATCAACGGTAAGGAAATAATTATTGGTTACATGTCATGGTAATGGCATGACGGTATGGGGCATGGGGTAGTGTGAGACTACGAATGGAAAATAAGTATTTTAAGTATCGCGATGAATAAAGACGAGAGTATGGAAAGTTGGGCCAATGTGTGCCAAGTCATGAGTTACAAATGTGGACCGGAGTCGATTGGTCGACTTAAGATGACCGGGTTGACCGGTGGACTATGGTTGAAGGAATAGATTGATAGTTACCCCGTTGGGGACAAAGGATTTGGAAAGATGATTAATAGGGAAATGAACCGTTTAAGGGAGATTAGTGTGTGAGTGAGACGGTAAATGGGAATCAGGAGTTTTATTGGTTACCCGCGAGGTACAATGCTTGTGCATCATATGATGGCCTTAAAGGCATGTGATAATGAAAAAGGTAATGTTATATGAAACGTATTAAGTAGTATGTCCGGCGAGAAATGTGTGAATATGGAAGAAAATGATAGCGCGATGTTATGAAAGTGTGCTGAATTGCATGGTGAATAATTGGACGATTAAAAGGGTAAGATAGGGGTAAAGTAAGTGATGTGAAAAGGTGTATACTAGTGAAGCATGCATGGTAGAATAAGAAAGAAATGATGAGGTTAGCTCGGGGGATCCCCGGCTACTATGATGTTCGGGGGTGGAATTGGCTGGGCGAATCCCAATGGTTCCATTCCGAGATTGGAGATGTTCCAATCACTATGACAGCTTGGATCTTGATGGATTGGAGGCTTTCCAGTCATCTTGATGTGATAGTTGAATTACGGATTGTTATGTCCGTATGATAATGTTTATGTGTTAATGAGATGAATGTAGGACCATGTGGTCGAATTGTATTGTTATAGTTCTACGTGATATACAAGAAGTTGGTTTGCTGGTGCGGGTTGCATTAGGTCATGTATGGGTAGGAGATGCCTACGGTTTATAGAATATGAGGAAAGAGAACTCCTAGAGACCAATTTATTACTTGGTAACCAAGATATGGTAAATTTCATGAAAATTGTAGAATGTGTTAGGGTAGAGGATCTAATACCGATGTTTGAGAATAAAAAGTTATGAAGTTGATCGGTGGGGTACAAAGATGGTTGAAGGAATACTAAGTGATAGTATGAGTGACCAAGTGAAGGTCAAGAAACGGTAAATGTTAGTGTGACCTTTAAGTAAAGGTGCGACCCTCGGATTATTTGGGGAGGGCCTTAAGTAAAAAGGAAACGGGAACAATTATTAAGGAATTAATGATGAGTAAAACCGGAAGCGATAAATTGCGGGTAGTACCTCGTGAGTAGAGAAATTGTTAGTTGGGAGAAGTATGGTTGACTTTATGCAAAAGTCAAGATTTATCAATTTGTGATTGGTTGACTCATGATGACCGGGTGAAAGAAAAGTTAGAAGTTTTAGTAATAATAGAGTGGATCGAATAAGGACGGTTGATAAATGAGTAGATTAGTGGGAAGCACTGGAAATGATTATGTGTATACCGTGTGGTATGATGTATAAGTAAAAAAAAAAAAAATTTGAAAGTGAATTGTGAAAGGAAGTGATAACATGATGCTAAGTGTAGTAATGCATACATGAATTGTATGCAAGACGGAATAGTTTTGTATGAGTCACTTTGGATTGGAGGCTTCGCGATCATTGTGACAGTGTGGGCCCTGATGGATTGGAGGCTTTCCGATCATCCCAGTGGCATAGTTAAGTATGATTTAATGTATCGGAAATGTGAGGTTATATCTGTCGTATGTAGAACTTTATGGTTAATTATCATTATAATTTTATGGAAAATGAGAAATTGTGTTGAAAACGCGAGTCGTGTTTAAGTAAGAGTATGAGTAGGGGATACCTACAAGTTAATGGTTCATGAAAAAGGAATGTTTTAGAAAGCACAGTGGTTAGTAGCCAATGAGTGGTGAAAGATGTATATCGGGCGGTTAGGCCACAATTGGATATGATTGAGGCTCTAGAGCCGGTAATCGGGAAATTCAAGTATGGTATAAGGATGCTTGAAGGAAATTATAAAAGGTATAAGTAATTGGATAAAAATTAAAAAGTAATAGAGATTTGGTATTGATTTAAATGGAAGTTGTTAATCGATTGTGGAAATCGAAATCGAAGAAAAAGGGAACAATTGAGAAAGGAACTCTAAATAGGAAATCGGGAATGAAAAACTTGGGGAGCGATGCCTTAGTAATAAAGGATATGTGGAATTTAGTAAGGTAAGTTGACCTTATTCATAAAGTCAAGGTTAGTCAACTAGTAGATTGTTGACTTTGGTCAAAAATTGGATTTTTACTTTCGTTTGAAATGATTAGTAAAGGATAAGGGCATAATATATCATATATATGTGTGTTTGATAGTGGTGGATTGATTAACGGAAATGATTGTAGTCAAAGGGTGCGATTTTGACCATTGGGTATTTCGAATGGAACCTAGAAATCGAGTATGATTGTTGTTGGACCACGAGTGTAAGATTGATGGTTAAGGAATTGATGACTAATGGAACCACTAATGGATAAGGAAAGTTTCCAAGATATCGTTGACCTTGTGCTTAAACCAAAGATGGGACAATGTTGACAATTTGGTCAAAACGAGGGGTTGACTATCATTTTGGTCAAATAGTTATTAGTAATGATTGGGTCAAATCATCCCAATGGGAGTAAGGAGTTTGGTTAAGTGATGAGAGAGGTTAAGGTCAAATTGTGAAATGTTGACCCGTTCGGGTATTAGGAACTCAAGTTTGGACTTTTGGCCGTTTGGGTATAACGGGTCATGTGGGCAGTTAAATGTATAAGTATTATCGAACCATAATTTGGAAGTGGAATGAGGATTGGAAATCCTTGAGTTGATTCCGAGGACGGAATCCTTTTAAGGGGTGGACAGTTGTAACGACCCGAAATTTGTAAATAAATAAAATATGCAAAAATATGATAATTATGGATAAATCATATAAAACACGTAGGAATTGGTTTCGTGTCGTTTGGAGTCCGTATGAGAAAGTTATGGATGAAACCGGGTTGAAACTTAGACCGAAAAGTGCAGCCCTGCTGCACAGGCAAGTTCGCGGCGCGAGCCTGGCGCGAGCGAAACGCGAGGTTGAGCAGAGGGACCAGAGCTGGAACGCGAGCATCTCGCGTCGACTTCGCGTCGACTTCGCGGCGCGAGTCAGGCGCGAGCCTGGCGCGAAGTCTGGTAAAATCGGCAACAAGCGGGCAGACCCGCGTCTTCTCGCATACTTATACATTTAACTGCCCACTTGACCCGTTATACCCAAACGGCCAAAAGTCCAAACTTGGAAGTGGAATGAGGATTGGAAATCCTTGAGTTGATTCCGAGGACGGAATCCTTTTAAGGGGTGGACAGTTTTAACGACCCGAAATTTGTAAATAAATAAAATATGTAAAAATATGATAATTATGGATAAATCATATAAAACACGTAGGAATTGGTTTCGTGTCGTTTGGAGTCCGTATGAGAAAGTTATGGATGAAACCGGGTTGAAACTTAGACCGAAAAGTGCAGCCCTGCTGCACAGGCAAGTTCGCGGCGCGAGCCTGGCACGAGCGAAACGCGAGGTTGAGCAGAGGGACCAGAGCTGGAACGCGAGCATCTCGGGTCGACTTCACGTCGACTTCGCGGCGCGAGTCAGGTGCGAGCCTGGCGCGAAGTCTGGTAAAATCGGCAACAAGCGGGCAGACCCGCGTCTTCTCGCGACGCGAGCTCGGCGCGAGCGGGGCGCGAGCTCTTCCGACCAGAGCAATAAATCGGGTTTGAGCTCATTTGATGCATTGGAAAACCCTGGTTTCTTTCTCTTCGAGCTTGTGAGCGATTTTGGGTGTAAATCATCATTTGGAGCTGATTTCTTCATCAAATCTTGTGATTCTTCACTCCTAGTTGAAGATTAAAGGTATATCTTCACTCCTTTGTAGTTGTAGCTTTAGATCTATGGGTTTAGATGCTTGGGTTTGAAACCCTAGTTCTTGGGTTGGAGATTTATGGTTAAATAAAGGTTGTATACACTTAATAGATGGTATATTGACAAAGAAAACAAGTGTATGATTTCGATTTGTAAGAATCTTAAGGGTTGGTTAAACCTAGGGTTTGGCAAATCACCATAATTGGGGGAAAATGTTAGTTGATGGTATCTAGTGAAAAATTGGTACATTATTGGTAAATTGTGATGTTGAACATTGTATGATCATTGTATTAGGCTTTCGGTGACATCTTGGAAAGTCGGTGAAATTGTGGAAGCAAGAGTTTGGTGTCAAGAACACGGTTGGAGCATTAATTGCTAAGGTGAGTACATGAGACTTTTAAAATTGGGTACATAGCAAATGTTTCTTTTAAAATATATATGATGTTTTGTGTGTCTTTATTAATAAATGATTTTTAATAAAGATATGATTGAAAATATGAGAAAGTGATAAATAATAGACTATCTAAGTATGTCTAAAGTGATTGATGATTTTGAAAGACATCATGATAAAGAAAAGTAATTAATAACTAATTATTAATATGACGTAAAAGAGTGTACTTTTATAATATATGATTACTAATGACGAGATTAGTTGATCCAATTATGTGAATGCTAGTTAAGATTAGCATGTGGATAGATTGTATGATGGCCTTATGGCATTGATGATAGATGTGACATATAGTCACATGTAATAGTTATGACGGGTAGATTGAAATAAGGCAGGTACATGATAGATTTGGAGGCATTCTGGATTATCATGGTATCTTGAATAAAACTGATGAGTCGGAGGCATTCCGATCACCCAACAAGATGTTGGATCTTACTGAACTGGAGGCATTCTGGTTAGTAAGATGAAGATAGGTCACTTTAGCTGAACACTGTGGCAATGGGGGTTCTACTGAATCGGAGGCATTCCGGTTAGTAGGGCAAAATAGGGTCTCGTTGGATTGGAGGCATTCCGAACAACTTGACGGGTCGAATAGGCTATGAATGAATGTGATAGAATCACCGAAGAGGTGATTGATGTATATGAATGAGATAGGGTTACCACGGAGGTAACTAAAGTATATAGATATATATATATACACATTTATATATCTAATAAATGTGATTATAAATAAATGTGATTATTTATATATATTAATGTCGGGTCTAAAACCCATGTATCTCACGAGACAATTTTGTCTCACGTACTACTTTGTTTTTGGCTATGTACTCAGGTTCAGGATCGTTGGATTAGAGGGTCGCGTTAGATGTGGCCTAGTGTTGATCAGCTCGGGAGCTCGTAGGTAGATCCCGTTTATCCTATGGTTATGATATTGTATTTGTAACACCGGTTTTAATACTCTGATAAACTTTTATTGGTTTTTGTTAAACCGTATTTTGAGAATACTGGACTTGTAATATTTTTATTTAAAAATATGATTTAAAAAGTGTTTTGAAAATTGAGGTGTTACATATTAGATTCGACCAAAACTTATGTCTTAATGACACACCTATAAACTTTGTAATTTTCTTGTGTAGCTCCCACTAGCTTCAACAACTATGATGAAACTTAAGCTAAACACAATCACTGGTTTATACTTGGTGAAACTAATAAACTTATTATATAAAGACTATATATATAATAATTCTTAGTTTGTTTAAACTTTTCTTATATTTAACTTGAACTAGTTAAATATAGGTTCTTGTTATTTTTACTTGATCATTAATCTAGTATATTACATGACTTGTAAAATACTTATATTATACTTGTATAATTACCTAGTTATAATAACTTATAACTTTATACACTTTATAATAATATATAACTTTGTATATTTCTAGTTAATCATATAATTTCAACTTGTACAATTTCAAGTTATAATGAAATTATAACTTCGTACTTTCTAGTTTTAATTATATTATAACTTATACAATAACTAGTTATAATATTATCTTTAAAGATCAAGATAACATTACCCTTTTTATATGTTCCATTTTATCTTGTATTTGATGTATTCGTATATATGTATATTTTATAATAAACTTGTAACATTCTAATAAGAATATTACATCTAGTTTATATGTATTTTAACTTAATCTAATTAAAACACGTATAAATTTATTATATCTTTTAAAATTTAATTTTACTTAATAATTTAAAAAAAACGAAAATTTTAATATACATATATATATATATATATATATATATATATATTTAAATACACCTTGTTAATTTTAGAACTTAAAAATTAACATCCTCTTTATCAATTCTCTAAATTTATTAGATGAACCTTAATCTTGTTTTTGACCAATCAAAACTAGGGTTTTGATTTTCTTGATCAAAGATATTATTTTAATTAAAAGATTAATTTTAATCAATCCTATCTAAACAATAGACTTTGTTTAAATTCTAGGATAGATTATATCCTTAATAAATTTATTTAAATCCTTTTTAATTTAAACCTTTTATAGACAATAAAACTTTGTCTAAATTTCTAGGTTTAAAGAACTAGTTAAATAAATCTATCAAAATAATAATTAAACCTATTAGACATAAACTTGTCTAATTAACTAGGTATTAGATTATTATCCTAATTAATTCTTTTAAACTATTAAACTTAAACTAGTTTTAAACTTCTAGGGTTCTTTTAGGGTTTCGAAAATCTCAAGACTAGGAAACCTTTCCACCAATTAAACTAGGCTAGTTTAATAAACTTTGTGTCCAAGTATCCTCTAGATTTTGAAAATCCTAAGAGATTAGGAAAGAATCCTTTTGATCAATTAAACAAATCTTGTTTAACATACTTGATCCTAGGGTTCTTCCTAGGTCACGAAAATTCAAGGGAGAAAAGGAAAGAATCCTTTTGATCAATTAAACATATCTTGTTTAACATACTTGATCCTAGGGTTCTTCCTTGTATTTCGAAAATTGCTTGGGTTCTTAGAAACTGTAACATCCCAAAAATCAGGGGAAATTTAAAAATTTTAAATAAATAAAATAAACCATTTTCCCCAAAAAGTACAAGTAACTCAAAGGTCCAAACTCATAAATAAAAATATAAAACCGTCTCGTGATTTAAATGCGGAATAATTAAAGGTTTTAAAACAAAACATGTTTGACTCGAAATAAATGTTTTAATCCAAATCCATAAAAAATAGAAACGCAACTCATCAACCATTGACCTTCTATTTGCCTTTGCTAGTACCTGCAAAATGGGAGGGAGTGTTTGGGGTCAGCCACCGCTGAGTGAATAACATCAAGATAAACAAATAAATACAAACAACTCAAGTCACATAAGTGATCTCTAGAGACTCTACTCAATTCTCAATTACTCGAATTTATTTCTCTGATTTTAATTTATATAGCGCGCTTGTATGACTTGGGACGAGAGATCAACCTCGACCCGCCTCACATAACTCAAGGCTCAACACCTGTACTCTTCGGTGTTGAGTCAAAACGTCTGGCACCAGTACTCTTCGGTGCCAAGACAACATCTGACACCAGTGCTCTTCGGTGTCAAGTCAAGTATATTATGTTTAATGTTTTAACTCAAGAACTCAGAACTCAGATAACTCAATCTCCAGATAACTCAGATCACAGATAACTCAAATAAATCACACAATCAATACTCAAGCTCAATCAACAAGACAATTCACAACACATAGCACAAAATCATGAATCGAAAGTAAGTACAAGTTTATAGTGAGATTACCCACCTCGAATGAACGTAAGCTCCTGGAAGTATCCTCGGCACGTACAAGTCACAACTCAGTTCCTAGAAGATCCTACATCACATAATAGGGCTAGGATTAAAACTTGGCTCAAAACGCAACTCATATTAATCTGCCAGAACCCGACACCCCCGCGGAAACTGCTATAACTCTCAAACCACTCACTAGATTTTATTCAAATTTTTTACAGTAGTTAAATGACTCAGAGGACTACAATTTTACAGAAGACTTCCGAAACTGAATCCAAACAGAAAAGGTTCAAATAAGGCTTACAAGACAGAACAGCTGAACCGAAAACTATTCTGCGATGGTTTACTAAAACGGCGATAACTTTTAAACCGTAAATCAGATTAACGAGCCGTCAGCGGAATTGGAAGGAGGACTCAGAAACCTAGAGACCAACACGAGCCAAAATTCCAGAAACGTATTTTAAGTGTGTTAACAACGGACTTAAACATGGCAAACAGATTCTGCTACAATTTCAGTTTGATGTTTAAGCCCAATTTGAATCCCGATAACAACCCGCTTATTCCCGAGACACCCGACTGCCCCGAATTTCATTTTTAAATTCACATTCACGTTTACAATTAATCTAATCCTTTATTAAAACTTATTTCTCGGTTTAGGAACCCAAGAACCTAAGGGTTCGGTTTCCGGTTCTTCGGTTATAAAAACTTCTCCGTTATCAACAAAGATTTTTACCCAACCCTAAAGCCCGACACTATGAACTCGGGATCCTCTTGGTCTCGGCCTTATTAGCTCGACAGTACATCAACAATAATCCCACACCACAGCTGTATTAACCCTTAATAAATAAATAGAAGAAAACGGAAAAAGGAAAACGGAAATTAGGACTACCTATCACAAGACACAAACTCGTTGCCTCAACCTCTTTCTCGCTCGATCCCGACGAACCACGCCTCTACTCATCCTCAGCGCTGCGATGCTCGATGGGGACACGGTGGCGGCAACAGCTCTTTGGGATTACCGTCAGCGACGGAACGAATGGTGGTGGCGGGTGTTGTGTCTTGGCTTGCCGGATCTCGCACAGAAGCAAAACTAATGTGGCGGTAATTCCTTGGTTACTGGCCGGAAGTAATAAAGAGTGGCGGTGGTGGTTGCTTGCTTATTGATCAGAATTAAAAGGAGTGGCGACGGTGGTTGCTTGCTTCTTGATCGGAATTAAAAGGAGTGGCGGTGGTGGTTGCTTGCTTCTTGATCACTGTTAGGACCAATTTAGTAATAAGGTTTTGACCTTTAATTCCGTTAGTTAACTTTTCCTTGTTAAGTGGTAGGAGTATATAATGTAGTAAGTTTGACTTGTCATGTAAGCTTTCCAACACATTTACTGAATATACGTTTCTGAAAGCTATTCTTCCATCTTCATCTCTCTCAAGAACACACACACACTTTTACACTTTAATCTTCATTTCTCATCATAAACTCCATGGATTAGCTTGAATTAAGCCTCATTCGATCTCTCATTTGGTATCAGAGCAAAAACTCTCTGTGAGTGGATCCAAATTCAAGCTAAATCGATCAAGATCTGGAAAAATTCAAGAAAAAGTTCGTTCGTCATTTGAGAAATTAATGTTGTAAATTTTTGTTTCGAATTGAAGATTTTATTGAACAATCATGTTTCTCCTTCGATTCTAATCAGAATAGAATCAAGTTTCAGTCAAATCCGTCAACAAATCACTTCAATTTCGTGATTTTTGTGAAAAGGTGAAAAAACTCAAAAAGTGACTGTAATTTGCAAAATCCGATCAAATGTGTTATGTTTTGGGTTATTTGATCGGATCAGATGATTAGAAAAGCATTTTCGAGCATAGTGTGATTGAATCACTGAAATCGGTTGAGTATTGAATGAAATTGAATCAAAAATGGTGAAATGTTGAACACTGTGAACGAACGTACACTTCGATACGAAGAACAAGCTCGGCTTAAGAAGAAGTTCGGCATAAGTTCGGCCCAAGTTCGGCCCGAAGAAGTTTGTTCTTATAAGAAGTTCGGTCCACTTGTAGTTCGGCCCAGTTGAAGTTCGGCCCAAGTCACCAGTTCGGCACAGTAGAAGTTCGGCCCGAATCTCAGCCCGAACATTGAAGAAATTGAAGTTCGGCCCGAACTTGTTTAAAGCCTTGGCCCAAATTGAAGTTCGGCCCGAACTTGTTTAAACCCTCGGCCCAAATTGAAGTTCGGCGTTGCAGTCTTCGACTTCAAGCGTAATCTCAGAAGAAGTTTGGCTTCAATCGACCTCAACTCAAACGATTCAATCGTTCATCAATTGATTCAATAACACATAATCAATCAATTAAAATTGATATTAACCTGATTTCCTGATTTCATAATCAATCTCTTGCTCATCAAAGTGTTCGATCGGATCAGAGTTTTCGTCATTGTTTTGTTCGACATGGTACTGAGTTCGGCAATTGACAAATTGAATTAACATGCTCGGCTCGACCAAAATTGTAACATCTCTCATTAATTGAAACATCCCGACTCAATTAGTTGAAGATAGATTCCGACTACAATTTAAGAACGTCGACGAGATATCTCTACTTCCGAATTCAACTCAGAATCAAGTTCAGAGAACGTCGTCTTAAATCAATTAACAATAGCAATTGATTCCTGAAGAAATCAACTCCTGATTCCGACTACTGAAGAAATCAACTCAGTTTGATTTAGTTTCAGGCTTCTACTCAACTTGAAGACTATGGTATTCAACTTCGTGTCTGCTTCCGTCAAGAACCGGATCGTGATAAAGGCCCAAATCATATTAATTCAATGTCTGGTATTAAACTCTCTGGCCCGAAATTGAATTAAAACAAACATATTAGTAGCCCAATCAAGTGTCACATATTAATTCAATGGTATTCAGCTCAAAAACATTTTCAAGCCCAAATGAAAATTACAACACAAATCCACAATAACAAATATTAGTAGCCCAAAACCAATTACAATTTTTTTTTTTTGTCCAATTCATTTTAAACACACAATTGATACTTATATATCAAGCCCAAAACAAGTCAAAATTAGGGGTGTCAAATTTGTACCGAATAAAACCAACCAACATGCTACCAACATATCAAGAATAGATGGTAGCCAATATGTTGGTAGCCAACATGTTTGGTTGGTAGTACCATACCAATCAAGTAATCATGGTACGGTAACGGTACAAAGATTTAAATACCATGGTATTACCGTACCAACCAATTATATATGTATATATATAATTAGTTAGTAGAATTCGAGAAAGGTAAACCAAATATGTATTATTTTTTAATTAAAGTTTTGATATCATAACATGAAAACATTCAAGTTATAACTTCTTAGCCTAACATATCAATATATTACATTTTTGTTATTGTGTTTGTATATAATGTTGATAATTACGCGTGTGAAGCAGACGAGAATCCTAAAAGCTAGTGTATCATGACAAGAATACTACATAATTTATACTTTATCATACATAGTGTTTATATAACATTTAACGTATACCATTACCAAATATAATACAGTAGTATACAAAAATGTCTTGTTTTAGTAATAATTCCAAATAAGTTTGTGATCTTGGTATATAATAGTACCAATTCGTACCAACCATGATTGTTGGTAGCCATACAAATTGGTACCAAGTATAGTTGGTACGGTACTGGTAGCTAGATTAGTGTACTAAGTATAGTTGGTACGGTACACGGTATGAGGAAAATATATGTGGTACCGTACCATGTTCACCCCTAGTCAAAATAAACAAAATTTTTAAACAAATTTTTAAACAAGTCAAGTTCGGTCAAAATAAACAAATTTTTAAACAAAATTTTTACATCAAATTTTTAAATACAATTTTAAAAGAAAACTTTCACAAGATCTTTTTCATTTAAACACGAGAACTTTTACTCAAACCATTTTATCACATCATTTTTGAAATTTAAATTCTTTTTAAAAACAAAAGAGCTAAAATGGATCCAAATTTAAAAACATACGAAAATGAAAAATTAGTTTCTGATAAATACTACAAATGGTACTGTGAGGCATCTAAGGAGTTGCAAAGGGAAAGAAGCTGGTCAAAACAAACGGAAGCAAAGTTTAATGAATATCAAGAACAACCGAAGACATCAGCTTCACAAATTCAAGAATTAACTGACGAACTCCACGATCTCAAAATTACTACATCGAGAGAAATTAATCGTCAATCGACCATTATAAAAATTATTACTCGTGATAGGGAAAAAGTTAAAGATCATTGCAAACAGTTAGAGGAAATGAATGTCAAACTTGGTCACACGAGTCATAGACTTAAACTCAACCATGAAGATTCTGAAAATGCTGAGGTTGCTGATCATATTAATGAAGAAGTCAACAAGGATGACAAGGTACATACTTCTCTTCTCTCTAATGCAAATACTTCCACTAATTCTGATACTTGTTTTATCCAAACTCAGATATCTCAAATAGATTTATTAACCCAACAACTTTTAGTAGAAAAAGATTTAAACGTTCAACTTAAAGATCGTTTAAATATTTTGGAAAAACAAAATGAACAAAATGCTCATCTAGGTGATCAACTTGTTCATCATATTCAACAAACTAAAGTTTTGAAACAAGAGAATCTGGATTTACAAACTAAAGTATCAGAATTGACGGCAAGGCATGATCACAATCACAAACAATATGCTAAGACATGGTCTGAATATCAAAGTACTAAAAATTGTTTAGAACGTAAACAACAAGATTTTGATGACAATGAAAAACAATTTAAATCTTTAAACTCACAAATCAAAGAATTAACTGAAAATATTCATGAACAAAAATAAATTCATTAAATGAAATGAAAACCAAACAAAATACAATAAACACACTCAAGCATGAAACAAATAAATTGAATTCCCATATTAAACATCTTGAGGAATTAATTGTCAAAAGAGGACACATTGATCAAACCATTCATCTTAACAAGTCCAAAGGCTTTAAATATTTTAATTCAAGAGAAGGGCTAGGAGCTGACAATCCTGAATATCTTAAGACCGCGTGCACAATGGTTCCTACATTAAATGATTCAAGATACATGCACAATGGAATCTCGCAACGCTTCATTCGGATGACTGATGAGGAAGAAGAAATAAAGACCTTCAACAGAGCTAAAAAGGAGAATGCTCAAATTCGTTTCAATTACACTAAATTAAATAAAACATATGAAACTAAAAAGGCTCAATTTGAAAATGATGATTATTTTCTTATTATAAAACCAGAAGAATTTGAAATTAAGGGAAATGTTGTTATTCAACAAAAGGTTACACCAAAGATTTATGTACCAAATCAAATTCTTGAAAAGAAAATTTGTCAATTGGAAACTGAAATAGATGAAACACATAAGGCGTTTGATAAAGAAAAATCAGTTTTACAAACAAAAATTCATGAATTAGAAAATAAAATTGATGAAACACATAAATCTTATGATACAGAGAAACTAAAGTTGCAAACACAAATTCAAAATTTAGAATCTAAATCATCTTATCTTCAGAAACTTAAGAAGCCTCGTGCATCTATGAACTTAGATTCTCCTTTAACTGCAACGAATAAAAGTAAAAACCCAAGAATGTTTTCTCCTGTCATGGCATATCGCGATTTATATACAATCAAACAATGTAAGACAAACAGAGGAAATTCTAAACCAAAACCGACATCACATGTAAGTTCCTCTACCAAGACTAAGCCTAGGAGATCCACGGTTCCACCAAACTCTGATAAGATATTGAATGCTCTCAAACAAGTTGATAGAGGAAATTCCGCACCTAAAACTTCAAATAAATTAGGTCCCTTTTCTCGACTTAAGCATTCTCAAATGGATAAACTAAATCATCAACCGTGTTGAAACATTCTACTCCGTCAAAGAAAATCTTTTCCAAACCTAAATCTTTAAAATACTCGAGAAACGATTTACTTTCCTTGGCACCTAAAACGAATTTTACACAAGTGCAAAAAACATCTCCTATTTATGTTTACAAAACATCCTCGATCTTAAAAGCTAAATGGGTTCCCAAAACTCCAACATCTCAAATAATTCCCCGGAAATAATTCCCCAAAACTTCAGCATTTCTTGGAACTCTCAATCTTTAAATCAAATCGATACAACTTATTGGTGGTTTCATTCACACGCTAACATTGTCAGACCCAAATAAAAATGGGTACCAAAAGTTGTTTGATTTGTTTTGCAGGAGGATGACTTATACACAATTTAGTGTATAACTCGCGCCACAACAAAATGACTTATACACAAAACAGTGTATAACTCGCATTTCAAAGATATGACTTTCAAGTATTTCAGCTTGAAACCCGCTCATAATCTGTTAATCACATAAATGTAAAAACTCTTTACCACCCTTCTAAAACTGTATATTTTTCATTCCCTTTATTTTGTCGAGGGGGAGAAATATTAATTCTAGGGGGAGAATTAGTATTTCCAGGGGGAGAAACTTTCTTATATCATTACTTTTATACCCGTTTGATTTTTTTTAATCGATCAATTTTTTTTATCAAACGACAATACCTTCCCATGGTTTGCAAGAATCGGCCTTACCTTCCAAGGGAAATACTTTTTAGCCAAATGGTAAATGTGAGGGTATAAGTCTAGGGTATAGATTTAGGTGAGTACAAGGTGATGTGAAAACATGATAATATCAAGAAAACACACCTTTGAGTGCATCCAAACCGTCAATAAACCGGGCAACCTCACTAAATTGTGTTCATTCATGTGTTGAATGTTTCACCAGACTTAACTGGCCCAGTCAAGCATTTGCACTCCACCACCAACCACTCAGATTCCTCTCAATAGGAATTTGTTTCAATTCATCAGGGGACGTAGCACATAATCTATCGACTGCTCATTCGGAGTATGTTGGTATAATTAACCTTCTGCCCCGGGTTACATCTTAAATTGAATGCACAATGTGTCTAGATCTCACCGACAAATATTTACAATATAGGACACATACTTTATTGAATATGAATCTCCGTGTATTCATCGGAACACTCATAGTGGCATCACAATCTGGTGTTTCACGAGCATTGAGTAGAAATCCTGCTAGAGCTAAAATTGCGCCAACTCTAAACGCAGGTCACACATTTGAATCAATGGTTGTGCAAACGACTACCGATTCATAAGGTGTGTAAACGGATACTCTATGTGAGTCCGGTATTACCTACTTTGTTTAACTTGCTGTGCCTAAATTTTTAAATCTTAAAGGCAACAACTTATGCCGGAAACACATACAATTTCTGATGAAAAATCCATGTTATTCATACAAAGTAACATCATAAATGCTGATAAATTGCACATGAGCGTTATAGTTCACTCTCAATTTACTCCTATGATCTGCTATAATCGGCATGATCTTCCCCAGGAGCCACCTATAATATAGGACAATATGTAAGGGTACATAGGTCTAGGTGAGCAGAATCAAGTATCACGGGATCTTGATTGGGGTGCGCTGAGATAAAATTTGAGAGGGGGAATGTAGTATGAGGTGCAATTCAGCTATACATGGTAAAATGAAATGAGGGAGTAGTCGAAAAATGAAAGAGTAAGCTTGAGTGAGGAGGGTGTGACAGGGTTAAAGAAAATGAAAAAACCCTTTCCAAACCGATAAAAAGCCGGGTTGCCACATCTCTATCAGTTTGCATATGTTGCTCTCTAATATTGAAATAGACATCATGGACCCAGTGATGCAATGCACAACCCCCCAGCCACTCAAGTATTTCTTAAAAAGTACTTGTTTCATTTTCACGGAGACTATCTCATATGCTATCGACATCTCACTTGGAGATTGTTGATATTGAACAAAGAGGACAAGTCTCTCCAGTCCTCGCCTTCGTTTGTCCACTAATTGAGTCTAGAACCGAAATACACTTTTAGGACACAGGCAAAATACCAAGCTTATCTGTGTGATATAGCCGAAACATTCATAGTGATATCTCATATGTTGATATTTCACGATGATTGAATGGAAATCCTACCAGTGCTAACATCTAAGCCAACAATGAACGTAGGTCACGCAGTTTGTGTAACTGTTGTGTTAACGGGTAATCTATGTGATCCCAGTTTACCCTGTTCGATTCCATGTACATTTTTGATGACTGTACTCCAAACGTTATCAACAACAGTCGGGATATTGAATGATAAACACAAGATTGTTCTTTTATGTCATCTACAACGGTCATTGATATTAAACGATAAAAGATTTGATCGTATTACTTCATATTCAACGACGATCCGGTTTATCTGATATAATGTGTTATATATTGATTCATTCAAAATAAGAATATATCATTATTCAACACATTTTTATCATTGAGCTTCAAAGATTCTTTCTACTTCTACCTCGACGAACTTCAACTTTTACATGATGATTCCGATAAATCGTATTCATCATGAGGGGGAGAAAATATTACAGAAGTTCTTATTATAAAGATAAATGCTTACAACATTTAGAAGAGAATATCTTAGATCAGTTTACTCCGTATTTAGAAGACATATGCACCAGTTAAGGGGGAGTAAGCAAGAAACCGAAGATCCGTTGAGAAATAATTGTTTGTTTAAGGGGGAGCGTAAACTTCATCAACATTTTACCCTAACAACAATTATCAATAATCACAAATCGACAAAGCCACAACTTCAACAAAAGACTTCCGCTACAAAACAACTCTATCTATGGGTCTACATTTTCATCGATTTACATTTGTGACAAAGAAGAAACAGAGACATCACAAATTCACTTTCATTTCCATCCGAATCTTAACCGTATAAATCTTTCTTTCCAAACAAATTCCAAATTCCGTAACAACCACATACATTCAATAGCTTAACCGTTTAAACTATTCTTTCCAAAATTCCATAACATTCATATCCATTCAAAAGCTTAACTGTTCTAATCTGTTGTTCATACCAAATACAAATTATCCACATTCATCCAAATCCTAAATGTACATATCATTCTTTCACACATACAAAACTTACATACATACACATCCAAAACTTTTAACTTTCAGATCATTCTTACCAAAACAAACACACACATCCAAAACTTTAACTGTCAAATCGTTCAAAAACATTATCATTCTATACTCAATATAATCCTCTACCACAAAATTCCAAAAACAACCTCTCCAATATCTGAAAACCCAGTCAAATCCTCACTTAGCTGATATTCCATTTCCCTAAGTTTTCAAATCTTTAGTAAATCAGTTATAGGATTTACTCACTCAAACAGTATCAACGAAAAACATATCCTATTTGAGTATCCTAAACTTTCAGATTTCTGCAATGTTTTATTCTTGAAATACAGAAAAACATTTTCTTGCCAAAGACAGATTATAAGAAGAATCTGAAGTCGGAAGACTGGGATGACGTATTAAAGATCAAAAAGGGGGAGATTGTTAGGACCAATTTAGTAATAAGGTTTTGACCTTTAATTCCGTTAGTTAACTTTTCTTTGTTAAGTGGTAGGAGTATATAATGTAGTAAGTTTGACTTGTCATGTAAGCTTTCCAACACATTTACTGAATATACGTTTCTGAAAGCTATTCTTCCATCTTCATCTCTCTCAAGGACACACACACTTTTACACTTTAATCTTCATTTCTCATCATAAACTCCATGGATTAGCTTGAATTAAGCCTCATTCGATCTCTCAATCACGATTTAAATGCTTGGTAAGGAGACTTTTCCCACCTCATCTCAGCTAAGAACAAAGTGGGTTAACATACCTTATTAGCAATCAAACTCGGAAGAATTAGATAGAACAAGGAGGGAATCTCACCACCGATAGACTATGATGATCCAACTCGAAGAACAACATGAAAATCTGGCTAGAGAGGCTCGACAAAAATCCAGAAAGCATACAAGACGGAGAGGCTCGGCTGTCAAAGTGGAAAAATGGTGGGGTATGCTTTGCTCCTGCGGCCGAACTAATTAGGGCTAGGGAGAATTGGTGATGGTAAGTAGTAATGGGAGAATTGGTGCCTTATGAATAAATTAGACAACGCCTCACAACACTTCAAAGGTTCGGCCCTCTCTCCTCACTTGGGCTTGGACTCAACTCGTGAGCTAGGGAACCCACTACCAAAACTCAGGCTTAACGAAGCTAGGCCAAACAAATTTGGTTTCATTAGATATCTCAACTTGGGCTTGACCTCTCTCTTAGTCGATACACAATCATGATAGGGTTTATAACTTGTGAAACCGAAGACCAAAGAATACAAGTTTGGTTCGGTCCTTGGCCTCTCGGCCGGACCTCACTTAAGTTCAGATCGAGTTAGTGATTTTCACGGGATTAAAGAACGTCTCAAGTAGTAAGCTAATCAACTTCATAATCAATTAACACAAAACTTTAATAACCCTCTAGTAATTTAAATTTACACCTCAAGATCAATTTCACAAGAATTAAATGACACTCTTGTCATTAAATAAAACATTACGTATTTAATTCACTCGTAAATACAATTAAAAGCACATAACACATTTTAAATCTCACATAAATAAATAACATGTAAATTATTTTAATAAAAAGTGAATAATTTAATTATGATAATTTTTAGGGCGTTACAGAAACCTTCTTGACCAATTAAACTAGGCTAGTTTAATATTCTTGGTCCTAGGGTTCTTACCCCCTTTTTCGAAAAATATGAAGAAGAAGAAAGAAAACTTGAAACAAAAAAACTTGTAATTAAAGTAAACAAACAATCTTTGTTAATCTAGTCTAGATCTCTAAACCAACGCTCTGATACCACCGTAGGGATTTACTATGCACCATGCGACTGATCGACCACTAGGATCGACCTCCTAGTTTACTTGATTCGAACCATGACTGACCAAGAACATGAACTTGTTCTTGACCGGTTAAAACCAACTAGCTGATTTAATCCCTAAATGCGGAACTGGGATTAAACCTAATCCTTAAATCCTAAAGGATTGGGATGTTGGAAATCTAGATTAGGTTAACAAGAAAGAAACCTTGTACGAAGAACTCGAACACACACACATACTTGTGTGTGTTCGTCGAATACTACCAAGAACCCTAGGGTTCTTGGTTCGACTTCGAACAAGAGGAGAAGGAGGAAAGAGTGTTCCATGAAACATACCTTAGGTTAATGCTTAAGATAAGTCCAGTGATGATGAACACGACGAACGATCCTCTAGATGATCACTTGCAACGAACTTGGATCTTCAAGACTTGAAGAACACGAAGAACGAATGAAGAACACGAAGAACGAAGAACACCAAGTGATGGTTCTTAGTTTCGGCCGAATGGAGTAAAGGAGGGAAGGGATTCAGCTTCTAAAGGTCTAACACAATAAGTGATGCCTAAGCCCTCTATTTATAATAGATGGACTTTCACTTAGGGCCCTTCTAGTTTAATTAAGATTAATCTCTTAATTAAACTTATCCTTTTACACTTCCATCCCTTATAGTTTAACTAGTTTATTATTGTTGCACTTAACTATCAAATGTCTAGTATTAACACACTAATAATTCGATACCCATATACACGAATTATATATACTTGTATTTTATACTTTTAATAGTTAATTATATAATAACCTTTATATAATTTACACAATAATATTATCCCATTACTATATGATTTAATAGCCTTAAATCATATCATGGATAATCTATAATTAACACATTGTATATTTACTTAACTAGTAAATGTAAAACTACTTGTATTAATCAGTTAATTAAACTAATCTAGTAATAAGTTAGACTTAACTTAATACTTAACTGATTCATAATGACTATTATGAATCATTCCTCTTCGTAGTATCGTTGCATAACTTGCTCGTATTACATGCACTCACCGGTGTGACCCTTAAGTGTTTCGTAGGCATGGATGTATCATCATAGGTTGACTAACTGTGCACATAAATCCTTCAGAAAGTACGATAATATAATTTGTCCAACGGTAAGTTACTAGGATGGCTTGAAGGCTATATAAGTTGGATTTTTCTAATATGTGCTCCCTAGGTACATGATAGGATGCATTAACTCACTCAAAATTTCCTTACAAACTGTTATAGTCATCAATAAAGTTTATAAGTTACATTTTGAAAGACATGTATTCAATGCATTTTGAAGTTTTAATAGAACTTTTGAGTGAGTTAATACACCTAAACATGTGTCTAGGGGCACATATTAGAAAAACCCATATAAGTTAATGAAATTTCATATCATATTTTTATAAACATATCAATATACATTTTGAGCCAAACATGGCCACATGGCAATAAATATCATCACACCTACGTATTAAAAAATGCATACAATAGCTTTACAATTATTTAATATGTGGATGTCATAATGCAAAACACTTTTTGAGTTCAAAAACAAACATTAGATACATCGTATTCATTTCTGTTTATGTCATCATTAGTTGGGTAATAATAGTTTGTATACATATTTTAAATTTAGTTTTTAATTATAAAGTAATGTCGCTTATTTCATATACTCAAATAGTACTAGGTTGTATACACAAAAATGCCTCGTGCGCTAGACT
This sequence comes from Calendula officinalis, assembly GCA_963853835.1. Taxonomy (NCBI): domain Eukaryota; kingdom Viridiplantae; phylum Streptophyta; class Magnoliopsida; order Asterales; family Asteraceae; genus Calendula; species Calendula officinalis. Next base: position 7,642,810 of record OY970825.1, read on the forward strand.
TGGCTATTAAATTATATTTGTGAAAATGGACGGGTTATCGGGTTATTATGAATTAGATATAAAAATTGGCAACTTTTTAATATCGATCAAAATAAGTTATGTTTTAATAAACTAGTAAGTTTTTACTCTGAATAGTATTGTAGTTGATTTTCATATGATGCATAGATGTAATTCTGAAAATTAAGATTTACACTAGTTAGATGACACTATACATTATTATTTAATAAACTAATTAACAAATATGTACCACACGACATGTAGACACAGACGCAATTCTGAAATTAAAGGTTTACACTAGTTAGATGTCACTCTGCATTACTCCTAATGCTAAACAATTATTTATCACTTATTTGTCACATATATTTTCTAAAATAATTTCAAAACCAAGGCAAATCGCCCGTTCATATGAAATACGGCGATTGTAAGGTGAGACATATGTATGTTAAGTGATTGAATTAGACATACGATATATACAATACATATTACAAGAAACATAATAAATTCAACATTTATACCCCTTCCATTATCGTGACTACTATTCATTCTTGGTGGATAATATCACACACGAGTATGCGATATTTGTACATGTTTATTTATGATAGATCGATAAGCTCATATAAGCCACGTTAATAAGCTTTCCCAAACATGCCCTAGATCTGATTCACAAGTTAGATAAGATGTGTAGTGATGAAATTGGAAAGGTTGAAGGGTTTAATCAAACAACTTGGTATAGTAAACGCTTTGAACCAAGAGCTAAATAACCGAGTTAAAGTTTCAGAGACCACAATTGCAACACTTGGTGTTCAAAATTCTAACGTGTTCGATTTGAAAACAAAAGCTGAGGCACGTGTTGATGAATTAATGATAGAGGTTGCACAGTTTCCCAAACATGCCCCTAACTGGGAAAGCAACACAAAAGGTATGTCATCAGACACCATAGTCACAATCTGCACCAAATCAATAAAATCATTTAATTAAGAAATAACTAAATTAAAATATAGTCAATTATTATATAAATTACGTGGATAAGTTTCTTAGAAACTTCTTTAATAGTAGTCGGAATCTGTTTTTGACTATCTACAAGAAACCCTAGATACAAGGCGTGCACTTTCCCCTCGGTCAATTGAAAAGTTTTTTCATATTGGGGCAATTCAGAGTCTTGACCGTACCTCTTATCGATAGCCTTCTTAACTTCTTTGAAAAATTGTTGATGAACTTGCCCATCTTTGCTCGTATCAAAATCATCTGGTTTCACAACTTCAATTGCAGTTCTGTCGATAATCGAGCCTAATGATATTGCAGTTTCACCGTCGGAATTCAGTTGTCCAAAGAGTATTTTTGAATGGTAGACGGCGATGTGCGATATTAGATGTGTTCCATATGTGAGCTCGGGATATTAAGGAGCCCATTATCCCAATGGCCCGATCGCTATCTGTCGCCAAAATATTCGCCTGTGTATGTATCCCCATTCCTGTAAGCAAAAATAAATAAAATGATTTTTTTAATAAGATGGTAGTTAGGTGATTTCCAAAACCATGTTTAACATGAGAAAACTCAAAATTATTACATGAAATGATAATGTCCAAAAACATGTTTAACACCCATTTGAATTCTCCAACATACCTACTTCCATCTTCACAAGTATGAACACCACTTCCATGGCATTGACCATTTGACTATTCACCTACATAAACATCTCCTGTATAAAACCGATAAACCCCGAAATCATTTCTCGAACCATGTCGATATTGGCCCAGATATCGGCTTCCGCGGGCCCACGTCTTGACCCCGTAACCATCAAACTTCCCACCAACCCAATCACCCTCATATTCCCATTCATGTAATAGTAATAAACCCCATAACCCGAACACTTACCCTTATGGAATTCACTCTCGTATACATCCCCATTTTTGTATGATTGTAACCAACTCCTGGAACTCGAATTCCACCCGTGATCGGGCTTTTTCTCAGCCAGATTGACCAGAACACCGGCAACGGTGTTCTGGACACGGTTTTGACAACGGGAATGATTTTGATAAAAGTAATCGGATTGAAGGGAGTCGAGGTATGGCGAGATTTAAGGAGCATACTAGCAATGATGAGAAACCGAATGCTGATAAGATATCGAGCGCGAGGGTTCCACTAGGGTGGGATACTAAAAAGTAAAAAAAATGGAAGTGATAGTAGAAGGATTAAATGAATGTGAGCCCGTACATGAACGAGGTAGTGTAGACGGTTCACGAGGTCGATTCGGGCCAATTTCGTGTTCAAAAACCGTGTTTTTGATGTAAACGGGCTCGTGATTATTTGCGAGAAAAGGGGTCGTTTGTGAGGTATTGATATACGGGTTGATACGGTAACCGAATCAAAATCATCATCATCATCGATCACGATTCGATGTTTATGATTAGTTCCTCTACTATCATTGTTGTAATTATTACTTTGATAAGGCGACCGAATAGATAACAAAGAAGAACAAGTCGAATTTGGGTTCGATTTGAAACACAGTTTTTTTAGGTGATTGATCGGGCGACCAAATAGATAACAAAGAGGTTGTAATTATTACTCTGATCGCCGCCGTCCGTTGCCGCCGGATGTGGGTGGGGTATTGATGTATTGAAGCACATGTGTTTGTAGTGGTGATGGTGGTTTGAATCTTGATTTTGACATTTGACTTTTTCTTGATCAAGGGGCTAATAATTGTCCCTTAAGACTATATAAAATTGATGGACTACCTAAAACAAACCACTATATTGATAATATACAATTTATAATATGATGTGCTAACTTGTAAAAATAAAGTAACCGACTAAATGTCCGGCTATGGTCATAGTTGTTAGACTCGTACGAGTCGAGTCACGAGTCAAAAATTAGGAAAACGAGTCGAACCAAGTTGAAAACAGTGGCTATGGTTGTTCGGGCACTATTTTAAAAAACATATTATGTTTGAAGCGCGTTCAATGAAGGGTATATTAAGCTAGATCTTTATAAACTTATTTCCTATCTTAAAAATGAGCATTATTTTTTTCTCAAATGTTTGATCAAATACTGATTTCTGCTTGTTTACACTTCAGAAACGTCATAATCACTTAGATAAACAACCGGAAACACCTTCAAAATACACCAAAAAAAAGTCGGCTACAAAATGTTAAAAATACGGTGCCCTTTAGGTTCTTACCCACTACGTGCCTATTGAGTCATGACCAATCTACCCGTCTTACCGTTGAATTCAAGACTCCACAAATCGCGTAATGAAGCAAGTGAAAAGACAGTCACCATTCTCACAACAATAAAAAAGGGATTTCTCTAGAAGGGTAAAATCGTCCATTCAAACTTTTTCCGTCAATGGCTCCTCTTCCTCCTTTCTTCTTTGAATCTTGATTTTTGGTAGAACAAAAGACGTTACAGCTACGCCATAACTTATGCACCTTCCAACCGTAAAACTTACTCTCTCTTTCTCTCACTCTCACTCACACACACATACACACAAATTATCTCTCTATTGTGTGCTTATTGCGACTATTAAGTGTTTACCTTCTCTGACCAATTGAGGCCTCTTCGAATTCATCTCATTTGTCGAGCATTTTACAGGTTCGTTATTTTTCTTTCAAATTGTTCGGTTCATTCAATTCATAAGCTGTGGTAGCTGTGCTGTTTGTGGAATTCTACTTTGAAGTTCTATCCTATCTTAATATTTTTAGATTTTAATTATTGTATGTTTCAATTGAGTCATAATCTGTTGTTGTTATTTGGATTATAAATGTGTTGCCTATGGTAATCTAGGTTGAGATTTGTATGTATTTGTTTCTCCATATACTTACTCCGATTGGTTGATGACTTTGTAATTTTGATACGACGAGAAAGAGAATTAACTCTTTGCTAAATTTCTGAGCTCTTCATCTCAATTGATTCATATCATGTTGTTTGGATTATGAATGTGTTCTTATCTATGGAAAATTTCACTGCAATTGTATTGAAATTAATGTGGCTTATTCTTACTATCAGTGTATCATAATGACACATGGACTCTTAAATGATTATGTTTCAAAATTAAATCTTATTTTAAACCAATCTTTGGTAATCTTTTAGGTACTGATTCATTTTCATCTATGAACATACAATTTCCTGAAATTCTAGATTTGATGCAAAACAATTTATAGGGGGAAAATATGATTGACTATTAATTCTAATAAATATGTACGAAATTAATCCTAATAATGACTGTTTTACTGCATTGGTTGCGGTTTAGAAATTTATTAGAATCCTATCTAATTCCTCACAGATTTAAAATTGTTTATGTAATCTTTGAATTATCAGAAAATCAATCCAAAACATATCTAATTTCTTACTGAAGTAGTACTTTTTTCTTTTTGGTATAGGGCATGGGATGAGTGCAGTTAGTACAGAACTTTAGTGCTCAGGTGTAAAAAAAATGTCTGTTGCTGGGATAAATGACGTTTCTGTACTCGAAACTTCTTATATCACTGAGAATTATTCTCATGTATCAAGGAGATGGGGTAATCAAGAGAGACCAATTAGTCGTACATCTTTTATCAGGAAAAAGTGGCGGGATCTTGAAGGTGAAAACCGAATTAGGGACACTGAAAAACAACAAAGGAGCGGTACCACAAATAGTAATTTGGGAAGCCGGTGTTCATATTCATCAGAAGTTGCTGAAAGTGAAGATGTGTCAATTATAAGTAGTAGTGAAACTGAAAATGAGTGTTCTCCTGATCAGAACCAGATGGTGATTAGAAAAGAGGATAATACTAGGGTTGGTACACGAAGATCTGTTTGTGGTAGACAGGATTTTGTTGACTTATTAGCCAGGTTTGAGATGGAAAGGGGAAAAGAAATTCAGAGTTTGTTGGAGAGCCGGTTTGTATCAAATTTTGGTCATCGAAACCGTATTCAGGCGTTGCTAAGGGGTAGATTTCTGTTGAACCAAAGATTTGCACAGGATGAAAAGGCGGCATCTAGTGCAGAAAATGAGTTGGGATTATTAAGGCAAACAAACACGGTATCTGATTTGAGGAAAGGGTTCCTGTCCAGAGTGGATAGCCATGAACATACTCATGAGGGATCACAACCACCACCACCAACTGAGATTATTGAAAACAGTTTGACCAGATCTAAGTCAACTGAGGAAGAGGCAGAAGACAGTTCGACCATTACTGAGTTTATTGAGGAAGATTCTGTAGAAGACAATTTGACCAATACCGAGGATCTAGAAACAAACTCAGTTGAGAATGAAGATGAATCAAATGTAGTGTGGTACAACAATCATCTGGTGGTCCGAACAGACGCGTTATATGCATCTGAGGATGATAATGATAACAGATCAGACCTTCAACAACTTGCAAGCAGGTACGTTGATATTTTTCAAATCCAATCACTTTTTTTACGAATAGATTTAACTGATAATTTTATTTTATTTTATTTTAGGAGAAGAGTCTCTAATCTTCTTCAAAGTGATTTCCGTATGAGACTGGAGCATCTGATACAATCCCACTTGGAACGCCACAATCATGCAGATGAATCTGATGACGAGTGGATGTTGGACCAAGATCCTGATCACCAGACTGATGATGAGAATGATGATGTCACTTACATCACAGAAAGTGATCACTCTTCACTAACAACCATCAATCAACACTCTGGAACTGTGAGTCTGCGCAGTTTTTATTTATTTTATTACTTTTTAATTTTAATGTGACAGTTGGTTGATGTGTATCAGGAATGGGAGATGATCAATGCTCTTCGTATTGATATGCTTCATCTTCAAGAACAAATGAATAGTATGCAGAGCACACTTGAAACCTGCATCAATATGCAACTTCACTTGCAACAAGAGATTTCATCAGCTCTAAGTCGACTATCAACTTCAGGTCTGTTTCTCTTCCAGCTGTCATTTCCATTTTCTCTTCTTTTTCTCATCTTAACATACTTTTTATTGAATTAATTCAGGTGATTTGCAATCTTGCTTCTTATGCTGTGACTTTAACAAAAATAGGTAATATATGCAATCTGTATTTTTTAAATTTTTTTGAGATCAAGAGCTCTAACTATTTTTAACTTTTTGTGTTAATTTAGGTGTGAGAATGTGTACGTATGTTCAAACTGTGCAGAGAAGATAAACTGGTCGAAAGTAAAGGAAAGTGTTAGGCACCCTTAAGCAGAGGTGAACAAACAGTGAACTCTTACCATACAATTTTAACACCATTAAAAGAATAATTAGCAATTGGAATAACAAGGCGGAAATGATCTTCATACACTCTTTCTCCGAAAACTGCATCAGGTAAATCTTGAAAAGTTCGATTGTTTTTTTTGGCTGCATCTCGTGTTTATTTATTTATTTATTTATTTTCAGTCAGGGCTTGCTGAAACTGATTGTTTTGTTGAATGGCATACTGCTTACTTTTGTGACAAAGTCATGATGATACTTTACCAGGCCGATGTTTTGCTATAAGCCTCACGATTCCCAACCCACCCATCTTGTAATTTATTCGTTAAAAGTTGTGCTATGTTTGACACCGGGAAATACAGTAGATTAACTAACTCTAATTTCTGTTATAGTATTCACTTCATGGTTTTTGATTCTTTGAATTCTAGAAGGTGGTTGGTTGTTACGATCTCACACCAGTTAAAGTTTGAATTTGATGGTGGCTTATAAGTTCAAGTTTTCCCTCCTCCTTCAAACTAGGTTTTTGGGAGTGAGTCATACACCTAGCTTATGGCATGATAGTATGAGATACTTTAGTATCATTGGGTCCTGTCTTGTTGGTAATCCAAATCCATACTGAATGGATATAAGTCATAAGAGATTACAAATTTTTGTTAACATAAAATAAACAACCTTGCTTCTAATTTGAAATTTTGAAGCCGAGAACAAGATTTGACGTTAAGGTAATACTTATTATTGTAGCTTAACAATATGATTCGAAAAATGGAAAGTTGGTAAAAAGTCTACATCGACCTTTTTTTGTTTGGTTTCTAAAGATGCGTTTTTGTTATTTAACTTGAAAGATCGAGATCGCGATATTTTAGCCTGTGAAGTAATCTTTATTTTTGTTAGCAGAACAACTATGCATCTAATATTTTTTCTTGTTAATTTAAAAAAAAAAAAATACTTTCATCAATATTCTAGCTATAGTTCTTATATACTTCATCGTTTAGCTCTCTCGTACGTGTTTTGAACAGGAAAGATGTTACATCATATTTTGTTAAGTCATATATCTCATTGCTGACAATCACTCATTTCAAACCCATATGGCGATAACCATGACTTGGTTAAATAATTGTAAAAGATAGTGAATTTTTGTTATCACAATTTGGACCATTCACTTATTAATTCATACTTGTATCAATTTTAACTTGATTAAGCGAAAATGAGTTTATGTACATACAGAATTATACAAATAGTTATTGTAGTTTGTTAAAAGTTATGAATTTGAACATTAATACCAAATTACAAAAATGATCCACTAATTTTGAAACTTGTTAATTTTGAAACTTGTTATGTTTTTGGTTCCTTAAACAAACGATCGCGAAAAAACCTCGTTAAAAAAGATGAAAAGACTACTTTGTCCTTACGTGCCTTGCATATGATGATATGATTTGATTTAACAGGGCTTTTTAGATCAAAAGAATTACAAATTTCAAAATGACTATTTGTAGCTTTTTTGAAAGTTTGTGACTAAACATATAACTTTTGACAAGTCTTATTATAAGTGTAATTTATTCTGAAATAATATTTTTCTTTAAAGTCGAATGCATACATATAATGTCATGAGTTAAAAGACCATCTAAAATAGTAAAATGCATTCAAAGAATTATAAGTTCATAATGTGTTATTGTGTTATCTAGCACTTAATACTTAGTCTTTTGAACATCAGTTACAATATTACACAAGTGACATATAAATTATAAATATGCATGAGAAAATGATATGCATAGTTAAGGGGGACAAGAGAATAATAACTAGATTTTCCTATAGTTCCTAACCTTGCCATTATCTAACTTATATGGTATTTTGATGTCACGTAAGATTATAACTTCTAAGTTTCTGTTAAGAACAAAAATATATACTTAATAAGTGATACATTTTAGATTTCACGGATTTTGAGGCAAAATTTTATATTAATGGTTAAATTAGATTAATTGGATGGTTAGTGGGAAATGGGTCCCACACTTTTTGAATAAAGTAGAGTTAATGATGTTTAAAAGTAAAAGTGAGGGTAAATGGATCTTTTCACTTAGTTAAAGTAGATAGTTAGTAGGTGTGGGTCCTATAATTTTTTTACCAAATAAGGTAATTTTTTAAAGTGTATCACTTATTTTGATACACCCCAAAAAGGAAAGTGTATCACTTATTTTGAATCGGAGGAAGTAGATAAATTGAAATATATAGATAAATTTAGAAATGGTATGTTACTATGTTAGCCGTTCAAAACAATCTAACTTAGCTAATGCTATCATGGCCTAAGTTATTCTTATTTATGTAAGTCATATGTTTATATCGTAAACTCATTTTAACGACCAAATGTTTTACACCATTTAAAAATACTTGGGTTTTGTAAATGATCATGTACATTCGTGGCACTAGCAAATTGACAATTATAACCCAAATTCTGTATTCTTCTAGTATAAGATAAAGCAGGACCCGCAAATTGTATCACACGAAACAGTATTTCATTTCCGGTAAATGGTTACATCAAATCATCAATACTTCAAATACTTTATTTTCTCACGAAATCCATTTACATAATAAAATTAACAAAATTAAATAAAAAATTTAAAAATAGATCTTACGTTCTGTACATGACGTCACACGTGCCCCTCTCGGCTCTCCCACGTAGCTAACTGCAAAAATTGTTTCCCGGCAAATTTGTCCTACGCTTTATAATCGTTACACGTGGGGCCTCATGCATTCACTCACGTCGCATCACCACCGTCGGATCATTATCTGGTCCCACCACACTCACTCCAACTTGATCGACGGTCATAAACAGTTGAGTCGACCGGCATAACGGACACGACACGTGCGATGAAAGCCACGTGTCGATACACGTAGGGTGGAATCCGTGACGGCAATACGGTATCACCTTCACCGTTTCTCTCTCTTCAAACTCACTCAAGCAGATTGAGCATTCAATCCAAAATTTCGAGTCGCCGCCGTATGGAACAACCGGAAGTGACCGAACAGCAGAAGCGTCAAGTCCGCCACGTTTACCTGTACCGACACGAGCTGTTGATTGGCGGCGATCGGGTACGGGATCGCCGGAGCTGGTGTTGATGTTGGAGAAACGGCGGATGTAGAGAGAGAAGAACGCCAGGAAGAAGAGAACTGTGAGGAGGACAAGGATTGTGAGAGCTAAGGAAGAATCGAAGGGAGAGTTGGAGGTGAAGGACGGTACCGGAGATCCGATAGCTCTAGCGGCGTCTTCTTCCTGAAGTAAGCTGCGGCGGTAGGTGAGTATAGTATTCATGTTGGTCGGAACGCAGAGTGAAGAATGATATGAAATTGATAATTAGGAGGAAGGGTTTGCAGGTGGTTATGTTCATCGCCATGTTATGACTGACTCCATTTTTGGATGGTTTTGTTGAAAAATCCAAATTCAGTTTTTCACCTACTTTCTCACTATCACTAGCTACCTCATTATTGGCAAACGTATATATGTATAGTGTTTTATAAAAGAAAATTTGTATTTTTGTACTAATTTTTTTTTAATACTCTTTATCTATTAGATGGCATATGATATTAATGGTATTTTTTTCTATATTATCTTTTAATTTGAATAGTTTTATTAATATAGAACATTTTAATATGAACTAATATATCTCTCATACAAGTTATGTAAAAACTCATTGTCTAGGAAAAATAATGTTATGTATAATTTGGACGTGATAATTAATAAGAAACAAATAAAACTGAAATATCATTAAGCATGTTATAGTATATAATACTTCATATTTTGCAATATTTTAAACCGCTCCCAACGGAGTATGAAACTGATTATTTTTTAAATTAGTGTTACATCGGCTCAAATACATTTTCTATCTAGTTTGTGAGACTCATTATTACAAAATATACACACAAAATATTAATGTATTGTGTTAAATTACATTAGACCTCACGATATTCAACTTTTCACTCTTCGATTTGAAACTAGTCAATAATTCGAAGTCGTTTCTGTGATGATAATGAGTTCATTATTTATATGTCGTCATCAAAAGGAAAACCCGTGACCATTTCACTTGCTATGTTTTGGATAATTTAGTAGGCCCACGAAGCAAATCAAAAAACGAGTCATCATTATTCATTAGTGTTTGAAGGAAATTGAAGCCCAGTACCGTACCTAACAAGTTGATTGCGCCCATCTTCTTGGTTCGAAGGGACCTCCAACTCAGCATCCTAACATTTCGCATTTTAAATTCACAACCTACGCTTACTAAAACACCTTTTAACTCGGACTATACCTAAAAAACAAAAACGAAATTGCATAATGCATTGCAAAAGGGATAGACGATTTATAACCAGACATGAAACATTATCTGAAACAAATACGAATATAAATATGTTTGAGTTGAAATATAAAAGTTTTAAATCAATCTCGGGTCAACTCAACTGACCCGTTTATTAAACACATTAGGTTTGGGTCAATAATAATAAATTAAATGGATTAACTCATCAGTTAGTTTAATTGTTCAAATATATATTTATAGTTAATTTATAGTTACTAATTCAAACGTAACTAATAGTTAGATAAAATTAAAATAACTACTTATTAATTTGGTATTCTAAAAAATTAAAATGACTACTTATTAATTTGATATTCTAATATCTTATTATGCATTTGTGAAATAATAAGATATGTGACTCATTTGATATGTTTAACTATTTAACCTGTTAAATTAAACAAATTATATAAATCAAATTCAAAGTTGAAGATGAACAAATTAGCATGATAGAAATTTTAAATGTGGCTGCCACCTCACTTCGGTGTGAAAAAGTCAAGTGTTTCGGTCAGAATACCATAATGTCTTGCAACTATTTTCATTAGTGATAACGAGAGCTAGCATGTTTTCAACAGTCACAAAACGATACCGTAAGATGTGCACAAAATACACAAAAAGGGACCGTTCCATACATAAATGAAGTAGAAAAACAAAGAAAGTGGTAAAACATATACAAAGTTAGCACCCTAATTCACACATTACCTACTTTTTAACATTTACAACTAGCTACAACCCAAATTAAAGTACAAATTAACCTAGAAACACAAATCCTAAAAAGCTGGAACCTTAAAAATTAATTCTTCTACCTATTACCACCGCCACCGCCGTAGGCCATGTAATTAGTGACAGCTTTAGTCCCTTCAGCAATCGCATGCTTTCCAAGCTCTCCGGGAACCACTAATTTCACCGCCGCCTGTATCTCCCTAGACGACAACGTCATCTTCTTGTTATACTCCGACAACCGTGCAGCCGCCTCCGCCAACCGCTCAAACATGTCCCCCATCAAATTATTGATAATCGTCATTGTTTTCGACGATATCCCTAAATCAGGATGCACTTGTTTCAACACCCTGTACAAGTACCTCTTATAACCTTCACCACCACCACTCTCCCCCATCTTCCTCCGCTTCTTCCTCCTCCCGCCGCCGCCGGAGGTGGGTTTTTTGGACGGTTCTTGTTTCACCGGCGTCGTCGGACCGGCGTCTTGAATTTTGATCTCCCTCGTTTCTCGACCGTTTTCCATAGTTTCAACGCCGTTTTGTTCTTCTTCCAATTGGGTGTCGTCATCTTCAACTGTTTCTTGTTCTTGTGGAGTTTTTTCAGTTAAAATTTCCACCTTTTCTTTTGACGAAATGTTTCTTGTTAATGGTGTTTTTGTGGCTTCATCAATTACGGAAACTTTGACTGTTTCCCGTATGGTCTTCTTGGTGGTTTTCAACACTGTAGCTTGCGATTTCTTTTTTGGCGCCATTTATACGTTAGGTTTTTGAAAATGATATTTTTGGTGTTTAATGGGGGAATGATCAACTGGTATATAAGTGGAAATGTTGCAGTGTGCATGGATGTAGGTGATGTAGAGGAGGGCACGTGGAGGACACGTGGCTTGATTATGCTGATTTATTGCTACGTGTGGTAAAACTGTAAAAGTTAAGATTAAGTATGGAGTTAGAAAAGGATTTCTTGAGGTATTGTGTGCGGACATCTTTTCGATCCTTGCGGAAACTATCTACTCTATTTGTTAACTACTAGATTTTGAAAACAAACAATTTGTTTTGACTTAAAAACGAAGATATATTTATGTATTATGTATTTGAAGGAGTAGAATATATAAAATGACAAAATTAATAGTTAATGCGATGAACATCTCGAAGCCTGTTGCGGTGACATATTGTCATAATAGAGACGTCGTAATAACTTCGTTGCAACCGATTCGCCACAAATGTCGTCTTCATAGGGTGATCAATCATATCAACATATCGTCACTATAGACACTGTCACTAAATATTTTCTAATTTAAAAGAAATATTTTATTATCACCACGTACCAACAACATGTCATCAGTTTAGAGGTAGCTGGAAATTTCCGGTAATACCTATTACATGTCGTCGTCATAGATAGTGTGTCTAAAATACCCGGTGACACCTACTGCGACAACACTAAAATATCCGGTGACACCTATGTCGTCGCTATAGAGGTCGCCTGGAATTTATCCGGTGACAATTATTACATGTCGTAGCTATAGCAATATCTAGGGATGCCCAAAGGGTCAACCAGACTCGACCTGAACCCAATAACGCTTGTCGGGGTGAATTCGGGTCTTGTGTTGTTATCGGGTTTTTTTGAACCCGACCCGACTAACCCAATTCCTTATCGGGTCAGGTTTCGGGTTAAGATTTCTTACTTTTTCGGGTTTCGGGTTGACCCGATTAGACCCGATTAAGGTTAAGGTTAAAATTTAAATTTTAAAATTATAAACATCTTTACCATAAATCTAAAGACAGAAAAGAAAACCAAAAGTAACATTTAATACCTACCGAAAGTGTTTGGGAATTCGACGTTTGCTTTCTTTTTGAAGTTTAACATACAAAGAATTGTTTGTTAATATACATAAAACACCGTTTGATGTTAGTTGTTTGAATGCGCATACCAAAATCATCATATCATATTAGTTGTTGAAGTTTTTTTTGTTTGTAACCCGACCAATCCGATCGGGTCAACCCGACAAACCCTAAACCCGACAACCCGAATTCGACTAACCCGAATGCTTATCGGGTCGGGTTAGATTTTTTTAACCTCAAAGCCGACGAACCCCGACCCGATAAGAGCCGGTCCGGATCGGGTTGCCCCGTTGGACACCCCTAGCGACAGCTGTCTAAAATATACAATGAAAGTCAAAATTTCATAGTCATCATCTTGACCAAATTTAACACATCCTTGATTTGGGCTACAAGGAAATTCGTGTTGAGCCCAAAATCGAATATCCGAATTTTTTAGACCAAATTTCCCAAAACGTCAAGACTCAAAACCCTGCGCCAATTACTCGAATTCACGACGGTCTTCCCCCACACACCGGATTCATATCCGTCGTTCGTGACGGCTCAGTAGAGAACATGTTGAGGTTGAAGCAGCTGGCTTCTTCCAGATCGGCGGTTACTCGCAGTTCACGGTTGTTGTTCACACGAGAAGAAAAAGTTATTTTACCTGCCAAATTCCCCACACGGTTGACCTCAAATCGGTTTCTTGATTTTTATCAGGTAATGTTTATTGGAATTCAGACTCTCCGGAAAGCAAACGCTAGGCATTAATGAAGTCGTATTAAGTGAATTTGATTGATTTTATTGTGCTGTGAAGAGGCAATTACTGCGTTTATAATCTCTTACAGTGTTAGGTTGCTTGCTATGTTGTGATTTGTAATGAAGCCTAAACTGAATGCAGATTGGAAATAAGGATGCGATCGAGAAAGAGCGTGCTCGGCTGTAAGTTTCGCTATTTTGTGTTGTATAACTGTAATTTGTTCGTGAGTGGATTTATATTGTAAGGTTTGGTTGAATTTTTTGTGAAATTGATGTGAATTAGGGCAGTAAAGATGAAATGAACAGGGGATATTTTGCTGACATGGCAGAACTCAAAGAACACGGTGGTAAGGTAACATTCATGTGATTTTGGTCTATGAAGATTTTATTAATTGTTTAGGTTTTCATGTAATAAATCTGAATCTATGATTTGAGCTAGCATATGCTGTGTATTCACAGATTGCTACTGCAAACATGGTTATAATTCCAGCAATGGCAGCTGTGAAGTTCCCTCAGCTAGAAGTAAATCATTCAAATGGCAAATCTTTCAAATTGCCAATCACTAGTTTTGGAACTGACACTGAATCGATGAAGTCTGATATCCCGAAAGCAACTTTGATGTGTCTTTCATTCCGTGCAACTTCACAGGTTTTGATTTTTCTCATCAGTTTAGTAAAAGAAATCGTTTTTAATTTCTTTCTTTCTGTTATGCATATTCTTAAAGGCAATTGAGTATCATAATTATCTATGTCGAATTATAAGAGATATGAATCAAATACTAGCTGTTTATTTTCTGAATTGGGAATAAATCACCATTGGTTTTACAGGAAATGACTGATTCTTGGAGTGTTCCTTTTGTTGAAGCTTTCAGTAATTCTGAAAAAGTTCAATTATATCAGGTAATATTATATTATTGTGACATCTATCCCTTTATAATAATGTTTCTTGCATTTTTTTCTAATTAAATGCTACATGGCCTTCATTTTGTGTTTTTTTAGATTTCGTTTATCGAATCATGGCTGTTATCTCTGACCCCTATAAAGAAGGTTTTACTTCTCATGTTGAAAAAGTCAAAACCCAGTGAAAATAATGGCGTATTGCAGAAACAAATAGCTTATGCTTTTGGTGACCATTATTACTTCAAAAAAGAGCTCAAAATACTCAACCTTTTAACCGGGTATTAATCTTTCAAATTATCTTTATGCATAACAATTCCAATTTAAAATAATTTATTTATTTTTAATTGTTAATGCTCTACAGTTACATGTTCTTGGTGGACAAATTTGGTAGAATACGTTGGCAAGGTTTTGGGTTAGCAACACCAGAAGAATTATCTTCACTTTTATCGTGCACTTCACTTCTGCTGGAAGAAGAGTGATGGAAACATTATCTTTTTTGAAGGATTAATATTTTTTGAAATTATCAGATTTCAAAAGTGAGAATTAAACTGGTCTTAGTATCTGTTGAGAATTAGATATGAACCATCTGATTCCAGACATTAATAATGATCTTTTGTAGAACAATTGAAATGCAATGCGAACTTGCATTTCATGTCATTTTAGTCATTTTTCTGTGTGGCTATTTTTGTTGCATTATGTTTCTACTTTTTGCTGTGTTTTCATTATAGTCAAGTTACATATTTGCCTATAGTCTTCTTTTTACATGTAATAAGTGTAAAATAACATGCAAAAGCATCTCTATTGTATATTTTACAAGGACATCTTTATCATTTAAAAATAAGTATAGGGTTGCTTTTTGGTTTTTGTAAATTTGTAATGACAACTTCTACATAATTATTCAATCTACGGGCGGTAATTCCCTACATGATACATGCTTTACACTAAAATAATTGATTGAGCCTATTTTTAAATTTGTAATGACAACTTTTACATAATTATTCATTCTACAAGATGTATTTATATCTACCCTACCTTTGTGTACACACAACAATGATATAGGAGTTGCATATACAATATGTATATCCAATGTGCTAAAATCTTGCATACTTTTTACCTCAAATTGAACCAGATCTTGACATTTTAAGACGAAGAACTCCAATGGTGGTTTTGATCTCTAACCTGCATGCTACTTTCGTATTCAATCTATGTGATTAATACAAAATTGATATTTTGATTAGATGAATCTGGCAATCTAAAGGATTTTCTTTGCTCTGAGGTAGGAGTAGGTGAGAAAAAATGCAACTACAGCACCAAATATAATTCCTCCTGTCGTAACCCAAAACGCAAACTGCATATGAAAATTAGTTAGTGTTGTTATAGGGTGTTGACTATTATTGTAACCACATGTAAGAAGAAGAAGAAACAAAACTTATAGAAATTACCACATGTTCTTCCAGGTAGGATCTTAAATTCATGCCAAATATACCTACAAAAATAATTAACAGTTAAGCACTTTGACTAATACATGAATAATTATGATTTAAGCAAAATGTAATACATGCTTTGACTAATACCTGAAACCAGAGCACCAACTGCAAGACAAAAGGTCCCAACTTGAAGAAGTAATTCAAATCTGCTCACTTGAAGCCTTCGTGAACTGGTAAACAAATAGCACACCATCTTAAGTAAATTATTTCATCTTAAAAAGTAATTTGAGATAAAAAAAAAAAACACATATGCAAACCTCAAATTAACAGCAATTGAGTCTTCCATTTCTCTTGCAGAATCAAGAAGCCTTTCTGCTTGATTATGACATGATTCACATCTGCAATCGTAGAAACAACATTCATTGTAATAATATTGTTTATGTAATCATATATAACGCATTAATTATTTAAAAAATGACCAGACATATACCTGTGAAGATAATTTTCCAGCAACATTTCAATTTCTTCCTCTTCTTCTGCATATAACGAAATCAACAATAATTCAACATTTTCAACAATAATTTTCCAAATTATGCACCACACTCACCTTCTGCAATCTGTTTATCAAGTGGAACTGAGCACTCAACATCACTATTTCTACTAAGGATGCAATTTCTGCCTACAATACAGAGACGGCGTATTTCTTGAGAATCCTCAAGCATATCAAGCAACATTTGTCTGAGTGCTCCTGCTTTTGATCCTAGTTCAACCTTTAATTATATAATTATGGAGTTATTTAATTTTCAAATCACATAACACGCATGTAAATATGCAAGTTTAAGAAGAAAAAAACATGTTATGGTACCAAGGTTTGCTTGCAAATACGAAGTTGTTCCAATATGCTAGCTGTTAATCGGTTTGGTAAAACCTTAAGTAAATCTTGAACCTGAAGTACAAGAACAAAATTAACAATAATATGATCTTACAAAACATAATATTTTGATACTCACGTGTGGGTCTAAATCCATTAGTTTGTGCTCAAAGTGTTGTATTCGTGAATTAAGGGCAGCTTCTACAACCTGAAATATTTAAATCTAGAATCTAAAACTTGAATAAAAATTTATTTAGGAAACTTATATAAAACAGAACCAACCTCAAGCTCGAATGGCATTACCAGACCTCCTCCAATCATACTTTTAGGGTTTAAGCGGGGTAATAAATCGTCAATAAAAGCTTTTCCTCCTCTACTGCAATACTCAACAGATGAACAAGAAAATAAATATGTCAATTTATATAACTTTAGTTCAGTTAGGGCTTTGATATGAACAGTAACAGTAATTACCGGTTGTAGTTAAATATAAACACATTCTCATGCATTGCAATTGCTCGCATAGATCCCAAATTCAATAGTATGGCATTTTCACGAACCTATAAAAGAAATCACGAAATCCATTATGATGATTATGCTTATGCATGAGTTTATAACAGTATATATACCAGCAAAGTAGGCATTGTGTTTGTTAACCATAATGATGGATCAACACTCCGTATGTCACGAGGACGAAGACCTGTAATCATAAACCTAAATTAAGACAATGCTGATTAAGCTTTATTAATGAAATCAATTATATTAATTGAGTGTTCACCGCTTGATTTTAGTAAATCCCGCCTGCTAACTTTTCTGGTTGACACCATTCCTTTTGAACTTACTTCCACGACCTATAAGAAATGTCACACTAGGCTTAAAATTAAGCAAAAAACTAACGATTTGAAAACTGCAAATGAAGTATTTCTGTTTAATCTGATTGCACTGTCAGTGTTGAAGGCGAAAACATTGGGGGAAATTAGAACTAAACTGCATAACGTTCGAAACGACGTAGTATTTTAAATCGAAACAAACCTCATAAACTGGATCACGACTGCTAAGGTTAAGAGCATCAGACAACGAAGCGTTCCTCTTCGGACTACCGGTCATTACTTTATCCAGCTCGTCTGAACTTTGATAGCTCTCTTCACCGGAATCATCGCCATCATTGTCACCAGCAGATGTTTCCTCTGAACTCTGTTCCGTTGATTTCGTGTAACGTTTAGACCTACCAGTCGATAAAATTTTTAGTGGAACTGGATACAGAAAATTGCAGCTCTTCCGTAGAGAGATCGCCGGACAATTTGGCCGGACGAATGTGTATCTCGTAAATAAAATGTATGCCGGCGAATGAACCGTCGATAAATGGGGGAAGTGTGAGGAAGGAGAAACTGGAGTTGTAGCTTTTAGCGCCATTTTCGATACCATAATTCAATTCGTAGAGTTGATCATGTTTGGAAATGTGAATCTGTGTGGATTATGTATGTGGTAATTGAAACCCGGTGGTCGTTGGGGTGGTGAGGGGAGGACGACAATGGGGGGTTTTGGTGGTTTATCTGTGTCCACGTGGATTTTATCCACCCTCACTCACGTGACAATTTACAGTTAACTTAAAAAAAAGAAAACGTTTTCATGGTGATTTGCTCAAGGAAAACTTTATTTCATCCAAGGAAATTTATTTAAAAAGACATAAAAGCCCTCAATTAACTTTTCTTGTTAAACCCATGATGGCATATCAAACCCTTTTCTTGTTAAACCCCCAATAATATGTTGAATTCGTGGTGGAGTTGGTAGCACCATCGGCGGCAGTGGAATCCGGTAAGTGTCTAACGGCGGCGGAGGGTGCCGCCAATATGGTGGTGGTCCCACCAAATGGAGGTTCTGTAACAAAAGCCCTTCCTTTTTCCCCGCAGTGCCTTCACCAGAAAACCCAATTCTAGATCCGGCGACCTTGGTGACAGCGTAAATCGAACTAGGGTTGCTGTCACCTCCGATGAAACAATGCTTTCTTCACAATCAGAGGAAGAGAACCCACAATTGTTGATCGAATCATCTTCTATAATTGATTGAGGCAACTTTGTCACTTCCTTATGGAAATAAAGAAGTTTTACTAACATCTCAATCTCAATTTTGCAACAAAGCTTCAACATTCATCTGTTTACTATGTTTCCAAGTCAATCTTCAATCAGTTGATACAAAAGTTTATGTTTCAGTTTGCATTAGGCTATCTCATTAATTCTGCCCTAATCATACGCAACATTAATTTTCTCCAAGTTCTGGTTCCACGTTAATTGGGGATTTGTGAGATTGATTATTAATTCGGCGTTTTGTTTGAAATCAATCATCTGTTTATGTTTCCGAATAGTAAAAACGAAGGTGATTCTTAAGCAGTAAAACAGAAACATAACAAAGAGTTAATTGTCTAAGAGGGTATAATTGTCATTAAGCATAAGTTTTCTTGGATGAAGTAAAATGTTCCTTGAGCAAATCAGCTCCCTTTCATATGTCTACACATTAATGCGGAATTCAAATTCAGCGTATTATCTGTGTCCACGTGGATTTTATTTCTACACATTAGTGCGGTGTGATCATAAACTGCTTAGTTGGGTAAATCGAGAACGGGTCAGAATATTTAGGTCCATCGAAAAAATATAGGCAACAAAAATAATGACTATAATGGGTCCGTTTGGTCAATAGGACTTGGGTTGGAACTTGGAAGTATGTAAAAAAATACATGCTTAAAAAAATTGAGTATGTTATTAATTTTTAAAGTTGTTTTTAAAAAGTAAGTAAATAGCATACATCCTCCGTATCAAAATAGGTGAAATAAATTAACTTACATGTTTTTTGAGGTAAAAAATTAAAATAAAGATTAAAATAGATTAAAGTTCATTATTAATGGAGGATGAGTCTCACTTTTCTTGAATAAAATGATATTAATGAGTTTTAGAAGTAAAAGTAATAATATAAGAGTAATTTCACTTTATTAAAGTAGATAATTAGTGGGTATGAGTTTTATTATTTTTACCAAATAATAAAAGTTTCAAAGTGTGTCACTAATTTTGAAACACTCAAAAATGGAAAGTGTGTCACTTATTTTGATGCGGATGAAGTATAAAAGATTTATCTTTTAACTTATGGTAGAATGTGAATATATCTTAAAATACAAGGGTTATTATTGATTGATGTATAGATTTATTACACATATCTTCACATCTTATTAGGGATGTGTTCGGTTCTGGAACCGGACCGAACCGGACCGGAACCGGTAAACCCGGTAACCGAAAAAAGAAAATTTTAAGGACCGAGAACCGGACCGGTTAAACCGGTTCCGGTTCCGGGCCCGGTTCCGGTTCCGGTTCGATCCGGTCTTCAAGCGGGTTTAGAACCGGTAAACCCGGTTTTTGTGTTTGCCATCCGATTATACATTTTCGGTGCATATTTTCATATTAAAGTATATAACTTAGATATTTTAGCGTACTTTTGATAAAAGTATGATGTTTGCGGGGGTTCACGGGCTGTTTTAAGTAAAATATGTTTCTATTAAAAGCCTACATACCTATTATTTCGACATATATATATGAAAACTCGTAAGTCTATATACCTATTTAAATGCCGGTTCCAAACCCGAAAAAACCGGAACCGGTAAACCCGGTTTGTTAATTTTTATCAAATCTAAGAACCGGGAACCGGACCGGTTAAGCCGGTTCCGGTTCGGTCCCGGTTCGGTTCCGGTTTTCCGGTTTTTATACACACCCCTACATCTTATGCTGCAGAATTGAATTTTGAAGAGAAAAAAAATGGAAAAGAAATTGCGTTTCTGAATTCTTCTATGGAGAGAAGTAAGAGAAATGAAGGGAAAAAAAATTATCCTTATTTTATTTCTGAAATTTCATCAAAACAATTGGCAAGATTTTTGAAAGAAAACTATTTCCTTTGTTATTGTTCTTTTTTTTTTTTCTCCTTGAATTCTGTTCTTTTCTTCCTATTCAGGAATATAAAAAAGTTATTATTTTTATTTTCTAATCTTTTCTCTTTTTATTTAATGAAAATTTGTGGAACGCAATGTTATCATTATCAAAAAAAAAAGATTCATTTTTACTAAATCAAAATTTTGTTATTAGGTGTGCGAAAAATTTAATGAAAAAATTAAGTTTAATGACTTCTATGTTATAGACTTGAAGGGTTCATGTACCAATTACACTTTTTAGATACATTACCCTTAAATTGAAAACATTGTTGTAATTAATGTAATTTAATCTATAGGATTATAAGGTATGGTATCTTTGTTAAAGCTATGTTAATTTTTTTTGCTTTTTTAATATAATTTTAACACTCATCTAAAAAATAGCTCCTGTTTCACATCCTATAAAACTTCTTAATGATCCTAAAAAAAAATACCCAAAATCAAACACAATTTACAAAAAAGAAAAAAAAAAGATCTATGGTATGGTATAACCTCGTCATATGCCAAATTTGACTTTTCACTGGGTTAAAGTTCCATACCTTACCCTCTAAGAATACTTAACAACGTGTAACTTGTTTGTCATGATATAACTCAATATGGTTTCAATTCTTTCTATCTTACACTTTATATTGAATTATTCATTATCAAAATTGCTCAATTATTTTCACAGATTATAAAAGTATAGATTTAAACTATGAAAACGAATAAAACCAATAGATAGTGTGCACATTCGGGCGAATATGACACCCTTGTTACCAACTGTTATTTTTCATCTTCTGAACTCAAATTGTTTATGATGGAATAATACTTCGTAAATACTTTTTTATGCCTTTGACCTTTATATAAAGGCTGTTTGTGTGTAATGAAGTCGATAGTTTGTTTTGTAGTTTTTCTTTTTAATTTTTTATCAAGAGTTATTTTATCATTTCCTTAAAGTTTAGGGTTAGTGAATTACGTTTTTTTTTCAAGTTTACGGTTAATTTGGTCAAATGTATGTTTAATCTAACAAATGATCAAATATTTTATTTATTAAATTGTATGCTTAATCTAACATGCATGTTTCTTAGACAAAATAATACAATGAAAGTAGTAAATTTTATCAGGCTGATTAAAAAGACATTGCAATATCAAAATAGTTGTAATACTAAGTAAATGCAACATATTTGATTCAGTTAAAAAAAAAATTCTTTTCTTTTTAAACAAATCATTTTAAAAAGTAGTATTTTTATTTAATCGATTACAAAACAAGAAAGAATTAATATAGAAACAAGTCAAACGTGATAAAAGTGTATACATATTTTAATTAATCTCATTAAACAACTAGATGAATGTTTCTATAAAAAGTATATAACCGTAATTAGTTATTGATTATGTATAAAAATACAATGTATCTCAAGTTCTCAACCAATCGAACAATGACTTTCTACGCTCAGCAACTCGTTCTCAATTAAATTATTAATCATAAAGAAGTTTTTGAGAAAAAGCTTAATACTGTAGAATAATTAGAAAAGAAAATAATGACGAGAAGAAAAACTCAAAAACACCACACAGGTCACAGCTGGAAGATCACATGTAATAATGAGACTCAAAAACTCATTTACTATAACATTAAATTCAAATTAAATTAATTATATTAATAAGAAAGGAAAAAGAAAATTAGAAAAAGTCGTCTTCTCACCCGACGACGGCTATTCCAAAACTCCCCCCAGTCCACCTTCTCCCTCTTCCTTCCTTCCGCCCTCTTTCTCTCTCTAGATCGCACTTTTTCTTCCATGATTCTTCATATGTTTTATTCGATTGCAAGCTGATTACCATTTCTAACTGAAATTCGCCGCGAAAATATCGTTGTGCTCTACCGGCAGTTGGTGATTTTGGATTACGATCGAGAAAAGAACGGCTAGGATCTAGAGTGATTTTACCAAATTGATCGGAGTAGAACGGAGATGGCGTTGTCAGGTATGAGAGGTCTTTCTGTTTTCATCTCCGACGTTCGTAATTGCCGGAACAAAGAACAGGAACGACTTCGTGTTGATAAAGAGCTCGGCAATATCCGTACTCGCTTCAAAAATGAAAAGGTTAGTTAGGGTTTTGTTGGATGTTGCTATGCTATAAGCTTTCTATACGTTGTTTATAACTTAGTATTTGTGTGAAAAGTTCAGTTTTTGATGTGCTCATTGTTGGGTTTTACCTGTATCCGGGACTGTGAATGCGCTATTAGGTCAAATTCTAGGTAAATTGAGTTATAAGTTAGGTTTAGTTGGTTTTGTCAATTGTGGCTATGCGAAAATTTTGGAATTAAGAGGATTGCTAGCCGTTCTGTTGGTGAGTTGAATTGCCAAGAAATATGACTTCAAGCTAACTCAAAGATGCATAATTTTTTTAGATTTGATAAAGAAATAAGAAACCGACTGAGCAGACAAACTTCTAGATGAGACTAGGAGAGGGATTAATGCTGCAATGTAGGTATGGCAAAACAAATTAGGGTTTTCGGTATCTCTGCACAAGAGTTGCCTAAAAAAATGCATTTCATTTCGTATGAGCTGGGACTGAGACCATTGCAGAAAAGATTTTAGATTAATAAGAATGTTTCCATCTCAATGATAATACAACAATTACTACTTTGCTATATTATATGTTAATGGTCACTGCAAAGTTTCATTTTTATTCATGCTTTTGCCCGTTAATCGTTATAAAGTTGTTAATGGACTCCTGGAGTCAATTTAAGTAATTTTTTAAGGCACAAATGACTAAGTTTGAGAATGTATATATGCAAAAGAACGCTTGTATTCAGGACTTGACTTTGACTTTGACTACAGGGTTTGACGCCATATGAAAAAAAGAAATATGTGTGGAAGATGCTATACATTTATATGCTAGGATATGATGTAGACTTTGGTCACATGGAAGCTGTTTCTTTAATATCTGCACCAAAATATCCAGAAAAACAGGTATATTACATATCTAATAATACAATTTAAATATTGTACTTCATTTTTAACTTCTATAACGTGATTACCACAGGTTGGATATATAGTGACCTCATGCTTACTCAATGAGAATCATGATTTTTTAAGACTAGCAATAAATGCAGTCCGTAATGATATTATTGGCCGAAATGAAACTTTTCAATGCTTGGCATTGACACTGGTATGTATATATCTATAGTAGCATAACAATAACTATATTTTCTTATAAATGTATGATATAAAAATATAAAATAATTCCCATTTGCAAGTTAAATTAGTTTTTTTTTTACAGGTTGGCAATATTGGTGGCAGAGAATTTGCTGAATCACTGGCACCTGATGTTCAGAAGCTGCTTGTAAGATGAAAAATATTAATTGTTTTTTAATTAATATTTGTTAATTAATTACTCTGTTTATTTCAGCTTTCAAGTAGTTGCAGACCATTAGTGAGAAAGAAAGCTGCATTATGTCTACTCCGTTTGTTCAGGAAAAACTCTGATGTTGTGAATGTAGATGGCTGGTAAGCTTGTTTTCAGAATCATTATTCCTCCCCGTTTACCATGATTGGGTCGGGTCGGGTTTTATCTCAAACGGATCGATTGTTTTTTAGGTCAGATCGAATGTCACAGCTTTTAGATGAACGCGATGTTGGTGTTTTAACATCTTCAATGAGTCTTTTTGTGGCTTTAGTATCCAATAATCATGAAGCATATTGGAATTGTCTTCCAAAATGTGTAAAAGTTATGGAAAGACTTGCTAGAAATCAAGATGTTCCTCAAGAATATACATATTATGGTATTCCTTCTCCATGGCTTCAGGTAATTTCTTTCAATCAATCAAAAATTAGGGTTTCATTTATCATTTAATCCATTATCTATAACATAGGTTGTTCGTGCAGGTGAAAACAATGCGGGCCCTACAGTATTTCCCAACTGTTGAAGATCCAACAATAAGAAGAGCCTTGTTTGAGGTATATTAGTTTTAGTATGAAATCTTTTTCCTTTTTTTCTAACATTAAATCATTAATAAATGTTAATTGTGGTTATTAGGTTCTACAACGGATATTAATGGGAACAGATGTGGTTAAAAATGTTAATAAAAACAATGCTTCTCATGCTGTATTATTCGAAGCTCTTGCACTTGTAAGTTTTGTAAAAATTTAAGCTTTATTTGTGGTGATTGAATTATTTAATCTTAATATTGATTGAATTATTTGCTGATCAGGTGATGCATCTTGACTCTGAGAAGGAGATGATGTCACAATGTGTTGCATTGCTTGGAAAATTCATAGCTGTTCGTGAACCAAATATTCGGTATCTTGGTCTGGTAAGTACATGGATTGGATCCCAATAATATTTTATTTTATTTTATTTGGTGGTTATTAATTTAATTTAATGGATTATGCAGGAGAATATGACTCGAATGTTGATGGTTACCGATGTTCATGAGATAATTAAAAGACACCAAGCCCAAATTATCACCTCGTTGAAAGATCCCGACATCAGGTGCGAGCAACTTCACTTTTTTATAATTTTTAATAAATTTTAATAAATTAATGATTTTTGTGAATTTCTGCAGTATTCGGAGACGTTCATTGGATCTGCTTTATGGCATGTGTGACGTGACAAATGCAAAAGATATTGTTGAAGAATTATTACAGGTATGTAAATGAAATTGCAATATAAAAATATATTTTCCTTTTTTCAGTTGTTTTGATGCAACTGACAGAAGAGAAAAATCTTTGTTTTTAGTATCTTGCAACAGCAGATTTTGCAATGCGTGAAGAATTGGCTCTAAAAGCTGCCATTCTTGCTGAGAAATTTGCTCCTGATTTATCATGGTATGCATACCATTTTCTCTATATAAATCATCAAATTAAGTAATTAACATTCTTTAAAATAATAAATTATTTTTTTCATTCAGGTATGTGGATGTTATACTACAGTTGATCGACAAAGCAGGCGATTTTGTCAGTGATGATATTTGGTTTCGTGTTGTGCAGTTTGTCACAAACAATGAGGACCTTCAGGTTACTTTATATCTTAATCTATTTTATTTATTTATTATATTATATAAACGTCATATTAATGGGACTCAGACTCATTCATATTGTTGGTATAATTGATTAGCCTTACGCAGCACTAAAAGCTAGAGAGTATCTTGATAAACCAGCCATACATGAAACAATGGTCAAGGTATGTAAACTCTAATTTATTTCTTATGAACGGGTCGGTTTGGCCCGTTTTGTTAATGAAACGGGCTTTCTTGTTTGAACAGGTTAGTGCTTATTTGCTTGGAGAATACAGCCACCTTTTGGCCAGACGACCTGGATGTAGTCCAAAGGAAATTTTTGCCATCATACATGACAAACTTCCTACCGTATCGTATGTTTACCTACTTTTTTCTTCTCACATTTAAAAAAAATATTAATTTAATACTTTTTATAAATAAATTATTCAGGACACCTACAATTCCTCTTCTTCTTTCAACATATGCCAAGATTTTGATGCACTCACAACCACCAGATCCCGAATTGCAGAATCAAATCTGGGCAGTTTACAGCAAGTCTGTTTATACTTTTGTTCATATTTGTAATTAATAATATTACAGTTTAATTAAACACAAATTTACCTAATCTTAATCTGTTCAGATATGAAAGTTGCATTGATGCTGAGATACAACAAAGAGCAGTAGAATATTTTGCATTGAGTAGGAAAGGTGAAGCTTTAATGGATATATTAGCTGAAATGCCTAAATTCCCAGAACGCCAGGTATGTCTATGTCTATGCTCTCAACGGGTCAAAACAGGTCACGATTGAAACGGGCCGGGTGGTCCCGCTAACCCTATTTTTTTTTTTGTGAAGTCTTCATTGATTAAAAAAGCAGAAGACACTGATGCTGACTCAGCAGAACTAAGTGCTATCAGGTTACGTGCACAGCAGCAGTCTTCTAATGCTCTGGTGGTGACAGATCAGCGTCCTGCCCCACAAGTCAGCCAGCTAGGCATGGTTATGATTCCTACCACAACCAATGTGGTAATGTTTCTTAAAAATTCAACTATTATTTATTTAATTATATTGTTACTTGTTAGGTATTTGTGTATAATTTAGTTAAAATTTACAGGATACTAATGCTGTTGACCAACAAGCAAATGGGACTCTGAGTGTTGTTGACCAACAGCCACCTGATGGTGATATTCTTGGGGATCTTTTAGCTATTGAAGGTCCTCCTGCTGTAAATTCTCAATCAGGCAGTGTTCATGGAAATGAAAATGACGCTTTAGCCCTTGCACCTGTTGAAAACCAGGAATCTATTGTTAAGGTACTGCTGCACCTGTGGTTTGTATGAAATTATGGATTTCGTCCCTAAACTTCTTTTTATTACTTGGATAGTCCCTATCTATGAAATTTGTAACATCAACAGTCCTTGATTTTTTAAATTTGTAACAGCCAATAGGAGATATTGCAGAAAGATTTCATGCTTTATGCCTTAAAGACAGTGGAGTGCTCTATGAAGATCCTTACGTTCAGGTAATTCACAGTTAATTACAGTTTAATATATATTTTGTTATACACTAGTATATTTAAGTTAAATAATTTTATTATATTTAATTTCAGATTGGAATAAAAGCAGAATGGCGGGCCCACCAGGGTCGTTTTGTCCTTTTCTTGGGAAACAAGAATACTGCTCCACTTGATTCAGTACAGGCAGTAATATTACCTCCATCACATCTCAAATTAGACCTCTCATTAGTACCAGAAATTATACCTCCACGAGCACAGGTCAAATAATATATATAATATAATTATATTGAATTACATATTTTATTAAATTGGTTATTTTGAATTGAATTATTTAGGTCCAATGTCCTCTTGAAGTGGTAAATCTTCGCCCAAGTAGGGATGTTGCTGTTCTTGACTTCTCTTACAAGTTTGGAACTTATTTGGTATTAATTATTTAAAAAAAAGTTTGGTATATTTTATCTGCAATACTGGTATTTATATTTTAATGTTTTTATTATTATATTACAGGTTAATAATAGACTTAGGCTTCCTGCAGTATTGAACAAATTTCTGCAGCCTATTCAAGTAACCGCTGAGGAATTCTTCTCTCAGTGGAGACAATTAACACCTCCATTGAAACTTCAAGAAGTGGTTTGTGCATTTTACCTCATTTTATTTTGATTAATCGTTAATTGTGATTACCAATACAGATTTTATTTTTAGGAAATAAGTTAACTTATATATTATTAAAATCAAACAGGTTAGAGGTGTTAGACCGATGTCATTAGGAGAAATGGCAAATTTGTTCAACAGTTTGAGGTTGATGGTTTGTCCTGGACTGGTGAGTTGTTCATAAATATTTTAAAACATAAAGCACGACATGCTTTTTTTATAAAAAAAAAAATATATATTTATTTTTTATTTTGACCTTTTTTCAGGATCCAAATCCAAGTAATTTAGTTGCAAGCACTACCTTCTATTCTGAAAGTACACGAGCCATGCTATGCTTGGTAAGTACAATTTTGACACCGATTTAATTGCTACTAAATACTTTATATTTTATGTGATTATTGTTTTTTATTCTTAATTATGAGGTAATTTCAATGCTAACGTTTGAGTATGTTTTCAGTTAAGAATTGAAACTGATCCAGCTGACAGAACACAGCTCCGAATGACGGTGGCATCAGGGGATCCAACACTTACATTTGAGTATGTTCTCTTAAATCATTTTATTCAAAAATTAATATTAATATTATAAATGAAAGAATATAATTCTTTTTAATCAAAATGTACACACTAATAACTTATGGACTAACTAACTACATGTTTACACAGATTAAAGGAATTCATCAAGGAACATTTAGTTATTATTCCGACAGCTGTCAAGCCCCCTGCACCCGTGCCACAACAACCAATTGCATCATCAGACCCGGGGGCTTTGCTTGCTGGTTTGCTATAAAAAACTTAAAATCATATATAATGAATTTGAAGCCCATTGGGCCCAAAAACTGTAAAACAAAACGGGCCAGACAAGCATGGGCTGGCGGGATCAATGGCAAACTTACAAATGAGCGGCATAGTGTTAGAGTTGGTTTTCTGAGGGGGGTTTTGTATTTTAATTTTAATTTTAAGAATTGTGTTATTAGGGCTGGTTTTCTTTTCTCATTTTTGGTGAGGGTTTATTTGTTTATAAATGTTTTTTTTTTTCCTTCCCTTTATTGGCTTGATATATAGGGATCAAATTGGTTTGTAATATCGATAGGATATTAAGAAGGTTGAAGCTGTTTGTAACATTAATATTATTGCATTTGGTTTGTCGATGCATTATATGTTTACTTTTTTTCTTATAACGCTTGTATGTTATTTTGTGGGTGTGTTATACCCATTTGGGTTAATGCATTATTACGTGAATAAGAAAGTTGTCGTGAATCGAGGTCTAAAAGTATTGTATTTAGTTACTGGACTGCCTTTTTTGACCTTTTATAAATTCCCTTTTCTAGGTAATTATCAATGCTAATATATGTTTGTGAAAATAATATATAGGGGAATTAATTTGTGTATCATATTTTTATATTTATTTTTGAATGGCAAGTTAGTAAGTTAGTGGTTCGAGTCTAGACGGTGACATCCATAATCCCTCAAACCCTCCACCTATGGGGAATAAACCTCACGTCCACGACGGGACTTGAACCCATGGCCAATAAGTCATAGGCAACACCTTATCTATTTCACTCATATCACTAGACTAAAAGCT